>JAWWQZ010000314.1:0-4800000 GCA_033815515.1 Cryptocheilus praepositus
AAACGCAAACTTGACTTTCTATTACGGCACTTAATATGTCGGGCCAGGAATGTCATGGAGATTATCGCGTACACTTCTCATTTAGGAAACAGACGCCAGGCGAGATAATACGTCCCAGATAACGCGAGTTAGCAGGCAAGTGTCTCCCAGGTAACATACCACGGACTCAGCTGACACATAGAAGTACTTTCGAAGTAAGCTGCAATACACTTACTCCTCGAAGAGTTGCCTCAAGAAGAAAAATGTTATTTGAGAGTGAATTTGAAATTCCGAAGGGACCGAAGGCATAGTAAAATTGTAAAACTCGCAATCCATAATATTTACCATTTTGTAAATGCACGTGACGTTAGAATAGTGATGCGATCCGTTCGTCTCCAATACATCTGCATTATTTTCGTTTTGTACAGTTCAATCATATTCCGGAGCATCTCGTGACGTTGCGGTTGAAATATGAGAAAATACAAGACATGAGATATGAATAATATTTATCCGCGAAAGCGGAAGCACAGACGACTGAAAGCAGTTGAGCACAGCGAAGCCGGATAAAACGTCGAGAGAAAATGAGTTGAGCAAGAAGCAAGTCACGAGCCAGTTAATTACGAGGGTACACACGTTCGTTGGAAAGAAATTATCGGTCGCCGTTGTCACGGCGCAGATTTCACCCAGAAAAGTGCCTCCTAACCCCCGGCCCCGTCGCGGTGTGTTTGGTTTTTCCAATTAACGCGTTGGGGATCCTTCGATTAATTAAAATTCGCCATTAGAGGGGGAACCGCCACGGAGCTTTTTTCTGCCGAATGACTCCCGGGGCCATTGTCCTCGTTAATTAGCGCTCCGACGCACGTGCATAATTGCCGGTAGTTTATTCGCGACTTATTATAAACCCTAATTAGTACCGTGCCGCGGCAACATTAGCGACACGCCACGCTATACATACTATCGAATATAACTGTCACTTCCGTCTGCTCACTTCTCACTTTTCTTCTCTTTCAGACTTTCGCAGCCAGCGTACGTTTGACAAGGTGTTAGCTTCCGGATGAAGCCTGCCTTTCAATTGAAGATTCTGCCGACGTTAAGGGGACATTCTATTTTCTCGGGTCGAAAAAATCGATTTTTTTTTATTGCCTTATTCGAAAGTATATACTTTCGAGATTATGTCCTTAAATTTGCAGCGATAAATTCGAAAAATTGGGAAAGTTATAGGCCTCGCATCTAACCCACCTCGCGCAGATAGAAGGGTTTTTCTCTTTCGGCGATCTTTATTTATTCTAAGAAATTATCTAATTCTGGAAACGATTTAAAAGAGAAGATCACCCAAATGTAAACATTGCATTGGTAAGCTTTACGAAGAAGTGTGTTCCGCGCACCAAAATAACATCTAAATATCATCTTACCCTTGACCTTGACGATGTCTGTTATGTTTATTGCTTTCTGAACATGCATTCAGTATTCAAACAGTTTTCAAAAGAGACGTATCGTTTTAACATGGATCGAAAACAAAGTAAATTTGTCAATTTGAGACCTTGCCGTTCGCGAAAAAGAACGTTTATTGGAAATCAGCATACAAGTGAATGCAGTTTAGAGTACACTAGTAGATCGGCAGAAAAATTAAAAGAAGATGCTGATCTGCATGTAAACATTGATCCGGCTATGAATTATTGTATATTACAATTTACTACGTAAGAATCTTTTATATACAAAAATTCGATATGCAAAACTTTAAATGCGTTTTTCTCAGTACTATATTTTTTCAACTGGCGTGCACGATTCCAAAAAAACTATTCAATCAATCGGTCCGAGATTTTAATATATTATTCTATTAGGTTGGAGGGAAAGTTCTGTCGCATTTTTAATAGGCATGTAATTTTTCTTGTAAATAAAAAAAACATCTGGCTAGTGAGTCATTCGGATTTTTTTTTGTTTTTTTTTTTATAGCTGCTGTATAATATAAAAGGAGTCTTTTTTTACCATTCATCATTTACTTGTGATATTTGCCAGGAATGTCATGGAGATTATCGCGTACACTTCTCATTTAGGAAACAGACGCCAGGCGAGATAATACGTCCCAGATAACGCGAGTTAGCAGGCAAGTGTCTCCCAGGTAACATACCACGGACTCAGCTGACACATAGAAGTACTTTCGAAGTAAGCTGCAATACACTTACTCCTCGAAGAGTTGCCTCAAGAAGAAAAATGTTATTTGAGAGTGAATTTGAAATTCCGAAGGGACCGAAGGCATAGTAAAATTGTAAAACTCGCAATCCATAATATTTACCATTTTGTAAATGCACGTGACGTTAGAATAGTGATGCGATCCGTTCGTCTCCAATACATCTGCATTATTTTCGTTTTGCACAGTTCAATCATATTCCGGAGCATCTCGTGACGTTGCGGTTGAAATATGAGAAAATACAAGATATGAGATATGAATAATATTTATCCGCGAAAGCGGAAGCACAGACGACTGAAAGCAGTTGAGCACAGCGAAGCCGGATAAAACGTCGAGAGAAAATGAGTTGAGCAAGAAGCAAGTCACGAGCCAGTTAATTACGAGGGTACACACGTTCGTTGGAAAGAAATTATCGGTCGCCGTTGTCACGGCGCAGATTTCACCCAGAAAAGTGCCTCCTAACCCCCGGCCCCGTCGCGGTGTGTTTGGTTTTTCCAATTAACGCGTTGGGGATCCTTCGATTAATTAAAATTCGCCATTAGAGGGGGAACCGCCACGGAGCTTTTTTCTGCCGAATGACTCCCGGGGCCATTGTCCTCGTTAATTAGCGCTCCGACGCACGTGCATAATTGTCGGTAGTTTATTCGCGACTTATTATAAACCCTAATTAGTACCGTGCCGCGGCAACATTAGCGACACGCCACGCTATACATACTATCGAATATAACTGTCACTTCCGTCTGCTCACTTCTCACTTTTCTTCTCTTTCAGACTTTCGCAGCCAGCGTACGTTTGACAAGGTGTTAGCTTCCGGATGAAGCCTGCCTTTCAATTGAAGATTCTGCCGACGTTAAGGGGACATTCTACTTTCTCGGGTCGAAAAAATCGATTTTTTTTTATTGCCTTATTCGAAAGTATATACTTTCGAGATTATGTCCTTAAATTTGCAGCGATAAATTCGAAAAATTGGGAAAGTTATAGGCCTCGCACCTAACCCACCTCGCGCAGATAGAAGGGTAACGTCGCTTGACCGGTCGGGCCGTTTTTCTCTTTCAGCGATCTTTATTTATTCTAAGAAATTATCTAATTCTGGAAACGATTTAAAAGAGATCACCCAAATGTAAACATTGCATTGGTAAACATTACGAAGGAGCGTGTTCCGCGCACCAAAATAACATCTAAATATCATCTTACCCTTGACCTTGACGATGTCCGTTATGTTTATTGCTTTCTGAACATGCATTCAGTATTGAAACTGTTTTCAAAAGAGACGTATCGTTTTAATATGGATCGAAAACAAAGTAAATTTGTCAATTCGAGACCCTGTTGTTCGCGAAAAAGAACGTTTATTGGAAATCAGCATACAAGTGAATGCAGTTTAGAGTACGCTAGTACATCGGCAGAAAAATGAAAAGAAAATGCTGATCTGCATGTAAACATTGATCCGGCTATGAATTATTGTATATTACAATTTACTACGTAAGAATGTTTTATATACAAAAATTCGATATGCAAAACTGTAAATGCGTTTTTCTCAGTACTATATTTTTTCAACTGGCGTGCACGATTCCAAAAAAACTATTCGATCAATCGGTCCGAGATTTTAATATATTATGCTATTAGGTTGGAGGGAAAGTTCTGTCGCATTTTTCATAGGCAGGTAATTTTTCTTGTAAATAAAAAAAACATCTGGCTAGTGAGTCATTCGGATTTTTTTTTATTTTTTTTTATAGCTGTATAATATAAAAGGAGTCTTTTTTTACCATTCATCATTTACTTGTGATATTTAAAGTAAAAAACATGTCAGTAGATAAAGTGCATTTACGACACTGCATTTTGTATGAATTCCAAAAAGGAAGCAACGTATTGGTTGCATGTGAAAATTTATGTGCTGTATTTGGGAAAGATATTGTAAATGTTCGTACTTGTCAAAGATGGTTTAGCAAATTTCGTTTCGGGGATCTGAGACTGCAAGAAAGTGATCGATCTGGACGACCATCCAAGATCGATAATGATGTTTTACGATCCATGTTGGAAAATAATCCACATTTTACAAGTCGAGAAATTGCAGAAGAGTTTGGCATTCATCATACAAGACATTAAATGTATTATGGTTAATATTAAACACATCTTTTTATACATTAATTCAAATAGTTTCTTTAAAATACGACAGAACTTTCCCTCCAACCCAATACATACTTATGCCTATCGTATGAACCACGGGTGTGTTAATTAATCAATATTTTCTAATTTTTTTCCATCATAAAAAGACGGAAAAAATGCCATTTTCGTGAACCTAATTTTGGAAAGTCAGTCATTTTGAAAGTTTTCATGCAAACTCTTTCTCCGTGGTTCATGCGATAGTGGTTAGTATGTAAATTAAGATTCCTGTTCTGTTTTTTTTTTCTGATTATCCCAACGACCGAAATCACGCACGCCAGTGAGTATGAATTTTTTGGAGGTGCTCCAGCAATCAAGAAGAATTTATATGAAAAAATTTGAAAAAAACAGAAAGAAAATATTTTTGTATAAATAAAGGTCGATATGATACAATGTGAAAGTTTCAAATTGCTGCGTTTCTACTCTCGATAAGAAAAAAATTATTGAAAATCAGTAAAATTTTTCGATGAGAAAGTATTGGGTTGGAGGGAAAGTTCTGTCGTATTTTAAAGAAAATATTTGAATTAATTTATAAAAATATGTGTTTAATATTAATCATAATACATTTAATGTGTTGTATGATGAATACCAAACTCTTCTGCAATTTCTCGACTTGTTAAATGTGGATTATTTTCCAACATGGATCGCAAAACATCATTATCCAGATTGATCACTTTCTTGGAGGCTCAGATCCCCGGAACGAAATTTGCTAAACCATCTTTGACAAGTACGAACATTTACAATATCTTTTCCAAATACCGCACATAAATTTTAAATGCAACCGATGCGTTGCTTTCTTTTTGGAATTCATACAAAATGCAGTGTCGTGAATGCACTTTATCTACTGACATGTTTTTCACTTTAAATATCATAAGTAAATGATGAACGGTAAAAAAGGACTCCTTTTATATTATACAGCAGCTAAAAAAAAAATCCGAATGACTCACTAGCCAGATTTTTTTTTATTTACAAGAAAAATTACCTGCCTATTAAAAATACGACAGAACTTTCCCTCCAACCCAATAGAATGTCCCCTTAAGGAAACGGTGCAGTTTGCATCATGAGGGCTAGTTACTTTTCTTATTTAATCCGCTCTGCGTCAGATCGCATTCGGTCGAATGTATAAAGGAAAAAGATATGCTGATGAAAGATAGAGGAAGAGAGAAATAAAGTCAACATCGAGAGCGATTATTGGTCCTGTCGTTCAAAGTGCGCCCGCACGGCGGCAACAATATGAGACTGTCAGTCCGTCGCATATTGCTGGCTGAAAGCGCCCTCGCCTCCCTTCCGAAACTGCTCACTGATCCATTCAATCCACCCCGCCAGGCCAGGCAACGCGTGTCATCGAGAGACTTCCTCTGTATTTCACGCCGATGCACGCTCATGCACGCTCATGCACGCCGCTCCAATTTTCCTATGTCGTCCGACAAAATTGGGGGCCTAGAAGACTGGCGAGAGTGATTGACGGGGATCAGTGTCACTTTCGCCGGACGGCGGGGTTTCGCAGAGTCAAAATTACACGATTTTATTCAACCGATTATTGAAGGTGAAAAGCTATCGATGGAGATAACAAACTATCCCGTGCTCGACTGAAGCCAACCGGTTTTTAGGAATTGGCGTTAAACGAGAATCGACTACATTTGTATGAGACGTCAAACGTCAGAAGGTTATTCGACATTTCTCGCCATATGCCCTGAAGCAGATTTAAAGAGTCACTAAAAGACGGTAGTCAAGTTCGACCGAATACGATAGAACCTCGTGTACATTCGCTCTGTTATATTAGATTTTGTTATATCCGAATTTCTGTCTGGATCAGGAAGAATTTGAAAGCCAACGACGTTCCGCTCGATAAGCTAGACTCGATCACCTGGCGTAGTTAGAGGACATTATACTCGCTTCCGCTCTGAGTAATAGAAGCGTTTAAATGTTCCTAGACAAGCCCGATATCCACTTTAGCGGAATAATAGCAGTTTGGAAGCGGAACGGTCAGGAGAAGGTTTTAAGTGGCGCAAGATGTTCCGGGCTCAGACGTTGTAATTGATCTCAGAGGAGCAAAGGCACGTTAGCAGCCATTGGGTTAAGGAACTTGCCGATGGAGGATCCTTAATCTCATTTCCGAATTCTGTCTACGTTAAACCTTACCACTGACGCTTTCAGTACCACAACTGTTTTCTATCGAAACTTATCTAAATTGCACAAACGGAAGAATTGCAAACTTTGATCATGAAAAAACGTCCCAATGTCAGGCAATTCGAATGCTCAATTTTCATAATATTAAATTATGAAAATTATTACAATTGGCGTCTTCGTCAGACTCCTTTAATTTCGAAGATATCTATTACAATCGCAAATTCAACATCGGCTATTCATAGACAACAACGATTAAGTCCTATGAGGCATCTAAATGCTAATCGCAAAGTTCGCACACTGCTGAGGCACTATCGTATGCGGAACATGAGATCACGGTTAATCCTAAATACTGCGATATCGCCTGATCTGCATACGATTATTAGACTGCATAATGCGCGCCGGATCTGATTTAATTAATATTTACCTTCCATTGTATGGGGCGTGAACGGACCTTTCTAAGGTTTTCGAGTCAATTAGAAACTTCTAATGAAAGACAAGATATTCGTGTTAAACGTGTCGAAGCCGGGCAAAGGAAAACGATTGCATGCAATTAACTCCTATACAGTAAACCCTGTTTTTGTGCGGTGGATAGGGACCACATAAAAGAAATCGTACAAAAAAATATTCGAAAATTTTATAAATTCTTACATATAATAAACAATTTTGTGCGATATACTACCTAAAATTTTTTTTATGCGGTGGATAGGGACCGCATAAAAAAAGTCGGACTTAGAAAATACATCAATAATTTATGAAATAGATGAGAGAATGCTTTCAATTAAATTAAATAATTAAATTAGACCTAAAGAAATTGTAAAAATATTTAATTCTTCATTGTACATATACATGGAGAAGTTTTCACATTACACATTAAATAGTTTGCTGCTACTCGTCGTAATCCAAAACGCGCATCTTGTGATGAATTGGTTGAAAATCACTTTCGTCGCTCGAAGATAGGATTTCAATTGATTTGTGTTTTGGTACCATAAACTCAGTGATCAGTTTTTGTGACGACGGTCGACTGGTCAATTGCTTGTAAACCTCACGATAGTGAGACATGCATGATCTCAGTTCTTTTTGGAATTTTAAGCGTCTTTCCGCATTGGTATATATTTTAAGAAAATGCGTTTCCAATTTTTTCGAGATTTGGATCCCTGCATATATTTTATCTGCTGTAATAGATTCCGGTTCTTCTTGTCCATTTTCATAATCTATCAAACTATTGATAATGTCACTATCATCGACAGTTTGGTCCTCAATCATCTCGTCCAGGTCATTATCGCCAAAAGAATCAAAGCCTTCTCCGCCGATGTTATGTGCGAGCGCACTAATTTCAGACGAATGCTTTCAATTAAATTAAATAATTAAATTAGACCTAAAGAAATTGTAAAAATATTTAATTCTTCATTGTACATATACATGGAGAAGTTTTCAAATTGTACATTAAATAGTTTGCTGCTACTCGTCGTAATCCAAATCGCGCATCTTGTGATGAATTGGTTGAAAATCACTTTCGTCGCTCGAAGATAGGATTTCAATTGATTTGTGTTTTGGTACCATAAACTCAGTGATCAGTTTTTGTGACGACGGTCGACTGGTCAATTGCTTGTAAACTCACGATAGTCAATTCAGCTCTTTTTGAATTTTAACACTTTGACTGCCATGATGGTCATCGATGACGATATGAGTGAAGATCTAAAATATTCGCAATGAGTAGCAATTATTACTTTATAATGCAATTATTGTTAGAATAGTGATGCGATGCTTTGGTCTTCAGTACCTGCACATTATTTATATTTTGCATAATTCAGTCGAACGCTGTAGTATTTTAGCATCGCTGTTCTAATACAGTAAACTAAGCTTGGCAGTCAAAGTGTTAAGCGTCTTTCCGCATTGATATCTATTTTAAGAAAATGCGTTTCCAATTTTTTCGAGATTTGGATTCCTGCATATATTTTATCTGCTGTAATAGATTCCGGTTCTTCTTGTCCATTTTCATAATCTATCAAACTATTGATAATGTCACTATCATCGACAGTTTGGTCCTCAATCATCTCGTCCAGGTCATTATCGCCAAAAGAATCAAAGCCTTCTCCGCCGATGTTATGTGCGAGTGCACTAATTTCAGACGAATGCTTTCAATTAAATTAAATACTTAAATTAGACCTAAAGAAATTGTACAAATATTTAATTCTTCATTGTATATATACATGGAGAAGTTTTCAAATTGTACATTAAATAGTTTGCTGCTACTCGTCGTAATCCAAATCGCGCATCTTGTGATGAATTGGTTGAAAATCACTTTCGTCGCTCGAAGATAGGATTTCAATTGATTTGTGTTTTGGTACCATAAACTCAGTGATCAGTTTTTGTGACGACGGTCGACTGGTCAATTGCTTGTAAACCTCACGATAGTGAGACATGCACGATCTCAGCTCTTTTTGGAATTTTAACACTTTGACTGCCATGATGGTCATCGGTGACCGACGTATGAGATTTTACTGAAGATCTAAAATATTCGCAATGGGTAGCAATTATTACTTTATAATGCAATTATTGTTAGAATAGTGATGCGATGCTTGGTCTTCAGTACCTGCACATTATTTATATTTTGCATAATTCAGTCGAACGCTGTAGTATTTCATAGCATCGCTGTTCTAATACAGTAAACTAAGCTTGGCAGTCAAAGTGTTAAGCGTCTTTCCGCATTGATATCTATTTTAAGAAAATGCGTTTCCAATTTTTTCGAGATTTGGATCCCTGCATATATTTTATCTGCTGTAATAGATTCCGGTTCTTCTTGTCCATTTTCATAATCTATCAAACTATTGATAATGTCACTATCATCGACAGTTTGGTCCTCAATCATCTCGTCCAGGTCATTATCGCCAAAAGAATCAAAGCCTTCTCCGCCGATGTTATGTGCGAGCGCACTAATTTCAGATAATAACGTTGACGCGTTTTCGGTAACGTTTCGATTAATTACACATTCATATATTTCGTCCACAACATGTATATGTACATTGATAGGAAACATTAAACTGGTGCTAACGCCGCTTAGATTCATATACCGCATAAAAAAAAATCACACAAAAACAAAATCGCACAAAAAAGGACCGCGCAAAAACAGGTTTTACTGTACAACAAATAGAACCTTTACCATATATGAGTTCGTATAACAGCCTTCTCGCGTCATGTGCACCGTTCTCGCGGGGTCATTCAAATTTTCATTGATAATGTTTCGTGCATATACAAAAGGTATTCAATTTGTCGGTAACAATGACGGTAGACATTTCACGGGGGCATAAGCGTATGAATGAACAAAGAGGAAATTCAAACAAACAATGGGCTGTCCTGTCGAAGGTAATATTACATTTTCCCAGATGAATATTTAATTTTCAATAATCCTCAATAGACGCGTACGACTGCATACACAATTGTTTGGCACTGCCGCCGGAGGTTCAAGTACAATATTAAAAGTCGGACCGGTAATACAAAAGATGATGTATAAATGCATGTCAATATTTACGTGGGTTTCGTCGTGTGAAAAAGGCAATACATTCTGCGTAGTATGCAAGCTAAAATTCTCTCTTTGCAGAACGTCAAAGTAAAGGGGACGTTCAAATTTCATGTTCCTATATAAAAGAAATATGAATTTTACGGAACACGACATGTCTCGGTGATATCTCCGACAATGCGCCTGTAGAACTCTAAAAACATATTTCCGTCACTTCGACCGTTCAAGTCGGAATACTCGACCACAGCCGCGTTAATACGCTAATTGAATTAAGCGATGCAAAAAGTTTCTGCTCCGAAATTAGCATGAATTAGAACGAGTCATGGATTATCTCTGCTTCTCGTTACCTTCGCTTCTCCTTTAACTTTTTCCTCCTTCGCTTGATCGATTCTCTTCGGCGATCAACACATGAATGGACCTCGTTAAAGGCATGTCGCGGGATAATATTGACGATTTGACCTTCCTCGAATATCAAATGACATTATTGTCTTGCGCAGCTCGCTTTTTCTTTATTAGTTATCAAAGTACCGTAATGTATTTTCGCGCAACCGTTTGCGCGTTCAAAAAAGAAAATACAAAATTCGCTATTTAAATGATATCGCGGAATTGGCTAGTCTTATTAATCATTATTATTATCAATGAATAGAACCTTAATCATCTCTCCTGAAGATTAATAATTGCGGAATTCCACCGAAGTCACGATTGTACAAAATTTAAAGAGTTAATATATTATTTTATTGAGTTTAAATTATTTAAAAAATTTTAGTTATTATTGTCGATGCACTTTATGCAATAATTACAGCGTAAAGTAATATGTCAAAGTAAAAAATGCGCTGAAAAATTCGAAATAGTTTTATGGTTATTAGTTAAAAATGAGATAAAACATGTAAAAGACTTTGTTTTTCGCGCAATTGAAAATCAATTATTCGATTTGCGCGCTATATACGCGAAAAAAAGAAAATACAAATATTCGCTGGCCTTTAACGTTGTTATGATATCGCGGAATTGGCTAGACTGCGTATATCAAGACCTCATTTATAGCCTTTCTACCCAATGAATAGAACCTTAATCATCTCTCCTACTACGATTAATTATTCATTGCGGTAACATAGATCCACCGATAGTCACGATAGGCGTACAAAATGTTCGGAACCGGTGTTAATATATTATCGCAACCGACTGTGGCGCTGCAGTTTCAGTCATATTTTATAACACGTTATACCATTTTCAGGCTCGTATGGCGCCGAAATTCGATGCACAGCAAAAATGTATGAAAAATATCTTGAAAATGGGGTCAAAAATTAAACGTGCGATGGCGTAATATGCGACAAAGTAAAAAATGCAACCGCACTGAAAAATTCGAAATAGTTTCCGAAATATGATTAAAAATAGATTGAAAAATGAGATAAAACATGTAAAAGACTTTGGTTTTTTAACGATTACCAATTGAAAATCAATTATTCGATTTGCTGCACTATATATAATGGAAAAGAGTCGCAGGACGCTCAAGAAAACACGATCGCACCTCAAAATTCGCAATAATTACTGAGTTATGAGTAAGAATATGTGACAAAATGACGTAAATTGGCTGAAAGTAGGCGAAAAATGTCAATTTTTTTTTTGTTTTTGTTTCGGACCGATACCATTCGATAGAGGGTAATTTGCCCTGAAGATAGACCACTTTCCGCGCGCTGAACTCTTCATAGTTCCGGAGATACGACGATTTTAAGGAAGTGTAAAAAAATTTTGTTCAAAATTGCTCATCGCGATTAGTCCCACGTGAAAGTGTGTCCAAAGAGCTTTGAGAAAACCTATATTATTTATAAGTTTCGATCACTAGTTTAGACGGGACGGGGCCTTGAAGAAATCGCGAAAATCTTAAGGTATGCCCTTTGCCATTTTTGCCAAAAAATGATGGGTCACCGATTTTATTGCCCTTTTAACATATCAAAGGGGGTCGAAAATAACTCGGAAAATGCAAGGCGCACCCCGAAATTCGCAATAGTTCCGGAGATATTGTCAAAAATGTGTGGAAAAATCGTGAAAAACGAGCCTGAAAACAGGGTCAAAAATTAAAACTCTATCGACCGACTTGTAATTGTGCCAGATGAAAAGGGGTACAAAGAGACTTGGAAAAATTGCAACCGCATTAAAAAATTCGAAATAGTTTCCGAGATATGACATGAAATAAATTGAAAAATTGATAAAAAGGCGCATCAAAGAAGTAGAGATAAGCTAATTTTATATTTATCGATAAACTAAATCGTGTACAGATAGACTTAGAAGGCCGGAACACTCAATAAAACAGCATAGAGAAAGGGAAAAGAAGGAAAATAATAGAATGTGCCATGAAGTACTAGTGAAATGAGAGGATTAAATAAAAGAACAAACAGCCTCGCGAGCGAATTAAAACCCTCTCTGCAGAAGGCCTCGTGAATTTGCCTGTTTAATCGAGCCGACCGCAAGTTACGACAGAAAAGTATTCGGTCCCTCGTCGTAAATATTCAACAAAGGTTTTGTGAGGCGTACCCGGAAGAATCTGGAGCGCGCATTTTTGTCTGATGAGCCACGCAGACGCCCGCAGCGTCGTTCATAATTAAAGCCCCTTCGGAAAAATTCAACGAATCTCGCATGAGTGTCTGGCATGACGTTCGCTTGCGGACAATGTACCGTACAAGTGGAACGTAAAGAAATGAAATGCAAACGTCTAAAAGAAATAGGTGTTAGAGCGGGGAAATAAAGACTCTCGAAGGCGGCGCGGAGATTAACACTAGATTGCCCGAGATTTCTTGTATACCTATATTGCCCAAAAACAGTCAAAATGACTGACACAATTTCTTAGAAAAAATAACAAATATGTAAAGAAATTTGTTTAAAATTAATTTTTAATATTTTTTATGTTATTTACAGTATATATAACAGGTTATTAGTAAATATTAACTGTACATATTGACGATTTGTTTTCACATGAACTTAACCCATATTTCCGAAAGCAAGGCAAATTTATTTGATTGTAGGCGCCTACTGCATTCGGTTCTTTTGTCAAAATGAATAAATCGTAGGATTTGTTTGAACTTTTCTCTGGCCATAGTTTTTCTAAAACGATTCGGGACCCCACTGGTACACACCGCTGACCATAAATAACTCAATTTAAAATTTGTTGCCTCGTAAGCTCCACGAGCATATAGAATCCCAATAAATGCACGTATTTCCGGCATTCACAATGATATGGTCCGACCTGGAGAAGGGCAAAATTCGGCGACATTCTTCTGTGCACTTTCTTATATGTTTGATAATATAGTTATCTATTATCGACGATAATGCGTTGATAAGATTATCTGCCACAATGTTCCAGATTTTGCGTAGCCTGTTCTTCCCCTTTCACACTCTTGAAAATACAAGCAGATGGTATCCTTCCAGGAATACCACCTTCGTCAATTTTTTCGTCCACACAGTACCATCAGCAGCTGTTTCGACCTCCTGAAACGTATTTTCAGTTTCTTCATCAGAATCTGAACTACTTAGCACCCTACACCTTTTCCTGGGCATATTGATGACACTTTCATTTTTATCATTGGTGATCGACTCTTCATCACTATCTTCAGCGTCTTAGATGTTTCACTTTGAATATAATCCGCTTTCATCTTTAGATGATAGTTCAGAATTTGTTGCATTTGATTCTATATCGGAGCACTCTTTACTTATGTTCGTTAGCTTTTCCAAGAACTCATTTCTGTTCGACATTTTTTTCATAAAGTTAGGGGAAAAGAAATAAAATAAACAACTTGTTAGAACAACACTTTATAAAGATTCGAATAACGGATTAGTACTACTTTAGCTTATTGAGCAACTGACACAATGATATCAAGTATACGCCCAAATCGACAATTTATCATGCATCATATTTCAATACAAAGCTCGACAGGTCATATAAGAATTTTACTCAATTCAATAAATAAAAATCTTTTGATTATTTAAAATTTACCAAGCAGTCAAAATTACTGCTTCTGGGCAATATAGGTATAACACTATATATATATACGGAAATTTTAAAGGAGGGCGGAAAGAAAAACTACAATTATTCATAAACCCATTTATATGTTATAGAAAAAGTCACAATCAAATAAATTCTAAGAAATATGTGTCATCAATTTCATAATTGTTATATTTTCTAATTGAAATTAAAAAAACATATTTGTCAAAGTCATGACTGTTTTTGCAATATAGGTATACTTGGGCAATCTAGTGTTAAGGAGAGAAAAGGAGGCTGGGGAAAAAGAGCAGACGCGGTATGATTAATTGTATGGAAATAGCAAGGCAGCGAAGGAGCGAAGGCCTTTAATATTTGCCCGCAAAAGCGCGCTGTGCTCCATAAAGGCCTGTAGATCAAACGGGATTTCATTAAGTCGTTAGAATTAGATTCGGCCAGGCGGTGCAAAACGTCGTTAATTTCGGAATAATCGTCGTGTATTGGCGCGTGCACGGCTTCGCTGAACAACGTTATTTATGTGCGTATGCGTGAAGGCGCGGCCGTTATGTACGTGCTTGCGCCTACTGCGAACGATCCAATTTAGTATGGAAATCCTACTACGCCCTATCGAGAAAATCAATTACGTCTAATGAATACAACATGAAGGGTAAAGGGTTTGTTGCGAATCTCAGCGAGTTAGCCGTACGGTTGCGACGAAAGGCGTTAATCCAACACCGCGGACGGCAAAATAACCTCGCAATACCGTATTATCACTTTAATCGAACTTTCATCTAATTATAGTACACTTCGCAGCTCGCTTTAATCGTTTCGAGAATAACAATTTGAAAGTAAATTTTTTTCAACCGTAAAAGGGCTTTTAGCACTCCTTCCTTATTCAATCGAAAGGATAAATGTGATTACCGACAATCTCAACGTACAGAGAGCAAATAAATCGCATAATAATTTAGAATCGCCGCCGGTATTAAATGATCTCTGAGTAAACTTACCTTCGCTGGATCCGATTTCTCCGACTGCTCGCTGAAAGTCTGCGAACCCCTCGACATCGTGTTTCTGCGTGGGGTCGTGGTGCCATCTTGAGAGGGGCGCACAAACTCGATTCTTCCACCCTCGACGACTATGTTAGGGGCTGGTGGAAAGTTCTCCGTATTGCCGACGGTATCGCAATATCCCAGCAGGCCAGTTTTCTCCCCGTACAGAGGGTGAATTTGTCTGCAACAGTCGGTAACAGGAAATTCTGAGCATGCCGGAATTTCACCCTTTGCTCGACTGACAAAGGGTAGGATGCGAAGAATTTAATGTACCATCAGAGGCACCTTGGACTTCGCATTTTTCACGTACAATTTAGTCATTGCTAATTACGTGACTAAAGTGTTCACAGCAAGAGTAAGTCAAAAGTAAGAGAAAGGCTGATTCCTTAACTTGGAACAAAGCAACCCCTACGTAGAAAGAGCATACGTTCCACTACTAACAAGAGAACGTTCCACGTAAAGTCCCTGACTGACATTTTTTATGAAAAATATGTTAACACTTTGCGGACCGGACATTCTATTGCTAATCGTACCCAGTGGCCGGGTAGTTTTTTGCGTTAAATATTTTCAAATTAGTGATAATTTGTTAGTAGTTAACACGTTGACTGCCACGGTGGTCACCGGTGACCGGTGCAAAACGTTTGACTAAAAATGCAAAAAATTCGCAATGAATCCTATTTGCAATTTTGTAAAAGCAATTGATATTGGAACGGTGCTTCAATACTTTGGCTTCTAACAACTCTGCATTACTTTTATTTTGCTCAATTTAATCATACTCTGCAGTATTTTATCGCATCGCGGTTCCAACATAGCAAGAAACGCTTGGCAGTCGAAGTGTTAAACTGTCCACAAATATTTCTGTAATATTGCTAATCGTTTTATCGCTATCCATATTTCAGAGCTTCAAATAATTAATTTGCAACACAAATTACGAAAAACTGCGGCTGACAATCACGTAGCAACTGCGTGATGTCTCGTCACCTGCCTCAAACAACAGAATATGCAAGACGATATATCTCATCAGTGGCCCAGAATGACGAAATACGCAAGACGATATATCTCGTCAATGGCCCCGAACGACGAAATAGCAATGATGAGATATCTCGTCATCCGTCCGCAATGTGTTAACAACTATAGCAAATATGTATCTGCCGGTGGCAATTGATCGCGAAAAATAGAAAAATTGATTTTGCATTTGCATTAATATGTCGACTGGCATGGTTTACTTTGTGCAGATCAATGACATTTTGTTGTATTGCATCACGTTGCGACCCTCATCCGACAAAATACAATTTCAAAAGAACATACCAGGTTGTTCAATAAGTTTTGTTTTGTTTTGTTGAGGACGTTGCTACTAGTCCAAATTTGTTTTTGTTTTGTTGGTTCACTCTTCTTATCAACGTATGTGAAGGTTCATTTCAATCAGTCAATTCATTCTTTGTTTACAAGCCATTTAGTGTCGCCGTGTCACAGTATTTTCGACAATGGAAAAAATTGAATATCGTGCAGTGATAAAATTCTTATTTTTGGAAAGTGTAGCACCAAAAGAAATTTACGAACGAATGTTAAGAGTGTATAATGAACGTTCACCTTCAATTAGAACAGTAGAAAGATGGGTTGCTGAATTTAAACGTGGTCGTACAAGCCTTGAAGACGATCCACGTGAAGGACGTCCAAAAACCGCATCAACACCAGAAATCGTAGCCAAAGTACAGGATATGGTTTTGGAAGATCGTCGATTGACTGAGAGGGATTTAGTAGAGGCTCTACACATCTCATTAGGCAGGGTGAGTCATATTTTAAATGAAATTTTGAGTTTTAAAAAGCTGTGTGCACAATGGGTGCCGCATTCGCTAACAATTGAACAAAAACACATTCGAATGCGACTTTCTCAACAAACATTTGGAGCGTTTTAAAAAGGATAAAGTGGATTTTGTGCGTCGATTCATCACTATGGATGAGACTTGGGTCTATCACCATGATCCTAAATCAAAACAAGAGGCTAAAGAGTGGTGTGAACCTGGTTGTTCGGCTTCGAAACGAGTTCGTGTCCAGAAATCGGCCAAGAAGGTTCTGGCATCAGTTTTTTGGGATGCGAAAGGAATTTTATTTGTGGATTACTTGCAAACTGGTAAAACAATTAATTCTGAATATTATTGCAACCTTTTGGACCAGTTGAAGGAAAAATTCGTGAAAAAAGACCCGGTTTGCAGAAGAAAAAAATCCTTTTTCATCAGGACAACGCACCGTGTCACAAGAGCATTTTGACAATGGCTAAAATCCATGAATTAAAGTTCGAATTGTTGGAGCATCCGCCGTATTCACCAGATTTGGCCCCCAGCGACTTCCATTTGTTTCCAGAACTCAAAAAATTTATGCGTGGCAAGCGTTTTTCGTCAAATGAAGAGGTCATAACGGCTGTTGAAGCGTATTTTGCAGACCTTCCGGAATCTCACTTCAGGGATGGGATCCACAGATTGGAGGATCGTTGGAGCAAGTGCATTAATGTTCAAGGAGATTATACTGAATAATGAAGTGTATTTTGAACCATAACATTGTGTTTTTCTTATCGAACGACAAAACTTATTGAGCAACCTTTAATATCGACGCGCCGCCCTACGAAAATATTTCCTACCAGTCAGTTTAGTACGTACAACGAACAACTGCGAGACAAATTTATTTCCGTCTCTGTCAGAGTATTATTGCGCAACCGGAAAAGGTCACTGGCTTTAACCAAGAGATTCTGCGCCGACAAAGCGTGTGTGCATTTATATGCATTCAACCGTACGTGTGTCTGCATTTATGCGACAGTTCGCGCGCGCTGCGACCGCAATAGCGGTTGATATTGCACCGATAGAGACGCATTTGCCTATCAATGTCAATGATCTTACAAGGGAACGACGTTAATAGAGTGCCTTTGTCAAACTGATTCTGTCACTCCTATTGATAAATCTCACGGATATTTGTCTTTGGAACGTTTCGTATCTTCTCGTGGCCACTTTCTAGATATAGCGTATCAAAAGAGCCACGGGGCATTATAAACGGCCTAATACTTGAAACGGCAACTATTTCGCAACTCTTCCCCTATACTGATAAATAAACCTTTTCGCCGTCCGTATGTTCACCTGGCAACTCACTAACTAGATGTGGCTAATTCACACTAATGGCTAATTGATCATTATTTCTCTTTAACGAAAAATAAGTTAGTTATGTTAAATAACACCTTTCGACACTGTGGGACTTCCTCTTCAGGAGTATATGTCATAGAAAACGGGGTAGTCGAATATTTTTCTCCCCTGTAATGCACATAGAAAAAATATCTAATGACATTCTAATATATAAACTCCTGAAGAGGAAACCCCACAGTGTCCAAACACATAGAGAGAGACACTGAAGAATGAAACGTACCAACGAGGAAAAGCGTTCATCAGAAGAAAGCAAAGGAGAGAGAAAGGAAAACGTGGAATAATTGTCCCCGGTTTCCACTACTCGAAGAGTGGATGTTATAAAAATATTGTAGATAAAGAAAAAAAAAGAGTAAAAGGAAAAAATAGGATTGAAGGTGAGTGAAGGGCTTACCTCGGTGATGGTATGGGACGGGGTTTATCAAGGGCCAGATCCGAGCTGAGGGGCGAGTCGGGTCCGCGGCCGCTGGAAGCCCTAGGCAAACAGAATTATCGTTAGTTCAATTACTATTCGGAAGCCAATAACTTATCTCGAACTGTCACGCTACGACTAATGCCGTCGAGTACGTCGAAGTTCAATGCCCCAGAGTGTATATCCGATCGCTAACAATACACAGTCGCGCGTGTACAAACAGATGCCATGTCAGAAAATCGATGTCATCAATTTGTGGGCAGAACGTTCAAATTTTGCGTTATGCGTGTAATCGAAGATTTCACATTTTCTATTTCCTTTGCCACCGAGCGACGGTCAATTTTTCAGACTGCCATCAAACCGCACGACATTTCATTTCAGCGGAAACCGCAAAGCCATTGGTTCATCCTGTTTTATTGTCCTCTTTCCCATTTCATTTCCACGAGCGTGATAGGACACGGGCTCACGTGCAAAAGCACACTAATTCATGTTGCCAGGCACCGGGAACGTATGACATAAATCAATAGACAGCGGGAATAATTCAACGTATTCAAATATTTCATCATCGCTCGCGATATTCATGGGTTACAAGCTGCAAAAAGTGCTGCGTCATGTGTTGGATATAGGAGTCGCGAGTGAGGTTAATCCGAACGTATGTAATATACATTCGTTACCTGAAATGGCGTCTTGCATGTACAATCTACATCGTGCATATGCAATATCATATATCTGCATAGGTTAGAATTACGGAAGAGTGAGTGAGCAAAGTATATGAGCTGGGCGAAATTATGCACGACATTTTTCGGAATACGCGAAAGAAATGAAATTGATAATATCACAGAGAATACTTTACAGTACAGAATACAAGTTAGATACCTCAATGTATACTTGACGAGTGCGAGTAGTGCAAGACGACATGTGCGTTTTAGCCAAGCGACGACGTTTCAATTTTCAGCAAGATCCGAACGCGCTGGGCGAAATTATGCACATTTTTCGGAATACGCGAAAGAAATGAAATTGATAATATCACAGAGAATACTTTACAGTACAGAATATAAGTTAGATACCTCAATGTATATGTACATGTGCGTTTTAGCCAAGCGACGACGTTTCAATTTTCAGCAAGATCCGAACGCGCGGAAGCTACGTAAAGGTCAGAATCAATATGTCACTTTATCAGAGAAACGATAGAAAGTTCAGAAAAATTTTTATAACGAGGTGCACTGTGCGCTCGAGATGTTGCAACTAATAAATTGGCGCGAAATGGCGATAGAACTTCGAAGAGGGCAAGCTCGGCAAAAGGAGGAACTAATTCGTAGGGTTCGACGGTTGGTAAATATTCCTAGACATACCGACAGAATCATTTCTATATGAGAAGCGCGTAATATGAATATAAAGAATATATCGAAGCTTTTGTTATCGCAAATATGAGCATCTATATAAATCTAACAATAAGCGCGTGAAAGATGCATTCAATTATGTATTTAACACGTTGAACGCCACGTAACCCAGATCTGGGTTACGGCTATGTTTCCCCAGGGGCCCGTCACCCGTAAACGGGTGACGCTATTCTTCGTCCAATTAACACTTGGCATGCGGGCAACGTATTTTTACGTTTTTTGTAGTATGTCACTGGAGCGCGGGCGTTTATTTAGTTGATTTTGCGGTTGTTAGTGGATATCCACCACAAATCTACTAAATCGTATAATTACATGAATGTGTGACATTATATTTTTTTATTTGCGTTAAATATATACGCTTTGCATTTTTTTCCCAAAAGTTATGATTGTTGAGTTAATCGATCTTTTGCTGAGTTATTTCGTCTTCAATCGAACTTAGCTCCAGAACGTGTTCCGATCAATTTGTCAGCGGATTTTTATTATTGATTACAAAATTGATCAAATGAGCCGTTGTGACAAAGATAGTGATGAAAAATATGCGCTGACAAATTATCGGACTTTTCGTATGATAGTGTGGAAAACTTTAAAAATCGCTTATTTTTATGATTTCGTGAAAATATCGTTTGTTTTTTGTTAAATAATCATACAGTATATACTTAAGTGTGAAAAAAAAAAGTATATCATCAAAAACGAAGTAGTTTTTGATTTACAGCGATTTTTCTGAATAACCGAACTTCCGCGCGATTCAAGAAAAAACGCCCGCTGCACGCGTAATTCGGCGGCGAAGTATGCCCGCATGCCAAGTGTTAAAACAGGATTTTTGAGGTAATTTATGATAGTTTTATTTGTAACATAATTATGATGAGTATAAACAACTGAAAGTAACAGTGAACTATAAAATAAACAAAAAGAAACATTAAAAATATACTTATATTTGGTTTTATATAATATACTATTTGGTTCTAAAATATTATAATATTTTATTACTTATGATATTCGTTAAAACATTTTAAACATAATTGAGGTGACTGTGGACACTCTGGACAATATATTATAGTCTTTTGCAAATTTTTTTTGCGTCCTGGCGTTCGAGAGTTTCCCTCCGTTTTGCGTAGCACCGAACTGGATATTGTCGGATGAACCGACAGTATCAATCTGTTCATTCTCTTCTTCTATAGCCAGGTTTTCTAATAGTTCTTCAAAATCTTCACTCTCATACAAATCCTCATTTTCCGAGCTTGAAATTGACACAATAATATTTCTAACTTTTTTTGGAAACCTGAATACTTCTTCGTCACCACTCGGCTCACGTTCATCTACACTTTTGCGCTGTCTAACGAACATTTTAGGGATCAAGAAGTAAATAAAGATGTCAAAAATATGCAAAAAATACTGTTCGACTGACTGGTTTGAAGAAACTGAAACTTCTGAGACAACCAAAGGTTCTGAGGAGACTGAAAGTTCTAGTGTAAATGCCATGAGATCTTTCATAGTGAATTTTTTTGCGGTACGCTCATCGCATTCCCCACTTCGAGGCCCTTTATACTTTGTAAGCACCTTCTACAAAGTTATCTTCTAATACAGTAAAACCTGTTTTTGTGCGGTGGATAGGGACCGCATAAAAGAAATCGTACAAAAAAATATTCGAAAATTTT
The DNA here is from genome assembly GCA_033815515.1 of Cryptocheilus praepositus. Lineage (NCBI taxonomy): Eukaryota > Metazoa > Arthropoda > Insecta > Hymenoptera > Pompilidae > Cryptocheilus > Cryptocheilus praepositus. The sequence goes on from JAWWQZ010000314.1 coordinate 21,646, forward strand.
ATAAATTCTTACATATAATAAACAATTTTGTACGATATACTACCTAACATTTTTTTTATGCGGTGGATAGGGACCGCATAAAAAAAGTCGGACTTCGAAAATACATCAATAATTTTTTAAATAGATGAGAGAATGCTTTCAATTAAATTAAATAATTAAATTAGACCTAAAGGAATTGTAAAAATATTTAATTCTTCATTGTACATATACATGAAGAAGTTTTCAAATTGTACATTAAATTGCTGCTACTTCGTAATCCAAATCGCGCATCTTGTGATGTTTTGAAAATCACTTTCGTCGCTGAAGATAGGATTTCAATTGATTTGTTTTTTTACCAGAAACTCGGAAGTTTTTGTGACGACGGTCGACTGGTCAATTGCTTGTAAACCTCACGATAGTAACATGCACGATCTCAGCTCTTTTTGGAATTTTAAACACATGAATGGTCTGTGACCGACAAAAATGTATCAAAATTTCGCAATGGGTAGCAATTATGACTTTGAAAGAAATTGATTTAGAATGCTTTGGTCTCCAATACCTGCACATTATTTATATTTTGCATAATTCAGTCGAACGCTGTAGTATTTCATAGCATCGATGTTCTAATACAGTGAAATAAGCTTGGCAGTCAAAGTGTTAGCGTCTTTACATTGATATCTATTTTAAGAAAATGCGTTTCAATTTTTTCGAAATCTGGATTCATATATTTTATCTGCTCTAATAGATTCCGGTTCTTCTTGTCCATTTTCATAATCTATCAAACTATTGATAATGTCACTATCATCGACAGTTTGGTCCTCAATCATCTCGTCTAGGTCATTATCGCCGAAAGAATCAAAGCCTTCTCCGTCGATGTTATGTGCAAAAAGTAATTTCAGATAATAACGTTGACGTGTTTTCGGTAACGTTTCGATTAATTACACATTCATATATTTGAAACATGTATATGAACATTGAAAAACGGCAAACTGGTGCTAACGCCGCTAAGATTCCTATACCGCATAAAAATAAATCGCACAAAAAAAATTGCACAAAAATAAAATCGCATAAGAAAGGACCGCACAAAAACAGATTTTACTGTACTCTATCAAAAAAATAAACTGTGGTTATATTCATATGACGCATTGCATTGTATTGCTCTTCCTTATCGCGCTGTTTACACTACGATCAGAATGCGATGATTTACGCTGGGCGTTCAACGTGTTAATTATGCATTAAATTATGCATCTGCATGTTTTTAATTAGTAGCATTCGTTGAAATAGCGCATTCTTTAGAAACGGAAGAAGCGAAAACGTCTTGCCGACAGGAAAAAGTAATCGTAAAATATTCTACGTGAGAAACACATGAATCTGTGTCGAAAAAATGTATCTTTGCTCCTCGGATAGATATGAATTGAAAGAAATGATTTAGAAGAGGGTCACGTAGGACGTATCAATGACTGCGAAGAAAGCTGACTCGGTCGCAGGAGACTCCTTTTGCTTTATTCTTAAACGAGACGCGTCACTGTAATCGGTTGATAAATTTGATATGTGCAGACGGCCGGTTCGATTAAACGGAAGTGCGTCGACTACTCACGTTACTAACAGGTTCTTCTCGCGTCTGAGAGTCGTAATCCAATACCAAAACCGCACAGTAATTCTTCGACGAATGGATGGGTGATGAGAACAAGCAGTTCTTTTAAACCGTTTCCTTTTTACTTGATGGAATTGGTTACAGCCGAAGTACTACCTGCGTTATGCGATGCACTCGCGGTATAAACGCGATATAAACCCGATATAAACGCAGACTAGCTGTAAGACAGATCGATCGACTAAATATATTTTCATCCCCTTTATTTGAGATGCCCGATCCCTCTTGCGATTTTTATACTAATTTTAGTTCTACGACTCGACTTTCTGCACATTAGTTGCGAACTGATTCCCTCGTGAAACGGAATATAAAGTGTTGCTATAGAAGAATACGTAAGGCGCGCGTGATTGAACATATAGATACCCATGACGTATTTTCCCAACATAGAAGGACCATTTAAATCAACATTCGATGAAGTGTTAAAAGTATCGTCCCGAGACTGAGTCAGAACTATTGCGAAGAAGGGCCATTAGTCATCGGCAAAGTAGAATACATTAAGTGTATTCGCTTAGAGATTTTAGTAAAATGGCTATGACTTTCTTTTTAGTAGAATATGTTATAACAGATAAAACGTGATAGTGCAGTCCGACGGTTTCACACTTCGCCTAAAACAAACTATAAAATGAGTTTATTCTACTTGTAGACTTGAAGTTTTAGGCGATCTACGCAATAACGGATTTTCCACTTTGCCGGTAACGGTGCGATAAGATACAACACATTACGTGATGTAAAAAACAACATGTGAATGTGACGTTGCCTATAAGCGTAGTTGAGTAACGTAAATATATATAATATAGATAACCTGATATGTTTATGGCGTTAACGAGTGAATTGAGCGAGGGGTTAATGTCCACTTTGACGTACGTTGACACGACACGCATCGAACTTCGGCGATTTGATTCGAGGCGAACGATCGTTTTCACTTTGAGGGTCGCAATACAAACCGGGAAGCGTTTTAGCGGCGAGTGGTTTTATCGCACGGTCCATTCACGACTATGCCGAAAAGCACTCGCCTTTCTCCCTTTCGTCGCTCGATATTTCGAGGCCGCCGGAAAAGAGTGAACACGCATCGAACGAACGCGCGTCTGTCAATTCGAACTAACTCCTAACAATATACAATTTTACGCCGATAAGATAGTACGGTACATGTACGGGCTGTTTGTCGCAATGCTTGTCACAGTTCACTTTTTTGAGTCAAACTTCTTATTGTGCGCTAGAGTAAATTAGAAAAATAGAATAAACATGTAAGGGTAGCAACACATAAGAAATTACGCTTTAACGCATAAAACGTTTAGCCGAAGTCTACTAATATTACGAGATCTTTTCCTCAAACAGATTAAACGTTTGAACGTAATAAGGTTTTCTAAGACTCAATTTTTTTCTTTGGATTCCAGTACAGTAAAACCTGTTTTTGTGCGGTGGATAGGGACCGAATAAAAGAAATCGTACAAAAAAATATTCGAAAATTTTATAAATTCTTACATATAATAAACAATTTTGTACGATATACTACCTAAAATTCTTTTTATGCGGTGGATAGGGATCGCATAAAAAAAGTCGGACTTAGAAAATACATCAATGATTTATGAAATAGATGAGAGAATGCTTTCAATTAAATTAAATAATTAAATTAGACATAAAGAAATTGTAAAAATATTTAATTCTTCATTGTACATATACATGGAGAAGTTTTCAAATTGTACATTAAATAGTTTGCTACTACCCGTCGTAATCAAAAACGCGCATCTTCTTGTGATGAATTGGTTAAAAATCGCTTTCGTCGCTTGAAGATAGGATTTCAATTGATTTGTTTTTTGGTACCATAAACTCAGTGATCAGTTTTTGTGACGACGGTCGACTGGTCAATTGCTTGTAAACGTCACGATAGTGAGACATGCATGATCTCAGCTCTTTTTGGAATTTTAAGCGTCTTTCCGCGTTGGTATCCATTTTAAGAAAATGCGTTTCCAATTTTTTCGAAATCTGGATCCCTGCATATATTTTATCTGCTGTAATAGATTCCGGTTCTTCTTGTGTATTTTCATAATCTATCAAACTATTGATAATGTCACTATCGTCGACAGTTTGGTCCTCAATCATCTCGTCCAGGTCATTATCGCCGAAAGAATCAAAGCCTTCTCCGCCGATGTTATGTGCGAGCGCACTAATTTCAGATAATAACGTTGACGCGTTTTTGGTAACGTTTCGATTAATTACACATTTATATATTTTGTCCACAAGATGTATATGTACATTGATAGGAAACATTAAACTGCTGCTAACGCCGCTAAGATTCATATACCGCATAAAAATAAATCGCACAAAAAAAATTGCACAAAAATAAAATCGCACAAAAACAAAATCACATAGAAAAGGACCGCACAAAAACAGGTTTTACTGTATACGTACGGGCTGTTCGTCGCAATGCTTGTCACAGTTCACTTTTTTCAGTCAAACTTCTTACTAGAGTTTAGAATAATACATGTTTTTTACTCACATAAGAAATTATGCTTTAACGCATAAAACGTTTAGCCGAAGTCTACTAATATTACGAGATCTTTTCCTCAAACAGATTAAACGTTTGAACGTAATAAGGTTTTCTAAGACTCAATTTTTTTCTTTGGATTCCAGTACAGTAAAACCTGTTTTTGTGCGGTGGATAGGGACCGCATAAAAGAAATGGTACAAAAAAATATTCGAAAATTTTATAAATTCTTACATATAATAAACAATTTTGTACGATATACTACCTAAAATCTTTTTTATGCGGTGGATAGTTACCGCATAAAAAAAGTCGGACGAGAAAATACATCAATGATTTCCATGAAATAGATGAGAGAATGCTTTCAATTAAATTAAATAATTAAATTCCACCTAAATAAATTGTAAAAATATTTAATTCTTCATTGTACATGTACATGGAGAAGTTTTCAAATTGTACATTAAATAGTTTGCTGCTAGTCGTTGTAATCCAAAACGCGCATCTTCTTGTGATGAAAAAAATCGCTTTCGTCATTGAAGATAATGTCATTGATTTGTTTTTTGGTACACATAAACTCAGTGATCGTTTTTGTGACGAAAATCGACTGGTCAATTGCTTTAAACGTCACGATAGTGAGACATGCATGATGTCAGCTCGGCATTTTAAGCGTCTTTCCGCATTGGTATCTATTTTAATTATATTGTTACCGATTTTTTTACATCTGGATCGCATATATTTTATCTGCTGTAATAGATCCAATTCTTCTTGTCCATTTTTAATCTATCAAACTATTGATAATGTCACTATCATCGACAGTTTGGTCCTCAATCATCTCGTCCAGGTCATTATCGGAAGGAAAGCATATACAAAGCATCTTCTCCGCCGATATTTCCTTTTTTCCACTAATTTCAGATAATAACGTTGACGCGTTTTCGGTAAGGTTTCGATTAATTACACATTCATACATTTCGTCCACAACATGTATATGTACATTGATAGGAAGCATTAAACTGGTGCTAACGCCGTGCAAAGAAACATTTCGCATAAAAATAAATCGTAAAAAAAATTGCACAAAAATAAAATCGCACAAAACCAATCGCAAAAAAGGCTCCGCACAAAAATAGGTTTTACTGTATACGTAACAGTTTGTCACAGTTCACTTTTTTCGTCAAACGTTATATACTTTGATAAATTAGAAAAATCAATAAACATGTAAGGGTAGCAACACATAAGAAATTACGCTTTTTACTAAATTTAGCCGAAGTCTACTACATTTTACGAGATCTTTTCCTCAAACAGATTAAACGTTTGAACGTAGTAAGATTTTCTAAGACTCAATTTTTTTCTGTACAGGCACGGAGCCGGCAACAAACAAGTATATATTGTATTTTCTACGCGTTATTTACATATGTTTTATATACACCCTCTTTTTTACTCACATTACGCGTTGAGGAAGTTGACGGGAAGGGGACCGAATTCAGCAGTGCGCAATAAGAATTGCTACCGACGCGATGTTATCTCATCGTAGGCAGTCATTTGGCTGCAAAATGTCGCCCTCCGCGACAACATCTCTCGACTTTTAAATGAAACTGCTCTTAAAGTATTGCCGCTTCTTTATTTGCCAACTTTATGTATCATGCGAAGTACAAACGTACCCGTTTGTTTGCGGAGCGAAAATAATAAAGCCCTCCATGCTCCACAGCATTTGCATAATACCTGATTCATGAAAGCAAGACTTCTTTCTTATCGAGAGAAGATCAAATTCATTTTTATTTCGCTGCAATTTCGCAATTAGCGTTACCCGTTTTACCTTTTATCGGATTTTTATTCACAATTTTTAATGCAATACGCATACGCGTTTTCATCGCCGAACGATAAAAAAATGCAGCGCATCATTAACATAATCTCATTAGGACACAATGAGACCGTTCGTTACGTTTCGTGAAAAAATACTGTATTATTTAACTGAGGGGAATTTTTCTCAATACCGCGCATGGCGTTTGCTACCTTATCAATTATATTGTATACCGATTTTTATTACATCTTCATCGCGTTATTTTAAATTATCCAATGTCGCATAGTTTACGCATGATTATTTAAGCGTCCGTGCTTCTCAAGCAATTGCTGCTTATTATCCTGGAAATAAACGGAAGGAATTAGCATATATTTACAGAGCATCATAAGGCCTTTCTTTCCTTTTTTCCATCAACCAGGAGAAGCTTATAAGCGACGTACTTTTACGTGACATGATAATACAATTCTGCAACGTCGTAAAAACTGTACAGTTAGGCAGTTATGCTAAAATGGGAGACTATCCATGCCGTGCAAATGAAACGTTTCGCTAGTATGTAAATGATATCATAAACTTTGCCAAGAACACGGCTTCGCCAGGAAATTACCCACTTAATTAACAAACAGTTCTGAGCACGCCGTTATATACTTTGATAAAGGAAAAATCAAGCAATCTAATGAATATTGATTACTCGCATCTTTACTATATTTGCAATTCTACCCGTACATTTTGTAACGCTACTCTATAGACACTACAGATGAAGTTGATTAAAAAACATCAATTTTTGAACCGAAACACAATGAACGTTTTTTTCTACACTTAGATTCTTACAATAAATCATATACTTCTTCTGTTGAAGGACTTGTCATTTTTTTGTCCGGGATACCATAAATGTTCTCAGAGGAAAATTGCTGACGTATGGGTTAAATATAATATGCGCGAGCGCGAACTTGAAGATACTAACTTAACCGTTTGACTGCTAAGCAATTCTTGCAAGAACGCACGAAAACTGCGGGACATTTTGACTTGATGTTGTCAAATAAAACACTTTCATTTAGACAAATATCAATCAATTTTAATAATTTTTTTCGTATTATAAAGAAACAATATTAATTGTGGTTGTGAATAAGAAAAAATAAACATTAAATTGTTTTCTTCTTTGAAAATTAAAATTTATAAAAAGATAACTTAACACGTTGCGTACCGCGTCGCCCATACTTGGGTGATGGGCATGTCTTTCCGGAAGCCCATGTCAATAATATATGTCGACGGTTTTCTTGTTCTTAAGATTTTTAAATTGCATTTTGAAAACAAATTTAATGGAACAAGTTCGATATAAATATAGAATATTTTGTAAAAATATAAAAAAGACACAAATAACACTCTACTTTTTATTAATTTATATAAGATAACATATTATATTATACTATGTCGCAATGGAATTCGTTGAAACAAAACAAAAGCACATATGTGGCGATTTTCAATTCAAACAATACGTTGTCGTACTTTTGCCAAGGTTTTTTTTGCTTGTTGTTGACCATTCAGGGAATAAAAACGTTTCCAAATCCAAAATAAGCACTTACCAATAAGATTTTTTCGTAACAAAACAATGTATCATATTACATTGTCGATAGTGAAATGTAAAAAATAAACATTAACATTGTTTTCATATCTCTGATCGTTCTAGTGCGCCGAGATAAAAACTTTAGGAAATAGAAAGACGCAACGTGTTAAAGTTGATTGATCTTCTCTTATGATCAGCACGTAAGGGATCATTTTGATTAGGGGAAGATCACTGACTCTTGCATGAGAAATTTATGTATAACAACTATGTTTTGTCGCACAAATAACGTGAAGGCCTTTTACAACAAGCGCAAATAAGGCGGGATCGCCTGATCCCGCTCCTTCTGTTGCTACACACCGCACATTGTCGTAAGTTACGTCCCGATAATTTTCAAGCGCAAATTTTTTGGTTGATGAAGATGGTTGTGTTGACACGCTATTTTTATCACATTGTTGACCGGTCACGAGTTAACTCGTGTTTTTATGGCCAAACGTTGCTGACCGGTCACGAGTTAACTCGTGTTTGCCCTTGGCGTCGGCTATTTTAATTTTTGAAACGCAAGGCAATATAAAATATAGCAGAATTTTATTCATTGTGTTCAATCGCGTCTGCTTTATTATAAAAAAGTATATTTTTCTTGGTATTGAGGTTTTTATTACAATTCTAGTATTACAAAGTGTCAAGAACGATGGAACGTGACGATGAAGCATTTTTCAATAAACTCTACGTGATTGCTTTATATAGTTGCCCGAGTGATTTTCCAATAAATTGTAGTCATTTGGAACATGATTATTGAAAATGAAATAACAATGGCATAATCTAGCTCTTTAAAAGAAAAGTGCAACGAAACAAGATATATGTGCAAAACCTCTTGTCTACATCTACGCGTAAATGATTACTGTACAGTTAATCATACGAAAAAATATTAAAAGTTACATAAAATTTATATCCAAAGTTCAATTTGAATTCATTATGCACGAACAAATTTTATCCCGAAGGAAAACACAAAGAAGGTTATTTACATCGTTTCACTTCCATGTTCAATTACGAAATAATAGCCGGTGACTTGAGACAGCTTTTGCCGAAAGTTGCCGGTCACCAATGTGTTATGATTCATCCACTCCTTTTCGATATCGTCAATAATTTTCGATGTGAATTTACTATGTTCACTACCACGGACCAACAAAGACACACTGAAACTCGCAGCGCAAAAGCGCTGCGTCGCGGTTTTCGAGACAAACGAACGCAGCGATTTTGCGCCGCGTAGCAGTCAAACGGTTAATCGACTGAAAAGTGAAACGCTTATCAGTCTTCCTTTTACGTACTATGCAGTCCTCGATAACGTGGCAATCTGACCGGTAACGGTACACTTTTGGCGCATATTTCTTGAACGGCAAGTTCAAGTTGCCGGTGTTAGATGCAGCGAGTCTATGTGCAGATGTAGCAACTTCGTTCTGCATCGCTCATCTAAAGTAGAACGATATATGGGAATCAACGTGTCTCCTATTCGGCGCTATTCACGAAACTAAGTAATCAGCGATTTAGATGACACGAACATAGAGCACATATGGCTCGTTACACGTTTAATACAATTCATATAAAAGACTGACATGTTTTATTAGAAGATGTAGCGAAGACAAGCGCGAATACTTGGAATACTGGATATTACTGCCCATTTTTCCATAAAACAAATGATATTCCATTATTTTAGGGTGTGCGAGAGCGTGGCAAACGTGCCCTGGGATATAAAGACGGTAGCTCCCCTATTGCTTTTATTGTCTCTCTTCAAAGAATACCAATTTTTGCAACATAAAGTATGAAACTCGCGTTCGCGGTGGCCGCCGACTCGTATTTTTCCTTCTTTTCTCTTCCTTCCGCTCTACCTCTGTTCTTGTTTTTCGTCCTCCTTTTTTTCTTCGCCCCACTTCATCCTATGGATACGTATTTTTTACGTGTTCATGATACCGACATAAAAAAGGTGAAGTAAAGTAGGCTCACTCCAACTCTGGCGTCTAAAACTCACATTTATAAAATGTAATGCCGCTGCACACTGTGTGTTCATTGCGTAATCTTACTCTCTTTAATAACCAAACTATTCTGTTTTCGTCGATTAAATAAATAAGCAAATATACTTCATTCCCAAAAAGTGAAATACCTAACAAATAAGCGCTTGGGAAAATAGCAATTTTTATTTGCGCGTACACGCATCATTTTAATATCGGAATCTATATCCATTAAGGGACACGATAATACTTGTTATTTTAAAAGATACATTTAAGTTTAGTTAGTATACTTTTAATTGGAGCGTGATTATCATGTGACATATGACATTAAATGCAATGCGTTTTACGATGTTTCACGCCGTCGGTTATCAACGATAATTATCTCTCATATTCGTGCCTGACAATTCATTTTCGCCGCCCAATTAACATACCACGGGGAATACCATTTCAAATCGAGCGTAATTAAATTTCGCTCCACGATATTGCCGTTACGAGCATGTAATTATATATTGCAGTGCCGTTGGGAGCGAACATTTCATATACAAGAATTTCATATTTTCCTACGTATTCGGTGTAACGGAAGACACATTAAATTTCATATTAAAATCCGCCCCACTCGCAAACTGGCCAATTCAATCTGACAATCGGCGCTAGAAATATTGAGAAGTATTTCATAAATTCACCGTTAGACAGCTCGTATGGTTACAGATGAAAAGGACATTGATGAAGTGACGGTTACGGTAAGTGGTACGCATACGACAACTTGTCGCAGCTACTTTAACAAGCACACCGAGCTGAAGTTTAAAAAGTTTCGATAATAGATTCCCAAGAAGACGACGCATTTAGCATCTAGAAGAAGACACATTAAATTTCATATTAAAATCCGCCCCACTCGCAAACTGGTCAATTCAATCTGACAATCGGCGCTAGAAATATTGAGAAGTATTTCATAAATTCACCGTTAGACAGTTCGTATGGTTGCAGATGAGAAGGACATTGATGAAGTGACGGTTACGGTAAGGGGTACGCATACGACAACTTGTCGCAGCTACTTTAACAAGCACACCGAGCTGAAGTTTAAAAAGTTTCGATAATAGATTCCCAAGAAGACGACGCATTTAGCATCTAGAAGAAGACACATTCAATTTCATATTAAAATCCGCCCCACTCTCAAACTGGTCAATTCAATCTGACAATCGGCGCTAGAAATATTGAGAAGTATTTCATAAATTCACCGTTAGACAGCTCGTATTGTTAGAGATGAGAAGGACATTGATGAAGTGACGGTTACGGTAAGTGGTACGCACACGACAACTTGTCGCAGCTACTTTAACAAGCACACCGAGCTGAAGTTTAAAAAGTTTCGATAATAGATTCCCAAGAAGACGACGCATTTAACATCTAGAAGAAGACACATTAAACTTCATATTAAAATCAGCCCCACTCGCAAACTGGTCAATTCAATCTGACAATCGGCGCTAGAAATATTGAGAAGTATTTAATAAATTCATCGTTAGACAGCTCGTATGGTTACAGATGAGAAGGACATTGATGAAGTGACGGTTACGGTAAGTGGTACGCACACGACAACTTGTCGCAGCTACTTTAACAAGCACACCGAGCTGAAGTTTAAAAAGTTTCGATAATAGATTCCCAAGAAGACGACGCATTTAGCATCTAGAAGAAGACACATTAAATTTCATATTAAAATCCGCCCCACTCGCAAACTGGTCAATTCAATCTGACAATCGGCGCTAGAAATATTGAGAATTATTTCATAAATTCACCGTTAGACAGCTCGTATGGTTACAGATGAGAAGTACATTGATGAAGTGACGGTTACGGTAAGTGGTACGCATACGACAACTTGTCGCAGCTACTTTAACAAGCACACCGAGCTGAAGTTTAAAAAGTTTCGATAATAGATTCCCAAGAAGACGACGCATTTAGCATCTAGAAGAAGACACATTAAATTTCATATTAAAATCCGCCCGACTCGCAAACTGGTCAATTCAATCTGACAATCGGCGCTAGAAATATTGAGAAGTATTTCATAAATTCACCATTAGACAGCTCGTATGGTTACAGATGAGAAGGACATTGATGAAGTGACGGTTACGGTAAGTGGTACGCATACGACAACTTGTCGCAGCTACTTTAACAAGCACACCGAGGTGAAGTTTAAAAAGTTTCGATAATAGATTCCCAAGAAGACGACGCATTTAGCATCTCCACAAGGGTGATTCACCCCATCGCATAAGAATGTTCGCGCGAGGAGGTGGCTCTCGTAAAAGAGAACGAGGAAGCAGAAGAAGAAGAAGAAGTGGAGAGGGAGAAAGAAGAGGACAAGGAAGAGGGTCAATGAGATTTTGGATACGATCCCGTATGGGTGCAGCTGCTTGCAACTCAGTGTACGTACGTCCTTATGTACGGAAAAAGACGGCAGTACAGCGTGTTCATTTGTAATATTACACGTCCGCAGGAAACTGGCTCTACGATCTATCATTTATAACGTCACACATGTAGAAATGGTTACGTGACGTGCTCCTATGCGCTATTACACGGCACATGACTTTTCATAAAACGAACCGCACGTTTCTACACACGGTTCAACGTTTACTTTTTACCCATTAGAAACACGACGCGTCGTCCTATTCGCTTAAGACGATAATGAGTAAGATGTCGCGCACTAAATACTGTGATAGCGTGCGCATACTTACTGTGTTCTACTTTTCTCTAACCTAGAGACTTATCACTTAAGAAATACGAAGTGAGCGATCGCGGTAAAAGAAGAAAATTTCAGCTAAACACTTAGAGGCGCCGAGAAGTTTCATTATCCGATGAAGAAAGGAATAAAACTTCTTCGCTGCGCACAAGTAAAAATAAGAACGTTTTAAAACCCGCGTAGTTGCCATTTCGCAGGATATCTATCCGCCGTGCGGAAATAAAAATTGGCGAGAAATGTTGTTCCCGAAGAAAATTTGGTGCGAGGAAAAAAAGTGGCGCACGTAGAATCGTAAAAGCGCAGAAAGTTGGAGCGGTACACCCGGTGCATGGCCATTGCACTCACACGACACCGTGAGACTTCCTGGTTTCCAAGGCGTTATTTACGCGTACTTCGCATACGTGTGCGGTTCGACAGAGCGAAGAAGAGGAAGGCGAGGGGATGAAGAACCGTAAGGGAAGAAAAGAGACGCAGAGCTGCGGAAGGGAAAGAGGACGGATCGTTCAGGACGTTTCGGCCTCAGCCTGGAAGATCAAAGTCACCCATGCTAGATATTTCATCGCCGACGTCTGAGCGCTTGCCAAGAGCTCGAAACGCGACCGTCCGAGGATTTGCGAGCGGAAGTGAGAGACTGAGGCGATGGCGATGGCGATGGCGATGGCGGCGTAGCAAAAACTTACCGTTCTTGGCGTTGCAGTCTAGTAAACAAGCTCATCACTCCGCGGACGATTGCGATCCTCTTTCCACGGAGCTGACTCAACCAATGAAAGAATCGCTTCGCGATATACAGAGTGGCACGGTAGTAAACTTAACGACTGGAGGCTTGTGGCTTTTCTTGCCATTCCAATTTTTTCCTTCCGCATTTCACTTTCAGAAATCCCGCATTTCTTTTAACCTGCGAACTACCAGGTTGTTCAATAAGTTTTGTTTTGTTTTGTTGAGGGCGTTGCTACTAGTCCAAATTTGTTTTTGTTTTGTTGGTTCACTCTTCTTATCAACGTATGTGAAGCTTCATTTCAATCAGTCAATTCATTCTTTGTTTACAAGCCATTTAGTGTCGCCGTGTCACAATATTTTCGACAATGGAAAAAATTGAATATCGTGCAGTGATAAAATTCTTATTTTTGGAAAGTGTAGCACCAAAAGAAATTCACGAACGAATGTTAAGAGTGTATAATGAACGTTCACCTTCAATTAGAACAGTAGAAAGATGGGTTGCTGAATTTAAACGTGGTCGTACAAGCCTTGAAGACGATCCACGTGAAGGACGTCCAAAAACCGCATCAACACCAGAAATCGTAGCCAAAGTACAGGATATGGTTTTGGAAGATCGTCGATTGACTGAGAGGGATTTAGTAGAGGCTCTACACATCTCATTAGGCAGTGTGAGTCATATTTTAAATTAAATTTTGAGTTTTAAAAAGCTGTGTGCACAATGGGAGCCACATTCGCTAACAATTGAACAAAAACACATTCGAATGCAACTTTCTCAACAACGTTTGGAGCGTTTTAAAAAGGATAAAGTGGATTTTGTGCGTCGATTCATCACTATGGATGAGACTTGGGATCTATCACCATGATCCTAAATCAAAACAAGAGGCTAAAGAGTGGTGTGAACCTGGTTGTTCGGCTTCGAAATGAGTTCGTGTCCAGAAATCGGCCAAGAAGGTTCTGGCATCAGTTTTTTGGGATGCGAAAGGAATTTTATTTGTGGATTACTTGCAAACTGGTAAAACAATTAATTCTGAATATTATTGCAACCTTTTGGACCAGTTGAAGGAAAAAATTCGTGAAAAAAGACCCGGTTTGCAGAAGAAAAAAATCCTTTTTCATCAGGACAACGCACCGTGTCACAAGAGCATTTTGACAATGGCTAAAATCCATGAATTAAAGTTCGAATTGTTGGAGCATCCGCCGTATTCACCAGATTTGGCCCCCAGCGACTTCCATTTGTTTCCAGAACTCAAAAAATGTATGCGTGGCAACCGTTTTTCGTCAAATGAAGAGGTCATAACGGCTGTTGAAGCGTATTTTGCAGACCTTCCGGAATCTCACTTCAGGAATGGGATCCACAGATTGGAGGATCGTTGGAACAAGTGCATTAATGTTCAGGGAGATTATACTGATGAATAATAAAGTGTATTTTGAACCATAACATTGTGTTTTTCTTATCGAACGACAAAACTTATTGAGCAACCTGGTGTAAGAAACTCCGCGCCGACAGCTCTCCGACAGCTGTATTTTGTCCGTTTCGTAGCTTATACGTTAAGAAGAAGCTGGAAGTTTAAGAAGAATGGGCAAATGACGGTATCGACGCACATAGGTGCTCGCGACAAGAAAGAACTAGAATGTCGGAGGGCGGGCGTGTAAAGAATGGGAAAGCGCTTCTTAGCCCGGAATGCGCCTAGGATGGATGTAGTACTCGGTGCACTATTTCTGGTCGGACGATGTCACTCGCGCGGTACTCCTCCGCGGCTTTCTTCATGCGCCGCTGAAACGGTGTTATATTTACCGCTTCCTCGTGCTCGAGACGTTCCACAGCTCCTCCTCGTTCTGGGTCAAAAGTCTCCCCGACCGATGATGAAGAGAGCGCAAAGACGTTGCCGGCGACCGAGAGGGACAAGTGGTTCGCGAGAAGAGAAATACCTGCGTGACGGCGCCAAAGAGACTTCTGACTCGAGAGTCGTCAGGGCTCTCACGCTCTTTATTGTTCCTTCGAGACTCTACCTGCAACGTCGTAAATGTGTCGCGCCGCGGAACCGCATCTAAAACTACACAGAGACCCACTTCGATTCGAGTATTATTCTTATTCCGCATTATCATTGCCGTCGACATCTACCTGTGTTCACGGTGTAACGCAGACCGTGACGGTTGCAAAACATTCACATGTAGCTCAATTCATACGCGGCAAACAGCCGGAAGCCAACGGTTTATAAAATCTTACATAATCTACGACGGTGAAAATGGTAAAAATGCCGTCAGTAGTGTTCAATTGGAAGTTCATCGAAGGTAGAAACTAAGAACGTAATAGGCTCCTGAAGAGGAAATGCGGCTAGTTTTGAAAGATGTAGAGAAGTTACTTTTTGCTGCTTGAGTATAAGCATCTTTGTCGGATTTAGTTTGTGGGAGACGTGTGTATAATGGAAAATTGGTTAGATGGGCATAGATGAAAATATAGCATTAATGAAGGCATTTGGCTGATCCGTGTTATAACTAGGAACGATGACATAAACAGCTGCTTATTGCGGTGTCGTTCGTCTAACACAGTCAAGAGTCTATTTCAAGAATCAATGAGCTTCCGCATCCGGAGGCGGAAAAGCTACCATTGGACTTTATAATTTCGTCCTATTTCGCGTTGCTACGTTGCATTGCTTTTCCATTGGCCATTAATTTTAGCTGGATATTCGAAAGATAATTGAATTGCGTGTCTCTATAACGTCGAAGTGTGTTTTAATGAGGCGTGAAGCAACGACAACATAAAATCCGTTGAAAGAGGACAACGTAATCAAGTAATATCGCGGGAGAAAGGGAATATGGTTTGAGAAAACACTCGACGATCCGAACCGTAGCTACTTCCGGCGGATATGCCACTCATGAATCCTTCGGAACGCTTTCTCTGTTTGGATGGTGTTCTTGCTCTTCGTTTACTGTCTACTTCTTTTGTGCGTATCCTCGTTATGTCGCATATACATTATACCCTTCCTACCACAAAATCCTTCAATTCTACCTATTTAATAAATACTTGCGTGTACTAGCGATAATGGTAGATTCATGTAGAGAGTAATATTCTATAATTTTAAGTTTTGGCCGAACATTTCGCTCCTTTTCAAATACTATATAATCATAAAATGGAATATAATAATTATTGATGACATTATGGAAAATGAGTGTCGTTTGGATGGTCTTCTTACTCTTCGTTTACTGTCTACTTCTTTTGTGCGTATCCTCGTTATGTCGCATATACATTATACCCTTCCTACCACAAAACCCTTCAATTCTACCTATTTAATAAATACTTGCGTGTATTGGCGATAATGGTAGAATCAAGTAGAGAGTAATATTCTATAGTTTTATGTTTTGGCCGAACATTTCGCTCCTTTTCAAATATTATATAATCATAAAATGGAATATAATAATTATTGATGACATTATGGAAAATGAGTGTGGTTTGGATGATCTTCTTACTCTTCGTTTACTGTCTACTTCTTTTGTACGTATCCTCGTTATGTCGCATATACATTATATCCTTCCTACCACAAAATCCTTCAATTCTACCTATTTAATAAATACTTGCGTGTATTGGCGATAATGGTAGAATCAAGTAGAGAGTAATATTCTATAGTTTTATGTTTTGGCCGAACATTTCGCTCCTTTTCAAATACTATATAATCATAAAATGGAATATAATAATTATTGATGACATTATGGAAAATGAGTGTGGTTTGGTTACAAAATTATAAATCTGAAATCGGTAAAATGTTTCAGATCTTACGTAATTAAAAAGAATTCGCAAGAATGGTGAGATGCGGCCTATACCAGTCGTTATAACCATTAAGGGTGTGAAAACTGGGATGGAAAGTTGAACATCTGAACATTATATGTTTCAGTGATTGTGAACTACGTTCAGCGAAATATTACATATGTATGAGAGTGAACAATGAGGATAAACGAAGAATTGATATTATATTTCTTTTACCGAGTTATATTATTGCTTATTGGTTCGGTAGCCGTAAATAATCCATTTAATAAATGTCATTTGCTGCTCTTGCCATCATACTCGACGCAAATTTTTCATTAAATACCGATATACACGCGACTAGTAGAGGGTCGCCATTTTCATATTTTATCCGCGAATACTGCCTTGAATGCACTTCCTACTTCTTCTTCCCGGAATTACCCATGTACCTGCGTATCAATTAATCAAAGAACATCCGCGCTAAAATAATCTCGTTTTGCAAGAACAATAGGCGTGCGTCAAGCTACGTTGAAAATACAGGGTACCTGATTATAATGAGCATGCCGTCAAATCATAGGTTGTTAGAACGCGTGACTCTTTAATTTATCCTCTTCCGGGATGACTATTTACATAATTCGAAATACGATATGTGCACCGCAACGTACGAACGTTCACCTTTCCCTCTTGTTTACGCTCTGCCCTTTTGTCAACTCTGATGCGCCGCTATAATTTATAAGTTACCGGGTACAGTTGCATAAGAAAAGATCCTCAATTGCTTCGCTTAACACGTTGAACGCCGCGTCACCCAGATGTGGGTGACGGCTATGTTTCCACAGGGCCCAGTCACCCGTAATTTTCACGTCACAATTTGAACAGATTTTTGAACAATAAACTATAAAATAAACAAAAAGAAACATGAAAAATATACTTATATTTACACTTTTGAGCTGTCTAACAAAGATTTTGGGGATCATGATATAAATAAAGATGTTAAAAATATGCAAAAACTACTGCACGATTAAATGAATTGAAGAAATTGAAAAGTCTGAGGAGATTGAAGGTTATGGTGCAACGAGATCTCTCATAGTGTTTTTTCGGAACGCTTATCATATTTCCCACTTCGAGGTCCTTTATACTTTGTAAGCATGTTCTACAAAAGTCCCTTTTAATATTCTTTAAAAAAAATATCTTCTAAAAATAAAAATTATACTTATCAAAAACATGTCTTCGAAAAAAGATCCTCTAATGTATCACAAAATAAACTGTGGTTACATTTAAACGACGCATTGCATTGTGTCGCTCTTTCTTATCGCGCTGCTTACATTCCGAGTTTCGGATTTGGGCCCCGGGGGGAAACTCCACCAATTTACGCTAGGCGTTCAACGTGTTAAAACATTGTCGCAGTGTCGTATCTACTGTAATACTGTTAGTTATTTAGGCCTCGTATGCAACAGACTAATTTGAAGCGTGTGAAAGAAATTGCAATATAGTACAGACTCTGACACGCCGAGTACGCAGTAAAATAAATTGATCATAGTTTCAGCCGTGAAGAGATACAGCCTCTGCTGAAACATTCAGGTAACGGGTGTTCACGGCTTCAAACGCTTGACCTCCTACGGATGAGCCATTGAAAAGTCTTCCGCTTGCTCAATCTCACTTGTGCTAATGGCTAAAACGATAGAAGATCGTCGTTAGCTCGCATTCAACTCTCCATCGAGCAGAAAAGTTCGTCAAACCGAATGTGATTTAAAATCGCATCGGTTGATACGGGTTATCCGACGAGATAGGAGACCTGAAGAGGTGAGGTATACATAGCGGTGTACTTGACCGTGAATAGATCTTGTTCGCCGAGATGTCAGTCGACTAGGATGAGCTGAGAGTGACGCGAAGAACGATTGACGGTCCGTTTGAAAGAAAGACCTTTTGCACTTTGCAGATACAAGGTCCGAAGCAGCTTAGTTGTAACGCGTGTGTCGTAAAAATGATTTCTGGCAAAGCTTAAAGGGGTAGTAGGAAGGAGAAGAGGGTGTGCATTCCGTCGTGTTCCGGAAAATCTATTTCCGTCCGGTCTTGCGGAGTTGTCTTGGAGAGTGCGCGCACCGCGGAACGTAATTACCGGCTGAATCATATGCGTGTTCCTCGCTCTAACCGCTTGATAGCGGTTGACAGAAAGTGCCTGACGTGAGTCATTGTACCGTTGACAGAGTCTCCGCTGAATCGTCACGGAAAATTCTCGTACACCGTACTTTCTTCGTAACACTCGAGGAACTTGCACTGAGACGTTCGCATTTTTGTGAGGATCGCGCGGCGTGTCTGCGTGAAAAGAGCGCCGCGTTCCAGAAAATCTATTTCCGGCGTTCGGCGGCTGGTGGTGAAGGCGTGCACTGTGAAACGTAATTACCGGGGCCGAGTCATCGTAAGCGCGCCTAAGAGTCCACGGATATAACACGGGTAAGCGCACGCTGCAAGTTCCTTCGGTTCGGTTCGACTCGAGTTACCCCGGAGAGTGAGGCCGATGTGAGTCATTGCACCGTTGACAGAGTAGACTGCGGAGACCGCCACCGGTGCTGGATATAAATTCATCTTCCCGGAGGTGTTTACCGCCGCGAATCAAATATAACCGGCCGCGTCTCGGTTAATTGCACCCTGCCTGAGAGTACGAAAAGAATTCCGAGTAGTCGAGTGACGAACAAGCGACTTTCTTTCAGGCCATTCTTAATACTTTCACGCTCGCTGATATACTGGTGTCTACTAGACTTTGTGGGATCTTTCGAACGATGCTTTCTGTGCGCCCCAAAAGCTTTCCCGACTGAACCTTTGCCTCCTACGCGTGTTCACCTTTCGTACGGATATCATTTTGCCACACTTCTCATTTGTTAACATGTCTGCGTTGATACGTTGAAGAATAATAACGAAACTATTTTGCACCATTGTGATTCCCAAGTAAAAACACCGCTAACATTGTAATAGTTCTCTTGCGACAGGAAGCGACCATTTATTACTTTTATGCAGGTGGTAACGACAAACACGCCTGTATAATGCATGAAAATATAATACTTTACATGTTTTGATACTTTACAGTTCGCGTGTCCCCAACTTATCTGATCAAAAACAACTGTGAAACGAAAAACACAAAAGACGTTGATAAAATGTTCGACAATACCAGAGTACAAGAGAGTAGAATACATTTGACAGACAGTATTGTCGTCTGAAAGAAATGTTTTCATGCAACTTATCTAACCAAAAACAATTGTCAAACGTAACACAAAAGCCGCCGATAAAATAAGTTCAGTCGAAGTGTTCGGAGGAAGTTCATTTAGACAGGCGTTTCTTAAACTCGAGGATGAAAGTGTCGCGTGGGTGTTGTGACATCGCTAGCTCGTACGGTCGATGTATTTTATCGTCGCTTGAGTTTCTAGTGTGTTAAGAAACTGAACGCTTCTCTACGCTGTCTCCACGGAACGTCTAAATTCCGAGCTCGAGAAGCTACAGACCTCCCGTGTGGTTGCGCATAAAGAAGTCAAACCAAAATGATTAAGAACGATATCCGTTCTCCTAGACGTCGTTTCGACGAATACGATGTGGAACGCAATCTTCCTATTGCAGAGTAATCAATTTTTCCTCATCGAAGCTATTTGAAAGAAAGAAAAAACCGCACAAGACTCGCTATTCTTTTCTATAAAGTACAAGCAACTGAAGTACATATGCATTGCTAAGTAAAATGTTAATATTAGATTTAACGTTTCCATTAAATGATCTTTAAGACGCACGTCTCCAAGTAAATTTAATTGTTTTCTATACTCTCCTCTAGAAGAAGTAAAGATTTAATGCAATGTATGTAATGGTCGTATATATATTCACGCGACATTACGGATGCGTGAGAGTGAATTTTCCTCATCAAGCTATTTGAAAGAAAGAAAAAACCACACAAGACTCTTGCTATTCTTTTCTATAAAGTACAAGCAACTGAAGTACATACGTATTGCTAAGTAAAATGTTAATATTAGATTTAACGTTTCCATTAAATGATCTTTAAGACGCATGTCTTCAAGTAAATTTCATTATTTTCTATACTCTCCTTTAGAAGAAGTAAAGATTTAATGCAATGTATGTTATGGTCGTATATATATTCACGCGACATTGCGGATGCGTGAGAGCCATGAATTTTCTTCATCGAAGCTATTTGAAAGAAAGAAAAAACCACACAAGACTCTAGCTATTCTTTTCTATAAAGTACAAGCAACTGAAGTACATACGTATTGCTAAGTAAAATGTTAATATTAGATTTAACGTTTCCATTAAATGATCTTTAAGACGCACGTCTCCAAGTAAATTTCATTATTTTCTATACTCTCCTCTAGAAGAAGTAAAGATTTAATGCAATGTATGTAATGGTCGTATATATATTCACGCGACGTTACGGATGCGTCTTCATCGCTATTTGAAAGAAAGAAAAACCACACAAGACTCTTGCTATTCTTTTCTATAAAGTACAAGCAAGTGAAGTACATACGTATTGCTAAGTAAAATGTTAATATTAGATTTAACGTTTCCATTAAATGATCTTTAAGACGCATGTCTCCAAGTAAATTTCATTATTTTCTATACTCTCCTCTAGAAGAAGTAAAGATTTAATGCAATGTATGTAATGGTCGTATATATATTCACGCGACATTACGGATGCGTGAGAGCCACGAATTTTCCTCATCGAAGCTATTTGAAAGAAAGAAAAAACCACGCAAGACCCTTGCTATTCTTTTCTATAAAGTACAAGCAGCTGAAGTACATACGTATTGCTAAGCAAAATGTTAATATTAGATTTAACGTTTCCATTAAATGATCTTTAAGACGCACGTCTCCAAGTAAATTTCATTATTTTCTAACTCTCCTCTAGAAGAATAAAGATTTAATGCAATGTATGTAATGGTCGTATATATATTCACGCGAAATTACGGATGCGTGAGAGCCATGAATTTTCCTCATCGAAGCTATTTGAAAGAAAGAAAAAACTACACAAGACTCTTGCTATTCTTTTCTATAAAGTACAAGCGGCTGAAGTACATACGTATTGCTAAGTAAAATGTTAATATTAGATTCAACGTTTCCATTAAATGATCTTTAAGACGCACGTCTCCGTTTTATTATTTTCTAACTCTCGTCTAGAAGAAGTAAAGATTTAATGCAATGTATGTAATGGTCGTATATATATTCACGCGACATTACGGATGCGTGTGAGCCATGAATTTTCCTCATCGAAGCTATTTGAAAGAAAGAAAAAACCACACAAGACTCTTGCTATTCTTTTCTATAAAGTACAAGCAACTGAAGTACATACGTATTGCTAAGTAAAATGTTTATATTAGATTTAACGTTTCCATTAAATGATCTTTAAGACGCACGTCTCCAAGTAAATTTCATTATTTTCTATACTCTCCTCTAGAAGAAGTAAAGATTTAATGCAATGTATGTAATGGTCGTATATATATTCACGCGACATTACGGATGCGTGAGAGCCATGAATTTTCCTCATCGAAGCTATTTGAAAGAAAGAAAAAACCACACAAGACTCTTCCTATTCTTTTCTATAAAGCACAAGCAACTGAAGTACATACGTATTGCTAAGTAAAATGTTAATATTAGATTTAACGTTTCCATTAAATGATCTTTAAGACGCAGGTCTCCAAGTAAATTTCATTATTTTCTATACTCTCCTTTAGAAGAAGTAAAGATTTAATGCAATGTATGTAATGGTCGTATATATATTCACGCGACATTACGGATGCGTGAGAGCCATGAATTTTCCTCATCGAAGCTATTTGAAAGAAAGAAAAAACCACACAAGACTCTTGCTATTCTTTTCTATAAAGCACAAGCAACCGAAGTACATACGTATTGCTAAGTAAAATGTTAATATTAGATTTAACGTTTCCATTAAATGATCTTTAAGAATGTCTCCAAAAATTTCATTATTTTCTATACTCTTCTAGAAGAAAAAAAATGCAATGTATGTAATTCGTATATATATATTACGGATGCGTAAAATTTTCCTCATCGAAGCTATTTGAAAGAAAGAAAAAACCACACAAGACTCTTGCTATTCTTTTCTATAAAGTACAAGCAACTGAAGTACATACGTATTGCTAAGTAAAATTTTAATATTAGATTTAACGTTTCCATTAAATGATCTTTAAGACGCATGTCTCCAAGTCAATTTCATTATTTTCTATACTCTCCTCTAGAAGAAGTAAAGATTTAATGCAATGTGTGTAATGGTCGTATATATATTCACGCGAAATTACGGATGCGTGAGAGCCATGAAACTTGAACGTGTGGGTGACAACCTACGCGTTTAGTCCAACTGCTGCTCCATTTAAATACTTATTCGTGTTCGCGAGGGACAGCTCGACGCAAAAACCCAATAGACGTTACATTTCCGCGTGCACAAAAGATTTATAAGAAGAGCTTCCACGGAACTCATGCATGTTTATAATAAATGCACTTTTCAAAACGTTGAAATGCAGATTCTTCATTATGTCCAGGGGAAATGGATATGCTCTCTCCATTCCACTCTGAACTTATATATCATAATTCTGAATGATAAAAAAAAGCTGCAATCATAGAGTGAACTCTTTGAATCTGTTATGTTATCTAAACGAAGAGGTTGGTAACGTTAATAAAATTCGAAACTTGATCGTTCACGGCCATGTCAGGTTGCTTATTTAATAGGAGTATTACAATTAATTCCACATTATCGTTGTCGATCGCAGTGCTAATCTGTAGGCATACGCGTAAAGTCTGGTAATTAGCGAACACGTGATTCTACGCACCTCTTCCTTCGGTATAAATTACGATGCACAGCAGGCTTATCGCCTCCCGTAAATTGTCAGTGACCAGTGCCTTTAAGTCAGCTAGTTATACGACTTCACGTTACCGTGTCATTTCCGCTACCTTTTATCGCGGTAATTGAATTTTATCAAAGACCAGCTCATGCGCCGTACCGTTACGCTTTATTCGACGGTCTATTTCCGCTCTGAGCCTACTAAATGCTAATAAGCTGCCGAGTGCACACACAGAAATCGGCACGCCTCAGCTTGGGTACCGAATCATTTCGTAAGGTTTATGTATTAGAGAAATTGGAAAGCTAAACGTTCGAGGCATAGAATACATTTCTACAACTTAGATATTCAATAGATTTTCCATAAGGTCTTTGAAGAATATGAACATTATCCCTGTTTATCTCTGAGATTGTTTTTGTTGACTTATCACGCTCGAGTTTAAAGCTGCGTGACCAGTTTACTATCAGCTATATAAATTGGTAAGAAACTAGTATCAGTAGTATGCGGCTTTTTTAAATATTCCTGGACACACGTATGAAACTGTGAGCTAGCGATTTTTATCTGTTCTTCATTCGTATTCTTCATTATTCGCTTGATAAATATACCGCTAGATATCGCTTATACTGAATGATTAGATGCGCAGGGGCATGGGTTGTTCGAGAACAAAGGAAGACGTAAGAAGATAACGATTGGCCAATAGATACGTCCGTAGGAACCCTTTGATATCGACCTGTTCTATGGGCCCATCGATTTGACACGCGTCATTAGCTAATAATCTTCTGGCGCGTTGGACGGCTGTGCACTGGTCCATACCTTCCCGTCTGCATGCGTGGACGCGCGGAAGAAAAGCTCACGCGTGCATGTCTCTGCCGTTTTACCGAGCAGAACAGAGTATTTTCTCAATCGAGTCTACCGATGATTAAGGGGACATTCTACTTTCTCGGGTCGAAAAAATCGATTTTTTTTATTGTCTTATTCGAAAGTATATACTTTCAAGATTACGTTCTTAAATTTGCAGCGATAAATTCCAAAAATTGGGAAAGTTATAGGCCTCGCATCTAACCCACCTCGCGCAGATACGAGAGCAGTCCGATAAGTACTTAGCCTACAAAAGAAAAACGAAATTTTTGGAAAATTGACGATTTATTTTTCAACATAGTCTCCTTTTAACTCGATACACTTGATCCAGCGATGAAATCTGGGCATATCCTGCATGAAATATTGGGCATGAGAAAGCTTTCTGCTCGACGGGTGCCGCGTTTGCTCACTTCGGATAACAAGCGCATCCGTGAGACCACTTCAGAGCAGTGTTTGACACTGTTTAAGCCTTTCGCTACGAGTGTCGCCTATAGGCGACATCCGCGCGACGACCTGTGTGTACGAGTGTCGCCTATAGACGACATCAGCGCGACACTTGTGTATACGAACGGCGCATATAGACGACGTCAGTTTGATACCACTTGACCATTAATAGAACGACATTTTCCGTCAGCTTATAAATAAGTAGGGAAAAACCAAGGAGAAGGTGTGTTGTTTGCCATGCGAACGACAGAAGACGCGAAACTGCGAACGATAGAAGATGCGAAACGCGGGCCCGTACAGCGGTGACGCTCCTACGGAAGACACTGCCGTAGCGAAAGGGTTAAGCGCAATCCGAAAGAGTTTCTACGTCGTTTTGTGACTGTCGACGAAATGTAGATCCACTGGTACACACCAGAGACCAAGGAACAGTCGAAACAGTGGACTGCGCCCGGCGAATGTGCTCCGAAGAAGGCGAAGAGTGTCCTATCGGCCGAACAGGTGATGGCCACCGTTTTCTGCGATTCACAAGGTGTGAACTACATAGACTACCTGGAGAAGGGCAAAACAGTTACAGGGCTGTACTATGCCGAATTATTGAGCCGATTCGACGCCGAATTAAGGAAAAAACGGCCCCATTTGGCGAAGAAAAAAGTGCTCTTTCACCACGATAACGCACCGGCTCACACCTCTGCCGTCGCTGCAGCCAAATTCGTTGAATTAGGCTACGAACAGCTGCCCCATCCACCGTATTCTCCAGATTTGGCCCCGTGTCACTTCTTTTTGTTCCCAAACTTGAAAAGGTCACTCGCTGGGCAGAAATTTGAGTCGAATGAGGAGGTTATCGCCGCCACGGAGGCCTACTTTGCAGATCTCCAGAAAACGTATTTTTCAGGCGGGTTGAAGAAGTTGGAGCATCGCTGGATCAAGTGTATCGAGTTAAAAGGAGACTATGTTGAAAAATAAATCGTCAATTTTCCTACATTTTCGTTTTTGTTTTGTAGGCTAAGTACTTATCGGACTGCCCTCGTATATACTTTCAAGATTACGTTCTTAAATTTGCAGCGATAAATTCCAAAAATTGGGAAAGTTATAGGCCTCGCATCTAACCCACCTCGCGCAGATAGAAGGGTAACATCGCTTGACCGGTCGGGCCGTTTTTCTCTTTCGGCGATCTTTATTTATTCTAAGAAATTATCTAATTCTGGAAACGATTTAAAAGAGAAGATCACCCAAATGCATTGTAAACATTGCATTGGTAAACATTACGAAAGAGTGTGTTCCGCGCACCAAAATAACATCTAAATATCATCTTACCCTTGACCTTGACGAGGTCTGTTATGTTTATTGCTTTCTAAACATGCATTCAGTATGCAAACAGTTTTCAAAAGAGACGTATCGTTTTAATATGGATCGAAAACAAAGTAAATTTGTCAATTCGAAACCCTGTTGTTCGCGAAAAAGAACGTTTATTGGAAATCAGCATACAAGTGAAGGCAGTTTACAGTACGCTAGTACATCGGCAGAAAAATTAAAAGAAAATGCTGATCTGCATGTAAACATTGATTCGGCTATGAATTATTGTATACTACAATTTACTACGTAAGAATCTTTTATATACAAAAATTCGATATGCAAAACTTTAAATGCGTTTTTCTCAGTACTATATTTTTTCAACTGGCGTGCACGATTCCAAAAAAACTATTCGATCAATCGGTCCGAGATTTTAATATATTATTCTACCTACTTATGCCTATCGTATGAACCACGGGTGTGTTAATTAATCAATATTTTCTCATTTTTTTCCATCATAAAAAGACGGAAAAAATGCCATTTTCGTGAACCTAATTTTGGAAAGTCAGTCATTTTGAAAGTTTTCATGCAAACTGTTTCTCCGTGGTTTATGCGATAGTGGTTAGTATGTATATTAAGATTCCTGTTCTGTTTTTTTCTGATTATTCTAACGACCGCAATCACGCACGCCAGTGAGTATGAATTTTTTGGAGGTGCTCCAGCAATCAAGAAGAATTTATATGAAAACATTTGAAAAAACGTAAAAAAAAAATATTTTTGTATAAATAAAGGTCGATATGATACAATGTGAATATTTCAAATTGCTGCGTTTCTATTTTCGATAAGAAAAAAATTATTGAAAATCAGTAAAATTTTTCGACGAGAAAGTAGAATGTCCCCTTAAACTAGTTCGATACGATTTTCCCTCACCTTCGTATTTCCGCCGAATGAATAAACGAAAATAATGACAGATACGTCTTTTTATACTTGAAACACAGACTTGACTCTGCGTAGTTGGGATAGGAACGTTTACGAAGGTATGTATGCATAGGAAAGCGATGCCAGGATACGAAAGAAGGTGCAGGTTTGCACGGTACAGCTGCAGCCACCCATTCGTAGGGCGACTCTCGCGGGCCGGCTGATTACGCGTCATTACAGAGTTACACGCTCGAATGGCCGACGTTACAAATTACAGAGAAAGACGTCGGCCAATCTCCTCTCTCACCGGCTTCTCTGCTAACTGCGCTCTGCGCACATCCGATATTCCCCTTCGCTCTCTTCCTTTCCGCCTCTCGCTCCATTGTCCAATCCTACGTTCCAAGTACGCGCGAGCATTCCTATCGAGTATCGATCGATCGATAATACAATCATCTGACACTCGCTCCTGCACCTTTAGAACTCGATTTTCCATCGAAGACAAAAAGAAACTGATATTTACGTTCAACTCTGTTATCAACGCGCGGCTCAAATTAGAAGACGATTAGGGATAATTAAGAATGAGAAGGTATCGTAACGAATGCAAAGATGAAGGTGCACGAGTGTAAGAGGAACGCGCACGGGGTCAGCAGGGTAGAGAAACAGGTATTAACCTATACTTTCGATTTCGTTCACGTAAACGCTATATTTCTACGCGGGACGTGTTCAGATTGGCTTCATCTCTAGAAACGAGTCCCGACGGATTTCCTGCCCTGAAGCGCCAGCTTCAGTCCGTGTCTAATTAGTAATTACGATTCATGAGTGAGGAACGCTGCTACGTTAATTCTTCATTCCTTGCGGCTCGTTTCTAGTCACTTTCCTGCCGAAACCACGAAAGTAATCTGCTAGTCGCGGGACAAGTTATTAACGAAGTCTTGAGCGATATCGACGAAGTGTTGGCCTAAACTTTCGCTACCAAGAGATTACGTAGTTTCTTTTTCGCGACATGTCGTGTGGATCCTCGTCAGTGGAAACGTATTGAAAGCGTATGGGAAGAAATGACATAAGAGGCCGTGTCTCAAGAAATGACGAAACGTACCTTTGCGACAGAACATCTGTGGTAATGATTCGCGGTGTGTAGAAACATCGGCAAAATATGTGACATTCATTATTTTTAGTTGACCGTGCAAATGTGAACATATAAAGTGTATCAGCTAGCGCAGCGGCTGATAAACTGTCCATACAGAGCGTGATTAGACTGGAACACTAATTCAATGGTATTCTATATCATAAAAGAAGGACACAATAGAACTCGCAAGATTCCAAAATATTGGGTTGGAGGGAAAGTTCTGTCGTATTTTAAAGAAACTATTTGAATTAATTTATAAAAATATGTGTTTAATATTTATCATAATACATTTAATGTGTTGTGTGATGAATGCCAAACTCTTCTGCAATTTCTCGACTTGTTAAATGTGGATTATTTTCCAACATGGATCGTAAAGCATCATTATCGAACTTGGATGGTCGTCCAGATCGATCACTTTCTTGGAGGCTCAGATCCCCAAAACCAAATTTGCTAAACCATCTTTGACAAGTACGAACATTTACAATATCTTTCCCAAATACAGCACATAAATTTTTACATGCAACCGATGCGTTGCTTCCTTTTTGGAATTCATACAAAATGCAGTGTCGTAAATGCACTTTATCTACTGACATGTTTTTCACTTTAAATATCACAAGTAAATGATGATTGGTAAAAAAGGACTCCTTTTATATTATAAAGCAGCTATAAAAAAAAACAAAAAAAAATCCGAATGACTCACTAGCCAGATGTTTTTTTTATTTACAAGAAAAATTACCTGCCTATTAAAAATACGACAGAACTTTCCCTCCAACCTAATATATTCAACCGTAAAGAGGTGTATCTTTTGAAAGATTATTGATAATGTCCTGAAATGTGCAAAACAATTTGCGTGACGCGGCTCGGCCTAAAGTGGACACGGGTTAGCATATCAGCGCTTGTTAGCTATGCGACGTTGGGTGACTGCAAAACTGGCCTATTCACCGAACGATTTACTGTAGCAGAGTACGAATTGGTTTCTGTACGCGACGTTTCGAACCGCGGCGGGTCACGTCACCCCCGCATTACACACGTCGAAAGTCCGTCGCTCTGTAACTATAGATGCTCGTCTGCACTCCTAGCCATTAAGCGTTGACGGAGCGAGTCAATTTGAGTCATTTGCACTTTTACTGTGATATATATAACAATTTTAAGTCATTTTTTTTTATATTTTGGGATTATAGAACAATGAAAAACAAAAATTAATCATCGAAAATCACTTTATTGTTTTTCAATAATTCATGAAGATCTATACACTATTTTGCATGCGTTTGAACGAATTGTCACACTTTTAGACCACGTAACTGATTTATTTCCTTTTCATAAAAACCTGTTGTAAACGTTCTGATGAGAGTTTTCATGTTATAATTTGTTCATTCAATATCGAAAAACGTTGATCCTGTTAGTTTGTTTTTTACTTATGGGACCGGAAAAAGTAGTCATTTGTGAAAGGTGCCCATTTACTATATGGCGGATAAACTCATCAAATTTGGAATAAAATTTTGGGTGCTAAAATGCAGTTGTTTGAGCCGATGTGTAAACTGTTTTCCATATTTGGGCAAGAATGGAAGCCTGATTTCTTGTGGATCAAATATGTCTTGATAAACAGTTTGTTGTGTGTAAACTGACTGAGCCATGTTTTAGTGGTATGTGGACGAACTATTACGACAGATAATTTCTTCACAAAACATCGACCATTTGCAAAAAAGTTACGCGCCAACAAAACTTCTTTGTTGGAACAATACGATCAAATTGAAACACCCAAATTGCAAAAGCGAAAAAGGACAAAATGACACGCTACGCGTAAATCTAAAACGATTCATCACCTGTCACGATGTCATAAAAGTTTTGTTTTGAAAAACATCGCGATGTATTGCAAAAAATGAAAAACGTGAGCATATATCTTTTTCGACCAATCGACACGAGTATTTTTTGATATATTGACAAATTGTGTGCGAAAATATAGTACCAAACAAATTTTTTTGACAGTTAAATGTTCATGCAATATTGAGTGGTCGATAGGTCACATGACGATCTTGCATATATCAGATGTGACACACAGCATCAATGTCAAGAACAACAATTTCTTTTGATCTTGGAAGAATTAATGAAATTACGATAATGAAGCCGAACTACGACCACGATTGAATATACAAAATATCGATAAACCTGGTCAAATTGATGGTACAAGTGTTCATCGCCAAAACAGAAGCAAGTTCATCCATGCAATGTAATGAAAAAATATGTCGGAAAGTGTATTTTAAAAATAAATATGTATGAAAATGTTTGGAATAAAGTTTATTTGTAATAAAATTTTATTATTTTAAAAAACCTGCATTTTTGACGATTGAGTCAAATTGACTCTATCAGGCAAAATAGGTATACAACCAACCTCCCGCAATCTAGTGTTAAGCGTGGAAAATCGATTTCTGGAGCAGCCCGCACGCATGATAACGGACAATAAATTACGGAACAAAACGAAAATATACTTTCGGCCGGTTTGTTCTGTAAAATCAGATCAATGAGATTTGACGTCACTTCGAATACGGTGTATTGAAAAATCTAACGATTTTCTCAATGGAAATGCACGACCGAGCAAAATGTCTCGCTTCGCCGCAGAGAAAATCTGCGTATTATGTTCGGATTTAACACTGGCCATTAAAGCGCCCAGTGACTTGAAACAGACCACAAAATCGGTCACCGCGCAATAAAGCGTCTTTATGAGTTGCAGGCGCGACCGCACGATGGTAGGACGCGATTTGAAAAAAGCGCGACGTGAAAATAACTGTCTCGCAGCGCGTACCGAGGAAACAATGCATGATAACGCGTCAAAAGTCGTTCACCTCGAAAGATTCTCATCGTCGCAACTTATTAGTTGAAAAAAAGGATTCCCACGACGAATCTAGCTATTAGGAAATGTCTCTCTGATAAAACGTAATAATTTGCAGTTTAACAGGAGGCAAATAAATATGAGGAAAATAAGCTCCATCTTAAACTCGATCCGATTTCGATTAGAGTCACTTCTATCATCCGCCCAGAAGCTCTAGAGCTATCTGGAATGACAGCCTCCACGCACTCGACTCCAGTTTAATCAGACACCGCCCAGTGGTCATTAACCAGTCAAATGGAGCGGGATCGAGCTATTCGATAAATCACGACAGGATTCTATGAGTAATAACAAAGTTGTTCGACGAGAAAGTGGAAAGGCGGACTGCCAGGTGAGAGAGCTAGACGAGGAGAGAAAAGAGCGGGCATGTCCATGTATCTTGTCCATGTATCTTGCCCATGTAGAAAGATCTGAGAGGAAGAGAGGAAGCAGAATCGAGAACGCAAGCGTGGGCCATGTAGGACATTTCACGTTTACCGTCTCACTGGCCTGTTTCCTGTTACGCCACTCCTCGCGTAACCCGTACAATCTTCCTATTGTCTTCCTGTAGGCGCCGGTTCAAATATTCTCACAACTGAGGCTTCTTACGATCGTAGAGATAACGACGTAATCCGTACGAGCGGATTCTCTGAGCTGCGCAACGCTAAGAATTTTCTATTCCGATGAAAAGCAAACTCAGAATTCATTTTCTGCGGGGGAAAAATAATACACGTTATGCAAATCTCATTAAACGTGTTCCATTTCTTTTGCTCCGATGTGCGAGTCGTTGAAGCGTAAAACACGAGAGGGACAGTCGGAGAAACGAATAATCGGTGTCTCGTTGCATTGTCTAATCTCGGCGGAACGCTTGTCGTTACTCACTGCTAGTGCGGCAATCAGGTCGCCTTGTTAATAGTCGCGCACCGATAAGATCGATAGAAAGTCTTCCGAGTATTACATGTCGCGGACACATTGTTATTGATCGAGAGCCTCGAAAGGTCACAAAACGAAACACACGTCTATCAACAAAAAGAATCGGCACAATTATATCTTTCTTTTCTATTGTAACATTTAATCTTACAAATTTACCTATCTATCCCTATTTTATGCAACAAGGAAATGCCGAGCACTTTTTATTTGAACAGTTAGAGTGGGAGATAAATCATTGCTTGCAATAAAATAGTCGAAGATTTGAAACGCGTAAAATGCATAAAGTTTGACTGAATAGAAATCTTTCAGCGGATCGGGGAGTCTGACTGTCGATTTCTCACTGACCCCCTGCTGAGGTCATGCCATTTGAACTCAACGCGCTGGAATAAAAAATCCATTACCAGGATTCTAGAAAGCCAGATTCTGCCCGTACTGGCGAATAATAGAAATGAATTTAAGATCACTTTCTATGATAATTCAAGCATCACGGCGTCTCTGAATATTTCACGTTGTTCGATGACACCAAATAAAATTTCTTTCGCATCCCAAAAAACTGATAGAACCTTCTTGGCCGATTTCTGGACACGAATTCGAAGCCGAACAACCAGGTCTTTAGCCTCTTGTTTTGATTCAGGTTGATCAAGTTCCCATATAATATTCTGTTTCGTAACGGCTTTTGGCGAAGCAGTCTTGAAAAATCGATGTGTCATGTAAAACTATTATTACGTTAAACCGAAATTTTGTTAAGGACAATATCAATGGCGTTAACACATGTAGTAATCGAAACTGAATTACGATGGGCAGCAATTAAAATTGTATTGTACGCTACTTGAAAATATGCGAATGAAAAATAAGCTAAATAGTTATTTTAAAACGTCTCCGAGACAAAATGGAAGGAAGAAATCGCAAGTAGAACTGGGAAAAATAAAGAAAATGGAAAAATGGTAGAAAATGAAGAGAAACGATGCGGAATGGTCGTCTAACTGAGATTGCTCAAGTACTGCTAAAGTATATGGCTTGTCGAGCGATTAGGCACATACCGTCGCGTAGCAGCGAAATGCCTCTCGGTTCAGAGGAAATTAGTCAGAAATAACTCGGATCGCCAACGATTTTCAAGCATTCCTTCAGGACGACGGAACATCAAAGGAATAAGTGTCGCGTCGCATCGTTTTCTTTTCATGAATGAATGAAGCCACCGGTGTTCTCCACAGAGCTTTGCTATTTATAGGACAGGAGCATTCGGGAGAGTGGCCTTATGATTAATATACGAACCCTACGTGGCTTGGGGGACCAAAGAAGATATAGATACACTTCACTCGTTACTTGCACCGCACGCTGCTCTTCACTCCTATGAAACGGCACTTCCAATGGAATTTACAAATCTCTCATTGAATATTCAAATATACATTGACTTAAATGAAATAATTTTTTCAGGAAAGTATTAATACCAGTTACTGTACTTCTAGCTGTGGAGACTTTCCAGTGGGGAAGGCAATGTAGGCTATACGCGAGGACAAATCGTTTGGCGACGAATCGTTCCTTTACCCGGTCCCAATTGAGCAACAAGGCGACAGGAAGAAGAGCCGCCGATAAGCCGGCACTCCTTCGTGTCCGGAGAAAGGAGGCTAAAACTCGTTTCAACGGTTCCCTTAGGGCTTCGTCCAGAATAATTGGCCAAAAGAGGGCAACTCCCCTTACCACCCTCGTCTTTCCACATATCCGCTTCGACTAGCGTCGATGGCTAATTTACTCTCCACTCCTCCGTACCAAGCTAAATTTTTACCCAATTCCAGACTAAGCATTTCGCCCTTTTCCATTTTATTCAAATGATACTTCCTCTTCCGTGCTAGAGTAAGTCGACATATTGAGAGTCTTAGAAGCGTGACAAATAGTGCAACGCTTACTTCATTGGACGGGGCCAATAAAACGGAAATAAACAGCATAAATCAAATTTAATCACAGTCTACTAATTTTATGGCCAGGCAAATTGTGCATCTCTAAAAAGAATTTTCAAATTCTGATAACGCACCGTATTATTTTCAGGACAAAAACCGAAAATAATGAGCATTCGGTGCGACCACCTTCTGCCGTTCAAAATATCGTTTTTCATCTTCCGTTTTTCGGTAGGGAAATGGCCATCCCAACGAGATTATCCGCGACTGCGCTCGCTCCTGATTCTGCGCGAAATGAAGCTCACTCAGAATATGAGGATCCCGAGCGGCCTTTTCTTATTTTCACTTCTCATCCCGCCTCCGTCGCGTCTGCCTGCGGACCCCGATAATGCCGTGAGATAAGAGGCTTCTCAAAATGTCCTGCGGCGGACTGTAAGACGATTACGGCGAATATTCCGTTGAATGAACGAAAGGGGCTGGCTCTAGCGATGTTGCATTTATCGGGAATTCGGATAATATTCCGTTTAGAAGATGCATCCTCTGATAGAACTATGAAAACAACGGCAGTATACGCTGGAGTGGAGAAAGCGTTCGGAGTTTGTTCTTAACGCACTCCGTTTAATTGAATCTTTTCGTTTACCTTTTCAAGCGATAACGATGACCGTTTGTATAATTGCAAAGAATATAAAGGGTTTTTTAGTAGCTATGTCCGAACTTTGACAGCACGCTGCTCTGACATTTCAGGTCGCAGCATTGTCACTCTTCGTTGTTTATGTTTTGCCATAGTTACCATTCAACAACGCGTCGAAATTGTTAAAATTTATTATAAATATTCATGTGCTGTTCGCCAAAGTTTTCGCCAGCTACGAAATATTTACGGCCGAAATGATCGTCCAACCGAGCTATCAATTCAACGAATTATCGCGAAATTCGAGCAAAGCGGTTCGGTTGCTGATAAAGCAGTCCCTGTACGTACAGAAACGCGCGACACGCGAAAAAAATATCATTCGAACCATCAGTGCGATCAAGGCCGCCTTATGCAAGAGAGTCATACAAAATTGGACTTCTCGGATCGAGTCCTGTAAACGAAGCCGCGCAGGCCATTTGAATGATATCATTTTTAACCCATTGACTGCCACGCAAATTTAGCGCGTCTTGCCCTGGGTGCGACAGTTTTATTTTAAAGAACACATGACGTTTTACAAAATATAATATTATTAAGTTACTGATATAATATTGTAACTGTAAAATTGTATGGCATTTACAGTATTTTTATTGAAAAAGAAAACACTTTTGGTACAGCCGCTTACTACGAGATATCTCGTAGTTGGCAGTCAATGGGTTAAAACCTAATGGTATCGAATGTACTGTAATCCGTAATAAAGGTTTCCGTCATATGTCGCACACAACTTTTTTTATTCAATTTTAAAGTTCAGACACGCTTAATGAAAAACCCTTTACCTCCTGTCCGTTGCTCCAAACGTTTAAAACATGTAACGGGCGTAGTGTTAGGTAAAATTGAAGAATTTTCAAAATGAATTCTGCAGCCTGAATCCACGCCGATATATTCAGCACTAGCGAAAGTTATTACGCACACATGCTGGCGCACTCTCCTGCATGCACCTCGAGGGCACATCATTTTCCACTGCCGACAGTGGCCATTGGACTCGAAGGGTGGCTGACGGTCAAGAAGAAAGGACGAATAGCACGGCGAGCGATTAATT
Organism: Cryptocheilus praepositus; assembly: GCA_033815515.1. Taxonomy (NCBI): domain Eukaryota; kingdom Metazoa; phylum Arthropoda; class Insecta; order Hymenoptera; family Pompilidae; genus Cryptocheilus; species Cryptocheilus praepositus. The sequence continues at coordinate 57,179 of JAWWQZ010000314.1, forward strand.
GCACCGTGCCAATTCCACGCGTCATTTCCCCGTGAATGTTTTACTTTGCCCCTGCAATAGATGGGAAACGCTATTTCGTTATGCGTCCCGCTTTCACAGATTGATGCCGAGAGGGTGGAGGGAGCAGGAGTAATTGCCCGCCGGCACGCTTTCGAGACCACTGACACTCGGGGAGATTCAAAAATTCTCGCGGATATCGATTATGGATTGTGTCTCGATATCGACGTTTGATGGCTCTCCAGGCGATCCCGGATGTTATATTGCTCCGCCGTAATAAACTAACGTGGCTAACGTGGATTGGCTTCGTTTGTTCCTACATTTCATTCTTTAACTCAATTTATTTTCGCCGCAGAATAGTTTTCTCCTGAATTGTTTTTTTTCCTTTTTCCTTTTCTTCTTTTTTTGCATCCCAAATGACGGTCCACCTTGTATACTCCTACACGTGCAAGAAAGGAATTTGTTGAGATGTCGGCATATGATTCCAACGCTCGAATCATGAATGAACTCTCTCGACGTCGGATTCGAAAGCATCGCGTGGGTGTCGTCCTGAGACTAGCGAGTCTCACTGCGCAGCGCAGATTCAAAGCTATACTTCTTCGACTCTAAATATATCGATGCAAATCGGTAGTTATTCGTATTGCTCAAAGCACTATTATTGTAATGTCATTATTATTTCACTAACGTGTAAGAGAATTATAAGATTAACACGTTCACGCCGGCGTGTACCACCGGTGGCTCGCGCTCAACTGTCCCATCGCGCGTGAACATTTGTTTAGACGCCGCTCACTATCAAAAATATAGTTCGTTTAGTAAGTGGACAAAATTGCCGTATAGTTGAGAATTTAGATAATTGAAATTTAAATAATTGAACAAGCAACAATCGTACGCCACCAAATGAAGTGCTGCATGAATTCGAGGGCCGCCTCACAGCGAAAAACATGAAAATCGGCCCCGGCGTGAACGTGTTAAATAAGAGCGGCAAATGACATATAGTAACAAGTTTTACGACAAGTACGCACCACGAGGTATCTAGAATGTCGTAGCAGTAAAAGAACGGATATCCGCAGAATTGCTCGGTATTAAAGAACCCGATGAAACCCAAAAGACATAATCGTCGATTGTTGCACAACGCAACGTTTCTACCAAGCGGATATGCAGTTATGTGTCACGGGAGGCGTGAGAACAGTGAAGGGCATTATCAGGAGATATCCTGTCGGAGAATGAACGTTCCACGATTGAGCAGCGGAGGCATGAATGAGCACTTTCTCGATACGAACACGGAAAAGATCGACGTGGGTGTCGTTTCAGCGCTTGATCAAAGCCTCTCACTCCCTCGATTGCGATACTCTCCTTTATCGAACCAACCTTCGCATTTAAGCGATGATCAATGAACCTCTGCACACGAAGGTGCGCGCTGGTATATGTAACTTATCGCAGGATGGATCTACTAGCGGTGCGTTCTAATCAAGATCATCACCACAAGATCATCGCAATTAACGCAACCTCAGGATTAGAAAAGTCTAACTAATTCGCTGACACATTAAAATGCTTCCCTTATTAGCGTGCGTTCTATAAATATTACGTGGGCAGTCCGATAAGTACTTAGCCTACAAAAGAAAAACGAAAATTTTGGAAAATTGACGATTTATTTTTCAACATGGTTTCCTTTTAACTCGATACACTTGATCCAGCGGTGCTCCAACTTCTTCAACCCGTCTGAAAAATACGTTTTCTGGAGATCTGCAAAGTAGGCTTCCGTGGCGGCGATAACCTCCTCATTCGACTCAAATCTCTGCCCAGCGAGTGACTATTTCAAGTTTGGGAGCAAAAAGAAGTCACACGGGGCCAAATCTGGAGAATACGGTGGATGGGGGAGCTGTTCGTAGCCTAATTCAACGAATTTGGCTGTAGCTTCGGCAGAGGTGTGAGCCGTTGCGTTATCGTGGTGAAAGAGCACTTTTTTCTTCACCAAATGGGGCCGTTTTTTCCTTAATTCGGCGTCGAATCGGCTCAATAATTCGGCATAGTGCAGCCCTGTGACTGTTTTGCCCTTCTCCAGGTAGTCTATGTAGATCACACCTTGTGAATCCCAGAAAACGGTGGCCATCACCTTTCCGGCCGATAGGACAGTCTTCGCCTTCTTCGGAGCACATTCGCCGGGCACAGTCAACTGTTTCGACTTTTCCTTGGTCTCTGGTGTGTACCAGTGGATCCACGTTTCGTGGATAGTCACAAAACGACGTAGAAACTCTTTCGGATTGCGCTTAAACAGTGTCAAACACTGCTCTGAAGTGGTCTCACGGATGCGCTTGTTATCCGGAGTGAGCAAACGCGGCACCCATCGAGCAGAAAGCTTTCTCATGCCAAATATTTCATGCAGGATATGCCCAGATTTCATCGCTGAATCAAGTGTATCGAGTTAAAAGGAGACTATGTTGGAAAATAAATCGTCAATTTTCCAAAATTTTCGTTTTTCTTTTGTAGGCTAAGTACTTATCGGACTGCCCTCGTACGTTAAAATGAAATGATTAACAGCGCGTGCCCGAGTATATAGGCGCATCATGTATGTTCTTTGCACCTATTGGGCACGGTCATCTAGGACGCATAAGCGTGCGAAAAACTCTTTCCGCTAAAGTATGCTGCTAGTAGTAATCTTGAATTAAAGAGAGGCAATTTCCCCGACGTATTATGCTAATAATGTGCTAATAATTATCCTAATAATAATGTCTGTTAATAACGTTTTACTTCTTTACCCATGTTCCAGAATACTGTGGACACATGACCTGAAAGGAAAACGAATACTAAAGCTCTCATAAAGTATATTCATTTGTCATTTCTTCCGAAGGCATAAACTAATTTTATAGTAGAGTTTTAAGAGTCGCGAAATATGATATGCTATATTCTAATAATTAATACACTATTCTTATTTTCTTTTGAAAGGAGAGATTTCCCGTATTCTATCGTCTGCCATGGCATTATGAACACCTTTAACACGGGGTCAGTTAGTAATAGTTTCCGTTTAAATGAACTTCACATAAATGACTTTCAAAAAGAGCGTTATAAGGTTCGCACAACGCTTAATATAAAATGTATTGAACGTAACGCTCTTCACGGGCTGCATAACGTTTCTTTATAAATCACTAAGTAAACTGGTCACTCAACGAGAATCAATTGGCAATTCACATTAAAGTGAAATGAAAGAAGCAGTTTTACATGGCAATAGTTATTGACTCACCCTGTACGAGGGTGGGTCAATAACTATTGACTTTTATGTTTCGGGATTTGGCAACCTTGGTGTTGCAATCTGGCAACTGACAGCTCTATCGTAAAGTTAGACGTTTTTGAAGTTATACGTACTCAGAACGTTTTGACATACGAGCGCTATTTGTGTTGTTTACAGTAAGTTAAAAGATTCATTTGCCCCCAAAAATGGAATTAAATCGTGAACATTTTCGTGCCATTATTTTTTACAACTTTTGACGTGGATTAACTCAGCAACAGTGCATGGATGAACTTAATTCAACTTTTGGCGATGAAACTCCATCAAGGACCAGTGTTTATCGATGGTATGGTGAATTCAATCGTGGTCGTAGTTCACTCCAAGACGAATTTCATGAAGGTCGTCCAAAATCAGTTGTTGTTCCGAAAACCATTGATGCTGTACGCGAACTGATATTGCAAGATCGTCATGTGACCTATCGTGAGATAGAGACAACTTTAGGCATTAGTGGGACCAGCATACACTCAATATTGCATGAACATTTAACTGTCAAAAAAATTTGTTCGCGTTGGATCCCACACAATTTGTCAATCGCTCAAAAAAAGGCTCGTGTCGATTGGTCGAAAGAAATGCTCAAAAAATACGATCGCGGTGCTTCAAAACACGTCTATGACATCGTGACAAGTGATGAATCGTGGATTTACGCGTATGAGCCAGAAAGTAAACAGCAGTCGACTGTATGGGTGTTTCAAGATGAGCCAAATCCAACAAAAATTGTTCGCGCACAAAGCACTTCCAAGCAAATGGTCGCATGTTTTTTCGGAAAAACTGGACATGTTGCAACCATACCATTAGAACAACGCAGAACAGTCAATTCTGAGTGGTACACAACAATTTGTTTGCCAGTTGTCTGCCAATAAATCAGGAAAACCAACCGCCGAAGACGGATCACTCTTCACCACGACAATGCGAGCTCTCACACATCGGCTCAAACAACTGCATTTTTGAGCACCCAAAACATCAATTTCATGAGTCATCCGCCGTATAGTCCTGACCTTTCACCAAATGACTTCTTTTTATTCCCGTATGTAAAAAACAAACTAAGAGGTCAACATTTTTCGACATCTGAAGAAGCGGTTGCTGCATTCAGAATGCATGTTTTGGAGATACCTCAATCAGAGTGGAAAAAGTGCTTCGACAATTGGTTCAAACGCATGCAAAAGTGTATAGATCTTCATGGGGAATATTTTGAAAAACAATAAAGTGATTTTCGATGATTAATATTTGTTTTTGTTCTCTAATCCCGAAATATAAAAGGCAACCCTCGTATTTCTAGTTTAAGTTTATCGTCGCGGGATCCGCTTTCGGCTCCGATGCGAATTGCGAGGCACTCGGTCGTTCAATTTGTATGGAGAAGCGCATATGGAAAGCGTATGACGAACCACTGGAGTAACGAAGAATAAAAGTCTGCTGAACGCGTCCAGTACTTACGACTTTAGTGTGTAATATGCCCGTGTACACAGGCTCGTATGTCTACTGCACAGAGAGAATATACGCGTACAATAGCGTGCACGCGGGCAGACCGCCTTGAATCCGGATCGTCGAGTGGGGAGCGATCGATATCGATCGTTAAGTCAGAAACGACAACGGAGATCGGCGCCAATTCAAATTGCTCGTAAAACATATCGCGCCGTCCTACACGAGAGTTTCGTGTTCGGCGAACAATAAAATAGCGCCGCACGAAACGAAGGGTGAATTGTCGACGACCGCCGGAGAGCTGCGCAACCATTAAGAGTGATCGGGGAATTGCACCGAGGATCGCTGCGGATAAGTACGATTGACTATAACCTCCTCTCGATCCTGGCTCTACTACACATCGAGAGTATTTCGAATCTTCAACCGAAAATAAAAAGCTCAAAGAGAAGACTCAAGAGACAACTCAAAAGAAACAAATTTGGGCCTGAGTATTTGCCTATTTGAGTATTTGAATACGCCGCGGTCTCTAAATAGGCCGTTCAAAATGTGAATTTCCTACTTCCACTGGCAAAATAGCTTTTAACGTTTCAGCTGAAATTTGCGTTCAATACTGCTGAGATAGATGTTGTCAACGATTCAGAACAAGTTTCATACAGAATGTGGAGCTCGCTCTTTACCTTGAAATCCAACCTTCAACCGTATTCACAGGGTGCTCTTTTGAGAGAGACAAAGTGTCACGTCACGTGGATACTCTTATAACCGTTGAAAGTGATACGGTCGCTAATGGACGTCACATGCACAGTGAGTGCATACACATCTTTACCTTGAAATGTTCAACTTAATATTGAAGATTCATTGCCACGATATGGCTAATTGCAACAATGGACTGTCAAGAACACAGCGGCATACATATTTTCAATTACTATAGTATTCCGAAGGCATTTGCGATGGCGATAGTTCGTTAAGGGGGGATTCCCGTCTAGACGGTAAAAAAAATCGATTTTTTTTTTGTATATTTTTAAAGTACATGACATGAAGAATATGTGAGCAAAAGAATTTTGCCAAATTCTTTAAATTAACACTTGGCATGCGGGTAACGTATTTTTACGTTTTTTGTAGTCTGTCACTGGAGCGCAGGTCACGTAAAAATACGTATTTAGTTGATTTTTTGTTAGTGGATATCCACCACAAATCTACTAAATACGCATAATTACATCAATGTGTAACATTATATGCGTGTTATTTGCGTTGCTAGGCAACGCTTTGCTCCATAAGTTATGATTGTTGAGTTACTCGATCTTTTGCTGAGTTATTTCGTCTTCAATCGAAAGCTCCAAACGTGTTTTATCAATTTGAAGCTTGATTTTTTATTATTGATTACAAAATTGATCAAATGAGCCGTTGTGACCAAGATAGTGCTGAAGAAATATGCGCTGACAAATTACCGGACTTTTCGTATGATAGTGTAGAAAATTTTAAAAATCGTTTATTTTTATGATTTCGTAAAAATATCGTTTTTTTTGTTAAGTAATCATACAGTATATATTTTTGAAATAAAAAAAGTTTCGTTCATAAAAACGAAGTAGCATCTCTTGTACACGATTTTTCTGAATAACCAAACTTCCGTCGGTTCAAGAAAAAACGCCCGCTGCACGCGAAATTCGGCGGCGAAGTATGCCCGCATGCCAAGTGTTAACAAAGTTGTAGCCACATATATGCAGATGTTCCTGCCGCGCGCTCTAAATGCACTCGTATTTTGTTACGGGCTGCATACGGGCCGGCACGCTTGCTGGCTTCCATCACAAAAATCCGCCTCTCAATGATAAGGTATTAGAAATTATAAAACCTATTTACAAGGATTTATCGAATGATAAGTTGCTTGAACGTTGTTTGGGTGCAGAAACGCAGAATAGCAACGAATCATTGAATTCGTTGATTTGGACCATGGCCCCGAAACACCTGCACTGCGCTACAAAAACGATAGAAATCGCGACCTTTTTGGCCGTGATAAACTATAATGAAAGGTTTTTACCCATCTTAAAAGTTATGAACCTCATGGAAATTGCAATTGGCCAACAAGCGGAAATATACGCCCACTCCCGTAACCAAACTCGCATCAGCCGATCGGAGCAGCGATCGTCCAATGTCGTTCAAAACGAACGAGTGCTACTCAGAGTCAAAAAATCGGCTCTGCAAGACATGTACGAAGAAGAGGAAGGCCTCCTTTATGGTCCCGGAATAGGAAATTGAATGTAACTGGAATTATTTGCGTGTTATCTCTGAATAATTTCTTCAAAAACTTTAAACGCGTTTTTCTCGAAACTACATTTTCGCAATTGGTACCCACGATATCGCAAAATCTATCGAACCGATTGCGCTAAGAGAACGCACACATCTTCAGCACATATGTTGCTTTAGTGTGAACTACAATCAAATTAATATATTCATTTAAACAATTTTTACAATACTTTAAAGCTGAAAAAATTGTGACAAAATCGATACTTAATTTTCAAAGTCATGCTATTTTTTTAATTTTCAAGATTTTTTTTTCGTCGTAGTTCACACACGATAAATAGAACGGTCAGAATCATGGGTACCATATATTTTAGTTTAATAAAAATATCGTTCATGTTTTTTTGTTTAACGCCTGATGAACTGATGAAAAAATAAACGGTATATATCCTGTTATTATGCACATTTAAATCCGTCAACAATTTTTTTTTTACTGTGCTTGTGCACTAGTATATATAGTAGGAATGTACCTATTCGCTACAACCGACACTTATGAAATTGTCAATTTTAAACCCATATGCGACATGCGAAGCAGTATGTCGCGAATTATCCTCATTCGTCGTTAAGGGGTTAAGAGTACCAGCAGGTCGGATAATATTTAGCATTTCGCAGTTACTTTTTCGTACAAAATTTAAAGTTAATATATGGATACTAAAACACGCAGAATTTGTTAAAACTGATTTGTTGGGTTTATTACTACTTGGAATACGTAAGAATACAGATTTTTAATCTCTGTAATGTTCTAAAGTATGCTATTTCGTGAAACAATCACCGTTATGAAGTCCTGGCTTTCGTGTACAAGTATCACAGTACGCGTGTATTTGTCGTCTTTGTCCCGCAGTTTTCCTGTCGAAACATACTACATAGTCTTTCTTGATTCCTGAACGAATTATATGAAATTAATTATTTAGTGATTTACTAAGATAGTGTTTGGTGCCGGAAATTTCCTACTAACCGATCGACTAAACATTTCACAAAAGTGTGTCAGTGGCTTTTCGTTGTTCTGTGGTTTTATTATTTTATACAGTATGTATGAGTTGATGAGCCATATCGGCACGCCCCAACAAAAAATTGCATTTTCGAAGGTTCCCGCTGCGGAATATCGACTTCTACAATGATTTAAAAATGTCCCCGCTACGGGGACACCGACTTCTATGACGATTGAGAAATGTCCCCGCAACGAGGACACCGATCGCAAAGGGTTAAAATTTTAAGAGAACAAAAAATATTTTTGAATAGTTAAAACGTGTACTAATATGTAGAAAAAACCGCAATCCGAAAGACCTCATCGTTTTTCCTAAAAAAAATTCTAAATCCTTAAGGGAATCCCCCCTTAATAAGACGAAACCGTGACGCGCATCGACTCTTGCTACCGGTGTAAAATACTCCTCGTGCCTATGATAAATCCGGTGACGTGTAGCGGCGTTCGATCTAACGAGGAAGCACACCCGCTCCTACCTTCTCGCCGTAAATCATTCCGGATCCGGCGCTTATCTCCCTTGTTACATCTCCCTGGCAGAAGTGTTCTGCGACCAATGATGACCAGCTCATCCTGCTCCTCTCACGCAGCGGACGTGCCAGACGTAAGTTGATCGAACGGTAGAACGGAAAACAGACCGACACATGCGTGTGACCTTCGCTCTTTCTGCGGCCAAAGTCATTTACGGCCAATTATATATCGGAACGTCTTATAGTTATTGACAATGTCAAACTGACTCAAAACATACTCGGAAGGAAGTTGAGAATCGCTGAAACTCTTGTTTTTCATTACAAAAGGACATCATCCATAAGGAAATGCACCGCGAATTGTCTTGAACGGTTCTTTAATAGTCCTTTGAAACGTTGCTCAGTGAGTTCAGAAATAATAAATCTAATGGAGTAATAAAGATAATATAGCCGTCATTAAAAATGCATTAACCCAGGCAAGCATTTTTATTCCGTTAGTCACAAAAAATAACTGGGTTACCTTTATTACAAAGTATGCACTTCTCGAATAGCTGCGTCTTCAATGTTATACACCCACTTTCTATATAACTTCTATTCTTGAATCTATTCTTATTGTTGCACCATTGATTAAAACAAATCTTCTTACGTAATCTGGTTACCTCTCTTGAAAAAGAAAACAGAGAGTCCGTAAAATTGGTAGAAGTTTCTCTTTGATTTGGCAAAGGCGAATGTGATATGTTTCGTCACTTGGGAATGTAATTATTGGCTTCCGTGAATTTAATCATTCCCATATATAATTTATGGTGAATTTTATTGAGCTGCTCTTTGCATGGAGTAGCAATAAATGTATCGAATGCCTCCGAGCCAAAATCAGAATGTGTGTGTGTGTGTGGACGGATACGTACGTATATGATTGACGTAAACTGTGTGGACAGTCAACGCAAACGATGCGGTGGCAATTTATCTGAAGTTTACAAAAACAGCATTTATATTTATTTATTCTAAAAATTCATGCGCCCTTCATCACTATTACTTAGTGTATACCTTTTATTTCCTATCAGGCATATTTTGTATGTTTCGTTTCTCATACTCTACGTAATATGAAATATCGTTTACGAACTATATCTATATTGAATCACTTCAGTCTTCTAACACACTTCTGATAGATATTAACACTAGAACTACCGCACCAGTCATTTTGACTGGTTTTACAATTTGATTTAAATATTTCTACTTTATGCGAAATGGTGTAATGACTTTTGCGGTGATAACTAAAGAAATAGTAAAATATATTTTTTAAATGTTTTATTTAGTCATTTTGACTGGTTTGACAGGCGTTTATTTGATTTAAATATTTCTATTGTTTTGTTTTATGTTACATCACGGTTTTTTTCATCAAATGGTTACTGCATTCAATGACGTTTTTTGGAAGACCATCGTGCTCTTGTTCATATAACAATATATTCAGATAACTAAAGAAATAGTAATTAATATATTTTTTAAAATGTTTTATTTATTCTGAATCAAAAATTGAAAATAAATTGATATGACTGTGAAGATGAACCAGAAGAAAATGAAATTGAATCGGGTATTCACGATAATCTTGTTGATAGTGACAGTGACAATGATGATTTCATTTTGACTGTGTATTTATTAAGTGGTTCTGAAGATTCATTTTTAGATTCATAAAATTAAATGCAGACGGAACCATGTCCAAAACCAACTCCTTGTCGGTAAAACATTTAGAAGTAAAACATTCTGTTAGGAATGTATTATTGTTTTGTATTGGAATTTGCTCGCTTGCTAGATCACGGTATTACATCAGGCAACATTGTAAAAACAACCATCAAATAGAGAAGTTACTGCATTCAATCAGTGCGTTTATAACAGCCGCTGGAAGACCATCATGCTCTTGTTCATATAACAATATATTCAGTATACGACATATTATTTCAATTAGTGTAAGATGAGAAAATAAATACAAATATTATATACTCATTTTTATAATAAATAGTTTTGTTCTAGTCTTTCTAAGCCCTGAAAATGGCAAAACGATTGAAAACTTGTGAAGTATTGCAAAAATTGAATGATATAACAATGGAATGCTCTGATATAGAAGATGGTGAACTTTATGACTGTGAAGATGAACCAGAAGAAAATGAAATTGAATCGTGGGGTATTCACGATAATCTTGTTGATAGTGACAGAAGTGACAATGATGATTTAGACAAAGAATATGTTCAGAAATCTTCAGAAAGCGAATGTGAAAATAATTCGAATTTACGTAAAAGTAGATGTGTTCGAGTGTTTTCAAGTTCTGAAGATTCTAATGAAAGTATTTTACTAGAATCATAAAATGAAATTGCTGCAGACGGAACCATGTCCAAAACCAACTCCTTGTCGGTAGTTCTAGTGTTAAGGCGTTCATTTAGATCTGAAGTCGTAAAACATTTGAAGATTCTGTTAGGAATGTATTATTGTTTTGTTTTGGAATTTGCTCGCTTGCTAGATCACGGTATTACATCAGGCAACATTGTAAAAACAACCATCAAATAGAGAAGTTACTGCATTCAATGAGTGCGTTTATAACAGCCGCTGGAAGACCATCGTGCTCTTGTTCATATAACAATATATTCAGTATACGACACATTATTTCAATTAGTGTAAGATGAGAAAATAAATACAAATATTATATACTCATTTTTATAATAAATAGTTTTGTTCCAGTCTTTCTAAGCGCTGAAAATGGCAAAACGATTGAAAACTTGTGAAGTATTGCAAAAATTGAATGATATACCAATGGAGTGCTCTGATATAGAAGATGGTGAACTTTATGACTGTGAAGATGAACCAGAAGAAAATGAAATTGAATCGGGTATTCACGATAATCTTGTTGATAGTGACAGAAGTGACAATGATGATTTAGACAAAGAATATGTTCAGAAATCTTCAGAAAGCGAATGTGAAACTAATTCGAATTTACGTAAAAGTAGATATGTTCGAGTGTTTTCAAGTTCTGAAGATTCTAATGAAAGTATTTTACTAGAATCATAAAATGAAATTACTGCAGACGGAACCATGCGCGAGGAGTATTGTGTTTACTAATGCGTAAGGGATAATCCTAGCTCATTAAATAAGTTAATAATACCAAAAATGTATTACATAAAACATGGATTTCCTTTTGTAAGAAAATAATGAAGCAACAAATTTAAAAATATTCTATTATTAAGTATTTTTTTAAGACTAGTCATTTTGACTGGTTTTGGTAGAAGTAGGTTTGCTGAATTGTCGGTAGCTCTAGTGTTAAGAATGTACCCTGATCTGGTTTCTGATCTAGGGATGCTCATTATCTCCTATATGTCTATATATCCCCATATTATCGTCTGTACCAACATCCTGTATATGCCCTCGTGGATCCGAGATAGTACAAAAAGGCGGTCGAAAAAAAGTGATGCACTTTATGCGTTGCATGCTGACACTTTCTGAGTTCCGAGCAACACTTCCGTCTGGTGCTAGTTCTACACGCACGCCATGCACTCATACAAGCCATGTCCAATGTCGCATTGCTGCCGTGAGTGTGTCGTATTATTTATAGAATCTCGAGCCACGAAGTCTGATAGGCAATCAAGGCAGGGCGCGTGTGCAGCATTCCTCAGCTGAGTCACTCAAGTCATACATAAACCAGTCTTCTCTTGGTGCCCCATCGATGCCTCGTAGCGGTGGGAATTCTTCCTCAATTGTTCTAGCACTTCTATTGGGGCATAGCATCGCAGGCAAGGTATCATTTTAAACCGCTGGAACCCCTCACTAAAAGTCGAGAATAAGGGTAGGCCTGAATCTTATTTACCCGTTCGCGTGTACTTCTCACGCGGTTTGCATTTTCCTCAACTTTCTAGCATTCCTTATCATTTGGCACAATAGCAAGTTGATCGCAAATTTTGATTCTTTACCGCATTATCCAGCTTGTTTTTCACCCTTTTTTTCACACATTTTTGGTCATATCTCCGAAACTATTAGAAATTTTCCACTTTAGCTTACGCCGTTTTGGGCTATTTTCAACCCCGTTTGATATACTCAAAAGACAATTAAATCTAAGGAGCATCATTTTTTTCCCGCAAAAATGGCAAGAGATATACCTTTCTCGTTTGTAATGAAAATATACCAATCTGTACTGGTACTGATACCAGTAAAAGAGAAATCGAACGTATTGTGCAAATTAAGGAGTTAAGGTTAATTTCTCATTTTGTTAGAAAATCAGAAAGAACACTTTCATGATAATAAACAAGTTGACGAGGGGCATTGCCAATTCGGGTTTCGAGAGGTAATCCATTGATCCACCCTCGTCCCTAGATACTACCAAATTCGGCGTTCATTCAAATAGAGAAGCTACTCTCTGATGCAAGGGTACGTGTCCTCGTGTAGCTATTGTATTCATTGTTAGTTTGACGCACGGGCCATTGTATAGCTCGTCACTCTTACGTATCTCCGTTGTTTTATTGGCAAGAACCCTTGGAACCCGTTCACGGCGAACAATAGACTCGATTAAACATGTTCTCTTTCAATGCTCTTTCATAGAGACAGGGAGATACGCGTATATATCGGCAGTGTGCGAACGTTAATGGAAACAATCGTCTCCCCCATATGCATGGCGTGTAATAATAATCGTCCAATTACACCGTTGCGTATTAGTCGATTAATGTTTTAGTCCATTAGCTAGTGACAGCGCAATGCCGAGCTTATTTAGATTTCAATTTGCCCAAAGAGCCGGGTGTCAATTGTGACGTTGCAGAAGGTGTATACGAAGGTCAGTGACTTCTTTCAGAGGAATCCCATTTGACGCCCCCATTCGAGCGTGAGTCACTTTTAATAGGCTTCGAAGAATAGTTATACCCGAACGATCTTCCGAACTGATCGTGATCTCCGATCCCTGGATCTGAGGGGTGTCGCTGTCCTTGATCGCTTCAATTGACAGATTCAGATGAAACCACTCGAATGTCTTTAACACTTTGACTGCCATGGTGGTCACCGGTGACCGGCGTAAAAGATTTTACTAGGAATGCAAAAAATTCGCAATAAAGCCTACTTGCAATCTTGTAAGAGCAATTGATGTTGGAACGATCATTCAATACTTTGGCTTCTAACAACTCTGCGTTATTTTTATTTTCCACGATTTAACTGTACTCAGCAGTATTTTATCGCATCGCGGTTCTAACATAGCAAAATACGCTTGGCAGTCAAAGTGTTAATCCGCTCTTCGGCACGGTTAAATGTACAACTTTGATCTCTTTTCATTTCTACCGTCGATTATATGCCGCGCGCGTTGATTTTTGTCGAGAAAAATGTCATGATATTAAGTTTTCTTTGTCATCGAATGATAGATGAGTAAGTTGACCGAGGCAACGAGACAAGCCGACATGGGCAAGAGGTCGGCGTAATGCAGAGGAAAGTTCATTTGTACTAAGTGGACAAAGTTAGCGCGGCGGTCGTCGCCTTCCGCAAGTATGCATCCCGAGATTGCGTGAGCGTGCATGTATGGCGGCTTTCTTGCACTTGCCATATGCTCGGGCTGATACTCGTCGCGGTGCATAACGTCGGCGAGTTATTTCGGGAGGTCGCAGAAACACGCTGCAGGAGCGTCACACTGTCTGTGGGGGCACACGTGCCGAGCTCCAACTGCTAATGGGTCATTCAGTATGGACGGATATACAAATTCAAATGAATATTTTCTTCCCGAATCACGCACCTTCCCTGAATAATACCAAAACTTTTCTATCCTATGAAATATCGCTACTATATTACCTTTTGATACAGCCGGTATCAGCCGGTATCAGCTGCGAAAGCTTACCTGGAACAAAAAGATATACCGCTATTTAATAACGAGCAACGGCAATTTTAATATCTTCGACTACAACTGCTTTCGACATAAAGTTGACTCTTTGAATTACGTCCGATGGGTGAAAGTGCTTCGTCGCCTCGCTTTTGCAAACTGCCCACCTATCCGCCTACTTCTGCACGGCACATATGCACATATTACCCTGACACTCTACATTTGTCCAGATCCTTATTTCCATCCGAGGACCTTTCAATCATCTATTTTCGATTTTAAATGAGCCCTTCATATAATTCAGCTCTTACCGTGTCACATTAAAGTGACGAACACGTATGCATCCCCTGTGTAATATAGGTCGTTCGCAATTAATGAGTTAAAAGCCTTGAAATGCGAGGTATCTCAATAAAATGAGCTGAACGAGCGTGCGATTACATCGCTATTAGAGGTTATCGATTGCAGCGGAAGGAGCGAAAAGTTGCGATCCCCTTCCATATCATTTACACCGTTCCCGCAGTCGTGCATCTTAATACGTTTTCCTGCCAACTGTGAGAGGATAAAAAGCGGGAGGAAGCACGCAACGCGGCGGAAAGAGGAACGGATCGTCACGGGATTTCGCCCGGCATTTCGCCCGGTACGAAGCATACGATACACACGATACACACGATACACACGAGCGTGACGTGACACCGGATCCGCCTCCGGTTGGACGTCGAGCATCGCATCCGAAGCAATTCACCTCCGCACCCGCTTGCTTATTACCCGGAGTACCTTCTCGGTTTCTACTCACACTGCCTGCTCTTCGCCACCCTATCCCTCTGAGTCAGCCGAATCCTCCTCATGCTTCGGCATTTTCCCACGAACGCACTCGCCTACCGTCTTCTACTTAGCACCGTCTATCGACTTACAATAATAAATATTACCGTCGCATTAAGGGGACATTCTACTTTCTCATCGAAAAATTTTACTGATTTTCAATAATTTTTTTCTTATCGAAAATAGAAACGCAGCAATTTGAAACTTTTACATTGTATCATATCGACCTTTATTTATACAAATATTTTTTTTTATGTTTTTTCAAAGTTTTTCATATAAATTCTTCTTGATTGCTGGAGCACCTCCAAAAAATTCAAACTCACTGGCGTGCGTGATTGCGATCGTTGGGATAATCAGAAAAAAAAAACAGAACAGGAATCTTAATTTACATACTAACCACTATCGCATGAACCACGGAGAAAGAGTTTGCATGAAAACTTTCAAAATGACTGACTTTCCAAAATTAGGTTCACGAAAATGGCACTTTTCCGTCTTTTTATGATGGAAAAATGAGAAAATATTGATTAATTAACACACCCGTAGTTCATACGATAGGCATAAGTATGTAGAATAATATATTAAAATCTCGGACCGATTGATCGAATAGTTTTTTTGGAATCGTGCACGCCAGTTGAAAAAATATAGTACTGAGAAAAACGCATTTAAAGTTTTGCATATCGAATTTCTGTATATAAAAGATTCTTACGTAGTAAATTGTAATATACAATAATTCATAGCGGGATCAATGTTTACATGCAGATCAGCATTTTCTTTTAATTTTTCTGCCGATGTACTAGCGTACTCTAAACTGCATTCACTTGTATGCTGATTTCCAATAACCTTTCTTCTTCGCGAACGGCAGGGTCTCGAATTGACAAATTTACTTTGCTTGCGATCCATATTAAAACGATACGTCTCTTTTGAAAACTGTTTGAATACTGAATGCATGTTCAGAAACCAACAAACATAACACACATCGTCAAGGCCAAGGGTAAGATGATATTTAGATGTTATTTTGGTGCGCGGAACACACTCCTTCGTAATGTTTACCAATGCAATGTTTACATTTGGGTGATCTTTTCTTTTAAATCGTTTCCAGAATTAGATAATTTCTTAGAATAAATAAAGATCGCCGAAAGAGAAAAACGGCCCGACCGGTCAAGCGACGTTACCCTTCTATCTGCGCGAGGTGGGTTAGATGCGAGGCCTATAACTTTCTCAATTTTTGGAATTTATCGCTGCAAATTTAAGGACATAATCTCGAAAGTATATACTTTCGAATAAGGCAATAAAAAAAATCGGTTTTTTCGACCCGAGAAAGTATTGGGTTGGAGGGAAAGTTCTGTCGTATTTTAAAGAAAATATTTGAATTAATTTATAAAAATATGTGTTTAATATTAATCATAATACATTTAATGTATTGTACGATTTACTCTTCTGCAATTTCTCGACTTGTTAAACGTTAAAAATATAAAGCAAGTTTAAATAAATAAAGGTCCAAAACAAACGGTCGTTTTTCACTTAAATACCAATTTTACGTATACGTAGAAGCATAGTGTCGTGTTTTGAAAACAACTTTTTAGGTTGAAGTTCATATTTCACCTGTTATACGAGTTGCAGATTCAGTATGCACGTGGTTGTGAAGGGAGTAGTGCGATCGTGTTTTCTATTGAATTTATAGTTCTTATTGATACGTTTAACGATATTTATTATTATTTATATAACTATACTGGTATGTATTTGTTTATTATTCATTTTATACTTTAAACAGAAATTTTAGCACAAATCCAAACCAATGAAATCAACAACAATGGAACACAGCATTTTCCTGAGAAAATTTCACCTCCTGAAAATTATCAGCGAAAAACATATTTTCGGCGTTGTAAACAATGTTATAAACAGGGAATAAGGAAGGAAACATCATATTGCTGCAAGAATTGTGTTATCATGTGTTGCACCATGCTTTGAAACATGGCATACCGAAAATAATGTATAATAATTATAAAATTATAATAAATTTTTTTGTCATTTATTTATCTTTGTTTGATTAAGAACTAACATTTCGTGTAAAACTCCCAAAAATACTTTGTTGCATACAAAAATTGCTTGTTTGAACCATTAAACCTGTCATTTACGTTTTTAAATTTTTGCTGTTATAGCCGCAACCTAATTAAATGTACTAAATTAATCAAAATTAAGTTTATTTAAGCAGAAAGAGTAAAACTATACTTCTAACATTCTAAAAATCACAAAAACATATAGTGTCAATTTTCGAACTTCGCTTGTTCCTACTGTCCGTCAACGTGTTAAATGTGAATTATTTTCCAACATGGATCGCAAAACATCGTAATCGATCTTGGATGGTCGTCCAGATCGATCACTTTCTTGGAGGCTCAGATCCCCGGAACGAAATTTGCTAAACCATCTTTGATAAGTACGAACATTTACAATATCTTTTCAAATACCGCACAGTTTTTTGCAACCGATGCGTTCTCTTTGATTCATACAAACTGCAGTGTCGTAAATGCACTTTATCTACTGACATGTTTTTCACTTTAAATATCACAAGTAAATGATGAACGGTAAAAAAGGACTCCTTTTATATTATACAGCAGCTATAAAAAATAAAATAAAATCCCAATGACTCACTAGCCAGATGTTTTTGTCATTTACAAGAAAAATTATCTGCCTATTAAAAATACGACAGAACTTTCCCTTCAACCCAATAGAATGTCCCCTTAATAATGAACACGTTTTCGATTCTTCCTTTATATCACTCAGCAGTCCCTACTTCAAACCTTTTTACCGTCGCCATTCAGTCGATTTCTTTTCGTTTCCAGATTCCACGGCACCGATTACGATCAGAGCAATCTGACTGCAACTATTGAAAAGAGTATGTGCAACGTACTCCAGGAAAGGGGTAATAAAGTATCGATTCACGAATTACTTCGATGCATGCGCACTCTCTCTCTTTCTCCATCGGTCTCACCGGACAACTGAAATATCTCTGCACAATGCAAAGTTCCGCGAAACGGAATGGAATGCCATAATTTAGTAATCGGCGTGCATTGTCGAACGAAATTGCCTCGCGGGTTGTTCGGCTGAATTTAGTGGGCTGAATATTCTGTTGGCGAACCTCCCGCGGTTCTTACCGACGTTATGTGTGTGTTTTACCTGCATAATGACGTGGTTTTCAAGCTTTTGTATGCTTTCGTCTAAGTTTTCTTATGATTTTCCAGACGGTGCACTTTAGTATTTCCAGGTAGGCGTATTCTGAAACCACCAGTCTTTGTGAGTTTACTACTTCTCGGTGGACGTACTTTGACTTTATGTCTTTCCCTCGGTTTTCTCTACTTCATTTTTCACGGTCTGGCATTCTTTGTTGATTATTCTGACGGTATCGTGACAATGTTGTTATTTAACGGTAAACACTGAAATCTTTACCGTTCTTTTTTGTAAGCTGAATTGAAAACACAAGTCAGTTCGTAGTTCACATGCGCTGGAGACAAGTTTCTCGTGCGGGCTGACATTATTTCCGATAACCTGCTGTTGACGTCAGCTGTCAATGGTGAAACATAAAATCCAAGTGAGTTTAATATCGGCGGATGACGTACGATGGTTAGAAGAAACTATCGACAATTCCCAAACGTTATAGGTCCGTTATTGGCAGCATAATTCTTTAAAGGCATCCCGTTTCTTCTCGCGACTAGATTTTTATGAACATTTCGGCCTTTTCACCTTTAATCTGTCGGGCCATAACTTTTTCAAAATGCCAGACCTACGTTTGACAATATTAATCTGGAAATTTATAGAGAGCAGCCTTTCGGGACAACGTACGGCAGAGGCACAAAATTCATAGTTCCCCTTTGCACTTAGCTATAGAGTTTCCTAATAAAGTTCTATCCCAGTTTATTGCCAGGCTATTGGATACCCTGTTCATCTTTCATTGAGATTTATCCTTCGTGCCTTCTATCTGTCGAAGTTATTGCGATGAGCCCCTATTTCTTTGTGCAATTGTCGAATAAATAATCGCAGCGCCTTGGGAGGTTTGACGATGGTACAGATTCTTTGTCAGGTTACCCTGAAACTGTAATGTTGACAGAACGAACGACTTTGTTTTTCATGTATTGAAATTTAAAGTTCGGAGTTACGTGAAACATGAAACTTTTAAGATAAGACATTTTTCTAATAGAAACTTTTTCATTTTTAAATTTGAAACAATTAAATAAACCCAACGTGATTAATAATGCGTACCATTTGGGCACGCCAATTCTTCAGACAACCTGAACGTAGTCCGCGTAATGAAATTTCAACTGATACGAAATCAAGCTAAGCAAAAGGCGTTTGTAAAGAAAAACAGGAACAAACAGAGTTTACCAGTTGACGCCTAACGAACCTCGGCAGCGTAAGTAGCGCCGTTCTTTGCACAATTTAAGGCGGAAAAATACGATCTCGTTCAAATTTAAAGTACGCGTTGCTTTGAAAGTTTAATGATAACTGTAAATAACCGTTTGCCAGTGCTCGAGGAAAAGAGTAAGGGTAAAGTGGACAAATAATGTTGCCGAATATTTTCATAAAAAAAAACATTTGATATGAGTGACGTCAAAAAAATTAATTTGAAAGAACAGCACGGAATCAATTTGAAAATCAACGCAACAAATACGCGCAATACACTAAATGCCGTATTGAAATAAAAATGAACGATGTAAAAGTGAAGTAGAGCTGAAATACGAGAAGGGAAAGGGCAAAGTAGGTGAGATCTGTAAGAGGGAAAGAAAGGGAACGACTGTGGCATTATTAACGGCAGAGCGGATCCTTTTACAAAGAGGATGTTGAAACCGGAGATCAGAAATCAGTTGAGATTACATCTAGGAGCGAGTGTCGATCTCTTTATTCTCTTCAGTTCATCTACGACGTTGTGCATTTTTTAACAAACCATCAAGAAAGCTTATCATTTCCCGACCTTATACAATAAAACCCGTTTTTGTGCGGTCCTTTTTTGTGCGATTGGTTTTGTGCGATTTTATTTTTGTGCGGTCCTTTTTTGTGCGATTTTTTTTTATGCAGTATATGAATCTAAGCGGCGTTAGCACCAGTTTAATGTTTCCTATCAATGTACATATACGAGGGCAGTCCGATAAGTACTTAGCCTACAAAAGAAAAACGAAAATTTTGGAAAATTGACGATTTATTTTTCAATATAGTCTCCTTTTAACTCGATACACTTGATCCAGCGATGCTCCAACTTCTTCAACCCGCCTGAAAAATACGTTTTCTGGAGATCTGCAAAGTAGGCCTCCGTGGCGGCGATAACCTCCTCATTCGACTCAAATTTCTGCCCAGCGAGTGACCTTTTCAAGTTTGGGAACAAAAAGAAGTAACACGGGGCCAAATCTGGAGAATACGGTGGATGGGGCAGCTGTTCGTAGCCTGAAATTCAACGAATTTGGCTGCAGCGACGGCAGAGGTGTGAGCCGGTGCGTTATCGTGGTGAAAGAGCACTTTTTTCTTCGCCAAATGGGGCCGTTTTTTCCTTAATTCGGCGTCGAATCGGCTCAATAATTCGGCATAGTACAGCCCTGTGACTGTTTTGCCCTTCTCCAGGTAGTCTATGTAGTTCACACCTTGTGAATCCCAGAAAACGGTGGCCATCACCTGTTCGGCCGATAGGACAGTCTTCGCCTTCTTTGGAGCACATTCGCTGGGCGCAGTCCACTGTTTCGACTGTTCCTTGGTCTCTGGTGTGTACCAGTGGATCTACATTTCGTCGACAGTCACAAAACGACGTAGAAACTCTTTCGGATTGCGCTTAAACAGTGTCAAACACTGTTCTGAAGGGGTCTCACGGATGCGCTTGTTATCCGAAGTGAGCAAACGTGGCACCCGTCGAGCAGAAAGCTTTCTCATGCCCAATATTTCATGCAGGATATGCCCAGATTTCATCGCTGGATCAAATGTATCCTGAGAGTTAAAAGGAGACTATGTTGAAAAATAAATCGTCAATTTTCCAAAATTTTCGTTTTTCTTTTGTATTAAGTACTTATCGGACTGCCCTCGTACATGTTGTGGACGAAATATATGAATGTGTAATTAATCGAAACGTTACCGAAAACGCGTCAACGTTATTATCTGAAATTAGTGCGCTCGCACATAACATCGGCGGAGAAGGCTTTGATTCTTTTGGCGATAATGACCTGGACGAGATGATTGAGGACCAAACTGTCGATGATAGTGACATTATCAATAGTTTGATACATTATGAAAATGGACAAGAAGAACCGGAATCTATTACAGCAGATAAAATATATGCAGGGATCCAAATCTCGAAAAAATTGGAAACGCATTTTCTTAAAATAGATACCAATGCGGAAAGACGCTTAAAATTCCAAAAAGAGCTGAGATCGTGCATGTCTCACTATCGTGGCGTTTACAAGCAACTGACCAATCGACCGTCGTCACAAAAACTGATCACTAAGTTTATGGTACCAAAAAACAAATCAATTGAAATCCTATCTTCAAGTGACGAAAGCGATTTTCAACCAATCCATCACAAGAAGATGCGCGTTTTGGATTACGACGAGTAGCAGCAAACTATTTAATGTATAATGTGAAAACTTCTCCATGTATATGTACAATGAAGAATTAAATATTTTTACAATTTCTTTAGGTCTAATTTAATTATTTAATTTAATTGAAAGCATTCTCTCATCTATTTCATAAATCATTGATGTATTTTCTAAGTCCGACTTTTTTTATGCGGTCCCTATCCACCGCATAAAAAAAATTTTAGATACTATATCGCACAAAATTGTTTATTATATGTAAGAATTTATAAAATTTTCGAATATTTTTTTGTACGATTTCTTTTATGCGGTCCCTATCCACCGCACAAAAACAGGCTTTACTGTATACCCTATCCTCCAATATGAATAAATTTATAGTTGTTATTTTTTCTCCATGGTTGAAAATCAAATTTGCCGAACCGTGATAGAAGCAAACATGCCCAACGTGACAAGCCACTAGATCAGATACTGATCCCACTAATCCCATTAGGAAACAAAGTCGAAAACCAGTTTACCCAAAGACAGACAGCTCGAAATGTTGTAGACAGCGAGAGAGATATCGCGACGAAGATCAACAGAGATGAGGAACGAAGATATCATTTTATACGCGCACACACATGGGCATACTTTTATCTATGAATTTGTCAAATCGATCACGAAAAAAAACTTTTCAATCCCTAAGTATACCTGATG
Organism: Cryptocheilus praepositus; assembly: GCA_033815515.1. NCBI lineage: Eukaryota > Metazoa > Arthropoda > Insecta > Hymenoptera > Pompilidae > Cryptocheilus > Cryptocheilus praepositus. The sequence goes on from JAWWQZ010000314.1 coordinate 79,512, forward strand.
TCTTGATCGCACCACCTAATCTGATTGAACTGAATCTGTCCTAGAATTCGATATTGATTGAATAGTTGCCTAAGAAGTAAAATCTAATTTTCCAAATAAGAGCATCATCTCTGAAGTGTAACTACAATTTATTTCCTTTTTATTCACGTGGCACTAACATAAATGGAATAAAAGTCGGTAATATGTCAAATAAAATCTTTAATTATAATGATACCTACGTGAAAGAAGTAAAGTTTATAAAATATAGCACTGTGAACACTCTGCAATTACGAAAGATGCTGTTGCAAACTAGATGAAAGTTTGCGATGCAAGTTGTATCACAGAAGAAAGTGAGTTCCTGTATTATGATAGAATAGATAGGCGTTTTGTAAAGATGCATCGGGAGGGAAGCCCGTTTTGAGCATACTGTAAGATGGTAAGTCTGAGCGAGCGATGGAAGTCGAATATCTACGCTTGCAGCTAACGGTGTGCGATTTTTCCGGGAATATTTCATAATAACGTTCGTGGAAGAAATTCCGAGGCCGCTCCCTCGGTCTGTGCACCTCCGCCTTAGAAACGCTTCCAGGGGAAAACCGGTAGCCGTAATTCCAGTATCCTCTAAGTATCGGCATCGACGGCGTTCGTTCTGTCTGCCTTATCTTTCGCCAGCCCGTACACCACTCTGCTGCTTCTTGCTCCGAGGGACAGACCGCTAGAACAGCTCGAGAATCGAGAGGAAACGAACAGAGCCTCTCTCATCTCTTTCTATTTCGCCTCTATATTTCTTTATTGTCAAGTCAAATAAATCTACTCTTTATCCTTACGGCAACGGATTAAAGGTAATGTAGCGCCAGTCATTTCAGTCTCAGCATTCAAGACCCTAAACGATAACGAATAGTCTTCCTTTTTCGCGTGTTAGGTAGAAATGTAGGTTTGCAGTCGGCATGCACTGTACATTTCTACTCTACAGAGAAAAGCAGAAGAACACCATCCCCGGTAGACATTGCATGAGACATCGCTGCTGACACTTTATGTCGCTTACCTACTCAACTACGAACATAGCCTCTTTGCAAAATCAACCGTTCTCGGCTACTCAATATACTCATTTAATCGCCTCTGCCAATTATTAACAACTTTTCTGTCGGACAAGGGTAGAAAACTCATAAAAATCTTTCTCGCGTGCAATAAATCACAAAACTTATTAACCGGGGACATAGCGAATATTGGAACACGGACATTTCATTCTTTGCCGAAGTACAAAAGACACACAATTCGTTTACAGTTTGCCTGGAAATTCTGATTCCGGCATAATTTTCAGAACTACTTTACAATTTACTGAATTTCTTATTTGCGAATATATCGTAGATTGTGGAAACGGTGGAAAGTAATTTTGTAGGAACTAAAATTATAATTGTTCAATCTTTTAATTTAAGAAATGTGAAGGTTTTCATTACGACGTACCATTAAATCATACAAACATGTCGAAAGGTAAAAAGTTCTACCATTAGAGTTTCGTAACAACTTTTTGCATACTCCACACTTCTCTCTGTTCTTCAGTAACGCCGGATCCAATAAAGATATTATTTCGCGTGATACCAGAAGTCCTGCGATTACTTTGGGGAGTTGCGGTTATATCTCGAAAAGTTTATGTGTTCCGGAAGGCAACTTGATGATAGGGGCAGGGAGGGATGGGCAGAAGAAGAAGTAGAAGAACGCAATTGAAAAAGTTTCAACCGTGCGCCCATTTAATTGCGACACTCCGGAAGAGACGCTAACGATGATCTGTAACTACTTTGATCTGTAACTACTTTTTTCAACGTTGCAATGCCGTTCCATGCTTTCATTCTTCAGTTTATAGTGTTAACTTCGGTTTCTACCCCGTGGACAGCTATTATATTTACATTTCAATTTAGTTAAAGAATTTCTTTAGTACTCTTCGGTAAGCTTTAAGTTTGTTTTAACACCGAGTTAACCGTTTGAGTCCGGGGAAGCGCTGTCGCGCTTCACTTGTCGTATGTCAAAAATACGGCGCAGCGCGATAGCGCTGCTCTTGTTTTGTATCGAGAATGCGAAGACGCTGCTATTGGTAGTATACTTTACGCAATTATTGAGAGCAGTTGCAGTAATATCAGTAGCAGTTTTTATTTATTTAGCTCCGTTGCGGCTTTTAACAATATAAGAATTAAATAGACTGCAATTTACTTCGAACATTATTGACACAATAGAGGAGGAATGGTCAGCAAGCAAAAATGCAGGAACATCACCAATAAGTAAAAAGTTTTCTTTAGACAAATTGCTTGGGCGAAATTTGCGACAGTGTGATGTATGCAGTAATAAAAATGGTAATGGAATTAAACGATCCAACCTAATTTGCGCTATATGTAAAAAAAGGAATTCATGAAATTTGCGCAGCAAAACATTTTTGTAATAAGTGAAAATAACATTTTTTTTTATCGTAATTACTTGTTACATAACTATTAGTGTTAATTATAACAATTTTCATTGTTTCCCAAAAAAAAAAAATACTACGCATTTCATCCCGGACTTTTAGCATATGCATAAGAAAATGCTCCCGTACTCAAACGGTTAAGCATATTAAACCGATCACAACGATATTAAGAAATGCTGTCAGCTGTATTACACCTAAAAGATCTTATGCGTCTTTCATGATTGTAAGTATCTCGCTTGACGCACATTTATCACCATCCTCGCCACGTACAACTCATGTTCTACAACTCTCAACCCAATATTCCCACACAACCCTGGACAGTACGCACTCGACCGATTGATACGCCGCTCGGGTTTGTTAATTACACTTGCTAGAACAATCTTCCATGTTTGACTTTGAGTTATACTCCGGATGCGGCGTCAATACCGACTGGAAGTAGTCAAATGCCACGTTGGGAGCTCAGGTGAAACCTGCGTAGCCTGGATGAGGTCTAGGTTAGAAGCGCGTTATTAAAAGATGAGTTCATTTGAAAGAGATACTCAAGGCAACGACAGGAATTGTGCCAATGAAAGAGAAAAACTTTTGGAAAATAATTTGACCATCTTGTAAATTCAAGCGAAATGGTACTATTTACCGTTTGCGGTGAACGCCAAATGTATTCTGCTATGCAGCCCGCAACTCGCTGAAATGTGATTTGGCCGTCGCTCGTCCCGGAAGCTATTGACTTTCGTTGCCTCGGAAGGCTCATTGTGCGCAACCGAATTTGTCGACCTACATACAGCTTTACGTTCAGCTTTACATTCAGCTCTGGTCGAGCGGCCTATTGTGTACTTTGTCTGCCTGGCGATAGCATTGATCTATTGATTTCATTGGTCAACACAGCTGTGACGATAGTTATAATAACAGACATTTAAAAATGATGCAAGACTAAGAAAAAAACGCAGCTATACGAACGCACAAAACTTGATGTCTCGACACATCCTCTACATGTTATCACTCAATGGCGAAAAAAACCTATACTATATGAAAATATTAACGTTGCGTGTTAAGTCTTTCTGAAATTAATGAAGGGACATTTTGTTATGTAACCACAGAGTATACCTTTTGTCATATTAACATGAAAAGCGGTCAGACATATTTACTATATTACTTTAGATATCTAAATACGTACGCCGCACAATCGATTCTAATGAGAGAAGGAAATTGTTCAGAAAAACTACGTCAAGGACAGATTACGTGACTTGAGAGTTAACAGGCGCGGAATTTTGTGAGAGAATTCGAGAAGAGAAAAGATGAGGGATACGCAAGAGTCGCAGTGCGTGTGGTCCATCTCTGAGGTCAGTTTCGCGGTCGAGTCCCGAACGATCCGCATAAGTATTGTGATGTACGGCCGGCAACAAGAGGTTTGCCCCTGTCCGTGCGCTTTGACCCCCCGTTCGGGACCCGAATATTTTTTACGCTCGATCGAATATCTCAGAACACGACGGGAAAAAAAGGACAGGAAAGGAAGAAGGCTAACAGTACCGGTAAGAGAGCGAATCTGGTGATGTAAATGAAAATGGCTCGACCGAAAGTTTCACAAGAAGATAATTCAGAAATCGGAATCTCTTAAGGGGACATTCTACTTTCTCATCGAAAAATTTTACTGATTTTCAATCATTTTTTTCTTATCGAAAACAGAAACGCTGCAAACTGAAACTTTTACATTGTATCATATCGACCTTTATTTATACAAAAATATTTTTTTTCTATGTTTTTTCAAATTTTTTCATATAAAATCTTCTTGATTGCTGGAGCACCTCCAAAAAATTCATACTCACTGGCGTGCGTGATGGCGGTCGTTGGGATAATCAGAAAAAAAACAGAACAGGAATCTTAATTTACATACTATCGCATGAACCACGGAGAAACAGTTTGCATGAAAACTTTCAAAATGACTGAGTTTCGACAATTAGGTTCACGAAAATAGCACTTTTTCCGTCTTTTTATGATGGAAAAAAATGAGAAAATATTGATTAATTAACACACCCGTGGTTCATACGATAGGCATAAGTATGTAGAATAATATATTAACCGTTTGAGTCCGGGGAAGCGCTATCGCGCTTCAGTTGTCGTATGTCAAAAATACGGCGCAGCGCGATAGCGCTGCTCTTGTTTTGTATCGAGAATGCGAAGACGCTGCTGTTGGTAGTATACTTTACGCAATTATTGAGAGCAGTTGCAGTAATGTCAGTAACAGTTTTTATTCATTTAACTCAGTTGTGGCTTTTAATAATATAAGAATTATTATAGACTGCAATTTACTTCGAACATTATTGACACTATAGAGGAGGAATGGTTAGCAAGCAAAAATGCCACAAGAACATCACCAATAAGTAAACAGTTTTCTTTAGAAAAATTGGCTGCGCGAAATTTGCGACAGTGTGATGTATGCAGTAATAAAAATGGTAATGGAATTAAATAATCCAACCTAATTTGCGCTATATGTAAAAAAGGAATTCATGGAATTTGTGCAGCAAAACATTTTTGTAATAAGTGAAAATAAAATTTTTTTTTATCATAATTACTTGTTACATAACAATTAGTGTTAATTATAACCATTTTCATTGTTTTATGATGGAAAAAAAAATACTACGCATTTCATCCCGGACTTTTAGCATATGCATAAGAAAATGCTCTCGTACTCAAACGGTTAAAATCTCGGACCGATTGATCGAATAGTTTTTTTGGAATCGTGCACGCCAGTTGAAAAATATAGTACTGAGAAAAACGCATTTAAAGTTTTGCATATCGAATTTTTGTATATAAAAGATTCTTACGTAGTAAATTGTAATATACAATAATTCATAGCCGGATCAATGTTTATATGCAGATCAGCATTTTCTTTTAATTTTTCTGCCGATGTATTAGCGTACTCTAAACTGCATTCTCTTGTATGCTGATTTCCAATAAACTTTCTTTTTCGCGAACGGCAGGGTCTCGAATTGACAAATTTACTTTGTTTTCGATCCATATTAAAACGATACGTCTCTTTTGAAAACTGTTTGAATACTGAATGCATGTTCAGAAAGCAATAAACATAACAGACATCGTCAAGGTCAAGGGTAAGATGGTATTTAGATGTTATTTTGGTGCGCGGAACACACTTCTTCGTAATGTTTACCAATGCAATGTTTACATTTGGGTGACCTTCTCTTTTAAATCGTTTCCAGAATTAGATAATTTCTTAGAATAAATAAAGATCGCCGAAAGAGAAAAACCCTTCTATCTGCGCGAGGTAGGTTAGATGCGAGGCCTATAACTTTCCCAATTTTTGGAATTTATCGCTGAAAATTTAAGGACATAATCTTGAAAGTATATACTTTCGAATAAGGCAATAAAAAAAAATCGATTTTTTCGACCCGAGAAAGTAGAATGTCCCCTTAAACAGCATAACTCGTACTTCATTCCCTATTTTTCCTAAGACCTATTTGATATTTTTCATTTATAAATTTTACCGATCCGTAAGATTAGTACGCAATATTTCCTTTCACTCTGTACACCGCAGTAAATTACATATAAAGAACGAACAGACCTTTCATTCCTGTCTTCGGCGAGCACGTGCAACCAGATATCGTCACACAGCATCGAACTTCGTTCTCTCCATGTAGATGCGATAGGAATCTGTGAACCGTTGGGTTCCACCTAATCGCAAAATCCTATCAGTCCAACCTACGTCACGACGTAGTCGGACAAGAATATGAACCTGGCTCATTCTCTTACCCCTTGTATCGTTTCAATGTCAGAGGCCGAACTACCGTTTCCACATTTTTTTTCAAAAAATGCGCTAAACGCCATTTGTCGCCACTACATCGAACGTTCACCCTGAATGAAGAGAAAAAATGCATGCGGTTTGCCTGTTCAAAGTTCGTTGCAGATGTTCAATGTAATCTGCTTTAATTGAACAAAAAGAAATGACGAGAAAGCGGAAACTATTCCATCTGTCCAGGGCTGATAATTCGCTGGGATACGTGTAGCTAAATATTTCATCCAGACCGCAAACATGATCGGCGGACTTTCCTAAAAATAGCATAGAAAGCGATTCATGTAATTTCATGTCCTAATATCCTGGATTTAATTCAATAATTACTACCTGGGCGAACTATGATCTATTAGAGCGGTGAAGGGACCAATCGAGCGACCATTTTATTCGAAGAAATAACAGGTATAGCGTATTACTGGCTATGACGCTCAGGAAGTTTTGTACAACATTAAATATTGTACTGTTCAATGACTGTATTATGTATTAACTACATATTATCAGACGAATAAAACTATTCGAAGGATGTGCTACTCGAGTGAATGATTGAAACGAATTTGACATAGAATAACATTTATAGCGTATAGGGAAATAAGAAAATGTTTCCCAATCATCTTGTGAACAGAAACAGTTCTTCTATTGATATACGAGACAAGTTGGCTCTTGGCCTAACAACCGCAATAGCTGGCCGACTAAAACCTCTTGTCGAGATCATTTGGAACAAATTTCGTTGGAACCTTATACAGGTATAATTTCCAGCCGTCTCACGCAATAGGTGATAATATGTTGCCGCAGTAATAATTATCGTTTAACGGAACGATGGACGTAGAATTATTAATAAATGTTAGACATTTTAAAGATTCTGTACATCAAAATAGCCATTGCTAGACAAAAAATAATTTTATAACGCATAAATTAAATTGAAAATGAACATGGCATATACATTTTATATTGACCGCTAGGGTAAAAGCTAATTATATATTGGCACACGGATAAATTAAGAGTTATGAAAACATATTATTAAATGTGACCTAACTTGTACCGGATGGTTCTATTTATAATGTGATTTTAGTGGTACAAATAATCATTTTATGAATTGTCGAGAGCAATGCAACATTGCAGTGGTCCTTTATTAGATAAGTTCGTTAGCAAGTCTCACTGTTATATAGATTACATGACGAATGATATGTTTCTAGTAGTCAGAAATGAAGGTTTAATACTAGAACTACCGCACCAGTCATTTTGACTGAATTTACAATTTGATTTAAATATTTCTACTTTATGTTACACGTTTTTTCCGAAATGGTGTAATGACTTCTGCGGTGATAACTAAAGAAATAGTAAAATATATTTTTTAAATGTTTTATTTATTCTGAATAAAAATAAATTTATACTATGGTTACTCATACCAACAGCAGTCATTTTGACTGGTATTTATTAAGGCGTTCATTTAGATCTGAAGTCGTAAAACATTTGAAGATTCTGTTAGGAATGTGTTATTGTTTTGTTTTGGAATTTGCTCGCTTGCCACATCACAGTATTATATCAGGCAACATTGTAAAAGCAACCATCAAATAGAGAAGTTACTGCATTCAATGAGTGCGTTTATAACAGCCGCTGGAAGACCATCATGCTCTTGTTCATATAACAATATATTCAGTATACGACATATTATTTCAATTAGTGTAAGATGAGAAAATAAATACAAATATTATATACTCATTTTTATAATAAATAGTTTTGTTCTAGTCTTTCTAAGCCCTGAAATGGCAAAACGATTGGAAACTTGTGAAGTATTGCAAAAATTGAATGATATACCAATGGAATGCTCTGATATAGAAGATGCTGAACTTTATGACTGTGAAGATGAACCAGAAGAAAATGAAATTGAATCGTGGGGTATTCACGATAATCTTGTTGATAGTGACAGAAGTGACAATGATTATTTAGACAAAGAATATGTTCAGAAATCTTCAGAAAGCGAATGTGAAAATAATTCGAATTTACGTAAAAGTAGATGTGTTCGAGCGTTTTCAAGTTCTGAAGATTCTAATGAAAGTATTTTACTATGTTATACCCACCGCGTGTTTTCTCGATGATTTAACACTAGAACTACCGCACCAGTCATTTTGACTGGTTTTACAATTTGATTTAAATATTTCTACTTTATGTTACACGTTTTTTCCGAAATGGTGTAATGACTTTTGCGGTGATAACTAAAGAAATAGTAAAATATATTTTTTAAATGTTTTATTTATTCTGAATCAAAATAAATTGATACTATGGTTACTTATACCAACAGCAGTCATTTTGACTGGTATTTATTAAGGCGTTCATTTAGATCTGAAGTCGTAAAACATTTGAAGATTCTGTTAGGAATGTGTTATTGTTTCGTTTTGGAATTTGCTCGCTTGCCACATCACAGTATTATATCAGGCAACATTGTAAAAACAACCATCAAATAGAGAAGTTACTGCATTCAATCAGTGCGTTTATAACAGCTGCTGGAAGACCATCATGCTCTTGTTCATATAACAATATATTCAGTATACGACATATTATTTCAATCAGTGTAAGATGAGAAAATAAATACAAATATTATATACTCATTTTTATAATAAATAGTTTTGCTCTAGTCTTTCTAAGCCCTGAAAATGGCAAAACGATTAAAAACTTGTGAAGTATTGCAAAAATTGAATGATATACCAATGGAATGCTCTGATATAGAAGATGGTGAACTTTATGACTGTGAAGATGAACCAGAAGAAAATGAAATTGAATCGTGGGGTATTCACGATAATCTTGTTGATAGTGACAGAAGTGACAATGATGATTTAGACAAAGAATATGTTCACAAATCTTCAGAAAGCGAATGTGAAAATAATTCGAATTTACGTAAAAGTAGATGTGTTCGAGCGTTTTCAAGTTCTGAAGATTCCAATGAAAGTATTTTACTAGAATCACAAAATGAAATTGCTGCAGACGGAACCATGCGCGAGGAGCATTGTGTTTACTAATGCGTAAGGGATAATCCTAGCTCATTAAATAAGTTAATAATACCAAAAATGTATTACATAAAACATGGATTTCCTTTTGTAAGAAAATAATGAAGCAACAAATTTAAAAATATTCTATTATTAAGTATTTTTTTAAGACCAGTCATTTTGACTGGTTTTGGTAGAAGTAGGTTTGCTGAATTGTCGGTAGTTGTAGTGTTAAGAGGACCTGAAGGTAGAACACCAGCTCTGAAAGATTACGCTGTCGGCATATTTAGGTTACCGACTATGTGGAGTAAGAAGTATACCGAACTCCGCAGTCTAATCATCCGATATCTATCAGTGAATAAACACTAGGCCGCTCATTTCTATTTAGCAACGTTTGTACGCACGTTCGTATGTGCACACGTGGACGTCTATATGCATAGACACACGTGAGCGAGCCGAGACGCGAGGAAGTACCGTTCCACAGATGGAGTTACGAATAATTTAGCGGCGAACATCCACCCGTTTCTCCGTCTGTCCGTCTCTTTTCCCCTCACTTTATGTTTGCAAATGTGTTACAGTGAGATTATATCACGGCGCATCCGTTACGCGGCGAACAACACGTAGTTAATATGCATGCACGGCTTAATTTACATTAGCCACTGCATCCAACCTGCATTATATACACGAAAGCGGATCCTCAAGACGGGAATTACGGAGAAAGAGACGACTAAGTGGACTTTTGGCGAAAAGGAAGAAGGATAGAAGCAAGTGGAGTAAGAGGGGGCCAGAAGCAAAGGATTGGTAAGATGAAGATAGCTAGAGACAGGCTAAAGTTCCTCGTGAAATAGGAGAATAATACAGATAAAACGAAGGAAGAGTGATCTTTTTAATTACTTATTCATTGAAATTTCATTTGATAATCGGGAAAAAGTAATGGAAAGACAGAAATGAAGAAAAAGGGCAATAATCAGGCTGAATTTATACTCTATGTATATGGGATAAGTACAATTAACATTGTAATTCCGTTATCCTACAAAAACGAATTATCTCCGACAAGGACGCGACCAGTACCTTTGTCCAAGAGCTAACGAAAATTGGATGTCGCCGTGTAACAAGAGGAAAAATGAAAAGTCCACTAAAGCTCGTTTGAAAGGAAGTGAAGCAGCGATGTAGAGGCAAACCAGAAGGAAATAACGATGATGCGATGTGAAAGCGCAAGCTTCATCGTCAGAACTCAGAGGCGATTAAAGAGCACCGTGATATTAATTACACTTGAGCAAGGGTATTTTGGAAAGTCTAATGAACCTGTAACGGTCAAGTTCGTTGACGGTTTTTATTTGAACAAATATATCTTTCATTTCAGAATATAAATAAAATGTCATCTTAACTCAGTGGTATCTGTCAGTATACTACTCTACGCAAAAGTAAAAAAGAAAAAAAACGGAAAACGTATGAACGAAAATAAAAAGATGCTATTTTAATCCAACCTAGATTACAACGCATTCATAGTCAAAGTTCGGAGCAACCTGCTCGCTATTGAGCTTGACGCTCGATGGATCAGCTTGCGTCGTTATGCACTTCCATTATTTTTTCCCCTAAGTAGCTAATGAACCCGCGAGAGTCATTCATTAGACGCCGCCGTTTATAATACACCTTAGCATAATCGATAGTCTACCTTTTTGCCGTGCGGCACGATAATCAGCCGGGAAATCGTCCGGATATATAGGCGCGTACTCTTGTGTAAGGATAATTTTCAATGAACTTCAGAACGCTTATATTACGATAATAATATGATGAGCGTCGGGGCATCCTTGTAATACGCGCTCATCGATCCACTTCATTTTCCCATTCACCGTTAAACGGCTAGGCCGCTGATTATTCTAACATCTCTTTACGATTACTGAACACCGTAAACAGTTTAATACTGTCAAACGAAAGCAACGCAAGTGTTTGCGGTGTTAGCTCAGGGAAAGATTTTCTTACGTACTCAAACTAATAATAATTACACCTACATACTTAACACTAGATTGCCCGAGATTTCTTGTATACCTATATTGCCCAAAAACAGTCAAAATGACTGCATTGTAAAAAAATAACAAATATGTAAAGAAATTTGTTTAAAATTAATTTTTAATACTTTTTATGTTATTTACAGTTATATAACAGGTTATTAGTAAATATTAACTGTACATATTGACTGTTTTCAATGAACTTAACCCATATTTCCGAAAGCAAGGCAAATTTATTTGATTGTAGGCGCCTACTGCATTCGGTTCTTTTGTCAAAATGAATAAATCGTAGGATTTGCTTGAACTTTTCTCTGGCCATAGTTTTTCTAATAGATTCGGGACCCCACTTCGCTGACCATAAATAACTCAATTTAAAATTTGTTGCCTCGTAAGCTCCACGAGCATATAGAATCCCAATAAATGCACGTATTTCCGGTAATGATATTGTCCAACCGTCCCGCAAAATTCGGCGACATGGTTTTGGAAGATCGTCTTATATGTTTGATAATATAGTTATCTATTATCGACGATAATGCACTGATACAGATTATCTGCCACAATGTTCCTTTTTTTTAAATGAAATTTTGAGTTTTGAAAAAAAGCTGTGTATCCTTCCAGGAATACCACCTTCGTCAATTTTTGTCCAACAAAACACATTCAGCTGTTTCGACTTTCTCAAAACGTATTTTCAGTTTCTTCATCAGAATCTGAAGTGGAGTTAGCACCGTACACCTTTTCATCATATGGATGACACTTTCATTTTCATCATTGGTGATCGACTCTTCATCACTATCTTCAGCGTCAGATGTTTCACGGTTGTTGAATATAATCCGCTTCATCTTCAGATGATAGTTCAGAATTTGTTGCATTTGATTCTATATGCGAGCACTCTTTACTTATGTTCGTTAGCTTTTCCAAAACTCATTTCTTGTTAGAACAACACTTTATAAAGATTCGAATAACTAGTACTACTTTTTAGCTTATTGAGAAAAAACTGACACTTATCAAGTATACAGCCAAAAAAAATTTATCATGCATCATATTTCAATACCGTGTCGGACAGGTCATATAAGAAATTTAAATTCAATAAATAAAAATCTTTTGATTATTCACAGATTTGGCCCCCAGCAGTCAAAATGACTGCTTCAGAACTCAAAAAATATAGGTATAACACACATATATATACGGAAATAAAGGATAACGGAAGTAACTACAATTATTCATAAACCCATTTATATGTTATAGAAAAAGTCACAAATTCTAAGAAATTGTGTCATCAATTTCATAATTGTTTTTCTAATTGAAATTAAAAACAGTCAAAATGATTTTGCAAACTATTGTGTTTTTCGTATCAAAATGCAAACTCTCACGATGCAAAATAGTATGATGCTGTGACATGAAAGTAAGGCGAATGTCCGTTTATGGAAATGAAGGATTGGAAAAAAGGAAGGCTTTTTGTGAATTGAACGCGCTCTTACACAAGTGCATCCGTACTGCTGAATATCGGGAGTTTGACTGGCGATAACACGCGTATTTGAGAAGGCGGCTCGCTAATAAGGGCGATCGATCGATAGTAGAAGTCTCTAACAAAGGCACCGTGCGCGCAGGTGCCTAGCTAGCAGTTGAGGACGGCTTGGGAGCAAGGCCGATTAGCTCGTCTGGCAGATCGTAGACGAAAGAGCAACGTCGAATCGAAGAGTCTGGCCAGATAGTGGCCTCTCCATCCAACCTGATAACCAGCTAATTAACTGCTAACTTTACGGTCTGCCTTTTTTGAGGCTCCAAGTGCTTCCTTCTCCCAGCCCCCGAGAGCCCACTATACGGCTTCCGTCTCAGAAATCGACTTAAATTGAGAATCTTCTTTAAGCCTTCAGCCCCGACATGATCCGATTGAAACGGTTCATATTTCTACGAGTACTTTCGACGCGTCGGTGCCTTATCGTTCGATTCGATCAACCTCGTTGCAGCTGTTTTTCTGATAGAGATGTCTCATTATATTTCAATAACGTAATCGACTATTGTGAAAGTGTTTTAATATATACCCCAATGAAATACCACTTACAACTACGATCAAAGGCGTTGAGACCCCCGAGGTGAAATATCGTCTTGCCCTACAAGCCTGACTGTGATAGGGTTAATCTGCGAACTTCCGATAACGTAACTAGAAAATGATAAGAACAATTTGGGAAGAACAGGGACGAGAGGCATGAATCGCTCGTTTGATTCAATCTAACACGAACGGGAATAGTTGAAATGACGTAACCGCATTGGCAATAATTCAACGATACGGGGATATAGAAATGAAAACGCGCCTAATATATTCTGCAAAGGTGCAGAAAAAGTAATTAAGGATCCTCAATAATCTACTGTTGTCATGCTCTAGAACGGTTTCTGCAATTACGAGGTTGCCCAGCGTACTTCACTCCTGGGAAATTCTCAGACGGTGGATTCTCAGTTGCAGGTACATAGAATGGGATAAAAAATGTCTACCACATCTCGTTTTTGTCGTATAACTTCTCCCGGTGAAGTGAGCTATTACCAAAATGTACTTCAAGTCGTCTATATTTAGTTGGAAGTGAAAGTAATTAAGAATTCCAAACTTTTAGTGATCTGCGCGTTTTGCAATTGAAAAATTCAGTGTCCCGGCATCCGTACGAAAATAACTTACAGATCCAATCATGTTATCTGAATTTTTCACGACACCGTCCTCTATCACCTCTTCTGTAGGTGACGCGTAGATCCATCATATTAGACGGAAGGGGATGCACGAACGAAGATTGAAGTTACACTTCTCCGAGTTTGCTCTTCGTCTGACCGCAAGTTAATGAAACTTCAAGATTCTCGTGCAACGAAGATAAACGAACGAAGAGCGAAAGGCAAGGTGCGCTGACCTATCACGGTTCGCTGCCAGTCGAGAGAATATCGGCAGCAGTAGCAGCCGTGACTGGAACCGTGACTGGAGCCGTGACCGGACCCATCACTGCTGCTCATTCATCCCTTCTCAAACTTCACATGCGCCAGACTATTATTATTTTTACAACACTTTACATCTTACGACGGGAAGTATCTGCGATCATTTCTTTTACACGCTTCTATCCCGCCAGAGAAATCGTGAGATTTCTCTGGCAGCTTCTCAGACGGCGCTACGTTATATGCGAGGCTCCGAAAGTTCAAAGGGAAAAATGAGGAAGGCGGAATAAAGTGAGACCCTTAGTGCCAGTATCAATTGGAATGCAAGGTGCAGCGTGACCTATCACGGCCGGTGCCAAACCGTGTGTCATTAGTCACTGGCGAGTGATGTGTTTTCTATGACTCATGCAGCTTCAAGCTTCTCCATTCATCGCACGCCATTCGATACCGACCCTCGAGCCACGAGCATTTTGTCCGATCCTTCTTTTTACCCTCCCTGTTTTTGCGAAAGCATTTTGTGTCAGCTCCTTTCCGCGACACTGCATGTCACATTGTTTGTCACTGATATCCTTCGTGAATTCTCCGCTGTAAATTCTCCGGTGTAAAATTTGTGAAGCCTCTCGCCGCTTCCATCGCTTGATTAATCGCCCGTCCATAAATCGCAGGAAGGACAAAAGTAGAATTTCGAAAGGCAACTTGGGCATTGTCCGAATTGTCTTCGACGACTTTTTCTTCGAATAGCATGGCGGTCGTTATTCGGTGACGTGTAAAAGTGAAGAAGGTAAACTTGTGTGTACCGGTGCAGACTAGGCAGAGCAGACGATACCAGTCCAGTATCGAGAACGGTCGCTACTACGGAGAATGACTCATCCGTTCTCTCTAACTACTTTGCTCGATCCTTCCACTCCACTCATTCCGCTCGGTTCCACTCGGTTCCACACTCTTTCTTCTTCTTCTTCTCTATCTGGATACGCGCGATATCGCTTTTCGAGCTCTTCGATTCGCACAACCACTACTACCACCGCGTTCATGCTACTCGCTCTGCTGAACTTGTTGTGCTTCATGCTTCAAAACTTCCAACGGCCAGTTGATACGCGTCTGGACCGGAACGAGATGTTCCCTAGACTCGACTCGAAAAGGATCAATCGTTATGTTTTTATCCTACACTCCGTAGGGCTTCTTCTAAACTATTCTAATGTTTCGCAGTTTCGCCCAAGTTGGCCTCACGGTATCACTGTTGTACGCGCCGACGCAAGGTTCAACTTTTCTTTACGATTTATTATGGCTGCCAGGAGCTTTCGTTACATATGAAAAAAATTAATTGGCTCGACAAGTCCGGCAAGGCGGGTGAATTTGGCTGTCTTTTTAGGATTGATTTTTTTGCATTTAAATGTTTCCGAGCTTAAGTGGTCGAGGAAAGCATGAAAGTAGTCTAGGGTGAAAATTTAAGGAAATCGTTTCTTTACTTTATCCGTGTTACCCAATAGTCGTAAATTAAACCGTTAAACACCGACGGAAGATTTGACTCCTTTCGAAAGCAGGGAGGTAATCTAATTTCCATTCATTTAAACATATCAACCTGCTTATCCCTAATTATTCAGATCCTACCGTGCCTCGAAGCTATCTCAAGAATTCCAACAGTTGTGAGCCTGAGAACGACGAGACGTTCTCGACGCAGAAATCTCAAATAAGACAGCTGCAAATGAAACAAAAGAATGCGTTTCACAGCCGACACGCAATTGCGAGCAACAATTAGCTAATTACAGGAGAGCAGTTCTAAGCGAAAGCAAGCCGTCCGATTCCTCGAGGGACAACAGAAGTTACAAAGGCCACCGAACAAGACGAAGTCTGGCATTGGTCCTCGCAATCGACAGACTCCAGAAAAGCACGGTAAAGCATTGTACCATTATGTGCGCTTTGTTCCCCATTCAAACGCATCTTCAGTTTCTGGTCAACAAAGAAGCAAGACAATGGCTAACTGATTAAGGGGGGATTCCCGTCTAGAGGCGTGATTTTTAGGTAACTTTTACAATTTTTTTTAGGAAAAACGATGAGGTCTTTTGGATTGCGGGTTTTTCTACATATTAGTACACGTTTTAACTATTCAAAAATATTTTTTGTTCCCTCAAAATTATAAACATGAACGCCGTACGAGAGGTTTTATTAAACAATTAAAAAAAAAGTAGTTCCATGGTACCCATGATTCTGACCGTTCCGTTCATCAGAAACAAAAAAACAAAGAATATTATTAAAATATATGAGTATGGCTATCGTGTGAACTACGACGAAAAAAAAATCTTGAAAATTAAAAAAATAGCATGACTTTGAAAATTAAGTATCGATTTTGTCACAATTTTTTCAGCTTTAAAATATTGTAAAAATTGTTTAAATGAATATATTAATTTGATTGTAGTTCACACTAAAGCAACATATGTGCTGAAGATGTGTGCGTTCTCTGAGCGCAATCGGTTCGATAGATTTTGCGATATCGTGGGTACCAATTGCGAAAATGTAGTTTCGAGAAAAACGCGTTTGAAGTTTTTGAAGAAATTACTCAGAGATAACACGCAAATAATTCCAGTTACATTCAATTTCGTATTCCGGGACCATAAAGGAGGCCTTCCTCTTCTTCGTACATGTCTTGCAGAGCCGATTTTTTGACTCTGAGTAGCACTCGTTCGTTTTGAGCGACATTGGACGATCGCTGCTCCGATCGGCTGACGCGAGTTTGGTTACGGGAGTGGGCGTATATTTCCGCTTGTTGGCCAATTGCAATTTCCATGAGGTTCATAATTTTTAAAATGGTTAAAAACCTTTCATTATAGTTTATCACGGCCAAAAAGGTCGCGATTTCTATCGTTTTTGTAGCACAGAGCAGGTGTTTCGGGGCCATCGTCCAAATCAACGAATTCAATGATTCGTTGCTATTCTGCGTTTCTGCACCCAAACTACGTTCAAGCAACTCATCATTCGATAAATCCTTGTAAATAGGTTTTATAATTTCTAATACCTTATCATTGAGAGGCGGATTTTTGTGATTGAAGCCAGCAAGCGTGCCGGCGGCTTCGGCTTTGCGCCACTTACACCAACTGTCCTCACCCTCCGGACAGTTTTGATGCTGCGGGTTTTCATCATTACAAACTACAAGAGATGCAATTTTTGTAAAAACGATGAAAAAATTCACGATGCAATAACCAAATTCTTTCGAAACAGAAAAATCAGTATTACTCGAAGTCAGTAATTTTTTTGCCGACGTACTCGTAAATTCCACATTTTGGTCAATTGTGAATCTTTTGCCTGAGAATTTTCGTTTTTTATGACAATCTGAATGAACCCGATTTGCTCTGGAGTCTTTTTGATCAGAGCTGAAATATGATACGTAAACAGTGCTGTGTTGTGCAGCCCGTAACAAAATACGAGCGCATTTAGAGCGCGCGGCAGGAACATCTGCATATATGTGGCTACAACTTTGTTAATTTAAAGAATTTGGGGAAATTCTTTTGCTCACATATTCTCCATGTCATATACTTTAACAATATACAAAAAAAAATCGATTTTTTTTACCGTCTAGACGGGAATCCCCCCTTAAGGCGACCTCGTTTTACTCATATGTTGGAATATAGATTGATAAGAATCGGTAATAAAAATATTCGCGCATTGAAATTTGCAACGCAGTTAATGTATGAACCTGGTATAAATTCAGAGCTAAAACGAGCCGTGATCCTCATAAGTTGAATGCCATAACTAATACACAGACGTACCCAGAAACGCATGAGTGCTTTATCGAATTAGCATGCATTCACGTAAATATTCGAAGACTCCTAAGGCACGTATGGGAAGCAAATCCTGCGCGGTAGTAGCTGTTGGTCGCATGCTAGATTCGATTTTCCTGTTTGAATGTTACAGACCAGTTATGTTCTTGTCATTGCCCGCGTCATTCGCTCTCCTGCCCCTCCTCCGCAACCACGAAAAAGCATTGCTACTCTGTAGATCCGTGAATCGTTGAAAGTTCTCCTTGGGTTCACACCCGTCGACAAATGGTGTACCGTAACATAACATTGTACGCGACCACGAGCATATACGTAAAAGCATCAAACACTAACAGTCCATTATAGAGGAAACATACACGCTTTCGTTCATTACTGCCGACAAGTTTATACGTTAGAGACAAAGTCTCTGCGTGAGAAATCTTAATTCCATTGCGATGTTCCTGACCATGGGTAGCACCACTCTAATTCAATAAAATCGTCCGACTGTTCGTCGGCTTCGCAAATTGGTTGAAGTTATGATTGTGCATGCGTATGAAACGGTAATAAACAAGTGAAACGTCTGTACAAGAATACGCGTGTGCCAAAGCTAAAATTAATATTGGGATTTTATAATACATATAATAACCCCCCCCCCAATTTTGTACATCTTCTCAATTAGTGCGGAACGTGTCCCAGAAATTATGTATCTAAAAGCCTAAATATTGGGTTGGAGGGAAAGTTCTGTCGTATTTTTAATAGGCAGGTAATTTTTCTTGTAAACAAAAAAAACATCTGGCTAGTGAGTCATTCGGATTTTTTTTGTTTTTTTTTTAGCTGCTGTATAATAAAGGGAGTCCTTTTTTACCGTTCATCATTTACTTGTGATATTTAAAGTGAAAAACATGTCAGTAGATAAAGTGCATTTACGACACTGCATTTTGTATGAATTCCATTGGTATCTAAAGAAAAAGCAACGCATCGATTACATATAAAAATTTATGTGCGGTATTTGGAAAATATATTGTAAATGTTCGTACTTATCAAAGATGGTTTAGCAAATTTCGTTCCGCCGATGGATCTGAGCCTAATTTCAGAGAAAGTGATCGATCTGGTCGACTATCCATAGATCGATAATGATGTTTTGCAATCCATATATGGAAAATAATCCACATTTAACAAGTCGAGAAATTGCAGAAGAGTTTGGCAAATTCATCATACAACACATTAAATGTATTATGATTAATATTAAACACATATTTTTATAAATTAATTCAAATATCTCCTTTAAAATACGACAGAACTTTCCCTCCAACCCAATATATAACTGAATTAAAGTCTACTCTTACATCGCGGATGAATTTGCAGATAGTATCTACTATCTAACAGAACCCAAAATATTTATCATAATTTAGACAAATTACAACTACCAACTAATTCTAGTTAATACGACACACAGCGACAAATACGTTGAGAGAGCGGGAGAAGAAATATGAGACAAACTTTTATCACATGAAACGTAATTTGAAATTTATATACGATGCAGTAAAAACTAAATGAAGGAGAGAAGATCAAACGACCGTATTATCAACACGGAAGAAAATATTTCTTGGCGAAGGCAAACGGGACACAAATCACATGGATGTCGCCTTTCAAGGAAAAATAGTTTTCATGATATCACCTAGCATACATTATTCAGTAATGCTGGAAGTAACGAGAATATGACAAGTTCGATATCTTTATGTATAATGAATCGTTTTAAAGATGTTAAACGTAATTACGTTTGAATATATTGGGAAGTTATAACGTAATATATTTGCTGCCAGTAAAAAAACAATGCACAAATTCGTTAACTGATGAAATGTCGGATCAAAAGTACACATGGCATATACCGAGTTGTCCTTACGATATGCAGCTGGAAAATCTAGGCAACGAAAGAATTCACAACAAGGCGAGACGCATTTATGACACTATTAATAACGATCTAGTCTTCAAATATGCGCGAACAGGAGTTACAAATGACGTCATTTCCTATCGTAAAAGCCTGGAAAAGAGATAAAGTAAAACCGGTTTTGCTAAGAAAAGCATCATACGTGCGCTGATCTAAACAAACGTGAAGATACCTTCTGAAACTATTTTCAACAAATGCAAATGTTCTTCAACGCAGCCGAAAAGTAGATTACTTGGAATACGAATCCTGTGCAAAAGAATGGAATGAAGAAAATGGACAACTATAAGATGCATCGATATGTGATGCAACATAGGAGTCAAAAGAAATGTTTAACATCTGTCTGAGGAATGATCTGGACGTTGAGGCGGGGTGGAGTAGGGAGGCTGGTTAAAAATGTGGGATAAATGATGATTAAGTGGCTGCGAGCGCCTCTGGGGAAAGAAGAACTTCTCGGAGGATAAATCACGAAGTTACTTGGTCGACGAATTTCGCGGAGCTCTTTTCCCGGAGTGGAGAAGATCGCCGTAGAGGAGATCGCCGCGGAAGAAGGCGGCCGCAGATGTACGCGCGATCGGTTAAAGGAGCCTCGGGACGAGCTGTGATTAAGTGTCCTCTTAATGGCAAGGAGGGAAGAAGAAACTGTGCCTCCACCGAGAAGTGACGGGAAAATGGAAACCGCGACAGGTAACGTCATAAATCGTGAATGCGCGCGTCATGTTATGCCACGCTTACTACATTCGGTCTCCTTGCAATTTCCACTGGCGACTACTCTACTCCGTACTTTTCAACCATTCTGCTGCATCGGCACATCTCTCGCAGCTGTCACTTCTTATTCTCAACTTTCATTTTCTATTTCGTTCCTTCCAACAGAGGGTTAACCCTTTGCACTCCGAATTTTATTTCAATTTCGTTACCAGCAGCTCCCAACGCTTTTAAGTGTTTTGTTTGAAATTTACTTTAACTAAAAAAATAAGGCAATTTAAATAAATAAAGGAAGAAACGAATTCTTAAATACCAGTTTTATTTACACTATTGCCGTATTTTGAAATTTTCAAGCCTATGATAATTTTTGAAACAACTTCCAAGATGCAACCCTGATTTTCTTTCGTACGTTTCGCAAAAATAGGTAGTTTCTCTTCTTTCAGGTATTTTTCTATTTGAGCAAACTGCACAGTCCTTGTGTTTTCCTTCGGAATGTACCAAGATGAAATGAGGCTTTCTATCTAAGCGATCGTGTTTATCAAGTGTTCCAGGCCTCCCCAATTTCATATTTCGTGCACGACAATCACGAGTAAGCATTGATAAAAGCTTTTCGCGAAATTTTTTCTGGGCTATAGGTTTTGTTCCTTGGTTTTTTGTTTTTTTCGTTGTACAAAATATACGCATTTACTATATCAAAGAAAATAAATATTTCCTCCACCACTTGAGTGCTCGATGGAAAAAACAATAAGATGTCGCGTATTGGTGCGCCATATCGACACCACCCATATTTTTATTATAATCTATAATCACATTCGGTTTTATTTCTCTTCGATTACCTGAATGTCTAACATCTCACTCGAGAGCGTTGATAACGTATAATATGTCTCGACATCTATTTATTTGGACATGAAAAAATGTTCTCGACAAAGAATTGAGATAAAAAGTGATGTCGAGTGACACTCGACATAACAGAGGGTTAACCTTCTTATAGAGTGATAAATCGACACCCTTTAACGACAAAGCCTATCAGAAGACGTCCTTAGAGCGTTCCGAGAAATGCCCTTCGCCCTGTTTCTGGTAGCTTTGGGGAGACAGGTGTTCGCATGTTTGGCGGCTCGTGGAAGGAAAACAAATTCTGATTAACATTATAGCCTATTTTCAGCTTCGCTAAGAAGTGTGAGAGAGAAGGTTATGGCTTCGATGCCAGCCTTTCTTCCTTTCTTCGGAACCTATTCTGGGTCTACTAGGAAAAGCCCCTATCCTCACCGACCGACTATGCGTAAATGTATAAATACTTCGCGTCCTCCTTCTCTTTCACCCTTTCTCCTTCCTCTGCTTGTGCCAGCATTTCTAATTACTTAACTATTCATTTATGTCCGTCTACCACTTTAATTACGCGAAAGCTAACTGTCACATTTTTTCCAACGGTTAGAAAAAGTTCATTTAAATGTTCTCACCTACCGTTACAGTTCATATTATATTACGATATATCCACGTATTCGATTAACATCTTATCTTTAATTACATTCGCACTGTGCTCTTATGGGAACCTTTATCGTTATTGATTGAGACACACAAGAAATTCATGAAAGGAGGGCCTTCACGACTGAGAGAGAATGCATTTACCTTGAAAGCCCGCACAGGAACCAGTGCGAAGAAATCTCAAGAGGAGAAAAGGTGAAGGACGGATTTGGATAGAAGATCTTCTCACCTTGCTTCTACATGACCATCAAATAAATCCGACACTTGAGAAGGTGACGTTAGGCGTCGACTAATTATTTCCATAGAGTCAAACGCGGTGATATTGAACGTGTGAATTGGGAATGAGGAATAACTGACGTGTTTATCGATGCCTATAAAAGCATTTTGTTGTCATCGTCGCGTTATAATTCATGAGAGACTTTCAGGACGGTCTCATAGTAAATTGACGTGTAGCTAAGCGAGCATAACTAGATAAAAGATTACGACATTGTGACTTCTCTTGTATCCTATGAGAAGCACTTCAATAGGACCTACCAAAATACATGTAATATGAGTCAATTGTGAGCACTCACACAAAAATTTACTACTACTGCTACTACTACTACTCAGCATCTAATTATCATATCAACTTTCAATGCAAAATGACCTATGACGTAAGTATCCACCGATGTCAGGTTATATAATTTACGCAAGCTGTTATTAATCCACGACTACAAAATTGGAATAACAATACATATGCATGGTGCGCTTAACAGAGACGTTCTTCGATTACGACCACCGCACTCACATATCTTTTATTTCTCCGTATTTCGACGGAATGAAAGAACATGCCGTTTTACTTAATGGGATAAATATTTTCGAGACTATTTTTGCGTCGTGAGAAACGCAACACACAGGCTCCCCCAACCGGTTGGCCTGAAATATTGAACGGCCTCACAACTGAGACAAGACTCCTTCCCGGAAACGTGCTGCTTGGAGCACTGCCATTTCTTTCTTGGCATTTTACGCTAGACGAAAAACTGTTCTGTCCGTTCGGTTGGTAGACGGGGGTTACCGTTAGAATTTTTCTATCGAAAGTTGCTGCTCCGATCGACGGCGCATCATTTGCTGAGAAGTTTCCAAGTGTGCGCTGGTAGTACCGTAATTCGTCCATGTGACGCGAAAGAGTACTCAATGCCGAAATCTAAGTGCATGGCTCCCGTTATTTCTTTTTTTATCACGGTCTAGCAACGAACTATGTGAAAAATATATTCTAAGTCCTTTGAACATTATTAATGCAAGGGGGCCGTCGAAATTCTTCGCTAGTTCCGGCGAAAGTGTATTACTCGATTTGCCCCCCTGTATTAACACTAGAACTACCGCACCAGTCATTTTGACTGGTTTTACAATTTGATTTAAATATTTCTACTTTATGTTACATTTTTTTTCCGAAATGGTGTAATGACTTTTGCGGTGATAACTAAAGAAATAATAAAATATATTTTTTAAATGTTTTATTTATTCTGAATCAAAGTAAATTGATACTATGTTTACTTATACCAACAGCAGTCATTTTGACTGGTATTTATTAAGACGTTCATTTAGATCTGAAGTCGTAAAACATTTCAAGATTCTGTTAGGAATGTGTTATTGTTTTCTTTTGGAATTTGCTCGTTTGCCACATCACAGTATCATATCAGGCAACATTGTAAAAACAACCATCAAATAGAGAAGTTTCTGCATTGTTTCATGCATCATGCTCTTGTTCCTATAACAATATATTCAGTTTACGACATATTATTTCAATCAGTGTAAGATGAGAAAATAAATACAAATATTATATACTCATTTTTATAATAAATAGTTTTGTTCTAGTATTTCTAAGCCCTGAAAATGGCAAAACGATTGAAAACTTGTGAAGTATTGCAAAAATTGAATGATATACCAATGGAATGCTCTGATATAGAACATGGTAAACTTTATGACTGTGAAGATGAACCAGAAGAAAATGAAATTGAATCGTAGGGTATTCACGATAATCTTGTTGATAGTAACAGAAGTGATAATGATGATTTAGACAAAGAATATGTTCAGAAATCTTCAGAAAGCGAATGTGAAAATAATTCGAATTTGCGTAAAAGTAGACGTGTTCGAGTGTTTTCAAGTTCTGAAGATTCTAATGAAAGTATTTTACTAGAATCACAAAATGAAATTGCTGCAGACGGAACCATGCGCGAGGAGCATTGTGTTTACTAATGCATAAGGAATAATCCTAGCTCATTAAATAAGTTAATAATACCAAAAATGTATTACATAAAACATGGATTTCCTTTTGTAAGAAAGTAATGAAGCAACACATTTAAAAATATTCTATTATTAAGTATTTTTTTAAGACCAGTCATTTTGACTGGTTTTGGTAGAAGTAGGTTTGCTGAATTGTCGGTAGTTCTAGTGTTAAATGAAAGAGGATGGAACGATGCTTAAACAGATACTAACCGCACCCGAAAATTCGCAATACTTACTGATTTATGAACCAATATTAATGGAAAAATGATAGAGAACAATTTGCCCTGAAGATATGTGTAGACCACTTGCCGCGCGCTGCACTCTTTATAGTTTCCGAAATATGATAATTTAAAGACGGAGCAAAGATTTTTTCAAAATATCTAATTGCCATTAATTCCACAGAAAATAGCGCCCAAAGAGCTTTAAAAAGCTCTGTATCGCTTATAGGTTTCAACGCCCAGTTTAGACGTGAGGGGACTTTGAAGAAATCAATGTGATTTGGTCCTCAGATTTAACCCTTTGCGGTCGGCAGATTTCGATTTTAAGAGTACTAGCAGGTCGGATGATATTTAGCATTTCGCAGTTACTTTTTCGTACAAAATTTAAAGTTAATATATGGATACTAAAACACGCAGAATTTGTTGAAACTGATTTGTTGGGTTTATTACTACTTGGAATACGTAAGAATACAGATTTTTAATCTCTGTAATGTTCTAAAGTATGTTATTTCGTGAAACAATCACCGTTATGAAGTCCTGGCTTTCGTGTACAAGTATTACAGTACGCGTGTATTTGTCGTCTTTGTCCCGCAGTTTTCCTGTCGAAACATACTACATAGTCTTTCTTAATTCCTGAACGAATTATATGAAATTAATTATTTAGTGATTTACTAAGATAGTGTTTGCTGCCGGAAATTTCCTACTAACCGATCGACTAAACATTTCACAAAAGTGTGTCAGTGGCTTTTCGTTGTTCTGTGGTTTTATTATTTTATACAGTATGTATGAGTTGATGAGCCATATCGGCACGCCCCAACAAAAAATTGCATTTTCGAAGGTTCCCGCTGCGGAATATCGACTTCTACAATGATTTAAAAATGTCCCCGCTACAGGGACACCGACTTCTATGACGATTGAGAAATGTCCCCGCAACGGGGACACCGATCGCAAAGGGTTAATTGGCATTCTAATATATCGAAAGGAGTCGAAAATAACTGAGAAAGGAGCAAATGTAAGTGAATCGACCGATTGACTTGTCATTGTGGCAAATGAACAGAAAGATTTTGAAAGAAAGAGATCGATCCGCTGCTGGTTTCCACTCTTTCTCCCCGTCACTCCTCGAAACTGCTTCGCTCGCGGTCTGAATTCGTGCACGTGCCGTAGCGCGTGAACAACTGCGGCGCGCATGTTGTCTGTCTACAAGTGCATGCACCTGCTGCGCCCTTTTCTTCCCGCTCGCATTAACATGTATATCCGCGGACGATCCCCGGCGGACGATAAGGCGATATTTATCGAAATTCGGATGCTGCGGTGGCCGCGTCTGGGCGAGAAAAAGTTATACGCTAGGTCTTAACCCTTAACGGACGAGAGGCGACTCTCAGTCGCCACGGTATTCCGCGCAGAAGGACGAGTGGCGAGTGAGAGGCGACACTCGGTGTATATGTTAGATTTTGTTATCTCCAAACAACAGGGTCGCACTATTGGTTCTGGGAAAGGTTCCTTAGCTATCGATGGTCTCTTATACAATCTATGAAATGATTTACCATAACAGAGATAAGATATTGAAACATTCTTCGATGAGTGTAGCTCTGACAGTAGTTCCAACATCAGTTGTGACTTGGCAAGCGTGGCAAAAGCATCAGAAGAATTTTTTGTAAAGTTTGTAGTAAAGATTGTAAAGTTTGTTCTACCCGAAACAAGCCAGGTGGAAGACATGAAACCTCATATTATTGTGATAGATGTCCAGAAAAGTCACGGATGCATCTTGGTCAATGCTTCGTAAAGTATCACACACAGCAAAAATACAGAACATAATTGTAGGATGTGTGATTTTGTATGAACGAGCAATGAGAATGTGTGCGTATGAGAGAGAGAAAGCGAGAGTGAGAAAGAATGCATGTGTCTATATTTGTTATTACAAAAGTTCTCGAAAGAATTTACTATCATGGAAACCAAACAGTATAAAAGTGTTGAGCACGATATTAAAATAAGTAGAGTCTTTGCGAATCTTTCAAGACTAACAGTGTATTCGTCTTAGCGAATTTTCAGAGAATATCAGCGAATGTGTTTAGCCAGTTTTGAGAGAACCTTTGTCAGCATTTAATGCAGAGTGCAGTGCGAGTAATATTATAACCATTACTTTTGTGACTAAAACCGTTTAATATATCATTCCAATCAAAAATCCTACATAAATTTTGTAAAAATAAAGTTTTAAAGGTGTAAATATAGATAAACAATCGAAATATAACGTTTTTATGAGATAATTTATATGTAAGATCATTTTATTATATCATGTAAGTCACTCAACGCATTCGCAAAAATCGCTTCGTCCTGCTACCTCACCCGGTCGAAAAAGTCGTCGTCCGTTAACACTTTGCGGACCGGGCATTCTATTGCTAATCGTACCCAGTGGCCGGGTATTTTCTTGCGTCAAATATTTTTAAATTAGTGATGATTTGTTTGTAATTAACACGTTGACTGCCACGGTGGTCACCGGTGACCGGTGCAAAACATTTGACTAAAAATGCAAAAAATTCGCAATGAAGCCTGTTTGGAATCTTGTAAAAGCAATTGATATTGCAACGGCGCTTCAATACTTTGGCTTCTAACAACTCTGCATTACTTTCATTTTTCACGATTTAATTATACTCTGCAGTATTTTACCGCATCGCGGTTCCAACATAGCAAGAAACGCTTGGCAGTCAAAGTGTTAAACTGTCCACAAATATTTCTGTAATATTGCTAATCGTTTTGTCGCTATCCATATTTCAGAGCTTCAAATAATTAATTCGCAACACAAATTACGAAAACCTGCGGCTGACGATCACGTAGCAACTGTGTGATATCTCGTCACCTGCCTCGAACGACAGAATATGCAAGACGATATATCTCGTCAATGGCCCCGAACGACGAAATAGCAATGACGAGATATCTCGTCAATGGCCCCGAACGACGAAATAGCAATGACGAGATATCTCGTCATCCGTCCGCAATGTGTTAAGGGTTAAAAGTCTAGCGTAGATGATTTTGTGTAGAGTGCGTAGTCAGCAGGGACCGTTGGGCAAAGACATGTTCGCGCACAGGTGCGATTACACAAGGGCACAAAGAAGGCACAGAGGAAAGTGTTGCGCCACGTACTGATCGAGACTCGTCTTTCGATTCGTGCACGTGCCAGGTGCGATTGTTCTCCATTGAGTCACGACTCTCTGCGCCACGAATACCGTAATGCATTATACTGTACGACGTATGCTTTCAATGATGTGACTTTCTCGACACAGAAACCATTCGGTACGCGGCTATTCTTCCACGTATCTTCGCAATCTATTCCTTATTACGCTCACTTAAATATCAGAATGTTTGCCTAACCTGAAGAGTCAATTGACCATTTCAGAAGATAAAGTTTCTCCTTTTTCTCATTAAGAAATTATGTTCGATGAGACACCATGCAAACTCCGCGTTGGGCACTACGTTCATAGAATCGAGCGTATACTGGATAATAAAACGAGAAAGGTCCATGAAGTCCACATACGGCCGCATTTACATAAAACACGAAAAGCTCCTCGGCTTTCCTTTTCTTCCTTTTCCTCGTTTCTTTCCCTTTCCTTTCTCCACCTCTTGTCATGCGCAAGTGCGTGCATCTGGTGCACGTGCAGCTAACCCACGTTTCAATAGTGGTTGCATTTGCTCGATGGAAAATTCTTGAACGAACAAACGGTCTTTCGATGAAAGCTCTCATGAGAACTTAAGATAAACGAGTTTTTCCTTTTCCACACAAGATAGCAAGTGTGCTACTTAGAGTTTAAAAAATGTTTAATATCGGAATGGCGCGAATGCCAGACATTACTTCCATATACGCATTTTTCACTTATCCAAACATATATGAAAAAGGAACATAAATATATTGGGTTGGAGGGAAAGTTCTGTCGTATTTTAAAGAAAATATTTGAATTAATTTATAAAAATATGTGTTTAATATTAATCATAATACATTTAATGTGTTGTATGACGAATGCCAAACTCTTCTGCAATTTCTCGACTTGTTAAATCTGTAAAACATCATTATCGATCTTGGATGGTCGTCCAGATCGGGGCTCAGATTCCCGGAACGAAATTTGCTAAACCATCTTTGACAAGTACGAACATTTACAATATCTTTTCCAAATATACATTTTTTCAATCGGAATTCATACAAAATGCAGTGTCGTAAATGCACTTTATCTACTGACATATTTTTCACTCTAAATTTCACAAGTAAATGATGAACGGTAAAAAAGGACTCCTTTCATATTATACAGCAGCTATAGAAAACAAAAAAAAATCCGAATGACTCACTAGCCAGATGTTTTTTTTATTTACAAGAAAAATTACCTGCCTATTAAAAACACGACAGAACTTTCCCTCCAACCCAATAGAATGATATAGTGTTGGGGTACACATTGTCAGACACTTCGAATTTATAAATGCAATCGGTCTGGTGGGATACACCGATGCAGGGTCTCCTACAATTCAAAGATCGTATATAGCGAAAGGTTGGAAATGAGTTTACTAATGAAACGAAAGAGCAAAATGGCAAAAAAAACTGAGAAAACCTTCACTGCTGTACGCATAAATCGCTTAGCTGCCAAGTTTTCCTATGAAAGTTACGTAACATCCGTTAATTATCCGCCGCCAGCACCACAATCGACTCCGTGACCCAATTAATCTCTCGCCCTAGTCAAGAACCTAGGTTACAGAGAAAGGAGAGTTAGAAACTGTGATCGTGCGAACTTCCGAGAGCAAATCGCTGACTAATCGATACCTAACCACCGCTGCGTAACGATTAGCAAAAACCAAGATAAACGTTCCGTTAACATAAACAAAAGAATGTCTGCGTGCCTGTTAATTGTACACTCCCTTTTTTTTCTTTTAGAATAGCTTTTCATCACCGATAACAATAATTATAATTATATATTACTAAGAATGGGTTACAATAAAAAGTCTACTATTTTTGCCTAGTTCGTTCATTTTTAAATATACATTTCTACCTACTGTACGGTGTAATTTCACGTTGAACGTTAATAATTTTGAACGGTGTATTAGTAAAGCAATAGAGAAAATTTGTGTGCATATTTAAGTTTGTCCTCAAACACAATTTTTTAATTAAAAGCTTCCATGAAAATATGATTTATGAAGTGCATTTCTTTCCGCTCCTAATTCTGCGTTCGAACACGAATATATGGATTAAGCGCAAACTCGATAAACCGTTTAAACGAACTGAGCTGACGAGCATTCTTAAAAAACGGACAAAACTGACGTTTAATAATGAAGAGGACCGATCGTTTTCAGCTGCCATGTACCAAGCTTGGCTACGATGATCAATATGCAAGAGCCAATGCAAAAGTGCAGCTGCATGCATAATACGTTCTTGCCAGGCACCCGGAAAGAAGTGGTAGGACCTGTTTTTGAGCAAACAAAATGCTCGGTAAATTCCAATCGTCAAAACATTGAAGATATAACGCTCAAACGGTCCAGTCTCTCATCCGATAGACATTAGATTCTTTCTGTGTCTTATTTGCTGGCATAATTATAATACTCTGCAACTAGTGCGCCTTTCAATAGCAATAACGTATTACGATGACTTAATAAAGAAAAAGGTTCTGCCTTACAAATATCATATTTGCCCATAATAAATACACGGAACGTTCCCGAAGCCAAACGCGAAGTATACTCTCTAAATATATTAATTATCATTTGCTGGCGTAACCATAGCATCCTGCAACGACTGCGCTTTTAATTACCAACAAGATATTGCAATTGATTAATAAAAACAGGTTCTGCGCTGCATTTATTAACACTTGGCATGCGGGCATACTTCGCCGCCGAATTTCGCGTGCAGCGGGCGTTTTTTCTTGAATCGCGCGGAAGTTTGGTTATTCAGAAAAATTGCTGTAAATCAAAAACTACTCCGTTTTTATGAACGAAACTTTTTTTATTTCACACTTAAATATATACTGTATGATTATTTAACAAAAAACAAACGATATTTTCACGAAATCATAAAAATAAGCGATTTTTAAATTTTTCCACACTATCATACGAAAAGTCCGATAATTTGTCAGCGCATATTTCTTCATCACTATCTTTGTCACAACGGCTCATTTGATCAATTTTGTAATCAATAATAAAAAATCAAGCTTCAAATTGATGAAACACGTTCTGGAGCTAAGAATTCGATTGAAGACGAAATAACTCAGCAAAAGATCGAGTAACTCAACAATCATAACTAATGGGAAAAAAAATGCAATGCGTTGCCTAGCAACGCAAATAACACGCATATAATGTCACACATTCATGTAACTATAGGTATTTAGTAGATTTGTGGTGGATATCCACTAACAACACCAAATCAACTAAATACGTATTTTTACGTGACCCGCGCTCCAGTGACAGACTACAAAAAACGTAAAAATACGTTGCCCGCATGCCAAGTGTTAATTACTAACAACGTATTGCAATTGATTAATAAAAACAGGTTCTGCGCTGCATTTATTAACACATTGTTGACCGGTCACGAGTTAACTCGTGTTTTCATGGCCAAACGTTGCTGACCGGTCACATTATGTGTTTGAACATGGAAGTGGATATTTTAATAACCGAAACGCATACAATATTGAATATAGCAAAATTTTGTTCATTGTGTTCAATCGCGTCTAAATTTTATTATTTTAAGTATTTTTCTTGATTAAGGCTTTTATTACAATTTAGTATTAAAATGTGTCAAGAACATATACGTTGTGAAGCATTTTTCAATCAATTACACGTGAATGCTTTATATATGCCCTTGTTATTTTTAAATTATTAGTCATTTTCAATTATTTCATTTTCCAAATGACTACAACTTATTTAAATATCACTCGGGCAACTATATAAAGCATTCACGTATAAGATATTGAAAAACCTTTGTCACATTCCGTGATTCTTGACACTTTCTAATACGAAAAAATATTAAAAGTTACATCAAATTTATGTCCAAGGAAAGTTCTTTTTTATAATTCACATGCGATTGAACAAAAAATTTTTGCTATATTCTAATTGCCATGCGTTTAATTAAAATCCATGTTTAA
This sequence comes from Cryptocheilus praepositus, assembly GCA_033815515.1. NCBI lineage: Eukaryota > Metazoa > Arthropoda > Insecta > Hymenoptera > Pompilidae > Cryptocheilus > Cryptocheilus praepositus. The sequence continues at coordinate 111,109 of JAWWQZ010000314.1, forward strand.
TTGCAAATTAATAGCCGTGACGGTCAGACACCGTTTGTCCATGAAAACACCATCCATCCATGTTAAATGTGCCTGCAGTGGACATACGTAACGCTCCCGAAATCAACTACCAACTGTACTCTTCTATCTACACCGCCGAACTGATAGCACTTCGCGCATAACTTAACCGAACGCGTGTGAGATCGAGCAGGATCTTGCGTGCGTTCCCAACGGGAAAAGAAAAGAAAGTGCATTCACGTGGCCATGATAATTGCAGCGTATGCGCGTCACGTCTCATTTCACCGACTTTCCTTCACGTGTCCAGCTTTGTTCGGTATACGCGTTAGAAATTCAGATCTCGTCATACCGTGAGCGTCAGGTATGACGATAGCGACGAGACATGCGACTCTAGTCAGACTCACTTTGACGCGGTCAGAGGAAAAGAGAAAGAGCGATCGAGTGAGCGACTGAGAGAGAGAAAAGGGAAAAAGTGAGTGCGTTGACTTCGGTATGACGTAAAAGAACACTGCAGCATGTTTCTTCGCTCTGAACGCCGGCGGAGGGCTTGTCGTTTCAATGGGCCTCGCTTCGATTCACGTTTACACGACTTCCTCTTATACTCCGGGCAAGCAGTGGCGTAGCCATGCTTTTAAGCGGCGCACAAGTCAGTTCAGCCATCTTTGTCCTGTTACTTTCTTATTTTACACCTACGTTTATTCTTTTTTATCACAGAAAGCTTCGTGATATTGTCCGAATAGCTTTATCCAGTCAATTAGCTCAATCGTGCTATCGTTACTAGTGGCTCGGAGTAAATATTGTTCTACTTGTGTAATCAGACGGGTGAGAGAAGAAAGCAAGTCTGCCAACGATACTCTTCAGACAGCAACGGAAAATGTATTAGGCAATTTGCCGAAACAATCATTAGGTTTCACATAACGTGAAAGTAACATGGCGTTTCACATAATATACCAGCAAGTGCTGTTGCACTAACGCTTTAAGGTGCCAACCACAAAGTTAAAGCTTACTTTCTAAAGGTTGGAATGTCAAAGTTTCGGGTTTGTTTCCAGGATTAGCGTGTCATTCTCGACGTGTGTCCTATCCTACCTATATCTTGCTCCGAAATATAGTATTTGAGCGATCGCACCGGCGGCAGTAGTCACGACCTGGCTTTGACAGCCCGACAGGATCCCTTTAATCCGTCAGGGACAAGATAGTGGCTCCCTCTGTCGGCCCTTCAACTTTTACAACACTGCGCATGCACCTCCCGACCACCGCACTAGCGAAGGTCAAAGAATGCAACTGGGATGCTTGATATAAGCTTCGATTGAAATGCAGCTCACGAAGAAGACGAGGACGCCGACCAGTCTGCAAGACACGTTTCAAAAACTCGCAACATTTCATCACGGTCTCCCCTCTTTTCTCTCTTTCATTCTACCTATCGGGCGCGTCCTCTCACTTCGTACATCTCTAATGGACGTTAAATAATTAGAAGTATCCAGTAGATATGGACACACGCCTCAAAGAAATACGTGCAGAATTCTATAAACCCCGAAATCTTTTGATGCACATCCAGCACAATCGCTGAAAATCAATACATCAATTTCCTTCCGACGAAAATTGCTTCGTAAACGCGTTCTACCGACAGTCACAAAATACTTGGCCTAGTTTCTATTCACGAATCTTATCGGTCGTCACGAACCGTGGATTACCCGTACGTAATCCGAAACAGACACACTGCTCCTAATTGGATGTACGTCACGCAATTCGCTCCGTGATAACCTTGCCATCGAGTGATGAATGTATACCATGGCACAGCTACAACATCAATCTATTATTCCAGAAAGCGGCAGAAAGAGTGAGACGTTCCGCGATTTATTGTTTCGCCTAAATGTTCATCGGCACGCACCTTCAGCTTAAAGTCAGACGCAAAACGTTGCACGAGGCCTATTTGAATGCCGCAGTAATTTCTTAGTATTTACAAAATGCTACAGACATCTTTCGAAACGATGCAATAAACTTTACGGAGCAATTCGCATTAGGCGAAAAATTGAAAGAAAGGCATTGCCATTGAATATAAGAATACTTCATTCGGGACAATAGACACATGACGTCGCGTCAACGACTAATTACCCTCTTTGGATCACTCGACATCGCGGAACTTTTGGACAATGCATCGATCGGTTACTCTCCAATTAATGCCTGCGCCGGTGAATATTTAACAAAGGAAGAACGCCTGCCGGTGATCGCGAGGACTCCGACGTTCCTCCTCTTCCTGAATATGCATGCACCTACTCGATACATGCGCGTATGGCTCTTATCAATGAGAAGAATATAACCAGTCTGCATATTGCAGAGAAGCAGAGAACCGAAGAAGGGGAAACCGTCGAAAATGCTTATTACGAGCGCTGACGCCGGTACGCTTCTAATTCATTAAAAGAGATACCAAATAAAAATCGACCTGAAAGATATTTTCCAGTTAGCAACTATATAGAATTGAAGCGAATCGCTTGAATGCAAGCACAGGCTATTGACGAGAGGCACCCGGGGAGGCTTACATAACCCTCTAGACATAGAAACGCGTGTCTGCCGACAAACGAAGCCGCCGCAAATAGGAAACCGCGGCGGTACACAAAGAATTACTAACGAACGGTAACTGGTCCGTTCAATAACGTCAAGCGCGGTTACATAAGTGAGACTTTAACAAAGACGAGATAAGCAGTGGGTAGAGAGGACGACGGAAGGCGAACCTCCATTTATTTCCCCACGAGTAACTCCGCCGGTGTTCCCGGTGAGAAATGAATATCCGCTGCGTACGGGATCGTCGACTATCGCGAAGAAATCGGAAGCGATGGATCAACGACTGATTGTGAGCCATGCCCCTCGATGGTGGTCGTTCGCCAATTTATAGCCGATTGATTAAGGCCGCGATAAAGTGGCTAGCAGCAAGCCGAACCTCCTCCGACGGAGGCGGAAGGTTAGCTTCTTGCTCTTCCTGGATAATAAGACGCGACCGTTTATAAAAGTCTACCCTTTTTTCAGATCGTACTGTGGGACCGAATATTTGAAGATTCGCGAAAGAATAATGCGCCGTATCGAATGCGTATAAATTAGAGTGTGATGTATGTGTGATATATAGCGTGAGCGACGACGCATATAACAAAAGAAGATTGAAGATGCTGTTGTTTCATACGGGCAGTCGTAGCCGGACAAGCAAAGACGAAAGACATACTTTTGGTAGTCGCGCTTGTAAGAAGTTCGGCGTTGTGTTTCGAAGAGCGCTGCGTTTGTGTGTGTGTGTGTGGAATTGTATTTTGACCTTTTTTTAATTATATCTTATCCAAGTTTGATTAGAATTATTTAATTAATAGAACCTACACTACCATCCTTTTCATACAATTTCTCTTTTATTTCCCATTCGCTGTCGAGCGTGTCTTTCCTCGCTGTGGAGGTTTGGTTGAAATCAGGCGAACTAGAGTGCAACGTACCAATGCGTTGTCAGCGAGTTTACGGTTAATAAAAAAGTATTGTAATTGAGCAATGCAAACGGACTGATTTACACTTGCCGCTATACTATACAGTGGTTGGTTCGTGAAAAATAGAAAAGATGATTAAAGAGCGGAGAAACGAACATAACCAAATCCGTTGCTACGTGATAACTTCGACTCTTTCATTATCGTTATTGTACGCTTTGCATGGCGAGTAAACATCGAACTCTCGATATCTCTCTCTTCGAGTGTGCATCTATCGCAGACTGTGAGACATTTAAATTCTCCACGAATGAAATTGAGGAAATTGCCGATTTCAATTGCTCATTCCCAGACATCTCGAGTATGCCGGCCAATTCACGTTTCCAATCTCGTTATGTCGTCAAGCAAAAGCGCAAAACTGAAGACAGTTCTGAGTCAATTGGAAGTCGTATCACAATTAAGCGGTGTCACGTTCCAGTTTGTCAAAATTCCAACGGCACAAAGGTTCTACATATAACGACATTCCAGTTACGTGATGTTATTGGAAGTAAAGTTAAAATTTCAATCAAATCAACTCGGGCAGACAAGTTTGGAAATGACAGAAAAGAAAGTATGAAAGTCATACATGCGGAAACGCAATAAAGTTGGTCACACAGTAGTTGTTAGCTTTCATGATGTTTTCACTTTTTTAAACAGCAGTTAGTACGAAGTTGTATCGAGGAAACACGAATAAGGCAAATTTTATGTTTTCGCATTAACTAAAAATGAAGAAACTTGATCAATCCGAATGCGCTCACTTTAGTGTAGGTTATCGAATTTGAATGTGTAGAATTGTTAACCGGCTTCATATGAGTAAAATAAAAAGAGTTAGTGGATCGATAAAGGCACGACACCCCTGTGGTTGCCTGTTAAAATATTTGCACCCTATTACTGAAAGATCGAAGAATGCCGCAGGAACAGTGCCGTGACCTGGCAATGTCCACGGAAAATAACGGAAGAACGAAAAGAGAATGTTGTGTTTTATTCATTAAAAATGTTGCCCGGTAAGACTCGATTGCAAGAATGATCTAAATCAGAGTGTTGTAATTCCGAAGTCGATGCATTCACTGGTAATCGGTTCATCGTCAGCTCCGAATCCAGCCGGCCAGAGTTGAACGTTAGGTAAGAGCCGACGCTAGACGTTTACACTACATTCATTAGTTGGCTCGTACTCCCAACAGTCTACACCGACACTTTACCTCCTTCAAACGTAATTGGCGAGAGAACTAGTTATGATCGGCACCTCCAATCTCTTCCTTCTCCGTTTCACTTTCCTTCAATACTTTGCATCGTCTCTCCGCCTCTCTTTCTATCCTATCCTGCTCTTTATCTCATCCTCATCTTCGATACAACTCTCTTTTACCACCTTCACTCTGGCAAGCCTTTTTTCGTCTCTTTGTCTATCCACTTACAATCTCCCTTTTCCTTTTCTGACTCCTTCTCCTCGTCAGCCTCTAAAACCCACCCTCGTTTTATCTATCTTCCACTTATCCTCTTTCTTCTTCCTCTTTCCATCCCCCCGATCCATTTACTCTTCCTATATAATCTAGCTACGACGCAACAGCGATTTGCGCGATCGTGCCACAGTTTTTTCGACGAACCGCTAAGCCTCGGTTTAATTGAGCTTGGAAAGAGAAATTGGCGCGATACAAGTCTCGGTGGGAGTGAGTTTACGCGAGCTTAATGTCCAAGGCCTTCTTGACTTATCGGGCGCCTATACTGTCACATTAATGCTTCACGTTACCCTTATTTGGATAAGGCCAGCTTAGATTAATAGCTGAAATGGCATGGGTTCGCGCACGATTACGTTATACAAAAAAGCGTCATGGCAGATTTTTGCTTTTGTTCTATATTGTTAACCCCTTAACGCCTGAATTTTTTTCTAATGATGAAAAAATAATTACATAATATATATCCTGTTATTATGCACATTTAAATCCGTCAACAATTTTTATTTGTGGTTTTTCATGGCAGATCGTCCACAATTTTGTTTTTGTCGTATAATGTTAACCAAATTGTTGTTAACCGAATTAGTCCCGTCATCACACACATCTTAGCTCATAGATTTTCTATTTAATTTTATCCTATGCCCAAAGGAGATGTCCTTTCCAAAATTGAATACCACTTTCGCAAAACATCTGATATATCGTTCTTGTCGCGTAGACTTTGCTCGACGAGAGCTACTAAAAAATTCTCCCTCCTGCATGCAGGCTAACATCAGCACTCACGTTGCCTTACCGCACACGTAACACCGACATCCTAACGTGCATCTCATTGATAGATTTAAATTTTCAAAAGTCCCTCGGGCAAGCGGAGCCGTCTTTCAGTGAAGGGAGCCACTGAAAACCGTCGGTGCTTTCCTATTCATAAACTCCGACTGAATTTGACGCGTGCGTGCAAAGTTTCCTATGAAACGCAGGATTCGTTTGCCGGCTCGTTCGATACTCGCGCACACGGCCATTAGCTTCGTCCGTCAATACCTTATCCCATTCCCCAAGCGTGCGTATGTAATTGCGCAGATATCGCCGATGGCGTTTTCAACTACGGGTAGAGAAAACAAATGATGACGATTGAGCACTTCGATCCATTTATTCTTCATTTCAACATTGCTACTGTCATGCTTTCGAAAATTTTCAACAAAATAAAAGATAGGACGCTGCGTTTTACCCATTTTTGAAAGTATTATATTTTCTGAAATACGAAAAAAAACTTTCAATTATACGCCTCAGACTTTATATCGAGATGACAATTTTTGAGTATTTTTGTCAGTATGCCGTTTATGATCTACTATCGATGAATCAAACGTCGGATTTCTGTGACACGAATACAGATAGGACGCTGCGTTTTACCCATTTTCACACACACTTCCAGAAAAAGAAACTTTCAATTATACGGGGTTTAACTAGAAATTTTCGAGTATTTTTGCCAGTATGCCATTTATGATCTACTATCGATGAATCAAACGTCGGATTTCTGTGACACGAATACATCACATAACTGTCTTTCGTATATTTCCGGGAAGGTAGGAACAAATTGTATAAATGGTTACGGGATGTGTAAGAGGAATCTATATAGGACGCCTGAAGAGAGAGTCACATAAAGTAGTTGCGGAAATGCAACTGCAAGCTATGTCCACTGTAGCCTTCTCGAGTGACCGCAACACGTTCGTTGCCTTTACATATTAATTAACTTGCATGAATTAACGGACGTCCAAAGAGGTCAGTGCATTGTCCGGTGAATGAGTTGTCAGGAAGCAGAGCATCAGTAATAGTATGCCATCATTTATACGTATTTTAGTTTTGACCAGTACATACTAACCGTTTCAAAGACATGGGGCACCTAACCTAATTGTTTGCGATGACTCAGATATGCAGCAAATCGTCATACTTTGGTTTTCTTCAAGAAAAAATGAGTGTGCGCAGTTGCGCTTTTTATAATCTTTTAACGTACTCAAATGATGAAATAATAACTATGAGGAGTAGACATTGTGCGACAACTGTCTTTAGCCTCCTCCATGGTTTTCAGGCAAGATACGGGCATGCAGAAATCTGTCGATCGGGCGTGCCCGTATATGTCGCACGCATCCACCGTAACGGGTTAACAAAGGAATTTCTTCCGAAACGGGCGGGAACTAATGAAGCAAAGAACGAGAGACGTGCCAAGTGGAAGAGGACTGATTACCCTAAAACATCGGCACAAATAGCATCACGCTGTCGATATTAATTCGCCCACGTAATATCATCATCCCGTCTACGTGATAAATTGAAAGATTGCACGATAACTTCGCCGGAGAAAAGACGGACATGTTTTACTGGCATTCCGCGACAACCGTCGTCTACATGCGTCTATGAATATTACGTTACACCCGAGCAGGAGGCTCGCACACTCGGTTAAATGCCTCGTAAAGCTGAAGAACAAAGGGATGTCGTCTGCACCAATTATCGACGACAGAACGACGCTCGAACGTTTATGACTGCAGTGAAATTACTCTTTCTACGACATGGAGAAGCGTGTCGCTTCAGATCTACAAACGGAACGGAAGTGTCGTTGACAATAGAGAGTGGCTAAATGCGGGCCACGCCAGCCGATCTTTCTAATGAATGCGACAATACAACCTGTAAATCTAATCTCTTTGCCCTTTGTTTTCCCAGCAAGATATCACAACATCTTCATACTGTTTTTAGATTTAAAAATGCTTTCGCACAAGTAGCACTATGCAAATGTGTCTCGCAAAAGACACGACTTCCATTACCGGAGATAGCCAATTCCGACCCTGATTTATCTATTATTCGCAGGGTCATTTATTACAAAAACTACCGACTTCTTATTACGCAACTGATCGTAGGATCGCGTACGGTAATTCAGAAAAGGTGTCTGTTCTCATGAGGTCGGACGAGGTCAGTGAACGATAAGTGTTCAAGAAAGATTATTGTAATTAGCGGCGCGCAATAGATCATCGGTCAAGTTGGCCATTAAGGGTGCACTTGGCGGTAATTAGGCGGGCAACGAAATAATGGATCATCAAGCGGGCGCCGATTAAGGGCACAAACACGTTCCCCGTCGAAGCGGCAGGGCTACCAACGATTAACGTCGGTTTCACAAGCAAAGACAGAGACCTCTTTGTGCGCCCGCCTTCCCATTGCATCGTTCTTGAAGAAAGTGCAGTGAAAAAACCCATGCGATTCCCACTCCGTCGCGTCTCGGTTTCTCAGGCGCTGTTAAACGCGATTCACGTGTCGATCCCTCATGGGAACAGAGCTTCAGCACGATCTTAATCAGTTATCGAAACTAAGCTAGAAGAAGTTTCCTAACCTACAAACTCCCACATCTGTAGATTCTAACGAGTCTTTAACTTTCTGCATTTACAAAAATCATTCAATTATGTTAGTGACCATTGGTGGACAATTGACGCATATATATACTTGCAGGAAGACGATTGAAAGAGGGTATTTTGCCCTGAAGATAGACCACTTGCCGCGCTCTAAACTCTTCCTACTTTTGGAGATATGACGATTTTCAGAAAGCGTAAAACAATTTTTTACAAAATTGCTGATCATGATTAATCCCACGTGAAAATTATTACTACTATTTTACTAAATTGTTACTATCCCACGTATTACTTATAGGTTTCGATCACTAGTTTAGACGGGACGAGGCCTTGAAGAAATCGTCAAAATCTTAAGGTATACCCCTTGCCATTTTTGCCAAAAAATGATGGGTCACCGATTTGATTGTCCTTTTAACATATCAAAGGGGGTCCAAAATGACTCGGAAAAATGCAAGGCGCACCCCGAAATTTGCAATAGTTCCGGAGATATTGTCAAAAATGTGTGGAAAAATCGTGAAAAACAAGCCTGAACACAGGGTCAAAAATTAAACCTCTATCGACCAACTTGTAATTGTGGCAGATGAAAAGGGGTACAAAGAGACTTGGAAAAATTGCAACCGCGTTAAAAAATTCGAAATAGTTTCCGAGATATGACAAGAAATAGATTGAAAAATCGAGAAAAACATAAGAATAATACGGGTTTTGTAACAACTACCAACTGAAAGTAAATCATTTGACTTGCTCACCTATATGAAATGAAAGAGAATGGGCAGAGACTCGAAAAAATTCAAACAGCGCCCCAAAATTTGCAATAGTTCACGAGTTATAAGCAAAAATAGAGAAAAAAATAAGAAAAATAGCTGAAAATACGCGAAAATAGGCGAAAAATGTCAAATTTTTTTTTTGTTTCGGACCGATACCGTTCGATAGAGGGTATTTTGCCCTGAAGATAGACCACTTTCCGAGTTCTGAACTCTTCATAGTTTCGGAGATATAACGATTTTAAGGAAGTGCAAAAAATTTTTTTTCAAAATTACTAATTGCGATTAGTCCCATGTGAAAGTGTGTCCAAAGAGCTTTAAGAAAACCTGTATTACTTATAGGTTTCGATCACTAGTTTAGACGGGACGAGGCCTTGAAGAAATCGCGAAAATCTTAAGGTATAAGATTTTCGCGATTTCTTGCCATTTTTGCTAAAAAATGATGGGTCACCGATTTTATTGCCCTTTTAACATATCAATTGGGGCCCAAAATGACTCAGAAAAATGCAAGGCGCACCCCGAAATTCGCAATAGTTTCGGAGATATCGTCGGAAATGTGTGGAAAATCTCGAACAACAAGCCTGAAAATGAAGTAAAAATGAAAACTTCATCGATTGTCTTGTCATTGTGTCAAACAAAAGGATTTGTTTGGAAGTTGAAAAAACGCAAAACACCCTTAAAAGTTTGCAATAGTTTTTGAAATATGGCCCAACATATGTTACAATTTAATGAAAAATGCACTTAAAACATACTCCAATAAAGGAGCGCGTGCGTCATCGTCTGCTGCATGAATAAAATAGAGAATTAAATTGCATTTGTACGTTATTTATTACGTATTATATATTTGTCGTTCTTTTAAACGAAAAATTTAATTGACGTAACCAACTATGCAAGGTATAGTGGGAGCAGACTTGTAGCGCTAAAAGTTTCTTTTATAACTGCGCTAAATCTACAGTATGATAAGATTGCGATACGTTATCAGAAATTTATGATACCCTTATTGTGTCCGACTAAACTATAATGATAAGCATAAAATTGCAACAGTGCCAACTTCATAATAATACTTGAAATTTTAACACCTCGGTTGCGAAAGAATCTAAGTAAAAAGTAGAGATATCGTGGGAACAGTTACCGTGGTATTAAGGTTTGTAGAGGAAAAGTGAATTATTACTGGCAATTAACTAAAGCTGGTACATAAGAGCATATAAGGCTCCTGCCGTGTTTATAAAATAGCCACAATTGAAATGAGTTTCTGGTGAGGGTAATTTTGAATGATCTCGCCTCGCGACGCTTTGTCGTAGCTCGATGTGATATTTTGGAATGAAAGAATTGGTAGGTGACGAAGTAGTAGGTCAGTGATGCGGAGGGCGTGCTGAACTATATTCGTCGAGTAGACGTCGAGCGGGTGGGGCACCGGCGAGCTGCTGCCGCAATCAATAAACCTCCACCCGTCGGCATTCAGACTCGGTCACGGGTCCTGAGGGTATACTTCGCGCACAACGGAAAATACCAAGGCCGTCGCTCCTTCAGAAATCTCCCTACTACTGCTGCTTCGTGCCCTGACCCTTCGATCTAATAATTCTATCGCATTTAGGGATTCTTTTAACACTAGAACTACCGACAATTCAGCAAACCTACTTCTACCAAAACCAGTCAAAATGACTGGTCTTAAAAAAATACTTAATAATAGAATATTTTTAAATTTGTTGCTTCATTACTTTCTTACAAAAGGAAATCCGTGTTTTATGTAATACATTTTTGGTATTATTAACTTATTTAATGAGTTAGGATTATCCCTTACGCATTACTAACCCTTTGCGATCGTATGTCTACTCTCAGCCACCAAAGCTTTCTTAGCGTTCTGGTTGTATGTCTGCTCTCGGCCACCACAGCAAAGAACCATAAAAATCTTATATTGTATTTAAAAACTAAGCTTTTAAAACAAAGCTGCTATTTAATTGGTACTCTTAGAACACACAGAAATATGTACCAGCTGTGATTAAAAAACAGTTATAACAAAAAATAATACCGTTGTTGCCTATCGATCAGGAGATATTCTATTATTAGCGTAGAAAGACAAGAGAATAGTCACCATACTAAGCAGGTACGATACCTCGGGCACGAGAACTATAGAAAGAAGGGCGAAGAAGGTGGCAACGTCAGCATTAGCAAACCAAATGTTATTATAAATTATAATATGAATATGGTAGGTGCAGATAAAACTGACCAGTTGGGAAAGTGATATTGTTTTACAAGAAAATCTTGCAAATGGTGGAGAACATTTTTTTTATGGGGTACAGAGGTTTGCACTGTCGATAGCTACATCTTATGTAAAGTGTCAGCAAAAAGAGAAAACAAGGCGCTTAAGTCACATTTAATATGTGCCCGAAAATTGGTGGAACAACTTGTAGATGATTTTCGTGAAGGAGCATCTTCAAAACTACATATGGCTACTTAATGGTAAACGATATTTATTGCTGCACTGTCAAAACATACAGAGTAAAGATTGTTCTGTATGTTCAAACAGACAAATCCAAGACGGAAGACGCCAAACTAATTATTTTTGCGACACATGTAATCAAAAGGCAGGACTTGATGTTGGATACTACTTTGAAAGATACCACACGATGGAGAATTATAAAATATAATTTTCGCATAAAAACGTTACATTAAAACACATTATTGTGTAAACATATATCCAAAGATCACAAAAGAATTAATAAATCTTGTTTATCCTTCATAATCTTGCATATTATGTATCACTCTTCGTTCAACGGAAATTAATTTCGACCAGTACGACACCCATGTCTAAATTTAATACGACTGCAAAGGGTTAAACGCAATTCTCCTCGCGCATGGTTCCGTCTGCAGCAATTTCAATTTGTGATTCTAGTAAAATACTTTCATTAGAATCTTCAGAACTTGAAAACACTCGAACACATCTACTTTTACGTAAATTCGAATTATTTTCACATTCGCTTTCTGAAGATTTCTGAACATATTCTTTGTCTAAATCATCATTGTCACTTCTGTCACTATCAACAAGATTATCGTGAATACCCCACGATTCAATTTCATTTTCTTTTGGTTCATCTTCACAGTCATAAAGTTCACCATCTTCTATATCAGAGCATTCCATTGGTATATCATTCAATTTTTGCAATACTTCACAAGTTTTCAATCGTTTTGCCATTTTCAGGGCTTAGAAAGACTAGAACAAAACTATTTATTATAAAAATGAGTATATAATATTTGTATTTATTTTCTTATCTTACACTAATTGAAATAATATGTCGTATACTGAATATATTGTTATGTGAACAAGAGCATAATGGTCTTCCAGCGGCTGTTATAAACGCACTGATTGAATGCAGTAACTTCTCTATTTGATGGTTGTTTTTACAATGTTGCCTGATATAATACTGTGATGTGGCAAGCGAGCAAATTCCAAAACAAAACAATAACACATTCCTAACAGAATCTTTAAATGTTCTACGACTTCAGATCTAAATGAACGCTTTAATAAATACCAGTCAAAATGACTGCTGTTGGTATAAGTAACCATAATATCAATTTATATTAATTTAGAATAAATAAAACATTTAAAAAATATATTTTACTATTTCTTTAGTTATCACCGCAAAAGTCATTACACCATTTCGGAAAAAAATGTAACATAAAGTAGAAATATTTAAATCAAATTGTAAAACCAGTCAAAATGACTGGTGCGGTAGTTCTAGTGTTAAATCATCGAGAAAACACGCGGTGGGTATAACAGATTTTCCGCAGAGACCATAGGAAACATTAACCTGGGGGCCGGATAACTGTACAATACTAATGTAGAATATTAATACAATATTAATGGGAATTAATGTGGTTATTTTATACCCATCGCAGCATGAGAAGCATTCTCCATTGTACGAGAATGATGTTAAATGAAAAAAATTCATGAGGTCTCTAGCGCGTCGTAGGATCCCGCGTTATACGGCAATTTATTGTTATTTTAACAATTAGATCGTGCGTAACAAGATATACGTATTGATATTGAATCCAATACACGTGAGGAAGATAAAAGAATTTTTATACCCTGTAACTCTGGAAGTTGGTCTACGGGCGCGATCAATATAATAAAGGAAGAAAATTTGATAAGAACCTGGTCGCTAGCTATCTGATGCCTCTGTCCGCGGATAATGAACGTAATTAAGCGCTTGCGCGTATGGAGGGGCCGAAGATACGCTCGACGAAGAGGATTATCGAGTTTTTCACCGATCTAACGGTAAACGAACGATACGCGTGTAACGGTAGGCGTAATAAGATTAGCCCGTAATATCGTTTGGATAATTTAACGAAACACGAGTAATGAATAACGAGTAATGAATACGCGCGTGGACATTTATGATCATCACAATATCTAGTAAAACACTGCGCAAGCCAGATGGGAAGGATATTAAAGTCGTTTCATATAACCTGCTCAACTGTTGCAGTCAAATAACATCATTATTGACGAGTCTGTTCGCAGTTTAATAGCTGGAAGGCACGACGCCATGACAAGGATTCGCGACAAAGGAATAGAACAGGTATATAGAGAACTCCTTGGAAAAGGAATATCCTCAAGATAGTGCAGAAAGTAGGTCGGAGGTTCGTGTGTTCACACACATATTCGTGTCGTACAAATTGTCAAGGGTCTCCGAGTAAACGTTGACATTGCTCCTAATTTCCATGCGCGCAACCGAGCAAAGTTATGCCAGTCTTTCCGCACTTGACATTCTGGAGGTAACAAATCACATATATTTTAACAAACTTCAAACTTACACGATTTCGGAAATGAACTAATCTTTCGAATGATAAAACACATAGGATATAATACAGAAACGAAGAACTACAAACTCGCACAATACGGAATGTAAATTCTCATAATTAATAGAAGAAATATATTCCACGAGCAATGTAAACAAAAAAAATTAGACAGATATTTTTGTACGCTTTACAATATTGTTGATCGCAGAAACATCAAAAACTTCAGAAAATAAAGGGGGCCAGCTGATTGATTCCAAACATGATCAGAAAAAAAACAGCTAAATGTAAGGTGGTAGCCAGAATTGTACACGACATTTGACATTGCTCCTAATTTCCATGCGCGCAACCGAGCAAAGTTATGCCAGTCTTTACGCACTTGACATCCTGGAGCTAACAAATCACATATATTTTAACAAACTTCAAACTTACACGATTTCGGAAATGAACTAATCTTTCGAATGATAAAACACATAGGATATAATACAGAAAAGAAGAACTACAAACTCGCACAATATGGGATGTAAATTCTCATAATTAGTAGAAGAAATATATTCCACGAGCAATGTAAACAATAAAATGCAGACAGATATTTTTGTGCGCTTTACAATATTGTTGATCGCAGAAACATCAAACACTTTAGAAAATAAAGGGGGCCAGCTGATTAATTCCAAACATGATCAGAAAAAAAACATCTAAATGTAAGGTGGTAGCCAGAATCATACACGAGATTTGACATTGCTCCTAATTTCCATGCGCGCAAGCGAGCAAAGTTATGTCAGTCTTTACGCACTTGACATTCTGGAGCTAACAAATCACATATATTTTAACAAACTTCAAACTTAGACGATTTCGAAAATGAAGTAATCTTTCGAATGGTAAAACACATAGGATATAGTACAGAAAAGAAGAACTACAAACTCACACATTATGGAATGTAAATTCTCATAATTAATAGAAAAAATAAATTCCACGAGCAATGTAAACAAAAAAATTCAGACAGATATTTTTGTACGCTTTACAATATTGTTGATCGCAGAAACATCAAAAACTTTAGAAAATAAAGGGGGCCAGCTGATTAATTCCAAACATGATCAGAAAAAAAACAGCTAAATGTAAGGTGGTAGCCAGAATCGTACACGACATTTGACATTGCTCCTAATTTCCATGCGCGCAACCGAGCAAAGTTATGCCAGTCTTTACGCACTTGACATTCTGGAGCTAACAAATCACATATATTTTAACAAACTTCAAACTTACACGATTTCGGAAATGAACTAATCTTTCGAATAATAAAACACATAGGATACAATACAGAAAAGAAGAACTACAAACTCACACAATATGGAATGTAAATTCTCATAATTAATAGAAGAAATATATTCCACGAGCAATGTAAACAAAAAAATGCAGACAGATATTTTTGTACGCTTTACAATATTGTTGATCGCAGAAACATCAAAAACTTTAGAAAATAAAGGGGGCCAGCTGATTAATTCCAAACATGATCAGAAAAAAACAGCTAAATGTAAGGTGGTAGCCAGAATCGTACACGAGATTTGACATTGCTCCTAATTTCCATGCGCGCAAGCGAGCAAAGTTATGCCAGTCTTTACGCACTTGACATTCTGGAGCTAACAAATCACATATATTTTAACAAACTTCAAACTTACACGATTTCGGAAATGAACTAATCTTTCGAATGATAAAACACATAGGATATAATACAGAAAAGAAGAACTACAAACTCGCACAATATGGAATGTAAATTCTCATAATTAATAGAAAAAATAAATTCCACGAGCAATGTAAACAAAAAAATGCAGACAGATATTTTTGTACGCTTTACAATATTGTTGATCGCAGAAACATCAAAAACTTTAGAAAATAAAGGGGGCCAGCTGATTAATTCCAAACATGATCAGAAAAAAAAACAGCTAAATGTAAGGTGGTAGCCAGAATCGTACACGACATTTGACATTGCTCCTAATTTCCATGCGCGCAAGCGAGCAAAGTTATGCCAGTCTTTACGCACTTGACATTCTGGAGCTAACAAATCACATATATTTTAACAAACTTCAAACTTACACGATTTCGGAAATGAACTAACCTTTCGGATGATAAAACACATAGGATATAATACAGAAAAGAAGAACTACAAACTCGCACAATATGGAATGTAAATTCTCATAATTAATAGAAAAAATAAATTCCACGAGCAATGTAAACAAAAAAATGCAGACAGATATTTTTGTACGCTTTACAATATTGTTGATCGCAGGAACATCAAAAACTTTAGAAAATAAAGGGGGTCAGTTGATTAATTCCAAACATGATCAGAAAAAAAACAGCTAAATGTAAGGTGGTAGCCAGAATCGTACACGACATTTGACATTGCTCCTAATTTCCATGCGCGCAAGCGAGCAAAGTTATGCCAGTCTTTACGCACTTGACATTCTGGAGCTAACAAATCACATATATTTTAACAAACTTCAAACTTACACGATTTCGGAAATGAACTAATCTTTCGAATGATAAAACACATAGGATATAATACAGAAAAGAAGAACTACAAACTCGCACAATATGGAATGTAAATTCTCATAATTAATAGAAAAAATAAATTCCACGAGCAATGTAAACAAAAAAATGCAGACAGATATTTTTGTACGCTTTACAATATTGTTGATCGCAGGAACATCAAAAACTTTAGAAAATAAAGGGGGCCAGCTGATTAATTCCAAACATGATCAGAAAAAAAACAGCTAAATGTAAGGTGGTAGCCAGAATCGTACACGACATTTGACATTGTTCCTAATTTTAATGCGCGCAAGCGAGCAAAGTTATGCCAGTCTTTACGCACTTGACATTCTGGAGCTAACAAATCACATATATTTTAACAAACTTCAAACTTACACGATTTCGGAAATGAACTAATCTTTCGAATGATAAAACACATAGGATATAATACAGAAAAGAAGAACTACAAACTCGCACAATATGGAATGTAAATTCTCATAATTAATAGAAGAAATATATTCCACGAGCAATGTAAACAAAAAAATGCAGACAGATATTTTTGTACGCTTTACAATATTGTTGATCGCAGAAACATCAAAAACTTTAGAAAATAAAGGGGGCCAGCTGATTAATTCCAAACATGATCAGAAAAAAAACAGCTAAATGTAAGGTGGTAGCCAGAATCGTACACGAGATTTGACATTGCTCCTAATTTCCATGCGCGCAAGCGAGCAAAGTTATGCCAGTCTTTACGCACTTGACATTCTGGAGCTAACAAATCACATATATTTTAACAAACTTCAAACTTAGACGATTTCGGAAATGAACTAATCTTTCGAATGATAAAACACATAGGATATAATACAGAAAAGAAGAACTACAAACTCGCACAATATGGGATGTAAATTCTCATAATTAATAGAAAAAATTAATTCCACGAACAATGTAAACAAAAAAATGCAGACAGATATTTTTGTACGCTTTACAATATTGTTGATCGGAGAAACATCAAAAACTTTAGAAAATAAAGGGGGCCAGCTGATTAATTCCAAACATGATCAGAAAAAAAACAGCTAAATGTAAGGTGGTAGCCAGAATCGTACACGAGATTTGAATGCCGAGGGGCCAGGATAAAACGATTATCTATTCCAACCGTGACTTAAAGGGAATGTCATTCTCTTCCCATGGCCCCGCACCGTTGCCGTATTCACGTGCCCTCACGGCATAAAGAAACATTTGTAAATCCGTGTCAAAGTTGTAAACGTGGATTCGAGTTACACGCCTAATTTATGAAAGTTCTAATCGTACAGCTATCATCCTCCACTTCCTGTCTCATGAACCGTCCTCCTCAACTATGCTTTTCGACCAGCGTTGCTTGCGAGACATCACATTAAAAATCAAGCTAAAATGTCTACACACAATAATTAATTAGAGACACTCGACTTCGATATATCAATCTTAATTGTATAAAAATAATCCAATCACATTTTCCCTCTTTTGAAAAATGAAAGAACGATGATAAAGTCATCATTCGAATTCTTTTCAAAGATACATTTTTAGAACGTAAGATAAACATAAGTTACTTCGGTTTTCGTTTGAAAATTTCGACACCATATGAAGAAAAGTAAATTCACATTTCCTTTTCTGCAACTTATATTCCCACAGAGAGGCTGATCTGTCCCTCGTAAATAGTGGGAATTATTTGGAATTATTTAACAGAAATGTAACGAAGTGACGGAATGGCAAACGTTTGCCCACCGATAAAGCGAGAAAATAAGTTTGTTCAGTCATACGTTAGCGTATGTGGACGCATTCATTTAGATGGGGTCGGGTGCATTGACCTCACCATTCGATCACTTGAAGAATAGTAAACAGGTGAGCAAACTATTTCGCCCACCCTGCAAACACGATTCCGTTCAGACGATTTCTTCATCGAACCCTCTAACCCTCAAATACGCCCAAATACAAATCAATCTGCGTGTCAACAAAAGTCACAATCCTAAAGTTTTTCTGCAAGCGTTCAGCTACAATTGTATGTTTATCACACGTCTAAGAGTTTCTTGAATAAACTCTACCAGCACATTGTAATAAAATGTTACGACTTTTGCTGTAAGACTGATATAAACGACCAAGTTTTACATGAAAATGGATATTTCTCTCCGCGGGCAGCATACATTGACGGCGTTTGTTAAAAAAATTATTCAATCTTCCTGTAAATACGTTTGCAATAAATGTAGTCTGGAGAAGTGCGGGGATTCGATGCAGGGTTCAGCTACAATTGTATGTTTATTACACGTCTAAGAGTTTCTTGAATAAACTTTACCAGCACATTGTAATAAAATGTTACGACTTTTGCTGTAAGACTGATATAAACGACCAAGTTTTATATGAAAGTGGATATTTCTCTCCGCGGGCAGCATACATTGACGGCGTTTGTTAAAAAAATTATTCAATCTCCCTGTAAATACGTTTGCAATAAATGTAGTCTGGAGAAGTGCGGGGATTCGATGCAGGGTTCAGCTACAATTGTATGTTTATCACACGTCTAAGAGTTTCTTGAATAAACTTTACCAGCACATTGTAATAAAATGTTACGACTTTTGCTGTAACACTGATATAAACGACCAAGTTTTACATGAAAATGGATATTTCTCTCCGCGCACAGCATACATTGACGGCGTTTGTTAAAAAAATTATTCAATGTTCCTGTAAATACGTTTGCAATAAATGTAGTCTGGAGAAGTGCGGGGATTCGATGACAAAGGCATGCAATTTGCGAAGGTATCATCATTTCTCATCGAACTTACATACACTTGAAAAGCCCATTTCGCCGGAAGTGGTTGGACATAGAAACCGCTTCCGGATAGAGGAGACTGTCGGCTTTCAATGCAGGTTCCCCTTGCATTTCGAGAGCGTTCTATCGACGAAAACCACACAGGAAATTGCTGAGAAGGAAGTTCTGAACTTTCAAACTTCTCAATATCGATTTATGCTCCATCGAAACGTTCCTTTGTGTGGCACGATCCCTAAATTTCAAAATGATCACTCACGTCATAGACTTTTATAATATTTTGGTATTATAAATGATTGTAAAGTGATGGTAAGTAATGGTGATCACTTTTCAAAGAGTCAGTCCAAGAGTCAAAACATCGGTTTTTTTTCTCGATGAAAACTAAGAGCGGGAATCGTATATTTGTCGCCTTCCATTCTTTTTCCCGAAACCGGCAATGAATCGAATTAACGAAATTTCCAACATTCAAAGAAGAGCGTAATGGATGACAAGGACGATGTTTGCACCGAAAATCTAGCATATAGTAAAGAGAAGAAGTAAAGCTATGCGACGTTAAAAGTCTTCTTGATCCTCCTTAAAGACACCATGAAATGTCGGAGGTTGGAATATTTAGAGGCGATATTTTTCGCCCGTGGCGTCGTTCTTGACGGTCGTTATGTCTCAGCCGGCAAGGTACAGACAACGGAAGAGTACCAAATGTGATTTTATGACGCGGTTGGGAAGAAGGAAGAGACGGCGACGCTAAGTCCACATCCGGACAATTTCTCTTGACGGGAATCTTCCCAAGCCTTTGTCAGTAGGATTTCACGCAACAGGGATAGATGGAATGCGAGTGTGCAGGTTCAAAGAAGATGACAATTTCAATTTTTTCCTCTTCGCGTATCATCCTTCATTTTCTACCATCGAACTACTAGGTTGTTCAATAAGTTTTGTTTTGTTTTGTTGAGGGCGTTGCTACTAGTCCAAATTTGTTTTTGTTTTGTTGGTTCACTCTTCTTATCAACGTATGTGAAGGTTCATTTCAATCAGTCAATTCATTCTTTGTTTACAAGCCATTTAGTGTTGCCGTGTCACAGTATTTTCGACAATGGAAAAAATTAAATATCGTGCAGTGATAAAATTCTTATTTTTGGAAGGTGTAGCACCAAAAGAAATTCACGAACGAATGTTAAGAGTGTATAATGAACGTTCACCTTCAAATAGAACAGTAGAAAGATGGGTTGCTGAATTTAAACGTGGTCGTACAAGCCTTGAAGACGATCCACGTGAAGGACGTCCAAAAACCGCATCAACACCAGAAATCGTAGCCAAAGTACAGGATATGGTTTTGGAAGATCGTCGATTGACTGAGAGGGATTTAGTAGAGGCTCTACACATCTCATTAGGCAGTGTGAGTCATATTTTAAATGAAATTTTGAGTTTTAAAAAGCTGTGTGCACAATGGGTGCCGCATTCGCTAACAATTGAACAAAAACACATTCGAATGCGACTTTCTCAACAACATTTGGAGCGTTTTAAAAAGGATAAAGTGGATTTTGTGCGTCGATTCATCACTATGGATGAGACTTGGGTCTATCACCATGATCCTAAATCAAAACAAGAGGCTAAAGAGTGGTGTGAACCTGATTGTTCGGCTTCGAAACGAGTTCGTGTCCAGAAATCGGCCAAGAAGGTTCTGGCATCAGTTTTTTGGGATGCGAAAGGAATTTTATTTGTGGATTACTTGCAAACTGGTAAAACAATTAATTCTGAATATTATTGCAACCTTTTGGACCAGTTGAAGGAAAAAATTCGTGAAAAAAGACCCGGTTTGCAGAAGAAAAAAATCCTGTTTCATCAGGACAACGCACCGTGTCACAAGAGCATTTTGACAATGGCTAAAATCCATGAATTAAAGTTCGAATTGTTGGAGCATCCGCCGTATTCACCAGATTTGGCCCCCAGCGACTCCCATTTGTTTCCAAAACTCAAAAAATTTATGCGTGGCAAGCGTTTTTCGTAAAATGAAGAGGTCATAACGGCTGTTGAAGCGTATTTTGCAGACCTTCCGGAATCTCACTTCACGGATGGGATCCACAGATTGGAGGATCTTTGGAGCAAGTGCATTAATGTTCAGGGAGATTATACTGAATAATAAAGTGTATTTTGAACCATAACATTGTGTTTTTCTTATCGAACGACAAAACTTATTGAGCAACCTGGTATCACCGTTATGCCATACGGGCAGTGTTCAGTTATATGAAAAACGAAGCAATTGTCGTATAATAAAGTCGTATAACGTCATCGTCGCTTCTCCGTTCGAGAATATGTCCGTGAGAAATGAAGTACGCGGCCAGATTGCGTCGACCGTAATAGTTCATTTGGGGTTTGTTAGTTCCGCTTTGGTCAGCGAGAGGCATAAAACGAATTGAAAGAGAAAAGGAGCAGCGAGGCATATGGCCGTCTGCTCTGTCATGCGTTCTCTTTAAACACCCCCTGTGGATTCGTCCTGAAAGGAAATTACGCGCATTACTGTCCCTGCTCGATACTTCCGCGACACGCCGTCCCAACAATTACACATCAACGACAAAAGAACTAAACCCACGGAACCGTACGTACAATTTCCGATAGATTCCCACGAAGCAGATGTAAATAATTGCGCGAAATCCGTCAACCATTCATTGCCTCGGCGTATGTTATGACGACAGGCAGACGTGCCTTATTTATCTTCCGAAGGCAACCTTGTCAAAATAGTTGAAAGTCATTTTTCACTCTTAAACAGCTCAAGATTGCCGACAAACATTTGAAATATCCGGAAACTTCTCTATAATAGAAAATACACGAACGTACAAGTCATTTCGGGTTAAGCAGATGCACGGCGGGAGGATTGAAATTTCTTAGCCAGAACCTAATGCGCGCATGTCACGAATCTTAAATCGAGCCTTTCCGGTGAGCACAAGACGAGGAATTCACGATCACTTCAATAAAGCGCACTGCGACGTTATGCTTCGACTAATCTACTAATTGGAGTGTCCTGCAAGATGTGGGAGTGCGGAGCAAATTGGGCTAATATAGAGCGAAGAGCGTGATGCCTATAAATACAGACATCGCGGGAAGCGCTGTTCCAGTAGTTTTCGTCTTTTCTGTAGAGGTGTCCCTATAGCCATAATATTCCTATACTCGGACTAAAAATACTCGAATCAAGTAATCCTTCGAATAACTTCGATATCGAATCAATTTTCAGTCTATAGTTCAAGCAGGCAATAGAAAAAATTGATACATCGATGTGAATTTTCTGGGTTCTCTTTTTTGAAAGTATCTTCCTCTAACTGCGACATATTTGTCTTCCGTTTCATTCGTCATGCACGTCGGATGCAAATACACTCTTGGCACGCGCCTAATGTCACCTTCTCTCTGCGTCTCATCGCATTCCTAACATTACGTTATATTCAACAAAGATGGGCGCATGCAACTTTATAAGTTACGCCATACATCATTTAACCGTTTAGCATTTCCACTACTTTTAGTATATGCATATGAAATAGCTAATAATTTAAGTTTTTATGCTATAGCTAATATGTGCAGGAAGCAAATATTAAGGAATTGAAGGTAAATAAAAAGCGGAGGGCGAAATTCCATTGAGAGGTTCATATGATGTTACTCGTTAGTTGCACCTTCCTACTTAACAGGCAACGAAATGAGATATTTTCATCCCTCTGACTCCATTCCGCATACTCAATCGGCTCTACGCTCTTCTGCGCTCTTCTGCACTTCCACGCTTTAAGTGCGTCAAGGGTGAAGGCTTGCTGCTGCCACCTTTCACCCTCGCCTCAGAATAAGAAGAAAAGAGACAGCGTCCTCCGTAATAAGTTCTTAACGACCCTTTCTAAATACAGTCAGAATGCCTGACTGCCGCGTGGCAGGAACCATCCATTAGGCAGACAGTACACGAAAAGATGATCGACAAAGGCCTTAACCCTGAAACGGAAACGCCCAACGTTTCTTTTTACTTTTCCGAAGTGTTACAATGAAGGAAGAACTCTGCCCTCGCTTGCTCTTATCATTTCGGACAGTCGCTTCTATTAATAGCGTCTGAATGGTTGCTAAAGGCAAACTGAGAATCCATTATAAAATTATAGACAATATAGAATGTGCGCTATTTTGTAGTTTTTTGAAGAGAATATATGACTTTGCTGGCAATACACGTACTTCGAGGTTAGTCCTGCCAGGGATTTGCCATATTGCAGATCTAACAGGAAATTTATCTGAAAGCATGTTCAGGAAAAGCGAAGAATAAGTCATTCCGAACGTGTCGAACAGATTTCTAAATAGAAAATTGAAACGTGTCAGCAGGTAGCGGGATCTGTTTTAACTCATTTCTGTTCCTTTTCAATTCTCAACGACATCACGTCAACAGCAGAATCGTATACACGGAACCACTAACCAGATCGTTGGAGGCACAAAAGACACAGAAAACCAGGGCTAACGACGCTTATTTTGAGCCAAACGCGATTCTCCTTTAGCAGAACGTGCCAGCGAAATAACAAAAAAGAAAATGTAAAAGGGTAAGAAGAAAGGACACTGCCAGCGTAATTGTGTATAAGAGGAGCGAACGAAATGAATAGTGGCAAACAGGGGGGAGAAGAGCTGCGGTAATTTCATTGCAAGCAAGAAACCGAGCACGAACGCGACATACTGTACATATCTGACATAGAAATTTCCAACAGACGATATCACATCTGCAATAGAACATACTACGACTGCTTCACAGAACTTTACACTGCAAGATAGAATAGAATGAAAGCATTGAAGCGCTACTGCGACTCCAGAGGAGCGGAAACATTTGAATAATTATATTTTTCAAATGTTAATCTAGGCAGCCGCTTTTCTGAAATGATTGCCTGATTTGTTCGAGACAGAAGTATAAAGTGAACCGTCTTACAGCGACGACGCAATCCACGGCAAGCGTAAAAAATGATAATGCAGTTAGGCAGACTATCGAGAGACACCGTTAGACCTTTTGAAGTATATTCATGGGACGCTTCGCTCAAGACATCACTCCACGTCACCACCCACCAGAGGTGCCATTGTAAATCATGCAAAACCGACCATTCCCGACGATCAATTCATATCTCGTGCGCGGTCATCGTTTGTGCGCTGTTAAAAATTTGTCTCTCAACAAGAGGACTCCCTTCAGATGCCCGTCTAGTAGGCGTAGAAGGCAAACGAAAGTTGCGTAACTTCTATACTGTCAATCGATGTGACTGCTCGCGGCGCAAGTCGACACGAGAACTAGCATTCTATTCGTTCGTTCACAATAATGGCCATTCATTCATGTAAATTTCGTTTCAAATGTAACGCGGCCGCAATTTATAACGCGGTTGTTAGAGAAACGAACTCATGTGAATACGGGATGCGAGTATCTGGTCCATAAGTTCACGGAAACGGTATTTAAGAAGGTTCAGACGATTAAGGAAATGTGGAACTAGCGCCTGATGGTTCACTTCTGTTAGCCAATTTGAATGCACAACGGTCATAGACATTTAACAGTGTTCGGAATTGCCAACGACTCAACGATTATATACTTTCTTCTTAATATTTCACAATGAGTACCGCATATAATATTAATTCCCGCGAAATATTGGTTACGTTTCTGAACAGCATGCCGCATGTTAACTTGTCGATTAAAAAAAAAATGTATTTGTTCTGTCGGTATATCAGTTTTATAGCAAGCAGATGTTTCTACGAGTCTCCGATAATCGGTAATTAATAGATATGTTCCTCTACTTTCACAGCGCAGATCTCTCGTTCATAATACCGCCCATCCGTATGTTGGGCAATGTATAAACATATAGATGTATGCGCAATCGTATACTTCAGTTTAGCTCGTGCCAAAAATTATTCTTGTAATGGGTCAACTTCACCGATCCACGTCGTCGTTTCTACCATATCGTTGTTCGTTGCAGGTCATTGTTATCCTTGATCTTGGAACCACGTCATTTCTACCGTGAAAGTTCAACAGTGACTTTTCCATTAAACTAATAACATGACGAAAGCTGCGAAAATATGCAAAATTGCTCTCCAAGATGCGGCTTTCTCATTCACTCTTTGAAACGCTCTATAAGCCAGCGCTGCAATCCCTGCCAAGAAGCTATTTTTGTTAGGAGCCAGCTTTGAATCCGAAACGAAGTGTTGCGCGATGACGTCCATTGTCAGAACGCGCCACAAAAATCTATAAAACGACATTCGCACCGTTCGTCTTGATACACGCGATCTTACACAGTCTGAAGAAATGTTTCAATGCCGTTTTTTTATTTTCTGCCCAACCATTTTGAATATTTTTCAGAAATATTGATATTGTAACTTTGTAGCCAGTCACTGTGCCAACGCCGAATCTGTCAATTGTATGTTTCAAGCCTACAAACACTAAAAACATCGAAGTGCGCTTTAAAAATATTAAAATGACTAATATAACTACTTGGGATTGCGAATATCAGCGTTTCGAATAACGTATCGACGGAACTCAATACCGGAAATGCAATCTAAAATGAAAACTGTTTCGTCAAATTACGGCACTAGCAAAACAATTGATGTTTCATAAATACCGGAAATGCAATCTAAAATGAAAAACTGTTTCGTCAAATTACGGCACTAGCAAAACAATTGATGTTTCATGAATGCAGTGACGGCCAAGAAAGATTTTTAGTCTCAATGTCAAATAAGAAGTATAGCAAGAATTGTGGAGAACAAAAGCACGGCCAAGCGCGTATTCTTTAAATCTAGAAGGAAAGCCTGTTTTTACACAATTCGGCTTATAATTGTTTCTCTGGCTCTGTTCGTATTCACAGCTCGTAGGCAGAATGGCCACATAACTCTGCGTGTTTCCTGCGGCAGAATTTTCTGCCGGGCCAGATTCCAACTAAGTTTCAAGTGCTCCGCATGCATTTCATGCATTTCCGCATCCACTAAGCACATACATACATAGATATATGGATCTACGAAAGACGCGCGTAATTACGCGTTCCTGGTTAATGAATCGACACAGCAGACTTCTTTCTTACTTACGGAATGATGTGAAAAAATTACCTTGCCTAGCCAGCACAGGAAAGATATGTATGTTTCCGTTTAACATACAGCTTTCTGCACTTTTTACTACGTGCTTCGTTCTTTCATAGGTCACATTATAATAAAAATACCATTCTTTCCACCACAATTTCACGAAGTACGTTCCGAATTCGCAATGTATAAGGAAAAATCAATGAACGTGAAAACAATAGCTTACGTTGATATTATTTTATCCCGTGTCGACTCGAATGCCCCCTGTGAATCCACTTAACGGGTCGTTCGACGAAAAATAATTGACGAGACCTCGAAAGGTTGCAGGTGTTATGTAAATTCGTTCAAAGTTGGTTCGAACAAACAACGTTATGCTAAGTTATGCAGGAAGCTGAACGCAATTACTTGGGTGCATTCATTTACAAACACTAGAGGGAGAGTCTGTTATTTGTCAAGACATCAGTGGCGTCACATCCCTGTAATACTGTCCTCGTCAAAGTTCATATACACCTGCTTCTACACCGGTACAGTCTCCAACCTTGTGAAGTCAGCTTATTTCGAAATAAAGTGCAAATTTGATTGATTTAGTCTGCACGAATCCGATAGCTCCGAAGATTAGCCGAATTGTTGAAATAGACTAAATATACTCCTGTAAGACAATTTGAATTACAAACTGAGAATCTCGTCTAATCAGAAATATTGGTCTTTTTCATAGCGAAAGCGATGCCCGTTTACTACTGGCACTGTTTATCGTTGTATCAAATTTCACTTTTGATTACCCTTCCCCGTTGCACCATGATCAATCCTGGGATTTTTATCAATTCTAAGTAGCCGCTGCGGCGACATACGCGATGCCCTATTCATACGAGTTTGACACCTTTCGTGCTCTCTTTAGAGCTGAAACATATATTAGTTTCGTGGACAAAGTCGATCTCAAGCAACCGCGACGAGAGTGCAGGTGCATTTAGTCTCGATTGTATACCCGCCATTTATCAAGATATTACACAATGGTAAGCATTTTACGTGCTATAGCTACGTGTTCAAATATGTTCGTATCACCTGGCATAAATCTACGTTTGTTAATCTGCCAGTTAAGCAAAATTAACAGTGTAATCGCGTATCCTATCTTGTATCGTCATCACGAGTACTACGGAATATGCCGTTGAACAAATATAAAGGGTCTAATTTTGTATCATAATTGCCAGATTCGTTAAATCGAGTAGTCCGGAGGCGTTAACTATTTAAACTCGTACTGAAACGATCGTTTAATTTGTACTATAAGTACTAGTTTTATCGAATATGTCAGTAAACCAAATATTAACGGCCCAGTCTTGTATTATAACTATCGGTTACCGACCATTAGCCATCTAATCTTAAATCATAATTACTAGTTTCATCGAATGTACCAGTTTACGATTATTATCCATCCAATCTTACGTCACCAGCAGTTCCTTCGGATGCATCAGTCAATCAAGATGAGTTATTTAACTTGGTGTGTTTAATTGAGACTGTTTATACATCCTAAATGAATATTCATCAAATGTTTCTATAATTCCGCGATTCTAGGTAAATACAATTGAATAATTTTCCGACATCATAATGTAGCCGTCTAATTTTCTCTCGATACCCTTGCTGGCAATTACATATAGTAAAATGCAAGCCGATGAAAAATGTTCTAGTACGTCAGCGTATATGCCTTATCAACATTTCAGCGCTCATAGTCATGTTTTCCTTGCGGTAATGTTCGAGAAACTAGATTATAGATATAGATATACTGTGATAATACACGATTATCAAAAAGTACAGTTATAAATGTATCACCGGAGTTCCTTTAACAGTTAATTCCGGTCGTGCCGAGCCGAAAAACGGACTGGTTGTCGCTAAAAAAAACAACTGACCTTTTCGAAGGCTTCCAGCGCCGCTTGAGCACTCCGAGCATGAGTAACCCGATGTAAACGAGGTTCACCAGGTGCCAACGGGCTTCCGTCTCCCAGGAGCGTATCAAGGACCACCACCACCACCACCACCACCACCACCTCCGCCACCACCACCACCACCACCACCAGCACCAGCACCACTGCCACAACCGATCACCACCGGCGAGACCACACAGATGCCGGGCGGTGGCCTCGTCGATCTTCCCGAAAGATAACAATCGTCACTCGAGTCACACCATGTCACTACCCCGAATTCAACACTATCGCCCTCACTATCGCCGATCGGCCTTGTCTCCTTTTTATTTGCCCTGCTCTCACCGCCTTCTGCGACAATTCCAGAGTAAATTAACAATAGGAAATTCTTCTTGGCACATATCGCGCAAGAGGGCAAGGGTGCGTCTCAAGTAGCAAGGTTTAATAACAATGTGCTGACCGATTGTCAAGCAAATGAGAAATTCAACACGACATTCTCAATGGTATATATAGTCGCCCGGCATATTATCAGGGAACGATTTGTCTTAAATCCACTGTCAGTCATTGTTATCGCTAATGATACAGAACAAAGCGAGCAATGTCGAATGATCACCCAAGTGTGGCAAATTTCCGTTGAAAGAAAGAAAAGAAAAAAGTGTTCGAATAAAACGAAAGAAGAGATAATTTAGTATCGAAACCCATTGATTAGACCAAACCGCCTCATATCTTAATCATATCAAGAGAGATGCGTATTATTTTCCATCATCACACGAATCTCAACCTTCCTCCCACCTGACCCAGAACGACCCACCCGCCCACTTTTATTTGATGGATGAGCATCGCAGGACCATTGAAGATAGTAGCGACGTAGGACTTGAGCAGAGCGAATTTGATCGGAAATTTGATCGCGAATTTGATCGCAATAGTCGGATATAAATGATGTTAGAAGTATGCAACTTTGGAAGGTAAAGAAGCGGTGCTAATCCAGAAGGGAGAAAAAATTGCCGCGTTGGGGGTGTTGAATTTGTGGGGATGGTGAGAGCGGCAGCAGTTCGTTGCCACACAGAGAATTGCAGGTTAAAAAGAAATGAAATGTAAAATTGTGAGCACTCGCTCTGGGTGTAGTCGCGCAAGCGCGTTTGCAGTGTCACTCTTGCTTGGTCGCCCAATACTTTTGCAGTAGTGATTAATTAGCCGCCAACAATACTGGCGCGGCGGAGAACGGGCCGAGCCGTTCATTAAGAATCGACCGATAAATCACGAGTCCCCAGCTAATTAAGACGATAACTAATTAACCCTTTCAATGCCGTTCTCGACAGGCTTCGTGCCCTCCGCCGTCCTACTCTCTTGTCCTCTCTACATCGATCCTCTCCGTTTCGCAGGCGTGCCTACCCACTGAGAAGCGGGAGGTACTTCTGACTTTACGGTGTAAACACACGGTGTCGACATAACGTACGCTTCTTTTTTTACTACATTTTCTTAGCTATCTGCAAAAGCTGCACCGCATTTCTCCCCGAATTCCCAATGGATTCTAATTACTCGACAGAAACGAGGCTTTACTCGCGGGAGAAAGTGAAATAAATCGGAATGGCACGTTCGCAAAGGGATTTATCAAACCTACACTATTTCCATAACCGATAAGCTCACTTTTACGTAACGTAGACTAGCTGACAAGAAGTAGACTATAGAGGAAGGAGCATCTGATAGCACTCGATATTCTGACGCACAAATTTTCCACGATCCGAAGCTAAAAATGAGGGACAAAAGAGCTGCTAGAAAATATTTCGAATCGCATCGTGCAAATCGACGCGAGCGCGTCGAAATAATGGCCTGTGAAAGAAGAGCTCGACGTTCGTTTTCAACTCGTTCGAATTATGACGCGACAAAGGGTTGGACAAAATTCGTTCGCAGAAGGAAAAGGTGGAAGCGAGGTACGGTAACGGGGGACATTACCGTTCGCGTCTTTCAGCCTCGATTTTCGAAACTTGACTCGCACTTGCCAACACACGGAGCGCGAGCCCGAACACGACTGGGGAGCGTTGCGGAGTGGAAATCGCGGAGTGGAAACCGCGGAGTGGAAATCGCGCGCAAAAGACGCGAAACACGAACCGGCTGCGCGCCCAACTCGAACTCAACTGAAGAGACAGAGATGGCAGACACGCGGTACTCCTCCCCGGCTGAGCTCAACTTCCCCCACGCTCCTCCTACACCCGAGACTCACCCCCTCTACCGATCGACCAGGTCCGGCACAACCTTCCCGCACGCCACTTCCTTCTTCCAATTTCATTTTGCCCGAACCACCTTTCTAACAAATTACTTCACGTCATTTCTGCTGTGCGGTGCCGCCGCGCTACGTCCAAAACAAGACATGAAATACAAAAGAGACATGTTACGACTTTCGCGTTGTCCATTCGAATTGTCTCCAAACGTTTAATTTTAATTCTCCGCAATTTCTCTCATCTTAGGGACTTTCAATTATGGCGGATGGTTTCGTATGCGCCGGGCCGCCGACCGTGAAAAGTTTCTTTAATAACGCGAACAAAAATATCTTATGACATTTAATTTGTATCTGTCTCGTGAAACTGTCCCTCGTTTCCCGTCGCCCGTGGCGAAAGCCCGTACCTACTTTGCTTTCTATTTTTCCTGTAATATATGCACTCGCTACCCTTGCGCGAAAACAGGAAAATTATGATTTTTCATTAAGCCACAGTCGCGTGTCACCACAAATTCGAGTCATAATTACTATGAAAAGAGGGCAAAACCTGATCGCCGACCGCAATTACGAGGATCGGAGTAACGCTTTTACATCGATCCCTCAAATTACGCGATCGTTTTCATATGCAGCGTTCAATGTATACCCCATCATAATACTCTGGCTTACGCACTCGATAAATGAATATTTCTAAGGTACTTATGGGAGAAAGAAGTAGCTGATCAACGTGAATCGAAAGATATTTAAACGATTGAAAATATATGGTAAACTGTTAACTCTCGTGTATGAGGAAGTGCAAAAGAAGAAGAGGAGCGAATTGATTAGTGTTCCGGGGGGCACAGAGCTTCTTTTGAACTGCTGTCCATACTCCGGAGGAATGATCTGAGTTCGGCATAGAGGTGACAGAAAGGCGGCTTCGGCGGCACTCGGCCAGGATCGTGCGCGATGTACGAGGATCGATTTTTCGCCGTGGATGCATCGCCGTGGATGCATCGCCGCGGATGCATCGCCTTACACAACACACCGACTTGCCTCTTGGCAACTTCCCATCAATAAGATCGTCCACCGAAGCCATTTTTCCTCTCCTTTTCCATTTATCGACGAGACGTCTTTACGATTCAATCGATAGACCAACGACTGTTAACGGAATATAGGTGACTCGAGCTATTAAAAGGTTCGCCATACGGACTGGTTTCGTGAGAAACTAGGAGGAAAGAACGACACGGTCTGCGGGTTCGAAGATCCGATTAATTCGACGACAATGTGTGAAGTAATTGGCGCGAAAGACGGATAGGGTGAGTGGAGGGTTTTTCTGGCCATCCGACGGAGTCGTGATTTGAGATCGGCTCGAAGCTTTTTCGGGTCAAGTTCGTCAGCGTGAATAATAGTCGGCGGAAAGTAGCTGCAGGTGAAGAGAGAAGACGACGGCGGCGGCCCGGATGGTCGGTAACATTAACGACTGCGAGACTGGTTTCTCAGGATTTCACGGTCCTCCGAACAGGTAGTGCCTGCAAGACGACGCTCAACTACAGCCTGGGAGGGGTGGAAGAGAGATCGAGGGGAGGAATCGGCCTGGTAAACCCGTCATTGAAACTGATCGTTCCTTGCAGGAGGCACTCGTATTCTGCGCCTCTTATTCATGAGCAACTCCTTTCGACCACCTGCACTCACGTTTTTTCTTTTTCACGCATTTGCCAAAAATTCCAATTATTCGCTCCTTCGTTACTTCGATTGCTATTACCAAGAAACTTTCAATGCTCGCGGTACTCTCAATCTTGAGAACCCTACTCATCTAACCAACAAATTCTGATAATGCTTCTTCGGTTTACATTCATTTCCGTCACTGTTCTAAACTCATTTACTTAGACAACTGTTTTCCATATCAATGGAATTTACATAGTTCGATGTCATCCCGATTTCCTTCTTGCAAACATTTTATTCTTTCTTTCAATAAAAATTTGCTAGAAATTGTTTTTATTATTGAGAAAGTCGAACAGGCTTCCCTCTATTCAGCAAACTTCGACAATCTCTTCCTAATTTTCCCCTCGCGTTGATACGTATTAGATAGGAAAGAAGTAGGACGAATTATTATTAGACAACCGACACCCGTTATTAATGACATGCTTTGTTTCCTGTTATATACGCTGATACGTTACTCGGGCATCTGGGCCAGTGCAGCTATTTTTGAACTATTGTTAGAAAAATTTCCTACAAAACTAAAAGGAGAATTTATTGTAGAACTTATGCGGAATGTTATTTTGACATGACTCAGATATTAACTTAGATATGTCATACAATGTTTTAAATAACACCAGAACTATTAGCTTTCGCATCTTGCAGCGTAAGTAAACTTTGGTAAATGAATTATTTAACTATAGAATCAAGGGAAAAGCTAACCACAAACTATTAATGCTTACACGTGACTGTCGTCTGGAACTTCGGTAAAACAGGATATCTTCTACAGTAAATTTAAGAACCCTTTTTCACATTGACAAGCTATGTGAAGATTTTGGCAACTTTTCCCCCATTTTCCTCTCTATAGTCAATTTGTTTCCCCGCTTTTATAGCAAATATATGTTCGAAGTTTAAACTGAACTCCTTTAGACTAACTTTCATAATTATTTTTGCTAGCAGTAAACCTATAATAGTAATAATAATAATAGTAGTACTAGTAGTCGCAGTAGCAATAGTAAAAAAAAAAATAGTTTCTTAACCGGGAACATCGATATTCTCTTAACTCAGTCCTGTCACCGACGAGGATAAAGTAGCGGCCGCGAAAAAGAAAGAGCGGAATCGCGACGAAGCGAAGGCGCGGCTTAAAAACCGGACTCCTCGGTCTCGTTACAGTGCCAAAGAAACGGAACAGTTGGCGAGATGAGGGCGCAGGTGGATGGCCAGATGGCCGGAAAGAGAAACACTCAATGAAGGTATGAAAGAATCGTCCACTGCATTCTTACACTACCGGTCAAACTTGAGTACGTTACGCGAAATTCAATTCAACAGTGAACGTTTCAAGAAAATGAGAAAATAAAAAGATTTAACATACGTTAATCATATATTAACCCACTGTGACGTCGGGGAGGTGTCATAAGGCAATCGCGTCTAATCGATCTGATCTCTCTAGGTACGTACAACCGAGCAGTTAATATAAACAAGAAATATAAAGCAAACTAAGGGTAAAAAACATTAACATTAACAGAACACTAAAATTCCGTAGTAACACCCCAGTCATCAGGTGATGTTAAACATATTGAATGTAAAACAAAAAATACACCGAATTATATCTTAATAAGTGAGCACGCATTATGCGAGAGCAATTACACCTAAACAGCTGTATACTGCACAAGAATATTTGGGATAACAAATTTCAATGTCATCCTAAATATAAAGTTAGCATCGAATCATGAAGAAAAGAGTATTGCAAATAAAGGGTTTTTCAATAGCTATGTCCGAAATTTGACAGCAAGTTGCTCTGACATTTCAGGTGGCAGCACTGTCACTCTTCGTTGTTTATGTTTTGCCATAGATACCATTTAACGATGGAGCGCTATACCGTTCAACAACGCGTCGAAATTGTTGAAATTTATTATAAATATTCATGTTCTGTTCGCCAAACTTTTCGCGGGCTACGAAATATTTACGGCCGAAATGATCGTCCAACCGAGCGATCAATTCAACGAATTATCGCCAAATTCGAGCAAAGCGGATGGACCTAGATGACATGTGGTTCCAACAGGACGGCGCAACGTGTCACACGTCTGGCGTTACACTGGAGTTGTTACAAGAAAAGTTTCCAAAACGCGTTATTTCCAGAAGAGGCGATGTGGAATGGCCGCCAAGATCGTGCGATATAACGTCCTTAGACTTTTTTCTCTGGGGCTACGTTAAGTCACTGGTTTATAGCAACAAGCCTACAACAATTGACCAACTGGAAAAAAATAATATTCGAACCATCAGTGAGATCAAGGCCGACTTATGCAAGAGAGTCATACAAAATTGGACCTCTCGGATCGAATCCTATAAACGAAGCCGCGGAGGCCATTTGAATGATATCATTTTTAAAACCTAATGGTATCGAATGTACTTTAATCCGCAATAAAGGTTTCCGTCATATGTCGCACACAACTTTTTTTATTCCATTTTAAAGTTCAGACACGCTTAATGAAAAACCCTTTACATGTACATAGACAAATAAAATATAAATTTTTATAGTTTTTTTAATTTGTCATTAATTCGGCATTAATCAGTTATCACAATTTGATCCTTTCAACAGTTTCGAAACATGACTCTATAGCAAAGTGCCCAGTGATACAGTTCGGTGCATTTCAAAACAATAATTTACGCTGTGCAAGTTTACATAAATTGACATCAGGTCAGCATTTGCAAGTAACGTATCCCGTATCCCGTATATGATACACGAAATAGCAGCTAATTTAAACGGCACTCAATACAATTGAGCTTGCCACACAAATTTCAATGACAAAAATATGTTCATATGAAAGTTGTGATGCTAAGTGCGATTCTAAGTATTTACATAAGAAATATGACACGACGAGCATAACGACTAATATGGAAGACTAATCCATCGATGAAGTCGTGTCGTTTTTCTTCGGACATGCATACGCATGTCCCCACTGATCAGGAATGTTTAACAGGGATCAAGAGCTTTTTTATCGATTCGATCACCATTCGAAATAAGACGAGAACGACTTTGTACACATAGACCTGTCTAACAGTTTCAAAAATTAATACAAAACTCCACGTCATTGGGAAAATATATACATGTACCAACTTTCAATATCAATTTTGCGTAACCCTTAAAAAGTGATCGGATAAACATAAAATTTCGATACCTGTTTTTCGAAAGTTATTGGGTTGGAGGGAAAGTTCTGTCGTATTTTTAATAGGCAGGTAATTATTCTTGTAAATAAAAAAAAAACATCTGGCTAGTGAGTCATTCGGATTTTTTTTTGTTTTTTATAGCTGCTGTATAATATAAAAGGAGTCCTTTTTTACCTTTCATCATTTACTTGTGAAATTTAAAGTGAAAAACATGTCAGTAAATAAAGTGCATTTGTAACACTGCATTTTGTATGAATTCCAAAAAGGAAGCAACGCATCGGTTGCATGTAAACATTTATGTGCGGTATTTGGAAAAGATATTGTAAATGTTCGTTGGTCATGTGTTGGTCATCAAAGATGGTTTAGCAAATTTCGTTCCGAGGACCTGAGCCTCCAAGAAAGTGATCGATCTGGACGACCATCTCAGATCGATAATGATGTTTTACGATCCATGTTGGAAAATAATCCATATTTAACAAGTCGAGAAATTGCAGAAGAGTTTGGCATTCATCATACAACACATTAAATGTATTATGATTAATATTAAACATATATTTTTATAAATTAATTCAAATATTTTCTTTAAAATACGACAGAACTTTCCCTCCAACCCAATATACCGACCGCTCGAAGTACGAGATTCAGGCTGTGAACGAGTACTAAAACGCAGGCATTACCAAAAATACTGGCAGCCCATACACGGGCACATTTAACCGACATTCCCGATCAGTTCGAAACGTGTACATCAAGTATACGTATTTCTGCCTAAACTCAGAGAATTCGCTTAAACTTAACACTTGACCGTTGCAAGCCAATACCATATTAGAGGATATTAAAAAATATTGATGCTGTATAATTATGTAAAAATAAAAAATAATGGAAAACAGGGAGGAAAATTTGGTGGTTGCAATTGTCAAGTGAGCCCCAGGTGAGACATATCACTTTAACGCCTAGTACCCAGTCGCAAGAGAATAAGTGACAGCCGCACTCTGGCCCTGCCCACTTAAAATCTACCATTCATAGAGGAGTATGCTACCTGCCTGCCTAAAACCTATATTTAAAAATGCCTATCCTGTGTGCTAATACATCGGCATGAAAGCTGGGCCTAACAGATGCCACACACGAGTAGAGTTTTTATTACGCGAAAACTCTACTCATGGTCGCTATGCTCGTCATTAACAAAAATTGATGGGAGTTAAAATTGTAACTCACCGCCCGGTCAGCATACCACTGGAACACGCACCATCGACGGATCCTTGACCCTCAGTTCCTAGACCCTCTAGCTCTGCATTCTGCATTCTGAACTGTGACGTGTGGACAACCGAGCATGGATTGCAGACCTTCTGATTGCATGCGGCCAACTCTTCTGTTAGATGCCTATTCAGCAAAGCATAGTCCATTGACCCTCAATTAGGATCAAGTGGCCAGGAGCAGACATAGCAGACTCTCAGATTGTTCTTCATCTATTGACTCTACTACGCGAAATATATTAAATCGGCACAACAACACTGACTCTAATTCCCGATCGCGGTGTGCATACACTGTCTCTAACGCGACATGAATAATACACTATGATTAGCGGGACTTAGAAAATGGGAATAAGCACTGATTTTATTTTGCGCGAATCTACCTTTTAACACTTTGACTGCCATGGTGGTCATCGGTGGCCGGCGCAAAAGGTCTCACGAAAAATTCAAAAAGTATCCAATCGGTAGCATTTATAACTTTGTAAATGCAATTAATATTAAATAGTCATTCAATTTTTTGGTATCCGATACCTTCGCATTATTTTGATTTTGCACAACTCAATCATATTCTGTAGTACTTTATCACATTGCGGTTATAATATAGTAAAATACGCACAGCAGTCAAAGTGTTAATGCAAAAGGTTGAAGCTAAATAGAGCCTGTACGACTCTGTGGGAATTACTCACTCGACAGCAAATTTGACTCTACGATCGCATTGCACGCGATCACTAGAATTTATTAAATATTCTATAATACATCCCGTACTCCACAATGGGAAATTGCATGTATAATTGTAGCATCAGCAAAACGGACGTAGATGCGTCGCGTAAAACTGTCGTTGGGCCATCGGGCCCTACCGGATTAAGATAAGGCGGTAGAGGTCCGTATAAAAGGCGGACCCATTTGCGACGCGAGTTTAGTCTTAGTTACAGTCTTAGTTCAGTTATATTTCAGTAATAGATCGGAGTTTTAAGTTGTCGTGCAGTTTAAGTTGAGTTGTCAGTCAGTCAAGTTGAGAGTGTAGTTCAGTCCAGTATAGATACGTTTTCTTGCCGTTTACCGAATAGAAGTCGGATTGCCATAGTTTTACTTTCATTTTGTATTTATATGTATATATTAGTGCTTCTATTTATCTTTAATAAATTATTCTACTCAATATAATTCCGCATCACACTTCGACATCACCTAACATCTTATATCCCTACATAATGAAGAGAAATGAAGTGGAAAATAGATAATAAAAGAAATAAAATAGAACGGGACGTACCAGAGAATATTGACGGGGGGAATTGGATGGATTCGCGGATCTCAACACACGCGGGTGGAAATCACCGAAAGGCGCGCGTGCCTCAACATACGCGGATGGAGGCAAACCTTCGAAATCGTGTATTCTACGCTAAGATAAAATCTATTTCGCGGCGAACTATGTGTTACCAAGGCAACATTATTCGGCACGCGTCCGCCTCAACACGCGCGAGTGGAGGCAAGCGGATTTAACACTAGAACTACCAAGGGGCTCAAAATGACTTGTTTGACATTTCTTATAATTATAACTCATTTCAGGTACATTTTGTTTCTGAAAATTTTGCACGACTTTTTCTAAGATATACAAATAATTAATTCTGTAAAACAGTTTTTTTTTTTTTTATCATTTTGTTGTAAATTTGTATGCAGTATACCTACATATACCGAGATGAGTCATTTTGACCCCCACGGAACATTGGTTTTCGGTGCTGAACAGCATTTTCTCTGATATTTTGGAATAGTGTTATGAGGCATATAAAAACTTGCACTGAAGCAGAAGCTCGCCGAATTCTGAATGACCATGACTGGACTGTATCGTTAGCAGAGTTGAATACGTTTATAGCAATTTTATATGCTTGTGGTGCATACGAAGCAAAAAACTTAAAACTTCCATATTTATGGTCCAAAAAATGGGGTCCGAAATTTTTCTCTGAGACAATGAGCAGAAATAAATTTATCGAAATTCTTCGGCTAATTCGGTTCGATAACAAAAATGAAAGAAGCCAAAGATTGCAAACAGATAAATTTGCATTAGTTTCAGAGGTATGGAATAAATTAATTGAAAACAGTCAAATATGTTATAAACCAGGTGCTACCGTTACAGTTGATGAGCAATTATTCCCGACGAAAACTAGATGTAGATTTACGCAGTATATGCCAAACAAGCCGAATAAGTTTGGTATAAAATTCTGGTTGGCGTCGGATGTAAAAAGTAAATATGTTGTAAATGCATTTCCCTACTTAGGAAAAGAGGAAATGAGATTATCCGTACCTTTAGGTGAATTTGTTGTCCTAAAACTTATAGATCCATATATTGGTTGCAGGAGAACAGTTACAACAGATAATTTTTTTACAACTTTGCCATTAGCAACAAAACAAATAACTAAAAGAACTTCCTTAGTTGGCACCATTAGACAAAATAAGAGAGAACTAGCCAAACTTGCAAAATCAAAAAAGGATAACGTGTCTCGTTTCTCGATAGTACTTTACAAAACAGAAAAATGTACTCTGACCATATACAAGAGTAATGCCAATAAAAAAGTATTAGTGCTCAGATCAAAACATAAGTCAGTGAAAATTGAAAAAGATGGCAAACGTTTACCTGAAACGGTTACATTTTATAACAATACCAAATTTGGCGTAGGTATTACGGATCAAATGGCTCGGAAATATACTGTGAAAGCTGGATCCTGAAGATGGCCATTACAAGTGTTTTACAATATCCTAGATATTGCCGGAATAAATGCCTGGATATTATATAAAGAAACAACAGGAGAAAATATTTCAAGAAAATATTTCAGTCGATCTACAGTTCAAGCAGAAGGAATATCATCATTTATATCGTCACAAAACCAGATACATATTTCGATGAAACGTAAACGGTGTCAAATAGCACAGTGTACTAATAATAAAACGAACAATATTTGTGGTACATGCCATAAACGAGTCTGTGGTAAATGTTCTGCTAAAATAACTGTAACTTGCAAAAAATGTCTTTGATTTTTATGCATGATTATTTAATAAATTTTTGCTATTATATTACTATTATTATTCAGATTATATTCAATTTTTGTTCATAAAAATAAGAAATATATAAAAACGTAAACATTGCTGTCTTTTATGAAATGTCTTAGTAATTTAAGAAACAAGTCATTTTGACCCCTCCGGTAGAAGTAGGTATACGTCAATCGTCGGTATTTCTAGTGTTAATCGAGCAACACAGAATCGAAAGACCGACGAGAGGTCGCAAAGCTGCTGAAAGAAGACTGGAAAATAGCAACAACAAACTTTTAGCATAAGTTCATTTTTCTCTTACTGCAAATGCTGACTTTATAGTACAGAAAATCTGTTAATCGAGATGAAAAGTAAACTGACTCTATGCCTGATGATAATTTATTTAAATATTCATTGGAATGGATTATTGGGATAGAAGGAAAACGCGAATCGCAGCCGTTAGTCACTATGATCCTTGAATCAGATAAAAAGATTTGATTCAAGGATGACAGTGTCCAGATCACACCACGTGGAGGTAGCTGCAAGTGGTGACCTATACATTTTACTTCTCAAACACGTATGTAACACACTGCATGATAATTTACAATTAGCGAAGTAAGATACATGGAAAAATATTCAGACGACAAAGAGCAACAAGCTAAAACAAGCCAAGTGATGCGTAGAATGATGCTGTATGTAATTTATACATTATTTTTGTAATATATAACGGACACAGCCTAAATCTATGTAGCAAAGTAACTAAGAGCAAACTGGGAACATGTCAAAACTGGTATAAAATATTGATACGTGACAAAAATAATATATTCAAAACAGGAACACACAATAGATATAATTGTGACTTACCAAAGTTGTACACATATACAGCGTAGATAAAGTAATGGTATAAGTTAGTTAAAGCAGACCCTCCGTTGCTGTCCATTAGGTGAGAAAGCATTGTCGCTGCAATTATCAGTATACTCACTGCGTCTGTAGGCTATACCTGAAAGTTAAAATTAAAAATGAATTGCATATAAACGTTGGGAAGCATTAAAGTACTTATTATTAAGCATTAATCATCTCAGTGAAACGATATGATCACACAGAGGACACATGTCAAATGACCAAGAAACGAAGACAAACCAATTATAAATATGAAAAGCACATGGACGTATCGTTATAGCAAAACAATGTCTTTAGTACTTTAAATAATTGCACGATCTTTGCAGTATCGTTCTTGTAAAAGAAAGACGCTTGTCAATAGAGAAGACCATTCTGCCAAAAACCGAAACACCTGAACAGTGCCTTATTGGAAGACTAGAAAAAAAGAGTAGAGAAAGCTGTAAACAAAAATGTGAATATAAAATTGGCTCACAAGCCAACTAAAAGATTATACATGAAGAAATCCAAACGTTGTACACCTAGAAATGGCATGGTTTTCAGTGAAATCATCCAAGCAAAGAAATGAAACCGTCGACTCAACAGGCATGTCGACGAAAAAGCCTTGAAGTCCTGCGTATCCTAATAAATATTTTGGAATCACGATAAACCGTAATGATCCTTTTCCGTATCACATCCAATGATCCAGTACATTCAGAAATGCGGCACATTAACTGAAAATCTGAAAGCGATTTAATTTCTAGTAGGAATGTTGGTGAGAAACGTGGCAATTCGGGGTTCACGTAATGGCTGACAAGGACGC
Source organism: Cryptocheilus praepositus (assembly GCA_033815515.1). Classification (NCBI taxonomy): domain Eukaryota; kingdom Metazoa; phylum Arthropoda; class Insecta; order Hymenoptera; family Pompilidae; genus Cryptocheilus; species Cryptocheilus praepositus. The sequence continues at coordinate 152,251 of JAWWQZ010000314.1, forward strand.
CGGGTGCTGCACACCGCCCGGGCGATCGAATATTGGATCAATGAAAGATAATATGGTACAAGCAGGTTGGAAAAAGTATGATGTTCAATTTCTCTCACCTCCTCGCAGAGATAGAACGCAAATTTGGATGTGAAAAGGAAGTTTACGCGGCTTGAGGTTTCGGAAATGTGAGGAGCGACGTGGAGTGTGCAGATCGCCGCCATGACGTCCGAAGAAGGGAGGGATTAATCGACGATCGGTTCGAAGAAGGAACACGAGCGCTACCTGCCGACCTGCGCGGCAACCTTTCTTTCTTACACCGCGCACATTCAATTTCAATATTACTTCGCATTACTCTACACAACTGACACTGCACACTTCTTCAAACTTAATTAACCCTTTGCACTCCGAGCACTTTTTAGCAAGAGGTTTCAGCTACTCCGAAAGTGTTTACAATGTTGCGACCGCGCAATTGAGAAAGGTCAAAGACGTTGCCGTATCATTAAAGAAAGCTTGTTTTGAAATTGAATTGTTGAATTGATTGTCAAAAAAATGAAGTGTCATTTGAAACCTATGTTTTATTAACAACATTACAATGTAAAGAATATAACAATACATAAAAATAACAATTATCTTTTGAAATTCTTCATTGTATTTTTATGATATTGTGAAAAGCAATCCCCAAGATGCATTCGTGGTTTGCCAGGACAAGTATCGCAATACTCACTAGTTTCATGCCTTTCACCTTTCTTCTGCCTGTTGGAGCAAACGACACAATCTGTTTTTTTACCCTTCCGCATTACCTGAAGCTTCCCGTTTAACCGTATCTCAACACATGCAGATACAGAAGATGAAGCTCTCGATCTTTCTTATCGAAAAATTGTTAACCAGTTGATCCACTAGCAGTTTCACATATTTCAAATGTGTTAATGGTTTCTCATTTCGAGTTTTTTTTACAGTCTTATATATAATATATGAATTGATAACACATACTTATATGCCCCAAAAAAACATTTTCCTCCACCACTTCAGAGATTTCCTCAAAAAACAATACGTGGCGCGTGCCGAAACATCTTCCTACCCGTATAAAAATGATACAATGTTGCCTGTAGATGCTGGCGTGTCGTGTCGCCGCAGCGGCGACAACGGAGTGCTATGGGCTATAATACGTGTCGCCGTAGCGGCGACAACGGAGTGTAAAGGGTTAACATTATATTGAAATTATTGCATTTCAAATTCATTAAATCAAATTATTTCAATTATGGCTACCTGCCGACCTGCGCGGCAACCTTTCTTTCTTACACCGCGCACATTCAATTTCAATATTACTTCCGCATTACTCTACACAACTGACACTGCACACTTCTTCAAACTTAATTAACATTTTATTGAAATTATTGCATTTCAAATTCATTAAATCAAATTATTTAAATTATATTATTTTTCGATCATTTAACGAAACACAGTACAAAGAGGCTTAAAAACTTTCCAACTGCATCGAAAAGTTCACAATAGTTTTGGATATATGGCTGAAAATTGGTCCAAAGTTAAATTGAAATTAATCTGGTTTAAAACTTCCTGATTTTAGCAATCATTTCTATGTAACTTAATACTTTTAACATTATGCCTTGCACTTAAATCCACTTATTAAGAAGAAAAATGTTGATTATGTTCTCTTGTTGTTCTTAATGTTGTTCTCTTGCTGGCGTCCTAGGATTGTCAGGAATATCGTTTATTATTTATCGCTTCATTAATCATTTCATGTAAAATTGCTCTCCCTTTAAATCTCATTTACAATACTTCTAAGGACTTTAATCTGCTGTGTAGATACCAATCAGAACGCTGCATTGAAATTTGACAATGCAGATCCATTAGTTCAACGTAAATACCTACAATTTATTGAATATTTTTGCGGGGAGGCTGATGCTGTCTTTGCTGATATGTTATAATCGTTTTTACCTCATTCATTATCGATTAAAAGTGAAGATTATGAAAAGTGGTTGTTTAACTTTGTGTAATTTTGACCATTCATCCAAAATGTTGGAGGACGTTTTCATAATTCTGACTCTCTCTGAGTATCTGAAGCAGCACAAAGGGATACATATATAAATTATATGCATGAGAATTACAATATTCCAGATAAGATGCATATTCGTTTTCATTTTTCACTCATTCTCTCTTAAGACTGTTATAACCCCTCTGAATCTCTTTATGCGATTATTAACTTCCCACAAATTCCAAGCTGTCAAATGAGTTTTATCATCTGCTGAAGACTTCACACGTCATTTAGTTGAATTTTTATCATACCTCAGGACCAGTTGCAAATTTTTGAACATGTTTAACATGTTTATGCATCTGCATCTCCTCTCCGTTTCCAAACACAAAGTTCATTGGAGAATATTTCTTCTTCCATTTCATTTTAGGTGACATTTTTCACTGTCATTCCTCTATTTTTGGCCACATCTCACAAACTATTCCGAATTTTGCACTTTGGCTTGCGTCGTTCTGCTTTATCCTCGACCCTCTTCAATATACTAAAGGCAATCATGTCAGAGGACCATCATTTTTTTGCAAAAATAACAAGGGTATTTCTTAAAAGTTCCTCCATTTCTTGAAGGGCCTCACGCGTCTAAACTAGTGGTCGAAATCTTTTGGCTATACAGATTGTCTTAAAGTTTTTGATACGTTTAATATGACGTGCTAAATATTTATTTTTTGTTTAAAAAAGGATTGCATCGTCATAGGAATCTAATACAATGAGGAAATCAACAGCCTCCGTGGCGCAATCGGCTAGCGCGTTCGGCTGTTAACCGAAAGGTTGGTGGTTCGAGCCCACCCGGGGGCGTGTTATACTTTTTATACTTATTGTCTCTCACTTTATATTATATTTTACAATAGAATGAAATCTATTAACCCTTTCGCGGCGAACAGCGCGTTTTGACGCTCAGTTATAGATGCTCGCTCTGAGCGAACGGCGTGTTTTGGCGCCGTTCACTTGTTATCAACGTCTGCTCAATAACGTTCATTCAGTGGATTGTTCTCGATGCGTTAGCAGTACACGCTTCTTGTGCAGAGATTTTTTACATAATCGAATATAATTATACATAAATTTTGCCCCGATGATGGACTCTTTTGGATACAAAGGTAAAAATCAAAATACATACAACACGAGACACCTACTTTTAATCCTTTGCACTCGGTTGTCCCCTCTGAGGGGACAACGTAAGTCTAGCATATCACTCGGTTGTCCTCTCTGAGGGGACATGAAAGTTTATTAACGATTACGGAGAATGAACTTATTCCACCGCAATTTTTTAAGAAAGACGTGTTCTCCTGTAGTTTTCTATTAAAATGGGACAAAAAACAAATCGAAGTATGATAAAATTAACAAGATCCATGATAAATAAATCAACCGTTTTACACATCGAAAAAGAACGTGCGAAGTGGATTCACGACGGACTATACACTTCTCTAATCCGTTGAGCAATTTGTAGATTTACTGGATTAGGCATACAAAGGTACACGGGTATGACTCAATGATATGGGAAACTTGATAAGATAATAAAGAAAACCGAAAACTGAGAGAAGAAATTTACAAGATCTCAGTTCGCAATTCGCAATTCGAATCTCAGAAGAAAGAAAACAGCAAAAACCAATGACACACCACAAGTTTGTGAAAAGTCTTGTAAAGCAGTTGAGAGGTGATTTTCGATTTTTCAAAAACACCAGGTGAAAGGCGGCAAACAACATTTTATTGTTAACCCTTTGCACTCGACTGTCCCTTCTGAGGGGACACGAAGATACTTCGTGTTATTACTGAGGAAAATGTATATACAGAAAACGTTTGTTCAAATATTTGTTTCCTTAAGATTTTTCCGGGGAGTTACAAATTAAGGCAAGGAGATAGAATTAATAATCTGTGTGCTATTTAATATTTAGTAAATTCGTGGTCAATAAACTGAGAGGAGAATTCTAGCGACTGCAAGAACAACCTTCTATATATTCCTGCAATAGGCTGAATGATAAACTGCAAGTTATTGTATAAACATTGTATATGCTTGGAAGAAAAAATGACACGTGAAAGATCATAAACAAGTTATTACTGCGATATGTGTTTGAATAAACCCGCAATGCACATTGGTGAATGAACTATGACGCATTCGAAAAGAATAGGCTATAAAATTTCAATTTTGTTTCAACATAAATGTATCAGCAAAGTTGGATGCAAAACGTGCTTTGAGCAAAGTATTTTTTTCAAAACTATACCATTTTTAACGAAATGTTGCGCTATTCGCTACTTCGTGAAGAAACATGTCCGAGTGCAAAGGGTTAAACGTGTACAAATCAACCTGCTATGCATATTGGGAATTACTTCAGACTTTACCATACTGTAGAAAATTATAAAAAATAAATTTTGATTTTTTTTTTGTAAATATGTGTTCTTCAATGTCCACAAATTCATATAAACCAAATTTCATTATAATATCACTATAATATCACGTTTCCAAGGGTGTATGTTTTCGCGAAAAAGTGGCGTCGAGTTGCTGGTAGGTAACGTCCGAAACGGTGCCGAGTGCAAAGGGTTAATCCTTTCGCTACGAGCGTCGCCTATAGGCGACATCCGCGCGACGACCTGTGTGTACGAGTGTCGCCTATAGACGACATCAGCGCGACAACTTGTGTATACGACCGGCGCATATAGACGACGTCAGTTTGATACCACTTGACCATTAATAGAACGACATTTTCCGTCAGCTTATAAATAAGTAGGGAAAAACCAAGGAGAAGGTGTGTTGTTTGCCATGCGAACGACAGAAGACGCGAAACTGCGAACGATAGAAGACACGAAACGCGGGTCCGTACAGCGGTGACGCTCCTACGGAAGACACTGCCGTAGCGAAAGTGTTAAGTAGTTCTGAATCTGATTCTGAAAACATTGAGGAATTACAAAACATCGATCTGCGGCAATTTTTTTGGAGCGCACAAAATTTGGTTCCAAAAGTTTTTGATTTTGATGAAAATCTATCAGGAATCAAAGCAAATATTGACGATAAATCGTCAACATTAGAAATTTTTCAGCTCTTTTCCGAAAGTATGGTTGAACATATTGTACGAGAAAGTAATAATTATTATTCCACGAAAACTGTACGCAGTAGCCACTCACGATTGCTGGCATGGAAGAATACAACAGTGACCGAAATTACCAACAAAATCGGCTCCGCACACCGCAATAGAAACGATTCGCGTATCGCGTTGTCCGCGCGTTCGAACTTCTACCGTCGCGCCGGCTGCTTCGAGCGCAATTCATTTCTGAGCGCTTCGCCGCGAAAGGGTTAACCAGGAAGATATCATTATAAATCAAGACTGTAAATGGAGGATGCTTGCATTATAAAGCGCCGCGGAGGAAAGAGTTATGTTCTGGCACTTTGTGTGGTTGAGGTGTGTGCTGCTTCAATTGTGTTTCGTTATAAAATAAACTGCTGTTACGTTTTTAGCAATTGATTTTAGTCAGAGTATTTTATAATCGTAGATTAGAATTTTTTTCCTATGGTACGCTTGAGAGCAAATGAGAAGACGGTGTCGAGCTTAACCTTTAACGGACGAGAGGCGACTCTCAGTCGCCACGGTGTTTCGCGCGGCAGGACGAGTGGCGAGTGAGAGGCGACACTCGGTGTATATGTTAGATTTTGTTATCTCCAAACAACAGGGTCGCACTATTGGTTCTGGAAAAGGTTCCTTAGCTATCGATGGTCTCTTATACAATGTATGAAATGATTTACCATAACACAGATAAGATATTGAAACATTCTTCGATGAGTGTAGCTCTGACAGTGGTTCCGACATCGGTTGAGACTTGGCAAGCGTGGCAAAAGCATCAGAAGAATTTTTTGTAAAGTTTGTAGTAAAGATTGTAAGATTTGTTCTACCCGAAACAAGCCACTGTGGAAGACATGAAACCTCATATTATTGTGATAGATGTCCAGAAAAGCCACGGATGCATCTTGGTCAATGCTTCGTAAAGTATCACACACAGCGAAAGTACAGAACATAGTTGTAGGATGTGTGATTTTGTATGAACGAGCAATGAGAAAGTGTACGTATGAGAGAGAGAGAGAAAGCGAGAGTGAGAAAGAATGCATGTGTCTATATTTGTTATTACAAAAGTTCTCGAAAGAATTTACTATCATGGAAATCAAACAGTATAAAAGTGTTGAGCACGATATTAAAATAAGTGAGTCTTTGCGAATCTTTCAAGAGTAACAGTGTGTGCGTCTTAACGAATGTTCAGAGAATATCAGCGAATGCGAGTTTTGAGCGAACCTTTGTCAGCATTTAATGCAGAGTGCAGTGCGAGTAATATTATAACCATTACTTTTGTCATTAAACCCGTTTAATATATCATTCCAATCAAAAATCCTACATAATTTTTGTAAAAATAAAGTTTTAAAGGTGTAAATATAGATAAATAATCGAAATATAACGTTTTTATGAGATAATTTATATGTAAGATCATTTTATTATATCATGTAAGTCACTCAACGCATTCGCAAAAATCGCTTCGTCCTGCTATCTCACCCGGTCGAAAAAGTCGTCGTCCGTTAAGGGTTAACACTATTTTCATGTGTAAAGATCGACTATTCTGAAATAAGACTACGCATCAAACTCGTATGTCATCATTCTAACCTATAAATAGTTTCAGTGTCAATAATTCTGAAATCGAACATAAATTTGCTAGCCTGTTCAATTTTTCAATCAACATATCCGTCATGAAATCTTAAAAGAGAAGAAATTGAAACAATGTTAGCATTTTATTTGCGCATTTGAAGGCAGCGTGTGAGAAATTGAAGAACGCACGTTTGGGAAAAAGACGCGTGGGGGTGGTATTGGCGGCGGTATAAATAAAATGAGACAATGATGATGTTGGTACGTACAGAAACAAATCTAATTGTTCAATGCGAATCTGCTTTAGGTTGTCAAATCTATGTTCCTTGTGTTATGGAGATCTATTTTTTGATCGCAGACTTGCGTATGATCGCATTCCATTTGCAAAGTAGATTCTATGTCACACGACTATCAATTATATTATTCTTTATCGCTGCCAGGAAGCTTCGAATAGTCGTTGCGAATATTACCTTTTGCGTTAAGGGAGGATTCCCGGCTAGACGATCAAAAAAATCGATTTTTTTTTTTTGTGTATTTTTAAAGTATATGACATGGAGAATATGTGAGCAAAAGAATTTCCCCAAATTCTTTAAATTAACAAAGTTGTAGCCACATATATGCAGATGTTCCTGCCGCGCGCTCTAAATGCGCGCTCTAAATATTTATTTAAACAATTTTTACAATACTTTAAAGCTGAAAAAATTGTGACAAAAATTAATTTTCAAAGTCATGCTATTTTTTTAATTTTCAAGATTTTTTTTTTCGTCGTAGTTCACACGATAGCCATACTCATATATTTTAATAATATTCTTCGTTTTTTTGTTTCTGATGAACGGAACGGTCAGAATCATGGGTACCATGGAACTACTTTTTTTTTTTTATTGTTTAATAAAACCTCTCGCACGGCGTTCATGTTTATAATTTTGAGAGAACAAAAAATATTTTTGAGTAGTTGAAACGTGTACTAATATGTAGAAAAAAACCGTAATCTGAAAGACCTCATCGTTTTTCCTAAAAAAAAATCGAAAGGTTACCTAAAAATCACGCCTCTAGACGGGAATTCCCCCTTAATATGAAACAAAATGATAAATCTTTTACATTACAATACCGCTCTAGGAGTTTCAGAGGCCAAATCGATGCTTCTTTGAATTTCGATATTATCGAAGTGTAACTCGACCCTGTAGACCTCGATCGATCGATTGTTCCGCCTGTGTTGCTTCGCTAAAATTGCTTGAAATTTGTTAGCGGAGGGCTTCGTAGTGTAGCTAGAAATCATTTTTTTTCTACATTAAGTGGAAATTTCATATTTCCAGAGTTTTATCCGCAGTCAACGAAGAACGCAACAATGGCAGAAGATAAGACAGAATTCGTAAGTGGCCTGCACCATGAATCACGCAAATTCACTTCACATAACCTTATTTTCCATGGGAAATGATTTCGGGTAGATGAAATTTTCCAATTGCTTCCACTTACTGTCCTTTCATACGTTTTCGAATATGTCTAGTTAAAGACACACAAGTATCCTATTGGATTTTTTGATTATTTTGTAAAACTGATGTAACAACTTGCCAAATTTAAGTATGGATGCGTTACAGGACTGGGGGAATGAAAAGCTACAGCGGGCACAGAAAACTGTTGACGACTCGCCGTACGATCTAGAAGCTTGGAGCATTCTCATCAGAGAAGCGCAGAATCGACCGATCATAGAAGTGAGACCGGTCTTTGAAAAACTTGTGTCAGTGTTTCCATCAGCTGGTCGCTACTGGAAGATTTACATAGAACAGGAGGTAATACACAAGCTGTATTTCATCTACCATCAGTCAATTTTATTCCAATCACTTCCGATAAAACCAATCTTGTGAAAAATCAAAATTGCATTTAGAGCTAGTTGTCGTTTTATTTATTATTAATCTTTGCCACAGTTTCATTGTATTATAAGAAATATTAAGTTCATCGTAGGTATTTTTGATTAGGGATAGTAAAGAGTGTTACAGAAACATCAATACTTTCGTACAGTTAGTTTATACGATTCATTAGAATAGAGGATTTTACTTATTGTTTCAGATGAAAATGCGCAACTTTGAAAAAGTTGAAAAGGTATGTTAAACTAACTATTTAAGTTCCCAGATTTAATGTAAGCAGTTTTATATGTTGCTATTCTTATTAGCTGTATTGTCTAAGTTGTTCAGTTAATACAAAGAAATTTGCCGATTTCAAATATAGGAGAACTATACATAGATATAAAGTAATTGTTTTTTTTTTTACATTATTCAAGTACTCTTCAAAATCTTTGGAAGGTTCCAGGTACACACATTCTATTTCAACAGAATATTAACCAATTAAATTCGTAAAGACATGCTAGTCAGCAGCGTTTACTTGAAGTATTTATCCGTTATAGCTGAAACATATATTTAACTGAGCAACGTCATTTAGAAAATACATGTTTCATTTTTTGTTTTATTATAGTAGCGTAACAGATTTATAGACACGGAACATTACTAACCTGCATTATCCATATATTATCGTACAATGTGATTCTAAGCACTTTGCATATAATGTGAGGTGAATAAATACACTTTATTTCACCACTCAGGCCAATTATTTCATTGATTAATGACTGATCTGTTGATATATTTGGGAGGTTGTTTTCTTTGGTGTATATAATGAATCTTTGAATATTTTTAACACATCAAAATATTTTAGTCCAAACAATAAATATTGATAATGGTTTACTTAAGAAGATAACTTCCTGAATGTAACAGCCTTATATTCCTTCCTGCAATACAATTTTTGGTTGTGCTTGAATTGCGTTAATTGAAATAATGTTTGGCAGTCAAGGAAATATACAATTTTTATTGAAACTGGAAGCATAAGGATTTGTGAAAACAAATAACAGGATACTGTAATAATAAAAAGAAAAAGAAAGTGTTCGCTACTAGACATTCTGAAAAAAAAGGAGAAATATGCTAATATCAAAAATGTTCTGCCAATTTAAAACTGTTCCTGTTGAAAATACACTTTACCGTTTGTCTACTTGCAGTTTCACTTATGCTTAACTATAACTTGTACATATGGACATCACAAATTTTATAGCTTTCCCTTCCCTATCACAATTATTTGAGGAATCATGTGCCTCAGATACGTTGTGAAACAGTTTCAGAGGTAGCATAAGGTGATGAATTGACTGTATTTAATTGGAAGTTACATGTTTCTAACGTACATGAACCTTTTTCTTAAGAAACTGTTCGTCAAGCAAATTTCGTCAATCACATTTCAATGATGTCACGGTTATTTGTAGGATAACAATGGTTTATTCGAATGTACAATGATATACTTTATAAAACCGAAAGCAATATCGCAGATATTAAGATATTTAGTTACGAACACGGTAACTGTTGGCGTCACCTTATGTTGCCTCGCTTTGTCTTCATTTTTTTGTAACGTTTTGGGATCACTCATTTCCAGATCCCACTTAGGTTGAATCACTTACTATACTCGTTTATCCCCACTTACAGAAAAATAAAGAGACTTTTTTTATTTCGTGGGGCTTATTCTATGTTATTTATAAAGTCTTATCTGTTCATGTTGAAGGGTTCCTCATGTGAATAAAACTTTCTTTTCAATCGTCAAGAATTACATATATATTTATATAATAAACGATTCTCAATTGATGCATAGGTGCATTATTATTTATCCCAATTTTTACATGTAAACGTTATTATAACAATGTGTGTAATAATACATATGAATATTTATATCCACAATAAATTATAAAATGTTCACTTTGCAATATCTTGACCTGATTGCTGTCAGTTAAATACGTGTACAAACAAAAAAAAGCAAAAGATATAACAAAACTTGCCTGTTGGGTAAGTAAGGTGATAGATATGTACTTCTCTCTAAAGATCGCATGTCTACGGCAGGCATACGCATCTTACGCACCGTTGCTCTTCACATACGTATACATTTTTAAAATGATTCTTTTCTGTAACAGCTTTTCCAAAGGTGCCTCATGAAAATCTTAAATATTGAATTGTGGAAACTTTACCTTTCTTATGTCAAAGAAACGAAAGCAAGTCTCGCAACGTACAAGTAAGTATGAAAGGGAAGGTTGTCAATTGTCATTGAATCACCTAATTGTCTGATGCACTTTTTATTAAGATCTTCCAGTGAGAGAAGAAAGAGACGAGATTAACAAAAACCTTTTTGTAGGGAAAAAATGGCACAGGCGTACGATTTTGCGTTGGATAAAATTGGTATGGACATACATTCCTACAGCATTTGGAATGATTACGTTATGTTCCTAAAAAGCGTCGAAGCCGTAGGTTCGTACGCAGAAAATCAAAAGATTAGTGCGGTTCGTAAGGTAATGAACAACGATTTGTTAATACTTATATACTATTTTACATTAATATATGGTATATATTCGATAAGCCTACTGTTTTATCTGCAAAATGGGGGAAAAAGTAAAATTCGAGACATAGTGTTTTCCAATATTAATCCAACAATAGGGTAAAGGTATAGAAACGATTAGTGATGGTTTCGATTTGTTTGCAGGTATATCAGCGCGGTGTTATAAATCCCATGATAAATATGGAACAATTATGGAAGGATTACATGGCATTCGAACAGAACATAAATCCGATAATTGCGGAAAAAATGGCGATCGAAAGATCGAGGGACTATATGAACGCAAGACGCGTGGCGAAAGAATTGGAAGCGGTGACGAGAGGACTTAATCGAAGTGCACCTAGTGTACCACCGACCGGACACCCGGAGGAAGTGAAACAGGTATTGTTATTCAAAAGGCAACACGGTTTCGATCACGCTTAACACTTTGACTGCCATGATGGTCACCGGTGACCGACGCAAGAAATTTTACTGAAGATCTAAAATATTCGCAATGGGTAGCAATTATTATTTTATAAATGCAGTTGTTATTAGAATATTGATGTGATCCTTTGGTCTCCAATACCTGCACATTCTTTACATTTCGCATAATTCAGTCGGACGCTGTACTATTTCATAGCATCGCCGTTCTAATATAGTAAAATACGCTTGGCAGTCAACGTGTTAAAGAGAAAATCTTGATTGATCGGTTTAGGTTGAACTGTGGAAGAAATACATTGCATGGGAGCGTAGCAATCCATTGAGAACCGAAGATACCTCTCTCGTCGCTCGTAGAGTAATGTTCGCAATAGAGCAATGTTTGCTCTGCTTGGGACATCATCCGGCTGTATGGCATCAGGCTGCTCACTTCCTCGAACTGAGCTCGAAAATCCTGACAGAAAAGGGTGACGTTAATGCAGCGAAGAACTTAAGTGACGAAGCAGCTACAATGTTCGAACGAGCGACGAACACACTTCTTTCGAAAAATATGCTTCTGTATTTTGCGCACGCTGACTTTGAAGAAGGTCGGGTGAAGTATGAGAAAGTTCATCAAATATATCAGAAGTTCCTCGACATACCCGACATCGATCCGACTTTGGTCAGTAGCAAGATCGTCTGCTATAAAATAAGGAGCATCGTTAATTATTGTCAAAGTAAAATGAGCAATCCTTTAAGAGTGTGTTTACCTGCAGGCGTACGTGCAGTATATGAAGTTTGCACGGCGGGCGGAGGGTATAAAATCCGCTCGAACCGTCTTTAAGCGAGCTCGGGAAGATCCAAGATGTAAACATCACGTTTACGTGGCCGCCGCTTTGATGGAGTATTATTGCACCAAAGATAAAAACATCGCTTTTCGTATATTCGAATTGGGCTTAAAGAAATTCGGAGACAATCCAGATTATATACTGTGTTACATAGATTATCTGTCACATTTAAATGGTAAGATGAACGGTCGTGGTTGTCTTATTTCTTTCTCCGGCCGGTCGCATTATGCTGTTTCACTGTTTCAGAGGATAACAATACAAGGGTATTATTTGAGAGAGTATTGTCATCAGGCAGTTTGGAGCCAGAGAAATCTGTGTAAGTGTACAATATTTAGTTTTGCATTTAACACGTTCACGCCGGGGCCGATTTTCATGTTTTTCGCTGTGAGGCGGCGCTCGAATTCATGCAGCACTTTATTTGGTAGCGCACGATTGTTGCTTGTTTCAATTATTTAAAATTTATTATTTAAATGTTCAACTATACGGCAATTTTGTCCACTTACTAAACGAACTATATTTTTGATGGTGAGCGGTGTGTAAACAAATGTTCACGCGCGATCGAACAGTCGAGCGTGAACGTGTTAATCGAGAAACTATGCATTGTAGATTTATATTTGTAACTAACTTTGTGCATCCAGAATTATCAAAGGATTCTTTGCTCTTACAGAGATATTTGGAACCGTTTCTTAGAATTTGAATCAAATATCGGCGATTTGGCAAGTATCGTTAAAGTCGAAAAGAGACGTAGCGCAGTTCTAGAAAAGGTACAGTATTCCATTAATACATATTAATAGTTTTTTTTTTGCAAAATTATACTGTTATCATTTCACCCCATAATGCAATATCCGAGATTATTCTGTATCAGCATTTTACTTATCCGAAACGACGGGTCAAGTCGAACTTAGAAATCCATATTGCTTAGGTTCTTAGGTGCCCAATAAATCTCCGTAATTGACATAAATTGAAAGAGAATTTTTTGTCTGCACCAGATTAAAGAATTCGAAGGAAAGGAAACTGCACAACTGGTAGATAGATATAAGTTCTTAGATTTATATCCGTGCACACCGATGGAATTACGATCGATCGGATACATGGAAGTGTCGAACGTCGCGAGGAGTTCCGCTGGAACCATTCCTCGGGTACCAGATCCAGAAGAAGCGATCGCAAGTTTACCGAGACCCGACCTGTCACAGATGATACCTTACAAGCCAAAGGTGAACGCGTTGCCTGGCGAACATCCAGTTCCAGGTAGCTTTTTTAATAAGACATTTCTCTCTGATAGCCTCATTTCCTTTCCTTTCCTTTCATCTGCTATTTATAACGTCTTCAGGTGGATCCTTTCCATTACCACCAGCCGCTGCGCAGTTATGCACCATTTTGCCGCCACCTGGATGTTTTCGTGGACCCTTTGTGGCTGTCGACTTGCTTATGGACGTTTTTAGCAGAATTCAGCTGCCTGACAATGGTAAGTTTCAGTATCATAATTACTTCACTTTATTCGTTGATAGAATAATGTATTGATTATGCAAGTAGAGATCTTCGTTGAAACAGTTGTATTATCTGACAATCTACCTGAACCTTATTTAAGTTCGTATTCAAATTCCGAAAGTCTAAAAACTGTTGAGCACAGTGAACGGATTTCTTTTAGCGCCGTTACCGGTGGCCGACAATGGCTGTGACACGAAGCTGTTCGACCTGGCAAAATCTGTGCACTGGATCGTGGACGAAAGTAACGACGGCATGAGTATCGGATCAAAACGCAGGAGGACGCGACTAGGTGGCGACGATAGTGAGGAGGAAGATCTGCCGCCACCGCCAGCAAATGATATATATCGCCAAAGACAACAGAAGCGAGTCAAGTGAGAGTGTACGGTTTTCTTCGTAGATGGTATCGTCATGCCATCGGCTACCGTTGCGAAAGATATCCAAAATTGCTATCGTATATTTTTGTATTTCAGTTTGTTTCTGTAGTGGCCGCATATCGGGTATCGGTTACATAAAGAAACAAGTTTATACATTATATATATATATGTGTATATATAATATAATATATATATATATATATATTAACTTTAAGAAACGTATGTTACGTATGAACAATTATGAAATTCCATATGTGACACTGAGCACGAGATACTTTGAGTACTATGTACTCAGAAATCCTACGTTTAGACATCAATCTTTTACCTCTAATCGAGTTCTCTGGTTCATCCCCCGACAAGATTTTAATTTTTATTTACATAACAAAACATATTTTATGTTGTTGTGGGGACGACAAAATTGGTAGGAGCCCAATGGATCATATTGAATGTATTTTTTGTTTTGTCCGCCGTGTGTTCTTTGATTTAAAATAAGTGGACTTCGTCGATTATTTTTCCCGATTTTCTACGTGACCATCGATGATAATTTATATTATAGGTATAATAAATACTGCCGAGCGAGCAATAATTTCTGTTATATCATTCTCTTTTTTCTCTCCTTTTTTTTAACGGACCTGAAGAAACGTTAATACAGTTGTTACTTGGGACGTAGCCCAGAATACAGTGATAATTACTGATTCTGTATATTTCTTGCAAGTTACCTAATGTTCTAATTAAACGCCGAAAGTACAACGCAACATCTTTATTCACCGCGTCATCATTGGATGCAGCTTAAAACGTGTATGAGCTCCTTTTACATGCCAATACATTTGTTACGACGCGAATGGCGTGAATAAAAAAGGTTTACCAATTCGATGATGTTCTTTATTTCTTATCTGTATATCATATCTTTGCTATATGCTGTTGGATTTTAATGTAATTCCTATCTTTATGGTACATGTACATAACAATACATGTATAGAAGTTGCAAATTTTCAATCCAATTCCCAATATTTCAAAACAAAGCACCCGGTAAAGGAGTTTATATTAACACTAGATTGCCCAAGGCAGTCATTTTGACTGTTTTTTAATTTCAATTAGAAAAACAATTATGAAATCGATGACACAATTTCTTAGAATTTGGTGACTTTTTCTATAACATATAAATGGGTTTATGAATAATTGTAGTTACTTCCGCCCTCCTTTATTTCCGTATATATATATGTGTTATACTTATATTGCCCAGAAGCAGTCATTTTGACTGCTTGGTAAATTTTAAATAATCAAAAGATTTTTATTTATTGAATTGAGTAAATTTCTTATATGACCTGTCCGGCTTTGTATTGAAATATGATGCATGATAAATTGTCGAATTGGGCGTATACTTGATAAGTGTCAGTTGCTCAATAAGCTAAAGTAGTACTAGTTATTCGAATCTTTATAAAGTGTTGTTTTAACAAGTTGTTTATTTTATTTCTTTTGCGCCCTAACTTTATGAAAAAAATGTCGAACAGAAATGAGTTATTGGAAAAGCTAACGAACATAAGTGAAGAGTGCTCCGATATAGAATCAAATGCAACAAATTCTGAACTATCATCTGAAGATGAAGCGGATTATATTCAAAGTGAAACATCTGACGCTGAAGATAGTGATGAAGAGTCGATCACCAATGATGAAAATGAAAGTGTCATCAATATGCCCAGGAAAATATGTAGGGTGCTAACTAGTTCAGATTCTAATGAAGAAACTGAAAATACGTTTCACGAGGTCGAAACAGCTGCTGATGGTACTGTGTGGACAAAAATTGACGAAGGTTGTATTCCTGGAAGGATACCATCTGCTTGTATTTTCAAGAGTGTGAAAGGGCCAACAGGCTACGCAAAAAGGAACATTGTGGCAGATAATCTTATCAGTGCATTATCGTCGATAATAGATAACTATATTATCAAACATATAAGAAAGTGCACAGAAGAATGTCGCCGAATTTTGCGGAACGGTTGGACAATATCATTACCGGAAATACGTGCATTTATTGGGATTCTATATGCTCGTGGAGCTTACGAGGCAACAAATTTTAAATTGAGTTATTTATGGTCAGCGAAGTGGGGTCCCGAATCTTTTAGAAAAACTATGGCCAGAGAAAAGTTCAAGCAAATCCTACGATTTATTCATTTTGACAAAAGAACCGAATGCAGTAGGCGCCTACAATCAAATAAATTTGCCTTGCTTTCGGAAATATGGGTTAAGTTCATTGAAAACAGTCAATATGTACAGTTAATATTTACTAATAACCTGTTATGTAACTGTAAATAACATAAAAAATATTAAAAATTAATTTTAAACAAATTTCTTTACATATTTGTTATTTTTTCACAATGCAGTAATTTTGACTGTTTTTGGGCAGTATAGGTATACAACAAATCTCGGGCAATCTAGTGTTAAAGCAGATATTAGCCAAAAGTAAGATTGAGTGTATTGCAACTTTTACGTATACCGCAGGACAGGAAGTGATTGTGCGGTGATACGTAATTATGATAATTACAGGAGTAATATGACAAGGTACCCTTAGCTACGTTGCATTTTCCACACGTATTGCAATAAACAAATTCCATAGCCAAAAATGATTAAAACGTTTGTACCCAATTATACAACGATATTTGACAAATATTGAGCACGTTTGATGTATTGCTTTTTGTTCCTGACCTCTCCATTTTCAAAACTCCGAGACATTCATTGACGCTGTTGCCATAAATTATTATCATGGTTCCAAACGAAAAATTTCTCCAAAACTTCTGTTTAATCTTATATGCTTTCGCAGTTGGTCAATCACTTGGTTGAACAATAGAGAATAAATTCAACAAATTGCGTTTTTCATAAGAGGCGTTGTACACTTTGGCATATTCTGCAGAAATTTCCACAGAAATTGATTCATAGCAGCGTAGATATTTTAGTCAGTATTAGGCCCTTTTAGAGGACAGTTACCTTCCAATCTTCAAATCTTTATCAAAGGATATCGCTTGTAACGTATCGTTTAGAACTAACAACGTTATACTAGAATAGTCTGAATTCCACTCGTTTTTATTTCGCCTTTGTAACGCCCATGCAACGCATAGAAAGAATGAGAAAAGATGAAATTTAACATGGGAACACCTTGCGCGAACTCAATTGCAGGTATTATCTTTAATAGGCGAACAATTCCTTTCCTTCCGAACCTTTTTGCAATTCCTGAATTGAAAGTTTATCGTAAAGACGACACCAAGAAAGAAGTTTATACACTTTACGTAATACCTGCAAATGGCTGGAATCATAGAAGGGGGACATCCGGAAAATAATATTGTATTTCTCTTCGAAATGAAGTGTAAGGGTAGTAAAATGCATACCTGTTATTAATAATTCAAGTGACAGCGATGCGTAGGTCTTCCGAAGTTGGAGATAGTTAAGATGCGTCAGTTGGCTGTCGTACGCGATCTGGTAAACGCCTCTTTTCTCACCTGTTGCTTCATTTATCTGTCCCTTCTTTTCCGTCCAATTCAACATGGACTGTTTCGAAACTCACTATTTTGAGCTAAATCGAAAGATGCTTCGGATAGTTGGGCAGTGGCCCTATCAGAACTACTCTGAGAGGGTGAAAATATGGATCCTTTATTCCTTGATTTCGATGACAGGAGTTATAGTACAGGTAAATATTTCAAAGTGATTCTCGTGCTGTTCTTGCCAAGGAATACAGTCGAAAGGTTTCACTTTCCATCGCAATCACTAGCGAAATTTGTATAAGATATAGAAATAGATAAGGGTCCAAGCGTTTACTGTCTACCTGAAATTGTTTTAGAAGCCGAAGAAATCTGTGACCATCTGTGTCATTTACTTTAGATAACAGTCCTTAGGATTACACGCGGCTAGCTCTCCGCAAATTTCTCATTTTTATTGACTGGTAGCAGCAATAACATTTGCTTCCCTTTTTTTACATCACTGACCGAAAGACTCCCAGAGATCAGTTAGTTTATCTTCCCTCGGATTAAGATACTCAAGCTTACGGTTTGAATACAAGCTGCCTAAGTTATCGAATTGCTACTGCATGTTCAATATAAAGTAGTATACGTCATGCAGATATAAAAAATATTATTATGCATAATCGATGTACACATACTTTGCCTAATATCTTCCGTGGGATTATTATATATTAGGTCTATTAGAGAACTTCAGTAAATCGTTTAAATCTGTGTCATTTACTTTAGATAACAGTCCATAGGATTACACGCGGCTAGCTCTCCGCAAATTTCTCATTTTTATTGACTGGTAGCAGCAATAACATTTGCGTCCCTTTTTTTACATCACTGACCGAAAGACTCCCAGAGATCAGTTAGTTTATCTTTCCTCGGATTAAGATACTCAAGCTTACGGTTTGAATACAAGCTGCCTAAGTTATCGAATTGCTACTGCATCACCAATATAAAGTAGTATACGTCATGCAGATATAAAAAATATTATTATGCATAATCGATGTACACATACTTTGACTAATATCTTCCGTGGAATTATTATATATTAGGTCTATTAGAGAACTTCAGTAAATCGTTTAAATCTGTGTCATTTACTTTAGATAACAGTCCATAGGATTACACGCGGCTAGCTCTCCGCAAATTTCTCATTTTTATTGACTGGTAGCAGCAATAACATTTGCTTCCCTTTTTTTACATCACTGACCGAAAGACTCCCAGAGATCAGTTAGTTTATCTTCCCTCGGATTGAGATACTCAAGCTTACGGTTTGAATACAAGCTGCCTAAGTTATCGAATTGGTACTGCATCACCAATATAAAGTAGTATATGTCATGCAGATATAAAAAATATTGTTATGCATAATCGATGTACACATACTTTGGTTAATATCTTCCGTGGAATTATTATATATTAGGTCTATTAGAGAACTTCAGTAAATCGTTTAAATCTGTGTCATTTACATTAGATAACAGTCCTTAGGATTACACGCGGCTAGCTCTCCGCAAATTTCTCATTTTTATTGACTGGTAGCAGCAATAACATTTGCTTCCGTTTTTTTACATCACTGACCGAAAGACTCCCAGAGATCAGTTAGTTTATCTTCCCTCCGATTAAGATACTCAAGCTTACGGTTTGAATACAAGCTGCCTAAGTTATCGAATTGCTACTGCATCACCAATATAAAGTAGTATACGTCATGCAGATATAAAAAATATTATTATGCATAATCGATGTACACATACTTTGGCTAATATCTTCCGTGGGTTTATTATATATTAGGTCTATTAGAGAACTTCAGTAAATCGTTTAGACTGATGTATTATTAAAGTATATTAAAATGATCGGGTAACATCCTAACGGAAAAGACAAACTTTAATAACATAGGTGGCAAGAGCGATGAAATCAGACGTGAATTTTGATTTGCGGCTTGAATTTATTTCTGAATCCTTGGTGTGGACAGTTACAACGATCAGGTATATTACATACACGGTTTACGACAAAAAAGTAAGTCGCAATTGGTAGATTGCAATAAATGCAACGTCGACGTAAAGTGTGCACGTTTGAATACATAGATCAGAGGGCTTATGGACAAAATGAAGGTGAACTGGCGATCCCTGGTTGACGAAGGAGAAGTTCAGGTTCTGTGCCAATGCGCGGAGGAGGGAAGAGTGTATGTGTTGCATTACGCAGGTCAGAGGCTTCTCAATTATTTGCTTTCTGACGTTTCGAAATGAAAAAAGATGAAATTTGGTAGATGATGGCAACATTAAATTGGGCATATTATTTAACTGTTTCCAGTGGTTGCCGGTTTAGGATTTTCGATGTTTGGACTTACGATGCTTTCGTCGCCGCTCTTAATCTACACGCCACTCTTTAACGAAACTTGTCCAGTTCTGATGATGTACTCGAAGGAGTACATTCTCGATCCGCAGAGATATTGTTTTCCTCTTCTCGTGCATATATGTGCCCTTATTTTCGTATTAATGTTCGGAGCTTTCGCCACTGACACAATGTATATGCACTTCATTAACCATGCCGTGTCAATGTTCCGACTTACTTGGTAAGATTCGAAAGATTATACACGCAACCGCTCAAATTTCATCAATTTTTATTACATTTTTCAATACGGCTAAAACTTTCCCTTTTATTATAGCTACCGATTAGAGCATTCATTCGACAGTTATGCAGATGAAGGAAAATATTCGGCCGACAAACGCGGCGTTTGCGAAAGAGTTGTAAAAGCTGTGGAATCTCATAGAACTGCCATGAGGTCTGTAGATTAGCGATGACAACCAATATTGTATTTTCCCGTAACATTGACATTATGTGTAATGAGTCGCATGTGTAAGACCATTGACAGGTTTTGTGATGATATTATTACAACGTTTGAATGGCCCAATTTAATTTCCCTTGGGATGACCATGATCAGCATTGCCGTTGCGTTATACTGGGTAAGTAGAACTCTCGAACTCACGCTGGATCATCAGCTGTCAACATTTTAGCTTTAATGGTTGAACAGGCGGCAGTGTCCAAGGGACAAGGTGGTATCAAAGTGCTCTTTGCCGTGTTGATAGGCACTGGATTGATGATACACGTCTTTATGATGGATATTCCGAGTCAGAAGATGATTGATTATAGTGGAGCAGTTACCTTCAAAGCGTAAGATCCCTCTTAATACTACGAGGGCAGTCCGATAAGTACTTAGCCTACAAAAGAAAAACGAAAATTTTGGAAAATTGACGATTTATTTTTCAACATAATCTCCTTTTAACTCGATACTCTTGATCCAGCGATGAAATATGGGCATATCCTGCATGAAATATTGGGCATGAGAAAGCTTTCTGCTCGATGGGTGCCGCGTTTGCTCACTCCGGATAACAAGCGCATCCGTGAGACCACTTCAGAGCAGTGTTTGACACTGTTTAAGCGCAATCCGAAAGAGTTTCTACGTCGTTTTGTGACTATCCACGAAACGTGGATCCACTGGTACACACCAGAGACCAAGAAACAGTCGAAACAGTGGACTGCGCCCGGCGAATGTGCTCCGAAGAAGGCGAAGACTGTCCTATCGGCCGGAAAGGTGATGGCCACCGTTTTCTGGGATTCACAAGGTGTGATCTACATAGACTACCTGGAGAAGGGCAAAACAGTCACAGGGCTGTACTATGCCGAACTATTGAGCCGATTCGACGCCGAATTAAGGAAAGAACGGCCCCATTTGGCGAAGAAAAAAGTGCTCTTTCACCACGATAACGCACCGGCTCACACCTCTGCCCAAGCTACAGCCAAATTGGTTGAATTAGGCTACGAACAGCTGCCCCATCCACCGTATTCTCCAGATTTCGCCCCGTGTGACTTCTTTTTCTTCCCAAACTTGAAAAAGTGACTTGCTGGGCGGAAATTTGAGTCGAATGAGGCGGTTATCACCGCCACGGAGGCCTACTTTGCAGATTTCCAGAAAACGTATTTTTCAGACGGGTTGAGGAAGTTGAAGCATCGCTGTATCAAGTGTATCGAGTTAAAAAGAGACTATGTGGAAAAATAAATCGTCAATTTTCCAAAATGATCGTTTTTGTTTTGTAGGCTAAGTACTTATCGGAGTGCCCACGTATATTTACTAGATCTCTTTACTAGAATTAGAAGGATATTCAACTATATTGTAGGTACAGCAGTCTCTGGTATTTGGGGCGTGCCAAGGAACAAACTTTACTGCTTTTGACGATCCAACGGGGCTTGAAGCCTAGTGCGATGATGATCGGAAGAATGTATCCAGCGACACTTGAAAATTTTGCCACGGTGCACTTTCAGATACATAACATAACAAATATTGGGTTGGAGGGAAAGTTCTGTCGTATTTTAAAGAAACTATTTGAATTAATGTATAAAAATATGTGTTTAATATAAATCATAATACATTTAATGTGTTGTATAATGAATGCCAAACTCTTCTGAAATTTCTCGACTTGTTAAATGTGGATTATTTTCCAACATGGATCGTAAAACATCATTATCGATCTTGGATGGTCGTCCAAATCGATCACTTTCTTGGAGGCTCAGATCCCCGAAACGAAATTTGCTAAACCATCTTTGATAAGTACGAACATTTACAATATCTTTCCCAAATACAGCACATAAATTTTTACATGCAACCGATGCGTTGCTTCCTTTTTGGAATTTATACAAAATGCAGTGTCGTAAATGCACTTTATCTACTGACATGTTTTTAACTTTAAATATCACAACTAAATTATGAATGGTAAAAAAGGACTCCTTTTATATTATACAGCAGCTATAAAAAACAAAAAAAAATCCGAATGACTCACTAGCCAGATGTTTTTTTATTTACAAGAAAAATTACCTGCCTATTAAAAATACGACAGAACTTTCCCTCCAACCTAATATATCTAGATGTCCAAATCTGCTTAATCGTCAGGTTAACTCTTGCTTATCCTTCTTCAGGAGGTCCAGGCGTCCTTGTCATATTTCACCGTGCTGTTGTCGTTGCAGTAACCAAGAAGCATGTGCACTGATTAATATTTTTCCCCTCGCCGTAGAAAAATTAATGCCGTGGCCTATATGCCTATATGCCGTAGAGAGTAGATAGAAACCCATTAGTTATATATCGAATGTACGCAGAATTACAGTTATTTCTTCACATCTGCTTTTAGTATCGTATGTAGTAGCATCGTCATTAGTCTGCGAGTCGATAGTTAACTAGAAAATAATATAACAGCTTGTTTTAATATGATGCTTGTGAGAGAAATGGCAATAGAGAAAGTTGTAGCGTTAGAATGGAATAAAAGTAGTCATACGAATTGAAGCTATAACATTGCATTCTGGTTATAACTGTTGGATCAGTGAAATATTGCAAAAGCCGCTCGTCCGCGCATGAATACGAAAGATAAGGTAGACCGTTTCTTCACAAGTGGAAGCATAAAATGTGAGTTGTTAACTGAAGTAGAATATTGACTTATTTCATTTGACAGAGTACACTGCGTGTATTCAAACTAATTCTCCTCTTTGTCCTCTTTGTATCCTCTCGAAGACATGAATTATTCCGTATGACGGAACGGCAGAATAGAAAGATACTTATTAACTATAATGCACCCTCGAGTAGGTAATAGATGTTTTTAACGCAATGTCTATCATTGACGCAATGCCTGTGCTCACTTAAATGAATAATTCAGTAGAGCGTGCAAGAGTGTGAGCCAGACAATTTTCTGTGCTAGCTTTTAGTTCAGAGCCTGCCGTTGACTCGTTCACTTGAGCTTTTCAAAACGTTGTCTCTCTGAGCGTCAATGGACTTCTTCGATTGTCGATATTACTCGCTCTCCCGGAAAATACTCTTATTGATCGGACAATGGCCTTATCAAAATCAGAAGGCGAGGATCAGAATAAACATTTCTGTCTTTTGCGTTATAGTGTCAATGCTAGCCGTACAGGTATATTATCATTTTTATTCTTCCTCGTGCGAGCAAACTACGGTTTCTAAATTGCGACTTCGTCTTAACACATTGCGGACGGATGACGAGATATCTCGTCATTGCTATTTCGTCGTCCGGGGCCATTGACGAGATATATCGTCTTGCATATTCTGTCGTTTGAGGCAGGTGACGAAATATCACAGAGTTGCTACGTGATTGTCAGCCGCAGTTTTTCGTAATTTGTGTTGCGAATTAATTATTTGAAGCTCTGAAATATGGATAGCGACAAAACGATTAGCAATATTACAGAAATATTTGCGGACAGTTTAACGGATACATCAACTGATGACGAGAATATGAATATTTGTGAGGACTTTGTCGTGTTCCACTTCACTTAGTGTCATGTTTTACGAAATATCATACTTTAAAAAATGTTTAGTTTTTACACATTTTTATTTATTGAGAAATATTAAAAAAACATTCATTTTTAAAGTTGTTAAAAATAAATATTTCACGGGACAATGATTTTTAATACATTGACTGCCAAACGTATTTTGCTCTATTAGAATGCATCGTTCCAATATAAATTGCTTTTACAAGATTCCAAACAGGCTTCATTGCGAATTTTTTGCATTTTTAGTCAAATATTTTGCACCGGTCACCGGTGACCACCGTGGCAGTCAACGTGTTAACTGCTAACAAATCATCACTAATTTAAAAGTATTTGACGCAAAAAAATACACGGCCACTGGGTACGATTAACACTAGATTGCCCGAGATTTCTTGTATACCTATATTGCCCAAAAACAGTCAAAATGACTGCATTGTGAAAAAATAACAAATATGTAAAGAAATTTGTTTAAAATTAATTTTTAACTCTTTGCGCTCGACGCGCTTTTCTCTCGGGCTGACCAGCAACTCGACAGTAATCCGCCGCGCGCGCCTATTTCATGAGTTCGTTTCTGTTAACTTAAAATAATTTTAAGCACAATGGGACACTTTAAACTCGTATAATTTAACATTACATACATTTATTTAACTTAATGAAGGATATTTATTAAGAATTACGTTCTATTATTTTTCTTCTTGTGGTATTTTGTAAAACAATCTCCAATGTGCATTCTTGGCTTGTCGGGGCATGTGTCACAATAGTACACAGTTTGTCGTCTTTGGCCGGACTTTCGTTGGGAACAAACTTTGCAATCCTTTTTTTGTCCCATCAAAATAACATGCAGCTTCCCATTGAGTCAGATCATTTCAGAAGTGCTCTGTGAAGTAGAAGCTGTGCTACGTTGGCTTTTGGCTTTTGGCCACTTTGGCTTTCAGATTCACTATCGATTATTCAGATTTTTCGTCTTCTTACACCTATAGCGTCGTCACTATTTTCATCACTTCCGTCTTCATTCTCATGGGCAAGCTGTCTATGTAGTGATGTCATTTCGTTCGTTATTACCGAAAAATTGAACTCATCTTCACTAGAAGTCATTTCTTCGTCGTGTTCCATACTTATTAGGCTCACTAACTTTGAAAGAAATATTGCGATTGCCAAGAAGGTTGAATTCGAACTAATGTCGAAGACAGAGTCCAACCCGCGTTTGCAAGTATTTTTGAGATAAGACATTTTATCTCAAAAGTGCGAAGACGGTGATTGGTTCTTTTTCTACCTTTTTTTTAAAGAAGCGAATTGAAAGAAGCGTTGCGACGTCTATCAGCGTTCTATTATTCTCAAGACATAATGCACGCATTGAAATTCGTTTGTGTTTTTGAGATAAGACATCTTTATAGCTATGTAGACACCTCATAAAATGATCTACAAAAGGCCAGGTAGACTTGCCAAGCGATATTCGTTAGACCAAACACAAATAAACACCGTTACCACTCAATTTACCGCATCGATGCGAGTGGTGCCTGAGAGGCACCGCTAGAGTTGGCGCAGCACATGCCGTGGTGCCTGAGAGGCACCGATCGAGCGCAAAGAGTTAATATTTTTTATGTTATTTACAGTTATATAACAGGTTATTAGTAAATATTAACTGTACATATTGACTGTTTTCAATGAACTTAACCCATATTTCCGAAAGCAAGGCAAATTTATTTGATTGTAGGCGCCTACTGCATTCGGTTCTTTTGTCAAAAGGAATAAATCGTAGGATTTGCTTGAACTTTTCTCTGGCCATAGTTTTTCTAAAAGATTCGGGACCCCACTTCGCTGGCCATAAATAACTCAATTTAAAATTTGTTGCCTCGTAAGCTCCACGAGCATATAGAATCCCAATAAATGCACGTATTTCCGGTAATGATATTGTCCAACCGTTCCGCAAAATTCGGCGACATTCTTCTGTGCACTTTCTTATATGTTTGATAATATAGTTATCTATTAGCGACGATAATGCACTGATAAGATTATCTGCCACAATGTTCCTTTTTGCGTAGCCTGTTGGCCCTTTCACACTCTTGAAAATACAAGCAGATGGTATCCTTCCAGGAATACCACCTTCGTCAATTTTTGTCCACACAGTACCATCAGCAGCTGTTTCGACCTCCTGAAACGTATTTTCAGTTTCTTCATCAGAATCTGAACTAGTTAGCACCCTACACCTTTTCCTGGGCATATTGATGACACTTTCATTTTCATCATTGGTGATCGACTCTTCATCACCATCTTCAGCGTCAGATGTTTCACTTTGAATATAATCCGCTTCATCTTCAGATGATAGTTCAGAATTTGTTGCATTTGATTCTATATCGGAGCACTCTTCACTTACGTTCGTTAGCTTTTCCAATAACTCATTTCTGTTCGACATTTTTTTCATAAAGTTAGGGCGCAAAAGAAATAAAATAAACAACTTGTTAGAACAACATTTTATAAAGATTCGAATAACTAGTACTACTTTAACTTATTGAGCAACTGACACTTATCAAGTATACGCCCAAATCGACAATTTATCATGCATCTGTATGTTACCGTAATCGAAAAAAAAAATGTTATTTCAATACAAAGCCGGACAGGTCATATAAGAAATTTACTCAATTCAATAAATAAAAATCTTTTGATTAAAATTTACCAAGCAGTCAAAATGACTGCTTCTGGGCAATATAGGTATAACACACATATATATACGGAAATAAAGGAGGGCGGAAGTAACTACAATTATTCATAAACCCATTTATATGTTATAGAAAAAGTCACCAAATTCTAAGAAATTGTGTCATCAATTTCATAATTGTTTTTCTAATTGAAATTAAAAAACAGTCAAAATGACTGCCTTGGGCAATCTAGTGTTAACAATAGAATGCTCGGTCCGCAAAGTGTTAACAATTAATAATCTGTCAGTACGAAAAGTGAGAGCATACTCCATTTGCCCATCCGTCCTTATTCAAACTGCTTTTTTCCATATTTGATAATGTTATCTAACGATTAGACCGAAATAAGAAATTGCCCACAGATCGCGAAGTTAAGGACGCCGCAAATTAGTATAAGTGTGATGGCTGAAGCGGTTGCCGCCCAAATTGCAACTGTGATATGCATAATAAAGTATGTGACCATTTCCATCCAAGAAAAGAAAGTAAGTTGCAGACGATAAGAATTGATAAGTATACGTTAGGCGGAACGACCATATTATGCCAATTGGAAAATGTAGATAAAACTACTATTGGAAAGCATAGAATCTAACTGGAAGACTTTGGTCAACGCCGATGATCGAAAGATAGCTAATCTGTGTGCTGAGGAGGGAAGGAAATATAACTTCTTTATTGTGAGTAAGTTCGTTAGCATTGAACGGATTAGTAGTCAGTCAAATGAGTTATCCTTGTCCATAAAAACGTCGAACGTCATTTCAGTCTATCTGTATTCGTGTCTCGTCTCGACTCTTCTTTTATTTGGATCGCAACCATTAATAGAGAAAGCCTTTCCAAAAAATGGCACATACACGAAAGTGACGCTATATCCCGGCGAGTATTTTGTTGATCCGGAGAAGTACTTTTATCCAATTCTTCTGCACATGGGATTTACCGTTGCTGTTATGGTGACGATATTAATTGCTGCTGACACGATATATATCGCTTGTCTTTATCACGCATGCGGAATGTTTAAAGTGGTGAGGTAAATAAAAAAGGCAATGTACTCAAATAATTGGTAAAGAAATCGAAGCACATGTCGCGGAAATATTTTTTAGGGTAGAAAAATAGAGGAATAATTTTGTATTTAATTTTGAAAGCAACTAAAATGATTGCAGCTACCGGTTGGAGCACGCTTTCGACAAATATAAACAAGACAAAGTATCCGCAGACGGCGTTAATTACGAAACACGTATGAGGATTGCCCGTGCTGTCGAATATCACAAGAGTGCAACAGAGTCTGTAAACGAATGAACCTAATACGTACGTAGTATCGCTGAAATAAAACAAATGTTCATTGAAAAAATGTGCCTTGTAAAGGTATACGGGTGTAATTATTTCAACGTTCGAAGTGCCACTATTCCTGCAGATTACTCTCGTCTTTATTAATATAAGTGTCACCCTTTATTGCGTAAGTAGTTTCTTCTTTTGAAAGATTCATTTTACACAAACTAATCTGACGGCGTGGCTCTATACTAACACCGAATATTTCTAAGACTGCAATATCCTTGGGAACAACGAACGAGATGATCGCATCTTTGGTGTTCGCGCTTTGCCAGATTATTCAATCGCTGATCATAGCGTATCCTTGCCAGAAAGTAGTAGACAGCAGCTCGACGATCCCATTTAAAGCGTAAGACTTTTGTTACATCATCTATTATTAGGATAACAATTGACGTCTCTAGAGACGTGACATATACCAGGTGTAGAAGTATGAAATGCGGATTTTAAATAACAGATAGCGCTCCAATAGTGTTTATGTTATAAAGATTTTACTCTGCGCCATTTTGTTGTCTTATCAACAAGTGTCAGACGCGCACGTGTGATAAATTGGAAAAGTGTGTGCATAGTGTTGAATTGTTGTATTCAATATGTCGAAATTTATACCGAACAAAGAGCATTCGCGGACGGCATTCATTTTTTGTTTTCATTTGAAGAAAACTGCTGCTGAATCTTACCGATTACTTCGCGAAGCTTATGGCGAACATGCTCCATCGCAAGATACGTGTGAACGATGGTTTCGGCGTTTCAAAAGTGGTGACTTCGGCGTTACAGACAAGGAACGGGGAAAACCGCCAAAAAAATACGAAGATGTGGAATTGCAAACGTTGTTGGACGAAGATGATTCGCAAACACAAAAACAACTCGCCGAGCAATTGGGCGTTAGTCAACAAGCTGTTTCCAATCGACTAGGAGAGATGGGAAAGATTCAGAAGATCGGTAGATGGGTACCACATGAGTTGAACGACAGGCAAATGGAAAAGCGCAAAAACACCTGTGACATTTTGCTCACTCGGTACAAAAGGAAGTCGTTTTTGCATCGTATTGTTACAGGTGATGAAAAGTTGATTTATTTTGAGAATCCCAAGCGCAAAAAATCATGGGTAGATCCAGGCGCACCATCCACATCAACCGCAAGACCGAATCGCTTTGGCAGAAAAACGATGCTCTGTGTTTGGTGGGACCAGACGGGCATCGTATATTATGAGTTGCTAAAACCTGGGTAATGGTTAATGCTAAACGCCACCAGCAACAATTGACCGATTTGAACCGTTTGCTGCTTGAAAAGAGGCCACAATACCGAAAGAGGCAACACAAAGTCATTTTTCTTCATGATAATGCTCCATCACATACGGCAAAACCGGTACGCGACACGTTGGAAGCACTCAGCTGGGCAGTTCTACCTCATGCGGCTTACTCACCAGACTTAGCTCCTTCCGACTACCACTTGTTTGCATCGATGGGTCACGCACTTAGTGAACAGCGCTTTGGTTCGTACGAAGATGTGAAGAAATGGCTCGATGAATGGTTCGCAGCAAAAGGGGAAGATTTTTATTGGTGTGGTATTCACAAATTGCCCGAAGGATGGGAGAAATATATAGCAAGCGATGGAGCATACTTTGAATAAACCACTTTTTATCATTCTTCCGAATTTAACACGTTTTTTTTTAGAAAAATAATCCGCATTTCATACTTGTACACCTGGTAAAAATGTATGTCACATTACGAGGTTCGATAAAAATTGGAGATATAGCAGTCGATAATACGTAACCCCTGTTAGCTCACAGTGTTTGCTACCTCGATAACATGCGGCATGCATTACGCTAGGTTCTACAAAAAAGAACATTCAATTCATCCATTCAAATATTCAAGCAGGTCGTATTCTCCACATTCGGAGAATATTATTGAAATTTAACGTACCTTCAGTATAAGGAGTTGGTGACCAAGATAAAATCAATTTTATAGCCCTCCGTCTCCGAAAAAAATACGCTTATATGTTCAAGTGACATCTTATTGTTTATCTATTTGTCTGAAATTTCATTGTCCGACACTTTACGGGTGACTGTTGCTTAAACATGCGTATTAAGCATACTTTGAATAAACCACTTTTTATCATTCTTCCGAATTTAGCACGTTTTTCTGAGAAAAACAATCCGCGTTTCATACTTGTACACCTGGTACATATAGTACTTATAGTAAATTAATTATTATTATACTGCAATTACT
This sequence comes from Cryptocheilus praepositus, assembly GCA_033815515.1. Lineage (NCBI taxonomy): Eukaryota > Metazoa > Arthropoda > Insecta > Hymenoptera > Pompilidae > Cryptocheilus > Cryptocheilus praepositus. The sequence continues at coordinate 182,454 of JAWWQZ010000314.1, forward strand.
AACCTTCTAAGACTCTGTTAATCTTGGTGACTAATTCCGATATGTTCCAGATATTGTGCACAATGGTACATGGCGCCGTTTAAATCGCAGTTCTTAATTGTGCCAATAATGCAGCGAGGTACAAAACCAACGGTTATCTTTGCAAGCAAATTGTTTGCACTTACACTAGAAAATTACGGAAAGGTTCGTCTCACTTCATATCGATGCACTAAAAAATTCCTTTTAAAAGTATATTCTCTGCGTTTGAGAATGAATGAAATGATAATTATCCTGGTAGATATGACATTTTCTTTCTGTTTAAGGCTATTCAAGCATCACTCTCCTACTTCACAGTACTGCTGTCCTTTAACTGACTTCAAGGAGCACATTGGCATTTGTAGTACGGGTGTGATATATTAACGAACCTATTTATTAAAGGAATTTTAACGTTTTCTCATATACCTTTTCGAATTATAAAAATGTATTGCTCCCACTTGTTCGAATTAAAATCTTATTACATTAATATCTTATTACTTATTATTTATAGGTACACATTTTTGTTTCAAACTGCCATTTCCAATAAGATATCTTTCTTCCCATTTTACTATACTAATCAACATATAATAGTAAGTAAATGGAAAGCTATCACTTCCCTCTGTTCCATATTGACAGCAGTTCAGTGGCGTTCTGTTCCTTAAAGACGTATAATATCAACGTTTCCTTCGCCTACGCTATGAAGTAACTTAAAAAGTAGTAACTTAGAAAGAAAAGTAACTTACGAAACTGTAATAAGCCGACATGGTTTCTCAATGACAGAAGTCGAGTACATCTTTGTATTATTATGTTTCCTTTTTATTATAAATATAAGCCTCAGGAAAATTCATTCCCCACAGGTTTTCATCCACTTGATCGCGTACCTGGATTAATCTGTAAACAATATTCCACTTGACAAGGTGGTCACTTTACAGTTACAACAATTTATCTTCGACTGTCAACCGAATGCAACTATCTTTTTTTCGAATTTTTCAATAATAAGCTATTCACGAGGTAATGTAGAGTGCTATTGAATACGGAACACGTTTAATAACATTTTCGACTTTTTAGTCAGAAAGTTGTAAGAATTCGACAATGGTAGTTTATGCAGAAGGCACCTGCTTTGCCAGTTATTGTTTCTCTCTTAGCTCTAATCAAGTTTCGTTTACTTACGTACTTTGGCCTTTAATTCGAGATTGTAGAATACGTATGACATGGGTAGACACATATTGCTTTTTTCTAACTATTCTCTAACTATTTCGGCCATGTATTTTAACGGCAACAGAAACACAGCTGTGCTCGGTGTGTCGAGAGAATATGCCGATGTAGGCACAGCCGATGTAGTACAGATAATCACCTTTATATCCCAGATCACATGTGATTATTTTCAGCGAAGCATTTTATTCTCGAACAGGCTGGTATGTGCACAACAATTTGTTGATTGCATTAGATGTAACAAAGGTACCTTTACATGACTCATTCGAATGACCATAGTAATATAAACTAGGATACCGAAGTTTCAAATTCGTTAAGCAAAGAAATCATTTATAGAGGAATGAAAAGGAGAGGGAGTGTGTATGAGAAGAAAATATCTTCATAGATCAATTTTTATTCACACTAACTAAACACTAACTAAAAACAATTACAAATTCAATCTAAGTGACACTTTTGGCAATGAACAAAATAAATCACTCGGTTAATGTTATTAGAATATTTTCCCGCATGTTAAAGACATGGTTTCTCTGAATTTCTTATGTTAAAAATGTCTTACGTTAAAGCAACAACTTCTTAAAATGTTTGGAGTAAAACATGGATCTTGAGTACGACTTTGCGATTGTTTCGCTAATTCTAACATCAGGATTTGTTAGCTCACTTTATACTGAGTTTTGTTCTGTCAAAAAATGTCCAAATGAAATGTTCAAATGAAATAATAAATCCTGTCCAATGACAAAAATGAAAGTTTACTATTAAATTAGCGTAGTTGCTTTGTAAGCTTCGGATCCTTAATACGTTGAACGCCCAGCGTAAATCGGTGGAGTTTCTCCCGGGGCCCAAATCCGGGAGTGTAAACAGCGCGATATGGAAGAGCGATACAATGCAATGCCTCGTATAAATATAACCACAGTTTATTTTTTTGAGAGAGTATTAGAAGATAACTTTGTAGAAGGTGCTTATAAAGTATAAAGGGCCTCGAAGTGGGGAATGCGATCAGCGTTCCGGAAAAAATTCACTATGAAAGATCTCATGGCATTTACACTAGAACTTTCAGTCTCCTCAGAACCTTTAGTTGTCTCAGAACTTTCAGTTTCTTCAAACCAGTCAGTCCAACAGTATTTTTTGCATATTTTTGACATCTTTATTTACTTCTTGATCCCTAAAATGTTCGGTAGACAGCGCAAAAGTGTAGATGAAAGTGAGCCGAGTAGTGACGAAGGAGTATTCAGGTTTCCAAGAAAAGTTAGAAATATTATTGTGTCAAGTTCAAGCTCGGAAAATGAGGGTTTGTATGAGAGTGAAGATTTTGAAGAACTATCAGAAAACCTGGCTATAGAAGAAGAGAATGAACAGATACTGTCGGTTCATCTGACAATATCCAGTGGAAGGAGTTCACCGGAAAACAAAAATCATTCGAATTCACCGGGAAAAGTGGACTTCTTGTGGAATTACCTTCCAATATTACAGCGGGTGAAGCCCTTTCTCTCTTCTTGAATGAACAAGTGATAGACCTTATGGTGAAAGAAACGAACAGGTATGCAGAAATGTTTTAACGAATACCATAATTAATAAAATATTATAATATTTTAAAACCAAATAGTATATTATATAAAACCAAATGTAAGTATATTTTTAATGTTTCTTTTTGTTTATTTTATAGTTCATTGTTACTTTCCGTTGTTTATACTCATCATAATTATGTTACAAATAAAACTATTATAAATTGGCTAAAAAATCCTGTTTTAATTGGACGAAGAAGAGCGTCACCCGTTTACGGGTGACCCCCTCTATGGAAACATTGCCGTCGCCCAGATCTGGGTGACGTGGCGTTCAACGTGTTAATAGACGCACTATGTTCGGTAAGCGCGATAGAAAAAGAGTATCACCTCCGTTGTCCTTCTTAATGAAAAGAGCTCATGAGTCATGTCGTAGTACCGATCATACGAAAAAATCAATATTTCTTTAGACTGGTAATACCAGATTTATTACTACATTTGCTTATGCGAAGCGCACGTGTTGACACTTCTCAGATTATGAGACAGAGAGAAGATTATTTATACCGCCAGATTTCGTGTAAGTACATATCATTAATGAAAGTTTTTGCAATTATCCTCGTGAATAATGATCACTCGTTGATTAGTGGAGTGATTCCGATATTCCACACCGACTAACAATTCGAATATTGTATTTGCAGGTTCGAAGATACATCTTACCTGATGCAGTTTCAACGTTCTGTCTTTCTTCATCAAGCCATTGCCATCATCGCAGCAAACGACGTCATTGTGAAAAAGGAATTGCAGTCTTATATTCAAGTAGGTAAGACACCCAACAGTTCTCAACTGACAAATAATATTTATCTATGTTGAAGAAAGTAGTCAACATTCTGTCCGTTTAATTGCATTATTGTATATTACTTTTGTTTCGATTTGATATCATCAATGGAGAAATAAGGATTTTTTATAAAAATAATTGTTTTTGCGAAATGTTCGAGAATATTCGTTGTAATGGTTTATGTTGAAGTAAGGGATTTATTTTATTTCATTACGTCTAATGCTACAATCCTTTCAACTATTCTAATTTGTACGGTAAAGGCTATAGTAAATGTTTCTTTCTCCTGACTACTAGAGCAACGACTAGAGAAGCAGAGACAATCGATTAATTGTTCTTTCGGCGGTATACTAGGCCATGCGGCTAATGAAGCTTGATGTTCTCTCTAGAATGCCATTAGTAATTTCCGGTTATCTCGTTATTCAGATGCCGATCGCTGAAAAGATTTCGTTTGCTCATTGAATCGACATAAGCAGGGTAAAGTATGAGAACGAAGCTTGGACCTCCTTGAACAAAAATGATAACACGGGCATTGTAAGAACTTTTCGAAAACATCAAACAATTCATGGAAATTTATACGATAAGTGTTTAACACTAGATTGCCCGAGATTTCTTGTATACCTATATTGCCCAAAAACAGTCAAAATGACTGCATTGTGAAAAAATAACAAATATGTAAAGAAATTTGTTTAAAATTAATTTTTAATATTTTTTATGTTATTTACAGTTATATAACAGGTTATTAGTAAATATTAACTGTACATATTGACTGTTTTCAATGAACTTAACCCATATTTCCGAAAGCAAGGCAAATTTATTTGATTGTAGGCGGCTACTGCATTCGGTTCTTTTGTCAAAATGAATAAATCGTAGGATTTGCTTGAACTTTTCTCTGGCCATAGTTTTTCTAAAAGATTCGGGACCCCACTTCGCTGACCATAAATAACTCAATTTAAAATTTGTTGCCTCGTAAGCTCCACGAGCATATAGAATCCCAATAAATGCACGTATTTCCGGTAATGATATTGTCCAACCGTTCCGCAAAATTCGGCGACATTCTTCTGTGCACTTTCTTATATGTTTGATAATATAGTTATCTATTATCGACGATAATGCACTGATAAGATTATCTGCCACAATGTTCCTTTTTGCGTAGCCTGTTGGCCCTTTCACACTCTTGAAAATACAAGCAGATGGTATCCTTCGAGGAATACCACCTTCGTCAATTTTTGTCCACACAGTACCATCAGCAGCTGTTTCGACCTCCTGAAACGTATTTTTAGTTTCTTCATCAGAATCTGAACTAGTTAGCACCCTACATCTTTTCCTGGGCATATTGATGACACTTTCATTTTCATCATTGGTGATCGACTCTTCATCACTATCTTCAGCGTCAGATGTTTCACTTTGAATATAATCCGCTTCATCTTCAGATGATAGTTCAGAATTTGTTGCATTTGATTCTATATCGGAGCACTCTTCACTTATGTTCGTTAGCTTTTCCAATAACTCATTTCTGTTCGACATTTTTTTCATAAAGTTAGGGCGCAAAAGAAATAAAATAAACAACTTGTTAGAACAACACTTTATAAAGATTCGAATAACTAGTACTACTTTAGCTTATTGAGCAACTGACACTTATCAAGTATACGCCCAAATCGACAATTTATCATGCATCGGTATGTTACCGTAATCGAAAAAAAAAAAATGTTATTTCAATACAAAGCCGGACAGGTCATATAAGAAATTTACTCAATTCAATAAATAAAAATCTTTTGATTATTTAAAATTTACCAAGCAGTCAAAATGACTGCTTCTGGGCAATATAGGTATAACACATATATATACGGAAATAAAGGAGGGCGGAAGTAACTACAATTATTCATAAACCCATTTATATGTTATAGAAAAAGTCACCAAATTCTAAGAAATTGTGTCATCAATTTCATAATTGTTTTTCTAATTGAAATTAAAAAACAGTCAAAATGACTGCCTTGGGCAATCTAGTGTTAATGCTGCTAAATGAAAATATTCGCCGTTGCTATATAAAATGAGCTGTACAATACTGATACGTAAATTATGTTTATGGTCTTTGATCAGTGAAGAAAGAACTAAGATAACATTATAAAATAATATGAAAAACTTTAAATAGTAGCTAGGAAGCTCATTTTATACTAAACGTTGGATAATGATGCAATGACGATAGTGGAAACATATTGTGTACGTTTGTCAATAATTTGAAATGCAACCTACCGCTGCAAAATTTTCTAGTGACGCAGCGTGTAGCTTTCCCAAAATCACAATGGTGGGTTTTAAACCACGTTGCATTGTCAAAAGCAGCAAACTCTGTTCTTTAGCAGGCGCCATATACCACAGGCTACTGTAGCTGTTTTAAAGAGGAATCAGAAGTAGTATATTTCAAGATTATAAAAGAAGTTCCAAAGGAAATTGGAAAATCTAACAAATAGTTTCTTTCTCAATTATTCTTGTCATTGATGTGATTGAATCACTTTTATTCAATCGATATCGTCGAAGTTATCGTATCGCGTTTATCTTTTCGAAAGTTCTTACGCATTGAGGATAACCGCTTCGCTAGTATCACACATTCTCTGAGACGGAAGATCCATGAAGAACAAGTGCATCATCACTCCTCCACCAATGGCCAGAGCAAACACTGGTTTAATCCCTTGTCCTTGTGATGTAGCCGCCTGACAAAGACTCCTGTTAAATCGATATCGAGGAATACTGGAAAATAGGAGGAGAGACTATACGTACCCAATATAATGCTAAGGCTATCGAAAGCATAGCGAGACCGAGCGAAACGAAATTTGTCATCTGGAATGTTCCACTCGCCTTTTCGCCAAGTCTACCGAAATCAAACTGTTTACAATAAATTCTCGTTGAGAGAATGTTTACGGCTCCAGTACATACGTTATAGTGTTCCTGTGACATTCCACTGCCTTTGCAAGTTTTTCATGCACCCTAGATGTACCCACTGCATACTTCCTTTCGTCCGTGCAGTTATCGAATATATGCTCCAGTCGATAGCTACAATCATTTCGTTATTACGCCTTTCCCTTATTTTCCGAGTGATCGGCATCATTCGTATTTAGAGGGGGAAAAAGGTCAATTATTCTTTCGAATATTTTTTCAATATCATAGCTACGTTACGGACAGTATGTCATATAGTATCTTATTTGACCGTTTTTATTCGTGATGACGATAAAAAGTATTCGCTGACAATTGACACTATATTTCCGCTTGAAGATGCTTTCTATCTTACCAGACAACTTTGAACATTCCGACGACATGGTAAATAATAGCCATGTACATCAAATCGACGGTAAGCGCACCTACCAATAACGTCAAAATGACAAGGCAAATATGGACAAGAAGAGGAAAACAGTACTTTTGTGGATCCACAATGTACTCCTTTGAGTACATCATCAGAAGTGGACACGTCTCGTTAAAGAACGGCGTATAGATTAACAAAGGTGACGTAAGCATAGTAATCGCAAACATTCCTGCTCCTGAACAAGCGACAGCTGAAAGAATGAACGAGGACAGTAAAGAATAAAAGGTGAAGTTTTAGGCACTACTCACGTACTTGCATAGTGTAGAATGAACGCTCTTGTCGCTTCTGCTGTCTCGCTGAGAATTGCGTGTTCATTCTCATTAGTGATGTATTGCCAATCAGCTCTCATGTTGTCCAGGAGCGCTCTTATCTACGTTTTCCAAAATGCATCTGTTAAATTGATGTCGCATTTATTTAAGCCTATTAACGGAGACTTACTTTCTTGTCGAAGGCCGCAAAAGCATAGTACCTGAAAATTGTAATTGAGCACACCAAGGCCTCGGAAACGAACTCAATGTACAGATCGGTATCCCCTTCCTCTGCTTTTACCGCTCTCCCGATCTAGGTAAATCGTTTTTCTCGGCAAAAGTCTATTTTCTACATTTCTTAGAATACGTTTCGATTCTCATTTCTCCGAATACCGTTCTACCGAATCTCTATTCAAATGTGAACATCGCAATGCCAACATGAATAACCATAGCTAGAAGAGTTCTGGGATAATATGGAGTGCAAAAGAAAAAGAATTTTGTAAGCAGTGTGCATTGTGTACCCTTGAAATTTTTCCGTCCATCTACGTGGGCAGTCCGATAAATACTTAGCCTACAAAAGAAAAACAAAAATTTTGGAAAATTGACGATTTATTTTTCAACATAGTCTCCTTTTAACTCGATACACTTGATCCAGCGATGCTCCATCTTCTTCAACCCGTCTGAAAAATACCTTCTCTGGAGATCTGCAAAGTAGGCCTCCGTGGCGGTGATAACCTCCTCATTCGACGAAATTTCTGCCCAGCGAGTGACTTTTTCAAGTTTGGGAATAAAAAGAAGTCACACGGGGCCAAATCTGGAGAATACGGTGGATGGGGCAGCTGTTCGTAGCCTAATTCAACGAATTTGGCTGTAGCTTGGGCAGAGGTGTGAGCCGGTGCGTTATCGTGGTGAAAGAGCACTTTTTTCTTCGCCAAATGCGGCCGTTTTTTCCTTAATTCGGCGTCGAATCGGCTCAATAATTCGGCATAGTACAGCCCTGTGACTGTTTTGTCCTTCTCCAGGTAGTCTATGTAGATCACACCTTGTGAATCCCAGAAAACGGTGGCCATCACCTTTCCGGCCGATCCGGACAGTCTTCGCCTTCATCGGAGCACATTCGCCGGGTGCAGTCCACTGTTTCGACTGTTCCTTGGTCTCTGGTGTGTACCAGTGGATCCACGTTTCGTCGACAGTCACAAAAGGACGTAGAAACTCTTTCGGATTGCGCTTAACCCTTTCGCGCCGAGCGCCGCATATATGCGGCATCCACTCGACGAGCTGTGTGTACGAGCGCCGCATATACGCGGCATCCACGCCACGACTTCTGGGTACGAGCGCCGCATATATGCGGCATCGAAATAATCTGTACAAGTGCCATTTATAGTCGATGGCAACATTTTTCGTTATCGGCAGAGCATTTTCCGTTGATTTTATTGCTTATATTATATTATAACTGCTCTTTGTTGAAACCACATCCAAACGTATTACGCAATAAACTACAAACATCAGAGCGATCGTTTACTGTTTTATACCGAATATTCTATCAATTAAATTATAAATAATATATAATTATAAATTCTTCATATAATAATATAAATTATAAATTCTATCAATTATATTCTATCAATATAAAAAATCCATTCGGCAGTAAACAATTTTACATATTTGGTTTTTACAAGAATTAGGAATAGATCGGCTTAATGTATAATTTTTAACTCTTAAAAATTAGACTTTTCAGGTTAGGGTTTTGTATTTTGCATTTTAAAAATTTTGGAAGTGTTTTCATATTAAAAATGTAAATATACTTATTACATTAGAGCAATGATTGTTTTATTCAGCACAGTTCCTATTTAGCACTTAAAACAACACATGTGCAGAAACCACGCGCACTGTGCATATTTCCGGCGCGAATTTCCGTTCAGTGACGGTACTTCGGCGGACAGGGCTCCCGTAGCGAAAGGGTTAATTAGTGTTAAACGCTGCTCTGAAGTGGTCTCACGGATGCGCTTGCTATCCGGAGTGAGCAAATGCGGCACTCATCGAGCAGAAAGCTTTCTCATGCCCAATATTTCATGCAGGATATGCCCAGATTTCATCGCTGGATCAAGTGTATCGAGTTAAAAGGAGACTATGTTGAAAAATAAATCGTCATTTTTCCAAATTTTTCGTTTTTCTTTTGTAGGCTAAGTACTTATCGGGCTGCCCACGTAGTCTTAACTAAAGGTAAGAAAGGAGGCCAGAGACGCGCTAACATATTTACCTGCACTATAATCCCTGAAGTCATAATGAAGAAATACAAGACCCACCGTTTGACCCTGTCGGCGTAATTCTGATAAGGCCATTGCCCAAAGAATACTAACATCTTCCGGTTTAACTGATAATACGGAGCCTTGAAGCAATCCATTGCCAATTGTTAAACGACAAAGAAGAGTGAACAGAAGTAACAGGTGGGTAAAGGGATGTTGACCAGATCGCGTACTGTGTCCGACTGAGGCCTTTGCATTTTCTCCACCCTCGCGAACCCCATATATCCTTACGGTCTGCATTATTAATCTTGACGATGTCTTTTGCACCTAACGTTCAAATTATGTTACATTTCTACGACGAACGACGAACGACTTCAGTCGTTTCGAGCATTATTTGCGAACGCTCTACACTGTCATTTCATCGATACTTTTTCCAACAGTTTTTCACCTCCAGAAAATGCTTACGGTAAAAAGAAAATGTTCTTTCGTTTTTTTCGATCGCTGTTATTATCACTGCGTTGCCGGAAAATGTTTATTTTAGAGTCGTCATTTTTCTTCAACGCTCTCCTCTCTCTTGCGAGAAAGGAAGTTGAATCGATGGGGATGCGAGAGTCAGTTTGAAAGCTACTGATATAGATGACACAGAGATGTAAAACTATTGAAACTGCTCCGATGCTTTACGAATTTACGATCACACTTGTTAAAATTTAACTTCAGTTAAAAGTGAAAATACGATATATCTGTATGATACGTATCAATCTTCTTTGGCTTCTGTTTCTCATGGCGGCTTCATTTTTATTATGCTTTTCCACTGTCTGAAACTACTTCGTTCCTATCCAATTTCTGTAGCTAACTAATTATCCCATATTTACCTCTATAAAACATTTAAAATTTCAGTTACTGATGCAGAGAATGTAATAAACGAAAATTGCATATTTAGGAATAATTTAAGAATAATTGTAATGCCCTTAGAACTACCAAAGTACTTATTATGCTTCATTCGTTAGAGTTGTCGGAATAATATTATTTGAACCAGAGTTTTCTTTCGTTTATTTAAGCGACAGCAGCATCGTGAAGTAGGAGAATGTAGTTTGCACCTCCTTGAACAATAAAATGACGCGTGAAGATGTATCCTTTCTATCAAAGCATTCTGTGCTAAGTTAACACTTGGCATGCGGACAACGTATTTTTACGTTTTATGTAGTCTGTCACTGGAGCGCTTCAGATATTGAATACGTATTTAGTTGATTTGGTGTTGTTAATATATAGAAAATCTACTAAATACGATATATTGGGTGAATGTGTGACATTATATTCTGTCGTTATTTGCGTTGCTAGGCAATATTTGAATTTTTTTATAAAAGTTATGATTGTTGAGTTATCGATCTTTTGCTGAGTTATTTCGTCTTCAATCGAATTCTTAGCTCCAGAACGTGTTTTATCAATTTGAACTTGTTTTTTATTATTGATTACAAAATTGATCAAATGAGCCGTTGTGACAAAGATAGTGATGAAGAAATATGCGCTGACAAATTATCGGACTTTTCGTATGATAGTGTGGAAAACTTTGAAAATCGCTTATTTTTATGATTTTTGAAAATATCGTTTGTTTTTTGTTAAATAATCATACAGTATATATTTAAGTGTGAAATCAAAAAAAGTTTCGTTCATAAAAAAAGCAGTTTTCGATTTACTGACGATGTTTTTCTGAATTTAAACTTCCGCGCGATTGAAGAAAAAACGCCCGCTGCACGCGAAAATCGGCGGCGAAGTATGCCCGCATGCCAAGTGTTAAGAGAATGGTGTTACGTAAAAATGGTTCTATTATCCTCGGAGCTTTAGATATTGGAAAGGTATCTTTTAATCATCGAGAATATATAGAAAATGACGAGTAGAATAGGATATAGAAAGATCCAATCAGACCGATCGCTGGATATGACGATTTGATACGCAACGTTAATAAATATATAGAACCTACCGTGGCATAATTTTCGAGTGACACAATGTATATTCTTCCAATGACCATTGCACAAGGTCTCATACCACGTTGCATTATCAAAAGAAGCAAACTTTGGACGTTAACAGGTGCTGCGTACCATCGACTGCTGTAACTACAATAGAGTAAATAATATTAAGCGATATTAGCTACACTAGTGAAGGTGAAAAAATGAGTGTCGCTTTAGGGAATATCTTACGCTTTATATGGGATTATCGCACTGCTGTCTATTAACTTTTGCGGCGGTATGGCCATGAGAAATAAATGAAAGATCTGGCCACAGGCAAGAAAAAGACTGATTGTCATTTCGGGTCCTTTTGAAGTGGCTGCCTATGGAAACGCAACGAGGGTTTAAGAACAAAAGGAAAAATACATTGGCAGATCGTTTCACGTGCATCCAAAAATTCGACTTACGGTGTACAAACATAAGCTGACGCTAACCAATGCTATGAGAAGTGTGAGTAAGTGTGGCCATTCAAACATTGCCACAATCGCGTCACTGAATCTACAACAAAGAAATGAATATTCATATTTACAGAATATCAAAGTGATCTTATGCTAATGACGGAGTTCTTATCGGTGACGCGAAATATCGTTTATATAGTTATATCGAACATTTCATCATTCTATCGGTCCCCTTATCAAAGGAATAAACTTTCTACACTGACTCAATTAGTAGAATTGCATATGCATATACAGTATGATCAGAAATTACCCGGAATTTGTAACTAAAACACATTGTTTTTAATTTTCAGATAAATTTATCTGGTCGCCTTCGAAATAACATCCATCTGAAGCGACACACATATGCCGACGCTTAACCCAGCCCTCCATACACTTTTCATAAGCGATGAAGAGATCTGGCATAGCTCCTTCGTCGCATTTTGAAATGTGTTCTACAGTCTCAAATCTCTTTCCTCGAAGGGTTTCATTTGAGTCTAGGGAAAATAAAAAGTCACATGGTGCCAAATCTGGCGAATACGGTGCTTGTTCGATGGTATTTGTTCGATGTTTGGCCAACTAATCCAGCACAATGCTTTGTGAGACGGCGCGTTATCGTGGTGCAACATCTACGAATTGTCTTCCCATAAATCCGGTCGTTTTCTACGCACAGCATCCCTCAAATGCTTCAAAACGGATAGGTAATACTCCTTGTTGACTGTTCGACCCTCTGGCAAGAACTCATAGTGGACTACACCTCGATAATCGAAGAAAACTGTGAGCATGACTTTGATTTTGGACCGACTTTGGCGCGGTTTTTTGGCTTTCGGCTCATTTTCCAGGCGCCACTCGGACGACTATTGGCTTGTTTGCACGTCATACTCGTAAACCCACGTCTCATCGCCGGTAATTATCCGTTTCATGAAGGTTGGATCATTTCTTGCCTCAGAAATCATCTCTTCCGCCACTTTCTTGCGATGCTCTTTTTGAACGAAATTCAGCTCTTTTGGCGCAAGCCGCGCTGCAACGCGTTTCATGTCTAAAATATCCACTACAATGTGCTGAGCGGTTCCATATGAAATGTTGAGCTCACGAGCTATCTCTCTCAGGCTCGCATGACGATTTTCGAGTACAATTTTTTTCACTTTTTCCACATTTTCTTCGGTATTTGATGTCGAAGGGCGCCCAGAACGGGGCAAATCTTCGACAATATCACGTCCAATCTTGAATAACTTATACCATTCGTATGTCTGTGTTTTTGAGAGAACAGACTCCCCAAATGATTTTTGCAACATTTTCAACGATTCGGCACATGAAATTTCGTTGGAAACACAAAACTTCAAACAAATTCTTTGTTCGATAGAATTATCCATTATAAAAACGACGAAGCACAAAAAGTTGCTCGATGTAAACAAATGTCAAACAAATAATAGTGATTAGAATCTTTTGAAACTTGGCACAGATGTCTTTCACGGGTGTGCCAATTTCAGAAAAAAAAATTTACTGGGTATGTCAACGGCGGTTCTTTTAAATTACAAATTCCGGGTACTTTCTGATCATACTGTATATAATAGTTTACCTTAAAGCCGTTCTGTGATACTCGACAGCTTGCGCAACTTTCGCACAATTATCATCCTTCTCATTCATCGTATGCTCCAATCGATAGCTAAATATGTCATCAGAAATTCCTATGAGACTTTGATTATGTGGAAAAAGTCGGAGGCATCGCTAATACCACGGTGAGAGAAATAAAGGAACTTCGTAAAAGTTCATTTAGAATGATTGAATATATCGATATATATTATATTAATATAATAATAATATTAAAATGTCTCGTTACCTAACAATTCTAAACATTCCACAGGCATGATGCAGACAGGACATGTATATGGTATCGGTACCGGCTACAGTTGTCAACAATAATCCAATGACAAAACTCATGTGAAGAAGAATGAGAAAATAGTACTTGCGTTGATCGATGAAATACTCAGAGGGAAATAGAAATACTCGTGAACGTGACTCGTTTAGCGGCATTATCAAATCGATGATGGGTGGTGAGATTGAAAGAGATAGACACATAACGTAACATGAAAAAAACATCGCTAGAAAAGGAAGAAAGGCGTTGCGTCAAATGCTATTGTTAAGCGCGAGGTAAAAAACAATATTACTTACTGGCGCAGTTCACAGTATACATTCTTGCATCTTCTGAGATTTCTCGAAGAATTCGAATTTCCTCTTGATCGATCAGGCTTTTCCAATGTAGTCTTATGCTGTCCAGGAGATTTCTCATCTACGCGTGTCAGGAAAGGAAATCTTTCGTTTGACTCTACTAAGAAGAGTAATGTAAATCAAATAACTTACTTTCTTATCGTTAATTACGAAAGAAAAATATTTTATTACGACTATCGTAAGGACCAATTCGTTTCCTACTATTTCAAACCACAAGAAGGTCGTTCTCTCGGATGTTAACAACTTGGCCACCTAGCAAACATTCCACTTTTTCTATAATTAAATTATTTCGCTGAGAATTTCTTGTTTATCATTTTATTCAATTTCTTGTTTATTATTCATCGGAAAGAAATATTCGCGGTCTCTTTCGACTGAGTACCTTTCTATTGCAGTTTTCCCACAAAACTCGACAAGTTTCAATATGCTACAGCCTTAATAAACTCTCACCACCATACCCGATTCAATAAAAAGTGTAATTAGGGAAAACATTGAAATTCACTTCTTAGGCGGTAAGAGGGTGTAGAAGTTAATAAGAAAATATGTACGATTGAAGTTGTTAGAATTTGAGAAAAAAAGAAGAAATATTTGATTGGGGGAAAAAGTAAAGATAGGTTGAAAGGTTAAAGAAGGTTAAAGGGAAAATGAATATAAGGACCTGTACCGCCAGGAATGACATGGTTGTGCAAGAGAAAACGATCATCCCTCTGAATCTCGCGCGGTTATCCTGAAATGGCCATTGTCCGATGACCGTCAGCAACTTCCGATTAATCGAGTAGTACCGTGTATCGAAACAGTCCATTCTCGGTTGTAGGTGAAAGGAAAGGAAGTAGAGGTTTGAAGGTGTTCGAGAGGTGCGACGGACAATGATGTACTAACGTCGCCAAACCGAACTTTCCCTCCTTTCGAGATGCGGCGCATGCGACAATTCACCCTACTACCTTGCGCGCTGCATAATTCATTTCGTCCGTGTTACATTTTCCACACAATCGCCTTTTCTGCACAACAGATGTTATTAGGCAAATTGCTGCGGAGCTATTAGGCAAAATGCCGCGCTCTTCGATCGAGTGACGATCTCTCAAAACAGTATCCGCTACCCTCTGATAGTGTTTCAACCGAATGATACTGCCGAATGATACTCTTAAACAATCTTGCGTTTCAAAAGAAACCTTTCACTTTTATTTAAATTATATTGCACTGTCTTATTTTCATGTAATATTTCGATGTGAGGCGGCGCTAAATTATGCAGCACTTCATTTGGTGGCACACGATTGTTGAATTATTTGTTTCAATTATTTAAAATTCAATTATTTAAATATTCAACTATACAGCAATTTTGTCCACTTACTAAACAAACTATATTTTTGATGGTGAGCAGTAAATTGTAAACAAATGTTCACGCCCGATGTAACTGTCAAAGCAGAGCGAATAATTGACCTTGATTCCGATATACTGGGTCACGCTAATGGCGTGAATGTGTTAAATTATATTGCACTGTCTTAACTTCTAAATTACATACAATATATATGATAATAAAGACATTTTTGCTAAATAATATTTCTAGAATGAAACAATGAAGACGAAAAGAAGCACACAGATTTGTTGGAATTATTTATTTTCATTAATCCTGTAAAATATTCGAGAATTTTCAATCTAACGGCTCATATTGAAGTGCAGGGTTCATTTTTATTATTTGACATTTGATGATACAGTTCTTCTGCCTACTCTAATTGGGACAGTATATTGTACGTTAAAATTCTCTTTATTATTAACACTTAGATAATGTAACTACTAGCAAAGCAGAGACGAATAATTGACTCTTGATTCGGCGATATACTAAACTGTAAGTCTAATGCAGCTCTAATCGTTTCTAAACCGCTATAGTCGATTTGTTGCGACTTCATTGCGCACTTTTCACCTCATCGATGTAAGCAAAGTAAAATATGAAAACGAAGCCTTGACCTCCTTAAACAGAAATGACAATACGATCACAGAGAAGACTTTTCTGCCAGTGAAAAGAAAGCATGATATGTCAAATATTAGCTTTGTTAAAGGAAATATCTCTTTATTGTTGAGTAAAAATTGAATAATCTTTAGCATTATTAAATTAGATCGTATTAAAGCGCAACATACCGCTGCAAAATTTTCAAGCGTCGCAGGATGCAATTTGCCGGTGACTATAGCTGTGGGTTTTAAGCCGCGCTGCATCGTCAAAAGCAACAAAGTCTGTTTCTTAGGAGGTGCCATGTACCACATACTGCAGTACCTGCAAGTCAACGTTACCTACATACCTACATTTTTCTACTATAACGTAAAATGAAGGCTAAATCTACAGGTTATTTTAATATTTTTTAAACTGCGGTAGCGTTTCAAAGCGATAACATAATACATTTTGAAATATTCTTACGCTCCGTAGATAACTGCTTCGCTATTATCAATCATTTTTTGAGATGGAAGATCCATGAGGAACAAATGCAGCATCACTCCTCCGCTAATCGCTATAGCAAACGCCGGTTTTAAGGGGTTCGTCTGTTCTTTCGATGTTGCCGCCTACGAAAAAGCTCTACAGTAAAGCCTGTTTTTGTGCGGTGGATAGGGACCGCATAAAAGAAATCGTACAAAAAAATATTCGAAAATTGTATAAATTCTTACATATAATAAACAATTTTGTGCGATATAGTACCTAAAATTTTTTTATGCGGTGGATAGGAACCGCATAAAAAAAGTCGGACTTAGAACATACATCAATAATTTATGAAATAGATGAGAAAATGCTTTCAATTAAATTAAATAATTAAATTAGACCTAAAGAAATTGTAAAAATATTTAATTCTTCATTGTACATATACATGGAGAAGTTTTCACATTACACATTAAATAGTTTGCTGCTACTCGTCGTAATCCAAAACGCGCATCTTCTTGTGATGGATTGGTTGAAAATCGCTTTCGTCGCTTAAAGATAGGATTTCAATTGATTTGTTTTTTGGTACCATAAACTCAGTGATCAGTTTTTGTGACGACGGTCGACTGGTCAGTTGCTTGTAAACGCCACGATAGTGAGACATGCATGATCTTAGTTCTTTTTGGAATTTTAAGCGTCTTTCCGCATTGGTATCTATTTTAACACTTTGCGGACCAGGCATTCTATTGTTAACCGTACCCAGTGGCCGGATATTTTTTTGCGTCAAATATCTTTAAATTAGTGATGATTTGTTAGTAGTGTAGGAACCGAAAAGTGTGACTAAGAATGTGTGTGAAGCGATAAGAGTGTCCGACCGGGACCCTTCGATGGGACGGATGAGAATGAGGCAGTCGAGAATGAAAGTGACGAGAGTACGCATCCACAGCGGGTTATACTTTGTTCTGTAGTTTTTACCTTTCATTACAATATATCATCTTATTTAATTTTCCACCATCGCTATAATTTATTCTTCATCACCATCTACCAATTTCCTACAGTAGTTAACACGTTGACTGCCACGGTGGTCACCGGTGACCGGTGCAAAACATTTGACTAAAAATGCAAAAAATTCGCAATGAAGCCTGTTTGGAATCTTGTAAAAACAATTTCTATTGGAACGGTGAATTCTAATAGAGCAAAATACGTTTGGCAGTCAATGTGTTAAAAATCATGGTCCCGTCAAATATTTATTTTTAACAACTTTAAAAATAAATGTTTTTTAATATTTTTGAATAGGTAAAAGTGTGTTGAAACTAAACATTTTTTAAAGTATGATATTTCGTAAAACATGACACTAAGTGAAGTGGAACACGACAAAGTCCTCACAAATATTCATATTCTCGTCATCACTTGATGTATCCGTTAAACTGTCCGCAAATATTTTTGTAATATTGCTAATCGTTTTGTCGCTATCCATATTTCACAGCTTCAAATAATGAATTCGCAACACAAATTACGAAAAACTTGCGGCTGACAATCACGTAGCAACTGTGTGATATCTCGTCACCTGCCTCAAACGACAGAATATGCAAGACGATATATCTCGTCAATGGCCCCGAACGACGAAACAGCAATGACGAGATATCTCGTCATCCGTCCGCAAAGTGTTAAGAAAATGCGTTTCCAATTTTTTTTGAGATTTGGATCCCTGCATATATTTTATCTGCTGTAATAGATTCCGGTTCTTCTTGTCCATTTTCATAATCTATCAAACTATTGATAATGTCACTATCATCGACAGTTTGATCTTCAATCATCTCGTCCAGGTCATTATCGCCAAAGGAATCAAAGCCTTCTCCGCCGATGTTATGTGCGAGCGCACTAATTTCAGATAATAACGTTGACGCGTTTTCGGTAACGTTTCGATTAATTACACATTCATATATTTCGTCCACAACATGTATATGTACATTGATAGGAAACATTAAACTGGTGCTAACGCCGCTAAGATTCATATACCGCATAAAAATAAATCGTACAAAAAAAATTGCACAAAAATAAAATCGCACAAAACCAATCGCATAAAAAAGGACCGCACAAAAACAGGTTTCACTGTACACTGCAAGTAGACTATATTCACAAATTTAATATTGCCGCTCGTGAAATAACGTTTCAAAGTCAAGGTTAGAATTGACTGTATTTTTTGTCATTATTTCATGGAAAATCTAACTCTCATCGCAATTGGTAATGGAAGCTTTCCAGAAGAGGAATTCCTTGAAAAAAAATGCAACACTCGATGATAAATTTCAGAGATAGGAATTATTGACTTATGTGCACAAAAAAGGACCGCACAAAAACAGGTTTTACTGTACTCAATTGTAGAGAGACGGGTGAAGACGTAAAGGAAAAGTATACGTACCCAATACAATGCTACGGCAATACCGAGTAGGGCGGCGGCTAATGTGAATAAATTTGGCAGTTGGAATGTGTTACCGATATCGGTGCCGTACCTATAAACACGACATACTGACATAGTAACGAATTTGATTCGCCGAGAATCTACTTGATGAACGGACGAACTTTATTGCGCTTCTGTGGATTTCCACTGCACTCGCCACGTTCTCATACACACTTCCCTTATCACCTGCAACCTTTCTTTCGTCCGAACAGTAGTCGAACATGTGCTCCAAACGATAGCTAGAATAATTTCACTTGAGAACAGTATAAATCAGTTATAACGCAGATACTATGGAATTCTTTCGACATAATTCGACACTGACATCGCCTACTTCTCACATATTTCAACTCTGTCGTCGATCTATCTTCCGAATATAATCGTAGACAGCTTACCAAGTAATTTTGAACATTCCTGTAACATGATACAAGATGGACATGTACATTGTGTCAGTAGCGACTGTAGCGAAAAGCAACGACGTTACAACAAATGCAATGTGCATGAGGAGGGGTAGACAATATTTTTGCGGGTCGACGATGTACTCCTTCGAATACATCATTAAAACTGGGCAGGATTCGTTGAAGAACGGTGTATAGATTAACAAAGGCGACGTACAGACAATAAGCGAAAACATTCCCGCTCCCGATATGGCGAACGCTGAAAGAATAAATGTTCGAGCAGCTTGCCAAATATTAAACGAGTTTAATATAGGGCAAGCTTGCATTTACTTGTATAGGTCACCACGAAACGTCTTGTAGCTTCCGCTGAATTGCAAAGAATTTCATATTCGGACTCATTTCTTATACTTTGCCAATGCAGCTTTATGCCATCTAGGAGTAATTTGATCTATGTTTCGAAAAATGTAACTGTTAAAATGACATCGCCTTTATTCAAGCCTCTAACTGTCACTTACTTTGCTGCCGTAGACCGTGAAAGTATAATACCTCATCACTACTGTCGAACCGATAAGAGTCAAGCAAGCGAACTCGATGGTCATGTCAAAATCTATTTTCTCCGCCTTCACTGCTCTCCCGACCTACGCAAAAGTTTCCTCTAATCCTTTAAACTGCGCAAAAGTCAAAGGTGCGGATTCTTTCAAATATTTACCTGTACTATAAGACCTGATACCACAATGATACCATACACGATCCACATTCTGACTCTCTCGGTATATTTCTGATAAGGCCATTGGCCCAAAAATGACAATACTTTTTTATGAAATCGATAATATCGATTGTCGAAGAAATCCATTTGCAATTGACAAGTGACAAAGAGAGGCGGAAAAGAGATATTCACCGGGTCGTGCACTGTCTTCGACTGAGGCATCTCAATTCTCTCCACCTTCGCAAACCTTACATATCGCAGCGATCTGAATTATTAATAATGTCACTTCTGCATTTTCCGCCACGCGGTCAAATTTCGACCCCAATCATTATTTTCATAATGTCATATTTCTTCACGTTGAGGGTTCTTCCAAGTTATGTAATAACTCCACTTCTTCTTGAGTTGCAAAAATGATTACGATAAAAAAAAGAAATAGACGTTTCTTGTGAGTGCGAGGCTCTTCTCCTTTCTCATATTTCTCGTTGAAGAGAAGAATGTTGCTTTCTCGTAGCGCTACTCTGTCAGTTGTGAAGTATTTAATAGCGCGGTACGGATGGTGTGATCAGAATTGGGTTAAGGTGGTTGGTATGGTAATAATAATTCAACGCAAAGGTAAATTCGGTAAGCATACATGGAATTCAGAAATTTTACTTCATTACAAAAACTCTTTCTACCGTTTACAATTCTGTCGCTACAATTTCTTTTACTATTGCAACTTATGCAAAAACGCGCTTTTACTAGTTCTTTTTTGTCACTTTCTCTCTCTTCTACAGGCCAACAAGCTGATAGCAGCTACTGAATGAGATACACTAATAAATTTTCTTCTACGCAGTACTAAACTACATCAAGATAAAGCTTCTTTTCTCCTTCAAAAATCTATGGGTAAGTTCGCGTAATTTGATGGCTAAGTGATTACTTACTACGAACTATAATAATTACTGGTAGCTTGCCGCTCATTGCAACGATAAGAGCAGAGTAAAATAAGAAAATGAAGCCTGGACCTCCTTAAACAACAATATTAACACGTCAATTAAACACAACTTTTCCAGCTGTAAATTCATAGGAAATATGTATTAATATATTAATAAATATTTCTGAAAAATATTTCGGAAATATTCATTCGTAATATTTAACCCTTTGCGCTCGACGCGTTTTTCTCTCGGGCGAACCAGCAACTGGAGAGTAATCAGCCGCTCTCGCCGGCTTGTATTTTGTATTTTTAATAGGAGGGTAAAAAAAACATTGAGTCATTGAGGTATAATATGAGTCCTTTTTTACCGTTCATCATTTACTTGTGATATTTAAAGTGAAAAACATGTCAGTAGATAAATATTTGACAAAATCGGTTTCTTGCGGTATTCGGAAAAGATATTGTAAATGTTCGTACTTGTGCACATTTCGTTCCGGGGATCTGAGCCTCCAAGAAAGTGATCGATCTGGACGACTATCCAAGATCGATAATGATGTTTTCCGATCCATGTTGGAAAATAATCCACATTTAACAAGTCGAGAAATTGCAGAAGAATTTGGCATTCATCGTACAACACATTAAATGTATTATGATTAATATTAAACACATATTTTTATAAATTAATTCAAAAATTTTCTTTAAAATACGACAGAACTTTCCCTCCAACCCAATATTTTGTGAGGGTATTGTCTTAAGTCTCTAAAATATTTGACAAAATCTTTCTTCGGATTCTATGCACACTGTCCATTCTGAAGGTTCAGTCTCTTCTGTACAATCACTTTGGCTTTCAGATTCACTATCGATTATTCGGATTTTTGTCTTCTTACACCTCTAACGTCGATAGAGTAGTAGTGATGTCATTTTGTTCGTTATTGCCGAAAAATTGAACTTATCTTCACTAGAAGTCATTTCTTCGTCGTGTTTCATACTTATTGGGCTCAGTAACTTTGAAAGAAATATTGCGATTGCCAAGAAGGTTGGGTTCGAACTAATGTTGAAGGCAGAGTCCAACCCGCGGTCGCAAGTATTTTTGAGATAAGACATCTTTATAGCTATGTAGACACCTCATAAAATGATTTACAAAATGCCAAGTAGACTTATCAAACGATATTCGTTAGGCCAAACACAAATAAACACCGTTACCGCTCAATTTACCGCATCGATTCGGGTGCATGTGCTGCGCCAACTCTAGCGGTGCCTCTCAGGCACCACTTGCATCGATGCGGTAAATTGAGTGGTAACGGTGTTTATTTGTGTTTGGCCTAACGAATATCGCTTGACAAGTCTACCTGGCCTTTTGTAGATCATTTTATGAGGTGTCTACATAGCTATAAAGATGTCTTATCTCAAAAACACAAACAAATTTCAATGCGTGCATTATGTCTTGAGAATAATAGAACGCTGATAAACGTCGCAACGCTTTTTTCAATTCGCTTCTTTCAAAAAAAGGTACAAAAAGAACCAATCACCGTCTTCGCACTTTTGAGATAAAATGTCTTATCTCAAAAAATACTTGCAAACGCGGGTTGGACTATGTCTTCGACATTAGTTCGAATTCAACCTTCTTGGCAATCGCAATATTTCTTTCAAAGTTAGTGAGCCCAATAAGTATGGAACACGACGAAGAAATTACTTCTAGTGAAGATGATTTCAATTTTTCGGCAATAACGAACGAAATTACATCAGTACATAGACAGCTTGCCCATGAGAATGAAGCCGGAAGTGATGAAGATAGTGGCGACGTTATAGGTGTAAGAAGACGAAAAATCCGAATAATCGATAGTGAATCTGAAAGCCAAAGTGGCCAAAAGCCAAAAGCCAACGTAGCACTTCACAGAGCACTTCTGAAATGATCCGACTCAATGGGAAGCTGCATGTTATTTTGATGGGACAAAAAAAGGATTGCAAAGTTTGTTCCCAACGAAAGTCCGACCAAAGACGACAAACTGTGTACTATTGTGACACATGCCCCGACAAGCCAAGAATGCACATTGGAGATTGTTTTACAAAATAGCACAAGAAGAAAAATTATAGAACGTAATCTTTAATAAATATCCTTCATTAAGTTAAATAGATGTATGTAATGTTAAAATATACGAGTTTAAAGTGTCCTATTGTGCCTAAAATTATTTTAAGTTAACAGAAACGAACTCATAAAACTGTCGAGTTGCTGGTCAGCGCGCGCGCGCGCGCGGAGCGCTCCGTAGGCTCCGCTGCGGAGCCGAATATTTTTAACGTGATTGCGCTTAAAATGCTGCGGTATCGTCGGCGTTGGCAATTGATAACTGTAGTTAAAACGTGATCAGTCTCTGCACTGTTACGATTAAGCCATTTTTTGACCTTTTTTATAGCACCTGTAATTCTTCTCACTTAAAATAAAACTCCGTTTCACTATTTCCGCTGTGAAAATGTGCCGGAGCGCAAAGGGTTAATAATCATATAGGTGCATATTTGACCGTAAGTCTGGCGTTGAATAATGGATACTCGGTGTGCTAGTATTCTTTATGTTCTGAGTAGGTGCAGAACGGATGAGAGTGTATTTAATTTCGATGTAACGTACCGCTGCAAAGTTCTCAAGTGATGCAAGATGCAGCTTTCCCATAACCATAGCACTGGGCTTCAAGCCACGCTGCATTGCCAAAAGCAGCAATGTTTGTTCCTTGGCAGGCGCCATGTACCAGAGTCCGGAATACCTAGAAGAAACGTTATGTTACGAGTAACTATAACGAAAAGTCAATGCTCCGGACAGAAGTGTCTTCTTCGCTTGTCTGCTATTTCGATGAAATTCCTCATGCCTTTGCGCTTTTTACCTTAATCCATCACTCGTATATTATCGAATATCTTACGCTTTGAAAATCACCGCTCCGCTACTGTCAATTAGCCTCTGAGAGGGAAGATCCATGAAGAATAAGTGAACCGTCAGTCCTACAGATATCAGTAGAGCTGACACCATTTTGAAGTTATATACTTCGGACACCGCCGCCTATCGAATCATTAACGCTGAATTTATCGAAAGACAATTTTAGACGATGACTGGCACATTGGCCACCTGTCCTCCCAGTAACTCAAATGGGGAGTAACTCGAATAGGGAGTAACTCGAATAGGACAATAGGTTAAAAGCGTTCTTACCCAGTATAGCGCGATAGCATTCCCGATCATAACCAGTACAAGAGCTATCAAATTGGACCATTCGAAAGCCGCAACAATGTCGTCGGCAAATCTGTGGTAAAACATATTGATATTGCCACTTCTCATCATACAATTCTTTCACTACGTTAGATCGACAGTGTCACATTTTTCTAATAACCTCAATGCAGTTTGGTGAGTTTCTACTGCTTTCCCAATATTCTGCAGCACGTTTGAACGGTTCGACGTAAAAACCGTATTCGTTGTGTATTGATCGAACGCATGCTCCAATTGATAACTAAAATCAGTTCAGTTATTAAAGTAAGATTAAGAAAAGTCTACAAGGGAAAAAAGAATTGCGACATTTATCAGCGACTACGATTTCTTGGAGCTTACCAAGCAACTTTGAATAATGCAACGCAATGTGACATAATGATCATGTACATTGAATCGGTGGCGATAACTCCCATCGATAAGAGGCCAATAACAAAGCATATATGAGCGAGAAGAAGGAGACAATACTTGTGAGGATCGATGATAAACTCCTTCGAATACATCATTAGGACTGGACAGGAATCGTTGAAAAACGGTGTATAAGCTAGAAGCGGTGACGACATCATGGGAAATGAAAACCCCAATATATAAAGGAGAAAAGTGAAAGCTGAAATAATGAAGAATGAGCAGACAGTATATTTGAAATATAACAGATGCCTCAAGTACGTTAAATCGAAAGTGGCACGTCAATATTCTTCAGAAAAATCTTCTAGATTCAACGTTTGTAAGCAGATGCGTTTCTAAATGTAACATTAAATCTATAAGGTAATTTGCTTACTCGTGTAACGTACTACGAAAGTCGTTGACTTCTTCACGTATAGAAGGAAAACTTCGAACTCATCAGCTTGCTTGCTTAAAATCTGCCAATGCACCTGCATGCTGTCTAGAATAGCTGTTATCTGTGCTTTTCAAAATCAATCGGTTAACTCGATGTCGCGTTTATTGAAGCTTACGAATGGTGACTTACTTCCTTATTGTAGACTGCGTAACTATAGTACCTGATTATTGTAGCCAAGCCCACCAAAGTCAAACAAGCAAACTCAATGTACAAATCAGCATCCGTATCATCTGCTTTTACTCCTCTTGCGACCTATCATGTTTGTATGATATACAATATCATACATATATATTGGATTGGAGGGAAAGTTCTGTCGTATTTTTAATAGGCAGGTAATTTTTCTTGTAAATAAAAAAAACATCTGGCTAGTGAGTCATTCGGATTTTTTTTGTTTTTTATAGCTGCTGTATAATATAAAAGGAGTCTTTTTTTACCGTTCATCATTTACTTGTGATATTTAAAGTGAAAAACATGTCAGTAGATAAAGTGCATTTACGACACTGCATTTTGTATGAATTCCAAAAAGGAAGCAACGCATCGGTTGCATGTAAAAATTTATGTGCGGTATTTGGAAAAGATATTGTAAATGTTCGTTGGTCATGTGTTGGTCATCAAAGATGGTTTAGCAAATTTCGTTCCGGGTATCTGAGCCTCCAAGAAAGTGATCGATCTGGACGACCATCCAAGATCGATAATGACGTTTTACGATCCATGTTGGAAAATAATCCACATTTAACAAGTCGAGAAATTGCAGAAAAGTTTGGCATTCATCAAACAACACATTAAATGTATTATGATTAATATTAACCCTTTGCTCTCCTATGTCGAGTGTGACTCGGCATCAGTTTTTATGGCAGGAGCTCCTTTGTCGAGCTCCACTCGACATTTTTTCATGTCTAAATAAATAGATATCGTGCACAGGTTATCGACGCTCTCGCAATGGCACTAGAAGGGTTAGACATTCAGGTAATCAAAGAGAAATAAAAGAACTGGATGTTATCACAGATTATAATAAAAATATAGATGGTGTCGATGTGGCGAACCAATACGCGACATCTTACTGTTTTTTACGTCGAACACTCAAGTGGTGGAGGGAATATTTCTTTTGGGGATTAGAAATCTCCATGGTAAATGCGTATATTTTATACAAAGAAAAAACAAAAAACCAAGGAACAGAACCTATAGCCCACAAAAAATTTCGCGAAAAGATTTTGTCAATGCTAATTCGTGATTGTCGTCATCCAAATATGAAATTGGGGAGGCCTGGAACACATGATAAACACGATCGCTTAGATGGAAAGCCTCATTTAATCTTCCTACATCCCGAAGGAAAACACAAAGACTGGGCAGTTTACTCAAATAGAAAAACATCTGGAGGAAAAAGAGAAACCACCTATTTTTGTGAAACGTGTGAAAGAAAATCAGGGTTACATCTTGCAAGTTCTTTCAAAAGATATCATACCCTTGAAAATTTCAATATACGACGATACTGTAAATAAAATTGGTATTTAAGTGAATTTGTTTCTTCCTTTATTTATTTAAATTGCTTTATATTTTTAGTTAAAGTAAATTTCAAATAAAACACTTAAAAGCGTTGGGAGCTGCTGGTAACGAAATTGAAATAAAACTCGGAGTGCAAAGGGTTAAACACATATTTTTGTAAATTAATTCAAATATTTTCTTTATAATACGACAGAACTTTCCCTCCAACCCAATATATATATATATATATTGTCGAGATCAGTGGAAATCTGTCGAAATTAATGCAAATATTTACCTGTACTACAATGCCACTGATAAGCGCACATGTATAGAAAATCCAATGTTTCACCCTGTCAGAGTACTTCTGATATGGCCATTGTCCGAATATTTTCAATATCTCCCGATTTATCCGGTAATATTCTTGATCGAAACAATTCATGTCCGTAAGAGAAAAAGCCAACGAAGGGTGTAACGAAGAGTAAAGGAAGGGAGAAAGGAGAAGTTTACCCGATCGACACCTCTGCTCAACTGACCCTCCTCAATTCTTCACATCTTCGCAAACCCTACACATTTCTCTCAATTACTAATACCGACTATACATTTCACTACTTTTCCGATACAAGTATTACGGTAGTTTAGCGGAACGTACAATTTTCTACCAAACACCTTATTTCCATAACTTCACTTATTTACTGTCATTATATACAATTCAATTTTTATTCCACCGACACAACTAAATGTGCGCGGCTTATTTTACGCCGAAGGAATATGCTGTCACACAAAACACATAGTTTCTCGCTCTTCGAAGAAAATAAAATCCTTTGATATTTTGCAAAAATGTGACACAGCTGGTAAATTGTTTTATGCAGCATTTATGTAATTTGTCGCGTGTTACGTTACTCCCTGAAATAAAATGTTTCGAACGGAATGAAGAAGAAAAACGCAAAGCAAATTTAGTCTTATATAAAGTCATCGCATAAAAGGTTGGAAAATTCAAGATTATGTTTATGATTTCCATAGTGCATTCTCAGGTTTTAGTAGTGCTACACAGCTACACATTTAAAAATGACGACTTTTTCTCAAACACGGCGAATAGGTAGAATCATTACATACGGACTTTATTAACATTCTTTTTGCTCCCTGGAATAAATATATTTCATTTCTTCCAGTTCTCATAACGATCTTAATTATGCCAGAATTTTAATACGCATGTTTAAGCAACAGTCACCCGTAAAGTGTCGGACAACGAAGTTTCAGAAAATAGAGAAACAATAAGATGTCACTTGAACATGTAAGCGTATTTTTTTCGGAGACGGAGGGCTATAAAATTGATTTTATCTTGCTTACCAACTCCTTATACCGAAGGTACGTTCAATTTCAATAATATTCTCCGAATGTGGCGAATACGACCTGCTTGAATATTTGAATGGATGAATTGAATGTTCTTTTTTGTAGAACCTAGCGTAATGCATGTCGCATATTATCGAGGTAGCAAACGCTGTGAGCTAACAGGGGTTACGTATCATCGACTGCTATATCTCCAATTTTTATCGAACCTCATAATGTGACATACATTTTTACATCTGAACCCCAACTATCTAAGCATTGGCAAATTAATACAAATATTAAGAATTCTACCTGTCAATGAGTGGAGAATTGTATTTCTCAAGAAAATGGTTAGTTCAGTCTATGATCCGATTTGTTGACGCAACAAGAGTGACATTTTCAATTTAGCTTTCATTCTTCGCCCCATCTTCGAAACTATTGCGAAGTTTTAAGTGCGCTTGCGATTTCTACCAATCCCTTTCTAGCCCCTTCCAATTGTTACAATGACAAATCGGTCAATAGATCGGATCAGTCAATTTCATCTTTTGCCCCATTTTCGAGCTCGGTCTTCATGTCTTTTCAATCCAGCTTGTGCCGATCTGAGTCATTTTCGACCCACTTTGACGCACTGAAAGGGCAATTAATTCTGAGGATCATCATTTTTTTCGCAAAAATGGCAAATTCCACATAAAACTATAGTGTTCGAAATCTATAAGTAGCACAAGTTTTTTCAAAGCTCTTTGAACTTTGAGTCCTCTATCTAATCATATTGGTCCGAATGCAGAAAAAAATCTTAACTTCTTAAATCAGTTTTCTCCTACTGAGGACCATACTTCGGAAATGTAAGAATAAAGTGAAGATAATAATTGATAATTTCCCATTATTTGTACGGCAGCTCGACACTTATTATCCTTATTACAAGAATGATGGGTTCAGATAAATGATTCGTGATGGTAAGTTTAGTTAGAACTTAATTGCAACGAAATGTTTGAAATTTAAACGGGTGGATGAGAAGATAAAGGCTACTTTTACCGACTGTACATTATGGGCAGAGAGAGTCGCCTTATTACTTGATCGATGTCGCCACTGACAATAAAATCCTGGTGGGATTTAAACAATATATTTTTTATTAAACTTCGTTTCCACGAAACAAAGATATAATTGTCCTCTATAACGAATTATTTTTGCTTGACACTGTTCTCTTGAAAGTAACTCGTATGATGTATACTGAGTAGCTGCACAGTGACCAAATTTTTTGAGTATATGTGTGAACAATATACATCAACGTAAATATTTCAGTCACTTTTTACATCTATTTATACGTTTGAGGAGGTGAAGAATATTTCTATTCTAACGTCTTAAAAAAAATGATAACTATCTAATCAACGCTAACAAGATACTTTCTGCAAGTCAGATGATGCATGTTCCCATTATGGTCTACCCATCTCAGGAACTGATAGGCAGTGCACAGATTCCGTTTATAGTGTAAGGAATGATATACACAGTGAATTCTCTCACATCGTTACCCAGTACGAACAAGATTGAAGGTAGAGTTTGTCTCCAACAATCGTCTAAACAATCGTATCTACCCTTTTATGCAGCCTATCCTGTCGGTAAGTAATATAAGTCAATTTGTTGATTGCGTCTCTCTGTATTCACCCAGTAAACGCACTCCCGATGGATCTGCAAAAGGCAAGTTCATTTTAGACTATGTCAAAGTAACGCGCCCTTTTAGTAAACTGTTATTTCTCTGAAATATATAAGACTATTCAGCTCGATAGTTCATATCGAAGTGAGAAGTTTTATTTTATCAGTTGAGACCTAATGTTACAAATCTTTCGATTAGTCCAATTTTTATGTAAATGCTAAGGTAAACTCTAGGTTCGTGATCCAGTTTCTATTAACTATTAAACTAAAAACTAGCAAAGCAGGGCCGTATAATTAACTGTTAACTATATGGCTAATTATAACGTCTGTCTCCTCTATAGTAATGCCATTTTTCATATTCCGCAAACTGATCAGTAAAATATTGGTCACTGGCAGATTTCACTGCTCATTGGAACGACATAAGTAGAGTAAAGTACGAAAACGAAGCCTGGATCTCCTTAAACAGAAATGACAAGACAACCATTAACGAAACTTTGCGTAAACGTCAATGGAAATAATGTTAGTAGTATGTAATATTGAAGTAACATAAGTTTGCTCTATACTGGAAAGTATACAATCAAACCGTATCGGTAGATTTTACATACCGCTGCAAAATTTTCAAGCGTCGCAGAATGCAGTTTTCCCATAACCATAGCTGTAGGTTTTAAACCGCGTTGCATTGCCAAAAGTAATAAGGTCTGTTCTTTAGGAGGAGCCATGTACCACATCCCAGAGTAGCTGTAACATTATTACCTTTCATCAGTAAACTGAATTGAATCGATGAAACATCCGTTTCTCATATATATAAAAGAGAAAACACATTAACGTTTTCGCCTTCTCCTGTCGAAAATAAGAAAATAGCTATATACAGTAAAGCCTGTTTTTGTGCGGTGGATAGGGACCGCATAAAAGAAATCATACAAAAAAATATTCGAAAATTTTATAAATTCTTACATATAATAAACAATTTTGTGCGATATAGTACCTAAAATTTTTTTTATGCGGTGGATAGGGACCGCATAAAAAAAGTCGGACTTAGAAAATACATCAATGATTTATGAAATAGATGAGAGAATGCTTTCAATTAAATTAAATAATTAAATTAGACCTAAAGAAATTGTAAAAATATTTAATTCTTCATTGTACATATACATGGAGAAGTTTTCACATTAAACATTAAATAGTTTGCTGCTACTCGTCGTAATCCAAAATGCGCATCTTGTTGTGATGGATTGGTTGAAAATCGCTTTCGTCGCTTGAAGATAGGATTTCAATTGATTTGTTTTTTGGTATCATAAACTCAGTGATCAGTTTTTGTGACGACGGTCGACTGGTCAGTTGCTTGTAAACGCCACGATAGTGAGACATGCATGATCTCAGTTCTTTTTGGAATTTTAAGCGTCTTTCCGCATTGGTATCTATTTTAAGAAAATGCGTTTCCAATTTTTTCGAGATTTGGATTCCTGCATATATTTTATCTGCTGTAATAGATTCCGGTTCTTCTTGTCCATTTTCATAATCTATCAAACTATTGATAATGTCACTATCATCGACAGTTTGGTCCTCAATCATCTCGTCCAGGTCATTATCGCCAAAAGAATCAAAGCCTTCTCCGCCGATGTTATGTGCGAGCGCACTACTTTCAGATAATAACGTTGACGCGTTTTCGGTAACGTTTCGATTAATTACACATTCATATATTTCGTCCACAACATGTATATGTACATTGATAGGAAACATTAAACTGGTGCTAACGCCGCTTAGATTCATATACCGCATAAAAAAAATCGCACGGAAAAGGACCGCACAAAAATAAAATCGCAGAAAACCAATCGCACAAAAAAGGACCGCACAAAAACAGGTTTTAATGAATACATTTTATAATGTACGTGGGCACGGTTTACCGATTTGTACTTGTGTGTACAAAAGAAAAACGAAAATTTTGGAGAATTGACGATTTATTTTTCAACATAGTCTCCTTTTAACTCGACACACTTGATCCAGCGATGAAATCTGGACATATCCTGCATGAAATATTGGGCATGAGGAAGCTTTCTGCTCGACGGGTGCTGCGTTTGCTCACTCCGGATAATGAGCGCATCCGTGAGACCACTTCAGAGCAGTGTTTGACACTGTTTAAGCGCAATCGAAAGAGTTTCTACGTTTTACAGTGACTGTATACGAATTTTGGATCCACTGGTACACACCAGAGACCAAGGAACACAAACGTGGATCGCCCGGCGAATACTCCGAACAGGCAAAGACTGTGCTATCGGCCGAAAAGGTGATGGCCACCGTTTTCTGGGATTCACAAGGTGTGATCTACATAGACTACCTGGAGAAGGGCAAAACAGTCACAGGGCTGTACCATGCAGAATTATTGAGCGATTCGACGCCGAATTTTGTTTAAAAACGGCCCCATTAGGAGAACAAAAAGTGCTCTTTCACAAGATGATAACGCAGCGGCTCATTCGCTGCCGTCGCTACAAGCAAATTCGTTGAATTAGGCTACGAACCGCATGCCCCATATTATTCTGAAAAAAATTCGGCTATTTAATAAAACATTTTTTGTTCCCAAACTTGAAAAAGTCACTCGCTGGGCAGAAATTTGAGTCGAATGAGGAGGTTATCGCCGCCACGGAGGCCTACTTTGCAGATCTCCAGAAAACCTATTTTTCAGACGGGTTGAAGAAGTTGGAGCATCGCTGGATCAAGTGTATGGAGTTAAAAGGAGACTATGTTGAAAAATAAATCGTCACTTTTCCAAAATTTCCGTTTTTTTTTTGTAGGCTAAGTACTTATCGGACTGCCCACGTATATATGTAACGATACGTCTTTTTAATATTCTTACGCTCTAAAGATAACTGCTTCGCTATTGTCGATCAGCTTTTGAGATGGAAGATCCATGAAAAACAAATGTGTCAACACTCCTACGCTGACTGCTAGGGCAACTAACGGTTTGAAGATTCCTTGTTCTTTTGAAATGACGGCCTACCAAAGATTTATGCGAAGTCACTCAGTGAAATTTGAAACTAGAAGGAAAAACGGTACGTACCCAATATAGCGCTACAGCAATAGCAACTAAGGTGAGGACGAGGGTAATTAAATTTGGCATTTGGAAGGTGCTGCTGATGTCCTCGCCAAATCTGCGAACGCCAAGATAAAACACATACCTCTGATAAATTGACATGAATTATGTGTTAAATCTTTGCTAACCTTATAGTGTTTCGGTGACATTCCACTGCACTTGCAATCCTTTCATAGACATTTTTTCTACCGGACGCATGCACGATTTTCTCGGAACAGTTATCGAACGCATGCTCCAATCGGTAGCTACAATAATTTTACTTCAAAACAGTTGACATTTATCTAAATATCTAAATATCTACATAAATCTAGGCATTGAAATGTTTCTTCAGCTTTACGTATTTTTATCAAAGATGTTAAAGCTCCTTTCAAAGTATTTATTTTTGTGCAAACGTCGTTATCTTACCAAACAATTTCGAACATCGCAGTAACGTGATATATGATCGCCATGTACGTCAGATCGACAGTCAGTGCCCCTAGCAATAATATTCCGATAACTAAGCAACAATGCATGATCAGAGGTAAACAATACTTTTGCGGATCCACTATGTACTCCCTCGAATATAGCATCAAAAGTGGACACGATTCATTGAAGAATGGCGTATAGACTAACAGAGGCGATACAGCAAGTGTACCTAAAAACACTCCTCCTCCCGTGCAGCCCAAAACTAAAAGAATGCATGCAAAGAGAAGGCATAAGATCAAATTTCAATCTCGCTTTCCAACTCTTCAATACACTTCAATTCATTTTGACTATCTACCAGCGGTATACACATGATATTTCCTTCTTATCGTTCTTAGGATTTGGGAAGAGAAAGGTATGTCGATTGCTTACGCATATACTGCATTACGAAGAGCCTTGTCGCCTCCGCTGATTCCGAAAGAATTCTATATTCATTTTCATTAGTCGTATGTTGCCAGTTTATCTTAATTCCATCTAGGAGCTGCTTTATCTACGTTTTTGAAAATCCATCTATTAAATTGGTATTCGCACTTATTGAAGGATTCAACGGTAACCTACTTTGTCGGTGCATACCGTGAACGTATAGTACCTGATGACTATACATGTGCCCACCAGAGACTCAGAAAGAAACTCAATGTACAAAGAACCCACCTCGTCTGCTTTTACCAATCGCCCAACCTACAATTTGTTTCGATTCTCAAATTAAATAAAAAATACGCTAGAAGATTGACTACTTAAACTTTGCACCGAACGATTCTTCAAAGAGAAAGGATATGGCTTTAACACTAGAAAGACTGAAACTTAGTATATACCTATATTGCCCAAAAGCAGTCAAAATGACTGCATTGTGAAAGAATAACTAATGTGTAAAGAAATTTATTTAAAATTAATTTTTATTATTTTTTTTATATTATTTACAGTTATATGACAGGTTATTAGTAAATATTAACTGTAAATATTGACCGTTTTCAATGAAGTTATCCCATATTTCCGAAACCAAGGCAAATTTATTTGTTTGTAGGCGCCTACTTCTTTCGGTTCTTTTGTCAAAACGAATAAATCGTAGGATTTGCTTGAACTTTTCTCTGGCCATAGTTTTTCGAAAAAATTCGGGATTCCACTTTGCTGACCATAAATAACTCAATTTAAAATTGTTTGCCTCGTAAGCTCTACGAGCATATAAAATCCCAATCAATGCACGTATTTCCGGTAATGATATTGCCCAATCGTTCCGCAAAATTCGGCGACATTTTTCTGTGCACTTTCTTATATGTTTGATAATATAGTTATCTATTATCAACGATAATACACTGATAAGAGTATCTGCCATAATGTTCCTTTTTGCGTAGCCTGTTGAC
Source organism: Cryptocheilus praepositus (assembly GCA_033815515.1). NCBI lineage: Eukaryota > Metazoa > Arthropoda > Insecta > Hymenoptera > Pompilidae > Cryptocheilus > Cryptocheilus praepositus. The sequence goes on from JAWWQZ010000314.1 coordinate 216,833, forward strand.
CCTTTCACACTCAATTTTTTTTCTATTTGAAATTAAAAAGCAGTCAAAATGACTTCCTTGGGCAACTTAGTGTTAACACTTTGCCGGCCGCTTATTTCTCGCATCGCCTTTACGCTGCCGCCGGTGATATTTACGCTATCCGTCGTACATAGGCTATTGTTATTATTAACACGTTGACTGCCAAGCGTATTTTGTTGTATTAGAATGGCGATGCTATGAAATACTACAGCGTTTGACTGAATTATGCAAAATGTAAATACTGTGTAGGTATTGGAGACCGAAGGATCGCATCACTATTCTAACAGTAAATGCATTTATAAAATAATTATTGCTGCCCATTCCGAATACTTTGCATTTTTAGTCAAATCTTTGTCGCTCACCGGTGACCACCGTGGCAGTCAAAGTGTTTTAACACGTTGACTGCCAAGCGTATTTTGCAATGTAAAAACCGCGATGCGATGGAATACTACAGAGTATGATTAAATCGTGCAAAATGAAGGTACCGCAGAGTTGTTAGAAGCCAAAGTATTGAAGCACCGTTCTAATATCAATTGCTCTTCTAACAAATCGGCGTTACATTTATTTTGCATGATTTAATTATATCAACTGCTATTACAAGATTGCAAATGGGCTTCATTGCAAATTTTTTGCATTTTTAGTAAAATCTTTTGCATCGGTCACCGGTGACCACCGTGGCAGTCAACGTGTTAAAAAAGGTACTACAATTAGTGTTACATAAATTTTAATGCATATTTTTATATCCTTAAAATAAAAGCATAGTGGCAACATTGTCACGCGTACGTGACCCCGGCCGATAACAGTTGGCGAGGAAAAGTCACGCCAGCGTGACAGCGACCGGCAAAATGTTAAGGGGACATTCTACTTTTTTGGGTCGAAAAAATCGATGTTTTTTTATCGCCTTATTCGAAAGTATATACTGTCGAGATTATGTCCTCAAATTTGCAGCGATAAATTCGAAAAATTCGGAAAGTTATAAGCCTCGCATCTAACCCACCTCGCGCAGATAGAAGGGTAACGTCGCTTGACCGGTCGGGCCGTTTTTCTCTTTCGGCGATCTTTATTTATTCTAAGAAATTATCTAATTCTGGAAACGATTTAAAAGAGAAGATCTCCCAAATGTAAACATTGCATTGGTAAACATTATGAAGGAGTGTGTTCCGCGCACCAAAATAACATCTAAATATCATCTTACCCTTGACCTTGACGATGTCTGTTATGTTTATTCCTTTCTGAACATGCATTCAGTATTCAAACAGTTTTCAAAAGAGACGTATCGTTTTAATATGGATCGAAAACAAAGTAAATTTGTCAATTCGAGACCCTGTCGTTCGCGAAAAAGAACGTTTATTGGAAATCAGCATACAAGTGAATGCAGTTTAGAGTACGCTAGTACATCGGCAGAAAAATTAAAAGAAAATGCTGATCTGCATGTAAACATTGATCCGGCTATGAATTATTGTATATTACAATTTACTATGTAAGAATCTTTTATATACAAAAATTCGATATGCAAAACTTTAAATGCGTTTTTCTCAGTACTATATTTTTTCAAATGGCGTGCACGATTCCAAAAAAACTATTCGATCAATCGGTCCGAGATTTTAATATATTATTCTACATACTTATGCCTATCGTATGAACCACGGGTGTATTAATTAATCAATATTTTCTCATTTTTTCCATCATAAAAAGACGGAAAAATGCCATTTTCGTGAACCTAATTTTGGAAAGTCAGTCATTTTGAAAGTTTTCATGCAAACTCTTTCTCCGTGGTTCATGCGATAGTGGTTAGTATGTAAATTAAGATTCCTGTTCTGTTTTTTTTTTTCTGATTATCCCAACGACCGCAATCACGCACGCCAGTGAGTATGAATTTTTTGGAGGTGCTCCAGCAATCAAGAAGAATTTATATGAAAAAATTTGAAAAAACATAAAAAAAAATATTTTTGTATAAATAAAGGTCGATATGATACAATGTAAAAGTTTCAAATTGCTGCGTTTCTATTTTCGATAAGAAAAAAATTATTGAAAATTAGTAAAATTTTTCGATGAGAAAGTAGAATGTCCCCTTAAGCATATGTTAGTCGGCAGTTCAAAAAAATGGGGAAATTCGCCGGGAGAAGAAGTAATAATCAATACTCCTCTATGTGAAAGTGTATATCAGTATGATCGTACGAAAAAATTTGGTTATTCAAAGCTTGTAGAGTCGAACAATATTTTCGGCTGGGAAAGTTAATTAAATGAGGGCGAATTACCTGTACTATTACTGCTGTCACCAAGATGCAGCCATACAAGATCCACTTTACGATTCTGTCAGAGCGATTCTGGTAAGGCCATTGGCCAAATAACATCAGCAATTTTCGATTTAACGAATAGTACCGGTTATCGAAAAAATCCATTTCCAGTTGACAAAGAAGAGAGAAGAGTGGAAGTTAGTAACAGGTGAAAGACGAGTTGCTCATCGGACGACACGCGCTCTTCGACTGAAGCGTCTGCATTCTCTTCACCTTTGGAAAATCTATATATCGCTACACTCTGCATTATTAATATCAGTCATGCATTTTGCGCCAAAACCTGGAATTAGGATCCCAACAGAAATACAATGTCATTTTCCTGATACCTTACTTCTATAACTTCAGTAATTCCGAATCATTAGAAATGAAACGCTGAACACTCTTATTTCTTCGCCGCTCTTCTCTAACCGATTTCCTTTAGATGCGAAAAATGATTACGGTAAAAAGAGGAAAGATTATTTCACACGTGCGGTGAACGTTATCGTAGACTTTCGTGAAAATTGCTTTTACCGTAAAATTGACATTTCGTCTTATTTCTTTTCGCAATGCCCTGCTAAGAAAAAGAAGTTGGATCGAAGGGGATGGCTGGGTTCGTTGTTGGCTCATCTTGCCGCAGTCGTACATTCTTGTCAATTGAAGAGCCTAGACAAACAGGAAATATGGGAATACTGCAAGACGACCAGAATCGATTCAAATGTTGTCATCTTCTCAGTTACAGTGACTCGCTTTAACATTCGGACAGTCTACTTACTTACGAATTTAGCTTTTTTCTTTATCCAATTAACACAATTATCCATATAACATAATATAAACGAACTAGCACATACTCTTATCCGAATATTTTTGCGACCCTAAAAGTGTGTACTTTTATGTTGTTTGTTCTATGGAAAGCTACATGAATAATTATTTATAACGTGTACATGATTAATTACATAAAGAAATCACCTCTTTATAAGAACTGTGCTATTTGAATTTAAAAAAATCTGAATTTGTTAACTCAGCTATAAGTAAGTATACAAAGTAAAGATGCTTGAAAAGCAGTGGGGTCTGAATATTAAAGTGAGTCAATACGTATGCGTAGAACGGAAATACGATTGGTAAGGACTGATATTTTATTACTGCATGTACTCTTGCCGCGGCTCGAGAATTGTGTGATCATTATTCTACTAGATTCTTATATACGACATTCTTGCATTTGATTTTTGGAAGGTAAAATAAATGAACTTCTTATCCTGTTGACAGTAGAGGAATATGGGTATAACTGTTGATTCGTCAGCGCCAACTGTTTGGAGAGCCTTGTTTCTCCGTCTTGTCTCTGCCTGCACTAAACGTTTAATCAGATTTTTTTGCAGACGAACCTTTCCTTCGAAGGTTCAAAGAATTCTGATGAGTGTTCAGTTTGCTTGAGAACGACTTGAAGAAGACACTGCTAGCCAAGTGTCATCCCTCAAGAACCCTTATTAGTAACCCTATTCATTACCATTCAAATAAGTTACGTAGAAAGCGACGCAACTATCTCAATAATTATAATTTATTGAGGCGGAGACGTATCGATAACGTACTTACGAACAATTATTTATATATGCATATGTGGATACACATATTTGACAAAATTCTACGGTTATGATAAAAAGGACATAATGCTTATTCCACTACCTAAAATACGACATGTGTTTATGTTTATTTCGAAATCTCAACTGGCTCAACTCAATGAATCTGTTAGATAGCACGTACCTCGGAAAATCTTTTACAGGTTTTCACACTCATCTAAACGATAGCAAAAGCGTAAAGTAGGACAGCGATACTTGAATTGCCTTAAACAAAAGATTCGTATACTGTTCGCGGGTTGAATAATTTGTATAAAAGTAACTAAGGGAAAGTTCTGTCGTATTTTCAAATGATTGAAATATTTTAATTCATATTATAAAAATATGTGTTTAATATTAATCATAATACATTTAATGTGTTGTATGATGAATGCCAAACTCTTCTGCAATTTCTCGACTTGTTAAATGTGGATTAGTTTCCAACATGGATCGTAAAACATCATTATCGATCTTGGAAGTCGTCCAGATCGGTACTTTCTTGGAGGCTCAGATCCCCGGAACGAAATTTGCTAAACCATCTTTGACAAGTACGAACATTTACAATATCTTCTCCAAATATCACACATAAATTTTTACATGCAACCGATGCATTGCTTCCTTTTTGGAATTCATACAAAATGCAGTGTCGTAAATGCACTTTATCTACTGACATCTTTTTCACTTTAAATATCACAAGTAAATGATGAACGGTAAAAAAGGACTCCTGTTATATTATACAGCAACTATAAAAAACAAAAAGAAAATCCGAATGACTCACTAGCCAGATGTGTTTTTTATTTACAAGAAAAATTACCTGCCTATTAAAAACACGACAGAACTTTCCCTCCAACCCAATATAAAAGTAGCTAATAGAAGCCATTAACATTTCACGCCAATGATTGAAATATTTTATAACCTATATTGATTCTATAGATTATTGCTGCAGTTAAAATCAAATGGTATATTGCGTATATAACGGAAATGTGAAAAGAAAAGTAAAGAGAAGGGGATGAGAATGAGAGAATGAAGGCTATTAAAATGAATAAGATAGGTAGGCTTACTACTGTGTAACTTTCGAGCGTTAACATCATCAATTTGCTCGCAAAGATAACCGTAGGCTTTGCGGTGCGCTGTATTATCGGCAAAAGGAAAGTTTGCAATTGGTACGGTGCCATGTACCATTTTCCGCAGTACCTGCAACATATTAAAAAATGTAGTGCAGTGTCTACATAACTCTAGATAGGTTTTATACAGTATGATCAGAAAGTACCCGGAATTTGTAACTAAAACACATTGTTTTTAATTTTTAGATAAATTTATTTTGTCGCCTTCGAAATAACATCCATCTGAAGCGACGCACGTATGTCAACGCTTAACCCAGTCCTCCATACACTTTTCATAAGCCGATGAAGAGATTGCCTTCAGCTCCTTCGTCGCATTTTGTTTAATGTGTTCTACAGTCTCAAATCTGTTTCCTCGAAGAGATAATTTGAGTCTAGGGAAAAGAAAAAAGTCACATGGCATCAAATCTGGCGAATACGGTGCTTGTTCGATGGTATTTGTTTGATGTTTGGCCAAATAATCCAGCACAATGCGTGCTTTGTGAGACGGCGCGTTATCGTGGTGCAACATCCACGAATTGTCTTCCCACAAATCCGGTCGTTTTCTACGCACAGCATCCCTCCAATGCTTCAAAACGGATAGGTAATACTCCTTGTTGACTGTTCGACCCTCTGGCAAGAACTCATAGTGGACTGCACCTCGATAATCGAAGAAAACTGTGAGCATGACTTTGATTTTGGACCGACTTTGGCGCGGTTTTTTGGGTTTCGGCTCATTTTCCAGGCGCCACTCGGATGACTGTTGGCTTGTTTGCACGTCATACTCGTAAACCCACGTCTCATCGCCGGTAATTATCCGTTTCATGAAGGTTGGATCATTTCTTGCCTCAGAAATCATCTCTTCCGCCACTTTCTTGCGATGCTCTTTTTCAACGAAATTCAGCTCTTTTGGCACAAGCCGCGCTGCAACGCATCTCATGCCTAAAATATCCACTGCAATGTTCTGAGCGGTTCCATATGAAATGTTAAGCTCACGAGCTATCTCTCTCACGCTCGCATGACGATTTTCGAGTACAATTTTTTTCACTTTTTCCACATTTTCTTCGGTATTTGATATCGAAGGGCGTCCAAAACGAGGCAAATCTTCGACAATATCACGTCCACTCTTAAATAACTTGTACCATTCGTATGTCTGTGTTTTTGAGAGAGCAGACTGCCCAAATGATTTTTGCAACATTTTCAACGATTCGGCACATGAAATTTCGTTGGAAACACAAAACTTCAAACAAATTCTTTGTCCGATAGAATTAGTCATTATAAAAACGACGAAGCACAAAAACTTGCTCGATGTAAACAAATGCCAAACAAATACTAGTGATCAGAATCTTTTGAAACTTGGCACAGATGTCTCTCACAGGTGTATCAATTTCAGAAAAAAGAATGTACTGGGTATGTCAACGGCGGTTCTTTTAAATGACAAATTCCGGGTACTTTCGGATCATACTGTATTTGATGCTTGGAAAATTGAGTCTCACGCTTTAAATGTTATTCCCGAGCTACTATCCATGACGTTTTGGCAGGGATACGCGACGATCAATGCTTGGATCAATTGACACGTTACCAGTGTCAGAGGCACCAGCATTTCATGCATTTTCCCCAATGACACCGCCGTCTTACAAATATTTCGTATTAGTAGAGAAAATTGAAAGGATATTCGTTTTGTCTAAGAAACTCGATACTCACGCAATAGAGGGTAATGCCTATATTAAAAAAGACAAGATAAATCTGCAGAAACATCGATACTTCGAACGTTGAGACAATGAGGTCCGTATACCTTGATGGGCGACAATTTTTAAATTAGAACATTTCTGTGCTTCTGCGCGAACAGCTACTATTTAGATTAATTTACGAACGCTGTTGCAATTTTGTGATACTCCACGGCGCTTCCAATTATCCTACGTGTCTTGTCCTTCTCGCTTTCATCCCATCCTTCCCATGCCTCTCCGTTTTCGTACGCGTCAAATGCATGTTCTACTCGATGACTGAACAAAGTTTCAACAATAAATTCTCTGGCAAATATTCCATTCTTCCATTAGGAAGAAACGACGTATCCATTTTTAACGAAATTACGTTTCGAAAAGTTCCTTTTTAACCGTATAATATTGTGAACATGTACCCGACGATTTTGAACATTCCACAAGCATGATAGATGAATGAAATGTACATAGAGTCAGTGGCAACTAATATAGTTATAAGAACAGCAGCGGTAATTGTCATATGTAGTAAAATCGGATAGAAGTACTTGTCCGGATCGACAAAATATTCGCCCCGATAAAGCATCACTTTTTCATACGTTTCATTTTGTGCATAAATTAGCTGAAGAATCGGTTGTGAGCTGCAAGTAACCACGCATATACCTATTGACGAATAAATGTATACTGAAACAATCGAAAGAGTCCCGTCAACAGTATGAACAATATCGTAATAGCATTACACTCTAAGAGCAAGACTATCTTCGAATCTTTCCCAAGTTTACATATGTTTGAAAGAAATGAACAGTGTCTCGCAAAATTGCCCGAATTTGGTCGTTCTCAAAATTTGCTTTCAGGTTAGAAAATGATATTCGATATTTACTCATAGAGAAAAGATTGTATTCCCTTGCTTTCTCAGCAAATTCGTGAGCTATCTTCCGATCTTCGTCGTCAGTCATTCTTTTCCAGTCAACCTCTACCTTTTCCAACAATACCTTTATCTACACTTTTCAAAGCTTACGTTCAGTTAACATTGCCGTATTTCCTCAAATATTTGTATAAAAAATAAACTTACTTTCTTCATTTGGATGGTATAAGTAAAATATTTGATCATACATATCATACCTGCCACCTGGTTCGAGATAATCTCGACTACTACATTCAAAGCATACGCAGATGTTTTTATTTTCGCAGCCTGCAACATTACACAACTTCATTTGGTCAGGATGAGATGCGTTAATCTGTGAAACTTGTGATCGCTTTATCTTGTGACGCTCTACGATTTACCAAAGTTTATATCTGACGTAATGAACGTTTAATGAGTCAATTAAAACTACTATTTTTTTTGTACTTAAACTGTGCGAGACGAACTTGCACTTTAGTATAGTTAGTCGACATTATTTTTGCTAATAGGTATTGAAAAAATGAAAAACGCACTCTCTAACCTGTACAAATGTCATTGACAGTATAGAGCAAACGATATAAATATGTCTCGCGATCCTCGACATTTGGTCCTGATAGGGCCACTGGCCAATCAATAAGAGTAACTTTCGAGTCAAGGAACAATATCGAGAGTTCGAAAAGTCCATCCTCCCTCAGAACTAGAAGACTGTGTTTGAAGGTTGAGTGTTCAAGTCAACAGATAGAAACATACTGAAATCGACTTGCGCAGATCGTGTCTTCGTTTTCACCCTATGCAACCGCCTTTCGTTTTATAGAATTAATAATACAGAGCGTCGTATATCTTGCGGAAAACACAGATATTACGGTCAGGAGAAAGCATGTGTCACATCGGTAATAAGCACCTACATATTTGATCATTTATTTATAAAGTATCGGTTGATTTTCTGTCGGTTGTAGTAGCAGCAGTCTTCTGCGATGCGCTATGAATAATAAAATTCTCTTTCACAGAAGGGGTAGAATGAAACGATGGGTTGTAATATTCCACAGCAAGTGAAGATTTCAATTTTATGTATTCACCTTCGATATAAATTTCGTTTCATTCTTCATCTTACCACGATGAATGCACTTTCGATGCTTTCTTCGTCCACCGCTACAACGATCGCAAGAAACAATGGCAAGGAGAAAAGCAGAATGAAATCGCGTGGCTACCTTCGACATTGGGTGAATAAAATACAAACGTTTGTTAACTAAGTTTCTATGCACTCACTTAAAATATTGAGCGTACACGATTCAGCGTATAAAGCACAATCATGCCTACTCAATATATTGTTACAGCGATACTAAGGTGAACAGGGGCGACGTATCATTTCATCGGGGTCGCAACGATTGATTGGTAAGAGTCATTCATTGCGTATAAAATGCTCTTCATCTGTGAATGGCGTTCTCGCTCAGGATTTTAAGGATTTTAAACGTTTGACTGCTAAGCAATTCTTGCAAGAACGCACGAAAACTGCGGGACATATTTTGACTTGATGTTGTCAAATAAAACACTCTCATTTAGACAAATATCAATTAATTTTAATAATTCTTTTCGTATTATTAAGAAACAATATTAATTGTGGTTGTGAATAAGAAAAAATAAACATTAAATTGTTTTCTTCTTTGAAAATTAAAATTTATAAAAAGATAACTTAAAGTTTATTGATCTTCTCTTATGATCAGCACGTAAAGGATCATTTTGATTAGGGGAAGATCACTGACTCTTACATGAGAAATTTATGTATAACAACTACGTTTTGCCGCACAAATAGCGTGAAGGCTTTTTTTACAACAAGCGCAAATAAGGCGGGATCGCCTGATCCCGCTGCTTCTGTTGCTACACACCGCACATTGTCGTAAGTTACGTCCCGATAATTTTTTAAGCGCAAATTTTTTGGTTGATGAAGATGGTTGTGTTGACACGCTATTTTTATGATTCATCCACTCCTTTTCGATATCGTCAATAATTTTCGATGTGAATTTACTATGTTCACTCCCACGGACCAACAAAGACATACTGAAACTCGCAGCGCAAAGCGCTGCGTCGCGGTTTTCGAGACAAATGAACGCAGCGCTTTTGCGCCGCGTAGCAGTCAAACGGTTAACACATTGCGGACGGATGACGAGATATCTCGTCATTGCTATTTCGTCGTTCGGGGCCATTGACGAGATATATCGTCTTGCGTATTTCGTAATTCTAGGACACTGGCGAGATATATCGTCTTGCATATTCTGTCGTTCGGGACAGGTGACGAGATATTACGTTGCTACATGATTGTCAGCGGCAGTTTTTCGTAATTTGTATTGCGAATTAACTATTTGAAGCCCTGAAATATGGATAGCGACAAAACGATTAGCAATATTACAGAAATATTTGCAAGCTTTCTGGTGTTCCAGTTCACTTAGTGTCATGTTTTACGAAATATCACACTTTGAAAAATGTTTAATTTGTACACATTTTTACTTATTAAAAAATGTTTTTTTTGCGTCAAATATTTTTGAAGTAGTGATGATTTGATAGTAGTTAAAAATCATTGTCGCGAAAAATATTTATTTTCAACAACTTTAAAAATAAATGATTCTTTATTCATTTATTATCGCGTAAAATATTTATTTTCAACAACTTTAAAAATGAATAAAGTTAAAAAAACTTAAAAAAAATCATTCATTTTTAAAGTTGTTGAAAATAAATATTTTACGCGACAATGATTTTTAACTACTATCAAATCATCACTACTTTAAAAATATTTGACGCAAAAAAATATCCGGCCACTGGATACGCTTAGCAACAGAATACCCGGTCCGCAATGTGTTAAGGAACATTCGTGTAAAAATACGCATAGTTCAGTTTCAATCATAGTCATACGTGAGCAATGAATCAATAAATTGTACTTTATTACATCAGTTCTAACGCTGTAATTTGTACAGAAACGCGATTTTACAAGTGTTTTCTTTTTAGCGATCAGCGAACTGACGGCAAATGCTGAAACAGATACAATAAACTATTTCATTCTACTGCACAGAGAACAATGCTTCTTTTTTGTTTCGGGATGCCACTGTTAAATACGCGTCATTTCATAACTAATATAGTATCCACTACATTCTAACTATCGATACTACTTTGCCGTTCATTGGATTGATAAAAGCAGAGTGAAATAGGAAAATGAAGCCTGGACCTCCTTAAACAGAAATAGTTAACAGAGCAGTTAGATTTTTGTTGCACCTAACGAGGATAGAATAAAATCTAGTAGAGAATACAATGTACCGCGCGTGGAATATTTTATTGAAACGAAACCTACCGTGGCAAAATTTTCAAGCGTTGCAACATGCATCTTTCCCACAACCATAGCATTGGGCTTTAAGCCGCGCTGCATTGCCAAAAGGACCATAGTTTGTTCCTTAGCAGGCGCCATGTACCACAGACCGCAATACCTAGACAAATTTTGTATCGGTAAATATAAAATAACAACAACCTTACTAACAAACGTTTGTTCGTTTGCTATTTAGTCATTTAGAATTTCGAGACCAATCCTGGTATCTTTACACGAATGGAGCTCTGTCATTTCGTCCTGAATATATATATGTCCCGGTGAAAGTTGCTCACATATTATCAAATATCTTACGCGTCGAAAATAACTGCGTGGCTATTGTCCATCAGTGTCTGAGACGGCAAATCCATTGCAAATAAGTGAAACATGATTCCTCCAGCTACTACTATAGGAAATATCATTTTGACTCCCTGATCAGTCGACATCGCCGCCTTTTGAAGATTTAGAATTAGAAGACTAGATTTGTCGAAAGAGATGATAAGAGTAACGAAAAAAATGTGCTCACCCAATATAAGCCAAAAGTAATGCTAATCGTAGTAGTCAAAAGGGTTAGCGAATTTGGCCACTCAAATGCGTCAACAATATCCTCGGCAAAACTGTAGTAAAAGATATTATTATCGTCACTTCTCATGAGAATCCTTTGACGTGCACCGACCTTATGGCACTTAGATGAAAGTCCACCGCTCTTCCGATCCTGTGCATCACGCTTGAGCGGCAGGATGCATAGTTTGTATCCTTGAGGTAATGGTCGAATACATGTTCCAGCCGATAGCTAGAATTATGTTAATTGGGACCAATCAATATTTCTCAGAAACTTCGAGAATACTTTAGCCGCGAATAATTCGCGATATGTATGTAGGGTAACATGGCTTTATATGAGCCGCTCAATGCACACATCGATTAACTCCACTTTTTGAAAAATCTTAAATTTAAATGTCAAAGCCCTTGGTATAGTCATAACTTTTTATATTTATAATAACTTTCCTGAATAATAAATATTAGCCCCGTTAAATGGCAAATTTTTTTGGCAACTGAATAATAAGTAATTTATTTCAGAAGCCATTTTGATTAACTCCATACTCTAATATAAATCGTTTCAGTAACGCCGTATCGTACGCTTGTTTGGCCAGAAACTGAAGGATCTCGTGGGTCTCAAGAAATTTCATCTTGTCTAAAAAAGTACATAAAGATTTACGCTGCAAACTTCGAAAAAATAATAACATATTCGGATTCGTGTACCGGTCAAAACAGAAATATTAAAACCGTCTTAAGTTTATTGAAACTTGTTCAAAGCACGGAAATCAAAGCTGAATCAATTGACATGAAATTTTTGGTAAGTGGACACAGCTATTTGCCCAATGACTCAGATTTTGCCATTACTGAATCCTGTGCGAAAAAAAATCAAAACATTTTTTCACCAGATGATTGGTACCATATAATCAAAACATGCAAAAAGAAAGCGCCGTTTCATCTAATCCAAATGACTCACCAAGATTTTTTGTCAACAAAACCTTTAGAACAGTCTATCATTAACAGAAAAGTAACCGTCACAGGGCTTCCAGGAAATTGGCTTAAAATACGCTGGATAAAGTTAGAAAGGTCCAAACCCTATCCCATACAATTCAAATGGGACTATAATAAAGATACAGAATTTCAAGCCATTAATATAAGAAAATCTTTAGTGGGTAGACCGCAAAGTTTGAAAAATATAGATCAGCCTTTATTATATCCTAAAGGTAGAACTGTGACAAAGAAAAAATGGAGAGACATGATGGACCTGCTAAAATTCCTTCCTCCTGTTAAACATGATTACTATAAGAACTTGTCAACAAATCGAAATGACGAATCCTCGTATACAGCTGATGAAGAAGACATTATTTATAATATTGCTGAATCATCCCAAAGAATAATGCCGCTAACATAAAGCTGCTATAAATTAACTACGAAAATTATTTTATAACCGAACTTCCAACATTCATTTTTTATGGAAAAGCTGTGATAAAAATGTATAATAACTAACTTTTTCTGTAATAAAAACTTAAAAATGAAAAGACTAAATTTAACTTTATTACTTTTTTCAGTTGCCAAATCGATTAACTCCATCAGTCACATAAAAACTGTAACATTACTGACGATTGTTTGTTGGCTATTCTTTCTTATTAATTTTATATACCGTTAGATGAAAGCTATATCTGCAATTATGTATTCCACATTATATATTTGAATTCATATTATCAGAGGAATTTTTAAAAACAATATACATTACATCATCACGTTTCTCAACTTTTCGTTTTATGGAGTTAATCGATGTGTGCACTGAGCGGCTCATATTGCTCTGCTATCTTATTAATAGAGATTGCATATCAATGCTCCGTATATATTTATCTTCACTCTCTTCATTATAAATATTAGATGATGAGATGATTGAAAATGAGTGACTTTAGGATCTTTTTTACATAGCATAGATAGCGAAAACTTCTTAAGATCGGGAATTGACATAGATTTCGAGCTTGAGTGGCGATACATAACATCCATCTATTCTGTTGCTCGCTTTTAAATATAAAGTTGTTCTCGTTACCATTTCGAAGTTATCCAATTACTAGCCACACAGAGTGATATATTAATTGCGTGTGATCGCGGAAGGAAAGGACGGTGCGTGTCAGCACGTGCAAGATCTTCCGAGTCGTCTCCGAACGAGCACCGCTGTTCTACGAGGCGTCAATTGTTCAGGAACAATATTAAGAAAACTGCGTAACGTATAAATTTATTTTTACATTCGAATAGAAAAACAAAGAATCGAAGCAATTTTTTCGATCGCTCTCATTTATATGCGCGAGATGATGATTTTTCGAGCTTACCTAACAACTTTAAATAATCCAGCGGAATGAAGCAAAATGAGCATGTACATTGTATCGGTGGCAACGACGCCTAATCCTAAGAGGCCAACAACGAAGCATATATGGCCGAGAAGGAGCCAACAATATTTGTGCGGGTCGAGAATGTACGATTTCGACAAGATTGTCAGAAGTGGACACGAGTCATTAAAAAACGGTGTGTAGTATAGGAGCGGTGACGAAAGCAAGCCAAAAGCAAACGCCCCATAAAGCATGAAACAGTACACTGAAACAGTAAAAACAGGTATACATGCCGCTTTTTTACACTTACTATGTAAATTCAAAACTTATTATTATACAGTCATCTATCGAAGTAACTTGCAACGAGTATTATTGGGAAGATGCTTACCCGTGTATTGCATCACGTAAAACGATGATTTGTACATATATGCACGGAAAACTTCCGAATCGCCATGATCCTTCATTATAATCTGCCAATGCAGCCTCATACTGTCTAGAAGACCCTTAATCTGCGTTTTTAAAAATCCATCTGTTATACCGACATCGTGTTTATTCAAACTTGCGAATGATGATTTACCTTAGAGTTGCGGACACAGAAAGTAAAGTACCTGATCATTGTGTTTGATCCGGCCAGTGTCAAAGAAGCAAACTCGTTGAATAAATCCATATCAATCACTTCCGCCTTCATACCTTTGACAACCTATGTAAATTATTTTTCTTTTTTGTAAGAATATGCCGTTTATAGTTCAAACTTGGAATTTATTTGTCATCTCGATATATTTCAGAATCACACGGGTTCTCTCTTTAGGAGTAGTGTGTTTTGGCTGGCAAAAATATTTTCCTTTGAACAGCCTCCCTCCCTCATTCAATCTTACTTATTCGTAGGTAATAATACTTATTAAATACTTTGCGATACTTGTTAAAATACGTGAGACTACACACTATTCCTGAAGAGGGACGTACATATAGTATGTACTGACGTTTCAATTAGAAAGAGGTGTAGTATTTCAAATAATAAAGGTTGAAGAGCAGATTAACACTAGATTGCCCAAGGCAGTCATTTTGACTGGTTTTTAATTTCAATTAAAAAAACAATTATGAAATTGATGACACAATTTCTTAGAATTTGGTGACTTTTTCTATAACATATAAATGGGTTTATGAATAATTGTAGTTACTTCCGCCCTCCTTTATTTCCGTATATATAATATATGTGTGTTATACCTATATTGCCCAGAAGCAGTCATTTTGACTGCTTGGTAAATTTTAAATAATCAAAAGATTTTTATTTATTGAATTGAGTAAATTTCTTATATGACCTGTCCGGCTTTGTATTGAAATAACATTTTTTTTTTCGATTACGGTAACATACCGATGCATGATAAATTGTCGATTTGGGCGTATACTTGATAAGTGTCAGTTGCTCAATAAGCTAAAGTAGTACTAGTTATTCGAATCTTTATAAAGTGTTGTTCTAACAAGTTGTTTATTTTATTTCTTTTGCGCCCTAACTTTATGAAAAAAATGTCGAACAGAAATGAGTTATTGGAAAAGCTAACGAACATAAGTGAAGAGTGCTCCGATATAGAATCAAATGCAACAAATTCTGAACATCATCTGAAGATGAAGCGGATTATATTCAAAGTTAAACATCTGACGCTGAAGATAGTGATGAAGAGTCGATCACCAATGATGAAAATGAAAGTGTCATCAATATGCCCAGGAAAAGGTGTAGGGTGCTAACTAGTTCAGATTCTGATGAAGAAACTGAAATTACGTTTCAGGAGGTCGAAACAGCTGCTGATGGTACTGTGTGGACAAAAATTGACGAAGGTGGTATTCCTGGAAGGATACCATCTGCTTGTATTTTCAAGAGTGTGAAAGGGCCAACAGGCTACGCAAAAAGGAACATTGTGGCAGATAATCTTATCAGTGCATTATCATCGATAATAGATAACTATATTATCAAACATATAAGAAAGTGCACAGAAGAATGTCGTCGAATTTTGCGGAACGGTTGGACAATATCATTACCGGAAATACGTGCATTTATTGGGATTCTATATGCTCGTGGAGCTTACGAGGCAACAAATTTTAAATTGAGTTATTTATGGTCAGCGAAGTGGGGTCCCGAATCTTTTAGAAAAACTATGGCCAGAGAAAAGTTCAAGCAAATCCTACGATTTATTCATTTTGACAAAAGAACCGAATGCAATAGGCGCCTACAATCAAATAAATTTGCCTTGCTTTCGGAAATATGGGTTAAGTTCATTGAAAACAGTCAATATGTACAGTTAATATTTACTAATAACCTGTTATATAACTGTAAATAACATAAAAAATATTAAAAATTAATTTTAAACAAATTTCTTTACATATTTGTTATTTTTTCACAATGCAGTAATTTTGAATGTTTTTGGGCAATATAGGTATACAAGAAATCTCGGGCAATCTAGTGTTAAAGGAAACCTATGAGTTTAAAAAAAGGTGAATAACAAGCCGGACTTATTCGATTGAAGTACGTACCTGTACATCTCCCGTAAATTCATTTAAACTATACCTTATGCACAGTCGACATATTTACCTCCACTAGAAGGCCAGTGCTGATCACGCAGATATAAAAAATCCAAAATTTGACCCTGCTAGAATACCTCTGATAAGGCCATTGTCCTACTACTTTCAATAGAGCCCGATGAAATCGATAATACTGACTATCGAAACAGTCCATGTCCGTTCGAGAAAAGGTAATGAAGAGTGTAACGGAGTGAAGGAGGCAAGGAAAGAGAAGTTCACCCGAACGAGTCCTGTGCGCAACTGACTCTCCTCAATTCTTCCTACCTTCGCAAACCCTATGCAACGCTGCCGGATGAATTAATAATGTCTGCTGTCTATTTTCCACTTTACGCTGGCACTGAAGTACAATTTTCACAATATATTGCCAGAATACCTTACTTCTTTAAGTTCCGTAATTTAGTACCGTTACATCAAATGTATAAAATTTCTATTCTTCTTTCCGAACACTATGACCGAATTGTTTAAAGTAAACGAAAGATATTGCTGTATGGAAAATATAGCTTTGCATCTCTTCAAATAGAAAAGTGCCGTCGATTAAAGAAAATTGTTCGATATTCTACGAGGGCGAAGCTTTCAGGAGAGTTACGTTAGCAAAACGGACGGACGTATGGACAAAGTAGTTGTCTCGAAACATTGTCAGTTCTAATGATGAACAAGCATGCGAGTATGAAAGTGTGTGCATTCAGCGCAACAGATGCATTGAGAGTATTGTAAGTTACATTTCTAGCCATATACGAGTGAGTAATTGATAAACTTTCTTTTACTACTGAAATTCTGACACTACCATTTGTTCTACTATCGTAATTTATACAGAAAGGCAATTTTACAAGTGGTGTCTCCTAACTCTCTGAGTCTAAACTAACGCCGACTGAAAAGACAGATACAATGAACACTTTTCACATTTTTTTACTCTTTACGAACGCCATTGTTAGACTGAGGTCATTTCATGACTAGGTCATTATCATTCACTAACTAATTAGCAGTATGCTGGCCACTCATTGAATTGATAGGAGCAGAGTGAAGTAGGAAAATGAAGCCTGCACCTCCTTAAACACAAATATCAATACGACAGTTAAAATCATTTTCGGTTCGAAATTGTAGATACGAAACTTCATCGCATATATAAACTGCTTCAAAAATTGCCCCTTTACTGAATAATCTATATCCGCTGTACACGTATTCTTTATGTCTCGCCTACTTGTTGCGTAGGTATATTCGATTTAAAGGTAGCGTACCGAGGCGAAATTTTCAAGTGTTGCGAGATGCATTTTCCCCATAACCATAGCGTTAGGCCTCAAACCACGTTGCATCGCCAAAAGGACCAAAGTCTGTTCTTTAACAGGCGCCAGGTACCACATGCCACTATACCTAAAAAATGTCATATTAGCAAACACGAAATGCTATTCATATTGATTCAGATTGAAATGTTTTTTACGCTGATACTTTAAATAAGTTCACGACGCCATTTGCATTCTTACTTCATCCTTTTTCCCTATACATAGATGAAGCTTGACGGATTTGTCCTTAGGACGATTAACACGTTGACTGCCATGCGTATTTTACTATATTAACCCTTTGCGGTCGGCGGACTTTGCTCTTAAGAGTACCAGCAGGTCGGATGAAATCTAGCATTTCGCAGTTACTTTTCCATACAGAATTTAAAGTTAATATGGATATTAAAATACACAGAATTTGTTGAAACTGATTTGTTGTGTTTATTATTACTTGTAATACGTAAGAATACGAATTTTTAATCTCTGTAATGTTCTAAAGTATGATATTTCGCGAAAACAATCACAGATATGAAGGCTTTCATGTACAAGTATCCCAGAACGTGTGTTCTTGACGTCTTTTTCTGGCAATTTTCCTGTCGGAACATACTGCATAGTCTTTCTTGCCTCCTGAATGAATTATATGAAATTGATTATTTAATCTAATGTCTACGAATGACGTTAAATGTTGCGGTGTAGGTAGTGTTTGGTGCCGGAAATTTCCTACCAACTGATCGGCTATACATTTCACAAAACTTAAGTGTGTTAGTGGCATTTTGTTGTTCTGTTTTTTTGTTATTTTATACAGCATGTATGAATTAAAGATGCACATCTCCATGCCCCAAAAAACAATTGCATTTTCGGAGGTTTCCGCTGTCGGTATATCGACTTCTACGACGATTTAAAAATGTCCCCGCATCGGGGACACCGATCACAAAGAGTTAAAACAGCAACGTGATGAAGTACTACAGAATATGATTGAATTGTCCAAAATGAAAATAATGCGAAGGTATCGGAGACCAAAGAATTTAAACACTATTTAATATTAATTGCCTTTACAAAATTATAAGTGCTACCGATTGGGTGTTTTTTTAATTTTTGAAACTGTTTGCGCCGGTCACCGATGACCACCATGGCAGTCAAAGTGTTAACCGTTTGGATCCCAGAGGTTATTCAGGAAATCTTGTCGAGAAATACCAAGCAGCGCGATAGCGCTTGCTTCAATTTATGTCGGAAAACGTCAAATGAGACAACAGCAGTTGTGTTTATCAAATAAGTATAATTTAAAGTAATGGAAATTAGAGACAAAATGTTTTGCTCACATGGTTCACATCAAAACAGTAACTATGCGAAGAATAATTGCGCATCGCGATAAAACTAGTGGGACTTTTCGACATGAAATCTGAACAGCGCGATCTCGCTGCATGGGACTCAAACGGTTAAATATCTTCGAATAGAGAAATAGCTTACGCTTTGAAAATAACCGCTTCGCTGTTGTCCTTCATTCGCTGAGACGGTAGTTCCATAAAAAATAAGTGAATCATGATTCCCCCGGCTATCATTAGAGCAAGAGAGAATTTGAAAGTATCATCTTTCGACGTTGCCGCCTGTTAAAGCGTTCATTTCAAATCGATTATAGACGCAATTGGAAAAAAAAGAAAAAAATATCGAAAGAGTAGACTTACCCAATACAAGGCAAGAGCAATGCTAACGAGAGAAGTCATAAGGGACAACGAATTCGGCCACTCAAATGCCGCAACAATATCTTCGCAATACCTGTATTAAAAGGTATTAATATCGGCATTCCCCATGGAATATTGCAAAGAAAATCTCACTTTCACATATACACCAACCTTATGGCAACTCTATGACCTTCCACAGCACGCGCAACTTTCTGCAATACGTTCGAACGCTCGGATCTACACTTCGTATTTTCCATGTATTGATCGAAGACATGCTCCAGTCGATAGCTGCAGTCAGATTTCATTTCAATCAAACAACATTTTTTAAACTCTCCGAGAAAATTCGCGATTGCCACTGATTACACCTAATATTTGTCACCTAACATAGGCCCGCGGCAACGGTTTGTAAATATTCTTAACCCTTTGCACTCCGAATTTTATTTCAATTTCGTTACCAGCAGCTCCCGATGCTTTTAAGTGTTTTATTTGAAATTTACCTTAACTAAAAAATAAGGCAATGTAAATAAATAAAGGAAGAAACAAATTCATTTAAATACCAATTTTAGTCACGCTATTGTCGTATTTTTAAATTTTCAAGCGTATGACGTCTTTTGAAACAACTTCCAAGATGCAACCCTGGGTTTCTTTCGCACGTTTCACAAAAATAGGTAGTTTTTCTTCTTCCTCCAGGGATTTTTCTATTTAAGCAAATTGCACAGTCTTTGTGTTTTCCTTCGGGATGTACGAAGATGAAATGAGGCTTTCCATCTAAGGGATCGTGTTTATCATGTGTTCCAGGCCTCCCCAATTTCATATTTCGAGCACGACAATCACGAATAAGCATCGACAAAATCTTTTCGCGACATCTTCTGTGGACTATAGGTTTTATTCCTTGGTTTTTTGTTTTTTCATTGTATAAAATATCCACACTTACTATGGAGATTTCTAATCCCCAAAAGAAATATTTCCTCCATCACTTGAGTGCTCGACGTAAAAAACAATAAGATGTCGCCTATTGGTTCGCGACATCGACACCACCGATATTTTTATTACAATCTGTGATCACATCCGGTTCTTTTATTTCTCTCCGATTACCTGAATGTCTAGCCCTTCTAGTGACATTGCGAGAGCATCGATAAAATTGCGGGACATCTATTTATTTGGACATGAAAAAATGTCGAGTGGAACTCGACAAAGGAGCTCCTGAGATAAAAACTGATGTCGAGTCACACTCGACATAGGAGTGCAAAGGGTTAAAGCTTTGCTCGTTAATTCTCTCGACTTTTATATTAATTTTATATCAAACTGTTATATCTTATTTATGAGCGATTATGATCTCCTGGGCCTTACCAAACAATCTTGAATAATCCAACGGAATGAAGCATCAAGATCATGTACATTCCATCGGTGGCGATGAGTCCCATCCCTAACAGCCCAATGACAAGACATATATGGACGACAATAATGAAGCAATAGTTATGCGGATCGAGGATGTACCCCTTCGCATAGCCAGTCAAGAATGGGCATGTTTCGTTGAAAAACGGTGTATAGACTAGAAGTGGCGACACGAGCAGACTACCCAAAACTGCCACAATAATCAGACAAAGGAACACTAAAATAATGAAGATACACAGGATATTTGAAATTTTGCCCACCAAATACAGGAAGTAGTATTACAAGTTGTACACTCAAGATGAAAGTATGTGAATGCCTAAGGGACAATGAATCGAAGCTGCACAGTCATATAAGTTCGAACAATTGCAACGAATGTTCTAGCAAAAGCGTGAAATGATTACGAATCTACTAAAGAATATGAGGAAAGTCTGCGAGACGCAAAATGTATAGTCAAAGGAACGTATATGTTATAGAATAAAGTCGAGTCTCGCAAGAGTCTCAGGTTCGATGCATGAACTGCGGCAAAATTTCATGCAATATTCGCTTACACGTATAACGCATTACCAAAAGTGTTGACTCGTGCACGTGGGCACGGAAAAGTTCGAATTCGTCGTCATTACCGTCAAAAGACTGCCAATGCAGCCTCATGCTGTCTAGAAGAATCTTTATCTGTATTGTTGAAAATGAATCTGTTAAATCGACATTTCATTTACCGAAGCTTCCTAATTCCGGGCTTACCTTCGCGTTGCAGACGGTGAAGGCAAAGTACCTGATCAAGGTAGATGTCCCCGCCAGAATAAAAGAAGCAAACTCGTTGTACATATCGGCATCCACCACATCCGCATTTACTGCTTTCCCGGCCTGTATTAACGTACAAGTAAAAAGTTATTTCAAGTTGTGATTTCGATTTTGTATTATGCGCATTTGAAAGATTTACCTCCACTATAACGCCAGTGATCATGACGCAGATAAAGAAAATCCAAAACTTGATCCTATCAGAATACCTCTGATACGGCCACTGTCCAACCATTGTCAAAAGCTTCCGATTAGGTCGATAATACCGAGAATCGAAACAGTCCATGTCAGTGTAACGAAATGAAGGAGGTGAGAAGATAGATATTTACCCGATCGACTCCTGTGCCCAACTGACTCTCCTCAATTGTTGCCGCCCTCGCAAACCCCAAGCGCCGCTGTCGACTGAATAAATAATATCTCCGATACATTTTATACTTACGTTAACACTCGACTCGAGCGAGACCTATAATTTTCTCTTCACTAATTTACTGCCATTATACCGAATGCACCTCATTTCTATTGTGTTATTCCGTTATTCGTTCAAATAAAAAAATCCCTTCGATCGTCGAAAGTTCTTTCATATATTATAATAGCGAAGCCTCCGGAAAAGCTGCCGCAGTAAAAGTCGAGGGGCAGGGTGGTTTACTTGCAGCACTCTTTCTTACTTCTAAGATGTTCAATAGCAGGACGTACTTGACGGAGTATGGGGGTATTGAAGTGTGTCTATCCAGCGCATTTATATTGTCAAATCAAAGGATGTCAAATCAATGTTTTCGTGAGCGAACGCATTAGCTGCGAAAGGTAAACGTGCGTTCTGCATTAAGTCTACGATATATGCGCTCCTGTACTCAAACGATTACATTGATTTTATTTGCAACGAAACAGGGGTAAGAAATTCATAAATTTAGTTTAATTGCACAAATCCAAACGCTACAGATTGCCCTACTAGCGTAATTTGTGCAGAAGCGGGATTTTCCAGATATTCTTTTCTAACAATCATCACGTTGACGATGATTCGAGAGACAGAATACAGTAAACTAATACATTTTGTGTTGTGCCCTACTGTATCATGAGTAACGTTTCCTCACGGTTTCAGAATACCGTTGTATAATTCCCGAAATCTCACGTCTAAACCATTAGTTACTACTAACTAATTACTAGTATCTCGCAGCTCATTGGATCGATAAAAGCAGAGTGAAGTACGAGAATGAAGCTTGGACCTCCTTAAACAAAAATGTGAATATAACAGTGAAAAACATGTGAACATGTTGCGTAGGTAAATTTTGCATAAACATATGATACCGCGGCAAAATTTTCATTTTCCTAAGGCCAGCTCAGCGAGGACAGAAACCTCGCGTAGAGCAAAAGGGCAAAAGCTGACTTGATCTCGATGTTCAGTATGCATAGAGACTGCGAAAGCACGGCCTATAGTATGGGGGTATTGAAGTGTGTCTATCCAGCGCATTTATATTGTCAAATCAAAGGATGTCAAATCAATGTTTTCGTGAGCGAACGCATTCCCTGCGAAAGGTAAACGTGCGTTCTGCATTCAGTCTACGATATATGCGCTCCTGTACTCAAACGATTACACTGATTTTATTTGCAACGAAACACGGGTAAGAAATTCATAAATTTAGTTTAATTGCACAAATCCAAACGCTACAGATTGCCCTACTAGCGTAATTTGTGCAGAAGCGGGATTTTCCAGATATTCTTTTCTAACAATCATCACGTTGACGATGATTCGAGAGACAGAATACAGTAAACTATTACATTTTGTGTTGTGCCCTACTGTATCATGAGTAACGTTTCCTCACGGTTTCAGAATACCGTTGTATAATTCCCGAGATCTCACGTCTAAACCATTATTTACTACTAACTAATTACTAGTATCTCGCAGCTCATTGGATCGATAAAAGCAGAGTGAAGTAGGAGAATGAAACTTGGACCTCCTTAAACAAAAATGTGAATATAACAGTGAAAAACATGCAAACATGTTGCGTAGGTAAATTTTGCATAAACATATGATACCGCGGCAAAATGTCCATTTTCCTAAGGCCAGCTCAGCGAGGACAGAAACCTCGCGTAGAGCAAAAGGGCAAAAGCTGGCTTGATCTCGATGTTCAGTATGCATAGAGACTGCGAAAGCACGGCCTATAGTATGGGGGTATTGAAGTGTGTCTATCCAGCGCATTTATATTGTCAAATCAAAGGATGTCAAATCAATGTTTTCGTGAGCGAACGCATTCCCTGCGAAAGGTAAACGTGCGTTCTGCATTCAGTCTACGATATATGCGCTCTTGTACTCAAACGGTTACACTGATTTTATTTGCAACGAAACAGGGGTAAGAAATTCATAAATTTAGTTTAATTGCACAAATCCAAACGCTACAGATTGCTCTACTAGCGTAATTTGTGCAGAAGCGGGATTTTCCAGATATTCTTTTCTAACAATCATCACGTTGACGATGATTCGAGAGACAGAATACAGTAAACTATTACATTTTGTGTTGTGCCCTACTGTATCATGAGTAACGTTTCCTCACGGTTTCAGAATACCGTTGTATAATTCCCGAAATCTCACGTCTAAACCATTATTTACTACTAACTAATTACTAGTATCTCGCAGCTCATTGGATCGATAAAAGCAGAGTGAAGTAGGAGAATGAAGCTTGGACCTCCTTAAACAAAAATGTGAATATAACAGTGAAAAACATGCGAACATGTTGCGTAGGTAAATTTTGCATAAACATATGATACCGCGGCAAAATTTTCATTTTCCTAAGGCCAGCTCAGCGAGGACAGAAACCTCGCGTAGAGCAAAAGGGCAAAAGCTGACTTGATCTCGATGTTCAGTATGCATAGAGACTGCGAAAGCACGGCCTATAGTATGGGGGTATTGAAGTGTGTCTATCCAGCGCATTTATATTGTCAAATCAAAGGATGTCAAATCAATGTTTTCGTGAGCGAACGCATTCCCTGCGAAAGGTAAACGTGCGTTCTGCATTCAGTCTACGATATATGCGCTCCTGTACTCAAACGATTACACTGATTTTATTTGCAACGAAACACGGGTAAGAAATTCATAAATTTAGTTTAATTGCACAAATCCAAACGCTACAGATTGCCCTACTAGCGTAATTTGTGCAGAAGCGGGATTTTCCAGATATTCTTTTCTAACAACCATCACGTTGACGATGATTCGAGAGACAGAATACAGTAAACTATTACATTTTGTGTTGTGCCCTACTGTATCATGAGTAACGTTTCCTCACGGTTTCAGAATACTGTTGTATAATTCCCGAGATCTCACGTCTAAACCATTATTTACTACTAACTAATTACTAGTATCTCGCAGCTCATTGGATCGATAAAAGCAGAGTGAAGTACGAGAATGAAGCTTGGACCTCCTGAAACAAAAATGTGAATATAACAGTGAAAAACATGCGAACATGTTGCGTAGGTAAATTTTGCATAAACATATGATACCGCGGCAAAATTTTCAAGCGTTGCATAATGCATCTTTCCCATAACCATAGCGTTCGGTTTCAAACCACGTTGCATTGCCAAAAGTACCAAGGTTTGTTCTTTAGCAGGCGCCAGGTACCATAGACCGCAATACCTAGAGAAACTTTATGTTAGCAAATACAAAATGGCACAGAAATGACACGCTGAAATGCCTTCTTCGTTTGTCTTACGTTCTGAATATAACCGACCCGCTAGTGTCCTGTATTCTCTGAGATGGAAACTCTACGAAAAACATATGAGTCATGATGCCCCCGGCCATACAGAAAGCAACTATCAGTCTGAAGAGATCATCTTTTGACGTAGCCGCCTGTTAAAGTGTTAACATGGAATTTCTCGAAATAAGAGGACAAAAATCATGTGAAATGCACTCACCCAATACAATGAAATAGCAATGGTTATCAGAGAAGTCATAAGGGACACCGCATTCGGCCATTCAAATACCGCAACAACATCTTCGCAAAATCTGTGCTAAGAAAACATTGTTATCGCTCCTCCTCGTGGCATTATTATTGGGTTGGAGAGAAAGTTCTGTCGTATTTTAAAGAAAATATTTGAATTCATTTATAAAAATATGTGTTTAATATTAATGAATTATATATGCTCCGTTATTTGTTACAACCTGTTGCCATCTTTGAGGTAACCTGTGAATTCCTGTTTTGGAGAAGTTCTCGTCGTTGGAGTTAAAATAGTCAGCAACTGTCTTAGAAACACTTTCAAAAGACTTGCATTTTTTTCCCGTTAGATAATTTTGCAGAGATCTGAACAGGTAATAATCAGATGGTGCAATGTCAGGTGAATACCGTGGGTGACTAAGGACTTCCCATCCTAACGCATTCAGTTTTTGTTGTGTCACCATTGCAGTATGCGGTCGAGCATTATCGTGGTGGAATACTATTCCTTTTCTGGACGCTAATGCTGGCCTTTTTTCTTTGATAGCTGCATTCATTTTATCCAGCTGATTGCAGTACAGATCCACGTTAATGGTTTTTCCCTGTTTCACCAACTCGTAGTACACTGGACCTTTCCTTTCCCACCACAAACAAAGCAGTACTTTTCGTTGATGGATACTTGGTTTTGGAACTGTTGCTGATGATGTTCCTGGTTTGCAGTAAGATTTTCTTCTCTTAATATTCTCGTAAAGAATCCTCTTTTCATTTCCAGTAACCAGCTTGTCCAAAAACGGCTCCACATTGTGTCTAATCGGATGTGATGAACACATTCTTACACGATTAGACAAATAATTTTCCGTTAATTCATGTGGAACCCAAACACTTTGCTTTAACACAAACCCAAGAGATTTAATGTGATCTCCAACAGTTGTATGATGAATGCCAAACTCTTCTGCAATTTCTCGACTTGTTAAATGTGGATTATTTTCCAACATGGATCGCAAAACATCATTATCGATCTTGGATGGTCGTCCAGATCGATCACTTTCTTGGAGACTCAGATCCCCGGAACGAAATTTGCTAAACCATCTTTGACAAGTGCGAACATTTGCAATATCTTTTCCAAATACCGCACATAAATTTTTACATGCAACCGATGCGTTGCTTCCTCTTTGGAATTCATACAAAATGCAGTGTCGTAAATGCACTTTATCTACTGACATGTTTTTCACTTAAAATATCACAAGTAAATAAGGAACGGTAAAAAAGGACTTCTTTTATATTATACAGCAGCTAAAAAAAAAAACAAAAAAAAAATCCGAATGACCCACCAGCTAGATGTTTTTTTTATTTACAAGAAAAATTACCTGCCTATTAAAAATACGACAGAACTTTCCCTCCAACCTAATATATGACCAGATTGCATTGACACGCGCATAGTTTGCTTCTGCACCAACCTTATGGCATTTCTGTGACTCTCCACTGCACTTGCAATTTTTTGTAAGACATTTGACCGTTTAGACGTATACTTTGGATCTTCCATGTAATGGTCAAACACATGCTCCAGTCGATAGCTGCAATGCTACTCATTAGAACCAATCAACATTTCGATTTTTTCTTTTCTTTTATTCAGAATATAACAGCCGATATCAGTAACGTTTTATAAAAATATTCTTAAGATGATTTTGTTGGAGCTTACCAAACAACTTTGAATAGGCCAACGGAATAGAGTAAAAAGTGCATGTACATTCCATCGGTGGCGATGAGGCTGAGCCCTAGCAGCCCAATGACAAGACTTATATGGAGGACAACAATCAAGCAATACTTCTGCGGGTCGAGAATATATCCCGCAGCAAAACCACTCATGAATGGACATGAATCGTTGAAATACGGGATGAAGCCTAGAAGTGGTGACACCAGAAGGGCAAACAAAATTCCCGAAACAATGGCAGCAAGGAACACTAAAATAATGAGAAAAGCGAATATTTGACATTTTCTTAATCGAACATAGGACGCAATGCAAGGAGATGTTGTGCATTTGAAGGAATAAAAAAAAGTCATTCGTTTCTTTATGAACTCGATAGATTCAGAATTGATAAATATGTAGCTCTGTCTCATGAAAAAAAAATCAACAATTTTTATAGGAATTCATAAGTTATGTCAGAAAATGCAGTAACGTAAGAACTTCATGCAATATTCGCTTACACAAATAACCTATTACCAAAAATGTTGATCTGTGCACATGCGCACGTAAAAGTTCGAATTCGACCTCATCGTGGCTAAAGGCCCGCCAATGCATCCTCATACTGTCCATAATACCTTTTATCTGCGCTTTTCAAAATGTATCTGTTAAATCGCTAGCCCGTATATCGACTCTTATTTACTCTGACTCACCTTGTCGCTGTAGACCGTATAAGTAAAATACCTGATGAGTGTAGTTATCCCAGCTAGAACGTTAGTAGCAATTTCATTACGTAAATTGGCATCAACCACGTCCGCTTTCACTGCTTTCCCAATCTGTATCAACGTTTTTTTCGCTTATCACCGAAGTCCATTAAATTGACATCGACCTGCGTATATATTGGGTTGGAGGGAAAGTTCTGTCGTATTTTTAACCCTTTGCACTCCTATGTCGAGTGTGACTCGACATCAGTTTTTATGGCAGGAGCTCCTTTGTCGAGCTCCACTCGACATTTTTTCATGTCTAAATAAATAGATATCGTGCACACGTTATCGACGCTCTCGCAATGTCACTAGAAGGGTTAGACATTCAGGTAATCGAAGAGAAATAAAAGAACTGGATGTGATCACAGATTATAATAAAAATATAGATGGTGTCGATGTGGCGAACCAATACGCGACATCTTACTGTTTTTTACGTCGAGCACTCAAGTGGTGGAGGGAATGTTTCTTTTGGGGATTAGAAATCTCCATGGTAAATGCGTATATTTTATACAAAGAAAAAACAAAAAACCAAGGAACAGAACCTATAGCCCACAAAAAATTTCGCGAAAAGATTTTGTCAATGCTAATTCGTGATTGTCGTCATCCAAATATGAAATTGGGGAGGCCTGGAACACATGATAAACACGATCGCTTAGATGGAAAGCCTCATTTAATCTTCCTACATCCCGAAGGAAAACACAAAGACTGTGCAGTTTACTCAAATAGAAAAACATCTGGAGGAAAAAGAGAAACCACCTATTTTTGTGAAACGTGTGAAAGAAAATCAGGGTTACATCTTGCAAGTTCTTTCAAAAGATATCATACCCTTGAAAATTTCAATATACGACAATACTGTAAATAAAATTGGTATTTAAGTGAATTTGTTTCTTCCTTTATTTATTTAAATTGCTTTATATTTTTAGTTAAAGTAAATTTCAAATAAAACACTTAAAAGCGTTGGGAGCTGCTGGTAACGAAATTGAAATAAAATTCGGAGTGCAAAGGGTTAATAGGCAGGTAACTTTTCTTGTAAATAAAAAAAACATCTGGCTAGTGAGTCACTCGGATTTTTCTTTGTTTTTTTATAGCTGCTGTATAATATAAAAGGAGTCCTTTTTTACCGTTCATCATTTACTTGTGATATTTAAAGTGAAAAACATGTTAGTAGATAAAGTGCATTTATGACACTGGATTTTGTATGAATTCCAAAAAGGAAGCAACGCATCGGTTGCATGTAAAAATTTATGTGCGGTATTTGGAAAAGATATTGTGAATGTTCGTACTTGTCAAAGATGGTTTAGCAAATTTTGTTCTAGGGATCTGAGCCTCCAAGAAAGTGATCGATCTGGACGACCATTCAAGATCGATAATGATGTTTTGCGATCCATGTTGTAAAATAATCCACATTTAACAAGTCGAGAAATTGCAGAAGAGTTTAGCATTCATCATACAACACATTAACCCTTAGCGCTCCGGCAGATTTTCGCAGCCGAACGAGTGAAACGGAGTTTTATTTTAAGTGAGATGAATTCCACGTGCTTGTGAATGTTTTTAATTATATTTATTTTATACATATGCAGTTTCTTCTTGCAAATTAAAGACAAATTTTAAATTTTGTAATTCACCATGGTGTGATATCTTTGGAAACAATCTTCCATTTGCATCCTGGGTTTACTTGGGCAAGTGTCACAGTAATACTGTGTATGCCATCTTTTGTTTCTTTGTAGAAGATACGACACAGTCCCTCTTTTATGTAGTATAATTTTGGAACCACTATTTGAAGTGTCAGAATTATAATCAACATTGTCTTTCGCAATACCTTTTAACACTTGAAAATCAAACACGTCTTCACTACCACTCAACTTTAAATTCTCATCATAATAATTATTTTTCTCCGTGTTGCTAACTACAAAAAAGTTCAAAAAATGGTTTAATCGTAACAGTGCAGAGACAGATCTCGTTTTAACTACAGTTATCAATTGCCAACGCTGACGATACCGCAGCATTTTAAGCGCAATCATATTAAAAACATTCGGCTCCGCAGCGGAGCCTACGGAGCGCTAAGGGTTAAATGTATTATGATTAATATTAAACACATATTTTTATAAATTAATTCAAATATTTTCTTTAAAATACGACAGAACTTTTCCTCCAACCCAACACATTATGCCTAGTCGAAAAATTTACCTCCAATGAAAAGCCGGTAATCATCACGCAGATATAGAAAATCCAAAATTTCATCCTATCTGAAGGTCTCTGATAAGACCATTGTCCAACAAGTGTCAGCAGCTTTCGGTTGTACCGGTAATATGGCGTATCGAAACAATCCATGTCCGTTGAAGAGAAAAGCCAATGAAGAGTGTAACGAAGTAAAGGCGGTGAGAAAAGAGAAGTTCACCCGATCGACTCCTGTGTTCGACTGACCCTCCTCAATTCTTGCCACCCTCGCAAACGCAATGCAACACTCTACCCTGAATTAATAATATCTTCTATACATTTTTTATTTTACGTTCCCAGTCGGCTCTACTGCGACCTCCTATTTCTTCAATCATTTCTCCGAATGTCTTATTTCGTTAATTTGACTCGTTTAGTACCATTACATAAAATGCATACATTTATATTCCTCTAGCTGAGCTCTATGGCCGACTTATTTTGCGTCAAGGGAACATTTCTTCCGTTCAAATAGAAAAGTGCCTTCGATTACGGAAAAATGGTACGTTATTTTATAGAAGTGCGACGCAACTGCTTCAATGAGAAGGCTGTACTTCTTGAAGTATTATGCTCACCGATAAAAGAGCAGAATATGAGAAATCGAAAAAGGAAAAGAATACTGCTCGAGGAGAAGTTTAGTCTTAAATAAAGCCTTCGCGTCAGAGGTTGCAAAATTTAAGATCGTATTTCCGAGTATTTTAGTGCCTTCTTCATATTTGGCGATACTACTGACTTCGACAATCAAAAGTCATTTCTTATTGACAATGTTTGCGTTGTTGAATTTTTACATTAACTTTTATCAAAGTTGATTTACACGTGCGACGGTTTTGATGATGCGCATAAGAAATATGATGAATCACGCATACATACTTAAGTATAGTAATTTGTTAATGTACCCGTAGAATTATGACAGCAATTATTTTACCCCTATTAACACTTGGCATGCGGGCATACTTCGCCGCCGAATTTCGCGTGCAGCGGGCGTTTCTTCTTGGATCGCGCGGAAGTTTGGTTATTCAGAAAAATCGCAGTAAATCGAAAACTACTTCGTTTTTATGAACGAAACTTTTTTTATTTCACACTTAAATATATACTGTATGATTATTTAACAAAAAACAAACGATATTTTCACGAAATCATAAAAATAAGCGATTTTTAAAGTTTTCCACAC
The DNA here is from genome assembly GCA_033815515.1 of Cryptocheilus praepositus. NCBI lineage: Eukaryota > Metazoa > Arthropoda > Insecta > Hymenoptera > Pompilidae > Cryptocheilus > Cryptocheilus praepositus. The sequence goes on from JAWWQZ010000314.1 coordinate 248,133, forward strand.
TATCATACGAAAAGTCCGATAATTTGTCAGCGCATATTTCTTCATCACTATCTTTGTCACAACGGCTCATTTGATCAATTTTGTAATCAATAATAAAAAATCAAGCTTCAAATTGATAAAACACGTTCTGGAGCTAAGAATTCGATTGAAGACGAAATAACTCAGCAAAAGATCGAGTAACTCAACAATCATAACTTATGGGAAAAAAAAATGCAAAGCGTTGCCTAGCAACGCAAATAACACGCATATAATGTCACACATTCATGTAATTATACGTATTTAGTAGATTTGTGGTGGATATCCACTAACAACACCAAATCAACTAAATACGTATTTTTACGTGACCCGCGCTCCAGTGACAGACTACAAAAAACGTAAAAATACGTTGCCCGCATGCCAAGTGTTAAGTATACTCATTTGTTAATATACCCGTAGAATTATGACAGCAATTTTTTTTGCCCCTATTAATATTATTTCTACTGTCAGAAATGGATCCGCTCACTTCGTTACAGTTCTCATAATATCACACGTCGTGCCAAAACTATTATACGATTTTTAATGGGGGTTACATGACAACAACCGCTGTAAGTTATCATGTTTATTAAATAACGTAACGAACATGATCGCAAATGTTAAGAATTATGTATAGAAAGCAAAGACGGAACCGATCAGATCCCTTGAAAGGGGCTATTATATTATTATCTATTCATTTTTACGGTAGTACGATCATGAGAAATTAGCACTGCATCTGTCCAATAATGACAAACATCCTGCACGTCTCTTTGTTTTTCTTTGAATATATTACAATATTTGTATGTAGTAAAAAATGCGTGAAAACTTCTTCTTACACTATATAAAGAGAAAGTGTTGCTCATGGATTATATAAAAAGTGTGAAGTACGGATTCAACCATCTTTACAAAGAAAATTCGTTATTTGTATTGAGTATTTGGACGGCATTTCGTTCATTTTAATATATTCTTTTATATTTAGTTAACATTACCTTAGAGTTGTACCATGGTGTTTTATAACTTTTGCTGTTATTGCACAATTTAGATCTCCTTGACTTAACTTGTATCGGCTCTTTCTTCCGCAATTCTCAAGTTCATACATCGAAAAGTAAAACATGTTATCAACATACTATATAAAATGTTAAGAATTCGATACACAATTGTCACTTCTTCCCCACTGAAACGAATTTCATATTCAATCTTGATTGCATTTAGGCGGCCTCTAATCTACGTTTGCCAAAATGATATCGCATTTACTCATTGGCGGTAATTTATTCATGCGCAGAGAAAAACTTTTTTTGAAAAAAAAAAACGTTATTCGGCTCAGTTCCAATAAGCAAAAACTCTTTTATAAATTCGCGGAAATCGTTGAATTATCGAGAAATAATTAAAAGTGAATAAAGATGAAAGGTCTATTTCGTCGTTCGAAATGTTATAACGCGTGAGTTGTTTAAAATACATACCTGCACTATGAGATCACCGCAAATAAGAACGTCTTCCCATTAAGTCGATAATACCGAATGTCGGAAAGTATACATTTGCGATTGGCAAAAGACAAAAAAGGATGAAAGGAAGCAACAGGTGGGGCAGAAACATTCACCGGGTGACATACTGTCTTTAACGCTAGACTCACCTCGGTAATCTCTCAATTTCATGGCTTCCGGAATTCACGAGCAAAAGAACAAAAACTGTTTACACAAAACACTATATGTAAATAATATCTACGTAGCACAGGATTAATAAGTCCATTCAACAAAAAGAGGCCTAAAATGACTGACCTAAGAAATTAGCTATTTTCTTTCAATCTTGAAGACGATTAGAGTAAAATGAAAAAACCATGAAGATGGTTTTAAGAAAAAAATCATTCCCACGATATTCGTGAGAAGCTGAGGAAGTCGAATGATTGTAGCACTATGTCAGTTTTAATATATTTAACCCAATTTTCGGCAAAACTCCTATGTCGAGTGTGACTCGACATCAGTTTTTATGGCATGGAAGTGAAACGATATTGTCGAGCTCCACTCGACATTTTTTCATGTCTAAATAAATAGATATCGTGCACACGTTATCGACGCTCTCGCATATGTCACTAGAAGGGTTAGACATTCAGGTAATCGAAGAGAAATAAAAGAACTGGATGTGATCACAGATTATAATAAAAATATAGATGGTGTCGATATGGCGAACCAATACGCGACATCTTACTGTTTTTTACATCTAAAAATCGAGCACTATATAGGGAATATTTCTTTTGGGGATTAGAAATCTCCATGGTAAATGCGTATATTTTATACAAAGAAAAAAACAAAAAACCAAGGAACAGAACTTTTTTATATAGCCCACGGTATTGAAAAATTTCGCGAAAAGATTTTGTCAATGCTAATTCGTGATTGTCGTCATCCAAATATGAAATTGGGGAGGCCTGAAACACATGATAAACACGATCGCTTAGATGGAAAGCCTCATTTAATCTTCCTACATCATGAAGGAAAACACAAAGACTGTGCAGTTTATTCAAATAGAAAAACATCTGGAGGAAAAAGAGAAACCACCTATTTTTGTGAAACGTGTGAAAGAAAATCAGGGTTACATCTTGCAAGTTCTTTCAAAAGATATCATACCCTTGAAAATTTCAATATACGACAATACTGTAAATAAAATTGGTATTTAAGTGAATTTGTTTCTTCCTTTATTTATTTAAATTGCTTTATATTTTTAGTTAAAGTAAATTTCAAATAAAACACTTAAAAGCGTTGGGAGCTGCTGGTAACGAAATTGAAATAAAATTCGGAGTGCAAAGGGTTAACGGTGCAGCGTGAATGATGAAGGGATGTGCAAGTATTAGAAGGTAGATCATAAGGGAAAGTCAGTTAAAGTAGGTGACGTAATATCGCACGCGCAGGTAATTTTCATCTATAGACATGTACGACTGAAAAGTTCATAAATTCTGTTTTAATAGAGAAATACGAACGATACAGTTCATTTTACCAGCGTAACTTATACACAAGCTGACGGCAATTGGGGACACAGATACTATGAACTATCTCGTTCTGCTTAATATTATCCTGCATTAAGGATAACGTTTCCTTGCAAATTCAGAACTCCATTGATAAACTCACGTAAGTTGATGTCTAAATCATTGTTTACTACTAACTAATGACTAGTACCTTGCGAGTTATTGAATCGATAAAAGCAGAGTGAAATACGAAAACGCAGCTTGGACCTCCTTGAACAAAAATGTAAACATATTTTTTCTGTCTCGCGTAATTGTTGCGTAGGTAAATTTCACATATGCGTATCCTACCGCAGCAAAATTTTCAAGTGTCGCGTAATAGTACCTTCCCATAATCATGGCGTTCGGTTTCAAAGCACGTTGCATTGTCAAAAGTACCAAGGTTTGTTCTTTGGCAGGCGCCAGGTACCAGAGACCACAGTACCTAAAGAAAGTCTTTGTTAGCGAATACGACATGACACTTAGGTGAAATGATGCCGAAGATGAAGAAACCACATATTATTAACACTAGATTGACGGAGCGAGTCAATTTGACTCATTTGCACTTTTACTGTGATATATATAACAATTTTAAGTCATTTTTTTAAAATCATTTTTTGTTTTTTCATAGAACAATGAAAGGTATACAAAAAGTAATTCCTATTCCACCCTACTCCCTTACTTCCAATAATTCATATGTGCTATACCTATTTTGCCGGATACGAGTCAAATTGACTCACCGTTTTAGACACACGTAACTTATTTCCTTTTCATAAAAACCTGTTGTAAACGTTCTGGTGGGAGACTTTTCATGTTACAATTTGTTCATTCAATGCTGTAAAATTATCTTCACAAGCCTATCACTTGCAAAAAAGTTACGCGCCAACAAATCTTCTTTGGTCGGAACAATACGATCAAATAGAAAAGAATTGCCCCAAATTGCAAAAGCGAAAAAGGACAAAATGACACGCTACTCTACAAAACTTTATAAAACGGAGGCCTGTACACTAACCATGTATAAAAGTAAAGCCAATAAAAAAGTTTTATTATTGAGCTCAAAACATCGCAATGTAGGAATTGCAAAAAATGAAAAACGTGTCCCGGAAACTATATCTTTTTATAATAATACTAAGTATGGAGTCGATATACTGGATCAAATGGCGCGAAAATATAGTACCAAAGCAGGTTCCCGCAGATGGCCCGTTCACGTGTTCTACAACATTTTAGATTTGGCAGCAATCAATGCTTGGGTTATATATAAAGATGTGACTCAAGTACAAATGTCAAGAAAAGAATTTCTTTTGCAACTGGCGGAAGAATTAAGCGGAAATTACGATAATGAAGTCGAAAGTACTTCGACTTTATCTAATATACAAAATATTGAAAACCGTGCAAATTGCCAGGTACAAGTGTCATGCAACAGAAACAGAAGCAAGGGCGTTTGTAGCAAATGTAATAAAAAAATATGCGGAAAGTGTATTTTAAAAACTACATATGTATGCAAAAAGTGTTTGGAATAAAGTTTATTTGTAATAAAATTTTATTATTTTAAAAAACCTGCATTTTTGACGATTGAGTCAAATTGACTCAATCAGGCAAAATAGGTATACAACCAACCTTCGGCAATCTAGTGTTAAAAATGATGAAAAATCTTACACTTTGAAGATAACCGCCCCACTAGTGTCCTTTACTCTCTGAGATGGAAACTCGATGAAAAACATGTGAGTCATGATGCCCCCAGCCACACTTAGAGCAACTAACAGCCTGAAGAAATCATCTTTTGACGTAGCCGCCTGTTAAAATGTTAACTCGGGATTGATTGAGCATCAATGAAGAATCAACGAAGATTCTAATGGAAAATGCACTCACCCAATACAACGCAATAGCTATGCTGATGAGAGAAGTCATAAGGGATATCGCATTTGGCCATTCAAATACCGCAACAACATCTTCGCAAAATCTGTGCTAAGGAAACATTAATATCGCTCCTCCTCCTGGCATAATTATACGTGACCAACCTTATGGCAGTTCTGTGAGATTCGACTGCCTTCGCAATCTGCTCTGACACGTTCGAACGCTCGGCTCTATCTCTTTTATCTTTCGTATATTGATCGAAGACATGCTCGAGTCGATAGCTGCAATCACATTCATTTCAATCGATCAACATTTCTCGGAGAATCCGAGAAGATCCGTCATTAGATATAATTCACACCTGTAGTACAGCTTGCGAACTAATACCCCATATACCTTTACCGTCAAATTCTTTTTGCCAACAAATAATCGATGGCGTCAGTACTATTTGATAAATGTCACGGATATATTTGGAAGTTAATAATTTCTTCGAATTTTGTTAAAGTATTGCACGTTAAACCGTAACGAACAAATGGAAGCATTACAAGTACGTTTCATTGCCGTCATCTCTTGAACCTTACCAAACAACCTTGAATAATCCAACGGAATGAAATAAGAAGGCCACGTGCATTCCATCGGTTGCGATGAGTCCCACCCCTAACAACCCAATGACAAGATTTATATGGAGGACAATAACCAAGCAATGCTTTTGCGGATCAAGGATGTACCCCTTTGTAAAACCACTCATGAACGGACAAGAATCGTTAAAAAACGGCGTATAGCCTAGGAGTGGCGAGGCAAGGAGGGCAATCAAAATTCCCGAAATCATCATAGAAAGGAACACTAGAATAATGAAAACAGAAAGAATATTTGAACCTTTGACAATAGAAGAGAAAATCTCGGTAGATTTGGAATTTATAAATACGCAGCTATCTTTCAGACTGACGGACGCCAGTTACCAATCGAATAATTCATCAAAGAATTAGGGAATCAGAAACTGAGAAGGGAGGCGTAGCTAATGTGAAATTAGGCAACATAGAACTAAAAGAAATGTTTGAAACAAATTTGCGGCCAAAAGAATTGATAAGTTTTATCAAAAGGTCGAGTAACCTAAGGAATTTGATGCAACATTCGCTTACACGAATAACCCATTACCAAACGCGCCGACTTCTGCACATGTGTGCGTAAAAGTTCGATCGCCTCGTCGTCTCCGGTTAAGGTCTGCCAATGCAGCCTCATGCTGTCTACAAGACCTCTTATCTGCGCTTTTCAAAACGTATCCATTAAATCGACATTACGCTTATTGAAACCCACTAAACTCACTACGACTTACCTTCTTGCTGAAGACCGTATAAGTAAAGTACCTGATCAGTGTAGTTATCCCAGCCAATACGAAAGAAAGAATTTCATTACGCAAGTTTGAATCAACCACGTCTGCTCTCACTGCCTTCATGATCTGCATTCAAATTTCTTTTCGCTTAACAATGTCTGATATCTTAGCCTTAGCATTATAAATGAATCTTGACAAGCTACAGGCTATCCTCACATGTTCAGTTCAATTTTATATTAGGTCTACTCCTAATATTTACCTCCAAACCTAACCCAGAGATCATCACGCAGACGTAGAAAATCCAAAATTTCACTCTGTCAGAATACTTCTGATAGGGCCATTGGGCAACCACTGTCAACAGCTTACGATGTGACCGGTAATACTGACTGTCGAAACAATCCATGTCCGTTGAAGAGAAAAGTCAACGAACAGTGTAGCGAAATAAAGTAGGTGACAAAAAGAGAAGTTCACCCGATCGTCTTCTGCATTCAACTGAGCCTCCTCGATTCTGTCCACCCTCGCGAACCCTATTCGACGCTCTCGACTATATTAATAATATCTGCGTTTTACACTTTACGCTAGCACTGAACTCGTCCGAAATATCCAATTTTCTCAACCCTTTTTCCGAAGAACCCATTTCTTTAACTTCACTCATTCACTACTATTATATGAAATTTACATATTTCTATTTCTCTGTAGAAACTTGCGTGACGTGTACGACCAGTTTACTTTACGTCAAAGCAATATGCTTTTGCACAGAAAGTATAGCTTTGCATCTGTTCAAATAGGAAAGTACCTTTGATTAAGGAAAAATGCTATGTTATTTTATACGAGTGCGACACACAAATGCGAATATTATGCTCCGCAATAAAATATTTCGAAAGAGAAAAAGAAAAAGAGCTTGATGGAGGTTTAGTCTTAAATAAAGTTTCCGTATCTGAGGGTGTAAAATTTTACATCATATTTCCTAGTATCATTGTGCCAGTATGTCAGTAGAGTAGAGAGTACAGTAGAGTATTTATGAGACTTAATTTATTCGTACAACAATTTTCATGACGTATCTCCACGAAATGTTGAAATAGCAAATGCGTTCTTAAGTATAATCTTTTTATAGTGCACTCAGAAATATCCGTTTCGTTTCTAATATTTTTCGCATTAAAAGTAACTGTGTCAGAATTTTAGCTTGCGAATGTGTAACAGATAATCTGGTGGTTGGGGACTTTGAGATGATTGGAGCAATATCGTATGCACCGGAACATTTAATTTGTAGTCATACATGAGTGAGAAATTCATAAATTCTCTTTTGCTACAGCCATTCTAACATTACAGTTTGTTCTACTATTATCATTAGAAGCAAGCTGACGACGATTGGAGAGACAGATGAAGCTTTCTTACCTTTTGACCACGTCACTTTTGAATTCGCGTCATATGTCTATCTGGTTATTTGCTACTCACTGGCTATTAACACCTTGCGGCTCATTGAATCGATAAAAGCAGAGTGAAATATGAAAATGATGCCTGAACCTCCTTAAACAAAAACATCAACGCGACAGTTAAAATATATACAACGCGATAATATAGATACGAAGATACATCGTATATACGTGGACAGTCCGATAAGTACTTAGCCTACAAAAGAAAAACGAAAATTTTGGAAAATTGACGATTTATTTTTCAACGTAGTCTCCTTTTAACTCGATACACTTGATCCAGCGATGAAATCTGGGCATATCCTGCATGAAATATTGGGCATGATGCAGCTTTCTACTCGATGGGTGCCGCGTTTGCTCACTCCGGATAACAAGCGCATCCGTGAGACCACTTCAGAGCAGTGTTTGACACTGTTTAAGCGCAATCCGAAAGAGTTTCTACGTCGTTTTGTGACTGTCGACGAAACGTGGATCCACTGGTACACACCAGAGACCAAGGAACAGTCGAAACAGTGGACTGCGCCCGGCGAAAGTGCTCCGAAGAAGGCGAAGACTGTCCTATCGGCCGGAAAGGTGATGGCCACCGTTTTCTGGGATTCACAAGGTGTCAACTACATAGGCTACCTGGAGAAGGGCAAAACAGCCACGGGGCTGTGCTATGCCGAATTATTGAGCCGATTCGACGCCGAATTAAGGAAAAAACGGCCCCATTTGGCGAAGAAAGAAGTGCTCTTTCACCACGATAACGCACCGGCTCACACCTCTGCCCAAGCTACAGCCAAATTCGTTGAATTAGGCTACGAACAGCTGCCCCATCCACCGTATTCTCCAGATTTGGCCCCGTGTGACTTCTTTTTGTTCCCAAACTTGAAAAAGCCACTCGCTGGGCAGAAATTCGAGTCGAATGAGGAGGTTGTCGCCGCCACGGAGGCCTACTTTGCAGATCTCCAGAAAATGTATTTTTTAGACGGGTTGAAGAAGTTGGAGCATCGCTGGATCAAGTGTATCGAGTTAAAAGGAGACTATGTTGAAAAATAAATCGTCAGTTTTCCAAAACTTTCGTTTTTCTTTTGTAGGCTAAGTACTTATCGGACTGCCCACGTACATCGTATATACACATATGTTCTCTTTAGTAGCCGCTGTGCACGTAGTCTTTATTTTTTGCTTACTTGTCGCGTAAGTAAAATTCATTTAAACATAGCCTACCGTAGCAAAATTTTCAAGTGTCGCAGGATGAATCCTTCCTTGAATCATACCACTAGGCTTCAGTCCACGTTGCATTGTCAACAGCACTAAGGTTTGTTCTTTCACAGTCGCCAAATACCATAGCCCGCAGTACCTGGAAAATTCGACCCGATTACTCTATATATACAAACATGAATCTTTGTGGACTTGTCCACAACCCGATTTGCGAATGGCAAATATAAAAAATGTGCGACTCATATAGTATCAAATGTCTTACGCTTTGAAAATAACAGCTTCGCTACTGTCCCTTATTTTCTGGGATGGAAGTTCTAAGAAGAACATATGAGTCATGATGCCCCCTGCTATACTGAAAGCAACTACCAGTCTGAAGAGATCATCTTTTGACGTGGCCGCCTGTTAAAGCGTTCACATAGAATTTTACAACGTAAGAAGATAAAAATTATGTGAAATGTACTCACCCAATACAACGCAACAGCGATGGTAATTAGAGAAGTCATAAGGGATATCGCATTCGGCCATTCGAATACCTTAACGACATCTTCGCAGAATCTGTGCTAAGAAAATGTTAATAGCACCCCTTTTTATGGCATAACTCTATGATTACGTTCCACTGACGATGTTAGATTTTGTTTATGCACCAACCTTATAGCAGCTTTGTGACTCTCCACTGCACTCATAACCTTCTGGAACACGTTTGAACGATCGGATCTATACTTTGTATCTTCCGTATAGTGATCGAACGCATGCTCCAGTCTATAACTACAATGACAGTGATTAGAGCCAATCAACATTTCACAGAGAAACCACAAAATATGTGAGTGGTGCAACATTTCTTTATATTATACGGCCACGCCATTAATATCGATTACGTGGCAAAGCTCTGTATATTTCCATTTCCAATATTTTGACTTTTACCATGAATAACACTTGATGTTGGCATTTTTTTTTATAATGCATGCTGTGGATACGTCCCAAAACGACTAATAATTTTGAAACGTTTGAACACTCAAAATGAATTTTTAAATGAATCTCATGGAAAGTACGTGACAGGCACAATAATCTTTACATTAACACTTGGCATGCGGGCAACGTATTTTTACGTTTTATGTAGTCTGTCATGGAGCGCTATCACGTATGCGTATTTTTTGATTTGGTGTTGTTAGTGGATATTCCACAAATGTGTAAATACGTATAATTACATGAATGTGTGACATTATATGAACCGTGATTTCAAATGTCTTTGCTAGGCAACGCCAGATTGTGTGTTTTTGAAAGTTATGATTGTTGAGTTACTCGATCTTTTTGAGTTATTTCGTCTTCAATCGAATTCTTAGCATCCAGAACGTGTTTCATCAATTTGATTAAATTTTTATATTATTGATTACAAAATTGATCAAATGAGGAAATATATGTGACAAAGATAGTGATGAAGAAATAGTTCTGATAAATTATCGAACTTTTCGTATGATAGTGTGGAAAACGATTTAAAAATCGCTTATTTTTTGATTTCGTGAAAATATCGTTTGTTTTTTGTTAAATAATCATAGAGCATATATTTAAGTGTGAAATAAAAAAAGTTTCGTTCATAAAAATGAAGTAGTTTTTGATTTTTCTGAATAACCAAACTTCCGCGCGATTCAAGAAAAAACGCTCGCTGCACGCGAAATTCGGCGGCGAAGTATGCCCGCATGCCAAGTGTTAAGGGGACATTCTACTTTCTCGGGTCGAAAAAACCGATTTTTTTTTTATTGCTTTATTCGAAAGTATATACTTTCGAGACTATGTCCTTAAATTTGCAGCGATAAATTCCAAAAATTGGGAAAGTTATAGGCCTCGCATCTAACCCATCTCGCGCAGATAGAAGGGTAACGTCGCTTGACCGGTCGGGCCATTTTTATCTTTCGGCGATCTTTATTTATTCTAAGAAATTATCTAATTCTGGAAACGATTTAAAAGAGAAGATCACCCAAATGTAAACATTGCATTGGTAAACATTACGAAGGAGTGTGTTCCGCGAACCAAAATAACATCTAAATATCATCTTACCCCTGGCCTTGACGATGTCTGTTATGTTTATTGCTTTCTGAACATGCATTCAGTATTCAAACAGTTTTCAAAAGAGACGTATCGTTTTAATATGGATCGAAAACAAAGTAAATTTGTCAATTCGAGACCCTGTCGTTTGCGAAAAAGAAAGTTTATTGGAAATCAGCATACAAGTGAATGCAGTTTAGAGTACGCTAGTACATCGGCAGAAAAATTAAAAGAAAATGCTGATCTGCATGTAAACATTGATCCGGCTATGAATTATTGTATATTACAATTTACTACGTAAGAATCTTTTATATACAAAAATTCGATATGCAAAACTTTAAATGCGTTTTTGTCAGTACTATATTTTTTTCAATTGGCGTGCACGATTCCAAAAAAACTATTCGATCAATCGGTCCGAGATTTTAATATATTATTCTACATACTTATGCCTATCGTATGAACCACGGGTGTGTTAATTAATCAATATTTTCTCATTTTTTTCCATCATAAAAAGACGGAAAAGTGCCATTTTCGTGAACCTAATTTTGGAAAGTCAGTAATTTTGAGTAGAATTAAGTAAAATTTTATATATAATTATGAGTAAAATATTATATATAATTTTGAGTAAAATTAAGTTTTCATGCAAACTCTTTCTCCGTGGTTCATGCGATAGTGGTTAGTATGTAAATTAAGATTCCTGTTCTGTTTTTTTTTCTGATTATCCCAACGACCGCAATCACGCACGCCAGTGAGTATGAATTTTTTGGAGGTGCTCCAGCGATCAAGAAGAATTTATATGAAAAAATTTGAAAAAACATAAAAAAAATATTTTGTATAAATAAAGGTCGATATGATACAATGTGAAAGTTTCAAATTGCTGCGTTTCTATTTTCGATAAGAAAAAAATTATTGAAAATCAGTAACATTTTTCGATGAGAAAGTAGAATGTCCCCTTAAATCACAAAAAAAAGGTGAAAGCATTAATATGATTATTCTTTACTATGATGTCTTTATGAGTGAATGCGATTTTCTTGAATCTTACCAAACAATCTTGAATAATCCAACGGAATGAAGCAAAAAGGTGACGTACATTCCATCTGTAGCGATGAGTCCAAGCCCTAACAGCCCAATGACAAGACTTATATGGAGGACAACAATCAAGCAATACTTTTGCGGATCAAGGATATATCCCTTTGCAAAACCACTCATGAATGGACATGAATCATTGAAAAACGGCACATAACCCAGGAGCGGTGACGCAAGAAGGGCAATCAAAATTCCCGAAACCATCGCAGAAAGGAACACTAAAATAATGAAGGCACAGAAAATAAGATGCTGTGCAATCGAAAAAAACATGATGCCGAAGAAAGATTATATCAAAATTCAGTTCAGAATTGATAAACTCGAAGCTATCTCTCAGACTGACGGTTGGCAATCAGAAATGAAATAATTGATGAAAAAAGATGAGTGAATCAAAAATGTCGAATGTTGAATGTGCAAATCTATATTTCCGATAAAGTTATGAAAATATATCAGTCGCAAACGGTGTAGTCATAGAAATGTCAAGAAATGCCATAAAATGCCCGTAACGTAAGACCCTCAAGTCCAATGTACGGTAAGTTCGGAGTTAATATTCGCTTACAGCAATAACCCATTACCCAAAGTGCTGACTCGTGCACATGTGCATGTAAAAGTTTCGACTCCTCATCATCCCTGCTTAAGGTCTGCCAATGCAGCCTCATGCTGTCTACAAGACCCTTTACCTGCGCTTTCCAAAATGCATCGGTTAAATCGATAGGACGTTTATCGAAACTTGAAAATTGTGACGTACCTTCTCGTTGTACACCGTATAAGTAAAGTACCTGATCAGTGTAGTTATCCCAGCCAGGATGTTAGAAGCAATTTCATTACGCAAATTGAAATCAACCACGTCTGCTTTCGCCACCTTTCCGATCTGTATTAAAGTATTTTTTCGTTTCTCACTACAAACGTTTCGCTCAATACAAATAAATTGAATAATGCCTCGAAGTAGGTAATATCTCTAATTATTTACCTCCAGTGTAAAGCCAGAGATCATGACGCAGCTGTAGAAGATCCAAAATTTCACTCTGTCAGAATATTTCTGATAAGACCATTGTCCGACAGCTGCCAACAGCTTTCGATTGTACCGATAATAACGAGTATCAAAACAATCCATGTCCGTTCAAGTGAACCGACAGTAAAGATTGTAACGAAGTGAAACTGGTGACAAAAGGGAAGTTCACCCGATCGACTCCTGCTCCCAACTGACCCTCCTCAATTCTTGCCACCGTTAGAAACTACACGCGCCGTTCGCGACTGAATAAATAATGCCGGTTGTACACTTTCAACAATATCTATTTTATATCATTTTCGAAAGAAATTTTGCCAAATACGCTCTTTGTTCAGTTTCAATAATTTAGTGCAATTCCGAAGTACTTCGCCACTTTTCTCTAACACTCTTTTTTTTTATCAATTGCAGAAAATGTCTGAGATAAAAAAAACAGCAGCACTGCAGGAGAAGAAACCGCACTCAGAGATATTATCAATAACCCGTTGTTGTCCGTTTTCGCTCTTTTCTTTGTTTCATTTTAAATGAAAGCATCGATTTTTGGTATTGAAATTGTAAGCGTAAAATTAATTGTCAATGTTCATTCGTTGCACTTAAAACGTTCGCAATTAGTAGATGTTCAGTGACATGGTTGTTCAGGAGATTAAACTAATCGGTTTGAGAATTCTGCAGAACTTGTAAGACCATCACTCTTTTTACTATTGTAATTTACAGAGAAACGCGATATTACAAGCGTTCCTTTTACCGTCAACAAACTTTACACATACAAGGTTAGTATAGATCAACGTTAACAAGCAAAACACATACAATCAACAATCGTATTAGGTTCCATTAGGCACTATCACGAGCAGGGCTTTCTTTCGGATTTAGAACACCACTCTTGCACTTGCATATAGTTTCATGACTAAGGAATTCCTTACCAGTGACTACTACTCTGCAGCTCATTCGAGCGATAAAAGCAGAGTGAAGTATGAAAATGAAGCTTGGACTTCCTTAAAGAAAAATATTAACACGATAGGTGATTAAATTTGTTAGTACCTAATCGGCGTAGAATTAGAATTATTGCCTACTTTTTCTACTTGTTGCATGCGTATATTTTATTTAAAGATATCGTACCGCGGCGAAGTTTTCAAGTGTTGAGAGATGCACCCTTCCCATGACCATACAATTAGGCTTCAAACCACGTTGCATTGCCAAGAGGAGAAAAGTTTGTTCCTTAGCAGGCGCCAGGTACCACAGACTGCAATACCTAAAGAAATGTTATACTAGCAAATGCAAAGGTCACTTTAGATATTATGATATAAAATCAATGGTCCCGATTCAAATGAATTTTGCACTCTTATTTCAGTCTTCTTCCATCCGTGCACGTAGATGAAGTTTTGTATTTTGCGCTTAACATTAATGGGTAATTGTCCACCAGTTTTCTAACCTATACTCCAATACCAAAAAAAAAATATTCCTTGAATGGCTTGCATGGTATCAAATGTCTTACGCTTTGAAGACAACAGCTTCGCTACTGTCCTTCATTCTTTGACACGGAAGCTCCAAGAAAAATAAGTGAATCATGACTCCCAGGGCGATCATTAGAGCAAATATAATTTTAAAGATATCATCTTTGGACATAGCCGCCTGTTGAAGCATTCATTTTGAGTTTAGCGAAAGCCGGTTAGAAAATTAATTATTAATGAGGAAAAGGTGGACTCACCCAGTATAACGCAAGAGCAATGCAAATCATAGAAGTCATAAGCGATACCGAATTCGTCCATTCAAACGTCTCAAGAGTATCTTCGCAAAATCTACGTTCAGAAAATATTTATATCTACAGAAAAGGGTCACATTTCACTTATGCACCGACCTTATGGCAGTTCTGTGACTTTCCACTGCACTTGCAATCCTCGGCAATAGGTGTGAACGGTCGGATTTATACTTTGTGTCCTTCATCCAATGGTCAAATACATGCTCCAATCGATAGCTAGAATTATTTTACGAGTGGTCAAAAATAACCCTTGCCTTTGAAAAGGGTATGCTTATATATAATGCCCATTACGCCGAAACATCGAATTCATTTTTTAGTTTTTTCTCTATCCTCGACCTCTTAAACCATTTGATTTCATTTAATTATCAATGACCAGTATTCGCCAATAATAAAGTCTTCTTGTCATTCACATAAATGGCCGATAAAAATAAATTCTCACGTGCAATTATTTTAATAACGTCCAGCCAATATTTCTCAAAGACTTTAAGCAAATTTGTGATCGTAAATAATTCGTTGAAACGTGAATAGCATGATATTTATGGATAATAATAATAAAAATATTTTCTAAATACATTACCATAACCGTTATATATATTTAGCTCGAGTGATTTTATTAATTCATTTATGATCAACATCAATTGATCCTAATTTTAACTCAATTGTAATGATACTTCAATAGTAACATAGGACACAATGCCCACATAACAATATTAATAGGGAGAATTACTATAATAATTGATTATCAGGTCAACAAATTATTGCATTCTTAAAATGAAGATAAATTAGATTCATAACAGGAATTCTGCTAATAGGAGGAATGACTTGACTTTCGTTAATCTTCTAGTACTGCATTATTCAAATCAATGATATTCATATCATCAGGATCAATTATCGATAACTCTACAGGTGTACAAGATATTCAAAAAATCAATATGCTGAGAGTATAATTATCTTCCGAATTAACAATAATAAATGGATTTCCTGAAAAATATAATTGAACGTGCAAGAAACAGTATATGCCAAAAATATTTGTAATATTATTAAAGTACAAGAGAAAAATGGAGCCACTGCGAATATTATCTTTGCGCCATACCAAACAATTTTGAAAAGTCCAGCGGAATGATGTATAATAATCATGTACATCGTATCGGTGGCGACGAGTCCCAATCCTAATAGTCCAACGACAAGGCATATATGGGTGACAATCGGGAAACAATGTTTATGTGGGTCGATAATATAGTCCTTTGAATAATATGCAACCACGAGTGGACATGTTTCGTTGACAAACGGTGTATACGCAAGGAGTGGTGACGACATAATTATAAATATAGCGGACGCAATAACCAGAACGAGGACACCTAAAACAATGAAAACACATAGAATTACTTAAAGTTTTGCTAACAAAATACATAATAATCTATAGTAAGGCGTACAATCGAGAAAAACCGATGTGAATTGTCCGAGAAAAGGTGTCGAAGGTACACAATCCATTTTCCTACGATTTGTATATACACCAAATTCATAAACACATAGTTATCTGGAAGATTGACTGGTGGTAGTTAAAGATTCAAGTATTATCAGAAAATGAAGTAAATTTGCGTTGAACGAATATCGAGACAAACCTGAATATATATATATGTAGTTGACACTAGTTTTACGGGGATTTGTGTAGGCATAGGACCCACGGAATTGAAAATTAGAAGTCTGATTTCCTTTATAAACGTCAGGACAAGTTGCTAGAAAATGGTAGTAATAGATGCTGCAATTTTGCGCGTTCGAATTTATAATTTACGACGTAAAGAATCGTAAGAAGTAGGAAATTTGGTGGAAGATGGACTTACTCGCATAACGCTTCACGAAGTTTGTTGACTCGTCAACATGCGCACGGAAATGTTCGAACTCCTCGTGATCACTGCTGAAAGACTGCCAATGCCACCTCATGCTATCTAGGAGACCTTTTATCTGCGATTTTCAAAATGCATCTGTTAAATTGGCATCATATTTATTGAATCTTGCGAATGGCAACTTACTTTGCTGTTGCGGACCGTGAAAGAAAAGTACCTGATCAGTATTGACATCGCCAGTAGAATGAAAGACCCAAACTCAATGTATAAATCGATATCAATCACTTCTGCGTTCACCGCTTTCGCGCCCTGTCTCAATATTTTTCCTGGTTAATCACTGTCACACGTGTTACTCATAATAAATTAGTTCATGTTTATACTCAATAAGCTATGCTTATATCTTCAAAGAAATTCAATAGTATACCAGGTGTACAAGTATGAAATGCGGATTTTAAATAACAGATAGCGCTCCAATAGTGTTTATGTTATAAAGATTTTACTCTGCGCCATTTTGTTGTCTTATCAACAAGTGTCAGACGCGCACGTGTGATAAATTGGAAAAGTGTGTACATAGTGTCGAATTGTTGTGTTCAATATGTCGAAATTTATACCGAACAAAGAGCATTCGCCGACGGCATTAATTTTTTGTTTTCATTTGAAGAAAACTGCTGCTGAATCTTACCGATTACTCCGCGAAGCTTATGGCGAACATGCTCCATTGCAAGATACGTATGAACGATGGTTTCGGCGTTTCAAAAGTGATGACTTCGACGTTACAGACAAGGAACGGGAAAAACCGCCAAAAAAATACGAAGATGTGGAATTGCAAACGTTGTTGGACGAAGATGATTCGCAAACACAAAAACAACTCGCCGACCAATTGGGCGTTAGTCAACAAGCTGTTTGCAATCGACTAGGAGAGATGGGAAAGATTCAGAAGATCGGTAGATGGGTACCACATGAGTTGAACGACAGGCAAATGGAAAAGCGCAAAAACACCTGTGACATTTTGCTTTCTCGGTACAAAAGGAAGTCGTTTTTGCATCGTATTGTTACAGGTGATGAAAAGTTGATTTATTTTGAGAATCCCAAGCGCAAAAAATCATGGGTAGATCCAGGCGCACCATCCACATCGACCGTAAGACCGAATCGCTTTGGCAGAAAAACGATGCTCTGTGTTTGGTGGGACCAGACGGGCATCGTACATTATGAGTTGCTAAATTGGACGAAGATGATTCGCAAACACAAAAACAACTTGCCGACCAATTGGGCGTTAGTCAACAAGCTGTTTGCAATCGACTCGGAGAGATGGGAAAGATTCAGAAGATCGGTAGATGGGTACCACATGAGTTGAACGACAGGCAAATGGAAAAGCGCAAAAACACCTGTGACATTTTGCTCACTCGGTACAAAAGGAAGTCGTTTTTGCATCGTATTGTTACAGGTGATGAAAAGTTGATTTATTTTGAGAATCCCAAGCGCAAAAAATCATGGGTAGATCCAGGCGCACCATCCACATCGACCGTAAGACCGAATCGCTTTGGCAAAAAAACGATGCTCTGTGTTTGGTGGGACCAGACGGGCATCGTACGTTATGAGTTGCTAAATTGGACGAAGATGATTCGCAAACACAAAACCAACTCGCCGAGCAATTGGGCGTTAGTCAACAAGCTGTTTCCAATCGGCTAGGAGAGATGGGAAAGATTCAGAAGATCGGTAGATGGGTACCACATGAGTTGAACGACAGGCAAATGGAAAAGCGCAAAAACACCTGTGACATTTTGCTCACTCGGTACAAAAGGAAGTCGTTTTTGCATCGTATTGTTACAGGTGATGAAAAGTTGATTTATTTTGAGAATCCCAAGCGCAAAAAATCATGGGTAGATCCAGGCGCACCATCCACATCGACCGTAAGACCGAATCGCTTTGGCAGAAAAACGATGCTCTGTGTTTGGTGGGACCAGACGGGCATCGTACATTATGAGTTGCTAAAACCTGGGGTAACGGTTAATGCTAAACGCTACCAGCAACAATTGACCGATTTGAACCGTTCGCTGCTTGAAAAAAGGCGACAATACCGAAAGAGGCAACACAAAGTCATTTTTCTTCATGACAATGCTCCATCACATACGGCAAAACCGGTACGCGACACGTTGGAAGCACTCAGCTGGGCAGTTTTACCCCTTGCGGCTTACTCACCAGACTTCGCTCCTTCCGACTACCACTTGTTTGCATCGATGGGTCACACACTTAGTGAACAGCGCTTTGGTTCGTACGAAGATGTGAAGAAATGGCTCGATGAATGGTTCGCAGCAAAAGGGGAAGATTTTTATTGGCGTGGTATTCACAAATTGCCCGAAAGATGGGAGAAATATATAGCAAGCGATGGAGCATACTTTGAATAAACCACTTTTTATCATTCTTCCGAATTTAACACGTTTTTTTGAGAAAAACAATCCGCATTTCATACTTGTACACGTGGCATATGATAAATGTGTATGCTTCTTGCTATATACCGGTCAAAAATTTCTTTCTCTTGGAACAATTATTTCGAAAAGACGAAATTCGATGTGACTGAACTTGAATATTTAATAATTAATAATTAACGTTTACATATAATAATATTATACGTATTAGAAGCGTCGAGTTTCGCGCTTTTTAAATAATTGTCTAAAGATAAAGGAATGCTCGCCAGAATATAGCCACAAGCACATGTTTGATTATATTGAATATAACGATGCATCGACCTCATTAGATTACTTATTATGCCTCTTCAGATTATTTACCTCCACTATAACCCCGGTGATCATCACGCAGATGTAGAAAATCCAGAATTTCACTCTATCAGAATATCTCTGGTAAGGCCATTGTCCAACTGCTGTCAACAGCTTCTGATTTATCCGATAATACCGAGTATCGAAACAATCCATATCCGTCGAAGAGAAAAGCCAACGAACAGTGTAGCAAAATAAAGAAGGTGACAAAAAAAAGAAGTTCACTCGACCGTCTTCTGCATTCAACTGAGCCTCCTCAATTCTGTCCACCCTCGCGAACCCTACGCAACGCTCCCGACTATATTAATAATAGCTGCGTTTTACACTTTACGCTAGCACTGAACTCGACCGAAATATCCAATGTTCTCAACACTTTTCCCGAAGAACCCATTTCTTTAACTTCACTCATTCACTATTATTATATCAAATTTACATATTTCTATTTCTTTGTCGGAACTTCTATGACGTGTATGACCGGTTTACTTTACGTTAAAGCAATATGCTTTTGCACAGAAAGTATAGCTTTGCCTCTGTTCAAATAGGAAAGTGCCTTTGATTAAGGAAAAATGCTATGTTATTTTATACGAGTGCGTCACACGAATGCGAATATTATGCTCGGCAATAAAATATTTCGAAAGAGAAAAAGAAAAAGAGCTTGATGGAGGTTTAGTCTTAAATAAAGTTTCCGTGTCAAAGGGTACAAAATTTTACATCACATTTCCTAGTATCATTGTGCCAGTATGTCAGTAAATAATAGTTCAGTAAAATCACTACGTCAACTTTTATGGGACTTCATTTATTCGTACGACAATTTTCATGACGTATCTCCACGAAATGTTGAAATAGAAAATGCATTCTTATGTATAATCATTTTATGGTATACACAGAAATATCCTTTTCGTTTCTAATATTTCTCGCATCAAAAGTAACTGTGTTAGAATTTTAGCTTGCAAATGTGTAACAGATAACCTGATGGTTGGGAGCTGAAACGATTGGAGTAATATCGGATGCACCGGAAAATTTAATTTGTAGTTATACATGAGAGAGAAATTCATAAATTCTTTTTTGCTACATCATTTTATAGTGCACTCAGAAATATCCGTTTCGTTTCTAATATTGCTCGCATCAAAAGTAACTGTGTCAGAATTTTAGCTTGCAAATGTGTAACAGATAACCTGATGGTTGGGGACTTTGAGACGATTGGAGTAATATCGGATGCACCGGAACATTTAATTTGTAGTCATACATGAGTGAGAAATTCATAAATTCTCTTTTGCTAGAGCCATTCTAACATTACAGTTTGTTCTACTATTATCATTAGAAGCAAGCTGACGACGATTGGAGAGACAGATGAAGCTTTCTTACCGTTAGACCACGTCACTGTTAAATTCGCGTCATACGCCTATTTGATTATTTGCTACTAACTGACTATTAACACCTTGCGGTTCATGGAATCGATAAAAGCAGAGTAAAATATGAAAATGTGCCTGAACCTTCTTAAACAAAAACATCAACGGGACAGTTAAAATGTATACGATAGGATAATATAGATACGAAGCTACATCGCACATACACATATGTCCTCTTTAGTAGCCGCTGTGCACGTAGTTTTTATTTTTTGCTTACTTGTCCCGTAAGTATTACGTTGGAGGGAAAGTTCTGTCGTATTTTTAATAGGCAGGGAATTTTTCTTGTAAATAAAAAAAACACCTGGCTAGTGAGTCACTCGGATTTTTCTTTGTTCTTTTATAGCTGCTGTATAACATAAAAGAAGTCCTTTTTTACCATTCATCATTTACTTGTGATATTTAAAGTGAAAAACATGTCAGTAGATAAAGTGCATTTACGACACTACATTTTGTATGAAATCCAAAAAGGAAGCAACGCATCGGTTGCATGTAAAAATTTATGTGCTGTATTTGGGAAAGATATTGTAAATGTTCGTACTTGTCAAAGATGGTTTAGCAAATTTCGTTTCGGGGATCTGAGCCTCCAAGAAAGTGATCGATCTGGACGACCATCCAAGATCGATAATGATGTTTTACGATCCATGTTGGAAAATAATCCACATTTTACAAGTCGAGAAATTGCAGAAGATTTCGGCATTTATCATACAACACATTAAATGTATTATGATTAATATTAAACACATATTTTTATAAATTAATTCAAATAGTTTCTTTAAAATACGACAGAACTTTTCCTCCAACCCAATAAAATTCATTTAAACATACCCTACCGTAGCAAAATTTTCAAGTGTCGCAGGATGAATCTTTCCTTGAATCAGATCACGTTGCATTGCCAAGAGGAGAAAATTGGAAGACCATCACTTCTTTTACTATTATAATTTATAGAGAAACGCAATATTACAAGCGTTCCTTTTACCGTCAACAAACTTTACAGATACAAGGATAGTATAGATCAACGTTAACAAGCAAAACACATACAATCAACAATCGCATTAGGTTCTATTAGGCACTATCACGAACAGGGCTTTCTTTCGGATTTAGAACTCCACTGTTGCACTCGCATATAGTTTCATGACTAAGGAATTCCTTACCAGTGACTACTACTCTGCAGCTCATTAGATCGATAAAAGCAGAGTGAAGTATGAAAATGAAGCTTGGACTTCCTTAAAGAAAAATATTAACACGATAGGTGATTAAATTTGTTAATACCTAATCGACGTAGAATTAGAATTATTGCCTACTTTTTCTACTTGTTGCATGCGTATATTTTATTTAAAGATATCGTACCGCGGCGAAGTTTTCAAGTGTTGAGAGATGCACCTTTCCCATAACCATACAGTTAGGCTTCAAGCCACGTTGCATTGCCAAGAGGAGAGAAGTTTGTTCCTTAGCAGGCGCCAGGTACCACAGACTGCAATACCTAAAGAAATTTTATACTAGCAAGTGCAAAGATCAATTTAGATATTTTAATATAAAATCAATGGTCCCGATTCAAATGAATTTTTGCTTTGGTATTTTGTTTCTTAGCATTTGAAATTAGTTCGTAATGGATTTTACACTCTTACTTCAGTCTTCTTTCATCCGTGCACATAGATAAAGTTTTGTATATTGCGCTTAATATTAATCGAAAATTGTCCACCGGTTTTCTAACCTATACTTCGATATGAAAAAAAATATTCCTTGAATGGTTTGCATGGTATTAAATGTCTTACGCTTTGAAGATAACAGCTTCGCTACTGTCTTTCATTCTTTGACACGGAAGCTCCAAGAAAAATAAGTGAATCATAACTCCCACAGCGATCATTAGAGCAAGTATCATTTTAAAGGTATTATCTTTGGACATAGCCGCCTGTTGAAGCATTCATTTTGAGTTTAGCGAAAACTGTTTAGAAAATTAATTATTAATGAGGAAAAGTGAACTCACCCAGTATAACGCAAGAGCAGTGCCAATCATAGAAGTCATAAGCGATATCGAATTCGTCCATTCAAACGTCTCAAGAGTATCTTCGCAAAATCTACGTTTAGAAAATATTTATATCTACACAAAAGTGTCACATTTCACTTATGCACCGACCTTATGGCAGTTCTGTGACTTTCCACTGCACTTGCAATCCTCGGCAATAGGTGTGAACGGTCGGATTTATACTTTGTGTCCTTCATCCAATGGTCAAATACATGCTCCAATCGATAGCTAGAATTATTTTACGAGAGGTCAAAAATAACCCTTGCCTTTGAAAAGGGTGTGCTTATATATAATGCCCTTTACGCCGAAACATCGAATTCACTTTTTAGTTTTTACTCTACCCTCGACCCCTTAAATCATTTGATTTCATTTAATTATCAATGACCAGTATTCGCCAATAATAAAGTCTTCCTTTCATTCACATAAATGGCCGATAAAAACAAATGTTCACATGCAATTATTTTAATAACGTCCAGCCAATATTTCTCAGAAAGGCTTTAAGCAAATTTGTGATCGTAAATAATTTGCTGAAACATGAGTAGCATGACATTTCTTCATAATAATAATAAGAATAATTTCTAAATACATTCCGATAACGGTTATACATATTGAGCTCAAGTGACTGCTTGAGTGATTTTATTAATTCATTTATGACCAACATCAATTGATCCTAATTTTTGGCTCAATTGTAATGATACTTCAATAGTAACATAGGACACAATGCGCACATAACAATAGTAATAGGAAGAATTACTATAATAATTGATTATCAGGTCAACAAATTATTGCATTCTTAACATTAAGATAAGTTAGATTCATAACAGGAATTCTGCTAATAGGGGGAATTAACTTGGCTTTCTTTCATGTTCTAGTACCGCATTATTCAAATCAATGATATTCATATCATTAGGATCAATTATCGATAACTCTATAGGTATACAAGATATTCGAAAATCAATATGCCGAGAGTATAATAATCTTCCGAATTAACAATAATAAACGGATTTCCCAAAAAATATAATTGAACGTGCAAGAAACAGCATATGCCAAAAAAATTTGTAATATTATTAAAGTAGAAGAGAAAAATGGAGTCATTGCGAATATTATCTTTGCGCCATACCAAACAATTTTGAAAAGTCCAGTGGAATGGTGTATAATAATCATGTACATCGTATCGGTGGCGATGAGTCCCAATCCTAATAGACCAATGACAAGGCATACATGGATGACAATCGGGAAACAATGCTTATGCGGGTCGACAATATAGTCCTTTGAATATGCAACCACGAGTGGACATGTTTCGTTGAAAAACGGTGTATACACAAGGAGTGGTGACGAAATCATAATAAATAAAACGGACGCAATAGCCAGAAAGAGGACACCTAAAACAACGAAGACACATAGAATTACTTAAAGTTTTGTTAATAAAATACATTGTAATCTGTAGTAAGGCGTACAATCAAGAAAAACCGATATGAATTGTCCGAATCTATCGAAGGTACACAATCCATTTTCCTACGATTTGTATATACAGAAAATTCATAAACACGCAGTTAGCTGTACGATTGACTGGTGGTAGTTTAAGGTTCAAGTATTATCAGAAAACGAAGTAAATTTGCGTTGAACGAATATTAAAACAAACCGGAATATATATACTTTAGTAAAAAAAATAGGAAGGTATACTAAGTATAAAATATTTAGTTGACATTAGTTTTACGGAGATTTGTGTAGGCATAGGACCCACGGAATTGAAAATTATAAGTCTGATTTCCTTTATGAACGTTAGGACAAGTTACTAAAAAATGATAGTAATAGATGCTGCAATTTTGCGCTAAAATTTGGAATTTATAATTTACGACCTAAAGAATCGTAAGAAGTAGGAAATTTGATGGAAGATGGGCTTACTCGCATAACGCATCACCAAGTTTGTTGACTCGTGGACATGCGCACGGAAAAGTTCAAACTCGTCGTGATCACTGCTGAAAGACTGCCAATGCAGCCTCATGTTATCTAAGAGACCTTTTATCTGCGCTTTTCAAAATGCATCTGTTAAATTGGCATCATATTTATTGAATCTTGCGAATGGCAACTTACTTTGCTGTTGCGGACCGTGAAAGAAAAGTACCTGATCAGTGTAGATATCGCCCCTAGAATGAAAGACGCAAACTCACTGTATAAATCGGTATCAATCACTTCTGCTTTCACCGCTTTCGCGACCTGTCTCAATATTTTTCCTGGTTAATCACTGTCACACATGTTACTCATAATAAATTAGTTCATGTTCATACTCAATAAGCTATGCTTATGTTTTCGAAGAAACTCAATGGTATACAGTAAAACCTGTTTTTGTGCGGTGGATAGGGACCGTATAAAAGAAATCGTACAAAAAAATATTCGAAAATTTTATAAATTCTTGCATATAATAAACAATTTTGTACGATATATTAGGTGTACAACTTTGCTTCCGCCGTTTTGCAATAGATGGCTGTAGCGGTAAGTGGTAGTCGAAATAAATAGATCGTAGATGTCATACAATAAGCTTAGGCATTTGTAAACATAACGCCATCGAGATATTAGTCGATTTGTGTCTGCATCATAAAGTCATTCTCGATTAAACATGTCAGCTTACGAGAAATTCTCGTCATTTATTTAATTTTCTGCTTTAATATGAAGAAATCTGCGGTTTTCATCGAATGCTCTCAAATACCTATGGTGAGGCCGCTATTAGTGAAAGAACGTGCCGAGAGTGGTTTCAACGCTTCAAGAACGGTGATTTTGACGTCGAAGACCGGCAAGGCGGTGGAAGAGAGAAGGTTTTCGAAGATGCAGAATTGGAGGCATTTTGATTCGTGTCAAACGCAACAAGAATTGGCAGTATCATTGGGAGTGACGCAACAAGCCTTTTCAAAACGCCTGAAAATCATGGGAATGATTGAGAAACAAGGTGGGTGCCGTACGAGTTGAAGCCGAGAGATGTTGAACGGCGTTTGTTTTTGTGAACAGCTGCTTGCAAGGCAAAGACGGAAAGGATTTCTGCATCGCATTGTGACTGGGGACGAAAATGGGTTCATTACGATAATCCCAAGCGCAGAAAATCATGGGGATATCCCATATATTTTATCGTCGACTGCCAAATGAATATTCACGGTTCCAAGGTCATCTGTATTTGTCCATCTCGGCGTAGTGCATTATGAGTTGTCAAACTATTGAAACAATCACAGGCGATCGTTATGGCAATTAATGCGTTTGAGCCGAGCATTAAAAGACAAACGCCGCAATACAACGAGAGACATGATAAAGTGATTTTACAGCACGACAATGCTCGACCCCATGTTGCGAAAGTGGTCAAGACATACTTGGAAACGTTGAAATAATACCGCCGTATTCTCCAGACGTTTTCGGACTATCACTTGTTTCGATCAATGGCACACATTCATATATTTCGTCTTATGAAGAAGTAAAAAATTGGACGATTCGTGGATCATTCAAAAGATGACCAGTTTTTTCAACGCGTTAAGATTCACGCTGCCCGAAAAAATAAATCGTACGAAAAAACTTTGAATCATAAACGTATAACCAGTTTTTTACAATAAACCGAATCGCATAAAAAACGGCGGAACAAAAAGTTGTACACTGTAATATGATAAATTTTTAATGCCATGGATGTGACCGCATAAAAAAAGTCAGACTTAAAAAATACAGCAATGATCTATGAAATAGATGAGAGAATGCTTTCAATTAAATTAAATAATTAAATTAGACCTAAAGAAATTGTAAAAATATTTAATTCTTCATTGTACATATACATGGAAAAGTTTTCAAATTGTACATTAAATAGTTTGCTGCTCCGTCGTAATCCAAAACGCGCATCTTCTTGTGATGAATTGGTTAAAAATCGCTTTCGTCGCTTGAAGATAGGATTTCAATTGATTTGTTTTTTGGTACCATAAACTCAGTGATCAGTTTTTGTGACAACGGTCGACTGGTCAATTGCTTGTAAACGTCACGGTAGTGAGACATGCATGATGTCAGCTCTTTTTGGAATTTTAAGCGTCTTTCCGCATTGGTATTTATTTTAAGAAAATGCGTTTCCAATTTTTTCGAAATCTGGATCCCTGCATATATTTTATCTGCTGTAATGGATTCCGGTTCTTCTTGTCCATTTTCATCATCTATCAAACTATTGATAATGTCACTATCATCGACGGTTTGGTCTTCAATCATCTCGTCCAGGTCATTATCGCCGAAAGAATCAAAGCCTTCTCCGCCGATGTTATGTGCGAGCGCACTAATTTCAGACGAATGCTTTCAATTAAATAAAATAATTAAATTAGACCTAAAGAAATTGTAAAAATATTTAATTCTTCATTGTACATATACATGGAGAAGTTTTCAAATTGTACATTAAATAGTTTGCTGCTACTGGTCGTAATCCAAATCGCGCATCTTGTGATGAATTGGTTGAAAATCACTTTCGTCGCTCGAAAAAAATGATTTGTTTTTTGGTACCATAAACTCAGTGATCAGTTTTTGTGACGACGGTCGACTGGTCAATTGCTTGTAAACCTCACGATAGTGAGACATGCAAGACTCAGCTCTTTTTGGAATTTAACACTTTGACTGCCATGATGGTCATCGGTGCCCGACGTATGAGATTTTACTGAAGAAACAAAATATTCGCAATGGGTAGCAATTATTACTTTATAATGCAATTATTGTTACTGTTAGTGATCGAAAAACATCCACAATACGCTCAAAGACATTATAAGGTGATTTTGCAGCATGACAACGCGCCGTCTAATATAGTAAACAAAACCAGTCAAAGAAATGTTGATATCTATTTTAAGAAAATGCGGAAGTTTTATCGCACCTGCCATATATTTTATCTCTGTAATAGACGGTTCTTCTTGTCCATCGACTATCAAACTATTGATCGATGGGGCACGCGC
This sequence comes from Cryptocheilus praepositus, assembly GCA_033815515.1. NCBI lineage: Eukaryota > Metazoa > Arthropoda > Insecta > Hymenoptera > Pompilidae > Cryptocheilus > Cryptocheilus praepositus. The sequence goes on from JAWWQZ010000314.1 coordinate 275,829, forward strand.
TTGGTCCTCAGATCAGCACTTCGCCGATTTCGAAGAAAGTTAAAAAATGCCTTCTCGATGAATGGTTTAGCTCAAAGGAGAACCGTTGACGTTCTTTTGGAATGGCATCCATAAATTGCATTCATGAGAGATGGGCAAAATGTATAGAATGATAAATGACCAATACTTTGAATAAATAAATTTTAATTATCCATTGTACGTAAAATGTTTTCTTTAGCATAAAAAAACCGGAAAGGACAGGTTTCACTGTGTATGATAAATGTGTATGCTTGTCGCCATATACCGGTCAAAAATTTCTTTCTCTTGGAACAATTATTTTGAAAAGACGAAATTCGATGTGACTAATGATTAAACTTGAATAGTTAGTAATTAATAATTAACGTTTACATTAAATAATATTATACGTATTGGAAGCATCGAATTTCGCGCTTTTTAAATAATTGTTTAAAGATAAAGGAATGCTGGCCGGAATATAGCCACAAGCATATGTTTGATCATGTCGAATATAACGATGCCTCTTTAGAATATTCACCTCCACTATAACCCCAGTGATCATCACGCAGATATAGAAAATCCAGAATATCACTCTCTCGGAATATCTCTGGTAAGGCCATTGTCCAACTGCTGTCAACAGCTTCTGATTTATCCGATAATATCGAGTATCGAAACAATCCATATCCGTCGAAGAGAAAAGCCAATGGACGGTCTAAAGGAGATGCGAAAATAGAAGTTTACCCGATCGCCTCCTGCATTCAACTGAGTCTCTTCAATTGCTGCCACCCTCGTAGAACCTATGCAACGCTGTCGGCTGAATTAGTAATGTCTACTAATAATGTTCCTACATTTTACACTTTGCGTAGACAGTGGTTGTGTCTACCAGACAACATACAATTTCCTCAATACTTTTTCCAAACGCCTATTTTATGTAAATAAAACATCGTGCCACACAGAAAATCCATCTTTGCATCCGCTCGAAAAGAAAGTGTTCCCATAATCTATGTGGAAACCGGTGTGTTACAGACTGTAATAAGATATTTCAATCGGAAAGAAGAAATACAATGCTGGGCAAATTTATTGTTATATCTTTTTTCGCGAAAGAGGTTGGAAAACTGAAAATTATAGTTATGGGTACCTTTGTTACACACTACCTTTTTAGTATTTAGTAGTACTATCTGTGTCGTTTATACAAAATGACTATATATGGGAAACACCCTAAATAAAAATGAAGCGTAAAGAAATAAGGCGTTCTTGTCGAAAGCTGTCGTTTCGTTCAACATTCGTCAATATTCAGTTTAACAGTTCACATTGAAGTATGGAGTTTTATTACTTGACATTTGATACTACAGTTTTTTCAGCTACTCTAATTGGGACGGCGAAGACTATGTTAAATCTCAACACTACTAAGGACTAACAAAGAAGTGGCGAATAATTGACTCTTCATTCGGGGGTGAACCAAACTACATGGCTAACGCATAACTAACATGAGCAACGAATCCATTTCTAAACTGTTATTCTTGACTTCTTGCAATCTTATTGCTCAACTTCTCGCTGCATCGACGTAAGCAGGGTAAAATATGAAAACGAAGCCTGGACCTCCTTAAACAGAAATGTCAATACGACCATAAAGTAAAATTTTCTGAAACTTTAACCGATATGAAAAAACAATAGCGTAAAATGAAAACCTATTTAGTTTATATGTTTCAAAACGGTGAGTTTCCTTTTCAGGAGCTATATATACATAAAATGTTTATATGTTAATATGCTTAATTTTATTCTATTAATCAACTTTTTAAATTTACACTCCTAATTCAACTACTATTAATTTTGCACAAAAAATGGTAATGTAATATATAGATCATTTGCACCTTCCTCTTTTGTCATAAATCTGTAATTAATGAGACAAAAGAGGAACAACTGAATCACACAATCACACAGTCTAGACTCTAAGAAATAGAGTTTATCACCGAACACATTGTTTGTATTATATTAAAAAATTGGTTTGTATTATATTAAAAAATATTTTATGTATATATACAGAATAGATTAAGCAGGTTTTAAGTCGACAACAATTAAACGTTTTAAAAATTCTAACGAAAAAGAGGATAATTTACACACATGAAATATTACAGAAGGGTGAGCATAAATATCTAAAGTGAAATATCGACAGGTTGTATACTGTAAATAGAATAATTGGTAAAGCATTGTGCATTTTGCGTGTATACTGGATCGAAAAATAACATACCGCAGCAAAATTTTCTAGCGTCGCACAGTGTAATTTTCCCATAACCATAACTGTGGGTTTTAAGCCACGCTGCATTATTAAAAGCAATAAAGTCTGTTCTTTGGGAGGTGCCAGGTACCACATACTGCAGTATCTGCAAATGGCACCGATCGAACAAGTTGAACATTCATTTTGCGTGTCAATGCTCTCACATACCAGGTGTACAAGTATGAAATGCGGATTGTTTTTCTCAAAAAAACGTGTTAAATTCGGAAGAATGATAAAAAGTGGTTTATTCAAAGTATGCTCCATCGCTTGCTATACATTTTTCCCATCTTTCGGGCAATTTGTGAATACCACGCCAATAAAAATCTTCCCCTTTTGCTGCGAACCATTCATCGAGCCATTTCTTCACATCTTCGTACGAACCAAAGCGCTGTTCACTAAGTGCGTGACCCATCGATACAAACAAGTGGTAGTCGGAAGGAGCTAAGTCTGGTGAGTAAGCCGCATAGGGTAGAACTTCCCAGCTGAGTGCTTCCAACGTGTCGCGTACCGGTTTTGCCGTATGTGATGGAGCATTGTCATGAAGAAAAATGACTTTGTGTTGCCTCTTTCGGTATTGTGGCCTTTTTTTCAAGCAGCGAACTATTCAAATCGGTTAATTGTTGCTGGTAGCGTTTAGCATTAACCGTTTCCCCAGGTTTTAGCAACTCATAATGTACGATGCCCGTCTGGTCCCACCAAACACAGAGCATCGTTTTTCTGCCAAAGCGATTTGGTCTTGCGGTCGATGTGGATGGTGCGCCTGGATCTACCCATGATTTTTTACGCTTGGGATTCTCAAAATAAATCAACTTTTCATCACCTGTAACAATACGATGCAAAAACGACTTCCTTTTGTACCGAGAGAGCAAAATGTCACAGGTGTTTTTGCGCTTTTCCATTTGCCTGTCGTTCAACTCATGTGGTACCCATCTACCGATCTTCTGAATCTTTCCCATCTCTCCTAGCCGATTGGAAACAGCTTGTTGACTAACGCCCAATTGCTCGGCGAGTTGTTTTTGTGTTTGCGAATCATCTTCGTCCAACAACGTTTGCAATTCCACATCTTCGTATTTTTTTGGCGGTTTTCCCGTTCCTTGTCTGTAACGTCGAAGTCACCACTTTTGAAACGCCGAAACCATCGTTCATACGTATCTTGCAATGGAGCATGTTCGCCATAAGCTTCGCGAAGTAATCGGTAAGATTCAGCAGCAGTTTTCTTCAAATGAAAACAAAAAATTAATGCCGTCCGCGAATGCTCTTTGTTCGGTATAAATTTCGACATATTGAACACAACAATTCAACACTATGCACACACTTTTCCAATTTATCACACGTGCGCATCTGACACTTGTTGATAAGACAACAAAATGGCGCAGAGTAAAATCTTTATAACATAAACACTATTGGAGCGCTATCTGTTATTTAAAATCCGCATTTCATACTTGTACACCTGGTATTCGTATAGGGGTGAAAATGATATTGGCGTTTGTTAAGAAAAATATCCGGTATTCAGAAATGCACGGTTATAATTTGACGTCGCTCTATACGTTTTGAAGTATTCTTACGCTTTGAAGATAACTGCTTCGCTATTATCCATCAATTTTTGAGATGGAAGATCCATGAAAAACAAATGCGTCATCACTCCCCCGCTAATGATCAATGCGAGCATCGGCTTTACGAAGCTTTGTCCCTTCACCGTGGCCGCCTATCAAAGAAATATGCTCAGATGTGCGAAGACGCTTTACTTCTAACGCAAAAGTATACCTACCCAATATAATGCCACAGCAATGCCAAGTAGGGTGAGCACGAGCGACACTAAATTTAAGAATTGAAATGTGTCACCGACATCTTCGCCAAATCTATCAGCACGAAATATTCATATGATAAATCCTCAACTTCACTTTCTTCACCGTTTCCGCTAATAGGTATAAAATCGAGCTACCACGCTTCTACAAAACCTTATCATTTCACTTTTTTTACCTTATAACTTTTCTATGACATTCCATTGCACTTGCCATTTTCTCGTAGACATTTGATCTGCCCACTTGCTTTGTTTCGTCTGCACAGTAGTCAAACATATGCTCGAATCGATAGCTACAATAATTTCGCTTGAGAATAATAGAAATTGGTCTAAGTGCAGATACCGTAGATTTTCTTCGGTAAGCGATCAACAGTAATGTTTAGTGAACAAATGAGAAAGGAAACAAAGTTTAAGAAAGAAAGTACAAAGGGAAGTTGTACTTTTATGGACATTCTAACATTTTATTTACGGCATTATCCGCTACTGTACAGGTACGTTTAAAAATATCCCTCAATGTTATTAGCACCGTTGGATAGCCAGTATTGATATGAAAATCACGAAGGTGCGTCAACACTTAATCTTCGATTAGTCTCAAATATTTTTAATTAAATATATACTTCTGAATCTCTTACCAAGTAATTTTGAACATTGCCGTAATATGATATATGATACTCATGTACATCGCATCAGTAACAACCGTCCCTATCATTAATAGCGAGACAACAAGACCGATGTGCATGAGAAGGGGAATACAATATGTGTGCGGGTCAACAATGTATTCCTTCGAATACATCATCAGAACTGGACAGGATTCGTTGACGAACGGCGTATAGGTCAATAAAGGCGATGCAGTCATTAAAAGCGAAAACACCCCTGTGCCGACACAGACAAGCCCTAAAAGAACGTATTCGGATATTACAATATATATCATATATTCTCCGAATATTGAAAGAAGAAAATCATTGCATATACGTGGGCAGTCCGATAAGTACTTAGCCTACAAGAGAAAAACGAAAATTTTGGAAAATTGACGATTTATTTTTCAACATAGTCTCCTTTTAACTCGATACACTTGATCCAGCGATGCTCCAACTTCTTCAACCCGTCTGAAAAATACGTTTTCTGGAGATCTGCAAAGTAGGCCTCCGTGCTGGCGATAACCTCCTCATTCGACTCAAATTTCTGCCCAGCGAGTGACTTTTTCAAGTTTGGGAACAAAAAGAAGTCACACGGGGCCAAATCTGAAGAATACGGTGGATGGGGCAGCTGTTCGTAGCCTAATTCAACCAACTTGGCTGTAGCTTGGGCAGAGGTGTGAGCCGATGCGTTATCGTGGTGAAAGAGCACTTTTTTCTTCGCCAAATGCGGCCGTTTTTTCCTTAATTCGGCGTCGAATCGGCTCAATAATTCGGCATAGTACAGCCCTGTGACTGTTTTACCCTTCTCCAGGTAGTCTATGTAGATCACACCTTGTGAATCCCAGAAAACGGTGGCCATCACCTTTCCGGCCGATAGGACAGTCTTCGCCTTCTTCGGAGCACATTCGTCTGGCGCAATCCACTGTTTCGACTGTTCCTTGGTCTCTGGTGTGTACCACTGGATCCACGTTTCGTCGACAGTCACAAAACGACGTAGAAACTCTTTCGGATTGCGCTTAACACGTTGACTGCCGTGCGTATTTTGCCGTATTAGAACGGCGATGCTATGAAATACTACAGCGTTTGACTGAGTTATGAAAAATGTAAATAATGTGCAAGTATTGGAGACCAAAGAATCGCATCGCTATTCTAACAATAACTGCATTTATAAAATAATTATTACTACCCCTTGCGAATATTTTGGATCTTCAGTAAAATCTCTTGCGCCGGTCACCGGTGCCCCCCACGGCAGCCAACGTGTTAAACAGTGTCAAACACTGCTCTGAAGTGGTCTCACGGACGCGCTTGTTATCCGGAGTGAGCAAACGCGGCACCCATCGACCAGAAAGCTGCATCATGCCCAATATTTCATGCAGGATATGCCCAGATTTCATCGCTGGATCAAGTGTATCGAGTTAAAAGGAGACTATGTTGAAAAATAAATCGTCAATTTTCCAAAAATTTCCTTTTTCTTTTGTAGGCTAAGTACTTATCGGACTGCCCACGTAATATAATCCGGATGGTGCTCTTTTTAGATTTAAGCCTGGCTTACATATATACACCGTCACGAAGCGTCTTGTCTTTTCCGTCGTATCGCAAAGAATTTCATATTCATTCTCATTCGCTACATTCTGCCAATCGGTCTTTATGGCATCTAGGAACGTTCGGATCTAGCTTTGTCAAAATGCCTCTGTTAAATCGACATCGCATATATTCGGGTCTATCAACGATAACTTACTTTGCCGTCGCATATCGTGAAACTGTAGTACCTGATGACTGTGCATGAACCGACGAGAGCCAACGAAATAAACTCAATGACCATATCAAAATCTATTTTCTCTGCTTTCACTGCTCTTCCGACCTATGCAAACACTTTTTCTAGGAGAGGAACATTATGCGGTCCGTTTTCATTGGCAAATAAAATCATTGAAAGTGAGTGGAAGACTTACCTGTACTACAATAGCTGTCACCACAATGAAACCATAGAGCAACCACGCCCTAACTCTCTCGGCAAATTTCTGATAAGGCCATTGGCCAAAGAGCATCAACATTTTCTTATTTAATCGATAATACCGACTTTCGAAACAATCCATTTGCAATCGGAGCTAGCGATAAACCGGAAAGAAGTAACAGGTGGGAAAAGAGATGTTGACTGAGTCGCGCACCGTCTTCAATTGAAGCGTCCACACTCTCGCCACCTTCGGAAAGGCCGATCTCAATTATTCATGCCAGCGTATCATTTCGCGCCGCACGCCACCATACAATTACCATCCCACTATTTTCCTTCACTCGCAAAAGATGATTGTTCGTCAAAAGCGCTGGCGAGATAAAGTTGATCCTCTGCTAATCTAATACTATTGCGTCAAATGTCTACGTTTCTATTTCTCGGCGTTTCATTTCTGGCCGGTTTCTTTGACGTTCGAGTAGAAAAGTGCCCCCGATTAAGGAAAATTCTTTGACATTTCACGAAAGTGCAACACAATTGCTTTGATCGGAGAAAAATATTTCTTGCAGCAAACCGTGCGGAAGAAGATATTTTACGAAGAAAAAAATAATATTGTCTCTTGTAAGACAATTTACCCGTTCCACGATACTGACAATGCACCTGTATAAAATATGTAAATGCTCAGATGCTGGAGTAGTAGGAAATATAATAAACCACAACTGAGTACTTAAGTATAAAGATTTGTTGTAAAATCTATAGAACTAGATGCCTGCTCCTACTGTCCGGAAAGAAACAGCTTAATTCTTCATAGCTACCGTAACAATACTAATTGTGCCAGAATTTTAGTACATTTACTTAAGCGATAACAGCACCGTGAAGTAGGATAGTGAAGTTTGCACCTCCTTAAACAATAAGGCGTCGTTTAAATACGTAAGTGTAATATCATTTTAAACAGTATTCGTGCAAAGTGTAACATGAAGTGAAGAATATATATTAACGCATTGCCAATAATGTTGATATGTATAAAAAATGGGATACTGTATTGTTTAATCGTAATTCCATACTGAATAGGATGCGCGTGTAACATTCTTCGGCGTGAAACCTACCGTAGCGTAATTTTCGAGCGACAGGACATACATCCTTCCGACGACCATCGCACAAGGTTTCATACCACGCTGCATTATCAAAAGTAGCAAAGCTTGTGCGTTAACAGGAGCTGCGTACCATCGACTGCTATACCTACAATATTTATTCTTCGCAATTTTACAAATAGTCAGAATTTCATGAACATTTCGAGTTCTCTTCAGTAAACCAGGTTCGATTATAATTAATTAAATAAGATACGATATTTATTGCATAACCATTGGCGAAGGATTCGCCTTTGCATCTACGTTCGGGCATTTATGTTCAGATCCTCTTCAGGCGACTACGTAAAAGTTAAATTCGCATGATACGAAGGCTTCTTTCATTATCTATTTATTTATATATTTTGGCCAACTATATTTATTGATATCTAAGTGTAAAAAAACCTTCGACTCGAATCAATTGCATTACTATGCCGTTCCCTAAGGAGGACCTAAAAATAAAGATCAAAACGTAGAAGTTCAAAGAACATCTATTCATTAGCCGAAACTCGCCGAGAAGAATCAGAGAACATTTATTAACGCAAAGTAACAGACATTTTCTCTTCTAAAGTACAAAAATGTAAGCATTGGCAAATGAATAGTGTTCAACTTCAGTTTCTACACTCAATTAAACAAAATTTATCTTACACTTTGTACGGAATTATTGAACTGCTGTCTATTAATCTTTGCGGTGGTACGGCCATGATAAATAAGTGAACCATTTGCCCAAAGCCGATGAACATGCCGAGTGTCATTTTAATCCCACTTCCTTTTAATGCGACAGCCTATCAAGAAATGATTGATATTAAATTGAATAATATTATTGTATTAATATTAACACTTTAACTGCCACGGTGGTCACCGGTAACCGGCGTAAAAGATTTTACTATAAATGCAAAAAAATTCGCCACCAAACCTATTTGCAATCTTGTAAAAGGAATTGATATTGAAATTATGCTTCAATACTTTGGTTTCTAACAACTTTGCGTTGCCTTCATTTTGCACGGTTTAACACTAGATTGCCCGAGATTTCTTGTATACCTATATTGCCCAAAAACAGTCAAAATGACTGCATTGTGAAAAAATAACTAATATGTAAAGAAATTTGTTTAAAATTAATTTTTAATATTTTTTATGTTATTTACAGTTATATAACAGGTTATTAGTAAATATTAACTGTACATATTGACTGTTTTCAATGAACTTAACCCATATTTCCGAAAGCAAGGCAAATTTATTTGATTGTAGGCGCCTGCTGTATTCGGTTCTTTTGTCAAAATGAATAAATCGTAGGATTTGCTTGAACTTTTCTCTGGCCATAGTTTTTCTAAAAGATTCGGGACCCCACTTCGCTGACCATAAATAACTCAATTTAAAATTTGTTGCCTCGTAAGCTCCACGAGCATATAGAATCCCAATAAATGCATGTATTTCCGGTAATGATGTTGTCCAACCGTTCCGCAAAATTCGGCGACATTCTTCTGTGCACTTTCTTATATGTTTGATAATATAGTTATCTATTATCGACGATAATGCACTGATAAGATTATCTGCCACAATGTTCCTTTTTGCGTAGCCTGTTGGCCCTTTCACACTCTTGAAAATACAAGCAGATGGTATCCTTCCAGGAATACCACCTTCGTCAATTTTTGTCCACACAGTACCATCAGCAGCTGTTTCGACCTCCTGAAACGTATTTTCAGTTTCTTCATCAGAATCTGAACTAGTTAGCACCCTACACCTTTTCGTGGGCATATTGATGACACTTTCATTTTCATCATTGGTGATCGATTCTTCATCACTATCTTCAGCGTCAGATGTTTCACTTTGAATATAATCCGCTTCATCTTCAGATGATAGTTCAGAATATGTTGCATTTGATTCTATATCGGAGCACTCTTCACTTATGTTTGTTAGCTTTTCCAATAACTCATTTCTGTTCGACATTTTTTTCATAAAGTGAGGGCGCAAAAGAAATAAAATAAACAACTTGTTAGAACAACACTTTATAAAGATTCGAATAACTAGTACTACTTTAGCTTATTGAGCAACTGACACTTATCAAGTATACGCCCAAATCGACAATTTATCATGCATCGGTATGTTACCGTAATCGAAAAAAAAAATGTTATTTCAATACAAAGCCGGACAGGTGATATAAGAAATTTACTCAATTCAATAAATAAAAATCTTTTGATTATTTAAAATTTACCAAGCAGTCAAAATGACTGCTTCTGGGCAATATAGGTATAACACATATATATATACGGAAATAAAGGAGGGCGGAAGTAACTACAATTATTCATAAACCCATTTATATGTTATAGAAAAAGTCACCAAATTCTAAGAAATTGTGTCATCAATTTCATAATTGTTTTTCTAATTGAAATTAAAAAACAGTCAAAATGACTGCCTTGGGCAATCTAGTGTTAATCATACTCTGCAGTGTTTTATCGCATCGCGGTTCTAACGTAGCAAAATACGCGTGGCAGTCAACGTGTTAATATTATATCTGTTCACACAGTCATATACTGACACTGTACATAGCCAGACTGGTGCTAACCAGTGATATGAAAAGTGAGAAGAAATGTGCCCATTCGAACATCGCGACAATATCGTCACTGAAACTACAAAAAAGAAAAGGCATTATTCGTATCGGCTATCAAGACGATCTTTCACTCCTCCTAATATATAGTTGGCACTTATTTAATAATACCTCATAGCCATTCTGTGATGTTCTACAGCCTTCACGATCCTCGCATAAATTGCGTCTCTCTCGTTCAACATGTGCTGGCTCTTTCTGTCACAATTGTCGAGTGCATGTTCCAATTGGTAGCTGAAACGTATTATCAATATTCTATCTGAAATTTCAACTGTCTGACGCGTAACTTTCCATTCTCTACAGGGCGACATCAATTTTAGCTCTAATCGATTCATTTCTTTATTTTGTCCAGTCTCTTAAGGGGTTATGCCTACTTGGGTTGGTGAAAAAGATCGATTTTTTTTTATTACATTTTCTTAATGTACATCATTTTAAGAATATTTCCTCAAAAGTACATAAGAATCGGAGCACACGTTCAAAAATTATCAGCGTTTATCTTGAGCGCTACTATGTATGATTAGTAAAGAGCTTGAAACTTTAAACGCGATTATCTCGAAACTGTGTTTTTTGAAACATACGGTTGCGGTGACCACGATTTCTCAAAAACTACTTCACCGATCGGACTCTAATTTTATATACTTATTTGTCATTACAATAGGCAGGGCCTGAACGAAGGATTTTTTATTTCGGTAATAAAAAAAACAGTTACAACATAAAAACGATAGTTAGACTACCTCAAAAGACGGGTTTTTTTCGTAAAATTAAAATTTCTTATAAAAAAAACCATTCTTATAAAAATTAAAATTTTTCAAAATCCTTCGTTCAGGCCCTGTCTATTGTAATGACAAATAAGTATATAAAATTAGAGTCCTATCGGTTAAGTAGTTTTTGAGAAATCGTGGTCACCGCAAGTGATGAAAATAAACGGAAGCTCTAGGAGAAGGGCTATATTTCCTCCATTTTTTAATATTTTCTTATAAAAAAATGTATACAAATACCACTAAATACGTACTTGTTGGTAGTATTTCGCCGATCCCAAGTAGGCATAACCCCTTAAGTACGTACCGTGCTAATATAAATCAAATCTTCTCTATAAGCTGTATTAGCTCACTCACCGTTACAAGTTATTAACTTTGTCAGGATAAACAGTTCGGTTATATTCAAGAATAATGATAATTATGTGATTAAAGATTAAAATTGTGTAATTACCTAACGACCTTAAACATTCCACACGCATGATGAAGACAACTCATGTAGAGTGTGTCGGTTGCAACTAAAGTCGTCAGAGCTAATCCAACGACGTAACTCATATGCGTCATAATGGGATAAAAGTACTTCTGCTCGTCAATGAAATATTCACCGGGGAAAAGAAACATTCGTGGACGTGACTCGTTCAACGGCGCTATAAAATCGACGATCGGCACTGATATTGCAAGGGATATACAGAAGACGTAACCCGAAAAGATCAGCGCTAGAAAAGCCAAAACAGCCGTCGTGTGGTGTAAGTCAGATAAGCTGAAGCAAGTGTAGCGAGCATAGAAAATGGTGCCAAAATTAACACTTGGCATGCGGGCAACGTATTTTTACGTTTTTTGTAGTCTGTCACTGGAGCGCGGGTCACGTAAAAATACGTATTTAGTTGATTTGGTGTTGTTAGTGGATATCCACCACAAATCTACTAAATACGTATAATTACATGAATGTGTGACATTACATGCGTGTATTTGCGTTGCTAGGCAACGCTTTGCATTTTTTTCCCATAAGTTATGATTGTTGAGTTACTCGATCTTTTGCTGAGTTATTTCGTCTTCAATCGAATTCTTAGCTCCAGAACGTGTTTTATCAATTTGAAGCTTGATTTTTTATTATTGATTACAAAATTGATCAAATGAGCCGTTGTGACAAACATAGTGATGAAGAAATATGCGCTGACAAATTATCGGACTTTTCGTATGATAGTGTGGAAAACTTTAAAAATCGCTTATTTTTATGATTTCGTGAAAATATCGTTTGTTTTTTGTTAAATAATCATACAGTATATATTTAACACGTTGGCTGCCGCGGGGGTCACCGGTGACCGGCGCAAGAGATTTTACTGAAGATCCAAAATATTCGCGATGGGTAGTAATAATTATTTTATAAATGCAGTTATTGTTAGAATAGTGATGCGATTCTTTGGTCTCCAGTACTTGCACATTATTTACATTTTGCATAATTCAGTCAAACGCTGTAGTATTTCATAGCATTACCGTTCTAATACGGCAAAATATGCACGGCAGTCAACGTGTTAAGTGTGAAATAAAAAGTTTCGTTCATAAAAACGAAGTAGTTTTCAATTTACTGCGATTTTTCTGAATAACCAAACTTCCGCGCGATTCAAGAAGAAACGCCCGCTGCACGCGAAATTCGGCGGCGAAGAATGCCCGCATGCCAAGTGTTAAGCACGGTGAAAAAAGTGGGGATCTTGCGATGTTGAAAAATATACAACAAAGAACTATGCGCTCGAATAATAATAAAATTATACACACAGCCAGACGCTTCTCAGATTACTTACTTGCACATGTCATTGTATGTGTTTTTGCATCTTTTGACATTTCCTGGATAATTCGGATTTCCTCATCATCCCTCAAACTTTTCCAATGCATTTTTATGTTGTCGAGAATATTTCTCATCTACGCTTGTCAAGGAAAAAAACAACCTTTCGTTTCAATGTTCCACTAAGACACGTATTAAATAAATAGCTTACTTTATTATCGTTAATGACATAAGAAAAATATTTTATGATGGTTATGATAATGGCCAGTTCATTTCCTATTATTTCAAACCATAATATGGGCGTTCTCTCGGCGGTTAGCAACTTGGCCACCTAAGAGAAATTTTTCACTTCAATTTGTTATAATTTTTCAATGCGATAATTCGCGTCTTCTCGTGACAAAACAAATTTGTACAAAAAGACTTTTAGTGTAAGGAATATGACATCTAAAGTAAGCTTTGAGTAATGTAACATTTATTGTAGGCGTCATGGAAAGATATTAAGAATGAATCAAGAAATTCTTTGTAATCTCATACTTCAAAAGTTTGCGGATGATTAATGCATGAAATGCAACTACCGCAAACGACGGACACAAGCGAAATATTAAACAATAACTGCGAAACGTATATATCATAAAGGATGTGTGCGGATAGAATCATCCTTCCGGGAGTCTACTCTGCGTCTGAGAATAGTGCAAGCCGGAGCCATCGATAAATACATGCATATTATACTAAACTGATATTATAGATTGAATGATATACTTTCTCATATTTCACTGCGGCAATTATAAATAGTCAGAATCAACGAAATTATTTTCACATTGCCAGGTACGGCGAAAAATAGGCAAATAGTTTCAAATTTTTTTTCTTCGGACCGATACCTTCCAATAAAAGGCAGTTTGCGCTGAAGACAGGCCACTTTCCACACGCGAAACCCTTCGTAGTTTCAGAGATATAACGATATAAACAAAGTGCAAAAAAATTGCCAAACGAAAAATAAATTCAAGTATTAAGAAAAATCAGCCCAAAAAGAGTCGAAAATGGAGAAAAATGTCAAATTTTTTTTTTGTTTCGGACCGATACCATTCGATAGAGGGTAATTTGCCCTGAAGATAGACCACTTTCCGCGCTCTAAACTCTTCATAGTTTCGGAGATATGACGATTTTAAGGAAGTGCAAAAAATTTTTTTCAAAATTGATGATCGCAATTAATCCCACGTGAAAGTGCGCGCAAAGAGGTTTAAGAAAACCTATATTACTTATAGGTTTCGACCATTAGTTTAGTCGTGACAGGGCCTTGAAGAAATCGCGAAAATCTTAAGGTGCCTACCTTGCCATTTTTGCCAAAAAATGATGGGTCACCGATTTGATTGCCCTTTTAACACATCAAAGGGGGTCCAAAATGACTCGGAAAAATGCAAGGCGCACCCCGAAATTCGCAATAGTTCCGGAGATATCAGTGAAAATGTGTGGAAAAATCCTGAAAAACGAGGCTGAAAACGGGGTAAAAAATTAAAAGTCTATCGACCGACTTGTAATTGTTCCAGATGAAAAGGGGTACAAAGAGACTTAGAAAAATTGCAACCATGTCGAAAAATTCGAAATAGTTTCCGAGATATAACAAGAAATAGATTGAAAAATCCAGAAAAACAAAATAATAATACGGGTTTTTTAATAACCACCAACCGAAAGTAAATAATTTGACTTGTCCACCTGTATGAATTGAAAGAGGATGGCCAGAGACTCGAAAAAATTCAATCCGCACCCCAAAATTCGAAATAGTTCACGAGTTATAAGCAAAAATAAAGAAAAAAAAAGAAAAATAGCTGAAAATATGCGAAAATAGGCGAAAAATATCAAATTTTTTTTTGTTTCGGACCGATACCATTCGATAGAGGGTATTTTGCCCTGAAGATAGAGCACTTTCCGCGCGCTGAACTCTTCATAGTTTCCGAGATACGACGATTTTAAGGAAGTGCAACAAAATTTTTTTCAAAATTGCTAATCGCGATTAACGCCCAGTGAAAGTGCGTGCAAAGAACTTTAAGAAAACCTGTATTATTTATCGGTTTTGATCACTAGTTTAGACGGCACGAGACCTTGAAGAAATCGCGAAAATTTTAAGGTATACCCCTTGCCATTTTTGCCAAAAAATGATGGGTCACCGATTTTATTGCCCTTTTAACATATCAAAGGGGGTCGAAAATAACTCGGAAAATGCAAGACGCACCCCGAAATTCGCAATAGTTCCGGAGATATTGTCAAAAATGTGTGCAAAAATCGTGAAAACCAAGAATAAAAATGGGTTAAAAAAATATATACCCTTTAATTGGCTCACACCTATAAGTATCGCAAGAAGCCAACTGTTTTAGAAAAGCGCAAATTGCACTAACAAAATTCGAAATACGTCCCGAGTTACGGCAAAAAAATAAGGGAAAATGGGGTAAAAGAAAATAATGGTCCCGAATCGACCGGGCTGTTCGGCCATTTGAAGATGGTGCAAAGAGACTGATAAAATTGCAAACCGCACTCAAACATTTGTAATAGATTCGGAGATATACACATCAATAAGTGGGAGCTGAATGAAAAATAGACATAAAACAACTGCAAACAAGCACATTGTAAAGTCCATAGTAAAGCCACATTGTCGTGCCGTTGTTTTCTACATGAGTAAACGATACAATTAAGTTGGGAAATATCACTAGTGTAATAGCCATACCTGTACCCCGAAAAAAGATATGAATGTACAAGAAAAACCGATCATCCGCCTGAATCTCACACGCGGATCCTGATAAGGCCACTGACCGATCAACGTGAGTAACTTGCGAATGAAGCAATAATATTCGCTATCGAAACAATCCATTTCCTTGGAAGAAAGGACTGATAAAGTTACGCGCAGCACATTCGGATCTGACGAACGACGATATCCTGAAGTGGTGAATCGTCCGAAGTCCTGCCGTTCTGCACGCAGCAGTAACTTACCGCGCTGCGCTGCTACATTATTAATGGCACCCGCCATATATTTTGCACGAAACGTAAGAAAGAAAACACCGCAAACGGTATTTCAAAGAGAACGTTAATGATTATGAGACGGCATTGGCAAAATTGGACTGAATGTACCTAGCAATTGAATATTTCACTCTCTTGCAAGGTGCAATCACACGTTTGCACAGCACTTTATACGGTGTGTTACAGTTATTGGTCGTTCGGCGAAGCGTTTTAAAATGGAAAGTAAAATGAAAAAATAAAGGTGTACATCGTGGGTTGTGAGTTACAGGAGTATCAGTGACCGGGATCAGTCGGTGGTCGGTGCTGCGTTTAGTCAACATTTCTCCAACTGAAGAATCATACGGCGCATGCCAGTGTTGGAAGTACGGAAACTGGTTTGACACGGAAACCCTAAAAGTAAAAAGAGAAGTCAACGGCATCTGATAATAAATACTTCTTTAATAATTTAACTTGCGATTCGCTATACACTTCTCATCGTAATATAAAATACATGGTCTCGAAAGTCCTTACATGTTGCTAATTAGGTAAAATTAGGTATACGAGAAGAGAAAAAAATGGAGACAGACAAAATGCGCGGGCGGACAAAACCGCGCACATACACACACACGCACACACACACACACAGACGGACATAGACGTAGTCTCACACGCACCCACGTACATCACGCATTCCACGCGAATTGGCAGTTTTCGGCCCGATCAGTCTCTGCCCAAGCATCATCGAAGTGTCTCATTAGCAACAGACTACGACAAAACGTCAGTTTCCTGGAAACGCAACATTTTCCTTCCCCCTACTTGCTCGGTATGATTGATTGCGAAGGATACCTCGAATTGTTTTCCTTCCCCTACTTCACGTATAAATGATTATGTAACGTATTTATGTCAGTGGTTGACAAATTGCAGCTATCAACCAGTTCATTTTGATACGTTTTTCGACTGATTGGAAAAGAGCCCAACAACGAATTGAAGTATTTCGAACCGTTCAAAGTTGCCATACTCAAATACGGTTTTAACAGAATCTTGAAAGCTAACGCCATTGCATCAATGCACTGTTCACCAGTACTTAACATTAAATTTACGAAGAAATATGTATGTAATGTAATAATATGAAATGGGTATGCAACTTGGAGAATTTGAAAAATTGGAGGCCTGACGAGGAACTGAATTTGGATATATATTCGTATTATTCCATCAATGGAAGTCAGCAAGAATTACTAGAAAATATTGGTTAACTTTTCTGTAATTGTATAAATGTAACTGTATCATTCCATAAATAGAACTCAGGAAAAAATGACTAGAAAATAACGGTTAGAATTTGTGTAATTTTTCTGCTCCATAAATGAGAGTGAAGAGATCGCCAGTGAGAGTTTATCGATGCATTCGGCGAAACGTTGAAACTGACGTTATCCAATGTCCAAACTGTTCTGTTTTCCGCACCCTCAATCGACCGGCGACGATCGTGATCTTGCTATCTCGCTATTCAATCAAATCCGAATCGTCGAGCCGAACCTTGACACAGTTCAATCCTATAGACTCAAAACATCCGTTACACAGAGCCATTCGTGGCGCTCAAAGTAACACACAGTCGGGTCTCTAATATAGAGGCACCGGCGCTTTTTTATTAGACTTAAAAGACGGAAAGTAGGTGCACGCACGCATTACACACACGCACACGCACGCCCAGACCTAACCCAGCAGCAGGCGTATTGTTGCAGGCGTATGGTTGCAACCTATAAGGTTGCACCGCCACTATCATACTTTTAATGTAATTAGTTGTCACGGTTATTACTTCTCCAGCGGCGCGATACATTTTTGCCGAATCTTATGATCGCTTCAAAAAATTTCTTTATACATGTATGTGTGTAGACGTCGCAGGCTTTCGCGTGTGACGCAGCTTGCGGCGTTGGGGGTGCCCGGTTTGGTGTCCCAATAGTTGTCACGAGAATTTCATCGGCCTGGCGTATTTACTCGCAGTTACTTTCTATCGACATCGAAATTCGGAGAAGATATTAGAAATTGCGAAGGCCGTTTTACAAAATTTCTGCTGAATACCATATAAATATGCGAAAGGTTTACTGGTAGGCTGATGCGGAAAATTCTACTGACTCGTCCGCTTGCAGGAGCATCGTCAGCGAAGGCAAAAAGGCAAAAGGATTGAGGCGAAAATGATGGATGGCGCCAAGTTTCCTGTTGGCCATCACATATACATCGTCTGCACTCCTTTCCCAAAAAAAGACTCATGGACAAGAAGACTAACAAGGCCCCCGCGAATATCTCCAACGGCGATACTTAAAGCGAGACGCAATTAAGGTCGCTGTCGATGTCGGTGTCGCAAATAAATGGCTGTACACGCGTTCGAAGTGGGCCAATGCCAACCGGAACGACGGTTCACGCTTTCTTTCGACCTTAGCGTTCCATCCTGAACACGAGTAATGATCTTGCGAGCAAAGTGGTCAAACGATGAAATTGCCTTACGCGTTACTTGCGACCTCAAAGTCAACATCAACGATTCAACGAATATTCAGAAACTGCGATATTTCGAAAACTATTCAAGAAATAGAGTAGTTAAGAACTAGGTGTGTTTGCAAAGTTTATGTTCATTAGGGGTATGTAAAAGGTACCCTCTCGGTGTCGACCGATTATTTACCGTACGAGTCCGTCTGCATAATTTAGGAAATTCAACATTTTCTTTTGTAATCGGCGATGCGATCGGTACGACCACTTTGAAGCAAGAGATTACATATGAAGGACTTTGCTTGCAGTAAAGAACTCAACGCAACGATACGCCAGGGTACGAATTTTCTTGTTTCACAAGACGTCCTATGAATAAAATTACCACAGTTTCTACCATCGCACATTAGTTTCCCCAACTAGCCACGTTATTCCTACACAACTTCTTAACCGTAAAAGTAACGTTTCAGTGCTTGATTTCCAGAAACTTGCGAGCGTCAACGCACGGCCAAATATCTTCCACATCTAATCCGTGGCGTTGACAGGTTCACCTCTCTTTTTAAAAATGCAAAGCGTACAGAATTATACAGACACATTCACTATTTGTCTCTTTCTCTCTCTCTTTCTCTCTCTCGCAGACTGAATATCCGCAACGTGCAGAGGATATTAACGGCGAGGCGATACGTGCACCAAAAGGCGAGGTTACGATCATATATCGTACCAGATAATCCCACGTGTAACGCGACCTAATGTTAGTTACGAAAATATGGTGAAGGGTCACTTTACACGTAGGACGATCCAATAATTCATTTCGTTCCTTCGTTGGCATCGCAGGAACCTGGCACACAGAATCTACGTACTTTCGTTCACGTAACTTATGGTGTCGACTGTTCACATCGTCAACCATAAACCCTTATCTTAGACACCGAAATACATGTCTATAGGATCGAAAAGTCAGAAATGGGAACTTTCACTCCGCTGCTCATTCCGTGAAAATAAGACTTTCTAATAAATGACACCGATGAACTGCTTAACGAGGTTGCCCGTACCAAACAGACTTTATGGAACGAAATGCGATGTGTTTAAGAATTCAGGCTGTTGAAAAATGTCCCAAAATTGGTGGGTAACCAGCACCATAACATATTGGAAACATAAATGATTTTACATAAGCTAGCGAACTGGAAAATGCCCATCTTGCTGACTGAACAGGGTAATTTCGCAAAGTTCATAGTCTCTCGACCCTTTCGCTGTATTTTTCACTTATCAGTCCAAAATCTGATATTTTTTTAAGCTTGGCTATTTTTTACACTCCTCTTCATGCGTCATTGAAATCTCCGGTTGTTTTACTATATTCCCGCATTGACGCTAGCTTGGAAGATCCGGCGGAGAGTATGAATGTAAGCTTCGTATTTTATTAGACAATTTCAAATCGGCTGGTCCGGCCAGATGGAGGAGTTTAATTCCTTTGACGAGTGTCTTGATAACGGAAATCCATATAAGTAGACGGTACAAGATCTAAAGCTGACCCATTATTTTCCATTGCTCGCTGTACTTCTCGAGACGCGCTGATTAACAGCAGGAAGTTTTCTGAGAACAAGTCCGAGTTGAAGAATGTCGGCGCGATTGTTTCTAATCAAAGGCGGCAATTTGCTCGTGTTAATGGCCGATCAGGTGCGAACGAAACTTGATTTCCATGACGAGTGGCTTGAGGAGATAAATCTCAGCGCAGCCGCTCTGTGATTTATTGAGACTTCCATTCTCGCTCTTCTGTACAGCAATAATCAAGGTGTATTTAATGACGAAGTTGTTTCATCAGCCAACTGCCAGAAGAAACGCTTCCGAGGTATGTCTTTAACCTGGCAAATGGAAATTGCTACTACCGGTTGTGAATCACGCGAATATCTTGGAAAAATATTCCAATAGCAAAAAACGGTTTATGGAATTCCTTGAGCTCACGTAGCAGTAATCTTCGCATGAAGCATTTCTCCGTAGATTACGTAATATTCTCATATCTTCCATGTTGACTTCCGCAATACAGTATATTTTGGTAATACTTGTATAATCTGCATGTACCAATTTGTACCCAACTGTCCGCAGGACATTTGTTGTCGCAGTGAGAAGTAGGGATTTGAAGAAGCGTATCAGTGGTGCCAGCCGCCATCTTCAGACTCTTTTAACCTCGGATGAGACCGTGAACGGCCTTCTCCGACGAGTATCTTCATGGTACCAGCCGCGATATCGAAGGTGTGTCTCACGAAATGGGCACTTGCAGTTTAACTATAATAACGAATTCGGAACTCATAGCGTATAAGGATATTCCGCGAGATAATTCTTAATCAACGGCGGCAGATGGTCAGTGGGCAATTTGTTCCTGTTGACCGCTAACCTAGACAGATGCGACAACGACCTGACTTCCTTGACAAGAGGTTTCGTTAGGTAAATTTGACTGTACAGCTGTCCACTGTAATCTACCCAGACTTCCCTCCGGTGCTCGTCCATTCTCTTCGTATCCTCGACATAGTGCTCGAGCATCTTTATGGGACAATCAAACATGGGCATGGCTAGCGCGAGCCCCGGCTCGGCATCGAAACGGAACTTTCCCAAGAAATAGTAAACTCTAACGGAAGTTGGTCCTCTCGCAGTTTGCATAGACACCGCAAACGTGTACCTACTGTCGGAGCTATCTCTCATCAGCCATCTCCCGATAGGAGCATCTTTCAGAAGACTTTCGCTCTCTTTCCCACTTAATCCCTCGTAGTACCAGCCGCATATCTGCAGCAGTCTCTTTACTTCGCACCATCTGGCTACTTCCTTATCGACAAAGTAAGTATCAAAGCTCCAGGGGCAAGGCATCAGCCAAGAGACAGGGGTGGTCGGGGCGCCGTCTCTCCTCTCATTCGTGCTTATCACTTGATTCGTACTGAGGGCAGCACTTTCCACGAGTCCTCCGCCGTTGAAGTTATTCCACGCCCGTGCGTTCGACGCAGACGAGGAATTATTCGCCGCCGTGCTCGCGGTTATGTTCACAGTGCACTGACCTAAGGACGCCGGGAATTGGACGGTAGCGTTCACCAACAGGTTGTTGCTGGCGCCGGTACTGTTTGGAATGCCTGAATGACTAGCAGCAGGCTTTGTGTGACTTTCACAGAGATTCGGAGTGTTGCAACAGCAAGGCTTGCGAGACTGAGGGTGGAATACTTGCTCCTGACAGGAGTCTCTGTGTCCCAGTATCGGTTGCTGCTGCTCATTCTGTGGATTCTTAGCTTCATCCGTAGCGAAGACCCGCGCGCGTACCTGCACGTCGGGCGAACTACTCGTCACATCGAAACCGTATCTCGGGTCCTCCGCCACTTCCTGCATCAGTTGCTCATCGTTCGGTGGATTGACGCTTGACGGGTGAATTGACGGGTGAATTGACGGGTGGATTGACGGGTGGATTGACAGATTCGGGAGATTCCTCCGCGTGCCAGGTAACTCCTGGCAGCCGCTGGGCGGTAGAAGAAGCATCCTGTGCGCGTGGCTCTTCGAAACGTTGCAGCACGAATTCATCAGCTCGTCAGCGTACTCCGTCTCCGACGAACACTCCTCGTTCGTCAGGAGGGAACCGACCTCTTCCTCGTCAACCCTCTTCTGCACCAAGCAGCCACCGCCGGACAACTTAGGTCTGATCTCAATCTGAGGCGCTTGAACGAGGATCCCCGAGTCGGTGCTCTGGATCAAGCAGCCGCCCGATTGGATTCTGGGTGTTGTGATAGTGACAGTGCCGCCTGTAAGATCGCAAGTGGTGGCTACGTGACATTCCGAAGGTATGCCGTAGCTACCACCTCTCGTTTCGATACTTTTCCGAGCCTCTCGCTCGACTTTTTGCAGGTACTTGGATGGATCTATGTTGCCGATCGTGTTTGTCGAGCACTGTTGACCGCCGGTTTGTATGATCGCGGGTCCGTGAACGATCGTTGGGGCGTTTATGAAGCCACCCCCGCCGCTGGTGTAGCCTCGCGGCACCAAGAGGCCGCCGCCGGAGTGGCAAGCTGAAGGATAAACCATGTCGTTGGCCGAGTTTCTCTTGTCGCCTTGAAGACCGTCCGCTGGCTCGCAGCAGCCGAGCGCCGGGAAACGGTGCCGGCAGTTTGGGCACATCACCGTCAGCATCTTGAGACCTGATGATCCGCTTTCGCCCTCGACACTCGCCTCAGCATTACCGGCTGCCCGTTAGTCTGCAAGCATATACGAGTTCTTCGTTATAACCTTACTTGTCCTCCTTTTACCGACATTACATATTTTAATAAGCTCGAACACAAGACACCGTTCAACTTCAAAGATCGTTACCCGGCTGATTTTGCCCTTATTATTCGAAAGACTATTCTTTACTTACGTTAGTATACTACCGTTTCACTGATACCGTGTTACTCTGTAGCTTATCGTTCAATTGAAACGTCACTTTACTATCCATCGAATCTCTTCAGATAATCGAATAATAAAGTACTTAATGCGCGGTAACGATACATCCAGGGAATCTGTCTATTTCTGGTCTATTCATATCAGTTATTTCGATAAGTTCCGTTTTTTACATACAGTTTGTAGTAGTATTCCCAACTACGCTATACGGAGAACGCCGGCGCACAACACGCTACCGGGATTCAGTGAAAACAGAATATATATAGAAAAGAGTAAAAATACTTTATCTGCAGAGTGCGTTTAGAAAGATAAAGCTACAAATGATCTTAATCTGGTACGCGACGTTAGAGGAAAAAAAGCTTTGACATAAAATGCCATAAAATAATCAGGAGAAAACGTCAAATATATCAGAAACCTAGGATTTAAGCGAACCACTTAAAAATCCACGAGCGCTTAACTTTTTCATACGACCATTCAGAGTAGGGAAATGAAAATGCGTCATCGATAGACAGAACCAATGCGGGGCGGTAGAAAAAAGATGATTAGAAGAATAAAGATAATAGCTGCATCAACGATGGCGAGCCTCTCGACGAGTTCGCGGAAGTGGAAAATCATCGAACTCTACGCGCGTGTAAAGCCATCGATAAACAAGGTAGGACGTGTAGGACACGTAGTAAACCCCCTCCTTCGAGCGCACGGATGACGTTCATCGCAACGGGTCTGAGCTAATCGAATTCTTGACATCGATTATCGGCGAATGGCCAACGCCGTGATACCGAGAAATGGTAATCGAACGCGCAAACACGGAATAAAGGCCGTGCTGTGGAGCGTCACGATGCTGATAAACTAGATTCCGATGATAGATACATTTAAATCGGACGCAGAGACGATGTGACGAACGATACGACCTCATACAGACGACGGAACATCTGTTTGACAAGACGCGTTTCTTCTTATGAGACGTCGAACGGAAGCGTGCGAATGAAATTGTGGCTATTGCTAGCAACACGGAGAGACGAGATCATAAATGAACGGGAGCTGAATGCGGGTATCGAAAGGGAAGATGTAACAATTACGAAGCTAAACGGTGATATGAACGCGTATAACCGTTATAACCGTTCATGTTGAATCGGTTTTAACCCTTTGCGGACGGACATGAGACTCTCGTTTAACACATGCCATTTGCAAAATACATAATATACCTATGTTGAATCGGTTTAGGAATAGGCGTCGCTCGTCCGCAAAGGGTTAAGAGGATTTTGTTAAATCTGAAGGTAGAAAATGGGAAAATTTCTAAATGGTGGGCCCAATCGTCTAATCAGCTCTCGGTACTTCCGTTTGAGCCGTCACCGCCCCGTACTCGCTGATAGGAGCGATCTATCGCATTTATAACGATTGACTGCAATTCATCCGCATTTATAGCTAATCGCGTGCAATTAATCACTCGCACTTCCTTACGAGACCGCGCCGCGATATAAACGTTCGAATTTCAGCGAACCGTGCGCACAGCGGGGGCTCCGCACGCCTCCATTACGATCCGATACAATAAATAAGGTCCAACTGTACGAGGAAGTCGTAAAATTGGCGAGGGAGACGGGCGGGAAAGCTGCGAAGAAGAGAAGAGAAACGAGGAGAAGAGAGTGAGAAGGAATTGCTGGCGCCTCACGAAAAATATGATACGCCGAGACGTTTCGCTCCTGAAAAAAGGGACCAGTTTCCAGGAAGCGGAATACTGGTTCTGCGCGAGGATTTCCAGAACTGTTAATGCCCCGAGACTCGTGGATGGACCACCGCCATGCAACGCCGGTAGCCGGTTTCAACTTGTAACCGGGTAAATAGGCAACCTCCCTCTTTCGCAGAAATTCCATGTCGAATTCCGCGCACCAGCCTTCGCGGCCGCTCGACGTGTGCCCAATTATTATTTGCAAATTCCATTTACTGCCTTACTCGAGAGGATATACGACGGTAATAAGCGATCGATCTTATCAATTAACCGTGTACTGCCCTAAACTTTTGTGCACTTGTGGTCTTGTAAAATACTGCGTAGCGGCGCATTAGACCGCACTGACCCCATAATAAAGGTGCCACTGAAAAATGACAAAAGATTAACCGGCCGTCAGCACGTTTAGAAACATGTCGATTGTGCTGCCGCTATATAGTCGGTCTAAAAATAGTGATTGCTCTCGACACAATAATGATTCTTTACCGAGAAGTTAACATGAGAGACCGATAACCCGCCTTCGTACCGTTTCTTCGTAATTGCTACCCGCGAGATAATCATTACGAGGACGCCGATCGCGGGAGGGACTAACAGTGCAGGCAGAAGATTAATGTGCGCAAGACGGAAAAAGAAGGAGAGACAAAGAGAGAAACATCGTGTGTAGACATTGCGGCATTCGATTTCTAATCCATTACGGAACGTAATGGACAATAGATAGACAGGTGTACGAACCGGTAATTACGCTGGTTAACGATACGTCATTAACTACTGAAGGATTTTTCGATGTCGCGTCACTCGGTCAGCTTTACATTTTCACGTTTCCTTATGTAATTCTGTCGAACGATGACGTACTGTTTCTTCATAGTTTTGCTAATGGCCACTGGCTTTCGCCTATACCCTCCGCAAGATTAATAGTTAGCCGTTCAAGTCAACGCTGATTACTAGGTCTGCAGGAAATTACAAATTACGTTGGATACTGCGAGCTACCTTAGCAATTATAAGTATGTCGTTAGTTAAACTTTGAACTACGTAGAGGTGGGAAAGACTTAGAAAGTCGTAAAGTACACGAATAGTGTATAATTTCAGTGTAAAATCTAGGCATCTATAGTAATGTCTGAAATTACCGAGCAAAACATAAAATACGAACATTTTGTTATTGCACAGGCATTGTCACTATGTAAGCGCCTTGCAAGCCGCAAAGATAAAGGAAAACGCCTGTTCGGTCAATTAACTGAGAGTATTAGAGTAATCAGCTGAACGAGAAATGTGTTGCGTGTTGGAAAATATTTCATAAAATAAAAACCCATCGAGTTTTATGCAAAATACGATTCGACTAACACAATGATTTGCGAAGCTATACCATTTTATACGGAAATTTGCTGCGCTATTCGCTTCTTCATGGATGAACATGTCCAAGTGCAAGAAGGATTAAATTCTGTAACACAATTCTTGTGGATGATACCAGAAAAGACCTTTTTGGTTGGAAAATGAAAATAAATTGAGTACTTTTACTGGAACTCCTGTATAACTTTCACAAGAACTTGTCTTATATCAATTGCAGTCATAGGATTAAATTCTGTAACACAATTCTTGTGGATGATACGATAAAAGGCCTTTTTGATTGGAAAATGAAAATAAATTGAGTACTTTTACTGGAACTCCTGTATAACTTTCACAAGAACTTGTCTTATATCAATTGCAGTCATAACATTCCCGTAGAAATATACTCTCCCTCCTCCCACACTTTGACGCATCATATTTGATATGTAATAATGCGGCACTGACCACCGCCGCTATTCAAGTTTATCAAAAATTAGGGGAAGTTGAGATGTGATTTTTCAACGAAAAAAGACTTCTATCTCATTATTCGCTACAGTTGTCTTATGGAACTTAACTTTTTGCACTTGGGTATTTGATTTATATTTGATAAAATAAACTTGAAAAGACACGACTGAAAATGACACGACTGTAAAACCGAAAGGAATGAATCTGAATGGATCCGAATGGAGAAACGGAGTAAATTTGTTGGTTGACCAATCGGTTCGGTGTTGGGTTCGTTATTCGGTAGGTTCTCTCGGCCGACAGTCCTCCGCCGATGGATGTTGCTCTTTATTGTTCTCGGAATCACGGCTGCGCGCTCCAAGAGATATATTACGCCGAAGAGATGCATTCTGCCCCCGTCGACGTATCCCGAGAATCGCTTGGGCGAAATCCTATCGCGCGTTTCCGCTTTCGGCACCAGCGTCGTCCGTCTGCCGTCTCTCTTCCTTATTTTCCCCTCGACTAGCGCTTTCCCTCCGTGTGCCCTCGTTCCGGAATCGGCGCCGATGGCTTTTACGGCCACCGGACGCACGGAATTTTAGGGCGCCGTTATAGAACATCAACGTATTTTCTCCAACTGCAATACTAGTCTCATTTTCAGCCGAACCATCCCGTTTTAGGAACGTAAAAATTTCCCCTTTTCTCAAAGAGGGCAATCCACGGTAACAATTTCAAAAAAGGGCTGCGAACGTTTCGTTTTTTTTTCATTGATGCATCTGATTTAACGGAACAATTTCAAGAAAGTGACTGCAACTGAAAAATAATACTTGGAATAAGGGAATTTATTCTTTCGAGAATTCGAAATATTTGAATAGAGGTATTTCACGAAAATACCTAAGTTAAAAAAAAAGTGTAACGAAAAGGTATTCATTAATTGTTACCACGGTACAAAGTTCTTGACGAGTATTCGCTTATTTCTAACTTCATTATACCGGAAAAAGTGACTGATTGGAACACTGGGATTGTTTGAACCGAAAGTCGGCGGGTGGAATTGTTCAAGCACGTACACACCGATAATTTGAATCAGCTGAACTTTCTGAACTGAAGTTACACAATGTCGCACCAGAGACGTTGAGGCGCTAACGCCGTGGGCGAAGATTAATTCGTTTCGCAGTATTTACAAAATATGTATCTTCCCGATAAAATTAATCATC
This sequence comes from Cryptocheilus praepositus, assembly GCA_033815515.1. NCBI lineage: Eukaryota > Metazoa > Arthropoda > Insecta > Hymenoptera > Pompilidae > Cryptocheilus > Cryptocheilus praepositus. The sequence continues at coordinate 303,293 of JAWWQZ010000314.1, forward strand.
GCGCATAGTTTTCCTCGTCTGACGTCAACTTCTCGCTCAGACTGGCTCGTTGCACATAAATATCAAATTTCGTTAATTCAGATGAACTTCTCTCACGTGAGTTTCTACTTAATACGTTGACTGCCCAGCGCATTTTGCTAATTTTGCCTCCAGCGCCGCAGAAAAATTGTCCATATTGGAACAGAATCGTGATGAAATATTACGCGATATAATCGAATTATACAAAACTGAAATAATGCGGATGCACTAGAGATCGAAACTGTTCAGCCTGTATTCTAACACTAAATGCACTTACAAATTTACAAATTTTATTGTTGGAGAATCTTACAGATTCTTATCGAAATCAGTTGCGACGACCATTCAATATTACGCGATATAATTAACTTGTACAGAATGAAAATTATGTATTTAAAGAGCAAAGGATTGAGCGTTATTAACTGCATGTTAAATAATATTATTATATGAATATTAATTGCATTTATAAAATTACGATTACATATTATTTTCGAATTTTATTAAAATTAGAAATTAGAAATTAAATTATATTAGAATTATAAATTAAATTATAATTACTTATTATTTTCGAATTTTACAGATTCTACAAATTTTTAAATGGAGATCAGTCATTGGAAAGTTCAGTGCCAGTCAACGATGACCACCACGACACTCAACGTGTTAAAAAGTGTGTCGTCAGGATTGCGCGGAGTAAATTTCTAACGTCGCGGCGAAATTTGACGATTCGCAAGATTCCGAAGTCAGGGACGACACTTTCCTTCGACGAAACGGGGGAAAGGAGAGATGAACGACCTTCGGGAGAAATTTTCGAAAGTAAGGTCAGCCTGATATTGGTCTTCCTATACTGAGTGCGCGATACAGTGGATCATCGACGATAATAGAAATAGTCACATTAACGTTCGTTGTACCCCGCATGCGAGACTTGTTTATTTACTATTTCTGCATAACTTGTATCGCGACGCTGTGATTTCTTACATTACTTGCATGGAAATGAAGTCATGATGATGCACTGTATTTTTTCGCATCGAAACACGTCGCATGTCAAGTGTCAAAGATATATTTGACTGAGAGATTAAGTTAAACGAGTAAAATATCGTATGCTCACTTAGTATTCATATGATGAACGCTAAAGAAAAAATATGCAAAACCTAAAAGATGATTGTAACAAAATTATACTTTCTGAAAGTTTTGTATATACAGTCGTACAAGTATTAATATTATAAATGCCACTGGTTAAAAAGTGTCGAAATACCTATTCACCGACTGCATGAGCTCATCTTTTCATTACTTTCGAATTTGCCCATTTATGCATTTTTCCATTCTCAACTAAACGATGACGTAACATTTCTAACGTGTCGCGGACATCATTACTGAAACTAATATTAGGTGTTACTTCATAATCTTATGTCAGCTTACGGGATGGTACCGATCCTCCACAGTTACGTTGTTAACACTAACATATACTACCAGGCAACACGTCTCTTTTTAATAATAGCGCGCCTCTCCACATCTAAAGCACAGATTCGACGTATGAGGATTCCAAGGAAATGCTGTCACTTTCGAACAACAATCGCACAAAAGGCTGCTGTTACACATATACCTAGCAATATTGTTCCTCATCTAGAGACAGCTGTTTAAATTTCTGCGTAAAGCTAATACGAGAATAGCCGACATTCAACATGTGGTTCGACTTAACTTCTGCCAGCGCTACTTTTCCATCCGCCGTCCCACGCCAAATTGGCATGCCGTAATACTTTCTCAATTCGACGAACCGTCTTAATTTCACTTTAACTCGACCGACATTTCGACGGCGCTCAAGTGTGATATTATAATTTGCATAGTTAAAATGCGGTATATATTTCTTCTGTCATTCGAGCGACATTTCAATTTCGCGGGCGTCAACGGAAACCGACGAATTAAAGTCTTGTTAGGAATGAAAAATAGTGCTTGTCAAATATTAAAGATACAAATTTAATAAATAACCCCACACTTTGATTATTTAGAAAACATGATATTCGATGTTTCGACACAACTGCGTGTCGTTTTCAGGAGTGAGAGAGTAATTATTAAATTTGAACAATTTATCTTATTCTTTAGAATGACACGTAAGTTGCGTTGAATCGTCAGGTTTGATGTTTTCTGAATAATTATTTGAAGTTAAGAATATATTCTATCAAATGAAAAGACGACTAGATTAGTGTTAAAGTCTTTTCCGAATGCGAATGTAAACAAGTGTGATATTATAATTTGCATAGTTAAAATGCGGTATATATTTCTTCTGTCATTCGAGCGACATTTCGACGGCGCTCTTTCAATTTCGCGGGCGTCAACGGAAACCGACGAATTAAAGTCTTGTTAGGAATGGAAAATAATGCTTGTCAAATATTAAAGATACAAATTTAATAAATAACCCCACACTTTGATTATTTAGAAAACACGATATTCGATGTTTCGACACAATTGCGTGTCGTCTTTAGGAATGAGAGAGTAATTATTAAATTTGGACAATTTATCTTGCTCTTTAGGATGACACGTAAGTTGTGTTGAAACGTCAGGTTTGATGTTTTCTGAATAATTATTTGAAGTTAAGAATATATTCTATCAAATGAAAAGACGACTAGATTAGTGTTAGAGTCTTTTCCGAATGCGAATGTAAACAAGTGTGATATTATAATTTGCATAGTTAAAATGCGGTATATATTTCTTCTGTCATTCGAGCGACATTTCGACGGCGCTCTTTCAATTTCGCGGGCGTCAACGGAAACCGACGAATTAAAGTCTTGTTAGGAATGAAAAATAGTGCTTGTCAAATATTAAAGATACAAATTTAATAAATAACCCCACACTTTGATTATTTAGAAAACATGATATTCGATGTTTCGACACAACTGCGTGTCGTCTTTAGGAGTGAGAGAGTAATTATTAAATTTGGACAATTGATCTCACTCTTTAGGATGACACGTAAGTTGTGTTGAAACGTCAGGTTTGATGTTTTCTGAATAATTATTTGAAGTTAAGAATATATTCTATCAAATGAAAAGACGACTAGATTAGTGTTAGAGTGTTTTCCGAATACGAATGTAAACAAGTGTGATATTATAATTTGCATAGTTAAAATGCGGTATATATTTCTTCTGTCATTCGAGCGACATTTCGACGGCGCTCTTTCAATTTCACGGGCGTCAACGGAAACCGACGAATTAAAGTCTTGTTAGGAATGAAAAATAGTGCTTGTCAAATATTAAAGACACAAATTTAATAAATAACTCGACACTTTGATTATTTAGAAAACATGATATTCGATGTTTCGACACAATTGCGTGTTGTCTTCAGGAGTGAGAGAGTAATTATTAAATTTGGACAGTTGATCTCACTCTTTAAGATGACACGTAAGTTGTGTTGAAACGTCAGGTTCGATGTTTTCTGAATAATTATTTGAAGTTAAGAATATATTCTATCAAATGAAAAGACGACTAGATTAGTGTTAGTGTTTTCCGAATACGAATGTAAACAAGTGTGATATTATAATTTGCATAGTTAAAATGCGGTATATATTTCTTCTGTCATTCGAGCGACATTTCGACGGCGCTCTTTCAATTTCGCGGGCGTCAACGGAAACCGACGAATTAAAGTCTTGTTAGGAATGAAAAATAATGCTTGTCAAATATTAAAGATACAAATTTAATAAATAACCCCACACTTTGATTATTTAGAAAACATGATATTCGATGTTTCGACACAACTGCGTGTCGTTTTCAGGAGTGAGAGAGTAATTATTAAATTTGGACAATTGATCTCACTCTTTAGGATGACACGTAAGTTGTGTTGAAACGTCAGGTTTGATGTTTTCTGAATAATTATTTGAAGTTAAGAATATATTCTATCAAATGAAAAGACGACTAGATTAGTGTTAGAGTCTTTTCCGAATGCGAATGTAAACAAGTGTGATATTATAATTTGCATAGTTAAAATGCGGTATATATTTCTTCTGTCATTCAAGCGGGACTTTGGAATTGTCAGTTTGGAATTGTCAAACGTGAGGCGATCCGGTCGGCATGAATTATAGAAAAATGAGAAAGTTCGATAGCACCGGTGGGCATTGATAATCACTTTCTCGGGTGCGTTAAACGCAACTTCCGCCTCCTTCACCTTCCACCTCGTCCCACTCTCGCCATTCTGTCCGCTCGTCGCTTTTAATGACCGCCTTTACCGGGAATCCGCCGACAGTTGGCTTTTTTGTCCCTCTTCTCTCTGTCTCTCCTCTTTTGCGATCCCCTTCTGTCCCCGTAATCGCCACATTGCGCCCGGCATGGACGAATTATCGAAATAATTATGTGTTTTATGCAACGGTAAGCGTCGTTTTCTGGGAATGCGAGCCGAGGCCGCACAAATGAATACGCCGCGATCAAAAGAAGGATTGACGGAAAATTACGAGCTGCCGCGAGTTCTTTTTCGTGCGGAGATTAAATGGAAAAGGCCGACGAGGCTAATTGCCGTGCGAGCTGCTCGTCACAAGACGCCTATTTCGGCTTCTGAACAGCGGGGGGCTCGCCTTGATTATGTTATTATTCGACGTGAGAATTTCTTTTCATCGATTGTTCCATCAAATTACACCGAGGCATTATTATTTTCTTTACACGTTCAAGCTTTTTAAATGATTCTTTTGTCAGATTATCAGTGAACGGTATTCGTAATTATTAATTCGTGCAAATATTATCCTGTCTACAAATACACGCGCGTAGAATAATAAATCTGAACATACCTTTAAGGCAGTTTTATTTCCAAATAGCCACCAAGCCGCGAAAAATATGTCGATAAAGTGTGGATATTAAGCCCGAGATTGATGACGTTAGCAAATGGTTCGCTCGCGGTCAAAGGAAAAACGTGATCGCTCGGTTTAGTTTTCGGAGAAGTCGGGTGAGGCGATGCGCTTCGCGAAGGTGCGACCTGGGGACTTTTACTGTTCGCCGCCAAACTCCAAACGCCAAACGGAAAATTAGTCGCAGCCAGTCAAATCGATTTTTCTTTCAATAAATAACAGCAAGTCATTGAAAGCGTACAGATAAGAATTCTCGACCGTGACTATGAAAATCGGACGAAATAATCCGGATAAATAGATACTGCGCGTGCAAATACTGTCTTCGGAAATAAAACATTGATATAATGGAAGTGATAGGAACCTACGATGTTTTCGACCAAAACATCTGTTACACAGGATTGCTGCTTACGAAATGGGAAGCCCCAAAACTGATAATGCCCGCATCAGAATTCAAAATAAAAATCGATCAAATTGCGAATTAATTGATATATGAGAGGAAGAGATTTTTGACACTTCGCGGGAGAAAAGCAAGTGTGATCGGCGCGTTCTCTGTTCGCCAACGTTCATGTGACAAAATTGAAGAGAAGTCGCAAAGTCTTTGCGTAAACTCGACGCGTAGAATGATTAGACCCTCGCACGCTAAACGTTTGCGCGCTACTGAACAAGCTGGCTTCTAGACGCATGCCGCCGTCAGGGTTGCGCGTCATTCTCTTGCGCATACTCAGTGCCGTAACAATTACAGAGTTAAAGTGGCGGCTCGAAATCTTTCACTTTCAACAAATCCTATTACAAGGGATAACGATAAATACGTTTACAACGATCAAAGATTAAAGTTGCGTACAGTGTGTCACCGGAACTTAATACGCTAGATTCATATCGCCCGATTTAGGTAGCATGCGGAAATGCAGTTATACGCAGGAAGCATTAATAACCGGGAGTTAGGAAAACGGTTGGATGAGAAATAAAGTCTGCACAGAGATGCTTCTAGATCAGTCTCGTATGTTCCGTGGGTTCGAGTACCGATAGCACTGCTTTCAACGTATGTTCAAATATGATTAACCTTTAGCACACGGTGTCGAGTACGCCCCCCCCCGACAAGATCGATCAGAATGACAGCTTGACGAATTGATTATTAATAAAAATATTTCTTCTTTCCTGATAGTGATAAAAGGCAGAGCGCGAGTGAAGATTAAGACACACAGCGAAGGGACGCGCGGCACAGTACCGGTTGAAAGGGAAAGTGAAAAAGTGAGGCGAAAGGACGATGCACGTCCGGATATTGGCGGCGTGCGGAAAATGAAGATCGCAGCAATGAGCGGAGGTGTGACGCGCGAATCGACACTTCCCGGTAGAGAGCGGCGAATGTAAACGAGCGAGCAAGCTCCGCAGCGACAGATTAACATTCTACAGAAAGAAAAACGGCCTGCATTCACCGCGCAACAACAGCAATGCCATTGTTCGCTCTGAGAAAAAAAGGAAATCCGCAAAAGAAGGAATGCACGGACCTTGGTAGTTAGACCGTCAGGCCAGACAGTTCTTCGCTTTCCACCGCACATCAAACGACACACGAACTCTCACCATCCACTTTCGTCTCACCACTTTCGTCACACTTTCGTCTCACTTTCGAGTCCGTCGAAACTGACCACTTGAATTAGCGCAGGAAACGCGAGGAAACGCGAGGAAACGCGAGGAAACGAGTTGTCAGTCCCTTTGAGGGCCTTTAATAAGTTCGTCGAGAAGAAAGGTCTTGAGCGTTGGACGTGCGCTCAGCTACTGCAGAAATACGAGGTCCGCGGGTTCTCCCTGCCGGACTCCGACTGACTGTGCGTTCGCCGTGTGCGTGCGCGCCGTACGATTTCGTTGGCACGAGCGTGTTTGTGTTTGCGTGTGTGTCGCGTGTGTGCGCGTGTTAGTGGAGTAACGCGAAGGCGCGCTTCCACGAAGCGGACTCGGGCCTCGAAGCAGTAGAGTGTCGCAATGCCAGAAGGCCAAGCCCCCATTTAGAAGTCGTCGGTGGCTTCTCTTTCTCTCTTCTCTTCCCCTCTCCTTTTCCATCGCGCGTCTACCCTGCGCTTTCAGTTCGCTCCCGCTCTTTCTTTGTCTCCCGCGCGACCGTTGTCTTATTCATTGTTTCTCTTTTTAGATCCTGCTCCATCTGTTCCTCCTATAGAAACACGACTGTTGCTTCCTTTATAATATCGGAGCCGTGTCGCCCGCGAATAAATGACGGAACTAGTTCGAGGCGCTACAAGATGCTCTTTTCATTTGTCGCTAACTTTGGAAGCCGTGATCTGCGATGGCTGACAGTGGACTGCGAGGGATTCGAGAGCTCTCAGGTATTTCGATATGTATGTCAGAAAAAATCGATCCTTTTCAAGAGCTGTCGGATTTTTACAGAGTTTCAGTGGCTGAGTGGACTATTTATAAAGAATATCTGCCTTTGTCAAGAGCCACCGAATGTTTTACTAACATTTCAACAGATTTCCTCGTTGCGTGCGGCAAAAACATAGTTTGTTCAGGCGTCGTTTCTTTCACTTCCTTCATCAGCTGTAGCATCGGATCTAATGTCCCCCTCTTAATAGGAAATTAGTTGTGCAATGCGTGTGTGAAAAAAGTAATCTATAAAATTGCCCGACTATAAATTGCTGCAATATTTCTAGTGGGCTCCAGATGCTGATTCGCCCCCCACGCACGTTTACTGAGGATCTCAGCGATCAGGCTTTACTATTTTAGTCTCAATATGACGTTATTTCCCGATTCTCAAGTGAACCGCTACCACCACCACTAGTTCTGTCCCTCTACGATAATAAAGTGCCACTCGCTGACATTTATTCGTTATTACATACTGTTAAATGTCTGCTCTAGCGTTTGTCGCCAAAGCACTCCTGGCATACGCGAGAACGTACGATCGAGTCGACGGGATAAGAGTGGATTAAGTCGTCGCGGACGGGAGAGAAAAATAGCCGGGTAAAATAAATCGTCATCGTGGAATTACTCTCGCCTAGCGCGAAAAACGTTTTTACCCTAAAGGCATCGGCGCGGGCTAAAGAATCTTCTGAGAAGCTATTTTCTGTTATATCATAATTTTACTCCGTTACATCCGCCAGCGATTACGACAGTCGTCGAATTAAGAATACAGCAAATGCTTTTCCGCAAACAATGGCGTAGTGAATTGATCAAATGTTTCTCTCGAACGTCATCTTCGCTTGACTTTACTGTAATTATTAAGTAAGTCTCTTGCGTGACACCTTGACTATATACCCTACCGACAATTAATAAAAGTAGAAAGATGAAAGAGAAATAAAAAAAAGAATGAAAAAACTTTACGATGCGCCTCACCTTTAGGCTTGATTCTCGAATTAAGATGCGAGAAAATTAGTCGTTGGCAAGTAAATTTGACGTATATCGCCCGACCTTCAATCTCCCTCGCGAAATTCAAGGAAATTTCATTTCGAATCCCGTTTGACCATTGCCGTCCTTATAATCTCGTAACTCGACGTCCCACGCAAATCGAGCGAGACGGAGCGTCGTGCATAACGGTTACGCGTTTTCGACCGATCTCATCGGCGCAAACCTCTCTCGACTTCCTAGGAATCCGTGGAATTCGATGAAATCGAGATAGACACGCGACCACTGATGGACGATTCGAATCGCTTTTAATGCATAATGCAGATTCTGTAAAGCAAAACTCTTCTCTTTTTTAAGTTGACGTCACTTTGGTCCTGTTTAGTCATCTGTTGATCCAATGAATATGGAATAAATGCTGTAAGGGCAACGCGCTTCTCGCTGTCAGAGATCATAAGGTGGCAAAATGATCGGTGTAGTCTTGGATACTGTCTTTTATGTTTCGTCAGACGAAATCATCTATGTTTCAAATTGCCTAAGCACTTGGAAAAATATTAATTAACTTTGTTTTTAAAATGTCTAACTACCCGTATACATACGTGTATGTTCTCATGTTACTTATAGTATGACGTTTATAGAATGTTTATGTAAAATCACTTTAACTTTTTGGTTTGATAATATAATACTAAATTTAGTTGGTTTGTCCTTATATCATTTTTCGTGTATTCTAGCCATCTGCGAGATTAGTATACTCCTTCAGAAATAATCTCCTGTGTAGTAGTTTCTTAAAATTATTTCCGTGCTCTGTATTGTCTTCACGACTGTTCAAGATTTCGCGGAATCTTCATCGGCGCATGGCAAAGAAACAAATTTTGCGAAATGTGTGAATAGTACACAATGTGATTCAAACAATTCCAAGGTTTAATTTCTTAGGAAAGCCGTCGCAGCTGATTCAATGCACATCGCACTGCCTCCGTTCTCAATCGGGTTCCCACACAACAGTAGCGATGGGCATGATACTCTCGTAGGCATCGATTAGTCATACGAGAAATATCTTTACAAGTATATCGATAATAGAACGGAAAACGTTAAAGTTTCGCAACTGCTCTGTCCAGTTTGCTGATATTTATGTTTTCCGGCAGCTAATCACCACTTCGCAATTAGTCAGCTTTGCGAATAGTATCGATAGATACTGGCGCACTAGAGATTAGAAAATACTATAGTCAGCTTTGCGAGTAGTAACGATAGATACTGGCGCACTAGATAGGAAAAATTGATATTTTCCATTAAACACCGATTCACACTAATATGTATTAACCCTTTGCACTCCTATGTCGAGTGTGACTCGACATCAGTTTTTATGGCAGGAGCTCCTTTGTCGAGCTCCACTCGACATTTTTTCATGTCTAAATAAATAGATATCGTGCACAGGTTATCGACGCTCTCGCAATGTCACTAGAAGGGTTAGACATTCAGGTAATCAAAGAGAAATAAAAGAACTGGATGTGATCACAGATTATAATAAAAATATAGATGGTGTCGATGTGGCGAACCAATACGCGACATCTTACTGTTTTTTACGTCGAGCACTCAAGTGGTGGAGGGAATATTTCTTTTGGGGATTAGAAATCTCCATGGTAAATGCGTATATTTTATACAAAGAAAAAACAAAAAACCAAGGAACAGAACCTATAGCCCACAAAAAATTTCGCGAAAAGATTTTGTCAATGCTAATTCGTGATTGTCGTCATCCAAATATGAAATTGGGGAGGCCTGGAACACATGATAAACACGATCGCTTAGATGGAAAGCCTCATTTAATCTTCCTACATCCCGAAGGAAAGCACAAAGACTGTGCAGTTTACTCAAATAGAAAAACATCTGGAGGAAAAAGAGAAACCACCTATTTTTGTGAAACGTGTGAAAGAAAATCAGGGTTACATCTTGCAAGTTCTTTCAAAAGATATCATACCCTTGAAAATTTCAATATACGACAATACTGTAAATAAAATTGGTATTTAAGTGAATTTGTTTCTTCCTTTATTTATTTAAATTGCTTTATATTTTTAATTAAAGTAAATTTCAAATAAAACACTTAAAAGCGTTGGGAGCTGCTGGTAACGAAATTGAAATAAAATTCGGAGTGCAAAGGGTTAAACCCTTCCGTAAAGATATTGATATCGAAGTGATGAATTATGACCGCGTCGATTAAAAGTATTTTCATGTAAACTAAAATTATGCACTCTATAATAACGCGACACAGTTCGCTGCGTCAAACGAATTGACAAGCCCATTGATAAAAAATGAGATGGTAGCACGTGAATTAATCCCATCACTACTCGGCAGTATGATTCAGGTCGATCGACCTGCGCGTAAGGTCGACACGCATATCGAGTGTGCCGAGAAATCGCGGAAATGAGGCAAAGTAATGCACACATCGAATCATCAGGCGCACGTTCGAGGAATTTCTTCGATAAGCGCCTGCGAACTTCAGCCGCCAATCACCTAAATCCCGCGATAGCGATCGGCCGATATCGTGCGCTACGCGGAAACGACAGAGGAAAGAGTGTTTCACTTTTAAACGAGCTCCCGCTTTTAATACGTGCGGCATTAAAATTCGAAGAACGGTATGTCGGTTTTGTGGTTACCGCCTGTCCGGCTCGTAATTCGACGTGCGATCACGTTAATTCGCTACTCATTTCACCGGTTCAAGTGGCTTTTCACTCAGTTTAGAGATCGTTTCCGTCATGGTGAATCAAACTAAAGTGTCCACCACCGCGCGCACTCTCCACCACAAGAAAAGATAACATTTTTTTAAACTTATTTCTGGTGTAGCTACGTTTTTCATCTATTCTATCTAATAAAGTGCACTTTTATATAGACAGGTTGGCGAAAGACTCAATCGATTCCAAGGAAAGTCTATAAAGTCATTAAAAATGGCAGAACTCCCTATATCTCATTAAATTGAAAAGTGGTTACACAGCACTCTATGCAGAAAGAGTATTACAAATATTTATCAACTGTTTACTGAAAATAGACAAAAGTGCCAGCACTCTAAACACGGTTACAAACGTCTAAAATCTGTAAGAGAAACGGGCACACGATAGTTTTTTCGCAGGAACAACCTTCCTACGTCATTTGAATCACTAGCTAATAATAGAATTTTACCTCGATTTCAATCGAACAGACATCCGCGACTGTAACTGCCGAGCAAATATACCGACGCATTCTTGAACGTAGGTCGCTGATAAAGTGGAAGACTGACAACATAGAATGCCTAAGATTTCATATAATCGAAAGCGATTAATCGACCGTTGACCTCAATTAAATTTGCTCATCATAAAGTAAAATCATATAACTTTCAATTCATAAAGAGAATTGAGCATATTGGTAAAAAGATTAGACTGTAAAACGCTTAAGTATTTTATACAACATAATGCTCTCTGAGCTATTTTATAAATTTCGATTCATATATATTGAGGAAAAGAACGTTAGAGTATAAAATGCCTAGCTATCCTATAGAATATGTTAGCCTCCCAGGTGGTTGTCGGTAACACATACATCGATGACATCAGTTTCGAGTCGAATTTAAGTAACGGTGTCACAGCGTCGCCTACTTGGAACACAGGTGCTTTCACGCGAAACGGAAGTATCGTGATTCCGAAAATTCGTTAACATAATAAATATTCATTGTTTCGTCGTAATCGGCGAAAGGTAAGGCCGAGGATGGAATTGGGCAGAACCTGACACATCCTACGACAAGGGGAGAGAGGAAGGGGGGCTGCTTGCCGAACGATTTCACGCACCGATTTGCCAAAATAAATCACGCGCTATTTCTCACGAGTCGTAAATTCGAGGATCAAGGCGTTTCCGATTTTACGATCCAGGACGAATGCCGACATTATGAAACCGTAACGCTTTCCATCAATAATCCGTCTCAATGATCTCGTACCTACTCGCCCTTGAATTTCATCGAGACAGATACCTTGAAACACGCTCTCAAGGATTTCGGTTCTATGATCGAAGTGTCTCGAGCAATCGACAGATACCGCCTATTGGCATACTTTGACCGTTCTGTTTATATCGTTCCTTTGACACTACTGATTAATGGGAAATTTATAGACCCTGCGCGACATTGACGCTCGTACAGGATAATTTACGGTATTGGTCAATGGTGCGCAGTACAGGATGATTTATTAGTCATTTCCGCGTACTGCATAAGGAGTTGAGAAATCGAGGGGCACAAGTCCACTGAAGGAGATTTTAAGAAGCTGGCAATGGGGTGAACGCTACTGGTGTTATCCGACTTACTACCAAAACTCATTTCTATTTAAATATCATCTGATAAATGTGTGGGACTTTGTGTTCAAAAATAATCTGGAGAACACAAAACTCAATCTTTTGACTCGGAGTGCGTGTCATGCTCAGTTTTGACTCGTGACCGGTGCAAAAGATTTTACTAAAAATGCATAAAATTGCAATCTATTTGCAATCTTGTAAAAGCAATTGATATAGGGACGGTGGCTTCTAATAACTCTGCGTCACCTTTATTTTGCACGTGAGTATTTTATCGCATCGCGGTTCTAACATAGCAAAATACGTTTGGCAGTCAAAATGTTAATGCGAAATTCTATACGAAAATGTTAGTAAATTGCTTGCATAAAACTCATTCGGCTTATGAGCTATTTCGGATTTCTTTCTGCTCTTGCCACGCGTTACTGTGCAAAGTGCAAAACGGAACCCGATACAGATAACAGAAGTTTAGAAAGTTAAGCGAGAGAGGTAGCTTCCGGAATGTCTAAAAATTTCCAATCTGCAAGCTTGAGTCTATACAGCAACATGACGTTGCGTAAACGCAATTCTATAATGGCACAACATCCGTGAAATGTAGCACCGCGTAAGATCAGATAATTCCACTTCTCTGAGCAATTCTGTTTCTGTGCTCTCGAAAGGAGAACGCTTTTAAGAATCCAATAAATTCCAGTGTTCTTTACCTCGATCTCCCCCACATCATTACGCAGTCTGTTTGTTCGGCGTAAATTGCGTTTGTACTGGCAATTAACTCTTATCCGTGCTACGATATAAATCAGAGCATGGAGACAGCGAAGTCGGTAAAACCGAGTTTTACTGACTTTCATCCTACGGTTCTCATGTTTTCGCTGAAACGTGATATGCACATGACGCGTGATCGTCAATCAGTGTTCCAAAAATTGTCGCATAATCAGGAAGTGATGCGCCATGAAAAATAAGTTTAAAAATTAAAATGAGCCGCTTAAGTTCTCGGAAGAAATGCCTTTCAAATTCGGCGTGATTTGTTCGGTGACTTTGCAATCATTTAATTTGTAATTATGAGGATTTGCAAATTTGCGATTTCAATCATTACAGTTCTCAAACTTTCAGTGTCAAACTTTGCCCTTTCGCGTGTTGGATTTTTCATTTTTCGATGTAAGAATATTTCCTCCAATACATGTTTTTTTTCGGTCAACAATAGACAATATTAAAATAGCTCGCTCTTCGATGCTATTTTTTCTTAAATAAAAAAACTTCTAGATTTAGAAGATTGCAAGGTTTAAATGTATTTATCAAAACTCCGCTCAATAAACACGATATCCGGGTACTATAAGCATTCGTTATTGTTAACTGAACTCCCGAAATTACTTCGACATTGGACAGAAACGTAGGCATGGCAAATTACGAGCATCCGTTTTCCTATTACGAATTATGTAACACATTTGAACGAATGTTCTCGAATTGCACCGTTGATCAATGCGATTGAAGTGTCTCGAATGTACGAGTGCTTAACTGCACACTACGCACATTTCATTTCGACGCTGACCAGGCGGCAGGTAACTCGCATTGTAATTAGATCGTACGGCACTAATTAACATTCTTCTCTGAATTGCAATCACGCGAATACACACATCGTGCATGTGAAAGCAGAATCAATTTGCCGTTACGTACGTTTGCAAACTATAGAATACACATGGAAGATTCTATATGTAAATTAGCGTAGGTTTAGGTTGACACGCGTCGAGCATGTAACGTTTAACGAGTTCGATTTTCAGATACAGAAAAAAAAAACGACGGATCAACCGACGAATCACGTTCATAAAAGGGTGCAGGGTCAAGTAATTCACTAGATATATGGAAGTAATGAGAAACAATGCTTTCATACGTGTTCATACAGTTCTCCGTCCCCAAACTATGAATATATCGTTTCATCAATTTAACGTAAAATATCTATAAAAACGAACTTCATACAATTAAAATACATCTACTTACAACCTTCCAAATAATTTAATTTCGTTTTTCGATCATCAGTGATCGATATTCGCCAATAATAAAATCTGGTTTCATAGCACGCTATAAAATACATCTCATCAAACGATTTCATTACTATCATATTAAATACTGAGTTAACCCTCCATAGGCCCCCGTGACTTTAAAGTCACATATTGATAAAAGGATATTTTATTAAATAGTTTAATTTTTTTTACTAGATGGCGTATACATCTTGTTACATAATGTGTTCTTACTAACCAATAACATAATTGATGCGGTTATCAGCTCTAAGCTGAAATGTCAAAGTAAATGCTTTTGTAAGTTATCTGCAAATAGAAGCCAAAGGAACCGTCTTGTGCAATTGTCATTATTTGTTCTTCTATCGGTGTTTGTTAAACAAAAAAAGCGTAGATAATAGCTTTTAGTTTATATATCAATAATGTCTTATTGTCAATGTCTTATTTGTTTGCATTTAAATAATCATTTTATTACTATTTTCATGTGATATAACTTTGTGACTTTGAAGATACAATTGGCTATAATATTCGGTGTATTTGCGATAACGTTTGTGTTTTCTTTGCTTTTTAGTTTAACCGTTTCCGTCCCCAAACTATGAATATATCGTTTCATCAATTTAACGTAAAATATCTATAAAATCGAACTTCATACAATTAAAATACATCTACTTACAACCTTCCAAATAATTTAATTTCGTTTTTCGATCGTCAGTGATCGATATTCGCCAATAATAAAATCTGGTTTCATAGCATGTAACGTTTAACGCGTTCGATTTTCAGATACAGAAAAAAAACGACGGATCAACCGACGAATCACGTTCATAAAAGGGTGCAGGGTCAAGTAATTCACTAGATATATGGAAGTAATGAGAAATAATGCTTTCATACGTATTACTACAGTTCTCTGTCCCCAAACTATGAATATATCGTTTCATCAATTTAACGTAAAATATCTATAAAATCGAACTTCATACAATTAAAATACATTCTTTATCAACCTTCCAAATAATTTAGTATTTGATTGATTTGAATTTATTAGTAAAAAATGATCGATATTCGGAAATGCAACGTAAAATCTATGTTTACTGCCAAACGCCAACTGTTTTATGGAATTCCATTTTAAGATACTTATACACACAAGTCAAACGTTGTAATCACGTTTTACTTCAAAGTTACAAAATGTATTCCTTATAATAAAATTGTTGAAACTACTGAATTCAATGTTAATACATATTTCGTGGTTGATATTTATTGATTTCACGTTACATAGATATTGTATAGCCACCAAAAAAAATTTGGCCCGTAAAGGGTTAACACAATTAAAATAATTCTATCTTCAACCTTCTATTTTATTTTAACGAATTATAATTTCATTCGGTTTTTTTATTATTAGTGACCCATATTCGTCGATAATAAATTGTTGCTCCCATAGCGCGGCTATGTGTACCTTTACATACCTTCCTCAGCGAGTTCTCTGTCCACAGACTACTAACATAGTGTATCTATGTTCATGTTTACTGATCTTCCAGCAATGCCTTACACGCCTCAGCGTTTCGAAATCGTCCATAAATATGCAGAGAACTCGACACAAAACGCAACTCTAGTGCTGTTCTTTCCGACTTGTCCGCGGGTAAATTTCCTCGCGGCGCGAGGGTTAAGACCCTACAAACCTCATTGTTTTATTAGCCACGCCACTTATCTATTGCCGCTGTTGACACTCTCGATCCCGGGTACAAATTGTGCGCGGCGAGAGACGCTGAGGCACTAACGAGACGAACAGAGAGGAAACGACAAAAAAGGGTTATGCGATACGCGAACAAATTAATCAGGAAGCACGCAGAATTCACGGAACGCCAGTAACGATTACGGTTGTCGGTGTCATGGCACTGATTCGAATCAAGATGCAAATCGGCCCGCGCTCAATAGAGTTAATATTGACTTTCGCGTCCTCAGCATTCGCCTACTGAAACTTTTCATACTGTTATGTCTGCGAATGGAACTTATATGCCAATTTTCCCTGAATCATGATGTCTGGAAGGTTGGCCCCTATATATTAATATATATTAATATTTTATCAGTATGTAAAACGTTGACATATACATATTGAAAATTCCGGTGGTAATAGAAATATATAATATAATACCGGCATAGATTATTATTGACTTTCGCGTCCTCACCATTCGCCTACTGAAACTTTTCATACTGTTATGTCTGCGAATGGAACTTATATGCCAATTTTCCCTGAATCATGATGTCTGGAAGGTTGGTCCCTGTATATTAATATATATTAATATTTTATCAATATGTAAAACGTTGACATATACATATTGAAAATTCCGGTGGTAATAGAAATATATAATATAATACCGGCATAGATTATTCTTTCCATTGCAACCGACTCGATTCGTTTTGAAGTTGTTACTTCTCGAAAATAACCAGTTCAAACAGCTTACGTGTGCGTATTTATATTTTTCATGTTGGAGGAGGAAAATTCTCGTATAACATGATGTTCTGTGATGCATAGCGTATTAGTCACGTTATATGGGAGTCTACTGTATTTTGGTCGGGTACATTCGGGTATTAACGGTTTTGATACCGATCTTTTTTCTCTCGATGTAAAACGTACATATTCATAATGTGAACTAAACCGGAGCAACGCATGTCTTAGCGACTTCCCCGGACTAATATCCCGTTTGATATCTGATGATTGTATTGACTTGATACTAATATGAAGGAATTGGTGGCAACGATTCTATAATATAAGGCGGTACCAGAGAAATTGTTACACGTCGATGTTAATGGTGTGCCATCGCATTCTGCCCATTACTAATTGCCGTGTCAAACGTCTCGATACACGCCACTTCGGATTCCAACATCACGTTCTCTCCTGGTCGCGGTTGTCGGTGGTGGCGTTGTGTGTTTATTTGCCGTACGATGCGGCAATTAGCGTTTCATTTCTGGTTAGCAACAAAGTACCCGAGAGAGAACGCACTCTCGTTCGTCAATCTTCCGAGAATAATGTTCGGCGAAGCTGTGACCAGAAATGTCGCTACGCACACATAAGCGGATTTTATATGAATTTTGTGGTTTTCGGTTCTGTATACACGGTACCAAAAGATTTGCGCTTACATTCCTGTTATCAGTCAAGAAATGCTAAATGACACACCAGGATCTTATATACAGAACTCTTTCAAAAGGCCAGCAGGAAAATATTAGAAATTCTGATACTAAACGCCACAACGCGAAATGTTAATATATGCTCATACGCTATTTTACTTTTCATTTTAAATATATCATTTCTCCCATATATTTGATTCTTATCGTTATTTTAACACTTGGCATGCGGGCAACGTATTTTTACGTTTTTTGCAGTCTGTCACTGGAGCGCGGGTCACGTAAAAATACGTATTTAGTAGATTTGTGGTGGTAAGTGGGTATCTACCGCAAATCTACTAAATATGTATAATTACATGAATGTGTGACATTATATGCGCGTTGTTTGCGTTGCTAGGCAACGCTTTGCATTTTTCTTCCCATAAGTTATGATTGTTGAGTTACTCGATCCTTTACTGAGTTATTTCGTCTTCAATCGAATTCCTAACTCCAGAATATGTATACAAGTCGTGTTTTGCCAATTTGAAGCTTGGTTTTTTATTATTGATTACAAAATTGATAAAATCAACCGTTGTGACAAAAATAGTGATGAAGAAATATGCGCCGACAGATTATCGGACTTTTCGTATGATAGTGTAGAAAATTTTAAAAATCGTTTCATTTATGATTTCGTAAACATATCGTTTTTTTGTTAAATAATCATGCAGTATATATTTAAGTGTAAAATACAAAAAGTAGTTTTCGATTTACTGCGATTTTTCTGAATAAACAACTTTCGCGCGATTCACGAAAAAACGCCCGCTGCACGCGTAATTCGGTGGCGAAGTATACCCGCATGCCAAGTGTTAAAAGACAATTTCTTATAAAATTATATTATTGTAATAAAAATAATGTTGCTCCATTGATTTTATTAGAATAATATTTAATTTAATTTCGAAATAATATATCATCAGATTCTATAATTAATTTCTGTATATATGGTAGGATGCAATTATTGCTGACGGAAGAAAAATAGAATCGCAGATTTTTCCTTAAACTGTCGAATTTATGATACGACATTCGAGTGTGACATAACAAGTGGAGCGGGCCGAAATTTGTCTGCGATTACAACACGATACCTTATCGGGGATAACTGGTACACATTCTGTTTATTCTCGCATGAGGCTTAAATTGGCGTCAATCGTTTGCTGCTTCATATGTGTTCGACGGAGATGACGACAATGAACGTAAATGCACGTAAACAGGCATAGACCGAGGTTACGCGTCGATAAACAATGAGCATCGTTTTCGGAGTGGGACCATACTCTCTAATGAATCTGTAAACAATAGTATGCAACGTCTTGCGCAACTCGTCAAGTCAGAATATCCGGCAAATAAGTACGTGCGATATCTTCAATTACGCAGTGGGGTAGAATTACGTGTAGCAAAAAACTGCTGACGATGAGTTAAAAGCTTCTACGGTTTAGGATCGATTTACACATGCATGGCACGTACGAGTTGGATGACAGTGTCATCCATTCACCGCCAACACATTCAAATTTTACTTAAACAGCATAAGACGCAGACGAAGTGGGACATATAGAAAAGATGGAATTTTTTTTACTTTATTACTGGCGGATACCGGAGAAGAACAACGATAAAAAGAAATTTTCCTACTAACATAACACGTAGAATTTCCAGCGTAGGAACCAGAAGAGAAAAATGTTTTTTTTTTTTCAAAAAGTCATGATAGTGGCGCGAAATATTGCCACTTACTTACACCTACCGTTCTACGGCATCGCATTTAGACGCTTTGCCGCAGATAAAAAGGAGTGAGAGAGTGCAACTGGTAACAGCTGTCGCGGTCGTTTGAGGGCGGCGAAGAACTGGGAGCACTTTCCACATTCGGCGAAATATCATTTAGGAATTGAATGTCGTGAGAAGGGGAAGGGGGAGGGAGAGATGGGTCTCTTAAAAAGAGGCCGGTCCGCTACCTGTATCCGACTTCTCGGCAACAATTATCGAGAGAAACGTCGTGGAAAGAGAGGAGAAGGTCCTCGCGCGGTAGCTCTCATTCTTCCTCCCTCTCGATCCTGGCGAAGACTCGATCATCTCGCTCCCTCTTTCTCTTTCTCTATGGAGTCGCAGGAATGCAGTGGTGCGGAGAGAGGAAGAAAGAGGGTGAAAGAACGAGAGAGCAGCTCATTTCCTCGAGAACGAGTCTTGAAACGTGAGTGGGAGACTTCATGGAATCTCACACCGTCGCTTCATTTTCCGACAAGAGAGACGGAGGGAGATGAGCTGCGGTGCCGGCAGACGGAGTTAGAACGAGAGGAAGAGAGAACGGTTTATAATCCTTCGCGGGAGCGAATACCCTTCGAGAATAAACAAAAGTCCGCTAAGTTATAGCGTAAACGTTCACGATAGAGTTGCGAGAAAAATAGTTCGGTGACGAAAATAGTTCAGAGAAATGTTAACCGACGTGAGCGGAGGTGAGCGGAGGTGAGCGTCAATACCGAGAGGCAAGTGTCATAACGTCGCACTATGTACAGCTAGAGGAATACATTCTATGACACATAGGCTGGAAGAAAAGGTGCGAGACTTTCGCGGAAACGGCCAAGAGACAAAAAGGGAGACTAAGAAGTGTCGATCACAAAAAGAGACTGAGACGAAGTTTCTGCGGAATCTTTCAAAATCCTGATAATCGCGTCAAACGTTTTACACGCAGAGACACGACGTCGTTTACGGTTGCACAAAAACAAAGTGATCGAGTCTCTTAATCACTTTCACAGAGACGTACTGACAAATGTAAATGAATGAACACCGATAACTGCGGCACGAACAAATACTTCTTATTAATGTTAACCGGATAATAAAGGAATGCATAAAGACCTCATACGGTTGGAAATATTCCCTTTAGAATTTTACTGTTAAAATCCTCGACATGTTTTCGGACCACTGGTGTCTAATCGCTTTAACATGCACATACTGACGAATGCAAATAAGTCAACCCCGATAAGTACGACGCTGGGTCTAATATTACACAAGTAACAATATTAATTCTAACTGAATAATAGAGGAATGTACAAAGCCCTTTTATAGTTGAGAATATTGATTTTAGAATTTTTTTGTCCGTCCCTCAGGAGTGGATAGTAAATGTGTTAATCACTCTTCGATCCCAGCACTTGGCACGTAACCTTAGCAATTTTGAAAATGACGCGGTGTTTGAAGAGGTTCAAAATTCATATTAATGAACGTAATGAAATGAAGCCTAGTAAGTACGATCCTGGGAAATAATGGTGGGGTTGGAATGCAAGCCACTTCGTTGAGCTAAAGTGAGTGAGAGGAGAGGCCCCTTTCCTGGGATTTCCATGCGATTTTGACCGGATAATAATAACAAGCAAATGCGAGAAACGGGAGAACGGCATGGTGGCCTCTCGGCTAATGCCGGATGCGCTGCGGTATCTTGTTTCTCAAATTCTACTGAAACTTCCACTTGCTATGTGTCTCTGGCCTACTGACGCGACACGTGTCGGCGATGTTCTATCAATGTAGCAAACATTGAGACGTTCATAAAATTTATCAGTACTCATTTTCATACTAATTTCAGATATACCGTGTCGAATCTAAACATTCCTTAGATTCACTATACGTAGCGTCGGTCACCTCGATAAAATATCTTATCTTTTTGTTTCGCGATTTACCTGCCTCTACACGTGCCATTGACTAACTAATACAGCACGCGCGCGTACTGATAAGGAATATGCAAAATCATTGAAGAAGGTGCACGAGGAATTCTTGTACTGGCGGACTGACCGTTGATTAATGTCTAATCGCTTGACGTTTCACACACGTAATCAGCTACAAATAGAGGAAAACGTTTCTGAGAGAAGCGACGGACACCTTTCACTGTTAAACATTCAATCTAATTTTCATGTGTCATCAATTATGTTTAACCTATGAAATACCGTTAGAATTATTCATGTTAAATACAACTACAAGATAAATTTGATCGGAGAGAAAGAAATTTCTCACTCTGAAATAATAATTAAAAGTCGATAGTCCGTAATACTGCAGGATCGGTATAGGGACATACGAAAAAAACGTCTATAATAGTAGCCAGGAATTGTTGAAGTTCTTGTTGAAAGCTCTTCATCAGCATTCCACAGTGTGAATTTAGTAATGCCGCGCGCTGCGACAAATTGCCGGTCACACGGTAACTTTATCGCCTTGAAATTTGACTATCTTCTGCAGCGACGCGAAGTCTAGCCTAGCACATTATCGCGCTCAGCTGGCGATACCAGTCTGCCGTGCGCAGAGCGTTCAGAAAGTCGGCTGTGACGATGCTCAATTAATTACGTGCAATTAATTGCCAGGAGTTATTGCCGACGATTTCGCAGAATTCCCTCGAAGTGGACTAACGACCGTCACGCAGCCAGAACCGCACCGATGCCCGATGAGAGTCTACTGCCTTGAGAGCACGCTAATTTTCACCGGTCAGTCCTTCGCGTCGTTAATTATATGCCGTGACACGTGTTCATCTGACCTCGTTATCGGGAGCAGCGTCGCGGAAAGATTTCGCGTACAGATCAGAAATTCCCCGAACTTGTCTTACACCATTATGCAGATTCTGTGCGATAAACGTCCGGGAAGACACGAGGCATGTTATGAGCTTCCGAGAAAATACAATGCTGGCGATGGAGGAACGAGCGATTCTGCCTGTAATTCGTCGCGAATTACCGATTTCAGGCTAGCTTTCAGACAGAGAGACTAATGACTTTTCGGTACCTTCTTATCAATTGCATTATGTTGCAGATTGAAATTGGGCCGATACGCGATGAGAAAAAAAGTGGAAATTTCATGTGGGCGACACTTCTCTCTTGTGGTTTCTGACGTCGTCACATGCCAGTGTTCTGTCCGTGTAAGTGAATGACCTCCACGGTTACATGATATACGAGGATCGTCATCAGCATGTTACAGACTCAGACGTTCTAGTGTTCAAAATAGACACATCTGCACCGTTTAGCCTGCTTAAATCAAAGTAGTTAACGAACGCAGAAGATCGCTTACGTCCTACACAACTTTTGCATTAATGTCGGCAGTGCAACAGACACTACACGTTTAGACTTGCGTTTCTACCAGGGTACGTGCATCAACTGCTCCTCTCAATCAACTAACGCTGCGATCCACCGACTATTCTAATCACGATTCTAATTTAATGCATTTGGTGTGTAAACCATCCGCAATGTTCTTATCGATCCAAGTGTTGTTTGTGTGAATTTTCCAAGTGAATTTGGTCGGTTCAGCGAGGGAGAGAAAAGGCACGAGCGTCGATGTTGAGTATTCGAGTGTCGTTTGCGAACCATTTCTAGAGCAGCATACGCAGTAAGCCAGCGCGAGGAACTCGACTCGTCGTCAGCCGATTCAAGCCGATAGTAGGAAGAACTGCACTTCGAGAGAAGTACATGTATTCCGCGTGCGTGTCGGCGAAATGCTAATTCGTCCGTTTACAGAAATCGAGTCACGTTTCGATCTGCTGTTGACACTGGGCAACACCTCCCTTCTTGGCAGAAACAATTCAGCATCGTCGGCAAAGTGCGACTCGTCGTTAGATCGATTCTTTGCCCGCTCGGCTTGTCGCGAATGGCACGTTTGTTTATTACGATCTAACACGCTGCGTTATTGTCGGCTTCAAAGGATTAATCGTTTTCCTTGAAAGGAGCGTTGCACGTTGAACGCTTTGCGAGAAACGGTTATGTTATGTATGTTTATTAGGATGATTTCTTCTACTGCGTGGAATGTGGTGGAACGTTTGATATACGCCAATTCGGCAAGTGTACGTGCCATGCACTTTTCAAACGTACTTTTCGTTCCAGCTCAAATCTCTGTGCTCGTGGATGCAGGGTCTCTTCTCAGAAACTAATAGTATACGTTTGACTGCTGTGAACGCATATGTTGTGCGTAACCGAGTACGCCCTAGCGAAAAGCGGCGAAAGAAGGATCTTTCGGAGTGTGTCACGCGGAGGCACGAGAGGATACTTTAGATTTTCCCTTACCGTGGTTACTCTTTTCGCCCGTTACCAGTTGACGCGCTATAATCCAATCCAGCGCTCTCTTCTCGAATAAATCCCATCGGCGAAAGTGGCCACCAGCACACAACTCTTCCCACTGGCCGACTAAGAGCCCGCATAAACTTTCGCCCGAAATCCACGCCACTCGCTATAATTGCTTTCACTTGTTCCCCGAAGCGGAACAGTCAAACGCGAGTCACCTTCCGACGAGTCGCACTCTCCCGAGGACAAAAGCGCTGCACATTCGCGTAAAGATATCTGTTTTGAAGGACTTTCCGAGTGTCGAGAAGTTTCTCGACAAATCGAACGAGACCCTTCCCGATGAAGCGGCAGCGAGTGACTGACAGTGCGCCGCCACTGAATGAATCTATAATTTCTGGCGCGTCCGCACGCTGCGTCGGGATTGGCAGAGGGGATGGAAACCGCGTCGCCCATTGGTCGATTTCCACGGTGAGGGAAATTGTGTGGAAAGTACTCGGCGAGAAGCAACGTCGGAGGGGCTGCTCTCTCGACAATTTCGTTTCTGTCCTACTAGCGTTCTCCTTCTTCGACGCCCTTGCTTCTTCTACGCTCCTTCTACGATCCTTCTTCTTCTCCTCCCTTGTTTGCACTCTCTGGCCGCGCGTTTAGGCGAAACGGTTTATGTCTCGGGGAAAAGTGGATTCCGCCTAACTGGTTTACACGTAGGCTCCTATCGCGTCATCGTTTCTCTGTGTCCTCTCTATCAAGCGTTGTGCACCTCACTGAACTTCTTGTCTCGGTGAGCTTTCGGGGTGCTATCTATCGCGCCACGGTGGCTTCGTATCGTGGAAGCGCCTGCTCAACTTCTTCAGCTGTCCTACGAATCTTTCACGTTAACCCCCACTGACCTATACGTAAGAATCTATACTGCATAGTAAAATGTCCATTTTAAACTTCAAACGTGACCCAAAGATTGTCCCATCGGGCGTGAACATTTGTTTAAACGCCGCTCACCATCAAAAATATAGTTCGTTTAGTATAATGACAAAATTGCCGTATAGTTGAACATTTAAATAATCTTTTAAATAATTGAAACAAGCAACAATCGTGCGCCACCAAATTAATACTGTAAGAATCTATCACAGCGAAAAAGTAAAATGTCCACGTGTTAAACTTAAACGGCGCAAGATTAGAAATGTGAAGAATGTAAACACCTACTGACTTTCATCATATTCTTTTCTCGGTATAATGAAAAGCCCCTTACGCGTCTTTCGCGTTAATCCCCACCACTATATATAAGTGCGAGTATGAGGTACTTGAGAATAAAATGCGGATAGTCTGTGGAACAATGACAAAGTTGACGATTTCAAAGTTAAGAGGTGCAAAATTAGAAAAGTGAAAGTTAGAAAGTTGCACGGGATAAAATGCAAAATGTGAAACTCTCAGATGAAAGGTCAACACTATAGAAACGTCTTGAATGAAAACAGGATGGTTCGATATCGCACGACATTGCCTGCACTACCATTTATCGGTCTAGCAAACAAATCGACATGTAAGAAAAGAATTGTACTCTACGATTTTCGATTTATCAGTTCACGTAGTATCACCCTCTTTAAGTACCGACGCGCATTTCAGAACCGCCCAACATATATGTTTATTGGCAATTAGCGACGGCGCTCGTAAAATCAGTCGAGAAACAAGTCGGTCGTAAATGCAAATGTAGAAGAAAAATCATTTCATTCCCGTCCGGCGCGTATAGCGTAGGGTAGAGAGATACGATCCGACGATAGTATTTACGAGGTGGATGTAAATGACGTGAGCCGTTATCGAAATTATTTACGCACCGCTGATAACGTCTCCTTCTGTCCCGCCCGCTCTCCTCTTTTTCTCTTTACCCCATCTACTCTCCTTGCCCCTGTTCTAATTTTCAAGGTTCCAGCCATTCGACTAGGCGAAGTCGATATTACCGAGAATCATGTTTTAAATGGCACTTTAATGATCGCAATCACAGGCATGACGTGCCGTGGAAAATGATCTTCTCAGAAGTACTTTCTCTATAACTGGTAAATAGCGTGCTGCGAAGGAAAAAGTAGTTTATAAAGCGTAATTTTACGATCCGATTGCAAACGATGACGTAAAAATGACGTCGCACTACAGAACGAGTATCGAGCAGAGTATCGAACAGAGATATATACGGAAAAGTAAAAACACATCGCATCTTTTAAACACTCACTGCATATCGTGACTGACGACGTGACTCACGTTACTGCCCTTCATCACTTGGAAATCCATACAGAATTTCATGTAGATTATTCGTGTGGATTTACATTCCCCATACATACTACGCCAATAACATCGAAGCAAAATACGATGTGCATCATATTAACGATATCCCGTAACACTTATAAACTCCGTGTCGTACGATACTTAGCAATATCAACAAAGATTCGTGGCTAATTTTAGCCTGCGACCAGTGTCAGGAGGGAATAAATTTAACGCGATGACTCAAAATTACAATAACAAAGTGGAGTAACGCGAGGAATTTATCCTGGGGAAAGAATGCTCACCGCGTTCCTTCGAGGTGGAGAGCAGGAAAAGAAGAACGGTGAGATAAAAGAGCGGGGGTCGCGAGTAAGCACGGAGAACGAGAAGATCAGAAAGATAGGTAGATAGATAGAGAGAGAGAGAAAGAGACGAGAGTTCCGCGTATCTAAGACACGTTATTCTCGCTCGCTTCTAAGTATAGATCGGCTCGTGATCGGTACCCATAAGAATCCAGCTCGTCGCGTGCACACAATACCCCCCCGGACTGGTGCCTTTCACGAAAGAATATACATACGACCCAGTATATACAGGGTGATTCTGAAACGGGTCAAACATTGGGCGTGTACAACTGAAAGGGGCAATATGAGACGAAGAGGCGAATTCTGTTAACGCATCGAGTCCTCAGCCTGTGTCCTATGATTATTCGCACGAAAGCACTTTCCGTTTTAACTCTAACATAGGAGAAAACTCGAGCGGCATAGATAACAGACGTGCCATTAGACCTGATGAGCTTCTTTCTTGGTCTAACTGCTCTGTTTGAAAGTAGGAAAAACTAAAAAAAAAACACTTCGAATCAGCTTGTATACGTCTTTGTTCGAAAGTACACATGTACTCGGAAAGGATAGGAGTTCCTTTCGGGCATACGTGCGGTGGGGTAATTTATGAGCATCGTGAAAGGACCGTTTCGTGCCAGTCCAATATGTAGAAACGGCATTGATAATATGTAACGACGCAACCGCAGTAATATTCGCGGTCTACTAACTGATAATCCTACACATAGCCAGCCGTGCCGCCAACCGTCACATTCATATTTCCCTATTACACTGAAGCATTAACCTTGAACGTATATTATAGGTTAGCAATAACTTGGCTTACTAAGAACGCTGCGCATCGAGAATGATAAAAATGGGAGAAATTGGACGTTACAGCCGCTAGCTGACAGCTGAGAATTGCGCCTGTCTCGAATTTCGATTTTCGATATTGACAAAGCGCGGCACCCCGGACGGGCGTTCACTCTGGAGCTCTTGAGATCCTTCTTTCCAGCCTTCTCTGTTTTTCTCCCTCGCTTCTGGCGAGTCCAGGTGCCCGTGTGCCGATCGGCATCCATGGGATCTCGGCCACCATCTGTCCATAGCCGTCTCTCTTCAATCTCGCCGTCTGCCGTTTCGTTTTTCTTCCTCTTCTCGCTCAGCCTCACGAGCTCAGCCTTACCTCCTTCACGATCCTCTTTTCATCTCCCCAGGTCATTCCTCGTTCTCTCTACTCTCTCTACTCTCTCTGCTCTTTCTTTCGCTCCTCCGTTCTCTCCGTCTCTCCGCGCACCACTCGTTTCTCTCGAAAGGAAACACGAGACAGGCCTGTCTAGGCCTGACGAGGATCGAGAAGGAAATCCTGGAAGGACGGGGAATGCTGCGCGTCGGGGCTCGAGGGCAATCTTGCGCGCAACGAATTATCACGAACGGGCCCGTTTTCGAAATTCTTTTGTTGCCCGTAGAGGTAGAGACGTTCTGGCTGGCGAACGGTGCCCCGCCGCTCGTATCTTCGAGGAACGACTGCCTTTTTACACGAATGATCGTTCTAACGTCTCATCGGTGTCTGCGGCGGTACTCGTGGCGCGTGTCAATTTCAATATCGAGAATCTGCCTGCCTAACTAACGAGTGCATACGATGGACAGGCGAACCGTAATGTTATCAGCGGGTCAGAAGATGCGTGCTACGATCGATAAAGAATTCATTCATGCAAGATGCAAGTTGCAACGTATCATGGAAAAACACCAAACAATTTTGCAAACACGTGTTCTATCGTTCGCATTCCTTGTCTGCATGCATCTTAAACGCTGGACCACTCTGCATAATCCCCGCATGTTGCATGTCGCCTGTAACATTCACTCTATCATTTCTAGCTCACGCTTATTCAGAACGTCTAGGAGGAGAGAACAATTGATGCGGCTTTTTGGGGTCAAACGTTTTGGATAACATAAAGGTGCGTCGAGGCGGAGCGAAAGGACACATCGAGAACGACTACCATGACTGCGATTGCGAGTACCATGATGATGACGATGGCGATGCGGGGATAAGGGCGACGATGGGCACAAAGATCGTGAACACCTGGTCGTGACTCACGAGTACTGAAATACAATGTGCTCTAACCCGCCCACGCCTCCTTCCCTTCTTCCCACCGCGTCTTTCTCCTCTCAGCTCTCGACTCTCACCGGACGTCGATCTCTTCGCTTACGTATCCCCACGACATTACCCCGCTGGCTAGTGATGGGACTAATCCGATGACATATTCAATAAGATCAATCGGTATTCATTTTAAAGCGTCGTATCATCGAATGACAGGTTGGGGCTTTTTCGTTGGTGGCGATCCAGTATCAAGCTGACGTAGACGTCCCGTCAGGATCCGATCATTTTGCAAAGCGTTTTTAAAGTGATAATCGAGAATGCATAAAAAGTCGTAAAAAAAAAAATTATAAAATTACAAATCAAGAAGATAGCAATATCTTCAGATCAAATATATTATATTTCATTGCGTTTTACTGTTTAGTTGTAAAATCGTTGCTAAAAATTGAGAAGTTTCGAAAAAAAAAAGCGAAGAAAGACTTTCTCGCCGCGGGCAATATCAGAATCGCAGCGTCCGATTATTGTTCACAGCGCATCGCGTTGTTAGCAAAACAGCTTTCTTAATCGTGGGTCAGAGCAGGTCCGCTACACTTTACGATAGCCGCGCATTTATTTTCCTCCGGAATTATCGCTCCCGCGAAACGTATGTGGATTAATTCGGTCTCAAGCATAATTTCCATTGACTGGGTCGCTCGCAGATTCGTTCGCTTTCATTGATTCAACGTCCGCGAACACATGCGCGCGCGCGCGACAGTGCGAAACAGGAAGAGTCGTATTATCAAATTCACGGAAGCCAGCATGAATTGTCTCATTCAATGCGAGTGAAACGAAATTGTTCCCCGAAATCCTGCTGCAGCGCATTGTTTTCACGAGCCAGATCCATCACTTGCGCCGGTTAAAGTTAATTAAATTCATCGGTAGGTCAGTGCATGTGGAATGCGATTCACCCTGATGACGGATGATCACCAGGAAGAGTAAACGCATACTTCTTTTTTTGGCCGTGTGTGAGCGGCTTTAATCATTCACTGGCGCATGAATGGATCTAATTCGAGAAACACCGCACTTTATTAAGGTGATTTTATTTTCAGACCATCCGCATGCTGCGCATGAACTGTGGCAAGTGAAAATTGTGCAGATGCATGGGAAACCAACGGACTGAATCACTCTTTTAATATCAACTGCATTTAAAAAATGATAAATGTTATTCATTGTGAGATGCTTGTGAAGAGGGTACCAGTGACCATCGTGACAGTCAGCGTATTAACTGAATATTTATTATAATAAATTGAAAAGAAATTGGTCAAACGTCTTAACGCAACGAGTTTCAATATGAAACTGTAGGCATCCGAAGAAGATAGACAGCACGTATGGATTATTCTACCCACAACCATTTCCAAACATAAAATTGTTGAGTATCACTCGGGCAACTCCTGAATTTTCTTCCCACACATAAGCGAACCTTTGCAGAACTCTTGAAAACATTTTCGCACATTAGTGCTGGGTATCTAACAACTGAAACCTTCCGAAACGATCAGTTGAGCCTTGCATCAATTAAATACCGCTTAACACCAGGGTGGATTCAACAACGATTAATTATCTGCGTCTCGCTTTAAAGCACGCGTTGCAAGATAGACAGCACGTATGGATTATTCTACCCACAACCATTTCCAAACACACATTTTGTTGAGTATCACTCGGCCAACTCCTGAATTTTCTTCCCACACATAACCGAACCTTTGCAGAACTCTTGAAAACATTTCCGCACATTAGTGCTGGGTATCTAACAACTGAAATCTTCCGAAACGATAAATTGAGCCTTGCATCAATTAAATACCGCTTAACACCAGGGTGGATTCAACAACGATTAATTATCTGCGTCTCGCTTTAAAGCATGCGTTCATAGCTTTCCACGGTAAATACAAAGTAACATGGCGCGAGGAAAAAGAAAAATGAAGAGAGAGAGAGAGAAAGAAGGCGACGAAAAGCATGAAAGAGACGAAAAGACACGGGTGGAGAGAGGAAGAAAGAGAAAGAGAGAGGAGACAGACTCGGGCGTAATCGTCGGAACGGCAGATTTCCGCAAAGCATGCCGAGCTTCCACGAAATTCGCTCTCCCCTCTGAAGGCGGTCTAAATGCACGGGGCACAATGGGATGCATTGTGTCCCTAACATAACGGAACCGGCCACCTTCCATTGTCCAGAGGGCGTAAAAGCTTCCTGGAAATCCAGCAGTGTTCCTACCCGCACGATATACCTAAGGACACGGTCCCCTCTGTCCTCTCCTTCTCGCTTTCCTTCACTTACTCTGTCAGCCTTTCTTCACTTACGTTGGCACGGAGAGGAGACACGCCGTGAGTGAGCACGATCCACCGTGAACGAAAGATTTTACTGGGGAAATCTCCCCCGTGACGTCGTTTCGTTACCAACTAGCGTTTTCTACGAATGGAGACGGTACGCTTCTAAACTTTGACTGACACCGTGAGTTATCAATTTTCAACAGTTTCGGTAAATGAATTTTTCATATCCAGTTCGTCGGCAACCTTTCACTACGCTTTTCGACTTCGGAAGCTTTTTTCCGAATGTCCTGCGGCGACATTTACCCTCACATTCTACTTCGGTATAACACTGAGTAAGTTAGCGAAGAATTTCATTTCTACCAATTTCTATTTCCATAAATCAATTGTTGGGTCCGATGAAATTTACTTCGCCGATCGATGCCTTGTCAAATCACCGAAAGTTCTCCGAAATTGTCAATGTCAGGCGTGATGATGGTGCGATCACTTTCATGGAAACGAATTGGCCACGCGACCGTCTGAGAAAAATACGATCGGCTGCACCCTTTTCAGTTCACGGAAAATGAGTAACCAGTTTCGACGTTCTGCGAGGACAGCGTCGTTCATCAAATTTACGACGGGATTACTTATAATGGATAAAAAGAAGCATTTATATACACCCTATTTTGTTAGAGTATCTTTATCTCAGCGAGTGAGACGACAAAATATTCCTTATTCGAAAGTCACAAATCTGAATCGTTATATTATAATAACAAAAAAATAACAGCTTGTACAAAACATAAATATTAATGGGACATTAGCTATTTTTGGCTAGTGTTCCTTCTAGTTTTTTTTTATCGTTTAATTGCGAATCGCGGAATAAATTTGTGATGGACACTTTATTTTATTTCTTAATCCGTTACGCGTACTATCGAATAAAATAGTTTATGATGATGCAGAATATACAAATTATAATTGCTTCGTATATAGAAATCGCATATAAATTCGTCTATAGAATATATGAATATGTTCTTTGAGAAAACGGGTTGTGCGAATACTTCTTTTGCCTGTTGCATGTGCAACAAAAAAACTTTGTAATTACACGTTCACTGCTATATGACAAAAATAGAGAAGGTGTTTCGCTGGTTGCTTTTCTGAATACCGAACTATTGATGCATATCGAATAACGGTTGAAACGCGAACGTGCTGAGATAGTTAACGTTTTATCATGCAAAGCCGGAAAATTGTATATTAGCGTTTCGTTACAGTCAACCGGAAATGTACGATTTCCCGTTTAATAGCGCAAAGCGGTTCTCATTTTTACTGTGTTATTCGAAACTTTCAACTATCCGCTTCGCGATATTTTTAAAATAATGGAAAAGCATACCTAAAATGACTTGTATTGGCTTTAGTTCAGTTCAATTTTAATTTACCGTAAAACTTAGCTGAATTACTTGGTAATTTTTCCTTGAAAATTATTCGCCCGTTTAAAATAAAAACTTTGTACCACGATATTCAACGTCTACACAACGTAAGTTATGAAATTCCAAAAAGCATTATCTCCCTCATTACTGAACAGCAGAAAACTATTAACGATTACCCAACGCTTCTTTTATCTCACAGAAAAAGGCAATTTCCTCCGAAACGTTTAAAGTCTAAGCTTGACAATGGGTATTGTAGACTTCTGCGCATATTCGCTTCGCCCGATCGACACCCATTGTTTCGACGATAAAAAAATAAATTGTCATTCCACAGAGACTCATATAAAATTCCAATTAAACATTTCAACGCCGTTCGCAACGTTGCGCGTTACGAAATGCACTTAACCTGCACGGCAATCATACGCGTCCTGACCCGACACGAGAATGATTTATTCAGTTTTTCATTGAAGCAGGATGCTGACACGGACGGCAAAAAAGAGTGCCGTAATAATAATTGGGCACACGTCACGGACGACCCACATTAGGCATTATCATTGCGACAGATAACGGACCTCGTTATCTGGTTACTAACATATCGGTGGAAGAAATCAGGCTGATGGCATGGTTGACCAACATCTCAATCGTCACTTCGAATTTCTCCACGGTGTTTTCCAATTTCAACAAAATTCCCGCCAATGTGGAACTTACGCGCAACGTTTCTTTGGGTTTTACGGCAATTTTGTTATCGGAATGTTGCGTCGCCAACTGCGCAGATTGAAGGAATTCTGGCAATTTGTCTTCACACGACTTGATGGAAAAGGCAATACCGGAGGTAATGTGTTATGAGAAACGCTCTGCGGATATCTTTTGCGGATTACACGACTAATCTTACACGTCCAACCATCTTCTGCTCAAGACGTTTCTCAAGCACACTGTACACAGGTCTGCACAGATATACGCTTCGTTGAGGATGAGAGTGTTCAATGTCATTTCTTTCGAAAACCAAGCGTACAATTTCATATAAGCCGCATAACGTATAATGCCATGAAATTGCCATTGTACGGTAGACAACCGTTTCACAGAAATACATTTATGCAAGGCAATGTACCTAATGATACGATTGCCGTGCCGTCTATAACAATTACTAGAATTGGGCAATAAAATACCGTGACACCAAAAGTCTCACGGTCGCACTCGAAACGTTCATTCCAAGAGGCCGCGTGCGATAAGTATCAAATGATTACCAGGTATTCCCAGATAAGGACATGATGACACTTTATCCCGTGACCGGCCGAGATTCTCGTGATCTGCGATAAAATAATAGCGTAACGAAAAAGTAAACAGTCTGCGAACGAGTTCCGTGGAGCCCGATACCTCTTTCGCGAACACGTCGAATAATTGCTTCACGCCTCGTCAAACTTTCATTTCCGAACTGGCAAGCGGAGATAAATGAAGAAAAAAAGCCGACCTGTTCGCATACTTCCAACTAACGAACCGATCTAAGCTTGAATCGATTATTCGGAATCAGCCAGACACTTCATTATTTCAAATTTGGGAGTCATTGTACTTTTGGCGTGTATCGGTCACAGATAATAAAAACGAATTTAGAAAAACTAAATAAGCGAGGCAGAAATCATTTTAAATAATGACATTACTTAATATGATTGATTATTGAAAATTTAATTGAAATTAGGATTATCAGTGACCACCGTCATAAACAGTCGATACAATATTCGCAAACGTGTAATTGTAAATAATAGCTTAAAGATGCGGGATTATTTGAGAAAATCAATTTACTTCTAATTACTACTAATTAGCAAAGAATTTCGGACGTACGTAGTGGGAGATCAAGTACTCGGCTCAGTAGAACATCCTTTTAGTTTATCATTTTTATAGGCTTGGATATTATGAGTGCTCTGTGGACATCTGTGGAAGAACCGTTTATTCACATTGCATTTCGAGGGAAGTTATCATACACGATTGCGATGGGCAGTTTTTTCCACGAAACCTTTCACTTCTTTCCCCTTCAGCCCTCTCCACTTTTTGCTTCTGCCAGGAAGCCTGTTGCGTTTGACGAAAGATAGAGAGAGGGAATACGTATGAATTTATGCCGCACGATTGTTGCACACGACGAGTCATTAGCGAGTTCCTGGAAATTTCACGTGGCTACCCATTCGCAATGTCGCTCTATAAATGTACCCCCTAATAACGATGGACTTTACTTATACATAAGCCTTTGTATGATTTATATATATGTACGAATGTACATAGAGACATACAGGGATTACGCTACAATTGATTGTTTGACAAAATAAATAGATGAATAATGCAAAGATTTTTCATATGAAACTATTGCCGAGAAAAAACGACATTTTCAAACATCGCCGAGATTATACACGTATATTAGAAAGGAAAGCTCTTCAGACAACTGGACGTCTTAGATTTATTTATTCAAAACATAACCTCAAAACATAACCCTAATAACGATGGACTTTACTTGTACATAAGCCTTTGTATGATTCATATATATGTACGAATGTACATAGAGACATACGGGGATTGCGCTACAATTGATTGTTCGACAAAATAAATAGATGAATAATGCAAAGATTTTTCATATGAAACTACTGCCGAGAAGAAGCGACATTTTCAAACATCGCCGAGATTATACACGTATATTAGAAAGGAAAGCTCTTCAGGCAACTGGACGTCTTAGACATCTATTTCAAAAGATAACCCCGTTTTACAACTAGCAGAAATCATCTAACGCGGTGAAGTGACAATGAACTGTGTCGGTCTTTTTAGCATAAATTCGAGGCGAAGAGCCAGATAGAGAAAGAGTCTGAAGTCTCTTCGAATAAATGCCCTCTCGAAGGAGTCTGGCCCTAAGTCGTGCCCGACACGCATATAATTGAACCACCTGTAGAGGATGTGAAGGGGGCACGAGTACAAGGAGGACAGACCGGGACTTGTAATTTACTTAGAGTCCCGCCGTTTCGTGGAAGAGATTATTAGGTTCGGGAGAGAGAAGGGAAGAGTCGTCGTATGTTTGCAGGAAAGGAAAGGATGGGCGAGGGAGGAAGGGAAAAAAAGAAAATCCGGTTGCCGCCCTATCGTCTCGTTATTTCAAGAACTCCGTCCTGTATGATTTTCTCCCATCATAGTTGGATCCTCCCTTTGCGAGGGACAGCCTCGTCTTCCACTTCCGTTGATTATTCTGGAAGCGTCCACCTTGCCATTCTAATTTTTATACTTTCAATGCATAATCAATGCAATCATTACTTGGAACGGATCGTTAATACGTCTGTACGTATCAAGTTTTCTTAATAGAATGCACTGCATAAAGAGTAGTCCACAACACGTGCAAAGATATCAATGTCGGAAAGCTTATATTCCGTACGAGCGTGAGTTCTGTTATTGACCTACATCGTTCTTGAGTCATTCTCCTTCGTACGGGAAAAACTAAGGTAACGTAACCGCACGATAACTAATACACCAATATGCTTGCATGGGCATAAAACTTTTGTAATGCGTCAAGAGTCACTATTCTATACAAATATAATGTTAGTCGCGGCAACAAATAAATTCTCTAACTATGCTGACGATTATTGTGCAATTACTCAGGTCTCCTTTAGATTAAATTCTAGAAATAGCACACAAATTTCGATCGAATAACAAACATCGTCACTAGGCATTTACTTGACAAGCATAAATTTCATATTCATCCTCGTATTTGCTATCGATTGATTACGACGTAGTATAAGGAATGGCAATTTGTTACCACGGAACGAACAAAGGCCATTTCCAAACGAGTTGTGTTTAGGTTGGGTTAGACAGGATCGACTTGCGAGAGTCGGACGAGATTTTCGAGGGGTTGGTCGGTTTCTTCTCAAGTTCTCGGAAAAGATTGCCTCCGGCGCAACGTATAGACATGACGAAGTAGGAAGGGCGGCTGCATATAAAGTATATGCATTTGTGTGAGGACGATTAGAATTGGGAATAGGCCTGTCGCGTGATGAGCCGACATAAAAGAATTTGGCTTTCAATATTACATAAAGTTTCTGATTGAATTGTGCACCATTGGTTTATATTGGGTTGGAGGGAAAGTTCTGTCGTATTTTAAAGAAAATATTTGAATTAATTGATAAAAATATGTGTTTAATATTAATCATAATACATTTAATGTGTTGTATGATGAATGCCAAACTCTTCTGCAATTTCTCGACTTGTTAAATGTGGATTATTTTCCAACGTGGATCGCAAAACATCATTATCGATCTTGGATGGTTGTCCAGATCGATCACTTTCTTGGAGGCTCAGATCCCCGGAACGAAATTTGCTAAACCATCTTTGACAAGTACGAACATTTACAATATCTTTTCCAAATACCGCACATAAATTTTTACATGCAACCGATGCATTGCTTCCTTTTTCAAATTCATACAAAATGCACTCTCGTAAATGCACTTTATCTACTAACATGTTTTTCACTTTAAATATCACAAGTAAATGATGAACGGTAAAAAAGGACTCATTTATATTATACAGCGACTATAAAAAACAAAAAAAAAAAAAAAAATCCGAATGACTCACTAGCCAGATGTTTTTTTTATTTATAAGAAAAATTACCTGCCTATTAAAAATACGACAGAACTTTCCCTCCAACCCAATAGTTGATGACGCGGGTTCCCTCTTCTGTCAGTCTATCTCGCGCGCCCATAATCAAACTATTGGCAATAGTTAAAAAAATGATTAATAAAGTATGGGCGCGCGAAAGCATAAAAATAGAGTGAAAAAAGTATAATCGTCGGAATTAGACATACGCCTACGAGCGGCAGCCGTCAGCCGTCATCCAACTATTACCTTTCCGAAACTACCCCGAGCATTCTCAGTAACGAGCGCATTTATCGTTCTGAGTAATTTCATAAAAATATCCTCTCGGAGCCCGCGCGGCACTCATGAAGCGTCGTAAAGTGCGTTCCAACATGGGCACCGCTTCCGTCGAAATTATTCTGACCGATGAAGACGCCGGTCCAGTTATCTAGGACGCGCCGGATGTGCGTGTACATCGCACGTACGCGTGCTCATGCGTGCGTGTCGTCGCGCATTTCGCAGAAAAGCGCCGTAAGACCGCGGTGGACACTCTGTACGGGCCTGACACGAATCGATAGCGGAATTCCGAGGATAGTGAAGGAGACAGGTTACTTGGAAGAACAGATGATGTGCGGATACCCACCGGCGATGAGGCCCCGCGCGAATCCACTTTGCTGCGATTGAAAAAAAAAAAACATTCGTACCAAGGACAGAGGTGCATTTATCGAACCGCCTGCCCCCTGTGCAACACGTACGATAGATTGAGTACCGCCACGTTCTGATGGCCAGACCGACGGATGGCCGATGGTGTTTTATTAAAACCCGCCAAGTTGCATTGTTAACATCTTCTGGACAAACGACGAACTTTTATAAGCCGACTATCGCAATCGTTTCAGGTAGGTTTGCCGTTCGTTTTGGTATACACAGCCGATGTGTGCCGACACGTCGCTGACTCCAGGAACTTCAGCTGCCATTGCACAATGGACATACGGCTCTAAAAATCTTCCTTGTTTACTGAGAGCGCCGGGCCTATTTGCACAGTCACCGCGGCACGAACTTATAACCCGTTTCAACTGACTTTTACCGGCCACGACATTTTTACCCGATGATTCCTATTCCGCTCGACAAACACACAAACCGGCATTTTTGCATTCGGAATGTTACATAAAAGAACTCTAATCAATTTGCTGTTTCCAACTTGTCTCCGATTGACGTCGGAAGTTGCGACCAGCTGGGGCGTGGAAAATTATTGAAACAGGGGAAGCGATCGGTAGTTAGCATCGCAGAAAGATCAATTCTGAACATCATTTCAACTGCCCAGAAGATTTAGCGCAACATTTAAAAAATGTATTGCATTAAAAGACGACTATATCAGAGAAAAAACTCAGTCTATCCTCTTTCTTATACCCGCGGTTCGGAAACTTTTACACTTTATTATGTAGCTGTCAAGGCATAAAGGAAAGCAGCGGCGCACGATATAAAAATCGAACACTCGTGGCATTGGTAAAAGTTGACCGAACACGGGAGAAAGAGGGGTTTGGCTTCTTGGAGGACGGCATAAAGCGCGCACATTAAAAGGAGAGTGGTTGGGGAAAGGAAAGAGAGAAAAATGCCCGGACAGGATTTGCGATACGTTCAGCGAAAGAGGATGCATGGAACAGAATAAAACAGAAATCGACGTTTTACCGAGAGATTGGCCGTGGATCGGGACGAGGATCCTTCCCGGAATACGTTGCACTCAGCCCTCTCGAGTCTCTAGACGAAAATAAAAGAGCCCACCGGGGAGATTGAGGAATTAATTTAAGTTTTTAGTCCGTCCTTGAAGGATGGAATACAGGGAGAAGAGGGATTCTGATCTCGAGCCAGACGTTAATCGCAGAGACAGTCGATTCGCGACGTGAACCCTTCGAAAATGGACGAACGACATTTTTCACGTATTTCATTCACGGAAAATAGATTTTAATTTATCAGTTCCTGCTTCTTTTCAAAGCGCCACAATCGATGATAGACAAATAATTGATGTCTCCGGTGACTATAAACGAGAAGTAGCCTACTACGAAATATGATACAACACTGCCATATTAATTACCATATACTTAGACTTCCATATAAACATATTGTTCGCTATGAATCAGTTTTATGTCCTAATTCATATAGATATACCATAATAATTCAGTACGCACGCCGCAGAAGATTTTTAGAAATGTTTTCATCATGCCTTGTATGCTGCACAATCGAAAACAATACAAATCGAACACCTGTCGCGTGCGATCGACATCTTTTCAAATGATACTGCGATAAATTGCAGTCCACGAATATAAGGTACATTCTGATTCCGCGAACCAAAGGTGCGTAAGCGTTATCCTAAATGCATTAACAACTACGAAGAACCGATAAATTCGATTTTTCAACATTACTTAACAGACGTAACCGTCACTTCCTAAGAAGGTTCTATTATATTCCTGTTGGAATTGACGTCCGCGATAATGATGAAAGACAGTTTCTGGATCGACCGTTATCTGGTGATTTATCGGTCATTCGTGCTAAGTGATTAATCTTATCTTTTATTTCTACTCAGTAGAAATACAAACCGCTTGACGTTTGCTCCTTACCCGCATGCATTCGTTTACCGGATTTTCCTTTCACATCTTACTTATTTCAGGCAGATTATTTGTTATATAAAAACATTATACGAAGACTGTTTGTGAATATCTTAAATATTTGACAGATAATTTCTTACTGTTTGCCGTTCGAACAACCAACTGCCATGCATTTCTATTTAGCGATCAATCATCGCGCCTATAATTAGTGGAGAACGGCTATAGAAGACATGAATTCTGTCCAGGTTTTTGTCAGGCACACTTAACGCGAGCTCGTGGCGAAGCAAGAATTAGAACATCGAGTCAGACGATAAGAGGTCGATCGTCGCGAAAGAGGGCGAAACTTCTTTTTAGCCCAGTGCCAATCCCGTTTTGCAATTCCCTTTAATCGCTTTATGTAGACCACGCTCTATTTTAATAGATGTTTCTCGGAACGGCTTCGCCGACACGCGAGGCCCCTATTTCTCGTAAGGTGACTGGCTCTTGGGCGATGCCGTTTTCCAAAGTCTGCGTTATCGACTACCTTGCGGCAGCGTATAAGGGAGACGGAGTTTGTTGTCACACGGCTTATATTTCGACGTCTAGAAGCTATTTAAGTCAAGCATCTGACGTTATCACGTGTATACATTTGTTTTTAACCTAGGCTCTATTAAATCGGATAGTAGATTTTCCGACGCGCGATTATTCTAACACAAAATGCTTGGTCGTGTATGTTATCGTGATCAAACCCTTTTTGATAGGTCTATAGGAAGAAGGAAAAAAAAATGATGTATACAAAAAAAACTCTGGTACACCTGATCGTGCGTCGATTCGTCGGTCGAGTCGGTCCCGCCTTATCGCGAGCAAACAAGTTCCGTATACCGTCGCTATTTTGTCGGAATTACCCGTTCCACGAATCCACCCAAGGACGGCCGTCCGAATTTTAACGTGCACGACATCTTTATCGTACTGATTTATCTTCAACGCCGCCCGGTGCTCGCATTTTGAGCGCGGCTCGTATTCAAATTTCATCGTTCCACTCATCGGAATTGACAA
This sequence comes from Cryptocheilus praepositus, assembly GCA_033815515.1. Lineage (NCBI taxonomy): Eukaryota > Metazoa > Arthropoda > Insecta > Hymenoptera > Pompilidae > Cryptocheilus > Cryptocheilus praepositus. The sequence continues at coordinate 343,486 of JAWWQZ010000314.1, forward strand.
TATTTATACGTTGAACTGACGTTTTACCGAACGGGCAAGAGAGCTTGAGATAGGACATGGATGAGTGCTTTTCAATGTCACGGGAGTTCGTTAGCGTTGTGTCTCGAGTGAAATTGCAAAGTAACGCTTGTTTATTGGAAACTAATGACGGTGTTATAAAAGTTGCAGAAACAACTTAGTGCCAATAATATAAATATGACGATCTTGTCGCCCTGAACATAGATACTTTTATACGCATATCGCAAATAGCTCTGTAAGAAATATTAAAAATATAGGATAAACAGAAAGGGAAAAAGTTGCAAAGCGATTGGCTCAAAAGTTGCAGAAACAACTTAGTGCCAATAATATAAATATGACGATCTTGTCACGCTGAACATAGATACTTTTATACGCTTGGCTCAAATATATTGTGACACTATTCTGCGTTGCCTGGAGTTGAAAATGAGGAAGAGAAAAAATAGGTTGTCTTAATCGGAAAGAGGGGAATAACCCATTAACGAACGTTAGCCGATTCTCGCCGTTGTTGAAACGATGAATATTCACGGAGTAATATTCGTAGGTAGAGCTGCGGGGTATGGGCGAGATGGTATCTGGTAGTCGAGGCCGAGGGATTGCTAAGAATGCGGCGAATCGTCGCCGACGATGGAGAAAGAAAGACAAAGACAGGAGAGTTGAAGAGAGAAGAACAAGAAGAAGCGGACTCCCACGCGCCTTTCTCTCTCCCGATGCATTAGGATTTCTTCGAAAGAGCGAATGAAGTATTTATTTTAAGGCCACGATACAGTCGGTCTCCCTGCCTCCCACGATGGATTATGGGCGCGGAAAGAGGAACCGTGGGCGCAAAACTACTCTCTGCCCCGTGCGCCCATTGACTCGACTATTTTCAGGGTAGACCTACGCAGTGCCGTGCCACGTTAATTGAACCAACGAATAATGCACGGCCGCATCGTAAATAGAGACATGTCGCGTGGACTTAAAAATACCTCGTCCTCCTAACGTGGAAACTTGTGCTCTGAAACGTGGCTTCGTGTGTCGACTGATAAGGTCATTGAACAAATGGTCAGGAAGAAATGGGACTATTATCAATTGGATAGCGTGGTAATGGGTTATCGGCGAAATGCGAAAACGATTTCCGTTGTGTGTTACGCAAATATTACAAGCTCTTCATATATTCAAGTTCTACGGTACATAGACTTAATACCGATGGATGATGTTTGCGCAACGCGCGGAGCGTACATTTTTCCTGCCTTCCAAGCACCTCGTCGCAAAGCATTTGAGACGCGTTTACCGCTTAATTGGAGACCGCGGTGAAAGAAATGGTCTGACGTTGACAACAAGCAATGGCACCCGTAAATTTGGACCGATCGCCACGGAAATCACTACGAAGAATGTACCGAGTGAAAGCGGGGTGAAAGTTGTACGACCCGCTTGCGCAAAATTGGCCCTATCTTTACGTCATTTCTCTGTTATTTTTTTGACAACAAACCACCGACTCGATTTACTATCTTCATAAATAAAAAAATGCAACCGACACTGGTAATGTTCCTCTGTTATTTTTTTGACAATTTGATTTTGATTGTTCATAAAAACCAAACAAAAAACAATGAAACTAATTTTTCTATATCATTGAAAATTATATATATAACAAAGGTATAAATGATCATGAAGAAAATAAAAATTGAATTCTCTCTTACAAAATCACCGAAAAGTCATCTTTTCATCAACTTTATATACATTTATTACAAAGTATAAACTTCATAAATGTTTTGTAAGAAAATAAATAATATTGCATAACAAAAACAGACGACACTGATAATGTTGAGCGGTGTGTTATTCTCTTTGAAATGAGACCATTTATAACGAATTATAAATATAAAAATCGATAATCAGGCGAAAGATATCGCGTGTTAAAAAAAATCGATAATCAGGCGAAAGTCCGTGTTTGATTGAAATTGGAAATCGATTTCGAACTTTTATTCGAATTTTTCTACGTGTTTCGAGGCATCCTTCATCCGATGCGTGGCTCTATTATTACAACTCACCCATTGCGAATAAGTTCGGCGATTGCAAATAAATGTAACGAGTGCGGATAAATTTGACAACAATAAAAGTTGTTAATCCATTTCGAATTTGAAGGAAAAAACGGGCTCATCTGATTATCCACTATGATATTGGTAATGAAGCGATCGTAAGATTGTCTAGCGAAACAATAGCCACGATCTTCGTACTACGCGAAAGTCGAACTCGACAATTTCGCTTCCGCTTCCCGCGGCAGGATTAAAATCCGAGCATTCGATGTTCGCTGTCTCTTCGGATTATAACGGTTAACTGGCAGGAGTAGATGCAAATCTCCATTGGCTAAGTCTCGATCGACCGGTCGTTGACCGGCTTGAAAATCGATGCCGCCCGAAGGTGGACTAGGCAAGTTCAATATCTCGTGAGATTCGCGGAAATCGCTGTGGGCGTGTATCGATCGTTTTCCGCGTACAAGCTTATGAGCTAGAAAAGCCAAGGTCTTACGCCTCCGTAATCGCCCACTGTTTCTCGGCTCGATTATTCATTTGTTTCTCATTTGCCGCGCTCGATACGAAGCGGGAATGAACGGTGCGCAAGGCGGCTAGGCTACCGATATTCCTTTCTTCGACGATCTATACATCCTTTTATACGTTAATCCAACGTTAGAGTAGAAATCAACCGATATGCTGATACGGTAGACTCCCACGTAACACAAGTTCCTGCAACACGCTAAATCTGACTTTCTTTTTTCTTCATACAACGCGCTATAATGAGAGGAGATTTCACAGTTTACTCTAGTTGACCATGGCACAGCTTGTTATCTTCAAGGCAATCGATTTCCTTTGTATGCAATTTCGTGCTTAACTCTATCTAACCTTTCGTATCTAACCCGTGTAGTATAAACCGCGTTACTAGTCGATGTACTGTAACTTTGTAAATACCCTATCTTCCCAGAACAGATGCAGAAATTGAAGAGTGGCGCGACGGTAGAAACGATTTTAGAAGAGAACGCGCCCCTGCTCCGTTACTTCAAGCGGAGAAATTTAATTTGCACGGCAGGCCATCGGCGAAATAGCGCAAGAATTCCTTTATAAAATGAGACTTAGCCTCTCGTCTCCGATCACGGTCTCGCTTTCTTTCCCATCGCTGAGCCACTCTCCACGCCGTAGCGCTGTTTCTCCTTCCCTTTGGAAGTCTCGAATATTTATGGGAACGATATACCGAACGAGCCCCTCCACCTTGTGTTTCCGCGAAGCGGTATGTCTCTTTTTCTCTCCCTCGACGATTGAAACGGCTGTCTCCGATGATTTGCATAATCGTTTTATCTCCTGCGTATACGCTCGTCATTGTGAATGCACCTACGTAAAATGATAGAGCAAGAAGGCACGAGAGAAAGAGAGGGAGAGAGCCATTGTTCGATTTAAATGGAATACACGGAGCGGAGAATTGCGAGAAGACGGCACTTTTGCGACGGATCATGATGTGCGGGGTTGTGCATAAAGTGAACACGAAGTTGCTGCACCGGACGATTGCGTATCAATATTTCTGTGGCTTCATTTTTCAAGCGAACGAATTAAAAGAATAACGGTGATCTCTGATGCAAAATTGTTATTCACGAAATTGCAATCGGCTATATGTATAGCTAGGGTATTGAAATGTTGATATCACGACTTAAAAGGAGTCATTGTGCGATTTAAATGGAATACATGGAACGGAGTATTTCGAGAAGACGGTATATTTCCAGCAGACCATTATATACGAGGTTGTGGACAAAAAGAAGACGACGACGGCCCAACAAACGATTGCGTATCAAAGGTGACAAGGCAAAATGTTGAATATTTGTATGACTTCATTTTCGGAGCAAGAAAACGAAAAAAAAATAATGACGGCCCGTGATGCCAAATTGTTATTGACGAAAATCCAATGGCACGCGTGTATACGTAGAATATTGGAAGTTTTAATATGATTAAAATTGCTCGCTTCCCACGAACTCATTAGAGCTTCCAGCGCACGCGTTATTACTGATGCTATACATTTCCGAGAAATTCACAGCGACAGTATGGCCGTAAGATCCGCAACTCTATTTGTTCAAAATAGCTCCACCGATACCCTGTACGTCATGCAACAAATTCAACCCCCTCCGAAAGCGTTTACGGCGCATTGATGTTTCGCGCGAAAGACACAAGGGACTAAAATCAATGTAAAGTCTTGTATTTATGGTAGGAACGACGGCAATGAAGTGTTTACTTTGTCACTCTTTAACGACGTGTCGCGACATCGGTATTTATGCCAACGGCAATTAACCGCGAAGAAAACGGTGTACATACAGACATCAAAGCCTTGTTCTAGCGCAAAATATTTACGTCACAGGTTCCCCACTCGACATTAAATACACACAGAGAGAGAGAGAGACAGTATTGCATGCCGATAGTACGTCACACGCACGCCGCACACGACGTGCCTAAAGTCGTTTACCTGGAATAATTCATGAGCTTCCGGCAATGTCAATATAACCTCAAACCGCGCCTCTTGTACAATCCGACAGGATCAGCTAAGAGGAAGCGACACTGAAGAGCAGCACCGGTTATTGAAATTCTAATTAGTCCACAACGTTTGCCGCGCAACTCGACAAACGACATTGACCGACAAAACTGTAAATGAAAGCAACTCCGTTCGCCTAACTGAACGTCAGAAATCTGGAGCAAGAATTTGCCCAAGAAAGGGGTTAACGAACAGCATTCCATATTTATGTTTACCCGACACGCTCGCTTTCGCACGCGAGTTTCTGTTTTCAACAATATGATGTTGATTTCGAGTGCAAGAGCAGTCGCCGTTAACGTCTCACTTCCGGCTTGACACGAGAACCGCGTGTTGACACCGTTCACAATAGTTCCATGTGAACCCATAGCATTGTGCTACTCTACTTAACTCGGAATAGTAGACTCGTACGAGCAGGGGAAGAAAAACGATTTACGGTACGCGCTGGCGAGGACGTTTCAGGATTGCCATTGAGAACAGTACTTGCCTACCTTTTTCGTCTCTCCTAGGAGCGTCCGGACGTTCGCAGCGGCACCATAACCCGACACGTATCCTCCATTTATCGTCCCGGGCACTTGGACGCGCCGCCACCGAGAACGTTCACATCATGCATATCGACGACTTACTGGCCGGGTTTATCCTCACCGTGCCTTTTCCCGTCGCGGATCGTCACTTCCGCGAAAACGACGCGACGCCCGCAAACGACGCCCGCAAACAACGCCCGCAAACGACGCCCGCAATCGATGCGTGCCAACGGATCAAGACACTTCGCGTCCGTCCACGGAGGCGTCTCGTCTAGAGAAACAGACGTAAATTCAGCTTACGGAGTCGGCCGGGAGGAGTCGCTAGCTGCGAACGCGCGACATGCGAATTAGAACCTTCTACCTTCGTTAAAATGCTCTTTACTGTTCTCTTAAACAGTACGCTTTGATAGAGCGGAAAGAAGCTTGCGTCATTGTTCAAAGTTCCTTCACTTTTCTTTCAAGCAGCACGTTTTCATCAAGTTAAAGTCCTTCGAAGATAAAAAAAGGAAAACAGAAGTATAGACATTTTTATAAAGGGTTTTTCATTAAGCGTGTCTGAACTTTAAAATTGAATAAAAAAAGTTGTGTGCGACATATGACGGAAACCTTTATTGCGGATTAAAGTACATTCGATACCATTAGGGTTTAAAAATGATATCATTCAAATGCATAAGTCGGCCTTGATCTCACTGATGGTTCGAATGATATTTTTTTCGTGTTAGATCGGGCATTTCTGTGTCGTACAGGGACTGCTTTATCAGCAACCGAACCGCTTTGCTCGAATTTCGCGATAATTCGTTGAATTGATCGCTCGGTTGAACGATCATTTCAGCCGTAAATATTTCGTAGCTCGCGAAACGTTTAGCGCACAGCACATGAATATTTATAATAAATTTTAACAATTTCGACGCGTTGTTAAATGGTAACTATGGCAAAACATAAACAACGAAGAGTGACAGTGCTGCCACCTGAAATGTCAGAGCAGCGTGCTGTCAAAGTTCGGACATAGCTATTGAAAAACCCTTTATAAAAGAAGAAACCTTGATAATATATCGCAGCGCGTCCGGAGGTATGAACGCAAAAAGCAGCAGGCAGGATGAAAATAAGCCGCAATGACTAAAAAAAAACAACTTTTTGGCCTTATAAGGCAGACCCCCCGTAATTTGACGAGTCACTATGATAATCTCTGCGCGCTGTGACACAGCACACGAGCGTTGAAAAACATTTCGAGGAAATTGTGAACGATTTCATGCACGTTCCTTCCCAGCGATAACGATCGTGCCTCCGTTGTCATTAAAGCATGATTAGAGTGATTACCATTGAGAGCTCCTATCTTACGTATCGCATACCAGTGCGCATGCACAGTAAACTTTTCAGGATTAAGGGAGGTTCTTCCGTTCACTTTAACTGAGCATTTTAACTCGATTTTTTACAACCTACGTGATAAACAAATTCAAGCGAAGTAACAAAACAGTATCATGGTTCCCAAAAAAGTTACATAACTCTGATATGACGTTCTTAAAAACGGCACCGTTTGTTTATTTAATAATTCAGACTCTTTTAGGTAGGGCAAACGATGATAAGATATCTTGAAAACTTAACACGAATTATCTCTTCGACTTGTTATTTTATGTAGAATTGCTGGCTTTCTGATTGTACTACCATTTGCATGGCACCATACGGTTACGCGTACTGCAATATAGATATAATGACAGTTTATATACGTTAAGCAAGTTGATGGGACGGCATCGTTTGCACAGATTAAGTAAGCCAAGGAAATCCGCTTCCTATTCGACCGAGAATCAATTATTTGTAACCCTGCATTTCTAATATTAGTTACTCTTCGCATATTATCCGTTATTCGCTGTATTGCCATCCGAATGGCATTTCCTTTCTATGTCAATTTGAAATTATTTTCTCACATTGTCTACGGCATCATAAATTTCCACGTGGTTCGAAAATTATTTTTGACGTTACACATCGATGTTTTCAGTTCTGCGTAACCGAGAATGAGTTTCACAGCGGACACTTTAATTTCGGTCATTTTTCATACGGTTACGTCTGCGCACGAGATCAACATCTATTCGTGTGTAGGCATCGGTGATTATATAGAGAACAATGTGCTTACGCGTGCACGCCACAAATTTTCTACATCTTCACGCGTTTTCAATTCGCCCGAAAATCTTTTTCGACGTCACGCGGTGATGACGCCCGCCTGAAAGCAGTTTTACTTAACCGAGAATAAGATAAACAGTGCACATTTTCATTTCGGTAATTTCTCATGCGCTTACTTCTGCGCACGAGATCAACATCTATTCGTGTGTAGGCATCGGTGATTATATAGAGAACAATGTGCTTACGCGTGCACGCCACAAATTTTCTACATCTTCACGCGTTTTCAATTCGCCCGAAAATCTTTTTCGACGTCACGCGGTGATGACGCCCGCCTGAAAGCAGTTTTACTTAACCGAGAATAAGATAAACAGTGCTCATTTTCATTTCGGTCATTTCTCATGCGCTTACTTCTGCGCACGAGATCAACATCTATTCGTGTGTAGGCATCGGTGATTATATAGAGAACAATGTGCTTACGCGTGCACGCCACAAATTTTTTACATCTTCACGCGTTTTCAATTCGCCCGAAAATCTTTTTCGACGTGACGCGGTGATGACGCCCGCCTGTAAGCAGTTTTACTTAACCGAGAATAAGATAAACGGTGTTCATTTTCATTTCTGTCATTTCTCATGCGCTTACTTCTGCGCACGAGATCAACATCTATTCGTGTGTCGGCATCGGTGATTATATAGAGAACAATGTGCTTACGCGTGCACACCACAAATTTTCTACATCTTCACGCGTTTTCAATCCGCCCGAAAATCTTTTTCGACGTCACGCGGCGACGACGCCCGCCTGAAAGCAGTTTTACTTAACCGAGAATAAGATAAATAGTGCTCATTTTCATTTCGGTCATTTCTCATGCGCTTACTTCTGCGCACGAGATCAACATCTATTCGTGTGTAGGTATCGGTGATTATATAGAGAACAATGTGCTTACGCGTGCACGCCACAAATTGTCTACATCTTCACGCGTTTTCAATCCGCCCGAAAATCTTTTTCGACGTCACGCGGCGATGACGCCCGCCTGAAAGCAGTTTTACTTAACCGAGAATAAGATAAACAGTGCTCATTTTCATTTCGGTCATTTCTCATGCGCTTACTTCTGCGCACGAGATCAACATCTATTCGTGTGTAGGCATCGGTGATTATATAGAGAACAATGTGCTTACGCGTGCACGCCACAAATTTTCTACATCTTCACGCGTTTTCAATCCGCCCGAAAATCTTTTTCGACGTCACGCGGCGATGACGCCCGCCTGAAAGCAGTTTTACTTAACCGAGAATAAGATAAACAGTGCTCATTTTCATTTCGGTCATTTCTCATGCGCTTACGTATGTGCGCGCGTGACGTGTGCCTATACGTATATAGGCATCGATGACTACATAGACGACATTCGAAGCCGTCCGACGTCGCACAGTCACGCGATTCGGCATAGTGCGCGTTTTCGCTATAAAACGAGCTGTGCGGACGTCAATCTCTGCGCGTATACGTCGTCGTATGCGAGGCACGTATTGTAAGAGGAAGTTGATTTCCACGAAGCACTTAATCCGCGCTCCGCTAAAAGCGAAGCGGCGTAGTAGAAAAGTCAGCGCGTCACGCGACCACGGTGGCACGACAAAAAAAAGGGGCAACACTGACAGAGACAACGAACGGTGGCGAATTCGTTATCACCGATTTCCGGTATCCGCCTGCGAGAAGACGAATCGTTATGTCCCTGTTGCGACTTCAGACCGATTTACGACACTGTGCAAATTGAGACATTCAGAATATCGGTCACTGACCATTTAAACGAAATTAAAGTCTTTGCAAGGTTAAAATTAGAAAAACAATTATATCGACATTAATTACAAATTATTTCTCCTGCCGAAGAGAGCACGCACGCAAGTGCCGTAACATTCGACTCATTTTTAGTCTAACTTCTACTTTTCAAATAAATTAAACTCGCTAATCAATACTTTCATTCAATATATCTATTATGACATCAGAAATAAATATTTCTTCGGTAGTTACTGTATTACGTAAGGCGAATTCAGTTTTGGCAGGCACCCACTTAATCCTGGCTGTACAATCCATCTGGTAGCGCTTGACCTTGTTATATTTTACTTTAGATCATACATCGCTTCAAGTAAGCTACGTACATTTACGTTTCTACCACGGAAAAATAAATGGCCATGCATATGGCTAATAGTAAACAAATGACACTATATCACAAGTACAGAAACCTGAGTTTTTTGGTCTCCAACTACTACGTTCGTAGATCGTTTGCGATACACGTAACTACAATGCCGTTCCTAAGTTTAAGAAACAACTTTAAGATCATCTCTTGTGCTTTAAAAGAAATACAAAATGTAGAACAATGTGCCCGTACACGTCTATATCCCAGTGCAGTTACACGCAACTTGTGTCCAATTTTCTGATAGACTTTCGCAAGACTAGCTGATTACATGCCTTTCGCGCGATTGGAAAGATAACTCAATTGACACCATTCGGGGTGTACATTGTACAACGTCCGTTGGCGCCAGCTGACAACCAGAATGACGTGAGTCACTCGACAAAGCGCCGTGGGCCATTGCCTTTAGTTCTCCAAGTTCCTCGCTAGCTTCAACCGTTTCTGCCGAAACCGGTAGCTCAGGCGGACGTATGCTTTGACGAACGGAAAAGTAAAATCGCATGGCACAGTAGATTTTTTAAGAAAGCTTACGACGGCTGTGTCCGTATGGAAACAATATCGTGCATGTTAATATCGTCCTAGCCACATGATACGCCTCGGCGCAACTTTACTGTCACGGAACCCTCTGAAAGTCTTGCCAACAGCTGTCTTCGTGCAACAGACTGTTTTTACGATACGCGCAGTACGCTGGGCGGTATGTAAAATCGAGGAATGATCTGGTCGCACTGCAGGCGAAAAACGTTACCGAGAAGGTAGTGACGGTCCAGGCAACTGGTCAAATGAATTCCGGCGTCGCGTTCAATAGGATTACGCACGATTGTGTCTCGCGGCCGTAATGCATGAGTTATCTTCCATTTCATCGACGGGATCTTCCCTCACGCTGACATCTGACCCAACTTAATCCACGGCCCCCGGTCGCACGCCAAGCGCGATTCGTGGAAAGGGGAGGAACGCCGTCGGGAGTTTGCAGCACGCGCGGCAAATTTATCGTCGTCGGAGTCCGGTCACGACGACCATCGACACTTTTCAAACGTCATCTAACGAGCAACCGGTCCCGGACGATTATCCGTCCCGACATTCGTGATCCTTCGACCGAAAGTGTGTCGCGCGATCGATCAACATAACCGGCGGGGATTCGCCAAGCATCATTCTTTCGGGGCGATGCGAGAGTTTCGGGGAACGGGCAAATTCTCATTCCGATGATCCTCGCGACACGGACATTTTTCATACGTCCTCATTAACTGCCATCTTCCCGTCTGCTTCCTATGTCACGGTGTCAGATTAAATATTCTTTACTGCGGTGGTGTTAACAGCCGGCTCTACTCTCGTAGCGCTTCTTATTCTCAAATGGAATTGCAGGGTTTTATGTAAAAACAGAAAAAAAAAGCGAAGCTTATCAAGTCCTTGGGATAATAAAGCATACTTTACATTGAAATATTATGAAAGTATTGTAAAGAAGTAAAAGAAAATATTTTCGCGACTTTAAATGTTTAAGTTAAGTGTCTTGCCATTGTTTAAAAACGTGTCTGATTGCGATTAGCTTGGAAATATCGAGGAGATTTATCGAGAAAACAACCGTTCATTCACATGTACGCCGTTCGCAGCGTATATAAAACATATGTGTATACGTTCGGCAGTGTTGTACGTTAACAATGTTCACTTTAGTCCACAGCCGGCTTTCGCTCAACAGACTCTGACAGCTGCTCGTAACTGCACGCTCTTGTATACTAACACGCACGTGGTGCGTAAACCCCAGGGCACGTGGTGCTCTTAACGGATACGTGTTCGATTTGAATAATACCTCGTTACTCCGCCCGGTTTTCGTGCTTCCGAGAAACTGGCCAATAAAGGCGGGACAGATGCTGCGAGAAATTCCAAGAGTACAGGAGGAGAAACGAGAAAAGGAGGATCAGGATGAAGTGCAAGAGCGTGAGCGAAAAAAGAAAGCATGAAGAGCTGTGAATAAAGTGGCTACACATGTACAGCGACTCGCGAACTCGCGACTCAGTTGCTTCCCTTCATTATCTTCTGCATTTAATTCCGATGTCATAATTCGTTCAACCTCCGTTCGAGCGTATGTTAAATTACGGTGACATCTTTCGTTTTATTTACATACCTAATTGTTTAGGAGAAGGACAACAGATTATTTAGTTCACTACGAACATAAACAAAGAAGAACATAAACAGTAGACGAGACAGGTGCTGTTCAATAACACATTTCTAAGTAATCTGTCTTCTACGACCGACAGTTTGCGTAAAATTCAATGGAAATCAGTCGAATACTTTTATGCCTAGGCCCACTTGCGGTTGAGCTGAAAATCATTGTCCAAACTAACTCATGGGACTAACAAGAGAGATTAATTGTCCAGCGAATGTCTTTAACACGTTGAACAGGTATGAGGGAGATGTACGCATACTTGATATTCATTAAGTAATTTCATTCTCGCGTACCCTGTTCTGTTTTTCTTATTCTCACGTGCGTATAGTTACGCATTTAAAAAAAACGCACACACATACGCACACAAAAGACGACAACACAGATTATGCAATTTGTGTACGATGCAAAGTGCAGACTTGCAAATATTTGACATACCTATCATCTGACGTCATGCACGTTCCGAAGTATATATCTAAAGCATAAAACGCCAAAATATTTGATTACCCCACTGCCCTCATCCTACTCGAAACGATATGATGGGAAATTCCCTTCTGTTATTCGTAGAATTCATCTTCCGACGATAAGGCACGCGTAACAGCCGACGTACAAAAATTGTGTCTTGTGTAACATCGATATTGTTGACTAAGGAATGCGTCAAACTAGAAATGTTTCATTTGTGCCGTATTAATTGTGCTCCGTATCAAATACACACTCGATGAAGATGTACAGAAATCAATACCTCATTGTCAAAATATGAATTAAATGACTGAGTAAAATAAGAGAAACTATACTTAATTTGCTTTAGCTACGTTCAAGTGAAACTGACTCAAACAAACATTTGATTTAAAATATTACGTAAATTAAAAGCAAGTTCATACAGATAATACATTCCTTAGACAGACTGTCTACCTTCCTGGTATAATTTGGTAACACGTGTCGACTGCATCGATCGCCAAGCACGTGGCAGTTTTTTATATTGTTCTTCGCAACATTGCACATCAATTGACTTGACATCTTCTTTAATATGATGCTTGACGGAAAAGAGAAATAACCCGCAGAATGCGGATTTATTTTTTTCTTCGCATTCGCGATGTCATTGTAGAAAATACGAATTCGTGATTTCCAGGCAGGAACTTTTCAGCTCGATTGACTGCGACTGGGATAGCTTTGAAAAGGAAGAAGCGTACAGGTTTGTCGAGCAAAACGAGATAATATCGGCGTCGGCGGGCTCGCCTGAAGGATAATTATAGTGCAATTAAACGATAAAAAGGCGCATCGAGAAACAATTTGAGGGCGAGGCCGAACATCTGCGCCTCTCCACTCATGGCGCATCTTTCGTCTCTTCACAATCCTTTCTTTCGACGTACATTTTCGAAGTACCCTGCCAAGTACCGAATACTTTCGCTCAAATGCTTCACAAAAGTCATGCACCTGCCATTCTCATAAAGAAATATAAATAGCACACATTTTTATCGTGTCATTCAGCCGAACCCGGAATATTAATTATAGTCATGAGAAGGAATAAGGTTATAGTTCATTAGAGTTTAGTATGATTTTCGAACTTGACAAAATGTAATACAGAATATCTTCTACAAAACATTAATATGTAGGAGTATATACTCTTTGGCGATATAATGGTAAAATGTCTTTATATTTAAAAAGTATCTAAAAATCGACGTTTCGTTACGTATTGCGTATCATCTACAGAAAAATTACTGAATAAAATTGATTTATCATAATTTGATATATGTATGCATATGATTTGTCCTCACCAGAGAGTATATATTTAGTGATATTAAATTGAAAAGTGGAAGTGAAGCGTGAATTGAAACATTCATTACTTCCCGTGCTGAATTTCTTCATTTTGTAAAATAATATTAGACAAACAAAGTCTGACTATAAAAAGTTAATCCCGTCCAGTAAGAGCGCATTCGTTACGATTCCTCTTAAATTCAACGTTGCTGTCGAGCCGTTAATCGTACCACGGATCAAAGTTCGAGGAATCCACGGTATTACAAGGAGAGACGAGAAGAAAGGTGCACCACCCCGGCACCATGCTGACCGCATCCTCTGAATACATTCTCGAGAAATTTGGTTTCCTCCCCATATATCTTTCGCCGCCTCAATCCTCCGCCTTTCTCCGGCTCCCCTTTTGTCCGCGCGAGTTTGCATTTGTCCAATTTCCTATATACCCTCGCGGTTTAACGGGGCGTGGTCTTACGGCAATACGAAAAGCCATTATTTCTTTCTTTTTCATCCGGGATCATCATTTGTTTTGACTTTCTGCGTCGTAATTCTTGTTATTACCGACAATGCGGCGTAGGTTGCTGCACTAATCTACAGTGCGTTTATACTTTATGACCCGTAGCTTTTCGTTTAGCATCGTAATTGGTATGCGCCATATCATCGGAATTCCACCTACTTGCACCTACCTACACATGATCTTTTTTCGTAGTTCTATTTTCATTTCGCCATCACAGTACTATCATTTTTTCCCCCTAGTCCCACAACTGTTATTATTTCCAACGGCATCTTTTATATCGCATTCCTATAAGTTTACGTACTCTTCTTTGCTGCTAGAGCGCAGAATGGCAATGTCACTTTTAATGCACGCAATTTCTGAACTCCAATCTCGCATCAGGGTATCATCCTATTAGACCGTTATAGCAAAGTGCATGCATCTAGGAATAGGATACCGGGAATAGAAGAAAACGGTGTAACAACCGTCATAAACCTCGCACCGTCCAACCTACTCACGGACTCTTCATTCATTCTCGCCCGTTACAAGAATTCTACGGGTAATGATACGAAAGGACGGGCAAAAGTGACGGACACGTACCTGGGGGGTTCTTTGTACGGATCTAACAATGCGCCACCAGTTCGGTAATTAAGATTAGGTAGAATGAGCCACGGTCATGCGGATTATATGAATTATAGTAGACAGTACTGTAGACGGTTCGGTATATGTTTGACCGTAGCGCAAGTGCGTAACGTGCATTTACGATTGATCTGGGCAACTGGCCGAGGCCGCAATTTATCATCCTTCCCGGAAGCTACGCCGCCCGGGGCGCCTCGTTGCTTTTAGTATTTCCGATGTCGAGTGTTTTTTTCCGTTATGGCGAGTCGATCTATGTCGCTTTAATTACTTCTCTTTGTTGACCTTCTGCGAAGTTTCGATGCCGCTGTTAATTGACGAGACATGAAAATCATGAGTGTGAAAAGTGTGTACAGAGAATGTGTGGCTGTTATAAGATCGAATTAAGTTGCAATGAAATGACTCCTTCAGTTTTTCATTTTTTTACTGACAGGGCTTTTTGGTAACTGTCCGTGTGCCGTAGGATAATTATCCTTTTATTTAATACATTTGCGTTTTCACTAAAATTGCAACTTAAGTAGCAAACGGCAACTGCTTTTTACGCATCACGGTCGCATATTGGTCACAACAGAAATTACAACAATTTCTTCGTAACGAGTATATTTTTAAAAAGTCGGAGAAGAACATTGATCTATTTCTGTGTTCGCAATTTGACCCTTATTAATTTGCTAACCGGTTCCTGTTCTATTTTCCAACCAGGACGAACTATCAAGTTGCAATTTTCTACGAAGCACTTTGTCGGCACGATATACAAGTTATCTCTGGTCTTATCGCAAACGCCAACATTTATACTTTTGTATTAACACGTACGCTATCGCGATAAACTTTTGTATCCGCCCAATAGTTATGAATTCGCTAACGAGTTCCTGTTCTCCTTTCGAGCCGCGGCAAACTACCTAGTTGCAATTTTCTACGAAGCACTTTGTACGCATGATACACGGGTTATCGTTCGCCTTATCGTAAGCGTCGGCGCTCGTGTCGATCTAATGATTACGCCACAGCTGGCGCTCTCAGGCTGCCTTTCGATTGACTATTGATCCCCCACAGATTCGTCATATGGCATCGTCGGCATCAGGCAAATCGGCTTCGAAGGATTCCGAGAAGCCTAATCCCGATCACGATGTATTTTCTGCCCGGGCGCTCTCGTACGTTTCCTATCTACGCCGAATCGTGCTAATTCGATTCGAAACAGGGACAAGGATGAACAAGAATGCTCGCGGGGAAAAACTGGTTTCTCCGCTAACACGACACGCGCACGATCAAATTTTCGTACTGCGAACGCCTCCCGCACGCGAACGCAATTAAGTCATTACCAGTGAAACTGTTTATTAAATACGACCGAAACTTTCCAACGATGGTACCCGTGAAAGCCTCACGAATTCTCTCCTTCCTCATAGGAGATTTGACCGAAATGGAAATAAGCCTTGTAACCAAAGAATTCACGCGCATCACTTATCTCAACCGCAAATATCGCGATGATGTGTCTCATAATACGAGGGTTCTTCTTCGAGCTCTATTAACGTCTTACCGCACGTGCATCTTGCAGGAAACCGGCAATCGTTTGAGCCAGCGACATTACGCTTCCAGGGAGAAGCGTCAATTAAATCCACGTTTGCCGCCTATTCTTCGCGCAGTAATCGTTTCGGCCATAGGGCGGTTTCATGCATTGTGGCACGTCGTAAACGGAGCTGCGTTTATTCTTTTCCTTATGGATTCCCAGACCACCGTTAAATCGTTAGATCGAACTTTAAGAATTCGGAATTCCATTATGCGGCGTGTTATGTCGTGTGTGGCTTGCGGTTTGCCGCATCTCGCATCTGGGACCCGTTCTCGAAAGCGGCATTCTAATTTTCGTGGAACCTATTCAATTGGCGCGACTATCTTCGAGAGTGTACTTATTTTCTCCGGTTAAGCAGATATTTGCTCGTTTCGGTTCCGTTTCGCTTCCGTTTCGTAGGCTACGTTTTGAAATGGACAATAGGTGACTCGTGTTTTCTTCCTATCACATGTATACGAACGAATATCGAAAACATAATGTTCCTGTTGTTACTCTCTCAGTGTACGAATTTGCCTGCGCTCGTCAACAATTTAAAGATCTCTACGGTGCAGCTATACCACACCCATGACAACTGAGATATTTTTTAGTCGTAAAGGACGGACAGGTTATGGCGTCGTGTGACGAGATCACCGAAGTCCTGGAAGGACCTCCTACGTGTTCTTCGTAAACGATTACGACACCCGATTGTCGACAATCTTTAAACACGCTCCGAGATTCCTTCCTTATTCCGCGTTAAACGTTCCCATGAACGATTCGAGACGATTCGCTTCGTCGATGATGACTCACAAGTACTCACTTTCATGACTTTCTTACTCTTCACTGAATTTTTACTGATCGGTTTCACGTTAATCATGCTTTCCAGTAGAAAATGAGGCAATAGTGAACGTATGACGGTTCATACGGTTTTTCGATTTACATCATGCGACGTTCACGGAATGTTATTATTTAGATTCGTCGAATACCGAGAACATTTTATTTCCTGGTGAGCTAAGTGGCAAAGTAAAAAATAAAAATTTTCCGTACAAAACGAACAGCACTCGTTTTATTAGTAAAGAGGCAGTGTTTTTCTCTCGTAACTATATCTATTAATACTCGAGTCGAAAATAATCAGTGTTTGACAAGTACTTTGTTAATACAGTACAAATGCACAATCGCAATTAGTTAGATAATTAGTTTCCTTACTGTTATGTGTTTGAGCTTTCGCCAAGATTAAATTGATTTGTTAGAAGATTATTTGTGACAAATAATAGCAAGTACTTGTATACGATAAAAATGTCGCAGATATTGATATGAATCGAAGCTATCTAA
The DNA here is from genome assembly GCA_033815515.1 of Cryptocheilus praepositus. Lineage (NCBI taxonomy): Eukaryota > Metazoa > Arthropoda > Insecta > Hymenoptera > Pompilidae > Cryptocheilus > Cryptocheilus praepositus. Next base: position 360,753 of record JAWWQZ010000314.1, read on the forward strand.
TTATTAGTTGATACGGTATATATAATTATTAGTTGATACGGTATTGAAGTTTACATATCGTGTTCTTTACGCAACAATATACTATCTTGGAACAATATCCACTTGATTTTATTCGTATTAACAAAACATGTTTAAGTAGTATCGGAATTAATCCTGTTACTTTTGTTTCATCCGGTACTACCGCTTTTATAAACGACGCCAATTCCGTTACGTCATGAACGACATTTCATCGGCCTCTGGGGACTTTCATTCGATCACAGCGAACCTTTCAATTCAACGAATCCGTATAGCCGGCTGTATAAAACCCCTGTGTAATTCTGATACAATCGAGAAGGGCGCGAGTTTACGTAACAATGGTGAAAAAATATATTGTAAGCGTGTAATGCGATCGTGCCGATTTGTGCTCGATAAGAATGGCGTAAAATGGTGAACAACTTTTAACGTAAGTATCTCACGTTTCATTACTCGACTTTTATAAATGTGTAAGCCGTTCAAGAAAATATCCGTCACGAGTGAGTATAACAGAGATAAAGTACATAAAGTAAAATTCAAATTTGTATACTTGTGTTTGTTGTTTGTGTTTGCAAATGCAAGCTCTGTTGATTGAATTTTTTCGCGATAAAAATAATATTACGATGGGGCCCTGTTCCTTGTCCTATCGGAAACCTGAAAGGCAGAGCCTCTTTAGCTCAGTGGTAGAGCACTGGTCTCGTAAACCAGGGGTCGTGAGTTCAAACCTCACAGGAGGCAGGTTAAAAATCTTTTTGGGAAGCCACACAACGTCAGATTTTTTTAGTTATCACACCGGACAACTTTCGGCCGTTCTGTTTATTGATTTACGGAGCTACGACAATTGATCATCTGCATAATTGCGCTGAACTTCTTCGTTACGGAACTATTTTGCTGCGCAAAATAATGCCATATGTTTGGTAATCAAAGTTTTGTTTGTTTCTTCGACGAAAAGGCAGTGCCTCTGTTTCAGGTTGTCAACAGGAATGGTCAAATAGTAATGAGAAGATATGAATATTAAAATAAGCCGAGATATTTGTACTATTTATTTCCATTCGGCGTAACCGGTCATGCAATTATTGAAATACGACATTACGTCGTAAGTATCCTCTTTCATCAATTATTCATTTGATGAATAATTAATCACGAGGAACGGTCAATAAAACACTGTAACGCAAGAAACGATGACTCCGACGGTTGACGCCATTCTGTCGTAAAAGTGTTATGATTGCTCCCTTATTAGGCTCATCTTGAAAAGCACTAATTATACCTTGTCGATACCTGCTGGCGTCAGAGTGTCGCGGCAAAAATAATTCCTCGAAGTTTTGAAAAAAATGTAATACTCTAGATGTAGTACTACTTCTGCTAGCTTCACTCGGACGTTACTAAGTTCATATATTGTATGTGAACATTTGTAACAACATGTAAATTTGAAAGTGTTGCGGACAATTCGGAAATGTACGATTAACTATTATAAAATGTTAAGTATGACATTTTTAATAGAAAATTTGCAATTGCCCATTTAGGATGGCTGTTAACACTTTGACTGCCAAGCGTATTTTACTATGTTAGAACCACGATGCTATGAAATACTACAGCGTTCGACTGAATTACGCAAAATGTAAATAATTTGCAGGTATTGGACACCAAAGGATCGCACCACTATTTTAATACCAACTGCATTTATAAAATAATAATTGCTACCCATTGGGAATATTTTCGATCTTCAGTAAAATCTCTTGCGTCGGTCACCGGTGACCATCATGGCAGTCAAAGTATTAACAATCGATTCGTATTGATTATGCAGATGAATTGTAACCGTAATTGTAAGAAGGGACCGATGTCGAAACATTCGGTTGTAAAACAAATTAATACGTAAGAACGGTATCGCGCCGATTCCGTTGAAAATCTCGTTTGACAATTAACGAAGATCGCCCTCTCAACGAGCTCTCGATCGATTTGATCCTCTCCTCGAACTCGGTCGAGCGAGACTCAAAGATCAACCGGCGAGCGTGTACCGCATAATGTATTCTTTCCCGTTCCACGAACGGGCGTAATTAATTTTTTTGCGACGAACATGCGTACGAAAGGACTGGCGGGTGACGAAGAGCGAGGGGAGGAAGAAGAAATTTCAATTACGAGACAAACACGATCGTCAATGATCGTCCGATTTCTGGAAGGCTCGCTTACTCGGAACCCGAGGCGAATTATACAATTTTGATAAGTATTCATTGGCAAAATTACGGAAGTAATTACGGCCCAAAAACCACTACATTGTGGCATAATGCGTATATTGGTGTATGGGTATGATATATTATGCATTTATACCAGGCGTACGTTCTGTTGCTGTGTATCATGTTACGTGAGGTGTATGTCATGTGTGGGTGTATCGGTAACTGAGTACATTTTACGAAATTTAAGACGTTTTTTGATAATATTTTTCAACTGCTGAGTATTGACTTTTAACTGTTTTTACGAAAATTCTCATGAATTCACATACTAAGGTGACAATGACGGATGGGAGTATCTGACACCTTGTTGACATTTCATTTCTGTGGGAAAAAGATGATTGCCTTTCACGATTCCAAAATAAGGTTCACATACGGCTGGTTACAAACGAATCAATGTTATTTAGTTAAAAACAAAACAAAACAAAAAACGATATGCTCGCGCAATATTCTAATGTCACGTGTTCCTGATTACAGCAAAGAAATCTTCCTGTTTACTTGCATCATACAAAAAATATTGTGAACCATTCTGGAAAAGGAAGTAACTGCGCACAGGAGCAACTTCTTTCCTATTCGAAAAACCGGTTTTCCTAATTCATGTTTTAGTCTATCGATTAATCACTTTTTGAATTTATAATCTATACTATTATTGAATCATATAACGAACGCGAAATGTACGTTTTAAGATGGTAGCCGCATAAAATACCACCTTTATCTTTTACGAAGATTCATTTAATTTTCTTTCGGAAGATAATTATAGTTTGTTATTTTTGAAGGCGTAGAAAAGGTATTAGAAATGTTGAATAATTGAAGCCCCGAGGTGCGGAAGATAGGATGTACGGCGCTGAGACGGACGTGCTTCGTGAAATTTGCGTCTTTAAACGACGCACAACAAACAACGACAGCTTGTCCTGTGCGCATACGTAGCGACGGCAGAGACACGATAGACTTATAGTCACCGTTCTCTTAGTCGTTATTTTCCCCGAATTGTTGACGAGGCTATTTCGATCTCGATCTTGAGCCACTTCTAGGAAGTCTACGCTGCTGCGCTGGTTAAATCTGAAAGCTATGCAGAGACGATACTGTGGCGCATCGACGTATAGAGAGAAACGCGGAAATTAGTCGCGAGCTCGATGTTCGTCTTGACGATCTAACGAGACCGAACGACCGTAGCGCGAATCGCATTGTTCCAATTAATTCGCAGTCGTTACCCACGCTTGCTGCTTCTATTACGCAACATATGTCGCCATGATGACCGCCTCTACTCTCCGCTACTGTTCTACATTTCGTTTATTATGAATCTTCAGCTCTATAACTTCTACTTGAATGAAACAAAATTTTAATGACGTTAAAAAAAATCTTGAACATGTCTTTTTGCAAATCAAACCTGCTGAGCTGAAATTGTAGGAAATTATATCACTTCCTGAGAAGAAATATAATCCCAGAGAGCAATCTCGAAATTACACATAATCGTTAGAGCACTTAAATAGCGGCAAACGTAACGTGTATATTGTCAGATCGACGTTCACGTTTTTATTTTTGTCGTGCCCAACGAAGACAAACGTTCTGACAGAAAATGGGTCGTTTTAGGATAATTCAAAGTCATGCAGGCTAATTTGCAATCGATGTCTGTCGCACGGTGGCATTTTATGCTTATCTAACCGGTGCGTCCTGTTTACGTATTAATTAACGCATTAATTACGGTGTCCTACTGTGTACCGTCGCGCAAATGTACAAGCTGGTCAATGAAATTAGTGTGTGTGTGTGTGTACAGCGATTCTCATGAATGGCAATTTGCAGCTAATGCACAGTGTGGAAGAACATTTTTATGATTATTATTGCACTATGCAAAACGTAGTAATTTCGATTATGTACGAAAAATGATTTTTAACGTTACCGGATATCTGTCAGATGTAAAGGAAATTAATTGAAATTAATTAAAAAGTGCGAAATGTTAACTAACCGCTCAGCTCATATCATACGCGTATATGTTTTTAAGTACGTGTCGCCGCCGCCGCTAACCATATATAACTACAAGTGCAATTACATTAAACTAGAACGCATAACCGGTAAGGTAGTATATAATATGTAGAGTAAAAGAAATAACACGAAGCGTACTTCTCAAACTACTCCCGTGTGGGCTCTCTCTATTTAGAAAAGTTCGTAACTCCGTTGAGAGGAACGAGCGACCGACTGCTCCAAGTGTCACAGTCGCCAGTGAAAGTAGCCAATCAAGAAAATTGTCGTCCGCAAATGCAGCTTTCATGCCGGCGACATCGAAGATCGGCGGAGAAGTTTGAGACAGCGCCTCTCGCTCGACCTTCTATATTATGCATCCGTGACTTCGAGATTCCGAGAAGAGCGGTTTTTCGCGGCGTTATTAAATTGACGGCGAACACGCTCTTGTCTATTAATGTCGCGTGGCGCATCGCTGGTACCGCGAAATCGACTATTAGCCGATAGTTTAGCGTAATACGTTTACGTCGAAGGACACGGCTGGGAAGATGTGTGCGCGCGAGTCTGCAAATGCGTGAATGGAAAGCAGCTGCGTGTGAATGATGAAGTACGAACGATTATTAGAGGTCGAAGGGTTCACGGAAGGATGATAATAGGTTGAGCATACTTAATGAACGGTATGTGAGGATGATTGTGGCGAATGAAAAATTGTGAGGAAGCTAATGGTCGTGGTTTATGTGGATTGAAAAATGTACGAGTTTGCTCGTGTAACGGTAGAATGATCCCATTATGGTTGTTTCAATGTTAAACATAAAGCGGTGTATACGATGATATCCTTTCCGCTAAACATCAGGTCTGCGTGCAATGGAACATGACCATGAAGAAGGTGACGGAAAGCGTCAGTTGAACTAGGGGGATCCTTCGTTACAACTACTTCCTCTAAACCGCACGATATACGAGGGCACATTCAGGCGGTGATATAGTATCGCTAAACGGCTAAGGCCGAGCTAAAGAATTCGTGGAGCGACGCGTCGCAGCTTGAATCCGACGTCTCTCGCAAATTCACGGGAAAGTCGTCTAACTAATCCTCGTCTACCCGGAGTCGTAGAACAGAAAGTCGGTTCTCCCAGACGACGCGGAATGCCTAGCTTCCACCCGGTGCCAAGATTGCCGAAAATAAAGTGTTCGGAGCCGAGCGCGTCATTGGCAATCATCGATCGACGTGGCGCCGTTTATTTCTGCTCACCCCGAGAGTACGCTTTCTTTTCTTCTGTCCCCCTTCTCGAAGCTCTCCTCTTCCGGACGCTCGGCGTGGCGGAGAAAAAGAATAGGCGCACTCTCGGAACTACTACGTAAATACAAAATTCCACGGACGCCGTTGGAATTTGGCGACGTCAGACTATAACTGTGGGCGGTACGTCCTGCCAATGATCTTGACGTGTCCTGCATTCAGCCGGTCATTTGCTGTTTGACGTCACCGTTACGATGCCGATGACTAGAGTTACTACGTAATGCTATTTGCGTGCCGGTAAAAGTACTACTGTGGATCTTATCTTCTCAGAATGTTATTGCCGTATTGTCTTATTGCGAAATAAGGACAGAATCAGGACACGGAAGGACAAAAAGAAAAGATTTCAAAATCCCGATGCCTTCGCTTATACTAATTGAAACGGAGGTGAGGCGCAATTCTTTATAAGGAAAAATCCTAGCGTTAATTCGGGATAATATTCAACGTATTGTGTGGAGTTGATAACTATAATTGTATAATAACTATAAAAAAGCTATTATCACCGGTAACAAGATCAATTATGACGTTAGTTAGATTCAGCGGAATTACTAAGATTAGCAGATCTGCGCAAAATTTCCAATTGAAGTGTCTAGTGTTGATTGAAACGACGTCAATCATTTTATCTAATAAATGCGTAATCAGTGATATCAACAGATAGTCCGTTTGCGTCAAAGCGTTTGTCACTTACCGATTATGCGTATGGACAATGACATGCATTGGTTCGTAAACGTATTGTAAGCGAATAACTTCCTCGAACGGAATGTCTTTTTTTGCACCGGTTTTCCGAGTAATAATAATACAAACAGCGAGCGCAGTTGCGTCAGAATTTCTTTGCAATACCAATTGTGCGTAGGACAGTGCACCGCACTGGTAAACAAACGCACTGACCATAAAGTCACCGAAGAAATTGTTATCATCTCTGTCAGTTTCCGGGACGTTTTACGTAATCGACACATATACAATACCACCGACAATTGCCGCAGTTGCGCCATAGCATCTTCATAATAGCAATTACGCTTACGGAAAAGAAGAATACATTGACGATCAAACGAGTAAGGAAGTTGTCACATTGATGTCGACTTTCTGAAGCGTCTTCACGCCCACAATAATCATTAACCTCACTATGAGACTACTGATGCAATAAATACGTAATGGATTTTCCGATAAACAGCAGGATCGGAAAGCACAGAACGGAAATGCCATCGATGAAGTTAATTTCGCCAAGACCAATTGTGTGCCCACAACGTAACGCACGTCAAGGTAAACGCACTGATCATAAAAGAAACGTGAACGCTGTTATCAAGCGTCATTACGGTAAACAATGACTCTGGCGTTCGGCGAAATTACGATTAGCACGGTGATAAAAGTGTAGAGCGAACACGGTGCACGGCGTCATAGGAAGTGTCTAACGTGCAGCTTCATAGGCTCTTTGTTAAAGGGGCTTTGAGGCTATTTTCTTACGACACCTCTCAACAGGTCGTTCTGCGAAGAAACGTCACGCGAGTGCCGTAGCTCAGTGCCTTGTTTGGGCGGGCCGGTAAACCGAATTCGCGATCTCCAGAAATAGTTTCGACGCCAACACGAGCGACAGCTTCGACGCATAAGTCAGCTTCGCGGTGTCGGACTGTGGGTCCGAAAATATTTTGAGAATTTACGCGATAACTGGCGTCATCAACATCCTTTCAGGTATATACGCATAACATTCGAATAGAATATTTTTCATGTTTTTCCTGTCTATCATAAGAGCCCTCCCAAATTTTGTTTCCGCTTCAGAATAGATAAAAATCGTATTCCCCGTCATAGAGGCTAGCTTGACGAATTACACCCTTCCGAAAACTCCCCACAAAATCCCCATCTAATGATTACGAAATAACTAGGATCACGCACAATTTTTGATTATGTTTTCCATGTATCAAAAGAAACGGTCTCATTTTTGTCTTCGCGCGAGAATATGTGTTCAGGACCAAGATCGCCCAGCCCTGGGCAAGCATATAACAGAGCGTCGTATATGCACTCGAGAACGCACGGCCTTAATACGTCGTCCCGGGTAAAGAGTTGTCGATAGGCGATTCGCTTTGTCAGCTATAACCTCCAGATTATTCAGAGAGGATCGTGCTACGTCACGAGACCGTCTGCCACAGAGTGTACGTTCTAAACCTTCAAAAGCCTACCTTTGCTTCTCTTGCCTACTGCCGTTACGCAAATTTTCAACGTCAACCGAAGAACAATAGACACGCATCGACCATATTCATGTCACGCACTCGAGATTTGCAAGACAACTATCTCATCCGGTATCCATTTTGAACGTGAGGTATTTGATTTTTGAAAAACTCACTTCCTACTAGGTTAGCGGGAATCTGTCACGGTAAGTTGGATTAGGAGAGAAAAAGAGTTTATCGAATATTGCAGTTTCTTTTAATACTCTGATAGAGGGAAATGAAACGGTGACATTATAGTTATTATTACGGCAGCCTACGCGTACATTTGGCCTTAACGGGAACGTCCCATTTGTCCCAAAATTTATTTTAGTAACATCTGTTTTTAACACCAGCGATACCTTTCAAAGTTCACATTTAGACTTTCCCAGAAACGGTGCAAATTAACTCGCTGATAATTACAGCGTTAAACGTGACGTTTTGAAAGGGCATTCATGCGTTAATTTACGTACGCCGATTATGCGCTGCAATTAGCGGGTGTCATTGTATTTGACGTCGTAAAAGAGGCACCCGACAAATGACACTTATCTATTCAAGCATTCGCGAACCTTTCGACGACAAAGCATCGGCTCGACTAAATTACAGAAGAGGACGGTATATAGCAGCAGCAGGTAGAACGAGCGAGCGCGACAGAAAAACGAGGGAACGAAAAGAGATAACGCGCGAAAGAGAGAGAGAAAGAGTGGGGGCCTCTACTTTGACGGGAAATAATCGTTCACATTGTGAATCGAATTCGCAGAGTTCGCGGAACATTGGCCCTCGTAATGACAGCTGCCGTTTTCGGTGGGTATAGCAAACGGTCGTTCGTACGCGCGGTTATTAATTCCGAAGTCGTGTCCGAGATGACTTTCAAGGAAGTGTCCCGTTCGTGGAAGACTTCCGTCTCTTCTGACACGAGATTGGCCATTGCCGACATGCTCTGCTGCAAATTCACTTATTCAAATGAAAGGGTCGGCGTATGGCCGACAAAGAGATAGATTATCGCATGATTCTCCGTACGCGACGAGAGAGGGGAGAGAAGAAAAGAAAGAGGAAAGCGGAGGAGCGTACGCGTCTGTATGGGTGAGAAAGGGAGAAGGTTGAAAAAAGGAGTAAAACCGCTGATTTCTTGCCCTCGTACTGCGTACCCGTTCCTTCAACCTTCATACACTCCTTCTTCCCCTTAGGCAGTTTTTCGTCTCGGCTGATTTTCAATGCGGACACACTCGTTTCTTCGTTCGCTCCACCTCCGGGGAATTGAGTTGTCGTCGTCGATTCGACGAAAAGTTCCGCTCGAGTCTTAAAAGTTCGGCCCGTCTAACGAGACGGTCTGCTCTACATGGAACCGAACATTTCTTTTCGTGTTATCTCGCGCGAGCAAGGCAGGACACAACGTAAGTTCACGCGGTTCGATCGGTTCAACCGGTTAGAACATTGCTGGAACGGATTCTAGCGAACTTATTATTTATTAACATTAGTGCATGTCAACGCGTTCAATTCGATTTCGAACATCGGAACTCGATGTCTTGCGAGTGGTAAAACGTTTCAATTTGTTGAAAAATATCCATCTGCTGGCCCGAAGAACGTCAGAAAAAGATAGCCTATCGCAGAAAGTATCGAGCCCCATGCAATCTCGCCCGATTATTCCGGACCGCAGACAACGCTCATTCGAAGGATCATAACCAATCGTCCGTCTAATATGCATCCGCCAGGGGAAAAAGCGCTCTCTTTACCTTGCCATTCCTCATACCACGCGCTCCTTTAAATAATCGAGCCATAAATAAAGGGAATATTTCATTTATTGGCAATTAGCGCGCAGCGTTAGTACGTTACTCATTAGCCAGCTAATAATTTTGAGTGCGGAGGAGAGATGCCGATAGAGAAGGAAGGAGAAAGGGAATGCGACGATATATCTTTCGGCCTTGTTAAGCCCCGACACGCCTAAGAACGTATTCCGAAAAGTGCAATTACCAGGAGACCCGCACCTTCCGTCCGCGCAATTACGAGGAGCGCGAGCGATAACTCATCGGCGAGTGATTCTTTATCCGAGCAAACGTTCCACGAAACGTTGTTGGGAGAGGGTGGCCAAAAGGGTAGGGGGCAAGCCGGTTCGAAAGGGTCCAAAGACGCACGACCCACGGGGCCCCTCCCCCCAAAGCGTTCACTCTTTTCTCATGGTGAGCAGCAGGGTGGGGCCCGTCTTTGTGTCGCTCAGAGGTTATAGGAAAGGCCGACTCGCACGCCCCCTAGCCTCTCCTCGTGAGGTCTTCCGCGAACCTGGATCGAGACTGCGACTTCAGAGAACGATTATAAATGATCTTCGAGCCGGTTACCCTTTCGCGGTGGATAAAATAAAATGCCACGAACGGAATGCCTGCCCGCCGCTCGTACGTCTGCGTTGTTATGCCTCCATACCCCTTCCATGTTTCGCGTACTATCCTATTGTACGTGCCTTTCGATGGCTTCTCTGCTCGACCGAAACGAACCTACAGCTACTTTTTACCTTGATAATTCAAATTGTTAACCGGGAGAATACCTATCGAAAGTGTACGTCGCTTGTGCTTTTATCAACTAGCCGAACGGGATCCGTGACGAGCTAACCGGTATTGCGCGTTCAACAAATGTTTTTCACTAGCAAGTTAAAGTTGCCATTCCCCTAAGTTCACACATTAATCTTTTAAATCTATCACTTTATCATAGGTTCTAAATATTATTTGTAAATTGTGCTTTCTATGACTCAATTAGATCGAAATAGGTACATCACGGGAATAATGAGACACACCCCAGTAGGATTATGAAAAGTGTGCATTAAACACACAGCGTGATACTATATATTTTTCTCCAAAGATTCAATCATTAGACTGTGCAATATCGTGATATTGCACCTCGCGGTAGTTCACACTGAAATTAGGTAATTTGAAATTATATTATGGGTATTTTCTATTCCGTTTTCCTATGTTTTGCGCATACATACCGCGAATTTCTCTAAACCTCTTCCTACTATCTTTTACTTTCCAAAAAAAAAAAAGTTGCACCTTTTTCAAATCATCACATCTTTCAGACTTAAAAGTTTAGCGAGCCGATAATGGTCTATTTTCAACGAAAATTATACTCCCACCAAATACTTTTTCAGTGATTTTGACTTTCTTTGAATGCCGGGAAGAACTACAACCAATTAATATAATTAGTCCGTATTATCAAAATGTGATTAATAAGGATACGTCAACGGTTTTAACTTCCAACGTTTTCAGACACAGAGTGCGCTCGGATACACGCGATTTTGGGCAACGTCGGTATTTCAGATTATAAAAGGCAACTATACATTTGGCGGCAAGTCTGGACTTCTGTCATTTGCGCCTATACTTGTCTCTGATAATACATTTGCATTCATTAGTAGCATTAGAGTTTTTGATCTTTTAAATGTCACCCGATTTCCATTATTCTCAAATCTAAAGAGATCAATTATTCTCAGATCTAAAGAAATCAGTATTTGAATTCCTAGGTCACACTCTCCGATGTCATAGCAGAAACGACGTATAATATAAACCAATCGCAAAAAGTACTGTATGACTCATAATTTTGAAATTCTAGTATTCAATTACCATTTTTGTATCACATGCAACATTATCGGTCGAATCCGGTATAAGATCACAGCGCTATTCCTGGTGAGAATTGACATTAAGTTCAACGACGTCTGATGCTAAGATAAAATTAAATGTAAAAAGGAATCAACAAGTAATGTTGTATATCAGATAATAATGGGAAAAAAATACTAATACAACAATGACGTCCCACGATCGGTAACGGAAAAATTATCTGAAAACAAGAGAAAAATAATACGAAACATTATTCTGACGTAACACTGACATTAGTTAATTATTGGTGCACCCTGGGAGATAGGAAAGGAACACACTGCAGTACGTCACCTGTAACGTAAACATATAAAGAGTTAAAAAAGTGGAACAGAATAGAAGGAGTCCTGCAGCAAGAATCGAAAGTAAACTCTAAAAATTGCAAACATGCCAAAAAATTCAGACTAAATTGAAAATTTTGAAGGACTCTAAGGACTCAGCGTAGTCACGGAATATGCGAATCAGTATCTACGTATTGTGATGCAAGAATTATCAAATAAAGAAATCTCAATTCACATTTGCAAAGCTAAAAGGCTCACGGAGGCATAAAACGAATATATTGGGTTGGAGGGAAAGTTCTGTCGTATTTTAAAGAAAATATTTGAATTAATTTATAAAAATATGTGTTTAATATTAATCATAATACATTTAATGTTTTGTATGATGAATGCCAAACTCTTCTGCAATTTCTCGACTTGTTAAATGTGGATTATTTTCCAACATGGATCGCAAAACATCATTATCGATCTTGGATGGTCGTCTAGATCGATCACTTTCTTGGAGGCTCAGATCCCCGGAACGGAATTTGCTAAACCATCTTTGACAAGTACGAACATTTACAATATCTTTTCCAAATACCGCACGTAAATTTTTACATGCAACCGATGCATTGCTTCCTTTTTCGAATTCATACAAAATGCACTGTCGTAAATGCACTTTATCTACTAACATGTTTTTCACTTTAAATATCACAAGTAAATGATGAACGGTAAAAAAGGACTCATTTATATTATACAGCAACTATAAAAAACATAAAAAAATTCGAATGACTCACTAGCCAGATGTTTTTTTTATTTATAAGAAAAATTACCTGCCTATTAAAAATGCGACAGAACTTTCCCTCCAACCCAATATATATTAGAGAATACTACCTCCGCTACGTGTGATTTTAAAAATATTTTTTCTCATTTAGAAGGGGCAATTATACCGACTATATTTCGCGTGATTCTATACTCTTTACTAAAGAAATTATCTAACAAGCTTACACCACACGGTGAAAAAAATTACTTTTGATAACAAATTATTAAGCACACTATAAATCAACTATGTTACGTATAACCATATATTATACAATACCATGTAATAATTGAAACAGCAAAAGTAGCGTCAATAATGAACAAACTTCGCTACTGTGTCCTGTATTTCTTGATCCTAAAACAGAAAGCATACTAAATGCATCTACAGTAAAAATATTGATTTTTAAACACAAGAACACTGAAACAGAAAGAAGACATTAATTAAAGAAATCCAGAGAAAAATACGCACAAGACCTGAAACAAAAGTGTATGTTATAAATCCCTCGACGTCGATGAACCTGTAACAAAAAGAAAACATGCGTTAATAAATTCATAATATATCTCAGAATTGAATAACTAACCATGATTAACTCTTTCCTATTGTTTATGCCAAATATGTAAGTATCGATTTAAACGTGAAGAAACAGTTGTAATGATTTACCCAATATATGAACACCATATTTTTCAGTTACTTGAATTCGTATTCTACTTCATAGCAATTCAAAAGAATGCAAAGAGTTTATCTGGATAGTTAATCATGCCTTTCTTTTTCAAGTTGCAAAAGTAACCGTCGCCAGTTACTTATGCAATGCTTGACAATGACGAGCATAGTAACTATCGTGGAAAATTAATCCTGCGTTGAGGCCCTTTTCTTCGGGCCACTTCAGTCATGTCAATATGACCTCTTCTTTTTTCGGACATGCGCTTGCACGTCCCTACTGATCGGGAATTAATGAAATGAAATCGGAAATTTTACATAAATTTGATCGCTCGTTCAAAGGCAAAGTGAGAACGAAATTATATGCGTGTACCTGCCTACCCGTTTCAATGTATGCGTGTTGTTTAAATTCCGCCTTTGCCTTGAAAGGTGATCAAATTAATATAAAATTCTGACAGTAGTTTTTTCGAAAATTATAGCGAACACTGAAAGTACGGCACCACCAATAATCATCGGTAGATCAAAAATGTGCACATTGAACCGAAATTCCCAATCAGTTCGAAATATGTACACTACGTGTGCAAAATGCACCCCGGTAGTATACCTATTTCTGCTTAAAATTACCAAGCAGCCTTAAATTTAATACTTGACTATTGCAGCCGATTACTACTATGAATACTGACAATAGAATTTATATACCAGGTAACTATATTGTTGCATAAAATATAATGGGACGCTTATATTTTTATTTTATGAATATAAGAATAATTAAGCATACCCGTGTTTTCAAAGCTGTTGGCTAAGCAAGCATTATGTAGATAACGTGAGATAACAAGTAAAATTTCATGGTTGCAATTGTCAAGTAAATCCCAGGTGAAGACATGTCACTTTAACGCCTAGTACCTATTCGCGAGAGAATTAGTGACAGCCCCACTCTGGCCCTACCTACTTAAAATCTAGCATTCACACAGAAGTATGTTACCTGCCTGCCTAGTAGCTATATTTAAAAGTGCAAATCAATCACACCAACACACTCACTCCATTCTCACACATACCGCCCGGGTGCAATAAGCCTATTCCTAGAGAGTACGTCCCGGGACGTCTCCGACACCCGAACTCAGCGACAATCATCATTCATTCACTAAGGTACGTACCAATTCCTGAAATCGACTGTCAAAGGCTCATGACCAAGCAAGTTACCCGCGACTGCAGTCCATAATAATTAATTTCTCTACACAAGCAACAATTGCCTACATTACAAAGAATACTGCATTTAACTATGATCGTCTACTAATAATAAAAAACAGACTGAGTAGGGGTCAGACTGATTCCGTAAGAAATCAGTGACAACTGTGAAACAGGAACTCAATATACATATTCATTGATCCAATGTGCAGTCCATAACACTACCATTCATACCACACCAAATGGAAAACACGTTGATGGACACTCACGCAATGACAGTCGCTTGTACATGGATTAGAAATCTTATATTTAAAGTCATGTTCACCGGCCTGATCCATGCATGCAGCACCTGGGCGCATGAATGGTTTCAGACCTTAATCAATGAACATGGGCAATTCAAATGTATACCAACCGTTTTTGCTGAAAACATCCTGAGCTAAAATTAGTGAAATAAATATGTCTAAGCGGACTAATACATTCTTGCATTTATCACAATTGTATGTAAATATGTATAAGTGTGGTTTACAAAAATTAACTTTAATGATTTTTTAATTAAAAAATAAATATTGAGCATGCATGACTTTACTTCTTATGAGTTTCAAACTGTATTCAAATTTTTCAAAAGTAAGAATCATAAAGTAAACCTGAAAAGGAAAGGTTGATTAGCCTTGAGCGACCTGTTCTTGGAGAAATGATTTTAAAGATACAATGAACCATCTGTGTATCTCCCCAAATGCAGGTACTACTCATCGCGAAGTGCCTTCCTGCTCTTTGATACTAGATCGAATCGCGAACATAGAACTGTGCCTAATTATACCAGATGTATAATCAGAGACATTGGTAGTTGGAAAATATAACTTTAATGTGAGAACATATACTTGCTTAACTTCGTATTTCTACACAACATATAAACTTAAAATTTATGGACTTTATCTGAAGACAAACTTCCTGGTTTGCAAAATTTTCATTTCCATATAATGTTTATTGAAAAAGCGAATCGCGGACCAATTGTAATATATACGAAATGAGCACGGAAGGCCTATCCTACTCTAAATATGCACACATGCAACATAGATAAATTACCACTCATAGATAAACTCCACGGAGTATACCTACGGTCACTATGCTCTCAATGTGAATTTTTCAAAAGTAAATACAACCAATCACCCGTGCCAGTCCAGACCATTCATCCTGTGACATGTTTAGGTGATCGGAGGGACATAAAAATATGACTCATCGGTGCTGTCTTGGCAGGATACCACAGCAACACGCTGCACCGATGAATTTTTGATCCTCAGGTTTTCGCAGCTTCATGATTCTGCATAGTGAACCCCTATTCTCTCATTCAGTATCATATAGGCACCAATAAACATTTACTTGAAGTATTGACTCTGCAAAGCAGCAAGAAATGTTTACATATTATACATTTAAAACAACTGTATGAATGACCAATTCTACCATGCAATATAAATACTTACAACTTACATTATCATTTTTTTTTGTACAATTGAAATCCGTCACTTTCTCTGAACAACACTGACTCTAGTACGCGACAGAAAATTTATATGTCACTAATATGACGAGCAGTAGTGAGTGTAATTTGTGACCCGATCTACTATATGTAATTTAATGTCGTGTTCAAATGATTATGTTGACAAGCAAAATTGATTTTAATGGCTGATCTAAATCACTTTTATGAAAGGATAGCGAAGAAACACTGATTCTAGTTCACGTACCCGTACACTGAAATACAAAAAGAGTTAACGTTATAAAAAAAGGTTGCACAGCTAAACGGGTCTTACATCGTACTCAAACACTGATTCTAAACCGCATTGCACGCAGCCACAAAATTCTGAAAGAAGATCCAATTAGAGACAAGTAAAGATTTCACGTAAAAGCGAAATTTTGGGAAAATTAAAAATATGTATGTAAATCAAGAAAGAAAGCTACGGATTTAATGAAACGCAAGAACAATGGATAAAAATATGAATGAATTGATGAAATGAGCAAAAAGCCGAAAGAATGTAAATATTTATATAAACCAAGAAATAGGACCAAGGATTTCATGAAATAGGCAGAATTTTGTAAAAATATATATACTTATATAAGTGGAAAATGAGCTCTTAATAATGAGCTCTTCAAAACGCGATACGCAGCATTTAGCCCGGCTTATCCAAGGATAATGACGCCAGTTTCCAGATCACACCTCGGGGAGGTAGCCACGCGTAGTGATCCAATGCAATAACATATTACTAAACCAAATTCAAAAAGAAGCTTTGACGAGTGATTGTCATCGAAATATTAATTAGGTATTCAGTCAGAATCCTTAATGCTGAAATCGTCTACTGGGGGCGCTTGGTTCGAGTAACCAGTTACCGCGCCAAAATGCATTTCGATGGATGTGTGTGTACGTATAAATGAGTGTGTCGCCAGACCCACACAACTGCACAAAATTGATAACCTCATTGTTGGACTATTTTGGCCTACTTTCGATAAATAAGCCAAATGTAGGTCATTAGCTAGTTGCGTGTGTAGATTATTCAGCAAATTAGCCAGATGAACGTGGTCAAACTCACCGAAAATGATGTAAAAACTGCAAAATACGATGTCCCATGCCACGGCGCCCATCGTTTTCTTCAATTGCACGACAACCTGAAATCAGAGTCAAATATTTTCAGTAATTCACGGATGCAAGCAAAGCCACATAGAAAGACGTGTTGCCCCATATTAACTTAGTAAGATTTTAACAAAATTTTGCGACTGCACTGTAAATAATGACCATTAAATAGCGTAAATGTGGGAGCTTACCTTCTACGATCTGCACCGCGGCACTGCCAGGCTCGGAAGATGGCGGGTACACTGGGCTGAGCTATGATTGGCTAGTCTGCAGCCAATTGCGTCTCTTTGATTCGAACAGCCACCGTTACCGCGCCAAAGTACATTTTACTGTGTGTGCGTGCGTCTTCTTACTTAACCTACACAATTAAACAAAATTGAAAATCACAATACAGTAAAGCCTGTTTTTGTGCGGTGGATAGGGACCGCATAAAAGAAATCGTACAAAAAACTATTCGAAAATTTTATAAATTCTTACATATAATAAACAATTTTTTGCGATATAGTACCTAAAATTTTTTTTATGCGGTGGATAGGGACCGCATAAAAAAAGTCGGACTTAGAAAATACATCAATGATTTATGAAATAGATGAGAGAATGCTTTCAATTAAATAAAATAATTAAATTATACCTAAAGAAATTGTAAAAATATTTAATTCTTCATTGTACATATACATGAAGAAGTTTTCACATTATACATTAAATAGTTTGCTGCTACTCGTCGTAATCCAAAACGCGCATCTTCTTGTGATGGATTGGTTGAAAATCGCTTTCGTCGTTTGAAGATAGGATTTCAATTGATTTGTTTTTTGGTACCATAAACTCAGTGATCAGTTTTTGTGACGACGGTCGACTGGCCAGTTGCTTGTCAACGCCACGATAGTGAGACATGCATGATCTCAGTTCTTTTTGGAATTTTAAGCGTCTTTCCGCATTGGTATCTATTTTAAGAAAATGCGTTTCCAATTTTTTCGAGATTTGGATCCCTGCATATATTTTATCTGCTGTAATAGATTCCGGTTCTTCTTGTCCATTTTCATAATCTATCAAACTATTGATAATGTCACTATCATCGACAGTTTGGTCCTCAATCATCTCGTCCAGGTCATTATCGCCAAAAGAATCAAAGCCTTCTCCGCCGATGTTATGTGCGAGCGCACTAATTTCAGATAATAACGTTGAGACGTTTTCGGTAACGTTTCGATTAATTACACATTCATATATTTCGTCCACAACATGTATATGTACATTGATAGGAAACATTAAACTGGTGCTAACGCCACTTAGATTCATATACCGCATAAAAAAAAATCGCACAAAAAAGGACCGCACAAAAATAAAATCGCACAAAACCAATCGCACAAAAACAAAATCGCACAAAAAAGGACCGCACAAAAACAGGTTTTACTGTATTTTACCATTATGGTATATAAATTACGAATAAGTCGAATATATGCCACTAATTGAGCCATTTATTTTGAAAGTGGCCTAACTCCGTTTTTCAATATTTTTCGGTTACCATGGTTACACGTACAAATTCATGTTATTTATCAGTAAATGTTATTTATCTCGATTTGAAGATAAATGGAGTGAGGCCACTTTAAAAATAAACGGCTCAATTAATCCCTCATGAAGGCCATTCACAGAGCTAGCTATGCAGGTGTAGTCAAACTCACCAAAAATTATGTAAATGCTGCAAAATCCAATGTCCCATGCCACAGCACCCACCGTTTTCTTCAATCGTTCAACCGTCTGATGTCACACTCGTATATTTTCAATAATTCACGGATGCGAGCAAAGCCACATCAAAATACGTGTTGCTGCATCTTGAATTTATAAATTTTTCACAAATCTGGGGATTGCAACCTAAAAACCAAATCATTAATTAGGATAAACGTGGCACCTTACCCTTTGTGGCTTGCATGGTGTCATTGCTAAACTCAGGAATGCGGTAGTTTTCCTACCCTGAGCTGTGATTGGTATTCAAACCAATGTAATGAAATCCTATAGAAATTGGGTAAGAAAATAATTGAAATATAACAGTTAACATCTTACCATCCAATTAGTGTCACTGCAATATTCTCACTGAGGTATTCAGCGAATGACAACATATGGGTTGCACCAATATCTGAAATTTGAATCCTATTTAAACATATATCAAATATATATCAAACAAGCTACTCCGTTCAAATTCAGTGATAGAAATTCAGTAACTTGTTACACGTGTGCAAATGTCTTACAACATTGGAGAATATTGCAAATGGAAATATAACATAAAACTTTTTGTTCTATTGGTTTGTAATTGAAGGTGCAGGTTATGTCAAAGTAACATTCGGTTTGCATTCCGTAACTATACTTGTAATGCTACTATCATCTCAGTGATGATATTGTCCTTATGCCAAACTCAAATAGTTTGGCAATAGTGCTTTCGTATACATTAAAAATGGCAAAATCAAATATCCTAACAATCGCTTTCATAAGATACTGTGTAACAAGTAGACTTGATAATAGATATGACTTAGATGCGGATACACTCTTACTACAAAATTAGACTGCTGAATATTATACGTCCTTTCATTTTTTAAGCACTGCAGAGTCAGTAATTAAACCAGATATTTACATCTTACATAATGCAGTTAGAACGTCTAAGCTGTTATAATAGCCAGTGCTCAAGTCGGAACACTTTGATACATTTTTAGGATAAACTATATGTATATATGACAAAGTAAATTATAATTCTGCAACTAACTTGTCAATGCACAAGCTGTGATCCTGTCACATTACACGTAGGTTATGTCTGCATAGACTTTCCAAGACCGATGTCAGCGCCGCATAACAGTAAAATGCGGCCAATCAAAGGTAGGAATCAAATTATCACGGTCGACCAACTAAGCGTTCCCAGATATTAAATTAAAGCATTGAAAACTTAAAAAAAATGTTATCTTAACTCCAAATGTATTGTGCGTATGTAATATGACAACATAATATTGAGTACAGGAGACTGGTAAATGAAAGGGGGTATAAAAAGGGAAAAGTCGCACCTGGATTAAAAAATGCGGAATGGTTTTCAAATTACAATCAAAAACAGATGAAAAATTGCACTTCCTTAGAATCGTCATATCTCTGCAACTATGAAGAGTTTAGCGCTCGGACATTTTTCGCCTATTTTCGCGTATTTTCAGCTTTTTTTCTTATGTTTTTCTCTATTTTTGCTTATAACTCGTGAACTATTGCGAATTTTGGGGCGCTGTTTGAATTTTTTCGAGTCTTTGCCCATCCTCTTTCATTTCATATAGGTGAGCAAGTCAAATGATTTACTTTCGGTTGGTGGTTATTAAAAAACCCGTATTTTTCTTAGATTTTTCTCGATTTTTCAATCTATTTCTTGTCATATCTCGGAAACTATTTCGAATTTTTCGACGTCGTTACAATTTTTCTAAGTCTCTTTGTACCCCTTTTCATCTGGTGCAATTGCAAGTCGATCGGTAGAGTTTTAATTTTTGACCCCATTTTCAGGCTCGTTTTTCACGATTTTTCCACACATTTTTGCCAATATCTCCGGAACAATTGCGAATTTCGGGGTGCGCATTGCATTTTTCCGAGTTATTTTCGACCCCCTTTGATATGTTAAAAGGGCAATAAAATCGGTGACCCATCATTTTTTGGCATAAATGGCAAGGTTAAGATTTTCGCGATTTCTTCAAGGCCTCGTCCCGTCTAAACTAGTGATCGAAACCTGTCAGTAATATAGGTTTTCTTAAAGCTCTTTGCACGCACTTTCACTTGGGATTAATCGCGATTAGCAATTTTGAAAAAAATTTTTTGCACTTCCTTAAAGTCGTCATATCTCCGAAACTATGAAGAGTTTAGCGCTCCGAAAGTGGTCTATCTTCAGGGCAAATTACCCTCTATCGAATGGTATCGGTCCGAAATAAAAAAAAAATTTGACATTTTTCGCCTATTTTCGCGTATTTTCAGCTATTTTTGTTATTTTTTTCTCTATTTTTGCTCATAACTCATGAACTATCGCGAATTTTGAGCCACTGTTTGAAATTTACTTATTTGTTCTTTATTTCTGCTGAATTCTGTAATTCTCCAAGACCGGTGCAATTAGCATTAAATAACGGTCAATTACGGAAGAGCGCACTTTAGAACGATAATGAAATGATCATTACCTGACCCTTATTTCGGTTGTCTACATTTTTTTAATTTAAAGTTGGGAAGAAGGCGGGTTATGTTTTACTGAGTCTGTGCATTGATGTAATAAAACAGGAGAAATGTATGCCATCAATGCGGTTAGCTCGTCGTTGTTGGGTGGGTACACAATGCAGCCGGGAAATTAAAGTGTCGACGTTGTTTGGAGGGCGCCACGGTACGTTGCAGATTGCAAAGCAAGCAGTTTGCCGTCTATGTTAAAGTGTTGAACAATGGACGTAATTTTTTGAGCTTGTGCTTTTTTTCGTGTAGTTGAGGTGACAATAAACAAATAACGTTTGAGAGGTAGGAAATTGAGAGGTAGCTCATTGGAGTAAGTTGGCTCTTACCCTACTACTCTTGTAGATCCGGTGAGAGAGGTCGATGGTTCGAAATGGGCGCGCTCGCATTAGAGGTTTGAGGGCGCCACGTTGCTCGGGCATCTTCGTGACCGGCGAATTCGGGGTGTACGGGGTCCACGGGAGTGGAAGCACGGAGCCCCGCCCTGCCGCCCGCCAGAGCCGTGAAGCAGCAGCAGCAGCAGCAGCTCCGCTTGCTCCGTAGCACGAGTCCCTGGTGCGATTGATGAAAACAATTGTTCGAGCGCCGTGTATCTCGCCCGTTCTCAAGACGTCGTGAGCGTCGTTTGACCGTTGATAGCGCGTCCGTCGTTAGTTGTGACGTTCGGTGGGTTAACCTTAAAAGAAAAGTGGTGGCAGCGGTGGTGCGCGGCTCGACAGCTAGACAGAGAGGCAGGTAGAAAGGCCAGGAGAGAGGGAGAGATAAAGACGGACAGTCCGAAGAGAAGGAGAGTCCCATCAGGTCGGAACGGTTTGCGCGACGAATGCGTTGGCCCTGCCTGCTCGTCGTTCGGCAAGTGTGAAAAGGAAAGTGCGTAGTCATCGATGTGAGGAGGTTCCGTGGTGTTGAAGGAGGAAGACCGCAGGCGGAAGAAAGACGGGGAGCGGGAGAGTGAGAAGAGAGTACGTGGGAGAGAGGCTGACATAGAGAGCGCCGGGCAATCGAGAGTCCGAAGCTCCGTCAGGGAGCTCCAGGTATGTGAGAAAAAGCGTTCGCCGAGGTTATCGTCTGTTATCGTCCGGCTGCGTCCGCCGGAACGACGCCGCGAGGAAAGAAGCGGCTCTGCACAAGTGGCTAGCCGGCCCTTTGCGCTCCGACTCGCTCCGAGGAACAAACCGTCATGGCCGCCGCCTAAGTCTCTATCCTGTCAAAATTTACGCTTTCTTCCTGCGTCCAGGCTATTTCCAGCCCATTGCACCGCTCCCTCGAGTATCCGCGATACGACCCGCCGAGTTCATTAGCGGAGCTACCTCACTCACTTTCGGCAACTCTTCCGCAGCCTTTTCTCCTCACGGCTAGACCGGAGTTCGTATTCGTTGCTGCTTAACGATCGAGCGTTATCGACTTTTCGACGTGAGTCAGAACGCCGGCACCCTCTGATAATGGGATTTATCCGCTTTCGGCCAATATTTTCCTCCTTTCGGGCGACAACTTTTCTGCTCGCTCTTTCTCTTACGTTCTTCACTTAAAGAGGAAACGACGAGCTGGGATGCGTTAAATGGCCGAGTCCGAGAGTTTCGCGGTGGTTGTTGCTAGAAGTCGTTTATCGTCATGCCGAATGGTACTAATTCGACGAAATGCATCTGGATTGTCGCTAATTCGCTGCGAAACCGCTCACGCCGATGTTACCATTCAATTTGCATATAATTCCGCGACAGTTGGCTTGTGCTTTGTCTTACAGCGAACGATGTGTAAAAAACACCCACAGATTCATTTTTTGCCATCTTTCCTGTTAATTTAGCTAGGAATTAACCAGCGTAGGTCATCATAAAGGATCAACAAACGGTCAATCTTATGGTTCACGTATATACTTCTGATTTTTACAGAAAACTGCTATTTTTGCTGTGGGTAAAGAGTTTAGATGCGTAGAGCAAAAAATATGCAATTTCGATTTGTATAAACTTTAACGTTACAATAGAAATACATTTTGACAGCATAGCTTATTCTCTTTACTCTTATACAGTTTTATGCTGTATTGCGGATATTTAGTATTGCGTATGTTCCGTTTTTTTTTATCGCTTCATGGACTTCAACTAGGCGAGCTTCAAGCACATAATTAGGAGATACGTGTTTATACCATACATATGTATGAGTGTAACTAAAAGACGAATGTATGATAAAACGTTCGATGTATGCGCCCACAAAAAGTGCACCGTACGTGTATGCAGTTCATTGACGGGGACTTATCGTAAGTTTTCGCTCCGGTTTTCCGTCTTCGTTATTATTGTATCCAACATTGGTGCACAAGTCAAGCGTCGGAAAATACGGTGCAATCAAAAAGCTTCTTTAAGTGTAGTTGTGTTACTAATGTGGATTGATTTTAATCGCCGAAAATGTTAGGAATCTATTTTTACAGACTTGCTTGTGTTCTGTGATATAATCAAAATGTCAAGAGTCGGTTTCATTTTTCAGGGTACAGTGATATTATGGACAATATCACATAAAATCCATTATTATATCGACCTGTACTATATCGTTCGATCCTGGGATCGAAATTCAAACTTATCGAAAATAATGTTTATATTGTAGGATTTGGAAAATGGGATGTCATGCAAATAATTTCAGATGTCATGGTGACGGAGTTGTTTGTATTTGGTAGCCTTGGAAGACTGTTATAGTGATAGGGACTTTTTTCGATACCCTGTAGTTTATAGAATAGACTGCTTACGAATTGATGTTGACAAATGATCAGCAGGGACGATAGATTTGAACAAGTATTCCATAACTATCACTTTTGTATTAGAATGCATCACTCACGACACATTTAACACAATGTCATTCATGCAAAACAACATGCCTGTTCGCACGCTGTCTCAGAACACTTGTTCTATTTTATCGTTTTCGCATGTTTCATTAGTGACGATGTAGAAGGAAGCTTACACTCGGCACATTGAAAACATCTGTATTCTACGTAAACAGTTTTACGCGTACTACTTGGAAATTGCATTTAGAAAAGAAACGCGTCGTTAATTCTTATTCCATTTTCCTCATTAATACCTCCGTCAAGGTTTTATGTCATCATTTGGTTTTCTTCATAATGACAAGTGATTATTCTGTCGAGGTATTTCTTGTAGTTGTTTTTAGTTTCACTCGGCTTGTTTCACCGGTACCGTATGCATCGTTTTCGGTTTCGAAAATTGCATGCAGAGTCTTTACGCCGTATGACGCTATGCAGTAAAACTACAGTCTTGGTACTGACTGTAGAAAGTACATGCAATTTAAAGTTGCGGTCCCCGCTGTATTTTTATTCCAACTTTTTGTCTTCCTATGACTTCATCGATAAGAACACGCGAGACACCTTTGATTAACGGCGCTGACTACATCGCACCTGGCTTCAAAGTTAGCATCCAGAGTGTCAGATATCGAGACATCAAACCTATCGTCCGTAATAAAATGAGAAAATAAACAAATATGAATTGGCGTTCGCTATATATTATAAATCTGATATTTTTTGCATTATATGAAACATGCGTTTACTTTGCGAAGCGTACAATTTTGATAATAAAATTTGAAGCATTTGGTGCTTCCGGTTTGTTTATCTGCTCGTAGGCTTCTTACACACATTGCGCATACCGGTCTTGGACGATGCACGTTTCTTTGTCGTCTTGCATAAATGAGCGTTTTCATCGTACTATATATTATAAATCTAATATTTTTTGCATTATATGAAACATGCGTTTACTTTGAGAAGCGTACAATTTTGATAATAGAATTTGAAGCATTTGATGCTTCCGGTTTGTTTATCTGTTCGTAGGCTTCTTACACGCATTGCGTATACCGGTCCTGGACGATGTACGTTTCTTTGTCGTCTTGCATAAATGAGCGTTTTCATCGTTCGATTTTAATTCACCTTGTCCCAGCGACAAAAACAGCTCCGGAGTAAAAGATAACCCGCATCGGGGAAAACGAGCATGCAACGCACCTGTTTCGCAACGAACAATTTAACTGAAATTCCTCGAATAGCGGCGTATCTTGTTGTGCGAGGAAAGGAGAGAAAGACGAAAAGAGGGACGGACACTCGTGGCTTCTGTGTACTTCGTTAAATGCAATTGACCTTTGAAATTAAGCGGAAAAGAGAAGTACTCCCTCGTCTTCTTGATTCCTTTCGTCGGCTTTGTCGCTCGTCGCTGTCAGTTTCCATTCGAAAATATTTACACGTCAGCCACCTTGGATTAGAGCCTCGCGAAAACGCGTGTGCCTACATTTACGCATTCGCACTTTTATGCGCTCGTCGTGAACTGTTGAAATGCTGAAAATACAGAATATAAAATACAGAATATCGTAATGCTTTGTTTTAGGAGATGCGGATGCGGCATGATTTACGGTATGATATTTACAGACTCGAATTATGCAACTCAATGTGCAACCAACTGGCGTTGTATTAACCCTTTGCGGACGGAGCGATTCGAAGCCGATGACGCCCATCAAAATTACCAACTCTCGTTTAACACATGCCATTTGCAAAATACATACATATATGCCCGCCTCGGCTCTATTACTTATTTTTCTCGAACGCATATTTATGTCTCGGCTTTATCAGGTGCTTTCGCCGAACATAAGTATGCCTTCATCGGTTATAGGAATATCTTATGCTGAACGCACATATGCGTCGCTCGTCCGCAAAGGGTTAAAAATATTTAAATTACAAAATTCATCACCGTGAAATAAAACGTAGGGAAATGAAAAATGAGAAAGATAAGAAGTGTAATGTAAAAAATGCGCGTTACGTAAAATTGAAAAGTATAAGAATGGCAATGACAAACGTCTGTGTATACGTGATCCATGTTGCCTTACCGCTTTACGGAACGTGTGTGGCGACGGTTTGTGCATGCATGCACGCGCTTATGTGCGTGGCTTCCATCGCAGCTCACCGGCACTGTGACGTTTATTTAATGACGATTCAGCCTTCTCCGGTTATCTCACCGCACACAATAAGTCTAATAGACGGAGACTTGCATAATATACGGGCCAGCGTGGAGGAGCAGACGAAAAAATCAAAGTTTTGCGAAAATTTCATATCTGCACCGCGGTGTTAGGGGTACTTACATTAACGAATAACAGTTGCAGTTAGAAAAGATCTAATTATTATTCACAATTAATGACGCAAATTTTAATCATTTCCGGATCAGCGGTATGATGCGATAAAATGAGGCATTTAATCGTTAGATCAGGACAAGGTTAAAGCTGACCGCTTTTTTCCGCTTTCGTACTGTTCCGTATGTCTTTGGTTCTATAAACGCGTGATTTTTAACAATCTTTTTCTTTTAATCGGTAGTTGGAATCAGTAAATCATACTAAAAGTTTGAACCGATCGGCTCCGAACGCCATTGCTCTGAAACACACGACAGGGAACACGACATTCTGAAAAACATGCTGTTAGCGGGATAATAAAAATATCTTTGCTTTCTCGTGGCGAGGAAAGGGTTGGATGTTTTCTCCGCGATTAAAGTCAGTCGAGTAGAAATCTCAAGTCGTCTTTGTAAAACGTTGCGACGAAGAGAATTATCCACTCTCGTAGATAAATTCAATTGGTTTCTGACAATGTGCTATCTTTTCACGCTATGGCCAAATTGCGAGTATAATTATTACCTGCTTTTTCTCATTTCCAATTGTGCGTATATATGCAACGCTCCGAGTTACTTAACTCGCCAGTTCTATTTGTATTGTAGACAAGCAGAACGTGTAAAAGCGTATAATGGTTCATGTGATACGTAAGTCCGCTTATATTTAAACGGTAGGTTACAAAGGGAAAAATATTCATAACCGTAAAATTGTAATGTCACTGTGGCGGTGGGTTTAAAAACGTCAGCATTAAGTTATCCATCCGTGCGACATTTTTTTCCGTGCATCGGTGATGAACAAAATTACAGCTTCGAAACGGTGAACTCGCGAGAACCGGTAGCCAGTAATCAGAGCAATAAAACATTGCGCGGTCGAAAGTTTCACGGGACCTTTTATTTTCAGTTAGGAAATTATCGGACGTCGACGACGACGGCGGCCGACGAAGGGAAAGCGTCGGCGGAAGTGAATCTTTTTTCGTCCATTAACCCCGTACCGTTTCCTATTTCTGCACAGAAACGTTCGACCCGATGCGTAGAAAAATTATACACAAAAATCGTCAGTTTTATCTTATATCAGACTAGATTAGTTATGCAAAAATGTTGTGGAAGGATGTCGGCCTTAATAGAAAACATACGGATTGGCAATATACAGTCTTTTTCTAAAAAAACTTTATTCAGTAGTAAATACAAAGATTGCATTTCTCATTGCAATTTTTCATTTATGGCAATGTACTTTTACGATCTTGTTTAATTGCCGCAAGAAGGACATTTCAATGATATCTTACATTAAATAAAGTTGTTTTGAAATTACTGTATTTGCGTAACTGACGTATGATGGATTTCCTGTCTGAATCATGACTGCGATAAACGGAGTCGGAGAAATTAAATGGTGGTTCCAAAAAGGCAGAGAATTAGTCGATTTTCGACCGTTCGGGGAAAAACACATATCGCGTTAACGTAAAGTCGATCGTGCTGTTGCGCGCGTAATTTCTACCCGTTCCGGGAAAATCAATATTGCGCAAAGATACTACCGTTAAACGTGCGCTGTTCGATGACAATATTTATAAACGTGAGTCACTGGAAGATGTGCATTCACGACCGTGTACTCTTTCCGCGTCTTTCTCTTCGTCAGGACATTAGTAACCGTTGATTAATACTTAAAGGCACGCTTGATGTTTCAGACGTGGAAATTACATTCCATATCTGTGAAGTCATTTTTTTCCGAAAAGTACCTTCGTTTTGTACTCGTATATACGTAGGGGTAATACAGTTTTAACTGGGTTTAAATGAAATATTAGGTCGGTGTAGATGGACAATTTTGCGGTCGAATGACAGAAAATTTTGCTCCAAAAAAGAGAAGTACAAAGTAATTGGAACTTTAGGTACTACAAAGTAATTTTACTAAGTAAGAAACACAAACAGAAACACGAGTTCTTTAACTAGCACATCATGCGACTACATTGAATAATATTTGCTTAGATCGCTTTGAACCGAAATGTTAATATATAAAATTAACCGATTTGAAGTCAATGGGTTTACTTCGCAAATTATTTGATAAAATACGTCCGTCGACGACATTCATTTTTGACTCTAAGAAATAACTCGATTTATCTATGTGATTAATTTTTCCATTCTCAAAACACATCAAACGATGTATCTTGCTTTGCACGCTTTACCGACCTAGAAGCAATTTTTTTCTGGTAATAAGTTTCTGCTAAAAATGGTATATATCGTGTCACATTGCCTGTCGATAAAAGCACTACATCCATTGTCCTATTGTTGTTGTTCTTGTGTCTTAATAACACAAACGTTTTTCCTAATTATTAACGTTTCAACGAAGTGATTTTCTTTGATAGATGGTAACTAAATACAAAAAGAATCCGCTCATGAGTGGCTGGATCGGCATGTTATGTCCTCACTAGATTGTTGAGGGTTCCGTAATTACGTGGATTGCCCGTTGGAAAAAAAAATCAACGCTAACGCAGGGTGCTCGTTAATCGGTTATCGACTCCTTGCCGCACAGTCGCGAGTATCGGATGGTATCGATACCAGAGATTATTATCGCTGACGTCGGGTCTTAAGTGGAACGTTGTCAATTGAACCGAACTGTCGACTGTTTGTCATCGGACATTCGTGCGACGACTTTATATTCCGAACCAATTAAAGCCGATTAAGACAGCTGCAGCATCAATTGGCCAGCCAATGGCGCCGCTCCGAAAGGCGTCACGGCGTTAACGACTTTCTTCTCTTTACTTTGTTCAGATCGGTGCGATCTGGATGGTGCCTCCTCTTCCGTTTTACTCTCACTGACGCTTTCCCGGCTTCCCTTTCGTCTCTTTTCCCTCTGATGCTGAGGCATAACTAAACAATTGTCCATTCTTCTGTGAAATCATCCTGTTCAGCATATTTCAAATGCATAGTGTAATGGTCATTTTCAGATTTTAGATAAAATTGAAACTGGTTCAGTAACGTATAAATAGCGAGATGTCGCGAACATTTCGGCTCTCTCTGGTTATTGTCTAATTTGATTGATTTTCAGTTTGGACAGTCATTTTCGGATGATGCAAGCGAATTTTAAATTGATGTTCCTAAAATTCAAATCTCTGACATTCAAACTGCCACACTGCCAATTGTATAAATGGACGTTGTAGAAATATAGACAGCGACATCGTAAATTACCAGAATGAGAGGTACATAATTAGCGATTAGAGAACGGCAAATTAGAAGTTAGAATATCGTAGGCCCGATATTAAGGTACGTTCTACTATTTTTAAATTTTCTTCGGCACGAAACTTCCCTCCCCCTGAAAATACAAAGTTCAGCCGCACCTCGCTATTTAGAGTTTGCACGCCAGTGGTTGTTACGCTACAACCATTGACTCTTACCCGCGAGATCTAGGCCGTGTACACCTGAAATGTAGAACAAACGTGAAACTTGTCGACAAAGCACGAAGACAATAGTGCCGCCAGTCGTAAATAATAAACGCCCCCGTGCGACGGGGTTAATTCGTGCGCGCGAACCGCGGTTAAAAGTGACAATGAACGCAATTGAAATGTAATGAGCGTGTAGTCAAGTGTAATATCAGCCGTAACGACATCCGGCATTTTGCCAGGCGTTCTTTCTTTCCGACCCGCGCGATATGCCTCCCTGCTCGTTTCTCAACACGTCAGATCAACGGACCACGCTTTCTCGAAGGAGCGAGACGCTACGAATCAATGAATCCGTCGCCCCGATAACACAGAGATTATGCTTGTTTCTTTACAGCGAAGCGCCTGATAAGATTTAAAAGTCTAGACGAAGTGTGTTTATGTTGATCGGTCATAACCGATCATCTATCCTTCCGATCGCATGCTGACGTATTCCGGAGGGAACTTAATTCTTCGCGGATAATAGCTTGAGGCAAGTTGGCCACGGGCAGGAAATGCAACGTGAAAATTTGCATATCGTGCAGTTAGCGTGCAAGCGCAAACGGATGTTTTTCCCATTTGTTCGCCCTGCACCTGTCATGCGTGAGGTTTGCATTAAGGAAGGAATTCATTTATCGCGCGTAAACGGTTAAATGAAAGTGTCGCGATGTGCTGGGTTAGGTGTTCTGGCCTGAACGTTATTTCAGTTACTCTCTGACATGCGGCCTCTACAATATTCAGCTTCAGCTATGCTACACTAATAAGGATGGCATTAATTAAGACAGAATTATTTCACTGTGTTTTTTTATAATTTCACACACACCCGAACATAAGACGAATGCGCACAAAATGCCCGTCTTCTATCTTTCGATGTGTTAGCAAATTTTACAATTTTTAGGAAGAAGGACTTTCGAACGCGAGAGCAAATTTTTGCGTATAAGTGATCGCATTTTGCAGAACGGTTAGTAGGTCGCGCTACTTAGTTATCGCGAAAGGGTGAACATATTGTAAATGGACGACGTCTATGTCACCCCCTCGCTTCATCCCCTATCGCGCTAACGCTTCCTGTTCACCTACCAACCCCTCTAGGACTTTCCGCTGGGTCACGTCCTGTTCTTACTCCTTTGCTTCTTAGGAGAAAACACCGCGAGTCATAGGGCACCGATCCACCTAACACTTTCAAAGCTGTTTTCATCATAGCACGGGCTCTCCACGACTTACGACCGATTTTCGTTCCGTCTAACACGACATAAGTCGAATTTATTCTCCAAATACCTTCATTTACACGCATTATAAAAATCATACATAATATGTGTTCTATTGTACGTTAAACGAACAAAAATCGTGAAATTAAATTTAGCATACATACATTCGTAAAAACTTCTTTCCGTGATGAAAATGCAATCGAAAATAAGTTGAAGTGTGGTCAAAGAGAGTAATGTGTAGCCTCAGCTGTGCGCTAGGTATCAGTTCGGGACTTTTTAACCTTACAAGTTGAGTTATCTTTGTTTATTTGCTAGTAATATTTATTTATTTTTTCTGTGGGCGTAAATGTGAATGGCCGTTAGTCGAGGCGAAGGAGTATATGAGGCTACTATGCTAATGAAGGCCTGCAGTGCAGTCGTCCCATACCATATTTATAAAAACAATTAACAGGCGAAATAGAATCACAGATAATTTTCGGAAAAAATAGCGTCAGAAATTAAATGATTTGATTTTTAATTGATTTTTGTTCTCACTTACACCCAAGACATCGCGCAACGTGCAACTTGTGGCAGACCCGTTGATAGAATGCACCAGTGACCACGTGGTAACTAATCGTGATCAGAAGATTTACATTCGTCGCCTCGCTCTTAACACTAAACCTACCAGTAGCGGTCAAATTGACCGTTTTCAAACTTTTTGTCCAATTTACACATTTTTAAATGTTATAATATTGTTATCAAACTAGATGACAATTCTTAGAATATGCATATAATATTTTCTTCACTCTTTACTTTAAGTTATTTTTTTCTTTTTCCAAGAAAAATTTGTTATGTTACCTACCTACCGCGGTCGGTCAATATGACCGGTGGGAAAAACTGTTATAAAGTTATTTCAAAGTAAAATTTTTTACGGTTATCTCAGAGTCGCTTATAGTTGAAAAGAGTAGATAACAATAGTATTGATTACAGTCTCAAGTAGTGCACATCTAAAAAGGTTCTTATGGAATTTTTTTATCATTATTTATTTGAAGAAGAGAAGGTAAAGTAAAAACATGGATGTACATTTTTTATTCCTTACATAGTGTAATAATCTGTTGTAGATATTTACCCTAAAAATGTCAAAGCATTTGAAAATTACAAATTACCTAAAAAATATAACGGACATTGTTCGTTCGCAAGACTCACGAAAACCGGACGCTTCACCTCCAGCTCATCAACCACCGTTAGCCTACACCGTTTAGTCTCCCATTGTCCTCCGCATTTCAATAGATCCCGAAAAAGTAATCAACGTCCACGTTCAATTTTATCGCTCAACCAAATATCGCCTAATCCTTACTATCCTTTCTGGTCATAACCCTCTTTCTTCACACATGCCGAACCTGCAGTTCTTTGTTTCGATCGTAATACCTCCCGATCCCATACACACGGAAACCAATCTCCGCGTATCCCCACTTCCTTTCCGAATTTCGGAAAATCCACAAGCGAACGCACGAGGAAAAAGATGAGCTGGAGGGGAGAAAGACATTTTTATATACTGAAGCAAGGATCTTGGATTTCACTTGCTCGAACACCGTCACCAAAGTAATAACAACGCAGCACGAACTCTTTCGATAAATTCACCACGAGTATCACATATTTTCTGTTTTTGTGATTTCTAGTAATTTTGTGAACATTATTAAGTTTGTTGAAATATATATTCTTTGTTATCCGTTGAACACTCTCTTCGTATAATTTACACCCTTCACCTCCGTAAAAGGTCGTGAAGTAGATCGCGTCGACATAAAGCGCGATTAGAAAAATTTCAGACATAGAAGAAGAATTTTCAGAATATGATGAACAAGAAACTTCTGTAATTGAAAAAAACATGGAAATAGACCAAGAACTATTTACAAGTGAATTAGAATCCGAAAGCGATAGCGAAGAGGAGAATATTATAAATAAGCGTTCAGGGCAGAAAAGAAAGAGGGTTTTATCGACATCCGAAAGTGAAATAGATTTAGAGGATCAACGCATCGAAACTGCTGCTGATGGAACAGCCTGGGAAGAAATAGACGGAAGACCCAAAGTTGGCAGGTTACCAGTGCATACTATTTTTAGGGATATGTCAGGACCAACAGGATACGCTAAACGACATATAATGCAAGGACAAATGAAGACGGCATTTAGTCTTATCATTGATCAGCAGATAATACGGCATATTATAAAATGTACAGAAGAAGAAGCATTTAGGGTGTTGGGGACTAAATGGGAGCTAAATGCTATAAAACTAGACGCATTTATTGCCTTACTATATGCTCGCGGCGCATATGAGGCGAAAAATTTGGATATATCATATTTGTGGAATAAAAATTGGGGACCCGCTTTTTTTTCAAAAACAATGAGTCGAAACGACTTTACGGAAATTATGAAGTACATACGATTCGATAAGAAGAGCGAAAGAAGCCAGCGTTTACAAACTAATAAATTTTCTATGATATCTACAATATGGGATCGATTTATTGAAAATTCTCAAAATTGTTATAAACCTGGTGCATATATTGCTGTTGATGAACAGTTGTTTCCGTCCAAGACTAGGTGTAGATTTACACAATATATGCCAAACAAACCAGACAAATTTGGAATAAAGTTCTGGTTGGCATGTGATGTCACCAGTAAATATATAGTAAATGGGTTTCCCTATTTGGGAAAGGATGAACGGCGAGATTGTTCAATTCCACTTGGGCAGTTCGTTGTTCTAAAGCTAATGGATCCTTTCACAGGATGCGGAAGGACTGTAACAACAGATAATTTTTTTACGAGTGTTTCATTAGCCAAGAAATTACTTGCGAGAAAAACCACAATTGTTGGAACAATTCGTGGAAACAAAAAAGAGTTACCAAAGTTAGCCAAAGAAAAAAAAGATAAAATGGTTAGATTTTCAAGCAAATTGTATAAATCAAATGATATAACTCTTACAGTATACAAAAGTAAGCCGAAAAAAAAAAAGTGCTTGTCCTAAGTTCCAAACATAACTCAATAGAAATAGGAAAAAGCAGCAAACGCATACCGGAAACTATTAGATTTTATAATAGTACAAAATTTGGTGTAGATGTGGCAGACCAGATGGCAAGGAAATACAGCGTGAAGTCGAAAAGTTGTAGGTGGCCACTTCAGGTATTCTTCAACATTTTGGACCTAGCTGGAATAAATGCCTGGATTTTGTATAAAGAAACGACAGGCGAAAATATTTCCAGGCAGGAATTTTTGTTTCAGTTAGCTTCAGAACTTGGAGATGCATATACAAAATCTAAAATAAAACAGCTTTTACCAACACCATCCACAAGTACAGATTTGTGCGTACGAAAAACTTGTCAAATTAAATTTTGTAAAGGTTATAAAACAACAAAAATCTGTTCGAAATGCGAAAAATATGTTTGCGGCAAGTGCACATTTCAGACTAAACTAATTTGTAAACAATGCGAGGAAGCCAAATAAAGTATATTATGTATGCATAACATTCTGTATAAAACTTTAACTTGATTTGTTTTTTTTTTATAAAGAATTTTAGAAATTATATAAAATAAATTGGACGAAACTTTATGAAAATTCTTTATTTTATACACATTTAGCAACAAACCAACCATTATCTGCATTGAATAATGAAATCTATAACTTTTTTAATTACCGGTCAATTTGACCGCACACGGTAGGAATAGGTACACAAGAATTGTCGGTAGGTTTAGTGTTAAAGAGGATCCCACACGAGATGCTAATTCCCACGGCTCTCCCTCACGCGCGTCTTCTAGATTCTTGGGTAATCCAAACATTGAAGTGCCTGTTTCGCTCCCTTCCCGCTGACGTCACACTGAACACGTAAAAATAGCCGAACGATCTATTCGCGGCTTAATTTCTTAACCGTGGAGGGATTTCCTTCTGTTACGGGACATCATTTTCCTGTTACACTGCGAGAAAATCTATCGGCCGCTACATACGAACGGAGAAAAAGGAAGTCATGAAACTGATGAGAGAACGACAGTCTTCTTTTCTCAATAGAATGTCCTGGTTACAATTATAGAAATATTTTCGGAATAGGAAGTTTTGAGACTGGAGATATAAAGAATCGATTGCAGTAAGTCGGATCTGTAGGAAGTTTTCTTTCATATCATATTCAGATGCCTGAACAGCTAGGCGCCTTAGATTTGTCTACCTCTAAATGGTGCGATTCAATTCACATTATAGTGAGGAATGCGCTGATAGAGCCTGTCTGTCGTTAACGGGCGTTGAACAAATAGACGGCGTTAGTATTTCTTATCGGTGCGTCGTCGCTAATGAAACACAATTTACTCCGGCGCGATAGGCGCCTCGTATCTTTCATCTGCATTCGGCTCATGGTAGGAGCAACTGCTTTCTTCCTAATCTGTTGCGTTTTCACTGAAGTATCTACAGGGTCGAGTCAAGACGTGCCAATTGTATTTGGATCGAACGGCGTTTGCACTTGAAAATGTTAATATCGCATTGTAATGATCCGCTATTAAACCTTCATTATGGTACGTAACTCGACCATTCCAAACCGTCAGACCATTAATACGGCTGCCAAATGCCATCTGATTATTTACAATGAAAATATAAGAATAGCAGCTAAATATTCAGTTTGCTTGGGGTGTAGCTGAATTTCGTAGAAGAATCGTACCGCACATGCTCCGCATTCAGGTTACTTTCTGACGTCACGGCGCGCCGTCTGACGTCATTCACCTGCCGTCACCTCTTTCCGACGCATTGCACACTTCGTTCGTGCCCCGCTTTGGTCTCGATGACCCAACGAATCGCCCTCCTCCCTTCGTCTATACTTCGTCCATCTCGTACAACGTGAAAAGCGGATAAAAGTGACTGCGCGGAGACAGAAGCGGATACGGAAAAAGGGAACGGCTGGGAATAAGATGGAGAGGACATTTAGGTTGGGTTACGTTACCTTGCTAGTCCGCGATCCTATTCCAGCTCCGTCTCCTGATCTATACACGCTCATACATAGATTTCGGGCAATGTTTTTCCGCAGAGTGCATCAATTCTGCAGAGTCATCTTCATCCCTCTTTTCGTCTTTTGTCGCTTTGACACTGTTCATCCTTGGTCACTTGAGATTTTCTTGCATTTCTCTTCCTCGGTAGAAGAATAGTCTGAGTAATAATATCGTTGCCCGAAGATCGTCATTTATATAAATTATGGATGTAACTTAATGTAATGAGTATGGTACTGTTGCTCAGGCTCTCAGTTCCATTCTCGTTTTTCGCTAAATTTGCCTGCACCATTTTTTAAACAATTACGCGTACATTTTTCTCCTAGCAAATTAAATAATTAAGATAGACTATCTTCCAGATCACGGCTGAAGAAAACATCAACTCCGCCTAAGGAGCTAAATCGTTGGCGACTATGCAGCCGAGAATTGTATTGCTAATTCAACTCATCGGGTGAATCCAGCAAAATGAAATTTTACTCGTTACACCGTGGAATCACGTTAATAAGGAGCGAGTAACGTCGCTAAGAAGTCCCATCGTCGGAGCGCTGTTGAGAAGGACTCCAACCGACTTTAAGAGTCGTAGGCTCTAACGAGCAAGTGTTTCTCTGTACGACATGCAGTTTGCGGCCTATTGATTGATTGATCGATTTGCTTGCGTCACGGCTTATTTTAAGCCAACGGTGCTTTTTGTGCCGTACTATTCCGAGGCTCCGTGCCAAAAGTAGGATACTTAGGAGCAAAGCAGATTAAGGCGGCCGGCGGTCCCCCTTTCCCTTGACAAAGTTCAACCTTTTGTTGAACCCATGTTTCACATGACGGCCTGCGAACATATTCGGATTTCCGTACAGTTTTTATGCAATTTGATAGGAAAAGATATAATAATTTAGGGAAGAACATTTTGAGTCTTTAGCCCATGCATCGCGTAAGCACACTCTGATTATAATGTACTGATACATCGGGTGGGTACATTTGGACTGCAATACCTTAAATTAGTTTGAGTCATTAACTTTCCTATGTCCATTTTAAGACAGTATTGTCAGCATATACTGTAATACTTTCCAATACTGTCAACGTACCTTTTAATATTCTATTCGTATTGGCGTCAACTCAAACTATCAGATGAATTATTTTTTCACATTGAATGGAAGTAGATACCCAAATTGAGTGAATCATGCCAACGCTCCGATAAATATTTAACTCGATTTTACTAAAGTTTTTTTCATTCTCGACGAGTTTCCTTTTACACGTTTCTCGCTCTTTGAACATGTGTCTTCACTGTTGCAACCATAATTAATACGGCATATCGTTTTGACGGCAAAAGGAGAAAAGAGAGCGAAGATTTATTATCGCACATCATTCGTCGCGACTTTACCTAAGTTTCAATGGCACCGTTACTGATAAGACGCTCGCTCGGGATAAATATCATTATCCGCGGACGAGGTATGTACATACACGCGATCTATCACGTGTACGTACGTGCCCGGTTCTTCGTCAACCTGTGTCGACTCAGTATATGCCGACGTTGAGAATCGAAAATATATTTTCATTTGAAAGTATTTTGTTATGTAGGAATACAACAAACGCTCCGTTTTAACAACAAATGATTTCCATAATGAAACGTTCGTAATGAGGTATTTTGATTCCTTTTTTTCTCTATTCACCCCACTTTTTCTTGTAGTTTTCTTAATTTCGTTTTTCCATTGATCTTAATTAATTTTGTTTCCGTCAACAGTATCATCTCTCATACAATGATATTACTCATTTCAATGATAAATTCTATTTGTACGACACGTTATACCACCCATCAGAGGAAAGGGAAGAGTTTTTTAACAAATGAAGTTCCAGTCAAATCCTTTTTCGACTTTCCGCGAACTTCTTGAAATACTCTGGATTTTTCGCAGACTGCACATGAAAGACGACTGAACGAACCAGCGTCGTCCAACTGGAAATTCGATCTGTTCCTTTCGAAGGTTCTCGACTAGCTTTCATTCTCTTCAGTGTAGTACTGTTCGACTCCTCGCTTTTCTCGCGACGCGTACGTTCGTTAGCGCGTTTATTAACGCAATTGCACGGTAGGCGCGAGTCACGACGCCTCATATTGCCTTCTGGAAGCTGATACTCGCAGATTCTATCCACACGAAACTAGGTCGTGCTGACGTGAATTACAGTCATCAGCTGTGACGCCGCTATATCATTCTTTGGACAGAAGTAGGCAACGCGTGCGATGCGATGCGGTAATAGAGTTATTGAACGAAAAAGAGCGCGCCGCGATCTAAACTGTTGCGATCGTTAAAAATCGCCAACTATCCCACGATTCAACGTAATCGAAGTAATAGCAAAGGTGGCTAGGCAATCTTCTTCAATGAATTTAGTTGGCACAACGCATATTTCAACTGATTTAACTATATTGAGCATATAGCGCTGTGGCACAGAAATTGATAAACCGAATAGGCAATGAACAGACGTCAATAAGACTACGCGCAATAACCTTGGCATACCAGTCGCGTTGAAACATAATGCGATATCACGACTGACCTGACAAGATCGCGCAAAAATTCTCGATCAAACTTTTGTTCGGCCTTAGCAACTAAATATTGTACGATCGAGACAAAGGAAGAGCGGGTAGGAGGGGGAGGGGCAGTGTTGTGCGGAAGCGCACGTTGGAGTTAACCCTTGGCAGGTGCAACCCCAACAAACTTTGCCAACCGTCGGTCGATCGTTTCACGCTTTAAGATTTTTCGTGGCCACGTTCATTCCTTCTGGTCCGCGTTCCCGAACGAAAAGAAATGAGAGACAGTAAGATTAATCCGAGTATTGGCAAGGGAAGCTTCATCGAGGAGTACTCGGCGTGAGGTGGTTGGCAGGCGGCAGGCAGGCGGCAGGCAGGCACATGATTGTGTCGCTTCAAGCAAATGGGGGAGAGTGTGCGAAAGGGATAGAGGGAGACTCCGAGAGAAGTGTGAGAGAGACAAGAATAAAGATCGTATTGGACGTTGACCCGCAGCACTCAACTGTTGCTCCCATTCGCGCATCCGGGAACGCGTGAAGGGAGGGACCTAGGGAATCTGATAATGGAGGAGCATTCTGTTAGGTCC
Source organism: Cryptocheilus praepositus (assembly GCA_033815515.1). Classification (NCBI taxonomy): domain Eukaryota; kingdom Metazoa; phylum Arthropoda; class Insecta; order Hymenoptera; family Pompilidae; genus Cryptocheilus; species Cryptocheilus praepositus. Next base: position 399,630 of record JAWWQZ010000314.1, read on the forward strand.
GTTCTACTGCCGACAACCCTGTGCAAGCCTTCCCCTTCGTACATTTTCCTAGCTCCGCCGCTACCTTCGAACGAGGCATTTGCAATGCTCCGCGTAGATAACATCGGTTACTGCGATAGTGTAGGTGGAATAAGCTGTCGTTCGACGATGGCTGCTCCTACCTTTGTATAGACGTCTTCTTGTTTGATCGATATTTCAAAGGTCTGTGGATTACGTAAAGCAGATGTCTATTAAATATGTGGTCAAGTATCCAGGATATATTCGTCAAATTATTACCAATATAAATTGTAGGTCATTTAGTGGGTATATTTAGTGTTGTAATGTTCCTTTCGATACATACAGTGAAACGTTTTATACTTCGCGTTAGGTGTCACATACACTTGATAACATGTAGTTATTCGCCTTTCTATATATTTCGGTATAAAACCTGAAAATGGCTTTCACGATAATTCTAGACACGTAGGACTCACGCAAGGACCTAATCATAGCCTTTGTAGAAGTTCGTTCGATAAATCATTAAGGACGGGAGTCGATAACCAATGCGGTTTACGAATTAATGGAATTTTCTAGTGTGGAGTAATAGAATAATGTAATTCGGGTAGCTTACACAGTATCTCTAGAGATTGTTCGTTGATTTGAGGAATAATATAGTTTGTTGTTCAGTGTCCATTTTTCACGTTGGAAAGTTAATTGAATATCAAAACTATTTACATATTGTACATGCCTTGATATTTCTTCATAATAGGGTGGGGTATGACGCTTTACTACTACCCCATCCTTTCGGTCGATATTTTTCTATCTACCATGATCTACTGAACTTGGTAGCTTTATCCTGAAAGCTCAGTCGGCAAACCAGCCGAAACCTTCGAACTCTAGCGTGAGTTTGTAAATTGACAAGCGCCGTGGCGCAGTGGTTCTTGGCGACAGGATTGAAGTAATCTATTGTAGTGTACAATACTGCAGCTGCCTGACGTGTCAAAGAGGCAAGTTTACTTAACGAACGGTTGCGCTGCTTGCAAACATAGCAACCGTTTGTTAACATCCATACTATAAGATACTTGTTAATAGACCGCAGGCAATATGCCGTTTTCGAGATTCTGGAGAAGTATTGAATGGTCATAGGTGAGGAGGCCGGTAGTAGGCGGTGCGCGTCTACGAGTCCAGCAGGAGTTGGCAAATTGGGAAGTCTGCCGCCTCCGCCGCCAGTGGGCAACCTGTCACAGAGACGACAATGGCGTCCTCTCGGCACCGGTAGCTAGCCAGTTGGTACACGGGCGCCGTGGCGCCAGCGTCGCTTCTCCACTTGTCCTTCCGTCCCCTCTACTGCCGTCGTCCGCCCGGCCGGCCTTCTCCGCGAAACCACGTCCTCCCTGGGTGTGGTTCAAGACCGTCGTGGCGACTCTGCCTCTATCGCAGAGTGCGTTTCCTTCTGTCCCCGTCATATCCATGTGTCTGGCGTCTCCTTCTGTCTTCGTCGTTCGTCACTCGTGTCTCCTCGAAATCTTCTCGTGCATCCACGCGACTGGGCCACCCCGCGAGTTCAGTGAAGTTGCGCGCGAGCAAACTCCAGAGCAGTAAAAGTGCGAGAGTTCGAATAGTCGCCTGGATAATATAGAGGAAGAGTCGAGTGCGAAGACGGAGAAGAGGGAGAGAAGGAGAGGAAAAGGGAGCTGTCGAGTGTTCTGTGTGTGTGCGTGCGTGCGTGCGTGCGTGCGTGTGCGCTAGAGGGTAGAGAGAGCGAGTGCGAGAGAGTGAGACGGGAAAGAGTGAGAAAGAGAGATAGAGTGGGGTGAGCCGCGACTGTTCATCGATTCGTCGCTTCTACGGTTCTGTGAACGCGGCATAAAAAGGGAGTCTCACGCCAATGAGGAGGGCGTTTGACTAGTACCGAGGTCCTAGTTGCGCCTCGCATGTGTAATCGTGTCTGTTTGCGTTTTCGCGTGCGTTTCGCGTGCGTTTCAGTGTGTGTGCGCCGTATGAGTCGGTGCACAGTGGCGTGCGTTCGTTTGTGCACGCTTGACAAGTGAGATCTACTTCCGGTGTCTCGTTGAAGGAAATCACTGGAGTCTCTCTCGACTTCCTCGTTCTTTCATACTCTCCCTTCCCCACTTCGTCTTTTCCAAGCTTCACTCTTTGCCGTCTCTATCAAGACGCAAGATTTCATGTCGCTTATTCATCTCTGGCCCTTTTTTCCTTCGCTCTCTCGATCTCGTTTCTTCCTTCCTTCTCCTTTTCAGAACTAGCTCATTCTCAGTCGAGACTCTTCATAGGCGGCGCAACCTGGCGGTTTGCGGTAACGGCATTCTCTACGCTTTCGATCCGCTGCTGGACGTTGCGTGCAGAAAGGTTATGCTCCTTTGGGCTCGATGACGCTCTGACAGCAGAGGAACAGGGACGGAGAGTGTAAGTGGTCCCTCACGCGTGTGCCGACTACCCTTTGTAGTTACCCGACACTTCCACCCACCTCAATTTCCACCTCTTTCTTTATCGCCGATCGAAACTTACGTTTCCCACTGCACTCCCATAGCTTGCATCTTTTTCTGTCCAGCCTAGTCAAGCCGCTTATACTTCGCCCACGCTTTTCCATGTCCGTCGGTTATTTGTTTTCTTCTTTCCGCTCGTTTACTTCCTTAGAGCTTGTTTTCTCTATGGCTTTTTTCCCCCTCATGTCCACGATCGTTCGACGCACTTCTGTCTCACTTTTACAGATTTCCTTCCCTTGCTCTCTTCTCTTTCTCACTCTCTTCGTCTCTTCTCTTCTCACTCTTCGCCCGGCGTTCCATTCTACCCTCGCGCGTGCGCTGAATGCTTTTACCGGCTCCTGAAAATGAGAACACCTTGCGTTGGATCGACAACCCCCGGTTTCCCCGGGTTGTGAGACCTTTTGGAGGTAAAGGACGCTCGTTGGTAACGGGCGCCCGGTACCAGAGTGAACATTTTGGGTTCGCAGCGTCACTCGCATTCTAAACGATCAATTCCCGTTCGTTCCGGATGGGTTAACGTGTTTCGCTCGGGGTGCAACGAGTGGATAAACTGAACATCTTATAGAGAAACTTGTTAACTGAATTCCGTATGGTCGAGTCGATGAACGAATGAGGAAAGCTTCCTTAAAGACGTAGGCATTAAGGTTATGCATGTTTTTTTTTTAATGTTTGCTATACTTTTTCTGTTTGATTGCTGCGATTATGTTATGAGTCGTGGGAAAAGTTAATGACAGCCATGTAGAAGTGTCATTCACTTTTACGATCATGTCTTAGTATTTTTATTGGCATGTCGCACAGAAAATAGTGACATGTGTGCCAATTAGTAAGTTACACGAAGTGAACTTATCAAATACGACATATGGATATGTAACACATCATCATCGAATAGTATACATATTCAGTTAAGTAGTTTCCCAGTCAGGTAATTACAAAGTTTCGGTAATTCCCGAGAGAACTGTGCGAAGTTATTTCCGTCGAAGTGTCTGCATATCTTATAGTAATTATAGCGTGAAGTGATTTGCGTCGTCTTCTCGTAATTTTGCACAAAATCGAAATACTGTTCTTACTGTTTGAAATACATTTTAATACTTATGGAAGTTTCTCAGCAACAGCCCTTCTACAGAACGTTATACATTTACAGATATATGTCGTTATATTTAATTCCCTCGAATTTTCATCTCCGGAGTCGATTTTGCCTATCTGTTTCGTTGAAAAATAGGCAGCAGCGTCCGATTATTTAGTCTGTGTTAGGAACATAAGAGTGCTTATAAAGCAACGTGTTTCATTCGGAGCGCAAAAGATTGACTAACGCCGATTTCTTATTTCGCAGGGGTGGCAACGGTCTCGCTAGGAGGAAGTGTCGAAGGTGGCGCGTGGGGTGGGCGAGTCGGCGGTGGTCTGGCCCAGGTACTTCCGGTGGTAACGACAAGATTGCAGTCGGCGTCGACATCATCGCCATCATCGGTTTTTGCGGCGGAGGAGGACGCAGAAGAAGAAGAGCCAGCGGCAACTGGCAAGAAGGAAGAAAGTGGAGCGGGGCGGTCGAGATTAGCGGACCATCAGCAGGATCTACTTCCGTTCGCCGGGGGTGGAAAATTCGAGGGAGGCTGCTGGCCACCGGAAGAAGCGCCGACGGCGTGACACCAGCTCCGCCCCCGTCCTCCAGCTTAAGTAAAAGCTCATACACGCACATACCCTCGCCGGCCCGGAAGCAAATACAGACTTCGAAGAGGACTCTGGAGACGGTCTGACAATTCCGTTGCGCGACACCCCTCTTTTCATCCCCAGCAGCGGACCTTCCGCGACTTCCTTTTCCTCGTACGACATCCGCTGGTCAACATGAACGAGCTTGACAGCCTTCGGCAGGAGGCGGAAACCTTGAAGAATGCCATTCGCGTAAGTTTCTGCCATGGTTGTCGGTTAATGGGCTTGTTCTGCTTTCTTATGGAACGATTTCCGCATTTTCTCTCAATCAACGGCATATCGGCAGAAATCTTTGGAGTTTCTTCGTAAGGATAGTAGCGTTCTTAGTTGAAGTAGTTCGAAACCCTGGAGAACACTATTCGCGTAAGTTTTTGCTATGGTTACCAAGGGAATTTGTTGGGTGGCGGTTGAGGGGTTGTTTTGTTATGAGGCAATTTGGTCATTTTCTCTCGATTTTCCACTATATCGGCGGAAATGTTTTAAATTTCTTTATAACGATTGTAGTGTACTTAGTTGAAGTAGTTGTCCTTGGTGTTTTATGTTATGAACGGATCCGGATTCAGGATGGATCGTTGAGGTTTTTTATTTGAGAATTACGCACTGCCAGTATTTTTCTTCCTCTCTCTCACTTCTGTTCGCTTCTCTAATCCTTTTCGCAATGTGGACTCCCGTATCAGAGTGGCTTCCTGCCGACGAATTATCTTTGAACCGTGAACGATAATGACGGCCCGAAATGCCAAGCGACAACCACGCTACGCAAGTGAAAAGAAGATAATACGAAGCTTTACCCACATGAAAATTTTAATTTTCAATGAGCTTGTTCGAGTAAAAATCGAAAATGTTAGTGTGCTCAGTAGACGTTCTCGTCCAGATATAAGGAGGTACTTCACATTTCTCATTCTTTGAATTCGTTCGGGTTAAATCGCTCGAAATCGGATAATATAACCCATACCCCGTCTAAAGACATTTAAAATGTTCATTTCCCTAGTACAAATTTTGCACTTTGAAACTAGTAGTATCATCCATTTTTCTTCTTCGCTGTGCATTCTCGTCAGTGCTCACAGGGATGTGGGAGGTTAGTGAGATGGGTGAGAGGACGGGGTTAGAGGAGCGACCCTTATCGCGTAACGTGGACATCCTTACCACCTTCGCTCTTTTTGCTCCTTCGCTGTTTGTTGGCAGTCTCCACAATGCCGTTAGAGGACAAAGCAACAGTTCTACGTGCAACAGCGCTCAGCCATTGTCTACGAAGATAAAAGTTTCGGTTCTCTCTCTCTCTCTCTGTTCGTTCCTTCCTCATTCCTTCACTGTCTCTGTCACTCTCCTTCGGTCGCTTCTTCGCGTCAACCTTTTCCTTCTCATCTTTCTAACTCTCATCCATCTTTCACCCCCCGTCGCCGAAGTACACTTGGCACTAAACACGACCGACCCCTATTCAGTCCTCGGTAACGAGTCAGCGACTTTCCTCCTCTTTATTTTGCATTTCACCGAAAGCCGAGCACCTTCCAGCGTAAGATCGACATCGCGACAAGTACTTGCGCAAAAGTTGCTTCGCTTTTCACTTCACAAAGTACTTCACCATCGAGGGGTCAAATAGGCTTCTTCCAGTTTCTACGCTGCTTTGGTTGCACGTCGAGTAATAACAACACCTAGGTGCTTCCAGTTAGTTCTTTATCAATGCTATTCTTATTTTCATTGTGAATGAAAATTAGCTATGGATTTAGTCATGTAGCATTTTCTTAATATCGCCACATTTTCAAATAAAAAAAAATGTTGCAGTGCGCATAAAATATTTTTCTTCTCTCTACTTTGAAGCTTTTTTACTGTCTTGCGAGTATTTTCGATCATGTAAACTGCACGAATCCCTGTGTTATGATGTTTATTCTATGTAATTAGATCTCTTATGGGTTTTCTGGCCTTGCGTCACGTTTATTTTACGTGATAAACTCATTTGTTCTGCGATTGATGTCAGTCTTCGCTTCGACATCGACCACCCATACTTTCTCTAACGCTGTACATTATGAATTTTTATAATTCAATTCCATCTCTAGTGTGCGTGACCCGAGGTATATACACGTAAAAGAAATGATTTAAAACACCTTTGACGTATCGGATTGTCGATTGTTATTACATCGGAGAGACCTGGATTCAGATTGTCATCATTCATCATTCCATGCAGAAAGAATGTAACCGTGATATAGTCTGACAATTCAATATAGGCGGTCGCATCTATCAAATCAAAATTGATGAAGTTGAAAGTAAAACGTCTCCAATGTTGGTTGGCATGTACTCTGGTTCCGATTCTGACAATATATCACGCCATGCACAATGAATACAGTGGAGAATCCGTTGAGCAATATAATGAATAAATGTTGCATTTGACAAGTCGACGTCACGGAGATTACTACTCCACCTGGACAGATATTATGTAACGGACTCGTGGATGTCTCTACCCGTAAATCTCGTCACGTGTCGCCCGCTCGTAGATCTGACGCGATCGGAATAAAAACGGGATGCGATTCTGCGAGCGCGCGGAACGCGTGAATGAAAGTTCAAGGACGACATAGGAAGAGGATCTCCCGAGTTGTTGGACGGGAAAACCGCTCATCGCGGCGAAATGGATATTGCTTGATCCCAAACGATGTTACTTGGCTCAATCAGTGTGCATATCACGCGATGCCGAGCATTTCATGCACTCAGCCTGGCTATCGTCAAATTTTTTCACTCCGTTCTACACCGTGTATCAAAATCTTGTCTCGGCTATGCTGTATAGTAGATTTTTATCTTGTCTTCTATCAATAACAGCACGTTATCCCAAACAGGTTTACCGCAAGCTTAAATAATGTACGTTTTCATGAACATGGATGAAACTGGTAGTCACGAAGTTGTAAGTTGTTGTAAGTTAAATTACCGGCATATTGATCATTTGCACAATATTCTTTCTTATGTCAGACGTGGTTTTCAAGTTATACTCGCTCTCGTTGGTTTAACGATATGAGCAACAGGAATTTTTTATTGTTTATATGATTAATGTCGCTAGTACGAAATTCTCTAGTGAAAAATAGTCATCGATGGTCACATGTTCTCTGCATACTGGCAGGAACTTATGCTGGTTCATATCTTACTCGTTGCAAGCTGATCTGCCGGCTTATTGATCATTTGTACAATATTCTTTTTTACCTCGAGCGCGGTTATCAAGTTATGCTTGCTCTTTTTAGTTAAACGGTATAGGCAACAGAGCTTTTTAATAATATCTAAGTTTAGCGTGTTAGCGGGATATTTAGGATGTTTATGTGATTAATGTGGCCAGTATGAGACCCTCTGGTGAAAAATGGTGAACCATGGCAATGTTCTCTGTATGGTGGCAAAAAGTTGAGGCGAATGGCGGTAGTGGTCGTGGTGCCGGTGGTGGTAAAGTGATGTGGTGGTGGTCGTGGTGGTAGGGCGCGGCATAACCGTCGCTTCTCTGATCAATACGCCACCATCTCTCTCTCCCTCTCTCTGTCTCTCTCTCTTTCTCTCTCTCCTCTCTCTCTCACACTCCCTCGCTCCACTCTTTCCTTCTCTGTCTTCTTTCTTCTCCTCATCTACTTCTTTCTCCCTTTTTACTCTGCTCACTCTCTCCCCCGCCTTCACGCGTCATGACACGCGTGAAAAAAACACACGTATGCGAAATATCAGGTGCAATAATGAAGCAGCGAGAATGTTAACATCTTGTTTATTGTTCTTTTTTTTATCGTAATCGTAATTGAATATTTATCGTTTCTCGGCTCAATTGTTCATTTTTTTTAAATGATCGTTCGTCTTTACGATGCAAATATAAAAGAATAACGTAGTTGAATGTTATTAAGTGACATTGGTTGATACGTTGCGAACAATCCGTTGAAGTCATTTGTCCGGGTGTGCATCCGATTTCTGAAGTATACTCTCGCACCCCGGCAAAAGATCAATTGAAGACCACTGCATCATATTGGATTAATGACAACCAAGCTGCAACTGGTCATCGATCCTTTGAAAGACTTTTCTTGAATTCCTTTTTTTCGGATTACTAATGTTTCATACGAGTTTTGAATGTTCCACCTCTTTCATTGACGGCATAGACTTCGACGATCGACACCAACTTTTGACCTTTTCGAAGATTTATGTGTGGGCACGAAATTTACACGTGCACTGTGTTGGATGTCTTAAATGGCACGTGCATTCTACACACGATGCGCATACTTCTGCGATAGTCTATACGTTTCATGCAATTGCGTAGGTGTCGAATTTTAATTTTGAAGAAATGAGATTTGGTCCATATACGTTGCGAATCCTCGTATGACAGTCTGTACATTTGTGGAACTACGTAGGTTCGAATTTTAATTTTCAGAAAAAAAAGTATTGGTCCGTGATGTTAGTCAGAAGGTAACCGTTTTGTCAGATGATTAGATTATTAGAGCGTAGGGACTGTCTAATATTTCTGTCACTTTTGTGTTGCAGGATGCCAGAAAAGCAGCATGCGACACGACTCTGGACCAGGCCACGTCGGGCATGGAACCGATCGGGCGGATACAAATGCGCACAAGACGCACGCTACGCGGTCACTTAGCCAAGATTTATGCGATGCATTGGGGAAGTGACTCCAGGTACGCTGCTTCCGCGCTACATCCCATATTTTCTGACTTCAGTAATCGTAAAAGATATGCTATAAAAAGTTTAAACGTCAAGAAATATAAATAAAATTGCGTGTATATACAAAATGACATCATGCATGTTAACATGTTTGTTATAATTAGTTTCTAGGTGTCGTTTATTACAAATGATATTATTTATTTTGCAGAAATCTAGTCTCAGCATCGCAAGATGGCAAACTGATCGTCTGGGACAGTTATACCACCAACAAGGTTCATGCCATCCCCTTGCGTTCCTCTTGGGTGATGACCTGTGCATACGCGCCATCAGGCAGTTATGTCGCTTGCGGTGGTCTGGATAACATTTGTTCCATCTATAGTCTTAAAACTAGGGAAGGAAATGTACGGGTTAGCAGAGAACTCCCCGGACATACTGGGTACTTGTCCTGCTGTCGATTCTATGACGATAATCAGATTGTAACCAGTTCCGGCGACATGTCTTGGTGAGTGACAAAGAATATGGATAACATTATCTCTGCATTCTCTCTTCCACATTCACAAGCAATGGATAGTTATTATTGTGAATTAATAACTATTAAAATGCCGCAACTATGCATCCCGTCCAAAACTTTTCATACGGCCCTACTTCGGTTGATGCAGTATCAAAGGATCTTTGCATTGATTGAAAGTTGACATTAATCGGGAATTTAATACGTGTAACCGTCAACGTAATGCGGCCTTCACGTTTATAACGCAAGACCCATCGAGGTAGTAAGCCGTTGCGAATTGCAAGCCATATAATCCTTCAGAGCCACCACAAGAAGGCCAGCTGGCCCGCGCTATTCCCATAACGATCGTGAAAAGAAGTAATCAGCAAAACACCATTCCCCGTTCGTCACCTGCCTGTCCGTCCTCGGTCCTTGAGAGTGGTAATTAAGCCGTAAACATGGCAGTTCGTAGCTTAATACATTGTGACGCAACTGATTCTGATTCAGTGCTCTGTGGGACATCGAGACTGGACAGCAGTGCACCTCTTTCATCGGACACACGGGCGACGTAATGTCTTTGTCGCTTGCACCTGATACGCGCACTTTCGTCTCCGGTGCGTGCGATGCTAGTGCAAAACTTTGGGACATTCGCGAAGGATCTTGCAAACAGACTTTCCCAGGGCATGAGAGTGACATAAATGCCGTCACGGTAAGTGCCTTCTCTCTGATACGGTGCACCATCTTTATCCAGTCTCACTTTATAAACACTGCAATTTTTCATTATGGGACTGTTCAACAATAATCATTCCGTTTCTTCTATGAAACTACTCGTCAACGTTTCATTTTCTTCTGATACTTCAGTTGTGCGACTAGTATGCGTCGGATAATATTTTTAATGGTATGAGCTCATAGAATTAGATTGGGTTATGAACATATTATACGGTTTCGACAGCATTGCTACAGAAAAACATAAGTTTTCATAACTTTTTTAATTTCAAAGTAAGAGGAACACACATTCTCGTGCAGTCTTAATGAAATTGTAAAATTTTCTTCGAAACTCTCGCACATAGATATATTTTTCCGATTAGTTGTAATATTTTCCACTTTCGCAGTTGAATATTCACACATTTCTCTTCTATGAAAGCTTGAAATTTTATATGATACAAAGACTCTACCTTCAATGATTCATAATACTGTTATATAAGGATCCTTGACCGGATAATTGATTTGTACGTGTATATCAACAGTTCGGAAATTTTTAGTAGTAGTAGGTTGATTGACGTCACATAAAATTAGGAGTTGTACACAAATCTGTAATTTTTAGGTGCCAATATTCGAGAAAATATTTCCGTTTGTATTTGAATACTTCGAAAGTTTTTATCATAAAAGGTTTGCTGGTGTACTAGTAGGGCTCTGTAACTGTACTGTTTTACTTTTATACAGTTCTTCCCGAGTGGATATGCTTTCGCAACCGGCTCGGACGACGCTACTTGCAGACTGTTTGATATTAGAGCGGACCAGGAGCTTGCGTTGTATAGTCACGACAATATCATATGCGGCATTACGAGTGTAGCGTTCAGCAAGAGCGGCAGATTATTGCTCGCCGGTTACGATGACTTCAATTGCAACGTGTGGGATTCCATGAAGACAGAGCGAGCTGGTACGTTTTTAAGTGCCAGGCGTTTTTTTAAGGTCGAGCGTAATAATCGTACGGTTACTGCGCTGGCCGTTGCTTCTTGAGAGAAGAGAGATTCATTATTAGGTCCTTCTCTCGTACCCTTCTCCTTCGTACTTTTATCAATTCATCCTTCTTGCTGTTGCCTTATTGCCCAGACTTTCTCCCTCTTCCATCTTTTTCGTAGTTGCTTCGTTATTCATCCATTATATAGAGATTGTTTCTAAAATTGTCGTTATATTTAAATTATGGTACACTTATAGACAACGTTGGCTTTAGTTATACTCGCATTTTTTCGACTATTTTGGCCTTTACGAAATCAGGTTGGCTTTATTTTTACTTTTTGTTGCTTTGGGTCTTTATGTAGGAATTAGACTGAAAAGTTTGTTTTCATCACGTCTTACATTAGAACTGCCTGTAAGTTTACACAGGTGTACACTTATCAACTTTTAGTCCTTGTCAGTATGCATCGTTTTTATCTCACTATTCTGCAGTATATTGCTTATCATTCACCATGTTTAACAATATCTTTTTGCCATTACAAATAATTTTTAAAAAGATCCATCCTTTTACGCGACAATATTTAAAGCACCACTATTCTTTAACCTCGCTAGACGAAAGTCCTGCTTCGGTAAAAAATGACACTTCACATCTTCCCTCGAGATTCCACCTTCCACAGGTTTTACAGTCCTCAGCTTAACATCAAGAAATATCCCAACAACCCGCTTAAGCACACATCCTGAAGATAATTCCTTGAAACGCTTGAAGCTCGGCCTGAATCGTTATCTCGGCAGAGAAGACACACGAATATGTGGCGTTCTTTCTAGGAATCCTCGCCGGGCACGACAACCGCGTTTCCTGCCTCGGCGTGACGGAGGACGGCATGGCCGTAGCGACGGGCTCTTGGGACTCGTTCCTACGCATCTGGAACTAACTTGGAGTTCCCCCCAAGACGTTCCTCCAAAGAACCAACTGCAGCCAATCAGCGTACAGTATAAGCATCAAATACCACCACCTGACCACTGAGCAAGGCGGCACGCCAGCATCAACGACGACGCTGGCGAACAACTCGCCAGGTATACCGGAGTTGACACTGATTAGAAATTTCGGACACTCGAGCAGTAACAGCAGCAGCAGCAGCAGCAGCGGCAGCAGCAGCAGTAACAGCAGCAGCATTAACATCAACAATAACAACAACAAATATAGCAGCAGCAGCAAGAGCCACGAAGGCGGCAGCAGCGAATCCAAGAACGTTTTGGGTTGTGGTGGTAAAAGAGACTACCGGAGGCGATTCGTCGACTTGAACTGGCGGCGTGGCAAGGTCGGCGATAAGATCACTCGCGAGTATCAGCGCTTCTGAGCGAACGGCGAGAAGAGCTGTGGAGAAATCTGATGAAAGAGGAAGACAGAGTGAGAGCGTGAGCGAAAGAGAGGGAGAGAGAGAGAGAGAGAGAGAAAGAGAGAATGTGACAGAAGCGTGTGGAGAAAGGAAGAATGCGTTTAAAAAGCGGAAGAGGAAGCACCAAGGTCCATCCTAACGGCGGGGCCAAATCTCTTCGCAATGCGCGTACTTCCTTTTTCTCGTGCCCCTCCCCCACCCTTTCTCGCGAACACACACAACAAATGCCCGCGAACCTCCGACACAAACACGCGCGCTGTTATTTGCCTTTGATATAGCTTCTCCTCTCGGCCGAATCTTTCTCGCAAAATGGATCAAACTAGGCAAACACGAGACAAAATGACACATCATACACAAGTACCAAATGACACATACGCTCACACATACATACACGCGCGTCGAGGGGTTTTGATATGAGCACAAAATACGATAAAAAACACGCGCACACATATGAGACACATGACTAAATCCGCGCACAGGGAGTGACGATTAGGGAGGAACAGATGAGACAGTGAGAATATGATAAAGACACAAAAGAGCACACAGGTTCCGCGCGTTCACTGCCGATTGAGGCATGCTAGAAGAGGCCGCGCTAAAAAGGCGGTCGATTTATGTTCTTTTTAACGTGCACGAAAAACGTGTCGTACTGCACGAGCCACGATAAAATCGGAAGACGAGTGACGAGTGAGAAAGGCCGCGACGGGTAAGAATCACGGAAAACGGTAGCTGAAATTGACTGATGGAGACGAGGCAAGATTTTACGGTATGTAGAAGGAGTAAGATAACGCGGACATAGCGCGAACGTTGCATTTATGCAACCTCTACGCACACAGACGCACGTATTACATCGATACGCATCAATAGGGAAATATCGTACATTCGCACACGGAACGTGAGAGAAAGAGTGACGGGCGTTCTGATAACGAGGCGTTTTATACCACTGACGAGCGTCGTGGATTGCCCCCAAAGATTCCTGTATACATATATCTACGTATATGCATACACATACGTCGAAGTCACACGCATCCAGATTCGTGAGTTCTATTTTTCAGTTTAGCACCTTCATTGAAACTTGAGCGCGAGTAACTATTGTAGATCAAGGAAGAAGTGTCTAACGTGATTCACTTTCTCGTTGAACAGTGACCGCCGATTTTGCACCGATTCACCTTAGTTGGTTATTACCTTTCTTTCCCTTCTCGTAGATCTATCGTTATTTATTTTGTATAGACCTCTGTCATAGGCCGTCCTATCGTCCTTGTTCGAGAGTAAGAGAGAAAGTGCCGAAGAGCGTGTTTGAAGAGAAAAAGAAACTTGCGACAAATTCACGTTAAGAAGAAGGAAGAGAGGAAGGTGGAGCGTGTCAGATGTGTGCGAGAGAGAGAAGAGCGAGAGAGTAAAAGAATGTCGAAGGTGCGGCCCATTGCCGATCAAAAGAGCTGAAAGAACCGAAGCGAGGAAAATACGGACGTTCCTCAAAATCGCTCCTTTCCAATTTTTTCGTCGCGTAGCTTTTAACTTTCACACATACCCCTGCCCCAGGTCCCGAATGAGTAATAATAATGAATAAATAAGTAAGTAAGAAATCGACAAAGACTGGAAGCGATGAAGACGAAGGAGAGAAAGAGAAAGGAAGAGAAAGAGCGAGAGAGAGAGAGAGAGAGATATGCTGTCCGATTAACGAGTGTTTATTGTACCTCGCGGCGGAGTCACGATGACGATGATGACAATGATAATGATAAACGACGACGAATATATATACGCAATCAATAACGCGAAGGATCAGCGTGTGCGCGCGTGAGACGAAAGACGAAGGGAGAGTATTTAATATAAAGAAAAAAAAGTGTAATCGTTTAGTTGTAGCCTCTATCATCCTCTATTTTCCCCGGACGGAATCGAGCGAGAAACGAGAGAGAGGAGCGCAACTTTGACTCTCGCCGCGATGAAAAGAGAGTCCTCCGCACTCTCTCCACTGAATTTCGCGATTCTCATTAAGCAAAAAAAAAAAAAACGCCACCGACTCGTGTATCCTCGTTCGACGTTTCGAGCGAGGAAGGCGGCACGCGCTCTCGATTAATTTAAAAAGAAAAGAAAAAAGCACAAAAAAAACACGATCACAGTAGCGCCGTGTTCTCAAGTTCCTCTGAAATAGGACCCAAAGAATCACGGATCGATGAGGAAGAGCCGCGAGACCAAAATCTCCCTCTGTTTTTAACCTCACCCCCCCCCCCCCCCCCCCCTTCCTAATTCTTTTCCGCCCACCATCCTACTCTTTTTTTATTGTTCGTAACGTCTTTTGTAAACTCGTGTTGGTACCTTCTCCGATTCGCCATTTCCTTCATCTTCAACCCCTGATTCCTCGCCACTTACCTCCCCCACAACTTGTACACCCGCATCCCTCCTTGCCTACCCCTCCTACCCTTATTACTCTGCCCACTCTTTTTGTCGAAAATAGGTGTTTAAAACTGTGTATGCATTTAAAATAATAATATTAATGATAATGATTAATATTAATATTAATGATGATTGTAATTTATAACTATTAATATTTAATATATAAGTATCTAAAGAGGTAACGATGGATCACTTGTTCATATACCGCAGGATTATGGTTCAATCGCTTTCCGGCGACCACGCACCCTTTTACGCTTTTTTTTTAATTTTTATTATTATTATTATTATTTGTATTATTACGATGATGTACACTTGATTCCTTCCTCTCTCGCAGTTGATCTTCTTTTAAGTATACGGAAACATTCGCTGTTCGATATCATCTACTTTCGTCCAGCTTCAGTTTTTAGTTCACGTTGATTGTGATCTTGAAACTTGGTTTTGGAACCTATGTTTCGTAGATTTTCTTTGTTGATATCGTATCGGTGGCGGTACGGTTTGATAAGTTTTCGTCGTTTCGGCTTTCCGTTCTTCATATTTACGTAGCGTACGGTCGAATCGGAAGTAATGGAAAAAATGTGCCGGAAGTAAACGGAATGCGAGAAGAGATGGCGTGGACTCCGGAACGCGACTGCCAAATAATACGACATAAAAAAAAGAAACACATTTATTTCCTAGTAGGAGAAAAAGCATATGTGACAACAAGAACAACAACGGTGAAAGAAGACGACAATGAAAATCTTCTCGGAGAATTTTTAAAAGTGAACAAAAAAAATGAGATAAAACGTTACACACGTTCTAGCGTCGGGTTCCAAATATATTTGCTCGAGCGACATTTGTAATCGGATTTTTTTTTATATACATAACTCTCTTCGACTAATCTTGCTTATATCGATATGCTCTATATTTTCTAGTGACCAATCAGATAAAACGATATAAAGAAACACACGCGCGAGTAATAATGATAACAAAAATGACGACTTCTCTCTCCGTTACGACCGAGGAGAACCTTATTCCTTCGATTCTCTGTGACAATATATTTTCCGTGTTGTCTCATCGTCTCGAAGCTTTTGTTCAATTTTTAATAAAGTTGTTGCCTCTTTGGCGAGCACTGGCGATTGGATGCACGTTCTAACTTTTTTAAAACGAATATTCGTCAAACACTGTATTTTCCGAACGGGTAAAAAAAGCATTTCTACAAATCGACAACAATAACGTCTCGGACAGAGAGCGACAATGAACAACCGAAGCAGAGAAACACGGAGGAAAGGGGTCGTATATATAAAACGCATAACAAACAAATAAACAAGCAAAAAAAGAAACACAAAGTGGAAACGGAAGATCTGTGCTTTTTGTATTTTTGTGATCCCGTGGTCTTTCGACGTGAGGCGTTCTTTTTTGTACCTAAAAAGCCTCGAGCCACTGGAAACAGTATGGTTTCTTAATCCTTTGTACGAATACGAAGTAAAAAAAATTACGAAGACGGCGACGGTAACAGTGATGAAAGAATGAACATATATAGAACGTCGGCGTGAGTAACACTCAGAAAGGGAAAAAAAAAGAAAAGTTAACAAGTTATTAAGTCTCTAGTCATAGTAACGGCACGCGCAACAAGAAGCAAACAAAAAAGAAAGAAACCGTGGAACGGCAGTTCAACTGTGTAAGAGCCAAGAAACGTCTTATGTTTTATCACCCCCTTTTTAATATAAACTTCCCTTGTCGGTAACGAGCGTGCGAAAAATATAGAAAGAATGAGAGCGAGTGAGAGAGAGAAATTCGAGAATGATTATCGTTTGCTCACGAGCGAGAGAATGTAGGAAATAAAAGAGAAGCGCCAAGAGAGTAGAACGACGTGAGGGCAAGGGAAGGAAATCAGCCTTTTCTTTTCTTTCGAAACCGTAAGAGTATAAAGTGAATAAAAGTACTTGAGAAAAAATGAAACGTGGCGTTTTCGTTGATTTTTTGACCGCTTTGTCGTCGCATCTGCGTTCTCCCCCATGCGCTTTTCTCATACGGAGAGTCGACAGTTCGTCGTTTTGCGTGCTTCGCCCTTCCGGCATCTGACGATTGCGCGTTCCTCGAACTCTTGGGTCCTATTTCACGGAAAAACGACGGAAAAACGACGAGCGAAAGAGAGCGTTTGGCGTTACGACCGGAGATGTGTGAGAGGCATGAGAGAGCGCGAGTGAGTGGAGGAAAGCAAGAGGGTAAGAATGAGAGGATGACGTGAGAACGGAAAAGAAGGGACGAGTGTGCCGGCGACATTTTCGTGACTCGTTTTACAATGGACGACGGCTTTTAATCGCCGTCAGGAATACTGCCTCTTTCAAGTTATGAACAAAAAAAAAAACAAATAAAATAAAGTACGAGTATAAATATATACATATACATATAGTACATGTATTATACATAAAGAGGATGAAAAAAAACACTTATATAACGATATAAACGAGGAGAGTAACCGCTGCTATAAAGTCGAACGCGCGAGGGAACGGTTATTTGCGATTTACGAATCGTATTGTGAACGTGTGGGGAGAAGAGGAGGTCAAATCAATTGTGGATACGTTCGTCGATAAGTGACATATGTAAGGAGACGGAAATTGAGATTGAGAGAGAGCGAGAGAGAGAGAGAGAGAAACTGAGAGCAGCACGTCTTCACTGTTAAATGGTAGATAGCTACAAAGATTTCATCACTTTTTTATATATAAAAATATATATATACATATGCGTATATTAATGATAAACTAATTAAATATTTGACGGTTAGCCTAGGTCATTCGAGTTAAACGATCATCACATCTCGTCCGGAGGGACGGTCATTTTTTTTTTGTCACGGGGCACGGAATTGGCGAGGCTCATTTTCTGTCAGGGGTATCCACAGGAAGAATTCTATTACGGGTTTCAATAAAAGTTGGTTCGTCGTTTAATTAATTTCATTGAATATACATGTCGGGTCAATTCGCCAAAACCGTATTCTTTTCTAATGTTAAATCATCTGCGTTTACTGTGTACTTTTAGATGTAACGGTTACACTATGACCAATTAATTCATATTAGGTAAGTGAGTGCACCGGAAATTCCATCGAGGAATCTCATGTGGAAACTGACGTGTCTTCTTTCTCACTTTACGAACCTCCTTCGTATTAAGAGCCATCATTGAAAAGTTATACTCCGTGGATACCAGTGACATTCTTAGATTCGCCCGACACTGGTGTGGGAACAAATTCGATTCCGTCTCGACGATTCGACCTTTAGATTCACTTTGCCGCCGGGATCGTAGACGCATTAGGGATTTGATATGGGAATTTCTCTTCGTTTGATAGCTTATAGCGTGTTCCTGGGCCTCGTGACCATCCTCCTCACGCATTTATTTCCCTATTCATCGTTAATTCGCTGGATGTCTCGCATCGACGAAGAGGAATAATGGCAGGAAGTGATGGCAAAATGCTTTCGAAGTCGAGAATCGGCACAACGCTGCCTTTGACTATGAACGAGGCAAAAATGTGCTCGCTAATAGGCGAAATCGACGTTGTGCCGACTCTCAATTGGGACAAACGATTGTCCCGTTGAAGAGGTCGAATTTTGCGGTTGCATCTTGACGTGCACGCGAGCACACGCCGTGCACACATTTTGTCGGTAGATCCAGACTGAATGAGAGCGTGACGATAAAGTCGAGCAAGGCGATTTCTGAATACGCGCAAGATAAGGATAGTTCGAATTCTGGTGGCTTTTGCATCAGTTATAAAAATGAAAGTGAGTAATCGGTGAAATAATATCGCTTGCAATTGCATTTCAAGAACACCGTTTACAGGTTCTGGACACTGTTCGATTCTCACCCTTAGCTGCTTTTTGTTGACAATAACGAGGTAACTATCGTATGAAATGATAAATAACGTTACAATCAGATTTTACAAATAGTGTTTCTGCGATGAAGACGTATGGAGTGCGTTAGTTATCAAAATTCAAGTTTTTCTCGACTTCGTAAATTGCACGCAAGCATGTGTGACCGCGTGTACAAATGACAGACCAAAATAGTAAAATAGCCGGGGACAAACGTGAAAACCAAAGAAGCGCGATATAGACGCAGAAATCTAGAAACGCGGTAAACTTGCATTTAAATGAATTCTGGAGAACGAACAGTGGTAGCAATAAGCAACGGCTGACGTCTCAGAAGCACGATACAGTAACGAGCCTACCATTGTGAACGATTACAGGAAGACAGTCGAGCGTAATACGGCTGCATGTGGTATGCCCTTGTCAAAAAGGACAATGCGACAATTGCGAATTAAAGCGAACCCTACGCAACAATAAAGAAGAAGAAGAAAAGAAATGGAATATATATTGGATGAGGCACGAGAAGAATGAAAGAAAACGCTGGTCTGCGGTTATCAGCCCCATATAATCATTAATAATGATATCGGCGCTAAAAAGCATTCGTCAAGCGGACCACGGCGAAGAAATCAAGAAATCTAGGAACACGTATAGAAAGAAACATCGATAAATATAAGCGAAATCTGTCGACTGTCGTTTCTTTTTGCGAGCAACCCAATTGCCACCCTGCGTACTTGTACGGATTAATTGTTATTTTTATTGACATTGATTATTGTCATCGAGTCATCCGCCACCCTCATTATTATGATTATTATGATTATAATTATTACTGTCATTATTATGATTATTATTCTGATTATTATATAATTGATGTGAGTGTGTACAAAAAAATAAAAAACGTACGTATAGTAATATGACGGAAACCTTGTCGTTGAACTTTACAGTCATTCTTTTTGCGAAAGTTTATGAACTTTCAGAAATTTCTGTTTAGTCCGACGCCGAATTCTTAATCCTCTGCAGACGAAACAGTACGAAAGTGAACGCGCTGTAATCTCAAGGGGCTACGACGATAATCAAATATATTATAAAAATATTTTTATTTCTATTCGGCTTCACAGTCGAAAAAATTGCACATTGTTTGCACTCAATATAACTCTACAGATGCCAACTTAATTATCTCTTTCACTCATGCAGAAAGCAGAACTTTCCCTGTGTAACTTTCTTGCGAATTATATAACGTGCTTATTTGTCATTATTTCATATGTATTCCTCATTAAGGTTTTACACGTTTTTAGTCGTACTTCTGAAACCATTACGAATATTGGGGTGCGGTGTGCGTTTTTCCGAATCTCATTCGATCCTCCCTGTCAGTTCGTGTTCGATTTTTCTTAGCCCCCCTTTGTATTCGTATTCGTTTGGCACAATCATAAGTCGATCGGTAGTCGATCGGATCGAATTTCATTTTTTTTACCCAATTTTCATGCTCGTTTTTCCTGATTTTTCGACATACAGTAAAACCTGTTTTTGTGCGGTGGATAGGGACCGCATAAAAGAAATCGCACAAAAAAATATTCGAAAATTTTATAAATTCTTACATATAATAAACAATTTTGTACGATATACTACCTAAAATTTTTTTTATGCGGTGGATAGGGACCGCATAAAAAAAGTCGGACTTAGAAAATACGTCAATGATTTATGAAATAGATGAGAGAATGCTTTCAATTAAATTAAATAATTAAATTAGACCTAAAGAAATTGTAAAAATATTTAATTCTTCATTGTACATATACATGGAGAAGTTTTCAAATTGTACATTAAATAGTTTGCTGCTACTGGTCGTAATCCAAAACGCGCATCTTCTTGTGATGAATTGGTTGAAAATCACTTTCGTCGCTTGAAGATACGATTTCAATTGATTTGTTTTTTGGCACCATAAACTCAGTGATCAGTTTTTGTGACGGCGATCGACTGGTCAATTGCTTGTAAACGTCACGATAATGAGACATGCATGACCTCAGCTCTTTTTGGAATTTTAAGCGCCTTTCCGCATTGGTATCTATTTTAAGAAAATGCGTTTCCAATTTTTTCGAAATCTGAATCCCTGCATATATTTTATCTGCTGTAATAGATTCCGGTTCTTCTTGTCCATTTTCATAATCTATCAAACTATTGATAATGTCACTATTATCAACAGTTTGGTCCTTAATCATCTCGTCCAGGTCATTATCGCCGGAAGAATCAAAGCCTTCTCCGCCGATGTTATGTGCGAGCGCACTAATTTCAGATAATAACGTTGACGCGTTTTCGGTAACATTTCGATTAATTACACATTCATATATTTCGTCCACAACATGTATATGTACATTGACAGGAAACATTAAACTGGTGCTGACGCCGCTAAGATTCATATACCGCACAAAAATAAATCGCACAAAAAAAATTGCACAAAAATAAAATCGCACAAAACCAATCGCACAAAAACAAAATCGCATAAAAAAGGACCGCACAAAAACAGGTTTTACTGTATTTTTGGCCATATTTCCAAAACTATTGCGAATTTTCCATTTCGGCTTGCGCTCTTCTGGGTTATTTTCGATCCTCCTTGATAAATATGAAAAGAGCAATGAAATCCGAGAACCATAATTTTTTCGCAAAAATGACAACGGCAAAATCTTAAGATTTTCTCCATTTCTTCAAGGTCCTCTCACGTCTAAAAAAGTGATCAAAACCTATAAGATGTTTTTTTAAAGTTCTCTGAACGCTCTTTTACGTCGGATTAATCGCAATTACCTATTTTGGAAAAAATGTTTGCCCCATTTCAAAACCGTCATATCTTGAAGACTATGAAAAGTTCAGCGGGCAGGAAGTGGTTTACCATTGAGTACAAACTATTTTTTATTGAATGGTATCGGTCCCGAAAGAAAAGAATGGACATTTCTAGCCTATATTTGGTCGCATGTCAAAAGAATATATATACATTGTGTAATCATGTGCAATATTGATTATGTTAATCATTTTGACCGATCGCATAATATGAGTGTACGGGCTACGGTAATAAGTCACGCTGAATACATATATAGTATATGTCAATTATCAGCAATGGGTTAAATCATGATGCGTTCTTTTCGCGCTTTATGTCATTCATCCGTATTGCAAAAGTTTAATATCCAAAGTTGCCCGTTTAATCTCGGCTACTATGTTCCAACTTTATATTAATGAGTTATTTACAATTGAATGAAATATAAGAACTGTCATGTTTCCAAACTTTGGATGAACATAATATATTTATTCGAAGGAGCGAGGAATTATATAAAAGAATATTTAAAACGTATTTAAAAAATATTTAAAACGACGAAATTTCAATTTGTGTGCTATTTCATTTTCCGCGATATTCATTCATTTCTTTATGGGATTTCTTGACGATTTTTAACCTACGCGTTCTGATATTTCTTAGCCCCCCTGTGTATTCATATTCGTTTGGCACAATCATAAGTCGATCGGTAGTCGATCGGATCGAATTTCATTTTTTTACCCCATTTTCATGCACGTTTTTCCTGATTTTTCGACATATTTTTGGCCATATCTCCGAAACTATTGCGAATTTTCCATTTCGGCTTGCGCCCTTCTGGGTTATTTTCGATCTTCTTTGATATGTTAAAAGAGCAATGAAATCCGAGAACCATCATTTTTTCGCAAAAATGACAAGGGCAAAATCTTAAGATTTTCTCCATTTCTTTAAGGTCCTCTCACGTCTAAAGAAGTGATCAAAATCTATAAGATGTTTTTTTAAAGTTCTCTGAACGCTCTTTTACGTCGGATCAATCGCAATTACCTATTTTGGAAAAAATGTTTGCCCCATTTCAAAACCGTCATATCTTGAAGACTATGAAAAGTTCAGCGGGCAGGAAGTGGTTTACCTTGAGTACAAACTATTTTTTATTGAATGGTATCGGTCCCGAAAGAAAAGAATGGACATTTCTAGCCTATATTTGGTCGCATGTCAAAAGAATATATATACATTGTGTAATCATGTGCAATATTGATTATGTTAATCATTTTGACCGATCGCATAATATGAGTGTACGGGCTACGGTAATAAGTCACGCTGAATACATATATAGTATATGTCAATTATCAGCAATGTGTTAAATCATGATGCGTTCTTTTCGCGCTTTATGTCATTCATCCGTATTGCAAAAGTTTAATATCCAAAGTTGTCCGTTTAATCTCGGCTACTATGTTCCAATTTTATATTAATGCGTTATTTGCAATTGAATGAAATATAAGAACTGTCATGTTTCCAAACTTTGGATGAACATAATATATTTATTCGAAGGAGCGAGGAATTATATAAAAGAATATTTAAAACGTAAATCACGTTATACAACGACGAAATTTCAATTTGTGTGCTATTTCATTTTCCGCGATATTCATTCATTTCTTTATGGGATTTCTTGACGATTTTTAACCTACGCGTTCTGATATTACAGTAAGAGAATAAACTGTAACTGGACTTTTTATGAATATAATGTGTTTATTTTAATACATGAAAAACTTCGGTATAACGTAAATCATCATCGATGATAGAAACAAATTAGTATTTTTTATTCATACATTGTATCCAACATGTTTACCAGCCTGCAAAACGACACGTCAACTTTTTGGCTAATTGCTTTGGTAAAAAATAAATTTAAATTGACGTTTCTTGCGTGATCTGCATTTCGAGGCTTTTGATCGTTTTCTCTTTCTCGCCATTATTTTCTGGGGCCGAGTTCCTTTGCAAATCATTGGCGAGTGATGACGTTGATACTTTATCCTCCAGCTTAGCATCTACAGATTGACCTTTAATATCCATTTCGTTGAGAAGTATGAAATTTGTATCCTTACATATATCCCCTTTCACACCTTGGAACAATTTCTGTGTTGCTGCTAACGCCTATAATTAGAGACACTTTTCAGCTGCAATAAGTTTAAATATTTAACTAGTTGACGCAGAGCGATATTCAAATATTAAACGTAATAATACTTATCGATGTTTCGAATCGTAAAGTATCGAATAAATTGAATAATGTAATTATTAAACTAACATCATGCTTGTCGTAAGTAATCGTTGCATGCTGAGTCGGCAATTTTCCCTCCGCCATAGCAATTCTTGAAATCGTTTTCAACCGTTCAGCTGCTCTTTTTCCTCTTTCAATTTCCTCCTCTGTCTTTGGGGCATTGATATGCTTCATAATCTTGGCTTTCAATTCATCATTCATTATTTCCTCAAGATTTTTCTCTTTTGACTTGTGCAGCGTTTCAGTTAAGTCTTGATATTTTTCAGTTTTGTCCGGTGAGTTAGATTTTCCGGACGCTTCAGCAGATGAATCTTCGTTTTGCGGAATTTCTTCGACCAATTTTATTTTGTTATCGGATTGACCTTCCATCTCCCTTGGCGATAGTTCGTCATATTTTTCCACGCGTTTTGTTTCATGGTTATTCATAAAACCCGGCTCGATCAGCAGCTTCCTCTTTTCGCACGTCTCATTTATGTCGCAGAATCTTTTGTAGCACTGCATGTTATCTCCTTCATTCAAAAATGGCGTTGATTCATTGGTTCGTCCGACCAAGTCACCGATTAACCCTATGTCTGCAAAGTAGCAATGCAATTTTTCTGATTATGCTTATCACTAACTTTCATTCGCGTACATTGATACTTTCGTAATTACTTTGTAGTACATGCCTTATAAGATATAATATGCTCATTTAATTTTAAAACAAAATATGATAAATGTTTATTCCATTATTTTTATTATGTGTACAAGAATTCTTAACGAAGAAAATCTTTCTTATAGTTGCATGCATATAAAATTCTCTATTTTTACCTGACTCGCCAACGTACTCTTGCAATTTCTTCTCCTGAACATTTTTAGAAACACTACTCACTGACTGTTTATCACCAGCCGCGTGTTCTGAATCAAATGTTATACCAGTTGCGTTGAACATCAAATTAGAATGTGAAAGAGTGCGATGCAAAGAACTGAAGAAATTTTCTTCGGAATGCATCCTCTCTCTTGATGTTTTTTCAATTTTTATGTCGCTTTCCATTAAACTACTTATATATTTGTCTATAAGAGGCGACTTCTTTTTCGCGAACTTCTTTGCCTCTTTCATTTTGTGTTGTCTACATTTTTCTGTTATGTTACTTCGTTGCTTTAGGTTCGTTGATGATTTCCAACATCCGATTTCGTCTTTTAATACCGTTTTTTTCTTCTTTGATTCTGGAGAGCTCGTCAGATTGCTGCGACTTGGTATCGTGTTCTCTATGGTACGTTTTAATTTCGAGTCTTTGTAAATGTTATTACTTTTTCCCGATACTTCTGAATCTCCATCTCCAGGTAATTCGTCATTTTTGCAATTGGGAAAACTTATATCTGTGGAAACGATCTTTTCTTCAGTTTCAATTTTTATTTTCTTTAATTCTCCAATACTTTCTCTCATTTCTTCCACTTCAACCAATTTTTGCGATGATTCTTCACGACTCGTATCGTCAGGCGCCGTCTTGGATTGTTCTTGAAAGTGTTTTTGTGAATCCAGCTCAGTAAACAAAGAATTAAATACGCTGCTCATCTCCTTACTCTTATCTTCAATTAATAGTTCTGACTTGTTATATTCCGTATGACCAAAATCAGTAATATCTTTAGGATATTGTGAGTTTTCTTCTAAAAGCAATTTAGGACAAGCTTTCAGAGTGAGTAAGTCATAAACGTTCTTTGAGTTTGGTCCAGATTCTGCATTAACTTTTTCTGTTTCTACCTCTGATACATTACCATTGTCTTCTGTAATATTTTCTGCAACACTTGAAGAGTTTTTAAATTGGAAAGTAGTCTTTCCCGGTGTTACTTCACTCTCTGATTTTACAGTGATGTTAAGTTCTTTTTCATTCATGTCTTTCTTATGTTCCATAGAATTTTCCATCCTCATCCTTATGATTTCTTGTACCTTGCGTTTCCTTTCCTTCGTATTCCACCACTTCAAATCCTCTTCTGATTCTTTCTTTTCCGACTTTTGCTTTTCCACTCTGTCACTACTACCTGTTGCCTCCTTTCTTAAGGTTTTATCACCCCAGAACCCTTTAACGTCGCCTTCTTCAAAGATGATCGCATTGTCTTCAACAAATTTATCTATACGTACGCATAAATCTTTCATTTCTTTGCGCATACCGCTTAATTTATTCGAGAAACTTTTCATACTGGAAACTTGTCGGTAATCGTCCATTATATTCGTATATGGCCGTCTTGCGTCTTTTTCGCCTATAACTTCATTCTTTGCAGGTTCGAATGTGGTATTTGTTTTATTATCCTGAATTAAGTCTGATGTGTTGCAGGACGTCGAACACGTGTTTGTCAGGGTTTGTGTAGTTTCATTTACTGGAACAAAGAATATATTAACGTTCAACTAATAGTGAACGTGCATAGATTCAACTGAGTTGCAAATAATTTCCGTTTATATTTTCACGGTTACTGTTTCAAATAGGACTTCCAAATAAGAGAAAAGCCAGGGTGCATATTATTAGTGCTGTAACACTTTGTCGACCGGTGACGTAGTACTACGTCATTTCTTTCCTTATTGCTATGACTGAACCTCGATCCCGTAATGCTACGTCATATCTTTTCCCCAAAACTAATAGTGAACGTGCATAGATTCAACTGAGTCGCAAATAATTTCCGTTTATATTTTCACGGTTACTGTTTCAAATAGGACTTCCAAATAAGAGAAAAGCCAGGGTGCATATTATTAGTGCTGTAACACTTTGTCGACCGGTGACGTAGTACTACGTCGTTGCTTTCCTTATTGCTATGACTGAACCTCGATCCCGTAATGCTACGTCATATCTTTTCCCAAAAACTAATAGTGAACGTGCATAGATTCAACTGAGTTGCAAATAATTTCCGATTATATTTTAACGGTTACTGTTTCAAATAGGACTTCCAAATAAGAGAAAAGCCAGGGTGCATATTATTAGTGCTGTAACACTTTGTCTACCGGTGACGTAGTACTACGTCATTTCTTTCCTTATTGCTATGACTGAACCTCGATCCCGTAATGCTACGTCATATCTTTTCCCAAAAACTAATAGTGAACGTGCATAGATCCAACTGAGTTGCAAATAATTTCCGTTTATATTTTCACGGTTACTGTTTCAAATAGGACTTCCAAATAAGAGAAAAGCCAGGGTGCATATTATTAGTGCTGTAACACTTTGTCGACCGGTGACGTAGTACTACGTCATTTCTTTCCTTATTGCTATGACTGAACCTCGATCCCGTAATGCTACGTCATATCTTTTCCCAAATCTCCGTAAACCGATGATGTAGTAGTACGTCACTGTGTGGCCTAATTCTGTAGATCGGTGACGCAGTACTATGTTTCTCGGTACGTATCGATTAATTGAAATATACCAAAGCAAGTGGTAAAACACGTTTTAACATGTATGATTATGCCATACGACAAAAATGAATTTCTTTAGTTGACATTTCAGAATTTTGAGCATGTCAACAATGTTAACGCTTGATTTATGCAGAAATATATCCTGTGAAGGAAATTGATTTGAAGACATATTCATACCTCTTCATGAGTAAACTAACGCAAATGCAGGTAGGTAAAAGAATAATTGCACGTAAAGGATTAATACGACAAGTGATGTTCGTACCATTGTTAGAAACGTCGACATTTTCAGATCGTTCAGAAGGAGACGTTATTTCCTTTCCTTTCTGTGCGAGACTCTCGTAATCTACTATCTCTCTGCCAAAAATGCATCCGCCAGGTGGATCGTCGATACTTCGGCGAGCATTCAGGATGCTCCTACCGAGCCATTTCCTTTCCGCATCACCGGCCACGTATTCCTCGTTCCCTGGTAATTCCTCGATCAGTCGCGGTCCTTGATTCTCTGGGCAAATCTATCAAGAATCCGAGTAAAAAAGAAGAATCCTCGGTTATCGCGAGTTCTACAAGAGTCTTCTCGCTGCGTCGCTTAAGTTTGCTTACGGTCTATCACCCTGGTACGGTAACACTGTTATATATTACGAAACACATAACTTTCTTGGGTATAAATGAGTCATTGCGTCATTTTGCATTGGTATTACCTTCGGCAATTATTACAATATTTCATTATACGGATTTTATAGACGTATTATCATACTGGCGTTGTCAAATGGAATTGTAAATTATACATTGATCTGAATTTCAAACACATCACGCGAGATACTTTTTATTTGCCATGAAACTCAAATATCAACTATAGCCTGATTGAAATTGCTAACGACTTTTCTAACACAACATTCGTCATGTTGACCGAAACGTCTGCTCTAGAGACAGCAAGGAGTAGAATCACTTTTCCCGCGTTACCTCGGTATTCGGAGGCAATAAAAGTCCGTCACTTTCCTCGGTGCCTTTTTGTCGCGCTTCTACCATTTCTTCCTCGTCTTCTGGCTCTTGGCCGAGCTGTTGGTTGGCCTCCTCATGGGCATCTTCGCTGGCTTCCTCGCTGGCCTCTTCGCTGGCCGACGACGATGACGATGACGAGGAGATTGAACGCGACTTTTTCCTCAGCTCCAGGTCGAGCTTGACAACGAATGCCGGTAAGTGCGAGAGACGCGAAGGGAAAGGGGCGGGTTGAAAGGTGCACATGGTGAATGATCAAATAGTCAGAGTCCAGCTCGCGGGGAGGGCTGATGATATTCGAAGCACGAATTCTGTACCAGACCTTGACAAAACTAGTTCTTACCAGTTCCTTGCTCGTACGCACTGCCGACTCCTCGACGACTTCTTCATCCTGCGTTCTCCTCCTCCTGCTGCTGCTCGTTGTCGTTCTTCTATCCTCTCTGGACACTCTGTCTACCTCGATCTCCTCCCCCTTCGTCGCCTCCCGCTCATCCTTGCTCTCGTTTACATCGTTCATCTCCTTCTTCTCCGGTGTCTCCGCCTCCGTTTTGGACTGGTCGACCGGTTTGCGCAGCTTCCTTTTGTTTATCAGGGCTTTCGAGGGCGACACAAGGGGCGACAGAGGGGGCAGGTCGGCAGGTAAACAAAGATCGATCGTACAACGGGTATGGAAGCGGCGCGAAAACCCACTCGCTGCTCTGGGAATGTGGGCCCGCGGTGCTAACGCTCGCGATCCCACGGCAGCGGGCTTTCAAAAGCAGAAACGTTCGGCTCCCGCCGAGGGGACCGATGTGGTTTAAGGGAAGGAACGGTTTAAACCTTTCGGCGCGGCCATTTTGGTACCGGCGCGGTTGCGGTATAATATCGTATCACTTTCAAGGTGAAACCACCTGCCGTTTACCGCGTCCCTATCCCGTACATTCACGTGATACCTCTTTTTATCATCACGGGCTTCCTCCTCAGGAGTATTCTGCTTTTATTATTTTATCCGAGGCGAAACCTTTAGGACGAACTCAAAGCAGAATGCTCCTGACGAAGGGAACCGAAAGATCTTGAGTATACAATTATTTCAGCTACTGTCACGTGTTATCGGACCTATCACAATTTGTACGAAAAAGAAAAAATCATTAATTTACCCGTTACGCTGTCATTGACCTTTTGCTGTTCCGCTTGGATCCATCGTTGTCGTTCTGCCGATTCTTCCGTAGGTCCTCCACGGTACCTAAGCAGTTAAAACACGTGCATCCTTTATCTGACTTTTATGTTCTTGTGCGATGGCTGAGTGAACACAGAGTTCCAGTTTACCAAGCTTCGGCACAAGCCCGATCTCGCGGAAATACTGGCCTATCGTCCAGGTATTGAAGCTGTTTGCATTTCAAAGTCATTGTTTTTCGGTACGCCTTTATGCACTTTAGGACAGGATTGCCGATAAGCGATACTACACGCAGAGATTTCATGTCCCCTAGAATCTGGCCATCAGGAAAATATGACGTTACAACAAAATTGGAACAATATTGGACTTAACTTAGAGACCGAGAGCTGTTAACTTTATACTTACGTCAACAATGTCGCACGTTTCTATACGATTGTGCGAAATGTCCAAAATTGAAAGGCCGTCGAGTAATCGAAGATGTTCGAGATCTATAGCATCTTGAAGATAATTGTGTGACAGGTCGAGCGATTTTAGATTTTTCAAACAACCTGAAAGCGAATGACGTATGTATACAAGTTTTATATCAAGTGCAGTACCAATTTTCTATTTTATAATTCACGCTGCGGGTAAAACTCACAGAGATTTTCTATTCGGTGAATTATGTTATAAGACAAATTAATAGTTTCAAGTTTCGTAAGGCATTCAATATTTTCGATTTTTCCGATTAAATTATGGTGAAGGTAAAGAGATCGTAGCTCGGTTTGATTCCCTAAATTTGCAATTTCTTGTATACCATTGTTCTCGAGCCAGAGACACTTTAGACCTGTATATTTTTCCAGATTTTCGATGAATGAAAAACCTAGAAAAGAATACTGTTAATTTATAGTAGCGTCTCATTACAAAAGCTATTATTTAAGCTTCCCTTAGACAAGTCAATTGCCAAATGTCAATATTTAACATGCCTTTATAGTGAAGGTACAAAACGTCATTAAGATACGGTGTTTGATACAAATTGTGTTTCTTGCAAAGCTTCTTGATCAAATCTTCCGTCATTCTATAATTGAAGTAATGCATTAGTTTATTTGAAAATAAGTACAATAGGTACCATTACCTTACGCCGTGTCTCTTTTCGTCGAATTCGTAGACTTTGTCCTTAATGTACGTACGCTCAGGTTCATTTAATAAATCGGCAATCAACTCATGTTCAGAAGTCATTTCAATCTTCGCGATACCTTCATTCGCAACCATTTCTGACATTTTATCTAATGGCACAAGTACATTGATTGTCTCTGCTTCGCAACTTTTCTTGCTTTTAACTTTGCCCGATAAGTTTCCTGTTTCTATAAAAGTGTCCTTGCATATTTCATTGTCGTCTAGTGCTTTTTCTCGGTTATATTCAGTTTCCTCAGATTTAATTCCAATCTCTGTACTCAAAGCTTTTATATTGCCACTTACAATATCTTCCGTGTCTTTTAAATGAGAATGCTCTATATCAATAAATTCTTCTTTATAATCTCGATCTTCCGACACATCTGCCGAATCTGGAGATTGTTCTTGGTCCGTCGTTGGTGTTAATTCTTTTATATCGTTTATATTATTTTTAATGTCAATATCAAGTGAAAATGTTGTAATTTCATTGTTTGACGTCTGCTGTAATTTTTGCGGTACCGAAGATAGACATTTCTCGCACGCTTTATCTATAAAATCTTGCTCACCACTTTTCACTTGCGTCATAAGACTTTCTGCAATCTCATTCTTTGTCAACGGCATTTCCAGATGTCCCAATCCTGGCCGTTCAATCATCCTGTCATCCGAAAATTCAGCCTTTTCAACATCGCTCTCATCCTTGTCACTAAAAGTTGACGCAAGAGAATCCATCGCTCCAATCCATAATTGAGATAATAATTCGTTCCTTCTTGATTCGATTTTTTCCTTCCTTTCCGAGAGTTTTTGCATTTCTTCACGGATTTCGTCTTCAGATAGCAGTTCCGTTCTATCTGCCATTTTGGCGAAAGCCGCAAGACTGTTCTCAGTACAATTGAACGCATTTCCTGATTGTGATTCTGTTTGGCTTTTTACTTCTGATGCAACATTGTTAGCAGTGTTCGATGTATCGCATTCTTTGTCAATTATTATATGACGTTCATCTGATACTTTCAATGAGGTCTCAAAAAGTTCCGGCAAAGTTATACTTTCGTGCTTTTCAACATTTGAGTTTCCCTCTATCACGAGTATTTCTGATTTCTTTCGTCCTACTTCAGTGTATATTTTGTCAACGGTTTCAGATGAAGATACCAGACTTTTTGCACAAACGTCTTCAGTTAAATTAAAAACTTCGTCAGTATCTACTGATTCCTTTGATGCCTTCGATTTTTCATCTTTTCGCCACTCTTTGAAGCCTTTGAGATATTCTTCAAACGGTAAAGTTTTATGGTTGTCAGAACATTCAGTAAATTCCTCTTTTACTGAAAAAGTAGAATCTATTTCAAAACTTTCAGTTCTAACATCATTTAAAGTTAAATCATTTAGCGGAATTGTTAATTCGGAACGTTCATCAAGTTTTTCAACCTTCAGACATTCATCTCGACATTTTAGTAAATTTTCAGTTTCACTCATCGCAGTTTCCTCTGAAATCGTTATTTTCTTTATGTCGCTGGATATACTTGTTAGTAGATCGCATTTTTCTGACAGCATTTCACTTGTTATAGAATCAACCTTCAAGTCATCTGAGCCTTCATTAGAAGACTTCAAATTCTCTGTCATAGTGGAAGAATTTGGCAAAAGTTCTTTCATACATTCTCCTGAACATTTAAGCGATGCACTCAACATACTGGGTGTGGGTTCAGGATTTTTAGATGATCCATTCTCTTCTTTACATTGAACGCTTAAATGATTTCCGAATTTGTTAGACATTTCATGTGGTGCACCTACATATATATTGTCCATGTTACAACACTCTTCTCTTTGAGTTACTGTATCTTGGTACTTGTTCGTACTTTTATTTACACTCTTTAGATGGATTTTGTCAGCTTCCGTTTCCGAGTGTTCACAATGATCTTCGAGTGAATTTCTCCCTGCATCTTCTGACACCATGTTCATAAAATTTTTATTACTACAATTTGGCATTTTTGTTGTTGTATCTGTCCTCTTTTCTGCTTCTGGAGGAAAATCAGAAATACATTGTCCTATCAATTCTGCCATATCACTCTTCATCTTTTCCTTTTCATCTATGCTATCGGTACCTCCTGCATTTTCTGATACTTTATCCAAATTAATATTGTTATTACCTACATCTTCGTACGGAGACACTTCATCAAAGTCTGAATCTATATCTGACAAATTCTGATTCATCATCTCCATGTAAGTACCGGAATAATTGTCGAGCGAATTAGGTGTCTGCCGATTATCCGCCAAATTTCTTTCCATACAAGAACAATTGCAAGTTTCAATACGCTCTGGCGTCAATGTAAGATCGGACGAGTCGCTGCCTCTATCTGTTCCCGAAACATTTAAGTCCAAGTTTGGCTGATTTTCATCGATCGGGTTGGGTGATTCTTCGTCGTATCCTTCAGTGTCTCTTTGCGCATTCCCCAAATCATTCTTCGAACTACTCGCCGGAAGTCTATAGAAATCGACGTCGCAACATTTAACGGTCTGAGATTCAATTCTCTTCAATTCGGATTCCAATATTTTATTTTCATCGGATATGACTTCAGATATCTAGAAACGTGTAAATTAAAAGATCAATTGCTAAGTTGACGAGAAACGCAAAAATGTAAAGTAGTTAAAATAGCCAGGTAAGGTACGTAATGTTTTTTTTTTTTTCGAAAATATTTTCCATGAACAGGTTTGACGTAATAAGACGTGCGATATTGACGCAGATAGTGCACGATTAGGTCAGCAATTATTGAAACTTACCTCATTATCGGAACTGCCAAGATGGCCCTGACCCTCGATGCCCAGTTCTTTCTCTGCCACGTTGACCATTACATCGAAACGTGAATTATCGCTGCCATCCATCGAATCTCGCGCACTCACATTACAATTGTTCATCGTACGTATATACGCGCAAAAACTTTGCCACGAATTACTTTTACCCGAGCAATAATACTCAGTCAAAATGTTAATTTGCAAGAATAACGGTATCGATTTGACACATGCGACGGTTACTCCTCGTGTACTAGCAGAGCGTAACTTTCCTTAGCAACGGACGTTCGCCGATTGTTTGATCTATGCCCCACTCGGCGGCGTACAGTAAAATCTTTTTATACGGTATTGGGTCGTTTTTCCGAACGCGCGATTGCCCTTTGTCATTTGCCAAATCGAGATATGCACATCGACATAAGATAAGATAGATTATTGCAAAGCATCCTTTAACACGTTGACTGCCAAGCGTATTTTACCATATTAGAACGGCGATGCTATGAAATACTACAACGTTCGACTGAATTATGCAAAATGTAAATAATGTGCAGGTATTGGAGACCAAAGAATCGCATCACTATTCTACTAACAACTGCATTTATGAAATAATAATTGCTACCCATTGCGAATATTTTGGATCTTCAGTAAAACCTCTTGCGTCGGTCACCGATGACCGTCATGGCAGTCAAAGTGTTAACGCGTACCGCCTATCTTTCGTTATTACTAGTTACTTTGTCCACTACATACTGGCTGAAAAACGGCCAAGAGAACCACACTCATTTTTTTCCGTGAAATTACAAAAAAGACTTGTATTGAATGGGTAATCTTTGTAGTACGGTTCCTTGCTCTCCTGACACGAACGATGAGTTTCGCCACGACTCAAAGAAGAAGAGATATTTTGATAAACGGACGATCGGTCGCCTTGAGGAAAATAGCCTGCTCGCCTCTGAATTTCATTCACAACGCCGCCCCTACGTCTCCTTAGATGTATCCGTCGCGGT
Source organism: Cryptocheilus praepositus (assembly GCA_033815515.1). Taxonomy (NCBI): domain Eukaryota; kingdom Metazoa; phylum Arthropoda; class Insecta; order Hymenoptera; family Pompilidae; genus Cryptocheilus; species Cryptocheilus praepositus. Next base: position 433,714 of record JAWWQZ010000314.1, read on the forward strand.
AAATCGATTTTATACATGGCGCGATTCTTTCGCAAAACGTATAAATCCATTGAAAATGATGAGGGAAAGATACTACGAGCGCGAGTGCGCAATGATGTAAATCCCGACAAAGCATAGAATGGACGACGGCGCGGAAAAGAATGAATGAAGAGCTTCCGATGACAAGACTTATTGTTTGCGCAATGACAGTGCTTCGACGGGAAGGACGACGGCGGGAGAAACTTTATTTACAGTAAAACCTGTTTTTGTGCGGTGGATAGGGACCGCATAAAAGAAATCGTACAAAAAAATATTCGAAAATTTTATAAATTCTTACATATAATAAACAATTTTGTGCGATATACTACCTAAAAATTTTTTTATGCGGTGGATAAGGACCGCATAAAAAAAGTCGGACTAAGAAAATACATCAATGATTTATGAAATAGATGAGAGAATGCTTTCAATTAAATTAAATAATTAAATTAGACCTATAGAAATGGTAAAAATATTTAATTCTTCATTGTACATATACATGGAGAAGTTTTTACATTGTACATTAACCCTCTATGGGCCCGCGTGACTTTGAAGTCACATATCGATAAATCGATATTTTATTAAATAGTTTAATTATATATCTTGTTATATAATGTCTCCTTAGTAACCAATAACATGCTTGATGCGGTTATCAGCTCTAACCTGAAATGTCAAAGTAAATGTTTTTGCAAGTTGTCTGCAAATAGAAGCCAAAGGAACCGTCTTGTGCAATTCTCATTATTTCTTCTTCTATCGGTGTTTGTTAAACAAAAAAACGTACGTAATAGCTTTTTGTTTGTATATCGATAATGTCTTATTTGTTTGCATTTAAACAATCATTTTATTACTATTTTCATGTGATGTAGCTTTGTGACTTTCAAGACACAATGGGCTATAATGTTAGGGTTCGGTGTATTTGCGATGACGTTTGTGTTTTCTTTGCTTCTTAGTTTTATATATTAGAAGCCCAAAACATGGGTACAAAATCATATAAAAATAAAAGAGGAATAGGAATAAGAAGCAGTAGCAGTAATAACTCCGAAGATTCTTTAGCAGATTCTGATTCTAACGAAGATCATCCAATAGTATTTGCCCGACGACGTATAAATATTATTGATAGCGATGATGAATTTAGTAGTAAAAAATCATCAGATAAGGAAATGCAACGTATATCCATGTTTAATGCCAAACACCAACTGTTTTATGGAATTCCATACTTAAGCTCTTATACACACAAGTGCAAACGTTGTAAGCCATTGTTCCTTCAAAGTTACAAAATGTATTCGTTATAATAAAATTGTTGAAACTGCTGAATTCATTGTTAATATGTATTTCGAGGTTGATATTTGTTGATTTCACGTTACATAGATTTTGTATAGCCACGAAAAACAAATCGGTCCATAGAGGGTTAAATAGTTTGCTGCTACTCGTCGTAATCCAAAACGCGCATCTTCTTGTGACGAATTGGTTGAAAATCGCTTCGATCGCTTGAAGATAGGATTTCAATTGATTTGTTTTTTGGTACCATAAACTCAGTGATCAGTTTTTGTGACGATGGTCGACTGGTCAATTGCTTGTAAACGTAACGATAGTGAGACATGCATGATTTCAGCTGTTTTTCGAATTTTAAGCGTCTTTCCGCTTTGGTATCTACTTTAAGAAAATGCGTTTCCAATTTTTTCGAAATTTGGATCCCTGCATATATTTTATCTGCTGTAATAGATTCCGGTTCTTCTTGTCTATTTTCATAATCTATCAAACTATTGATAATGTCTATTTTCATAATCTATCAAACTATTGATAATGTCACTATCATCGACAGTTTGGTCCTCAATCATCTCGTCTAGGTCATTATCGCCGAAAGAATCAAAGCCTTCTCCGCCGATGTTATGTGCAAGCGCACTAATTTCAGATAATAACGTTGACGTGTTTTCGGTAACGTTTCGATTAATTACACATTCATATATTTCGTCCACAACATGTATATGTACATGATAGGAAACGTTAAACTGGTGCTAACGCCGCTAAGATTCATATACCGCATAAAAATAAATCGTACAAAAAAAATTGCACAAAAATAAAATCGCACAAAAACAAAATCGCATAAAAAAAGACCGCACAAAAACAGGCTTTGCTGTATCGTTAAGCCGTTAGCTTTTGTCTGGAAAGAGAGAAGTTGTATCGTCGCGAAGTGCGTTAGGCAAACCGCGGTGAAAGAGAAATAGGACGGAAAAAGAGCCATTTCTCTAAAACAAGACGCATTTACGAATCGGCACCGCGATGCCTTTGTCGCTGAATTATGCTGATAGGATTCATTCACGCAGAGTATCATCGTCGGCTATTGGCCACCGTTCGCCGATAAGGATAAGATGGGAACGATGAGGACCGAGGATGAAGGGGATAAGGAGGCAATGAGAAGGGAAAAAGAAACGTGATGGCGATAGGGAATCGATCCGAAGATGGCGAGGGGCAAGTGCAGCTTCAGTCGAAGTGGTGTGCACTGCGAGAGTGCGACCGGTGGAGGGCCTCAAACTGAGAAGAAAAACAACTGGTCACGGGGCGTCCAGACGCGCAACGAAAACAAAGCGAACGTCGCCAGAGGAATAGATACCACCGGCAAGATAGCCCATAAACAGTAACAAACTATACACGGCATGGCACGCCAAATCTCCCCCGTCATTAGCCGTTAAATCATTATTTCGAGGGGAAAAAGTTTGCAGGGGGCGATGTCACTTGGCGTTCATTCCTACTATTCGGCCCGCTCCTTATTCGATATTCACCTTGTTTCTAATTCTTCCGTGTTATTCTTAAAAGGACCGATTATTTTCAAACTGGTGCAAGTCTATTTTTTCTTCTTTCGAGGAAATTAAAGGCTTGTTATATCAAGTTTGGCAGTACCTATTTATCAATTAGTAAGTCTACTAATTTATCAATATATATATTTACGGGCTGTAATTTCAATGATTTAAAATAAAATATCACTTGAAATATATATTGTATTAATCCACTTTCATTATAAATAATAACAAGGATTAAAATAGGAATAGTACTTTTTATTTTAAACTTTAATTAGATTTCTATATTGGTAAACGTAACATAAGATATTGGTATTACCTATACTATATAATCTATACATTTTGGAGAAGCGACGACATTCCTGTACGACACATATATTTCACGAATAAGTGATGACGATTATATATGCATAGTATATTCTTTCTTCCCAATTACCATTGATTTTTCGAGGAAAAGAAGGGTGTCAGAAAGAGATGAATCAGGTCGCTTTGTTCATCGTTATTTCGATCGAACAAACAACAACGGAATATTTTTGAAACTTTTATCGCATGCTGACATAGAAAGACACGGAGGTTACAAGGAAGTTACACGTATTCTAGACGATGCGTAATTGGATACGTTCGGTTCTGATGATCACTCAGCGATACGCTTTTATTCTGATACAGCGGCGCCTTACAATTTCCTTATGTTTTAACGGCGCGAATAATGAATACATTGTTGCAAATTTATTAGCGTATACGGTCGATTTATGTGTTTCAATTTGATTACTGATACTTAAAAATCTATCATTTCGGCAGTAGATGTGCACTTGTCGAAGAATCGAACTTTTCGTACATTTCGTAACACGAAAGTACTTATGCATTGAAACATATAGATCAATTCAATTTTTCACATCTATATAATATCAGAATGTTACCAATTGTATCCAAATGTGTCTGAAGGACGATCCACCCAACAGAATTGCAATAATCGATGAAAAACGTTTGGAAAGTCGATTGGCGGCCTTGGAAATTTCTCTTCCGCCGTCTCAATTACTCAAATCCACCTTTATCGATCTCTGGCATCGATTTACCTAGTGTCTCCTGAAGACAACGCGTGACCGTGACCTCGACGATTGGTATCAAGCGCCCCGGACAGAAGTTGAAGGCAATCTAGACGATAAACTACGTGTCTCGAGTGATCGTCCACCTCGGCTGAAAAGAACTTTATCATTCCATATTAACGAAATTCCGACAAGACAGACATTTGATCTTTTATGCTCTATGCTAACGTTACGTCATGCATTCTATTCATAAAAAGGAGCCGATACGTAAAATGTATGCATGTGAAAATGCGCGAAAAATCTTTATGAATGTGGCACTCTTACTTTTCGCGCATTCTCTCATGCATGTTGACATAAATGGCTTTTATCTGATTATCCGCTGTTATTAGTAAGGTTGAAAATAACATACCGTTGAATATTCTATTGTCGTCTTTCCGATTCCTCCCCCACGCGCATTCTTGCCCGTGACCTCGGCGATCGGTATCAAGCTGTCGTAGCGAATTCGTGAGATAAGCCCGCTGATATAAGTGTTGGAAGGTAACTGTTACCGCTGGTCACGCACTTTGCCGAAACTCCCAAGATTGAGGCTCGATTTAAATTCTTATCGTCGTGTCAGTTACCCGTGCCGATCTTTAATGCCTCCTTAAACGCGCCAAACTAGACTCCTCGCCCCGAACATACTACGTCGAAACCTGTTCATATCGAATATGAAACAAAAATGTGTATTTACGAAAACGTTAAGCGACGAAATCGATTTGCTTCGGAATCTTAAGAATTTGAAGAATGTCATTCCATGCGTGCTAACTTGGCTTAGGTGTTATTCTAGAAATACGTCAAGCGATAACGGATCGGGTAGGATGAATCTCATCGTTAGATCATTGCTCAGTGTCTCGTCTGCCGAATTTATTAAGTTACGCAACCGGATGAGGATCCATGATGGCGACGTAACTTTCCGCCTCGATTTAATTCGATTTTTTGCCTCTGAGTTGATCGCGACCTCGGTGCTCGCAATAATCAAGGAAAGTTCGAATGCATAAAACATTTTGAAGCCAAATTCCTCCCTAATCGTTTAAAATAACATCTTTCTAATTACGATAATTTGTAAGACGATAAGTCAGTTTTTACTTTATATTCAATGTACATATATCCGTGAGTACAGTACTCTTAACACATTGCGGACGGATGACGAGATATCTCGTCATTCCTATTTCGTCGTTAGGGGCCGTTGACGAGATATATCGTCTTGCATATTCTGTCGTTCGGGATAGGTGACGAGATGTCACACAATTGCTACGTAATTGCCAGCGGCATTTTTTCGTAATTTGTATCGCGAATTAATTATTTGAAGCCCTAAAATATGGATAGCGACAAAACGATTGGTAATATTACAGAAATAATTGCGGTACAGTTTATCGGATACATCAAATGATGACGAGAATTTTATTGTCATGTCACTTCACTTAGTGTCATGTTGTAAGAAATATAATACTTTGAAAAATGTTTAGTTTGTACACATTTTTATTTATTAAAAAATATTAAAAAATAATTCATTTTTAAACTTGTTGAAAATAAATATTTCACGCGACAATCATTTTTAACTACTAACAAATCGTCACTAATTTAAAAATATTTGACGAAAAAAATACGCGGCCACTGGGTATGGTTAGCAATAGAATGTCCGGTCCGCAATGTGTTAAATTTCTATCCTCCATACGCACGACGTATGATATAGATACATAGCTTCATTCAGACGTCATGGGTCTGCGCAAACATTCGCTGAATGAATTATGTAATTGACGAGTGCCTTTTCCGCTCATCTTCGCAACCTTCCGGTTTATGAAAATCAAAGTAGCCGTGACTGACAGTCTCTCAGCCGTCAGTGAGGGTGTAGCAGGCGGAATCAGATTTGAATACACTTTGAATCGACGATCGACTGAGACTGTCTTCTGCCTTGAAGTTCGTCGATTTAAACAGCCAGAATTGAAGTACAACCATTTAAATAGGAAGAAGGACAAGCGACGCTGTAGGAATATTTCGATTATTCCCTTTGCAATTATTCAATTTACCTAGAAGAAGAACATAAGGTTACCGTTATTATATTCTGTCATTTGTGCTCGTTCAATATTTGTTTTCAACGACAGGATATAATAATTGCAATTTTATGTAAAACCAGTGAAACTGTCGAAGAAGGAAACTTGACGCTAGCAATGCAGCTGAAACACAGATTTTTGTGCCGCCGTAACATCGCCCGGAGAAAAGTGTACGAATGCATATTATCTGATAAAGACTATATAATCATGGAATATACAATAGAAAAGGATTTTCAGACCCCGTTCGAAGAATTATCATCGAATATCTATTGTATTCCTTATTGACCGCCGGAACATCAGGAGTCGCAGTGAAAAAAGGTCGAAAGTGGATATTGCGGCAAAGCCAGACGTCCGTCTAACGTCTTTCTATCGTCTGGCAGTTTACGCCGCAGAGGGTAAAAACATCGGCGCGACGCGTCGCGTCGGAAAATTCATAAATAATTGATAGGGAAGTCCGATGCTGGAATTGATGCACGCGGTACTTATCCGGACGACCTTGTTAAGCGGTGAGTAGCATCATGCTCTCGCAAGTCTATCAATAATTCAATCGAAAGAATCAATTTACTTTTACAACTTGCCGCTATTCAACAATATATATCGATCTATCAGATTCCATCGAGTTCATTAATACTCGCTTAATAACAATACTTAGATTAAGTTCGCGACAATTTTCATTTGTTACTGCCCTACTGGTGTAACAACGAAAGACACCATTCACTTATTGCTTATATTTTGTCGCTGATCCCACGGAAAATGTAGTCTAAAGCGATAAATTGCAGCTGTTCAACGGGGCTCTTCCATAGATTTGAATAACATTTTCACTTCCTGCGACGGCCGCGAGACACTAGCTACCCGGTTTAATAATACACGCGTCTCCGGGTACGGACGATTTCTATAGAACGAAGTTACTGTCGCCGTGACCTCGCCCTTAGAAGGGGAAGGATTCTGCATTTCATCGGAATCGTAGCGACGCATACGATTAAAGCTGCTTGCCTTTGTTGTTATACGCTTTCCCTCCGTTTCTTCCATCTTCGTCGATCAGAACGCAATATGTCGCTCTTTTATATGCATGTCCGCCTCAACTTTACTTTCCTTAAACATCTAGTAGATAAGGAACAGAAAACGGATGTTAAATTTCCTTCCGCTCTTCTTGCCTCTATATTCGCTTTACTTCCTTTCAACTCTTTGAAATGATATTGCAGTTAAAAGACCTTCACGTTTTGCCACTCGACATGCCCTCATCAAAGTATGCGACTTTTTGTAATATTCAAAAAACGAAGAATTTTCTTGAACTATATATACGTCCAGCGGATGTATGCAGATTTGCCCCTTCGTCGAGGAATTCAATTTTCTGCACTAATTTAAATGGTAAGAATTTTGTAGGCCAATATATATACATCGTGCGCCGAAACGTTAGGATTCAATAACGATATATTTTCAGACAAACGAAACAACGTATAAGTATAAAATAAGTAGTTTTGAGATATCATAAAATTGAAGGGTGGCGTCTCTATTATTAAACTTTGCACTTTTCAAGTTCCGCGGAAGTCTAGAGAAGGAAACAGTAATGAGTACAGAATATAGAATAGACTTGCGAACCCTCCTTCGTGCAGAGCGAATTTCACGTAATATTCTCGACACTTCTCGATAAACGAGTTTGGAAAGCGGGTCGCTGATTTCTTGGAAATCTCGACCGGCGTCCCATTTAAAAATTCCGACGAAGTATCCCCAATGCGACGCATCAATGCATATCATTTTTCAATTCAAATTATTTCCGATAATTCCTTCAATGCGGAAGATATCGATTTTATTGATCGTCTCTTCCTTTCTGCGCTTTTTCGTCCTTCTCTTCAGTCCGATTTTTTTAACTGATTCCCGGAAATCACGCGAATTTCTCATTCGAATCGATCCTCCGGGCGAAATTCTGCGGCGCATCGAACTTAGTCGATTTGCAAGTCGATGGGGAGAGAAAAATCGACGAAACACGTGGATCACCTTTTACGATACGTTGTCCCCACCCCGATACCTATGCCTTTGTCTTCGTACCCTTGTTTTACGCATCTCCGACATGTCATTCCTGTTTTTTTTTCTTGTTTTCTTTCTCAGCTCTTAATGCTATGACTTTATGGTTCATTTCTGCTCTAAAAAACATGAATTCGTAGGCAATTTATATTTCTTCTATTAGATGATGAGGTTAGTTTCAACCACGTTGAAATTTACTTGAACAATTAAGGAGTATAAAGTGATCTTTTCGCTGAAAATGCTTTTTACTGTAAAACTTTATTACCATAATTCTCAACATGTTTCACGGTCATCGGTTCCCACTGTATAATCGAAAGTATTTTCAACCAAAACAGGACTTTGTTTCACTTAATTATTTCAGCATATTCCTTCTATTGTTCTCATAATTTCTGTTGCATCCTTGGTTTCATCGGAAGGTGACGTTTGCGTAAAAAAAAAGTCGCACATGCGATCAACCGTTATCTCTTCCCCAAAAGCAGACAGGGAGAGAAGAGAAAAATCAATTCAGGACGACGGGCAGTTGTCAGCCTCCTTCTCGTCCTTTCGTGCCGCACGAGGCAAACGTTCGCTCGAATTGGGTCAGCAAAACAAAAACGATCGGGCCCGATTTCGGCTCAAAAGCATTAGCATACGCAGAAAACTGAGTTGCTGTTTTTCGATACGACAAAATACCCTTCGTTACGATTTTGGGGTATCAAGATACGAATGCACACCCACGATCACGGACGAATGCGAGAACGAAATATCTGAAAGTGTCTTCAGTTGGAAACGAAGTAAGATGAAACAGTGATTGATAATCGGAACGTAATGAAATTATTGAGAAGATTGAAAGTAGAGAAAAAATGTTTGTAAATGAATAAGAAGATTGTAGAGAAAAGCTTTTGTATTATGAGGGAAAAGATGATTGGTGTCGACGCAGCATCCACCGGCTTCCCTGCGGAGTCGCACATACTCGCGCGGATCGTGGCTACGTCACCGAAGCAAAAAGAAAGTACCGCTATTCTTAGGCATTGCGATCCTTATCGACGGCTCCTTCTGTATTGGTTATTTCCTTTTGCGTCGAATTCGGACTCCGCAGACTCGTGGTCCGCGGTCAAACGAGGGCAAGGGAAAATTTTCGCCCTCTTCTTTGCTCCTTCCCATCAGGAGACTACTTGTCTTCCTCTTTCTTTCCGTTTCCTTGCACTCGAAAACGCGTCCTACTCATTGTTAGTCGTGACCTACGGATTCTAGCCAAAGTTCCTACTTTGACAACGTTGCGTCATTCGTAGAGTGTTGACCTAGGAACGCTTGGCGTCGGCGCTACGTTTTTTTTTCTACAGAATATATCATAAAAGCATTATATCGCCACCCTGCAGACAGTTTCTGGTAATTAAGTCGACCCACGAAACTGAATAGTTGGCGAATCAGTCAGATTACCTCGCTGGAGGTACCTACGTGGGCAGTCCGATAAGTACTTAGCCTACAAAAGAAAAACGAAAATTTTGGAAATTTGACGATTTATTTTTCAACATAGTCTCCTTTTAACTCGATACACTTGATCCAGCGATGCTCCAACTTCTTCAACCCGTCTAAAAAATACGTTTTCTAGAGATCTGCAAAGTAGGCCTCAGTGGCGGCGATAACCTTCTCATTCGACTCAAATTTCTCTCCAGCGAGTGACTTTTTCAAGTTTGGGAACAAAAAGAAGTCACACGGGGCCAAATCTGGAGAATTCGGTGGATGGGGCAGCTGTTCGTAGCCTAATTCAATGAATTTGGCTGTAGCTTGGGAAGAGGTGTGAGCCGGTGCGTTATCGTGGTGAAAGAGCACTTTTTTCTTCGCCAAATGGGGCCGTTTTTTCCTTAATTCGGCGTCGAATCGACTCAATAATTCGGCATAGTACAGCCCTGTGACCGTTTTGCCCTTCTCCGGGTAGTCTATGTAGATGACACCTTGTGAATCCCAGAAAACGGTGGCCATCACCTTTCCGGCCGACAGGACAGTCTTCGCCTTCTTCGGAGCACATCCGCCGGGCGCAGTCCACTGTTTCGACTGTTCCTTGGTCTCTGGTGTGTACCAGTGGATCCACGTTTTGTCGACAGTCACAAAACGACGTAGAAACTTTTTCGGATTGCGCTTAAACAGTGTCAAACACTGCTCTGAAGTGGTCTCACGGATGCGCTTGTTATCCGGAGTGAGCAAACGCGGCACCCATCGAGCAGAAACCTTTCTCATACTCAATATTTCATGCAGGATATGCCCAGATTTCATCGCTGGATCAAGTGTATCGACTTAAAAGGAGACTATGTTGAAAAATAAATCGTCAATTTTCCAAAATTTTCGTTTTCCTTTTGTAGGCTAAGTACTTATCGGACTGCCCACGTAGATCAGCATAAAACGTCCAGCCGATTTTTCGGCCTGAAAATTCAAATCGTCACGGCAAGCGAAGCCGTTCGCGCATTCAAGCAGACGCAAATCGCGCGGCTTTCGGCATAACACCGGCTCATTACGCCATTGGTGACATCATTTCGATTCCACGCTCTCTCGGTGCATGCGAGTGCTGCTTATAGAGAACTATCGGGTTAAATGCCGAGTCGATTTTATTTCACTTTCCATCTAGACGGTCACTTTTCCGTAAACCGTTCCAGAAGATCCGTCAAAAAAAGTGCATGCATGTTTTTTAATATTACATAAGCACGGTTGATCATACGCGCTCGCACTTTCTCATTGATTTAGCAATGCTCCTACCGTCCTGTCCTTCCTTAGATGAAGAGCGCTCGATATCGATCGGTTGCGTATTCGGTAACTGCGAAAGTACCAGAATGATATTTGAATGCGATTGTATACTGGATGCGATGATGTTTTATGGCTGGTGAAGTTATCGTTGCTCCCGTTTCTACTAAAAAAAGTAGAAGATTCTTAGTAATAATAATCTCTACGCGTAACGTCAATTTGAACATTTCCATTCGAACGTTGCATTTGAATAGAAAACAATTTCTCGTCTTTGCAATGGAACTTTTAATGTTATAACATCACCACTCATTAGGTGTAACTTCCTCCTATTTAAATATTATAATTATGTAAATTAATTAATTTTCTTACACTACCCTTTTGGTTTGATGCCCATATGTGCCAAATGTCTGCTCTAGTATTGTGTGTTGACTTCATTATTCTTGGGCAGGTATAATCTCGTAAAATATGAAAGGAAGAAAAGGGCAATTTCGTTATAACGCATAACATAGAAGGTTAAGTGTGAAAACACGTGTATATCTCATTTCAGTACTCATTTGACAGGACGGAACAAGAGATCGCAGGTAACATGCTATATCAACGATAATCGTGAGATCTCCGATCTGTATCATCCTTCCCACCACGACTACGACAATTTCTTCCGCGAATTCTCGCCCCGTCCTTGATGATAACATTTTCCATTCGACGATGTAGATTGGTGAAAAAGAACACCTCGCGCATGTCATCTGAGCCTTCCCTCGTCTTCTCTCTTTCACTGTGTCTTTTACTTGTCTTATCATGTGTGTTATCGAACATCACTATCCCTTCCATGAGTCTCTATGATTCCGTCATAAAGTTGCATTTATTTCTCCTCGTCGCTTTGGACAAATTCATTATGACTAAATACCAGGTTGTTCAATAAGTTTTGTTTTGTTTTGTTGGGGGCGTTGCTACTAGTCCAAATTTGTTTTTGTCTTGTTTTGATGCTTCTTATCAACGTATGTGAAGGTTCATTTCAATCAGTCAATTCATTCTTTGTTTGTGTGTGTCGCCGTGTCAGTATTTTCGACAATGGAAAAAATTGAATATCGTGCAGTGATAAAATTCTTATTTTTGGAAGGTGTAGCACCAAAAGAAATTCACGAACGAATGTTCGTATAATGAACGTTCACCTTCAATTAGAACAGTAGAAAGATGGGTTGCTGAATTTAAACGTGGTGTACAAACTTGAAGACGATGTATATCAACATTTCAAAGTACAGGATATGGTTTTGGAAGATCGTCGATTGACTGAAGAGATAGTAGAGGCTCTACACATCTTATTAAGCAGTGCGAGTCATATTTTAAATGAAATTTGAGTTTTAAAAAGCTGTGTGCACAATGGATCTCCGATCGCTAACAATTGAACAAAAACACATTCATCGTTCTCAACAACACCACGTTTTAAAAAGGATAAAGTGGATTTTTTCGATTCATCACTATGGATGAGACTTGGGTCGCCCATGATCCTAAATCTCTAAAGAGTGGTGATGATATAGCTTCGAAACGATTTTCAGAAATTGCAAGAAGGCATCAGTTTTTTGGGATGCGAATTTTGTGTGGATTACTTGCAAACTGGTAAAACAATTAATTCTGAATATTATTGCAACCTTTTGGACCAGTTGAAGGAAAAAATTCGTGAAAAAAGACCTCGTTCTTCTCTCTTTCACGTGTCACAAGAGCATTTTGACAATGCCCATGAATTAAAGTTCGAATTGTTGAGCATCGTATTCATCAGATTTGGCCCCCAGCGACTTCCATTTGTTCTCAAAAAATGTATGCGTGGCAAGCGTTTTTCGTCAAATGAGAGGTCATAACTGTTTATTTTAGACCTTCCATCTCACTTGGGTCTCTAGGATTGGAGCCGTGCATTAATGTTCAAGATTATACTGAATAATTTATTTCATAACATTGTGTTTTTCTTATCGAACGACAAAACTTATTGAGCAACCTGGTACATCTTGTTACTTTGCCAATGCATTTTTTGTCAGAACGTCGAGGCCCGCACAATAAATTGTTATTGAGCGCGAGATGACAGATTGGTCAGCACGTGTGTGTTCCAGCCACGCACTCGAGCACTGGGACGGACACGCGTTTTCGTTCACTCGTTGGAAAACGCGCTCATACACGTGCGTCTCTCTAAGAGAACGGTAGCATATATACATATCCGACGATACCAGTATACCCGACACGAGAAATACCTGACTAGTTCAGGGTTGCATGTTAAACGCTTGAATATCGCGTCAGTCCAGCCAACTTTTTACACGACGTGCCCTCTCCAAACGATCAGAATCGATAGAGTTATCCTTTTTCTTGTCTAATTTCAAGAAATCTTCTGCTTTGAGACGTTCTAGTCATCGGACAATGTAGAATCCTGAACAGCTGAAGTGCCTAACCTTGTTTTTGGATACAAACTTGTGTGTTTGTACTTGGACTGTCTGCAATTGCATATGATACAGTTGCTGTAAGTAGTGTAGTAGATAAATTGGCGAAGTCTAGTAAATATATTCGTATGAAGGCGGTCAATGAGCGAAAACACAAGGAATTCTAAATCACATATGCTTCATGCATATTCCCGGAACATTATACCGGATAAATAGTTATCCGTTCCTGCACACTTTTTGTAACACGAAAGGAAGACGCCCTTATGTGATTAATGTCCTCGGGGATGTAAATTTTTAGGATCCACAGCATTTATTTGCACCTGAAGTTTCGAATCTACCGCTGGCAAGTTTTCCAACGAAAGCGCAGGTCTTCCGCTATTGATTTGAAGAATTTTGGACGAACGGTATTGAAGGCGCTTCTTTATAAGCATAACGAATTAAATGAATGTAATTGTCCGTTTACGCACGTATGTCCTTTCTAAAAGATCGGATCGCGAAACGACGTGAAGTGAAAGAGAAAGTGACACTGATCACGTCTGACCCCGTAAGCGGGACGGGATTGATCGCGCGAAGTGCAAGCGATGCTAAATTGTTGCTCGCCCGGTTCGAAATAATGAAAGTCGAGCAGGAGCGATTGGATTCCTCACCGCAACGCGAGCACGCTCTTATCACGGCGTCGTGGAAGTTTCTAAGGAAGTGATCACCGATGAAAATCGTTGCGACTACGGTGAAAGCAAGCGACATGGAAAGGAGACACGCGCGAAAATCCCACTTCCGCATCCTGCGTCGAAATGAGAAGTTGCCAAAGCTTCAATCTCTATAAAGAATCTCTCGAAAAACTATTGCTAAGGGTTCATTTCTTTCACCATCATATCGTTGCGCGCGGTCATCCGCTTTTTATTATTTACCAATTAGACTTTGTTAAACTAGTAAAGCATTTCAAGTTTAGTCCGTCTGACTATCATATGGAGTGCACCCCCCGTCCATGAGCCAAGTCAGTGGGGAAACTTGGCCGCATCGCGAATCGCACAATTGCCGGTCGACGAAAGGGAGTCACCTACTAAACTCTCAGCCCGATTGCAAATGGTATTCAGGCAGTGCGCTTGCCTGATATAGCGCGCAAACGTTTAACTCGAATATGGAGTAGTAAATTCGTCCAAATAACCGTTCACTTTCGAACCTGCTAGAGAATCGTCTATCTGCGGTGGCAATAGAATTAAATTATATTAACGTGAACAGCTTGAACGTCGTTGGCCGGTTCTGTGTCAAATTGTTTTTACGCCCAAGATCTTCAGATTGGCGCAGAGATTAATTTTTAATATACGCAAAATGCAAAATTGATCGGATTTTACTGCCACTTCACTGCTGAATACTTTTTCACACTTGTAAACTCTGTTGACTAGTTGTACAAGCCGTAACTACAAATACAAGTACAAGTTATAATTGTAATTCCTTCAAATTCCTTCAAAATTCAAATTGAATAATGGAAGAAAAATACTTCTTAAGGAATGCATATGTATTTGTCTGATAGATTAATGATTCTGACTCCAGTATGTAAGAGATCGAAAAGCAAGAGGCATCCGTGAAAGCATTAATAAACACCCGGGTCGCGGAGGCAGCAGCTTGAAAATGTGCATTCCGCAAGGTAGGGAGACCCAGTAGCGATCCGTCAAAAAGGAAAAGGTTCACCGGCGCAAATCGCCGCAACGGGAAAGAAAAAAGCCTCGACCGGCCGCGCGCAGCAACATTCTACACCGCAACGCAACATTCGACGGTTGCAATAGTCGATCTCTCCCGCTAGGCAAACTTTTTGCCCCACCGGCCCCGGCGATCGCACGGCCACGTGACGGGGTAGAAAATTGCCGTTCGCAAAAATGCGGCGCCCCTTTTTGCCGCGCGCGATCGCGAAAGCCTGATCATATTCCTACATCTTGAGTGGTGTGTCGTTTTTAACCTTATTTCAAATGGCGAATAATCAATAGAAAGCCCTTCTTTCGCCTCTTCTTTCAAAATTCCAATTTACCTCTCAATTTCTGTTCATAAAACTCTGTACATGCTTCGGAACACCCGATGCGAACAACACTTTTCACTACATTAGAAACACTTATTGACTTGAGAATTTTGATTGGGTAGGCATCGAACAGTGAATATGACACACATCGTTAATAACAGATTTGGCAGTTGTAGAGAACCGGAAGGAGGGCTTTTTCCTCATTAATCGGAATTTCTGGCTTACATGCATCGCCTCCTAACGCCGATTTCGAGACGCAATCGTCGCCCTGACTCACGCAACGCATTTCAACGAACGCTCCGCGCGCCCCGTCATCAAGCGTTTTCCGTTTGCCGCGAAACTTTCACCCGCGATCATGCCTGCGCGTATTCCGCGGGCTGCTGTATGGACGTTCTCCAATGACGTGGCGAGCCTCTCCGCCACCGGTTATGTGCGAAACCGAGACCCCGAGACCCAGTTTTCCCGTCGCGCCACGCACACCGCACTTACGCCGGTTAATTGGTGAAATGGCAAATTGGCTAACTCTTCTTAATGGCTCTACACCTCTATACCTTCCTATATGTTCTTTCGCTCCTACTCTTTCGTCATGCAGTCCGCTCTTTTTTAGGGCCCTCTGGTAACCCAGTGTCGTTTAACGGTTTCATTACTAATGCTTTTAATAGCTCTTATACAGTCGCTAGAAATCGACCAGCTATTCCATACATTTATTAGCCAACACATAGATTGCAAGAGCAACTCTTTTTTGCTGCATGTTTCGCCCGACTCATTTTCACACCGTTCTATGCTGCATCGAAATAGCACCGCTGTCCATCCACATTCCATGTATAACGCGAATGCAATAAGACAGGAGCATCATGACTAAAATCGCTGAAACACAATGGCGTTCCGTCTAATACCAATAACAAAAAATACGGTAAAAGATAACATTCTCTCAGGCACCGACCACACGAATTCACTGTCTACGCTGCGCACACTTTATCGGCTTTAGCTCTCAATTACCTCGAATACCAAGTCTAAAGTCAACAATACACAGGAAGGGAATTAGGATGGACTAAGAATTTTCATCGTTAAAAAAAATGTTGTTTTTCAATGAAACATAAATGGAAGAGAAACATCGATGAAATACAATGGCTTAGCGTGTGATACCAAAAAATATGATAAAAGAAAAGATCCTGTCAAACACCGAGCACGCATATCTACCGTCTACACCATGCACAATTCATCGGCTTCCGCTCCCAACCACTTCGAATACAAAGTGTAAATTCTACTATACTCGTGAATGAAATTAGAATGGGCTATGAATTTTCATCATTAGGAAAAGTCTGCCAACACATCGATGAAATACGAATCGAACACATGGCATATTGTGTGATACTAAAAAATACGATAAGAGCTAACATCATCAACAATCATCTCGAATACCAAGTGTAAATTCTACAATACTCCGGAAGTAGATTGGAAAGGGATCTGAATTTTCATTATTGGGCATCTTTCGTGCACAACCCCATGCTTCCGATCTCCGTCTCGTTGATTCCAGCGTTCTTCGAGGTGACTTTTTTCATTCTGGTGCGCAACAGTCGGGTGAAGCAAGTAAAATATGCAGACAGTAGCTCTCGAGTGCAACATTGTCTACCAGTCCAACCGTCTTCTTATTATTCAAGTGCGTCGTCTGGCTAAATCAAGTGGCGTCTGGGAAAAGAACGGTGATGATGCCGGAGAAATGCTGCTCTTGTGAAAGAATGTCGCATTTCGGTCGATACAAGTTTATCAATGCACATATCGGGAATGTATGAATATCTGACGATTCATCCTAACGAAAAGATAATGCCCCCGACGTCTACCTAGAAAAATGAGCCTTAACGAAGTTTCTTTCTTAATTCGTAGAAAAAGCGAACGGACGTTAGGGTTGCTACTTCATAATGACGTTTGACACGAAGTAATGTTCTGAAATTGAGGTGATCGCAGTGAAAAAGGGTCGATTTAGAAGTAAAAAGCGACGTACGCCGGCCGGGCGATAACAATTTGCTCCGGACGAACCGCCAAGTCTGAGAAATGAAACGTGAGCGTAAGTAAGGCAAAGTAGAAGGAAGCGGGACGAAGAGTGGACGGAGAAGGAGCGGACGAAGGAGCGCACGAAGGAGCGAGGAATCTCCATAGCTGTTCACCCTTGAAGTCCATCTCACGCGGGACCACCTGTGATGGCCATAATATAGCGATTAAGGCTAATGCATACCGCATAAAAATGCAGCCGACCGAGAGACCGAGTCTGGCGATTGCAATAAAGTAAACACTCGCCCTTCCCCCGACCCATCTGCCATTGAATATTCAAGGCCAAGAAGATACCAGCTCCCCCCTCATCACCTTCTTCTCCTTCTCCGCCATCTCCACCTTCTTCTCTTCCACCGGCTTTACCTTGCCTGCTATTCATTCTTCTCATCCTTGACGCTTCTTCGTCCAGTGCCGAGGACTCGTAAGGCAGGTCCAAAAAGAAAACGAACAAGACACGGCTTAGTCCTGCAATGTACAGTTAATTCAGGTTAGATCTCTAATTTTGCACATTTTCATTCAACATTAGTACGCAACGCGTATTGCCTAATAGCATCTACACGAAGGTGCATCTACTAAGAGGAGATTGAGAAAAATCTTCCTTATAAACTGTTTTGATTGATCGGAAGGTAAGCAGAAAAGACGTCAGCTCATCCACGTGAATCCACATAAGAGCGATGTGCGACGTAAGAGCGACGAGAGCTCACACGTCTCACATGTTCTCTCGCCAGACGGGCACCTATGTATGCGAGGCTAGAATTTAATTATGCATGGACTGACCCAAGAGCTCTCATGCTCCAATACCGCATCAGCATAGATTGGAATCGGGATCGTGGTTTTTTGGATGATTCCTTCGCCTTTTTTCCCTCTTCCTTTTCTTTTCCCTTGGCTCGCTCATTCGCTCTCCCGTTCGTTCGTTCGGTCACTATGCCCGAAGCATAATCGGGTCACATGGGACGAGCCGACTTGCCGCCATTGTCTTCTCCCGTGCAAAACACTTCCTTGGCGCGCGGCTTTCCTTTTACTTCCTTTGACTTCCTTTGACTGCTGGCCGTGTCAGGTGCTCTCCTCGATCGCGACTATATCTGACTTGAGAGCGAGTTAATCTCGACGATGCGTCTGGGGGCTCCGACCTCCTCGGGATCGTTCCTTAGATAGGCCAAATGGAAGGACTCACATTTATCGCACCTTTTTATATGGCCTACCGGCAGAGACTTCTGATTGCCTTTGCGCAGAGCAACTGAACGCAGTAAGCTGTTTAAAAATGATTATATTCATAGTTTGAGTACATCACATAATATCTTGTTGACAAGAAAAATTGCAAAATGAATTGGCTACTTAATAGAATGACCCGAATGTACGTCCAAATTCATTCTGCATCTTCCTTTTTAATAGCACATTTTTTTAAGGAAAATTGCATAAATCATTACTATTACTTCCTAGCAACTTCCGCTGACTTTTATCAATGCAATGATATAAACATAAACACAATTTTCAAATTCTTTATGATATCTGTACAAATCTAGCATTAATCAGCGCGTAGTTGAACATCTCTAAAAATGTCGGCACAATGATTAGATTCATTCGAAGAAAAATAATTTACGCTGATAGCCACGTAATTTTGACGTCATCAGAAGCTTTGGCACGTGATTTTCTCGTCTAATTTGTTTCCGCTATGACGCGGCGTGCATCACTTCCTGGCGCATCCAGGGATTTGTCGGGCGAATCTGGGGTAAGGTCACTACTGTAACTGGTTACACACGAAATACGCATTCTCGCCTGTTGACAGCGACAACAGGAAAGAGCCTATTAACGGCTACGAGACCCTCGCAATTCTCCATTCAAGTCGTGTGACGTCGGCATAATCTCGCCGACCACAACCGATCTTTTCTCACATTATATGCGAATATGCCGCGATCGAAGACGCGCGTCTCACCGTTGCACAGACGGTCGTCGAAAAAAGAACAAGAGAACCTGTGTGATCGTGGATAGCCAGCGTTGACGATCTGCAAATAAAGTCGATCGTTTCCTTATTTTCGTAGTGCATTCCAAAGGAGAGAGACATGCACATGTTTTTTCGATCGAAGACGAATATTGAGTTCTTCCTATCGATTTGATCGTCACAGCGATGAAGAAGAGGGCGTTTCTGTGTGAAATCATATATAACTTGGGAACGGCGTTGGTGATTCTGACGTCATTTGACGTAACAGTAACGGGAGAGAGGAGAACGTGATCTACATATGTATCCTCTCTGCACGCAAATATATGACCCATCCTCGCCGACTAAGAATTTCATCGGTATCGTCTTTGCACCTGAATCGATCCCACGATTATGCAATCGAAAACATTTTCCATGTTTGAAAAAGGTCTTCGTCGGATGAATGAAATTAGCTGCTTGCGGAAATGGGCGATTCTCAAATGAGCACCTTGACAAGTTCATAAATTCTGGGTTCAATCCGTCGCGTCGGTGCGAGCGATGAGAGAATGAGCGGAGCCACGCGAGTCGCTCGAAGTAAGAATCTGGAATCGGCAACGCCCGGTATACAAAGAGTGAGTGCACGAGAGGTTAACAAGGCCTGAATGTAAATCCGTAAGATCGTCATTGCACTCGCGTCACATCGATTGGGCGATCGCACTGTCTCGAATGAGCAGCGAACGTGCCGTTTGTCACGTTACGCCGACTTCCAAAGTGGGACGATGGAAAAAATCATCCTCGATCTCTCGCGTTCGCTCACGTACTCATTGACGTACGTACGTACATGCTTCTCTTATGCTTCGGGGGCAAAGAACAACGACTGCTTTCTAGGTCCTACGAACGTTCTCGGCACTCTCGAATTAGCCCTGCGAAAACGTCATCGCTCCGCGACTGCAGCTACTTTGCGAATTCCACGAATTGAACGGTGAATCGGCGTCGACGCTCGACGCACTTCCACCTCCTCTGGATCAACGAACTTGTCTGCGTACGTTTGTGGAACGTTTTGGCGAACGCGGTCCCTCTGACGCGCATCTACACGCTGCGGAGGAAATCAGCTGGACGATCTATTGTCCTTCGTTGCAAATTCAACACTTTTTTTTCTTTTTCACTATGAATTTTTCCTCAACTTTCAAAGTAAGTCATAGTGCTCCTGAAGAGTATCACAAAAATGATTAACATTATATTATTTTGCAACGATTCGCGTGGTAGCGTCGGTACGGCTATTGCGAGAGATTATGACGGGTACCGTAATCGAACGGGGTGGTAATACTTCGTTGACGCTGATTAAACTTTTCCGCATAGACATGTAACGCGGCGCTTCTCGTCAATTCTGTTATGAAGTCTGCGTTACTCCATCGCACACACATTGCGTTGCTTTACGTTAAACTTTGATTAATCGTCACATTTTTAGATACTCAACCTTTTTCTTGTTACATTTACTACTTTTGCTGGCACTCTTGCTGTCAGCATATGTAAAATAAAACAGCCATTTCCTTCGTTTGTAGAGTGCGAGCCACTGGTAGTAACCAAGGCGCTATACATTAGTTTCGTTAAGCTCGTCTCCCAAATCCCGCGGTGTCGATCTGCGATATTAGTTGTCGATTGAATGATCGGTCCCGTGAAGTAAGCGTTGCACCGAGAACTGTAGATCCGCGACTTAATTAGCGAGCAGCCGCTAACGAGTCCCCTTACTCAATTTGACATAAGAATGCCACCCTCTCCCGCCTTCTGCCCGAAGCCAGTCGCCTCAGGTTCACCGCGCTTTATTACTTTCCTCTTCTGTTCTTCGGGTCATTACTTTCTTCAGTTGCCGCGATACGCGCGCGTCCGGAAAGGCAGTAAACGAACGGAATGGAATCTGGGTTCGTTGGACCCCAGGTCGAGCCTGACGTAATGCGCTTCCAGGTCGTTCACGGGTGGATTTCCTCTCTGTTCGGTTGCGCGTGTTATGATGTATCGCCATTGCCTCCCGGCACACGGTCGTGTGTTGGTTCGAATTTCACCGAAACCTGTTATGCCAGCCGATGGAGACAGGTTTACTGGTGCTGTTGCTCGCGTTCCTCGTTGCTGCTTGCTGCTGCTCGCTGCTGCTCGCTGCTGCTTCTTCTTCTTCTTCTTGAATTTTCATCGGGACGCCGAGCTAACGACAAGCCGACGAGACGAGCCGAGCTTTTCCTCTTCCGCCAGGCCGTTTTTGCGCGTCCAGTGAGGTCCACTGAGGCCGACGGAATACGAAGATGACCGCCGCCCCGTCTTTCTATGTTCCTTCGAAACTCATTTGTCGTCGCGTCATTTTCTTCGCTAATCAACGCGACGTGGAAGGTGGCGGAAAAATTTCTTTCGACACGGCTTCACGGTAAGCAGTTATTAGGTCAGTATTCTGCTGTTGCCGGTCACGAGTAAACAGGTAATAGTAACGTAGATAGATATAAAACAGGGTGACGTAAAACGGTGAAATACTTACACAGTAATATATTTAGTATCTTTATTTGCGTTACTCAATTAACATGAGTGAAAGTACGGGTATTAACTTGTTTATTTTTCGACCGCACGCAGTCATTGTCTTCAGCTTATCAACTATTTTAGCAATTTTCCCAGAGCCGAAAAAATGTCGTCCAATTGATGAAAGATGCGAGGCGTGCAACGTGAAACGTTTGCTGCAGAACGGTGGCAAAGTTTGGCGAGGAAGTTTCTGAAACGCTGGCTGACCCAGACGATCGGGACTCGTTCATCCCTACCCTTCCTTCCTGGTCGGTCAAGGCCAACACCATCTCCCGCATCTCATTAGTCCTTTTTGCACTCGGTTTCATTCACTTATCAGGCAAAAACGTATGCGCGCCGGCATGCACGTGCCTAAGTGTGTGTGAGCGTAGAGATAGATTAGCCTTCTTGCAACTGCTGAAACGAGTGTCGGAAGACGGTTCTTCGACTTATCCGCGCCTTTCGTCCTGGGAGTGGCATTCCTCGCGCGGCTCATACTCTACTCACCATCTGCGCTATTACAATATTTTTCAGTCGGACCTTTCCTGTCTTCCTGCTCGTCGCAACATCTATACAATCCTCTCTATGTTTTCTAGCAAATTCGCAAGCCTTTCGACCTCTTCACCACCTTTCTAGATGAAAAAAGAAGAATGTATTCAGGCATTTTCTAATGCAGCTGCAATAAAATCTGTCTGTTGAATTACTTTTGTTCTCTGGGTATATTCAATATTATGATATAACGCTTCGGATGTAATTGCATCTAGCTACGAATTCTGCATTGATATATATTTATGTAGCTTAGCTGGCACTGTTGCTGGTAATACCAGGTAGCGTCGGTGTCATTTGTCGTTCTAGCGCTCATCAAGTGACATTCGCGTGGCGCGGATGTAACATCGGGGTCTCATGCAAGAGGAGTACCCGATGAACGTCAAGGCCAGCGCTGTCGTTCCCATTGGCTGGCGGCCATTACCCCGGAAGAGAGTTCTCTTGTGAGCCCCTCGGCTCTCTCGATGAAAAACAAAAGTGCGCCAGGACGAAAGTCGTACGGTCACAAAAGAGAGGAAGAGCGTTCGCGAGCGTTCGCGAGAGAGAGGGAAAAAGGAAAATGAGTGAATAAGTAAATGCTTTTTTCCTCTATTTCTTATCAACTACGAACGCGTGCGTTTCGTCATATGTCAGATCACCTATTAAACAGGTCAATTCGTGATGTATCCTAACACTCGTTTGCAATTTCGAGATTTTTAAAATAGATTTCTTAATTGCGCAACCCTCAGGGTAGAACATGCATACAAGCGCATATTTTGGGCGATGAGGTTTAATATTTTCAGTTTATTCCGGAGCAGGATCCTTAGAACGGTATATTACTGGGTTGCGAAATGTGCATCCGCAAATTTCGTAAAGCGCGGATAAACAGCTAAGTAGACGAAGCACCAATAAAAAAAAGTAATGAAGGGAGAACGAGGAAGAGAAAGGTAGAAGAAAAAGGAAGAAACTAGCCGCGAATGAGTCGAGAATAGAAAAGAAGCGGAAAGAGAAAGGGTTAACGCGTTAGATGAAGAAAGAAGTGAGTGACGATCTATGTCGACGTCCGAAAACATTCCAGGTGTGGCGACGGGCCGGCAGGGGAATCCGGTAGGGGAATCCGGCAGGGGAATCCGACAGGCGAATCCGGCAGTGATTCATCGGGAGCAAAGGAATTTCTCTGTCTCTCCTTTTCTCTCCTGCTCCTCTTCCTCGTTCTTTCTCCCTCGATTAAATGATGCAACAGTCGAGCGTCAATCGACGCGATCGTGAAGCGTCTCGGCGTCGTTCTAGTCGAAATGCGGTCGCCGACGATTCTGGACTCCCGACTGCGCAATAGCGAAAAATCGAGAATTCATGCGGGTTCCCGGAAAATTCGACGACTGCATGGCATACGCTCGAATCGGTGGATGCGAAACTCTCTCCGGTCGAATTGTCGGACTTGAAAATGACCGATGTTCAGATATTGATCGAGAACGCGACCCGACACGGGAAGAAACAACAGAGACGAAGCTTTTCGATTCTTCCGAGAAGCCGCGCGGTGAAGTTTATTCGGCCATGCGAATTAGGAAAGTCGGTCACACGCGGAAGCAGATCGGATCGTGTTGCAAACACGTGTAAGAGGGAAAAACGTGCGGCGTCGGCCGGGACTGTACTGTTAGAATAATTTCTTCGCCACCGATCGCGTTCACCATTTTTACTGGTGGGGACCTAACGGAAACAATATTGCGCGTTAAGTTCCGTCGAGCGGCCATTTTCGACGGTATTGCGAATTTCAGAAGGCGTCAACAAAAATACGTAGAAGTACAAAAAGTTTATGAAAAATTCAATGATGGATCAATATTTCTGTTCCAACCACTCTAGTGGTTTCTTCACCCGTTAAAATAGATATGTGCACCAACATTTCTGTAGTATCCTCTACGCGTAAACAAACTTCTCGCCGTGCCAGTTTACGACGCTTCAAAACCCCATCGGTAAGACAAAACGACGAGTACAATAATAGTGGGGAAGGAAATTTAATAGTGAAACGTTTCGATTCTCTGCGCAGTAGGAAAGTTAATACCGGTCGACTTGGCGGAGGTTGTAAAGCCTAGAGCCGTCCTATCATAGGGACGAATCGTATCTAGTATTCCAGGCTGGAGACTGGATTCCTAAGTGGTGCTTCCAGGCGACTAGATACGTAACTCCCCTACTAGACACACGACTCCGTCAAGAGAATAAAACTTCTTGCCTCGCTCGCTCCATCGTACCTGCGACAGATTATACTCAGACTCTGGGAATTATTGCACGGGGAAAAGTTATTGCGAGGAAAATAATCCGGACTGGAATGGGGTATCGAGAATGTAGTCAATGTACAAAGCCGTACGGATCACGTTTTCATGCTTCTGATAAATTGCGGCGGCAATAACAGTTGCCGCAACACATTGCGCGCGGTTCGTGTAACGCGGCACACTCATTGTGATTGAGCAAATTCAATGTCGGATTGGGGATTGTCGAGTTCTTTCGGTTGTTAGGTGGGAAAAGTTGCGTGAGAAGCGAAATTGCTTCGCGTCGTTTCGATAGAATGTTGCAAGTATTGATTTAAGTTGCATTACAGTCACGTACAGAGCCTAGATATAATAGGTTCCATGGTTAAGCAACGTAAGTTCTAAGTCTCTCTCAAAAGCATCGTAACAATAACTATTATATATTTTTATGCTCAATGTCACGTAATATGTGAAGTCAAAAAAATGTTCCTCTTGCTTTGAATTTTGTAAGACGTTCTCTTTTTGCCGGATGAAAATGCGTTAGAAATAATAATTGAGCAATATTTAAGTATTCTGCATTACTTAAATTATATGAGAATATCCAGCGAAATACCCCTCTATCGGGGAACGTGCAGAACGGTCGAGGATCGAGGGCAGGTCGCACGAGGATCAGGATCTTCGCTCTCATCGATCTGAGCACGCGTCTGAACTCCTTTTCTTTATACCAGGTCGCGTCAGCGGGGTCAGATCGATCTATACCGAAATTCGAAATTCGAAATTCGAAATTCACCGCTGCCGCCCGGAACCCGATGCCTTTTTGCATCGCTTCGTGTAGAGGTTCTTATCCTGAAATTCAGATTCAACCTCCCGCGCATCAGGACCCACCGATTTATGTGCATCCCTGATGTTCTCGCCGGTACACTCGGGTGGGCGTCGTTACCAGTCAAAATTCTGCATTATCGGGACAATGCATCTTGTATCGTGCTCTTCTATCACGCACCCACGTCGTCTAGAATGTCCTTCGTGGCCAATTGCTGGACAGGGATAGTTCAGTGGACGGATTATGCGGAGACTCGAATGCCAGAGGAGCGATTCGAGGAATTCGTTAATGTCTTTTTTTGTGAATTAGTTGTAGCAGGAGGAAATTTATTCTGGTCAAAGGAACGATAAAACTAGGGTTACTAGAATTCTGAGATGACATAGTGGACTTACGAATCAGACTGCATTCAGACAGAAAAATATGTATTTGTATAATTCCAATGATAACAGTCAGCGAAAGTTGCCAGGAAATAATAGTAATAGTTTATGTATGAAAGAGCATCCTTCGGCATACTCCCTCCTTAGAGGTTCGAGCAGGTCACACGTGAAGTTCCTTACGATCAAATATTACGATCTAAAGAGCGAACTGCGTTTCAACTCGTGCCATCGCAAAGTGCCATCAGAAGCCATCGGATCGCCATTCCAAAATTTCCATCCGCCGCTGCATCGTCGATCTCGCCTGCGCCGTCTGCAAAACACCATCCGATATTCGAGAGATTCGAGGCTAGAGTCTCCAAAAGTTAGGCAGATGCACCCGGGCCATCAATTTGAAATCCAAATCCGTCTCTTTTGACTGCATCAAAAGTGTCCGCGAATAAATTTGTCTCTGCCGCGCTATTTTTTTCTCTCCTCATGTCGGCCACCTTTTTGTCCCTCCTTTTCCTTTTCGCTCGTTGGCCCGTGTTTTTGTCGACTCCCCTCGGACGTTAAAAGTGGCGCGTGCAATGTGGAAATGACGAATGAAATCGGGATTGGCGATCGAGGATGCTGGAAGTCAGCGAAGTTTCATGGATTATGCCGAGCACCTTGGCGACTCAAACTCGATTCGTCTCGTCTCGTCTGTAGACTCGGTACCCTTCTCACGCTGACCTCGGCCTGCCGCACTCGCCGAATATGGACTCCCGTAATGCTGATTTTACTTGTCGTAGGTTTTGGAGGAAACCGTCGCCACCTTGAATCGAAAGGACACCGCGACCGCGCTCGAAAAAATTAAACGGACCATTTTGCTAATAGATTCGTTCGCTGCTGTGTCATTTCCTCGGATTCCAGGTATACCTGCAGATGCAGCCGAGAAATCGAACGCGCAATTTCACTAATATTCCTTTCGTCATTCCCTTTGTTACACTTGAGCGACACAACACTGATTCCCGCGGTGCGACCTGTTCAGCGCGAGTGGGAGCTTTTTCTTGATGATCCGCTTAGCTGGAAGGTCTAGAAGGTAGAATTCCAGTCCGCCTAGTTTAGTCTAAGTACATTCGTGACCTCGGATTGCTCGATAGACGATGGTACTCGCGGCACTGGTTCAGCTTGTCCTAGGTTTCGGAGGAAGACTCGTTAACCTTGACGGCGGTTGAAGCGTACACGCGTAACGTGTTCGACTCCAAAGCTCTACGCGACTGATTTTATTGCCTCTATCGAAACACTGCCGCTGTTGAAAAGTCAGTTTACGTAAAGCTGGTCCGGTTCTCGAACGTTGCCAAATAGGAGATCAGTTCTTTCGAAGTTTCTTCACGGTTAGATCCAATTTCGTTGGACTTCTTACAACAAATCCCTTTGAAAGTACGTTCTCTTTAATTCGCATGACTCACACACAAAAAATCTATCTTTGCCCACATCGTTGAAACGCCTGCTGACATGTACAAAGTGATTACCCTCACGGAAAGCGTAACATTACGAAAAGTCGCCATTGCCAAATGCAAAAGTAGAACAGACCGTACCACTTTCGATTCTCCATCCTCCGAAAGAAGCCTGTCGAAAAAAATAGGCTCTACCCCGAATTTCCCTTGCGTCAGAGCGGTCTCTCTGGACGGAGCGCACACGCAGTGATAATCGGACGTTCGCGCGAAAGTTCGTCCTCGGGTGAAATTAAAGAGC
The DNA here is from genome assembly GCA_033815515.1 of Cryptocheilus praepositus. NCBI lineage: Eukaryota > Metazoa > Arthropoda > Insecta > Hymenoptera > Pompilidae > Cryptocheilus > Cryptocheilus praepositus. Next base: position 461,008 of record JAWWQZ010000314.1, read on the forward strand.
GCGACATTCAAACGCGCGAGGTCCCGAAAACCGGTTTCTAGAATCTCGCTGGTTGTCGTTGTTGTCGTCGTCGTCGTCGTCGTCGACGTCGTCGTCGTTGTCGTCGTCGTTGTCGTCGTCGTTGTCGTCGATGTCGACTGACCGGCTTGAGATAAATCGACGCGGAAGAGTGTCGTAATCGGGGCCTGGGTACCGTGGCACCCCACGTGGTGGGTGACGCAGGTGCAAGTATGCACTTCTCTCCTTTCCTCTCTTTCTCTCTCCGACCCGTTGCCGTCCTCTGAATCTTCACTTTTTCCCTTCCTCTCTTCCTTTCCTCTCCCCCCGTTCACCTTTTCCGTTTCGCTCTGTCCTTCCTCTGGTTCGTCAGTATTTAGCGCCAACAGATTGATTTTTCAGTTCAATCACGGCATCCCTACCAGATGTACTACCAACAGGTTGGCATAATAGTCAGATACAATTATTTCATCTGATATCAGTAGAATATTTAATTACGTAATGTATTTGAAAACAATCGTTTGTATAATGTATGCGATAAAAGAAGCCCTTTTCTTCTTTCCTACGCCATAAGGATCTCCCCTTAAAAAGCCAATCGTGTTCCCAATACTCAATTTCATTATACTCTGAATTTGTTCACTTAGCTTCTGAAGAGGAAATATCTACGGCAAAGAGTTCTTTTAATATATATTTGAAGAGCCAACATAAAAGAAGGGTTTCAGTCTTATCGCATAGAGGCATATTAACATAGCATGTTCAGTCGAAAAAAAAATGATTCGAGATTAAGAGCGTGAGTGAATGGTGATATGAGCGGTGATATGACAGTCCGTAATCGCACTCGACTGTCGAGCAACAGTAGGAGACGTAAGTCGGCATCTCGTCGGTAAAGGGGCACGTAGTAGCGAGATGATAAGAGGGTTGCGGCGAAAGAAGGGGGAGGAACAGGAGGGAGTAAGCCGGCGCAGCGAGGTGCATGGACTACTTTTTGCCGCTGTCACTTTTTCTCGCTCCCATTCGCGGCCGGAGAAGTTCGAACCCCCGTTACGCCGATGCTAATTTTCGTACTGTCTAGCGATCTAGAACCAAATACGCGCTTAAGTCAGCGTAATTGCATGAGAGCTGAATACGAGAAGCGACGAGAACGTTTCTGAAAGTGAGACTTCGATATTGCATCTATCGTTTACCGTTACCTAGTACCTATCGTATCACTAGAAGTATATACATAACAATGAACGATTCACCTGTATTTTATGTCTGCTAATTCCGAGCTTCCTTAAAGTCGATCTAAATACATAAGATAATATTTTCCTCTGTCAATGCTTTGCAGATATAAAACTGTAGCTGTTCATACTTGACATTATCCGTATCTCTAACGGTGCGAATGCGGTATACAATTTATACTTTGCTTGGTCTGTTGAAAACGGAATGCGCGGGGCTTTTAAGTATACCGAATGGTATCAATCACGGCGCGTTCCACTTTATCTTCAGCGTCTAACAGTGTTTTTTTCTCATTAAGCCCCGTTGCAGCTCGTTAGAATAAGCTTGATCCCTGCGTGTCGAAAGCTAGCGAAGTCGATTTGCAAGAACCGCTCGTTTCGATCATCCGATTTAATCGTGCACACAAGATGTACGTCGCAAGCACGTCTTATGCAGCAACACAGAAATCTCTTTCCTTGCGCGTGCATTACGCAAGATGGCCCGAGTGAATACGACCACACTATTCAATGAAGAATTTCTCAAAGCACGGCTAGCCAGATATCAATTTTTACGCATAAGTTGCACCGTGTCGAAGCTATTTTCTGTTTTAGCTAACGTCGTTGCGATTAAAGTACCTTACACGCTTGTTCTACTGCATAGCGTCGATTGAGCGTGTCCGATAAAATTCTTACATTTTGAATGTGTGACGATGCCAGAGAAATATGCAGTCTTTTTATGTGCCAAGTATCTATGTCAGACGTTACACCCGATCTCATCGGACACCTTGGACTTAGACTCCGCGTCACAGAAATCGTAAAATACATTAGCAGTCTCGTTGCACTCGAAGTTCAGTTCCACCCGCCGAACGTGCGTCGCGCTAGACGGAAAAAAGTTTTACCTTCGATCGGCATCAGGATGTCCGACCGCGTATTGTTCGTCGTGGCAAAGACGGCGTTCAACCACCGTCGGCTTTAACGCTTTTACGGCTGCTGACCACCAGTTAACCGCCGGTATCACGCAGACGTGAGTTCAAGGCTATATCAAGTATCGTTCGCATGCGATAGTATATGAATCAACGACTAACAATCGTTAGACGTTCTAACAATCAAGTAATAAGGATTTAGCTAGAAGTGCGCGGCCATTAAACTGTCATCGACGTCGGCCAATTCGTCCATAAATGTATCCACGATGAGCCCGGTCGCGAATTTCGTCGGCATATCTCGACTGGCGGCGGTGCGAGATATCAGTTCCCGTTCGCCGTCTGCGTTATGTGCGTACTGATGGTGCTTATGTAAAAGGCACTTCTGACCGTTAGAACGCAACGCGCAAACCGCTAGATGCAGATGAACGTCACCAGGATCGTCTTGCCGCACCTCAGCGAGCCTAGGCTTCTGCTGCTCGAGGGCGATAAAGCAAAACGGCGAGAAGGAGAGGCTGCGAGAGAAAACCGGCCGTTATATCTTACCAAATTAAAAGAAAGCAAATTCTAAAGAAGAAAATAGACTGTTACATTTTTATACGTTTGTAAGTCGTAAACTTACCGTATTTCCACAGTACAGTAAATAAAACTGAGGAAGCAGGTGCTTGCACAATTTTGTATTACATAGACTTCTGAAGAGGAAGCACCGGGGCTTTGAAATATAGAGAGAAGCACTAAACAATGAAACGTATCAGCGGATGCAATATCATAAAATTCCTTTCGTCCGCGACTAGTCCTCGAAAAGTGCAGGACGGCAAATACCTGGGACCTAGGGCAGATTCATTGCTAATTCGGGCAACCTTGATTTTCGACTGCTCTCGTCTCGATAGTCGCGCGACTCGGAATATCGACGAGGCGCTCCTCGTTATCGCCACTATCTATCTATGGCAACCGGGTCGGTACCATCACCAATATCGCTACAGCGTCCAAGCCGAAATCTGCCCAAAATAGAACTCGAATTGCTCTCCGTATTTCCTCACACCGACTCTCTGCCCTTGAGGTTTATCGGGGTTTTCAAGGCAATGGGCGACCGTCAGCTTCTCAAACCTTAAGTGACAAAAACTCGACACCCATACTCATGGCAATTAAACATTGTTGGCAATTTCTATGAAATCAGGACCGAACTAAAACTGCTGAAATGATAAATGTCACGGTTGTATTTAACCGTCATTATTTGATTGTACCGGTGTCAAGCGGCATTCGTTTGAAAGACAAAGGGTAGAAATTGATGGAAAAACAATCGTGCGAGTTGGCGAACGAGAAGATATCCGGCTTCGGTTTCATTGCTAATCGACGGCAGCCTTGATTTTGGCACCTGGGACCTTCGTCAAGTCTGGAGGCTTTGCTTCGTAATCGAAACGCGCTCAATTTGCTCTCGCACCCCTCCCGATTGCCTGCCTGCCCGCTCGCGCAGCTCTCACGACAATCTTGCGATCTTGAGATTCCGCTCGCCAAGGCGTTCCTCTCCTTACCCAGAAACGAGGCGAGATCGCGCGAAATCCGACTCGTATTCTACGAATTTAACGGGTACCTTTCCCTGGAAGCGATTCCCACTTTTTGCTACGACCAGCCGACGCAATCCATTATGCGACGTATTTTTGACCGAAAAACAGTTGATCCTATCGTCCCTTTAAGTATTTGCCAAACCCCAGAGCAAATATTTTTTTAGACACTTTTTTTTCTCTATTGCAGTGGTGTAGGATCGGCTATTTGCAGATATGAGAAATTGTATTGTATATTCTTGTCGGTTATCTTTACAGATACACTTGATGATTTTACGTAGTGTTTCCAATGTTATTAGAGCGATCGCTTGCGATTCTCTGGTAATGTAAAATATTGTATACGATACGCTCGAAGAATCTTGTTTCATCCCTATTGATTTTGATCGCATTAACATAGTTGCAAATTGGCGCCGCAGCAGCAGACATCCTTGACATACTTCGAAACGTCTATTAGCATCGTATTCTTTCCGTCAGGTACCTGACGGTAAATCATTGACAGTCAGTGTCACATCGAAAATTGGCGACAATCGTTCCGTCTCGGCATAATCGTCCTTACGGGCGAAGTCGCCATTACGTTTAAAGATGATGAATGTTCATCCATTCAAAGAACGTTCATCCAGAGCAGGTAGAAAATGATTAACATTAGAACCGAAGGGGACTGTAAATTTAGCCAAATGAATATACAATATAATGTAAGAGACTTCGAAGAATGTAAGAGAAGTTGCGTCCTCTTTGAGGAGTTCCCTCCATGAAAAAGACAGGCGAGCCGCGACATTTCACTATCGCTGAGTCCGCTGGCAAACGTCGCCCGCGCGACTTCGGACGATGACAATTATCGTTCGTCTCGTGTTCCGAAAGCGAAAGCGAGAAAACGCAGGGAATACCGGGGAGATCGGCGCTGCTCGAAGGATGTCTCCGTCGAAACTCGTCTTCATCGGGAGCCGGCCAGCCGAAGAAGAGCTTTCCCGTTATATGCGCCTCGTCTCTAAGTCGATTTCGAGCTGGCCAGTGTGTACCGCTAGCTTCCCAGAAATCGACTCTCGATAATGCCTCTCGATACGGATGAAGTAATCTCTCTACTCTGTGGCGAGTGAGAGGGAAAAAAGCACTGCTCGAGGGGCTCGCGAGAGGCAACACTCGCGAACGGCAACACTCGCGAACTCCTCGCTCACCGGGAGTAGAACAGTTGGAGGGAGACGCCGGACGAGACGAGGGACGTGACGAGGGACGAAACGAGGGACGAGACGAGGAACGAGACGAGGAACGAGACGAGGAACGCGACGAGGGGCGAGACACACATACTCACCGTCGCGGATTCATCTTTTATTCATTGCTTCGGACGAATTCGATCCTCCGCTCATCCAGCGCTTCCTCGTCGCGCGAAGATTCACTTTGCACCGCCTTTCGATACTGGACCGTACTGCTTTCCTCCTTTTTCTACTCGAACTATAATGCCACCTATTAGAGGCCCAAGCGTTCAGAGCTTATCACGATACACGATACGATTGAATTCACCTGAAACTCTGACCGGAGGTATTAGAAGCCAAATTGTTCAAAGCTCTCATTCACTTTGGTCTTTAACACGCTTTGCCTTCGGCGTCGCGGTAAAATTCTTCCCTTTCAACGAACTGAGCCGATAGCAACGAGGGGTATTAAAGGTAACGATCCCATTTCTTTTATAGATCTTTCTATATTTGCAACTTTATAATAGGAAGAAATCTTTCTAGTGCAGGCACAGATTACAGTTTTTACTTTTGCTATGCTGCATTTCTGCGATGAATCAATTTTACGAAATTGAAATATCATCTTCGTTACTATATGCAGTAGTGTGCTTGCAAAGTGTGCATACTGCACAGATTTCGTATCGAAGAATGTACGGCGCTTGTTGGCAATCTTTTAAAATCTATAAATCTATCAATTTGACGATTGCATCCACGAAAAAAAGATAGACTTCATTGTTATTATTTTCTAGCCATATATCTCCACATTTTTTTAGTCAATCCCATATACCTAGTTACAGCTCCGTAAATCTAGTGTTAATCCGAACCCTAGCACTAAGACGGTTAAAGGGGAAAGGGAGGTGACGTCAACGATCTAAACTAGCATGCATAAATATTTGGCCACTCGATGCGATATGATTAAAAAGTGTTAATCTCTTTGCTGTATTTCTATATTTTGCCTTAAAATGAACATTAACGATTGTTATTGAGGCGTTTGAGACCTAGAATGGATTACGTGATAAAGAGCCTTTGCGGATCAATTCTCATTCTCGCGAACATGATGATTTAATGGGTAGGAGAGTCGGATCAGGGATTTTCGAAAACACTATACAGAGAACCGGAAAGACGAATTATGGTTCGTTCCATTATGCAGGCGTCTGGGTACCCCGCATTTTCGCAGACTGTCTTCTGATTTTGTGTGTTTCCGATGATAATCGTATGTCGCAAACAACGGGCTCCTTCTGCTATAATAGGTCGACCGACCGATTTTTGAGAATCCATTGCGGAAGTCTGTTATGGACTTTCAAATCGCTTGCGCCGCTTCAATATTTTCGAAAGTATCTGCATTTCTTCCATTGCTTTTACGCTCTACGTATAACAGAATATTTTCATTTTTCATATCACTCGTTCTAATGCGAAGTTTGAAGCAACAAAATGATTTTATATTGCTTTCTTTTCTGGATAGTCAGAAGAAACGATTTCGCGGTCCGGTCAAAAGTAGTCACTTTATACGGCCGCGTCGACCCGTAGACTCTTCTACTTCCTAACGATCAAAAACTATCTTGCGGAAACATTTATTCCTATTGCATTAACATTTGATGTACCTAGTGATGGGACCGAGACCAGTACCGAACGTTTTGTTAACGTTACGCCACTTTCCTTCCAATCACATGTAACAATTTATCGCACGTATTGTCTCAAAGATTTTCTTCATCGGACAAATATCCTTTTCAATTCTTCAACGATATCTGATCGTTCTAGGCTCTTGCACTTGCCTCTTTTTGATACCTCACTTTATCACCCGTGTCATCTGTTTAATGCAATCGTTACTCGACTCTCATTTAATATAATTGCAAGAAATGGGGAACAGTGCCGTCACACTCCTTTGATGTCGACGAAAAATGTTATAATGAAAGTTGAGCGCTGAACTCCGTAGCAATTTTTGGCCGGAAATCTGAAGAGTACGATTGCGCTGTGTGCCACTGAAACAGTTAAGCGTGTCATCGGATCAGTCCCATCACTAGATGTACCTGATACAACTGACGAGTTCTGCGAAGCTGGTCCTGGCACACGTTTTGCCCTATTGTTTTGGGCACTCCTAAAGGGTTGACTGGTCTATCGGCAGAATGTCGGTGCTTGCATTATCCGCCCTTTGAGAGAGCCAGTAGTCATGCCAATGGAAATGGAAATGGGAATAAACTCAGTGCGAGTGCCCATCACTATCGGCAGGAGAACAAACTTCTTTTCGTTAAGTCTGCCTAGTTTTTGCGAATCCACGTCACTCCATGGAAATCTATTCCTTGCGGCGTAATCTTCCAATCTTTCAATCTACGGTGACTGTACGATAAAAATTTTAAAACAGGGTTAGAATCAATATAACGAAAAGTAAAATTTGCTGAAAGTACCAAAACTAAACAAATGTCAAGTTTGGCTATAATAAACTTGACATTGTTATCGAAATACTGTGCTTTAAGTCTTTAAGTGCTTTCATAATTTTGTAAAGTGATGGACGAAAAAAAATGGGTAACGTAGATTTAATTAATATTAAATAAAATGCCTTGACTCTCTCCATTTACAAGTCCATATGCGTGTAATCTAGCAATAAATTGTCCCGCTATACATTATCGCAATAGTGATGGTTACCTTGAAATATTATACCATAAAGGCAGAAGGTTGGATGGGCAACAATGAAACTACCGTTCAACGTCCGTGAAGTAGAAAACAAATTAGTCTGACGGTGCGATGTCCGTCGCATAAAATCACGTATCATATACAATTCTTAGAAACGTCAAAGTGCTCGAAACACCTCGTATCTTCGCCAGGATGATCGCCACGCCAAGATTTGCGATCATCGTTCTCTTAATTGTTGCTAGTCTCGTCACGATCGCAGGCGTTGATCGAGCTTGCTAACCTAAATATCCTGTGCGTAATGACTTTGAAGTCCTATTTCTGCCTATTGTCTTATATATTACGATCCAAGTTGTCAAATCACGCTATACGAGCAGATCGTTTCTGATGAAAATCTCAGTTTTCTGTTATTTTTTTTTATCTGGAGAAAGTTCCAATCGAAATGTATTCCCAGCGGTTTTCTGTTTCGAATGAAAGGCAAAGGAAAATGTGAACATTTATTAGAATAGCATTAGTGCACATTGTGCGTTGGACGAATTGACGTGATACGACGCGAGTCATACCTTTTCCCCTCGAATTGTAAGAGTCGGGATGTTGCGCGCAGGTATACGAAATATGCTAATATTTCCTTACTCATACTTGAGTGAAATTGTCAACGAAATTATTCAGACGTCGAAAACGCATTCGCCTGCGTCGGCTGCGTCCCATGGATCTCACGGTTGTTGCGTAATCCATTCAACATCCTGCTGCGACATATTGCGGATTCAAGATCGTTCGATTTTCTCGGATCGCAAGCCGTACTAGAAAAGTCACGCGGGACGTCCAGACAAACTTTCCAGACGTAAACACTGTTGACATTCATTCAAGCCACTCGGATGGCTCTCTTTTTACACAGGTGCGACCTTGGTTCTATATTGAGCAATTTGAGGGATGAATGAATGAATGAATGAATGAATTTCCAATAAGAATGAGAATTGTCACCGTTGCATTACCCGTTCGCGCGTCTTTCAATGTACATTTTTACTGGTAAGCGCATTAGGATCGCGTCAGTAGCGATTCCGAGACGCACGGCATCGTGCGGCTAGGAACCATGAAATTGCGATGACGCAAAATCTTCGCAATCCGTAGACAGTATGTTGAGGTAATTAGGAAGAAGCGGACGACGGATTAAATTACAGGTGGATCAAATTGCAAGTGGATCGAATTATCGCACAACACTGTCACCAAGTATTCTTAGAGAGAGTGATACTTAATTGGCAACGTGCCAAGTATGCAAACACAAATAACTCGCGGAACGATCTTAATGATCGAAAATGGTGTTCCTAATCCGTGAACTTGCGGACACGTCTGTAGTGCCAGTTTATCGTGCGCGCCAATATAGATCGCAGTGTGCCGAGCAACTCACACTAAACTCAGTAATTTGATTGTGTGAAAAAATATTGGAAGAGCAGCCTCGGCGAGCATTCTTCAACGGTTTCTTTTCTATGGCAAACGCTATGTTACGTTAGGTAGGAGAAACTCCTTCGTTTTTCCACGCTGCCCTCTTTCATTTCGGACTCTCAATGCGTCCTGGCGTACATCGAAAAGGGAAATCTCGTTCTTCTACCTCTCTCCCATCCCCTCGGTCGAGTGCGCTGTCGAATCGAAAACTCCCATCGGACCGAGCCGAGTCGGCGGACGAAAAAGCGATTCTTCTTTGAAGGTACCACCGGTCTGTATCGTTTAACCCTTTGCGCCTGGCATAATTTCTCGGCAACGCGTGTTCTCCGCTTGTTTCCCCTTTGAATTCGACGCTATCGTCAAATCTCCGAGCTTCTACTTAGATCGGCCGGACAGAAGTTCGGCTTTTTCGTCCCCAATTTGATAGATCTAACATCGATCGAAATGGAATAAATAGGTTGCGTCGATTCGCGACTCTGCAGAAACTGTGTTCTGCGTCAAAAGAATCTCCCTTTCGAAATTTGGCTGCATAGCGCTGCGGTGTGAATAATGTACGGACGGTAGTAGAGTTTGCAGTGTGAATCGCATGTTGGTTGTGGTTCGAAAACGTCGCACTTCGAAGGGTTAATAGAGTGGAACGGTGAAAACAGAAAGTTCCACCTACATTCGTCACTTTCGTTCTTTCAATTCTTTCGCTCGTCTCTCCGAAATGACAAGTTCCGTTTGAACTGTTTCGCATGAAACACTCGTGGCGAGCAAGGGTGCACTAAAGTAAGGAGTAAAATAATGCAAGGCCCGAGCGCAGACTCGCGTGATTTTTCACGTTTCCGTGAGTTCGCGTGGCCGTCGTTCTTGAAGCATCCTCTCTCGAAGTTGATCGGTTCGCGTGCAATAACGATTCGTGCCTCTCGTACGAATCGGTAGGATCGATCAAGTAACGAGGTATCCAGCAACGAGTTGACAGATAACGAGCATGTGCGAGCTGCTATCCCTCTCTCTCCCTCTTTCTCCGTCCTCCTCCCTCTTGGACGTTCGGCCGTGTGCGCACAGAGACAGGAGAGAACCACCACCTTGCCAGAAAACCCGATGGCACCTTAAGGAGAGAAGTCAAGGGCAAGGAGCGTCCCTTAGTAGCCGATGCCGGGCCCGGCTTCGGCCCTACTGCCCCCTCTGCTTCCCTCTGCTTCCCTCTGCTTCCCTCCGCTTCCCTCCGTCCCGCGAGCGAACACTCTCTCTCAATCTGCTGTGCGGGGCCCTTCCACCTGCGCGTCCCTTCCTTCCCCTCTCCGCCTCGAGTGCAGCCCTTTTTCCATTCGCGCTCTCCCGCGTCTTTCTTGAAATTCGTCTCTCCTTCTCCTCCTCCTCCTCGTCATCGTCGTCATCGTCGTCGTCGTCGTCGTGTTCGTCATCGTCGTCGTCATTCTCCACCTCCTCTCTGCCACCTCCTCCTCCTCCTCCTTCTCTTCTCGTCGCGCCGCGCGTCCCAGCACGAATCCATATGTATGGGGTTGAGAGCGCACGGGCGACGCAAATGTGCTGACTACATTACGCCGCTATATAAGATAGCCGGGCAACCATCCTATCCCCACAGACCGAGCCAGATCGGCAGACCGTTCACAGACGGGCTACCCAGGAGAACAACCAGCCAGGTTGATCCACCGATCACGGCCCGTTGCGGTATCGACTATTACGAGCTACGAAGTTTAACATTCACCGGTGACGCGAATAGGGGAGAGAGGAGCGTCTTCGGAATAATCAGAGATAACGCGGTTGTCGGCCGTTCGAGGAGGAGAAGAAGTGACCGCTCCGAGCAGGTGTACGCTTCGCAGTTTTCGCAGTTCGCGGTGACTCGAAATCCTGAAGATTCCGCGACCGCGAGGGAGTGTTGAGCGTTCGCAGCTGTGAAAACGCACCACGGCCCACGGACTGTCATTGTACGGAGAACGAGTCGCGGTGAATCCCGGAATCCAGATCATCGCGGTGGATCCGGAATCCAGATAGGCACGTTGGACTTCCGAATCCAGGTCAGCGTCGCGCTGAATTCAGTCTAGCGGTCGCCGACGCTGAAAATCGAAATATTTCCCTCTTGAACGACGCCCCGGAATCGACAAGTGGTTTCCGTACATCCGTACTTTCAGGCGACGAACCACGATTGTCAGTGATCCCACTTTACGCAGAGCGCGCGCGCGAACAGTCAATTTCGCCATCGAGCATTTCTTTCCGACTAAAGACTGAATCCGCGTTCTTCGCGTCGTCCACGGATCCTGAAAGTCATATCCATTCGACGATTATTTAGAACGCGAGACTAGTGAATCCTGAGAACGCGATCCTTCCCCACGAAATTAGTGCCGTGAGTGTATGATTTTCGTCCTTGTCGACGTCTTCTAATCAACGCCTAATCAACGTCAAGATGATATCATTAAGCGTGACGACGTACTTCCTGATAGTCGTAACATTGGTAGCGCTAATCCTGATTTTGGTGGATCAGGCGCGATCGCGGAAATCCGCAGCCAGGAAAATCTTCGACAGTGAAGGACCCGTATTGCCGGATCCACCTGGACCGAAACCATGGCCGGTTCTTGGGTCTCTTCATATCCTTGGAAGATACGACGTGCCCTACAAGGCGTTTGCCGATCTTGTCAGGGTGTACGACAGTCAAGTAATCAAGCTGAGAATGGGCTCCGTGCCATGTGTCGTCGTTAACGGCCTGGAGAACATCAAGGAAGTGCTCGTCACCAAAGGACCGCACTTTGATTCCAGACCAAACTTCGTTCGATACCACCTGCTCTTCTGCGGCAACAAGGAGAATTGTAAGTAAACTTTATCTTCTGCCTCTTTACCTAACTGCTCTATGGGTTCCCATAGCGCGCGTCGTGTTCTTTAATATTCGCAATTCTACTTTAAGTTGTCTTAATCTCTGATGGACTCCTTTTATTTTAACTTCGACACTTCTGTTAAATTCTTTCGATACGTTCGACGGCAACCGAACTCCACCGGCGAAGCATAAGTTAATGCTTTGGAAATTTTGAAGAGTAACAAACGAAACTGTCATGTCGAAAATGTGTTCCACGCGAGCATCTAGAAAGATTGAAACTTTGAAAGTAATCGTCTCTCGCAGCGTCGTACGTAAATTGCGCAATCGTTCTCGATTTTCCGTAAGTACGCGTACCAGAAAATAGATCTGACTAATCAGCCAACGTACCGTCAACGTTCTAATCGCCGTTGGTCGCATGTAGCCGCGTAAAGAAAGGCGGCATCAGTTGTCAAAATTGGATCGACCTCTTATCTGAAACCGGGGGAGGCCCCCATGAAACTCGTTCCTCATGCTAACGACCTTGCTATCGTGCGCGACACGTGAGCGGCGGTCCGGCCAAGGCACGAACACACGTGTGTGCACGTAGGTAGGAACCGAACGCACACACGACGGCCACGGTAGGAGCTTATTTTTCGCGCGACGCTCGTCTCGTGGCTTTCATCGTCCAGGGCACAGCCGAAACTCGTGCTAAGGTCAACGTCGAAGCGGTACCAAGTGCACGCGGAAAGGTCACGGTACCACTTTCACGCGTTCCACAGGCCTGCCGTCTTACCGGCCGTCTTACCGGCCGTTTTACCGGCGGCCTGCCGACAAACAGGATCAAGGTTGATCATGTGCGAGCCTCGTTTCTTCCTTTTTTCTCCCTGTCTTTCGATAATGCCGCTCCCGTGGAAACGTCCGAAAGACGGACGGGTCGAGTGTCACTTTCGAGTCTGACTTCCTCGTTGCGGAGTTCGTTATAGCCGCGTTTGAAAACCTAATGAATGCCAAATCGCGATACAGTCGTTCTCAAGTAGAATCACCCTCTTCACGGTTAGACTATAGGTTTCTTCGTATTTCGCATAGAATCGTACGCGAGTTCTTTCATTTTTAAATTGTCGATCCTCATCGCACTAAGAGAAAGAGCTTCGCTCGCGCTCAGCAAAAGTCCGCGAATTCTCGTTTTTGCAGCTGAAGCTTGTCTAAGGCACGAGAGGCTCGGGAACGAGTCGAGAAACCGGGTCACTTCCTGTTCAGGCCTCCTGTCCCGCATCCCGTGCGCCGCTTCGATTTCAAATCGAGCGAATGGCGATCGTGGTCGCCGTGCCCGATGAATCGATTTTCTGTCGAGTTCGCTCGATCTGTTGACGCCTCCTCGAACGTCGAACGTTTCGCCGATCTTGCACTTCCGTGTGCGTTTCAGTGCGATCGATCGACACGCGTGCCAAGTCGCGAAACGATGCCGAAAAGTGCGAATCCGCGAATATTTTCAGTTCCGCTTCTGTCGACTCGGCAATAAGCGTATAGCAAAGGTCAAGTTTAACGTATTGCGTTGCCATGGACAATTACGGCTAGTTGAAATTTCTCGAATCCGATATCTGGATCCTTCGGATGCTGCTATCGTCGTATAGAAAGGAAGACGGAAGATAATAACCATTAATCTCTCTCTCTCTCTCTCTCTCTCTCTCTCTAGTAAACTGTACCTAGGAAGATCGTTACCTCACGATACCTTTCTGCTTGCAGCACTGGCTTTCTGCGATTGGTCTGAGGTCCAAAAGACCCGACGCGAGATGCTCCGCGCGCACACCTTTCCTCGGGCCTTTACTTCCCGCTACAATCAACTGAACGGCATCATCAGCGGAGAGATGGACTCGTTGATTGGCCATCTGGACTCGGTCGCCGGGACAAAGGTGCACGCGAAGCCGCTGATCCTTCACGCCTGCGCCAACATTTTCCTTCACTACTTCTGCTCGCGCAAATTCAAACTCGGGCACGAGCCCTTCCGCGCCATGATTGAGAACTTCGATAAAGTCTTCTACGAGGTGAATCAAGGATACGCCGCCGACTTCATGCCCTTCCTGATGCCACTTCACCAGAGGAACATGTCGAGAATGGCAAACTGGAGTCACGAGATTCGGAAGTTCGTGGACGAGAACGTGATCGGTGATCGATTGGACGCGTGGAAAGGTGTTGTGCCAGAGGAAGACTATGCCGACTGCCTGATCAACCACGTGAAGACAGATGCCGAGCCGAAGATGTCCTGGGACACGGCGATGTTTGCACTAGAGGACATTATTGGCGGCCACTCGGCAGTTGGAAATTTGCTGGTAAAGGTTTTGGGATTCCTGGCTACGAGGCCGCATGTACAGAGGACCGCGCAGAAGGAAATCGACGCTATTGAGACTGCGGGGATGTATGTCGGCCTGGAGAACAGAGGACTCATGCCTTATACCGAAGCCATCGTGCTCGAGGCTATCAGATTGATCGCCAGTCCGATTGTTCCGCACGTCGCGAATCAGGATAGCTCCATCGCTGGTAAGTTTTTTACATACTCTGCGAAATTTAGGATTTTTGGAAAAAATCGCGTCACTCTAAAAATTTGACATTTCTCTTTCCAGGATACCGTATCGAGAAGGACACGTTCATCTTTTTAAACAACTACGACCTAAACATGTCGGACGAGCTCTGGGCTAAGCCTGAGGAATTTATGCCCGAACGATTCGTCCAAGAAGGTAGGCTGTTGAAGCCGGAGCACTTCCTACCGTTCGGAGGCGGTCGAAGATCATGCATGGGCTATAAAATGGTCCAGTACATAAGTTTCTCGACGATAGCGACGCTCCTCAAGAACTTCAACATCCACGCGGTTGAGAACGAAAGCTACAAAGTGCCCATTGGCAATCTCGCTTTGCCCGAACAGACCTTCAATTTCCGGTTCGAGAAGCGATAGACAATTCACAGTAAGAATAGCTCTAGCGAGAAAACAAAATCGAATTGAAATTTCATGAGAGACTGTAACGGTTAGCTCGATGGTTCCGATTTCTGACGGAACTACTGAAACGGGACGAAAACGGGTGAAACGGACGACGCCTTAAAAGAGTCGACGCTTTTCAGAGTGTACGAACTGTGAGACTGAGAAGTGGTTGGCGATGTTTCTGCGAGCAGCCCGATGCAGTGATAGACAATCTAAACTCACTCGTGCTGCGAACACAGGAAAGATAATTCGCTTCAAGCTTGTAACCTAATGTACGGGATAAAGCTGAAGAGGGAAGTTTAAAGGAATTTAAAGGGAACGTTTCGCGTTTCTATTTAAGGATGTTACAAGGATATAGGAAGTTAAAAACATTAATCGCCGATAATTCCACGAGAATCCCACCGTTCTGCCGGTCAAGGTTGAACTAAGGAATACGAGCCGGTCGGAGAATCGTTTATCGATTCCCAATCACAGTTCATTGATATTACATAGGAACGAACAGAGGGAAGATTTTCTTCGGGCAAGCTCGATCAAGCGGCATAGCCCAAATGAGCTTTACTGACATTACTAGATCGTTAAGATAGCCAATTAGCACGTTCTTCGACACATCTTCTTCATCCATTGCCGGGGACCGTCATTATTGAGGCGCGCAGGTAGATAGACAATTCTGACAATTGGCCGAACAGGGTGCTGCACATTTTTTCTTCCTTCTTACGCCTCACGCGATTTCTCCGTCGAAATGTTCCTTTAAAAATGCTTCGACAACATTTTTCTAAAAATTTTCGTAACACTATACAAATTGTTTATTTTGCGAAGAAACCATCTATCAATGAAGGAAAGACAAGAGAACGTCTTGTAAATGACGATACGAAACAATGGAAGGAAAAAATCGCTCGAAACATACATACATACATATATTATTATAACGTTAATATAACGTTGTGTTAACGTGTTGTTGACGAAGGGAAACTCTTCCCAATCGCATTTCCCTCGAGAGAGGCAAGTCTGGAGGTCTACTCGTACGGTTTCGATAGAATTAAGCGGACGAACGGGATAGAAGAGAAAGACACTCACCAGACGGACGAACATGTAATGGTTACGTGGTTACTATTTTTTGTCAATCCGTCTGACCGTTAAAGAAGCTTCCTCTTTGTCTCGGCTATACTTGCCGATTCGTTCGAATTTCGCATTGAAAAGCTCGGGATATTGAACCAAAGCGATCGGAACAGTATTCGAATGCAAGAAACGACTTCGGAATCGGAAAATCGGTATCAACGTCCGTTGCGGCGAGTAACATATCGCCTCTCATTTAACGTTAGCGTTCAAAGAGAAATATATTACGCAAGTACCTCGCCATTATTCTTCGTCGCGAGAATCAATGATTCGGATGAACATGAGTAGGCAAGTCGGCGCCAAATCGGATCTTTTCTATCGACTAACGGAGATCATGAAAGTGCCATGCAGAGGTTGTATAGTTAGGGTTCGTTAAAGAAATTCCGACTTTATAGATTACATTTAAGAAAGACATTTAACGCTGCGTGGTCGATAGGGAAGTTCTATGAAACGCCGCCAAACGGGAAATAATTTATTTTGAGTAACGAGCGACTTCGATCACGTTATTATTCTATTATTCTATTATAATATTCTATTATATTATTATTAATATTATTATTATTATTATTATTATTATTATCGCTTGCTACAGTTATCATCACTATTATTAGTAGTCGTAGTTGTCATATTCATCGTTCATACTGAACACTATCTCTCATTACTCATCCCCAAACCACCGATTCATCCCGACACCCCCCTATCCTCGCTTTCACCTCGTAACTTGTACATTATTTTGTGTTTGTTATTTAATTATCGTGATTGTTACGCCATTTGTTAATTTATTATTTAAGATTTTAATAATAAAACACGAGTCAACATTTAATTTGATCTTGAGTCTCCCAGTGTTCCTTATACTCTTACGGCTAATTGACAACAATTATTTTATCAGAGAAAGAAGCACCTTTGTATAAGTATAAAAAGATTGACCAGTAGGTATTACGCTTTCTAAACGATTCGTAAAAACTAGTCATATTCGACATAAATTCTAGCTGATTGAGATATAATCATGTTGGATATGCTATTTTCAATTGAGTGAGAAAACTCGCAAGATTCGTTGTGTCAACTGCAACGGACAGTTTGACGACCGCGAAGCTTAAAAGGTCAACTGGTCGGAATCCGACGTTGCAGCTGTCCAAGAAGTCAAGCACTCTTGAGCCGCCAACAAACATTACTATCAACGACACGGGGACATTGAATTCAATTCAATTGGTTTGCTATGCACCGCTTATCAGTCACGGCACTTAACCGTTATCGAACTAGTCTCGCACTTTTATAGTACTCTTTATAGTACTCTCACAGAGATGAAATCACTCATCGTCCCGATCCAACGCAAGACGAGACAAACGTACCCGGATCGTCAATAGACTGTTGAAAGACATAAATATTATAATTCGATTCTTAAAAAGAGAATCTAGAGAGAACAATACGCAATTAAAAATAAAGATACCCTTGATATCGTCTATAAAAAAATCTGTATTGTTATCTCTGTAACGTCATGACACGATATTTGAATATAAAATCTATTTGTACTTATCACGAATTTTACTTGCTTTTTTGACGTGTACTTATATATCATACTTATTGGCATATTCTTCTGTACATATTTGCAGAATTGGTAAAGTACATTCTGTTACTTACGTAACCGTTCAATAGTAGTACACAAATTAGTTCACTAAGTACACCGCATCAATATACATTATTTCGAAAAACGCTTTAATTTAATATACAATCTGGTTTTGTTGAGATCATTTACATGTAACAAGACTAGTATAAATTTTAATAAAACGCTAACAACTGTATTCCTTGATACTCTTCTTGGTTGGTCTTTATGGGAATTTTTATTGAACCCTAATAATGCCATTAAATAATTCTGTTTTTTGAATATACAGCTATATAATGTCGGATGATATTGTCATATCTGACTTCTTTGGACTACCTCAACAAGAAGTATTCGGGTTTTGAAGTACCTTTGATAAATTCATTTCTCGTGACAACAAAAATAACTAATCTGTCAAAGTTCTGTAGACACACGATTAAGATCGATAATCACCTACATTCGGTTGTGTTTGGGCATTTTTATCTTCGCAAGGGCAAATATGTTCCTCGGGGAATTACGAAAAGTCGAATGTGAATGTGAATTTCATTTGCGAAATCTGATAATAATTAACCTCAGTCGGGATAAATATCTTCTATTTTGAACATTTCCACCTCCTCTTCTACCTGGCAGTAATCGCTAATGGTTATCCGAGAACACAATCTAATAAACTTGAGAAGATATACGTTCTCAACCGTATCTCTGCATCGTCAAAATTAATTTAAAGGTTTGTTTTTTATTACGTCTTCCGACGTACGAAGAGAGGAGAACCTGTCGATGTCTCGCAGTTGCTGCAAGTACGGTGTGACACAAGCCTCGAAACGTGAAAGGGCAGTAAATCCGATCGGCAAGTAACCACTGGAGCCTTTAACATTTTCCTGTGCAAGATTTTCCTATGCCGAGCCTCTCTACTTGATCAAGCCGCTTCCGACGCTTCCTTCAAAGCCACCATCTCCCTCTGGCCGCCGTCGAGCGGCACCTTCTTCTTCACAAATATATCCTCGATCTCACGCAGCGTCTTTCCTTTCGTCTCCGGCAGACAAAGTGCGACGAAAATGGTTCCACCCAAGGAAACGGCCGCGTAGAAGAAGAAGACGCCGTGTTTGCCCATTGCCTCCAACATGTCGCTGTAAGTCTTAACAGTGATCGAACTGAAGATATAGCCGATGCAGGTTGTCACTCCCGTGAGGACGTCCTTCACCTTCGTCGGATAAATTTCACCGATCATCGCGAACGGTATGACGAGGAAGCCGACGGTGCTCATGAAGATGTACATCAGGACGCAGATCACCGGAACGATGCCGCCATCTTGTATATCGCAGCCCTTGTCCTCGGCGATCAGATAGATCGACAATATTCCCATGAAGATGGTCATGCCAGCGCCCGAAACGATTGAAGGCAGGCGCCGACCGTATTTATTCGAGATCCCGGCAACTAAGAAGCTCCCAAGCAATCGCGTTACGCCGATCAAGACGGCGCCTAAGTAGGGGTCGATCGTAATGCCGGCGCTCTCGATGATGTCCACGGCATAGTAGACGACGACAAAGATACCGGAGAATTGTTGAAAGAAGAAGTAGCTGAGCATGATGATAAGCGGCATGACGGCGTTCCGACGGCGGAGGTGTTTCAGGAGATTTTGCTTCTTGCGCTGGTGACGCGGCCGGAGTTCCAGGAGAACGTCCGGAGGCGCTACGGAATCCGCTGGGATGCCACGGAATTTTTTCAAAACTGCCATTGCCTCGTCAATGCGACCACGGTGATGTAGCCAAATCGGTGATTCTGGCAGGACGGTGAGCGTCAGGGCGATTGAAACGACCGGTAAGATGGCACACATCAAAGCGACCAGCCGCCAGTTATCCTGCGGCAAAAACGAAAGGGTGACATTTCGATGAAGAAATATGTGTTGAGTGCGGGATCAGGCAGCGTGGCTTACCTTAAATATGTAACCGAATACGTAGACAATGAGCACGCCCAGTGCTATAGATATGCTCGTCCACGTGACAATCGTTCCGCGCCATTTTGCTCCTGCGATTTCCGCCGAGTAAACTGTAGCCGGAACAGAAGCCAAACCCGTTGCGATGCCAGAAATGACCCGTCCGACGATAATCTGCTCATAATTGTCTGACATGTAGATCGTGAGCCAGCCGATGATGGAAAGAACGGAGGTAACCACCAGGCTCATTCTTCTTCCTCTTCTCATGATGAAGCTCGACATCACGCAACCGATTGGCGTCCCCAAAGCGGCGGCTGTGGCTGCGGAAGGACATCAACTTCATTTTTTTACACCAACTGCCCGACGTCGCAAGGTTAAGTATTTGTGGTTTGTGAAAGAATTGAGTGAAGTGAAAGAAGTGAGTGCGCAGGACCGGTTGTCACGTTCGAGTGCGTGAGATGGATTAAACGAGTGTAACTAATTGTTGAAGTGTATTTACGAAACGTTTAATTGCAGAAGTTGTTGTATAACGGACGCCAGTTTGTTGTATAACGCGGATAAACCGGTATGCGGTGCGTTCTCTCGTATTTTTTCTTTGCAATTTCTTCAGAACCCTTGAGTACGCGTAACAGGTAGATAGGTTGAGTATTAGCTCAAAATTCCGCCTAACGAAGACATGCTTTTAACGACTAACCGATCCAATTTGCTTGGTGCTCGTCGATTTTTACGTCGCTGCTGGGTGACATCAAGGGACCCAATGCCACTGCACTGTAGCCAAAACCCATCGCGGGACCCAAAACGGAGACGTTTGCACACAGGCTCATTAAAATCTGGAAAGTACATCAAACACTATAATGTAGAATATTGTAACTCAAGAAATGTCGGCGACGATTAACTGATATTTAGAGAAACTATTTTCATCTTTACGATGTTCAATGGTTATGATAGTATTCTTAAATGTTAACAGTCTCTAATAAATTCTTCTCTAATAAATACATTTCATTTTATTAATTGGTCAGGTAATCAGACCAAACTCTATCAGAAGTAAGTGGTTCGTCCATTGTCAAGGCATAACGAAGAAAATCTCAAGTAGATGTAATTTAATATCAATCGTCTCTTTACTCAATCTTCCTACTCGTCATGACTGTGAAATGATGATCATGATCGTCAACTAAATTTTGCGCAAGCCTCATCAAACCTCACGTCCGATATTTATCCAAAAGGAATTAGAATGGATTCAAAACGGAATATTCCATTTAGAGAAACTATTTTCATCTTTACGATGTTCAATAATTATGATAGTATTCTTAAGTGTTAACAGTGTCTAATAAATTCTTCTCTAATAAATACATTTCATTTTATCAATTAGTCAGGTAATCAGACCAAACTCTATCAGAAGTAAGTGGTGCGTCCATTGTCAAGGCATAACGAAGAAAATCTCAAGTAGATGTAATTTAATATCAATCGTCTCTTTACTCAATCTTCCTACTCGTCATGACTGTGAAATGATGATCATGATCGTCAACTAAATTTTTCGCAAGTCTCATCAAACCTCACGTCCGATATTTTTCCAAAAGGAATTAGAATGGATTCAAAACGGAATATTCCATTTAGAGAAACTATTTTCATCTTTACGATGGTCAATAATTATGATAGTATTCTTAAGTGTTAACAGTCTCTAATAAATTTTTCTCTAATAAATACATTTCATTTTTTCAATTGGTCAGGTAATCAGACCAAAGTCTGTCAGAAGTAAGTGGTTCGTCCATTGTCAAGGCATAACAAAGAAAATCTCAAGTAGATGTAATTTAATATCAATCGTCTCTTTACTCAATCTTCCTACTCGTCATGACTGTGAAATGATGATCATGATCGTCAACTAAATTTTTCGCAAGCCTCATCAAACCTCACGTCCGATATTTTTCCAAAAGGAATTAGAAGGGATTCAAAACGGAATATTCCATGGGCCATCGAGAACCGGCAGAAACTAGACCGTCGAATATTCAGTAATCAATAGATAATATAATCCAGACATCATTTTGTTTTTGATCAATCTGATCGCGCGGTTTGTCTCAATCAAAAAGAGGGGGTCCAAGAGCGCGCATTGTTGGGGTATTATACAATATCGGTGAAGATAAATCGCATTGCAGTATCTATGCAAAGTCCGTGCGAATGGGCGGTGTCTTCGCAAGAGTTTCTTCAGAGATAATGAAGATCCGTCGATTACCGCGCTGCAGGCGATATAAACATTTATGATGCCCGAAAAGTGCATTCGCGACATTATCGTTGCCATGGAAACAACTACGGCATAAGGAGGACAGGTCGGCGAGGAAAAGCCCGTCGGCAAAAAGATCTCAGGTACGAGTACAAATTGACTCATTTTTCTCATCTCTGCAACTATCGTCTCACCTGATATTCACTGCTTATAGTATTGAAGTAGGAGAACAATTCTGACAAGTATACGAGAGTTTTCCTACTTCTTTACACATTACATATACAATCGTATCGGTCCGTCTGGCTATTTCGCGAAAGCAACCTCGTTATCGCGTGTCAGCTTCTTTACATGAGTAATCAATTACAATTACAAGCATGCCGATTAACAACTTAAAAGGTCGCCGATAGTCCCGAAGACAGATGGATTTACGTAAATCCTCATTGAATAACGATAAAATCTCTTATATAAAAGCACGGAGCAAGGGCGGATCGCGTGTTTGCGCGATGACGAAAAAGTTTTCGCAAATATCATTCGACCTCGAATTTAATTATGGATTGCTAAAGTCTAATACTTGCTCGTCGAAAGAGCATCTATACGATCAGCTGGAAAATGCCAGGAACGTAACTTGGAGCTGAAGATACTGATCTGTATAGAATGACAGTTCAATTTCTGAAAATATGGAATATGTCAAATTAAAAAGAAGCTGAATAGCGAGAGATATTTATCCCTTATGATATACGACGATGGGCTACTTTAATTAGTTTCAAAGAACAATAGCTATCATCGATGATATGCAGGTATATAACACACAGAATTTGAAAATTAAAGGCCAGTGGAGTTGCTAGAAAGTAATAGTAATTCTGTTATTTTGCCCGTAAGATCCGAATAATAATAAATCTCGCTTTATCACGTAAGTGTTCATTATCAATCGTTGAAACTCTTCTGCGAACATTCATTGTTTGCTCGCTAGAGTAGTTTATGCTTCATAAAAAGAGGCCGGACTAACTTTGAATGTGTCTAACATTAAGAATAACTCTGGTAAATCAATGTCACAGCCATCTTTCTTCAAATTTTAAAAGTCTTCACTCTGATGTTAATACGTTTACAGGCTCATAATAAGTTCATGTTAAACATCTGCCTATAAACAGAACTCATGAAAAATTCCCACTACTGAAACGGCTAATTTACGAGCGATAAGAAAGCGAGTAGCGTAAAAGAATTATTTAGCTAGGACGATAATACCAAGTTTTACATTCTAAGACACTTTTCCCTATTTTAACACATCATCTTAAATATCGATGTAGTGCAAAACGCGAATGCATCTATGGATGGGTATATTTTTATATTTATGCTTAATTGGGCTGGCATTCAACCTTTTATCGAAATGCGTATTTAAATATGTATGACCACGTATCGTCATTCTCCAATGTCAACAAATGTTAACTTGTAGTTTTCCGTAATCAAATGTCACCGATAATGCCGATTTTTATAGCGGGGGATAGTTCTAATTAATTTTCCCAATCGCAATAGGTCTAATCGTTATCGATTAAATCTTTTGTACATTGAGATGGATAAACGTTTAGGCCGGCGTACTTCGTTTCTTTATTTACCAAATCGTACAAATTGAACGCAAAACAAAACTTGAATATATATTGTCTTGTCCTGGGACCGGTGAATTAAGTGTTTAAACGTTTATACCGTTTAGAACAAGTATTGTTAATACGTCGACAATTGCGTTATTTGGAAAGTTAGATTTGCAGCGTAAATAACAGTTACAATATTTTGCGTTAACACTAATCCATCAAACAGAGGCAGACACGTGCCAGACAGAAAATAACAATACCGTAAAAATACGAGTTCGAGAAATGAATATTAAGAAAGACGATTAACCTTAATAAACACGTTTCTCCGTGCGCATAACTAACAAATGAAAGAAAAATATTGACGAGTATTAATTAAACAAAGTTCCGCGTTGCAAGACTCTTCCAGACGTGGAATCAGTTGACTGTAAATATCTGTCTTCCCCTGACATCTGTATGCATTTTTCCATTTCTTGAAACTCCTTGCACAACAAATTCAATATGAATAGAATGAATATAAAAGCCGGCATCTTCCTTTGGTTTACAGTAACGCGCGTCAATAAATTAGCGATTTTCTGACACTGAGATAAAACATACATAGCAGTCGAGACTTAATCAAAAAGGAGAAATAGTGAAACATGTTTCGTCGCGAAAAGTGAAGCAATTGGCAATATATATTCTTAGAAATCGACAAGATATTTGGAAATTCAAGGATGTGTCTAATATGAACGTTCGAAACCTATACGTTGAGTCGTTATCCGATATATGCATATCGGAGGTAAACAGTCTCTTTATCGTAATTAAGGATCTCCGAAGCTATCGTTTCTAATCTCGCATCTGAATGTCGTACATCTGGCGCAATGAAAGTGGCATAAAAATCGGTCAGGTTAATTGTAGGTAGGAGTTTGCTCGGTGATAATTGCGCAGAGTTCGCGGTAGATGATCACGTGCCGCTTCGGAGGGAAAGCGAAACGCGCTCAATGTAATTCATCATTCGTATCTCCCGGCGTGCTTTTATGCAAATGTTCACTGTCGATCGCGTTATCTGCTGAATCGTAAACTGTCTACAGAATATGGCACGTTGCGTAAGCTAATTGAAGCTGTCGAGTAGTAGAGAGAAGCTTTCTGTGAATCAGCCTCTTAATCCCACCTAGAAGAATGCTGATAAGGCGGCGGCGATTTTTTCACAACGACATCGTTCAAAAGATTACTTTCAAATATACTTTTCATTCGCGATTTTCAGTTGCAATTTCTGACTGATTGTTCCGTTTTCTCTCTATATCCAATCGGCTCGGAAATATTTCATTTCCTTCGAGGATGCTTTCATTTTGTCAGAACGCTATGCACGGTAACTTGATAAATTCTTACTTGACGAATGGTCCCCTTCCGTTCTCGCCTCTCAGTTTCCTCGACACTCTCCTCCATCTGCAAAAAATAGAGAAATCCTCGTGTTTAGACATTCGCACACTTAATAAAGCGAAGTAACATCGGGAAGACGCGATACGCAGCAATCAAAGTGCCGTACATTATCGTGAACTGGCGCAAACGACTTGTCCTACTAATTGGCGTGTCGCGCGGGTTCGGGCTGCTAATGAGAGACCGAAACCGATAAAGTCCCAGAATTTGCAGGCGTAGCTTTTTCGATACCTCTGCTTTCCTAATTTTCATTAGATACCTTCGCGTGAATTTTCATTGAACAATAATAATTTGGCGTAAAGATGTTTGTATTATAAATCAGATATTTCATTAAAATACCTGAAGAATAATAATTTGGCGTAAAGATATTTGTATTATAAATCAGATATTTCATTAAAATACCTGAAGAATAATAATTTGGCGTAAAGATACTTGTATTATAAACCAGATATTTCATTAAAATACCTGATTTATTATACAAATATCTTTACGCCAAATTATTATTCTTCAATGAAAATGTCACATATTATAATCTGATTTGTAATTAAACGATTGTTATGAATCTAATTGATGCGAAATACGACAATTATAAAACCCAATGAAACACTGTTGCGGCTTTTTTATGGTATTAATGAGAGAATCGAAGGCGATAAAGTGTCAGGGTCCGTAGCCGTAACTTTTTCGACGGTTCTGTTTCTCGTGTCTTCACACTTGACCCGCTTGAACTCGTCAATCGCGACAATGTGCTCGTTATGATGAAATCTTCCGGATAACGGCGCAGAACCCATCGTAAACACGTGGAGATTGTAAAACAAGCTCTTTATTGTAATGTATTGACTACTAGGCGTTTTAGAATCGTATGCTGACACCTCGTTAACGAAAGCAATTTATTCCCTGAAACTTAATATTTTCCTACTCAAATTTTTTATCTAACCTTTCGGCACTATATATGTGGCGTTATCAAAGGATTCAACTTTTTGTATCGATATCAGTATCAAAATTAGTACGAAAAGTTTAATCGTTTGATACGAACACATAACCATTATCGAAATATTAGCCTTTTAAATGATAACACTTAAACAAATTACGTTTGCAACATGGATATACATGGATGTGCACGCTTTTTCTTGTAGCTAAATATTCCGATCAGCTTTATATATTGAAACAATTATGTAATTTCTAGTAACTCGATGTTTCAACACTTGTTTCTTGTCATCCTCAGGTACAAAAGGATCACCGTTAAACGTAGACGTTTTGGGATTCTAAGCGATTTTTTAGGGGTTCTCCCAAATTTATGTTCTCTTATAAATTTATGTTCTCCCAAAACATATTCTGTTGTATTTCTCTTCTATTCTATTCTATCATAATTTTGATATTAATATTATTTTCGAGAACTCGGTGACATTGGATGAAATCAACAATATCAAAGCAATCTACATGAAGAACAAAAGCCGAAACAGTATATCATCGATTATAACTCGATGACGCGACAAGTATGACAGCGCACAATTTTTTGACACTTTCGAGTGTCAATTTTATCATACATATTAGTCACGACCATAATAAAGTCAATCAATTTCACTATTGATTAAGCCACGTAACTTAAAATTGAAACGACACAAATTTTACTAACGATGTAAAAACTAACAAATAAATTCCCAATAACAGTTATCAGTGCTTTGAAAGCATCTTCAGGAAGGCTTTATTAAATTAAGACTAAACACATCACTTTATAGCAGTCTCTTAAATTTCAAAAAGCCTTCTATAATTCTATATTAGCGTTTTATAACATTTCGATAAATGCGCTTAAAAGACTTTCAACTGGATCTACTCAGAATTGCCTAAGTAGAATTTGCTTTAATAAGAATAGGGAAACACGAATGGGGTAAAATGTGAAGCACTTACTTTAATCTGAGGAGCTTCTGCGCTTCCGTTGATTCCATTGATTCCGTTCATCTTGACCTCTCGATCAACTCTTCGAAAAGCGTTCGATATCGCGTGATTCGCAATGGACGAAAATCGTCGTAAATACGTCGATTAGATTGCACGTAAGCCGCGAGTTGAAGAAGCAAAATGTTATCGCGCCCCTTCCTTTTGTCGGTAATGCAAAAAGAAAATTTTCCACGCCTACTCAGTTTCCTAATAGTCCGGCTAAATCTTTGCACATAAAAGTGTAGCAAAACGTAGAACTTCTTTGTTTTCCCGCTTGATGCAATCTCTCGCGTGCGATCTTTTTTCTGCTTTCGTTTGGTTTCGTTGAACTTTTTAACCACCTCCGACGAAATACGGTATTTTTATATTAATCTGCTTCGAGATTTCTTCACCGGCCTTTCTTTCTTCTTCGATATCTTTTTCTGTATTTAATGGAAAAAGATTCGATGGTTCGTGCAATAAATTAATTCCGCTGAAAAATCAACATTTCCTACTGCAACTAGTAACAATGTCAAATTGTTCGATTTATTTATTATTGACACATCGGTCAACAGCAACACAGACGTCTTAGTCTCTCGCGATACGAATAATTATGTAACGCAATATGTTCAAAAACACTTCAGACTGCAAATCTTCCAAAAACGTAGTATACTTTCAGGCTAGAAGTAGGCGTTTATTTCCTTCGCTTCTTGAGCGCGGAGTCTCGTCTGCCGAATTTCGCTTCTGACTACTAATTCGCCAATTCTACCGACGGTTCCTTTTTTTGCGTTCGCTTTGAAGCTGAGAATTTGAAGCACGCCGACTCCTTTCTCTTTCTTGATGGCCCGAGTACAGTTTACACGGTCTCACGCCAATGTTTCTCGCATAAATACCTTCACTGCTCACTTGTGTCACGCATAAATATTTAGCGATTATTCGTCAATGATGCCGGATACCTTTGATTAGATTGCGCGCCTCTTATGACTATATTATTCTGTCCCCGTCACGTTCGTTGTAGGTTCGAGTACTCCAAAAAAAAATAAAATATAAAATACGAAACCGTTTCCAAATCCTTTTAAATATTCTAATGACCGGTTCAGTGAGGTTCCGGTTCACATTTCGTACGCTATGCAAACTGCGGGATATTTTTAGGTACTTTTCATTCTCTCCTTTCTGTATATCAGGCCGGTATCTTGGAAACTGTGCACTTCTTGCATCAATTTGCACGCGCTTCTCAAATATCGCAAATAAACTTTCCTGCCATGGATTATCTCACACGCTCCTTCTTCAAAAATATGGCCGCTTCTTTGTTTCTGGCAACTGAACACAATTTACATGACTTTTGCTCCGCTTCATTCGACATACGATCCTCGTATTTGAAGTACGTTCTGCACCTATTCCTCAGACTATAAACTGTATATCTGTCGTGTCGTATCCCAGGCGCTTAACGCGTTTCTCACTGTTCTCAAGAATTTCACTTATTAATCATAGTGATCTCCAGTTAGTTCAGAAACAGTTGAAATTGTGTCTTCGACAAACTTCGCATGCACTGCATCCACTGTCCATTCTTCTATTTTCACAGATTTTCGAGGTATTCTCTTCTCTGCCGCGTTGCTATCAGTTGCAATCGAACTTCCTCCCGCTGAACTATCGAACTACGACCTGTGTGCTGCAAGTTGCCACGGACTTGCACAGCCGACGAGTACCATTGAGAGACTCGATATCGACTGTGCAAGCCAGTCCGGTTTTATCTGCCACACCGAGACTACTATATTTCACCGCACGCTCGATCGTTAGGGCCCATTCACATATGGCATCTAAAGCACGACTTCTACGAGACCGCTACCACTTTCATCCTTTGTTTTTCCTGATAAAGGGAGTCGTTACGTAAAGGATCAACGAGACATGACACTCTTCAGCGCGGACGGCGTTGACGATCTCCACGCCTTTTAACCCTTTCCGTTCCCGACTCTCTTCTCTCATTTCGAACTTACTCCCATTTACTTAAAAGAGCCGTTTATTTTGAAAGTGATCTAATTCCATTTATCTTCAAATCGAGATAAATAACATCTACTGATAAATAACATGAATTTGTGCATGTAACAATGGTAAGCGGAAAATATTGAAAAACGGAGTTAGGTCACTTTGAAAATAAACGGCTCAAATATGCTACTTTAACATATTACTTTTGACTATACACTCTCTGGAGGCAAGTCACTTCCACTTTATTCCTTTAAAATTTCAACCGAATGCTTTCTACACTGAAAGAAGATCCAAAAAGGATTTCCGTTCTATTTTCTAGAAGACATGAGAAAGATGAAAGATGGCAGACAAACCAGTAAACCGATGCTTGCCCAAGTAAATCAAGCATGCACGTTGGAAAATCTTTCGTTAATTAAAACAAAAAAAAAAGGAAATATTGCATAAGCACTTAGCTAATTTTCTTTTTTAAGCTGAAATTCCTTCTTTTGCTATTAAAAAGGCAAAAAGGGTGAAGTAGTTACGAAACATATGTATATCCATGGATACGTTTATTGAGAATTAAAGAGCAGAGTATCAGTGCTATAATAGAGGAAGTGTGGAAAGTTTAGATTGAAAAT
Source organism: Cryptocheilus praepositus (assembly GCA_033815515.1). Lineage (NCBI taxonomy): Eukaryota > Metazoa > Arthropoda > Insecta > Hymenoptera > Pompilidae > Cryptocheilus > Cryptocheilus praepositus. The sequence goes on from JAWWQZ010000314.1 coordinate 490,098, forward strand.
CAGCGAAAATTCTGACGCTGCGACACCTTCATGATAACTGGGTCTGCTCTTGTAAAATGAAGGATCCTATCTAAGATGATTCTGATATACTGATAATTCATTGGACGTTGTGACAGTGTACGAATATTAGTCTTCTAAGTACCTTTGAATATGGTATTCGTAAGTCATTACGTAAATGACCATCAAGGCAGACGACTGTTCATCTTGTAGAGACCCGATGATGGCAACTCTTGTGCAACAATTGTAAATGAAGGGTTTTACGTAAGTTTCCATAAATTACATAGAATCTGTAATATGAATAGAAACCGCTTTGGCACGAACCTTAATCATTTTTGCCTACTACGGTAGAATAGTCTTCTTCAGAATCACTATAGATTTTATTTAAATGGACATCTACCAAAATAGATAGTTATCCTCTGATTTACTTTATATATTTCGACCGTATGATCATAGGCTAAAAAAATCGCATGATCGCGCCATCGTAAATCACAACGCGAAAAGGCGTTATCCACGCGGATGCAGTAAATGATTACGCAATAAGATCCGTCATGTGTCATGCCAAAGGACGACTCGCGATTTAATTATGGAATTTTGATCCGACGCGGAACGAGAGGATTTAGCTTCTTTGTTGACCGCCAACCCTGAGCGCAGTTATTGTTGTTCAGGATTACATGAGATTAGAAGGCTTTAGTTGACTCGCGTATACGCGTATAGAACAGGCGGTCACACTTTATCGGGCAACTCTCGTCACTCGAGTTAAGAAGATCAAACAGTTTACCGATGGCGTAAGAAACTTCCTGAAAAATTGATCCCTGATTCATCCTCGCGGTAACAGACATAGACAATCGCCTTTTTCCTGGACGCTCTCTTAACTTGCGTTCGACGTCATATCTTGTAAATAAAAAAAACATCTGGCTAGTGAGTCATTGCGGTTCATCATTTACTTGTGATATTGAAAGTGAAAAACATGTCTGTCCATTTTTTTTCTTGCCGTCTTTCTAGTTGATTATTAACATTAATAATAATTCATCGGATAGCTTAATGAATATGCGATATCAATAATATTGTTATCATATATAAATGAAATATTTTCTTTAAAAACACACTTCTACCCAATAATTACGTTGTTCTTTTTTCTTCGTCTTTCTAGTTATTTCTCTGACATGAATATGGATATCAATAATATTGTTAAAATGATCAAGATTTCTTACAGTGGCTATTGAAAAGTTTTTTAAAATTTTCTAAATTAACTATGAAAAGATAGTAAATAAATTTGCCGCGTTATTGTCAGATACTAAATATATTGTGTAATGTTTTTAATAAAGTATTAAAATGTCTATGTAGATATAATGCATATATATCGTATCGAAACATTTATATTTGCACACCTGCACACCAGATTTGATGTGTATCATAGTTTTGTGAATCTTTCGCATAGTAGAGATTATATATCAGACATTTCCGAGACTGTTTTATTTAATCAAACCGACTAATCTTAAGCTTTGTCAAACACGGTATCCCGTAATATCTAACTTGTAATAGTTTTTAGTAAATCTTAAACTCATTTGTGACCTATGCGCACGGTAAACGATTTTTAAGGTCCCACACGAAAACGCGATTAATGTCACGGTTTATTCCGTTATATAATTTATTATGCACAGCCAGTGAGTTGTAAAAAGAAATGTTAAGCCTGTAAGAATAAGCATTTCGCTGAACAAAGATAACCGTTATCAACGTAGTTACTATCGGATTCTGTGTCAACAAAAGGCTATTTCCTTCGACTTACTTTCACACCGCATGCAAATGCAGACGTGTGCATCGTTTCGCAAGTTTTACGAGGCATCGTTTATTTGCTTTTGTCGATTATTAATAGAAAGGCATTATTAAGGAAAGTAAGTATAGAACAACTACAGATGGTATATAAAGGTGGTGTCTTTCGAAATCAATACATATGAAAATTGATATTTTCTCCACCCCAATTATGCCTGACAAATTTCATGATCGACTACTGATCCTGCTAATGAAAATTTATGCCTGACAAATTTCATGATCGACTACTGATCCTGCTAATGAAAATTTATGCTTGACAAATTTCATGATCGACTACTGATCCTGCTAATGAAAATGTCACCCTACGATTATATTAATGCCAACCATATAGATTAGCGGAATTTTTTAGTTCGCACATGTGACGTCTAACTCTGATAGCCTGCAATGAAAAATAAAATGATGAAATGCTGCGTTTGTCGCTTTATCTGTGCTCTCTTTACTGGAAATCCATTAGTGTCGCACCTTCGTTTGCCATACACTGATAATCAGTTTCAGTGCTAACAGTGTCACGAGATTCGACGTTCACTCCTAGTCCACTTTAACACTTAACAGCATTACTCGATTTGTTCTCAGAACAAGCTAAGAGTTTACTTATAGCATTTGTTTCCTTTCAAATGATAGAATGCACTTCGAAACAACCGTTTATGTAATATATTATATAAAATTGTAGCCTTTCTGTGGGTTGTTCGATCTGTTATTAAAATAATTCTGTACTCTACACGTTTCAAATCACCAAGGTTTTAAATAAACTCTGTATAATAATCGGCAGTGATTGATTAGTTTTTAATAAATGTAGATGTCTCTATGGATGGATTTGTGTTGATTTTCCGTGGTAGACCCGATTTGCTATGGGACCGTTTTCTTCGAAAATGTCTACTAAACGTGTGCTAATTAATAATACTTTGAAACATATCTATATAAAATATGAGAATGGCCGGCCAAACGTGATCGAAAAGGACGCTTTGATTAGGTTTCATCTAAAAATGCAATACTAACAGAAAGATATTGACTCGTTAATCTGACACATTTCCGCATTCCCGGATTTCCGCATTCTGAAAAAAAATCCGCCTCCGTAAGTGCAGAGTACAGAACTTGCGCCAATTGAAAAAGATACCTACCTTTTCTCCTTTACGTAGATATCGCGGCGTGGCATGGTCGGTAAATACGTTTCCACAGACAGCAAAGTTATGCGCAGAAATTTGTGACGACACCAATGTTCATTAGATACCAGCGTGTTAAACGAACGAGTTACCACGACGAAGTGAACTGCCTCAGTCAATTCTCGCAATCAAGTCGTGCAGATCACGGTAACAACTCGTTGCTTCTTGAACAATGTGAAATGTGCGCCGACCAACTGTCTCTGACCTTTATTTCTTCGATATATTCCGCAGGCCGCCATCGACCGCACCAAAATTAGTTTCGTTTGTGCACTCACCTTTCGTAAGTGATTCTTCAATTTCCAGCGTCTACCTACAATATTTCTTTTCTAACAAAGTGTCGTCACTTTTTCCACTTAAACAGTGCCTTCGTTATTCTCCGAAGTCTTCGATATATTCCGCAGGCCGCCATCGACCGCACCAAAATTAGTTTCGTTTGTGCACTCACCTTTCGTAAGTAATTCTTCAATTTCCAGCGTCTACCCATAATATTTATTTTCTAACAAAGTGTCGACACTTTTTCCACTTAAACAGTGCGTTCGTTACTCTCCGAAGTCTTTCTTCATTTTAACATCTTCATCGAATTTTCATTCTTCCGTCAGTGAAAAAAAATATAATTTCATCAAACTAACGTATACTTAGGTATGAGTGTGTTTGAAGAAATAAATATTTGTCGGACATCATCATTTCTTCATTTAAAGTCTCCTTTTATTTGATGAAATTAATTATTTTTTCCACGATTGAATCCTGAGGTATAAAACACTAATGACATCAAGAACTTCCTTGAACCACACGTTCTGCCGTACTGCGTATTCGAATACGTCAAAATAGATTAGAGTAAATGCGCACATGCGATAACCGCATATAATTACATATATTCAGAATGCACAAAAATGACATGGTATTCGTTTAACGTCATAATATCATTCCCTTTTACAGAATTCATACTCATCCTCTGACCTTAGAAAACATCAGTTAGCTTCCGACGTCAAGAAGGAGAAAGACAGCAGAACAATGAATGCGTTTGTCATCCGCCGTGAAATAATCTTCCTGGTAATTAATTATCACCACATATCCTGATTATAATTAAATCATTGTCGATATTATGAAAACAATAGACGCGGATGACTAAGCATCCCAGTTAAACATTTTCGACGGTATATATCGCCCAACAATCTTTAATCCTGAAAATCAGTTCGAAAAATGTAATCATTCGATAAGAAGACACGTTTAATGCTGGAACCTTAGGTTTTTAACATCAGATTTACGAAGAAATATGAAAGTATATGAGATTATCCGGGGAAATATCTAGATACACGACACAGAAATTTTGAAAATTAAAGCCTGAGGAAAAAAAGGAATTTGGATTAATAAAAGTCAGTAATAATTGCTAGAGGACAATAGTAATAGATTCTCTAGTTTTTCTCGTGAAACTCGAAATCCATTAAATGACGGCTTCAATAAATCTAGTGTTAAACAATATAATTTGTATAGATTAATTTACCGTGTACGGCAATTAAATAGTCATATTGTTTTGTATCGTTTGCTGTAAAAAGTAATCATTCGATAAGAAGACACGTTGAATTCTGGAACCTTAGGTTTTTAACATCAGATTTACGAAGAAATATGAAAGTATATGAGATTATCCGGGGAAATATCTAGATACACGACACAGAAATTTTGAAAATTAAAGCCTGAGGAAAAAATTAATTTGGAATAATAAAAGTCATTAATAATTGCTAGAAGACAATAGTAATAGATTCTCTAGTTTTTCTCGTGAAACTCGAAATCCATTAAATGACGGCTTCCATAAATCTAGTGTTAAACAATATAATTTGTATAGAGTAATTTACCGTGTACGGCAATTAAATAGTCATATTGTTTTGTATCGTTTGCCTATCTATTATAAGATAATAAGAAAGAAATAATCTCGTTTACAGTTGATCATTTCGTTTTTGATGGCGACATCAATGATTGGACCCGGAATGATCATGGCTTTTCCTGGCGTTGCACTGCCAGCGCTAAGAAGCAATAAGAGTGACGTTGTTATAAACAACGAAGCAGAGGCATGGTTCGGTAAGGCCACATTTTAAAAATCTTATTTCGACGCACCATGCAATTCTTTCAATTCCGTTGACAGCTTCGTTGCCGTTGATATCGCAAATCGTTGGCTCATTTTCCACTCTGCTTACGATGAAATTCGGAAGAAGATTTGCAATGGCAGCTGGCAGCTCCGTTGGTGCGTTAGGATGGGTTGTCATCGCAACCAGTTTTAATTTACCGCAGATATTCGTCGGTAGAATTCTAACAGGTATTAACACTGCACCTACTAACAATTCATTTGCTTCAAAAATTAACCAATATAACGCCTATAAATAATTAAGAAATATAAAGGAATATCGCTTGAAACTACTTGGGCTAAATGCTATCCAAAGTGTATATACTTTTGACGAAAACAGGCCTTTATATTGCTTAATTATTGAAGTAAATTACAATAACGTTGAAACGAAAGATATCTAGTATTAACATTTAGAAACTGATTTCTTACGCTTCAGTATGTTAACATATATTTATAACTGATCATACTCTTTATTTTATTATATTATTTTTTTATTTATATTATGTCTACCGTGACGTTCTGTCCGAACTTTCAATACCTATAAACAATTTGTTTAGGCTACCGACGTTTATCAACGTATACGCTCTTCTAAACGTACTGATCACTTCATCATCTCACTATTATCTATTAAAAACTTACTATATTTCCTAAAACCTTATAGGTGAATGCACCCGTGGACGTTATACGGCCCCTTTTAATTAAATATAGAAAAGATTAGATTTAATCTACACGAACGTTCATTTTGATTTTTTCAAAATGCCGTATAAAATATAATTAATCAATCTTGCGTATAGATGATTATTTATTTACCATTTATAGGATTGTCGATTGGAATGTGTTCGTTGCCATGCACAGCCTATATGGGCGAAATAGCAAGACCACATTGGAGAGCACTCTTGACATCCTTCAGCAGTGTATTTATTTACATAGGCATGGTGTTGGTCTATATTCTAGGATTCTTCATTCGAGTAAGTTCTAGGCTCTAGCTATTCATTTGGTGATTACTCTAATGGTTAAAAATATAGTGAAATTACAACAAAAAAAAAAAAACAACTTAAAGAGCAAGGCTGAGAAATGGATAAATAAATATACAAAACAATGAATTTAACGAAAACCCGTTTGAAGTGAAGAGCGGTTCATTACTAAAGATAAACTTGTTATCAGGACAACTGGAAGGTCTTATCAGGAATTTGCATCGTGCCGGCGGCGGTCTCTATAATAAGTGCGATATTGATAATACCGGAAAGTCCAAGGTATTTGCTTCTGAGAGGACGAGCAAAAGAGGCGAAGCGTGCACTTATGCGAATTCGGGGTCTCCGAGAGGTAACGGTCGGATTAGAAGAAGAATTCACGGAGATCGCGCGATATATTGAAATTAGCGGGCGAGTTGAAGGTGCGGAGCACGAGGATTTCGAAGAAAGCGGAAAGCAGAATACAGCTTCGATCGTTTGGGCCCAGGTCAAATACTTTCTTAGCGTGACAAGACTGCCGGAAGTCTGGAAACCATTTTGCATCCTGAACACTTACTTCGTCTTTATGTACTTCACTGGAATTTACGTACTACCCATTTATGCGGTCGATATAATCAACAGTACTGTGGCTGCGACTGAACCTTACTTGATGACGGTCATCTTGGGCGTGATACAGGTTATCGGAGGACTACTGCACATCGTCATATCGATCAGGTCATTATTTTAACTAGCTATTGAGAATATTACCAATTATTTAACAATCTAACAATTCCACGTAATCCGCAGAAATCAGGTTAACACTTGGCATGCGGGCATACTTCGCCGCCGAATTTCGCGTGCAGCGGGCGTTTCTTCTTGAATCGCGCGGAAGTTTGGTTATTCAGAAAAATCGCTGTAAATCGAAAACTACTTCGTTTTTATGAACGAAACTTTTTTTATTTCACACTTAAATATATACTGTATGATTATTTAACAAAAAACAAACGATATTTTCACGAAATCATAAAAATAAGCGATTTGTAAAGTTTTTCACACTATCATACGAAAAGTCCGATAATTTGTCAGCGCATATTTCTTCATCACTATCTTTGTCACAACGGCTCATTTGATCAATTTTGTAATCAATAATAAAAAATCAAGCTTCAAATTGATAAAACACGTTCTGGAGCTAAGAATTCGATTGAAGACGAAATAACTCAGCAAAAGATCGAGTAACTCAACAATCATAACTTATGGGAAAAAAAATGCAAAGCGTTGCCTAGCAACGCAAATAACACGCATATAATGTCACACATTCATATAATTATACGTATTTAGTAGATTTGTGGTGGATATCCACTAACAACACCAAATCAACTAAATACGTATTTTTACGTGACCCGCGCTCCAGTGACAGACTACATAAAACGTAAAAATACGTTGCCCGCATGCCAAGTGTTAATTACTCAATTTTTATCATTTCTGAAAGTTAACAGCACAGTGTATTATTTTCTATGAGAAAATCCTTAACACGTTGACTGCCAAGCATATTTTGCTATATTAGAACCGCGATGCGATGAAATGCTGCAGAGTATAATTAAATCGTGTAAAATAAAGTTATCGCAGAGTTGTTAGAAGCCAAAAGTATTGTAGCAGCATTCCGATATCAATTGTTCTTACAAGATTGCAAATAGACTTTATTGCGACTTTTTTGCAAAAAAGTAAAATCTTCTGCACCGGTCACCGGTGACCACCGTGGCAGTCAAAGTGTTAATGCTATTCACTTTGGACATTTAATGCTAACCTTCACACGTGATTAATTGAACATACGTTGAAATAAAACAAGAAACTATAGATTTGGTATATAGCCATAATCTGATATTTTTCCATGTCAAATTCAAAAGCGGTCACGCAAATTTATTACATTATTCAACTCATTTCTGAAAGTTAACAGCACAGTGTATTATTTTCAATGAGAAAATCCTTAACACGTTGACTGCCAAGCATATTTTGCTATGTTAGAACCGCGATGCGATGAAATGCTGCAGAGTATAATTAAATCGTGTAAAATAAAGGTATCGCAGAGTTGTTAGAAGCCAAAAGTATTGTAGCACCGTTCCGATATCAATTGTTCTTACAAGATTGCAAATAGACTTTATTGCGACTTTTTTGCAAAAAAGTAAAATCTTCTGCACCGGTCACCGGTGACCACCGTGGCAGTCAACGTGTTAATGCTATTCACTTTGGACATTTAATGCTAACCTTCACACGTGATTAATTGAACATACGTTGAAATAAAACAAGAAACTATAGATTTGGTATATAGCCATAATCTGATATTTTTCCATGTCAAATTCAAAAGCGGTTACGCAAATTTATTACATTATTCAACTCATTTCTGAAAGTTAACAACACAGTGTATTATTTTCTATGAGAAAATCCTTAACACGTTGACTGCCAAGCATATTTTGCTATGTTAGAACCGTGATGCGATGAAATGCTGCAGAGTATAATTAAATCGTGTAAAATAAAGGTATCGCAGAGTTGTTAGAAGCCAAAAGTATTGTAGCACCGTTCCGATATCAATTGTTCTTACAAGATTGCAAATAGACTTTATTGCGACTTTTTTGCAAAAAAGTAAAATCTTCTGCACCGGTCACCGGTGACCACCGTGGCAGTCAAAGTGTTAATGCTATTCACTTTGGACATTTAATGCTAACCTTCACACGTCATTAATTGAACATACGTTGAAATAAAACAAGAAACTATAGATTTGGTATATAGCCATAATCTGATATTTTTCCATGTCAAATTCAAAAGCGGTCACGCAAATTTATTACATTATTCAACTCATTTCTGAAAGTTAACAACACAGTGTATTATTTTCTATGAGAAAATCCTTAACACATTGACTGCCAGGCATATTTTGCTATGTTAGAACCGCGATGCGATGAAATGCTGCAGAGTATAATTAAATCGTGTAAAATAAAGGTATCGCAGAGTTGTTAGAAGCCAAAAGTACTGTAGCACCGTTCCGATATCAATTGTTCTTACAAGATTGCAAATAGACTTTATTGCGACTTTTTTGCAAAAAAGTAAAATCTTCTGCACCGGTCACCGGTGACCACCGTGGCAGTCAAAGTGTTAATGCTATTCAGTTTGGACATTTAATGCTAACCTTCACACGTGATTAATTGAATATACGTTGAAATAAAACAAGAAACTATAGATTTGGTATATAGCCATAATCTGATATTTTTCCATGTCAAATTCAAAAGCGGTCACGCAAATTTATTACATTATTCAACTCATTTCTGAAAGTTAACAGCACAGTGTATTATTTTCTATGAGAAAATCCTTAACACGTTGACTGCCAAGCATATTTTGCTATGTTAGAACCGCGATGCGATGAAATGCTGCAGAGTATAATTAAATCGTGTAAAATAAAGGTATCGCAGAGTTGTTAGAAGCCAAAAGTATTGTATCACCGTTCCGATATCAATTGTTCTTACAAGATCGCAAATAGACTTTATTGCGACTTTTTTGCAAAAAGTAAAATCTTCTGCACCGGTCACCGGTGACCACCGTGGCAGTCAAAGTGTTAATGCTATTCATTTTGGACATTTAATGCTAACCTTCACACGTGATTAATTGAACATACGTTGAAATAAAACAAGAAACTATAGATTTGGTATATAGCCATAATCTGATATTTTTCCATGTCAAATTCAAAAGCGGTCACGAACATTTATTACATTATTAAACTTTTGAAACGATGCAAAATTGAGAGAAACTTTAAAGGACATGTCCATGTTAAAGATTAACCCCATGGTCGCTTTTAACGAATAGTGCCATTTCTCTTTCTTTCGTCTTTAACATTCGCATTAACATGTTTTTCATTCAATTTTAGGATTGGCCGGCGACTGTTATCAATCGTATCTGCTTCTTGCATGTTCGTCTCCATAGGAATCCTCATATTACATTTGCACTTCTTCAAAACCAGTCTCACCCCAGGATTACCAATGGCTTGTATTTTCATTTTTGTCGTAAGTACATGAATAACTATTTTTATATGCTTTATAATGACAATAAGTAAAAAAAATCGACTTTTGATAATTATTTACACTATACTTATTGAGATCAGTTAAAAATATTTCTTTCCTTTAAGACGAGCACGAACATAGTACCGAAACGTCACAATAATTTTTTATACAATAAATGAATTTTGTTGGATTATCAGTGACCGGTACTCGTAAATTATAACATTATAAGAATGTTCGAATGAGTGTGGCGTATCTTTTTGTAAATAAAGGTATGAGTATGTGTGGGTTGCATACCCCGGGTGGTCTGTCGGAGATCCCTTCTGGATCTCCGTTGGGAATGTGCGAGTTCGACTCGTGGTGCCGGATGGGTTTCGGTAAAATTCTTAGGAGAACCCGAAGCCGATCAGAAATCGGTGTAGGGAAGTGGCATCGACGGGGTCTTAGTCGGTAAAAATCCGGCACTACCCCTGCACTTTCCCTTGGAAATGCGGGGGTGTCTTACAGAAGATTTCCCCTCCGTCACAAAAAAAAAACTCGTAAATTATGAAGCTTTCGCTTTTAACAGAATAAATTGAATTGTTGACCACAGGGCGCTGGTTCGTGCGGTATAGCTATCATACCATGGGCATTAATCGGCGAGATCTATCCAACGAAGTACATTAGTGTCTTGGGATCGATGACCACGTGCACAGCGGCACTGATGAGTTTCATTATAATTCAAGTGTATCCAGCGATCGTCAAAAATGACACATACGCTGCAATCTACATGTTTTGCGGAGTCTCCCTTGTCATCGCCCTTTTCATTTTCTTCGCATTGCCAGAAACGCTCGGCAGGAAGAAACTTGAGATAGAGGAGGCCTTCAGAAAGAAATCTCGCCCTGCGTAAAGGCTGCTGTTGAAACGCAAACTGACTGCTAGGGCTTTCGACAGTTGACATTCTGTAAATATGCATATGCTCGTTTTCTGATTAGACGATAGATCATCATGGTGTGTGAAAACAAGAATGTTTATAAAATGGGATATTCTAAGGTAGAATCACTCTCTTAAGAACTGGCATGTATGCGTGCAATTCATTCAGTATTTAATTAAGTATTTCGACTGATTAAAGTACATCTAAGAGTCTACTATAAATCTGTAATCACTTTACAATTGTCACTTACATTCTCACATGTATTTATATTTATTTGTTATAAAATATACTCTACTATTAATACTTACATCTTTATTTGTATTATACATCTATACTTACGTATATTCCGTAATCACTAAGACTTACATTTTATGCGAGATATTGAAATCTTAGCGCCACAGTAGTCAAAGAAACTAATGACACTTTATATTATACATCTATACTTACGTATTTTCCGTAATCACTAAACTTACATTTTATGCGAGATATTGAAATGTTAGCGCCACAGTAGTCAAAGAAACTAATGATACTTTATATTATCAGGTATACAAGTATGAAATGCGGATTTTAAATAACAGATAGCGCTCCAATAGTGTTTATGTTATAAAGATTTTACTCTGCGCCATTTTGTTGTCTTATCAACAAGTGTCACACGCGTACGTGTGATAAATTGGAAAAGTGTGTGCATAGTGTTGAATTGTTGTGTTCAATATGTCGAAATTTATACCGAACAAAGAGCATTCGCGGACGGCATTAATTTTTTGTTTTCATTTGAAGAAAACTGCTGCTGAATCTTACCGATTACTTCGCGAAGCTTATGGCGAACATGCTCCATCGCAAGATACGTGTGAACGATGGTTTCGGCGTTTCAAAAGTGGTGACTTCGACGTTACAGACAAGGAACGGGGAAAACCGCCAAAAAAATACGAAGATGTGGAATTGCAAACGTTGTTGGACGAAGATGATTCGCAAACACAAAAACAACTCGCCGAGCAATTGGGCGTTAGTCAACAAGCTGATTCCAATCGACTAGGAGAGATGGGAAAGATTTAGAAGATCGGTAGATGAGTACCACATGAGTTGAACGACAGGCAAATGGAAAAGCGCAAAAACACCTGTGACATTTTGCTCACTCGGTACAAAAGGAAGTCGTTTTTGCATGCTATTGTTACAGATGATGAAAAATTGATTTATTTTGAGAATCCTAAGCGCAAAAAATCATGCGTAGATCCAGGCGCACCATCCACATCGACCGCAACACTGAATCGCTTTGGCAGAAAAACGATGCTCTGTGTTTGGTGGGACCAGACGGGCATCGTACATTATGAGTTGCTAAAACCTGGGGTAACGGTTAACGCTAAACGCTACCAGCAAAATTTGACCGATTTGAACCGTTCGCTGCTTGAAAAAAGGCCACAATACCGAAAGAGGCAACACAAAGTCATTTTTCTTCATGACAATGCTCCATCACATACGGCAAAACCGGTACGCGACACGTTGGAAGCACTCAGCTGGGCAGTTCTACCCCATGCGGCTTACTCACCAGACTTAGCTCCTTCCGACTACCGCTTGTTTGCATCGATGGGTCACGCACTTAGTGAATAGCGCTTTGATTCGTACGAAGATGTGAAGAAATGGCTCGATGAATGGTTCGCAGCAAAAGGGGAAGATTTTTATTGGCGTGGTATTCACAAATTGCCCGAAAGATGGGAGAAATACGTGGGCAGTCCGATAAGTACTTAGCCTACTAAAGAAAAACGAAAATTTTGGAAAATTGACGATTTATGTTTCAACATAGTCTCCTTTTAACTCGATACACTTGATCCAGCGATGAAATCTGGGCATATCCTGCATGAAATATTGGGCATGAGAAAGCTTTCTGCTCGATGGGTGCCGCGTTTGCTCACTCCGGATAACAAGCGCATCCGTGAGACCACTTCAGAGCAGTGTTTGACACTGTTTAAGCGCAATCCGAAAGAGTTTCTACGTCGTTTTGTGACTGTCGACGAAACGTGGATCCACTGGTACACACCAGAGACCAAGGAACAGTCGAAACAGTGGACTGCGCCCGGCGAATGTGCTCCGAAGAAGGCGAAGACAGTCCTATCGGCCGGAAAGCCGATGGCCACCGTTTTCTGGGATTCACAAGGTGTGATCTACATAGACTACTTGGAGAAGGGCAAAACAGTCACAGGGCTGTACTATGCCGAATTATTGAGCCGATTCGACGCCGAATTAAGGAAAAAACGGCCCCATTTGACGAAGAAAAAAGTGCTCTTCCACCACGATAACGCACCGGCTCACATCTCTGCCCAAGCTACAGCCAAATTCGTTGAATTAGGCTACGAACAGCTGCCCCATCCACCGTATTCTCCAGATTTAGCCCCGTGTGACTTCTTTTTCTTCCCAAACTTGAAAAAGTCACTCGCTGGGCAGAAATTTGAGCCGAATGAGGAGGTTATCGCCGCCACGGAGGCCTACTTTGCAGATCTCCAGAAAACGTATTTTTCAGACGGGTTGAAGAAGTTGGAGCATCGCTGGATCAAGTGTATCGAGTTAAGAGGAGGCTACGTTGAAAAATAAATCGTCAAGTTTCCAAAATTTTCGTTTTTCTTTTGTAGGCTAAGTACTTATCGGACTGCCCACGTATATAGCAAGCGATGGAGCATACTTTTAATAAACCACTTTTTATCATTCTTCCGAATTTAACACGTTTTTTGAGAAAAACAATCCGCATTTCATACTTGTACACCTGGTATACATCTATACCTACGTATTTTCCGTAACCACTAAGACTTACATTTTATGCGCGATATTGTAATCTTAGCACCACAGTAGTCAAAGAAACTAATGACGCTTTATATTATACATCTATACTTACGTATTTTCCGTAATCACTAAGACTTACATTTTATGCGAGATATTGAAATCTTAGCGCCACGGTAGTCAAAGAAACTAATGACACTTTTTCAAAATTCAAATTCACTTCGCGCGCTTATCATATAGCTACGATCCCAATCGTGTTACCGACTGAGAAACACTAGAACTTTTTCACATAGGGTATTTTTAGCTTCAACGTTACCGCACCGAACATAGTTGACTATTGCTATTTTCAGGCGGCATCGTCCAACCTATATAGAACGTGATCATATTAGCTTGACATTCAAAACATTCGCATTTCTCATCCATATCATCCTCAAATAATTAACTAATAATGGCGGATGACGATTTTGATGGAGACGAGTAAGTTTGGTAATCGTTAAATAAACGCATATATGGTGCAACTCCCCCCCAATGTTCAATTTTAATGTCATATTTTCTTTTATAAAAAAAACATAACCTGTGCTAACCTAATCGCAAAGGGTCGCAGACGATTTCGATGATGTTGACGATGATGACAACATCGAATTAGAGCCACAGGAAGAGGATGGAGAAAACATCGAATTATTAGCGGCTGGTGAAGCTAGTGGTGGTGTGCAGAGGTCGAAGAGGATAACAACTAGATATATGACAAAGTAAGGAACGCGGTCCTGAGTAAATGACAATCATTTTCTCGTTAAACCTTTTGCCACCAAAATTCTTTTCATGAATGATAATGATGATCATGTTCAAATACGTGATTAGTTAAATAACATTTGTCCACAGGTATGAAAGAGCGAGAGTGTTAGGGACCAGAGCATTACAGATAGCGATGTGCGCACCGGTGATGGTAGAATTGGAAGGTGAAACAGATCCCTTGCAGATTGCTATGAAAGAACTGAAACAGCGGAAAATTCCCATAGTCATTCGCAGGTACTTGCCAGACAACAGTTACGAGGACTGGGGCATCGATGAGCTAATTATAATAGATCATTAAGTCTCTACATAAATACTATTTAAGATGTAAATTGTAAAGAGCAGCAGACACGCGTAACATCTATGAGAAACATAAACAATGACGACAATGAGAATGGTAGCCATGTAATTATATTGTATCCCTAATGTGATGTAAAATATTTTGTAAGAAAAATTGTCGAATAAATCCTTGCAAACCGTGAACGTGTCTCCATCTTTAGAAAGCGCATGCGACGGTTTCTAGTGATGAAATGCACAAACAGTGCAGCAGGTTAGGAATGCGGCAGCATCTTACGTCAAGACTTTAAACGGCGTCCGTCGATTACACGTCATAATATCGTCCGAGATGCCGATCGTTCGAATGTGCGTCTCGAAAGTCGATAAACTACGTGCGTAAAAATACGAAAGTGCGGTGACCGTGTTATCAGGTGACTTATCTGCCTATACAGGAGATAAGAGTGCGATAACGTTTTTCAAATGTCGATCTGTTCTTTCGGAGATTTATTGGTCGATCGATACGCGCCGTAGATCATCGTTTGACAGAGACCTTATTATGACAAGTTTCCCTGTACGAGATATAACATGACGTGGTGAGTGCGTCTCAAATTTCACTTGTGTCGAAATGAACCTGTTAACCTTAATAACGGAGTCGTTTTACGTAATCGGTGTAATGTTCCTGTCAGGAATCCGTTGAAGAGGAATCACTTAACGCAGAGACCAACTCCAGCACCGCCTCTTTTATCACATCTCGAGGACAGGGAACTGGACATCGCTGTCCAACGACTTACACAGTAATTATGTCCAACTTTATATGAGCTCAGTACGATTTCCCGAATCTTCATTGTACTATACCAGGTTGTTCAAAAAGTTTTGTCGTTCGATAAGAAAAACACAATGTTATGGTTCAAAATACACTTTATTATTCAGTATAATCTCCCTGAACATTAATGCACTTGCTCCAACGATTCTCCAATCTGTGGATCCCATCCCTAAAGTGTGATTCCGGAAGGTCTGCAAAATACGCTTCAACAGCCGTTATGACCTCTTCATTTGACAAAAAACGTTTGCCACGCATACATTTTTTGAGTTCTGGAAACAAATGGAAGTCGCTGGGGGCCAAATCTGATGAATACGGTGGATGCTCCAACAATTCGAACTTTAATTCATGGATTTTAGCCATTGTCAAAATGCTCTTGTGACACGGTGCGTTGTCCTAATGAAAAAGGATTTTTTTCTTCTGCAAACCGGGTCTTTTTTCACGAATTTTTTCCTTCAACTGGTCCAAAAGGTTGCAATAATATTCAGAATTAATTGTTTTACCAGTTTGCAAGTAATCCACAAATAAAATTCCTTTCGCATCCCAAAAAACTGATGCCAGAACCTTCTTGGCCGATTTCTGGACACGAACTCGTTTCGAAGCCGAACAACCAAGTTCACACCACTCTTTAGCCTCTTGTTTTGATTTAGGATCATGGTGATAGACCCAAGTCTCATCCATAGTGATGAATCGAGGCACAAAATCCACTTTATCCTTTTTAAAACGCTCCAAATGTTGTTGAGAAAGTCGCATTCGAATGTGTTTTTGTTCAATTGTTAGCGAATGCGGCACCCATTGTGCACACAGCTTTTTAAAACTCAAAATTTCATTTAAAATATGACTCACACTGCCTAATGAGATGTGTAGAGCCTCTACTAAATCCCTCTCAGTCAATCGACAATCTTCCAAAACCATATCCTGTACTTTGGCTACGATTTCTGGTGTTGATGCGGTTTTTGGACGTCCTTCACGTGGATCATCTTCAAGGCTTGTACGACCACGTTTAAATTCAGCAACCCATCTTTCTACTGTTCTAATTGAAGGTGAACGTTCATTATATACTCTTAACATTCGTTCGTGAATTTCTTTTGGTGCTACACCTTCCAAAAATAAGAATTTTATCACTGCACGATATTCAATTTTTTCCATTGTCGAAAATACTGTGACACGGCGACACTAAATGTCTTGTAAACAAAGAATGAATTGACTGATTGAAATGAAACTTCACATACGTTGATAAGAAGAGTGAACCAACAAAACAAAAACAAATTTGGACTAGTAGCAATGCCCTCAACAAAACAAAACAAAACTTATTGAACAACCTGGTATTTAACTGACAGATTTGACTTGAACTATTTTCAAAATAAAACTCAATGCAACAGGGTTTCATATGTTTCTTCTTTTTAATCTCTTTTTTCTTATACATTTCTTGTTAAAGCAAGAACTTGTACCGCTTTTGAGAGGCATGAAATTAGAAGAAATATTAAAATAAAATTAAAAATTGCTAAACATAATGTTTTTTTATAGTGTTGAAGACACTATCAGAAAGTTGACAAAGGAAATGAAGAAATATGTGGAAGCCATTGTTAATTTAGACAGAGCAGATCAACGGTTAAGTTTGAACTTGACGACATGCGGCCTGGCACACATGAGTGATGAGTTCCGGAGAATCGTGGAAGAATATCATTCTGTCACCACACAAGTAATGTAATTATTTATCCATATTTCTGTATCTCTAACTGTCACCAATACATTTCCTTTTTTTTTTTAATGATCAGGTTGGAAAGACTGTACATGACATGGCCACCCTGTGCACGAAAACATTCATAGAACCCCTAAAAAAATTAAGAGACGAATTTGCTCTGATAGCGGCAGCCATAGCAAAACGCGAGGAGTTAGTGACAAACTGGAAATACTCTTACAATCGCGTGAAGAAACTGCAGGAAAAGAAAGACAGAACGGCCAGCCATATCGCGAAACTGGAAAGGGAACGCAGAACTGAGGAAGCAGCTGCGAAAGAGCTGAAAACTGTGCATGCTCAACTACTGTTAGAATTGCCAATGTTTCTCGAGAAAAGACTGGAGTACATTAAACCGAGTGTTCACGCTATCATCATGATACAATTAGACTATTACGGCAGCACGACGCAACTTTTTACACAATTGATGCCCAGTCAGAGTTTTTCCGACACAGGTAACAGCTTTGCCCAGGAAGAAGAGTATCAACAATCGCTGAACAATCAAGTTAATAGGATAAGAGCCTTGACAATAGTGAAAGATCACTGAACATTGTTGCCTGAGGAGCCTGAAAAGTGATAGTCAAAAAAAAAAAATAAAAGGGATACGGTAAACGTACAATCACAGTTCAAAAAGAAAGTGATCGGGACGATTAATGCGGTGGCAGGAAGACTCGGTTGGTTATAACGGTATTTCAAAGGAATTGTAAGAAAATCTATGTTTTAAAAAGTAGGTACTATTACACAGCTATCGAATGCGTTCATCATTTTGGCAGTATTTACATCGTAAAACTGTGAAGCTTTACCACAGTGATTCAAGAATAGGCAGACGTAATTTTAAGACGGACACATTCCTTGTCGTCTTTTCCATTGAGCGCCCGCGCGACGGTTGATACTGGTCCGCGATGCTTTATGCGTGTTTTTTGTGTCTCTGCTCCCTTCTTTGTCTTGCCCATGATTCTTCGATTTGCCTGCAGCAGAATACAGAATTAAATGTTTCATATGTAGTTGCAGTATTTCGCTTATTAACACATTGCGGACGGCGTTCTTGCTCATCCAGACCTCGCACATTTTTTAACGTCCTAAAAAGTTGAGTACAATACATACAAGGTTTTTTTAACACGTTCACGCCGGAGCCGATATTCATGTTTTTCGCTGTGAGGCGGCGCTCGAATTCATGCAGCACTTAATTTGGTGGCGCACGATTGTTGCTTGTTTCAATTATTTAAAATTTATTATTTAAATGTTCAACTATACGGCAATTTTGTCCACTTACTAAACAAACTATATTTTTGATGGTGAGCGGCGTGTAAACAAATGTTTACGCCCGATGGGACAGGCCACCGGTGGGTCACGCCGGCGTGAACGTGTTAACACATTGCGGACGGATGACGAGATATCTCGTCATTGCTATTTCGTCGTTCGGGGCCATTGACGAGATATATCGTCTTGCGTATTTCGTCATTCTGGGCCACTGATGAGATATATCGTCTTGCATATTTTGTCGTTTGAGGCAGGTGACGAGATATCACACAGTTGCTACGTGATTGTCAGCCGCAGTTTTTCGTAGTTTGTATTGCAAATGAATTAGTTGAAACTCTGAAATATGGATAGCGGCAAAACGATTAGCAATATTACAGAAATATTTGTGGACAGTTTAACACTTTAACTGCCAAGCGTTTCTTGCTATGTTGGAACCGCGATGCGATAAAATACTGCAGAGTATGATTAAATCGTGCAAAATGAAAGTAATGCACAGTTGTTAGAAGCCAAAGTATTGAAGCGCCGTTCCAATATCAATTGCTTTTACAAAATTGCAAATAGGATTCATTGCGAATTTTTTGCATTTGGAGTACAATCTTTTGCACCAGTCACCGATGACCACCATGGCAGTCAACGTGTTAACTACTAACAAATCATCACCAATTTAAAGATATTTGATGCAAAAAAATACCCGGCCACTGGGTACGATTAGCAATAGAATGCCCGGTCCGCAAAGTGTTAATACTGACTGTTATGTTCGCACTTTTTCAACATTTTAACATTTATTTACTTCACAATTATACTATCAAAAATTGCTGCAAGGCTTCATTACTTTAGCAACGTACCGATAAACGTTAAAACGAAAAATCTCGTGACCCGTCCGCAATGTGTTAAGAACTAGCCAGATGTCTTTTCTACACTATACTCACCGGTTGCGTTATGTGACCTTCCCCTCTGCATAGATTGCCGACGTTGTTCAGCTTTAGCACGTAAATCGGCTGGATTTTGTAAGAAATTTCTCCTTCCATTCTGTTGATTAGCGGAGTTATCATCGTCAGATTCCGACTCACTCTCAGATTCAACTGCATTCTCAACCGCATTCTTGTTCCCAGCTACTAGCGCCTGAAAACATTAATTTGCTCAGTGATAGTGTGTTTAACACTTGGGACTCGCCGTCATACGGTATTTTATCTAACATTTCGTGCAGCAAAGTTCTTTGCGTCCGTTTCGACAGCATCATCTTGCGCAGTGCCACGAACGTCGACACTATCGTATGTATCATCATATTCATCGTCGTAACCTTCCGCGATATTACTGAATTTCGCATAAATGTCGGCCGCTTTCTTCACATCATCCTTGTCGTTCAACATTTCATTGATATCTTTGTATTTTTCCCTCCTAAAAACATCACCCATCGTTAGATATACTGTAAACTTTATATAAATTAGAAACGGTCTTAATGTTAATGTTATGCCGTTTTTTAAATCATCAAAAGACTCTGAATGTTTTGTTACGATTGACTATATATGTTTATCAATATGTTACGTCCATATTTGTTATGATTTGTAAAGAACTATTTTCCTAAATATATAACTATGTTTTAAAAAAAAGTGCAAAAAGCGATCTTATTTGACAGTATAAATGTACGAACTTTTTGCCTAAGTAAACCCTCGACATGTCGATACTGTCACGGGTTATAATATCAAACTCATCGTTGTCAAAGACATTTAGTCGTTCGCATCCAATCACTTTATCTGCGTCTGCTGATGCTTCCTACAAACGAATCACGCGTTACCCACATATTTTCTTTTACTCTTAATTTTTATAAGACCATTTACCATACTGTCCGGTGGTATGTGCGGTAACGTTTGATCTACATCCTTTAGATTAGGCGGTAACGTTCCTTCTAGAACAGCATTTATCACAGATGCAGTATCGAAGTGATAATGTTTTAAGCACATCTGCAAATTCATTCGAATGATAATTCGTCACTCGAGTCATCTCTCGTTTTATATACTTTTACTTTACCTCGATAAAACCTTCGCCTAGGCCGTATAATATATCTTTGACTTCAGAAACTAAGGAAGCTATTTCGACCGAACTTTTCGGAGGTATAACCTTTGGACGGACCGTATTGTTCGCGTTGCTGGAAGTTGCAATTAGGAAATCGTCTTGAACGTCACTAGGCCCAGCGACAGCTTCCTAAAAACATAAAACGGCAATTAATGTTATTGTAGCCTGGTATTATCATTGCTTTCTTACGTACAATTGAACTAGCGGAATTATAATTGGTGCCGCTCGCCGGAACATTGTTGTCTACAACAGTCGCAAGGACTAGTTGCAGTATATAGTCACACTTGATTGTATCACTGATAATTCATTGCATATAAGGAAGATCAATGTGATGTGATTAAAATGGAGATAAAAAAAGTGATGACTGCTAATGAAAGGATACACTTCGGGGCAGATTTTCAACACGAGATCAAGATCGCTATCAACCGGATAAAACTGATGATAATCAGTTATAAACTCTTTCTCCGACGTAGCGTAACTTAACGTCGTCAAAAATTCGTCAACGGATTTCTTTATTTGCTCCTCTGTAAAACTCTCCCTAAGTATCCAGGAAAACAGGTGTCGTTATATAACCGATGCATGTACAGTACATCACAATACATTAAATCAACTTACGTCTTCTCTTCAATTTCTTTCACCGGATGATAAATAATTCTCCGATATAATTGTAATAATTCTACCCTGGTCACGTCCAGACGATGCTTCAATTCTATATACTTCGGCATGCAATCGTTATTGTAAGCTAATTCGTTTAATTTTTTATACATCTCCGGTATTGTGTTTTCATAGATCGTGATTATCCTAACGTGGGAGCAGAATAAAACTGAATTTCCGAGTAGCCTTGCGTGGTATGACGGTTCAAAACGATGTGAACTTACTTGGTGGTAAAAGGTTCTTGGTGAAATGCATTCGCTGCGGCGGGGTACAGCTTTAAGAGTGTATCTACAGTGGAGGCCATGTCTAAAACATATATTAACGTATCTTCTAACACTGGTAACGTTATTTGCATAACAGGACGATCAGACAGCGACACGGGTTCGTCCATCTGATGCATAGGACAATCCTCAAAACGCTCCTCGACATTTTTCAGCGCCTAAAATTGTTAAATCTATAGTCAGCAATTATTTTTCAAATACTAACTATAAATACAAATGTAAAAACAAAATGTAAATATAACAGGTATACTATTTGCTGGGAAATGTTATAGCTTCACCTCGATTAGGCAAGGAATAGACTTTTTGAGATCGTCATGGTAAAGCGGTTGTAACGTGAATAAGCTTTGCAAAATCTTTTCCACGACTTTCTCGTTCTCCCTGCCGTAAAGTTGACATAGGTCGAAGATGGTGGGTATGGTGAACAAGTAATTGTCGTATAATAGTTTGCCAAGAAAGGGACAGCTCATGTATTCCATGGCACTCTGCTTGTTCGTTATCAAACGCGCAAAAAGGACCAGTACATAACGCCGTAGCGTTTCTAGCAGTTTCACCATTTCTGGAACGTTAGGAAAATTTTCCAATGCATAAAACGGCGGCGCTTCCTGCAGGAAAGACGTCAATGTATCCAGTATTGACGTATTGTATACGATATTGGACCAGAATCTAGATGGAAAAAAATATGTGATAGTTGTCATATTTGTATTGGCTGCGAGTAAGTAGAAGCTACTAGTTTATTAACCCTTTGTACCCTATATTTATCAGCCATTATTTAACCCATTGACTGCCAACTACGAGATATCTCGTAGTAAGCGTCTGTATCAAAACTGCCAGCTACGAGTTATCTCGTGGTGTTTTTTTCAATAAAAATGCTGTAAATGCCATTACAATATTATATCAGTAATAATTAATATTATAATATAATACAATATAATATTATTATATTTTAATTATTATAATATAATATAATAATTAATATTATTATATTTTGTAAAACTCCATGTCTTCTTTGAAATAAAACCACGGCACCCAGGACAAGACGCGTTAAATATGCGTGGCAATCAATGGGTTAATAGTATTATTATAGCAGCGACGTGCCTATGCTTATTATTATTACTATTCAATTCCTTCGTATGAATGCAGGATCAGCTACGTGCATGATCATCTGTGAAATCACTTGAAATTTCTGATATTACAATTAAAAGAAATGCACAGAATATAAAGGGTTAACTGTATTATTTAATTTTACATATGGACAGTACGTACCGATAAAAAGGCAGACCCAATAACCATTTTAAATCGTCGATTATGTACTCAACGATCTCCATCCATCGTTCCTTAGCACCAACAATTTCTGTTTCATCATCATTGTATATAACAGGTGCTTCGTAACAAAGAAAGTAACGCTCTTCTATCCATCTCTCATTCTGAAAAATTGTCATATTGCAATAATATATCTAAATATTCCTAACTTCAGCATCTACTCTATCATTTGTACATATAAAAATCCTGTAATGCTAAAAGTAATATTGCTTTCTGGCTGAAAAGAGCGAGTCTTTTCAATCGAGTAAAAGTGAAAATAAAATGTATCCAGAAAGAAACAGAAGAATTGACACAAATGTCAGGCAATGACAGCTTACCAAAGCATTGACCATTTGGACCACTCCATCACTCTTAACTCTCAGCTTCAGATCCTCCAAAGGAAGAAGGTCAGGGTTCTAACAAAACGAAGGAAACGTATTGCACCATTTTTTTACATATCCCTAACCTATCTTAATAATCGTTTAACGTCACATGGAAGAGCTAAAAAAACGAATGAACCAAAAGAAATCACCTCAAATGGGTCCATACTGCTGTTCGATACATTTCCCGTCATAAACAGTGTAGTTTATTACTGATCAGCAGTAACGAAGAGAAATCCTTTGAAAACAGTTTGACTGGCAGTACCAGGCATGTACACGTTCCGAAGATAACGAATCAGCGGATTAACCTCACCCACTCGAAACCGTGTCTGCGGAAGAAAATAAATTTCGGATACTCCCCGAGTAAGCGTCCGTTGTAATTTTCAAATGGTTACGTGTGTTGTGACAAATGCCAAACGTTCACTTAGCAAGGAAAGCGCTTCCTGTCGAATTTGAACACTTACGGAGTCTATGCAACACCTGTCGGGGGGTTAAGTGAGAATGTCTCCACAGTGTCAATGGCATTTGTCCCCTTATTTTCGTCGCCTTCTTTAACATGTCGCAAGAATGCAAATCTTTCCCTAAACCGAAGGTTAGATTCAGCCAAGATGATATGAGAAAATCGCTGGAGGAGAAAAGCGCGGTGAACGCTAATAAACCGAGAATTACGAGTGTCGTTAACATCGATAAGCCGATAAAAGTTGTCCGTCTAGATTCCGGTGGCGGAATTCAAAATTTCATTCACGCCGACGATGCGACGGAATGTTTGCAGTCTCGGAAGACGGAAACTTTAAGCAAAACGAGTCAACCGG
Organism: Cryptocheilus praepositus; assembly: GCA_033815515.1. NCBI lineage: Eukaryota > Metazoa > Arthropoda > Insecta > Hymenoptera > Pompilidae > Cryptocheilus > Cryptocheilus praepositus. The sequence goes on from JAWWQZ010000314.1 coordinate 514,255, forward strand.
CGACAAAGACTTCTCAGTCGATCGAAGCAGATATTCAAAATCCTTTGCTGGATCTTAGTAATCTCGAGCAAGGTAGAAGTGATGTAGAAGAAACTTCCAAATTATCCAGCGTCAACGCGCAGCAAGGCGAAATAAATGTTCCGCCGTTAATATTGTCCAAGTTGCAATGTAAGAAGCCACAGAAAGCATCTGTAGGAGTATCAATCAAATCACAAGCTGCAAAAAAAGCAATAGTGCCTCAGAATAAAAACGTGAGTGGTGCAAGTGAGGGTAAGTGCAAAGGACAGAGAGGAAAAGAGAATAAAGAGCCAATTAAAGGAAAAACACAATTGTCTGAACAAGGTCAACGTGTGAGTAGTAAAGCCTGTGTGAAAGAAAAAGTGTCTAATATTGTATCGAGAGAAGCGCCATGTTATGGCACCAATAATGCAAAGGAATTAAATCATTTGAGACCTACTAAGTCTAAGTGTAAAACTCCAAGCTCAAACTCGGTTACTGCTGTCATGCCGTGTCACAAGTACAAAAAAGTTGTTACAAAGGCAAAAGTTTCACCTGTAAAGAAGACTGTTATGAGAGACATTCTGGGCAAAGACTTAAAGCCATATATTGGTCCTGGTGTAATACATAAAAGACAGAGTGATCATAAAGTACCAGAAACAGTTAAAATTAAACCTGGTAGACCTGTTACTTCGTCAGACAAATTAGCCAGACCAGAATATAATTCAATAATGTGTACAATTAACAAACTGAATGAAGTGAAGAAAGAAAAAGTGATTCCAGATATAGAACACTTGCCAAGTGCTTACAAAGATTTGATAAATCGAAAGGTTCGTCTATGTCAAACTATAAAGTTTTAGAAGAACATAAGTAATATTAGAAATATTTGCTTACAGATATCAACAACATTGGACTTTCCATTCGAGGAAACTGTGTTCAGAAATTTGATTGACCTGTCCATCGACGAAAAACAGTTCTCTGGTAGAATAATGCGGAGTAAAGATCCAGAACCAAGACAGAGAGACGTAATTCCAAAGTTATCAGACTTTTTTGTGCCTGAACCGCTTGAAGAATATTGCATGCCAGTATCTGTAAAGCCAAGAGTTCCAGAAATTCAAAATAATTGGAACGCATTTAGAATACATGAGAAACTGTTACAATGGAAAGACAGTATGGACAATGAAGAATAGTAGACAGAATTTGACTAAGTCAGAGAGACACTTAACTATTAACAATTTCTATTAAACATTTTGATATTGGTTTTATATGGATTGACTGAAACGTAAATACATAAGGTATGAAATATTTATTTTGTATTACTTGGAAAATGGTGACTTTGGTAAGCATATACAACATCTGTTACTGTAAAGCATCTTTGACAATATGACAAATTATAAAATAAATTATATTATGTATAATTCATCAATCAAATCACAAGCTGCAAAAAAAGCAATAGTGCCTCAGAATAAAAACGTGAGTGGTGCAAGTGAGGGTAAGTGCAAAAGACAGAGAGGAAAAGAGAATAAAGAGCCAGTTAAAGGAAAAACACAATTGTCTGAACAAGGTCAACGTGTAAGTAGTAAAGCCTGTGTGAAAGAAAAAGTGTCTAAAATTGTATCGAGAGAAGCGTCATGTTATGGCACCAATAATGCAAAGGAATTAAATAATTTGAGACCTGCTAAGTCTAAGTGTAAAACTCCAAGCTCAAACTCGGTTACTGCTGTCATGCCGTGTCACAAGTACAAAAAAGTTGTTACAAAGGCAAAAGTTTCACCTGTAAAGAAGACTGTTATGAGAGACATTCTGGGCAAAGACTTAAAGCCATATATTGGTCCTGGTGTAATACATAAAAGACAGAGTGATCATAAACTACCAGAAGCAGTTAAAATTAAACCTGGTAGACCTGTTACTTCGTCAGACAAATTAGCCAGACCAGAATATAATTCAATAATGTGTACAATTAACAAACTGAATGAAGTGAAGAAAGAAAAAGTGATTCCAGATATAGAACACTTGCCAAGTGCTTACAAAGATTTGATAAATCGAAAGGTTCATCTATGTCAAACTATAAAGTTTTAGAAGAACATAAGTAATATTGGAAATATTTGCTTACAGATATCAACAACATTGGACTTTCCATTCGAGGAAACTGTGTTCAGAAATTTGATTGACCTGTCCATCGACGAAAAACAGTTCTCTGGTAGAATAATGCGGAGTAAAGATCCAGAACCAAGACAGAGAGACGTAATTCCAAAGTTATCAGACTTTTTTGTGCCTGAACCGCTTGAAGAATATTGCATGCCAGTATCTGTAAAGCCAAGAGTTCCAGAAATTCAAAATAATTGGAACGCATTTAGAATACATGAGAAACTGTTACAATGGAAAGACAGCATGGACAATGAAGAATAGTAGACAGAATTTGACTAAGTCAGAGAGACACTTAACTATTAACAATTTCTATTAAACTTTTTGATATTGGTTTTATATGGATTGACTGAAACGTAAATACATAAGGTATGAAATATTTATTTTGTATTACTTGGAAAATGGTGACTTTGGTAAGCATATACAACATCTGTTACTGTAAAGCATCTTTGACAATATGACAAATTATTAAATAAATTATATTATGTATAATTCGCGAACAATGTGCCGTTCGATTTAATTACATTTTACACATTTCGCTTTTGAGGATAAACATTTCGAAATGAATTAGCTGGCCACGAGCGAACGGAGCTCAATAAAAGTTCAACACGTCAGGACTGACATTTTTAGCGCGGCTACTTATTCGATAGCTTTCGATGATTACATGGATTCTCTTACTTTTCCTCGCGTTCAGCGTATTCCTAGATTTAACCGCGTATTGCAACTTAAGAGCTTATCTACCAAACGGGTTTAAATTTCTGTCGTACTCTTCGTAATCGTCTTTGAATGGATTTTTATCGTCGTCGTCCTTGTCGTCAGAGAAGGGATTCTTTGACTCGTCGTACTCTGTATCCTCCGCTCCGAATGGGTTCGACGGAACGATGGGTGCTTTAGGTTGGACGTAGAACTTATTAACGGGCGACGATTTTGGAGTGGTGCTGTTGTTCAAAATCCGCGCTTCCCTTATTGGTACCGGTGAAGCCTTTCTCGAATTGCCCCGGGGTGTGGACACGCCACTTCCTGTTCCCGAAATATTTGCCTCCAGCGATGACGAATAGACGTCTGATTTTGCAAACGCACGCAACCGATCTTCCGTTATCATTGAATTCATATTAACATAATTGTCTGGGCCAGGTCGGCGAGTGTCTGTTTTTCCTGTAATTAGTACAAGTTCCACTCACTGATTTATTCTATAATATAAAAAGTAAAGACAAAATATAAGAAAAAGCGTTAGTCCGTTCTGCTAGAGATGGTGTCGAAGCTTTGACTCAACGGTTTTACGGGGAATAGGTAGAGGTTCTATACAACGTCCGTTTAATGTACCGGTGTTGAAGAGAAAATGATAGTAAGAAGGATAATTTTGATAATAAGAAAGTAAATGTGAGCGATTTGTACCTAAAGTGGAATTTTTGCCTTCTGTCAATCTGATCCTAGCTTCGGCTCCTGGTCCGTAATTTGGTTTTGGCTCTTCCGTCTTGATCGTCGGTGCGGACGGTGTTTTATCGGCATCCGTGATGACCATGAGCTTCTTAAATACACCTCTGCCAAAATACTCGGCCACCAAAGAAAATGGATCCTCAGCTCGATCAAGTAAACTATGGAACGTTTCATGAAGATCCTTCGACTGCTCCTGCGCCCGTATGATGTCGAGGAGTTTCTTGTTATTGGGCAAACAGGCTGGACACTCGTTCTCGTTTTCCGAAAAACTCTGGAAGCAATGTTGGTGATACGAATGTTGGCACATGAAGTGCACAGAAGGTAACTCTAGCTGATGATGGCACGCACTACATCGTGAGCTTTGGAAGATAATTGTGCTGTTCTTTATCGTCTCAATTTGCTCTCGTAATTTGAGGGTGTCGGCTCGGTACTTCTCCGTAAGATCGGCATCCGCTTGAGTTTGTTCGTATTCCGTTCTCAGAACGCTGTGCAAATAGCTTCTGACGTCGCCTAATGTACAGGATAACGAGGTTGATATAGCATCTATGACCATTAAAGGTGACAAGAGTTTCTCTTGCGCTATGTACGTTAAGATGTCTGAGAGCAGTTTTGTGGGTGCGTTTTTGTTCCTCGCCACGCTCCATAACGCTTGGACCCATAAGTTCGGATCCTGATGATCGAATCTTTTGCAGGTAGCTAGTATTTGCTCACTGTCGTTCTCCCGCAGATGAAAGCGCAGTATTTCTTGATAAAGTTTATTCTCTTCGTAAAGAAACAGCAAACCGCGCCTGAAATTATGTTGATGGCATAAAATTAGTATTTGATCTTTGTCATAACAGGCTTCGGAACTCTGCAACAGTCGTACGATCTTTTGTTCGTATTGCACCTTAGCTAATTCTGTATCTAGCGCAGACCACACGTGCAAATAATGTTCTACCAAGGTATTGTAAACCAAGGTACTCCATTTGGTGTCGGATTTAATCAAATGTTCTAAGAATTCAACTAATCGCTCGGAATTATTTAAGAATAAGTGAATAAAGTCTTCTGGATTAGCACGGTCAACGTGTTGTTCGACGGTACCGTCTAACGCGCTTTGGTCAACCAGTGGCTTATTGGAGGGTCGGTAGTTTGTACATAAAGCCTTTAGGAATTGTGTCGACTCGTTTGGCACATTTTCGATGAGTACGTTACCATACTTCTTCATGTTCGACTCTGCCTCATCGAATTCTAATGTTGCCATGTATTCAAGCGCCTTTTTATATTCCTCCTTGTCTTCGATCTGAATGCGAAGGTACCATTCGTGTTTACCATGCTTTTGTGCCAAAAGCAAAGCATCTTCCGGCGATGCTTGCCGACAAACTTTTATAGCGATCTCGACGTCGAAGTCGACTTCTCTGTCTTTTGTCATGATAAATTCCTTCAGCTTGTCAGTCTGATTCAGTTTCGTGTAACAATTCAGTAACAGTGTAGTATGATCCTCCGTGGCTTGACCATTTTTATGCAACGCTTGCAAGTACGTTGTCAAATTGTCGATATGTTGCGAATCCAAAAACTTCCTGATTACGTATGAGGGTTCAAGTTTTCCGATAGTTTTCATATATTGTTCTATCGCGCCATTATGATCTCCCTTAGAGTACAGGTGATCTCCATACTGGCGAAATATGTCTACGAGGCCTTCGCCGTCGTATTGTTGATTTTTGGCCATCCTTATAGCGACGTCGTAGAAATTCTTCTTAAATAGTAGAGCCAATTTCGATTGCAGATCTATCTCGTCCAAATAATACAATTTATTGTCACCACTAAGAATGAACAGACCGCCCCATTCGGACAAGACCGCTTGCACGGACAACATTGGTGCAGAGAACACGATGAATTTGTTCTGAATATCAAGAACCGTAATCATGTGTTTATCCACACCCGGTGGGATTTGTTCGATGGTGCTGAAATTGTCAGGAATCATTTAATGGTTTAACAGAAGAGATATAGTGGACATAATTGAAAGAACCGTTAAATACCTCGGTCTTGCAGAGATAGTTGCCATTGTTCTAGAGGTGTTTGCTGTTTCTTTAGCTACTATTACTAGATAGGTTCGGAACCATTCCAACATTATTTTTTGATCGTCCACCGCGTAACAAGGTCCTCGACCATCCGGTGTATAACAGTATATTGCCTAAATCGGTTTGTAAGTCATATTCATGTTTTAGGTGGATAAAAAGTGTAATTGAAAACTAGTGATCCTTACGTCGTCCCGACCGATCATGAAATGACTGTCTTGTATATTCTCGGCAAGAACGCTGCATTTCGCTGCACAGCCCATGTCGTCCAATGTCGACTTGGTCTCTTTATCTTTGACCGTAATGTTGTATAAAATTACACTACTGGCGGTAGCAACAAATAAGTGATGTTGCTTGCCAGATGACTTTATTGCCAGGCCTGTTATGGAATTGTTTGTGGCCTTAAGAACTTTTACTTTATTTTTCCTCTGCCTGGTTAAATCACCTCTAGAAATTCATGAACAGTTTCAAGCAACTTACTTTTTATTATTGGAGTCAATTAAAATATACCATAAAAGCTTATAATTATAATATTAATTTTCTAGTATGGTCATTTACCTATAGAGCATAATAGATCCATCTCCAAATCCAACAGCCATTAATGTGAGACTACTGTGTACACAAAGAGCAGTTGCAGGAACTGCTCTATAACTTGGTATAGCTCTACTTATATGTACACATGTTGGATTACGCCGCTTATCTGGCTTAGCCAGATTCCATACTTTTATAGTGGGATTGCAACCTGGCTCATCTTCCTAACACGGTTCACATCTATCAATTTATTGAACTAAACTAGTTGATATAAAGGATACCATCATAATACTAACGCCAATTGTGAACAGAAATGTGGAATGTTGAATTTGTTGAGCTAATGTCAACGTAATTTCATATGCTCTGAAGGTTGTCACATCTTTTAATCTGTCCACTAAATGCACATTGCCCCTGTTATCACCAAAAACTAAGTTTCCATTACCACTGGTCGCTGCAGTAACTTGAGCATCCTATATTACAGAATGGCAGTAATGTTCAGAAAGGTACAAGGTATAGAAATACATTTGAGAATTTATAGAAATACATAGAAATAGAATGGTGGTGTAAGAGTAGAATGCATGTTGCATACATAAGATAATAAATTAAATACAGAATTGAACAAAGACTCAAGAAACATTTGATTAGACATATTTCTCCATAGAAATATGTATACGGTAAACATTGAATAAGATTATAAAAGAGAACATAACATAATCATAACCTATGACCTCAACTGAAATATCCATTGATATGAAATGTCAGTTGAGTAACAACTCACCTCTATAGCTTCGGCAATCCTCCCGTAATCAACCTCTTTTTTAAGGTCGAAAAAATTGAAACGTCGCCACTGAAAGGAAATATAAAAAATGATTTAACCATAAAGATTAAGGTTATGTTTGGCTGGTAGTGAAGTAACGCCCGAACGATTGTACAAAGAAACAACGAACGAACCCCGTGGAATAAGATGTGAGAGTATCCCTCCTGAAACATTTGTCACAAAGCACTGTAATCGCTGAGCAATAAGAATTCTCAAAGGCTCTAAAGCTGATTCCTGTGTCGGTTGTTGACAAACGTCTGTGCACGCGAGTTTCCACAATTTCATCAATTACATAGTTTAGTTAAATTATAACTTTATTCATAAACAGAAAACTGTCACTGACTCGACAGCGGTAATACCGTGAACCACAGACGAGGAATACGGATAGAGTTGTCATCTTATGTCAGTTTGGATCGAAAGGAAAATTCGGCAGCGTGTTCGTTTCTGAGAAACAGATGGTGTCGCCTGCAATGCCGTTCGATATTCAAACAGCGGACTTACTGTTTAATTGGCTAATGGTCAGTTACTTTGTTATACCGACAGTGTCTTTCAAGTTTTTTTTGCTACTTATCTTATTATCGACATTTTCTGATAATGCTATGAAATCGTCGAGAAAACATTAAATTAAAGCAGCATACGGTTTCCTATTGACCTAATCTTTAACCCTTTGCACTCCTATGTCGAGTGTGACTCGACATCAGTTTTTATCTCAGGAGCTCCTTTGTCGAGTCCCACTCGACATTTTTTCATGTCCAAATAAATAGATGTGGCGCACACGTTACGACGCTTTCGCAATGTCACTAGATGGCCTAGACATTCAAGTAATCAAAGAGAAATAAAAGAACCGGATGTGATCACAGATTATAATAAAAATATGAGTGATGTCGATGTGGCGAACCAATACGCGACATTGTATTGTCTTTTACGTCGAGCACTCAAGTGATGGAGGAAGTATTCCTTTTGGGGATTGAAATCTTCATAGTAAACGCGTGTATTTTATACAAATAAAAAATAGAAAAACAAGGAACAAAACATATAGCCCACAAAAAATGTTGACAAAACGACTTTGTCGATGCTTATTCGTGATTACCGTGCTCAAAATATGAATTTGGGGAGGCCTGGAACACATGATAAACATGATCGCTTAGATGGAAAGCCTCATTCCAACTTCGTACATCCCGAACAAAAACACAAAGACTGTGCAATTTGCTCAAATAGAAAAATACCTGGAGGAAGAAGAGAAACTACCTATTTTTGTAAAACGTGCGAAAGAAACCCAGGGTTGCAACTTGGAAGCTGTTTCAAAAGATATCATACGCTTGAAAATGTCAAAATACGACAATAGTGTAAATAAAACTGGTATTTAAGTGAATTTGTTTCTTCCTTCATTTATTTAAATTGCCTTATTTTGTAGTTAAAGTAAATTTCAAATAAAACATTTAAAAGCGTTAGGAGCTGCTGGTAACGAAATTGGAATAAAATTCGGAGTGCAAAGGGTTAAGGAGACATTCTACTTTCTCGGGTCGAAAAAATCGATTTTTTTTTTATTGCCTTATTCGAAAGTATATACTTTCGAGATTATGTCCTTAAATTTGCAGCGATAAATACCAAAAATTGGGAAAGTTATAGGCCTCGCATCTAACCCACCTCGCGCAGATAGAAGGGTAACGTCGCTTGACCGGTCGGGCCGTTTGTCTCTTTCGGCGATCTTTATTTATTCTAAGAAATTATCTAATTCTGGAAACGATTTAAAAGAGAAGATCACTCAAATGTAAACATTGCATTGGTAAACATTACGGAGGAATGTGTTCCGCGCACCAAAATAACATCTAAATATCATCTTACCCTTCACCTTGACGATGTCTGTTATGTTTATTGCTTTCTGAACATGCATTCAGTATTTAAACAGTTTTCAAAAGAGACGTATCGTTTTAATATGAATCGAAAACAAAGTAAATTTGTTAATTCGAGACCCTGTCGTTTGCGAAAAAGAAAGTTTATTGGAAATCAGCATACAAGTGAATGCAGTTTAGAGTACGCTAGTACATCGGCAGAAAAATTAAAAGAAAATGCTGATCTGGATGTAAACATTGATCCGACTATGAATTATTGTATATTACAATTTACTACGTAAGAATCTTTTATATACAAAAATTCGATACGCAAAACTTTAAATGCGTTTTTCTCAGTACTATATTTTTTCAACTGGCGTGCACGATTCCAAAAAAACTATTCGATCAATCGGTCCGAGATTTTAATATATTATTCTACATACTTCTGCCTATCGTATGAACCACGGGTGTGTTAATTAATCAATATTTTCTCATTTTTTTCCATCATATAAAGACGGAAAAAATGCCATTTTCGTGAACCTAATTTTGGAAAGGCAGTCATTTTGAAAGTTTTCATGCAAACTCTTTCTCCGTGGTTCATGCGATAGTGGTTAGTATGTAAATTAAAATTCCTGTGCTGTTTTTTTTTTTCTGATTATCCCAACGACCGCAATCACGCACGCCAGTGAGTATACATTTTTTGGAGGTGCTCCAGCAATCAAGAAGAATTTATATGAAAAAATTTGAAAAAACATAAAAAAAAATATTTTTGTATAAATAAAGGTCGATATGATACAATGTGAAAGTTTCAAACTGCTGCGTTTCTATTTTCGATAAGAAAAAAGTTATTGAAAATCAAAAAATTTTTGAAGATCAGTATGATTGAATTTTTCGACGAGAAATTTGATTACAAGAATGTAGAGACCCCATTTTTTTTGTTAAATGCTTCGTTTTTTGAAAAATCTGTAATATAATTTTCTATACAGAATTTTTCATTCGCGTTTATGGAACGTATTGGAGTTAGAAAGACAGGGTTGGGTGAAATGTCAATATAAATTATATTATATTTCTTTACTTTTATGTACAAAACAGTTAATTACGTATATTTCGCAATTACAACTTCATTCATATACACTCGTTCTAGTTTATCAATATAATTAATGGACCACCGATTTCACTACAGTTGTTTATGTGTTTCAATAAGTAGCAGGTTTCGACAAGTTTCCATTAGGTGTGAACATAAATTGTCTTTGCAACATATCCGCGTATTTTCCATGATTATCAGATACATTTAACTTGGACGGTACGAGACAATGTCTACATGTAGGATTAAAGTGACGAAATTAATACTCATAGAGAATAATATTAATACTAATCACGCTAATAAATTGTTGGCACGTGAGAACAGATATCGTGAATATAAATTATCTGAATTATCCTACAAGGTACGTGTCAACGCTCTTATGATAGAGTTTTATATTTGATAAGCGCGGAATGTTTGCAAATGCTTACATTCCTTCGTAACTTGTATTTCTAGTTTCAAGGAAAGCACATATAGGACACAAAAAACCTTCATGTAAATGACGTCATGACACACATATAAATCTTCTTTATGTAGCGCCGTGTAAAAAAAAGCATTGTCGGCAAATAATCGAGGCTAGGCACTGTATTGCTTTTAGTCTTTTCTTAATTGCACAATAAATTAATATTGAATACCGTCACTCCAAATGCAATTATCTCTTGAGACATATGCAATATATGCAATCATCTCTTGAGACTTAATTCATATAATTTACATACTAATATAATTATTACTTAAATCGTCGGACGACAGAAGTTTTTTAAAAGGAGGAGAATGTATCCTCGATTTTTCTTGCTGAGCACAGAGCAGAAATAGTTTATTCCACGATTATGGTTGTTTCAATACCAGTTTGTGGTCATAAACTCATTATTCCATGGCCTCGGCCGTTTTCCCTGTTTACAGTTTGTCGAACATGCTAACGCGACGTACATAACATTCACGCAATTTTCCTTATTCGCAGATAAATCCCGTTTTTCGGGCCAAGAATGAAGCCTTTAGGGTTAAGCGTGTATGGAATCTCTGTTTTATCGCATACCTCGACTTTGTAGTTACGTAAGATGAAAATCATTCCAACTTTCGACTGAAATACGGCAAATCGGGCACCTAGGGAAAAATCAAATGTTAACATGTCTTTAATATATACTCATTTAGTACTTAATCACGACATTTTCGATGGTAGTGCAATGTGTGACGATTATCAAAATTAACCAATTTGCATCACAGCTCAGAATACGTTACTATATTTTATTATATTATATTCTTCTTTGTGAACGTTGTACTTCGTGGATTATTATCCGCTTGGTGATGAATTGATAATCATCATATGCGGATTATATCGCTTCCCGACGCAAATTGATTAATTCTATGAGATAAACCTATCTAAAACTTGCAAATTAAATGTGACAGACATGAAAACGAAAGAAGAAATACATCGAAGGTGTGAAAACCGATAAAGACCCGTGTCAAATTCCATGTTTCTTAATTAGAATTTCTCAAGTAGATGAGCTTTGCAGATTGTGCGTTAGTACTTATATCACTTCTGCTTTGTACATATGGTATTCTGTATGAGTTAATTGGCAGCCATATCTGATTTGATTACTTCTATGTATTAGGTAACGCCGAAATTAATGAATCTCTTCTTGCAGAAGCATGCGATATTTAATTTTGCAATTGCTATATTACCGATGCAATTCCTTGGGCCATCGCCGAATGGTATATAGTCCATAGGATGTCTGTTCTCGTTATTCTCTGCACTGAATCTTTCGGGCTTGAATTTATCCGGCTCAGGGAAATATCTAGCATCGCGTTGAATACCAAAAATGGGTATCCAGACAAACTGTCCTTTCGGGATGGTCACTTTCGTGTCGCCAAGAGTATAACTCGTAAGGGATTTCCTCATTAAAAATGATCCTGGCGGAAACTTCCTTAAGGTCTCTGCAATTGAACAATTATAAGTTGAATTGACTCTGTTTTTCTATTATATTCATATTATAGCGTAATAAATATTAAACGGGGACTCACCTCGGAATACTTGATCCAGATACGTCATCCCTTTTACAGTCTCGTACTTAAGGTCACCTTTACATGCGTCATATGTAGTTCGAATTTCCTCTCTCAACTTATCCTGAATGGGTTGGTTTTGGGCCAATTCGTAGAGAGCGTTGCTGATAGTCGTCGACGAAGTTTCGAAACCAGCAGCAAAGAATACAAACGCTTGCGCGGCCATCAGCTGGTCCGTAAACTCTGCAATATAATCGCTTTAGCTCAATTATTCTTCGACCAAGATTAAAGAACAGAAACACTCGTAAAACGATTTGAAATATATTTGACGGGCATGTCGATCATTTCCATACCGAGATCTGGTATTTTTTCCGGATGTTCCTTCAATTCGATGAGCATATCAATAAAGTCATGGCGCACGATCTTATGCTTTTGTCGGTAGCGAATGGTTTCCATGATAGATTTTGTAAAGAAGGCCGAGATTTCCGATTCCGGCAAAATGTAGCTTAACAGATCGTAAAGCCAGGGTAACATCTGCCTCATCCTGAACCTCAACAGCTGAAAGAAGTTCATTTGGAAGATCTTCCTGCCCATGGTACGGAATTCACTCTGCTCTTTGGCCATCGCGTTCATTTCAATTCCGAATACGCAGGTACCGATGACATCAGTGGTGAAATTTGCAGTCAATTCACGGCATTCGACGATATCGTTCTCTTGGATAATCGTGCCAACATACGACTCTAAGTGTTTGCCGCATTGGACTATCATTCCAAACATCTCCTTCAAACGACCGGAAGTGAAGACTGGCGAGAGCTTCGTCCTTAAGGGTCGCCACCTTTTCGCTTCTAGATTGAAGAGGTGCACCGACAATGGCTCAGCCTGAAACCATTCGATATTCATGTTATATACGATGTTATATACAGCAGGAATATGCGTAGCTAACGTTAATGACGCGTCGCCAGTTATATCACGTGCGCTTACGCCTTTTCATGTCATTATGTTGTTCGTATGTGTTCTCTTGTCGGCCGGCGCGACCGTGTATAGCCTTATAAGTGTTCGCAATATAATTACCGCAAATCTCTCTATCGGAAAAATTCAAATGTACTATGTGGATGCATATACAGGCTGTTTATGGAATCAACTTGAATTGGAAATTCGAAATAATGTTGTTTTTTTTTTTTCAAAAAGTCGTTCAGTACGCTTGACGTTATGATGATTGTAGAGTTCCAATCTAGAGTCAGCTTCCGACCGAAATGATATCAGGTAAGATAACACTGATCTAAGAGGTTTTCACATTGTTTACAAATGTAAGTAACAGTGGATTTTGTCGGAGTGTCCGTGTAGTTCATGAGTTTTCGAACTCGGTTTTTTTTTTTTAAATGGAGCCTCATATGAAAAAATATTTTTGTATGTAATGTATTTAAACGTGCCCATCTATACATACTCGTGGTATTTATACAGATTATGTACGCTCGATTTCCATGTAAATAAATTGGTTGTTATCTTTTTCGCTTCTTGTTGATCGTAGAGTATGTTTCTTTAACACTTCGGCACCCGATAAGAATTTATTTGAATACAAAATTATTAGGATTTAAGTCATTTTCCGTTCCGGCACATTGTATTATAATATACTCACACATTGGTAATAAACGTCTGTTTGCAAATATTTACATACAGGTTCCGGTGACTCCGGAATATAAATTTGTATTTAGTTAAGTACATGTCACTGTAGTATATAATACAACGATGACATGCATTTTGAACTTTCTATACAAACACACTTTTACATTTATTACATTGCATCTAGATGTAGTAAATAAAAATAAAATGCAAGTTGGAATTGTGTATAAATACAGCAGATTTACGTATCTATATCTGAAGGGTATATGTGTATGTATATAAATGCATGCATAATTCTTATTTTTGTTTTTTTAAATGCGTCGCAGGAGAAATAAAGGAAGTTGCCTATATTACGGCAACAATTATGAAGTAGGTGAAAATTAGTAAAGGAATATTTTCATCGCTCGGAAACCTTGGGATCGTGTAGAATAGAGATATTCCAAGGCGTGTGAGATTAGATATTATCTACGATGATAGCCGGAATACGGCGGTTTTTGGGTTTGTTGACATAATTATTAGTGGAACTACTACATTATTCTTAAAAAAGAGTACGGTATGATGTAACTGCACGTTCCTTTAATTCCTGATTTCTTTACTCCTCTTAATGTCATATTCCAAAAAGAATATCGATGATTAAAAGTCCTAATAACAATAAGGATGCCGGATATAATCTGATTGCAACTTCCGAACACCATTTTCTATTTTTAATTAACTACGTATTCAATTAAAATATGATTGGGCGACTCAATAATCCGGTAACGTGAGTATCAGTATTTATAGAGGAACCTTGAGAGATAACAGCTAACTATCAGTGTTTTCTGCATCCATTGCAGAAGCAACTGCGACATTGAAGCGGCAGATTTGTAATAACTAAGAAGGTTCTTCTAATCCGAAAACGAGACGGAATTCCAATCGTAATAGTGACCGTGAAAGCATTGCATTCCTAATACGTTATGTTGTCATTTCATTTACCACAACAATTCTGTAACGACATCTGATCATACAATAATAATTATTCAACAAAATATATTGCTGTAATATCTATCTTAATTTATCCACTCAAAAAATAGCAAAGAAAATAATTATGAGTTGGCAAGTTGGATTTTAGTGTTCATGTCTGGTTTCCCGGAATTGGGTACAATTGACGATCATTGTTACTAACGATATCATCAAACTTTTATTATATAAACAGTAGAAAATATGAAGTATGAAGTAAAAGTGGAAGTCCGAAGAATTTTTCATGATTATAGACGATCGTAGATGCACTTAACGCGAGAGAAGCACTTACCCTTTCATGGACGGGTAAGCCACGATCAGCAAACTTGGAGAAATCCTTGATGAGAATATCCTTTATAAGTTCTCGATCATTGACAAGCAGAATAGGCGTCCTTCGTAGAAACATTCCGACCAATGGTTCGTCCGGATATTGATCGTACAGATTTTTCGTTAACTCCCCAATAAACATATTTCCCAAAGTAATATCGAGGGCATTGCCAAACAGTGGGATAGGCTTTGGTCCCGGCACGCCACGATCCTTCCAGAAATTGTAGGTCGCCGTAAAATAATAATACAATATTGCAACTAGTACGGCGACGCCGCAAAGTATTTCCACTGGGCCCATCCTTTCTCAATGCTGTAACGTGAAAATTGTTTCGTAACAGATTATCACAGTGACTTAGGTCAATATTTTATTGTGCATCCCGAAGCTTCCGGTTCTAACTTATAATGTTGCGCTTTTAATGCTCATTTTAGCGACTTGTGATTAGTACGGGTTTAAAATGAATATATCTAACGCGTGTCAAAGCACAAGTTTAATCTGAAACTACGTTGGTTAATTTAATATACCAGTACTCGGGTCGTTAAACTATCCTCCAGTAGACTATATCCTAAAAGATGAAACTAAAGATGAAACTCTAATACAGAAAAGTCACGACATTTGTAAACTGGACGTCAAAGATAACAGTTATACAGTACTATCAAGGCGTTCGTATTTTTTTGTTAAGTCAACTATGATCATTTATGAAAACCTGTTTGTAGTATATCACTTGGTTTCTAGGCAGTATTTCCGATCATATGAATGACGTACGCGGGTATCGTATTTGTATGCTTAAGAACTAGACGATGCAGATGTGCCTTAACGTAAGTTGACCAGTTTCGCGCTGAAATGCGCAGTGCGACGAACAAGCTGACAAACGTTACTTCTTAGATATGGTGCGATAAAGGTCATTAGAATATTCTGTGTCTGTCATAATGTCATTTTTCATAAAGATATCCATTCTTAACAGAGCACCTACACACAAATCGATAAATATGATAATGTAAGTACTAATACAGTAGTAATCCTACATGTAGGTTGTAATTATTGGCATGCGTTATTGAAGCACTTCAATCGTGGTTGTATTGAGTATGTGTTTTTGTCCGTGTCATTTTCTACGATAACACTCTTGTTATTCGTTTTTCTTTTTGTTTTTAATACTGAAAACTGTTGTACAGAACACTGCGCGTAGAGTGATAAGTATTATATCATATGCAATACATGCTATCACTATCTAATTTAGAAATGAGTGAAGTGGCACACTATCTAGCATTGAACTGGATATGATTGTCCGTGATAAATATTTGTAATTAATTAGAAGAGCACACATTGCTAGAATTGTATATATCATTAACACCCAAGGATCGTATTTTGTTTATCCACGAAGAAAGATAAAATGATAATTTTCAAATAAGAATCTGGTAAATATGACTTTGTGTAAATGTCATATACTGTTGCACGTAGAGTCACAAATACTTAACCAAACGCCGAGCTACTGTTGAATACGGGGAACTTTAACAAACATTTAAATCATTATTCACAGAACTTCCAAGAATGCCCCTGTCATAGTATTGTGAACATAGAACTGTATTCGTTTGGTGTACTCGGTCGTGTGAATTATTACGTAAACAAACGTCCCCGGACGAAACCCAGAATACAAAACTTCATGCAAGTATAATGGAGTAATTAAATAAAACTATTTTCTAAGAACATTCACAGACACTTTAAGAAATACTAAGCGCCACTTCAATCAAATGTTTACTAACATTACTCACGGCAATCCGTCTGTTCACACAGCTATATACAGAAATTTTCTTGAGTGTTGATTTGGAATTTACGACGTTTTCTCGCCACAACAACACTCTTAGCAACTGCAATTGTAATTACTTAATCAAATGCCAGTTCTTTATTATTAAATCCGTTGTGTATTAAAACCGGGGGCACAATCAACTTCTAGCTACTGTGCTGGTCAACGTCATTCACAATTATGATTGTCATGTACTATTATTCAGGGCACAGCATCGTTCTAGTCATCTTTTCCTGTTTGCGACGCATCTAGGCGTCTATAGTGTCTCTACTATAGGCATTCTGTGTAGTCTGTGATTCTCCCCCGAACGGAAACTGCGAAGAAAACTGAACGTAAATTACCTTTGCCACGAACAATCCGATATATAACGATGCCTGCACGCGATGCACGTTCTCGCGATACGACCGCGCCAAACACTGAGCGCAGAGACTCACGTTACACCGAATTATATGATCTTCGCTTGAGAGAGCGTCTCAAACTTCGTGACTCACGATGATTTGCGATTATCACGGAATACACTTTTTCCATTCAGCCTGATCCTCGCTTGCCTCTCTCTCTCTCTCTCTCTCTCTCTCTCTCTCTCTCTCTCTCTCTCTCTCTCTCTCTCTCTCTCTCTCTCTCTCTCTCTCTCTCTCTCTCTCTCTCTCTCTCTCTGGGTGGCTCCCTTCTCCATTTGATGTCCCTTATCTTCCTTCTATCACTATAATTCACGCGCCATGACTATGTCGGCGACAAGTTCATTGCATTATAAATGGGCGAAGCGGTTGACAGAGTGTGCTCATTCATGCGTATCATTATGTTGATGAAGCTAAGTCAACATAGAGAAAATGGTAATTGAGTCGTTCGTGAATGGGAGGGTACTCTGTAGTTCCATGCTGTTCTGAAATATGCCTGCACGCCGACAAAGATGTGGAAGGAAATAAAATCTGGAAGATTCACTAATTAACACTTTGACTGCCATGATGGTCACCGGTGACCGACGCAAGAGATTTTACTGAAGATCCAAAATAGTAGCAGTGGGTAGCAATTATTATTTTATAAATGCAGTTGTTAGAATAGTAATGTGATCCTTTGGTTTCCAATACCTGCACATTATTCACATTTTGCATAATTCAGTCAAACACTGTAGTATTTCATAGCATCGCCGTTCTAATATAGTAAAATACGCTACTTGTGACCAACGCAAGAGATTTGACTGAAAATCCAAAATATTCGCAATGGGTAGCAATTATTATTTTATAAATGCATATGTTATTAGAATAGTGATGCGATCCTTTGGTCTTCAATACCTGCACATTCTTTACATTTTGCATAATTCAGTCAAACGCTGTAGTATTTCATAGCATCGCCGTTCTAATATAGTAAAATACGCTACTTGTGACCGACGCAAGAGATTTTACTGAAGATCTAAAATATTCGCAATGGGTAGCAATTATTATTTTATAAATGCATTTGTTATTAGAATAGTGATGCGATCCTTTGGTCGTCAATACCTGCACATTCTTTACATTTTGCATAATTCAGTCGGACGCTGTAGTATTTCATAGCATCGCCGTTCAAATATAGTAAAATACGCTTGGCAGTCAACGTGTTAATTGAATATCGAAATTATAATGATACACCCAAAGAGTTTCGTTTATGCGAGTATTCTTGCCTGTGCGCGTGCGCATCTCTATTATCTTCACTGTGGGAATATGGCAGGAGCCGTGAATATTATTTTCTTAAAATAATTATTCATACGTCATTATCACGTGCCAGCGACACGTCATTTTAATTTTCTCCTCTGCAGAACATTCGAAATAGCTTATTTTACGAATGCATGTTTTTGGACAATTATCTTGATCGTCTGACGTACCGCGAATTGAGCGCGACAAGTTTATCACCTATTTGCACATACTCTAATTACATTGAGCCGAGTCATCATGAGCATTACATTTTCCAGCTGTCGGGTAGTAGATTGTTTCTGGTCATGACGTTGCGTTTTTAATAACCGCAGTAGATAGTCATGTCTACATCCCTCTCGACTCTAATTCTCTAGGCCCATATCAGTTCTCGTTTATGTTTGACAAAGTATCTTATGTCAGCAACTGAGTCAATCACCTAGAAATAAGAAAAACCGTGGCTGGAAATGTTCCCAACTAAAATTGAATACAATATATAGAGAATTCTGGTTGTATGTTTATAATCATATACATTCTTTTAATAGAATCAATACCTTTATGGTTATGAAATACCCGAGATCATTCCCCAATAGTAATATAACGAATTTTCTTAAAATTCTGAAATCTCTGAGTTACACCAGCTTCCGTTTTAATATTTTACGGTCAGCAATCAATTTCAAACAGGTCGATACTACCTTCGTAAAGTAAGCGAGGAATGCAAACACATCTTTACGTGAATACGTTTCTGTCTATGACGTCGTATTCTTATCGGACGATGTTTCTTAATCCTCTTTATCCAACGGTATTAATATGATAGATAAAGATGTAAGACAAATAGATGTAAGACAATGAACAACAAAGCAGATAATTAGAGCGGAACTAAGTCTTTGAGATTTTTATCTGTAAAATTCGAAACTTTACTGCTCAAAGTGATAATAGAGTGGGAGTATTTGAAAGACGATAATGTCTAATGGAGGAATGATCATTATTCCAGTAGTAGGGTGTAGGTAAATGCACCTAACGGTGGTAACTACAAGAAGACTATTTTCAGCCGTCGTCGTAACGTCATTTATACATTAAATGAAAGTATGATTCTTTTGATTTAGCCAGATACAATTGCAGGAAATAAAAAAACGAAATCTAGTCGCGCATATTTTGTTGCGCCTTCTGTGGGTGATGCGAACAAAAATTATTGGCACGTTCTTTAAATCTTCATACCTCAGAAACAGTTCTCTATCGAATTGTGTCCGGCACTTTTCACTATTTATCATGTAACTTTCCTTATCATTTTTTCAATTATCTTATTATATCTCTAAAACTATTCTGAATTTTGGGATGTTGTTTTAATTTTGCTGTCTTTTTCGGTCCTCTTTTAGTTACAAACATGAGATAAGTCGAATGATAATTTTTTAATTGGTAAACGAGAAGAAATACACATTTTTTTCGTTTTGCCCATCTATTTTCGGTTATAATTTGGAAACTGTTTCAAATTTTTTAGCGCGGATACGATTTTTTTAATTCTTTTTAGCAGTTTTCAATTTTTTAATTTTTTGCAGTTTTTAATTTTTAATTTTAAATTGATGATATTCAATTGGTCGACTGTAGTTATTTGGTTCCTACCTTTGATTGACTGCGCTTTAACCGTTAGATGGCGTTTTAATCGGTCCTGAGAAGTCTCACGCAGATTTAACCTAAATACGATACAACAGGAATACTGCTGGTGTATTGAAAAGTCAGGTGCAGAATTTCAATTTACTTTGTGACATATATTTATTGTCTAATACAAAAATATATAAAAATGTTCCGACCTGAGCACTGGTCATTATAACAGTCTAAACGTTTTGGCTGCATTGTGTAGGATATTATACATATTTCATTTGATTAGATACTACAGTGCTTGAAAGCGAAGGGGCACAGTTACTAGGAAGCCCTATATACAGCACTTTAATTTTGTACTAAAAGTGTATCCACATCTAATTCACATATATGATCAAGTTTATTATATATAAAACAGTTGTTGCGACATTCAATTTTGTAATTTTAAATGGGTATGAAATACACTGTTGTCAAGACATTTGAATTGGATATAATGTTAATATCATCACTCAGTCAATAGTAATGTTATAAGTACATTTGCAAAATGAAATTGAGTATCATGATAAGAGTTTCCACAGAGTACTAACCATCGATATGATCTTTCAGATATAATGACTCAAAATCGCATAGGCAGTGTATAATGAAAATCATCACATAGAACTAAAGAAGCAACTATCATGACCTATGTTTTTAAGATGCAATCAATAGAGACGTTATTATCATGATATGTCTTCAATAGCGAATGTTTGTTGAATTTGGTTGTACTCGTGGTCATGCATTGGGAACTACAATCAAACATTGTGGTTGATGTATGTATGAAAGTAAATAACCCATCCATATCACAAAGGTGAAACACGAGCTCTTATAATCTGCACCTTTAAGTAATAACTAATGGAGCAAAATGTTTTATGATATATCGTCAGTTATAACATTCTCCTACGGAGATATCTTGATATTCTGCTAATAGAATATTTGCATATTTGTAATGAACTATTGAATTGGTACTGCTGATTTTGAATACAGTAGTTTGTTTGATGCATATATAGCAATGGATAAATTTCTATATATATGCAAATAATTTTTCAAGAGTGACCAGTTTTGCTGAGAACATTGATGCAATAATATTTGTTACAAGCAGTACAGCCCAAGCAAAGAATAAGATTTTGCCAAATGAAATGTTACTAACGTTAAAACGCATTAAGATTAATGGCTGAGATTTGAAATTTTAGAGGTGTTTAGGTTAAATTGAAATAAAAATGATCTTCCGTTAACTTTAAGTGTAGGTGCAGCCCATAAATGGTGATCTGCTGCATATCTCAGCTGGATCATGGTAGTGATATGAACTGGTTCTCAAGAGGTTAGCTGTCACGTTTTTATTATTTTTTTCTACTATTTCTGCAGGACTTTACCACACTAATTTCAGTTGAACAATTTTGATGAGGAGCAACATGGGTTTCCAAGTATCGTTCTTTGATCTTAATAAGTTAATTGGAATACTCGATTCCGATTTCAAGTAGTTAATGAAAATAACATTGGCAACATTTCTAAACGCACTTTTAGCAGCATTTTAAGTGAACTTACCAATATTCAATTATCTCGTTTGATGCATGGGATGCGTGGACAATTAGTTAACGATAAACGTCATGTGTATTAAATGTACCGTCAAGTAAACACAGTAAAAATTAAATTTTTAATGTTACAAACTCAATTTAGTAAAACAACAGATTTATTCAGAACCAATGAGATTCACGCGGCCGCCATTGTTCTTGACTAGCCAATCAGGGCTCAAGCTAGGAAAAGTACCGCAGTCGTCAGCTTGGCAGCAACATGGTGCAGATCGTAACGGGTAAGCTGTAACATTTATACCATTTACTGGTTGATTTTTTACAGTGCAACCCTCTGATTTGTACAAATCTTGTAAATTTGATATGAGGCAACGCATATTTCAGTGTGGCTTTGCTTGCATCCGTCAATTACTGAAGATATTCGACTGTGATTTCAGGCGGTCGTGCATCGAACTGGTTGCCGCGGCAAGAGACATCGCATCTTGCGGCTTTTGCTTCATTTTCGGTGAGTTCGACCACATCCAAGTAATTGTGTGAATGATCTGCATGCGCAACTAATTAGTGGCATATATTAGGATTATTCGTCGTATATATGCTATAATGGTAATTTTGTTTAATTGTGCTAGTTAGGGAAGCACACACATTCTCACAGTCTACACCTAGTAACATGTACTTTGATGCGCTAACGGTCTACACCTAGTAACATGTGCTTTGGCGCGGTAACGGTCCACATCTAGTAACATGTACTTTAGCGCGGTAACGACGACTGTTCGAATTAAGCAGTTAATTAATCTTTTGAACCTAATGTCGGGCAACACGTATTTCTATGTGGATTTGTTTGCATCCGTGGATTATTGAAAATATTCGACTGTAATTCCAGGCGGTCGTGCGTTGAAGAAAAAAATGGTCGCCGAGGCACATAACATCGCATCTTGCGGCGTTTGCTTCATTTTCGGTGAGTTCGACCACATCCAAGTAATTGTGTGAATGATCTGCATGCGCAACTAATTAGTGGCATATATTGGGCTTATTCGTCGTATATATGCTATAATGGTAAAAAATGGTGAGTGCTCATTTTGTTTAATTGTGTTGGTTAGGGAATCACACGCATTCTCAGGGTCTACATCTAGTAACATGTACTTTGGCGCGCTAACGGTCTACACCTAGTAACATGTACTTTGGCGCGGTAACGGTCCACATCTAGTAACATGTACTTTGGCGCGGTAACGACGACTGTTCGAATTAAGCAGTTGCCATTGGTCGCAGACCAGCAAATCCCTGTTCAACGTTGCGCAACGGCCATTTTCCGTGCCGGGTAGTGACATGGTGCACATCGTACGAGGTAAGCTGCTACATTTATACTATTTACTGGTTCATCATTTATAGTGCGGTACCCAAATTTGTTGAAATCTTTTGAACTTAATGTCGGGCAACACGTATTTCTATGTGGATTTGCTTGCATCGATGAATTATTGAAAATATTCGACTGTGATTCCAGGCGGTCGTGCGTTGAAGAAAAAAATGGTCGCCGAGGCACATAACATCGTATTTTGCGGCTTTTACATCATTTTCGGTGAGTTTGACCGCATCCAAGTACCTAATTCAGTGAATGACCTGGTGTGCAACTAATTAGTCACTCTTTTTTTGTAATTATGTCAAATTCGTCGAATGTTGAAATGGTCAATTTTGTGCAATTGTGTGTGTTAGGCAAACACACGAATTTCCACGCACACGCATTCACTCAAATATACAGTAAAACCTGTTTTTGTGCGGTCCTTTTTTATGCGATTTTGTTTTTGTGCGATTGGTTTTGTGCGATTTTATTTTTGTGCAATTTTTTTTGTGCGATTTATTTTTATGCGGTATATGAATCTTAGCGGCGTTAGCACCAGTTTAATGTTTCCTATCAATGTACATATACATGTTGTGGACGAAATATATGAATGTGTAATTAATCGAAACGTTACCCAAAACGCGTCAACGTTATTATCTGAAATTAGTACGCTCGCGCATAACATCGGCGGAGAAGGCTTTGATTCTTTCGGCGATAATGACTTGGACGAGATGATTGAGGACCAAACTGTCGATGATAGTGACATTATCAATAGTTTGATAGATTTTGAAAATGGACAAGAAGAACCGGAATCTATTACAGCAGATGAAATATATGCAGGGATCCAGATTTCGAAAAAATTGGAAACGCATTTTCTTAAAATAGATACCAATGCAGAAAGACGCTTAAAATTCCAAAAAGGGCTGAGATCGTGCATGTTTCCCTATCATGACGTTTACAAGCAATTGACCAGTCGATCGTCGTCACAAAAACTAATCATTGAGTTCAAAAAACAAATCAATTGTAATCCTATCTTCAAGCGACGAAAGCGATTTTCAACCAATTCATCATAAAAAGATGCGCGTTTTGGATTACGACGAGTAGCAGCAAACTATTTAATGTACAATTTGAAAACTTATCCATGTATATGTACAATGAAGAATTAAATATTTTTACAATTTCTTTAGGTCTAATTTAATTATTTAATTTAATTGAAAGCATTCCCTCATCTATTTCATAAATCATTGATGTATTTTTTAAGTCCGACTTTTTTTATGCGGTCCCTATCCACCGCATAAAAAAGATTTTTGGTAGTATATCGTACAAAATTGTTTATTATATGTAAGAATTTATAAAATTTTTGAATATTTTTTTGTACGATTTCTTTTATGCGGTCCCTATCCACCGCACAAAAACAGATTTTACTGTACCTTGTCGCGGTAACTGGCTACTCGAGTCAAGCACCATCAGTCGGTGATTTTAGCCTTAAGGATTTTCATTGAATATTTCATCAATATTTCGATCATCGTTGATAATTCATAAAAGTTATTTTTCACTTTTCGTTTTTTTAGTTTGTACGAAATTTATTCTAGTGCTATATTATTGTATCGGATCACTATGCGTGGCTACCTCCTCGAGGTGTGATCTGGAAACCGATGTTGTCTTTGAATCAGAATTTATTCTGACCAAGGTTGATGTCGGGCTAAAAGCTGCGTATCGCGTCTTGCTCTTATAAAGAACTAAATTTTGGCTTACATAGATATAAAGACTTTTTTAAATTCTAGTTATTTCATGAAATCTTAAGAATAATTTCTTGGTCTGCATACATATTTACTTTTTTCCACATTTCACATTTTTTATAAGACCTTAACTTAATTTCTTGGTTCATTTACATATTTACGTTTTTCAAAATTCCGTTTTTGCATGAAATCCTCTCTTGTCTCTAATTGTATCTTCTTTCAGAATTTTGTGGCCGCGTGCAATGCGGCTTAGAGTCAGTGTTTGATTACGATGTATAATTACCTTTTTAGCCGTACAGGCTTATTATATAATTTCCACCCTTTTTATATTTTAGTACCAAGTCGCGTAAAATAGAGTCAGTGTTTGTTCGGTATCCTTTTATTAGTCATTTTGGTCCGCATTCAAAAGAAAATGTTGGTTCTCAATATAATCATGTGAACATAACATTAAGTAATAGTTGTTTGAACCAAAACAATATTAAAATATAACTTTTTTCACCGCATAGTAGAGTCAGTGTTCTTCGGGGCAGGTGATTTCAATTAAAAAATAAATAAAAATAATGACAATCTGTTGTAAGTATTTATATCGTATGATACAGTTGTTCATTCATATAGTTGTTTTAATTGGATAATAAGTAAACATTTTTTGCTGCTTTACAGAGTCAAAACAATGTTTTTTGCTACCTGTGTGATGCCGAATGAGAGAATATGGATCCACAATGCAGAATCCTGAAGCTGTCAAAGTCTAAGGGTCCAGGATCCGTCGAAGCAGCGTGTTGCTGTGGTATCCTGCCAAGACAGCACCGATGAGTCATATTTTTATGTCCCTCCGATCCCCCAAACATGTCATAGGACGAATGGTCCGAACCGGCACGGGTGGTTGGTTGTATTTATTTTGAAAAATTCACGTTGAGAGCATAGTAACCGTAGGTATACTCCGCGGAGTGTATCTATGAGTGGCGATTTATCTATGTTGCATGTGTGCATATTTAGAGTAGGATAGGCCTTCTGTGCTCATTTTGTATATATTACAATTGGTCCGCGATTCACTTTTTCAATAAACATTATATGCAAATGAAAATTTTGCAAACCAGGAAGTTTGTCTTCAGGTAAAGTCCATAAATTTTAAGTTTATA
Source organism: Cryptocheilus praepositus (assembly GCA_033815515.1). Taxonomy (NCBI): domain Eukaryota; kingdom Metazoa; phylum Arthropoda; class Insecta; order Hymenoptera; family Pompilidae; genus Cryptocheilus; species Cryptocheilus praepositus. The sequence continues at coordinate 539,922 of JAWWQZ010000314.1, forward strand.
TATTGTGTAGAAATATGAAGTTAATCAAGTATATGTTCCCACATTAAAGTTATATTTTCCAACTACCAATCTCTCTGATTATACATCTGGTATAATTAGGCACAGTTTTATGTTCGCGATTCGATCTAGTATCAAAGAGCAGGAAGGCACTTCGCGATGAGTAGTACCTGCATTTGGGGAGATATACAGATGTTTCATTGTATCTTTAAAATCATTTCTCCAAGAACAGGTCACTCAAGGCTAACCAATCTTTCCTTTTCAGGTTTACTTTATGATTCTTATTTTTGAAAAATTTGAATACAGTTTGAAACTCATAAGAAGTAAAGTCATGCATGCCCAATATTTATTTTTTAATTGAAAAATCGTTAAAGTCAATTTTTGTAAACCACACTTATATATATTTACATACAATTGTGATAAATGCAAGAATGTATTAGTCCGCTTAGACATATTTATTTCACTAATTTTAGCTCAGGATGTTTTCAGCAAAAATGGTTAGTATACATTTGAATTGCCCATGTTTATTGCTTCAGGTCTGAAACCATTCATGCGCCCAGGTGCTGCATGCATGGACCAGGCCGGTGAACACGGTTTTAAATATAAGATTTCTAATCCATGTACAAGCGACTGTCATTGCGTGAGTGTCCACCAATGTGCTTTCCATTTGGTGTGGTATGAATGGTAGTGTTATGGACTGCACATTGGATCAATGAATATGTATATTGAGTTCCTGTTTCACAGTTGTCACTGATTTCTTACGGAATCAGTCTGACCCCTACTCAGTCTGTTTTTTATTATTAGTAGACGATCATAGTTAAATGCAGTATTGTTTGTAATGTAGGCAATTGTTGCTTGTGTAGAGAAATAAATTATTATGGACTGCAGTCGCGGGTAACTTGTTTGGTCATGAGCCTTTGACAGTCGATTTCAGGAATTGGTACGTACAGTAGTGAATGAATAATGATGTGCGCTGAGCTCGGGTGTCGGAGACGTCCCGGGACGTACTCTCTAGGAATAGGCTTATTGCACCCGGGCGGTATGTGAGAGAATGGAGTGAGTGTGTTGGTGTGACTGATTTGCACTTTTAAATATAGGTATTAGGCAGGCAGGTAGCATACTTCTGTGTGAATGGTAGATTTTAAGTAGGCAGGGCCAGAGTGAAGCTATCACTAATTCTCTCGCGAGTAGGTACTAGGCGTTAAAGTGATATGCCTTCACCTGGGATTCACTTGACAATTGCAACCATGACATTTTGCTTGTTATCTCACGTTATTTACACAATGCTTGCTTAGCAAATAGCTTCGAAAACACCGATATGCTTAATTATTATTATATTCATAAAATAAAAATATATGCATCCCATTATATTTTATGCAATTATATAGTTACCTGGTACATAAATTCTATTGTCAGTATTCATAGTAGTAATCGGTTGCAATAGTCAAGTGTTAAATTTAAGGATACTTGGTAATTTTAAGTAGAAATAGGTACACCTTTGGGGTGCATTTTGCACACGTAGTGTACATATTTCGAACTGATTGGGAATTTCGGTTTAATGTGCACGTGTATAGTCTACTGACTATTATTATTGGTGGTGCCGTACTTTCAGTGATCGGTATAATTTTTGAAAAAATTACTACCAGAATTTTCTATTAATTTGATCACCTTTCAAGGCAAAGGCGAAATTTATATAACATGCATACATTAATATCGATACCGCATACATACATTGATGTACGTAACGGGTAGGCAGGTACACGCATATAATTTCGTTCTCACTTTGCCGTTGAACTAGCGATCAAATTTATATAAAATTTGCGATTTCTTTTGATTAATTCCCGATCAGTAGGGACGTGCAAGCGCATGTCCGAAAAAAGAAGAGGCTATTTTGACATGGCTGAAGTGGCCCGAAGAAAAGGGCTTCAACGCTGGATTAATTTTCCACGATAGTTACTATGCTCGTCGTTATCAAGCATTGCAAAGGTAACTGGTAACAGTTAGTTTTGCAACTTGAAAAAGAAAGGCAGGATTAACTATCGAGATGGACTCTTTACATTTTTTAAGTGGCCATGAAATAGAATACGTATTCAATTAGATCAAAAATATTGCATTCATATACTGGATGAATTCTTACAATTGTTTCTTTATTTTTGATTTGACACTTGCATATGTGGTATAAACAACGGTAAAGAGTTAATCACGGTTAGTTATTCAATTCTGAGATATATACTGAAACTGCTAATATATGTTTTCTTTATAAACAGGAAAAAAAAATTTAGTTCTGACCTTTTTCAGGTACATTTTTCCAATGTCATCAGGATTTACCGTTTGCATATTATACGGTCACTCGACGATTTTTAACATACAGTTTTTTTATTAGACTTTTTTTAATACTGTTCCAGTTGTTTAATTCTTTATATGCCTTATGTTACAGATGACGTACTGCAGCGCGTTCCTGCCATATCTTCCAGGATATGCCAATTTGTGTTTGTTACAGAATTTGATATTATTAGCATTGATGCATACTGATAGTAATACAGATTTTTATATCGTTAGATATTCTATGATATAAAGCACTGTTTTATTTTGGCGATCACGCGTATTGAAGTTTATATCGCCAGTTAATGCGAAAAGTAAATTATTCTCTAGATTTGTACAGATAATACTTATATACCATAAGATATACCTTCAGATTTAAACGAATGCTCGTAGACTAGGTTTTAAGTAGGTTTTTTTAAAGTTTTAGCGATTCTCTTGCACGTGAGGTAAATGTGAGGCAAAAAAAGAATTCGATATTCTTCATATTTTTTTGGCCAAATGCTGAAGTTTGATTTTCACAAGTTAGAACTATTTTTGCGTAGCCCACTAAACTATAATGAATATGTGTTCATTCTACAAGATGCTCATAGTGTAATCTTATAATCATAGTAGGAACTCTTTAGGTGGTAAACACATCCCATAAACTGCTCAACTCTCTATTACATTCTACTGTTTCAAACAAGTAACTTTGAGTTTAATATCATTTCTGACCAAGTGCTGCGTTGTGAGCTCTTGACGAATACGGCCGGTAACGTTGAACGCGATACGTAATTGGGAAATGTGCTCTAGCGCCTCCAAGCGATGGAACAGAAATATACATTGAATCTGCACAAAGTCTGTTCATAAGTCAGCTGTAATAAATTGGTAACTGTAATAAAAACAAATACATTGGATGATAAATATCCAAGATCTATCATCCTCATCTAACGTGCAATATTAAAATGATAATATTACCTCTTCTTGCTAGATGTCGCACATGCCTCGTCTAGTACGTGGCGCCACCGATTCGATATTAATGTAAACTTTCAACGTACGATTATCAATCTTTTTCACCAATTTTGAAAACTAAAGCTACGCACGTTGTGCATTTTTAGATATTGACCTGCCGCATCAAAGAACCGTGTATAATTTAAAAAAATTCTTAGCAAAATTATCCTTTACCTCGCCGTTGAGCGTAGTATGTCCAAATCTCTGATAAATATTAGCTTTATTCTACGGGAAGGTACATGAAAGAAATGCGCCAAACATGAAAAATCCTCGAAACATCGCAATTCTATTATCTAATCAATAGATTCGGTAAATGTGAAATGTATCCAGGGTTTTTCAAGTCTGCACGCTTGAGACACCAATAAGACGTAAGTTCTGTTATATTTGTTAAAAAGGACGAACAGTTAGTGTCGATGACGGGGGAGGGGGACAGGGTCGTTGTTTCTTGAGGGGTTCGTGTGCGGGACGTAGAGAATCAAAAGACGGTCACAAAACTCCGAGAATTGATCGTGAATACAATTGGATCGACGCTTACAAGTAGGCAAACTCTGCGACCCGCGTGAACGAGTGCGCTCTAAGAAAAATTCCTCCTCGACTCGATTGCTTCGAGCAACGAATAACGTCCGCCAATAACTATCTTACAATTACTAAAACATACGTAAGTTCATTATCCCGGCATCGCACATCGTTACAGTTGAAACATACAGGAGCGTCGTATTATCGCAATGACGCGCATTATTCCAATAGCATCAGACGTACGGCACTCAATCCAGATTGTACGCAACAAAGTACTCGCAAATCGTCGGATCGGTGCATACTATTACAATAACACGTTACCGTGTACGTCGCGTTAGTGTCATTCGAAGAACATCAGGAGAACGATGAAAAAAATCTTTCTACGGGAGTCGCTCGGAAAATTTTCCTCAGAGAGCATTTTGCCGAGAAAACTCTTTTTCTCGCCTAGCTTCGCACGGCATTTTTTCTCCGTCACAGAGTTCGCGTGAACTAAGTAAATTTCACGGCCGGTTGGCGCGAAATTCGTGCGCGTGTCATGTCTTCTCGAATCTGTATCGGAATGTCGAACGGATCGATCTTCGTCTCGCGGACGAATATTTGCCTTTTTTTTACGTGTCTTTGGAACTTGCCGACTTGCCGTTCGGGTATGGCCTGATCCGATCACGAATTTCGTGCCGGCAGCGGAGAGTGACTTTCCGTACCCTCTCGCTGCCGCCATTATACTTTGTACGTTGTTGTGCTCGCGTTTAAAAAAGTTCCTACACACCGGCGAGGACGTGAGCTCGACGAGCGCGAATTGTCGCGTTTCTCGTCATCGGAGAAAAATCGGATGGAAGGGCGATATCGGACTCGTCTCGTTTTGCTTTTTCTTCGGTTTTTTTTTTTTTTTTTTTGTTCGAGGTCTGGTGATCGTCGCTTTCCGCTCATCCTCTGTTTCGTTCTTCATTTACTTCGCCCGCTGTTGACTGCGATTCGGCGAACGGAGGAAATGAGCAAATAAGCGCAATGTGCGTTTTCTGTGTACTTGCCTGGTGTTACATATAAATAACTGGGTTTCATCGTATATTCGATCGTGTACAAGTAATTGATGATGGGTTTACATACACGTTGTCGTCGATTTGCTATACGGAATTTTAAGAAAAATAATTGGAACCGTTCGTACTTCGGCGTAGGATTGCGGCGGAGAATTTTATTCGTTAAAAATTTGAATTTCAACCGAGGAATCCAAAAGTCAGCCAATTCGCGTAGATGCAATAATAACATTATTCCAGTAACGGTCGCGAAATAATTTTAGAGAAGAAAAGTGTCTGTTTAAAAAATAGAAGAGAGCGAAATAGCGTGAAAACCAGCCTCCATCTTCGTATCTGTTTCGAATGTGTCAACGATCATCCTCGCGTCCGTTCTCTCAACATCCGTCCGAAAGTTCACTTTCATCCGTCTAGCGATCATTTCGAAAATGCAAATCCTGCAGATCCGTCTGCCTTAATAATCCGTCGGAAAAATCTCTCTCAAAACAGGCGTGACATTGTGCGCGTGGGACGTCTTTTCCTCGTGTAGGTGACAGTGTGTAGATGTGTGTGTGCGTCTGTGTGGATGGAGGTTCGTGTGTTTGATGTGTTCGTATTTATATTGACGTGCGTGCGACGACTCGACATGCCTGTCTTTCTTGGATCGGGCGAGACTTCGAAAATATTGCGTGTCTACTTAAACGACATCCAAAGACGAGTTCGTGTTTAATATAACTAGGATAATCTAGTACCATAGATGTGGCGACGGCGACTTGTCGAACCGGCAACGATCATTCTTTCATTCGTTCGTTTTCCCACGTCTCTCGATGATAGGAAGGTACACAGTGTCGTTGATCGACGAGTCCCGCGAAAGCTCGATATCAGCGGATCCAGAATAGACAGGGCGCAGATCAGGCGGAAGTTTCATCGTTATTTACAGTCGAACTTGAGCGAAGCTTGGAAGCTTTCGGAAACGCATTTCACACTCTTCCGATTAAAGTATCTCCTGGTTGTCTCTTAAAGATTAGAAGGTGCAGCCTCTTTATTCTGGAGGCCGAAATTGTAAAGGGAAGTAAGTAGGTAGTAACGCGGCGAAGTGCTTTCCGTTGCTTTTGTTCGCGACAAAACGAATTGTTGGCTATATTGATTTTCGTCGACGGCAATTTGGTCGTGAAAGTGTCATTTGTTAACGTTTCGTTGAAGTGAATGTTTAAGCGATTAGGCACCGGTGATCGTCGATCGTTGTCCAACGATAAGTCGCCAATCCGCACGCTATTATATTTTCTCTCCTACATTATGTATAGTAACGCCTAACTGTAGTAATTTCCATCGCTCTTGTGCCGTCCGCATTGAAACGCTGTCTCTTCCCAAACGCTCACTCTCTCTCCCCTATTTTCCATTCATGTCGTGTATGTGAGTGTGTGCACGGTACAATTCGATTATCGATACATAGCCTTTCGTCGTCAATCAAAGTTCATTACATCTCCGAAAGTTTGTCTCGTCGTTCCGCAGTGCTAGTGACATTTTCTGCTTCGCCTTCTTTTATTCCACATTCGTGCAAGTGGCTCCGAGGACGGTGGATAATGGAAATGGGGGGAGGTGGAATGGGAGATTGAAAATGTGAGAGGAACGTGTCTAAGGGCATAAGGGATGTGGGTGGGTTATGGGCGCGAAGGTGCTCTTCATTTTAAAAGTTTACAGACACAATACGTTTACGCTATCTATTACTGCCTCTTAAAATTGTTTCCAATATGTGTCGTGTAGCTGTGTCACTGTGTTCGAGTATTTGTGTGTCAATATGAGACCTCTCGCTCTCTCTCGTTTACCGTAATATCTTTCCCTTCCTTACGAAACATTTAGATTTTTTTGGTTTATATATCTATATATATATATTTATATATATTTATATATGCTTTACAAACAGGAAATGATCTGACACCGGGGGGCGATCGGCCCGAGAACAACGAGTTTTCCCCTTAAAGTCGTGACGTCTTTCAATTTTCTCGTCGTAGAGTATGTCTAATCGTCCGATCGATGTCCGACGGTCGGGAAAAATTTGTCCGATGAAAATTTACCCCATCGACCTTTAAAGGGACCACCCGGTACACAAGTTTCGTTGAATTGCATTTTTAATCGCTTAAGGATGCACTTCTTTGTAAAATACAGTTAATATCCCGCTCTCTACGCTAGTATAATATCCCTTAAAGATTTTTCTTCATATCTTTTTTTTTCTCTCATATTCATCTGCCGCGAATTTATACAATAAAATATCACAGTTCTGTTCGTACCACGCAATAATCAATTATATTGTTCCTTACGTTGCCTAGGTGATTCTTTCTCTCGCTCTCTCTCTCTCCCTTTCTCTCTCTCTCTCTCTCTCTCTCGCTCTTCTACTTTCGTTCAGACGTTCACATTCACTTTCTTTTTCTCCTTAATTCTCTCTAACGTACGATTTTTTACCCTTTCTCACGCTCATAACTCATGCACACGAACGTTCACGCGAATGTGTCTCTCACCCTACCCGCCCCTTCCAATTAGCAGCTACACAATACCTCGCCAGGCTCGTAGAGATATTCCTTTAACGTCTGTGTCCCTTAAAACGCGTAAGCCATTATTCGTTATTACCGAATGAAACCGCACTGCCGAGCGAGAGCGCACATCCAAATATTTGAAATAAACAAGAGGCTCCGGCGTTGCACGTTTTTATCAGAAACTAACGCGCTTCAGAACGACAGAACGTAATAATGAAATGACGATGATTTAAGCCCCTGAATAAATTTATCGTCGCCGGTGGTCGTCCGCGAAAAATCAAGCGCGCGTGGCGAATTTTGTTGCGACTAACGGCGTTGAAATAGTTTTTTTCTTTTCTCTTGCTTTTTTTGTATAATTAATACCGATGAAATAACGTGCCGTCGGGCGCGGCGAGATATTTCGGATTTTGACATTTTTTCCTTACTGTTTTTGGTTGTTCGTACCGTGACGTGTATGGTTAATTTATTGATTTTTATGTAATATTTGAATTTCGCCGAGCTTTCTGCCTTAGTTGTAATTATGATGCATTTTTCGCGAACCGCGAGATTTTTTATTGGGGTTGTGTGTTAAATTTTATGTAATCGGATGCAGAATCATTCGCTTCTCGTGTGGCTAGAATTATCTTTTTTAAATAGAACTATAATAATCAGTTTATTTGAAGTTGCTAAGAATATTCTGCATAGAATACTGGACGTATCTATCAACATATATCAATAATTGGAACTAAGATTATCAATAATTTGCAGTAACTACCTACGGATCCAAATTCGCATGATTATCAACCCTCGCAGTAAGCTTACCGAAACCCCGAGAATCCTGATGTTGCCGCGGAAAAAAGGATTCGCAATGTCATCAACTCGCGGTTAAAAAGATCGCGAATCGTTCGATTAAAATTGCTCGTGATCGTGGAAAACATTGGTTCCGGTTTTTGGGGACAATCGATCGGCTTCATTGGTTTTGGCGAAGGAGAGGTTGTAGTAGTCGTCGCCGTTTATCCTTCAGTGAGGAAACACTCGCGTAATAAAAAGGAAAGGGATTTCGGCAACCGCGTACATTTCAGAACGGACGCAATTTATTTTCGATTAATCTCACGGAGAGCTCACGGATCGCTCGGATGCTCGTCGTCGATCCTCGAGCACGATCGAGCGACTTTCTTTCTCCGCGCGAACCGAAGGAGAAACGAAACCGAAAGGACGCGCGATTCTTTCTTAGCGATTTCGTCGAAAGCACACTGGACGGCATCTGTCTCTGCGAATGTCTGCCTGGAACTCGGATCTCTTTACGTGGCCAACAAGTGCACCACGGTAAAAGGAGAATTTCGTGCGCGTGTGCACGTATGTACCCGTAGTCACGTAATACGCGTACTCACATGCGATGCGACTTTCATGAAAAATGCGAAATCAACGAAAAAACGAACTTTTGACATTTCATGTAGAACGTAAAATCAACGAAAACGCGCACTTTCTGACTTTCCCTGCAGCCGCACGCTAGAAAAGCTCGCAGAATAGCATGCAAGGTTCTGAGGGCAAAGGACAGACAGGGATGTGTATAGTCACTAATGTTGTGCATTTGCAAAGTACATTTAAGAAAGATAGTAATTAACTTGTATAAAATAATATTCTTCATTGATGAGAACATAACAACTAGTTATATGACTGTACCAGATACCAGCATACAGTGATGGTTTAAATGAAACACGGTGTCGGACGATAACTATCATCACCATAGGCAATGAGCATCAAGGATGTTTCAAACTGCAACGTGTATGGCCACGTCCCGTGCAATGTAATCGTTAACTTTCTAGTTTTCAACATATATATAAAAGATATGTAGCTTATCAGCACAAAAATTAATGTTGTATTGCACAATATTCTTCAAGCTAACATATATTAGTTCGAAGATAACTTCCGGAAGTAGGAAGCATAGGAAGTGATTATGATATTAAGTGAATTCCGAAGTAAGAGATCAACCAAATTTATCAAGCAGGAGTCAACAAAATAAAAAATAAACCACGTTATCATTTCCCTTATTTTCTTTTAACGTGACAGTTTATTAAACGAAATCGTAATTATAATAATAATAATAATAATAATAATAATAATAATAATAATATTAATAATAAAATAATAATAATATAATAATAATAAAATAATCAATGAAACTAAAAATAGACAGAAAAAAAATCACAATTAAAGCGCGGGGTTCTTCGCTCCGGCAACCCCTTCTCACCCTTTCATTTTCTCTCTCTTTCTCTCTGATTTATTCTCACTCTCACTCTCATTCCCATTTCTTTCAGAATGTCTGTTCAAAGCAAGCCCCACAATTTTATTTCTCTACCTTTTCCTCCATTGCCACCTTACTGTCTTCAAATACTCATGCAAACACGCACACACATACCCATGCAAGCATGCAGAGATCCCTTTTCTCTTTCTGTTTCTCTCTTTCGATCGTTCGTCGTTTCTTAACGTGGACAGAGAAACGTTCAGAAAAGCCAAAAAAGGAGTCTACGACGACTTAATCAAATGAGACTGCGAATTTTCCGCATCCCGTTCACTGTTCACATCTCATTCTCGTCTCTCATTTGTTCACTCTCTTTCATTCTTTCTCACTCTCTCGCTCGTCGCCTTAATAACAAACTAATAGTTTTAATAAACAACTTGAGCACAGGTGAGGCGCGGACGCGTCGCTGTTTTCTTCCTCCCTTTCCTCGTCGCACTCCTATTCCGCCCTTTTCGCAATTTTACGCGCGCAGAAATTGTTCGTACTCTGAATGTGGAAATACGAAGTACCGTGAGCATTTTATTTTTCATCAATTCATCGATCGGCGGCATTCACGCTCGTCCGGCAGGATTGTTCATCCTTTCTGGTGTGTTCATTTTGATCGCGATCGCGGCAATGTAAAAGGAAAGTAGAGGAAACTTCCCCGCCGACCGTCTTTTCATCGTGAAAGGCGAAGTTCCGAGAGAACGTGCGTTCGCTTCCCTTTTTTTCTCTCTCTTTCTCTGAGCCTCATTTTTTTTATCTTCCTCCTACCTCCCACCTGCGCCACCGAGAAGTTTCACCTCCGCGACGGACGGTCCCAGGGGAATATTAAAAGGGGAAGGAACGTCACTGATTCGCGCGAAGGACTCGACGATCCTGCCGTCCGCGGAAGGAAGGAAGGAAGGACTCTTCGAAAGTGGAACGCGTCCACGGCCGTAACAAGAAATTATCTACAATGTTTCGTACATACCTATGTTTCTTCGCACTCTCATTCTCTATCAAAACGCACATTCGCTCCTTTTCATTCTCCCTCGCACTCTCGCGCGCTTTTTCTCATTTTCTTCCTCACAGGAACACACGCACACGTAGACTTTTCCTTTGATCGTCAGCGCTTTTTCTAGTTTACTCTTTTTCATCCGGCGATCCTGTCAGACGACGGCGACCGACGTCGACGAGGAAAGAACACGTTTGGCGAGAGAAAATATTTTTGGAAGGCGAACGGGGGGTTGGGGGTTGAGGGTTTGGCGTTGGGGTCCGGCCGGGCGGAGAGAAAGAAATGAAAAATTCGGGATATTTCGTACTCCCGCCGAGATCGATCGCCATTTTCCACCTCGAGAACGGCCTTCCGGCGTTTCGAGGGGCGTGCCGAAGGAAAATGAAAACTTCGTATTTTGCTTTCGCACGATCGCGCTCTCCCCTCTTCCACACTCTCTACTTCATTCTTCTGTCACACGGCAAACACTCGTCCACTCGTATACTCGCTCACTCTCTCGCTCTCTTTCTCTCTCTCTCACATTAGACAAGGTACTTAGAATATCATCAGTAAAGTCTATATTCTTCTTTTTTACCTTACACACCTACCAAATATCAATTAATTAATTACTCAATTAATTAATAATAATATATAATATTCATTTATTTATTTATATATATATATTTATATAATAGCTATGTACAAGGAGGTCCTTCGTACCGCTCTCCTCTTTGTGTGCGCGCAACGCCTTCTTAGCATCTTCACTTCGCGTTTTCAATTTCGTATTTCGCACTTTAACCCTCTTTTCGCTGTGTCTCGTCTACGCTTATTCTCCGTCTCTCATTCTCTATCGCCACCCCTCGTTTCTCCTCTTTCCCTCTCTTCTATATTTTACTCTTTATCTTCCTATCCTCGTTACTTTCGCAGTATTATTCGTGGCACTGTCGACCTATGCTAAGTTGTCTGTTTTTTTTTCGCTGTATAATCACACATACACGTTTACAACCTTACATAGCATTCATTCTCACTTTTTCTCTCGTTCTCTCTCTCTCTCTCTCTCTCCATTGAATGATTCACACTATTTGTGCCCTCGTAATGTGTACGTGTGGATTTCTTATTATTTTTTCGTCAAAGTGTGTGCCATTTTCCGCTAATTGTCTCGCAGTTGCGCGTTTGAATTTTATTCGATGAAATGCGCACAGTTTTTCAATTTTTCTGCTCCTTTACATTGTTGAATGCGTGTTGAATGTCGCCGAAGAGAGCGAAACACGACTCCTCGCGAAACGGACATTACCGTTTCATGGAAATGGTACTTGGACATTCTCTCTCTGTTTCGATCTCTTGATAAGTACTCTCGGCGCGCGACGAAAGAACGGAACAAATATAAAGGCGGAAAGGGGAAAAGGGAAAAAGGAAAAGTGGTTCGGTGAGAAAATAGGAATCATGAGAATCGATTAAATAACTATTCTAGAGAGATCTGCACCTGAAAGGGCTGCGAGAAAAAGGGTTGAGGAAAGCGCGATGTCTGAAGGACTTCGCTAAGGTCAGAGACAAGAGTCGCCGTCTTTGAAACTAACAGCCATTTTTTCTAAAGAAAAGGTGAAGTAATACATACAGAGCGACTTGCAGTGGATTAGAGATTGAGTAATCTCTACGCACAAGGGGTGACCATTCACTGGATGATCTTCGATTTTAAGTGATTCAAGTCAAAGAGCGTGTCCTCAGACAAACCGCAACATTTTTCAAAGGCTTAACGAATTTTCGTTTGCTAAAAAAAAGAATTAATTTTTACCAAAACGGTAATTCACAGTAGAATTGGGAATATCAAAAGATATATTTCAAATTCAAACCTGCCTATCACTCTCTCAATGCGACTGCAGTAAAGCAAAATGTTCGGAATTTTTGATTTACCGTGTATCCTTAAAATAGATCTCAATATCGACTATTGAAAATCGGTCGACCCGGTAGGAACAAAATTCTTCGTTTGCGGGTTGAACTTTAACCCCTTTCCCACTTAAAAACGTTAAACGTCAAAACGTTTCGGTGGCAAGAATAAAAAAAAAGAAAACCCTTTCGTATACACGATTCAACGAACAGCAATTCGCCCCGTGATAGATCGCTTAATTGAATATTTGATAAAAAATGACGAGTGGCCAGTCACCCTTGGATATGCTTAAGGTACGTGATCATTGAAACGAAAAACTAGAGTAACATCCGGGCACCAGTGGACAGGGAGACCCTAAAAAAGAGGAAACAAAAAAAAAGAACCGGTCGTAACCGAAAGGAAGGACGGGGGCGAATGAAGAATTAACGGTAGTTGTAGTAGTAGGTAGGAGTAGCAGTAAGTAGTAATAATAGTAGTAATAGTAATGGTGATAGTAGTAGTTGCTTTGTCGTAGTAGTAATAGTAGTAGTGGTAATAGTAATAGTAACAGCAGTAGGAGCAGTAACTACACGGGTCTAGATTGCAAGACCATAGTCATTAACAGTCAACGTTCTAATCGCTATAATCATCATCGTCGCTGTCAGCGTCGTTATCGTTGTCGTCGTTGTCGTCGTCGTCGTCGTCGTGGTCATCGTCGCGGTAATCGTTGTCATGGTCATTGATAGAAAAATTGTCCGCGAAAAGTTACTGCTTCTCCTTGAGACCGCCGAGTAGCGCGTGACTTTCCATCGTGGCGCTAAGGTTACTCAAATTACTGAGATTCCCTAGATTTCCTAAATTGCCAAGATTGCCGAGGTTCGGCTGATGAGCGTAGTTTCTGATCTGGTGGAGGCTGATCAACTGATTGGGAAAAGAAGTCGCGTTCTGATTGCTAGCTGTCCCCGGCGTGACGCCGGAGGACGAGGACGTCGGCGAGGATTTCTGCGTCGAGTTGAACGCCTCGTAGAGGTACGGCCGGGACGCCGGATGATGGCTGCCCGGGTAGTGCAAGTGATTGAGGGGATTGAGCGGATGTTGCATCGAGGAGATCGAGTTAATCGAGATGGAGGAAATCGGCGTGAAGGCCGAACTGCTGTTGGGGTGGTGATTGCCGCCAGGCTGCGGAGTCTGCTGCCTGGAATCGTTCTCGAGGGAGTCCCTGTGCCCGTGGCCGGGCAGGAGCATCTCCGGATTCTGGTTCTGATGGTACTCCGCGTGGTGATGGGGCAGACGCTCGTGGAGGTCGCTGATGACGGAGTCGGGGCTGACCTTGGGCCAGTAGTGATCCTGATGGTGGGCCGCGGCCATCGCGTGGATTGACGGCCTCAGTCCGGTCCCGATGATGGGGGGTCGCTTGTCCGTCCTCTCGGCGTGTTTCTGCATGTGCTTCGACAGATAGGTCTCCTGCGTGTAACTCTTACCGCAGTACTGGCAGATGTGCGTCTTGAGGTGCTTCGACTCCTTGTGCTTAGGTATGTGCTCGAGGAGGCTGGGCTCGTCCGAGAAGCACTTGTAGCACGAGTTGCACTTGTACGGCTTGTCGGTTTGGTGGCACCGGGAGTGGCTCTGAAGGTTGCTCAGCTGGCTGAACGCCTTCGTGCAGCCGGGATGCCGGCACTTGTACGGCTTGTCGCCGGTGTGCGTGCGGATGTGCTGCTGTAGGTGGCTCAGCTGCGTGAACTTCCGCTGGCAGATCTCGCAGCGGTATGGCTTGATGCCGAGGTGGATGCGCGTGTGCTGCGACAGGTACGACGAGTTCGCGAACGCCTTCGAGCACTGAGTGCACTTGTATGGCTTTGCCTCGCGCATGTGGATCTGCGTGTGGAGCTGCAGGTCCGCTTTGCTGCCGAAGATCTGTAACAGGAAGACGGTCAGCTGTTATGATTGATAGCGTACAAGGCGAACGGCCGGCCCTCGTAAATCATCACTCTTTTTTACCCAACCTCGAAATCGCGCCATTTTATTCATAGGCCAAGAGATATATAGAGCCTTCGGATGCATTTGTAATAAGTGCACGCGCAACTTCCTCAACTGCGCCTCTTAAGCGCTTGCTCCTAGTAAAGATATGTTCTCTCGAGCCTTGGTATTCTAACCTATTTGCATTCGAAAACGTTGAAATACACTGCTTCGCATTATACTTTGCACTGGCGTAACGCTTGCACCGCATAACGCGTAAACGGTATCAACTCACAAGAAACACCGTGTGTCCGTCATGAAGAAAACCTATTCTTTATATCACGAAGCGCTCAGAAATTCCACATTCATACCCACAGACACGGAAAGCACAGTCAAAGTCCCGCGTTCGTCGCAAAACGCCTTCAAAACGCCTTCGAAACGCCTTCGAAACACCTTGAAGTCCCTGTCGGGCAAAGTGTCGACTTTTCGGGTCGTTGAACATGGACGTCGCTCAAAGTCCGTGCAATCTACCGAACTTATTTTCATCGTTACCTCTCATTTCCCCTCTATTAAGCCACGCAGCTTCTCGTCATCTCAGTTTCCGCGTATAATCGACAGGCTCGTTAGCTATATTTATAAATAAATAAATGCAAACGAGGCCGAAGGAGGAGACGGTCAGCGAAGTTGGAAGGCAGTCAGGTAGGCAGTAGCCACGAGCGTGCGTACAAAAGCGGGGAGAGGCTGACCTTGTCTATCATGGCCTAGCCTCGGGGCTTACCTGACTGACTGGCTCTAGCTACCGCATAGAGATCGTCTGTCTCCTCCTCCCCCCTCTCCTCGTCCTTCTCTTCCACAGACTCTTAGAAACTCGCTTCTCTCTCTCTACCTGCTCACGTCGTCCCTTCTCACTTCCTCGTTCCTCGTCACTCCTGGCGAGGCAGTTTCTCAGTGTGCTGGAGTCCTAAATGACTTTATGCGCGATAATGGATAAGATCTTCATTTCGCCGTTTCCTCTGTCTTTCCGAGTTCCATGCTCAACGGGCGCTAAGAGCATTTACTGATGCACTCATTTTCGAACGCGCCGTTTTTCTGCCGTGCCACGATCTTCTGAGCCTATTGGTCTAGAACGTCAATTGGGCGAGTGAGTCTTCTGGAATGTCAGTGTCAGATTTTTCGTGTATACCGCATTCTGCGCAATCCACACGTTGCTAGATCCGCTCTTTTAACACGGCGTATTCGTCTCGTTGGAGACCTCGAATAAGTGCCGAATTTTGTAGACATTTTGAAGATATATCGGTTCTTCACTTTTACTTCATATTTAGCGCAACTCTTACTTAGCATTTTTACTTCATTCAATGTCAAAGCAACACATGCCCAATCGTCGTATCTATCCTTGAAAAACAGGACCACCGTCCCGCCTTATTACACGCCTCTCACATGTTTCACCACATGCCGTTAAGAAAATTTCTACCGCCATGAAACTATCCTAAAACTAATTAGCCAGGTAGTAAGACCGTCCAACGATCGTCGTGCCCTCGTCAACGACGCATTACGAATAATTCGCCGTAGTCACGAGATAGTGAGCGCAATCGAGTACGCACTTGAACGTAAGTACAAGTCTGGATATCCGGCGTTCCTGGAAGACAAGCAGAGCCCTGAAATCGTCTGCGCAGGATATGGCATCGCGGAGAACGTGTCTGTGAGGATACTAAGCCATCCTGAACACGCGAGTAAACGACGGTGGTCAGGTAGTTTGGCAGGTCTTTCGGCCGAGAAAGTAGATCGCAATTTATACATTGCGAGTGTTACGTTTAGAGTACTTTCTGAGAGTTCTATCGTCGGTGACGTGACGCTTGGGGAGAAGTTCGGCAGCGCGCGGTACAAGAGTGGGCCATTATTATGATATTATTGTTGTACGTGAGGGCAGTGTCGGCAACGGGAAGCCGTATGAAAGTATAAGTTCCTCGGAACGATGCCTTCTTAACAGTTCCTTTTCATTAAGTCGCTGAGCATATAGTAATTTTTGTAAACCAAAGAAAACCAGTCGCAATAGTTGCAGCGAAAATGTTGCAAAGTGTAATATTAATGTTAACGCCAAAAGTATGATGTTTAGGTACTGTTGTTCGCATTTATTCACTGAAGGCCCTAGATCAGAAAATGGAAATTTCAATCCTATTGCAAAGTACCCAGCTATTACATTAGCACTGTTAGTGCATCTTCGCTGCGACAGTCGTCAAATCCATGTCAACTATTAATCGTTAAAGTTGTCCCGTATCCCAATTGGGAGAGCGTACATACATTGATTACGTAAAATGATGACGACCAGACGTTAGCTCCATTCTCGGTTCTGGGCCACGCCCGAGGATCCAGGACGAGAGAGGATCTATTGCGCGGATCCGAAGGATTGCGAGTTCGTCTTCCGTGAAAAAGATGGCCGAGTAATGACGAACGCTCGGAAACCGTGACGCGTTCGGTGAAAGAGTATCTTTGATCTTCTCTGCTCCTTACGCGAAATCTCGAGCTTCATATTGATGGAGCAATCTGTTCGTGAACGTATTTTACAGTCCAAACGACTCCTGTACGTTTCCCTTTCTATTCGTTCGTTTCAGAAAAATCTGCAATATTACTGCGTACAGTACATCGTTTTGTGTTTCATTTTTATTGGCACAGTACAATGCTTTGTTGGAACCTTTGTACGCTCGGCATACTCGTGTAATACGATTCAAGTCCTTCTTTGCAATTATCTTGGACAATTTCAAAGTGACAGAACGTTTGTGTATATCGTTCGTTAGTTCCAGTTTTCCACTGTTTACTTACGTCGTGTCGAATAGGTATCGATGATCAATGTGTGTCAATAATTTCGTTTCTACAATCATTTATGCGCGCAGTGGAATATTCTCATCAATATCTCGTCGTTTCCGTGAAATGTTCAACGTCATCGAGCACGCTTTTTCATTCTCTTATTACCATTTCGTATGCGTCATTCCGCTACTACCGCATTTAGATATTATCTCAAATTCGCCGAGTAGCATTCGGTGAACGCTGCCTATTTTAAAGTTTCGAGGCAGCAAGCTAAAACCCGCAACGTTTCGTTCTCTGATAAAAGGTTGCCGTTTTTTCTCGTACGGCCGATAAGTCGGCATCGATCGGTTGCCTCTTTAACGAGGCCCGCGACGGCGTCCGACATAAACCGTTCAAGATTTTCTGTCGAAGTCGGTAAAAGTCGACGGCCGCCGTCATTAACTGAGGCCCGCCCGATAATACTTGCGCCGGACTTAATTGAATTACCTCGCCGATTTTTTGCACGCTTTCGATCGTTTTACGATGAGGCCAGCCTTCGACATCGGCGCGAATGTTCGGCAAGTGATTCATGCGGAGTCAAGGCTGTCGCGAAAAATCACTTTCCCTCTTTCGCCTCCCTCTCGTTTCGGCGAGCGAGGGAAATCATCGATTCGATCGATTTTGCGAGATCCGTCCGATTCGTTCAACAGCTGACTTGGCACGTCCTTTTAACTTCCAGCCTGACGCTATTTTTTATTTCCTCCTTTCGAAACGCGTCCTTGCCGGTGTCAAGTTCGCACTCGGCCCACGTAACACGATAGTCCGGTCCAGTCTCCTTCTTGCTCTTTTCTCGTCTTCTGCGTCTCTCTTGCATGCGTTTCGTTCTCTGCTCCTGCGGCTTGCTCTGTCAGGCGAGCGGGGGAGGCAGGAGGATAGCCAGGGACAATTGGAAGGATCGAAGAGTGGGCGCACGAATGATCCTTCGCAGAAGAACCACAGACTTCTAATTACGTCTACGAACGTAATTCGAATTCAGGATGATTGGCTTGAGGATGAATTCTCTGCCGGGTCTGAGAGTCGCGGTTGAGTAGATCATTTCCGACTTGCTGCGCGCGGCGATGGTTTATAAGGTTTATCGTTGCGTATTTAGACAATTACAGGCAAATGCTCGGTGGTTACCGACTTTAGTAATGACAGATTCTTATCGCTCTGGGTACTTATGACACGTGTCATAATACTCTTCTGACATTTCTTGCTTAATTCTCTAAACCTGTTCCGCGTTTTCAGTCGTCGCTGCTTTTAAGTAATAAAGCGTCGGTCATCTTCCATTATGACGGATCGCTCGCAATTACTTGCACATTATTTCTATTTTATACGTTCTTATCGCGCATAACGATCAAGTACCTACACATATCATCCAATCAATGCCCACTTAACCAGACATTATCGACAATCCATACAAATCGTTCCGTACAGATCGTATTTCCGAGCATTTCGTACTCTTCATTCTCAACCGCTCGTCAGCCAATCGACTCATCACGTCTGACATTAACGCAAGCAGAGAAGTTCCGCGTTCGACGAATATTTTGGTCATGCGAGGGCCGTGAGGCACGAGTCTTTAGTCGGATTATCGAGCTTGCCGAGATGAGCGATTAGTCCGTCCAAGGTTTCGATGCAAATGGCGCGTCACCGGATACAAATTGACAATTTTAATTGATAGGAGAGCTGGACGCCGGTCCCGCGGGCGCCTCTCGAACGTTAATTCGCGGCCGGGGCCGAAATTATCCTCGCCGTCATTCCGGCCAGACGACTTTTTTCTCCTTCGAAGACGTAAGTGTACGGGCACCTGTCGCAATGAGACATTTCGCGAGGAAAGTAATGGCGAGCGCGCCGTCGCTTCAGATTCGTTTAATGGCGGAGGTCATTTGCGACGTGACACTCTACGTAATTATTTATTAATGGCGGAGTGCGTGCTCAAGTGCCTGCTAATGTTTCGATAAAGCTTCTCGTTTCGTTGATGGTCGGTTGAAATGTTGCCGGGCTCGCTTTTTGTCAAAATCATTTCATGACGGTCTATACGAAATTCTTAATTACCGATAATGATATTGATTTCCCTATTTTGCCTTTGCGTAGTATTCTTGCGTAGTGAAATATGAAGTATGTGAATACGTAGGTAGTGACAGAAACGGAAAGCAGAATTTCTGTGTTTCTGAATCTTACATGAATTTCAGGGTGCAGTCATATTTTCTACTTGACGTATTTAAAAAAGCCGCGTAACTGTTTCAACAATTACGACATTTCGCTTTGCAAAACGCGAAGTATCTTCTAGCATATTGGGCGCCGAGCTAATATATACACACTTGGCGGTTAACGTGCTAAAAGACAGATACGCATATATCACGAAATTATACAAATTAATCGTGAAAGATGTTAAGGTTGTCGCAATAACCGTTCGATCGATCTCAAAGAGGCGTTTTCATCAACTCGCTAAAATATACTGTCAAGAGCAACATTTCAACCGACTGTATCCGCGTTATATAATTTCGATAAGCGTTCGGCCGTGGCGGGTATTCGTCACTCCAACGTTCTGGAGCGCAGAGTTCGCCCGAGATTCTTCATTAAATTCAACCGTGAAGTCGAACTTTCTTCCGCGTCTGCAATCGTTCCGAAATTAGGCTTTTTTACTGGTGCGGCGGGTGGATCGACTGAGATTAGGCCAAACTGCGCGAACTGTCGGTGAAATCTCGCAAATCGACTAATTCGCGGACCAACCGAATCTCCGCTCACTCAAATTCTGTCCTACTAGATGGTTTCTTAACTGTCGAAAGAGATCTCGGGAATCAGTCAACGTGTCGAATTAAACGGCAATTCTCGCGAACTCTGGCTATGAAGAAAGGTACAGACAGAGTGACGTTGCCCAAAAATAGTGGTGCATTTAAAAATTAAGACTGTGACCTGAATCGGTTGCTCTATGCTTGTCATTGCGAAACTGTTAATCAAATGATAATTTAGGTGATGGTATGCAACGAGACTTACTTAATTTGCAATCGCGGTTACTAATCAGCCTATATATGATATATGTCCAGTACACAACATAACGAATTAGGCAATATGATTAATTCGACTGCATCACTGTAATATAGACGTCATTGAACATTTTCTAAGTGTAATTTGCGGACACGAGCGCAATAAGTACTAAATGACCAAAGGACCCAACCGGTCCCTCTACCCTTGCCGTTGCGAAAATGTTAATCAAACTAATTATAATATAGCTGAGGGTATGCAGCGCGACTTCCTTCATTTGTATTCGCGGTTATTAGTTAGCCCATATACAATATACATATATCGAATATGCAATCATCTGAATTAGGTAATATGATTAATTCGTTTACATCACTGGACTACAGACGCTGTCGAAAATTTTGTAACTATAATTATCGGCCACAAACGCAATATGTACCAAACGTTTGCCACGGATAGTTCATAAGAGCAAGGTTAGTTGATTTTGAGCATTGCAGGAACTACACGCGAATTCATGGGAAGGAATAGAAAAAGTGAAAATGGAAGTGCAGCATGTGCAGAGATCGGTTTCGACGAATGGGCACATCGTGCCGTTTAAAGGGCAATAGATTGCGAGGCAAATTCGTGCATTTCGATCTCTCGACGTCGCATGCATTACGGGACAGGTGGAGAACGGAGGTCATTACGCGAATCGGATAATTCGCTGGCCGATCGGGGTCTCCCTTGTAATTTCCGTCGCGGCGGCTTTCCAGGAGACTACGCTATCGCAAGCTACCCACTGCGAGAATGGATCTCGCGATCGAGAATCGGGAGCAAAAAATGCCCGATGCACGAGCCGCCCGTAATCGAGACAAAATTTGCAATTTTACCGTGAATCCGTGTCCCGGCTACACTGTTACCCGCGGAACATGTTAATTGAGGCATTAATGTTCGTACCTGTCGATCGCATGACCTTTATTATTTTTTATCCCACCCGGTGAAACCTTGCTCACGTAGATCTTTCACTGTTAGGGGTAGATAAAGAGAAAAATCTTCAGGCGCGTTTTTATTTCTTTTTTTCTGTAAATATAAAAAATTTCGGGCGGTGCATAGAAATTCAAATTTGGTAGAAAATGTGTAGTTTGTCATGCCACGGTTTTGTCTACTCCTGATAATAATTGTTAATTTTTGTAATGATGCATTTGAAATGGAAATGTCTGAGGGTAACGTTGTAGAGTCATTGCGAAGAGATATCTAATTATCCAGGACGGCTAATTAAAGATAAGAGTAAAGCAGTAGGATGTGAAAATGATAAGTAATATGCCGCTTTGAGGTTATTTGATTGAAAATGTCACCTTAATTCTACATAGACGCGATACACGTACGCGCATAACATAATGAGACTTGGGCAAAAGTTAAGCTAGGAATGAAAAGTTATCTCTCTCGT
Source organism: Cryptocheilus praepositus (assembly GCA_033815515.1). Lineage (NCBI taxonomy): Eukaryota > Metazoa > Arthropoda > Insecta > Hymenoptera > Pompilidae > Cryptocheilus > Cryptocheilus praepositus. Next base: position 561,566 of record JAWWQZ010000314.1, read on the forward strand.
CGCTTAATAAGCCTATTCCAACACGTGTAATAGCGTAAATTTTTTTTCTGCATCATAAAGGCACATAATCACAGGAACATTATGAAAGTAAATTTTGTGCGCAATTTGCTATCATAAATTTGGGACGCAACCTCATAAATTCTCTCGTTCCTTTTTTTTCTCGAGATTTTACTACATACAACGTCACTTAGCTTCGAGAAGGAAACAAATTGATTCGCCAACGCGCACTTAATCCTCAATTTTGCCCAACCGCGTAATTCCTCATCGCGCGTGCGCGCCCGATGAAGGATTGATCCTCGCGGTCTCTAAAGATCCTCTCAGCTTCGCGAGCGTCCACGCGAAATCAGTCAGAGCGAACAATTAAACTGGCAGCCGTCTCGAGACGTTGCCGCGGGAAAAAAGACAGTGAAATAATAACGGCGATAAATCCGTCGAAATGACGCGCGGGACGCAGGAATGCGAAAATTAACACTTTTAATTGCGAAACCCACTGATGATCGACCGAACGCCTCAAGACACGCCTGAGGTTCTCTCTTACTCCCTCTGGCCTCTCTTTCCCTTGCTCTCCTTCCTACTTCCCTTTCCTCTCCTTTTTCTCTCGCTCGTTCCTGATCTCTGATTAATCGACGTCGATTTACTTAGGTAATGCTTGAACGACGTCGAGATTAGTACGTTCGCCGTCCGATCCTTGGATACAAACCGTAAATCTCCTCCCGCTTTGCTTCTCTTCTCGCTCGCTCTCGTTCGCTACCGAGGACGGACGGAGAAATTACGAGTGGTAATCGACTAACATCGGTGTCGGAAATTAAGATTTCTATCTTCGTCGTTCGGAACTCGTCGCCTTGAGAGATCGCTTTCGGACGGTGAATTTTATGGACGTTTAGGACGTATTCTATGCTCTCGATGAATATTTACCGTGTTACGCTGTTGACGGTCGCCTAACGGTGTCTCATGCTTCGATAATACTGTTGGTAGCTATCATATAACGGCGTAGTACGAAAATATTGTTGTTTTTCAACGTTTCCGTCCTGTATGTGTACGAATGGGATCAGTAAGATTCATTAATTATTCGCGTCGCTTTATCCGACATTTAGATTATAGAAGAAAATGTTCCGGCTTTTGATTTAGATTGCATAAAGAAACAGTTTCCGGTTATGTCATCATTTAGTCCACTGGCGGCTTTATACAGACGTATATACATACATATTGCAATGTATAAAACAACGAAACACTTTATCACCAAACAACGGGTCGGTATTGCAATTAATATTGCCCGAGACTACATAAGTACCTCGCTGTTGCAACACATTCTTAACCACAGTCTCGTCGCCCATTTAAGTTTTCTGAACTTTCACGATCTACCGGACATCCATCCGTGAGAAGTTGAGCGTTGTCGATCGGTCTAATGTGGGAATCACGAATGTTTCACTCCTTAGCAGCCGGAGGGGGCGAATTAATATTTAAGGGACATCAGCAGTCGATGAGTCAAAGAATTCAAGCAGCGAATTCTACAGTGGTGCAACGACATCGTGCTCTTTTCAACTTCTTTTTTATTCATTTTGACGTCTGCTCGGAGCTTGAAGGCGGTCGGATCCTTCGTAGATTCGATGTCTGGTTCCTGGTGAAGCCCCTGGGGCCAGGACTCGTAAATTCAATTTAAATATTCGACCTTAATGACCGTCCGTCAGGCACCGAACGCACGGTAGTCGAGTCAGGGTCATATTCTCTCTTCAATAATGGGAGAGTTGAAAAAAGAAGCAAGAGCGAGAGAGAAAATGAGATACAATGACAGGAAGAGAAAGAGAGAGTCGGAGAGATAAATACGAGAAAAAAAAGAAAACGTATGAAACGCGCGAGAGTTTTGGCTGCTTCTTATTTTCCTTTTTTTTTTTTTGTTTTGTTTTCTAACGTTTACGGTTCGGAACTGGGTAATTAGCGCATAACTGGTTGATGTACGCGTTGTTTGGACACACTGGAGATGACTACCCGTGTGAAAATTATTGAGGACGAGACTTACGGAAGGTAGAATGTTATAAGTTTCGCTAATTCATGCAGGAATATACTTTTACCACATGTTAACATCTGTCTATTCGATAATTATGAGCATAGCTTATAAAGAATCTCTGATTATTTTTCACTGAGAAATAATCTTATTGCGTACGTGAATCACTTTGAACACTTACAGACACCGGAGTACTATATTAGCTGAGATCGGGCAAAATTAAACTCGGATTACGAATGACAGAAATTTCACTGACACGTCATTAGCGGATCGTACGCAGACCAATATCAAGCGGCACGCCAAATTGAACTAAATCGTCAACACATTTACGAACGGATCTCGTGGCTGAGTTAATTTTTGACGATCCACTGGATCGAATTCGTTAAGGACCATCAGCCCGACCGGTAACGAGTAAACGGGCTAATTAATCGGATAATCGCGTTGATGCCGAAGTTAATACCATTCTCCAGAGCGATCAACGGTAAAGTTAAATTATCGTAAACCGAACGTTTAACGTCTTGATACAATTTTACTATCGATATGCCTGACGAAATGTCTTAGGATCGTAATAAGACGGGCGAATAACGGTAATGAGCCGTTTGACGTCAGCCAATCGATGCACCTCAAGCGCCATTTTAAGCCCGCCATTAAATTTCTCTGACTTCTTTTTTGCGGGGGTTGACAGGCGGGATAAAAGTTTTCAATAAAAGGCCGCAACGAATGGTATGGAAGAATGTCGTCGTTCATTATCGCCTATTTATTTCGTTTGAACTGTCGAGACGCTTCTAGCTTCTTACGCGCTTAATTTCATAAAAACGTTATATTGTTTCGTTATAATCCTCACTACGAAATGTCTAGATAATTTAACATAGCTAACTCGCCATTCACAAAAGACTATAAAAACAGCAGGGCCTACACGCGTTAAAACCTTTTGATAGACGAGTTCATAATTTGCAACTTTCACGATTAAAGTACAATCTTTCATACCCCTTTATATAATTGTTTGCAGTTAATCACCGAAAAGTTCAGCTACGCGTTATATACCTGGTGTTCCGGTACGTGGTTCTAAAACAAAACATGCATGTTCATGTTTCCTTTTATATCAGTCTAACTGCAACGGTTAATTATGATTTTCGACTTTCACAATTAGACTACGATCTTTCATAGATCTTACATAATCGTTTGCCATAAATCACCGAAAAATATAGCTATGCGTTATACACCTGATGTCCCGATATGTGACTTTAAAAGAAAACACGCATGTAAATCTTTCCTTTCATACCAATCTAACTGCAACGTTTAATTTCGATTGCCGAGCATCAATCCGGTAGCACACGCTCGCTCGGGAAGTGTTAAACCGTGCAAACACGACGGTTGTGTTCCGCTGGACCCTTTGTCATAGACACGCATGGCCAATCGACGCAATCGTTTCTACCGAATAATAGAGGCCGACGGGCGGGAACAAATTCTGACAGGAAAATCGCCCGCGCCATCCGGCCAACGAGTGACAACCTGTTGATAGAATTTTGGGGGCCGGCGAGCAACATTCGCGGACAGATCGGCCTCGACACTGGAGAGATCAACTCGCCGTGGAGTGGCCAATCAGAGCGCGATAATCGCATCAACGCTCGCGAGACCTGTCGTTTAAACGAATGTCGTTGCGGAAAATCAACGCGGGCCAAACGCGTAAAAGAACAAATTGCCTAATTGTCGAAAATAGGACTGGCTAACAAAATGTATGAATTGCTTGCGGTGTTTCGGTGATTGCGATGTCGTATTAGCCGTGCATTAGATAATGTTAGCAGAGTTTTCAAATTCGATAATACTGGTCGTTATTCTTATTTTCCTGTCATAATTAGCCCAAAATGAAAACTATATTATATCATCGTATAGGTTTCATTTAGCAAGTTTGACGTGAGTTGCGTTTTTATTTTATCGGGGAGCAAGGTCATGTTTTCATCGTTTTCTGCATGATGTGCACGCATCATGTTTACAATGTGGATAGTATTTTTGAGCGAAACTTGTGTTTGTTACGTAAATCGTTCGGGCGAGTTTCGACGCATGTGCTTAGAGTCGTAACGGAAAGTGAGCCTAATCTGGTCCCGAAGACCTTCTGAACACGAATGATCGTAGATAAATTTCTAATACGCCTGACGCACCTCGGTATCTAAGGTCGTCCCCGTGAACGTGAAACTGAAAGTGAGAGCAAGCCAGAATCGGCCTTAGGAACGTTTTTGTCAATGGTTTCCGTTCGTGAGTTCTATAAATTCACATCGTTACTTCGCCAGTTTCCGTTATAGTATCTTTTGATTTCGTGATTACCGAAATGATTCCTCGCAATTGGTATAGTGTGCTACGTTTTTTATTATTTTCAATCCTCACATTTAATTTCAATTTTTCAAAATAAATTTAACAAATTGAATTCCAACCTTTCTTCTCGAATTAGTTGAACAAATTGAATTACATTTATTTTCATTCACTTTAACAAATTTAGATAAAAACTTAATTTTCAATTCTAGTCCTTCATGTTTTCCGTTTTCAACTGAGGCTCTGAAATTGATCAGTTTCTTCGGTTTTCCAACGCATATCTCCCAACGTCCGTTTCGCTGTTCACTCGAATGATTTGCCTGATTTCCACAAGCGCACGGGCGGTTTCCGGATTTCGACTTTGATGCGCGACTTCGAGCGAGAAACGCCACGTGTCTTAACTGGGGGCAACGCCAAAAAAGGTTTTTACGTCAGAGTGGATTAGGGGTGGCCCAAGGGATGGGCCCAAAATGTTGAAAGGATCTCCGCTTAGCCGGGAAATTGGCGATAGCCCGGTCCCATATACGCTGTGCACGAAGAATCACAGATTACCGGGATCTTTGGGACCCATTCAGGCTGCTGCACGAAATTCAAAAAGGCACTTACGCGTTCCCTCCCTCTATAAACCCGCTCCGCCATCCGTCATCCTTCTGGCCTGACGTAAGACTTGAGTTGCCCGATGAAAGAGGAAGAATCCAAGCACGTTTCATAAACAAGGATCTTTCGGCGAAACTTGCCGTCCGTCAAGATCGATGCCTCTTTTGCTCTATTTTTCCAGAGCAGAGTGTACATTGGTGCGTACTGTGTACACATATGTTCATTCTCCAGTTCACGCACGTTGCACGCTTTATCAATTGTACACTCGGCTGCCTGGATGTGGGATGCTTTATGTCGATTAATTTTGTGTTATTCAACAGGGATGGATAAATGGTTTGCTTGCTGAGGATACGTCTTAAGTTCGGTTTCACATGTATAGTGGATGCAGCATATGCGCGTATGCGTGAGCACAGTACACGTCATATGTATGAGTCGTACAAACATCAGTAATACAATTTATTTAACTATTATACCCATTTTTATGAATTTGCGTAATGGTACAAAAGTCCCGCAACAGCCCACGTAGCGAATGGAGTAAAATACAGCTTCATTTCCTGTGCATTACTTGCACGGTGCATATCGTAGGAATTTAATATACTCCAAATAAATATTAATTCACATAAGTAGCACGTATATTAGCGACTAGCTATCAAATCGGTGCCAATCGAAATAATAAACTCTCGCGTATTCCAAATACATCAATTTTTTTCAACTTACTCAAACAGTGTATAACGTTGCGGGGTGAATTCGTGCATTCAAGTATTATGACTACTCGAACACTTCCCTTTGGGCATGCGAAATATCGTACTTTATTATCCGTCCTCGACTTCACTCAAGGCAGAGTTGCAATTATCTTTCCCATGGCTGGCCCTCGGATTCATTTCAGGAGCTTTGTTCGGGGAAACATTTATCCGGATAAAAGGAAACTGACTAAGCGAATTCTTGCCCTGTTCAGGCGAGAACGTAGCAGTGTGCACGACGAGTTGCGTAATCGAGCCACGTGTCGCGGTTGACAGGTTTTGCAAAACCATCGCGTAACCATCGTCGTACGCCACAATGATTACCGGTTGCTAACATTCTAAAACTGTTGTGCGCCGTTGTTCGCAACGATATACGGCCAACAGTTATTATAATGCGCAACGAGAGTAAAGCGTCCGCGAGCGGGCGCGAGCTAATTACGATTGGAAGAATGCAAAACGCGTAAAATGCGTCAGGGTAATACGAGAGGCGAAACTAATTTGGCATTGCGTAGTTGTTCGGTCACTTTTTCTGGAAGTGCATGTGTTATCTATGATATGCGGTCTCGAAATTAAACGTTTGGTAGCATTTACTGTCACATCATAGACGTCACTGATATTATAATACACACATATTAAATTACAGAGACATCGGAACAACTTTTGTTACTTGAGCTTAAGAAGAAATGTGGCGTAAAAGTTAATTTTTGGCAGGATTAACTGGTATTGGGTTAATAAATCAATTAGTAAAATTTAAAATTAGTAAAACACATACTGTAGCATTCCTCTAATCATATGCTTGTCGCGTTCACTGTCATATTATACACGTCCCTGTTATCATCGCGAATCACCGTTTCTTCAACTGCAATTAAACTGTAACACTTCAAACTCCATCGACATGAGAGCAACTTTTGCTATTTCAATGTAGGAACACGACTTAACTGACGCCTCAGCATAATCGCCTCACCGAACGACCTTCTTAATTCTCAACCGTGTTTTACAATTATTAGCGTTCCCCTCGCATACGCGCTACATATTCGACAATAATGACATATAATAATCGTGCGACAAGGACCACTTGATTTTCCGTCCCGCGAGTCTTGGTCCGATGCGATTGTCCTAGGAAAGTGCACACGTTTCTTTCCCTCTCCCTGTGCCACCATTCGTTTCTCTCCCTTGCCGACCCCAAGCGCTAACGGAGCTAAAACCCTTGGGGACCCACGTGTGCACGAAAAATGGTGAAAGGGTCTAGCGACCTTCCTCTCTCCTCTCTTCTGTCTCCCCGGCGAAGAAAGGGGCCGTCAGTGTAAATAGAGATCGCTCCTGATTTTGCGGTGACGCTTTGTGGCTCTCTCGTCGGGAAGGTACATACACTCTATCTGTGCTCATCATCGCGATCAGCGATCTGGTGATCGTTCACGTGGCAGGATGAATGATAGATAAACTGCCGCGCACCGTCGGTTTCTCCCTATCGTCTGATTTATGGTCGTATCAAATGACCGTTGCAATCGAATTAGATGGCCATTTTATAAACGATGAAATGACGCGTGGTGGTCAACGTTTTGTGCTACGCGCTGAATATTTCATTGTGCGCTCGTGTAAATATGCGGATACGCGCGCGTATGCACGGAGAATAGATTGTGTGCGGTGAACGTTGATGTGGTGAGTTGGAGTAGATTGCGTGTTATATGGATTGCGCGGACGGCTTTTTAATACTATTTTCTACGTTATCGGATGCAAGTTTTATACTGTTATGTTGTCATGTCTAGTAAGTGGGATGGGTAAGCGATAGTCGGACCATATAGGTGCAACACTTATACTTGTAACATAAGTGACTGAGCGTATCACTATCAAACGTTCAACTACCAAAAATCCTATTAACCACTTAAAGTTCGACGCTTCGTTGCACAACTCCAAGGGCCACCTATTCAAGCTATACGAATAATGCCTCTCAAGTACGAAACATTGTGTGTTACATGGATTGCCAGGATGATTTTTTAATAGTATTTTGTACGTTATCGGATGCAAGTTTTATACTGTTATGTCACCGCGTTTAGAAAACGTATACATTTAACATAAATGACTAAGCGCATCACTGTCAAACGTCTATCCACCGAAAAATCCCATTAACCACCTAAAGTTCGACGTTTCATTGCACAACTCCAAGGGCCATCTACTCAAGGTGGAGCCATACTGCCTGACGAGTAGCAAAGGATCAAACGAAACTAAAAAGATTTTCAGCCGCGTTTCGAATCGTCGCGAAGCCGTGAACGCGTGAAATCGAGGATGAGTGAGTGTCGATCGAAAACCACCGCGGGGTGTAAAGCATGATTCGAGGTCCAATCGGCGCCGGTAGCTAACTGTTAAGCCACCGTCGGCACCAAGAGAAGAGAAGGAAGCAGGTGGCGAGACTTGTCGCGGCTTCGTTAAACGCTGATTAGTCTGTGAAATTAACCCGCGAGTTGCCGGGCGATTTATCGACAATGTGACGTGACGGGCATGATGAACGCGTTGGCCGCTTTTGGCGGGAGCGAGGCCCTCTTCCTTTCATTTTTTTTTCGGATGCCTTCTTGACGGGAAATAGACGAGCGTACGGTGCGTCGAACGTGATGAGTAACGTTCCTGGTGGCGGACGGTTAGGATCCGTTTGCTTACGTGACGAGAGAATTATGATGTGGGTAATGACGGTAATAATGGTGTGAGTACATGGTGGACCGTGGTGGTCTAAACAGTCCAGATAAATAAAGTGACATGCTACAATGTTCACGTAATATGATATTGTAGCACATACTGTAATGTACATATCATGTTTCTTGGCGGCGGCCCGAACGTGCTTTTGGGTATGGATGTAATGTTTTGCTTTTAACATAACGGACGTAATGATATTGCTAGTGTAACTTGTGCGCGATAATGAGTAATAACCAGTTTTTAGTATTAATGCAAAATGTAATAACACTGAACAACACTGTACCAAAAAAATCTGGAGCAGTAACTACGTTTTGGTAGTAGTTAGTATTTCAGATAGAAAGTAAAATTATTGAACGTAAACATTAATACGATTCGTGACAACTGATGGCGTTATACAGTAATATTTTCCAATAAAAAATTTCCCGCGTTTGCTCGCGCGAAGACAATGTTACAATGCTAATAATAAAAGTAATAGTAATAATGATCGACGATACACGACACGTCAGATATGTTACACGGTATACACTAGTTTTGATGAAAGCAAACGGACAGTCGCGTGTCACCGGTGATATTTTCCACTAGTGAAGAGTTACGTTTAGTTCACATACGTGATGACAAAGTTACGACCCAAGTAATAAGAGTAATATTAATAATGATCAAGTATGCACCGCGCAATTGTGACAGGCGTGTGTCACGTTTCTTTTTCCTTGTCGAGAAAGACGGAAAAATACAAACGCGTGTCGTGACACGCGTATATCAGCTATTATGGTAATATTTAGTCATAATGAATAGTCTGACTAGACTCACTTATGCAATGACAGAATTATGATAACAATAATAACAGTAGCCATAATGATGACATTCGCTGACCACGATGTAAGGAGCCCGGTGATCATTATAAAGCTTGATGGTGATGGCGACGTCTTTATATCGGGGAAGAAAGTATTAATGATAATGACAGCGACCATAAACCTGACGACGATGCGCTTAACGATAATGACTGCCACTGTAGGAATAATGATAATAATGGAAATTACTATATTCGCGTGATAGTGTACCAGATGTTCAAAAGTATTGTAATAATGACGTTTTCGGAGCGGAGAATTTTTGGCATCATATTATTAACAGCCGACGCCAAGAATTAAAGATTAGCAATAATTTTTCTGGTACTCATAATGTTATGAATGGTCCAAACGCAGTGACTGCGATAATTTTTCGACCGTCAACCATAAACATTAGCTAATCCGACAGCTATGACGACTAGAAAGTTAACGATTATTAGAAAATGAATTACGGGATAATGATTAGAAAACTGACGACGATGACGATAATAATGATGACGACGATGGTAATGATGATGATGATGATTCGATCCTATCAGCCTAAGAGGCCCTGTACCTGCCCTTTCCCTTTCGTAATCCACCGTGCGTCCCATCTCATCTCTTCCACGCACGGCAGCTGGTAGGTGCCTGGGAGAGAATCCGGCCGATTCTTTATCTCCTCAATTATACAATCCCCTTTCTAATTGGCCAACCGTTCGACCACCCGAACGAAAAAGGAAGAAGGATAACGGGCCCGAAGTGGATTCCACTTCGCGCCACTTCGTGACTACTAACTCCTGCGCAACGTCCTGCGCAACGTCCACGCGTCAGGATTTTTATCCTACCGTTTCCCTTCTTTTTATTCTGTCTTCGCGAGACGTCTTTGCCATTCGTGCATGGGCTTCTTTAAATCCTGTTACTATGTTGCGGAGTGCGTGTTGTAATTTTCTCACGGTTGGCTGCGTTTCGAGTAAGGGATTTTGGGGCAGAAAGAGTACCCCGTATTAGTGTCATTATAAGATGAGGAACTGGAAGAGCATAATGAGCTTTCATCTTCGAGTTTTCGTGTTCCTACAAGTGGTAGTTTCATTTTTCTTTCTGTCTATCACATGGGCATATAAGTGCTAGTTCGTAAAAATAATAAAAAATATTTCTTCGTATCCTGCCTTTATTTTAGACGACGGGTTGATGGGTAAGTGTAATTCATCGGTAATGAATACAATCTTATGCGCGGAAGCAGTTAGTTTGCAAGGACTTAATCCTCGAGACAACGTAACAACAACGACAACGCGCTCGCTACTTCCGAGAGATTCTCTTTTCGAACTTCTTTTTATAGAAAAGTCTAACAACAAGCTATTAGACCTTTAGAGCGCGAACACTTTTCGGCGTGATTATGCGACGGTTGCGTGACTAAAAAATACTTCATTTACATACAGAAAACGTGAGAACCGTTTGGGATTTTGCCGGTGGAAACGCTAAGCGCATTCGTCCACTTTTGTAACCAATGTTGTACTATTTCGAATTTCCTTGCTTCTCTTATTTTTAACTATCAAAACGATTCACATCGTAATTACAGTTTGTTGACAAAATTTTGAACTCACTTCCGTTAAAATCATGTCAGCAGTGATATTAAGGCATGTAGAAGTTTGTTATGAAAGAAGTCAATTAAATGTCAATCTAATCCTGCATCCTTGGTAATAATCCAAAAAACCGTTCGGCTTTTAGTTAATCATTGCCTTGTTACATACGCTATTGTACCAATACGCCATTCGATCAGTTGCATCGAACAACTTTGCTAATGAGTTCGTACGCAGGAAAGCTGTCATGGCAGGTCGAAAAACGAGAGAAAATAATGGAAAAGTTTATATACGACGCGGGGCGATTTTTGGTTTTCTGAAAAAATGTCTCGTGACCGCCCTTGAGTGTGGAGGAGATCGCGGAAATTAGAATTTCAAGCGGGGAAGCGGCAATCTGCGGTGAGCGTGGATCGGGCTTAAGCTGGCCGACGGCTGCCCGCGAAACCGCCATTCATTAAAGCTGCAGGCCGTGGGTACGTACTCGCGCGAGCGCGGTAAAACTGAACAGCGCCCGGCAAAACTGGTCATTTATACGCAAACTTCATAATTGAAGATCACATTAGAGTCTCGCGACTCGCGTGGTTTCGCCGAAATCTAATGGCCAGGCATTTAGCGAGCGTCGCTGTGTAATTTACGCGGACTTCCGACTTCTTTCCCACATCACCTATGGACGTCCTCAATTTCCACTTAATCGCGCGTTCAAATCGTGTCTAAGAATCGGCGTACTTTTGCGATCACTCTTCGCAATCTGTAATTTGGCATTGCACGAATTCGCTAATAACGGTTTCATAATTCTGCAGCTGCGCGCCGTACGATATAATGTGTAGAATTGAAATTGAAATTAGGCATCGAATCGAAGCAAGGCCAGTTACGTTACCGCATCATCCGTCGCAACGATCGCGTCTTACACTTCACGAGTTTACCCCGACAATATCGAAAACTGGATTAACCTGAATGGAGTATCCGCCGCGTCCAATCCGCATCAATAAAGCAGGCTGCGGCGTACGGACCGTCAGTTTCTTCCGGTAAGCTCTTGGCGACAAGTAAAATGACTCTTCCATTGAGGACCGCGAAACGGGAAAATCCGAATCAGCAATTACAGTTCCCTCGAATGAAATGAATTACCGCGCCAAGGGCGGCTGATTTAAGTAATGCGATGTTTTTTCGCGGAAAACTGCGAATCCGACGTCCGCGAGTATAAACGCCGGCATAAACGCGGGCATAAGTGCGGGTATAAACGGCGTCTGCACCTGTGGATCGAGCTCAAGCGCGAGCCATTCTCGCCATTCATTACCGTCGCGTTTTCCTAGGAACGGGGCCTCGTGATCGCGAGATGTGGAAAGCGCCGAGAGTGCAGGGTAGTCGCGTCGCGAGACAAAGAAAGAACGGAGTAGGAAGAGGAGATTAACGGTCCACGTCACAGACACTTTTTCTATCGCGCCGACTTCTTCGGATTATGGCTCTTTAACCGGCCTATGCGCTTTTCATGGAGTTTTACAGTCGTCACGCGCAAGCATCACTTCTTCCGAGGAACGCTCGTGGTTTGTTTGCCACGGAGTTGCAAGTATTTTCAGGCGTGAACACGTTTACAGCGACTGCGATTGAGAGCGTTGACACTTCGACGGCCGCTGTCATGTAGATGCGACTGTGTCGACCGGCTGTTAACCATCGGCATCACGTAGACGTGACTTTCCTTTGTTAATACTTTGGCTGCCATGATGGTCACCGGTGACCGACGCAAGAGATTTTACTGAAGATCCAAAATATTCGCAATGGGTAGCAATTATTATTTTATAATGCAATTATTGTTAGAATAGTGATGCGATCCTTTGGTCTCCACTACCTGCACATTATTTATATTTTGTATAATTCAGTCAAACGCTGTAGTATTTCATAGCATCGCCGTTCTAATATAGTAAAATAAGCTTGGCAGTCAAAGCGTTAAAGAATAGTTCAGACTAACCAATCGGATCTTAAAAACTCTAAGAGACATCAGTGTTGAACATTTGGCACTTTAATGGTCGCTGTCGCATACGCGTTATTTAGATTTGCCGAGAATAATAACGTCTGCGACAACAAATGCTGGAAGGTCGATGCGGAAGCGCGTAGGTGTCGTTCAGTGAAATGCGCGGCAATCAAAGTATAAAGCAGTCACGGCGATGAATTTTGGATGATCTCGGTTTATCTTCCACGATTCTAGTATAACAAAAATCTCAGGCACAATGGAATGTGATGGTGAAGAATTTTTAAATCAATTATACGCGGATGCTTTATCTTATTGTCCGAGTCATTTTGATATCAATTGTAGTAATCATTTTGATCGGCAAATTTAAAATAAATTTGTTGCCTCCTTGAATCTTGTGTTTCGCACATACATTTCTCCGAAAAATATTTTGACGTCACTATAGGATTTTGTCCAAAATAACAGCATATTTCGTAGCTGACACGTAAGCGGGGCAAAGGATGTTTTAGGAAAATGAAGAAAACGACGATGGCGTGGAATAATTATGGCTAGAATATTGTTGTAACGGAAGAACGCGCAGGGCGAACGGGAGTGAAAAAAGGGAGGGAACATTTTTCCCGGGCGTTTCCGCGGAGCGACTCCTACTGCTGCAGGAACACATTCGAGTGCAACAATTACCCATCGTAAACGCAGTCCTCTCCCTCTCCCTTTCAACTGTTTCGCTCGAGATTGATATATAAAGGGGCATTTTTTTCACTCCTCTCGACCCCTATACGCGGCACCATTTCTATTTCCCCTTCTGCCTGTTTTTCGGTCCCACTGCGCTATCGCCTCTTCCCATTTTTACTTCTGTTTCTGCACGTTTTTTCGTTACCGCATCATCCCAAGATTTTCTCCATTTTCTCCCTTGCTGTAAATTCTTTTCCGACGCCTTCGTTATATCTTTCTGCGTCTGCTTCGCACTGTCGCTTTTCTGCTTCTTTTCCGATGTCGAACACTGTACTTTGTGTTCTTTTATGTCTTTCTGTGAACTTGTTCCTCCTTTTCGCACGTTCTAGCTTTTTCTTCCAAATTCTTTTTCCGGCGGCTCCATTCTTTTCCGTCCATCTTTCCGCATACGCGTTCTCCTCCTTTACATCACGTTCCTCAATTACTCTCCTTCTCATATCACAACTCGCCGTCTCTTTTTGCTCTCCTTCCTCTCACGATTGCACATGGACCTGCCTTCAGCTCGAGACAAACGGAGTGTCAGTGCGAACGCAAGAAGGAAGAGTGGTCTCAAGGGGTGAGTCGGGCTTGAAACGGGGTGAAAAGGGGGTGAAAAGGGGTGTTCCCGTCAGGAGCGTACTTATCGCGAGCGTAAATCGGAAGAGTGCCGCCATTTTCCATTCGTCGACTCAAAGTGGAAGTCGCTCGAAAATCGGCCCCCAAAGGAAATTGCTCCGAAATTATAAAGCAATCATCCTTGATCGAGCCAGTCCGGTTCTTTAACCGCAACCGACCGGTAACAGAGTCCGTTTCCAGCCCTTTTAATGCTCCGGAATTATCGTCACGTTCAACGTCTCGTAACGCTTCGTGGAATTAGCCTCCAATGGCGTTAGAAACACCCTTAATACTTTCATACCGCTTCTCGTCGAGTTCAGAACTTTTCTGTGGGTACTTACAAAAATGGTCTTGCGATAGTTCGTGATTTGTATGATTCGTGAAAAGTGCAATACGAGCTTTCGCTCGTTTGTTAAGTGGAAAGGTTTGAGAATTTTCACTGGCACTTCGTCCTAAGATTTCTTATGACATTTGTAAAGGTTCTTTTTTTATACTGAGACCTTATCCCACTAAACATTATTGAAGGCATTACGTCAGAAACTAGTTTTGCCGTGCCAAGTAAGGTTCGCACTCTGCTGAAACACGATTTGAAGAATTTAAATAAAAACACAAGGAAGTAAAAGCGAAAAGGAAGGAACTGACGCGCGAAGGCGGTACGTCCACAGAGAGAGGGAGAGAGAGAGAGAGAGAGAGAAGAGCGACGACACAATAAATTTTTACTCGTTAAAGCCTCAATTACGGGCACCGCTTTTTGCGAAGTACGCCGGCGGCACTTCAAAAAAGCGCGACGAGAAAGAAGCGGAACAAAAAGCTTCGGGAACGGGAAGAAGAATGCGAGAATTCGCGCGCGAAACCGATAATTCCTTCTGCTCCCTTTTGCGGCCTTTCACTTCCTCTTTTCATTCTCTTAATCGTCGATATCGTGAGCGATATTCGTCGCATTGACGAACTAACCGCGGATCGAAATCTCCCGCTACTCTTTCTCTAATCGGATTTTTTCACCATTTCGGGCAGGTGTAGCAGATCGGCTAACGAATTTATGACATTTCGCGTAATGTAATCCCTATATTTCATGTGCACTTCGTAATTGACGATAAAACTAAAAACAGCAGTTTCATTGCGGTTAACTAAGTCGAAAGCGTAGAACGACTTCCCTGCCCGGCACTTTATTTTCAAAGGGATTAAGAAAATAACGGAATAGTTTAAAATACCCAAAGCATTAATCAGCACCTCGAAGCGAAAAAGAGGACACAACAGATTCTCCAAGCAGTCACATAACACCCGAAGGTTCATCAAATTAATATTCACACCGTCATACGAACCTCTGAATATTTCGGTGAAACCAGATTACCCACACTCTCAATATCCCGACTCATTTACCGCACTCCGCTCCTCAGCACAAAATAACCACTCGAAAGATTTCCTCGACATAAACGACGCCACAGGAGAACTTACGCCATTCGAAATCTATCTGGGAAAAACACTGACGCAATTTCAGTTTTCGCGCGTTACCGCACAAAGCCGCTGATATCCGCGGAGTATCTGAAGAGTATCCAGGAACCCGGGGATTTCTGTTTACGCGCGGGAGTGGACGATCGTGAACGCCAAACAGCAGGCGTAGCTTTTGTCGAGTTTTCGCGAGGCGTAGGGGGTCGCTGCCAGGCCCGACTGTAAATCGTGACACCACCTTCTCGCGACGGACCCCTCTGGCCGGATCCAGAAGGGGTGGCAGAAGGGGGCATCGAGTAGGGGGTAGTTTTGGCGATGGCGGCCACGTACCGTCGTCTAACCCTCCAAGGGGAAGATTTTTTTAAGCTGTGACGCTCAATGGCGCGCGCGCAGCCCCCAAAAACGGGGCGAGTTCGGATGCAAAGGAAAGACAAAAAGACCATCTGCCCCCTCCGGGAGGACACTTTCAACGGTTTCCGCGAAACCTACGCTTTTCCGTCAAAATTACGAATCATGCGGCGTAATTGACACGGCTGTTTCTACGAGAGCAGTGGGGGAATTTTTGGAAGTGACGTTGATGAGGGAACGTTTTCGGAGGGGGCTAATTTGGATAATGCCGAGTTCGGTCCGGAGGGAGTGGAAGTTTCTGTGAATTCGCTTGATACGAACTAACGAACGACGTGACGGACGGTTAGACGAAATTTGATTTTGGAACAGCGGCGGGGTCGTCAGATGGAAATCATTGGTATTTTGATTCGGGCGGTTCGGTACTTTCTAATATTGGAATGGAAAGGATTTGGCAGATTTAAGAATGTGCCAGTTTTCCGCTCAACAGATAATAGCGTCACGATTGAATTAAGAGACTGCGGCTAAAATGAGAAACCCTGTAAAGCGATTTTTATATAAACATCACATTTTATTGCTGATTCTTAATCCGCGACGGTAATTTTAACGCCAGCAAAAAACGAAGTTTTATCAGTCCGTCGATATCATATTAAAAACAGCTTTCGTTAATACGCGATACCGACATACAACAAAACCCCGAACCAATCGCCGTGCTACAGATATTCAGCTATAATTATCAGCCGTAACAAGAAACTCTTTATACGCTTATCGCCGATCCGCGCGCAGATCTATATCCAATCACGCATCTCTCACACGCACGTAATCCTTAAATCCGCGTCACTCGTCCTTGGAAGAAGATCTCGCCATTGCCTCTTATAATTCAGCCGTAATCACGGCTCGCAATTATCAAAATAATTATTGAAATTGCCGAGTCCGACGTGAAAAATCGCGGGCGAAAAATTCGCGGAACGTCCGTGCGCAAGCGTATTCAACGCACGGGAAGAAAGGGTTTCCGCGAGGAAGGGGGGAAAAAAGAAACGTGCGCACGTCGAGAGCGTCGAGAGCGTCGAACGAATCGAGCACTGATCGAGAACCGCGGCAGGTGAATGGCACGTGCGTAATCGGTGAAAGGAGAACTCGCGGGGAACGGAGGCAAAAAGAAGGAAGGAAATAGAAAAGTCGCGGCGAGAGAGACCGAGAGAAGAGGGCTCAGGACGTGAACGCGACTTGAAAGGGGCTCGACGAGGAAGGAAGTACGTCGAGTAAGGACGAGAACGGAAAATGGTGGGGGATTGGGTGCCTGTACGTGGAACAAGATGGAAAAATCTCTGTTTTCCTCAAGTCACGTCCGACACATGTAAGAATGAAAGATTCGACCGCGTGAAACAATGACAAATAGCGACATTGCCGGGATATTTATATTTTTCTACGCAATTCTGTGGGCGAATGGAAGACAAAGAGAGGGATTGCATTTTTGGAACATCGTTCGCGATATAATGGAAAATTCTGTTCCAGGGCTTGGGACTGATAGCGCATAAATAAGAACGGTGATGACATGAATATGTATAAAAGAGGAAACAAAGTAGTAGTTGCATTTTCTGGCCTTTCTCCTCAGTGGAAGTGCTGTTTGACTAGCAGTTTCTTTGAGAAACGTTTATACGAGTAAGAAGATACTGTTCTGACATTTAGGAAAGGTGCGTTGTGACTAATGAAGAAAGTTGAGTTTAAGAATTGCGTGTTGCCCTAAATTACGTGCACTATACACAGCTGCGATATGAGGGTTTGCGGCCATACTAGTCAATAACAGGATAATTACTTATGTTCCAGGAACCATTTACGAGAATATCGGGAAGATGTCGTACGATGAGTAACCATTATAGTAACAAAGCCTTACGTAATATCTCATTTCACGGAGCTGCAGTCCTTTAACCGCGCCATACGCGCATACATAATATCATTTAATATAGTCGCCTCGCCACCTATTACTTAATTGATACAAGCAAAAGTACCGCAACCATAATTTACTTCGTAAACCGTGCTGAAAAACTTGATTCTGCAGTGAAAAATGTGACGAACCGTATCGCGCTATCTAAATCAACGACAATATTGAATGAACACCGGTGCAGTTATTGTTCGCGCCGCCAGCCGAGCGAGATAAACACTTTACATAAAAGTGTCAGGTCTCGCGCGCTCGTTTCCCAATTAAGTATCGACATTCGGGCAGCGTTAACTTATCGCGTCCCTATCAAAGAGCGGACACCCAGGGGCCCAAAGGCAGACGTGTCCCGCCTGAAAGAAAGATAGTCGCGCCGATCGATCGCATTCTGCATCACACATCGCGCGCATATCTCTCGCGACAGGTTATCCCAGCGTCACTCAAACATCGTCGCTAACAGTATCGCGCGCATAACAGTAATACCGGACATCTGACAAAGAAACGAAAATGCAAATACGTGTCCGCGCGACATAAAGAACCAGCGTGGAGCGCGTGAAAGGCGAAAGAGAGGGGAAGACAGAGAGACATGTTGATGGAAAGAATGGAAAAGGATGGGAAACATCGGGCTGCAGGTGGAAGGGGGCAAACGTACGTGGATTCACATACATCGGCGCATGCGTGTGCACGCGATCAAGAGGGAAAAGAGGGAAATAGATGGCGGACAGGAGGAAGGGAGAGGCAACGTGGAGCAAGAGGGAAGGTAGGGAGGAGCCGACGAACGGGAGGGAAATAAACCGAGAAAACTGCTCGCTGATATTCGTCGAGAGGAAAGAAGAAAATGAAGTGGGAGGGGGAGTGTGGAGTCAGGATGACGAAGAGGCGGAGAGGTACGGAAGGGGAGGGGAAGGGGGTATAGGATGCTGATGAGGACGACGCTAACGATTCCTTAATGAAAGCCGAAGCATCCCGCCGAAGCATCCCGCCGAAGCATCCCGCCAAAGCGAAAGAGGGAGCCTAGTATTTCGCGGAAATTCTTTTGCCACCCTGTATATCAAATGTGCGGGCCTTAGATAAATGCGTGTACACACGCGAGCGCGTAAGTGGTCCGATGCGGTGCGAACGGCAAGAATTACAGGAAATTCATTTCATCTTGTTACCGCGTTTTCATGCGGGTCTTTAGCTCGAGTACTGGAAAAGGTGGAAGGTGTATCGGGTGGAAGTATCGGTTCGTACTTCGTTAATATATCATCATCCTAGAAAATGTCCAAATATAGCTAACAGGCACTTTAATATTCAATTAAGACCAAGTGCGGCTGTCTTACTTCATGTGTAAATAGTACCTAATTCCTAACATAAGAAAACATTCGAGTCTATAGCACCCCTTCTTTATTTCTCAAATTACGCAGGAAAAGATTATCATATTCGAGATTCGATTTCGGTATAAGTTATTTTCTTACCATCAAGTACGTTCTTTAAAATATTAAATATAAAACAAAACTCAAAAATTCCTTATCATTTAACATTAATTCTTTCAACTAATGTCTTGCGTTTTCTGACATAAGACGTGCGCGAGTTAAGTTTAATTCGACAATAATTCAATTTTAAACTCGTCAAAGCTATTTCCTTCCTGTAGAGGACGTTTTTTTCTCCTTCCCATAACCATAAATGAACAGCATGCCACCGAAAATAGATGCGCATGGAACATCTTCCATTTTTTTCCCTCCCCCACTGGGGCACTTTTTTACCTACGGATGGCAGAAGCGCCGAAGAGTACGCCGTGCCATTAAGGGGCGAACAGGATTTCGGGCACGTATCGATTTACCCCCTGAAAATTATTTTAAGTCCATACGGCACGGATCGTCGATCGTCCCTGTTTCAATGGCAACGTGTTCTTAAGAGCTTCAGTTTATTTTTGACCGAATGACATTCAGTAACTAGAATCACTCTGACGATTTAGCATCAAGCCGGCTCCCAGTTTTCTAGCCATACCAGGCTTTTCATCTATTACTCGATCAAATAATTACAGTTTCTTGAATTCACAGAATTAACAAAAGCATATTCTGCTGAAATTGTATACCTCCGCTATAGCTATAGTTAATTTGACCACTCATTTTGCAGCATTAAGAATGTTAAGAGTCAGATTTGAACCGATTTTTGACCGAATTACAACTGGATTAATAATTTTGCGGCATTAAGAATGTCAGGAGATAGATTTGAACAATATCTTAGTTCCTTTACGCACTCATCATCGGGAGAAGGACCGATGCTAATCGAGCGTTCAATGAAACTCTTAAACCTTTGCCCGTTAACAAGTCGTTTCGCTTCGGAACGTCTTCCATTCGTCAGAGGTTTAATTTTCCACAGGTTCCGCCGTATTTTCCGCTATCACGCCTGCCGCAATATTATTTTCCTCGCAATTTCGTCGGGCAACCGGCTCGATCATCCGCTTTTCTTATCATCGAGCCAGAGCGGTCGAAAAATTTGCCGTCACGGCTGGTAGGATCTCAGGTTCGTCCCGGGGTAAAATCAACGTCGACTCGTTATCGGGGGGGCGAGTATCGGTGCGGCCCTTCCGCTTTTTAACATTTTCAGTGGGGAAAGTCTTGTAGTTCGTCGCTCGGCGCAGGACAAAGCGTCGAGACTGGCGCGAGTTTTTTCCCGTTCGCCTCGTTGTCGTTTCTGCTACAATGAAAATGCGCCCTCTCCCCTGCACACCCTCACTTTCCCTCTTTCGGCCTCTCGCCGGAGACAAAAGGATTTTCCGACGCATCGAGTTACACGATCTCCGGGGCCGGGCACAAACGGAACGAAACGAAACTAGCCCGCAACGAAAGAGTTATTAAAACAAACTACGGGCGAGGATTAACAATGTTTCCATGTCCGCCGTCTCGCTTGTTCCTCTGTCTCTCAAACCCTCGGTTCGCCTTCTCTACTTTCTGCGCGTGCCTCTGTCTCCGTCTCCCTCTCTCCTCTCTCCCGAGATTTTTTTTTCTTTCTCATCCAGTACACTTTTGCTCGCTTTTCTCTGTTACACGCGCGCATCCACGCCGAGCGAGTAATTTGAAAAGTTAATAAAAAGCTTTCTCTATTGCTTCAGCGTGCATACGGGGAGCGGGATATTTGGAAACGCCCACGCATTCGAGATAAATATTTCACGTGCTCCTTGCCGTCCGCTGTCGCTCTGTCCAAGCGGCCGATGAAATTAACGAGATCTGATACTGATTTACAAAGGTGCGCGCACGATCGATTTGGATTATGGACGCTAGGCGATCGTCGCTGAACGACCGATTTAGTCGCGTTATTATTTGGCAGGACTTTCGCAGTCGCTTTTTTCGAAAGTGCAACGCGTTACCAGTTCCAGAGTGTAACGAGTGATTTAAACTATTCACGGAACTGCTCGGAAAAAATTTCTACGCGCTTAATTGGAAATCTATTTCACTCGCACGTGCGGAAGTCTATTTTGCGTGTGTGCGATTAATTT
Organism: Cryptocheilus praepositus; assembly: GCA_033815515.1. Classification (NCBI taxonomy): domain Eukaryota; kingdom Metazoa; phylum Arthropoda; class Insecta; order Hymenoptera; family Pompilidae; genus Cryptocheilus; species Cryptocheilus praepositus. The sequence continues at coordinate 582,792 of JAWWQZ010000314.1, forward strand.
GTTTCGTTTGAATTATAAACTTTTTACGTGTATCGTCCGGTCGTAATGAATATCGTTTATCTGCACGGCATACGCGAAAACTACTGGGGCAACGTGCAACGAGTCTATTTGAATATATGGAACGAAAGCATTGAACAAAAGCTTTCGTATATGAGAATTTGTTAGACATACATCTGCGCAAGGGTAGCTGTGCTTTTCGATGTAAAATAGATCATATCCCAATTTTATTGTTTTTCAATATAATTTATCATTTCTGATCCTTACTTTTGGCAACTCAAAATTTCCTCATTTTTGTGAAGTAACTTTGTACTTCATTGAATGCTCTAACGTCACGTCTTGCTATTTTCTAACCTCTGACATTTCACATCCGGTTGTACGTCAGTGTTTCTTTACAAATCATTATTTTGTCTATTGCATCTATTATTTAATACTTTCAAATCGAACCGGTTGGAATTCACAAACTTTCAGTCCGCGGTCCAGTTTCCTTCCCGTCATTCATCGTAGGCCCAATCTTGTGGACATTGTGCCGTACAATATACTCGGCGCACCCTCGATTTAATCGTCTTCATCGTCCCAACATTAAAAGAACATTATCTCCCGCTCGTTGGAAATAGTTCCACATTGACGAACGGCAACAAAAGCCGACGATTTGTCGCGTCCTATCTCCCGAGCCACGAGGAGAACGAACGCGCACAGTGGTTTTCTTCGTGCGTTACGGAACACGAGACGGCCGAAGGACTTTTTAACAGGTCCAGTTTCAGAATCTCACTGACGCATAAATGGCATTACCCGGCGGCGACGAAAGGAAGGTCCTCGTTCATCTTTTTTTACAATCGCTACGCGAGCACGCCTTCACCCTCTTACATCTATCTTCCTCTCTCCGGACTGGCCATTCAGAATTTTGTACAGAAAGGAGTGCAGTAGGAGAAAAGAGAAGGAAAATCGCAAGAGAGATGCATCGGCAAGAGTCGATTGTATCGTTTATTTCTGTCCCTTGGACCCACCGGCCGATTATTTTTTTCTCCTCTTTCAACCTCCGCCCCCTACTCCTTCCTGCGCCGAGCCCTTATTGTGACAGCGACATTGTCGTCCACTTCTGGAAAATTGCGCACGATGAATGCACTCTTAAGAACGTGGGGTCAGTCGATCCTCTCTCCGATTCTGCCGCTTTCTTTCCTCCGTCCCATCCTTCCACTTCGCGTTCCGTCTTCGTCGCCCAAAGGATCCATCCGCAGTTGATCCCCAGAGAAGTCCCGAACACGGGCTCCGACGGGGAAATTGCGAAAGATCCATCACGGCGAAGTTCGAATGAAGTTATTTTAACTTCGTGGAACTGCGCGCAGAAGGTGGGATTTTTTTCGCGTGTGACGAATTGCGACTGCACCGGAATAACGGAATAGCAGTGACCGATAATGTGTATCGGGTTGCCGGTCGGTCGGTTCTAATTAAATTTCATTCGGAAAAAATGGACTGACAATTTGTAGATAATTTTTGACGCTTTTATCTAGTGAAATAAATTTTTACGTTGCCTACACTCATCGGCCCTATCCGCCGGAAGTTCGTTCCATTACCGGGGAGCTAAGAACGAGCAAAGAAACAACAGACAACGTCGGGCATCGAAAGAAATCGCGCGCGCGTTCCGTCAATGTAATGCGAGTCACTCTGAATTCCGAATCGAATCCGAAGTTGCAATTCGATTCGCGTTGAGTGAAGTTTTCGCGTCGTAACGAGAAAGAACGCGCGCGCACACCTTTTGCAAAGTTCCCGCGAGGAACAGAGTCGGTGCTCCTGCATCTTATTCTTGGGAGCAAGGAAGGTCCGCGAGAGAAAACGTTCTTCGCCCGTCGCTACACGGAGATTTCAATTCGCGAATTGAAGCCTTACAGTTTTTACGTTTTTTTTTCTTATTGAGCATTGCCTTGTGTATTATAAATCTACGTTTTGTTTACTCTTTTGTTTTCTTTGCGATAGAATGTGTAGCGAATTGAAGTAGTTGCAGCAGGTAAACTGTGTCTGTAGGTAAAATGATAAGCTACAATTATCATAACACATTGCGAAAGTACATATCAAAAGATAATTTTGATCTTCTAGCAACTTATGATGTAGCATTTCTTGCAATGATCGTAACATGTTACGAAAGTATAAGTCAAAACATAAATTCAATCTTCCAGCAACGTAATGTAGGCATCATACATTATTGCAAGTGTTTTCATTCCCACCAAGTATTCGTTTCCACAAGTATCGGAAACGTACGTGCTGTTGCCATACGCGGCTCTCCAATACGTTAACTGGCACATAACAAAATAAGCAGAACTCGAAGAATCGAGTATTCTGGCTGCGAGCAATTTTGTACGGCGCGAATGAGAAAGGAGGAAGAGAAGAAAGAAAGATTACGCGACCGATCTCTCAACGGCTCGCCGCTCTGATTATCGTCTTGAACCCGCATGGCCATTCGTGGTCACTGCGCCGGTTTCGCTAAACGCACCCGACCCGCGATAGAGTTCGATGCTACCGTCTTTGGCCAGAATATTCAACGCCGCGCGAGAGAGCAAATCGCCGATGCAAACGACGGCAAGCTAAGAATCACCGGAAAGAAATTGGACGAAGCGCGAACGACGGCGGGCGAAAATTTCGCCTAGAAATATACCTCGCATCCTCCTCGGAAGCGTCCGTAAGAGATTGCTTAGGAGTAGAGTTTAGACACACTTGGTCGTGCGAATTTCTGGGACGTTCGGTGTTCAGCAAGAAACTGAATTTTCATACACAGAAATCGGACGGCAGTTGAAACTTCGTTGGGAGAAAAATCATCAAAATATAAGAAACTGCGACATTATAAGGAAAGTATATTTCGCAGCAGGAGTTTTGCGGAAAAAAGTTTCGCCGCAGTCACCATTGCGTGAGGAAAGACGAAATGAAGTAGTTAAATGTTAACGAGACGCTTAAGAGGAAAGATTACAGGAATTTCAAGTGGCGGTGTAACACTTCGTCATGCAAAAATGCTGTGACGTTCGGTGCTCGGCGAGGAACGAAATTTTATTTTGTGAGAAATTAAAAATATTACGATGCGAACATCGTGTGGCAGTCGAAATTTTATATAGATAAATTGTGCAATAGTTAACATTATGTGCAAGAAAAAAACATTGCATGGAACTCAGAAATCGCGTAGGAAGACTTCATTCCGGAAGTTTTACGAGCAAAAGTCTTGCTGCAGATGTAGTTATATGAGAAAAAACTAAATAAGTATGTACTTATGTGAAGGTTAACGAAAAATGGAAAATAAGAAATTTTACGAATGCCGAGTAACAATTGCATGCCGAGTATGCACAACGAAAGCAGATCCTATGAATCTGACGAATGTTACAAATCCTTACGGAACATTCCGGCGTGTCTTACAAACAAACGAACGAACAAACGAATTACCGGTATCCAAAATACCACGAAAAAATGTTTAAAGATGCCATTACGGAAAGAGATGCTACGAATTTCAAGCAAAAATAAAAATGCCACGAGAAAGGAATCGTCTAAATTACGATTCGCGCCTCACAATTCTAGGAAATTATGCAAACCATTATCCCGGAGAATTCATACACTTGGACGTGTAAATACGCAAGACATAACAAAATTCACAATACAAACGTAAACAAATCGATTTACAGTGAATAACTGTAGTTTTACATCCATTCATCGTGAGCTTTACGTAAATTTAGAAATCTGTTGCTCTCGATCGTCCACTTTCTCACGAAGACGTCCCCGCCCGAAAGTTTTCAAATGTGAAGGATCGCTTCTGAAGGGTCCTTAGTTTGCAAAGGCCACTGCGAGGCTCTCAAGAACGGCGCACGTGTGCGAGGTACTTGAAAACACCCTAAACGGTTCTGTACACACAGTTTGGCCAACTACAAGTCAGCCAACCTCGCGTAAGGATTCACCAAAAATGTTTGCAATCGACTCTTACGATCCAGGCAAATCGAACATTAACGGTGCACGATCAATGAATAACGGGCGGTGTGTTTTATAACTTTGACACTCGAAAGTTCGCCAGTAGCATCTGTTTGGACTTGTACTTACTGAATGACGTGGATAAGAAAACGATAAACCGGGTCTGTATCCGGAGACAGTTGAAGTTTGAGGTTTGAAGTTTAAAGTTTGATTGCTGATACGGTGAAGTGTGAAAAACGTTAGACAACTGAATTGTGCGGAGATGGAAAACATCGTTGTACAAAACGAAGCGTGATTAGAAGTACGAACGAACAGAAGAATGAACGAGAAATGGTGCAATTAGAAATTCATAAATAATATTGGAAACTTCCATTGCTGATTTACTGTTAACTTGAAAAATGCATTTTTACGCGTTTCAGCTGCGAAAATGAATGCAGGGTCCCATTAAAATGAATCGTCTATCGGCTCTCTGACGAGACCGACGCCCGGCCGACCTAATTAGCCGCCCATAAAAAAACCTGTTCCACAACTATCGACTATCATCAGTCACTAAAATCCGTCAAACTGTCCGTCCGGTCATCAAAACTTCCTCACCTAAAACTTCGTCCGTCAGTCTAGCTAAAATCAATCGTCTCCTCAAACTCTCCATAATCAGAGATCTTTTCTCGACATCCAATATTCGACGTTCCGAAAATCTTCAACAACTCTCTCCAGCCATTACCCGCCATGACAAAACACATCTTGCTCGACGAAACTTTGCTCCCGCAATAAGCATAATAGTCAATAAACATCATCTCCACCTGTCATTATCGCAGTTCCTTGTATCCGCATATCAGGTGGCACGTTACCACATGAGCGCGACCCCGTGACACATACCCTACGTATTCTTGTAAGATGTTTTACTTTGAAGTTTATTAATACATCCCATTATCCGGTAATACCGTAAGTATCGAACCACTGTTCAACGCAGCCGAAATTGTCTGAGGAGATTCGGAAGAAATGGTCGTTTACCTTGTCGTCGTCGTGTGGCGTGGGCGGTGTGGGTGGCGTGTACATGCGGGGCGCGTATTCTCCGATGGAGGAGGCGCCGCCGGTCGACGAGCCTTGGCTCCTAGGCGGGCTGAGGTCCGGTATCGCGGCATGATAGTCCTGGAGGCCCGTCGGTATCACCCCCGTGGGTACCACGGGACGATACTCCATGGCCCGCACCTCCATCTCTTCACCCCTTTGATCTCTGTCCTTGTCGCGATTCTCGTCTCTATCAGTAACGCGCACACGATAAGTCCACGGGCTCGTTCACACCACCGTTCTCCCTTTTCGCCAGCTTCGCCACCGCCTTCCGCTCCTTTTCCACCTTCTTCACCTTCCGTCTCGACTCCTGACGAGCTTTTCGGATCCGCCGTCGCGAATGCCGATCGAACACTCCGAGCGGGCGTAACACGCGGTGGCACACCGTGGCTTGACCTTGACTCGCTCTGTCTCGATTTCTCTCTCCCTTCCTCTCCTGGCACGATCTCTCGCACCTCCTGCTCCGATCGTCGTTCGTCTCTCGAAAGTCTCTCAGCGCCGACCTTGTCGGCGACGATTCATGTGTGCGAGGTGATCGCGGCGATCGATTCTGCCTGAGATTCGGTGCGGATCGCTTGTCAAGCGGGATGAGTCTTGAGGATTGTGCGATCGTTCCTTCGGGGGGTGTCGGTGCTTGGGGGGTCGCGAAGATCGGGACGGTCGATCAGCGGCGATCGATACCTCGCCACGGTGCAGGCGTTTTTGCAACAGCCGACGGAGAGAAAATGGGAGACGATGGCAGGTTGTTCTCGCTCTTTTTTTCTTCGAGTTTGGATCTGAGTAGAAGACAATTTGAAGTCGAACGGGAGTGAGGCTGATTGACACACGGTTCACTCCCTTTCTCACCTTCGAATGTTCGTCGGTTGATCGACGATCCCGTCAGTTGTCATCGGCGGGAGATCGAGATATCGTACGCTCCGTACGGTGGCTCCTGCGCTCATACCTCGCGTGCACTGTCTCTCTCTCTCTCTGTCTCTCCGTTCCTTCCTTCACTCTTCGGAAAACGCAAACACCACCTCCCCCGAAAATTCAAAAACAACAGAGCCACGCACACTCGCGGCGCCCAGCCTCTCCTACTCAACCGCCAGCGGCACTTTTCTCCCTAGCGAAGAACTTAGAACAGACTCGACGACACTCTGGCCAGCCGGCGATCTTTTTCGCGGGTGCGACACTTTGGATCTCGTGGAAAGGCAAGATAACCGAGTCTGGCAGCCCGGCCGTGTTCGCGCGAGAACGGCTCGCAGTTCGCAGTTGGCAGTCTCGTTTTTGCCCGACAATGTGTTGGATCGCGCAGAAGGAGCACGAACGAGTGCGGGTCCTCCGTGGGTCTTCGTTCGTCTCTTTCTCTCTTAAAATTGTCTCGGTCACTCCCGCGGTAGCTCAGGGTGATGCTCACCCCTTGGCTACTTTTTGCCGACTGAATGTTTTGCGCCGCCGTGGCGGCCCTCGGAGCGGCTGGAGCGTGCACTACCCCCACCTTCACTCGACTAAACCGAGTGTCGGTCTCTCGCTCTATCTTACTACTGCCTCGTCTCCCCGCCAACAGCCGCCAACAGCCGTACCCCCACTACTGAGTTCGAACGCTTCTCTCCCTACGAATGAAGGCGCGCGCGAGAGGGAAGGAGAGAGAGAGAGAGAGACTTGAGAGCGAAGGAACGAGCAGGGAGGGGGTGAGGTAGATAGAGACTAGGCGCATACGTGAGAGGGGCGCAGAGGGATAATTAAGCGGGCATATCGCGTCCTCTTTCTTCTATCTCCCTCATGCCGTCGATCCCCACCGCGTTACTCCCCGCTGTCTCACTCTGATTCACTTCTCTTTCTTTTAGTCTCGACGATCTAGCCGTCTTCGTCCGCCGCTCTACGCCTCTTTCAGCAGCTAGCTTGTACTATTTGATCTGGGTGCAAGTTTCCGTTGTTCGCCATGGAATTCGCGAAAATCGACTCATTTTTTCTCTCTTTGCGCGCACGGCGATGTCAATGTAAGTGCAAGGGTAGCGAGAGGATTGTTTGTCTTTAATCGAATCGTCTGGGATGCTCTTCGTGTTTTGCTTTTTTGGCGAAATATCGATTGATTTGTACTGTTTGAGCGAGGTGCTTGCGATGAAATTGGTGAAAATCAGGCGAAGTGGCTGCAGGCGAGCTTTTGGTTTTGTATTTCGCTGTTAGTAATAAAAATGATAAGTGCACGAAAACGGAGGGAATTGCCAGTTTTTCATCGAATCTTGCGCATTATCGTTTTTGTCGTTTTTGGGCTTTTGGAAAGAATCAATTGATTTACGCTTGGAATCGATTGACTCGCGGTGTATATTGAGAACATTTTGTTCATAGTCAAATATTGCTTTGCACACGACGCAGTCTATTGTGCAAGGCACCGTGTACCCTGCATCCCATTAACGGTCTCTTTACATGTCGTTCAACCAAGCCATCTACGCTCCAACTCGACGCTGGCAAACATTCAAACTTTTCGTTTCTCTTCGAACGCGATTGTCCAATCAACTGAATCTAACACTTGCAGGAGTGAGTATTTTCGCCTCAATTCACACACTATCTGTATTTTTCGTATTTACGTTTTTACTACACGGTCACAAACTTCTCAACACTAAAAAGTCTCAATAGAAAAGACACTTTATCCCCAACAAGAAATTGTACGATTTTCTCTTTTCAACTTGTTGCATCGCGATTTTCCATAAAGTTGCTTCCCGGGAAACAATCGATCGACCGACTGCCTATTGATGTATACCGTGAAATCACATTGGCCTCCACTGTTTGCATGAATATTTAATTCATTAACGTGTCCCCTGTACCGCGTTTGGCGCCCGTTTAAATCTCCGTCCATATGGCAGGGCCATTTCGATATAATGAACGTCAGAGTCGCGTTTCGGTAGCTGTTGTGCGGCGCACTGTATAAAAAGAAACGGAGATGGCACGACCAATATTAGCTCTCGAGGTCCTGTCTCTGGTAAAATTGATACTGCTTAAACAAAAGCTTTCTACGATGACGGGGGCACGCGGTGGGGGGTAGTTTAAGCTAGTGATGGGTCTAACTGAATTGTTGCTTGAACGTCTCTTAACATCACAAATTAATGTCGTAAATTGAAACGTAAATGTAATACGAAATATTTAATATGTTAACCTAATACTTTAAGTACTTACTATCATACATAAGTACTTCTTATAATTGTATATTTCATTCTATATCACGGAAGGCTTATAGAAAATTAGCTTGATGTTGGCAAAGTAGCTGCACTTTCCTATTTTAACTAGTTTCCATCAATACTATTTACAGGTGTGAATAGTCGCAATAGATAGATTTATTTATTGCAGTATCGATCAGGTGTTGAACACATCTAATGCCAGAAAATTAACAAACTACGTCGGAAAGATACTTCCGTTTGCATACTGGTAGAGCTGGGAGGATATTTTTCGTATGCCTAATTGATATACCTGCGAGAGTATCATGGCCATCACTAGCTAAAGGCGAGGGGGTTAATTAAACGGGCATACCGCGTACTTCATCGTTTCCCGCACCTTTACTTCCTTCTTCTCTATCTCCGTCTCTCCGCATATCTCGTTCTGTCCTTATTTTCTCTAGCTTTTAAAGTATAATTCAATTACGCAAACTGTATTTACGGTGCGCCGTTAAATCTCTATGTATGACAGTTGGGTATTTTTTGGTATAGCGTCATCTGTTATTTAAGTTTTCGTGATCGTTGTCGCCGGGTCGATGTGGATATGCTGATAGTTTCGGCTGGATCTATGTGTAAAAATAGATGTGCGGATCTGATAAACATGTTAAGAATGCGGCAGATGATTTACATATCTTTTCTGTTTTACACGTACATTATCTCTGTACAATTTGTTCCAATCTAAATGTACCTTTTATTACAGCAAATACATAGAATTCCTCCATCTTTAACGCTCGCGAACACCGCTTTATAATATGAAATCGGTTAATCTGTTAATTTTCTTAATATGTGTGATTCAATTCGGTATTCAAACAGTATTAATTAATTATTGAAGGAGGATGTACTGGACGCGTAATGTTCTATTTATTCCTCCGACACTTGCTGAAAATGTTCTTTTGTCGAATTTTAGCAATTTGATTCTGCTTCCAGGTACACTAGTTCACAGTTTGACTAGAAGCCTTAAGTTAATTCAACATGTTTCCGCGCGCGTTCGTCCTGCCGCCGTCCGGCCGCGAATGCACTTTTTCTTTATTCAACCTAGCCAAAGTTAAGGACACCGAGAAACCTGTTTTTCGCAGTCGACGGAATGTGAACTTTACCTCATCTAGCCAAACTCGTATAATGTAATAACGACGAACAGTATAAATTTATGAACGGCGCGAATTGATGCGTGTTGCACACAATCGATGAGTGGACTTTTGCCGTTGTTTTGTTATCATTTGTTTCCCAACGACGAAGTTCTCTCAAAGTTTCATCTACACCTTTCATATATCGATATAAATTTTATACAGTTTCTAATTTTCGGTGATCGCCAGTCGCATCTGTTTACATTTAATATTTTTCTCTTCTTTCCAGGCTCGCTTTTTTCCTTATGTACGCGTGAAATTACTTGCGCCTCGTATACCTGCCTATCATACATGTTTCATTCTTACGTTATCGATTCTTTTGTCCATCTTTAATAGTGGATAATCAGATAAAAGCCCTTTTCTGGTTGAAAATGGAAATCGATTGAAAACTTTTATTAGAACTTCTTTACATGGTTTGGGGCATCCAGTGCTTCGTTATCACGAGTCTATAATAACAAGGTGGGTGTTTATAAATGGAAGTTTTTCACATTTGATGAATTAGAAAAATACACCCATCCATAACATTATTAACACACCTAAACTGATGTGAAATATGAAAACGTATATTCGCTGAATCAGAAAATATACACACACGCGAAACATTCCATTGAAGACTCCTCATTGCCATAGATTCATGATGAGGGAGCACGGATCCCCCGAAATATGTAGAGACGTTCTCATAAAAATTCCCCCACCGATGTCGGTTTTGAATAAAAAAGAGCCTTTATCTCATCATCCCCTATTATTAATAAGGTTGAAAATAACGCATCATCCAACATTTTGCATCTTTGACATTTCCTCTCTGCGCATAGGCAACCGCGCGATTTGTCGCGCACGTAATTGTACATTCAAATTCGTGACACTCGAGCACGTTTCATACGTCCACTCACGTTGATCAAAATTCTCGCCCACACTCTCCCCTTTACGCGGTACGTTTCGCATCGTGCCGAAAGGAGCACGCTTTCGTCCGCTCGCTCCTTTTTCTCCTCATTTCCCCGTAAATGCGCATTTCGATTCGTTCGTCGGCTCCCTCTCTCCACCTCGCGAACCCTTCTGCAGCACAGCTCTTGGCTCAGGGCGCGACTCTTTTTTTCTCCCGCTACAACCTCCCTCCTCATTTTTTATTTCCTCGGCGAGCACGGCAGCTCGTTTACAAGATTTTCGATGCAACAAGATTCTAATGACTCTCGTGCGTGCCGAGGGTCTTACGGTTTGCCCCGGGGGCCTCACGCTCGTTTTTCGTCCCGTCCTCCGCCCCGTGCCGGACGAGGACGGACGATTTTTAAGTCCTCGCTCGGAGCTTTACGAGCGACGCGCATTAAAATGACGACGGTACTTTCCAATTTGCGTTATTAATTTGCATCTAACGGGGGCGGGCTGATCTGTGCGCGCTTGCCGCATGCGCACGGCGTATGAATACTTCGGTAATTAAACGTGCAAATGGATTTGCTGGCGTTAAGAAAATTTTGGGCTTTTCAGTGTATGTCACTTTGTAGGCAACTGTGGGCGGTGAAATCTTTGCGGACGGATCGCTACGGAACTGAACCCACCGTAGTCTCATTGTGTCATTTATTTTTATTCCTATCTCGCAAATTATTTCGAAGTTTTCAGCGCGATTGCCATTTTTCCTCAGTTCTCAGTGTACCCCTTTTCAGTCGGCACTGTGACAAGTCGATCAGTAGAGTTTCCAGTTCTGACTCCGCTTTCATGCTTATTTTCACGATTTTTTCACACGTTTTTAGCCATAACTCCGAAACTGTTATGAATTTGCATCTTCGACTTGCACGGTACGCAATCATTTTCGACCTTCTTTGATATAATTAAGAAAAAAATTTACACTTAGATGCACTTTCAGTCGATGGCGCTACGGAAACATGTTTTCTTCTCGCGTTTTCCCGATTTTTTCATTTGTTTTCTGTCATATCTCGGAAACTATTTGGAATTTTTCAACGCAGCTGCGATTTTTTTGAGTCTCCTTCTACCCCCTTTCACCTGACACAATAACAAACCGGTCAATGGAGCTTTAATTTTTGACCCCATTTTCAAGCCCGTTTTTCGCAATTTTTCGACACATTTCTGGCTATATCTCCGGAACTGTTGCGAATTTCGGGGTGCGCCTTGCATTTTTCCGAGTTATTTTGGACCCCCTTTGATATGTTAAAAGGGCAATAAAATCGGTGACCCATCATTTTTTGGCAAAAATGGCAAGGGGTATACCTTAAGATTTTCGCGATTTCTTTAAGGCCCTGTCCCGTCTAAACTAGTGAACGAAACCTATAAGTAATATAGGTTTTCTTAAAGCTCTTTAGACACACTTTCACATGAGACTAATTACGATCAGCAATTTTGAAAAAAATTTTTTTGCACTTTCTTAAAATCGTCGTATCTCGGAAACTATGAAGAGTTCAGCGCCCGGAAAGTGGTCTATCTTCAGGGCAAATTACCCTCTATCGAATGGTATCGGTCTAAAACAAAAAAAAATTTGACATTTTTCGCCTATTTTCGCGTATTTTCAGCCATTTTTCTTATTTTTATTCTCTATTTTTGCTTATAACTCGTGAACTATTGCGAGTTTTAGGGCGCTGTTTGATTTTTTTCGAGTCTCTGCCCATCCTCTTTCATTTTATACAGGTGAGCTAGTCAAATGATTTACTTTCGGGTGGTGGTTATTAAAAAACCCATATTATTCTTATGTTTTTCTCTTACGTTTAAACTAGTGGTCGTAGACTAGATTTCAACTAGATTTTTCTAAAGCTTTTTCGATGTTCTTCCACGCGAGATCAATAAATTCGAGCTATCTAAAAAGAATTTTGTTAGTACATTCTTCAAAAATATCAAGAGCTCAGCGCGCAGATAGTGGTCTATTTTCGGCACCAATTACCCTCTTTCGAATGGTAACGATCCGGAGCATGTAAAAAAGTTAAAATTTTTCGTCTATTTGTTACCATACGTCGAAAATGTGAAAGTCTCTTTTAAGTGAGTGTAACTATTTCTAAGTATTCCGTAGTATACTAGGTAGATTAAGTCTTCGCTCGTGCTATACCCAAATAAAATTGTGACAATTGTTAAGCACAGCGGTGCATGCGTATTTGGAATTAAAGAACCGCCAGCAGGGTCCATAATTGAACGCACCGTAAAGCATCCCTCTCGCGATGATTTCACGTCTGTAGATGAGGAGATGTGGTAGATTCATAGCTCGCGCAGCCGTCTTCACACGGATTGTTTCCACGCCGCTCTCCTCATTCTCGATCGAGTAAAAGCGCCGCGTCATACTCGGTCGCCTTCTGTTGCCCAACGGTCGGCCCCCGAATCGGCACCTTCGAAAAATCCGTCCCGGGTGCAAAGTGACGCATCGTTTTCCTTAGAAGCTGCGGAGCGCCGTTTTCGGGTCCCGAGTACGGGCCCTACCCCCGTGCCTTTCCTTTCCGTCTGACGCGCGCCCGGCAACGTAAGTCATAGCGTAATCTTTTTGCCGAGAGCGGGAGCACGCGACGCCAAATGGTGAAAAGAGAAAATTTGTCAAAAGCCCACGGAGCCGTGTAACGTCTTCATAAAAGTTCCGTTCCGCGTCTCATCGCCTTTTTTCTACTTCGCCGTCCCATTCTCGTTTTTCTAGTTCTCTTTGTGCGCCTCTTCCCGTACTTGACGGATCGTGTGTGAGCGTATGGCGTTTTGTCTTTTTTTGCTGTTGACGAGGTCAAAGATGTTTTCGATGTTTGCATGACCGCAAATTTTTGAACATCCCTGGGGATTGGAAACGCATGGGGTCTACTGAGTGCGAGAATGCGCGGGGATGAAAAATTATAAGTGGAGACATATCGCACTTTGCGTTTCCTCGTTTTCCAACTGAGCAGTTTACCGTCAGGGTGGACGACCTACTAATCAACTGCCACACAGTTATATATTTAATGAACGAACGAAAAGAAGCGAAAGGGTATATTACTAATTCAACTGTATTGAAACAGCTGTTCTGCTTTTGCAGAGGGGCTTGCCAAAGGGTTAGAGTCAAGTGGAGTCTTCATAAAAATTTGATTTCGCCCACTGGCACTTTTTTATAACTTTCAACCTTACTTTCTCCCTCTTTTGACTTCTCTCCTGCAATGTCCCCCTTTTTGCTCGTTTTTTTGCTGATAACCTAATACAAGCCGCGAGTGACTTGCTGCTGCTTCAGGTTTTTGCACGACCACACTTTTTGCCTGTACTATGTTGCAATAGGGTCCTCCAACGATCATTCTCATATTATAAACACGCATGTAAGTTCCTAAAGAGTATACAGTATACAGTTTTTGCTATTACACAAAAGATAGAAACTGTAAAAAAGGGCTAACTACAGGAAGAACAGAAACCGTGATTACTTCGTAATTATTAATAGAGAATAAATATATTAGAAGATTACCAAGAATGGCACACGTACAACAGCTGCCTGAATAATTACAAAATCTCGTGCGCACGGCTAGGCATCGCACATAAGACCGAACTTCGGCACTGTGCAGGTAGCTATCAAACAAAAATTACCCTCCTATTACCGTCTCAATTGCTGTATCCATCCCTAAAAAATCAAGGGCTAAACGCAGCGCACAGCAGCAGCTCCCTAAAAAAAAACATTCTGGCGCCATCGAGAAAAACCGGAGGCACTCGTTTCTTCTGCTTTTTGTCCCCTCGTGCGCGCGATGACTCAATTCGTCTTGCTCGCCGCGAGTTTTTTCCAATTTTTCCCCGTTTTCCTCTTTACCCTATTCCGGGGATCCCTATTTGCGGTTGACCGACTTTTTTGCAATGTCGCACTGACCCGTTGTTGTTCCCGACTCCCATTTTCGTTCGCTGCCTCTTTCTACTACTTCTCCCGTCTCGCCCGTCCCTTACCGTTTTCCCTCCGTTTTCGTCGGTATTTACGAATTCCAACTGACGCGAGTGCGACAAAGAAGAAGCGAACGACTACGCGGCGCTTGGCTTCTATAAAGGGAGATAAAAATCGTCGGGAAGTTCGGGCTCGATTGGTAAGTCACTCGAGTCAGCGCGAAATTTATGTCCCGGCTCTCGTTCGCGCGCGCGTTTCTGATTTATCCTACCCGAGCTTCGCCGCTATTTATTGCACGGCTCGTGGTAGTAACAAAAAGATCATGGTTAATTATCGTCCGCGTTGGTCCTTGTCGCGAAGCTATTGATATGGTTTTACATAACGCGGATCGTTATAGCGTGACGGGAAATTATTGTACCTTTGCTCAGTGGGGGTCGTTTGCAATTTTCTTCGGTGTTAAAACGCGCGTAATATTTATCTATGAACGTGTATATAATAGTGCAACTGTTGATACGTTCCGTATTAATTTTAACCTGCTGGTACGATACAAATTAATTTTGTAGGTATTTTCTACTGTTTAGCGTTCTGGAGAAAAAATACGCTGTCCTAAAATATGGACTCCTTCGAGCCCATAGTTTTGTCCCTCGGACACTTTGTAAGATCGTTCGATCCAGTCGGAGCCGACAGCAATGCGTGCGAAAAACCATTTTCCCGAACAGACACGAAAGCGTGCATCCATTTTGAACGATAATTATCTAACCGTTCGCGCGAGTTACGAGTCGCAGCGTTGAAGAATGGTCAGAAAAGAGGGCAAGGGAATGATTTTCGGAAATGAGCTTCTCGGGAAGCGAGTCGGGCGGAAGAGGAATAGAACGTTCACGTTTGCCATATGCCCGCACCATTTCCAAACATTTTCGCACCAGGACACCTCTTTTCAACCGTTTGAAAAGGAAAACAGATCGGGGATGAATGATTGGAAAGATGCAAGAAGTGCGTACTATGTAGCGGTTTATCGTAGCGTGATATCTACGTTGGAGTGTAATCTGTAGTAATATCTGCGACGACTTAGGCAAAATGCGGTTGTCGTAACATCTTAGAAAGGAATCTGACGAAATTCGGATGGAAAATGTTGTTGGGA
Organism: Cryptocheilus praepositus; assembly: GCA_033815515.1. Taxonomy (NCBI): domain Eukaryota; kingdom Metazoa; phylum Arthropoda; class Insecta; order Hymenoptera; family Pompilidae; genus Cryptocheilus; species Cryptocheilus praepositus. The sequence continues at coordinate 598,044 of JAWWQZ010000314.1, forward strand.
AAAACGGACCGCATTTTAGGGTGCACACTGTTGGTACTTTCTAAAAATTGAATCTAAGACGTTCCGGTGATATATGTTCTCACGAACTATTAGTATACAGAAAAACGCTTTACACGTTTAATGCATTTATCGCACTGTTTCCAACCTGAACTTATACGTCGCTATGAAAATTGGAAATGTTGAGTGGCGTGTTATTTTCAATGTTATTACTAATCGCGATTAATGAAAACTTTTTTCGATTAAAAATTGAAATTGTCTCAAGAATCTTTATTCTTAAAACTCTCGACACGTTTAGCAGGAGTAGCAGAAGTAAGTGTTAATTTTATCAAACGTTTCCCGTCTCTTCACTTCACACATCACTTTTACTTAATTCTTGAGAGAAATGTTAATCTAGAGAGTTCTCAGCTTTTCCACTCCTTATTCACGATTAATTACAAACCCACACAACGTCCTCTGCGAAAAGTCCGCCAACCTCTCGAGAGTGAAAATGACCCCCGCGCATTGATGTTCCCCAAAAGTAATCGGCGCGCGGTGCCGCCCCGCGATATCTCAAGAAAATATCTCGAGCATCGCTCAGCAACAGCGGTACAATCATGAAAAACGTGTAAAAAAAGGCGTTGCTCGCTATCTCTCTCTGTGTCCTTTTTTCTCTCGCTCGATCTCGCGCGAGATAGAAATCGGCTTTAAGGTGTCCGCGCAAGTAGGCACCTTGGCGCGTTTTATTATGATTAGGAGCAACCAAGCGTGGCTGCGACAGACAGCGAGGCAGGCCATTCCCTGGTCGCCTAACCTCACTTCCAATAACCGAAAAGGCAGCGGAGCGTGGCTCGCGGCCGTTTTGTCCTGGAAGCGAAGAACGGATCGACGTCGCTGCGATCGGACGATCACGGATCATTGTCTCCAATCTCGACTGGCGACCGCGTAACCCCGCGGAGCGGTTCGCGTACGTGCCCGCCGATAATGACCGGTGAAATCTACGAGGTGATACGGACGATTCGTTCGCCTCGTTCGCCGCCATCGCAGCCTGCTTTTCCGCTATTCAATGCCGCGCTCGTGCGTGAGTAATCGGGAATAGGAGGGCGATCGGCGCGGCTCAGTTTGCCACCGGTGAAAGAGAACGCAAAAACGGGATGTCTGCTGGCCGGTGTCCTGTGTAATGCGAACAATACCGGCTGAAAATTGCGACTCTGTCTGGGATCTTAGGCGTAAGTGCTTCTATTGGGAGGAACGTTGGATCATTTTTACCTAATGCGGCTCAATGCTTTTATCTAGCCTTACACACACTACAGAGGCGAAAATTATTTGACGGTTAATTATATTTAAAATAATATATTAATGCATATTTAAAACAGATTTCAGTTTGTAATGCGTGGGGGGTGCAGGCGCCGAATATAATTAGCGTAATAATGATCCGAGCGCAGAAATTAGTACGACTGACTCGGTCAAAGTGTCCTGCGTAATGCGAACAATGTCAGCTGAAAGTTACATGTATGTGTGGGGTCTTAGGGGGAATGCTTCTACTGGGTGGAACCGCAGATTTTGTTCTCTAAACGGGTTTATTGCGGTTTTTTAGTGATGGCAGTCGTCTGAGCGGAGTTACGGTCCCTGAGACGGGGTATGATAGACGTGGATATAATAAACGTAACAGGTGTCTGGGGATGTATATTTGAGTTTCTAATGCGAGGATTGAGCGTATGCGAAATATAATTATACTAGTAGTGACTCGAATAAGGAATACATTTTTTATGCTTTATTTATCGTTGTTTAGTTGTTACGCCACATAATGCGTACTTTCTTGAAACGCGCGCGGCGTTAATCCGTGAAACTTTCTACATTCATGCGTTCGTTGCATAGCTCGGATCTTTCGCAAGTGATCAATGTAACTCCGCAGACTTATTGCCAACGTCGATGACGTCAATGAAATAAACGAGGGACAAAAAAACCGCTAAAATTCTCACGATAGCGTTGCCTCGCAAGTCGTCACATTAAAATCGCCGTACCGTATAAAATGACCTTATATCAATTGCGTCATATTGATAATCACGTCATTTGCAAATCAGTGCAAGTGATGTGCAAAGTGCGGTGTTGGAAGAGTAGTTAACACACATCTGATAGATAACGCTGCGAAACCCACCGTAAACACGTGGTAATGATAAAACAAGCTGCGCGTGGTAACGTTGACATGTACTTAAATGATTAAGGAATACAAGAGCATTTTTGGTTGAAAACGCTGACTGTGGAACTTTATTATTTTAACAGCATATTCTAGTGGCCCTTCTTGAGGAACCTGGGAAATTGAACGTGTGTTATAAAATTATTTGTAGACTCCAAAACGGACGTACCAGCAGTGCCAAAACTTTTTGAGTCGCAGTAATAAAGTTTCGCAGCCAGACTTCGTAACGAAAAATGGCTTATTGTTCGTAAATGATTTAAGTGATTATTTAGCATAACTGTTTCGAACAGCAGCATCAGTTTGGCGAAGATAAATGTAACTGGCGACAAATGCGTCGTGCAACTAACGTGCAGACGGACATCCCGTTTTCGGGCGCACTTTCATTTGGCTCCCACGGGTCGGCAGGCTATGTACGGAGAGAAAAATCGTGAATTAAGTCGCGGCGCGGGGAGCGTGGCGAAATCGGCGCCGGCAACGTTTCAACGACAAAGGAGTCCTCCGCATCTCCTTTTTCGCCGCGGACCAAAGGCGTCATTAATCTCCGCGCTTAAGTGGAGTAGCTCGTCGGGAAATATTTGCATATCGGGTTGCAACGGGCGAACGGACGGACGAGAACGATCGTCATCGAGCGTGTTTGATCGATCGTGGCCGCGGGAGGGTTGAAAAAACGGGGGAATTATATTAAGGGGGTATTTACCGTTTCCTCACCGTTTTTAGAGACGTAACTCGAAGCAAGTGCTAAACTGCTGAACTGATTTGTCTGGCGATCACCGCAAACGCTGTCGCTGTTATTGTTAGTAAGACTATCACCAGGCGTTTTCTATATATTACAAAAATTTACCGTTCATCGCTTGTGATGTATCCAACGTTTCGTAACGCAGAACATTTCTTTGCGTCGAAGATCACGGCAAAAGATGCAAATGCCGTGCTAAACGGTAAAGAACATTAAACGCCCCTGTGCAAATACACCTTTACTATCATTATCTAAACCGCTCGGGCATTAACTTTCGCACTGCAAACACATAAACATACAACTGCACGGATATGTAAATGAACATAAACGCCGAGCCAGGAGCGCATACGTGAGAGTGCACACATGCGCGTATATGTGTGAACATAAATTTATCTGCCGATCCGAGTTTAGACATGTTTAGCAGTTTATAAATGTAAATACACAGGTATACGACACGTTACGCGCTGAAATAATTCGAACGGGAGACGGATTCGGGAGTGGAAGACAGATAGACGCCGAATCCGGATGGAAAATCGTCTTGAGGCCCATTCGAAGGGCTCCGACGAACATTGTTATTCAAAACGACTCCGCGGACGGTTGAAATTAGGGCGGCCTTACCCCCTGATTACCTCCCCTTTTGGCAACACTCGACCCCTCCTCGGGCAAGTAGTAGTCACTTCTAGAAGTTAAGGAACGTGAGGACGGGAGAAAAAGTGGTAGGGGTTTTTGTGAGAAGGAAAAAAGACGGACACAAAGCCGGGGAGCTGGGAAAGAAAGTAGGGAAGAGGACAGATAAGTAAGCAAATAGAAAGAGGCATATGCAAAGAATGTGGGGACGAGAAGAAAGAGCACACAGGGCGAATGAGATGAAGTGAACGATACCGAGACAAAACAAAATGGAATATGTAGGGAAAAAAGATCAAAGATAAAAGGAAGAGCTAAAAAAAGTAGTAAAGAAAAATAATTAACCTTTTACGGATTGACATTTCTTAGATAAGGTTATGGCAGAAAATGCAGTGATTTAACTTGTGAAATAATATATTTATATTAGCACGATTAATTATTGTAATATTGAATTTAACTTTATTTTTGTATTACTTATTTTTGCGGTTACTGGCGATTTCGACATATAATCAATTCTTTGTCAGTATAACCCCGATATGAACGTTTGGATCTCAAAAGGTTACTATACAGAGAAATAGATGAAAAGAAAATTACAGCTAGAACAGTATCACGGAGAAAGCCAAACGAAATAGAAAAAGACATAAAGCACAAGTTGCAATACTAAAAATCGACCGAAACCAGTAGTGAAACAGAACACAAAAAGAGAAGTCAAGGGATGGTACAAAAGCAGACACAACTAATTGATCAGAAAAAGACGGACACAGAAAATCTGTGGAAAGAACGTTAGTGGCGGAAGAGACACGAGAGAAGAGCGATGTAACGTATCACACGGAGATAGAGACCGAGAAAGAGGGAAAATCTCATAGGGGAAGGGGAACATTGAGCTTGCACGAAGGTCTGGACCATATGCAGATCGAGCACAGATGCTCCGCGTCGAGGACAACGAGTGTGCAAGGAAAATCCGGTTTTTTCTCTACGCCGTTGACCCTCTTTGAACACGGGCTCGCAAAAAAAACTTAAATAACAAAAAGAAGGGGGCATATCATCGGTCGCTGCCTAGAACTGACCGATAGTTATAATTCGCCATGGTCTCCCTTAAACTTGATGTCATTTCGCTCCTTTGACCAAAGCACTTTTTTTCGACATTTTTTCCCGAATTTATTGCCGCATTACTTGGGGTGGCGCACGAACAACAGCAAAGTGTCGTTGGATGTGATTCGTCGATCGTCAAAGACACGTGCTACGTGCCACGAGATGGCAAACAGAAGTGATTCTTCACGGAATCTCTATACACGTCTATTTCGCAGTCGGTGGTTTCCTGGATTTTTATTTGGGGGATTTATGGCGAAACGTTTGGCGACCTGGACGCTTAACTCGTAATAATGGCATTTTATATACGATACATGGAAATGTGTCGTTTTTTCTGCACTTTGACAGAAGTGCGTCTGTGTTCTAACTGCTCATTTCTTAGGTTTTTCGAAACATTATGCAGCCAGCATGACAGGATAATCCATACTCCCGCAAATGTTTATCGGATAAACAAGCCAGCGCGCAGTGCATACAGCATTATGCCATTCTCTAATTCTCGTACGCATTCAGATCTATAGCGATGCGAGTCGGCGCACGTGTTCATAGAAATGATTTCTTGTAGCGCGCGGGAGTGAATACGATGAACGGCATCAGGCGAATAATAAAAAGCGTCATGCCGCACGTCGAACTGTGGACCCGAAACGAAATTGGTCCCGCAACACGCTTTACGAAACGTCGAGAGGAGCGAGAGGAGAAAGGTGGGCCACTCTTGCTTCGGCTTTGTTCGGGGAAAAATAAGGAATTTTCGTGCATGAGAGTCGGTCACGGCCTGACACCCTCGTCGAGAAACACGCAACTGAGATGGATAGTCACTTTTATCTCTCTTGGTTGCTCTTCCCTATCGTCACCTACTATTTCACTCCACGCATTGAACTTTTTCACTTTCTTTGGGCATCTTTGCTTGCAGTTCTTTCTATCGCAGGATCTAATATGTGATGACAAGAAACTGCTGTGTTCTTGATTTCAGTTTTTAGGATTCTTTATTGTAGTGAAGAGTAAACAGGTTTTAATGCGAGAAGAATATAGTATTTACAAAACTCAACCCAGTGGTAGGGCAATTCTTTTATATCACATATCGCACTTGCATTTCGTAAAGTCAAAAAAGTCGTGGGTGTGCTCAGCACAGCTTACTTGATATACGTGCAATCGAAATGGATACTAATTGCTATTTTTTGTTTCTAATCGTATTTCCTATTTTTCTCTTCTTGAGACCTACCTATGTCTCTCTATGAGATCTACCACCAAACTTTTCCTCCTCTTCACACCGCGCATCCGTTTCGTCCTCTTCCCTCTATTTTCTTTTCATGTTTCGATGGCTTCTTGTTTTTTTTTTTGCGTTGCTTCTATCTTCACCAGTAAGTTTCTTCTCCCTCCCATTTTTTATCTGCCAGCCCCCGCAGCATGAACCGGACGAATTAGAGACGCACGTCAAAGCGTGGCGGGGCCTGGCTCCTTTCGAATTCGTGACACCCGGTAGTCGCGTTATTGAGAAACGCCGAAAGCCGAACCGACGTCTCTCTTCCTCAACACGCACGTCCCTAGGTTCTCGCTTTCTCCCGTTCGTTCATTCTCCCTTCGGGAATCAGCTGTGATCAACGATCGTTGACTCGCGAGGGTCGCTGATAGAACACACGCGTTTCTGGCCGAGGAAATTAACTTTCGGAATTGATCAAATCGCAGAACGCGTGAATCATGGCGTTGTCTGTGTCCAATGAAGTGACGCGTTCAAATGTGCGCGCGCTGCGCCCGAAACGCGCAAATATTAGTTTTGCGTGTTGTCATACGCAGATATGTGTACACAGCCGTGTTTAGCGGCGGATGCGTTTATGTATGTGCAAATTTGGAAGCAGAGATATTTGGACGGTCAGTTAAGCGTTTATTGATTCGTGCGCCAAGGTATATTTAGATATTACATTTAGAAATTAAGGACCGTACTTTGTGATTGATTGCGTATGCGTTTCAGGATGTGACGCCGTGTTCACTTGTAACGTGCAAACATAAATTCGTAGCCGTTTCATTACTTGTTATCCCTATACACATAAATACGTTATCCACATAAATGAATGCAGAGATTTTGGCATTAGCCAATCTATTGAGCTCGGTATTATCAATTTACCATTATTGTACATTTGGAACTTATTTGAATTTTTAGATATTTTGCCTCTTTAATCTGTGCAATTTGTAACAACTGCCGCAAATATAAATTTCAACATTTGTGCCAGTAAAAAATACGCCGCATGACCGCGTAACGATTATTAACCTTTCACATTTCGCACGGATATCAACTATTTTCTTAACGGTATATACGAGACGCAAGACAGACCGTTTCCGTGATTGTCGAGTTCTTGCCGTCGGATTTACGGACGCGCATTTCGTCTAGTCATTACGGGCCCGACACGCGGAGGTAGAGATTTTTTGCGTTGGACCCCGAAAATCAGGCATATCCGTGCTTCCCCTCAGTCGAAAAGGCCGAAAGCGAGTGAGAGACAGAGAGAGACGGGCAGAAAAAACGTTGAAGTGTCGTTGTCCAATGAGAGTAGCGAGACAGGAATGGAGTGTGAGTTATAAAGTCTATTGCTGGTTTACTTCGAAAGAGCAACGACGTTGTTGGTACAACACGTTGGAAAAAAACGAACAGAAAAAAGGGTTGTAGAGAGGCACGGATGGACACGGTAGATATTGAACACTCTTCGGATTTCGGCGTTTCTATATATCGAAATGATTCAAAGTTTAGAAAATTAAAGATACATCGGAATATTCAGATATCGGTTGTCAATGCGTAAGAATATTGACTTGTTGACGAATGTAGCTGTGGCAAAAGTTAAATGTTCAGATACTTGGAATCTCAGTTTTTACAAAATAGGAATATTAAAACATTAATCATTTATACGTTGCCTGTAACACAACGACCTAGACGCTACATACAAATGTTGAGATGTTGAGATGTTTTAAATAGCTCAGAAAGACAGCGTCGTTATTGGGCACGATATGCTGAAAAAACATTTCTCTCAACAGGATAGTCCAAAAAAAAGGTCTACCCTGAGTACGCGCAAACGAGAGAAAGAGCACCCATCCCCAGGCTAAAAAAATAGCGGAAAAAATCAGCAGAAAAACGATGAGCCGTTCGGTAGGAAGGGTTGAGGAACGGGCCTTCAGCGGAAAATTGCCAGTAAAGGGTTGAGGCCCTCTTTATGACACAAATTTCACTTTACGATAGTTCCTCGCTTTGCTTTTTTCGCCGCTCATCCTCTAACTCCTTCCTTTTTTCACTTTTAATCCTTTCCCTCCGTGGAAGGGGAAAGATTTGGGGGGTGGGGGGGTGATGTCCGTGAAGGTGCGTGATTCGGCGACAGCCAACGGATTATCCTGTTATAACCTCGCTAAGCCAGGATTCGGGACGTCTCCGTGCCGCCTTTTTCGAGACTTTCGATTTTCGACCCCTTTCACCCCTTTCGCCGGCGATGGTAAAATTTTATTGGACCCTATGCTGGGCTCAGACGGCAAACCTCGAATGCCCTGCCCGCGTAATTGCATTGTCCGCGAAGATTATCTCGACAGGTAAGACGCGATGAGAGAGTAAAGAGAGAAGTGAAAATCCCACAATGAGACACGTGCTGCTAACGAAAGTTATTTTCAATGTATGCGTCGTCTAAGAGTCATATAAAACGCGTAATGAGAATCTTTGTTTAGCTTTCCGATCTTTCGTACGTATGCTTTTTAAGCTGAAGGCAGAAATTAGAAATTGGAGGCAAATGTGGCAAACTTATTAGGGGGGTGTTAGAGCGTTCGTCAATGAAAGTATATCTGTCTATAAATTTTCTGATAATTTTTAACATAATGGTCTTATATTGCGCTCATTATGATATGCCACGCAACATACAAACGCGTAATGAGAGTCTTTGTTTAGCTTTCTGATCTTTCGTACATATGCTTTTTAAGCTGAAGGCAGAAATTAGAAATTGGAGGCAAATGTGGCAAACTTATTAGAGGGGTGTAAGAGTGTTCGTCAATGAAAGTATATCTGTCTATAAATTTTCTGATAATTTTTAACATAATGGTCTTATATTGCGCTCATTATGATATGCCACGCAACATACGACTCCAAAATATAAATTATTTCTTCGCTCCATAATGCTCATACCATAACTGTTAATCTCACGCACAGCACATACACTCTCTCCCCCGAAAATTACCGTTAGCACTCACTTCGCACTGGCCAGTAAACCGCTTATTCAAACCGCCCTCGTGCAACGGTCAGCGGCCATCACAAATGAGCCAATCGATCAAGCAGCAAAAAAAAAAACCAAAAAGACACGTGCTTACTTCACCTGGCACACTTCAAAGATGCCACCAGCAAACTCCGCTGCAAACCTCAAGTGCACCTTACCTCGAGAGGTCAGGGTGTCAGCAACGGTCAAGTCCACAAATCCAAAGAATCCAGCGAAACACAACGTTTTTTCTCCTCCGTCATCGGCCGATCGTTTCTATTCGCAAAACGAACAAGGGCGGCATTATCTCGAGCCTCGTCAACGAATTTGACGGAGGAAGGGGAGACTGACATTATGCTGTGTAAAGAAATTTTGCCGCGGCGAGAAATTTTCCCAAACTTTTCGGGAAAAAGTCCGTCCATTTCCGCGCAGGAAGTGTACGGGAGGAACATATGCGCGACCTCTGACCAAAGTTGGACCTTCTGGAGGAGGCCTCCCTCGTGGGCCAGGAGCACCTTAAGCCACGGGGTCAGCCAGGGTCATGGGAACCCATGGGGGTCCGAGATACGAAAATCAAGGACAGCGGTCGCTCGGTGGGTCGACTATGTCAACGTGACTACTCATTTTCCCCCTCCTATTTTGCTAAATGTGTGCTGCGCATAACAGTATGGAATTGACAGGGCGTAATTATGTATACAGAATTTGAACAATTGTTTTGGTTTTGTCGTTGGACGCAATTTTAGTAATTTTCAATACTTGCTCTTTGAAACTTTCTTCCTTGGCAGGTTATTAAAAAGTTATCTAAGGTAGTTTTACAGATTTAAGAAAATGAATAATATGGAAATAAGAAGGTATATAAAACCTGTCCATTTGACATAAAAATTTTACTATTATGGCGCAATTTGTTCTCTATTCTGCCTAAACCGCGTGATCAATAAGTTTGCTAACATGGACTCGCACCCCTCCTTTCCTAATCTTGGACCAAAAAAGCAAAACGCTGCAGTGGAGTAGCTTCGTTACCCAGTCCCATACCTGTCGATAATTCATTACTATCTTATCAGTCCCTACCCAATATCGACCTGTCGATGAACGCACTCTTTCAATTGCTCAGTCCCCGTCCTCAATAATATGTCAATTCAACAATTACTGCATCTACGGCGTCATGACAAAAGAATATCCGCACGGTAATAGGGCCAATAATAGAACAGTATAGCCTGCAATTCAATTGTCCCACGCCCTAATTAATCTAATAAATAATTTCTTGACCGTTTGCAAATTGACGTGACTTCGGTATAAGTATACTTGCCGAATAATAGCTTTGTTGGCATTGATACTAAATATATAACCACTCCATAATTGTCATTAATGCGACATATGCGGGAAACAGATGTGTTATACAGTTATACGTATATCAGATTACTATCGACAATATTACTAAATCTATAAATAATCTATAATTGTTATTACCACAGTATACGCCGTAAATAGGTGTGTTATACAGTAGTACGTGTTTCTCGTCTGTTATGCTACATTTTGAGTACTAACGTACACCGCGCCTCATCATTCTTTATCAACAATATCACAAATTAATCACAGCTGTAAACCGTGGTGGCAATACTCGTAACATGTCACCGCCCATACCGACAAAAGTGCAAAAACATTATCCACGCCATACGTAGGATCAGACCACAAAACAAGCGAACCGCCCTTCTCGCAGCCCCGATAATCCGTTCATCGACGGCGGGATTACCTGAACGCTAAACGTCCGATTAACCGATCAAACCGGCGACAGGATCCTCCGTCTCGAGAGTTAACTCGCGCATACGCGAGACGCCTCATTGTGCGTGGCACCGATAGGGCTTAGGGGGTCACAAATCGATCGGGCAAAATAACAAGGCGCGATCAATGGGGTACCGAACCCTTTTTGCCCGGCGTGAAGAAACGTCACAATGGCGCTCGAATGAAAAAGAGCGAAAAGGGCGGTCGTGAAAAAATCGTCGCACCTGTGAGCGCGCGCGCCACCCTTAATGTTTTGACGGCTCAATACCGATTCGACGCTATCGAAGATCTACACTCGTGAAAGGTCGGTGTGCGCGCACACAGGCTTATATGTGGGCCAGGTACCCTTTGCCGATCGCAGTTCAATACCCAAATTGGACCGCACGACAAAGGGTCCTCCGCAAATGAGGACACGCAACCCGTTACCGCCTTTCAACGCACTGCCCCCTTCTTTCGTACACTCGGCAGGCGCACGCCACGAGCGAGCGGAAGGTGTTACAGATCGGGAAATATGAAAAGGACTTTCCCGCGAAGTCGAAAGGGTCGAAATGGAAGAAGGACGGACGCGCGTGTGTGAAGACGGAGGACAGGAGTACAGAGGGGGTGAAAGTGGAGCGATTGGGCCCGTCGACTAATTCGTCCCCTTTGTCGAGGCGCTTTTTGTCGAGCATTCTTGCCGCGGGTAGAAAAAAGTCGAGAGCCCGGCCGGAAAAAATTGTCCGCGGCGGACTTTTTATTCGACGAGGGAGTCTCGCCCCTGTCTGTATTTTGGCCGACGTCGAGGTCTTGTTTCGGCGACGATGATCCGACGGTAACAAGTGCTACTTTGGCTCGTGGGGTTAACGTGCCAAACCGTCAATAGAGCCGGCTCGCGCCTGGATTTGTTTCGCGTGCGCCGGGGAAAGCGGTTTACGCTTTTTTTCCTGCGTGTGTTTTTTTTTCTCTGCCTTTTTGCCCCGTGTCGTCGGGCCAATAAAGCGGTGACCATGTATGAATCAATTCCGATTTATTTGTGGTCGGTATAGTATACAACTTATGGGCAGTGTTCCGACTTTCTATTCTTCTGTTTTTTTGCGTATCCACGAATGCATGGGGGTATTATTGAAAATGAACTTTCGATTCGTGTTTGTAGCTTTAAAGTTAATTGCACGCGTAATAACGTGTTTGTGGGTTTTTGACACTCAAACTTCATTGGATAAATAACCGCATGCACCTTTAACTTTGGATGAAATTAAACTAGAAGTTTTGCCTTTGACCAATACCAATACATGTATAACAGTCCTTAAAACCACAAAGATATATTTTAGCCGAAAACAGTAAGTTCCAAAGTTTACGCGAAACGTCAAATATTTCACACTACCCCATTAAGAATCGCTTCACTACCTACTTCGGCTCCAAATAAAGTTGCAAGCACATTTTTTCGGACCCAATTCTAAACTCGGGGTGGGCCTGGCGCACGTTCGTTCGTTCGGGTCACCAAACAAGCAAGTAAACAAACACGTAGTAGGTGGAACGAGCGAGGAAAATGATCTGCTCGGCGCGTTTGATCTTTTCTCTGACTTCTTGTGGGTGAACTGCCCGATGGCCAGAAGGTTCGAAAATGGGACTCGGCGGTTGTCTGAAACAAGTGCAACGGTGAGCCTTCGATGTCTTTTTCGTTGACCTGCGCTTACATTTATCTTTCTCCCACGTCTTGGCCTTTATCCTCTGTCCCTTTATGCGCTAGGTAGCTTTCATTTGTGTTTTTTCTCTCTTGTGCTCTTTTAATTTTCCTAAATAGACTTGCTCCCAGAGGTTGTGTAAAAATTGTGGCTTGGCAAGATAATGAACATCTTAATTAGTTAGCAGTGATGTAAAAATTTAAGACAGTTGATTTAATATTAAAGATCGTGCTAAATTCTGGTAGGTACCAAAAATCGTATAATTAAGTTGGTTCGTACCGTTGTACATAGTACTTTCAAATAATTGGTTCCTAACAGAACCATAAATCCTCCTATCTATATATATATATATATATATACAAATCATCGAAATTCTGCCGTCTTTCTTTTCATCAGTAGCCCCATTCTCTCGTCTAGTCTCCTGCAACTTTTCTTTTACTTTTTCCCGACCTCCAAATCCTCTTCCTTCTTTCATCTTCTCAGCACCCTATTCTTCCTTTTTCGAAACCCCATCTTTTCCCTGCGAATTTTCTTCTTATTTTTCCATTCTCTTTCACATTTCCGCATTTGCCCTTTATTTTTTTCTGTTTACGCCCTCGCCTTCGTATCTTTTCCGGGCTCTTGTTGCTTTTCGAGTGGCTTGTCGGCAGTGCATGTTTGAAGAGGCTACCTCCGGAAACAGATCGAGTCCAGGATTTTTTCCTTTGCATGAGAAGCATAGGTACGGTGGCCAGTGTGCGCGCGCACACGCGCGAAATAGAGATGTTTGCAAAAGAGATCTCGCAAGGTTCGCTGTGCATGGACCAAGCTACGGATACTGAGGGCGGACGATGTCGGGAAGGTTGAAGGGAGTACGGGAGTTACCTACGTAACGAGTTTATCTTGAGCGGCTAAGCTGTTTGGGCTGTTTCCGAAAGCTGGATTTTTTCCCGGCTAGGAAAGAAAGCGTAATTTTGGTCGGAAACGTTTTATTGAAGAGACGCAGAGATGTGGATAGTACGTTACATTGTGTGGATTATATTGCTTTTTTAGGTACAGACTGATAATTTGCGTGAAGTGTTACGTTCACATTAGTATCGGTATTAGATGATGTATTTCATTTCGACTTTATTGCTATTAACTTAAATTATTAAGGAATATGAAGCCTTTTTTGGTTGAAAACACTGATTATAGAACTTTATTACTGTAACTCAACATACTTCGGGGCCACTGGTACCGAAAAAAGTTTCATAGTCAGCGCCTTCCACCAAAAAAGAGTTTAACATTCCTCAATCATTGAAGTAAAGTATCAGTATCAGATTTCCTTGGCTTGCAATTACTCACTTCCGCGTCGATAATTTCCAATATGACAAGTATAACATTGCCTACGGTCACATTCTCAATACGCTGGCATAATACCAATACGCCACCACCGTTTATGCTCAACTATATTATACGGGGGCATGCTCCTCATTCCGAGCAATAATCGCGTCATTAAACCTTAAGTGTCATAGCTAAGGTAAAAACATTAGAAAAGTTCCATGGCGCGCGGAAAAATAAATGTCTTGCGCGTCACTTTTTTTTCTGCTCGCAAGCGGTCGAAGATCGTCAGCACGATCAGGTATCTCGATTCATCGGTGACACGTAGACCCCGGGACCGGGATTACGAAACTCTCGAGAGCGTGAATGGCGTGAGCGCCAACGCGTTTATTGCCAAGCCCGATGATTGATCGCGTTTATATTTTCCAGCGTCGCGATGCGGCATAGATTATCGATCCGCGACAACGACGACGCGACGAAGATGGAGACGGAGACGAGGACGACGGCATGTAGCCGAGGACGAGATCTATTTTCCGCGATGTTCTTGCGTAATGGCGATTGACAGTTCAGAAACGATGGCGTTACGGAATTTTCACCGCGGAACGCCGTCATCGAGTTATTCGGGTCAAAATCATTTTCACGGGAAATAAATTGTCCCGCCGTATGATTACGGATAATACGCTCGCCGCTCATTGCCGCAGGTTCACACGAAATGTGGAGTATCACGCTGTTTACGCCGAGCATTATACGAAGGAGAACGTGAGATTTCTGTAAAAACATTCAAGAAAGCCGATATTACTGAATTTATGACACAAGCGTCGTACACGTTGATATAGATAAAGGGTTTTTCAATAGATATTTACGCTGCTCTGACAACGTTGTTTATGTTTTTAGTTACCATTTAACAACGCGCCGAAATTTTTAAAATTTATTATAAATATTCATGTGCTGTTCGCCAAACTTTTCGCGAGCTACGAAATATTTACGGCCGGAATGATCGTAAAATCAACGAATTATCGCGAAATTCGAGCAAAGCGGTTCGGTTGCTGAAATATGTACGACACAGAAACGCGCGATCTAACGCGAAAAAAATATCATTCGAACCATCAGTGAGATCAAGGCCGACTTATGCAAGAGAGTCATACAAAATTGGACCTCTCGGATCGAGTCCTGTAAACGAAGCCGCGGAGGCCATTTGAATGATATTTTTAAAACCTAATGGTATCGAATGTACTTTAATCCACAATAAAGGTTTCCGTCATATGTCGCACACAACTTTTTTTATTCAATTTTAAAGTTCAGACACGCTTAATGAAAACCCCTATATTTAAAACGTTTAAATGCAAACGAGACTAAAATCAACGATGCCGCGCTATCTGTTAATCTCGCTTTACCTAGATCAAAACTCAACACAACCGTGCCCAGGCACCAGCTGTACCACCGTTTGAGTTTCCAGCAAACACAAACTTGAAGACGCTTACGCCCAGAAACAGGCGCGAAATTCCGAGAGCCACAAAATCAACCTTCCTTCCCCCCAATAACCACAAAGAAAGCGCGAACCACGTGCCGGCGAAAGCTGGCGAACACAAGAAGCCACTGCGATGGGCAAAGTGCGAGGATCGGTCGGCCTTGGTGAAAAAAAGCGGAAAGCGGTCGACGTTTACGCGGCATTAAGCCACGGATTATTCATAGCTCGAGGAAGCGGACGCTCTCTGAATATGCCCACGTCAAACGTGTCGACGTGTCGGGGAAGTCAGTCGACGGAGAGTGAAGCGCTAAAGGGGGGTGTTCGCATTGAGTGCGTCGATTCTGTCGATTCGGCGTCTCAGATCGAGAAAGAGATCGTGGATAAGAATGGAAGATCGAAGGCAGGGGAGAGAGACGTCGGATATGGAAATGGATGGCTGGCGAGAGATAGGAGGCGGAGGGGGAACATCATTTCGAGACGAGCATTGTCCGGCAACGGGCACGAGAAAAACATCTGTAATCCGTTTAGCCGTGCAAATTTGCCATTGACGCCGGTCCTGCCCCGCCTGTCAAGGATCGACGTCACGAATTCGGTTAAGGGACGTGCCCGCCCCATATAGAAGCGCCGCATTTTACGCGATTCATAATACCGCCAGTTTTCACGATTCATAATGCCCGGTTATGACGCGACCGCTTTTCAGTTGCGAGCCTTGTGTGAAACGCCAAATCGGATTTACGCGAGGAACCTTCGTCTGTCTCGGTTCACGTTAGATTGCTCGGGCCGATTCCATCTTTGGTGCGTTTTTCCGTACGTTTTTTCTTGTATAATCTAAATCAATTATTGATCGTCTTTCGTACGCGCCTGTTTTCTTCTCATCGGTAATGCTCGTCTACCATCGCAACAGTTTTTTGCTCTTCAACATTACCACAACTTTGCGATCTTATACTCATACCTAATATTAAATTCGCGACTACTGCGGTTATACATATATGTTTTTTACAGTGCGCGCCTATTCTTCTCGTCTAATCGGCTAGATTCGTCTGCGATCGTGACAACTTGTTCGTGTCCAACATTATCATAATGATGTGATGCTTATGCCTTATATTAAATTCGCGACTTATACTTCATATTTCAACATGTATCGCATGCAGAGCTCTTCACTTTCGAGATTAAAATCAGACTTCTTCCATGGTCTTGCATTTGTTCATTTCGCCTGTTTCGCCCGGTGACGTTGCATTTCCGTGTAAAACGCGGGTCAGTTCTTCGCGGAACTAAACTTAATTCCCCTAATTGTCGCCCTCCCGCCTTCTCGTTGCTCGTTTCACTCTTGGGAAGGAAGGGTAAGCACTCGTCGGTTGTCGTCCGCTATCTCGCTAAGAGTCTCTCAATAATTAGAGTCAGGATGTGTTTAAACACAGCATTTAAACTAATGTTTCCCGGACGGCGAAACAAATGTGATTTGTTGTCTTCCGCGAAAATCTTCATCCATCGAAACATGTTCTGTTTTGTCAGCGTGTTGTGGGTAATTAGAACGGGTAGAGGAAATTAGTCGTTAATTGTTTTCACGTGATTTATTTTTTTTCGAGTGTTCTGATAAGTAACAGTAGTATATTGGGAGAACAATCATTTCGCGAGAACAGATTTTCTTTTACATCGTGTTTACTAGAAACACTGTTTTGTAAGTGATGCAGTTATACAAGAATCAAACTACGATCAACGTGTCTTTTTATCACAGTTACAATTTGAAATCTTCAGAGAATTACCAATATCACAATTGTCTCAGAATATGCCAAACACGATAACGCCTGCTTCACACGTTACCCACTGTGACCACAATGTTAACGACATCCAAACATTTCGGCGTGATTTTCCCTGTTTCCGTTAAAAAAAAGATGCTGCCACAAAAAATCCTCGAAACATCTTCTTCACGATGCGTCCACTTTTACACACTGATTACGCGGTCGAGAAAAAAAATCACACAAAACGCAACCGTCCGGTCCTCGTCCTCCCCGCTGACCGTAGACTTTTTTTTTCATATCCCGTCCGAATTCGAGAGCAAGCCCCGAAGAAAAGCGCGTCCATTGTAGCGCGCTCGAGCCGACGGTTAGGCAAATTTTCAATGAGCCGTTTTTTTCTCCATCATCCGCATCGTTCGACGATTGGTGAGGAGCGCGAAATGGGAAGCGTGAGGGAGCGCGCGGAATAATAAAAGATTAGAAAAAAACGGTCTCGCCGAGGGGCCCGTGCCGGACGCTGGGCAGGGCCCCCGAACAAAGGGGTCCGCATCTTCGATCCGTCGTTCGCCGAGCCGGTAGATCACGGGGCGAGCGTATACGTGACCCGCGCAGGGGAGAAATCGACGCAACGGCGAAAAAAACCAGCCATGTGGCGCGTGGAAGGAAGCTGCGCGTTTTTTCAACCCCCGCCCCTCCTGTTTATGAAACGCGACAGAGGGCGAGCGAGAGAAAAAAGTTGGTGAAAAAATGCGGCGAGAGACGCGCCGAGGAGCACCCGTCGCTTTTTCGGAATTACGGAAAGAGTCTCCGCGCGTACATTTTGTGGATGGGGGTAGCAAGAGGGTGGCGGTTGGCCGCGTGTCGCATTTATTCATGCTTGACACTAGGCTTACGAAACGCGTCATGTTAGCGTATTCAGATTTTCTTGGTGAAAATGACAAGACTTGTGTACATTTCTTTAGAAATATTATTATCTCTTATCTCTTATTTAGAAATAGATATCAACGTAACGAAGAAGTCTTTACAAAGTAATCGTCAAAAGTGAGTACACACAATGCAGCGGAGATACCGTAAACCCAATATCTCAAGTGTGCAATGGTTGGCACGGCGTACCTGGTTATGCTCTTATCTCCGTATTCACGTTGGAAACTCGTAATTTTGAAAAGCGACAAGTATCTGAAGCAACAACGGATCTTAGTGTTCCAGTTGCTCTCATGGCATGAAGGCATCTTAGAAGTTTCATTTTTTTCTTAATTTTGTGCATTGAAGGAAAAAAGTACAGGACAGTTGTCTGTTACAGAAAAAATGTAGAGTTCCGTTTATGTGTAAATTTGACGTGTATTCGTATATATACGCATGTAAGAAATGTTCGTAAACGTAGTGTTAACGATGAACGTATCGATCGCGCCGCACGCGCCACTTTTTTCCGCGCATTCCGACGTTATTGAGAAAGCCGAGCACGGGAAGCATCGAATGAGCGAGAAGGAGAGGGCAGAGCACGCGTGTCGCGGACAAAAGGGGTGGAACGCGCGTGCTGGGGGCGAAAAAACGGGCCCCTGCGGTTGGCACCTTAACGTCGCGACGGATAAAAAAGAAGCGGTGAGGACGCGGTGTCACGTGATGCGTGCTTTCTCCTTCGGGGAAAGGAGAAAAAATTGTATGCCTACGGAATTCCGGAGAATCAAAAATTGCGGCCGATTAAACGATCGCGCGTGGCTGCCGGCGAATTTGATGAAGACGGCAGACGCTGAACTCCCAGCCGCTGACGGCGTCTATGCAGGGAGACTGCGAGTTTTTGTTGGTTCGAGGCTCGTGGTTAATGGCGAACGAATCTGAGGGGCAAATTGTGAGATATGAGACCGTGATTTATGTTGTCTGATTGTGCGGTGTTCGTTACGGAATGGCCGGTGTGTTTCGGGAATTGAGTTGGTGCTCTTGCCTTACGCGTGTTTTTTCAGGATCCTTTATTTAGAACAAATTGATATGTGCGGCTCGAAGTATATTAGTTTAGGATAAATTAGAATATAAAAATCAGTACATTCGTAAAAAATGTCGAACGTCATGGGTAACTAATCTATATTATTAAATAAAGAACGCATTATTCAACACTTAAGGAATTTAAACATCATATACTTTATTTTTGCCGACTTTTAGCACTTTCCAAACCGTGATTTGCAGTATTGATTTGATAATGTACTTTCTAGAACTTTCGTATCAGGTACGGTGGCCCTTCGTTTTTTTCGCTTTTATGCCGTAATCTTCTTCGGATCGTTATTTTAGATATTCATTATCTTGTTCTTGCAAACAAACAATGAAAAATAGGTATCAAGAGTAACTGAGTGCACCAAGGGACAACGCTGCCCACCCATGGTCGCCAACTAGACAAATGCATTATGTATAAAGACACGCTCTTGTATTAGGTCTACCGGAAAGTTCTGTCCGATAATGCCATCTCAAATTTCAACACGTATGAACGTGTCCATTTGAAATATAAATAGCTACCCCTGTTTACCATTGCATCTCCACATATGTCCTCTTCTAAATATACTGGAACGTTTCATTACTTCAGCAGTATATTTTGAAAATATATCATATTTTTTTTCAATTAAGAAACAGACAGAACTCTCCAATAGATGTAATACATCTTATTATTTTATTATTGTACGCTCAGAACCATTGAACCATGAACATTTATTTACGGTCCCCTGAGTGTAACATGTAAATCTGGAGTGACAGTGAAGGTGTTAATGAAACGTATCTTGCGGAAACGTCCGCAAGTTTTCGGCGACATGTTACATACGATTAGAGAAAAGCAGGTCATAAGATAATTTCGATATTTCCCACAAACCGCCGCGGGCGATCCCAGGAAAGTCCATATTTGATAAGACCGCGCTTTTTTGTGAAACAAAATCTGACCAGATGTCGACGAGGCCCTCGACCGAGTCCAGGTAAAAAATACCTTTAGGCGTCGAGTTCGGGCCCCTTGGCTCTCGTGATTCGTGTAGGAGGCCGGCTCGGTTCGTCATTAGCTCACTAAATCAATCCCCGGTCCGTGGGCTTGGGATAATTTTTATAGGAAGCCCCGGCGAAGAGTTAGGGGTCTCGTCTGGCTTGGAAAACCGTCGACCGATTCTCACGCGATGCCGAAACGAACTCGTCCGGCCGTTTCCAACGATGGGTTTTCTTGGGTGATAAAGATCCCTGTGGTTTTCCTTCAAAAGGGAAACCTATTACGCGAAGATTGAACGTTGTGAATCTGGCGAGTTCAGGGTGTTTTTAAACGGAATCGATAGGGATATGAAGATTTCTAGGTGCCGATAGCAGAAACTGATGTTAAAGTTTAGTGGGTCTCTGTTTGCTGCCGTTTATCTTGAGATGTAATAAAATATAATAATGGATCAGGAGTCTTGTTGGAATAATTATGTTATGTTAGAATAGTTACAGGTTATGATAGCATTGAGTATCAGCGGGTGGGGTTGTGAGTATTTATTTGAGACGCAAATTAAATGATAAGTAATGTATACTAATATTCCTATCAATTTTTAAATCACATTTGGAAAAATAGTTAATGCCTATTAACTCACCATTTGAATGACTAATCGGTCCGAGCTTTTAGCAGGACGAATCAATTCTTCCCGATTCAATTACAAACCTCTTGCGTACTTCCAGTTTTCAACAGTGAAGTGAAAAATTGAAAATGCATTGAATAGGCAGGCACTGATTGAAAGTCACTATTTTTATTAGTCAAGCCGGATGCCATTTATTTAATATAATCGGTGATAAAAAGACGTGACATCGAAAGCCACGGTTAATCTGGCCCAGACAGGCTCTGCTACTCCATTCAGAATTATTTCTACCCACATATAAGCGCATACTTGTGTGCGAAGATGTAAATGAGAAATTTGATACGATCCGGCGACAGCTTTGACGGATCCTTAAATAAAATTGCGCAAAAAGTTGCTCGCCATTTCAACGTGGCGAGTCTAGAAGAAGATATAAAATACACGGTTTGCCGATCATTAACCCCAGGCTTCTCGAATTTTTGATAGCCCGCTATTTATCGACGAAAATTACAGAAACGACAGATGCGGGACAATAATTGGAACTGACATAGATGAGAACTTAATTTTTTGGGGGATGCTTTAAAAGTTGTTAGGTTGAAATAAAAATAAGACCGAGTCTCAAATATATCGGTAACTAAGATATCCAGGATTATAAAATACGAGGGAAACTACTGTTATGATTGACAACAATTGCAACACTACTTGCCTTAAATTAACAAAGTCTCGTTAATAAAAATTTGATTTATTTATATATATTTATCGTGATGGGATCTACACATGGCTCTATACATCTAGCGTTAACTCAGCTTCAATCACACACAAAAAGAAAACAGGAAAATATTAGATGACGTGTTTAATTTCAACTTTATTGTAATTTACTTAAATGTTCCCGGAATATGAAACCTTGTCTTGGTTTCAAATGCTAACTACGGAATTTTATTACTGTAACCGAACATGTTTCTGGGCCACTAGTATCCCTAGTAGTGTCAAAGTGATGTGCAAAATGCACAGATTAAAGAGTGTTAGACATAACTATCCGTAAGTTCAAATCTTTACATTGTACAAATAATTTTTAAAGCAGCAAATTTTGTAACATGCACTACCTTTTGTAGACTCTCGTATCTGGAGCCCCAATGGCCCCGAAACATCTTGAGTTACAGTAAAAAAATTCCGTAGCCTTTATTTTAATCTAAAGAGGGCTTCTTTAGATTCCTTAATGATTTAAATAGACAAGGAAAATAGGAAGATGAACATCTGAAAAATGGGAAAGACACAAGCGTGCAGAGAAGAGAGTCGGTGGTACAGAGAATGGGTAACCGCGATACGTGTTCTACATGTAGGAAGACATCGTTGCTCCTTCGGATCCAGGCGCAGGGACAGGTGGCAGAGCGGGCCCCTGCTAGGAAGGCAGAGTATAGAGGCGAGGAGCGCAGAGGGACGGGGAAAGGTTAGGGGGAAGAGAGAGATTGGGTCCCTCGAAAAGGACGAAAGATACAGGGGGCATGGGAACCTGACTTTCGGGGGCAGCATCCCTAGGAAGTGAACACCGAAAGGGCCCTCCCCATTCCTCTCCGCGTCTCTCTTTCTTACTCTCGCTTCTTCGTTGCGTTCCTTGCCACGCCACGACGTGGGGAGAAAATGAGAAATAGAGGGGTCCGATAGAAATGAGGCGGTGGGCACACAGGCATATATCTTCAACACATCGACGTGTCTCACATACGCGTAATGCTGCTGTGTAGGCAGCGAACGATCGCCAGTCTGCAGGAATGAATGAGCGAGAGGGACAGAAGGGGCTACTTAAACGTATACATAGAGGATGTATACTTAAGCACACATCAGTGGGAGCTGGAGTTTTCTGTCTCGGAGAATCCTGAAGACTCATCAGGCCGTGTGATAGGAGCGCAAATAAGTCCCCCACTGGGCATAGATTTTTCGTCCGTACTGGCCGGCTGTATAGTCGACGACGGAACGTCTTTTTGCGTTCGCTCACTCGTTCGTTTGTTCGTTCGGTGAACTTCTGGCGGATCGAATGTCGTGCAGTGGGTCAGTGGGTGTCGAAGAAGATAGCTGTTTGGGGAACTTGTATTTTAACGTGACCGCAACGATGAGCGAATTGCTATGAAATCGGGAAGATTAAGTGTTTTTTAACGAATTAAGCGCTCTTCGGTTTTAGATTTTTAAGCACTGTAATTGTCAGTAAAGGTAACGAAGATCAAGATAAATGTCAATTTTCAATATGCGCCGTCTATATCAACTTTTAATTTTTGCCAAGAGAAGTACATCAGAAAATGCCCCATGAAGACTTTATTAAGTGTTATAAAATCAAACGAGACGTTATTGAGCACGAGGTGTCAATCTCAATCAAATGTAAATCTTCTGTTCCGTCCTAGTCGATCAGTGCTCGTTTATTAACAAGTAATCTGATTCTCTGTGGACCCAAGCCCAAAGTGCTGTGTAAGTCGTGTGGATCTTTATCGCATAATCTACAAACAGGGTCCATTGTCCGCTGTGGGCCCAACAGAGTCACCTGTATCCGTTCTATAATCTGCAATCGATTTCACTATGCACCCCTCCCGAAACTTCCTGGCCGATTCCTGCCTCTAGATACATGGAGGATGCTGCATCGATGGGGAAGATCCTTCGATGAAAAAGCGATATTTGAATGTAACAGTGGGACGCTTTTTTGTCCCACCGTGAGAGTGTCAACAGTCATTGGGACAGATATATCAAGTTTAGTGCGTACAGTTACGTATGCCGGCGTGCAGTATATAAAAAGGAATTTATGAGTAGTAAACAACGTTAAATACATCAATTTAATATGGAAATGAAATGTGAAGATGCCGAATAAATATTTCGGTGTATATGCTACAAGCCAGATGTTTGTGAGGTAATTGGTAAACGTGAGATGGCTGATATAATAGTGTAGAAAATATTAGTGCAAGTACGTGAAAAGATAGCATTCCACGAATATCCATCGAAGTATGGCAAATGACAAGGCAACGTAGACAGTATTGAGACAAATACTGAAATAGCTACAGCAACGTTTCATAAAATTATTCATATGGAACGTTACCGACGTATATCTTGGGCACAACCGTTCACCATGCCATATTCAATATTCCATCCAAATTACACTCATCTCAACCGAGTAGACGTATTCCTCTGCCAACATCCGTTTCTTCTCCCGCCCCCGCCGAAGCGTCCGAGAATATTGCATCAGAGCACAATTCGAGCAAGGAAACCTCTGCCGATAGAATAATTAATTCTTCGTCTCCGCGGAGGCATGTCACATGTTTCTTTCCCCGCCTCTCGCCGCTTGATATTAAACTCGCGCACACTAAAATTTAACAGTCCTTAATGAAGCTCCTTTCCGCGGGTCGCGGACGATGTTACGGAATTAATTAGAGAGCCGCTCTGCCCCATTTAAGTTTACGACCGCAACTTCACGTTAATTATTACCGGGAACTAGCTGTAATTAGTCTTTTCTCGTATACAAAATATCGGTTTCAATGGTAGGCAAGACGGCGAAAAAAAGGGAAAATACGTCAGACGGGGCGGCCGAGTCGGGGCTCGTAAAAGATTTTAATGTCCGGCACGCAGATTTATTAAAATGCGTGCGCTACGAAATTCGCGAGATTAATGCCTCGCCCGACGGCTTAGATGACGGCGTTTTTCTTGCGTTTCCTCTTCTCGCCGGCCGTCTCGCAAGCCGTCTCGCAGGCCGTCTCGCAGGCCGCCTCACCGCTTTCTATAACGCGTCTATAATATCGATACGTTCCCACTCGAACGTAAGCACGTCAAATTAACGAGCTTGCCTCAGAGAAAGTTAATTCCCGGTTTACGTGGAACCATCGACACCTGCGCGTTTTAGTTTTCACTGGTCGTTAATTTAGTTTACGTCGTCCCGTGCCTCGATAGTCAGCTAGGGCAAAAAATTTATCGGGACGGACGAATATATTGTATGTCTAGAACGCGCGTGCGTTGCGCGGCTAATGAAAAGGCGTGAGCGCTCTTTATAATGCGTCGTTGGATGTCGACGATGTGGTGGTACGATAACGCGCGCTGGTTTCTCTCGTAATCTAGAATGTGCTGTTTCAATGGGGTTTGTTTTAGTCTGACTTATTATACTTGGCGACGTAAGTTGGTCAAACTAAGAAGACAGTACGCTTCGTTGTATGTATACCTTATGAAAATAGCCTATTCAGGAACGTTGTAACATTTAGATTTAAGCTCGTTACATTATACCGTTGAAGCAGAAGTCCCGTACCATTGTAAAATCATAAAATAAACCGCAAAGAAACACGTTCGTTTAATACGGTTTTCAATTAAACAATTATCACAAACGTACCGTTAAACGTGAATTACAAGTTTCGTCTGTGTGACATTCTAACATTTAGATCTACTACACATTATTTTGTACCGTTAAAAGAGATGTCCTGTATCGTGGTAAAATCATAAAATAAATCACAAAAAAGAACGCGTTTGATTAATAGGGCCTCAAATTAAAAAATGATTACAAGTGTACCGTTAAACGTGAATTACGAATTTCATCTATGCGACGGCGTGCATTCATTAAGATGACTACGCGTCGAAGGAAAAAGTAAAGAGTGACTGTAAGCATTGAAAAGCAAGGTCGAACGGAAGACCGGAGACCAAAACCGTCGGCAGCCTGATTGGTACAGTCATTTCAACCTCCTTAACAGCCTGACATCATCCGAGCCGGACATAGTGCACTGGTCTTCTCTATTATAAAGCCAACGTCTCTCAAAGTCCGCCACACGTCGGCACCGTACCATTACGTCCACTTTTTTTTCTCCCACCGTCTGAAATTGACATGCCAATGTCGAAAAATAAGGGTATCAGAGTCTGCCGTTATTTAAAACGTTCCGAACAAATTTTTATCTGCTACCAATCCGCGCAGGATCTTGCCTCAAAATTAGAAAAGTTCTCGGCACAGTAGGAAGCAAACAATCATCGTACCATTTCATTGAAGCAGCAATAACTGGAAGTTTCACGTCGTTAATGGCTGCGATGTTAATCGACATTGACCTTTAAATATAAAAATCCTCGTTACTCGAGACTTTTAATCAGCAAATAATTACCGGTCAGACATAAACATTTTTTTTATCCGTTTATTTGAACTGCTATCTGAATGATGGCCAGCTACGAAGGCATCCTCCACTCTTTGGCTAGATCCTTTGATGCATTTTTGTTTCGATGCTTGTCTTATCAAATCTCGAGTCAACGCCCGTGAAATAATCATGCAGTGTCACGGCTACAATATCAATCATTCAACTGTTATTTCCTAGCTGTTGTGAAAGAGACATCTAACGTCTGTTCACACAATATCGTTTTCATTATTCTTATCTTCTATCCGCTATCGCAGGAAATTTCTTGATACCACGTTGGCATGTCGATTGAGACGTACAACCGATTTCCTGTTTCTCGAACTCAAAACGCAAGTACCCCAAGATCGTCCGGATGCCGAACAGCACAAAACGACGAATCGCAACGAACGAAAGAGTGCGCCGGATCCAGGGGGACAACTTCAAGCAAGCAGTAGAGGGAGAAAGAAAGATAGATTGTGAAACGTGCAAGCTAACCACGGCAGGGCGATAAAGTACAGCGGATAATTAATTTTATAGCTACTCAATTTCCGAGGGAATCGGCTACCGGGGGCCTCGGGGCCCACTTTCGTTAGTCGCGCCAGAAAAAAGAAACGGACAAACTGCGGGCCCGCTGATGCTAGGCCCCCGCGGGTCGGAAAGGGACAGCGATGGGAGATGTGAACCAAGAAACGAGAGAGGGTTGCAAAGGGAGAGAGAGAGAGAGAAGGAAACATTAAAAAGGTAGGGAGCGGAGAATATTCAGTTCTCGTGATGATGCCCAGCTACAGATTTACGACCAGCAGCCTCTGCACTCTGCTTCGCCGGTTATTTACTCTCTTTTATTCATTCCTCCTCGTCAATCCTGCGCCACGCTTTTCCACTTCCTCCTTCTTCGGGACTTCCTCATTTCTGCGCGAGCACGGCTACTGAACGTACAATCCACGATTTCTTGCGTACGCGTTAGCGCAATTTCGTGTTGGGCCCCGAATTAGGTGACACTTGAAACCGTTTAATTTTCTTACTTTGTTTCTCAGCTTTTTAAAGTATTGCAAATGATATGCCTTTCTATGGTTAAACTGTGAAGAAATGCCATAGTATACTAACACAACTATAACAACAACAAGCGTACACTATCACAATTATGAATATTAACAACTGAACATGTCGTTAACACGCACTGAAGATCAAAAATACGCAATTAATAATTATTTTATAAATGCAGTTATTGTTAGAATAGTGATGCGATTCTTTGGTTTCCAATACTTGCACATTATTTACATTTTGCATAATTCAGTCAAACGCTGTAGTATTTCATAGCATCGCCGTTCTAATACGGCAAAGTACGCACGGCAGTCAACGTGTTAATAAATAAAGTTCATATTTCAAGTGTAAAAAGGTGTGTCATTTCAAACACTTGAAACCAGCCACGCGGCAGTCGCCTTGCGGCTGCAATACATTTTTTCTCGCTTCACCTGCGCAACCGTATGGTTCCGATGGTTTTTTGGAGTGGTTTTGAGATTTCCGGAATTGGGGAAACCTGGGTGATTCCGCATGAATTTGGGGTGAAAATGATTTACGCATGGCTCGTGTGGCATGGCGTATATTCTTTTGCTATCTCGATACAGCAGACTTCCGTAGAATGCGAGTTCCTGCAACGCGTTAAAGATGATACGAGTGTTTTCAAATAACGAAATTCTTGTACAACGTGCTATATAATAAATGTAGGATTTTGCCGTTCGCTATAGCTTGTTATGTACATCGAAACTGCTTTCTTTTAGTTGTGATTTCGTACAATGCATAACGTATTAACCACGTCATACAAAACTAGCGTGTATCATAATAATTGCTATGTGATATAGTTTTCAATCAAATTAAATTAACGTAACACTGCAAATACCACCAGAACTGAATTAACGCTTCCAACAAGAAACAATTTCATATATGAAACTGCTATAACGTATCTGTAAAACGCTATTATTGGATTGCCAGACTAAAGAAATACGAGGTGAAGAAAATTTACTTTTCCACAAAAGAATGCCATGCCACGCGTTAGTAAAGGAAAAAAAGGGAAAAAGTAGAAGAAGGCGAAGGAAGGGCAGGAGTCGCGCTGGTCGCACACTGTTTTCCGGTTCTCGTTCGCTGAGTAAAAAAAAGAAGATAGAAAAAGGAGGCAAGACTGTCTAAGGGGGTGAAGTGGGAAAAAAATAGCATCGGGCACGCGTATCGGTTGGGGTTGGGGGTGGAAAACATGAGGCGAAGGGGGAGGTTGGGCTTGTAAACCGCATTCGGGGACAGAGAGTATTGGATCGAAAGAGGGTGATCGGCGCCGATATTACGAAATTGCGAAGCTTTATACCTTCTATTTTTCTTCCCCTTCCCGGGTTTTTGCGCGTCCGCGGATATCTCTTCTAAATTTGCGCCGACCATATTACAGCGTCGCTTTTACCAATCAGGCAGAGCTCTTTCATTAATTAGTCACGACCGCGAACGACGAAAAAGAGACGAGCCGCGGCGAGAGCCCAAAATTGCCAATATCCACTCGTCTCTCGTTCTAGTTTTGTGCAGGAAGTGGGGAAAAAAGACGCCCGACAAAAAATATCAACCGGCCGGACGACGAGAGAACTTGTCTGAACGAGATTGAGAGGGAGTGAGTCGGAGAGAGGTAGAGGAAAGGAAGAACTCCTTTCGTCACAGGATCGTGTTATGTTGACAAAATGACAAAATGCCGGAATTAGGCACGAAGGGATGGACCGTGTCGAACAGTTATGATTCTTAAGTAACACGCGGGATAAGATGAACGAGATTGCGCCTACCGTACTTTGTGTCGTGCGCGTGGTAATATAACGAGAATAAAATCGTTATGCACTCATTCAGTTAGCATTACGCAGAAGCACTCACTTTTTCACACATCAGATTATGCATCATACTATATATTTTACATCTCACTGTATTCCAGTCCATATTCTGCACCGTACTCTGCATTTTACATACTACTATACGCTGTACCAAATTAGCTACTCAAATGCACTTTTACGCAAATCCAATTTGCGGTATTCCCAACAAAAACACTCTGTTGCATCACCTAGCAAGATTAAAGTCGACGCATTTTTCGCTACACATTCAGTCAGTTAGCACTACACAGATGCAGTCACTTTTGCACACGTCATATTGTACACCATTTTTTACTCCACGTTCAAAACCATCTCCTACATTCTACATACTACCAGATTCTACACGACATTCTAGAGCAAATTAGTCAAAGAACTTTCTACACAAATCCTACCTGCGGTGCCTCCTACAAAAGCATTCAATTGCGTCAATAACCTCGGTGGAACAAACGCAATTAAATTCGCGTTGTCACTCGCTGTCGCGGTTATCACCGCGGGCGCATCCGTTTTCGCCGAAAATTCCGTCGGATCGCTGATCTAAATGACTACGCGCTTCCAGGAACCAGAGTGAAGCGTTCAGCTCGTAACAGCTTCCGCCGTTCGCGGTGCGCGGTAGCGTTTAACCGCAAGAACTCGTCAACGCACGAAAGTAACGCGGCTCTTGGCCCGATCGAATCCAGGCTCGATCGCGCTGGATCGATGGATCCCGGATCGTCTCGCTCCGTATCCGTGGAAAAATTCAGATGGCAAAAACCTGCCGCGCAGAGGCCTTTCTTTCTCGCGCACTTGAACGTTCCCGCTGCCTTCGTTACTCTCGTTGCGTTGTTATTGGCGCGAACCGATTGTAATAACCGGTTACGGGGGTCGTAAACAGCTGAGCGCGGCGCAAATGATTTTGTTCGTCGTTGTTTCGATGACAAGCAATTTGAAGCGTGCTGTCGAGTGCTTGTGTTGCGAGACGATGAATAGTCAATGACATGCTAATGCGCAACGCGATTAAAAGCCCTTTTTATGTTTAGATTACAATTTGACATTCTCAAAATAGGACACTGCGCTTGATGTTCACTGCTAGCGTTCTACTTACCAACGAAAAGTACGACTACGTTTGACCGCGATGCGCAACCGACGATACGCGCTCAATTTTACTAACACTTATTCTGCGCATAGTAACATTTTACTCGTCTAAATTGCATTACCAATACATTTTGCCTCTACTGGCTACTGTTTTCCTTTAACCCTATTCCGGTTTGCGAAACTTTGGCAATTTCGTTCAAGTAGGTTCGCGCGACAGCCGGAAATATTCTTCGAATAATTAGCATTGTTTCCCGTTATGCAAAAATTCTTATATCGTAATATCATGTCTTGTAGCATTCGACATAAGACTTGCCAGAACAAAATTCGATGTCGAGCCTTACTCAACATAAGATCACTAGAGGTTAAAACCAGCACTACCGCGTCGCTTGGTAATTCTCAAGAAGATTTTTTCAATCATCCCTGGGATTCAAACCGTTCAATAGCAAATCCATCTCAACTTCTCCGTCACAAGCCAAACCTGAAACCACACGTTTGATCGATTATCTTGGACCAATTTTTTTCCGAGCGTTTCGCAAAATTGTAACACTCCCGTCGCGCGTCTTATCCTTCTTTCCTTGGCCGACGTTCTCGATCGAGGGTGAGAAAAGGAGTCCGCATAAAGAAGAAGAGGGAGTAAGCGAGGGAGAGAGTGCGTTCACACCGAATCGAGAAAGCTATCGCGCTCCCCGATCCTCAGCTCCATTCAGACGAAGAAAGAGCTTTTCTGCCGAGACGAGCGGACGGTTACATAACTCCAGCAAGCAAAGAGGGCGAAGGAGAGAACGATCAGAGCGAGAGAGAGAAAGAGAGAGAGAGAGGAGTGAGGCATTGTGCTGTTTGACGTACAGAAGGGGCGAGGAGAGCAAGTCCGGGGTTGGACTTAGAAATTTAGTACATAGACAGTAAATGGGGTATCATGTTCAGTCTAAGGCTTAAGGACTTTTGTTTGGCGTGGGAGGCTGCACTGCCCATTGCGGGCCCACCTGATTTCGACAGAAGAGAGACGGAGAGGCGCTCACGGCCCGCAGAACCTGACCCATTCAAAGTTTTCGTTTTCATTCGATTCCGTCGCACGCATGCAACGTACGTGAAATCGAACAAATCGAATCAAGTTCCTTGTCGGACCGCCTGTGTGTGAGATTTGATGCGGTGAGAATGTAGAATGGTCAGTGGACTGTTAAATGGTGTCTACGATTCTCTGGGTAACGAAGACGGTAGATTTGAGGATACTGGTGCGCTTACACAGGTTTCACGGCGGAAGATTCCGATTGGTGTTGGGATGTCTTTTGTGGGATTATCATATTTTTGAGAAATATCAATGTTTCGTATAATAATATAAATGCTGCCCAGTATCAACTATAAGAAACTTTATCGATGTTAATTTGCCATATCCTAGGCAATTGTGCAAATGGAGGATAACATATCAATGTTCTATAAAATAATGTAAATCGTGCAGTGTATCGCAAGAAGAAAACTATCAATGTTAATTTACAATATGTGCACCTGGAACATGAATCGGTCTACCCCAAACTAGTAACAGAGTCAAAAGAAAAATTAAACTATTTAAGTTTTCATGTAAAACGAGTAGATGGCAGAAAAAAGGGCCCACTCGATTAAATTTAGATCTAAGCTGATGTTTTTGAAACGGTCCGGATTGCGGGCCTCTCTCCTGACGATATTCCGACAGGCTCCATTTTCCATCCTTCTCGATCTACCACCCTCTTGCACTCCTCAATGATGGAGGGGGTGCTGCCCACAAAGGAGGATAAAAAAAAATCGATGGAAAAAATGACGGGCCTCTCGCTACCGTGGTGCGTGATCAGATGAGGCGTATGCATAAATAGCCACATGCGGTACAAATGCACACATACACGTGCCCAGACGCATACGTAATACCCATTTTTTCGTTCATGACCGTATTTTGCAGATGACAATTTTGAATACGTGTACAAATGTTATCGGTAACACTAGAAGTAATGCTATTTTTACGAACACATGTACGTATACGGCGTGTCCGCCGTAATATAGTATTTAACATGCATAGGGATTAATTGACGTGATATCATCGTCATGCGTCAATGAGCGCAACGATTATCGTCCGTCTCATTACGTATCGTGCGAAAGACGTGGCGGCCGATTTGTTATCCAGTAATGCTATTCATTTCGTACGTCTACGCACGATCGTGACGAGGGAAAATTAATTCCATCCAATCAACGTCACAGAGTTATCAGTCGTTTGACAGCTGAGCGGCGGATCGCGGATGATGAGCAATATCGTCGTCTGAACGTACGTTATTAATTAATTGCATCGTCACCGAAGGATGATACGTTGCATTTAGCGACGCCAGATTTGACCGATTGGAAAGATCCTGGTCGCGTTTTCCAATCGGCATTGGTAAGCCACGCGAAAAGAAATTTGCCAAGACTTTGAAGGGGAGTGATTCCAAAGTAATCGTATATCAATGATCCTAAATACCGATTTTTAATTTGATGCTGCGAAGTCATTATTGCATGTTACACGCAGATGCGGGACAAACATTTCAACTTGAACATTCACAGAAATTATTCGCAACCGCACGAAAATTAAAACTTGGCAAAACTTTTGAACATTGAAAAGCAAAAGTAAGAAAAAATCAGAGATTATTTGCAACTGCACAAAACTTTATTGTACTCCCTCAAAGTCACACTTACTATCCGACGTAGAATCTCGGCAAAGTGAAAATTAGCAGCGGTCAAATTTTACCTAAAAAGGACAAAATAGAAAGGAACTTTCCATTACTGAACGATCGCAAGTCAACTTCCACGATCGTTCGATCGTTTCGCACATCCCGAGAACTCGATCGTATTCCGCGAATAATTTCCGCGGGCGCGGTTCGACTAGATTCGCGCTTGCGGTTTTCCGATGGCCACTGACGAACGGTCGCTAATAGCACCGCGAGAAAAAGGAAGGCAACGCAGCCGCGGAATAAAAGGGGCATCGTCGCGATATAGGATTCCGAACACAAAGAGGGCAAAGACGGAACTAAATAAGCGTAGAGAAGCGCGAACGGTAAGAAGGGAAGAAGCGACGAAGACGCGAACGCTGACAGTGTAGCGCGAGAGAAATGGTGGAGCAGAATTTGACGCGAGAAAAGAGAGAAGCGCGCTATGGAGGAGAAACTGCATGGAACGCTTTGAAGCGAGTTTTATACATCGATCGGCGAAGTGGACTTCGACGAGGTCGGAGACGCAGAAAAAGCTCTCCGCGCCAAAAAACGCCACCCCCTCAAAAAACAGTGTCACGAGAGCGCGAAAGAACAGACACCAAAGCCAAAATCCACAGGCATGCGAGCCAATGAACAGTAAATATGCGCGCATAACTAGAAGTGCAGTGCGAGAGAAACTGTAGAGCAGGACTTGACCTGACAGAAGAAAGAAGCGGGTCCTGGAAGAGGAACTGCATGGGACGCTTTGAAGTGAGTTTTATACATCGATCGGCGGGGTGGACTTCGAGAAGCTCGAAAACGCAGGAAAAGCGGTTCACGCGAAAAAATAGCATGAGAGCGCAGGAGGACAAGCGCCGAAGCCAGAATCTGCAGGCGCGCGAGCCAATGAGTAGTAAATGAGCGCGCATAACTGAAGAAGATGCTCCAAAGTGTGTCTTGGCGTTTGATCAGAAAGAGGAACTTCGTCGCTGCTGCCTCCGGAATGACGTGGGACGGAAGAGGATTTCGGGCGAATGAAAGAAACGAAAGACGAACCGGTGGATGAGGAAGACGCGATAGACTGAGGCGAAGACGATGTAGCCGACGCTGTAGCTGACGCTGTAGCCGACGATGGAGCCGACGATGGAGCCGACGATGGAGGAAGAGTGATGAAGACGAGGGGCACGGCGGGAAAGATGGAGGATGAAGAGAGCCACTGAGGCGAAGAGTGGACGAGTTCGTCTTTGCAGAAGGGAACGGGACGGACGAAAAGAGAGCGTCAGTCGGGATAGATGGAAAGGGAGCGGGCTGGAGCGAGAGGGCAAAATAAAAAGAGAGGAGGGAGTGATGAGAAGGATGAGGCAGGATGCTGTGCCGTCACGGTACACTAGCCTCCGGACTTGAATCCCGGGCCCTCCGGCCACGGAGGTGCATAGCTTCATTCAGGAGGCAGCCACTTTTTTACCTCTCCTTTTTCTTCGTCCCTTCTTTATTTCTCTCGGCAACGCGCGCGCTCCGTGCCGCCTCTTCCTCCCCTGCTCTTCCTTGTGTACCTACCGATCGCGAGATGCGCAACTTCGCTGAGAGCCTTTGGCTCCGGGAAGGATGTCCGAATGAGGGAAGCGACGATATTGTTGCGTCGCGAAGTCTAAGGAAGTCGACTAAGTGCGTGCCGAGTGTCGGCGGTGGAAGCCAGGATTTCCGCAGGTGACAAGTCGAGAACGGATATTTGCCGATGGAGTGAGATGTAAAGATAGTTGAGGACAAGGCAAGAATCCATAATTGTAGAATAATATTCCTGGCCATGCCGTGGATTACTGCAATATTGTTGTGTCGCGAAGTTTGAGGAAGCCGATTAAGTGCGTGCCGAGTGTCGGCGATGGAGTCCAGGATTTCCGCAGGAGACGAGTCGAGAACAGATATTTGTGAATGGATCGAGACGTGAAGATAGTCGCGGACAAGGCGAGAAGTCCTAACTCTTAAATGGAATGCCTGAGCATGTGTGCAATACTGTGATACAGTTGTGTCGCGAAATTGGAGGAAATCGATTAAATTAGCTGTTGCAACCTTTGTGAAAGTGTGTACCTAAAATTAATTGCAAGAAGTAAGCGATAACGAATCTACTCGTCAAGCACAGAGTTTGTGTTATGGCTGTTACAATATAGAATTCAGTTGTAATGAAGTGACTGTTTCCTCTTTTAAGCATTTTACTGCCAGGCTTTTTAGTTACTGGCTTGGGCTGACGAATGTGTGAAAAAAGATTTGTTTAAGATAAAATTGTTTGGTAAACTTTCTTGAAGAGTCATATTACTACAAATTTGAACAGCAACTTGTAACTACTTTTTACGTATTACGAGGATACTCGTCGTAACACAAAATATTGCCATTTCCTCTTGACGAGTATACTCATCAAAAACAGTTAACTGGTTAAGTATCGGCAATGGACGCCAGGATTTCCGCAAGTGACGGGTCGAGAACGGATATTTGTGAATGGATCGAGACGTAAAGATAGTTGTAGGCAAGACGATAACCCGTAATTTTAAAATAGAATGCCGTACAATACTGCGTTGCAAGCGGGTAACAAGAATATAAGAAACGGACGTTACTTGCGTCCTAATATATAAACCAGCAATCAACCGAACATTAAATACTTCGGTGTAATACTAATCTCTGGCATCTTCACGTTGGTCACATCAAATTGTCTAGATCGTTGATGTGCTTTCACTCGGCGGGCGATAAGACATCAATGTATGTGCCGTCTTAACGTTGCGAGGACTCATAAACGTGTAGAAGATTGAAACACTTGCGGTGACTAATGGGCGCACTTGACGCCTTAATAGAAAACGGAAAAGAAAGTACTCGAATGTTTAGATCCTCAGATAAACAGACTTACATTCGTGAACATACAAACGTTACGAACAGATGTCTGATTTCCCAACTACCCAACTGTTTATGCGGTTGCATACCTACTATGAAATCTAGCGTTCACATCTATTAATTTATCATTATCCCATGTCGTGTAATCGAATCTCTCCATCTTAGTTAAGTGAATTCAAAACAGCCCGATATCGATCCATTAAATCTCTCAAATCGATCAATATCGAGCACTGAATTGTGAGTTGTAATTTTCAGTTTGTGTGAGTCTATGAATGTGTATATATGGGAGAGAAGGAATGACCAGCAAAAGATTTCCGGTCATCTTGGATTACTAATATCACGGTATCATCGGAGATTGTTTCTTCGGTAGTTATGCTATCTCTGAGAAAATGTGAGTGAATCCGTTCGATGGTTGCAAAGATACGAGGTTTGCTAGAAGTGACAGAAAATACAATCGGAAAGAGCATTTTGTTAGTTGCGTTAATATTCGCTGTTTTTTGTATTGTTACCATCTTGTCAATAAATTGTATCCCACGAAATCACGAAGCAACGGAGCAAAACGTCGATCAATGTTCCAAGTGGCTAACTCCTGATATCAGATTTTGAAGCTTGTAAGAGCATCGTGTAATTTCTTTTCCGCTAAAGAAATAACTGTAGCGCAGACTCTTCTGTCCTCTTCGTTTGATCCTCTTTTTGCCGGCCGTCTCTTTACTTCCCTTTCACGTCAAAAACGGAAGCGGTGAAATGAGCGCGCTATTAATCGTAGACAAGCCCCGAGGCCGTCCTTCTCTTCTCCTTACCTCGCTGTACTCACGGCGCGCTACAGGTGTGGTAATACCATTGCACGGAATTCAAGCAATTTGTTGATCGCTTTTTGTCAATCGGCTAATGCATGCGGTCTCTCTCGGTTAAGTAAACCTTAACTTTTAACCGCCAGGAATGTAATCTGTGTATGATCGACTGCCGTATAATGTTGTTCTTCATATTTCTACGGAGCGATGCGATAAGAATTTAAATAAAATTCCCGTGCGTGCATACGTTAGCAAATCGACGCTGATTTTACATTTACGCTGTAAATAATTTATTCCCGGAAAAGCTAAGTGAAATAATTACAAAAAAAAAATACTAAAGAAGAAAATAATTCGGGTTGATTGCTTTGACGTTGAACGGTTGTTATAAAAATTCGATTAACTCCCGATGTCGTCACTCACGAAAACGGAGCGGCGTATCGTTAAAACCTACGCTATATTTTCAAATCCTTTCATCACGAAGAAACCACCGCCTGCGCGGCAAGACCACAAATTACACCGCACCCCGCATTTATCACACTCACCCGTCAAAAGTCGTGCTCGCGGCCGGTCGCGCGCGAAACGGCGCTGATTTAGTCTTGAAAAACGGAAAACACGATGCGGAAAATAGGCCAGGATCGACGGAGACGGAGTCCGGCGCGAGAGACACCGAGATAAGACCAGGAAGCAATTAAGAGCCATCCCCCCGATTAGTTTCTAATGAAGGAAATAATTTTAACGAAGCCGCCGTCGAGTCCCGTCGCCAGGATTTGTTCGTTTACTAATTTTGCGCTTCGTTAATGAGCGGCTTAAAGCGCCCGTTCAGCATCGCGACGTCGCTCGTAACCGGCCGGGCGATCGATTTACAGAGCAATAATCAGTATTCGTTATGTCTCGCCGCCCGATAAAATAATCGTAACGCCACGAACGTGAAGGGAAAAGCCTCGTTACGAGAACGAAGCCCGGTACACTGTCGACGTTTGATAGCGCGAATCCTATCTGCTTCTACTGACTGGCGTGTTAGTCGACTTATTTTGTCGGCCAGTCTTTCCTTTGCTCAACACACAGCGCTCAAGGTTTTGCCACGGACGAGATGGAGATAGACATATTGCTTTATAGGAATTTCCGTCAAGCGAACTAAAATACTGGCTTTACCAAAAATTAAGTGGATCCGAGCGCAATGTATATTTCAGAAAGGTGAAAGTCGAGACTGATGATACATTCTGGTTAGGTGTACTATAATCTTATAGTAGGCTGAGTATATGTTCCCCCATAGGCTTTACACATATCTGAGATTAGTAAAAATGACCGAACGAGGTTATATAAGTTATTTGGGGTGTAACTGAAAATAGGGGAAAAGTGCCACTTTTTTTCCTTCGGCCCTCCACTATTTGATAAAGGGCAATTTGCGTTGAAGATATATTACTTTCCTCTCACTGAGCTTTTCATAGTTCCTGAGATATGACGACTTCAAGAAGGTGCAAACAATTTTTTTCAGAATGGTTCATTGTAATTCATCGGATGCCAAAGAGCGTCCAAGGGAGTCTGAAAATGGTGTCCAAAATGAAAACTTTGTCAATTGATTTGTTATTTTTCCAGGTGAAAGGGGGTATAAAGAGACTCAAAAAAATCGCAACCGCATTGAAAAATTCGAAATAGTTTGCGAAATATGACAAAAAATAGACAAAAAATGACAAGAAAAACGCGGTTAAAAGATACATTTATCTATGTCCACCAATTTTAAGTGGATAATGGGATATGCGCTTTTGGGAAGCGAAAGTGGGTCCAAAGAGAAGCAGAATTATGCAAACCGGACCTCAAAATTCGAAGTAGTTCTCGAGATATGACAAAAAATAAATTAAAATATTAAGAAAAATCGGCCTAAAATGGTCGAAAATGGCGAAAAATATCAAATTTTTTTTTGTTTCGGACCGATACCATTCGATAGAGGGTAATTTGCCCTGAACATAGACCACTTTCCGCGCGCTGAACTCTTCATAGTTTCCGAGATACGACGATTTTAAGAAAGTGCAAAAAATTTTTTTCAAAATTGCTGATCGCCATTAGCTCCACGCGAAAGTATGTCCAAAGAGCTTTAAGAAAACCTATATTAGTCATAGCTTTCGATCAGTAGTTTGGACGGGACGGGGCCTTGAAGAAATCGCGAAAATCTTAAGGTTTCAAAAATGAAAAAATTCAAAAAATGATGGGTCGCCGATTTTATTGCCCTTTTAACATATCAAAGGGGGTCCAAAATGACTCGGAAAAATGCAAGGCTTACCCCAAAATTCGCAATAGTTCCGGAGATATCGCCGAAAATGTGTGGAAAAATCGCGAAAAACGGGCCTGAAAATAAGGTTGAAAATTAAAACTATCGACCGGTTTGTTATTGTGCCAAATGAAAGGGGGCACAAAAAGACTAAAAAAAATCGCAACCGCGTTGAAAAATTCCAAACAATTTCCGAGATATGACAGAAAACAGATGAGAAAATTGGGGAAAACGTGAGGATAAAACGCGTTTCTTCACCGCCATTTACTGAAAATGAATCATTCGATTTGCCCCCGTATATTAACTGGACGAGTATCGAATGAGGCGTAGAAAAACGCAAACTGCACTCCAAAATTGACAGTAGTTCCCGAGCTACGAGCAAAGATGACATTATCCTAAAATTACTTTATGTTGCTGTAGCAGTATGTTTATGTTCGCCTAATAATATGTTCACATTATCGTGCCTGTATAGGGTTTTGTAGCTAATTACACAGCCCGAAAGATATTAATTCTATTTTCCTATTCTCAATAATAAGAATCCCAATCTTCCATTTATCAACGCTGTACTTTTCGATCTACTAACACGTAGTCGTCCTACGCCCAACACCCTGATAATTAATCTTCAAACTTTCATCTCCCGTAAAAGTTCCCGCGCATCAACGGCCTTCCTATATTTATTTCAGGTAGAGTTACCACGATTTTTCCCGCGTCTTACTATATATATTATATATACTTATACATTAAAAGGCCGACATGTCGCGCATTTGCATAACTCAAAGCACACCGTTCCAATTTCATACCTCAGGCAGCCCCTTTCACAAGCCAAACGACAGCATCCAATCGGGACATCGTGCAGCCGCAGAGCAATTCTCGGTAAAAACGCGTCAGATCTACACGAGCCTATTTAATCTCGTACTTTCGCGTGGTGGTTCCCTAACGAGTGTCTGGTAAAGTTTTATCCCGTTTTAGTGCAGTCTCGGTACCGAATGATAATAACAGCAAAAACGATGACGATGACGATGATGACGTTTCGGATGAGTCTAAATGGACAAAGACGAAATAGTGTATCGAGGTTGAATAAAGTGAGGCAAATGGACGGAATGCAAGGCGCGAACGCATATCCGACAAGTTAACTACGTTCCGTTGAGTGGTAATGCTAATAATCCGTTAAATGATACGCAGGCCAATCGTCGTCGTTCACACGGCAATGACTCGCTTTATTGCGACGTATCCTGTGATACTTAACAATTGATAACGTAGTGGAGCAGAAAACTCGGTTACGGTAATGATTACCTTGAGATACTTTGTTCCGCGGCCAGTGACGGATACGGATGTGTTCAGGAATAAGGACTGTATTTTCAGGAACTGTATTCGCACGTTTTTAGATTCAATGAAAAGTATCTGAATTACTCTGAAAGCAATTGGATTTTACATAACTTTGGCGCAAATTTAAAAGTTTGAAAAAAATATCTGTCTTCTAATGTGTTGACTATAAATTGATCTAAACGAATGAAAGAGATTGATTCTTTCCTTACATAGAATTTGACTAAATAGAGTAAATCTGTCAAAAACTAGTCACCCGCATCTAAATCGGAATTACACGTTACGCAGAAACTTAACTCGGC
Organism: Cryptocheilus praepositus; assembly: GCA_033815515.1. Taxonomy (NCBI): domain Eukaryota; kingdom Metazoa; phylum Arthropoda; class Insecta; order Hymenoptera; family Pompilidae; genus Cryptocheilus; species Cryptocheilus praepositus. The sequence continues at coordinate 637,690 of JAWWQZ010000314.1, forward strand.
GCAAAAACATCACCGACCAATGCTTTAATCGAACCATCTAATTTCTCCTACCGCTCAGTAATTAAGCAGTCGCCGGGGCAAAATCAACAGATCCGAGATCCGCGAGTGCCCCGTAAGCCGAGGCGCGATCTTCCCCGGGATTCCACGAATTTCCATACATTAGACGACGCTTAGCCGACGGGCGAAGAAAAAAAAAGAAACGTAACGAAACATAATCCCCGGGCATTCGTTGCGGGTCGGCAATTAATTCGCGGCAATTGCAATGTAAGCAATAGCCGCGTCTGATATTTATCGATCGTCGCCGGGAACGCAATGCCTTATCGATAGTCGGGCGCACCGGCGCAAAGTAAGTTAGAAGATAAAGCGCTCGGCAATCTCGACACTGGCGGCGGCACGGTTTTATTAATTTACGCAACGTGCATTAGTATCGGCGATTCCTACTTCTCCCGCTTATTTCGCGCGATTACAGGCGTGTAAGCGTGTGTCGCACATAATCCCGCCACCTGTTCCCCCTGCCTGCTTGCCTGCCCACTGGCCACAGAGAGAGACAGATCTATTCAGACGTATCGTGTGGATATTAGCGCGCCGCGAGATATTCATCTAATAATAAGGCGTAATTGCTGTTTTTCAACGGAAACAAGGTAGCGATATAAGCACCTGAGGCTGAGGCGAGATACGTTTGGCCTCCGATGTATGATAATCTGCCCTATTCTATAACCATTCCGGTGAATATCATTAAATTTTAACGATCCGCTTGATGGAATGTCGTGCGTTGCGTCCTTCGATTGTCTCTCTCGCTCTGCACGTTCGTCCCGCTCCTGCTTTCTGTTTCCTCCAGTTTCCGAACCACCTCTCTGCCCCTCATCTTCGTTGCTCTCTGATTAGCGATTTGCAGGCACGTTTGCTTAATGATCTACTTTCGCGTCTCTTTTCCTCGTTTTCTTCATTTGCTGAACCGATCGCGCCTCTACGTATTCTTCTATTACTTCAGCACGCGGTGTTTCAACATATACAAGAATTGGCAATAATTTTTTGGCATGACGCGCTATAAAGAGGAATTTGTTTTATGCCTCTGATTTATTTCCTCGTAGACAACCTATTCTGTGAAGCGCCACGTTCATCTTTCGGCGTTCCTTCCACACTTATTCTCACACATTTCTACCATTTTTCTTTATCCATACTTCTATCTATGCGTCTGTACATTTTCACTAGTCTCCATCTGTTTCCTCACCTTACCGTCTGCTTCCCACTACGCACGCCCGTCCATTCTTTATTTTCCGCCTTCGCCGCTTCGGCAGTAATAATTATTGCCGTGAAAAGCGCGGAAGGCTGTAAACTTTAACGATTGTCTCCGGGCGCGCTCGTAAAAGCGTTCATAACGAAAATCCGTCATGCCGCATGTGAAATCGGCAAGTGAGCATATCGGATAAATATAAATCGTCGACATTGCCGTCGGGTCCGCGGCTTTGAAGGAATCTCATATCCTTGAGGCGCCTCGATATCAAGAAGAAGGCGCGAGCCAATAGCATTATAGAGAGCCAGACCGGAGCGAATCGTCCGTTCTTTCCTTTTTCCCTCGTCTTTTCTCGTTCGCACATTTCAAAGTCGTCAATTGGGAGGTAACAAGTCGAGAAGAAGTCACGACGAGCGTCTTCTTCCTGTTTACTCCCGTTTACCTCCGAGAGGGTGGGTGTAGTTTAAGGGATTAGAGGCTTCTTTAAGGTCGCCTGAATGATCCGGGAAAAAAGGGTTAGGGGAGAGAAAGATTAGGAAGGGAGACCATAAAGGACGATCGTAAATGTGCCGGAAAAAGACTGACCGGAGTGAGATCGATTTCGCGGATAACCCATTCTTCAACCCTTCTGATACCTGTTTTTAGTTAAGAAATACAAGGGAGTGACTGAGGATTTTAACTGTATTTTGATGAGTGTGAGAGTTTCGATGCAGTACAAAATTATGGGACGGGCAATGTGTAATGTGCTACGATAAACAACGTCGGAAAATTAACCAACTTTACACCTACGCTTTCCGGTTGTGTATATGTCTACGTTTCGGTATTTTTTCGGACGTACATGATCGGAATAAATGGTCTTCTTTAAATAACGTTTTTAATTTTTAATACTTGAAATTTTAAATTATCAATCATTAAACCAATTTACGTTCTTCTACAGACAATAATCAATCGAAATAGCACAAACCCCGTTGCAAAATTTTATTCAAATATTTCCCTGTAGTAGACACATTAACAAACTTCCATCGCAGACATCTCTTCGGTTCCATATAAAACCTCCGGGACAATTGACGACACAAAACAACAATTAAAACATCTTCGCTCACTCCGCAGATTATTCTATAACCTACACCCATACCCTGCATAACAGACACATTAACAAACTTTGATCGTAATCATCACTTCTAATTGTACGCTCCTTCATCGCTAATTACCGCCACCTCGCCGGGACCCCGACAAAATGATTCGCGAAGCCGTCTCCCGCGCTCAGATTTGTCAACCCTTTGTCTACCTGCGTCCGAGTGGACTCGGAACGTGCGACCTCGTGAAGGTCGTCAAGCAGATAGGCTGTCGAAAAGGATAAGAAGAAAGAGAAGGATAGAGCGAGAAGGACAGGGAGGAGGAAAGGTGAAAGGAGTAGTAGTCCTACGGTATATTAGAGGCGGCAAAAGTGGTCGGCCGCTGAATGGCCGGTGTTTTACAACAGTGGCAAGAGCCAAATAACCCTCGTGGCTTTGTTGAATTGTGTGTTGGCCTTTACATGCAGCCAGTCAGGTCTTCTGGGGTACTTTATGCGACCTTAAGCACTACTGTGCGCCTTCGACGGCAGCGAGACAGAAAGAGCGAGGGAAAGAGTGAGAGAAAGTTCCTACATAAAGGGACTCGACGAGGGTGGAGAGCCGAAACGCCGTAAAAGGGTTAACGTACTATAAAACGAGCCATCATCGAACGTTAAAGCGACGAGAGTTTGGAATTGGCCGCCGAGGGGAGAAGAAAATGTCCAGTTACGTTTTCACCTGGCAGAACGGCGGTGTTTGGGTCGGTCGTGATGAATTGTTCGCCGCTCTGACTTCGCGACGTGGCCACTTTCAATCCTTTCGGCGTTAATTTTTATGCACGGGCCCTCTTTTTTGGAGGGAACGTGATTCAATTGAGTTTATGGGCGCGCGGGAATGAGTTTTGAGTTTTACGTGGCGGTAAGAGGATTGGTGCTTTCTTTTTGCCCGTACGGGCATTGTACTTCTATGTGTCCTACAGTTTCTCCAATTGACTATTTAAATATATCCGAATGTTCCTCATAGCAATATTGTTCATCTACCGATTTTTGAAAAATCATTTTTGCCGTTTAAAGTATATGTACCGTATTTCCACTTGCTATCTATTTCGACACCTTTTATTACACTTGCTTTCAGCAGTGCTTTCATATTTTCCAAAATATGTCAATATCCACATATTTAGGATGTTAATATTCCTAAACAATATATAACGAAATGCAGGAAAAATGATTCTATTGTTGGCTATACCGTCAGATACGTTAAAGTAGTAATTATTTTGAATTCCTAGTTTCACAATTAACTGACATTAATTTTGATCATCAGTGACAGGTGTAGCCCTAAGTAAAAAATAATTTTCCCACACATGTCACATTGTTACGCTCATACATACCGCAAGAATACAGGAACCCGATGTACAACAATACCATTAACATCACCACTACTACCGTCATTACGCCACAACGTATGAGCAGCAACGGCAATAACACGCTACACTTCATTATAAGATCCCTATGCATGACGGCAGTTTTAACATCCATTATACAAGAGTAATACGTCCGACCGTTTTGCCGGTCACGCAAACGGTTCAGCGAATAAATCAACACTTTCTACTCACCTGTGGGCACATCTTGCACTGGTACTTCCTCGGCTGATGAGAGTGAGGTCCGCCGAGATGAGGATTCAGGTGCGACGGATGCGAAGGTTTCACCGTTAAAGGCTGAGGAACCACCAGTAAACTGGCCGGAGGACTTCCGCTACTGGAACCACCGGCACCACGATACTGATCGTCTCCTGGAACAAAGATTGCCCAAAGGTAAACTTATTGCGTTGGATGAGGTTACGTCTGCGTCATTACGATTGGCTATCTTTCGGGTATTGATTATTGACGTTGCTGTTCTAAATATTTGTTAATCAGTTTTAATTTCATTACGAATTAATAGAATATCTATTAAGATATTCCTAATAAGAGTTAAGGAGTAGAATTCTACTACTATTAAGACTACATATTCCGAGGCCCTCGAGCCAGTAATGATTATTAATATTAAATAATCCTAAAGACGAAGCCTGTGAGAGTTTTCGTCCATTTCTTCTTCGCGAATTGGAAACGTCGCATATGGTATTTTCACAAACACATTAGAATTTCCCACACCACACACCATGTAAGCTTGAGAACAGTTTTTGATTTTTCTAGATATTTACTTGTCTCGATACTCCGAACTTTCGATAAATAAATGAAATGAGCGACTATCATAGTTGATATTTTTTAAGGAATGCCGGTTGCGATGATAAGCAATGCATCATGTTGTTTTGATAGAGTAATTAAATGGAACTGCTTGAATTTTGTGTACGGTATATGAATATTTAAATGCTGATTCATTGATCTACGAGTACAACCGTTATAAACGCAAGTACGAAAAAGTGCAGAAATTATACATAACCAAGAGTTAAATACAAAAAGCGCGACGTACAATAAGGCGGAACGTATGGAACGAACATAGAACACATAGTGGCAAGGATTTACACGATGTTTCCCGGCATGCAACCAACAGAGTAATGTTTGCAACCGAGTCACCCTACGTTCCAGCGATGCCTCAACGAGGCATCTATGAAACTGTGTTCCGTCTTTCGATCTATAGCAGTGATTGATACCTGATAATAAATACAGGAGCGCATGGAACGCGCAAGACAGTAGACATTGCGCTGACGAAGATATGTGGGACTATAGATGTACACGGATTATTGCACACGCACACATATGTGTCGCATTACATATGTGTATGATATTATGGATATGACACATGTACACTCTCGCCTATGGGCATTCAACACACACAGTTCTACACCGAATGCATATGTGTTCTACATATATAACGTCACTCATGTAATATCCATCTGTGACATACGAGAGTACGATACTGCATTAGTATCTATACGGTATATAGGTGGTTACATATGGAAATTGTTATATACAGCTACTGCAGCAGTGCATCCATACATTGCATCAATAAATTTTATATATACATATAACATAAAGCATGTACTTTCCATCTGTGACATACGAGAGTACGCTATTGCATTACTGTATATACGGTGCACAGGTGGTTACATATGGAAATTTTTATATACACACACCCGTAGCGTCAATGTTGCATAGATACACATGTTCTTTTGCATGTCTCTACATGAGTACCATTCACTCTTACATTTCCTCATATGCACATGTCATGCCAGGTACCCTCGCACACGTCCCAGCCCCGTGTGCATTCTCATATCACGTGCGTCAAGCACACAACGCAACATCAGTGCATGCACATGTGCACTTATATGTCCGATATACATGCAATCGCACGTATGACTCATATTTACGAATGCACTGCAGGCTACACATGTGTGCGAGTATTCTAATGCAGCCTATACGTGTCGTTCCGTATGCACAATACGAAGGAGCCACATATAAAGTGGCATGCAACGGATCGAGTCAGGCCGACCGACACAACTGACGCAACACGGCTCTTGCCGTGCAAGGGGCAAGGATCCTGGCGCAGGTTGCAAGGACGAACGATCCTGCATTACGAGTGCCTGTTATTAAGCGGAGAGTTCTCAATATCGATCGGCACGCATATGTGCAGGTGCACGACACGGCCGCGTGTTAGTTGACGTCCGTGATAATCTCCGGCTAAGCCTATTCGCTCGACTAACCGTTTCGCTTCTCGATCCTCGATTCTCCACGTACGCTCGCCGTTTCGACGAAGCTGATATCTTCACGCAATTTTCACTAGGCTCACCGTCGCTGTACGCCCGACATCTATAGCGGCCAGATCGGCATGAGCGCATTGCGATTTTCCGAGGATACGGCTTGCAGAGATATCTTGCCTCGATTTCAGTTATAAAAGACGACGCACTTGCAAAAATTGAAAATTGATTGCCTCTACTAAATGTTTAATGCCAATCAATGCGGTGTCAAGTAAAAGTTGCCCTTTGTGTCAGATCTAAAGTGTTTACTCATGGCGCCGTCTACACCGGTCTACATCTTGCACAAACTTCCAACGCTTCGCCGCTGCCATACGTTCCACGTCACTGCTGATTGATTAGGCAAAAACTATGGAATTATATGCGCACCGACGTATTCTCAGCTACTAGCAAAATTCCATTTAAATAATCGTATAAAAAAAATCCTCACTCTCTTCCGCGCACACTCTCACGTCAGCGGTACAATTCTTAATTCACTTTTTCAAATCTCGCGCTCTCCCAGGCGGCATTAACCCGTCACGGTTCTTTCGCAAAATCTGTTCTTTCCGTTCCATCGATTCCGCGATGACGTCGGGCCGACTTTATAGCGCCAAAGCAATCGATGTTACGTGCACGGAAACGGACGGCAGATTATTAAGGGAGCGGCATTAAGAAGACCGGAGCGGAAGTCGCGGTAAATTTCTACTTGCTCCCGTTTCCTGTCCCGGGATCGGAGAAAAGTTATCGAGTCGACCTTGCCGCGCGCCATCCTTAAGAATATAATAAAATTAGCAGAGCCCGGAGAGATTGGCCTTCTAAACTCGCGCCGAGATGCTCCTGCGCTCCGACGACGACCGTTTTATAGGCTCTTTACGACCTGCCGAGTCTGAAGCGTAATGCACGTCGCGACGATAGCTTTGCGACATACGGAACACTCTAATTGGTCGCTGGAAAATGTCCGATTAGCAGTCGATTCCAGTTCTGATTACTTTTGACGGCGTTATGGAGGTTGTGAATGAGTTGTGAATCAAATTGTTACACTTTCGTTTCAGTATTTCAGAGTTTTTTTAACCTTTCGCAATTGTTTCGACGGTTCGGCCCAAGATTTGTACTCGTATTAAAGAAATAAATTTTCTGCAATCATTTTTTCTAGTGAATATTTGCAAATTCGAAAGATTGCTCACGCTCTGTGCCACGTATCAAAAGAATAACTTCTCTGCAATGACTTCTTTAGTGTATATTTGGAATTAGTATTGCGTTGCAATTTACAACAGTAACATTTACAATTTTGTATATGATTTAGAATCATTTACTATTTCTACTATCATTTTTCGATTAATATTAGAATAGTGATTCTAAATGTTGAGCTCCAATACATCCGTACTATATGAATTCTGCACAATTCCATTATATTTTGTAATATTTCGATTGCAATTTTAACATGCATAATTTCGCTGCGGCGAAGAAGACAAAATCAAAAAATACGCTAGGCAGTTAACATGTTAATGACGGTTTAGAGTGTTTATCATTAAGGTGCTTGTGATTTTGAAATCGTGCATTTGGAATAATGCTGTATGCTAGTTTATTTACAACTGGCACGCAAGCTGTACAGACTTTAGTTGATATTATTAGAACCTCCGAGTTACTGTGTGATGTCAGTAGCTTATCATATTAGTTTCGATCCACTGATTCAAGTCTGTTTACACCCAAACAGTAGCGCAGTTTCGAATAATCAAAGTCGCGCTGCATGTATTTGCGGAGAACTCTACTAAATCGGCGAAATTAACAGTAATGGTAGCGAATACTTTTCTGTATATCCTGTTATTTATATGTTACTAACGCAAAAGTGCGTAATTATTTATATGTTGTGAATTGTAGTCACTTTGAAATCACTAGTCCGGAAAGGATACGATTTTCATGTTACAATCCCTGCTATCTGCGTATGCAGTACTCGAAAGGTTTGCCAACAATTAGTACCGGGGAATATTGGATTATCCGGAATAATATGCGTCAAGAGTAATGCGGCAACTACATTTGGAGGGCATAATAAACTGATACGATTAACGTCGAAGTTCGTCCGAAAACTCATCCATTTGCATCATCCCTTGACGTCGTCAATTGTTTAACAACGAATAATTTCGATACTACCCAGCACGGAACAGTCCGTTTTCTCCCTTTTCGCATTTTTCTCCGATTTTCATAATTTCTGCATTTGTCGCTTCGAAAATTATTTTGCTTCTATTAACGTTTCCCATTCGCCACATTCTTGTTCTCGGTGCGGCTGTGTATTTACTTTTACATTCCTTTTATTTTTCCATTTCTTGCTTTTCATTCCTCTGCTTTGCGCATCGGAAATTATTGACTCTGTAATGCTTCGTCTCCCTGCGTATTTATTTGAATTTCTACTTCGCGTTGTATTTAGCCGTTCCGTAACCGCTATGTCAACGGTTATTCAGGATTTATTTTTACTCTTCGTGTCCTTTCTCTTATATCTTCTCATTTTCTGTTGATTTGCCGTCGATTCATGCGCATCGAAACACCGGCCTTACTTGATCGCAGTGTCAGCTTCCATTACGGCCCGATGATCGCAACATAATATCATTGAAGAACGATAATTTAACAAATCATGGCTCGCCACATTTTTTACACCGTGCAGATTCAGCAATCATGGATGAGCAACATTATTCAGGTTGTTCTTTTCGTCTAATTGCCACAATCTTCTCATACGTATCAGTCTGCGCGCGCAAACGTAGCGTTTTACGTGTCTTAACGTTTATGTATCCGGTGTCTCACGTACAAGAATTTTCTCAGCAAGTTGATCTAGGAGTTACAATATTTCTTTCTTACTTTATCAGCTTTGATATGCTTTGGCGAACGTGTTATTCTAGTTGATATACGAACGTATGAATCCAACATATCAACCAGAGTAAGGTGTTCATCAGAGCAAACCTAATCCCAATATAATGAAAACACATATATGCACATGCATATATATTCTGAATCCGAGATAATCATATCCACGGAGTAAAGTTGTGTTTCAGACTCAGATTGAACTTCTTAAAATTATAATTATTCCTTGACATAAAAGGAATAAAAAATTCGATGGTAACTCATTCACTACCCTCATCCTCAACAACAAGGGAAACAAATCTTGTCTGTTCTGTAAATGACGATTATTTTCCCCGACAAAAAACTGCAAGTTCAATAATAATTCATCGGACAGGCTAATTTTGGTTGGAGCTTGCGTCTATCCCCCGCACACAGTAGGTTCGCATAAAAGAACGATTGGGCTGCACCGCCTGATACTCGCAGCTTCGATCACCCTGGCGGCGTCGGTGCTGTGATTTCCGCCGCACCCTGTATATGCTCGTACACGTAATCGTTTTACCTCGCGGCATAACTAATTGATCTTTCCAGCGCGCTTGAACCCGATAATTATCATTTACATACGTGATCTCGTGCGCACGGCTAGGCACGAAGCCCTCGTCCCCTCAAGCCCAATGAGCAGCACCATAACACCGGCCGCCACTTCTTGCGTTGACGTTTGCGCGGGTCAACGTGTGCGGCGGGGGGGTAGAGCTCCTTCGGGTCGCTAGTTAGTGCTCACAGTATTGCGCACGGGGAAAAAGTTAAATGGATGGACATTGTACGCTGAGAGACAGAGAGCCGCGCGTCGCGCACTCAGAGAAGGAGACGGGGCGAGGCGTACTGTAATTTACAGTAGTTAAAATGTTCGGTGATATATTGCGCTTTATCTGCGACGCGCTGTTTTGTATTGTACGGAGATTATAGAGTAGTTTATTGTGGCGTCGTGCCTCTAATGGACTGTATTGTAGCGGAGGAATGGCGCCGCGCGATGTTTTGCGGCGAGAGATCCGCTGAGTTGGACGCCCGACTCGACTCTGCGGAGCGCGGAAAGGATGCGGCGATCAAAATTCAGAAAATTCTATAATCGTTGTGTTCTCATATGTGTACTGATGCGTCGCTGCTGCCAAGTCGAATAAATCTTGGTAGCGGGCTGCAGGAGACATTATGCGTTTATTGAATGTATTGCAGTACAGAATGTATGACGTACTGTGATCTATAGCGTTGTGCCTTATAAGTCACTGTGCAATGTAAAGTGTAACATATAATGGCATAAGAGACGTCTAGTAGACAAAAATTCATAATACTAGCGCAATTTTAAATCATAGAACGCGTAACGTGGTATTTCTATCGATAAATCACGAAAAAGTGACACGTTATTACATGCAGGTAATACATGCAAGTCGGATAAATCTTGTTAGCGGGGCGAAGGAGCCATTATGCATTTGTTGAGTATATTGCGGTGTATAGAATGTATGACGTACTGTGATGTGTAGCATTGTGCCTTACAAGTCACCATGTAACGAGTACAATGTAGACTGTGACGGGGAATGGTATAAAAGACGTCTGGTAGACTAGAATTCATAATACGAGCGCAATATTAAATCATGGAACACGGAACGTGGTATTTCTACTGATTAACCACGAAAAAGTGGTACGCTTTATTACATGCAGATAATACATACGGTATTATACTTTAAAATGGACTTTTAGAGCGTAGTACCCTGTACAGCAAACCTCGTAATACCCTGTAATGTACCGCGCAGCGTGCATTAAGGTACAAAGTGTATTGATATAGTTTCTATTTAAAATATTCATAGTCTTCTGCGTTCTACTGCATAAAGATCAGTGATGCAAGTAGACGATAAGTATGACACGCCTCGATTTATTGCATTGGACAAACAAATCGCATATTTAATCTACTTTGAGTAATACGTTATTGCACATGTAGCGCCAAACATAAGAATTACATGTGCATGAACTCATACTGCCCACAGTACGCACACTCAAACGTTCGGTAGACTGGTAATAAATTTTTTGCTGTTGCTAGTTAGCAACCTAACGTAATATACGGAATCGAACATAATTAGATACATAGTGGTAAAGCGATAAAATCACATAATCAACACCCACTACATAAAATATTCTGAACTTCTTCCGGCACTTCTGTCGGCGATCTATCCTTTTCTCATATCATAATTCCATAAAAATCCTACTGCACATGAAAATTCACGTTTGAATTTTTCACATCTTTCATCCACAACCGTGTACAGTTAATTAACGCTGCCAATCGAATCTGCAACATCATTAATAACAACGGTCGATATAAGATGTATCGCTAACAAACAATGCGCGCAACAGAAGTACCGGCAGCAAACAAAATGTCTTATCTTTTAAATGTATCATTGAATTATTCCCATTGTTGGCCGACATTTCTCTCCCACTCGTAAGATTATTATCTAGCAACGCGCATTTTCATTTACGATGCGAACGTTAATGACGCCTGACGTCACACAGTGCGTAGCTTTAGCAGAATTAACGCGTCTCTTTTGGTGCCTCACATCGACAACGTAAAAAAAGGTTTTCCCACGCTGCTCTTCGATTTCCTCAGGCTGCGACTTTCTAATTGTATCTTTGAAAGTGAACGCGCGTCGGAGATATGTTCTATAAATCGTCGTCGGTGGCAGTTGTGAAAACGAGATCGCTTACTTTCCGCACGCATCGAATGCGCGTGTCAATACCTTTCCTTGGGAAAATTGTTTAGAAAACTCATTATGTCGTATTCCATGCGGAGCGCGTTTGTATAGACGTTGGAGTAATTAAATGGGCTGTTCCTGCAAATTACTTCTTCGCTCTATACGCGAAATGGTTTCATTTATGTACGCGAGATGAAAAGACAGAAACGCATGTGTATGACCTGACAGAAGATTCTCTGCTTTGTACTTTTGCGAAGTGTACATTTATGATTTTTGTACGCGTGAATGTACTGAAAGTACAACACTTCTCTCTGATAAAGTTGATCATTTTCTGCACTGGAACATTTAAGTCAATTTCGTGGAAATTACAAAAAAGTATGTAACGTTCATTAACCGCGTAATCAGGAATTATCTAGCCGTCCTTATACATTAAAATAGCATATTAACTGACATGCAATGTGAAAGTTTCTTTTCCGTATTCGATAAGTTAAAAATTCCGAGTACCAAGAATTCTACCCATCATTCTCTCCCTTTCTTTGGTACCATTTCGTCTTTCCAACAATTCCAATTTTTCCAACGGAATTCACATGAGAATCACACGAAAATTTTCGTAAACAGTAAAGCCTTCGCATTCTCCAATGTGTTACGCGATCATAAATGTACACAGCGTTAACCGATACTTCATTAAAACCCAATAATTTCCTTCGCCGGTATTCAATAATATTTCACTATCGTACGTGTACGGCACAACATTTAAGAATGCAAGTTTTTTCATGAACGTATCTGGGTGTTCTTAGTCGGCAGGCATGATATATTCCTCTTTCGGGCTACTGGACTTTTCTGAAAGCAATCGTAACCGCAAGACGTACCCAGACTCATAATTAACGACTCCGCAGATTCTCCATTATCGCAGCAATCTCGATTATGAAACGTACAAATGAAAGAAGTATTCAGATAGATCTCGCTGATTTCCACAATTTAGTAGGCAACAGGCAGTTGAAGATTTTTCTAAAGTAGATCTTAATCGCGCCTGTTGCCGGCCAATCCTTTTCGAGGCCGATCTTCGCAGGAACGGCGAGATCCTTCGTACGTGCGAAACCGGAAGTGAGGCTCTCAGGCAAATGGTTCGCAGCCTCGAGTCACGCGGAGGGCACCAGGAAAGGACAATGGGTCGAATTAATGGCGCGAACCCGTCCAGTGGACGTGGCCAAGTGGAAGACATAAGAATGGGACAGTAAGTGTCGAATCAACGAAAGGAACAATTTTCTGCGAAGTGCGCAAACCAATTTCACGATTTCTGCCCCAGAGTAGCTATTCGAAAAATTGGAAATTAATGCCGTCTCTATTCTGTGACGATCATATGAATTCGAACGTAGTTCGACGAATTTAATTAAACTCACTAGATGAGAAGTGTGTTAGTGTGCATTACGCTGTGCTATAGCAGATTTCGCAGCTGGGGGCTATTGCATCTTATTTTATGATGCATCAATACATTTACGTGGAGGAACGTAATAATTCACGAGTTTTACGATTTTCGCCCCGAAGTAAACACTTGAAAAATTGTCGAATTCAAACATAATGGGACGAATTGAATAAAAGTTGGTTGATTACGAGTTAGCTAGTATGCAATACGCTGTGCTACTACAAATTTGGTAGCTGCAGATTATTGTGCCTTGTTTTCTGGTCTATCAACACAGTAGCCTAAAATATGTATCGATCCACACAATGGTTAGACCGTGTTACTTTGTGTTAGAGTTACGAAATAACAACGTGAATAAAGCACATATTAAATCAAATATATTGTGATATGAACAAGGTTCATTCAGAGAGACTACTCGAAATAATCGGCAACGAATAGAGTACAAGGAAGAAAACAGTCATGAGATGTAATGTAATGATTAACCCTTCCCGGTGCATCAGATTTGAAATGAATGGAGTAAGAAAACCCTCCTCTTCAGGAGCCTCGAAAGATGGCTATTGCATCTTGTTTTATGGTGCATCAATACATTTACGTGAAGGAACGTAATAATTCACGAGTTTTACGATTTTCGCCCCGGAGTAAACACTTGAAAAATTGTCGAATTCAAACGTAATGGGACGATTTGAATAAAAGTCGGTAGATTACGATTGTGTTAGCATGCAATACGATGTGCTACTACAAATTTGGTAGCTGCAGACTATTGCGCCTTGTTTTCTGGTCTATCAACACAGTAGCCTAAAATATGTATCGATCCACACAATGGTCAGATCGTGTTACTTTGTGTTAGAGTTACGAAATAACGACGTGAATAAAGCAGATATTAAATCAAATATATTGTGATATGAACAAGGTTCATTCAGAGAGACTACTCGAAATAATCGGCAACGAATAGAGTACAAGGAAGAAAACAGTCATGAGATGTAATGTAATGATTAACCCTTCCCGGTGCATCAGATTTGAAATGAATGGAGTAAGAAAACCCTCATCTTCAGGAGCCTCGAAAGATGTAGCTTCTACAGGATTAAAAAAAACATTCAACGACATTATTAGTAGAGAATTGCAATGCTGTTAAATCCCATAAAGCACCGTAACAGTGCGACGTTCGTCGCGACTTTTTAGCGAGTACGCGCAAAGGATTAACAGCCGTGAAACATCGGCGGGTCCCTCTTCCAGCAGGCTGCTCGCCGGGAAACGCGCCTAATCATCGTGGGAGCGTGACAATTGTTGCCATTGTAACACATATAATTGTTTGTGCGTCACGCGGCCGTCCAGAATCCGCCCGCGTCTCGTCGCCCTCGAACGATCGAGAGAAAGACAGTCGAGAGAAAGAGAACGGAAAAGTGGAGCGAAAGATCGAAATACAGATACGTAGTGCGAGAGAGGGACAGATAGAGAAAGAGAGAGAGAGGAGAGAGAGAGAAACAGACGTTAGAGCGCAGAGGGAAAAAGTGGCGACGAATGTCGGAGAGCGAGAGGCGAGACGAGTTGGGAAACGAGAAAGGAATAGATGGGAATGATAAAGAGAGAAAGAGGAAGATAAGAAAGAGATGCAGGAACGTGTATACGTAAATACGAGAAACGGCTCGTTACGCTCGACTTGCTGCGTAACGGTTTCCAATGTGTAATACTTTGCGTCCGGCGGTCGAAAAATTATTATTGCCCCGGCCCGATCGATCGACGCTTGCCACGCCGGCCGTATGTTTGTTTCGTAAATGTAGCGGAATAAATGAGATTTCGCGACGTGGCGGACGCTCAGCCAATTGCGGTATGCAGCTTGGCATCCTACCATTTTACGGTATTATGTGGGAGGGTGGTGTAGTCTTTTGTGGCAGAGTATGTTGGTAGAAGTACTGACGACGCGAGACGGTAAGGAACGTTGCGGTGTCAACGATTGGAGTTACGGCCGATCAAATTCTCCGATTTTTATAGTCGGCGCAACGACGTGACGAGTTAAAATTAACGCGAACCGGTTCTGCGTGACGCGAGATTTACGATGAAGACGTTAAAGATGAATATTGAAATAAATACGCGACATGCTCTATCCGCGGACTGAAGGTCAACAATTTGATAAGAAATATAAGTTAGTACCCTGCTGGATAATTCAATTCGAACAATACAAAGTACATTATGCATTAATATGCAGCCGTGATGCGTCACTCGACACACTATAATTAACACAGCAAGCTATATTTTAAACGTATCTATGATAATATAACTTATTAATAATATCATAATGAATACAGTAATCCATTCATTTGCAGGAGTAATTGGTTCCACGAAAACACTATAAACATTTTAACTATAATTAATTTCCATAATTTACTGTTTCTCATTCGAAATCACTCTCATTCATTTGGGCATTCAGTAGCTGAAGCGCGTTAAAATGAATCCGCGTAAATAGAAAAATTGCTATGTATGATATCCTGTATTCATTATGCCACAAAATTCGAGCAATGCCAACTGCATCACGTATTAACATGCAGCCGTGACACGTCAATAGATGCAGTATAATTAACCCAACACGCTATTGTTTCAACTTTGGCACTCATAATAATGTTTTTGCTCCATAAATTGACTCAGTTGAAGAGCTAGGGTAAGAGTGAAGAGATAAAGAAAGAAATTGTAATCTTATCCTTCCATCCCAGCACTCATATCATTACGAGTGTCACTTAGGTCGCCATGCGACTCCAGGCATAAAGACGTCTATCTCGTGGCCTGCACTTGTCGCCAGCCGTTGAATATTCAATCGATCGCGATGCAGATCGATTCTGACGTCACTCGACATTGCAGCCCGTAGGATCAAGGATTCGCGATCTTTCTTTGAGTAGGTTCTCTCGTATTCTTAGCTACAGCGCGAATTCATTCAACGCGGCATCTATACGCATTCATCGCGCTGTTTTGCGCAGAGTATTATAAAACGTTTCTGTATTACGGATCATTCGATAATGCGACATACGGGTGCGCGCGTATCAAATTAATTACGATTATAAAAGTTATTGCGCCATGTTTAAGTGTATTGACTTTTATTATGGCGGACTGATGACACATGGATTTCTGATGTAATGTTTTGTCGCGAATATTGTTAATGAAATTAGAAATTTGTTTGACGTGCACGTTAGATTTATTGGAAACGTACATTTTAAGACGTTGATCATTTCACTGGTAAACGCCGAATATATTTCCAATTTTTTAAATGTGATTTGTGTACGTTAGTAATTATCATCCCATCGTTATACGAAAAACAATGTATTGCGTGACATCAATTGTTAATCTTTATTCCAACTGTTGTTAATGAAATTTGAAATTTGTTTGGGGTGTACGACAGGTTGGTTTGGAGCATAAGTTCCAAGATGTTAATTATTTGACTGGTACACGCGAAACAAATTTTTAATTTCTTTAATGCGTTTTGCATAGGTTAGTGGATCATATTTCTAATGGAACATTGTGCAATATGTAAGATTTAGTTAAATCCGATTACCATCATGTTGCTATATTTGAAAATAATCTGTTTTCTGATGTGACGTTTTATTCCGATTGTTCTTAATGAAATTGCGAATATATTTGGCACGTAAGTCAAATTTATTCAACGTATAAATTTCAAGATATTAATAATTTAACCGTTACACGCGACACAAATTTTCAATTTCTCAAATGTATATTGTATAGATCACTGAATCACATTTCTAATGGATTATTGTGCAACATTTAACATTTGACATCACGTCACTTGCACTGTATAATTAATATTTTACGGAAGACCAAACATAATTTAATGTAGTAAAAGTATTTCTAAATCACTGCTGTGGTCATAAAGTAGCGCATGGCACATAGTCATAGTACATTATACCGGTAACAATGATAACCGTCGACGCCGTTACTGACGTCACTTCACATCAAAGGCGGGATAATCAAGAATCCTCGTGTTCCTTCCACTGTACCGCGAAATCGACAAGGTGCTTCTCATATTTCCTGGCACTCTTTATCCTTTTTTTTTAAATTTCAGCAACCACGACCTATCCGCCTCGCGTCTGCAGTATTTTTAATTCTGAGGTCATACGGTCCTCTCGCGAATGTGTGCACTCGCCGCTGCAAGTGTTTACGCGTAGTCGTCTATAGAAAAGTGTGGGAGTTGCACAGACTGGCGTTTCACAATTACAAGTACGTCGTAAAAAGAACAAGACGACGTCAACGGATACAATACTCGTACGCGTGCGTCTGTGAACGTGCGGATATGGCTAGATCTTCTGATGCGCGTATACACCGAGGAAACGCGAGAGGTATATATATAGAAAAAGATTTACATACACGCGTATAAGATATGCACACGATCGCTGTCAAGTAAAATAACAAGATGTGAAGTTATAAAAATGGAAATATAGTATGTGCGTATCTAAGTACGCAAAATACGCATGTATAAGAGGGTGTCCGCGTGTACGCATCTACACGTGCATTCATACGCACACATGACCACGTATGTAATATGTACGTGACGGCGTCTGCATGCGTATAAATCAACATACAAAAGTACATAGAGATATCCATATGCATTAGTATCTACCTGTGCGAAGGCACCTATGCACCTACACCCGTCATAGATTGGTACCCGTCCACATTAGCGAATTATGCAAATGACTCGCTGGAAATGTCAGTGGCGTCGATCCGTCGAATTGATTCTGCTTGACTGGTTCATCGTAGGAAAGGGAAGAGTAAGGAGCCTGAGGACGCGGACGGCGAATGCCGAAGAGACAGGGGCAAGTATGAGTAGTAAAAAGCAAGGAGAGGACGGACGTCGAAGTGCTGGTGATATAAAATAGAGCGGGCGCGAGGGATGAATGTGAATTCGGAGTTAAAGGCCGTACATGCGGAAACGAAGATTGCAGAAAGTCGAGGGAATGCCTAATGAGGAGCTCAAGTAATGCCAGGAGGAAGTTCGCTGGAATGGCTTAACTCGATAATCCGGCGATCTTCAGGATGGGGTCAGGTGTTGGTCGTTAATTAAGAGACCAGATACCGAATTGATGGCCTTTTAATGGAATTAATGTGTGAAACGGTTAATGTATTGCGACTTATTGATCATAATACGATAAAGTCTGGTATAATCTGTTGCAATAAACGGAAATATCAGTTGCATACGGAATGTGTACAAAAATCCCGTCATTTACGCGGATTCACTTTAAACGATAGTTACGTCGAAACGGTGTTTGATGTTGCAAGTAAGTTTCGAAAAAGCCCCTAGCTCAACTTTTCTACCCCAGTAGCAGTTTTCATGGTCCCATTTACGCGCTGTTTTCGAGAAAGCAATTACCCGCGTAAATGGAGGGATTACTCTACCTTCCATATTTTTCACGTGAACGCGTGGGATCATTATAACTAATACACTATTTGGAATTCCTGTTAGTTTATTATCTGCATGTCAAAAATCACTCTACTTTGGAAGACTCTTAATCATATTCTGCTACTCACAAAAAATCGCAAATTATATAGAAACTCTATAATATCTTAGAAACGCAACTAAACAAAAAGTATTGATTCTTTTTTTTGCGCAGACAGTAATCAGTTCCATCCAGAAATACATGCAGCCAGTGAAGCACGTACGCGAAAATAAAGCACATAAATTATAAAGCACATCCATCGAGATTTTAAATATCGAACGAAGCCTTCGTAAAACGAACGATTAAAGCTTTTCACCCTGTCCCATCCGCACCCCCTAGTCGACCCTAGGTACGCACATATTTCAGAACGTTCGCGCGTATTTATCCATATAACACGTACGGCCCGGAAAAATGCTCGTCCATGCACCGTCGTGTCTTAATTAACCGAACGAAAATTGACTCCTGCCATTTACAAAATTGAGAACTAAAAGTTAGCGCTCTCAAAAAGCAATGCTAGAAATCAACTTAAAAGAAACTGCACAATTGACAGCTCCACCACTGTTGCTATGACAATTAGTATGTTGTAATAGCACTGCTGTTATGGTTAAAATTGAGCAGTAAGTACGAATTAGCTCTTAAAGAGACAACTCTTGAAGTTTTCAAACACGTAGAGCGGGTAATTACTCCAATAAAAAAAAAACGAAACTATGAAAATGAGCTTCAGTTTGTCGTACTCTTCTTCTATCAATTCTTTTATTTTAACAGTGTTAAGAATTTCACGAAATCTTATAATAAGATATGTAAAAAGGTAAGAAGAGGAAAAGTAAGGTGTGTAGAAAGACACAGGATCGGGCAAACTTGTAAGAAATTAACGAAGTCGGCCGTTGTCTCGCCGAGTTGAAAGATTCCTACGCGGAGTTGAAAGAGTAGTAACGAAATCAGATGCACTTTTTGAGGCGAACTGGCAAGGTCGTTATGTCACGACGCAATTATTGAAACTCGAAAGTGCTTTCGGACTAGGCGGAAGGATTTGCATATGAGCCGATGGAACCGGTCGAAATATCAGGAGATTTTTCGAAAAATCGCGACTCCGGACTGTCTCGCGACGAGACGACTCGCGTTTTTTTCTCTATTTGTCGCATTTTTCGAGACGAGGCAAAACGGATCGCGTCGCGAATCACGGGGGTTCGCGAAAAAGTCTTATCGCTGCTCAAAATAGCAAATAGTCGATAAAGCGCCGTTGTGTGCCAACAGTGAATGAGACGGATGAGAAATAGTACGTTTTAGTATGTTGTAAAACTGAACACTTAACATTCACACAAAAACAATAGCGAGGGCATTCAACAATTTTTATACTATTCCATGCAGGTATAATTTAAGAACCTAACAATAAATTGTCATGTCGAAAATAGTTTGAAATGAGATATGAGAGGGACTTTACTTAGCAATAAGTCGAATCGACCGAGCCGTGTGTCACGGTGCGGCGTCCCAGAAATTAGAGAAATCAGCATGCGCCTTGTCGAACGATTTAATTAAAGACGGAACATGTCGCCATGACGCTGATAACGATCGGACGAAATTAAGGGGCGGAAGCGAGAACAGCATCGATTCCGCTTGCCGGAGGATACGGAGAACGCGAGGACAATTTTTCTGGCGCGATGTAAATTTAACTTGATCGACTTAAATCCGGCTAATACGAAAATGCGATTAGAAACGTGCGATTATCTCGCGTTATCTCTTCAACAACTGATGAGGGCTTACTTATACATTTTTTCCTTGAGTAAACTTTTCTTTAGTGACAGTCGACAGAACGTTATGTAATATACGCGTGTACAGTAACGTTATATAATATAATGAAACTTAATATACTGTGACTATATGTCGATACAAATTTCTTTGTACTTAACTTATTACGTAAAATTAACAAAACTCGACGCTCAGACACATCTTGCTTGCCATCTTCAAGATATAATATTTAATAAATCTTAAAAATTATTAAAAAAAATGGAAATGAACAAAATCGTGAAATATGTAATACGTGAAGAATGTATGCTACATTCACTATAAAGTTTGTATGTTAGGTTTTCCTAAGGGAAATTGAATATAAGGCAAATTAATTAAACAAAATGTTATAGCATGTACGAAGAGCCAACAAACTGTTCCTTCATCGATTGACGAATGCAGAATTTGGGCCGAAAAATATATTTTAATGGACTGTAGTATTGTGTACTATCTACCCATATATGGATATATAATGTACACATATATATATATAATATATATGTTGTATGTATATGGCATTATTAATAAGTCATTGATTTTCCTACTACTAATAATGTAATAGAACTGCCAACGTTAATAATTTCATATCATACAACATAATTCGCGCGCAAGCCCCAAACGCTCGTAAACACCATGCGCCACACAGCAATACCACATTAGCCATCGATCTCGCCCACAAGCCGGCACTTCAGATTAATGCCTGCCCCGCCGTCGCATGACAACACCGAAAAAGCGAAACCCACATGAGTGCAAAAACTAACCCCAGCATCGACATGCTCTCGGTCAATGCAAAGAAGCAACAAAGAGCTCGGCAAAAAGGCGCTTGTTTGTTGTCTCAAGCACTCTCTATAAAGTTTGCAAATTCCACGCTCTTCGATCCACCTGGACGGTTCCGCGACCGGCCAAACACGTAATGATGTCACCGGCCGTAAACGCGGAATCCCTCCGTCTGCTCCGGCGTCTACCGTGGCTTCTGTAAAACGACGTGTAAATCGACACGCGTCTCATCGACGCGGTGCGCCGCGAGCCGTCGCGATATAAAATCCACGAACGATGTCGTAAAACTCGAAAGGGCGATGCCGAGCGAGAGGCAGCAGACGGGAGCGAGTAAAGGCAACGAAGGGAGTTTACCCGATGGTAAAATCTCTGAGAGTCTGAAAGGCGGCAACGACGGCCGGGCGCGGGGAGGGTAAAAGTGTAAAAGCGGCGGGGAATGGAGGGGCTCGTAAAAAACATTCCTGAAGTATCAGTGAGTCGATTCCAGACGATCGCCAGACGGCGGTATTGCGGGGAAAAAATCCTTGCCTCGGAGATGCTGGCGCGCGAACGCTGCAGGTGGATTTCTTTGTCAGGCGGGACGGTTCTATAACGGTGCCGTTGGCGGTACTTCGCGACGGTACTTCGCGGGGATCTTTTCGGCGCCGCCTTCGCTGCGTTAGGCTTAGTCAGATGAAATTAGTGCCCGAACATAATCACCGTGGAAAGATGCTTATGGAACCTTTCTTGTCAAAGGACACATCTCTTATTCTTTTCCTAACGCATAATTCAGTCGTCTCACTGAAACATGTGTCGTCGATCGGTACTTTATGAATGTTCACATGCAAACAGAACTACAGTTCCTCTTCTGCGTAATTAAAGTAATCGAATTACGAGGCGAGAAAAAGTACCGTAAGCCCACTACTCGACATTTTCTCAGTAGTATGGCCAATGATTACGTAGTGTGCGGGTCTTGAGAGTGTTTTGCGTTTTCTGAGCTTGAAATCTAATTATGCGGCCTGACGTTCGATGCGTGATGTAATTAATATGGTGCGAAGTTTGTCAGCAGTTTCATCATTTACACTTCAGTCGTGTGATAATTACTGTATCGATACTCATTTCCTGTAAACGTATTGAAGTTGTAAAGCGGGAAAATCTTGTTTCTACCTTCACTTAGCAACGGTTCAAGAACTTTGACGAACATACTAATTAACTACTTCTTGCAAGACATACACTTTGTAATGTACTGTACACTACATCTAATCACTTACTTGTGCAAATAACCAATGTGCCACTTGAAAACTTTAATCCTTTGTACCAATATTTAAAACATCAACCAATTGTTTAGCTACCACCTAAACATTTACACAATTTATACAACATTTACACAAGTTATATCCGTAAAAGCTTTTATTAGATTCGTACTGGCGTTTTTATTACTGATTTCAAGATTATTGTCCGAACAATTTGCATTGAGAAAGCAGATAACTTATGTGTAGGATTCTGCTTTCATTGATCGTTTAATACAATTTAAGCAAAAGCTACATTATTAGCGAGTATGGGTCACTAATAATCGAACGAATTGAATTGTTCGAAAGGGCCGAAAAAAGCATGAACTTTTCCACCTTAAATGCATGGCCTCTTTAAGAGAGGGAAGGATTTGTACACTACCGTAATTGAGAATTCGTTTAATCATTAGTATCCGACACTCGCCAATAACATAGGCTTTACTTTCGAAATATCATTTATGCGCTGAAAAAGTCGAGGGTGGATTGCCTTTGCAATTTCGACGCATTCGCCACGAAAAAGCCCGAGGCGTCCGACGTTTCGTGGGTTCATCTCAAAGGGACACCGCGCTCTGTTCCTACGATAATGGCCGTGCATTAAAGTCATGCACCTGTTATGTTCAGCTAACATACCGAGGAGACACCTAGCACAAGCCTAGGCAGGATATTCTTCTGTTTCTCCTCATTTCTCTTTCCATGCTTTGCTTACTTCGATCCTTTCGTTTTGCAGTTCTTGCCTCCCCTTTTCTCATTTCTCGTTGTGCATTTTCCTTTTTACGCCTCTATTCCTCTCGACTTCCTTCCTTTCGCTCATTCGCTTTTGCTTTCACTGCCTTTCTTCATTTCTACACGCTTGTTTTTCTCATTTAACGTTGCTAGTTCTGTCCGACTTTTCTATACCTCCACTCCTGCTTCATAAAGCAAGTTCTTCGTGCGATCATTTTTTGGCGACACTCTTCAGTCTTTCTTACATCTATCATTTCCGGTTCTCGCAGACGTAAATTAATGATCGATAATCAAAGTTTTTATTGCAGCCCATACCTTTGACTTATACCCATTCTACCCTATTCTCTCGTCTTCCATGTTTGTCCTCTCCTGCTTTCGTTTCCGCCTTTCTCCATTCTCATGGCTTTTCATCCGATCTTTCTGTTTTTATTCTCCTCTTCACTTGTTACCCGCTCGCCTCTTCCAAAGACGAAGTACCGAAGCAACGAAACACCAGAGAAAGAGGAGAAGTCGTTGAAGAGGGCTACGCATGGAAAGAAGAGCGATTATCCCAGGCGAGCAGGAGTCACTCGACGTCCGGTAGTTGTATTTCATGTTTTTGCGAGCGCGCGCGGCAAAAGTTTACTGCCAATTAAAACAGTCTGCAGGGCGCCCTGATGATGCCAGTAGCCGCCTCTGACGCCTCTGCTCAGCTACGAGCAAGTCGGAAGGCATCGCTGAAAAACGCGCGACGGACGGGACAAACATCAAACGGCAATTGATCGATTGTGCAATTTCGCCTCTGGGCGGTGCGCTGATTTTTCAGATTCTTCGCTCATAGAACTTCGGTTGTCGCCTTGCGTCGTGCGCAGGAACTTCAATTTTTGCAATCACACCGACTAGCTTTACGGGGAAATTTGTTGGGTTTACGATATTAGCTGGAGAAGCATGTAGATACACGACGTAGAAATTTGAAAATTTGACGGATATACATACGACATACAGATATGTGCATAAGGCATTGACAATTTGGATTCTCGTAGTACGGATTTCCGTAGCAATAGTTGCAATAGTGAGGAAACGTAATTTGCAAAATGAGCGATAGTTACTAGAAGATAATAGTTAAGCTTTTTGTAATTTTGGTCGTAAAGTCCGAAATCCATCATATTAACAGGTTCCGCGAATCTAGTATTAAAGTATTTTCGAAACTTTATCTCTAGCCATTATATTTGATTTGAGATTTTTAATATTATTTAAAAATCGGAAATATACACTCGGGCGGATATATAAACACAAATAATACATAGAATGTATATAATAATATAAGAAAATTTATAAGAATGAATAAAACTCCAACCGTAATACGGCTACGAATTTTTTAACCGAAGAAGTTTCTTTGTGTTATCGCGTTATTCAATGCAGATGGTGGCTAGTGTTAAATACCATGATGAGTGTTCGAATGTCGATATGACATGATACTAGTCTGTTCATAATTTATACTTCGCTTTTTTAATGTTACGTGTTAGGGGCTGTTTACTATGGTAATTTAAGACAACCTCATAAAAGAGACGCGTCTCGGAATTTTCGTCAATTTATAATATCTCAATGCACGTTTCTGTTTATGCGCGTCTACCGTACAATCAAGATCATCAATAACAATGATGTCTGTAGATTTATTCCGCGCAAACACGCAGACATTCTAAAAATGCCCGCCACCCAAACAAGACCGTCCATAACCTGCGCAAAAAGCCTGCTGCCCGTCGACTTTTTTCGAGTCCGTGATTTTTTGCCAGACGACGGGAAAAATCAATGCCAAGTACATTAGCCATCGACCTGTCATAACCGACAGGTAATGACGAAATCCTTTTCG
This sequence comes from Cryptocheilus praepositus, assembly GCA_033815515.1. Classification (NCBI taxonomy): domain Eukaryota; kingdom Metazoa; phylum Arthropoda; class Insecta; order Hymenoptera; family Pompilidae; genus Cryptocheilus; species Cryptocheilus praepositus. The sequence continues at coordinate 662,517 of JAWWQZ010000314.1, forward strand.
ACTCACCCCCACTCAATCACGAGTCGTAAGTCCCGTTCTTCCGAGGATTTAACTCTTAACCTACGGTAAATTTTACGAATTCTGCATGGACCGCGCGGTCGTTTGCATAAATTATGCGAGCAACATTTTTACATGATTATATGAAGATGAATTTTGAAAGCGTCGATTTAGACGTTACTGCCGTGTTTCAGACGGTATATTTCTGATTATTTTATGCTGCATGCATGTGATACACCCATATGATACTTGTCTGGAATTTTGTTATATTCTGTGTATATATTTACATATACATACACTGTCTTACAATTTTAGTATTTATATTATATATACAGATATACACATATGGCAGGTTGTAGGTATGGCACACCATGTAGCCACTGTTCACATAAAATATCATATGTCTACTCTTTACCTCAAGTCCTACAGTATCATTAAATATCCTAAAACGCAACCAAAGTATCGCAATATCAACAGAATATCATAAAATATCATATACGCACTCTCCATCCCAGGTACCAGAGCACTATTAATTTAACTAAAGCGCAACGAAAATATCACAATGTCAACATGCGATTTATTAAGCAAATTTCAAGTCAGGCACTCTACGGCTGAGGATTCGAATATTAAAACCGAACGCGACTCGAAGCAGCGTTCTCCCCGAGGCAGGGTCCGAAAAATTTCAAAACGACCGGCTCTCGCATTATTTGGTGAGTGAATACGATAATGAGGCGAGCACTAGGAGGCCTTGAGGCCCCGTCATCCTTCTCCTCCTCTCTCGTGCTCCTCTCGCGAGCCGAGAATTTCGGCGTCATGCGATCCGTGCATTAACGAATAGTCGCCGACCGAGAATAATCCAAAGAGAGACGAGAAACAAGCCCGCGCGAGCGAGACGGACCACGAAGGTTTGCGCAATTGCTACGTCGTTGCTGGCTGGAGGCTGATTTTAGGGCCGGACTTCGGGGCCTGATGGGCTCGAAAGTGCGAAAAATATACGTCGATGAAAGAGAAATTGGGAGTCGAGACACGCGATGTAATAATGATGCCGGAGATCTTCGTATGGATATACCCGCGCATGGACATATATGGATAAGCGCGGCTGATATAATGTCCGCGTTGAAGCTCGTTTTCTAATAGCGGACACCGTGAAATTTCAGGGCACGCTAATGTTTTTTAAGGTGCGCGTTCGTGGAAACTGAGTGCAGAAGTTTGCGCGCGGGTTCGGGAAAAGAGTTTAGTGTGAAGACGGTCTTTATAAAGCAATAATAGTACCCATTAAGTTAGATGCAATGTGTGTTAACGTAAATTACTTTAAACTTACAACGGTATTAGTTAAAAATTGAATAAATACCGTACAACAAATATTAAAAAAAATGCAACGGCTGCAATGACAATGCGCGTCATATTTACGAGGGGCTTAAAAAATGAAGAGACCATTGCATCATAACACTAGCTTTTAGTCACAGAAGTATCGTTAAGTATAAATTATTATATATGTACATAATTCACCTCTTGACCGTTAAAAAAAAGTTTCATGGAAAAACAATAAAGAAAGCATGTATCTTTTTCTTGCTAGTCAAATAGATACATTGTCAATAAAAGCTAGAAGAATTGTAAACAACTGTGAGTAATTATCTTAAGTGGTCTAAAACGACAAAACTTTGCGTAAATTGTTTCGAAGAATACCATCAATTCAATCATCATATATTACAGTTGTACGTATAAAGTACTTGTAAGCCTTTACTTATAGTTGCATCTATTGTTCCTATTAAATATCATTGTTACTATTAATAACTTTTGTGTATTCGCGATAACTTGTTCCATGTGCTAAAATTTGAAACCCTCTTTGACTCCAACCTGTCGTGTTGTGTTATCCCAAATGTCCGTCTCTACGTTAACTGAAGAAATAAAATTCTACCCAATTTTAACCCGTTATCTAATTGATGACTGGACATCGTAGCGAATAAGCCAAATCACGAATAACGAAAGTCGCATGTGAAACGCGTTTTCCGCTTCGTATTTCGTCGCCGACAGGAATTCTAAGCGCAGTAGGGGAAAGCTATCTCATAAACGGCCGGCAAAGGCGAGTAGGCGCGCGTGCCATTGACAGTGAAAAACATTTATGGAAACGTGCTTCACCTTTTACGAGTGAAGCCACCGTCGATTACTTAATCCCTTCGAGGCGAGGATGAGGAAAAAAGGAGAACGGAGAAAAAAGGGGAGACTGCCGGTCCTCCGATGGCCTAGGTCAATGCCTATGTTGCTTAAGGCCGAAGCATTCCTTCGATCGAGAGGAGTCACTGTCCGTCGATAGAACCAAGTGGTAGAGACCTTATTTCTGCACGACGGGTTGATCGGCGTCACGTATACTACTATCGAAGACACGCTACCGTGCTAAGCATATTCTCCAATTTACGTTCTTTAACAACCTTGTTTTATTACACAGTCAACTCTCGGTTTACGAAATTAATTTGTTTCTGAAAGTCGTTGATGAATTAATGTAAAATTAATAGATCGGCTCCTGGACCCCAGATTACTGCTTATGCAAACTTTTATAACAGTACTCTGTGGACAAGTTCTTACCACAAAATCAATGGAAACAATTAAATCTATTAGGAAAAAGTAAAAGCGGCATTACATAAACCAAATATAGCGGAAAAATTAAATTTGTTTTGGTATTTTTATGTGATTTAATGCAATAGTGCTGTAAATTGATAATTTGACTTCTCCTATTTCTGATGAATATAAACGATCCGAACAAATAGAATCCAATGTATATTTTCACGGTTGATAGTGATAGTTGATAATAAATATATGTAAGACAACTTGTACACATTACTACTGTAATGCGGAAGTATACTAAATTTATAATATTGCTTCTTTTATTGTTGAGACTGTGATATTGTCGCATCAGCAATGAGAAGGAACCCCATATATATTTTTATGATTTTTATCGTAACAGTTGATAATAAATGCACAGAATACGTGCGCCAACCTTCTACACGTAAATGTATAATTACAAATATGACCATGCACGCTAAAACTCTCTTCAACTACTGAGCCGATATAGTCGTTGTCTGTCAGCTGCAATTGTTTGGAATACTAAATAAAGTTAATAGCGTTTATTCCACTTCCACGTTAGCAAGCGTCTTGACACCACAAATAATCTTGACCAAACTCCTTAAAAGCACAAAAAGCCCCGGAAGAGCCTTGAAGCAAAGGAGGCCCACTCGCAGCGCCTTCCCCAGGAAACAAATACGGAAGGCGCAGAAAACCGAAATGACCGAATTCAGATTCAGCAGCCGAACTCGGCAGAAAGCGGGAGAAAGCGAGAGAAAGAGAAAGAGGCAGTGAAAGAGAGAAACGTAGCGGTCCCGGCAACAGGTGCAAAACAAAACTCGCAAGCGACAGGAAGGTAGGGAGGGCAGTGTCGGCCCATCGTTCGCCAGAATGATAAATTTGCGTTCACACGTGTTTTTTGCATGTCCCGCAACCTCGTCCACCTCCCAGCCACCCTGCTCGCTCATTCTTTCGATCCTAATCGGCAATCTTACGTCACGGATGCAAAGTCACAACCGGTTCTTCCGCCGGAGTCCCGCGTGGGCCTCGCCGAGTGTTTACATTGTGCGCGTGTGTGGGACGAGAGACGAGAGGAGAGAAAAAGGCGAGAAAAAGGAGGGAAGAAGAGGAGAAAAAGACGTGGGCCCCGATTACGAGTTCGGTGACGCAGTGTTATCTAATGGCGATGTTTCCCATTCACGGGAACGCGGCTGGCCCACTTGTGGGCCTGGCTCATTTGAATAACTAGGTGGATTTGTCTGGCGAGCCGTTTGCTCGAATAACGCTGATAGAAAATGCGTAACAGAGACGGCAAAGTGGCAAGGCAATCTGGTGCTCTGTCATTTTAGTAGCGCGTAAGTGTAAATGAGTGTCGGCGCGTTCTGGTGGGCGAGAGATGAAGACGAATAAATTTTCTTCTCGATAGACGCAGAAATTAATCGACGGAACGAAAACTTTGTTTGTGAGTTTCAGTTTGGTCACATATCGCTTTTCCAATTTAGATTAAAAAGAGTGACTGAATCGAATAAACGCATATTTTGCTAGAGTTCAAAGAATTTAAGCACCGTTCTAATATGAATACACAAAGTTATAAACCGTTCATTTCAACAGTTCTAAGTGTTCTTTTTAATCGTTTAACTACCACGCAATTCATTTGCTGATTGTGCACAATTGTTTGGTACACGAATAATTTCTACAAAACTGTAAATTAAAACCGGCGCTATCGCTCGGTACTTCGCAACAAAATGTGCCCAACGACCCCTGGGGCTCAGACACTTAACAGGTAGTAACGGTATCCTAACTATTCGTTGTCTGTCTTCCAGTTCCTTATGTATACATAACACATTTACGTAAGTCCCAAATACTTGTTATTAAGATTAATGTAACTGAACGTAACTCATAATTTGTGAAAAACATCTTCCGTGCGCACAGAGAATACGATGTACAACTTCACTCACCTTTCTGCAATTGTCCGTGGTCCGCGTTCATTTTCGCCTGCAACAGAAAGTGCTGCGCTTCACCAAGTAGAATTAGCACGGGAGTCGCGAGACTTTCAACTAGTCTACTAAAATGCATCCAAGTAAGCCCGACTCACCTCGTAACCTTGTTTCGCGCCTCTTCCGCCGCCCCAGTAGTCGCTTTCCTTGTCGTGGGGGTTGCATTGCTGTAACAAGCGAAAACGAGGTCTCTGTTTACTCTCCGACTCTCCATTTGCCACTTCGGCAACTTGTTGCTTATTAGCCGGCATACATTTTTTATCGCACACTTTTCGTTTTTAATTTCTTTCATTTTCAAACATGAAACTTTCCCTAGTAGCACAAAATGTTGAATACATATGTGTCCAATATTAAAAAGATGTCGAATATCATTCAAATTCAGAAAAGAAAATATATTTATCGCATATTTATTATTTAACTATTTCATATTTTTCTAACGTTTAGTTTATATTTTCTAAACATTCAGTTTACACTTTTTGTACACGTGTCCAATATGTAGATCTAATCATATAACAAGGCGTGGCTTAAGAAAAATCTTCCACCACTTGAAACATATATGCAACCAATACTTTTGTGCTATTAAGGTTTATTGTATTCACTTCACTTTCTTGCGATACTAAATGCAACGGGCTTCTAACAGTACAGAAATAGTTGAGTAATACTTATAAACAAGTAGTCTAAACATTTATCAATTAACTAAAAAAGTTGACAAAATAGAGCTTGCAGTAAATTTGTTAAGACATTACACTTTGATACATTATTAGTTTGATTCGCTAGTTAGCTATTCGGATATGAGAATAAGCAAAATAGCAATGATTGGATGTAAAGGTTTCCTTTAAGGTTCACCCGAAGAATGTGTGAGACATAATCTTGTGGATTTTTATACGCTCAACGCTGCGTATTTTGTACAATATAAGAGCTAAGACGGAAAGCTTATATTAAGTAACATAAATTTAAGATTTCAGTATGAGGGATAGAGGACAAAAAATAATTCCTGTAAAGTATACGGGTCCGGGCCATAAATATTCAGTTCGCGTTGTGAATATTTAAATATGATATTAGAGACGGATAGCAGATAATAAAGACTGACGTAATGGAAATCTTATGAATAACGTAGAGTGTAATATTTTATTATGCACTGGGGACAATTGTGTATAATAAATGAAGTGTGAAGGGAAATTCGGAGGATTCTCGCAGTCTGTGTCAGAGAAAATGTAAATCAATCAATTTCTCCGTGAAAATACTTAATATTTGATCAAGCATACGCGTCATTTTCAATCAATTATGTTATGAAGTCCATTCTAAATAATGAATATTTTATGCAGGTAAATTTCAGTGTGAACAAAACTTCGTGGTGTATGTTACTGTGTATTTTATTTTAGCTTATGTTTTGTTGAAATTAGAAGTTTGAAATCGTATGTATGTCATATATAATTGACAATTTTAATGTCTATAGAAAATGAGAAATAATATTTTATAAATGTGCGAACACTAAACCAACGGTACGAAAAGGTAACAGCTTCACATCTGTTTAGGTTGATTCGACACCGTCTGTACAATCCACCCCGTGAAATTAACTTGCACTTGACTAACATTTCCTCCTCTCATTTTCTGATTCCTTCCACTCTCGACCCTTTGTTCTTCGCCCCTTTGCCTGGACTCTTCATATATATTTTAGGTTCTACATATGCGTCCGTGCCTTACGCTGACACCGTTCCTCACCTCCGTTACTATTTATGTGTCCTGCGTTGACGTTCTATGGCTTTCTTTTCTCTCAGTCTCTCTACAGATATTTAACCGTTTGTATTTATATGTGTCAAAACAGTATTTTTTAAAGTAACGTAATATTTCACAAATATAGGGAAAATATTTTCTACAATTGTGAACTTTTCTGATCATTTTATACAATTATGAAGTTTTGGATAAGTTTCGAATCATTTAAAAAATGTTGACGATGACTATTTTATGAATGTAGACGCATATTTATCGTTCCCTTTTATTGCTTCCTTGTCAACTTCTTTCCTTGTCATTTCTGTCTCACAGTTAAGCCTTTCCACTTACACCCTCTCACTCCCTCTTCATGTTTGTCCTTTCAGTAACATCTTTCTTCCTGTGTAATGCGTCACGAAGGTGCCATTATGAATTGACAGTAGAAAACAGAGCCTGACAATGGACGCATAAATGCGTATTATTACGGTTATTATCGCTATTACGGCAGTTTGACGTAATGTGACACGACGGAACACTTTCTCTTCAGTCTCCACCGTAATTCATATATTTTACTGGTTAATCAGTCACGCCAGTTTTGGAGTGATACATCATAGAATAAGCCCACGCGTAACACATCTGACATCATAATACAAAGTGTACAGATAAAACGATCTGCATAACGGCAGCGGCCTATATTTGTTCACCGATCGCGCAGCTACTATATTTTTGCAACTACTGCGCTCAATCGCCAATTTTCCGACGCCACCAGCAACAAAACCAAAGTTCAAAACCCCAACCTACTCCGGTATAAAAAAATCAGTCAGTTAGAAATATAATATTTTGCCAAAAAAATGCAATACCAAATCCAAAGTATTTAGTATTAAATCCTACATACTAATTCTGATTCACCTTCTACAAAATCGAAGATGTATGATCTAGTTCAGCTAGTTTTGATGCATAAAGTGTTAATATTATGCGCTATAATCATCTTTCAAGTTGAGTTAATACATCATAACAAGCAAATAAATTAAAATTGACGTATTCAATTATTACCAAAGCTGAAATTAAAGTAATCGATATATACGAAATAATTTGAGCTAATCCTCGTATAGATCTGATTGAAATTTTGCGACGCTACCAGCGACAAAATAAAGTTCCAAAAAGCCGTGTCATAAAAGAAGCCGAATGATAACGTGAGCACAGCGCTTAGATTCGTTCACCAATCGCGTTGCTCATACAAATTTGCAACCACTACCCTGAATGGTCAATTTGCCGACGCCACCAGCGACAAAACCAAAGTTAAAAAAGCCGACCCACCCCTCCATTATCGTCGAGCACGTCCCGTCACGGAGCCCACGCGCTCCGAAACGTTTACCGCGAATCGACGGCGCAGCGTGGAAAATTCGTGTCTGACACATAAAAAATTCTCGGGTATCGCTTGTCTGACGGGGACATCGGGAGCGTACGAAACAAAAGACAGCGGGTTCGCGGGCCAGACGGACAGAGGAGACAGCGGAGACAGACAGAAGGGCAGACAAGTCAAGGAGGAATAATTGGCGCACGTCAAACACGAACGTCGTCTTCGTCGCCGACTACGCAGGGGGATGAAGGAGAGCTCGGAGGGATGAAATGTGGGAGCCGTTGGGGAGTGTGATGTGTCGGGTTGGAGGCAGTCGGCCTCAGTCGTCGGGTGGAACGGGCTGGATAGGGCTGGATAGGGGTGGAATGGGCTGAGTTGGGGTGAGTTGGGGTTAGTTGGGTTGAGTCGGCGGTGTAGCTGCTCGGCGGGGGTGGGAAAAGGCAGTCTAGACACAACACAGACAGAGGGTGGCGGGCCTGCGACCTTGGGCGTCACTCGGCCTTCCATGGAGATAAACAAGCGAGCCGACGCCTGCCCGAACCCCGAACCTTCGCGCTCCTTCTACTCCTTTCGTTTTCGCTCTTTCGGACCTCTTCGCCAACTCCTGCCTTTACTCATTTTCTCATTTTCCTTCGCGGCGCCGCAAGCTTCTACTCTGCTTCTTTCTGCGCTGTCTGTTAGGAGGGGTGCTGATATTCTTTTCTCCTTGCATCTGCTTACGGTTTCTCAGCGACATACCGTTTCTTCGATGTCATTTTCTTTGAACGAGTCTACATGTTGGGAGCACCCTAGTGTACCCTTATCGGGAGTCTATAATAGTAGGGTATCTTTTAATTTAACTTAATGTCTGGGTGTATTTGTCTTATTCAGCAGATGTGAAAACTTATAGACGTTGTCAATTGGTTTTCATTGTTAACCAAAGAAGGGCTTTTATCTCATTATCCACTATTATTAATAAGGTTGAAACTAACAAATATGTTGAGTTAACAAACAAAGTCCATACTTCAATCATAAAGACATTTTTTAAATGTACTCCTTTGGGCTCTTTTATATTTATTTATATTTTACTGTTTCGCAGTGCCAGTCTTCTCGGCGACTTCTTTTTTATTCTGCTGCCATATCATAAAATCTTTCTGCCAAATTTTGGAATACTTTTATTTTCCTTTTAAATCTTCTTCTCGTTACTCGCTCACTTTCGATTCGACAGCTACCGTACGTTTTCCACATTTTTGCAACCGTCTCTCTTCGAATACGAACCCTTATCCGTTTTCTACGCCCCTCTATTCGTTATTGACACCGATATACCATATCGGAGAGAAAATTGGACAAACGATCAATTTGACGAAGTCGATGGGAATTCTTCGATGGAGTGTCTGACATTTGCGGATCGACTTGAATGGCTTGACAAGGTGGGTGCGCATTTCTTGTTGCTTCCCTCGTTTCGCACGTCTTGTTATTCGTGTACATAACGATTCCTATAGGTATGTTCTATGCTTTCTATTAAAACACCAATTTTTTGCGTCACTTCGAATACAGAAATATTTATACAAATATTCCCTCGTCTTAACGTATATCACATATCACATAAAAACAATAATGAAGTTCAATAATACAATAAACAATAATGAAATATTTATGCAGTCGCAACGCATTTCTAATGACGAAGTTATAATTCATAAGGAAGATGCGATTTTCGTGTAATTCGTTACCACAAAAGCGAAACTGTCCCGTCAAAAATGATCGGAAATTTAGGTTAATTTTTTTTCTGCGTTCACACGCAGGACGAAATTTCCTTAGATGTGCATCTACAGAACCTCACTTTTGCATTTTGCCTGAATGAATTTGGAAAGATATGCGAAAGGCAATTAAGTAATGACTGGTAATACGATAAGAAATAATATTACAAAACAGCATCATGTCCTCCTGACAGTTAAGTGCGCTGCCAGTAGAGAGATAAGTACCCCGCGTAAAGTAAGGTTATAAAACAAAATACTTTGCTGTCATAAAAATACTACGTCAAAAACAATCGTATTAAACATTGGATCATATTTTCCGATAAATGTAAACAAAAGAATAGCAAAATTAATTCTTGACAATTAACACGTTGACTGCCAAGAGTATTTTGCTATATTAGAACCGCGATCCAATGAAATACTGCAGAGTATGATTAAGTCGTGCAAAATGAAGGTAACGCAAAGTTGTTAGAAGCCAAAGTACTGAAGCACCGTTCCAATATCAATTGCTTTTACAAGATTGCAAATAGGCTTCATTGCGAATTTTTTGTATTTTTAGTAAAATCTTTTGCGTCGGTCACCGGTGACCACCGTGGCAGTCAACGTGTTAAAAACTAAATAGGGTTATGAAACAAATGAATGCATTACCTGCGACCACACTCGCTTGCCATAGTCCAAAGCCCTATAGTACAAGCCTTCCTCCCAAAACAATCGTTGCATTCTCGCAAAATATTACATACAAACGGCAAAAAGCAAACGGACAAAAGTCACATAAAAGACACCTGTGCACGCACCACTTTAATGAGAAGACCCAATTTCCTCCTTTGCGTATCAGTGTGTCGCCATCTCTTTGACCAATAAATCGAACTATTTGGTAAACTTGCCCCACCCCCCTGGCGTAATATCTACGAACTAAACCAACACTAGAAATTTGCTACTAATTTTTTTACTACTAACCAAAAAATTAACACATTAACTAACCGGTTTAATCAATGCGATTTTTGAAATTAAACTAACAAAATAATAATACCTTAATAAAAGGCGATTACGTCATTGGGCACCAAGGGTACAGTAAACAAGAGACGATCGCCAATTAGCGGAAAACGGAAACAGTTCCGGTAACCGCGATTGGTCGGTTCACGAATGCCATGAGAAGAAAAGATTGAGATAAGAACTCTTCGGACGGGTCGGTCGCATAAAAGAAGGCTAATCCCTGCAGTTCCCCTTCCACGACGCGCAACACTGTAGCCGGACCCATTAATGCACACCTCATTCGAAGATCGTGCGGGTCGTGTCACAAGTGTACATTTTCTTGCACAATACCGCCAATCGCAGAAATCTAAGGAACCTACGTAAAAATCTCCATAAGGGTATAAACATCAAAATCACTATTTCCGAAAAACTGGGAGTGGCCGTCATTGGTTGATTGTGTATTACCTAAATAGGGATATGATAGGGATAATGAGCTGGGCAAGCCAAGCCTGATGACGATGCAGTGTGAACGAACCTCAGCGTACGGGATAAGATCTTTCGGAACGTTCTTAATCCATGGGACGCGTCGCTTGCACATGTCGCGCTAATATATTTCGCGAAAAACATTAGTGCCGCTATCGTTATAATGTCGGACGAACGAGTCGTGTGCGTTATTTTCCTGATTGTTATGTGAACTGAGCAATGTGAATGAAGCTTCGGCGTTAACGGGAGATCGGAATGTTCTTGATCTTTCGCGTGCGTCCTTTGCCTTGCGGGGTGATAATATATTTCATTCTTGATTTTTCGTAAATTCCGTGAATTTCGCGAAAAACGTAAGTGCCGCTATCGTTATAATGTCGGACGAAGGAGTCGTGTGCGTTATTTTCCTGATTGTTATGTGAACTGAGCAATGTGAATGAATCTTCGGCGTTATACGGGAGATGCTTCGGAATGTTCTTAATCTTTCGCGTGCGTCCTTTGCCTGCGGGGTGATAATATATTTCATTCTTGATTTTTCGTAAATTCCGCGAATTTCGCGAAAAACGTAAGTGCCGCTATCGTTATAATGTCGGGCGAACGAGTCGTGTGCATTATTTTCCTGATTGTTATGTGAACTGAGCAATGTGAATGAATCTTCGGCGTTATACGGGAGATGCTTCGGAATGTTCTTAATCTTTCGCGTGCGTCCTTTGCCTGTGTGGTGATAATATATTTCAGTCTTGATTTTTCGTAAATTCCGCGAATTTCGCGAGAAACGTAAGTGCCGCTATCGTTATAATGTCGGGCGAACGAGTCGTGTGCGTTATTTTCTGATTGTTATGTGAACTGAGCAATGTGAATGAATCTTCGGCGTTATACGGGAGATGCTTCGGCATGTTCTTGATCTTTCGCGTGCGTTCTTTGCCTGCGGGGTGATAATATATTTCATTCTTGATTTTTCGTAAATTCCGCGAATTTCGCGAAAAACATAAGTGCCGCTATCGTTATAATGTCGGGCGAACGAGTCGTGTGCGTTATTTTCCTGATTGTTATGTGAACTGAGCAATGTGAATGAATCTTCGGCGTTATACGGGAGATGCTTCGGCATGTTCTTGATCTTTCGCGTGCGTTCTTTGCCTGCGGGGTGATAATATATTTCATTCTTGATTTTTCGTAAATTCTGCGAATTTCGCGAAATACATAAGTGCCGCTATCGTTATAATGTCGGGCGAACGAGTCGTGTGCGTTATTTTCCTGATTGTTATGTGAACTGAGCAATGTGAATGAATCTTCGGCTTTATACGGGAGATGCTTCGGCATGTTCTTGATCTTTCGCGTGCGTCCTTTGCTTGCGGGGTGATAATATATTTCATTCTTGATTTTTCGTAAATTCCGCGAATTTCGCGAAAAACGTAAGTGCCGCTATCGTTATAATGTCGGGCGAACGAGTCGTGTGCGTTATTTTCTGATTGTTATGTGAACTGAGCAATGTGAATGAATCTTCGGCGTTATACGGGAGATGCTTCGGCATGTTCTTGATCTTTCGCGTGCGTCCTTTGCCTGTGTGGTGATAATATATTTCATTCTTGATTTTCCTTAAATTCCGCGAATTTCGCGAAAAACATAAGTGCCGCTATCGTTATAATGTCGGATGAACGAGTCGTGTGCGTTATTTTCCTGATTGCTATGTGAACTGAGCAATGTGAATGAATCTTCGGCGTTATACGGGAGATGCTTCGGCATGTTCTTGATCTTTCGCGTGCGTCCTTTGCCTGCGGGGTGATAATATATTTCATTCTTGATTTTTCGTAAATTCCGCGAATTTCGCGAAAAACGTAAGTGCCGCTATCGTTATAATGTCGGGTGAACGAGTCGTGTGCGTTATTTTCCTGATTGTTATGTGAACTGAGCAATGTGACAAAATCTTCGGCGTTATACGAGAGATGGTTCGGAATGCTCTTGATCTTTCGCGTGCGTCCTTTGCCTGCGGGGTGATAATATATTTCATTCTTGATTTTTCGTAAATTCCGCGAATTTCGCGAAAAACGTAAGTGCCGCTATCGTTATAATGTCGGGCGAACGAGTCGTGTGCGTTATTTCCTGATTGTTATGTGAACTGGGCAATGTGAATGAATCTTCGGCGTTATACGGGAGATGCTTCGGCATGTTCTTGATCTTTCGCGTGTGTCCTTTGCCTGCGGGGTGATAATATATTTCATTCTTGATTTTTCGTAAATTCCGCGATTTTCGCGGAAAACGTAAGTGCCGCTATCGTTATAATGTCAGACGAACGAGTCGTGTGCGTTATTTTCCTGATTGTTATGTGAACTGGGCAATGTGAATGAATCTTCGGCGTTATACGGGAGATGCTTCGGCATGTTCTTGATCTTTCGCGTGCGTCCTTTGCCTGCGGGGTGATAATATATTTCATTCTTGATTTTTCGTAAATTCCGCGAATTTCGCGAAAAACGTAAGTGCCGCTATCGTTATAATGTCGGGCGAACGAGTCGTGTGCGTTATTTTCCTGATTATTATGTGAACTGAGCAATGTGAATGAATCTTCGGCGTTATACGGGAGATGCTTCGGCATGTTCTTGATCTTTCGCGTGCGTTCTTTGCCTGCGGGGTGATAATATATTTCATTCTTGATTTTTCGTAAATTCCGCGAATTTCGCGAAAAACGTAAGTGCCGCTATCGTTATAGTGTCGGGCGAACGAGTCGTGTGCGTTATTTTCCTGATTGTTATGTGAACTGAGCAATGTGAATGAATCTTCGGCGTTATACGGGAGATGCTTCGACATGTTCTTGATCTTTCGCGTGCGTCCTTTGCCTTGCGGGGTGATAATATATTTCATTCTTGATTTTTCGTAAATTCCGCGAATTTCGCGAAAAACGTAAGTGCCGCTATCGTTATAATGTCGGGCGAACGAGTCGTGTGCGTTATTTTCTGATTGTTATGTGAACTGGGCAATGTGAATGAATCTTCGGCGTTATACGAGAGATGGTTCGGAATGTTCTTAATCTTTTGCGTGCGTCCTTTGCCTGTGTGGTGATAATATATTTCATTCTTGATTTTTCGTAAATTCCGCGAATTTCGTGGAAAACGTAAGTGCCGCTATTGTTATAATGTCGGGCGAACGAGTCGTGTGCGTTATTTTCCTGATTGTTATGTGAACTGAGCAATGTGAATGAATCTTCGGCGTTATACGGGAGATGCTTCGGCATGTTCTTGATCTTTCGCGTGCGTCCTTTGCCTGCGGGGTAATAATATATTTCATTCTTGATTTTTCGTAAATTCCGCGAATTTCGCGAAAAACGTAAGTGCCGCTATCGTTATAATGTCGGGCGAACGAGTCGTGTGCGTTATTTTCCTGATTGTTATGTGAACTGGGCAATGTGAATGAATCTTCGGCGTTATACGAGAGATGCTTCGGCATGTTCTTGATCTTTCGCGTGCGTCCTTTGCCTGCGGGGTGATAATATATTTCATTCTTGATGTTTCGCGAATTTCGCGAAGAATATTAGTGCCGTTATCGTTATAATGTCGGATGAATGTGTTTTTTCGACTTAATCGCACAAATAACCAATGAACATGTCTTGCGCATGGATTTTTGTGCGTGTTCTATTTTTCGATTTTTCTATAAACTACGGTAAAGGTGCATGCCTGCTTAGATTTTCACTTTCTTTCACGTAAATAATCAATGAGGTTAACGGCCGTTCACTGTTACTTAACGAATTTGGTAAGTGAGGATGTGCCCGTCAATTTGCGTTCGGATATGTGCAAGAAGGTTCGACTTCTTTCTCTAATGGAACTAAGGTAAGACAGTGTCATTTATTCTTTTTGGCATCGAAAACTTAATCTAACAATTTACGCGAAACTCATTTGGCATTTTATGGTAACATTGGTTCAACGGCAGGACGCTTATTCGAATATCCTCAAAAATTGTAATTTTGTTTTACGCAGGTGGCGCAGAAATTCGCAGTGATGTGTCTTTTGTTTGGTGAAGTTGGTAGGGCAAGTGCATGGCGTCAGGTCAGTTTCGCGCGTTCACGAAGAAGCTACGCTCATCGACAACAGAAAAGGTATTTATGCATTATTCCGTTCCAAGCACCTAAATTAAAGGCATTATTGTCTACTAACATCGACTCTTCGTTATTCTGACTCTATAGACATCGGTTTGTAGATTTTTATCGAAATGTATGCGAATTCCAATCACTGCGGAAGAGCATCTCGTAACCTGTTGAGTGTGTTAACCGTTTCCTGCACTTGCAACGAGATATTTTTTAATATCTAGCCCCAATCTTTACGTATCTTGTGTAATATAGCGTTTGTTTGCATATTCAGTAGGGGAATGTTATATAAGCACTCTATTTTCTTGAATTTTACGTTAAATAGAATATTCGTAATCTCGAATGTTCCATGGCGTGAGAAAAATGGGGGGGGGGGGGGGGGGGGGGGGGGGAAGTGACGGCAAAATGGCGGCAAACGGGAGAAATTATGCATTTATATTAGTAGTAACCTATAAGGTTACATTGTCCGTGATGAATATTTATAAGTTTGCTAAGGTTTTCGTGATTTTGCAGGTAAGTTCGACTTCGTGGGTGCATATTCATTCGTCCCGGAACATCTAAGGACGGTGTTGGAAACGAAGCACAGGTGGGTTATTGTGCCTATATACGCTTCATTTCGTATTTTTGTTTGACAAATTGCATTAATGAATGTATATTATAATTCCATGATTTTTTGTTGTTGTTTCAGGCGGCGTCCTGTAATGGTACGTGTACAAAATTTTACTTTGCAGTTGGTTTCCTTTTTCTACTATCAAAAAAATCAAATATAGGTTAATACTGATTTTTTTGGGGTTAAAATAAGATAGAATTATGTGTTTAATCAATTCCATTGCACTGTTCAGTTTTACATGGCGAGAGTTCTTTAATACATATATTAGTAATTGAATATATATTAGTAATTATATACAAAAAACATTAAATAGGCATTGGTACATGGGATACCTCAGTATGCTTAATATTCACTCATTAATCAGAATGATAAAATAGTTTACATTATAAATGCAAGTATTGTTTCAAGTATATTCATTCAAAAAGATTTACATTAGTATAGATATGGGCATTTGATTTAGTCTTCTTTTCTGTCTTTTTTCTCTTTTGTAGTCACGCTTCTTTTTTGAATTTTTATGACTTTTCATTAGTACTTTTTCTTCTATGTTTGCATGCTTCCCTATTTTAGGTTCGAATGTATGGTACATACAGTAGTGCACAAAAATGAAAAGTCATTAAGGCAATTAAATGACATAATCGCGAATTTTTTTTAATCGTTTATATAATAAGTCGTTTGCTAAATTTGATAAAAACGTACAGTCGATTTGATATATATTAACCGTTTGAGTGCCACGGGTCTTTCTCATTTCCCGGTTGAAACTTGCCAAGCGGCGCGATAGCGCTTGTTATATTCCGTGTCGAAACTTGCCAAGAGCGCTTGTTATATTACAGCAATTTTTATATGAATAAAAGCATGTAGACCTATAAAGTGTAACATTACTCCAATTTTATCTTTTTTACCTAAGATTGAAAAGTTACCGTAATGTTGTGCATCGAGAGAAACCGAGCCTGCTGTGATTACGCTGCAGTTTTGAGGACAGACAGAAGAAGCGCGATCGCGCCGCTTGGCACTCAAACGGTTAATATGTAAAATTTATGTAATGTAAAGCAAAATTTATTTTTTAAATCAAATGGATCAAAGCATACTATATTCAAGAAATATTAATAAATATAGAAATATTAGTTGTGTTTATGATATGGAAAAATCGTATAATTGAATTTAGTGCTTAATAAAACATATTTCGTGTAAATTTGTTTAATCAACTGCGCGTACTTGTTAATTTCTATGAATTGTGCGTCAGTAGGGAACATTTCCAGGAACCTTGCACGAATAAATTATACATCAATTGACGTATAATCTGATGTATGTACCATAGGATCCAAACATTTTTGCGAGTCGCTGTACACACATACAGGTGTGTTGGCTCATAATGCGATGTTAGAGTCAGTGTTGCTCTCGAGTTTCAGTGGAATATTTAATTAAAATTTGTTCAAGTACATGTACGTATAGTACGTATAACTTCACGCTTTGTAAAATCAGTGTTTGCTCGTCGATATTTTTAATCACGGTCGCGTTCTCAGTAAGTGTCTTTTCGTATTCGGGAGTAAAGCCAGTGTAGCAAAAAGGAACCAGGCTCAAAGAATCACTTATGCGCGGGACTAATCAATATTTTGTAAGTATACGTAAATTTATGATTGTATTGTCACATGGGAAATAATATTATGCAGCCGTGTTTTTAATTATCTCTCTTTATCTTCACAGGTTGCTGAACAAACGCAGAAGAGTTTGTGGAGTCGGTGAGTTAAGATTATGGTCCCTCTAGCTCCCGATCATGTCGGGGATGAAAGGTCCGAATCGACACCGGGAGGCTAGTTGTATTTATTTTTAATATGACGAGCACAGCGACCACGAATAAATTTTTCGTGTTATGGACGTCGAAGAATTTATCCGTGTTTTATTACTTTATAATTTGATATGTAATTGTTCATGTTTGCTTAGCTTAGGATAGGTTCTTTTTGCTCCCAGTTTCATGATTTCAGTGCACTTAGGGACTCCGATTATATATTTTTTATGTATCCGAGACATAATTATGTTTCAATGATTGGTTATTTGCATTAGGGTTTCTTATGTTGCTCTTCGTACTTTTTTAGTTAAGGAGCAAAAAGAGAATTCGCGGCGGGTAGATCCTAGCATCGAAGTGGCATTGTGAAATAAAATATTGCATATATATTTTAGCGTAGACACATCGATGAGAGGTTCGCCCGAGGAAATTTTTACAAATTCTATAAAAACATACAAGTATAAATACCTGTAAAAATAATCTTGGAACTTTTTATTACAAAAAGAATTTTATATTTGCCTTTTATAGTATTTTTCTTTTAAGTAATCATTTATTAGAATTCTCACAACTTAAACTTTGTTTTTTGCCTTAATAATACTTGTAAAATTAGAGTCATTAGCCCGTTAATAATAATGTACCTGTTAATTATTTTAGCATAGGATGTTTTCAGGTACGTCCATGCTCATTTTTATAATTAATTCCTGTTTATTACTATAAGAATGTCTCGAAACCCTTCATGCGCCCAGGTGCTGCATGTATGGATCGAGGCACACGAATGAGAATGGAATTAGTTTTTAAGACTAATGGTTTTTAGCGACTGTCATTGTGTTAGCGACCACCGACGTACATTTCACCGTGTGCATGGATGCCTGGATAATTTTAAGTTTATGAAATGTACGTTGGAGATGGGAATGTTCATTGATAAAGCATGTGTATATTAAACCGACCGTTTTAGTTCTGTTTAGTTTAGATTAGTTCTGATTACTTCTTCAATACAAAAAAAAGGAATTTGTTTGTGAATCGCGTATAAAATTCCGTGGTCGCTAGCCTGTACAGTCGATTTCAGGGAATGGGTACGTATACGTATGTGTATGACTGTGATGGATGCTACAAGTTCGGGTGTCGGAGACATCCCGGGATTGTCTCTCTAGGATTAGGGTAATTGCACCCAGGGCGTAATGTGTGAGAACCGTGGAGTGTCTGTTTTTGCGAGAATGGGGGTTGCTTTTTTAGATATAGGGGTAGGCAGGCAGGTACATTCGCTGTATGAATGACTTAGCTTTAAGTAGGCAGGTTATGCATAGACATGTTTGCGAATTGAAAAGTAGCCTCACTTTCTAATTTCGTAGGGGAGGTATTCCGTTCATTGACCACCTGTCATATTACACGTACGATGCACCATGTCTCATGAACATTGCATTTTGCACACTTACAAGAAATACTTATATGCTTTGCATTGTGTATGGAGCACTTTATGCTTAGGGAATTTAGACTAAGAATAGACAATTAGTTTGTAAACGCACGCAGCACGTTCACGGGAACAAAGTGCACTGTGCCGACACCAAAAGGTGCAATAGTTGTTAAGGATGTACGCAGCACGTTTATGTCAACAAAGTACACTGTACGGACACCGAATGGTGCATTCATTTTTAAGTATGTACACAGCACGTTCAAAGGAACAATGTGCACAGTACGGACACCAAAAGGTGCAACAGATGAAAAATGTACACAGTACGTTTACATGAACAAAGTGCACAGTACCGACACCAAAAGGTGCAATAGTTGTTAAGGATGTACGCAGCACGTTTATGTCAACAAAGTACACTGTACCGACACCTAATGGTGCATTCATTTTTAAGTATGTACACAGCACGTTCAAATGAACAATGTGCACAGTACCGACACCAAAAGGTGCAACAGATGAAAAATGTACACAGTACGTTTACATGAACAAAGTGCACAGTACCGACACCAAAAGGTGCAATAGTTGTTAAGGATGTACGCAGCACGTTTATGTCAACAAAGTATACTGTACGGACACCGAAAGGTGCATTCATTTTTAAGTATGTACACAGCACGTTCAAATGAACTATGTGCACAGTACCGACACCAAAAGGTGCAACAGATGAAGAATGTACACAGTACGTTTACATGAACAAAGTGCACAGTACCGACACCAAAAGGTGCAATAGTTGTTAAGGATGTACGCAGCACGTTCATGTCAACAAAGTACACTGTACCGACACCTAATGGTGCATTCATTTTTAAGTATGTACACAGCACGTTCAAATGAACAATGTGCACAGTACCGACACCAAAAGGTGCAACAGATGAAAAATGTACACAGTACGTTTACATGAACAAAGTGCATAGTACCGACACCAAAAGGTGCAATAGTTGTTAAGGATGTACGCAGCACGTTCATGTCAACAAAATGCACTGTACGGACACCGAATGGTGCATTCATTTTTAAGTATGTACACAGCACGTTCAAATGAACAATGTGCACAGTACTGACACCAAAAGGTGAAAAATGTACACAGTACGTTTACATGAACAAAGTGCATAGTACCGACACCAAAAGGTGCAATAGTTGTTAAGGATGTACGCAGCACGTTCACACGAACAAAGTGCAAAGTACTGACACCGAATGGTGCAATAGTTGTTAGGAATGTACACAGCACGTTCAAATGAACAAAGTGCACGGTACTAATAGTGTATAATAATTATACACTCGTAATAGAGGCTATTGTGTGAATTACGACATGCACTGTTATTCGGGTATGAAGTATGATGTGCTCTATGCGATGTATCATGTACAAAGTACATCATAACGTGCAATATGTCGGTGTTTCGTTAACGCATACCTTCGCACCGTATGGAAATTTTCAACGGCAAATTAGTAGATTAGGGTTTTGCAAAAAAATTATCAAATATTAATTATACAACGTCTTCGATGCTTGCGTTGCATTACTGTGCGGGATTGTAACGATGCGATCCCAAAATCTGCGTAATATTAGTATTTTTATTTTCAGGAATATCCTACAGTCACTGTGCTCGTTATTTATGTTTTCTCTGTTACATGTTCTATTAATGACATTACATGTCTTTGCAAGTTATATATGTCTACATATATATACACATATAAAATTGGGGTGGGTAATTATCATTACATCTCTTTACAAGTTATATCTGACTACATATATATACACATATAAAATTGGGTGTGGGTAATTTTGGCTGATTTTGCATACGATAGTTTGTTCGATTCAAACGCAGACTAATTACCTTCGGAGAGGAGGGTTACTCCCCCTCGTTTTCCTTGACTAAAGCATTATACGTATGACGTTACGTTCTATCTAACGAAGTGGAGATGGTGGACTCTTTAAAGTTTAAGCCAGCGCCGGGCGTAGAGACTGGCGAAGGCATTAAGGGATGACCCGGTTTCCCTTCTCATGACCTTCTAGACCGCATTCACCCCCGTTCGGGACGCTTAACCCCCTGCCGTCCTACCAGACGACCCTGCGTATCTCGAAGGTCCTTGTGTGTGGTCACGTTTACTCGTTTACGGGGCCACGCTACGGTGCGTGATTCGTGTCGGTAGATATAATGTTTGCTGTCAGACTTGGGTCATGTTTATTACGCTGTCATAGAAATTGATTTCGTTCTGAACTATATTAGGCTTTATAGTACAGTATAGTACATACAAACTGTCTGATAAATCAAATATCTAAAGTTGTAATCATTTAATGACGAGGATAACACATCAAGGGGTTATGCCTACTTGGGTTGGTGAAAAAAATCGATTCTTTTTTATTAAATTTTCTTAATTTACATAATTTTAAGAATATTTCCTCAAAAGTACATAAGAATCGGAGCACAGGTTTCTGTGATTTCTTCAAGAAGTCAAGAAGTGACTTCTTCAGATTTCTCAAAAACTACTTCACCGATCGGACTCTAATTTTATATACTTATTTGTCATTACAATAGGCAGGGCCTGAACGAAGGATTTTTTATTTCGGTAATAAAAAAAAAAGTTACAACATAAAAACGACAGTTAGACCACCTCAAAAGACGGTTTTTTTCGTAAAATTGCTGCCATTCTTGTAAAAATTAAATTTTTCAAAATCCTTCGTTCAGGCCCTGCCTATTGTAATGACAAATACGTATATAAAATTAGAGTCCGATCGGTGAAGTAGTTTTTGAGAAATCGTGGTCACCGCAAGTGATGAAAATAAACGGAACCTCTAGGAGAAGGGCTATATTTCCTCCATTTTTTTATATTTTCTTATTCAAAAATGTATACAAATACCACTAAATGCGTACTTGTTGGTAGTATTTTGCGAGCTTTAATTAGTACTCACTAAAACGGCAAAAAAAAATCTTGAAAATCATATCATTTCGCCAATCCCAAGTAGGCATAACCCCTTAATTGCGAGACATTGATCAAGTTGTGATTTAATCCTCATGTCTTGGATCGATATTGTAACTGATTTGTGTTTGCCGTTGCAAGCAGTATTTATACCCATATTAATTAAATTCTATATCATTGGATTTCTAATTCCAAAAAATCTTATAACGTTGAATCGACTACCGAGAATTTCATATTTAGGCATTCGAACACATCTATACATTCGGATACACAGATATCCAAAAATTCAGTTATCGTGCATTAGAACCCCCAAAACTGCACCATCGAAAATATAATTATATGCTTACATACTTGACCATCCCACCCACGAATCTCATTCAAATACATTCACATGTCATCGTCGTAAGACGCAAAAGCTTTCGTTCGTTGAAGAACTCAGAGTCACAAGCCGTCTTCGCTTGACCCAGAGAACCGTTTTCCCGACCGATAGCTATATATATATGTATATATACACATACATATATATATCGCCGTATATATATATAGATATATATATATACATCGGAGGGCCCATAAGGGCAGTGCCCTTGGCCCTTCACGCTACAGGTGGCTCTTAGAGTGATCCGATTCTTGTGAGAAAGTGCTGCCAGTAGTGGGATAGGATATGCATTTTCGGTCGAGGGTTAGGTGGACACAGCCAAAGAATGTCCTCCATCCTCTGGGTGAATTGTGAATGGCCCAGCCACCCTGTTCTCGATGAGCCAAGGAATTTTTGAGGGTCTCTCACCCTCGCGGGAAATCGAGGCTGCGCCTCTGACGGAAGTTGAAAAGGGACGCGATAAAAAAGGAAAGACGAAACTGAGAAAGTAAGGCTTTCCGGCCACAGCCGGAAGTCACCGTCGCGATTCATTTCTATTTTAAAGATGTCAAACGGGAGCAGACGGTAAGGTGAACTTAGTTACTTCACCCGTGAAGGGAGAGGGAAAGAAAAAATGTGCTTTGCTAGGGGAGAGACGGAAGATGGGCATCTCTTAAATCTAGCGCTGGAGATGATATCCTCGAAAAATATCTGTTAGACCTGAACACGATATCGTTAAAAAGAGAGCAACGCGTTAACAGTTTCGCAGATAGATGTTAGTTTGATACATATATTATATTTCGATAAATAAATTAGTTAATCGTCATTAGTCGTAGCTATAAATAGCTTTGATATCAATCGGTGGTATGGTGCTTGTACTGCTTGATATTAATTCAAATGTAAATTAATGCTGGACTGAGACTGCAGATTTAAAGCATGTAGTATTATGTGGGTAGTCTGTTGCCAAAATTAATTTAATATGTTACGAACTTTTATGCAACGTACAGCAACAAGTACGGTCATAAATACTTATACTATGTTTGGTGATAGCAAAACACATTATTTCCATGTACTTGGGTACTCTGTAATCACTATTAGATAGGGAATTAAACTTTACATATTAATATCGGCGATTGATTACGGGTATTCGTATTGATCAAATATTTAAAAGTAGTATCTGTATCAGTTCCATCATTACTTGATTCCTACCAGTATGCCGCCACAGGGGTTTGTTCATACTAAAATTGGTTTTTGGTGTGCACGCGGGGGTGGGCGAGGAAAAATTTCAGTAAACGGAACATTTTAGATGAGGAAGTTGTATGATCGATCTAAGGCACGGTGACATTTTTCTGACATTTACCTCAAGGGTTGACGTAGAGTAAAGTTCGTGAAAAGGTCGGATTGAAAGTGTGCTTTAGCGGGATGTCGATTGAGCGGATATATAGGATGGTGCTAATAGTGACAATGGTTTCACTCTACTTTCACTTGATTTTACTTATAGCTGGGGTTAGTTGAGATGTGTACTGTGTTTTTCTGAGTTTACGCTGTTATTTGAATTTCATATCTTGGTAAATAAAAATGTTATGTTTTGCATCTTGGACTAAAGTTGATTACCAGGTGAAGTTACCACCTTTGTTTCAATAATTATATGCTTATAAACGTTTTTGAATATTATATATTCGATTTACACATATATCCGTCTAGCGTCATCTACCAGTATATCCGATAGTGTCACGTATACGACCGACGAAATTAATTGACACAAGCAAAATATCACATTACTGTAATATTTATATATTATAGACGATATATTGGGATCTACTCGCTCTTATGGGAATTTACCGTATATCTGAGAATAATGCAAATCGGAACCGTTGATATATTCTTATTAATTATGCTATAATCATATTGTAGAATGAATGTGTATATCTTCACTGTAGCTTAATAATGTTATGAATAGTAAAAATTACTGAAATGAGGCTTTTACATTTTCGACATATGGTCAAGATTAGGCGAAAAATGTCAAATTTTTTTTTCTTTTCGGACCGATACCATTTGATAGAGGGTAATTTGCCCTGAAGATAGACTACTTGCCGCGCGCTGAACTCTTCATAGTTTCTGAGTTATGACGATTTTAGGAAAGTGCAAAAAAAAATTTTTCAAAATTCCTAATCGTGATTAGTCTCACGTCAAAGTACGTCCAAAGAGCTTTAAGAAAACCTATATTACTTATAGCTTTTGATCACTAGTTTAGTCGTGACAGGGCCTTGAAGAAATCGCGAAAATCTTGCCATTTTTGCCAAAAAATGATGGGTCACCGATTTTATTGCCCTTTCAACATATCAAAGGGGGTCGAAAATAACTCGGAAAAATGCAAGGCGCACCCCGAAATTCGCAATAGTTCCGGAGATATCGCCAAAAATGTGTGGAAAAATCGTGAAAAACGAGCCTGAAAATGGGGTCAAAAATTAAAACTCTACCGATCGACTTGCAATTGTACCAGATGAAAAGGGGTACAAAGAGACTTGGAAAAATTGCAACCGCATTGAAAAATTCGAAATAGTTTCCGAGATATGACAAGAAATAGATTGAAAAATCGAGAAAAACGTAAGAATAATACGGGTTTTTTAATAACCACCAACCGAAAGTAAATCATTTGACTTGCTCACCTATATGAAATGAAAGAGGATGCTCAAAGACTCGAAAAAATTCAAACAGCGCCCCAAAATTCGCAATAGTTCACGAGTTATAAGCAAAAATAGAGAAAAAAATAAGAAAAATAGCTGAAAATACGCGAAAATAGGCGAAAAATGTCAATTTTTTTTTTTTTTTTTTTGTTTCGGACCGATACCATTCGATATAGGGTAATTTGCCCTGAAGATAGACCACTTTCCGAGCGCTGAACTCTTCATAGTTTCGGAGATATGACGAATTTAAGGAAGTGCAAAAAAATTTTTGTTCAGAATTGCTAATCACAATTAGTCCCACGTGAAAGTGTGTCCAAAGAGCTTTAAGAAAACCTGTATTACTTATAGGTTTCGATCACTAGTTTAGACGGGACGAGGCCTTGAAGAAATCGTGAAAATCTTAAGGTATACCCCTTGCCATTTTTGCCAAAAAATGATGGGTCACCGATTTTATTGCCCTTTTAACATATTAAAGGGGGTCCAAAATGACTCAAAAAAATGCGAGGCGCACCCCGAAATTTGCAATAGTTCTAGAGTTATGACCATAAATGTGTGGAAAGTTGTGAAAAACTAGCATCAAAATAACGTCTAAAATCAAAACTTCTCCGATCGATTTGTCATTGCGTCTCATGAAAAAAGGCACAAAAGAACGTAGAAAAATTGCAGCTACACTGAAAAATTCAAAATAGTTTCGAAGGTATGACTAAAAATAGACGAAAAGGGAAGGATAAAGCACGATAAGAAAATGCGTTTCTTTAGGAGTACCGGGTAAAAGTGAATCATTTGACTTGTCGCCGTATATGAAATGAAAGTGCATCTGAAGAGACTCGGAAGACGCAAATCGCAACATAAAATTCGTTATAGTGCCTAAAATAAAGTCAAAAATATATATAAAGTTAGTTAAAAATACAGATGGAATATCAAGTTCCAATTGGAAAGTTATATTGCTTGTAATCCAAGTCGAAAGTTTTTGGCTGTCAGACTAAATATAATTAGAAGCCTATTTCTATAATGTTCATAAGTATTATTATATTAACATACATATATGTAAATATATTATAGAAATTGTCTTATCACACATCCGTATATGTGTTTGCTTAGTTTTGCATCGTTCTGCCCAGAAACGGTTAAAAGCTGAAGAAATTAAAATACCTGTTCTATGAGGAAACAGTATAGCATTGCATTCATTTATAAATATCTATTCCATGTCGCCATTACATGATAGTACTAGTAAGATAAAAAAGATTATTTTGTGTCACACAAAAGTATTAACAAATAAAAAACACAAAAGGCTTCACCTATATTGATTTATGCTCATTTTTAACGCATTTCTTCTAACTTTACTGTAAGCGTACGCACTCGCGATTCTACTTCCTGAGACCCGTAGTAGTGACCCATAATCCAGATAGTTTCGGGAATACGAGCACCGGGAAAAGCTTGGCTCGATAGTTGAATTTAATTGGATTATCGCGAGGTCTTTGATTAAAGAACCGGAGAGGTACAGAGGAAAGTGCACAGTAAAAATTCGCCTTTTCGCGAAGAAGGTAAATTTCATCATAGGAAGACAAACCTTCTCCATTACAAGTAGACCAGTTTAATTGATGGCGTTTTGTAGAAGTTCATAATACTTTATATTACATCTCCTTATTTGATCGTTTCTCGCTTCTCGCAACGTAATTTTGCGGATAAATACTAAAGAAACTATCGATGATTATAGACAGTCTACAGATTCTAATTGGTAAAGGGAAGAATTGATTTTTCGGATCGAATAAAGATAAATACTCTCTTAAGAATGAAGTAGTCCTTTCCAAACATCTTGCTGAATGCACTTTGTTGGCTAAAGGAAAAGTGCCGATAGATGTGCGAGAAAGAGCAGGGGAAAGACAGATACGAGTAGAGGAAGAGAAACTGAAAGAAGGAGAGAGATAAACACGAACTTTTTTATAGGTCGCCAGTGACCCTTACTATGGACAACTTTTTCTAAGAAACTTCTAAGGGACTTCTACCACCGCAACGGAAAATACGTGTTTCATGCACTCGCGATAAAAAAGCTCCGCGGAATGAGGCGCGATTAACTGCAGTCGAGTGCACTTGTCTTTGGATCGTTGACAGATTGTTTCGTCAACCAAGGGGAATTTAGATAGAAAAAGTCATCGAAGTACTTTTGTGGAAGAGTCCGTAAATACATGGCACTGATGAAAGTGTTAATAGTCCTAAGTGCTATTGGACTAATCAGTAATAATACCAATATCTGCGTAAATAGGTTTAACATTTTTATCAAGTAATTGAAAGTGGTGCGACGATGTAACAACAATCGTTTACCGGTCATTTTCTCGTCAAGCTACGGAGAAAGCGTATTATGGTCCGCACAGCATGGGCATTTGATTAGTACTCAACGTCGTCGTGCAGACCGAACACGCGATGAACATCGACGAACACTTGCGACACGTTGTGGCAAGTTGTGGCAGTTACCCTCCGCCAACGCATTACCGAACTCTTCGATACGCACGGAATATGGGATGAAAGCGAAAAGTCGAAAATAAACTGAGAGAAAACCGACGAGAAAGTATGAGAGAGAGGATATTGTAAAAATTAACGACTGTGTGCTTAAGATATTTGAGCGGAGAGATAATTAGATACGAAAATAAGGAGATACGCGTACGCGTATAAAAGGTGTGCGTTTTTGGGTAAATGGATGAATTGATATGGAAGTTGTACCGATGTAGAAACGCAAGGATTTGTGTTAATGGATACTCAGATAGATGTATTAGTGGTGTACTATAATCTAAATTGTTATCATAGCAATATTTGCGATGGGTGTGTCTAAGAACCAAGAAGAATGTGCTTTATTCAAAAGTTGGGGTATCAGATAATCAGCTGGATTGAAATTTTAAGTCTGGAGCGAAATATGCACAAAATTAAGTGGAACTCAATTCAACTGCCGTTAATCAAATCTATGAACACTTAAAACGCGTGACAAAATACGAAGAATGCCATATTCGTCCTACAACGTATAGTTCGACAAATCGCAGGTCTAGGGTGTTTAGTTGAAAAAAGATTCAAATATCAGTATTTAACAGAACGTTAACACGCGGTACCCGAGTCAACCTCCAAGAAAGTTGTCTGCCTCCCTCGCCTCTTTTAAAAACAAAGAACTGCATCTTTAAACCGCGATCGGCTAGATTCGAAGAAAAACGCGCAGCCTTCCCCCGAATCGGGCCGCCGCCAGAATGCATATCCTGCAAACTGGGCCCGTTGACGCCCATCGCTGAAGGAAACTTCGGTCCGAAAGTTTTTTATGGATCCGACTATTCTTGCCACCCCCTCCCTTCGTGCTCCTCGTCCTCCGCGTCCTCGACGTCCTCGGCGTCCTCCGCGACCACCCTTTCTGACCACTTCTTTCCCTCTCTTGATGTCCGCGCGGTTCTCGCTCGCTCCCGCAGCGTCCCTACGTGCGTCGCGACGGCAGTCGCGTCGAGAGAAACAGAAACGGCGGGAAAGGGAGAAAGAGAGAAAGTGACGTCACGCTGGGCGTCCGTTGGGCTAGGTCGTGGCGCCCCTCTCCTCCTTCCGTTCCTCCTTCTCCTCCTGCTCCTCGATCCAGGAGCTCCTCCACCATCGCCTGCCGTGCCGAAAAAAGCAAGGCTCGCAGAAAGGACGCCCGGCGTCGTGGCGCTCTTTGGCTGATCAATACACGCCGCCTCGTACGCGGACGGACGGTCACGCATGTGCACGATGTGCTCCTCTCTCACCCTACCCCTTTCTTTTTCTTTCCTTCTCCTCTCTCTTAGCCCGCGTCCTCTCATCTTCCCTGCCTGCCGCGCCGCCGATTTCTCTTTCTGTCCTCCGTTTATCGAAACACACGTCGATGCCTTTCTAACGATCTCCGTTTTTTCCTTCCGCCGGTCGTACTTGCGCAAACCTGCTAACTGATGCGGTGTGTCCTGAGTTTTGTTATATTTCGTCGTCGCCGTCGCTGCGCGTCTTGGGAGGGAGGCGCGAACTTTTGTCACACTACTTTCTTCGGTCGGAGTTTCTTCGCATCGTTTCGGTAGTTTTGGGGTAACCGTTTCTGCAGATCTTTACGTCTGGTTTTCTTTATCTACGTTCTTCAGCGTTTTATTTTTTCATTGTCCCCCGGTCTTTCCTTCCTCCTGTGCCTTTTCTCTCGTAAGCAACAGCTCTATTTTCTTTTTCTTCCACGTTCTTCGATTATACGTTCCCTTTCCAGACCCCGCATCATCCGCTTCTCTATTCTCCTTATAATCCCTCTTTCGACGTTTTCTCTACTTTCGTCATTCGAAGACATTCTTCCATTCCTCCCCCGCCACGACGAGACTGGCCGATTTTTTTCTGCCGCTTCCTCGGACTTTTTGCATCTTTTTCCCTCCTTCCACCTCCTACGCTTCTCTTCTCCTACCAACGACAGCAGCACCACCCACACCGGCACCCACACCGGCACCGTCACCGTCACCGTCACCACCACCACCCCACGGCACCCACATCACCCCACAGCAGTCGACTACCTCGAGCGCCCTCTTTCTCTGTCTCTATGTTTTCTTCTTTTTTTCCATACCCACCTCCCTGTCCGCCTTTCCTCTCCTTCTCGTTCGCGCGCGAGCTTTTTCCCCCTCCCACTCTCTGTGTCTCTCTCTCCCTCCGCCCCCCTATCTTTTTGATTTTTTTCTCGCAGCCACCCACCGACGCCAGGCGTCGGCGTCCTTTTGCTATCGGGACGCTCTCTCGGCTATCGGTCCGACCACCTACACTCGCGTACGTAGAGAAAAGGAGAGAGTAAGCTAGAAAGAGAGGGAGAGAGAGAGAGAGAGATGAAAAGGGGGAAGGCAGCCGCAGTGCCTGGATGCGAGCTAAAATGTTTTTTTTTCCTCTTTCTCTATCTTCTCTTCGAGAGCTGGTCGTGGTAGGTTGGATTACCAATCCGGGAGATCTTCTTGCACGACTTTTTTCCATTCTTTTTCCAGGGCTCTCCTTTTTTCTTGTTCTCCCTTATTTCTATCCTCATCCTCATCCTCCTCCGCACAGAGTGCGCGTCTTCCTCTTTTTTCCTCCCTTTGCCAGGGACGGTAGGCCGATGGATGTAAGGGCTGGATAGGCAGAGATACGCGTTGGAAAAGGTACTTTCAAGCGGATAGCCGGTTAATACGACCGAAGGACGGGCGGGCATGCCTGAAGAGAATTTCGCGTTGCCCGGCATCAGATCTGTTTTCTAGCTCCTTCAAATGAATCGTGATGTCGACATCACACGGGTTGTCTCATTCGCATGCTTCAATATTTGAAAAATGTTATTCTTGATCGTTTACGTCAATTATGACCTTTGCCAGTAGTAGAATATTTGAATAACTGGTTATTAATATGCTTAATGCCGGTTAAACGATCAATTTGATGTAAGGTATCATTACAGTTTCTACCTGTATAATGTGCTATCACACGCTTACGTGCTTAGATGTCGATATTTTAATGTGCTTATGAATTTAACGCTTCGAATACGGATACGTTTGAGTAACCAAAATGTTATTGCTTCGAAGAAGACGCGAATATTTTTCTTGCACTTTTCCCTATTTCGCGTATTCGGACGGTCAAGTATGGTATCGCTCATAGCATTGATTGGATTTATATATTAATGTGGAGTGCTAAATTTCTAAGCGCCCGTGCGTAAAAATATCCGGACTGAAATTTCGGATGCCCCAATTCCGCGCGATTAATATGTCAGCATCTTCGCATCTCGGAATATCCGCGCGCATCAGTATTGACCTTAAAACAAAATGCATCGCAGATTTCTGACCGCTTTCGCGAACGTTGTGTATGTGCGCGTTGCTAATTGAGTGCGGAAAACGAAAAACGCGGTTTTAATCTGTGCTACCCCCTACGCGGATTTTCATAAAAAAATTATGGCCATGCAGGAAGGTAATTACTTTGTAAAACGGCCGGTTTGGCGGTATTGTTTTCTCGCTTATGACTTAAAAGGGTTAATTATTTTATTATATCTCTTTATGGTATATATATATACATATATACGCTATATTATAGTATGTGTGGTACATACTGTGATATACGATGTAAATATGGAGGGCAGAAATGATAGTAAGATTGTCAGATGGATGCTTCTGTGTGTAAAAGTAAATATTAAATTTATTTAATTTTCTTACTCTACACAGGGAATCCTTTTGAGAAAGTACTTTTTTAAAGATAACACGTCTTATCAAACGATTGGATATTGAGACTTTGATAACTGCGACATCAACTAATGCAAGCGTTGAGATTACAACATTGAATATGATATTTGTTGAAACTCGTTTATATTATCATAAATAATCGAGTCTCTTCTGTCGTTCTAAATACAACGTACATACGTTTGCAACCGTTAAATGGTTTAAATTTCTTCACACGTCAACTCCCATATCTGTAAATGTCCAGATGTTTGGACGTTTGAAAGGGACTACTTTTCTCTTAAGGCCTGTGGAGGGTCTTAATGACCTCGCAAGATCAACATATTCCCCGAACCTCTTCAAATGACCTGCCTTGCAACGCGATTAACCACATCAAGAGTTATGTAAGATCTCGAACTGCGCACGATCTCAGCTTGAATTCCATAGTCCACTTCATAATTTGACGACGAAAGTGTGTCGATTACTTTAATTTCCATTGTAGGCGTAGTGAAGTTAAACGTTACAAGAATATTCAATCGATTCACTGTATTTGTTAATTAGTAAAAAAGAAATACTATCAGAAAGAAGGCATGCAGTGGTCCATTATATCGAAGTTAAAATTGTAGGATAATGATGGTATTGATTGCAAAGGATGGTTCACTTTATTCTTAGTTTTTTACCTAAAGCGTTCGAAACATTCAAAATTTTCAAATTTTCTTCTATTTACTTGCACTAGGTGCATATACTAGTACTGCGACAGTACATACACAAGTAGCCATATCAACAACACACTTTATAACCCCATCGTCCACCATGCTACTCAGAAAGTGCCGAGAAACAGCAAATAACAGATAACGTAAACATAAAAAATGCAGGCAACTTGCCGTACGCCCAGAAGAACATAAAACAGGCATTATCGTGCCATAATAATTACACCCCCCGCCTATCGGCAATTCGGACAGTTGCGCAACCCCCGCAGCGTGGCAACATCTCACGTTCCTCTATTTGTGCGCTTATCGCCGTTCCCACTCCCAACATCCAATTCTATACTGAACGGGGAGACAAGAGCAGGCAATGGGCCGCCTACCCCAACACACGACCCTGCTCTATCTCTCGTCGCTTTAATCCTCGCGTCGGCGGTGGTCCGGGAACTTCACGGGGTTGGACCTGTTGACGACAGAAGTCAAGGGACGCCTGCTTCTACACTGTCCCAGATGAAAAATTCTAGGAAGACGAGAGAGAGCATGATCTCTGTTGCCAGGGCGGGGGTCCGAAAAAGGAGCGAATGCGGACGAACGATCGGGGGTATACTACAGGCAACCCGATCATAGCGTCGGATTTCCATGCTGCGGGTGGAAGGCGGCAGTGAAGAAGGGAGGTCTTTGGCTTTCCCCGATACCAAGGAAATGCCTGATGAATCGGCGACAGCTGGCAAAACTCCATGTTTAAGGGTTACCGGCACGTGGTGCAGAAGGAGGACTTTGAATTTATCTTGAGTAGGAGTACCGCTGCTAGAGGCAAAGGCGCCGAATGCTGGGGTTGGATTGGGTTTATGTTGGATTTTGGGGGGAACGCTTGTATCATAGTTTGTTAATGATAACTGCAGGCAAATATGGTGTCTGCGAAATAAAAATAATTAGTTGAGGGCGTGAAAGGTTACTATAATAAGTCTGTTGAATATATACAATTTATAAAAATCTGCCGTGATAAAGACTTGCTGTCTTGAACGTGAAGTTAATTTGAGGTCGTTTTTACAAATGCAAACTACCGGTTGCCTGTATCACACTGTTTAGTGCAGAAGATAACAACAAAGTGTTGAGTGTTTTTGTATATTCTGTATATATGTATTAAACGACGTACATATGTAACGTTTATACGCCCGCTCCTTCTGCTTTTTCATGCAGAAATAACAACAGCTCTTTCGACCTTTTCGTCAGCGCACGGTGGAAAACGGAGCGAGGCAGTTTGGAACAGTGAAATTTTGCGGCGAGACCATTTCACAACCCTCTTTCCGTTTTCATTAACTCCTAAATGAATCATTATTATGCATACTTCATTCGTAATACAATGGTCACGTAACTACAACGTAAAAGTAACAATTTCACACGGATTCGAAGAGAGGATTTAATAAAGAATTGAATATGATTTAGGACATTTGGGAAATAAGCTTTTCAATTATCAACGACAATATCAGTGGAACTGGCGATGGAGAAATAGAAAATTTATATACATTATAATTACGTTTCATCATAAACCACATATCATTTGTACACTGCCTGCTATTTTATATACCTTCCGACATGTTCTTACTAACAAGTATTAGTATTATTCCCAAGATAAAGCAAAATCATTTTACCTCATGGTTAAGAACCCCACAGCTAGAATCTTATCTCAAACATTGATACGAAGGGAAGCAACGACGATGGAACGTTACTTTCTTACATTTTTCCGTCTCACCCACCTCCTTAACCTTCTCCTTCGCGAAAGAGAGCCTTCCCGAACGAGCGAATTGTGGTCGCCGGAGAAACGCAAACTCACTCGTTTTAATGTGTGCAAGAGCCGGCCAAAAGCACGGAAAGAAAAGAGTGAATGGAAACGGGGTTAATAGAATGGAAGCTCCTTCGCAAAAATAATATAGCGGAAGGAAAATGAAACACGCATATGTAAAGAGAGAAGAAGTGAGAGGGGTGGAGGAAGGAACCGGTATGAAGCCGTACTGTTTGCGTATGTTTGTTCCCGTTCGTTCCCGTTCGTTCCCAACCGCCCTTCTCCCACGTAGCGAACTTCAGAAACACGAAGCGTATTGCGGTATGCGTTGAGTTAAGGAAAACGGACGGGAAATGATTGCGCGCGACAGGCCGGAATGGCTGAACAAAGATGCGGGAGTCCGAAAAGAAAGGGGGTGCTTTTGTTTCCGTTGAATCTACGAGAAAATTGGCATTAGCAAACTCTGTGCGGGGGAGAACAGTGAAAAACGTGTTGTAAAGGGCTGGGCGAATGTAACGAGAAACTGCGGAGGCTAATGAGAAAGCGGACGGAGATGTATAGTCTGCCGAAAGGGTACACGTTTTCTTAGTTTTGGTATTTATCGTACAAGGTACAGCGAAAATTGTGCTATAACCGCAAATGGCGTTCATTTCCACGATAGGGTGTAAATTGAACTGGTTCAGTAATTCTTCGAGAAAAAATAATGTTTCAAGCTGACTCCTAGATCGTGACCTATTGTATTGTCTACATTCACGCGACTTAATATTCTCTAAACAAACGCAGATTGTTCTCTGTATATTGTTATATGGCAAGCACTCACGAGTTTCGGTAATACGCAACCAATTAATTCGAACTGTCGAACAAATGTGCCATCGTTTATCCGCCGTCAATTTCTCGACGTTATCTCAGTCAACTAGTTCGTCCTCATCTTTCCTTCTGCGCGGCAGCGTCAACGAATCACACTCAAGGCGCACATGTGTTCCCACAGGGTGTCAGAGGGCCGTATCGCTTTCGGTCCGTTTTTTCTAGTCATAGACGATGGCCAGGGAAGCGGAGAAGAAGGGTGACCGTCGAGGCACATGTGGTCCGTGTCACGTTTTCCTCCCCCTCGCCCTTCCAAACTCCTCTCTATGTCACATACCGAGGGGCGATGGAGAGGGATGGAAAAAGGGAACGAAGGCACAGTGATAAAATTCAACAGTTGGCCCCGAATTGCTGTCTCTATCTCGTTCCTTTTCTACGTCCTTCTCTATTCGTCTCTAGCTTCTCATTCTCTTTGTACCTTCTACGTCTAGTTCTAATTCTGTCTAGTTCTGGATGTTTTTTAACTTAAGTTGCTGGCTGGAGGCATCGAATTACGAACTGATAAACGGTTGGCTGACATTTACTGGATGCTCCTGCGTCGGATTCTAATGTGCGTTTTATTATGTATACTCTCACGCTTTGAGTTGAAGCTTCTGAGGCGATCGTTTGTTTAACCTGGTTTGGCCTGTTGTTTAGGGTCGGGTGTCTGCTTTCAGGGTGATAGTTCTGTGGCTCTTGTCGTTTCGCCTGGTGTTGGAGGTTAAATGGAATCTTAATAGTTCTTTGTAGTCTACGCTGAGGATTTTACAAAAGTGCATTCTGTATGTTTATAATCTGTATATATATAATTTCATAATTACGTGGATACGCTGGAAGATATTGAATATTTTGGTAATTTAAAAATAAATTTTTTAATATTAATTAAAAATAGAATTGATTCTGACGAACAGAACGTATTTTATACGTAATGATTATCTGTTATATTCCGTGACAATATTATAGTATTTCGTATTGTGCCATATAAGA
The DNA here is from genome assembly GCA_033815515.1 of Cryptocheilus praepositus. Taxonomy (NCBI): domain Eukaryota; kingdom Metazoa; phylum Arthropoda; class Insecta; order Hymenoptera; family Pompilidae; genus Cryptocheilus; species Cryptocheilus praepositus. Next base: position 697,688 of record JAWWQZ010000314.1, read on the forward strand.
TTAACAACGTATACAACTGCAACGCGAAGTTTATAGCTATCGATATAAATCCCATCTGAACTTCCTGAATCTCATTGTAAGCTGCATCGCTATCTCTCAAATATTACTATCCGCTATCTACGTTCAGTCACGCTAGATAATTCATGACATCATACTACGTCAAATCGTACCATATACCATAGCGATATTCTTAACGCCAACGTAAAGAGATGCACGCCCCACGGTAAATGCGATTAAACTGAGAATCATAATTTGAAAACTAAGAGATCCTCAACGCAAACAAAGAAATCGACGAGTATCCCAGCACTTTTACACACGAGTTCTTTTGAAAAGTGTCTAATAACCCATTCCGAGAGCAAACTTCAGCTTGAGGACCATTGCGTACTCTGCATTCATCGTCCACGTTATTTATCAACGATAGTCCCCGAAGCGTAGCGCACTGCTGGGCCATCAATAAAACTCGGCAACGAGCAAAAATCCGCGGCGCGGATATCGCCGTCGTTGTCGTCGCTGATAAGATCGCTGACCCAAATGGTCCAAGCGGGAAGTTGAAGCGAGATGAGACAAGAACGTGGACAGTAGCGAGAATAAAGAGAGCCGGAGACAGAGAGAAAGAGTTAGCGAACGGACAGACGAAATAGGCGAAGAACGAGTAAGAGAATAAGAGAACGATAAAAAGAGGGAATGAAAGAGAGATAGAGGTAGGGGAGAGACCTGACCCAGACGAGTTTTTCCGCCGGTTTCCCGGGGGTTTCCTATTTTTCCCGGTCGTAACGTCGGGCGGCGGGTCGGGTCTGCAGACAATTCGCAGTAAAATTTTTACAGCCATCCCCGACTCCCCGCGACAGGAGTTGCGAGAGAGAAAGAGAGGGAGTGGGTGAGTGGAGGTGGAGAATGGGTGCCTATAGGGGTGGTAGGGGTGCAGGGGCTGGCTGCTAGTCGAGTTCCAGACGCGCGGAATGGCCGCGGCCTGGTCGCGGAAACCCATAAACCTATACGTCTCTGCACGTCTACGTGCAATCTCCAATCTCCACCACCAACGCCATCGCCGACGATCCCTTCCGTTCCACCCCTTTTGCCACCCCTTTTCCACCCCTTTTGCACCACCCACCGTGTGCAGTTGTGGCCCGTTCAACGTCGTCAGACTTGATTCGCGCGACTTCGACCGCTTAGAAATTCGCTTCCGACGTTTGAACAGTTACTTTCCTTTAGTGAGCGTATCTTTATAAACTTCAAATATATTGAACGTATGTTTCAATTATTAACATGCATGAGAAGCAAATGTTACATAAAGCTTGGCTGCCAAGATTCTGTTACAAAGTTACAAGTGAGTCGTGAACGTAGAGTTTGTTTTACTCTCTTGTCTTCTTCCGATCCTTTTGCTTAATCGCTTAATTGTATATTTGTCGCTGTCGCTATTCTAAAATTTTGTTTGCTTGTATAATAAACTTGCCCCATTAAAGTTTGTATAATATCATATTTTTAGAACCTACAATTTCTCAGCGGTTAGGATATTTTCATCGCTTAATTTTCGCTTCTAATAATCTCGTGAGCTTTCGTCATTCTTTACCCATTTTGCTTATGAATAAAGTGTTAGAAGTTAGGACTTTCCAACAAGCAGACCAAGTTTGAGCAATAAACACGCTCTGTGGACTTTACCCACATCCCGAAAATATCCAATAAAGTCTGTTACGTCAGTAGGAAGGCAAATGAAACAGCTTGAAGAGCCAGACGCTCCGAACGAGCGGGCCTAGTCGCGGAAAACCATAAACCTTTATATCCTCCACACTCTACCTAAAATCCCGTCTCCATCGCCACAACCGTCACTACTGTCACCCTTACGGTTCTATCTTCCATTCTCCAGACGTCTTGAAAGTTTCTACGTTTAGCGTCTCGTGTCCAGATCAGCCATATTCTGTGTCATTAAAACAGATCGCATTCTTCAGTCTCTCCTGGCCTACTAAACTCTCCTTCCAAAAGGTTCACACATTTTTTATTGCACATGCTTGGTCTATATGTGGTATAATATTGTCATCGGGTGCAATAATGAAATACAATTGGTCGATTTGCTCTTATTACACTAAAATTACAAGTACTTAGCCTATCCCGAATAGTACCAAAAAAGATTAATTTTCATCCGCTCAACGTTCTTTTAAATAATCGTACTGTATCTTGTTTCTACACTTTTGGGTATATTTGAAGTTGCACTTAATAACAGGAAATGAGTGAGGATCATACTACTCATGCTTCTATATAGCACAAATTGGTTGAACCTCTTCCTTTAGATAAATTATAGTCACGGCGATATAAAGGGGATGTTTGACACAACTGAACGGAAGAGTAAACACTTGTCGTTTGCTGAGGAATTTAAAGATAAAAGGAAGAACGAGGAGGAATGAAACGTCTGCGGGGAAGTAATAGTTTCGTGCCTAAACTAGACGCTGAAAGGGGTAAATTGGGGTCCGGGAAGGAGTGAGGAAGGGGTAAAAGATAGGGAGCGAACGAGCAGTAGACGCACGAAACAGCTACGACCTGGTCGCGAAAAGTCCGTAAAGCTCGCACTGTCTGCATTCTAATACCTACCTAAAACCTTCAATTTCAACCGTGCTCCGTGCAAGTTCCTCCGACGAAGAAAATGCATTCTCCATTTCGGCAGTCGTTCTACCACGCTCTCCCATCTGGAGGTGGCTTAAGCTGCGTTTTTGTCTCAATTTCGAATATGTGGTCGTTTTATTCGGGGTGTGAATATGAAAATAGCGCAGCTGTGATAATACTTATTGATTGTAATTTGAATAATTTTTTTCTGGTTTATGTGAATACTGAATAATATGTTAGAATAATTTTTAACATAGTTTCACTTAAAACGTAACGCACCACGTAACAATTTCGTGAAATCTAAATGTTTGCATTCATATTGGCAGCATCTCTAGGCTTCCTGTGCATAAGTTCATTAGCATCTCACTATTTAGATATCTCATTAGCTTAGCGTCGTAACATTTTGTTCTATGAAAATTTCAATAATTACCAATTAAAGTGGATTTCTATATATCGAGTCATGTAAATTGGATGCACATGGCAGCGTTTTTAGATAAAATACACAGCGCGTTGGCGATCGTAAGGGTCAAAAGGGGGCAAGCTCGTTGTTCGATTTTAACGTCAAGCCGCGTGTGACTGTTAAGTATTTATGTGGTCCGATAGTTTCGAGTGTCTAAACTAGCCAGACTTATCTGAGACGAAACGTAACCCTGATGGCTTAGAACCCCAGGAGCGGATGCAGCAAACAAGACAAAAATGCATTTCCATGACACACCACAGAGAATATTAATTATGCGTTATCCTGCCATTTGATGATTTAATCAATTCTGTGTGTGAAAAAAGCGATGAGTTCTTAATTTGTCTAACGGTATAATTCCCATGGATTATTTTACGAGTATGAAATATTTTATAAGGAGAGGTATTTTAAAAATTCTATTTGAAGTTAAGCTTGTATTATTACATGGCACATTTATGTCGCGTTCCACCATTATTATTATCACACAACAAAGAACCTTCCACCTTGCATCTTTATATCATTGTCATTCATCCCTTATTTCCCCTAAACCAGATAGCACCAAAGACTAACACGTTGAACAACGAAACTCAATTGCTGCTAAAATATCATCTTAATAAGTTGACGGAGAAAGAAAGAGAGAGAGACAGGGGGGGGGGGGGGGGGGGCTTGCGTCGTTCAAAGGCGCTCAAAGAAACATCCCGCCGTGGGCCGACAAGTGAGTTTCGCTCCCTTCAAAAAGAGCACATGGTTCCACTCGTCGTCATCGTCGTCTTCCCGCCATTGGATCGACGGCGTACAAGTAGTTACGAGGGTCTTAAAAATGTGACTCGAATCGCGCCACTCGAATACACTCGGCTTTATCTCGCCGCACTTTGACTCAGCTGTCGCTTGTCTGTAACTCTATCTTTCACACTTACAGTTCTATAGCTATGTGTGTGCGATATGTCTGGGTATATGGTTGTACAGGGCGGATTCTGCAGATGTGTAACCTACGTATATGCGTTTATACGTGCGATACATACGAATTCTGGGCAGTAGTGACGTTTGTATTTCTGCGTGTGTTTGTGCACGCGGTATTACACGTAGTAACACACGTGTGTGATACGTAATACATGTTTGTACATGAATATGTATGTGTATTTCAATAAGAGTATTTTGTGTACATGTCACGATACATATTTATAAACATATAACGTAAGGGAGTGTATTTCTTCGACTGAATAAACTGCAACTTAGGGGAAATAGTCCTCGATGAAGAAGGCGGTCACCACGTGCTTCCACGAAAAACCGTGCCAGACTACGTTTGGAAGGGATCTACGAAAGGGGAGAGATCGAGGGATAGAGAAGAGTGGTCGTGTTTCAGTTCTTTCTTAGTGCTTACGTTTCGGTTTACACCTTTCTGTATATTTCTGAGTTTTTTCCGATTATACTTTTCTCATATGTTTATCGCAGGTTTCTGTTCTGTACTGTATTTTTCTTAACTTCAGTTTTTTTTTTTTGTTCAGGTTTCATGTGCATTCTGCTTGTCTTATATATTTAGCATCACTTGCCTTCCGTTTAAAATATCCCAGCCTTTGGCGTTGTATAGTGTTCTTTCATTTTTTATTTCTTCGTCCCTTATGGTTGTTTCTTCCTTTCTTGAACTGTGCTTCAGTTTCCTTTTCAACATCTTTCTACCACTGTAACTGTCTCAGATTTATACTCCAAGTGTGTCTCTCACTTTCGTATTCTCTGTTTCCATCTCATCCTTCATGTTTTTCTCCTCTTTCCCTCGAACCGGTGACAGAGTTAAGGGGCCAGAAAACTATCTCGGCAATGGTATTAGGGTTACACTTGGCTCAGATAACATGTGCCAAGGTTTTGGCAAGCTACCGACTACCCGCGTTCGCTTCCATCTGTGAGTACCGACAAATGGTTGCACGGATAAAGGTGAGACTAAATGGCGATTCCAACTTTCGATGGAGGTTTCAAATTGCTTAATATAGACTTCAGTACGGTACAAAATAATGCAATTTACACAGAAAAGTTATTCTATTTTTTAAATGAAAGTGTTTTATGCACATAGTATATTTTCAGATAAGAAGTGTTTACATGAGTATAGCGATATTATCGTAAGTTGCCAACATTTGATGAACAGCATGCTTGGGATCTGTGCCTTTTAAAAAAAATGAGATCATGTCCCATATTAGGCATTTATAAGTATTTATATTCTTTTCGCATATTCGAATAATTTACTTGCTTTCCAATTGCTATAAAAATATTTTCTCAGTTGAGCAGATGTTTTAAAAGTAAATTCTTCCATTATGCATTTAATTTGTTTGATATATTAGACTGATAAATTATGACGTCTGTTGTCGTGGACTATAGCATGATTAACAGCCAGGCACACTCATTCTCCCGCCGCTTTCCACGTTAACAATACCGTCAACCCTACGCGTTCCACATCCAGTTACAGGAAAGCAGAAGAAGAAAGTGCATAGAAAGCGAGAGATGGCGAAGTTTTCATTTAAATCGAAATGAAACTTATTCCATTGAGAAAATAATTTTCGCGGAGAGAGGTCTCATTTTCTGTTGCCAACGACGGGGAAAGAAATGTTCACGTTCCTCTGCAAAAAGCTTCTCTCCCTTCCTCTCTGTCCCTTCTTTCTCTTCCTCTTCCTCTCTCTCTCCCTCTCTTTCTCTCTCTCTCTGTCTACTTCCTCACGGTGGCTCCGTCTCTGGCCACTGCTCGGGAGAAATTCGTTTGGCAAAAACGCGGAAGGGCCGGCGAGCGTGAAGAGAATTATTTGAAAGAACCTCGGGCTTCTCTTTTTTCGGCACTAACCGCGGAGCCATCGAGTTCCAAGGACCGGGAGGAAAGTGGAAGCTTTTCTGGATACGGGAAAAAGTCCCGCGGTGTGCACCTCCGTGCACAGAGCCACGTCCGTCGGTGGCGATACGTGTATACGTACCTATGCACGTTACCCGTAGGCGTGTGTGTACGTGTGTCAGCGAAAAAAGGTGGAACTCTTCTGAAGGGTCTTTACTTGCTCGTGAAATAATTCCGGAGAACCGGGCGTACAGTCTGACGCAGAATGCGGAACCGGGCGACGAATAGACGGGGAAAGGAGAGAATGCTGAAGGAAAAAGGAGAGGGCGAGAGAAAGAACGGAGCTGAAACCATTTTGGAAACGTGATCGGCGCGCATTCGCTTGGTGTGAAAAGTCTACAACGCGAGGCCCTGTCGCTCCTTCTGAAAGGAAACGGACTGATGACCGCTTCGGACGGAGTTCGTACGAGACGGGAATGTGTGTTCTAAGTCCCTGAATTCTGGCTAAATTCAACTCTAAGCTCTCCTGACTTCATTATCATTTGTTTGCGTTACTTGTGTACTGCGCGGGAGGACAAAATTATACGTTGCAATTTGTTCAATTCTTGCAAAATTTCGAAGTGCTTCCATTGGATTAGGGGCAAATATTAACGGTTACATGTATTTCATCAGAAATATATATCGTTACGAATTTTACTACAGTATATCTTTTTACTGTAGAAATCAAACAAAGGATTTTTGGCCAAGGATATAATTTACTTAAAATTCGCTCATTTCGTTTCAGATTTATGAATTATGAACGAGTTTTAAATTGAAAGGAAGAAAAAATCGTGACACTTTAAATTTTATGCACGTTTAAAATGATTAATTTAATAAGTTAGAAACTTAATATTTATAACTGTCGAACACAACACAATTTTTCGGATAAGCATATAAACGCACAATTAAAATTCGACATCACTTAGGTCAAAGCATAGACTGAGTCTCCATCGATCTGAAGAACGTTGTAGATTGCCTGGATTCTTTAGTGACTCTTCCGTGAAAGGCTTCAACGCGTGCTGTCCTTACTTTGAAAAATCCAAAAAAGCGTCGTTACGGACGTTTTCGCGATATTTTTGTGGCAGCGATTAAATTTCATCTGAAAACGTCACTAATTACGAAGTTTCGTGGGACGGGAGGGCATTGGGAGGGCGAGAAGGTTGAAAGACGAAGGTAAAGCTTGAAAGCAGGACAGCATCGGAGAGCGAGTGAAACAGAAAGGGAAAGAGAGAAAAGGTTGAGGTACGGAACGAGGTACGGAACGAGGTACGAGAAAGTCCGCATATCAAAGAACCGTTCTAATTTTCGCGTCGCTAGAGCAGTGGAAAATCCCGCGGCGCGAGTGGGAGAAGTGTACCAAGGGCGGATTTTGCGCTTAAATCGCAACCTGAAAAAAGATTCGCAATTAACGTTAAAAGGTACCTGGACACTTCAAAACTCTCGGAAATCCTGTGACCCGTGGCCGCACGCTCACTTCGCCACTGCCGCCCTGCTACTAACACTACTAACTTTCAAAAGGGCCACGTGACTCTCCCTCTCCCTCTCTTTCTCTCCTTCTTTCTTCCGACTCTCATTTCTGGGTTTCCCTCTCTTTTCCCATTTTCTCTCGTTCGCTCGCCCCTTCTCGTCAGAGTCCAACTTTCCGTTTCACCGACTTTTCCAGTTTCTCTACTTATATGCGGGACTACCTCAAGGACGAAAGTTCTCTCGAGTCTCATTTTCCTATACAGCAGCCCTTTCACCGCGTCATTTTTAACTGAACCGTTCGTTTTTTAACTTTATTTGGAACACACGCGAAGGGACGCACTCTCTCTTCCTCTCGTTCTTTTTGTCTTCGTCCAACCTTCCGCTGGGTATACGGGGTAATTGCGTTCAAAAGCCGCTCCCGGAAGTTACGAGATGCGGGAGCGGAAGCGCGCGCTAATATCGGCGTCGTTAAGGCTCGAAGGGCGAGGTGCGCATTTAAAGATCCGGATAGCGGGAAAAAGTGAACCTGTCCGCTGCGAAATGAAAGAGGAAAAACGTAATAGGGCTGGTTGAGTATTCGCAAATAACGAGCCGATCTAAATTCAACTGGATAACTCGAATCAAGCCAAGGGTTCTAATATTTCGAGAAGCTCGAATATCGACCTGACCATTTACATTCAAAGGCCTTGGGTAGAACAGTAAATTCTTGTATGTTTTGTCTCCACTCAGAACTTTGTAATTTCTCGCTTATCGACTTTCAACTTTACGATACGACGCTTCATCTTTAAATTTCTCTTCTTATTTATCTCTTGAAAAGCCGGTCTCTTGAAAAATACGTGTCTCTTGAAAAGCCTGTTGCAGAAGCAGAAATAAAACGAGTAGATAAATACAGGAGAAAAATGCAAAAAACGAACTCATCTCCCTCGCCCCCAGCATCTCAGGACCGACACCCTCGCGAAACTTCCTTTTTTCCACCTTTCCCTTAGCTGGCTTCGAGTTGAAGAAGGGCGTAGGAAGAATGCATTCGTGAGGGAATCCGTCGAGCGAAATGAAATTCCACTTTTCAACGGTAGTCCGGGAAGGACAAAGAGGCGAACGACGAGTAGAGTGAGATCGAACAATGTCTCTCTCTCTCTGTGTATGTGTGTGAGGGAGAGAAGAGTAAAGAGGGAAAAAATATGGTCGATCACTTTCGGACTGACGATCCATTCTTGGCAACGAGGTCTGATAACATCTTCAATGGAAATACGCTAAGAAAACGAATCGTCGGCGGGAGACGCGTCGAAATGAAATTCCTGAAGGGTCGGCCACCCTTTCTGCCGTTCTCTCCTTCTCTACCAAACCCTTCAATGCCCCCTATTCGCACTAACCCTTTGCCCCACTTTCAAGATCCACCCACGCGGCATTAAAGCGACTACGCACTTTCATCGATCATCTACATGCACTTTTTGCCATCTCCTCTCTCTCTCTCTCACACACACACACTCTTTTTGGCGACAAGGAATTGAAAATTTCTGAGTTTGAAATTTCAGATATAGTAATAGAATAATACCATATTCATGGTCCTGTACATTGTAATATTTTTATCAAACAACATTTGCACAGGAATTTAACCCCGTTCGTAATGATTGTCTCTGGATCAATAGGGATAAATTCATAAGTTATTTATAATAAATATTTGAAATGTTTGTAATATTCGATGATGTACGTCTATTTTCCTTAACACAATAAGTTAAAGTTTTGATGAAGACATGAATAAGTTTAAGCAGATTAAGGATATATCTGATAGTTTCGTTGGAAAAGAATAACTTATAACTCTTCGAAAAAAAGTTAGTCCTACGAAAAATAAAATATTCTTTACATGTTAAGATATTATCTCGTGCATAAGAACGTATTTTTGGTTTGTTTGTGAACCACAGATTTTAAGTTAAAAGTGTTACGCAAAAATACATCGGGTAGTGGATCTCCTGGAAAACAGTCTTAATCGGTTTAAATGGTGACAAGTCCTGAGTAAAATTGGGTTGGACATTAAAAGAAATTTACTTTAGAAAGATAATTCTGGAGCATTTGACATGCATTACGGGATCCCCTATACTTTTTCTAGGCCGTTACACTAAAAACTTTAATCGCATACTATTCCGTAGTAACATCGTTTCTTAGGTCTTTAATAGAATTTGGACATCCAAAGATTGACACTTCTTAAATTAAATCTGCATGAGTTCAGTTTGTTACGAGAACGTTTTCATCCTTGCTACGGTTTCAAGCTATTATTACCATTATATTTCATTACCACACATTTGATCTTTTTAGGGATGTTGGCACATTCGTGTGCTTTGATTATTTTTATCATTTCAACTACCAATTAATACACCCGGAAAAATCTAAAATAAATATATGAATCTAAATATTTCGTGAAAAGTATCATAGAGAAAATAAGTTTGACATTTTATCTCGAGACCCGTTATCACACTGAAAGTTGCCAATATTTAACTCAGCCGAATTGAATATGTTAACAAGCAGAAGTTATTCGAAACGAACCCGTGAACTTGCAGGCGTTCTTCTAAAAGTATCCAATTTCCAAATGGTTAAGTTCCGTACTGTCATCTGAAAAGCACTCCCAACTGTTCCCGAGTCAACGCACGTCAAGCTGAATGGAAAGAATCAATCATTCAAGCAGCGTTCGCCATAATAATCACGTCGCGTTCAGTCGGCACCGTGCAACGAGTGGTGCAAGAAGAAAATCCCGAAGCGTTCCAGGCGGGAGTTTCCCGGGTGCCGCGCGATCTTTATAGCTTATCCGATAAAGACATTCCGACGTCTGGAGTGAAATTCCTCGAAGGGTCGAGCACCCCTCGCGCGACGGCGTTACGACCCTCAAGAGCGAGTGCCGCAGGGACAGGGGCAACCCTTTGCCCCAGTTTTCAAGGTCTTCGACGGGCAGGTTAAGGGATGCCCGTCTCTCGGTTGCCTCGCTCTCAAGCAGCTCCAGAGGGTGAGCGAAAGTACGAGGGAGAGAGGACAACGTCGCGAGCGGAAAAAAGAAAGGACGACTTTTAGAGGAGGAAGGTGTGCGAGGGACATAAAAGAGGACGATAAACGGGAATACGGAGGAGCGGGATGCAGTGGGATGCAGCGGGATGCAGAGGGAATTCGAAGGATGAAGGTGCAAGCGAGAGGAAAAGGAGAATGAGTGGGAAAGCCTGAAGAGATGGGTGGGTGGTAAAGCGAGGGCGCCCGCGCGACTGTGGTCGGGGGTGAGTAGGTCAAACTTTACGGCCCTGGCGTCTAGACGTCGTTGCGCCCCGTGCACGGCAGTAAAACCGTTTTAAGGGGCTGTTTTACCAGCGCACTCAGCGCGACCTGCCCCGCAGCGCCAGCACCGACGGCCGCCGTCGCGGCAGAGGGATTCGACCAAGAACTTCCACCGCTCGAACTTCCAAAATTCAATATTTCCAAAATTACAATTGGCACCATTGACAAAGCGCAGACTCAAAAGGAACTAGAATACGTAAAACAGGCAGATTGTAATAATCGGTAACAACCGAATTCTTGATAAGTCGTCGTCGTGTCTTGAACTTACCGAATTCTTTCCTAGTGATGGCACATAAAATAACATTTCAATTACGTTTCGGTTAAAAGCTAAGAGTTCGCGATTAACGATTACTCTTTTTAATCAGCGATCGTTTATTAACTTCTTTACTCGGTTGAATCAATTCTAATTTTGTGGGATATGTTTTTCTTAGTTCCTTTGCACTAAAATTCATTCCAACTCTATATTACTCGTGTTTTTAACACATCATTCTAATGTATCCGTGCATTTTCGACTGTCTTGCAACCACCAGAGCGAAAGAAAAACAGAAAGGCAGAAAATGAGAGAGCCAAAGGAAAGATCGGAAGAGTCGCAGCTACCAAGACGTGGAGAATAAGACGGCGAGTTGGGTAGGAGCGGAATCGTCTAGAAGAATCTTACCCCTCCCGGGACGCAAGAAATACGAGCGTGTGCGCCTCCATTGGGGTATGGGAAAAACGCTGGGGGGATGACGGTTTTTCAATTATTTCGTGATATCCTCGAACGTGCCCGCGCTGCTCGTGAATCAATGCGACGACGTTCGACGACGCATTTGGCGAACGTTCCACTTCCGGCGAGCCAAGTGGCTCCGCTTTACGACGCTTGCAAATCGAAATTGAGAGGCGCGGCTAGGCGGTTGCAGACAGATGCGACCTGTGGATTTTTAATTTCGACCATTTTATCGTACCGGGTTCCGCTTGCTACACGAAAACGCGGGGCATTGGATTTTTCGTTTAAAAAAATAACGGCATGGTGTCGAAAGTTCATCCGGAGCTGACGGAGTGGGCGAAATAATAATGAAATGAAATTTTCGAGATGGCGATTGGAAAAGTGATTTCTGAGGTTGCCTGCAATATGCTTCCTTTATATATACAGATTGGCCGATATAAACATGGTTGCAGGAATATTTAGGAAACTAGAAAATGTACAATATGTGTGAACGCATACGTTATTCCATGTGAAATATGTAAAACACTTTACATATTTCGTCTATTTTTTTAACAACGAAAATATTTGGAATTTACATCTGTTAAACACAGCACAAGTCAAACTTCGTACATAATGTACGTAATACATGAAAGACGGCGTAGCGCACTAACTTCAACCCGGACAAAGCAAACAATCGCGTCTCCTTAATTATGCATGTCGTTGCTTAAGCCGAAAATGCTCAGAAGACGGGCAAATTGAACCGGTCGCAAAAGGTAAAATCAACCTGACACACCGACGAAAGGAGGAGGGTTCTGTGTGTGGGATGGAAGCATTATTTCTCGCTGCCACCGGGAGGGGAAAATAAATGTCCCACGAAGCCGCACTTCTGCCTAATTTATATGGCCGCTCCTTTGACGGCGTGCAAGGACATCTTAAGAGAGCTCTTCCTGGAGGGGTGCCTGCCAGGAAGGCGCGCTTGGCACGACTGAGAAGGAAGGGTTGCACAGAGAAGGAGGATGTCAAGAAAGAAGGAGAGAGGGAGAGCGCGATCGTATAAGCGAAAGAGACGAATGGAAATCCGGTAAGAATGCATTCAAGGAAAAAGGACTCTGGGATGAACGAACGTTTGTTCTAAAGTACGAACATTGTTCGGCTTCTTTATGTCTGCCGCGTGACATGTTTGAACATTTTAACAATAGACAGTAGTACGCGAACACCGAATTGATTAATTCGTTTGATCCGTGAGAAAACAATGAATTAAAACTAATAAGACATTTTAAGGAGATAGAAAGTAAACATGATAAACGACTTAAGTAACACAAAATATATGTTAACAGGAATCGATTTCAATTCAGGCTACATTCCACTACACAATTACTGTTATGTTCAATCACTACATCTGTAGTTTATATGGACCCCATTCTTATGGCGTTAGTTCGTTAAAAACAGGTAACGTTCTGTACGTTACTGCTTGACAATAGGGTCTGTATCAAGCCACTTAAGCGTGTGTTGGAGAAGATCGTTGCCAGCACTGACATCATTCAAGCTGGACATTGCACAGTGACGAAGTCAAAGTGGCATGGGTCTTTCGAGTGGTAAGATGAGATTCTCGAACGGCGCGACACGATAATTCGAGCCTTCTAATGGCTGCGATGACGTCTTCACGATACGATGCTATCGACATACGTAACGACGTACATAAGTGATCCGTTCGACAACGCAAGACGTTCTCGAATCGCTTCGTTTTTCACATATCATGTCGAACGTTTCGTAACATGGATTGCTTCTCACACGAACTGATATGTGCATCCGTTTATCCGCTATTTAATTTTCAATTTGTGTACATCTCTGTCCAGCATTAGTCGAAGCTCCGTGACTGTAGCTTCGACACTTCTGTTGGCATATTTTTATTTGAAAACTTCTGAAAACAGTATTTTCTCTAGAACGATTTATAACTCAATAGGCAGTTACTTCGTTTTTAATACGGTGTATCAATCTCTGGGGTAAAATATATAACGAATATTTTGGAGTTTCCAATTATTTTTATGATTTCAAAAATACAGTGCGCAAATTGGAAAAATCGATAATTTACTAGCAGCATGTAAGGCGTGACATGGGAAGAAACTCAGCGACGTTAAGGAGTAAATCTAGAAACAATTAAGGTGTTTACATGTGCAATGCAGTGACGATGATTTAAGTTGGACGTTTAGCTACCGGTTCATCGTGTGAAGAGGGTTAAACCCGGCGAAAATGGGATTCGCGAGAGTCCGGCATAGACGAGAGACCGTTTATTGCGGACACTCTGCGACGACATAAACGACACCCTGTTATGATGCAATAAAGTGCGCATATTGGGTGGTGTCCTGCGTAAAAATATGTCTGTGCTTAGGAAACATGGTCGATTCGCGACTGATAGTACTGACGCTCTCAACGTTTGTGCACGAATACATCGAATTGAGTTTTCTCAACACAGCAATTTTTCTCTATGCGATTTTGATTATTGTGATGACAATACATTTGGTATCCTCCAAATTGCATTTTTCTGTCAATTCATAATACTAATGATGGAAATAGAGGGATGAATTTAAGAACATACAGATTCTTGGATTTACTTTCATAAGCTTCTCTTCCATGACGGAGTTACTGCCGATGGGCTAGGCCGTCTTTCTGGGCAATCGTTTCGGCGATGGTAGTTTCGGGAGACAGTTAGGCAGCGCGAAATCGTCACCGTCGTCGCGTTCTTTATTTTCCGAGGCGAAAATCGCGAGCGAATGCTGACCAGGGCCGTAAGCAGGTGCGGGCACCTGCTGTGAGAATCGAGCGACGGGGCACCTGCTGCTTCTCGCTGACCGTGCAGAGGGTGCCACGGAACTTTGCGGTCATCGTCGGATAGTCGGCAGACTGACGAACACGCGAGAAAGAGAGGAAGAGTGGAAGACAGGAGGGTGGGAAACTGCCTAGCCGCAATGTTCGAAGGGCACCGGCACAACATGGTTTCGTCTTTAATTCCAGCGATTCCTCTTAATGGCGTGCGAAATGTCAGGGAAAAAAGTGGCCGATAAATAGAAAAACCGACTCGCTTCGCATAAATTGGTCATTTTGGTGAGCGTATTATGGCAATGTTTGGTAGGGGCAGTTTTCTCATTGCTTCTATCCAGTTTGTGATAATAACACATATTATGAGAATACTATTACTAAAGAGATTGTAGAATCGAACTCTTAGCAATCAGTCGCTCACTTTCAAAATGGATATAGATATAGATTGACATCAAAAGTTTGTAGTGTAGCGTTACGAACATTTCAATAGCACGATTCCGATCTGACGGTATGAATTGGCAGTGGGTAATCGTTCGCCGTCATGGTCGGTATAAAATTACACGCAATCCTTCCCTTGCCCCTCTTTATTCGGGAGGGATCGACGACCCCGATCAATCTGAGCTACAAAGAGAGGCAGAGTTTCTTTGCAAATCGTCCAGCGATTTACATTAAGGGGCCTTGGCGGTCTTGGCCCTTCTTCTGACAACGTGACGGATCGACGTGCCATTGGATCGATATTAGCGGGGAGCCTAGTTTTCGAATGAGTAAGATGGAAGAAAAGAAATTACACCGACCGCATTGCTAACCAGGTAACCTCTCACCTGGTCTGGCGAACACCGGGTCACCGATGTCTTCTCACAAAAAAACGAGTCACGAGATCAATTATCGCGGGACAAGGTGGCGAGAGAATGAGAAAGGACAGTGGATGTAAGGATGGTAACATTGGATGATTGCACTCCTTTTAGCAGATCGATTAAGGACATCGACTGTTAGTGTTTTACTGCTCGTTGGATGGATTAGATTCGGATTACTTATATTTCAAAATTTAGCATTCAGAAATTATTGATGTTTTGTATTGTCTATGGAAAGTTGGGATGAACGAAACTGAAAATAGGAATAGTTTATGCTTCGCAAGAGGTCTTCTTTTTTGTCATTAACTTCGCTGTGTTAATATTTTAATACGGGATAACAAACGTTTCTACGGGAGTTGACATTTTTGCAGATTGCTGTAACATTTAGTGTAATAATCACTAATAACTTGACGAAAAAGTATATATTAGAACTGAATTCTCCTCTTCTGTCGTATCATTTCTAATATTTCCGGCATAAATTTTCGTACAGCCAATAAATTTCGTATATTGCTACAATTATGATGCATCGCATGTAGAAGATATATTCCTGACAGCGCTTGCATATATCGAAAACGCATAAGACGGAGGCCATGCATCATGTAACAATAGGTTCGATCCAACCACATATTATTTATTAACGCACATTTAGCGTTCTGAAATATTGTTTCCTTATAACTCAATTTGAACACAGAAATTGTGGACTTTACTAACAGTAGTCTGACTATATATGTAACAATAATAAAAGTCCATGTAATTTTGCGTTCAGCAATATACTGTCTGCTTGTCAAATTTTCACGTGTAATTAAATAGTTGAGCGGTAAATTTTGGCGTGTTGACGTATACCAAGAATTGAACACATGTTGCACACGCTTAGAGTGGAGGGTTCTGAGCGCGACTTAAGACTAAAGTAAGTGCGAAGAGGCATGAATGGTTGAAGGTGCGAAATCCGGCGAGACAAATTTTCCTCGTTAGCCTCTGCACACAGCCGTTAACTGTTTCAGTGTTGTGTGTCAAGTTAACGATTGAGACTTGCTCACCAACGTCCTCGTTTAGCGGAGTTGGTACTCTTGATCAATTTGCACCAACTGTGAGAGGGATGACGAATGGTAAAAGGCAATGCGTGGCATTATGCTTTAATAACGATAAATGTTGCACTGTTACGGTTCGAGTTACACTACTCAATAGTTTATCTGATTTGGTGAATACAATATTTCTTGATTATTTTATCATACTTTACCAAGAATAAAGTATTGTTCTAATTTTTTTAACAAAATAATTAAAATATCATATGATGATAGCGTCAATATAGTGTCTGATTGATAAAAACAACGAATGAAAAAAGAATTAGAAAAGAATTACTTGAGCGACAAAACTTCACTTGCAACACTGAACAGACATTTTGTATTATTATTCGAACGTAAAAACTGGACGATTAAGTGACATTTAAGTAAATAAAAAATGCATTTTGCGTATGAAACATTAAGAGAAATAACTATTTTTAGTACAACAGTGACAACGTATAAGTCTTCCTATGATAACTAACCCTCTACTTATTCAAGGCCCGCGACAAAGCGATCCGGCACAATTTCGCCTGCAGGAATGGCCTGCTGCGAAGATGTTTATTATCATTTGTGAGGGACGTTTTTACGGCTCGCACGAATGTCCCGGCATTCCTGTAAATATTAGGAGGAAGCGTTTCGCCATTGTACGCGCTTTTCTTCAAAGTGCACCTACATACAGCCGTTGGCACGCACGCACACATACGTGGGCCCGGGTTCACTCCCGGCGCACGCTTCCTTTTTCTCACTTTTCTTCCCGTTTTTCCCCGCGCTCTTCCACCCTCTTCCACCCTCTTCCAGCGCCGACCCCTTACCCCTTCCTCTTTCCACCCCACCTCACCTCTTCTCTCCCCTGCTGCTCCTTTTTCCGGGTCGAATATCGATCCTGATATTTTTCCTTCGCTTTTTTCTCTCCCCCCGCCCTCACTTTCCTCCTCCTCCTCCTCCTCCGACTCTTCCTCTGCCTCGCCATGCCGCTTTCCTCTACATCTTTCTTTCCCTTTTTCTCTGTCGAGTTTCTGTGTGTTAGCTGTTCACTCCGCCGTGCTTCCTTCCTTCCTTCGTTTCCTTCTTCGCGCGAACGTCACTTCCAGGCCTCCAAGAAACCCTGACGTCCTTTCGTCGCTCGCTTAAACGAGAGGATCCGCTTTCCCGACGGACGCCGAACATTTGTCCCATAAGCTAATAAGGCGGATTAATGATTTCCCGCTGGGGCGATTGCGTACACACGCATCTTGTCGTTTGAAATAGTATGACGCGATATAGTGGGTTGTAGTAGCGATGCATGTGTTGTCGTCGGCGGTGATGAAGTAATGCGATGGCATACACGAAACTTGGATGGGTATCAAAATATCAGAAAAAGCTTTAATTAGTGTCCTAACTTTATTTATATTTTAACTCAATAGCGTTTGCTGTTTTTTACATCCTTGCCCGACGTGCTCTATTTACCTCCGAACTACGTTCTACTTCGCTGCAATTAATCAAAAAAACATTCTTGGTAAGCGGCGCACGCAATTTTCTAAAACTTTACCCGAAACGCTCCCCAGAAAAGTGCCGCACAGCAAGCCATTTTGAAAATCTTCCTTCAACGAAGCGGAAACTAATGTTTTGAACGGGATTTTAAAGTTAGTGAGGAACCGAAAGAGAAGTGTGCGCAGGATGGGTGCAAAGTGCATACAGTCTGTGCCATTTTCGCATTACGACACATCGATTTACAGAATCGCCGTGAAATGGAAATTCTGCAACTGAAGGGCGTAATTAACGTTGCCGCGTCTGGCACTTCTTCCTGACTGACCCGAATACTTTTTTCGGGCAAACTAATTTTTCGCGGGCTTTCGTGCGCGGCGCATAGAGACGAACGCGCAGGGTGTGTTAAGGTTGGAAGGTCGGCGTCGTAATTAACGCGCAGCGACGTAAGAGGCGGTAAAAGGAAAATGTCGTATCCGAAGTGTTCTATTCCACTCGTCGTGATTTCTACGTCCAGTCGGCGCGAAGGTCCCTTTTCATCGTTAGGTAGCATCATTCTTCAAAGCCCACCTCCGCTTCTGCCGATTTCTTCGTTTTTCCCTCTCCCTGCCGGCCTCCTGCTACCACCTTCCTGCCTCCTCCCTTTTCTATATCCATCTCCCTCTGTCTCCCTTCCCGGTGCCCTTTCCGAGTCCAATATCGATCCTGGCCTCGTTCTCCTCCGCTCTTCCTCCTTTTTTTCCTTTATTTATTTCCGCGAGTTCCATCCTTTTCTCCCTTTTCTCGTTTCGTCAAATTGCGAGCAAGAACCCCCGGAGAGAGAGCGACCTCGCATGACCTCTTCCTCTGCTTTCCGCCTCCTCCGCTTCTGCTTCCTACTTCTCCTCCTTCCTCGTCCTCCGCCTTCTGTCGGTCGGACGTTAAAAAGTGTCGCGACAAAGGGAGCGTTAAACCCTCCGATAAGCGACGATTTTTAGAATTTAGCCATCCGCCAGGATGGCATTTTTGCCTTGCCACCCCTTTTCAACCCCTTACTGCCCCCTTGCTACCCCTTTGCTACCCCCTTACACCTCTTTTTCTTCTATACCCCTCCCCCTCCCCCCTATTCGACTGCACGGAGTTTGCCGATATCGATTGAAAGACCGACAGCGAGAAGACTCGCTTTACGCGTTCTTTCGACGTACTTCTCTTCTCATTCTTCCTCATCCATCTCTTCTCCGACCACCTTAAGGGATCAGATCAATGGGAAGAGGAAAAAATAAGTTTTGTTTTCTTAGTCAAGTCTAGTCTACACTGGATAAAATAATATATACGGAGCTTGATCGGGCATCTTCCACAAGGCGGGACGCACTAAAAAAGGTTTAAACCCCTTTTCCGTGAAGCATTGTCAACATAGGATATGTGTGTGCGAAAATTAACTTAGTTCCTTCTATGTTTCGTGAATTCGTATTGAACACGTGTTATTGAAAGTTGAATCTACAAGATTTGACATGACTGTCATTTATTTCTTTAACTTTTACCCTGCAACTGTGGAATTGGGTTCAGATTGAATTTTCGAATTTAATGTTCAGAAACATTTTTATTTCGCTGATTTTCCATTCTTCGGTACTTGGAAAACTTTATCATCGAAGTATACGTTTATTCGCAGAACGTTCGTTTTTCGCGTAAATTTTGATCTTCTTTCTGGCTCTACCGCGTATACAAAGATTGAAAGAAGGCGGGAATGAATGTTGGAAAGTACAGAGAGAAGGACAGTGATATCGATTTTCGTCAGGGTTGTCGTTTGGCGATGATTACATATGCGCGGCTTTTTTCTATTTTACTCTGGAAAGTTGTAGACCCGCCGCAATTTTCTGTTATTACGCGGGCCATCGCGAGTTTGTTGCGACTTGGACAGAGTGAAACGTTTCACGTGAAACCGTGACCAAACTGGACATTTTCAACGAGAAACGTTGACTGTGTTGACACACGTACTTTTATATTTTAGACGGCTGTAACTTAGGGTATAGCAATAATCGTGATGCACCGGTGAATACGGTGATTGTAATCAATATGGTGTAGCTGACAGAAATATACATCACTACATTTCATGTATCTTTGCTCATACTAATCAGAGATTTAAAACTATGACTTCGTCTTCTTGCCAAATATGGTAAATTCAGAAAGTACGATTTTAAAACGTGTAACTGTGAAAACCACGAAATTGAAAGTATTCACATGCATACTCTTTAAACCAGGAACTATACTGGGAATTGGAAAATACTAATTAAAAAATTGCATAGGTAGATCTGATGCAATCTTATATGATGTATTGCATATTGTTGCAAGCATGGATTTCTGCAATTTGCGATTGTTGTTAGTAATAGTCGCTTCAGTTATATTAGATAATGAGTAGCACTATATTTCTGTATTTCTACATGCACTTTCTCAGTTATGACGCTAAGCATCATATTTTATATATTTCGCTGGGCACTACCAATTTTCTATCCGTATATCTTTCCTCCTTTCCTCTTTTCTCTTCAACATCGCTTCTATCATCCGGGTCAAATATTGATTCGGCTATTTTCCTTCACTTTTCCTCGTCCTTCGATAGAGCATCAAATTTAGCCTGTCTCTTCGCTCTCCGCCACGTTCTGCCTCTAATCTCTTCGAAGAGGGGATTGGTTTGCAGCCCATAAAAGTAGGACTTCTTTGAAAATTTAACAAAAAAAGAAGTTAGATGTTCTGCGAACATCCCAACCACTTTCAATCATCGCTGGGGATGGGATAAAAATGTCGCACGCAATGTATAACGTAGAAAACGCAAAAAGTAGAATAGTGGGCAGCGAGAATATTCGTCCAATGCGTTCGTACCCCGTTCAGCGGACAAACTTCGCGAATTTTTCGCCGTCTCGTACCCAACACGCCGGAAGTTTCCCGAAAGTCTTTCGCCCTGCCGGAAGTTTTAGGAAATCTCAATTGTGACGCGCGGAAGTGTTTGAAAGTTTAATCGGCCAACTTTGCGTTGCCAGGCTTGGCTGGCTTGCCGATCCTTTCTCTCTTTCTCTTCCTCGTTCTCTCCATTCTTCTCTCTCTTTTCACTCTCCTTTCGTTCCATCTTTTTTCCAGGCCGCGAAGAGCGTGCAAGAGACTTCACGGAATTTTCACTCACGTCACGATCCTCTCCTTTTTGAAGCCTCGGCGAGTAACATTTACTTAAGCGCGGAGCTTGCTTCGAGAGGGATTCGCGCTTGAATCTTTATGATTCGAATCGTCGATCAAACGCTGCCCCTATTGAGCACGTTCCAAGAATGTTTTGAGTGCATTTAGTCGTATAATCACTGCTATAAACAAACAGGCATTAACGTCAGTAGGATTAACGAACGCCTGTAATGAGTCCAGATAAAATTATCTTTAGCTATCTTTAAAAGAACCTTGAAAATCTGTCACTATGTAATTTGTTAGAGGAAAACAAAAAACATGGAAAATTTTGCCGTACAGTTTGATGAAATAATTTCACAAAGATACAAAATGTAGTTAAAAAAATGTCGTTAGGATAAACAGTTCATCAGATGAAAGACGAGTTCTGATTGATCAAAGACGTTGACGTCAATGGCGTTTGCTATTCGTCATTGAAAAAACACGTGGCCCGGCACAAAACACAGACTTGGCTGTTACTTCGGAACGCGCTGTACTATGTGCCACTTCTAATGACCCGAGAACGTCTGCTGAAGATTAATTGGCCCTTTCAATCTCTCACAGTGGAAAACGCTTCAACGTACAAACGTTCCGTTTTTCTGCACTTAACTATTCAGGTTTTTGTTGCGATACTGATTATTTGGGAAACGGCTCGGTAACAAAGATTGAATCATAAGAGTTCGTACAACAGTTCTCTCTGCAATGTTATTTCGTATGCTATTATTATATGACCAAGATTGAGATGATTACTGATCTCATTTCTACGATTGCATTCAGAACTAATGTAATCATATAAACGCAATCTAGAATAATTATTGTCAACTATTGTCAAATTAGTTGTATTGCGAACGGAACTAGTTATGCTGACTAGTTAGTCAACATTTCGCACGATCACGATTGTCCAAGATCCCAACGTGACGCCGACAATTAGTTCCCGTTTGGTAGCTTCGTAAACCCACCGTTCGATCTGGTCCTAATCGTTTCTGATTCGGGCCTCACCTGTCGCATCACCTCGGCAGGCTCGAGGCGAAAGCGGATAATTATGATCGATGACGTTGTCCATCTAACATCATCTAAGCGCTAAGCAAAATACCGGCGTCACGAATGTCACTCTCGAAATTCCGTACCCCCGTATTGCCGGGTTTCCGTTCCCATATCACGAATGCAGAAATTCAAATTCGTCGTCATTAATAAAAATTAAAGAGACATCACGTGGGCTGGGGTCGCTAGTGTTCTCGAGCCACCCCAGTCGATGTCACCTTGTGCCTTGCCCTCTTTTACTCTTTACGATCATCTACCGCCTCAGCAGCCTCACCTTTATCTTACCTGCGCAGGTACAATAGCGTGAGACTATGGCTCCATTGTACTCCACTTTCACCACGATCTGCATATACACCCTAAAAACTCTGTCCCTTACGTTTCGTGTTAACCCTTGTACTCGGGGCTCGTTTTTTTAACTCGCCATGGGATATACCAACGTCTTCGGATGGAACTGTTCTGTTTTTTTGGACCGCAAAGAACTTGAACCGGTAAGGAGGTTTTCGTAACGGTAGGTTGAAATGATTCCCGGTCACGTATAAGTTTTCTGGGGCTCATCGTTCATGGTTTTGTTCGGCTGTGTTTTTTAACTGTGAGAAGAGTTTTAGTTGTTTAACAGCGCACGGTTCGCGACGTTATGTAATGGAAAATTGCTGAATTACCCGGTTCTAGTAACCAAATATCAATATTGTTCCATTGTAACTCTGCAATATCCTTTGAATGAAAACCTTGGAGGAAAAAAATAGTCATTATAATGTATACCTTAGATTTGTTGTTTCAAAAGATGCTCCTTATCGGCATTACTGGTACTAGAATAATTGTTTGCATCAGTGTAATATAAATCTATCTACGTAAATGTTCTTTTTAATATTACATATAACAGTAGTTCTCTAAAAAATTCATAGACTTCCCATCGCCGAGCCGTAAATCCATCGAACCGCTCTTTAACGAAACGCTAAATATTCAAGCTTAGCGCACTCGGCTTGCGAAACCCTTTCGCGCCGGAAGTGCAAGCACATCCCGAATCACACTCGCTAATCTTCCGTTCACCGATGCGGAAGCATCGCATTTTTGCATCGGGATTTGGGGAGGCGAGAATTGTCGCAAACTTTTTCCGCTTCGTCGAGCGCCGGGGCTCGGCGTCGCGAGAAAACTCGAAGGGATCCAACGAAAAAGATCGCTAAGGGGTTACAACGAGGTCGAAAATGCGGGAAAAAGGGGCCCGACGCCCATAACTCTGTCGCGTAGCCAAATGTTGTGACATCGGTTCCGAAAAAGGATCCGCCAGAAGTCCACAGGCGATCTTTTGTCTCACAGTTGCACGCTCTCGAAGGAAGATGTCAAATGAGAGGAAGGAGACGGCGAAGAGAGAAGTGAAAAGATCGTCGCCGTGGGGGGTAAGCGTTTTCCTCGTCCGAACAAAGCATAGAAAGATCAGCGGTCGATGGGAAGGCAGATTAGGAGTGTTGAGAGAATGTTTTCGAGCTATGATGGAGGTGGCTCAGGTCTGAGTTCAACTCGGCGCCAGCAATGGGATTTGTTGCACTTGTTCCGTGAGAGTTGAATGGTGCTTGAAAGGTATATGTTTGAAAAAAGGAAACTTTTTTTCTGCGTTTTTCTGTTTGTACGACTTTTTGGCAGGATTCGTTTGGCGAACTGTGCATAAAAATGGTTAGTTAGTACGAATAGGGGGTGAAGACTATGATTATATTTGAAAGTGATAGATTGAGAATATTAAATGCATTATTTTCGTATCCTAAAAATATGGGTTTCTACTCTGAAAATTGCAAATTTACGAAATTATGAATTTTATATGTTTGGTTCACTGCCAACATTTCCAATTGGAGGTTGCTACATAGTTATACGAATAAACGCTGTAGGAATATCCTATGCATTTATCAAAAGCATTATTTATAATTATATAACTTCTTGTTTGCGGACGAGGCCATCAAACGAATTTCTTTTAAGTGTGCCCTAAGGGAACTGAGTCTGAATGTTCAACCTTTAACTGTACAGTTAGATAACATTATATTGCGCTGCCATCACGATTATCAAAACCTCGACAGGAAACGCCGAAAGTCGCAGGCAAAAAAAGCATCCAACCGTCAGTCGTTGAAAAGAAAGAGACGTAAAAAAGCGCGACGCCATCTAACTTTACGCCCGTCCCTCCGCCGCTCACCCTTTGCCGACAATTGTGACATTACCCCGTGCCGAATTTTTTTCGTTCCAACTCGGCGTCGCGCGTTATCCGAAAAATTAATTAACCAATCCAGAGCAGAGAAAAAGGGGCTGCGCGGCCGTGTAAGGAACACCCCAGTCAGTCGGTCCTTCTCCAGTACCGCCGATTTTCCTTTTTTTTTCTATTCTCGACATTAACCCTATAGCCGACAGGCCCGAAACGAGACAATGAAACGCTCGTTTCTACGCTTAACTCTCCCCATCTACATCTCCCTCCTCCCTCCTTCTGTTCTACCCCTGGTGCGCTCTCTTACATTTTTTTTTGTCTCACGTTGCGTAGAGACAAAAATGCCGTTGCACAATTTGCATTCCGGCCGCGGGTAACAGCGTAAAAATAAGAGAAAGAGGGAGGGAGAAGAGGAAGGAGAGGAAAAGTCGATCGGTGGAATAAAAAAATTGCCAGGGGGGTCGGTCGGTCGGTCGGTCGGTCGGCATGGAACGGTGCCATTATTTTAATTTTCTTCTACCGTGGCGAGGGGATGAGAAATGAGCGAGCGAGTGAGTCAGAGTACGACCGAGGGCCTCGAAACGAAAGAATCCGCAATGGAGAGTGAGAGGGACGGCAACACGGAAGGACTTTACATAATCTTCGTTAGGTATATACATCCCTCTTGCCGGAAGGCCAAGGACTCTCACACCAGTTCTTGTTCGTTCTCGATCGTACTTAGGCATCGTCGACATGCGGAAGAGCCTAGCGCTTTGCATCTTTACCGCGGATAAAACCTGCACGGACGGTGAACAGGGTGAGAAAAAGTGTAAAGGAAAGAGACAAGAACGGGGCGAGAACGGCGACCCCCGGAAAATTATCCTAAAGAGCGCGTCTAAGCTTTTTAAGGGATTACGGTCGGGCAGGCGTAAAGGAGCGATGGAAAAAAGGGGTTGACCACCCGCTGGGCGAAACCGGCGACAGATTACATGCGCCGAGAACGTGTTTACAGGGCCGTGCACCAGTTACTCCTCCTCCGGGGCGTTTGTCGCTCGATCCGCGGGCGAATCTTCCTAACAGAGGATGTAGATAGACCGGTATCGGGAGAGGAAGAGAGCGAAAAAATCAAAAGAGTCTGTCGCTTTTGCCGATCTCGGAGCGGAAAACGTTAGGGTTCACAAGGAACCGCCCTGGTAACGAGAAAAATGTTATCGCGGATAGCGGACCGCTGCTTTTACTAATGTCAGTTTAAGTCGCTGTGTTTCTACGATTGTTTTGAGGAAACGCGGTAACGGATCGCTTATGACTCTACATTCATATGACGCGGTGCATTTCATTCTTTTCAACGAAGCCACCTATAAAACAATCCCAACTCCGTGAGCTTCTTCTGAACCGATGTAAAAATCCGTTGCAAGAAATCTCACCGGTCGCGAAGAACGCAGGGGTCGGCTTAAAATAAAAAGCGACGAGAGGACACGCTAAAATGATTCATGCTCGAGGCGTCGGACTCTGGCAGGGGTTGAAAGCTCGATTCCTCAGCGCGCCCCAAGCTAGATACCAGACTTGGCTACGCACTCGTCGCATATGCAGATTGCGTGATTGTCTTCGCGGGCTGATCTTTTCTTCTCCGGCTTTCCCCCCCATCGCCCGACCGAAAAACGCAACCCCTTCTGGATAGAACAGAAAAAACGCGCATCCTCACCTGACCTAGACACATTGCACACAGTGGTCCCGTGAGAATCTCACGAGCATTTGCATGCCGCGGATTATTTAAATCGTCCCCTTATTGTCGTGGCCTCCTTGTTTTTTCCGTCGAAGGTCCTCCGCAAGAGTCCCATCGACGTCCTGCGGGCACCTACCGGTGCCATTATATAGACAAAAAAAAACCGGCCCATCCTTCGGGGAGACAAAAAAGATGAGGGAAGCAGCGGGGATAGAAAAGAGAAAAGATAGGAGTGGAAGGAAGCCTCCGGGTTGTGTATCCTCATCGCGCAGGTTGTACACGTAATGCACGAGGGCCGCTTTTAGTTGATACCCCCTTCGTTTTATTCACATTCAGATCGGTCCTGTTTTTCGCGCCACACGAACGCAGCATGCAACGGGACAATAATTGTCTTCATGGAAAAACAAAAATGAAGTGGCGGAAGTCGGTAGCTTGTGAATCGCTTTGGGATGTTACAAATAATTGTCAGAGTTGTTGAAGCTTTTGTTGTTTAGCTTGGGTGAAAATTATAAGGCTAATATTGGGTAGGAAGTGATGATACACTGTTTACCCATTTACGAACGGAATAATTCAGAGGTCGATGCTCTGACGCATTGAATCAATGCAACGATAGTCATTTCAAGTTTCCTCTTTCTTGTTTAACTTATATTTTGTATCCCCAACTTAATCCTCTATGTTCATATCATATTTTGTATCCATTGTTTTACTGCTCTACTCTACTCTATAATCTATTGCTCACGGTCTATTTTTCCTTTTTCTCCTTTTTGATCTCTTTTCATATATTTTCACCCTTCTATTTATCATCACTATCTCTTTAATATTGATTTCCGGATCTAATTTTCTGCGCTTCTTTATCAAATGCTGCAGCTTTCCAAACATATCTTCACAAGTAGAAAGGCTTTATAAGTGCGTATATATACAGGAAAGGATTTATAAATGCGTATATATAAATTTATATTAGATGTTCATGTTCGGCTTCTGTCGTTTATTATCGTTCAACGCGTTCGTGAGTCTAAGTCTTATTTGTGCATCCTAAACGATGATAACATGACCGTACCGTGCGACAGTTGCACCTTTTTTTCTCAGCAATGTACCCACTTACATATCTGACCGAACCCCGCTCTCATTCATTTCAGCGCTTCACACCGGCGCACGTAATCGAAGAACACGCGCTACCATGTGCATCTTGCGTGACGACGTGTACACGTGTTTTTACCCCCCTTTTGCATCGGCTGCAAGAAGAAACGGATCATCACGCGACTAAGTTCACATTAGTGACACTGATGAATACATTTCCATAATAGAGAGCTTCGCCGATTGCACCAGTCATTTTTTCCGTCGCAATTCTGCATATATAGCGACGTCGTATGTACCTACACGATAATGCACTGTCATACAATAAGGTGTGAATACATACTCAGTACGTTTCCAAGTAATACATGTAAATGTGTGCGAGCGGTGTTAATCTTGGCGGCACTCGCAGTGTGTTGCAAGTGAAATGTAAAACTGCCTGTGGTGATTCTGTCGTTAAGCCGAGGAGGAATAATAAACGTGCACGGTCGTGGGCATAGTTTAAGGTTTGCTAAGACAGAGATAAGTTTGATGTAATTGAGAAAGCACTCATATTGCATTTATGGCTGTACATGTATTTGCGCCTGGTTGAATGATATGGCAGTGTGTTACTACTAGGTAAAGGTGCTGTTTTTTATTTTGATATTGAAACGGTAGAATAATTTTTTTGATGAATGTGACAACAGAAGTCTTGAGGTCGTATGTACGAAATCTAACTCTACTGAAATTGATTAAATGAAATGATCAGAAGGTTATGTAAACCTTTGACATATCTCTATGATTAAACCAGGCGATAGAAAGGTGCTCTGGTAGACATTACCACATTTCCAATTTTCGGCATGAAAATAGATATGTGATGCATCTAATTTTCAATACTGGATTTGTCAAGAACAAGTCTTCAATGCTACCAATACGCTTGAACATTGGCAAATAATGTTACAAGATATTTTACAGTACTTCTAATTATCTAAGCGCACCATATTAAAAAAAAACTTGTTTTCGTGGAGATGCTTCCAAAATTAAATGACTAACGACTTTTTTCTGTAAGCGACAAGGGAAATAGAGAGTCCAGGAATTCTCGTCTTCCACCGCAAATTGCTGTGAAGGTTCCACATACATTTCAGTTGAGCAAACCGACTAAAACCGAATGAAAGATTAAACCGTGAAAAGCGTACCGAGCGAGATTCGTCGCGACTTTATTTTTTCCGTTCCGTCTATGGCCCCTCAAAAAAATTTTTCTAAAAAATAGTAGGATCGAAAGATGACGATAGTTGACGGGGTGTGTGCTGTCGTCGAATAATTAGATTTGTCACGCCTCAAAGCATCTGTCGTGCGTCCAAGGCATCAATAAATAATACCATTCAAAAGACATGCGAAGAAAAGGGTACCACTGTTAAAAAAAAGGTGGAGTAGATAACGGGATTCAAATTGGACTGATCCGAGACGGAATCTGAAAATATAAATTAGACAATTGGCCAGGAAACGAGTTCGTGCGCCGATGCCACTGTGGGTCCAGAAAAAAGAGTAGATTTTTTGCAGCCATGCGCGCCCATTACAGCGTTACGAAAAAAGTCTCGCCCTTAACGGTACCGGCACTGGTCGATGCACGAAAAGCGCCGCGAATCCGCGAGTATCCATTCAAATGAGCTCTCATTCTCTCCTGCTTTCTGTTTTTCACCCCCTCTCTTTTCCCATCCCGCCAATCCCGTCGTTCGCCATGGCATACACATTTTTTTCTCATTCTCCCCCGAAACTCTTTTTTTCGCGCTTCCGTCTATTTGTTTTTTTTTCCACCTCTGATGTAGCACGCAAACGAAAAGGGAGAAGAGGAGAATAGAAAAGAGAAAGCCGAAGGGAGAGAGAGAGGTGGTACTATGCAAAGCGATCTTCAACCCTTTTCGACGCCCTTCTCTCCGATGTCCCTTTCTCTATCTCACTGTTTCTCTCTTTGTCTTCCGTCCAATTTTTCTCTCTCGCGCCAGCATTCTTGTCCATACCTTTCTCTCTCTGCCTCGCCCTCGAATGTAGTTCTCTAATCCGGCCCCGGCTAAATTATGCAAGGCTCTCGCCTGGAGATAGCGCACCCGGAAGGGAGGGAGAAAAACAAAATCAAAACAGGGGTAGTGTAACCCGTTTCCGACGCCAAAAAATGAAATAAAAAAGAGAGAAAGACAGACAGAGACAGGAAGACGACAGAGTGAGCGCGCGGCTCTCCCTTTTCATCTCTTTCCGAAACTTCAGCCTTCGTCGTCGAGCCCGTCTTTCCTTCCGGCCATTTTTAATTCAACCATCTCCGTCTGTTCTTTTACCCGCCGAAGGTGATCCCTTCTTTCTTCTCATCTTCTGCGATTCTGTCCCGGACCGTTTCTTCCGCGTGCTTTTTTGCTCGCTTGATTTTTTTTTTGCAAGATACTTGGAAGATTGTACGGGTTCTTAGAATAACCGTTAGAATTACAGCCGCTGGAGCGGACTTATAATATTCGCGAGATCGGCAATGATCGTTTTTCTTCATCGGTGCGTCTCGGTATGGTATTCTTACGGCATGCGGTATAAAACGCTTATCTTGTGCGAGAAATAATTTCTACCGGCATTTTATGGTTCGGTAGATAGATATGTGTGGTCGGTGTTCAACAGAGGTAGCAGCAATCCGTAAACTAACGGATTGTCGAACTATATTGAATATCTCCCTATTAACAGTGACAGTACCTGATACAATATGATTTTATTGTCGAAGAAATTGCATTCCAGTATCTTCCCCAACATATTAGAATCATTACACGGTTATAATTATTCTGATTGTATGTAATATACAATATTGTAACTTTTCCCAGGCCGACCAGTTCGTGCATGATAGTGTAAAATTTGTTAGGAGCCCATTAGATCGTTCCCTTCAAATCGTGTACGATTCTACCAGAGAGCAGCATGTGTTGCAGATTTCTTGAAAGTGTATGCGAAATAAATTTTATTTAACAACAAGACTGTTAACCTCTCTTAGTTCAATGCTCTTAATAAAACTAAAAAATTTGGGCCACCCTTTCTACAATCATCGGAATTTAACAGTCGCAGCCGCGTTGACTCTTCACAATATCTGTTAGACGCAATCCTCAACAGTTTGAAGAATTGTCGCGCCCTCGCGAGTGCGGCTTAGAATAGCGGTAAGGAGAATATTCTACTCACGTCTCCGGAAAGGCCATTATTCCACGGATAAGGCGGCTGAGGCGGCGATTGTTGCTGATGATGAACGCCACCGACGCCCGTTGCCGAGTGTGGATTGTGAATGTGCTCCGCCATTACGCTGACCCAGTGGGCCAGTCCGGCACCACCAGTGCTCGCTGGGCCCGTTCCTCCATTTCCGGCTCCTCCTGTACCACCGCCGCCACCGCCTCCACCCCCGCCACCTTCTTCGCCGCCCTCCGACCATGCGAACGAGGCCTTCTGTGACAAACCCGATAAACCTTCAGTTTTCGTGCGCGATATAGAGTGAAAAAGTTTCTTCTTATTTTTCGCTTGCGATAATATCCATAAAGTTCTTTTAATAGTAGTAGAGCAGCTGAATCATCTACACAATATTCGAGACACTACATTTTTATAGAAATGGTCATCATTCAAATTGATAGATTTGCTATGAAGAGTGTTAAAGGATTTCTATTGAGAAGAAGAAATTATTATTCATATCAATGAGGCTTATCACATAAATCCCTTGAAAAGTAAGTAGCAGGGAATATTCGCATTTAGAGAGAAAAACGTTTGCGGCGTTCTCGCTCTAATTCGGCCGACACGCAGAACGCGCGCGAATGAAATCCGCAGAAAATTTCCCTCCGCTTCTGAGTAACGCCATGCGCGCCGGACTATGATTAATTGCGGAACCCAGTAACTGCTCCGTTCTCGCACGAGAAGATGCAGAATATCGCGAGGCAAAGGAAGAAACAAGGAGTATGCAAACGAAATGAGAAACGGGAAGACCAAATAAAGATAGCATTAAGAAAGTTGGGACAAAGAAGGTAAAACGACAGAGGAAACCGGAAAAGATGACGCAAAAATTGTGTTAAGGAACAGCAAAAGGGACAGTATCATGAGGTGCAAGAAAGAATGAGAAAGAGGAATCGGTAGGACGGTAATATTTTGAATAAGAACGGTACTAACGAAAACGCGGAAGATGAATAAAAGGAATGGAAAAATGGAAGAGAATGGCATGGGGTATATGATGATCTTTCACGCATAAATCATGATAATCATTAAACGCGCTCATCCGTCCTACTGACGAGACCCCATTACATATTCATAATTGTGTGCCTCGAGAAGCGTTGCCTCATTAATAAATGGATCGATAAATCAGGGGCTGGTTCGGAAAAACGGACATGGCCGAGAAATGTGCCGCGCTTACTTTTCCATGCAATCGAGGCGCCGTATCTGCCGCGCCAAGGCGGAAAATTAATCCCCGACACGCGTACGTCCGACAAAATGCACGTGACGCACAATCTTGCTCAGCACGTGGCTTTTCCACATCGCGTTTGAAGGAGAGTTTCACAGAGATGGGGGGGAATACTCGTAATTTTATCAATGTTTGAAGTATAAAGTGATTCGTATGTGTGTTTGCTACATTAAACAATATCGGAACAGTTGCAATAGGCCGTCATTTTTTAATAAACTATTTTATACAGTACAAACTGACAAATTTATAACAGGAACTAAGTGCGACTGTTACTTTAAAAAGTCCATCTAACGCAACAGTACAGTGTCAATTGCGCTCCTATACACACGCATGTAAAAGTATAAAACAGAATGCATTGTATATATTTGATTACACAAATGACAAAGGGAACTATCGGACAAATCCCTAAAATCATCTATCACGCGAAAAAAACAAACGATGTAAACGTATGCGGACGAATCAAAATTGAGGGTATAGCGCAATCGCATGATCGCAGATTGGAGTGTAATTATATCCATTACCGCGTTTCAGGCGACTATCGATCGTCTGGACGCGTCATGAGTAATTCATAGTCGCGGACAAAGAGGAGAAATGTCAGATGATAGCCAATCGATACGTCGTCAAAGCCGGGGACGTCGTCAGCTACTGGAATAGAAATCACCGAAATAATTTGCTGTGGCAACACCGATCAACTATCTGCTTCAGCTGGGCTCCTGAACGTCGTAATCATTTACAGTTTTATACAACGTTTTGCATAGCCCATCGGACACTATCCGAACAATCTAATTTTTGAAAGCCAATGCAGCGCGCTTACTTGAAGCAGCTATAACAAGGGTATTCCGTCATGCGCAGAGCGTCACACACCATCCAATTAATTAATCCCAGCATGTCGCGCGTGATTAGTCGTGAGCGCTAATCGGCGAGTTAATCGAGAGCCACCATTAAAGTGCGCGCATCGTGAGAAAGCTCGTTACGAATATCGATTATTAGTCGGTCAAAGGACCATCGTGCCCTCTTCCTGCCTGGTTGCCTGGCAGGGGCGTCGTTTCCCTCGAAAGCCGCCCCGGCAGGGGGATGATGCGTTTCATTATTGCGCCCGACTTAATTACACGCTCTCTCGAGAAGCTCAGCGACGTGCCGTTTTTAGTTTCCTACCTCGGACAAAGGCTCGCCACGTTTGCTGAGACTTTGCGTTCCGACATTTGACTAGGCTGTCTAGATGCCCTTGTTAATGCTTTTTCCTGACATTTTATACAAATATCTGCGACGGATGCTATTGTACGGAGGAACTGACCTACGAGTTTGCACAAATTTTCGTTATGATGGCAAATTGAGCATCAAACTGGAATTAATTTGTTTTAGTTTGCATTTGTAATAGATTAACCGTGTTGACGATTTTAACTAGATCTTGGAAAGGTGAAGATATTCGTGAGAAAAGAAAACTATTGTGCACCATAATTATTATAAATATTGTTAAACAAATGTAATAACATTTAAATAACATTTCAATTAAGTGCGCAGTATAGTGCATGAAAAACATTTGTGATATTTTATAAGTAACGAATCATATATAATTATGAGCTACTGAGAAAAGTTCGCCTTATTTTCATATTCTTATACCTTTTAAAAACACGTAAGATTGAAAATATTTATGATTGTAGCAGAATATACAATGAATTTTTGATATCTCTATTTTAACAGAAATTGGAATACTCCTCTGCATTCAGAATTATAATTATGACTGTAGCGAATTACATAATGCATGCTCATGTTTTGTCAACTTTTTGTTGTTTCCCATACCGCATTGAATTTTTATCATCTGGCGCCATATAAAAGTTGTTCGGTCTCCGCCGCAAGTTTCTCCTTTGAGCAACGACAATGTGGCTTCACAAGATTTTCCGAGAAATTCAACGCGGAAATCCGTTTCCTGGCAATGTCGAGAAGGACAGTTTTCAAAGTCTAATGACGATTTCGTTCCGACGGAAAAATCTACAAATTGTATCAAAGGCACGTATTTGATCGGTGAACGTTCGACAATTTTCTCGCCAATAAGAATGGCGAGTAAAGTGTCACTTTGGTACGGTATCTGGAACCTAGATTCGCGTCTAAATATGAGCGTGCACTTGGGCCTCCGTGAAACTGCCTGCTATTAATAAGAATCCGAAGGAATAATTAATTGCTCCTGCTGGCAGGCGATCGAACGTTCGCGGGTCCCATTGGAATTGTCGATTTGAATTCTCGGCAAAATTGTCAAAAAGACGCGCTCGACGGCAGATGGTCGTGGTGGAACGAAATAATTTGCCAATTTTTCGATTTACGGCCAAGGCATACGAATGGGATGCGATAAGAATTCTCCACATTTTCCGCAATTTCAGCACTTTGCAGGTTGGAGCTGCAATGCGAATTTTCTTCTTAGGTATGGGGGCATAGGTTATGTTGATTCATTTTCAAAGAAATGTCGCATTACAAGTTACTCTATTTTAGGTACCACTTTGCAATTACGTTAGAATAAAAAACCTCAACTTTGAAAATGCGCACTTGATATTTGGAAATCTATATAGTGTTAATTTGGTTACGATGAAATTATTCCTTACTAGATTAAGAATGATAAATATCGAAAGTGCTGTGGTGCCACGTGCAACTTACAAAATATTATCAAACGTCGTCAAATTTTGAAGTATAATTTATTCTCTTAGAACCACGTTAATTTTGAGCATTAAAGTGCATAGAATACCCGAAGTGATTTACAATAGAAATTTGCCGACATGTTTAGTAAACTTTCTTTACAATTCCACGTTCATTAAAAGAATGCAACGTCTCTAAACCGTCAGGAAGAAAATGTTTTTTTTCTTTCTCGTGCCACCGTTAACAAAACGAATGCGAACAAGTATAACTCATTCCCGGCTGTGGCCACAAGATTCATTCGATGCAAACAGAAGCAGTCGCAAGTAAACGGACTGCAAGCAAATGAAATATACACGTGGCGAAGAGAGCAGAACAATTCCCGAAAGTTTTATACAACTCAATTTCGTGCCTCATGCGACGACATATCGCATAGTGTGAATTTAATTCGAACTACAGTATTTCGATCAAACTTCTCAGCTTATCTCGTTTTAAGATTGCTTACGTGTAATCGTAAAAAATTAATTATATTTCTTATAAATCTAGCAATTAATTAAATGTCTCATATTAATGTCACTGTAAAAAGTAATCTTAAAGTAACCAAACGATCAAGTAAAAATTATGTACAAAACTGTGCAAGTAATATAAGTATATATGAACTCATACTGCAGAGCCCCGCATTATACAAAAATTGTTAAACAATGTAGTAGTGCTGCTGATAGTAAGAACAATTTTGAATGTGATACGTAACTCTATGGAAGTTTATGTATAAGTAATGCCAATTGTAGGGTCTTTTCTAGTTCGTGTAATTTGCATTCGATTTTTCGTTTTGAACTTTTCATATAAGTTAACAAAGTAGTCGATAATAATACTAACATAGAAGAACCAAAATAGAATACAGTTCCCTCAAACGGTGAACGATCGAGACTGGTACAGAGGGGTGACTTATACATTTGGGTCAAGAATCATTGTGACGTGGACGACTGTGTCGAGCCAAAATCATATTCGTGCCAAGAAAATTCGTTCACTGAGCAAAAGGAAGCAACAGGAAGCGATTCTGCGCGCGCGCGCGTCGTGTAGAAACACGCGCGCGCGAGACAGAGAAGACAGACAAAAATGGTATGATGAAGACAAAAAAGAATGGGATCTAATTTCATTACTGTTGTGAAATGTCGAAGGTAACGTCGCGCATTTATGTCAGAACGTTGGGCTTTCTGCCGATTTTAATCTAATAACGCCGTTTTGCGCTTTTCACAGAAAAAAGTTGTATATTTCAGCAATGACAGATAATAACGGCTGCTGCAAAATATTATAAACCGGATTGTTTGAAAGTTACATTCATGAAAATTGATATTATTTTCGTAAAGGCTGCTTCACAATCGCGAATAACCCGAGAATGCTATATTTTCAAGTATTACTATTTCCGCAAATACTCATTATTATATTGGTATTATAAACATTAATATAAAGTCAGTTAAAATATGCTATTTTATTGAAATTTATCATTAGTACACCATTTATTGAGCGTTATATTGAAATAATCTACTTGGTCTATCACAGTGTTTTTGACAAATCATCAAATATCAATAGATCAGACAATATCAAAACATCAAAAATACCCAAAGGCAATAACGTGATATGGCCTCATGTCTGCATATTATTGACATAAAACTGTTCAGCCATTCAAAAAATATTATTCAACACCATTAGTTCTTTTCTACTTCTTTAATTGATGGGTTCTGTTGACATAAATTTTGCAAAAACGTCTTCGCGATGCACCTAACATGAGCATCTACTCATGCACGTGTTCATTTGTTTTCAAAACATTGCCTGACAATTTCTACGATGAACAATAATGAAGGGACCGAACACACAGAGAGAAACATCGATGAGAGAAAACTCAATGTTAATTGTACGAAAGCAATTAGTAGGAATCAAAGAAAAACGGCCGCGTCGAGAAAAGAGAGGTGTGTGACTCCTTTGTACTTGCAGTAGAAACTAAAAGTAATTGTTAAGGGAAACTGCATCAGTGGCTTTTCCACAAGCGTACAAGTGTGAGAGAACAAAATTTCGCGCCACACCTCGTTTTATTGTCTGGTTATACGGCAGAAATCGTCATTTGTCTCAGCAAATGACTAATTTCTTAATTGGTGCTGGCTACCTACGTTTTAATTAGACTTTTTGTTATATCAAGATTATTAGTGAGTTCCCGTGTAAGCACGATTTATATTTATATGAAAGAACATTTGCTTTGATACCTGTTTGGAATATCGAAGTTCCATATAATTTAAGCTGCGTTACTGATCATATGACTCTTTTCAAACCCGC
The DNA here is from genome assembly GCA_033815515.1 of Cryptocheilus praepositus. Classification (NCBI taxonomy): domain Eukaryota; kingdom Metazoa; phylum Arthropoda; class Insecta; order Hymenoptera; family Pompilidae; genus Cryptocheilus; species Cryptocheilus praepositus. The sequence continues at coordinate 733,800 of JAWWQZ010000314.1, forward strand.
TGATACATGAAGAGAATTTTCCATCTTTTAATAATATATGTACTTAACAATACACTGGTCTGATTTATATTTTCGCTAAATCGTAATTTATACTATGGCTGCGTTTAATTCTTCTTCATATTAGTTTGGAATTTCCTTGATTAGGTGGGATTGGAACTATTTTTATAATTGTATGGTGCAGTTTTAAAGCAGAACTGTATAATGCCTTGTCGATCTAGAAAATGGAACACAAGTTGGTGCAAGTAATTTTGCACAAAAGTGTGATCTCTTTATTGACGAAGTTAAGTTTACTCTTATACTGACTTGAAGTTTGGTGTTCGCACGGAACTGGTACTAATCCATTGGACATTAGATGCCTTTTTTAAATATAAGAACGACTGTACGAAGAAAATGTCTACAATTTATCACGTAAAAGTACAGATACTACGTTCTTGGAGTTGAATCTATTCTAGCGCATTGATATTTCCAGTTTGGCGTTTATACGTAACTGAAGTTATTTCGAGTAAATTTGATGGTATGGAATTACTGAATACGTAGATTCTCAGTATATTTTCCAACGCTTATCCCACCTCTACTACAGTTCGCAATGCCTTGTAAAAAATAAAATACACAGCAACTAAATAAAATAGAACACAAAGTTTTGAATCAACAATTTTATTGTATAGCAACATTCTAATTTAATGTTGCATGAACATGCAACAACTATAACAGGATTACAGTTACAAGTATCTCTGTAGATCAACCCTTTGACGATTTTTCCATTGATTATTGTAATAAAGGAAACGAAACGATTCAACTTATGCGTACACTTATTTTACGAGCTTGCAGCTAGTTAAACTGTTAAATGAATTAGCCGCAAAATATTGAATATTCCACTATCTCCTCTTAGTGATCTCTGGCTCATGAGCCCATCGCATAGTAAGAGAAACTCTCAGCATGATACCAATGATATCGCAAGAAAACATATTGGAAGCTTCCAAAACGCGCAGTCCCTGAAAGAAACGTCGCCGCGTTAAAATCTCATGTTAGAAAGCTAAGTCGCAACCAACAGAACCATTCGCCCTTCCTTTGTAGGAATCGATCGTTCTGACAGCGTATACATAACGAAGGCAAGGCAATTGCTCTAACCTCGTCATGATCTTCGCGATGAAGCGCGAGGTTCCTGGGGAAGGCTGGCACGCTACTGACCGTGAGCCCTTTGAGATCCTTCAGCTCCTTAAGGGCCCCTAGGGCGTTGAGGTTGTCCTTCAGATTTGCCAGATTGAAGTTGATCCCCTGCTCCTTGAAGTTCAGATGCCGGTTCAACACCGTCTTACCGAGCGCACTGGCCAAAAGACTGTTGTACAGCTCATTGCGCAGTATGAATTTTTGTTCGGCAGGTGCCTCATCCTTGCTTGAGACGTCGTTCGATGAATCCGAGTCCACCTCGACGGACGAATTCGACACGACGCTCATCGTAGACATTTTTCGGCACTGTCTCGTCCGAAAGAAAGACACTATGTATCGATGAACGGCGAATTCAGTCCTCTTGATTCTCCGTCATCGATGATTCTTCTTGTCAAGCTTTAGTCGCAATTCTTTCGGTTTGAGGGGTTAAAAGATTAGAGAACGGTAGGAATGTGCTTACGTTCCTTGGCACCTTGGTAGAATGGCGATGCGAACGATTTCTCAAATAATTGCCGTCTCGTTGCGAGTTTGACTCGTTTTAACGGTGGCGCGGTCTTAATAAAATACCTGTACATGTGTAGGTGTATAGGAATAAATATATATTTATATGCTTTTCGCTTTAAATACGTTGTTTTTTTTTAAAGATGAGTGTATATATATATAATATTTGTTCGTTCTGTTTATTTATTCTTAGGTATTTATCTCGTAATATATATATATATAATCTTTTACGCGCGAAACGATCCTATTAGGTTAAAAACACGCACAGACCCGACGCGGTTTAAGAGATTGCTTGAAGGAGCCATGGCGGCACTGTTGTTAATTTACAGTCAAGAAACTTGGTTAAAAGGCTACGGGGTTAGCGTTGCTGCGATTCTTTTCTTCCCCCTTTTTCCGTAGGATTGAGTGCGTGCACCCCCCGTCTTCTATCTCCGCGGTCTCACTCGAAAAATAAGGTTCCTCTCGCGTGTGTATACGTGTCTTCATGCGTGTACCTGTATTTTCGTCTACTGCGTATGTGTACGCATACGTGTATGTACACACTTGGCGTATCACGAAGAGGATGGTGCCGGTGGCGGAGGGTTAACGGATGAAAAAGAGGTTGCACGGATCTTTTTCACCAGTCGCCCAGCTCCTCTTCTTGCTCTTTATTGCCTGGCGGAATTAGACGCCGTAAGACACAGTACGTTGCTTATTTATTTCTCCTTCCCGATTCGCTTCTCAGTTTCTCTTTTCTTCTCAGTTGTTTCACTCATCTGTTTCGCTTCGCTCCCTCTCTTCTACTTCTCTTTGCGAGAACCTTCGAAGATCCGTTCTTTACTGCTAATCGTAATTAATACTATCACTATGATTGTTAGCGGACTAGTACCGTTTATCAGGTTTCCTCACTTCTCGGTGTTAATGCCTTCTCAGAGCTCTTGCTTGGTTTCCTTCCTTCGGCATCACAATTCGCATGTCTTCAATGGAATCTGCCTTTCGCTTAATTCCTAATTAAGTTTATTCTAGATAGTCATTTATTTTATTATTAGTGCGTCGACGATTATTATTAATTGCGGCGACGTCGATTCAAAAAAAGATCTCGCGGGTTGCATTTAGGAACTTTTGCGCGCGCAGCTCATTACGCATGGCCGCGGGGTTTCTAATTGGCTGGCTAATTAGCGCGGGAGGCTCCGCATACAGGCGTGCAACACGAGGTTTCGGCGTGAGTCTCGGCCTCGTTGCTTGCCTCTCCGATCTAGTGTCGTTCTACCGTTTTCCTCGTCTCTCTTTCTCTCTTGTCAAATTTCTCTTCGTTCCTCCTCTCACTCTCCCAACTGGCCTTCTTCTCTCCTCGTCTTATTTGCTAGACTTGTGCTAAAACACGTGAAAAATAGGAACTTTGGTTGATCGCTGCTCCCCGTTATTCTTCGCTTCTTGCCTTCGCCCTGCTTCAGACGTTCTTCTCTTCTCTCTGGCGTGTTTCTCTCCTTCCTGTCTCCTTTCCTGGTTCTCCGAACCCGTCAATTTCTCGTCAACGATTCACGGCGAGTCCCGCGAATCCTCCCCAACGTCGTCCTCCTCCGCCCTGTCGGGACCCTCCGTCGCCAGGACGAAGCAGCGGGTGCTGAGGAAGACGAAGTAGAAGAAGAAGAAAAGGAGGAGAGGCTGCGCGAGACGGAGGAGACATAAGAAGTGGAAGAGGCAGCATCGGCAGCGTCCGCAGCATCGGCAGGGTCGACTGGTACAATCATCATTCTCCTCCTCCGCCAGATTCCCCGTCGCGTTTCAGGGCCCGGCGTGGGTCCTCATCGACGGGACTCCGTTATCGCTGTACCAGGCTCCTTTTTTGCGGAGCTCCGACAGCCTCCGGTTATCATCTCGTCGATCGCCGAATGCAGTCTGACCGCGAACGGTCGCGAATAGCCGCGGGTGTCAGTCGATCAGTCGGTATCTGTTCGCGGGTCCAAATCGCGAGGGGCCCGTATGGCCGCTCGTGCCTTTTCGCCGGCACTCGAGCCGCGTCGCTAGCCGGCGCGCTCTGGTGGGGGTAAGCGGGCAAACAGTCGCGCGCGAACTTTCCTGCCGAACGCTTCGTCGTTTCCGCTTTTTCGTTACTCGAGGCCCGATCAGACGCTATCAAACGCTATCAGACGCGATCACTCGCGACGGAAGAAGCGCGTTGCACGATGGATGCGAGAAGCGGACCTCACTCTTAAGATGCCGCTTCTCCCTCTGTCTCTCTCTCTCTCGCTCGCTCTTGTACAATATGCGTCTCTGAAAACCGCGGTCGAGAGGGGGTCGAGACCCTTGCCTCTCGAATCCCAGTTTCTTATGTGAGCGCGACCGCGCGACTGGTTGATGCAGTCCGCGGCGGAGCATAAGGAAGCGGAAGCTCGACGCGCTCTCTCTCTCTCCTTCTCGCTCTCTCGCCCTGCCTTCGCTCTCCTTCGCACCCGCTCTCCTTCCTACTCCTGGCCAACGTCTCCTTCTACCGCGATGCTCTGTCCCGTTCGCACTCGGGGCCAAGGAAAGGCGCGCACGCTTCGCCGCGGCCGCCGCCGCCGACGCCGACGCCGCCGCCGCCGCCGCCGCCGCCGTCGTCGACGTCGTCGTCGTCGTGCTGCCCTCCGTCTTTCGTTTCCTTTTTCTCTTCGCTCCTCTTCGTACGCCTTCTCGCTCGCGCCCGCCTTCCTTAGCTGTCCTGCCGTTTCACTTGCACCCCTTTCCGCGCCGCTGGGGGGCGGAAGCGGGAGGTAAGGAGAAGAGAGAGAAGCAAGCGAATGCGAGGCGTCTGCGAGAGGGAGAGCGAGAGGGTCGAGAAGGTGGAGAGCCGGAGAAGGAAATAGAAAAGTGTGGGAAAAAGGAGAGAGAGAGGAGGGAACGCAGCCCGCGAAGAAACAGATAAATATAGATATTTTTCCTTCGGGCCGGCCACTTGCGGGGAGAGAGAGAGGGCGGTGGGGCTCGGAAGGGGGACGTGGGGGGCTGATGGGAGGTGTAGACGAGGGTGTTGGAGGGGGTTGCGCGCTCGCTTCCCGCCCCACGACCGAATTGGAAAAATGGAAATAATAAGAGTCGCCTCCTAGAGGGTTGCATGGCGGGTTGCGAACGTCGAGGAGCGGAGGGTTGTCGGGGGTGGCAAGGGGTGGCAGGGGGGTCTCGCGCAGGGGGGAGTAGAGGGAGCGGGGAGAAAAAGAGGGTTCTCCAAGCGAGTGGGGGCTCTGCGCAGTGCAGCATGCGCCGCAAACTCACGGAAGAAAGAAAGACGGACGGTTGAAAGAGGGCGGGAAGAAAAGAGTAAGCGCATCGATTCTTCAATGTGTATACGTGCGTCACGTGTGTTCAAAGCAGAAAAAGTGGGGGGCAAAAGATCGAGGGGTGGAATCGGCCGAGCGTGTACCCGTGTGCATGCACGTGAGCGTTCATGTGCCTTTGTGCATGTAGGAGAACACCTTGACGGGCCACGTCGAAACCAACATGGCCACCCACATGACGAAGAATTTCGTTCGATTCGGGTATACATAATATCACGATATTATATGTAAAAGTGACTCTTAGTTAACGCGTGCCACGATTCTGTTGTCTGGCTTAACGGGGCTGGAGAGCTTATTTGCCTTGCTCTAAAGATCTCCACTGGGGGTGGCAAAAGTGGCGAAGATGCGAGGAAGGGATAAGAGATGGAAAGACGAAGATGGGGTTGTTCGTTCCAGTTTTTATGCTAGTGGTCTCTTCAGCACGAAATAATAGCTCGCTTGTTTGTTTGTAGGTTCGTTTGTTGTCTTACCTCTTCTTTCACTTCTTCTTTGATTGTGACGTTTTATTGAAGATGGTAACGAGTGGGAATTGAAACGTTGGCAGCGCAATTCTCAACAGTTTGATAAAGGTCATTGCAATAAGTACAATATTTAAATTTTCTTCTGTGTGTGAACTTAAATATATAGTTCAAATAAATAATCGAAAAACTGGGAAAAATGTAATGTTTCAAGAATTACCTATTCAGTTTTACTTCACTAATCAAAAGCAATGTTATTACAATCTTTGAACGCGAAACGAAAAATGTTTTTCTCTGCACAACCCAATGTTCCCATTGCGTAGAAAAGCTCAAGAATTTCTGCTAAGAGATCCAACGCCGCACGAAACTATTTTCGAAGCAGACAACGGAAGCGCGCCATCGTCGTCACGGAAATTGGCGACAAAAAATAACTTCCTAGCAAGATTAGCCCGCGTGAAACGGCAGACAGCCGAGTGACTCGATCAAAAATTCCGCCGACGGGCGCGAGATTGCCTCTCGAGGCAACTGCATGCACACGAATCCGCTCGCTACATCCTCCCTGATAAGCATTCTCCATGATCCGCGAAAGCTCTTTAGCGAGACTCCAGAATCTCTCACTTGTTACGTCAATCGATTGGCGCATGAAATATTCAGACTTGAGAATCGGCTGAGCGCTAGTTTGCATACACTTTACTTTTGTCTCTCTTCCTACTTACGGAATAGTCATGTTACCGGAAATGTCAAAAATGGCCAGTATGTTTTCGCATAGGCCTAACTTATTTTCACCGATATGCACTTTACCGACGGACTTTAATACAATATGTAAATAAGCACTCAGCTTCTTTTCACTGCAGTTTCATGGATTTACGCTTTGCGTAAAACGAACCCCCTATTCAATGTAAATCAACTTGAAATTTTAAGTATTCTACGCAATCGAAGGTCCGTCGCTTCAAACTTTACTAGACATAGATAGGTCATAGGAAGGAATCTCTAGCAATGTTACTATCTCTCTTTACTTTTCGCTTATATCACATTCTTTCCCGACTGGGGTTCGAGTGGCATCAGCTTCTGAGGCTGGTTGGAGTATGAGATGTATACCAAAAGTATCCAGGAAGAGAACGTGACTCGCCCTGAGTTTCGGAGATTTCGAGCTGCCGTGTGAGAAGTGCAAATCTGGCAGAAAGAGATGGATATATATGGGGAATTTGTCTAATGGTCCTAACGGTGCATCCGAAATTACCATTCTACTATTGACATGCAGATTGCTTCGCGCCGAACCCGTTCTTCTTTTTTATTCCCTCATCCGTCATTCTCGTCCGCGATGGGATATGCGCTGTCGGGCTCTAAATAGCCTGATCCTCTATTGCGGTGAACCGTTCGCACAATATTATTTGTGTTTTGGTTTTTCAAGGAGGTGCACCCCGGAAGAGGAGGTCTCTCACCGCCTGACAATTGGTCGTGTTACGAGGTGCACTTTCTCTTTTGAGTGGCCTTCTCGTCTGTCTTCTTTTCATCGCCTGCAGGCCGGTTTGTTGCCACGCATTTCGGTTCCACCCTCGTATCAAGAAACCGTGGATCCTTTCAACGTTATACGTTTTACCGTTAGAAGGATTGGGCCCATTTCGGATGCGTGAGAAGTCAGAGATAGGGTTGAGCAACGGTATGGACCAAGGGCCAAAATCATTGCTGCTCTTTATTTGCTTTTCGTACGATTGAAACTTTAGTCTACGAAAATTGTAATATTTTGAACTTCTACTAGAAATGTTTACAGTGTAACTATTCAATTAAATTAGGTGTAAAGAAGAGATTATAGGAATGACTTCCGTAGTGTTGTTGATTTTGTTTCATTCTTCAGAAAATTAAAAATTAATTTGCGTAACGAATACTACTATGATATATGCACATCCAGCTTTAAGACCACTCTATATCTTCAGCACAGATTCTATGCGAAAATAAAAATTGTATTTAGTTTGTTCTTACATAACTGTTAATTAAATCCATATAAATGACGATTAATATCATAACTCCAAGCGTTTTCCCGCCTCGTTATCGTGGAAATGCCCGTCATCGCCCTTGATATTCAGGAAGTTTTCGTTGCGACGAATTGGATCCCAGCCAAGTTCCGGCCAAAGTGGTACGGGTTCTTAGCTCGGGCGCATCGTAATTGAATTAGCTGGATATTCGAGGGTTTGTGCTTTTGAGCTTCTAAAATGCCCAAGCAAACGCACCGGAACACGAATTGTCATTCTGATCTTTATTGAGTTAAAGGACAATTGCCGTTGGTCACAATGTCTGTGAAAACGGACAATGCGGGAATGTGGAATTAAGTAAAGAGCACTACATTGATGATAGTGAGCAAACGGGCTGAGTAATGCGCTAGAAGCATGTGAAGTTTATGGATCCTATACCTATGCCGTATGTGTTATATCTTACTTTTGTCGTTTCATTGTTTCCCAAATTAAAGTAGCGAACGCTGGATGAAGAAGTGAAATTGCTGAAACTGCTTGCTTGTGTTCCCGCAAAGTGCTTAACTTCACTGGTCTATAGAGATGTCCGTGGGGGACATGTGTATTGTTGCGTCTGATATTAAAGTGTTTGCTTGAGCTGCATCTTAGAGTTTTTTTTGGGTATAACATGAATTGGTAACAAAGAATTTACTTTAATACAGGCGCCTTTCATTGCAATATGACAGTTATTATCGACGGTTTTGTAGTTTTGAAAAATTACAAATAGCATTAACCATTAACCATAGTTTTCACTTCTTCGGCATCCGAAAACGACAGTAGCACTAATAATTCATGCTATTATTCCAAATAAATGATTCAAAACTATTCTCTTAAGCTTCGCCAAAAAAAAAAAAACGTTTTATAGTGCCAAAAGGAAATACATCCGTGAACATGGAAATATACTAAAAATGTGTCCAAAGAATCCCCCTTTACTCATTGTGACTACAATGTAGTAAACTCTATGCAAACCCGCGCTGAACTAATTAATGAAAATGATATGAATCAGTAGAAATATCTTTCCCGTGACAATTGGCAACATGCCACAAAGTCTCATTTTTATTCTCCCCCTCTTAGCCAGTCTCTTTATTCTACAACTTCCTCTTTCCAAGTAAAGACGTTCAACACGAGCACAACTTACTTTGCTTCACATAGAAGAGCCGTTTAAAGCGAATGAAGATAGGACGTAAATTGAAGAAGACCGGACAGAAGACGCATATCGAAGAAGAAGAGACAGAACTCTGAAGTTGGAAAAAGCAAGACAGCGTTGACAAGTTGAACGAGGAAAGACAACAGTTGGGAGATTGGAAGAGGAAACCACCTCTGGACGGAAGAAGGAGGAAGTAAAAACGAAAGCAGAGGGGGAAGAGGGGTTGCGGGTGAAATCGAAGGAAGCGCTAAACAGAAGCAGACGAAAGCCTCGACTTGTGGATGGAAAAAGACGCGGAGCACGCGAGTTAGGAACGAAGATCCAGCGGAGACAAGTTGAACGAAGAAAGATAAAAGCTGCGCGTTGGAAAAGGAAGTCACCTCAAGACGAAAGGGGAAAAGAGTAGATACCAGAGCTTGAAGGGAAGGAGGGTTGGAGGTGAAAATTAAAGAAGCGCTAAGCCGGGCGCTAAACTGAAGAACCACTTGTTGAACAGGTTGTGGCGTTGGCGTCGGCGGCACGTCGGTTAGTGAGCATCAGACAGAGAGAAAGAGAGGGTTGGAGAAAGAGAGAGAGAGAGAGAAGTAGGGCGAGCGAGGCAGGAGGTGAAAAAGAGAGAGAAGCGAGAGAGGAAGGATAACAGCAAACCGGCGGACGGCGAAGGACGAGGAGAGGATTGGCGGATATGCAGATGAGGGGTGGTCACCCTCCTGTAACTAACTTCTAACTTTCGCGTAACGGCCGCTGGTGGCCTTCCGCCAGTTTTACACCGGCCCTCAATGCTGGTCTCTCTTCCCTACGTTTCTCTCACCCACCTCTTTCACTTCACCCACCGTGAACTCCATCCCCTTCACCCTTGACGCCGCTTTCCTATCCCCGCAGACCCCGGAGAAAATTAAATCCGCGGACCGACGGCGGACTTCCTCCTTCTCCCATCTGCACGCCGCACTTTACTATCCCTTCTGACGTACTATCTATCCCCGGCACATGTCCCTGCATATAGTCATCCCACTCGCTCGACTCAACTTCGTCCTTTGTATATTCGCACTTTTGGCGGACGCAAAAGTTTCGGGAAAAATGTCAGTGTTATGGTAGAATGAGCTTTTTGCGGAATTGTGGGAATACAGTTTCCTAGAGGGAATGGGAGGAGAAATGTCGAGTTTTGGTATGTTGAGAGCAGTACCATTGAATAGTAGGAAATATTAGTGGTATTCATTTAACTGAAGCATGTTGCTGGTAGACGATACTTGCGTGAGGGTCATTTAATGGTAGTATTAAAAATTCGAAAGGAATTTGTATACATATTATCTTCTTATGAACCACCCTTACCACTAGCGAAGTAAGCAGATTGTAAACATTTTCTTCAGCCAAAAAGACTAGAACACTTATTTTACTCTTATTGCTCAATTTTTTTTCTCACTTCTCGTTACTGGAAGACTAAAGAAGAAGAAATTGATGCATTGTTTACAAAAAGTAAGGATTGTAGGACAAAGACGTATAGAGAAGGAGAGTGAGGAAGTGAGGAAACAAAAGATACGGTTTCCTTCGGTCCACGTTTTACGTTCTTCTCGGCGACAGAACGAAAGAAACGAGTGGAGTTCTCTTCCGTTACACGCTAACTCTGCCCGGAAGAGCTAATCGATGATTCGTGCACACTGGGTGCATCCATTTCGAGACACTTTGAATTTTCGTTGCCCACACAGAACGGCTCGTATATAAAACAGCAAATTTCGAACAAGCCTCGCAGGAGAACGAAGGTTTGGTGTATCGTTTCAAGAGAGCAAGGTGCAATCGATAGGCAAGAAACAAAACGTGAGTAACTTGGTAGATATCTGAAGGGAAAAAAAGAGACAAGAGAAAAGGGTAATCGGCAGTTTAACAATATAACAGAGGCCATCGGCAACGTGACAGGACAAAGGTAAGAAGAATGGTACATAAAAGTAAGAGAGGATTAGAAAATGCTCGAATAAAATTGTATTTGCCATTCTTATCTTCTGTTCGTCGAAGAAAATGTTACCCGACGCCGATCGGCAAAAAGCTGGTAAAAATTGGAGAAACCGTAAGATGCGTTTCAAAATTGAAAACCACAAGAAAAGGATGTTAGAAGACAGCGATGGCGGAATCGAACGAAGGTACAAACAAACCAATGAAACGAGCCAGTGGAGGAGAGAAAGGTAGCGGGCGAGGAATGGAGAATGGGATAAAAATAAAGATACAGAAGGAGAGCGAGGAAGCCGGAAAACAAAGGAGCTGCGGCGCTTTTCCTTCTTTCGACATTCTGCCCCCTTCCTGGCGGCGAAAAAAAGTAGCAAAGGACGTCTGGCGCCGGTACGTCGGCGACGACGAGTCTCGACCCAGATATCCCGTCGTCGTCGTCGTTGTCGTCGACGTTGTCGTTGTCGTCGTAGTCTCCTCCGTGGCTCCGGCTTTTCTTATTTCCCTCTTTTACACGGCCATCCCAAGAACGCACCCTCCTGGTCTCCGCAGTTGGGGTAGGTTTTTCCATCCTGACCGACCAATGGCAACCGCCCCCACTCTTACGTCGCGTCACACTCACCCAGTGTATAGAAGAGAAGCGTACTTCTATATATGCCCTTATATGGCTTCACCTATATGTAACGCGTATGGGGTGTTATAAAAATTCGAATGTGGCTAAGCATTTAATATTTTACTTTGCGTTATATTTCTTCAGCATACGGCAAAGTGGAGGTATTCATTACACGCGTTAGTATTGGTTTGCAGGTAGATCAATTAAAATGTTATCCGACTATGTCTAATATTTGCTTGCTTTAGATCTGTATAATTCAATAGGAAAATTCGGATCAAAAATAGACCACTACCTGTACCATACGTATTTGATAGTTTCTGAGAAGTAGCGACTTTTTGAGTCGAAGATAATCTGTGGCTTCTTGTCAGCTTTTCTTTTCTGATTCTACAATGATTTGTAAGCCACCTTATGTATTTGTCTGTTTCACCGATGTCTATCATAACACACACACTTGTGGTATCTTCCCTCTACACCTAATATAAAGTAGTTTTTTTTCTATGTATTGGTTGTACAGTGGCGGGAGTGGACGTTTACGAATTTCCTGCGGATGTGAGTTTGAGAATGATCTGGGAGTGGGTCCTTTCCGATGTCGAGAAGTGAGAATTTGCATCGTGTGCATCGTTCTAGCAACGTATTATACAAGGCGGAGCGCTTACGTTTGTCCTGCAAAGTATACTGCGACATAAAAAAGATATCTTATGATCCATTAAAAATTATTTCTTAAGAAGAGGTATCTTATGATCCATTCAGACTGGGCTGTAGGTCAGATAGATTGGTGATGACAATTTTACTGAATTTTTTGCAGCGTCGCTTTTTTTTAGAAAGTACCAATATAATTTAATATAACGCTGCAATAATTTAATTTCACCCACCACAGAAAACAACTATGAACGTAGACAGTTAATTTATGGTCTCAATGTAGAGTATGCAGTAGCAAAATATCTTGGAAAAAAGATCTTCAAGAGATATCGCAAATCCTTTCTAGGCACTACTTTCATCCCCTCCGAACGCAATTCCATTTCCGAAGTACACTGTACGCACAAACTTCTGAACTCTTAGCTCGTCTGTAGTGATGGGACTAATCTGTACTCGATTTAACGCTCACCTACTTAATGAGTTGAAAGTATTTTAGTTAAGAAGTATCATGTCGTGGAGCAAACCCAAATCGAATCAATATAATTCTTGGATAGGGAAGAGAAGTGACCGTATCAAAGAAATTGTAACAGGTTTTGTTCCATCGCTAATTGATGCCAAAGTTATAGATATCTGTAAGTTCCAGGTATTGCGAAAGTGCATTTGTCAGAATCGATCTAAACAGGTGAAGCTGAAGCATAACGCTATCCAAACTATTGAAACTCGTTTCAGTCCCATCACTACTCGCATCCGAACAAACGTGTATATATCAGGACGAGCTTTCTGCCCGTTCTGTGTCCTGCGCTTCTTCCTTCCACCCCCGTACGATTTGCCCTCCTGCTGGCACCCCCGTTTCTTTCCCCACTCATGCCGAGCCACCCCAGAAGATTTTTCTTAGATGGCCCAGTTTGCCCCCATTGGTTATTGCCCCCACTCCGGGCCACTCGAATGAAGAAACCCTTTCGTGCACGGACAAAGCCAATGGCCTTGTTTTTTTCCGCAGGTCCTACCCCAAGGTCCTTGAAAATTCAATATACCGGCCTTGTATCTAATTTTTCATAAATTCAATTTATAGCACCGCCTCCAGACGCCAATTCTTTGAGGCGGCATTTATTGAAGCGATACAAATCATTGACAAATTTGTGATGGGTTCCAGTTTTTTTTTATTTGATCTTTGATAGGAGGCACAACTGTTCGTCTATGTTCTGCATTTGTTGACTGTAGTCTTGATCGGTGTAAAATGGTATTTGTTATTAGTATGCCTTCTAATGTACAATTGTAATTATAATAATAGTTATAATTACCATTTTAGTAATAACCAACCAGTAGTTATAGATAACGACAGCATTTATATTGGAAGAGTACATTAGCAATGATATATAACATATACCCAGACGATTTAACAAAAGAAAGTTGGTCGAAAAAATTAAAGAAGAAACTAAAAAAGAAAGAAATCAATGGTATTATAGTGTTTGCTCAAGCATAATTCTTGTAATATCTTCAATAAAATCGATACTTTAGTTGTCTATAAAAACGTTTATATATTATAAAACGACTGGCGACAAGAACGTACATGGCACATTTATATGCACTTGCAGAAATAAGTTACCTATCTACAGGTACCGGCAAATCAGTCGAATGTGCTAACCTCGCTTAAATCAAACCGATAGAATCCTTTCCCAAGGCTAATTACTGCGGTACCAATTAACACAAACCAACGGCAATGCACGCACAATCGATGCTTCCCGTCTTTACTGTCGTAGAAAACATTAAGAACGTAATATCACACTGCATTAACCCATAATAAATTATCATTATTACTGAACAGCGGCATTTAAAGCGTTGTCCCGTTTCTTTGGACTACGTCGGACCGATATTTCACAGCTGTCAGATGTATTATTGCAAGTAAAACCTTTTAGTCGGCGCGTAATTAAGAACTCTCCACTATCTAATAAACTAATTTCCGCGCTTTTCCCGTTTTATACTTCTTCTATGTAACAATACGACTGAATCCGAGCGTAACTTTTAAACGATTTAATGTATCCCCAGCCACGTTAAAAAAACTTCTAAACGCTGACTATTTTACCTAGAAAAAAACATGATGTAACAAACATTCACTAAACGTTCCGCACAAGATTGCACACTCATTTCGGCATAATTTCACGCTGTGTTTGCTGTTAATATGGTAGTTCTGTATATGTCAATGTATATGTATCTCTTTGCTCTGTAACATATATAGAGCATTTCAAAATTATGATAAGGGTAGAAGCATTACATTTGCATTATCACATTATTCATTTGCATCATTATAGCGCGTTTATAGCTCGAGTATATTTTCCTCCTAATGCACTTTTGTCTAAAATTTCAGATGCCATACTGCAGAATGCAATTTTTTTTCCATATATCACACCAACAGGTAAACAAACACTGACAGGTTCCTGACATAAGAACTGCACACCTTTTATTTTGACTATTTCCTCCGATACACTACATGTTACATTGCACATCGCACATTTACTAACATTGACGAAGAGGAATTCTTGAGACGACAAATGCTCACTAGTCACCACATACAAATATATACACAGGGTTAATGCACTCAATATCTTAGAAAACAAAAAGTTGTAAACATATCAGCGTAGCTTTCACGCTCCGCTAACTGGCAATATGGAACTCGCAAGTTTCGCACCAACGAAAGTGCAAGCATGCGCATGCACGTGTATGCATGCGTGTGCGACGCATAAAATAATAAATTAAGTCGGACGATGTGATCGAGAAGCGGCGCGATTGGCCGTACGAAGACGAGGGATCCTCCCGCTGCCCCTCGTTCCCCTTATTTTTTTTTTATCGCACCATACAAATCTCTTCCACCACGAACGTCGGCCATGGGGGCTGCGCGCAACGGCCATCTTGAATTATTAGTGCCGCGCGTGCACTTCGTGCCGCATTATAAGAGTACGGCAGGAAAATAAGGAACGCGTTCATACTAGTTTCTGCTCTTATATGATTGTCGATATGTTAATCGTGATATAATCCGGATTAAGCGGATGACATCTCTAATTGACAGATAAATCTATTACTCTGAAAATAACTGACGTTGGTCTATCACCGGAAAGCATGTCTTCTAGAAGTGGATGACTGTATTTTAGTTAAGATGCTACTATTATTCCGGAAAAAATACATCTTCTCTTGTTACATAATAGTCACTGGCATTTATATTTTTCAAAACGAATACATATCGGGAAATATTTGACATTTGCTATATATAAAGTTTATTATTAGAATCATTCGATATTTTATTATTACAGTATATTTTGCTGTGTCATACATCTTGCGTTTCACAGAATGAGTTTGAAACGAAATTTTCACATAGGTTCTCTTTTCTCTTTATGATTCTAAATATATTTTGCAGCTGCAATTTGAATGTTCCATTTTTACACAATCGTGCTATAACAGAATATAAGTTTTTAGTTTTTGCGCGAGTAGTGTAGATCACAACAATATTTGTTTACGTAAATGATAATATATCATTGAAAGTGAAATAGTTGGTACACTAAAAATTCACGAAGAAGCGACCATAGAAAACAGCCCGAACGAAAATGCGCGTACAGATCGCAACTTTCCGTCGAGATTGATTATTTCCCACCGCCTTGTTGACGGAACGTTTTTGGCATTCTCCGATTTTTCAAAAACACTACGGCTCCAATGATGGATTGATTGTCACAGTATGAGCGACGAGTCAGAGAGGCCGTAAGTTAGCCAGGCCAGGCACATATGGATACCCATAAAAGAGATTATTCAGAAAGAAGAGTTTGGACACTCGCAAAAATGTGAGCCACAAGTTGGCCCTTCCTAAAGTAATTTTTCATAACAAAACAATCGAATTGTGTCATACAACTAAGACAAATGGACGTTTCTAAATTTAAGAAACGGGAGATAGATTTTAAAGACATGCGATAGATAATTGAAATCGTTCGGTTATTACACACGCTGTCGATTCGCTGTGCAACAAAACAGTATAAATTGCATATATAGTAACATACATTAATATACGCATGCGACATTTGTTATTGTTCACGCCGACTGTTGACGTACGCGCAATCAGCAATAACTAAATTCCACGCAGTTACTGAAATTCTTTTGCCCACCTCTGATTTCCTTTTCCCAGCGACGTCAGAACGACGACGTGGGACATCTTTATCCAAACACCGAAAAGTCGTAAAGTCGAAGTTCGGAAGCCTTTCCGTTTGCGAGCGATTGAAAGACGAAACGTTCTGTAAAGACACCGGATGAAAGAATGTGAAAACACGGAGGGGCATCCGAACTCGATTAAACCGCGGCGTACCGCGTGTGAGTAGAAGGGAGACAACGAGTACGACGCAGGTATGCAGGGTAAATAGTTTAAGGGTCGGGGTGTCCTTAAGCTAAGGTAAAAGGTTGTCTGGGGCGGCGTCTAGCCGTGTCTATCGATTATCCTCCATCTTTGTCTGTTCTGTCCGATCTTACCACCCCTCTTTTAGCCCCCTCTTCATCTGCGGGCCATTCGTCTCTCTGTCTCCTTCTTTCAGCCTCTTTTTCCTTCGCACACCCTCTTTCACTCGGTTCTTCTTTCTTTCACCATTGTCCTCCCACTTTCGCGCTCTCCTTCTCTGACGCTCTCCGTTCATCTCTCTCTTCTTCCCCTTCATCCACCCACACAGTCGGCACCCCACTTTCGCCCCAAACCCTTACCGTTCCACTCCTACTCGCTCCTGACCTGTCGCAAGCCGCCTACGCACTTACGCACGCGGACTTCGGCCCCTCTGACTGTCCTGTGTTAAATCCGCTCAAGACGCACGATTCAAGGCGTAGAAGCGAGGTTACACAACCAAGAGTCGCGAGGAGCGATGGGACTGATCCAATAATGTAGCCGATAAGATTATTGTCTATTAATACCTCAACACACCCTCTTATGGATGGATCGAGTATTGAAACGAAGAATCCGTACTGTGCTTTTCACTTGTTTCTTAATATCAATCATATATCAAATTAACTCGCTATCGTTCGAATATAAAAATAAGTGTTTTCTCGGAAAACCGACTACGATATGAAATTATAATAAACGTTTGGTATAATCTAGACGATGCCATAAAAATGTATAGTTTATACAGAAATAAGGTTAATTTATACAAAAGTTAATACAAAAAAAAGGATAATAAGTTATGCATAAATATTAGTTCTAAAGATAATAAAACAAATGATACTGGTTTCAGTCCCATCACTAGTGTCGGGGGTTGCGGCTTTCGGTGGTGAATTTCGCTCAGTGATGCTTCTTGAAGGTCGCGTGGGCGGCGGACGTTTCCCTTCGAAATTGGGTGTCGATGGGCTCATCGAAGAGAGAAGTAGCTGGAGATAATTGCGATGTCGTTTCATTTTCGGAATTTTCCGACGGTTGAGCCACCTTTGCTACTGCTCTTTAGACGCTTCTTTTAGGAGTTGAGGAGTCTTGTAAATGCCTTGGGCTCCATCATTGTGTTTGTAATCTGTGCGTAATATCGGCTTTTCCACAGTTTGCACGATATGAGTTTAATCTTCATTCTATTGACACAACCTTGCTCTGAGGTAATTTATTATTTTGTCCAATGCAATGATAACCTAATTGTCCAATTTACTTTTCGGATATTTAACATATATTAGGTTCTTATAATTCGGGACTGATTAATTCTAACTTCTCCCATACTTACTTTTTCTACGCCATGTATTTTCGCTGGGACAACATTTGTAATATTTTTCTGTTCTAATATGTACCACATGTTTCTACCTCCTCTTCTGAAAATAATTTTTTACTCAAAACCAACATTTTTCATCAGTCAACTGGCCTGTCCATTTATGCGAGAATTCCTTTTAAAGATGTTTTGTATAGATAGAACAAAAGCACAAGTGCATAGCAGGATGTATATTCATAACAATACGACTGCAGTCTGTCGTACTATAAAATTAGGTTTATTTGTAGTATTTCATATTGTCCCACAGGCAATCATTATCTTGATATTCCTTTTATTATTCGTACGTAGCAAGAAACAAATTGCAGAGGTTAGCCTTTACATACAAATAATTATCATAATCCATTTAACTTTTCTTAATTTCTATTAAATATCTACGCATTTTATACACATCTCGGCTATTCACATTTACGATAACTTCGCCACTAATTCCGACGAAGAAGAGTCCACTGCACTAAAGAAACGCGTTCGTTCTAGCGAATAAACTCCCTCCATAAAAAACTGGCCCAATTCATTAATCAAAGCCAAGCTAATCGGTACGCCCGCTACTTACGCGAAACGCCTCTTTTTCTCTATGTTACCGTGCCGTGACATAAATTCGCATTACTTTAAAACGCTGGCCGCGTAAACAAGTTACCGATTTCCTCGGGAACGTAGTGGCTCTTAATCGCGCTCAGCGTCTAGGCCGCTGTAGATTTTCCTATCTACACGTCGACGCCGACGACTCTGCAACAGTTGACCCTCAGTAATATTGCCCACGTGCCTGTGAATTTATGTAGTTACATTGCGCACGACGGTTAAGAACTCGTGTAAAACGGGAGCCGCAGATCCGTCTGTGAATTTATAACGCGGTTATTACACCTGTTAACGCGTACACATACGTTCCTGCGCGTTCTTGCTTTTATCTGTCTTCACTTTGTTTCGAGCTATTGTTTCAAGTGTTGCTTTGCAGGGCGGTGCGCAATACCGTGTTGAAAAGGTGATATATAGTAAAGTGGTGTCATAGTCTATCTGCGTTGGATTAGCTTGTTTCTGCATTGTTACAATTCACGTGGGCTCGCACTTTCTGGGACTCGCAAAGTTTCGTACGTCGTGATGGATAATACGCGAAGTGTGCGGTAAGAAATTGTGCCCTTGCTTCTCATGGTGATTGCGTATTCAAGTATGTATCTCAAGAGCAAATATTTCGACTTATTTGAACTGTGAGCTTACAACCGCTAAATATTAAATTCATTCAGCTATAAAAGTGGAAATTGATGAATTAATTTCTTCATTAATCAATTTAAATACCGAACACTTAATTCCCGCGAACATTTCGTACAGCCTTATGCTTTGTATTCAAACAACAGTCTCTTGGAAGCGGCTTTTGCTACAATCATAATTGTCTAAGTCATAGAAATTTTAGATTTAATCATTCTAATACCCGGATTATCGAGAATCAATTACTGCTTACCATCGGCCACCGCGGCGAAAGATTAAGGTCGGCAGCGGATTCTCGCGGAAAATCAGTAATCTGCTTACAAAGGCATTTAAAGTAATACCAATTTATGCTCGACCCGAGCCAATGTAACGCCTGTAGAAAGAAGCAAAAATAGGTAACCCAGGTTGTTATGATTAGGCGCGGCGTACGCTTAATGAATTGCGCTTTCCAATGGCAACATTATTCTTACCACCGACAGCCAGTGCTTTTTCTTCGAGAAAACGAGCACCCGGAACGAAAAGAAACCGCTGAGGAAATGGGACTGGCAAGGAAAAGTGGCCGACGCTAGGAGAGAGACGTTCGAAAATCAGAGATCGCCGGATTTGAGAACGTCGCTCGATAAAGTTCGAAGAGAAGTAGCGTGGATGAATTTGGCGCGTGGACGGAAGCGAGGTATTTTTCTCCAGAGATGAAAGACTCGCATTTGTCGATGTGCAAGACGAAAGCGAGTTGCGGCCCGGTGAACGAAGATGTCGACCGATTTTATCTTTTGTTGAGTTTCTTTTAAGTGATGGGAAGAAAAGAGAATTGGTTTCGGGATGGCGTGAAGTACTGCATTTCGGATTCTTAACAAACGTCGTGTGACGTATCACATTATATTCCAAGAATAGCAATGTGTGTGTAGCAGCATTATTCTAAATCTTGACATACAAATATTCCAGATATTTTATAAGCATATGTGTTATATAACAGGCAGATACGATTAATTACAATAAACTTAGCCAATGGCAATAGTCCAAATAGAAAACTGAACCAAACGAAAGCCCCCATATTGTTTTGTGACTACATGCTTTACTCGGCTCCTTTAGTAAACTGTGTCACAATCTTTAGTATGCGTAATACATTATTCTGAACAGTTCGGCTGAAAAATACGCCACCAAATAAATAAAATGTTGAAATTCCTCTTTTCTCGAAATATCATTCAAAAATGTCATTCCTGAACGACAGGCAGTTAACGTGTTAGGATAGCAGACAGCTAGAGAACTAAGCGTTTTGTGGACAGGAGATTGCGTTTCGGTGTTTCGATGAATACACGTGTGTGACGGACGGGTCGTGACCTAGGCCGTCTTGAAGGGCAGACATTTTTTAATCGATAACCCATCCACCCCTTATACCATGCTGCTTCTCCGCCGACACCCTAGCCGAGGTAGCCGTGCGGGGGTGGCTGGCGTTGGGAAGGGGTGAGGAGGGTGAAGAGGTCGCTGACTAAAGGAGATGTCGGCGGTTAGGGAGAGGGCGAAACGAGAAAGACGACGAAAGTGAGTGGGAAAGAGGAGACGGGGTTAAAGAGTGAAATGACAGAGAGGGAGGGGAGAGGTAATGAATGATATGGAGGATCTGCAAATGAGAGACAGAGAAAGAGAAATGAATAGAGAATCGAGAGATTTGGGGAATAAAAAATAAAAAAAATACACGTAGCCAACGATTGCCACAGTTTTTAGGTTTCCCGTTTATGAAATTATTATTGAGAGGTTATTACGGCATCATTGATCCGAGCGAACAAAATGCCTGATGATGACGCTACGAAGAATAAGAGTCCATCTATTTTTCCTTTAAAATAAAATCAAAGCGTGGCAAGTTGTCACAGATATAGGTTAGTTGTTACAATCGATGAGGTAGAGTTTCATAGACTTTAAACGGTATATATAAAAATAAGTTAACCTGCGACCATTCCCATCGTCGCAGTTATAGTCAAGACAATACCAGGTGTCCAGCAATAATATAATTACCTATCACTACTATTTAACAGTTGTAATATAAGTATTATCAAAACTAACCCGTCGATCACCCAACCGCGGTCCTCTTTATAGACGGCACTGCTCTCTCATACAGCGAGCCTAAATAAAGGCCCATTCCTTAAAGCAGATCTGCTCGAAAACATTGTTAAAGGGGATGTTAGGAGAGGAGACCGACTGGGAACGCTAATTCCAAGAGTGGCTGGAATGCGAGGGTAGAGCGCGGGGGTAGCGAGCCAGAGCCAGAAAACCAGCCGCGAAAGTTCGCGTTCACACGAATTTTCGAGCGATTCAATTTTCGCCCGCCACTCTCTCAATGTGCACAGTTTTCGAGGGGCTACGGAGAAAGTGGCGCTAATTTGTTTGCCAAATATGCAATATGAACAAGCTGGTGTATTCGACCTAGGAAAAATCTGCTAGTTATAGGACTAAATATCTGCGTCTCTAACATGTACTTGGCTACACGAACTCTTCAAAAAGAGCTTAAAATTGGTTCTTGTTTTTTTTTACGAATCAAATTGTAATTAATTACGCAGTGACTTACAGTGAGACTTTTAAATAATTAATTGATTCACAAAATTTTCTCAGTTGGAATTCATATTCTTCGTATGTGCAACGCAGACCTTGAATGTGTTATGGGAAATAAAGTCAATACACCGATGGCTAGAATTTACGCGCTTTCTACCGTAGGATTCAATTTTGTAGCGACGTAATTCGCTGCCCTCATTTAATAGTTGAACGCTTACTACGATAGTCGTAATGACGGGTGAAATTGAAAGTTTCTGTCACAATACACGCCTCTAAAGTCCAAGGTTCAGCGCCTTTTATAGGCATTTTGTTTTACACAATTATATAGATCATTGCGTCAAAATATTACAATACTTTATCTCTCTGTCTGTGTATATATATACATACAATATTATATTTACTAAAGAGTAGAAAGAAATAGAATTCTCTTTAACTGTCCACAGAGTTGGGATTATTTTTTCCTTTCAATGCGCAACGGGTCTCATGCTACTATGGATTTTTCGAAATGGCACGAGAAAAGAAGAGTTTCTGTCACGCGAACGATATCGCGTATCAAAAATATTCTTCTCTACCTTTCAAAAATATTTTTTCGGACAAAAGTAATTTTTTCCTCACTCTACGCGCGACGCGTTCTTTGCGAACAACCGGTAAAAATCCAGAAATTCCTATTCTCGCTGGGGCGATTGTCTTTTAAAATTATTTTCTGCTTCTTTGAAAATATTGTTAACGAGAAAAGCAATTTTCATTAGCGAAACATTTCTGATGTAGCATGGGACGAACTTAAATCAGCTTTGTACATTTGCAAATAAATTTTAGGCAATTACATTTGCCTTTAGTAACATTCTATGTTCTCAATTTCTGTTCGTACAGTGTAGTTTTTCTTCCTCGTCGTTTTGTTATTCTTAGATTCTGTTAATGAAATTTACCTTTTTCCAGAACCTGTTCAAATCTGAACATATGTCGAAGAAATGATTTGAAGTTATCCATTAATCCATTACACCTGGGTATCAATAGTATTTTTCAATTGCTGCAACATAACATTCCAAAAAATTCAATCAACTAGAAAATCGAAATTTCAAACACGGGACAATTCCTCCGTAGTCAGAAAAAGTTTGTCAATCATAAGTATACTTCCCCAAGCACATACAACACAAAGACTCAAAACTCGGAAAATCTCATCCCCCCTAAACGCTGATTTTTCATGGGTCCGCACCCTGCGGATGTGTCTGGATACCCCAAACGTGAAACGATGGTTAGGCGGGGCAGCGATAAAAAAAAGAGAGAGCAGAGAGCGTCGGACGAAGTGGTGGTGGGGTGCGGGAAAGAATAAAAAAAAAAGAAAATCGGGCATACGAGGAGCAGAAAACTCCGAGCGAAACGTCAAAATATTGTTTTTCCATTCTTTTCGCGGGCGACGATGGCGAGACGAGGCGCCACGGGTGTTTTCAGAAAAAATATGTCCTCTCTCTCTGCTCTTCTCTTTCCCTCTTTCCAACCACTTTCTTTTCCGTCTTTCTCTCGCCCACTCTTTCTGCCCCCGGCGGACGATCTGTATTTTTTCTTCCCGACCCTTGCTACACGTTCTCCATGTACGCACTGTGGACTCATACATTCGCGACTACAGACGTGTGTAAAGGTACACGTATACGCGCGTTGAACTACAAACGCAGAGACGTTCGTACGTAGGCGGACAGGTTCGCATATACATTTAGCTCCCCCTTCGGGAAAACGCACTGCTTGCAAATTTCCAAGGGAAAACAGTGCGCGAAAGTAAAACCAAACCCGTCACACGTTTCTCTCTTTCGAGCGCTCCCGGCGAACGCGGTGAGCGGGAAAACGCTGGAAAGAGGTGAACAAGGGGGGTGACTACGACGATTGCTCATCGAGAAAGCGTCGAACGAATGTGTCGATGCGAGGGCGAATGTTGCTGCAGCGGGACTCTCTGAACATTTCGATCTTGCCTCTATATTGCCTGCGTAATGGAAGATCATTTTTTCAGAATCGAATAGAATGGAATGAACACGCGACATTTCGGAACACACAAATATTGAATGGATGCGTTTGTGCGCTACGTTCTATGTGGCGTTATGAGGAATACACTCTAATGACAGTTCTACTACGACTGAGTAGCCACAAACTCTTAACAAACAATTGTGAAGTTTCACTTCTTCATATTTTCTAGCAAAAATCAACTTAGAATGACATAAAAAAAATATTTATATCGGATTTGAATCAGTGTTACCGTCAACACGTTATACTAAAAATTGTTAACTTGCTTTTAATTGTTTCTCGCGTGCAATGTCAACTGCTAGTGGAATGCAAGCAATTTGCCCAAATTCACGGAAAACTGGAAAAGCTACTGCAAGCGAGATGGGTCCAGCGATTCGCTAATTACAAACTGCCTGCGCACTGCGGTTGCGACATTGTCGATTTACTGCCACCGCTACTAATTGCATCTTCGCCGGTAATTAGTACCTCCTTAATGATTCGGCGAACCGTGAAAGGGGAAACAGCGAGAATCAACGTCGCTTCGTCCATCCACAGACGAACGTGTTGTCTCCTTTTACCAGCTGCCACTGTTTTGCGATCCGAAAGAACCAATAAAAAACATTATTAAAGGAAGAAGAGAAAATCAAAGAGAAGCTCGCGTTTGGTATGACAGAAAATATGATCAACGACTACATTTTTATTAAAGTCTCTCATTGAGCATATCTACGACATATCTAACGCTCACATCTATTTTTACCAAATACATGTAAACGTCACTAGTCGAACCAGATCAGGTCCACACGGAATTTAGTTGCGAAAGCTGTTCAACAACTATTTACACTGATTGATCTGATTTTGGTGGAAACGAATGATTCAATCGAGAAAAATGTGTTTTGCTGCGGATAAACAATTTCTCTTGGAGCGATAGGCAGGAAAGAGGTATTGGCGGGAGATGAATGCGTGATGTGAAGCGTGCAACAGTCAGTTGGCGTGTGCTCGTCATTAGCGCGCTGCGCTGATTTCTGATGGCCGCGAAACGTGCCACGGGCTCACCTGTTGCACGTCGCAGCGTTATTCCGCGGACACTTTCGAAATTCGAACTTTCGGTCATCCCTGACGCATCAGCGAGTCTATTCTTTGCGGAACAGACCTTCTTTTCGCCTATTCATTCGTTTGTTGAGCATATTTACAATATAGAACGATATTATGCACTGATCTCTCATATGTTAAGAATTAAAGAAAAAATATAATTAATAAAAAGAATGAAAATAATAGTACGTCAAATTTAATCATGCCGGTGCAATCGATAAAGGATGTCGATGGACACCGGTTCTTATCTGGCAGCATTTAGTCATGCGGTGTTAAGGGGGTGAACAAATTATTCGTTTGCCCATACAGACGATAATTCATATATGAAGTTTACAAGTGGAATTAAAGTCATATTGCAGTATAAATGAATATATAGCTTTCGGTATTTTGTTCTTTTTTGCAATACTATTGCCCTAAAACGTCATGCTTCCACATATTGAATCGAACACTATGGCTACCGCGACAGATACGATTTGATCTTAGTCATCATCGTATAGAGTTCCCAATTTTCGATTAGTTTATCATCTCTAGTAGTAGATCACACGGTTTACATATCGTTGTTTTACATTTCCTTCTTAATACCAGATATTTAACCCTTCAGTAGATAATTGCGCTTTCTACAGAAAATAATTTTCAACGCACAAACAACTGCATTAAACAAAGTCCTCTGCCGCAAAGAATACATTTTCATCCCCATAAAATGAAAAGTCGAACAAGGATAAAAGTTGTTTAGTTCGATGATTTATCATAGTCGCGTAGCAGCTCAGGATGTGCCCAACTTCCGTGCGTCTCATGATAAACGACTGTCTTACCTGGCACCGCTATATCCAAATCTGAGATCGAAAGAGTAGACCAACCCCCATTTTGGGGGTTGGTAAATCGAGGACTTGTCTCTGGTTTGCCGGGAGAAACGAGAAGCGTCCTGTTTTATCTACCGCAGATAAGGGTGGCCAACCACCAAAAATTCGTAGGGGTAAATTGGAACCTTCCGCATCACACGGTGGTAACATCCGGCCAATTTGTCCTCGCAACAACCCCCAAATTTTGCGGCGCACCCGTGCAACGCCTCTGATAAGATCTCTGCGTTCTTTTCCATATGCAGCCTTTCAGTTACCTCTTACGGATTGTTAAATTATATTGACAACGTCTTTGCTAGCGGTATGACGAAAGGAATTATTGATTTGTCTCCTCAATCGTGAGACAATCTTCGTATACATTAAAATAAAATGTGTTATTTTTGGAGACCTTAGCATAAGACGGAACCAAATCACGTATTACATTAAGTACGTTCACAACGTTCATTCAACAACGTTGACAAGCATATTCTCTATGATGCATTTAACTCTGGGCTGATGTCCGTAGATTTGAAACTGTTCCCATAAAAAGTTCGTATCGATTTATTTTTGGTGAAGTGCGGCAAGTTTTGCGAAAATCACGGTACGATAAGGTAGCGAAATGATTTTGTAGGACAAAAGATTGACATTTCTGCTCTCGTACCTCTAAGATCTCTCTGTTATATTGATCCTAGTCGATGTTTTTCTACTCACATCGTGAGTGATACATACATAATAATGTCCAGTTCAGGGACTTGGAGGGGCGTCATAGAAACCCCTTGGTGCCAAGGACTGGCCAGAAGAGAGACTCGCGACGATTTGCAAGTCGATTAACGACAAATACAGGTGTACCAGAGGGGCTTCCCTGTCCCGCAAGCGCTGCAACGCGCCAATTCCCTATTAACATACTGCGTCCCGATGCTGTAATCTGCGATGCAAACTGAGGTTACGAGTTGCCAATCAATCATCCGTTCGGCATTGAACCACCAGTCGTAACCCGGCGGCCTGTTTACGCGCAGGAAAGTTAATGACATAGACGTGGACGTTACACAGTTATAGAAACGGCGGTCACGTTTCAGAGAAATCACGTATTAGTTAGCAAAGTTGAACGTTTTAAGATGGATATTGACACGAAAAGTAGAAACCAGCGGCAGAGCCGCGGCGTATGTAATGATGACGCTGTGAAATCCGACGACAGAGGGGTCTGTTGAAGTAATCTATATGTACTAAAGTTGCAGACTTTCAAAACCATCAGCGTTGTCGCAAACCACTGTTTAACTAGCCTGTGGCATTATAGGTTGCGTACTTTAAATGCACATTTAATGAAAAAGCGGTAGTAGGGTAATGCTGTCTTTGATGACGACAGAGCGATTATTTCGAGTTATGCGTACGCAGTACATGAATACTAACTTTCAAACTGTCAATCTATTCTCCACAAAATCACAAAAGAAATACTGTAACATAGTATGATTTATATTTGCTGCTTTTATGGTGAAATAGTTTCAGTGGAATTAGACTAACGCCGCATATCAAATAATATACATATTATAATTAAGTTTTAATGAAATGAACGATGTATGAAATATAAAACCTTGTATTCTCAATTAAAACGTGTACTTAATAATACTGTTTCTAATACATCGTTCTCGAATTACCGTGAAATTCCGAAACGCAAATACCGTAACCTTTCCGCGAACTATTACTGGCAAGTCTTGCTACCGTTCGTATTTAACGGGTCGTTGTATGAACCACTGATGGAAAAAGAATGAAGAGAAATTCCCACAGACAGACGCGTGCACGCGTAAAATACGCCAAATCCGGACTCACCCTGCGAATCCGACGCAATTATCGCTGATTTACGCGAATACGATGCGGCGGGAAACTCGCGACGATAGTAATGGCTTTAAACAAAGAGAAACGAAGTCTGAATAAGTTGATGTAATTGCCCGTAATTCAGCGCGGTGCAATTATAATTGCGCACCTGTGCAGAATGCTTAACAAGAAGCTTAAGTTCAACAGTAAGAATATTTCATTTATCTTCTACATTACGCTTTGTTGTTGGATTACATGAGATTAACCTCGCTACTTGAATCTCTCATATTTATATGTGACAAACAACTGCTGAGTCGGTGATTGGATTAAAAAATGCAATTACTCGCCTTCAGTTTTAAAGAATCATACTTTTATAATTACGAGAGGGGAATTTACGTTGCAGTAGATGACTTTTACGTTTCTTAGTTAAGTTTTACTCTTTTTGCTCTTCTCAAATTTCGCAGATTTAATTTCTGTAAGTCTTAAATATATTCATAACATTGCACGTGAGGTACGATCATTTAATTATGTAGTGTGCTTTACGGATGGAAATAGGCATACGCGGAGAGTGTGTTATTCTAAATAATCTGCCGATTTAAAAACAAATTAAACGTTTGTGTCAACTTAACCCAGCGACAATTTACTACATTTGCGAGAAACCTGATCGGACGAGATTGCACGTTCTTACCCGTCGTATGCGTTATTACCGCATTGAACAATGTTGTGAGCGTGACACTTGACTGACGCAAATGTGTTTTCAAACGTCTATTTACGCGGATAATCCGTAGAATCCAGTAAAAGAAAAACACGACCGCGCAGAGCAAAAAGTTTAACCGCACGTGTTAATTTTAACATTATTTCTTGCGACTCGGTTTACTTACTTAACGCTAAGTATACGCCGAAGAATGTTTGACTGATATCAGCGATAGGTTTAATTTTCACAGCTAATAATAAGGTCTTCGGATCCTACAAAAACAAATGCGTTTTGTCCTGTTGCCTTTCATCGTTAATTTTCAGTTCTACGCTGCATATATTTAAACTCTTTAGTACGAAAGGTTTCAATCTTCGTATGGTATCTAACGTATACGCTTCTTTAAGTCGCGCCGAGTTCCGGTTTCCGGAAGGAGTCTTCTTTCTTCCCCTTGCATCTACCCCGTCTCTCTGTGATGACCTCCTCCCTTTTCAGGAAGGGAATTCCATGGCATGCAGCAACAGATTTAGGGGAGAATCGTTGGATGAATGGCGTTCCCTACACCGTAAACGACTGTGGCTTTTCTTGGCAAAATTTTCTTGCGAATCGCGAATCGCGAACAGCTGATATGTGCCGACGGCTTTGGACGCTTTGATCACAGAGAATTTCCATAACACAAAGTTGACCGGTAAAGCTTTTGCCTATTAACATTTCTTCCAACAAGAGTAACACACTAAAATATGTGAAAAGTTTTCCAACATTTTGTGATAGAACGTGTATTCCGACTATATTCTTTAGATGACTACTAGTTAGCGGAATAATAACGGAAACATAATTTTGATATTACTACCATTGGCGACACTGGTCGGAATAACGTAGAAGTTTAGACGAACGAACATTTTAATAATTAGTCACAACTGTATAAGTATAGAAGAAAAGATTGCTTTGCCTCCGTTACATACTGCATTTAAAGATAGACGATTGCCTTTTACGATTAACAATGCTGAAACATAAATCCCACAATTCATCCATACTCCATCGTTGAACCACTGTAAGGGCCGACATCTTGATACTGCAAACGAAATGATTTTCAGTCGAACGAACTATAGTTATCCCCCAAGCCAACACTCTGTCTATACAATTAAACAGATTTTAACCCTTATTCCGCATTTGTTTAAACGTTTTTATATAAAACATGAGACACGTATCGGAGTACAAGGCAGTGAAAGGCGACAGCTGCCGAAGGTCGCTGACATATCTCGAAGATGGGTACGAAACAAAAGGCGATCGTAGGCCGAGCTGAAAAATATTTTCGGTTTTTACGAAGTCGCCCCGTGTGCTATCCGCTTCCCGCGGCTCTCGTGGGCGCTGGCCGCGTTTTAAAAGAAGGCCGAAAGCCGACGCTCAAAATTCCGCGGCGCGGTGCCTTTTGTCCCCGCGAGCCTCGCCTTCTGCCTTTTTGCGCGCGGCGGTCCTCTCTTTCTTCTCCCCTCTTCTTCCTTCTTCTTTTCCTTCATCCACCGACTCTGAACGAAGGAAAGAGACCGAGTGATGAGGAGCTCTACACTCGTCCTACTCCTTTTTCTGTCCTCTTCTCTCAATCTCTTACCTTCTCTTTCGCTTCCTTCTCCGTAAGTCTATCCTTGTATGAGACCGCATTCGGTGCTCATTCCAACCTATCTCAGTCCTTGTCGTCATCGTGCGTATTTCGCATGAGTGTCTTTCCTCTCTGTCCGTAACACGCGCCGATTCGCCTTGGGACGAGTTGCGGGCATCAATCTCTCGTCAAACCTGGACTAGTCGTAGAAATGCCAATGCGGCCGTGGAGAGAGACTCCCGCTTTCTTGGACCGTCGGAGGCCCATTGGGCTTAGTTTGTCCTCTTTCCGTCAGCGGTATCCTTCCTCTTTTTCTGACCCGCCGTCTTCCATGTATCTAGATTCTCTAACGACTTCTGATATCGGATTGGTCTTTCGGCGATCACTGTTCTTCTGTGTATTCTAGGGCTATATTGTCATAGACCGAAAGTACAGACACGTGGTTGTTTATTTTAAACAGGTGTATAACGAACGGTGTGAGTTTAAAAGTGATGTTCACAATTTTCGACATTTTACGCGTATTAAATATTTACAGCTAGGATGTATATTATTGTAGCTGGCAATCACTACTTAATGATTACCTTTTGTCTTATAAATATAATTTCATACATTACGTCATTTGAAAATATGTTTTTTAACTGACGAATTCATTGACCTGTTACAAAGATGTTTAAACAAACATGGGACGCAGAAGCCACAACGAAAAGACAACTGACGTTAAGAAACGTCGATAAACCTAAAACGACGAGTCCGCATGCTTATCAACTCGATTACGCTCACTCTGCACTTCACTCTAATTCCCGCATTCCCGCGTTACTGCTCTGTAACGAAATCGATTCCGCTCGAGCGACGATCATTCAAACGTACACGAAAAAGCAGCCAAACAAAAATCGTGCAAGAAACGCCACTCGCAATATCCGGCCACGCTTTCAAACGGACAAATCGACGCACGACACATCGTGGCAGTCGTTTAAAATAAACCTCTAAGATGCGCCCTTACCATATTCCTGAGCAACCAACCGTGGACGTTGGTAGGCGACACACCGCTAGAAACTCCTGATCTGATGGAGCTCCTTGGAGAAATGAAGAAAAAAAAATGTAAAAAAGCAAACGGATGCGACCGCAGCGAAATTCCCGTCGCATGAATCAGCTGTTCTTTTTTCGTGGATCACTCTGCAATGTCGGAATTGGCCAACCGCGGAATGTTGAGGACTTAAAGCGTCGCGTAACATTTGTTAGCAATATATCTTTGAAATTAGCGATGGGTGCCAAGAGGCTGTATGTTCTAATCGATAACATGTTAGCCTCAGTAGACGGAAGCCAACATTTCCCGCATGCACCTGATTCTAGGGTCAAAACTACCATCAGCATAAATAAACCTCACGCATCTCTGAGCAGACTAAATGACACGTCAGTTGATTATGAGCGGGAAGTGTCTAACAATAGACAATATATCTCGCTGAAAAAGAGAAACGTGTTGCCGAAAATATATACAATTGAAGGTGAACCACGACAAAATGTTTTCACGCTCGAGAAATCCGTCGACTTCCGGCACGCGCAAAATTCGGCCATTGTCCGCGGCGTGGCATTTACGAGCGAAAAGCGGCGAACGAAAGCAAATAACGACGTGAGCGCGGTCGTCCGCAATAATTGCGCGTGCATCGAGGCGAATCGAGCACGAATATTAGACCGTAATTTCGGTGCCTCTGATGGGAGGACTCGAGGAGCCGAGGAGTCGAGGCCCACCACCGCCACCATCGCCATCACCTCGTCACAGCTTTTTCATAAATCACTTCTTTCACGGTCGGCGGCGAGTGTGAACTTCGACTGAATTTCGCCGCGGCTACTTTGCCCCGTCGTTACTCCTCCTTTTCATACACGGCATCGGACACTAAATAGACGATGTTTACTATGACAATAACTCGAATTTCTTTGGCTCTGCTTGTAGCTGCTCTATTAATTACTACTTGCAACAACTTCATTTTCACAGTGGTTCTAATACGAAACGGACTTTAGCACATTACAGTACATCAGCTGCGATGCGCAGCGAAAAATTTACAATATTATTATACAATTGGCGTAACAGCAAAATATTAAAATGACTTCACTTGTTCTATTCTCGACTCTTACGCGATTTAGGAGGGCATCATTTTTTCTCAGAAGAAAGGCTGGAGCTCTGACGGATTCAACGATAAACCAATAAACTTATCGCAGTAGATGACGCAAATGAGAGTTATTTGGTTTCAAAGTACAGTTTTACGAGACAGCCGCAGAATGAATGTAAATCTTGCACTTTGAAGCGTCGGTGATAAATGATAATGGAACAGGTATTGAACATTGCTTCTCATAGTGCATTTTCAAGTTCAATTAAATTGTACGCCTGATAAATTGTTTTTATTGACACGAAATGCGTAAAAAATCATTTCAGATTCGCTACTTAAATAAATTTGTTATTATCCAATTTTGCTATTTAAAGAAACCTACATGGTTTGGTTTTAAAAATTCATTATATTTAAAATTAAATACATTACAGTTCTGTTGCGTTTTTTTGTGTATGCCGAAGCAGTAAGCTTTGAAGTACGAAAATAATATCAAGATATGAACGCGTACGTAATATTATTAAGATACTATATAATTTCTCAATTTCCTTAAGAATCCAAAAATAAATGAATACAGCATTTACAGTAAAGCGCTAATATCGTAATCCTGAGAGGCATAAAAATAAAGCAACCGACAATCTACACACATTCGGCATATATACTGTTACGATTTTAACATCGTACATTCATTATCTGCGTAATTACACTCCAATTATCCAGTAATTATCTGAGTTGCGCATAATAAACTTTCTCGAAATTGATCCTCTGTCACGAACAGATCCGAGTGAATTTCCCCGACGAGTGAAACGATACGCGACGACATCGGAGTCATCTGGAATTAAGAGAGGAAAGTGCTCGTTACTCAATGACCGAGAGAACTTCACTCTCGCCGGACGAAATAGGTGTGCTACAGACGCTATAGTGTGTTCAGGTGCTGCAGCTACAAACATTAGCAGCGATCAAGATTATTCCGCGTGCTAGTCGATCACAATTTTTACTGTTATCA
The DNA here is from genome assembly GCA_033815515.1 of Cryptocheilus praepositus. Lineage (NCBI taxonomy): Eukaryota > Metazoa > Arthropoda > Insecta > Hymenoptera > Pompilidae > Cryptocheilus > Cryptocheilus praepositus. The sequence continues at coordinate 766,175 of JAWWQZ010000314.1, forward strand.
ATTGATTACGATTACCAATTTTGTATTATCCTTTAAAAACAAGTAGATGCAATGGTTCCTGAGATATGTCAAAAACACATAGGAATATGAGAAAAATCGGCCTAAAATGTGTCGAAAATGGCGAAAAAAGTCACATTTTTTTTTCTTTTGGATCGATACCATTCGATAGAGGGTATTTTGCCCTGAAGATAGACCACTTGCCGCGCGCTGAACTTTTCATAGTTTCTGAGTTATGACGATTTTAAGAAAGTGCAAAAAAAAATTTTTCAAAATTCCTTATCGCGATTAGTCTCACATCAAAGCACGTCCAAAGAACTTTAAGAAAACCTATATTACTTATAGATTTCGATCACTAGTTCAGTCGTGACAGGGCCTTAAAGAAATCGCGAAAATCTTAAGGTATACTTGCCATTTTGCGAAAAAATGACGGGTCGCCGATTTGACTGCCCTTTTAACATATCAAAGGGGGTCCAAAATGACTAAGAAAAATGCAAGGCGCACCCCGAAATTCGCAATAGTTTCGGAGATATGACCAAAAATGTATGGAAAAATCGCGAAAACGGACCTGAAAATGGGGTGAAAAATTAAAACTCTACTGATCGACTTGCATCTGTACCAGATGAAAAGGGATACAAAGAGACTTAGAAAAATTGCAACCGCGTTGAAACATTCGAAATAGTTTCCGAGATATGACAAAAAATAGGACGAAAAATCGAGAAAAACTTAAGAAAAATACGAGTTTTTTTATAACCGCCAACTGAAAGTAAATCATTTGACTTGCTCACCTATATGAAATGAAAGAGGATCGGCAGAGACTCGAAAAAATTCAAACTGCGCCCCAAAATTCGTAATAGTTCACGAGTTATAAGCAAAAATAGAGAAAAAAAATAAGAAAAATATGCTGAAAATAGGCGAAAAATGGCGAAAAATGTCAAATTTTTTTTTGTGTCGGACCGATACCATTCCATAGAGGGTACATCGCCCTGAAGATAGACCATTTCCGAGCGCTGAACTCTTCATAGTTTCGGAGATATGACGATTTTAAGGAAGTGCAAAAATGTTTTTTTTCAAAATTGCTGATCGCGATTAGTCTCACATGAAAGTGTATCCAAAGAGCTTTAAGAAAACTTATATTACTTATAGGTTTTGATCACTAGTTTAGACGGGACAGGGCCTTAAAGAAATCGTGAAAATCTTAAGGCATACCCCTTGCCATTTTTACGAAAAAATGATGGGTCGCCAATTTTATTGCCCTTTTAATATATCGAAGGGGGTGCAAAATGAATCAGAAAAATACAAGGCGCACCTTGAAATTTGCAATAGTATCGGAGATATGACCGAAAATGTGTGGAAAATCGTGAAAAACGAGCCTGATTATGGGGTCAAAAATTAAAACTCTACCGATCTACTTGTCGTTGCACCAAATGTAAACGGGTGTGAAGAGACTTAGGAAAATCACAATCGCGCTGAAAAATTTAAAATATTTTCCGAGATACGGCCAAAAATAGATTAAAAATAACGAGAAAACACAGATAAAATTCAGATTTATTTATGACCACAAATTATGTGTGGATAATTTGATTTGCCCTTTTGGGAAACGAAAATGGGTGTAAAGCGCAGAAGAATTATGTAAAGTCCCTCGGATCTAATTGCTCTTTCAGTATATCAAAGAGGGTCGAAAATAACTCTGATCGACGCAAACCGAAGTGGAAAATTAACAAAATGGGATTGGAAAATGAAAGTGTTTGATCGATTGTCATTTTTTGGACACGATCGATACTATAACGAGGTTCAGATAAACCTCAACCGCGCATAGAAGTTCAAAATAGTCTTGGTGGTATGGCCAAAAATACGTCAGAACTGAGTTAAGATAAGATTTACAACGACTGGGAATAACCAGATTGTATAGTTTGCACCAAATTAATACGGGGGTGCCAAAGATTCCCGCCGAATAAGAGAGAAAATTAAATCACATTTATGAAGTTACATTGAGTATAAACCAAGTTCAAGTTAGTAGGAACATGCCACAACACAGTATTCAGTGTCAAAATATTTTATCCGGAAAGATTTGAATTAATATTTAATCTGAATGCGCACGATAAGTCACTGTATTACCATCACATGCGTGATTATTTCTAGATTACGCACTGCCAATTACAATTGCAACTGCAACTGCAACAAAGCATGATGCACAATCTCCGCGTATTGTTAAAGGAAATGCCCTCACACATTACCCCAAGAAAGAAAGTATCTCCGAAACGAGTGATTTTTCGAACACACATTTATTAAGACTCTTTTGTTTCTCCGGAGTTCCATCAACCCGCAAAAGTTTGTACCCATAGTATCTCGACACCCTGTAGTACTCACGGTATATGCGCATGTGTAACTCGGCGGGCTAATGATGATGACACTCTTATTTCTCGGGGATGACGCGGGTCATTTTTCAAAGGGCAGCCAGAGAGAAAGAACAAGAGAAAGAGAGCTAAGGACAAGTGCGGAGATCCCGATGAGGGAGGGAAGAAAAGAGGACGAAGAAGAAGAGCTTCGCACGCAGAAGCTAATGTCCGGAACGACTCCTAAACCATTAGAGAAAGAGAAGGACGCAGGAAGATAGTGGGAGAGGAAGATGAACGAATGCGGTTCATCTTCTTCTCTCTTGAGATCCGGTCCGTCTCGTTCCTACCTCGCCTCCCTCCCCCGTTGCGTTCTTTCCTTTCTCTCCGTTCTGGATCTTCCTTAAGGAGAAAGATAGAAAATGAGTCCGCGAGAAGACATCTTAATCATTCGAGAGATAACGATACTATCGTGCCTTTCTTTGTGTCGATGCTGCTGTGAATTGGCGAAGTGAGTTGTTACGTATGCTCGAAAGAAATAGGTGTTAAATGCTACTTTTATTTTTCTTCAAAGATGTGAAGTTGTATGAATTAAAGTTAATTCACGAAGAAAAATTATCCTCCACCATAACAGCGTCCTTTCATGTATAATTGATTTGAAAATCTGAGACCAGTGTGTTGTAAAACAAATGCAAATATTAATATATCCGATGAGTGAACACCACTGCAGTTATTTGAAACTTTTATGCTGTATAATTATCTGGTCATATTATTATGTTTACAAGAATTTCATTATGGTAATTCCACTCTCCCAACATACAATATATTCTTCTACATAGTATATTTAGGCCACAGAGTTATGTCTCTTTCATCAGGCACATTAAGAAGCTTGTCAATGACGAAAGCTACTCCAGTTACAACCGATAACGAAACGTAGGAACGTTGTAACAGAGTTTCTTATCAAGTCACATGCGAGTAAGGGAATCCGTTCGTGACGGTGGAAAGATCTAAACGTTCGACAACGCCATGTTGATAACCGAAAAGGTCTCCCCCTGAAACGACAGTCAGAGTTTAAGTAAGCAGCGTCTAGCGATTAATTATTCACCATACGTCCGCGTCTAATTCGATTCACCCTCGCGGGACCGGACGTTCGTAAACATTGTCAATTATTTAAATAACTATCCTCTGTGCAACCACATCGTTCGTTCCTCTTTGTCCGACGGTCACACAATTAGACCACGTCTTCATACGCTCCGCGACTTTCGTCGAGAATGTTAACTCCTTAATTTTTTTTTGGTTCATCTGATAAATTGTGTCAGTCATTAGGAACGTAATTTTTCTTGCATTACGCATCAATTATGATATTGAGTTATGAAGGCACGAGAGGTGCACTAACTTTTGATTGTAGTGGAACTAATTCTCTTACCCGTGTATTTATAATGTATTGATATCTAGAATACTATAGTGCTAAATTTTACTACAAGCTTTCTTTGTACGATAATGGAGAGCGCTTAAAAGAAAAACCACAAGCAACCTAACAAAATCCTAGTAAAACCCGTACCTCAACAAGACTTTTTCCACCGGAAAAATTTTTTTCTATTCTGCGCTTTAACGAAACTTCATTAGCGATGCACACATAAAGTTCATTCTTCCGTCTCGCTAATAAAAAGGAAGGCCTCTACAGAAAAATGAAAAGGCTTCACCGAAGTTCCGTCAGACTGTTTCTTCACTCTGACAGAGGCAACATTTTCGCTCCAATTTTCACCGAGTACATAATGAAGTTCATCCCCGCCAGTTTGCAGAGCGTCTGAAAAAGTTGCTCACATAGACTCAACTTGTCTTTTCGTTCGGGATAACTTCCTGCAAAATATTCGCGTTGAAATTTGTCTGCGCGCGCATAATGTTAACAGCTTGCCGTCGGCATTACTACAACGTACTGATGGGACTGAGACTCCGTCAATTATTGCTTTCATACAATTGTGCTTACAATTTATATTTGCACATAAATCCTTCCCAGAGCATTTTTACAAACATTTGGCCAAATCTAGATTTATATGCAGACTTTGATTAATCATTCGAATAATTTATCTGAAGCATACACTGATATTTTCGGAGATAGTGATACTGGTATTAGAAGTATTATCCCATCGCTACTGTGATGGCAGGCTTTAAATCGCGCTTTACAGAACAAACGATGCCGCGGGATAGAGGGTAAACGATGATGCACCGAAGTCGCTTATCGGGTGATTGGGGGAAAAAAATCAATCGATATCGGTCGCACGCTCAAGTGGCGCGGCTAAAATTCGCCAGCAGGTGGTTCGCAATGTAGACTATCGAGGATGTGCTACGTGATTTTATGAGGGTTACCGAAAAACTATTGTAACGTCATTTTTCTTTGCTTAGTTATTTGCTACGATTCTCTCTGCGTAAATTGTACCGGCAAGACAGTAACTTTGTCGGTTCCTAAAGAAAACTTGTTGAGACTTCCTCTTGTAGCACCATTGAACGCATTGAGTTGAAATAGGGGAAATCGTGAGTTGTTTCATCCGTTCAAATTTGTGAACTAACATTTCGTACGCCTATTTTTACCAAAATTACTGACAAGAATGATTTCGGCCTTCATCACAACTGGATACAACACAACGTTAGAGAGCAATATCCAGCGGAACGGAATAGGGCTCGCCCTTATCGTTCGCTCTACTCATTTTCGCCGAGGACGATTCAATTAGAAGGCCGATAAAATCGTCCGCCCGGTTTGCAGGAAAAAGGAGCGCGAGGAGAGTGCAGTAATTGGGCAAAACGTACGTACGCCGAATTTCGGCAGCTAATGGAGATTTATTATACCTATACACTCTGGCAAAGTGCAGCTGCGAGTTGAGCGAACGGGTCGTGAGGCCCTGCTTTTCCCGGTTTTGCTCATCTTCCAGATATTCTGTAGCATAACGTAAATTATAACTCTTCACTATTCTTCTGTGGCTTAATCCATAATGCGTTGTTATTACCATTTTCGTTGGTTTCATTTAGTTCGTCATTCGTCCGAGTTGCTTTATTCTTAGAGTATATTGCTTATTGTCTTATTCATAGATTTGATTCCATTTGCAAAAGAATCTGGGCTTCTGAACGTGGAAAACAATTCTCAGGTCTGCAAGTGTCCAACTTGCCGGAATCTTACGCTGTTATTTTTGTAAGATTAGAAAGCTTTTGCTTTAGCTTTACCGAGACACGACAGTTTTTAAACTGATAACGGGTACGCATTTCGGGCGAAAACCGGTTCTTGCACCGAAAGCGATACGTCGCGTACGAAAGGGGTTAACGAAAATTGAATCGTCCCGGCGAAAAAGAGTGGAACAAATATCGAGGGCAGGCAAGCGGCTTGCCGACTTTTGACGTCGTTGTCCGCGTCGTCGTCCGCCTTAACGAAATTCCGTCGAACGATGAATAGCGACGGGCCGGAAGAAAGGAAGAGAAAAAATGAGAAGAGCGAAGGCCAGCGCCGAAACTATCTCATTATCCTCGGCCGGGCGAAAGTGCACCGCGGCGAGAGGGTATTAAAATAGTCGTCTGCTTCGGCGTATAATGATGACACACGCGGCCCAGGACAATGAGTTATGCAACCGCCGATGAGAGAGCGTTAATAAATGCCATCGTCGGAATAGGATTCGGTGGTGCACCTGTCCTCTATTCACTACCAGCCTCTAGTCGTTATGATTTCGCTTATGGAGAATCCGAAACAGTAATGTGCATAAATACACATACGCATAGTTACGGTATGTACGGTGCCGTAACGTAACATGCAAAACTCATTAATCAATTACATCAACCATGCGATAAATTTTATAGAAAAATGCGTCTGCCTGCAGAATTTTGTTTGCCGTGGCAGGAAAAGGTTGAAAGACATTCGACTCAAAGACTCCGATCGAGGACATTTCCCTCGGTCGCCGAATACTCTTCCACCCTCTTCCTCTTTTGCCGAAATTCCTCCTAAGACGGAAGTGCACGACTGAAACGCAGGGACAAGATAGATGTGCGTCACTTCCGGCCGCGACAGGGGGTGGCGTCTGCAGGGCGGCCACCCTCGTAGCGCCAACAAGGGTTCTCCCATTTTTGCAGAATATAATTACTCGATACCCGTGCACGTTCACTGAAACACGTGTTTATCTGTTTGCGTCGACGGCACGGTGGAGACAGCAAATTTGTCCCGCGGTAATAAATGAATCGTGCTGTCAAAAGTGGCGACAGTAGCGCAAGAGATTTGGACGACAGTTTGCGTTCATGAGAAAGTGCTCGAAATTATTGTTGATGAATAGTTCGATGTAGGAAACCTTTTTCCATAGGAATGCAATTATAAATTCGTTGATGGAAGTATAATTAAAGGCGTAGTTGGCAGTATAAATAACCAAACTGAACGACGGAAGACTTCTGTGTGTTGTCTTATTCCAGTGTGCTAATTTTGTCACCGCAGTAATGGCTCTTAAGATTAATTACCTTTATAATTAACGATTAGCTTTTCCAATATTTTCACCTTAATCACGTGATATGATCAAATGGGTTACTTACCTATTTGTTTAAATATTAGTGAATAACTGAAGTGCTCATGCTCGTGAAATGAATATTCCTTCAGACATACAACTTAGTCTTACAATTAGTCCTGTTAATTAAATAAATTGATTGTGATACTTGACAATTAATTTATTTTAATTGCATTTTGTATTTAAACAATATTAATGAGTATTCCAATCGATTCTCAGTACTACCTCATCACAGCCTAACAACCGTCATCAAACAATCGCTATCACTGAATCCATATCCAATTACCCTCTTACATTCGACAAGCTAATATAAAGCACCCTCACATAATACCGCGATCAGGACAAGATTCCAACTCAACGGCATCATTAACTCATCGAACTCACAGATTGTTACCGATGAAACAACGGCATGAGGAAGTTTTCATTAAAAGCGGCGACGATTAATCAGTGAACTCTGTTATTGATCATGAAACGACGCGGTTGATCCTGGCACGATCGTTTAGCCGACGATAACATTTACAACGACGCGACGTCGCGATATTAAATCGAAGCGGCTATGGAGAGACCAATGGAGGTGTGGTTCTGGTAATTCCGTTTCGTACTCCTAATTAAAGCGCAAAAAATGGGGCGAGGGCGTGGTGCACGATGGGTGCAGCCCCACCTTTCGAGAGGGGTATACGGTATATGCAACGGGAGAGTGGTGCAATCGGGCACAAAACAATGGCCACGAGCCTCGAGTAACGTACGTCCACGTATTGACGTTCGTACGCTCGCCGACCGTGTATGCACGTAGATACGTACGATGTCAGCCTCTTGTACAAAGGGTATGCGTGCGTGTTCGCGCGAATGTCAAATGATCCTGATCAATATCTCGAACCTTCGTTTGCGTAACGAGCAAAGTCACTCACCTGCCACGACAGGCAAGGAGGAAACGGAGAAATTGAAATGGCTTCGACGGGAGATGTCGATTGTCCGTCGTCAAACGTTTCGTTAGTGATGCGTGACGCGTCTCAGATCTGTTATCTCCGCATATTGTCGAGAAATGACGAAAAATTGATGGATCTGATCACTAACGTCCCTTGATCTTGCAAATTTTAATAAATAGTGGGGATGTGCCGTACTTATAATACAACAATTAATCATACCTATGTTGAAATAAATAAGAATAATATATCTATCCGTAACATGAAAGTATAACCATGCTCAGAATTAAACCTCTTTCCGTCCGTGTGCACTTAGCTACGTCAAAATAATTTAACAAATAACTAATGTCTCAGGTGAAGTAACCATGACCATCATCAAGGCGCACATGCATGAAAGGCTCCCGTAACTTTGATATCGCCGGTATTTATCATGCTTTCATCGACGCACACCTCCTCGACAACGACTTTCTTAAAAACAGGAAATGTGCCTATGAGAACTGAAACAGTTGATGGTATCTTCAAACGCTCTGATAAATGTAAAATGATCGTCTATTATCTTCGTCTCAGACCCCTCATGTGATCCTACGCTTCTCTTATATCCTTCCTCGTCCCTCTTTAATCTCCAGTCCAGTCGTTGCGCCTGCCACTTTTCGCAAGTTCGAAAAATTCCGTTCCGATTAAATCGCGCATCCATCCCAGCCGCGTTTTAGTCACGGACGCGGCCTCTTACCTGAATTATTGCGCGTGCGCATTGATGCGGATTCGCAACGCTGGCGAAGCAATGCACGCGCACATGGCGCAATAAGCGATCCTTGCGTTGCACGCAGTTGTCTGCCGTTTCATGCGCTGCGCGCTGCAACATCGTAGTGCATAATGTAACCTCGCGGGTCGCCAAGTTGTGGCGCGTTACGAGGGGAAGTAGGGGCTAGGAAAAGAGATAGAAGGAGATCTGAGGAGAGAGTGAGAGGGAAAGAGGCAGGGAAGGAGAGCGAGAGCAAGGCGATCCGATTATCCGGCGCGGCGTGTCGGTGAGAGATTTTCTCGGTAACGGCCAAGTCCTTGGACCTCGGAGTGGTCGCCTTGGGGTTCGAAACCCGCCCAGAGCGTGCACGCGATCTGTACGAACTGAGCTACTGCTCGTCCCGATCACGTTCGGCTGCCTTCGAGGCGGCAACTTTGAACGGATCGATGCGTGTCGCCGATTTCCCTCAACTGACACGTGGCAGCGTCATCATAAACTCTGACAGTCCTCAGCTATCATACCCGTATATTTTGCGAATGGGCCTTAGGATCTTTACTTCCATCGTTCGATGTCGCGAAATTGCTTTCCATCAATAAGATCACACGCCATTCCGTCTGTCTTTCGGTTGTTTCCATGGTAATTGCATTTTTCCCGTTTAAAAGTATTGCAGAGTGGAATTTTAATAAATATTGTAATGGCAAGTCATGAATCTGAATTGGAAAAAGCTTTGTACCTTATTGTATCTCTTAGTACTATTATCAAGTACTATTGACTCAAACACTAAAACACAATCGTATTACCTCGAAGTAGCTTGTCCGTATAAATTATATTTCGATACTTCGAATTCAAGAATACTTATATTGTATATCGCTACCAACATTACACTCAAAGTCAAGGTGCGAACGGTATCTCCGGGTTCTTTGAATGGATCTACAATCATGCGACACTCGCGATTTATCCTTCGGAGATGCGCGTCCACCTGTTGCACAGCCAACTAACAATCCTGAAACGTGGTTTCATCCTTCTCACCGTAACGTGATCGATAAATGATACGAAACGATATACAACGATAGCGCACCGCAACAGCGTGATTTAGCATAAATTAATTATGCATCGCGATCAATCTGCTCGCCTAATTGCACACGCATGGCTACCAAAAGAGTGAACAAGACATAAACACAAACCATGTACAGCGAGAAAGAAAAGACAAATCGTTCGTTCGAGTTTTTCTCGTAAATTAATGAACATGATCACAAAATGCGTGTGCGTAGTCAAGTTAAAGGAAAATCCTTGAAGTCGCACAAACATTCTTGAACTATTAACTAATCGATTCCAGGCACAGAAACGATGCAATTATGACTTTTCTTTCTCTGTGTGTTTTTTTTTTTTGTATGTCTGTTCATTTATTTGACTTGACTCTGTTTTTAGCTCAGTCTGCGCCCCAAGCGCGTCGCTGTGAAATCGGGCAAAGGTGGCTAAATGCCGATTTGCTATCGATCTGCATAATTACAGTATGTAAATTGTAGACCTCAGCAGTAGATAGATGTGTGTACGCTACCGATCGTAGTATTGACCATGATTACGGACCCATCATGACCGAATGTAAATCCACACTTTTGTCGCACGAAATAGTTGTTAATTTAGCTTTCTTCTTCAGTATTTTAAAAACAAACTGCTTATTAATCAAATCAATTCAAATTTTCTTTATTTATTCAGCATATCAATTTTCAAGTTCCTTGTTCCACAAGCAGTAGCCATTTTTCTGGGTTTTGAAACATATGTATACCAAGGGGGTCTCCCTGTTTAGGTATATTAAATAAGAAAGTATATATGTAGAAAATAGCATTTTGTCGATTTTTTTTCTGAGTTTATGCAAAATATTTAACCCGAGTAGCAATACTACTTGTTCGAAAATATGTTGTTAATTTGTATCTTCGTATCTACGAAAATTGGAGTGGAAATTTAAATTAAGTTATCAGTGGAAATATGACATGCTAATTTATTTCGTCACATTCAATAGGCAATTTATGATTTCAACGAATTGCGTGTCAAACGTTCGTGTTAATTAGTAACCAATCGCGGAAGTTCTGTTTCTTGCATGAATGACTTTAGAGGAATTGCATGAGTCAGACAATGTGAACAAGAAATGTGCAATACCGACGATGTAAACACATTAACGCATAATTATAAAGAGCTAGATTTAGAAACGGAGTGTCTGGTCTTCCATGGATTGCAATGTTAATCACTTCATAATGTTTGTATATCAGGAATATTGATCCTAATACGATATGATTTTATCATTTTGCAGAAATTCCAAGAAATATAGTTTTCATATAACTAATTACATTGTTTGGTTACGCGGAGTTGCTGGAATTTTTTTAATTCATGTAAATTTTTGGTAGTCCTGCACGACTATTATTCGGTATTGCCTTGTATATTATCAGCAATATCATTAGAAACATCGATCAAGATAAGATTAATTTCAGAGAATAATTGATACTCAATTAGATTGAAATAATAGCTATAATGAAGTATAAAATGCGTACTGATTATTCATTTTCATCAACTGCATCATTGAATGATCATTAAATCTTAAAAAAATCATAAAAGTTCTTTAGTAGGAGCCATTATACGTCAAAAAACATGGAATTAACATATAAAGTACTATTACTCAGAGAACGGTGTCTTCAAAATGACCGCTCTTTACTTAAAAAAAAAAAAAACATTTAGTCGAATATACGGACCATGTTACAGGTGGATCAGTATACAAATGCATTATAATGAAATTAAGTGGCTTTTTAGCAATTCTATACTTGCACCACTGGTTACGAAAAAGGAAAACGTCGTTCCGTTTCATCCCATGACCAGTAATTCCTGCCGACATTTGCATGCCTAATGTGCGCCAAAATTAATTGCGGGCTTTGTCGTATGCAGGAAATTAGGAGAGGTCATAAAGGCCGTCCGGCACGCCAGACATTAAAACTGCTATCGAGATTAGCCTTTGACGATATCGCGCGACAACTCTCGTCCAATTTCTTACCCACGACTCTTCTCTCGTTGATGTAGTCGGCGTTAATTCGCTGGCAAGATAACACACTTCGGGAAACGCAATTCCGCGAAAAGCCCGAAACATCCTTAATAGATTAATAAACATTTACTGTATACGGTAGTTACAATCATAATAGTGACTTTAAATCGAGTTAACTAAATTTGTCCACTGTGTTAATAGCATATTCGACATTTAGATCTTATCACTAAAATTTACATATTAGTTCGGCTATTACGTGATATTCAAAAATTCCCAGCTCAGTAAAATCTTGAACTTTAAAGATACTGTTTGTTCAGACAAAAGCGAAATAATACTAACACAGCGAAAATATAGTCACACAAATATTGTTATAATAAAATTAGTTGCAAAACTAATTACCGAAAACACAAGACAATCTGCTTGGAACCAGTCCAAAAAACATCGCCCGAAACATAAATTAGTTAAGAAGTGCACACTTGGATAGTTATAGCGGCAACTTAATGTGGGATAATCTCAACATTACGGATACTCTCGCCATTTAACTTCGCGAATGGCCATAGAGAGTTCAAAAAGTTCCACTACCAGAGACTATTAATTTTGAAAGATCTGCATCTACTCAATTGAAGATATAAGATTACTGAATGACACGTGGAAAATAATCCCATAGGAGGCTACTGCTATGTTACTACAAATGCGTGGAAGAACAACGGTCACGCTTGTAGCGAATCGCACAGAAATTACCGTCATGCTTGTGTAGCTGATTGAAAAAATCATCGTCTGAGGCCATGTGTAGAAATGTTTAGAACTAGCGAGAAAAGATATAGTCATTGCAACAGTACGCATATAAAGATAAATTGAAGGTAGTAAGTGGGTAAACCGAGATCATAAATTACAAAATGAACTCTAACAAATTGTACATTGCACTTAGCATTGCAATATTTTATGGCCAACTGACAACGTGGTGTCTACAACGAATTGCCCAACAGAATTCCATATTTACTCTGATAAACTATCAAACTTATTAATGCATCATTATTCGTTTACTAAACATCGTTACTTTACCGAAACGTTCTCTTTATCAAACGGAACTACAGAATCAGAGTTATAAATTATCAAATTTTCGTAACATTACAAATTTGATATTTATTATTGTCATTGCAATATCCGCTTACAATTACTAAATATAGTCCAAAGTCTCATCAGTAATTCTCATGGTAGACTTAAGTCCCCGATAATTCGATCGTATTAAGCAATTATTCTTACGGCAATTATCTACGATATACTCGATCATTCAGTTTCGGTAGTGTTACTGTTTTTAAGTAAGGAATAGTGTTCGCCCTTCCGTAACTTATCTCATGTTCTTGTACTTTCGACTACATATGGAAAATCTAAATATACGTATTATTACAAATGCGCACATATAATCTCAATTAACCTGATTCATGATCTTTTAGACACATTAAACAGACTGATCAAATCTCCCCGTCACCCGTGTATCGGCTAGAAAATATTTATAGATTTTGTAATTTTTTATTCTTCTGGCCATACTTTGTTCGCATCATAAAATTGGCCAACAATTTTCCGGTATGCGGGTGTAAGTACAATTTTTCAACCCTCCGCACAGTAGCATCTTCTACACACGGCGTCTCTTCTGCCGAAATGGTTAGAGGTACTTCTTGTTGCTTCCTTTTCCACACCCCACTTCTCGTCAAATGCGTTTTACTGCTTTACCGTTGCGCAAAAACGAGAACGCTCGGCAGGAGGACTTTCTCTCTTTCTCTGTCAGGGTAGATGATGGAGGTGATGAAGAAGTAAACGAAGAGAAGCAACAAGAGGCCAAGCGTAAGAAGGATGAAGAAGAAGAAGAGAAAGAAGTCTCGACGGAGTGAGACATAAACGATCTTCGCTCCTTCGCTTTACGGCCATTCACTAAACGCGACCGTCTTCTGTATTCCCGTATTCCTCTGCGTGTATGCATTCGTATATATGGATGCTTTTGCAGGAGTGAATCCGTGGAAATCCGACCCGGATTAACTTTCTAGATTATGTCAATTTTAGAGGGAGTCTGATTTGCAAGCCACGAAGATAGGGTGTATTGGGCAAATTTAACAAAAAGACGCGGTTGATCCAACTTCGTCTTATGATCATAGCGAAATCCGAAATAGGTGCTTTATGAAAACGATGATTGAGAACCATGTTCATTCTTTATGAAATCCCGGTGATATTTAAGTACTGACTGTAATGGCAAGTAGCTTTCAAATATGCATTAAAAAATATCATGAATTAAGTAACAACGTACTAAACAGTGCCTACAAGAGTCAATTATTAACTGTTATGAGCTCTGTAAAAGAACATTTAATGGCTATAAACCGGTCCATTAATAATAATCCGCTATCGTCCAGTAAAGCGCAATCAAGAAAATCATTAGTGTCTAATACTTACTAAAAAATGTTCTTCCGCGAGAAATAGTCTCCGGAGCTCTCGTAAAAATGAACCCGTTGACACGTTGATAATATGTTTCGACGATAGGTTCCTTCAAGGGCCCAAAGAGGACACAGGTCAATGTCTCAAAGTTCATGTCATGATAACGCCCAGACGAATTCAGTGATAAAAGTCTAAGGTCCTGAGGTTCCATCTATGCCATCGGCTGGAACCAATGTTACTCGAAACTCATCTATAGGGTTCATCAGATTTCAGTGATCAGAAGTGAATGTAAAACATGTGGTTTCTTTTTTATTTGTACGCAAAGTTGATATGAGCAATTTTCTACGCTTTAATTATATGGTATACCTTTGTACTATGACCAGTGAATAAATAATATTCCCTAAGAAATTATACGAACTCCGTGGGATGTTGTTTGATAGAGTTTTCCGACTCCCTTTTTTGAGGAAAATAATATTTGATGTTTATTTGATTCTCTTAAGTGATACACAATGAATGGTGAAGTCAAATAATACATTACAGTTTTTCTTGACAATGTACTTAAAAGCAGCAGCTTGCGAAAAAAAGTAACTAACTGAAACATCTGACGAGCAGTAGAGTATGAGTATAAAAATTTGTCATGCGAACATTTAGTTTTTTATTCAGCATAACACAAAATTCTCAACAAACTCTAAATGTTATTGCCAAAAACGGACGTCTCGTCTTAATTAGGTCTATTATCAGGGCCGCTCTTTTGTACCAGACACATTGGTCACGAGATAACATACGCTGTGCTCACGTTACCACCTCTTCTTTTCGTGTCCGTAAAATTTTACGTTATTTGTTTATCGTTTTTGTCCGCCATGTTACGTAAACAGTTACGAGCCATTCGACGACCTTTTGCGCTCCTATTATCGAACGAGTCTCTTATTCCCTTTATCTTCACGTCGCATAAGTCGAAGATTTTTTACCGCTATTAAATGGTACATTGCGCGTGGCAAAAAATCGGTTTCTCGCGGAAGAGAGCAAAGGTCGCGCAGTCAGATGTTTCCTGCAATAAAATTTATGTTTTTGGCAAATGCCTGTTTAAGAAAGAAGCGGTAGCAATGGCTGAAATGGAATTTGCTTTCGGACAGAACTTTGAAGTATCAATAAAATTTTATAGCAACTGGAAAAACAAGTAGGTGCGCACCGTTTTCAGAATTGTTGCGTTGACACCATATTAATGTTTTTACACCGAAAATACGTGCGTGAACATCAGTGCCATCAGTTAAGGAAGTCCTTATAATAAAACTGTGTTATTATGTTTAGGGGGATCATGTGATTATTTCCACATTAAAAATACCTCAAGTACAGAAAAAATGTCGTAACATCCTCTATTAATCAGCCTATACATCCAGCCTTCGCCAAAGATCACAGTACCCAGGAAAAAGTTCTAGAATCGTCGAACAGGTTCGAACACGAAACGCTGCACGACTCTCCTCATAATTACCGTTTACTTTCGAAGCGGAGGCACTTAAAATCGTTTCACCGCTCGCGAACGGAAGCAAACCAGATGAGTGAAAGGCGTCAAAAGGCGATGACAATAATAATAACGAATCGCGCCAACCTCTTCCAACGAAACCACACCGACCATTGACTAGTGCGATGGCAAATAGAGAGAGAGACCGAAAATATGACGAAACGGGAATGAGTAGTGATGGGATTAACATAAATGTCATTTGTTTTCATACCATAATTTTCATATATCTTCCCATTGCAAACTGTGCACATTCATTATCTGAGCTGAATTGTAGCGATGCAACAAGGCCCTGGCGACACACATGACTTCATAGCACTCCTCCAGGAAATATTTCTGTTGACATCTTAACAAACCTAGTAACTATTAACTTTACATTCGAACGGCGCCACAAACGAGTTGCGTCGATACCAAGGACTTTTCATCGTTGAAACCTGTTTGATTCCACGACAAGATTCTTCGGAAATCATACGTACTGATCTTATTAACTATGCCATCAGATTAGTCCCATCACTAGGAATGGGCGTACTGAAAGAGAGAAACATATGACCATAGTGAATGAATGAGAGAGGAAACGAAGCGAAAGCGAAGAAAATGACGATGGCAACGATGGTTGTAGTGGTTGTAGCGATGGCGAAGAAAGGGGACGAGAAATTGGGGGATGAGGGGATACAGATCGCTGCACGCGCCTGTGGCGAACGTGATGATTGGCTCCCGAAAACCGAACAGGTAGACATTAGGGCCCTCTCGGCCTCCAGGTGTGCAGATCGGCCGAGATAAAGCCCGGAGGTCGATTAACCTTTCGCGCGAGAAGAAAAATACGGCTGCCGAAATTGCGCCGACGGCCACCGGACGTTAGCGCGAACGGGGGGCGGCAAAAAAGTTCACCGGCAGTGACGGAGAAGGGGGTGGGAAGGACAAGAAGGGGCGGTTTACTTACCGCGACAATAAGTCCTTGCGAAATTAATGTCGTCGGTCAGTAATAACGTTTGACAATATTTAATCCAATTAACGATTAACGATAACGACCAAAATCCTAATTATCAAGACTTAATAGCTACATCTTTATCATTTTCTTTTTATATGTATGATACATATTTTCTATGAAAGCTTGCCGTTCTTTTTAGATGAAGATAGGTTGTGTTTTTGAATTTTGTTTCCGTGTCTGATACTATTGGCTATTGCTTGATTCAGCTAGTATGATGCATATTAAATAAAGGTGATTTTTGTACGCTAGGAACAATGTAATGACCATACATCTTGTATTACTTTATTGCACAATATAGTACGGCGTAGTAGCAATTACCAAAATTTCGGAAAAACCATAACCTCGATCGGTACGGAGCGCAAGGCCCGAAAGCGATCGTTCGTTAAATCCAGGAACTCATTTCTCGAATGTAAGAAGCGAGACAGGCTTCTCGGAAGCAGGATCGTTTTGAAATTGGAGGTGAACAATGTTGCGTGGTACGCTGTTGCAAGAGAGAATATAAAACGGCGACATGAGCGTGCAACCAGAGATGAGCTATTCAGGCGCTGATGTGGACGTTCCCGTAGCTTGAACGAAACAGGTGAGGAGAAAGGAGGGACGTGAAAAGGTGCACATGAAAGCAAGTAGAAACACAGTAAACGAGTAAGAGATGGAAAATGAAGAGAAAATTAGCAAAAGACGAAAAGAGACACGGGGAATAACCAAACGAGCCGAAGAGAAAACAGAAACCACGAATATATGTAAGAGGAGTTGAGATGAAAGATGAAAAGGGAAAGACATAATGTACGAAGGTGACAAAGAACGCGAAAAAGAAAATGGAGAAGGACTGAAAGCACGAGGGAAGGAAAGAAAAGACGGAGTTTACAAAAGTGGAAAAGAGATACAGATAAAATAAGCAAACGAGAAAAAGGGAAAACCAAAGCCAAAGAGGACGAGTAAGAGTGTAAAGCGCAGGGAAAAGAGATGGAGAGAGAGTCAGAGAGAGGAAGAGAAGGGGAGAGAGAGAGGTCCATTCACCGGAGGTAATGAGGTCCTCGCCACCAGGAGGCATGAATGAACTCTGGAAAGAGGCGAGAGCGTGAGGTGGAACGAGAAAGAAGCGAGACCATGAGAGAGCGAGTCGAAAGAAAGGAAGGGAGGAAGAGGGAAAGTAAGATGAATCTCCCTGCAGGATATTGGAAATACTTGAGGGCTGTTGAACACGGGACCATTTAGGGGCCACACTACTATTATAATCGAGTTCGACACGAGGAGTACGCAATAAAACGATTCACTTGGGAACCTAGGCCGCTGATCTGCCTTCACTGCTCTGTCTTACTTTCTCTTCATAATCTTTCCTACTACATCTTTATCTATTTACTCACCGACCTTCTTTGTTAATCTACCGATTAATATGCTACGTGCGGGGAGTCGAATTAATCGTTCCGCGTATCTGGAAGAAAGTGGTTTCAGATGGTTATCTAGAGGAATTTTTGTTATCGCGAATGCTGTATGGTACTCTCTTATGGTAGAACTTGAATTTATAACAATACTCAACTACGATCGTCAACATATTACTTAATTTGTTCTCTTAAGCGGATGTTAAAATGTTGATGTGTATGCCTATATACACACCTACAGTATTTACCTATACACCATAATAGAAGCTTATCTTTACATGTAAACGTTGGCTTATTGATGCAAGTTGTATTCGTCCATAAAAATGCATACATCGTATACTCGTCACACACTTCGATCGCTCAATAGGTACCTCACCATTTTCCGCGATTGTTCGTTGAGCATTGACGAAAGACACTTCTTCTTCCCGATTTGGTGCCAGATAGTCTGGCTGCTATTTTTTGCGTCATTTCTCGACGTCATCGGCAGATACACCCCTAACCGCAACCAGAATTCGTGTCATGTCTCTTCTGGCTTGCTGCCTCCTGTCTCATCCCCTTTGCAACTATCTTTCCTTTCTCTTTTTCTCTGATTCCTCACCGACTCCAACTCCGTTACCGAAGCGTTGTCATCTGTGTCGCCAAAATTTCTCTTTTCCACCACCTTACGCGAGTCACATCGAGGAATCGCAATCTGACAGGTTCTGATTAATACAACCCTTAATGTCAAGCCACCCCCGCTGAAGGCAGCGGCGGCCGGAAGAGGGTTGCCAGTTGGGATTCCGCGAAAAGCAGAGGCCAAGCGCGACTGGCTGATAGCTGGTGAACAATGACGCTTGAGATCGATATCACTATGGAACCCCTTTCCGTGATCAAGCATTTTCCTGTTTAGGGTGACACATAGAAGTTGTGAAAGCGGTGAAATTAGCTGTATAAGCGAACCTTTCGATGCGTTGTATGGAAGAATTAAATAATTAACAATAACCTTTCGTTATTAAAACGTACATTTCTTATGCTCGGCTAAGAGACACAATTCGAGCAGCAGCCCGTGTCGTTTGACCGATAAGTTTGGCACGTGCGTGCCGTTCCCGATTCCTTCTCGTTCTGGGAACATATCGAGAGATTCTTTATCATCTCTCGTTCGTATATTCGGCACCTCACGACACTGACTGGGCTATCGCCGGTTGCTCTTCATACGATAACGAACCACCCAGCCATGTCAACTAATCTTGTTTTTGTCACTAGTTAGACTAATCCAGATACCCGTAGGATGAACTACTCTCGAAATGCGTTCAAACGAAACAAACACTGACGCGGTTAAATACGCCTGATCAAATTTAAATGTCAGATTGTACTAGTGCATCTGCTCACCGGTGTGAAACGTTGACCACCCACTGCAACGAATATATCCCAGTACATCTAGTAAAGAAAATCCACGACGATTAATGAGGTCGCTATCCTGGGTGAGTGTACAATCGCAGGCGCAGCCAGTTTTTTTTATGATTTCTATATGTTCTCCCGGCAAAAGCAGCCTTGCGAAGGCCGGCAATTTCCGCGTTCGACGATCGCGGCGACGCACGCGAACGGGTCGTCGGCGAAATTCGACGAAAAGACGTTTAACCCTTGCACCCCGGACGCTGATTGTGCCACGAGTTGCATTATGAAGATTGGCTGTGCGAAGCGTTGTTGCAGATCAATTTATCGCCGTAAATACTTTACGTTATCGCATCGTTTTGGATAGACATTTACCTTCGTCTTGTTGGAAATGCTGTTTTTAGAAACTGGACAATTGATATGCAGTTATTTATGGGTACGTTTAATAGGTACGATTTATGTTTCCTTTTTTGCTGCGAGTCAATATTGTCGTAAGATAAATTTCATGTTTGAAATGTGCAAAAATATAACCAGATGTCTTCTATCGTATTGATGTAAATCATAATTTTATAAAACTTTAATAATAATTGTAACATATCTGACACATACTATATACACACCGGATATAAATTATTTTCACTTCCACCGTCTAATAATACACGTCGCTGCATGTTAATAGTCTGACATGTCCTAACACTTATCAATGATTAATACCTTGTCCAAGTAAAAACTTAGAGCAGCACATAAAATGTTCGATCCATGACCACCGATATCTGAACCATCACTTATAATCACTCATTTCGGCATATTACTCTCACGTTACGCTGTCCGACGTAAAAAAAGGAATAAGATCGGCCAGGTTAAACGTTTCGAATGGCCATTAACTCTCGACTCGGCATTATCCGTCGAAAAAAATTTCACCCGCCTAAGGTCCCACGGGTGATGGAAAAAAGGCCGCGAAGAATGGTATCGAGTTTCCATGCCGTGTAATCGTGAATCACCAGCCGAAAGGCCAGACAGTTATCGCACGGCGACCAGTACAAAATACGCGATAACGTTGGAACGGTCCACTCGCGTAATACAAGTGGGCCAATTCCAATGTTCCAATCATTGACCCTAAAAATCCAACGAGGTTTGGGGTGAACAGCGGTAGGAGATAGATGAGAATTCTTCCTTCTCCACAAGCGATGGCCTTGACGATAGCTTGCAAGTGGTGGATCGTCCCCGGAATGCGTGAAATTCATTTTGGTTATCACGTGCTTCAACATTTCGCAGTATAAAGTTGCGCGGCTTGGCCTTGAGACGGCAGATTGACATATTTTCATAACATTTTGTTTCCAACCCAGAGACTTCCAAGTGCCCAAACGATTGTAGAATACATTTCCGCAAATACGAAAAAGCGCTACGAACCATCGCAGTCCATAAATCTGTCGAATCTCATAATTGAATAGTTGAGAGAACGTTTGAAAGTGGGTTTGTATAATCTGGTAAAAATGTACCTTACGCCCTCTTCTAGCTGAACCGCGTCCTGTTTCGGAAATCAATGTTCTCTAAAATGATTCCACCTAGTCGGTGAACGACAAAGCTGAAGAGGTCCCCGTCATTCCTCCGAGATCCATCGGCAGTGCCGGGACTTTGAGGCGAGGGGGAGGCGGGCTATCGCATTATGGTGCCAAAAGAGTAACAGAGACGAGCGGATTGGAGGGGGACCGGGAATGAGAAGGACAAGAAGGAAGGAGGGGGTGGTTAGTCGAGGGGGTCCATGGCATTAGTATAGCACGCCGGAATAATTGGGTACAGTCTGGCCGGCTACCGTACGTAGCGTCGGCTCCTTTCAAGCGGCAGAACGCCTCCTCCTCATTCTCCATCTCATTCCCTCTTCTCCTTACTCGTCCTCCGCCTCTTCCTTTCGTCCTCCTGATCGTGCGGTGCGCGCCGGCAAAAAGATCAGCGCGATCGACGAAAAAGAGAGCAGAAGAAGGGGACTACTGGACGGAGTATATGAACGAGGGAGATGAAAACGGAGACGAACGCAGCGTGCGCGTAAGAGAAAGAAGTAAAGAGGCGGAGGGAGACAGAGAAGAACGAAGAAGAGGACCACTGAAGAAGAAGAAGAGGACCAAGAGCACACGATTCCTACTGGAAACAGGAGCAAAAGACCGGGCGCACCGGCAACGATCGCGCGAAGGATCGAGAGAGAGAATGGAAGAGAGGAGCAACGAGACTTGGGGAGGGTAGAACAAAAGCAACGAGAGCCTCGCAAAACAACTGACGAGTCCGAGAAGGGGGAGAGTCATAACTGTCTCGATGCCCAGTGGCGCGGATGTCCTGCAAATACGAGCTAAACCTCCCCTCCTCATCCCTCGCGATCCCTTTCGTCCTTCTCATTCCAACGTTCGACCTTCTTGCTGTTTCTCTCTCTCTTACTCTTCCGGCGAGGTTATCCTTTTCCTATACCGCTTCTTCTTAGCTTCCTCCGCCACCCTTGCGAAGCTGCTGAAGCCGCTGTTGGTGTTTCTGTCTCTAACACCGCCGTTGCTACTGTGGGGGCTGAGCGAATACCGGTTTTCCTCGCTCTTCTAGAGAGTGAACGCACAGACTGCGACTTTGTTCTGACTTTCCTCGCTTTCTCCGTTGTGCTCGTCTTTTGTCGGAACTTCGCTCGCATTCTTTGCCGCGATCACGTTTCTTTGAGACCTCACTTCCTTCTCTAGTGTATTCTCCTTTTTTCAATCTTTCCTTCCTTTCTCTCGCGTGTTTCTCGCACTTTGGGACTTTCTCCACTTTCTCTCCTACGTTCTGCCTCATTCAGATTTTCATTCAGTTCCCTGGTATTTGTTGTTTTAATTTCAAATTTATCATAGTTTCCGCTGTTAATTCTTATGTTTATGTTATTTCTTAACATCCTACGTTACGTTTGTTCTCTACGGTAACGTACGTTCTAATTCAGTAACGCAGGGCAATTTTTTTGCGGGTTATTTAGGCCACGCGAAAAATCACGTATCCGACTTAACTCTATAGATGGAAATTTACCCGACTCGATGATCGTAAGTGCTCGGACACCTCTAATTACAAGAAAAAAAATGGACATCGTGAGAAACAATTTGCTGGGCACGAAAGCTTGAGAGTTCTGGCGCCGCGCGTAGCTACGCCGTTGCATTTTAAATAGCTTGTTTTATGCGACCCGAAATGAACTCGAAAAAATCAGCGGAGCCCTTCTTAATGGAGTCGTAACTTCTGGGATGCAGCGGCACCAACGGCGCATCACCGGCCGTAACTGCATCTCTCAGGGCGCATCTTTCTCCTCCAGTAGCGTGCGCCTTGGTTAAAGGGCCCTTCTGCGTCCTTCTCCATTTCACTTCTCTTTTTCCCTTTCTCTCCTTCGACCTCTTCCTCTTCTGACAATCTCGCTTACTCATTCCGGCTCGCGTTATGTCTCTCCGCAAGACACGAGTGGACCGCGAACAATACCGGTCACTGTTTCTGCTACAAGACCAACTCGGGAGAAGCAGGAATTCTTGCTCGTCTCGCTCTTATTAGCTTTTATTCGCTCTTATTTCACGCAGACTCTGTACGCGAAAATTTTGCCAACGTAACGCGCTCGTATACACTTTATTAGCTCTTATTCGTTTAGATTCGCTGCTGTTACTTTTCGTTCACTCGGTTGTCTTTGGCATTCACTTCCATTCGATTTTATCTTGTGACATATTTTATAGACAAACATTTTGGCAAAGAAACAATTATTATGTAATACAGGAAATTTGGTGGAATCTTTGAGGGTTTACAAACGTCTCGTTCAAACTTGCGGCAGTCCAAACTTCTCTGATAGTCTTTTTTTTATTGCACATTTTTAATCGACATGTACAATTAACGTGCCTGGACTTATTCAGTAGTCTTTATATATTCGTGAATATCAGTTTTGAGATTAAATTACGCAAGTTTAAGACAGTTTGCATAAGCGATGACTGGTATCTGTGCCTAATATGACACGAAATGGAAGAAATCTTGTTTCGCATATTTTGAGTAGCTTATCGAAATTTTAATTTAAGCAAATGTTGTGAATGCAGTTAAGATAAATTAACACGGAGTGCCTTACGAAACTGATGAAACGTTTAATTTGATTGTCTACATCATTTGATGCGGATGTGATATTCAGTTATAAGTATGTTCACATATACATAAATGCCAGTGTACGAAAAGTGTTGAAACTAAAATGTACTTGTAAGAGTGAAATTATTATTTCGTCGTTTATACTTGCTTACGCGCCATTAATGCGTTTGAGGTATTAAATTACCTTTGGCAAAATTAGAATACGTGATAAACTGAACATTCCTTCCTTAACCAAATTTTATATTACATTCTAATGTTCTCAAACAATTAACACTTGCGGATGCACATACAACATACGTAAAAAATTATTACGAACTTTGCTATGCACTTACTTGAATACGTTAGCGCGATGTACAATATTTAATGCTTACCAAGCGATCGACCGGCTCCGAGAACAACAAAAGATGTAATTAATGATCGGCGATATCCTTGGACCCACAGATAGCTAAAGGTTAATTCGACAGTGGAAACCAGTTTTGCATTATGTCTCGTCGAGATACGAATTCTCCAAGCCTTCCTTCGACGTGGAGACAAAAAAAGAACTGACGTGCAACCCAGTGATTTAACAAACTGGAATTTTCCAAATACTGTAACCACTATTTTTGATCAGCCTGTGATCTCGCTTCCTTGTTCCACTGGTGGTACCGTATACTTTTCCTCTTACAAGATTAGCGCATTTCTTACTCATTTCTGTGTTAGATCTTACTTGTCCTGCGTTGAATCTATTTCACATAGCTATTGTCCAGCAAGGGAATATCATGTTTTCGGGAATGACTGATAAATTGTTGTAGACATTTCTGTTTTTTTTTTCAAACAGAATATGTTCGTTTATTGATGCCTGGTAGGAATTTAGATGCGAAAGAGTTTTGAGCGGACTAATTTACGTACATTTATGTTACATGCATTACGCAATTTGTTAGAAAACGTTTATATAATATTTAATTATCAAATGACTATTTATGAAACATTGTGCTTTAAAGGAAAGTTAGTAAGAGCGCTATTCTCTGCTTTCAATATCGGTGGTATTGAACGTGGTAATTGATCGTTCTATAATAGAATACGGGACCGAAGAGTTGACTTGACTTCGTTCAACATGCACTCTGCACACGTGTACGATAGGAGCGAAAGTATCGGGCGACCTGACTTCCTCCCGAACGAGATATAATTATTTCCTGCGCAATTAACCAGCAACACAGTTCGGCAATAAAGCAGAAAGTATCGACATCGACCAAATTTAACTAAAGATTTTTTTGCACTACAGTAACAGGAATTTTTCTTTCCGGTCTCCGAATTTCAGAGTTCCTAGGGACCTTTTGGAATAGCCCTTATGGTATATTCAACCATAATTCCAAATGTCATGCTTTTATAGATAAGCATACAATTATTTGGACATCCCCAGCTATGCCACTGCACTATTAAATTGGCTAAGCATAAAACCGAGTGCTGTACTGTCTTTCTCTTTTTATCCTTTTTCCCTATCACTCCTCTCCTCTGTCCCTGCAAGCGGCGTCCACTTACATTTTACAACGGCAAAAAAAGCCGCAAGGAAGTGTAGAAAAACCATCGTAAACGAGCTCTAATATTAGCACCTGTATCGGTTTTCCGCGGAACCGCATCGGCGAGGAACAAAAAGTAGAAGAGAAGGCAAGGGAAAGGGAGCTGGAAAAAGAAAAGTGTAAGGGCTGGCTGTCGGTGAGGCAAAGCAAAAGGGCGGCGACAAAGTGTAACGCCAACGAAGGAGGTCGTTGGTACGTGCTCGGCGAAAAAATAACGAGCGGCTGCCTCCTACGACCTTTGGCACGAGGAAGGGCGGGAAAAAGGCAACGGGCAAGTGTGGCGAAGAAAATAGGAAAAGTAGAGCTGTGAGGGAAAACTGGACGGACGGGGTTCATAGAGAGGCTCAAAGTGAAATGCGGAAGATTCGCAGAGGGGTACGAGGGGAGCTGGCTATAGAAAATTTAGAGAATAATCCCGAAGGTAAAATGTGCAAGCATGTGCAGTGTTGTCGCGCAATTCCAAAGGTTGTCGAATGTGGAAAACGTAGTTGCTTCTAACGGAGGATGATACACTTAGTTAACAGTACGTTTATCCGAAAATTTGGAGAAATATCTTAACGAAGATCCAGAATATATTCCAGTGACAATGTTGATGAACGAAGCAAACAGAACTACTTCGGGGCATGTGAAGCCCTCGAAAGCCGAGGAACGTGTGCGCCACGCAGGCGAATCTCATTGGCGCAGCTACTAGCGTCGCGCCACGGCGAAACTCAGAACTGTTTTGACACTCCCCGCCGGAGCTTCGATGGTACACACAGGACGCGAGCATCTTTATTTCGCGGATAGTGTGAGAAAAAGAAAGAGAGAGTCCCATAAGTGTGGGCTCGAGTGCCGACTAAAGTATTCGCTGCTTTTATACTATTTAGTGTATAATTGATAAGTGAAACGAAGAAAAAGCTGTCGAAGCGTTATGCCGAAAAAAACTGTATTAGTCTGCAGAACGTAACATCAGTTTAACATCGAAATAGAGTCTTCGAAATAACATAATCGCTGGGCTTTTTGTGTATTCGTTCACACCGTGATAATTAATGTAAAAATTCGATGAATCTCTTTCTTTTCGAACCACCAAATAATGTAAGAATAGAGCGTCAACTTAAATTCGCCTTTCAATCTTGCCCGTCTACCTCCCGCGAGTTACATGTTAATGCCACGTCCGCGATAATGATTTTTTATCCGCGACGTGCTCCTTTCTACCCAGACAGGAGCATGTGGCCACCATTAACGCTAATCAAAAGATCCCAAGTACGTTATAAACTTTTTGAAGGTACAGAGTTACGATCCAGGAAAGTTACGATCAAAATGCAGTTACGATCAAGGAAAATTATACACGCTCGTCCGCGCTCTGTAATTATATCCCAAACGAGATTCCGCCAGCCCTTGAATGAGCTATTACCTACTCTACGCCGCTTCTGGTATTTTCGTCGGACCGACGGACGGCGCGAGATTTTGACCGTCGCTTCTCTTACTTTGCATTCATTCGCGATAACTATGTCCAAAGGCAAAATTATTCCTCCGGCATTATGTATGTAGTAATTAGAATATTCAATTATGAAAACCTGTTAACAAGAGTATAATTAAATCACGCTGGTCTCAAATATAAAATCAATGTTATGTTCAACAATGTGTGATAGCCGTAAAATGTCCAGAAAGGTACAGGCAGTATCGATTGCAACACTTGAAATAAACTAAGTGCTATTTACGAATAATCAATTACTAAATTAAAAGTTCATATAAAAAATGTTAATTGATTACTGAGTCGATACATGGGTCAGTATACTTTTTTTCACGCGTAATTCAATTATTTCTATATGAAATTCTCTATGGAAATTCGACTTTATGAAAAGAATAGTATTACGTAAAAGAGATATATTTCTATATTCGATCAATTTCAATATATTTTGATAAAGAGATATATTCATTTTCTATTCATTCAACCTTTCACATAGAATCTCTCTATTAACGGTTGTGTGCCATAATGCTCGCTGCCGTCTCGACGTCAATTCCGCGACAGTGAAAATGTCCACGATCGACTTAATTTCTCTGTCACCTCTTAACGAATGACTTTTACGCCCGGCAAATGATACGCTCCGCCGCTTTACAACGTTCGTTCCACGCGGTCGGAGGGAAAGAAAATCAAAGTCCAGCCGCGACTTTAACCCCTTGATCGCGCTAGAAAGAAGGAGACGAGAGAAAGAAAGAGAGGGACACTTTCCTTCTGCGGTGTATCGTTACAATCTCGCAACAATTTACTCTCGCGCACGCTCGCGCGAGACAATGATTGATGTAACGCTGCTCATACATCATGGCGCTCGGCGCAAATTAGAATGTCCTTAACTATACCGCGGTGCGACGTTACACTGAATTGCGGCGACATCCTAAATCCAAACAGGAATGCCTCCTGTAATGGAACTGATGATAATGAAGGAGTTGGGGGTAGATCGTGAAACAATTCTCGTGCACGTTGAACGGTCGCGGGAAATGTGATTTACTTGGATTGAATGTTTTAAGAGAGAAAGGAATTGAGAGTAATCTGAAGTATAATAATCTAACTGAACTGTAAAAGGCAGTTTACAGTATATTTCATTAAAGAATTGTGAGAAGAAATTTGTTTGACCTCTTACATTGATAACAATCCAAGCATATAAGATGTCATTTCTGTGCAATATTGTACTTTAGATGGAAACGTTAGTTGAGAAGGTATTTTGATATTTAAACGGAATCACTCTATATTGTAAAACTACTGATTGTGATGCCGGTGCAAATCGTTCGTAAAATCGAGTTCGAACATTCTTATCGCTTAAACAAAGTCACATCTACTTGCTGATCAACCTTCGTGTTCAATAATTCAATACACAAATTCCACTGACACCTGAAGCAAGCACAAAGTACACGTACCTCTCAAACTATCTTCGAAAGTCCGTGACCGAAAGGGGAAATAAAGGAAGTAACCAGGACGAACAGCGCATGCGAACGGGAGATAAGGCCGAAGTAGCCGTATCTCCATTTACAAGCTGTGCATGCTCGCTTATCAGCGGATATCGGATCTGCTAAATCTCGCATTCTTATCTGTAATCTTAACAACTCTCGGCGAGACGGGAGGATGGGTCGCGATCCGCGGGTGAGCACGAATACCTGGCGGAGTTTTACCTGGACACGAAGAACTTCTCTTCCTCGTGGCTCGTCGTGGTCCACGCTCTCTGTGTACGCGGTTAGGTAAAGCAGATGCCACAGCGAAGATTACGCCCGGGGGAGCCTACTTCGGTCTGACACTTAACAGGGCCCAATTAAAGCCATTACACGATTAATTATCTAATTAATTTATACCTAACCGACCGGGGCAGAATTATACCGGGATGCCCAATCGGCGACACACCTTTGCGGTTGGAGAACGAACCATTCGATGTAAAGCCGTCGAGGCGGACGGGAATTTCAATAGGCAAAATCAAGTGATGTTGAACAGAATCCTGAGTTATACAGGGATGACGGCTGTGGTCATTCTAACACTTCGAAAAATGCCTCAAGCCTGTATGGCATGATTAAGGAAATGTTTGATCTGTATTTAAATATTTTCGTAAGCACTTATCAATAACTTGATAATTAATTATTATTTGACTTTGTAATATTCAGAAACACGTAATTATGCGTCCGTAGTCCTTTCGTTAAATTCCAAATTACATGATAGTATTGACTAGATTGAATAACTACTGCAAACGTGATTAAAACAAATGTCATCAATTTCAACGTGAAAAAGTAGTTAAAAGTAACATGCACGGGAGCGTACCTACATCGTACGTCGCTGCCGAATTGTTCGAAAATGACAGCGCTGCCAATGGACTACATACAAATGAGCAACGATCACTGGGAAATTCAAACGTTCTCAAACGCTCGTCGTAATTAGAATGGGTCGAGAAAAATTCCGACTACATTTCACGGCTGTCAGGTTCCGCCATTCTCGCAGTACTACATTCGCTGACTTTAACCGAACCGCGTTGCAATTACTATGGAAATTACCGACGAATTCTGCGAAAAGAGAGAAAACGCTGGAAAGAATGTTTCCGATCCTTGACATGAAATGCACTTACGTTTGGACTCGAAGTAGCGCAACAGTTGCAATTTAAAGTTCCATACTGTGCAGGACACACACGAACATTGCGATTTAAAGTACTGCAACATATCCAGCGGCAGAATGACTACGTAATCTTGTGGGCGGAGTTGATGTTTTATGGATTTTATGTAGCAATCTCTAAGAAGTACAAATTCGTAATGGAGGAATAAAAATGCATGACAAGAATTACTCCCACCAACTACACTGCGTGTAAATTACAAAGCGAAATCTTATTTTGATCCAATTTGGTATTTATACAATAGAGCGTAACTCTGTCAATGATTCTCACCGTCAAAATTTAACGATGCGTTTAGAGCGTCATTATACGAACGCTACCTTTTTCTTGCGCCGTTATAACGAGCAATAGTGCGGATTTCCCGCCGGTGTAAAGAAAAATCTATAGGGATTTGAGGCGAATGACAGGGAGGGTCCGTTGAACAAACATCGTAGACACCTGATGTTTATTCATAGGTGTTTCGCTCCTGCATCAGCCAATTCTACTCGGCATTGTTTGCAGTCGGATCCCACGATGTATCAAACGCCGTATGTACAACGTACATACACGCGTGTCCGTTTCTCGCGCGGCGTGGGAGGAAACTGCGAGGTGGCAATTGCGCGCCGTCCTGCTGAAACGATTATGAATTTATCGGCAGACGCGTTATGTGATCATTCTGCCATCTGCATCTGTGTCTCCATTCAGAGATATTTTTTATGCACTACCAGTATCCGTGAGAACAGGGTTATGATAGTTCCGTCACTAAATGACTGTCTTTCGAGCTGCGCATTTAATATAGACGAGTAAAAAAATTCTTCATCGTTAAGATTGAGATCAACAGCCGCTTAAACATCGTTAACAAACCATGCGAGTCATCATAATTTACGCGAAATGCTTGGTACATACTCCTAGCTCGGAACGTAGACTTGGAAAAGTCTCGATTACGTCCATAAAAATTGGCCAAAGGTGCAATGCACGGCGAATCTCTCGTTTTGCCTGTACATTGGAACAACACCCCTGTCAACGACCGGAGTCGGATCGCACGGCGACGAGTTCGCGAAGCCATTCTTCCCGCGTTTCCGTCCATCAATCCTAGACTCGTCGTGTGGCTAAGAAACGCGCGCGGAATATCGCGACGTTTCATCTCTCTCGCGATACGCGCCCCGGCAAGTTTCTTCTTTCCCTTACGAGCTGGCGACCGACTAGATTCTCTGTTATACGATCCACCCGCACGCACGCACTCACCCTCCCCTTTTTGCGGCGAAACGCACGCACACATGGACCGACACACCCACGCGAACGCTAGCATGTAGCCGAGTCGCGAGCTATTGACCGGCTCTAATGAGCCTCGTGGACTGCATTCGAATTATTTTCCGCGGCTTCTATGCGCTCGTCTTTCTGCTCCTGTTCTCCAATCTCTCACGCTTTCTGTTTTCTCTTTTTACTTATTATTGCTCGATGGACTTCTTCTAAGAATATCAGTAACATGAAGTAAGCAGTTTATATGTCTACATTTCAATTTTTCGATATGTCGGAACGTTACTGTTCTGCTTTTTGTGACGATGACAACTACTGAAAGGCATAGAGGAAGCGAATGTTGTAGTTCGCCATATAATTTTTTCGCAAAGGAGTACCCATACGGGCATTGCTTAATGATATTATTAGTAATTGTTTAACTGTTTTCTTTAAATATTATTGCGGTTACAGTGCTGTTAGCTGTGGGTATATTGCGACTGTTCAATTTTGTGTAAATTGATGAAACAAGATACGCGCTTTGCTGCGAAGGGAGTAATTTGACGTGAAAAAATATATCAGAGCTACGGAATAAAAGTGTGCCTCACTTCGGTCGCACACTTTGTAGTTCGCCGAGGCGGTTCGCGTGTCTCAAGAGGACAGAGATAATATAATCGTCGAGCGAACGTATACTACACGAGCTGAGTACGCGTTGTTACGAAACTCCTGCCGTTCCGAATGAGTTTGACGTTGACAGAGTTCGCAGGGCAATGGGCGAACGTTGAATGGGAAACGAAAGCGAACGATCGAGTTGTTACGAATAAACATTCTGTCACAAAGAAACCGTTTGTTTGAACATTGACATTTATTTTTAAATTCTGATGTTGCTCCATTTTTTACAAATACGTGAAAAATTTCCAAGTACAAAATTAAAATTATTAATGGTAAAATTTGATTTGGGCGTTATAAAGAATGATTAGGCATAAATGTCAGATGATTTAACTAATTAACATTATTTACATGGGACAAACTTTGAATAAATAATTATAGTCAATGTCAATTTCCTTCAAAATGTCTGCTGTTGAACTATCATTACTACTAGTCTCTGCCTTTAGATAGTCGTTTCCGAAAATTGAGCAGTGCTGATTATCATAATGCCTTCTTATTGAAAGTCTTACAAATGTTAACACTTATATACTCAATGAGCTACCTTCGTCACCACTAGGGTTTTGTCTTTTGAGGTAAGAATATATCGAATCATTAATTAAATGTAAGTGCGGGTATAAATGAAGTAAACTAATCTTAATCGTTATTTTGTTGTACGACATCGGTACTTTGTACTTGATTCACTATGCGGTTTTTACGTTACGTGTCACAGCAGAAACTGTCGTTTTAGGCAGAAACAGCTTACTTGTTCCTTTACTACGCGGCTTTCAACTTTTCGTATTATAGAAGGAACTGCCGCTTTTAGTTAGGGACAACTTGCTTGTTCCTTTCCTCTGTTACTCGATCATGCAACTTGGCGCCTGCCTCACTTTACTTCTTTTCACTTTTCATGTTACAGAAAGAATTGCCGTTTTTGGCTAGGGTCACTTTACTTTGTCAGCCATTATGCATTTTCTCCCTTACTAGTTCCCTTATACGCTCATCACTAAACGATCTGCGCAACCCAACTTGCTATTTCGCAACGCGTATGCAAACTCTCTGGAACAATACATTACGAGCATTGGTCAAATGTTCATAATTTACACGAAAGTGTTGGAGTAATCATATTATATAATCTGTTTTACATAACACGTTTATGGTATACGTTGTAAACATATTATATACCTCGCATGTGACGTTTTGTGGGCTTTTCCATTCTTACTCTTCTACCACATTTATAAATAATAATGGCTACCGGAAATTATATGAAATAAATTTATCGACAAAATTGTGAAATTCCCAAACCACAGAATCTTCATTTACCTCATAATACTTTAATGTTTTCAATCAACCCTAAAGTGGCAGAAACATTTCATCCAACGTCCCTGACATCGATTTCTTATTCGAACCGCCGACATCAAGATACGTGAATCGTTTGCCAAATAACCAAGCCGTAAAGTAGCACCGCATAAATTGAAACATCGGGCGGTAAAATCATTTCCCATGTCGTAAAACCATTCGGAGGCTCCATTTTTCGTTCAATATATCAAGAGTTTCGCCGATTTACCCGAGTATCGGTGCAAATGTTCTCTTCAGGATCCCTGATATAAGTTCCAAGGTCTCGAATCGCAAAGATGAAAACCAGTTCGAAATATGAAGATATACCGTAATATAAAAATCAAAAGGCACCAAGGATGGTGATGGAATGTGTTGTAAGAAGACAAATAAAATCTCTTGGAATATGCAGATTTAACCGCAAGATTATTACGCGTCTCATACAAACACTATTGAGACTAACCCGCATCTAAGTACCAAACCTTATTATTAATGAACCGTTGAACTAGAAACTGCATCCTTACGGTGGCTAGAATGTGCCGGCCCTAAAATCATCTGAACTGTAGGTCCTTCGATCATTTCGTTGGCCATCAAATATAAAAATTGCGTACATATTCTTCAATCAGCATATATAGGATAAATTTTCAGTTACCCCTTGCTTTTCCGCCTTCGATGTACTGTCACCATTTATTTCTTAAAGCTTGCAGATTTTCATCCCCTTTTACAACAACTGTTCGCATATAACTCCCCATATTTCTATTTTGCCCACTCTCGCATCTAGTAACCATCGTTTCTTTGTATACCTACGGCTTTCTTCTTTCTCTTACACCCACTATCGCTACCCGCTTCTCGGTACATACGTCTCTCTCTCTCTCCCGATTGTATACATCCCCACATATACGTCTCTCTTTCTCCCTCCCGCGACTCTCTCGCGTGCAAGAGGCAGTAACCCTGAAGGTAAGGCGAAATGCCACCTGGCAGCTTTTTGCCGCTTTGCGCGCGAGATGCGATATTGTTTTTGCGTCTCTCATGCCCGAGCTCCAGAGCTGGCTAGAGCTTCCCCTCCCCAGCATCTCCCACCCCCGCTCTCTACCCCTTCGGAAATCCCCACTTCCGGTGTGGCTAGGAGCCGCGAGCCAATCGTCGTCTGGCACCACGCCTCCCCCACCCACGCGCACCTGCGTCACGCCCACCAATTGGAGGACGCGCTACCTGGAGAACGCCGGACAAAGAAAAGAGGGGCAGAAGTGAGAGAGAAGATAGACGGGTATGTATCGTCGTCCATTCGCGCACGCTCTCAACATTTTCTGTCTCGCTTCCTCTCACCTTTTCCCTTCTGTGCACCCTTGCCATGGATCTTTATCTAGATATCTTCTTCTATTTTTCGCCCCCCCCCCCCTTCTCCGGGATTTTATTCTTATCTATCCTTTTCTTTTTCGCTCTGCCTGTATCTCGCAGTACTCGGTGCGCTCTTGCATTTTGCGTTTTGTTAATTTTTTCGTATTCTTGTTCTTGGTTCCCGGTGTCGCCGGTTATCGGCCGGTCCTGGTCTCTGCTTGTACGATCTTCGTCTTTACTTCTGCTATTTTTCTTGTTGCCTCTCCAGTTTCGTGAGTTTCCGTCTCTGTCGATTTGTCGTCCACCGTCTCTTTGTGCCGCGGATCCTGCTACTTGTTCCGGTGGCTTGGGCCATGTTCTCCTTCTTTATTGCATTCTTCGTGGCGAACGATTTATTTATTTATTTTCGTTGCCGCATTTCTGTGATTATCTTCCAAGCCGTCTCTCATTGTCACTCTCTTCAGAATTCTTTTATAATTGTTACAATTTCATAGGTTATGGTATATTGTAATTGTCATTGAAGATTATAGTTTTTGTGATTTCTTAAAACACACAAGCTTTCATTGGGAGGTCTCTCTTTTTCATGTGCATACTCAACTATACTCATCTATTCACTGATCACTCTAAACCCAATCAGTTCGATTCTTTACAATTGGCTCCAATTACTCATTTGGTTAGAAACCATTTTGCAATAACTAATGAAAGGATTATCTACAGCTTATAAAACTTATTATAAATTAAGAATGAACTTCAACATCCCTTACACGGGTAGGAATTTGCATAAATATGCACCTTTGGCTTGAACAGTTGACATTAACCTCTTGTCAACAGCAAACCGTGTTTCAAGAACGCAAGGAAGGAGCTTCCGCTCCGCCGGAGCATCTTATGGAATCGCTCTGGGCAAAGTGGCGCGCCTTGAACTTAGCCTCGATCGAGGATCTCGATCGACGAGGGAGGAGCATGATGCCCCGTCGCGATACGCGCACCGTCACGGCCATTTTCGCGAGTGTACGGCAAAAAGGCACTCGCGCCGGCCAAATTTGGAAAGCCACCCGGTCCCGGGGGCGACCATTTACGGTGCCCCCCCTCGTTTCACAGCCAATGGCCGCCGCCTTCAACTTGAAAATACAACCGCCCCGTGACGCACTGGGCAAACGAGAAATGTCGGAGTTCTGTTTTGACACCCACGAATTACGAAAGGACATCGGGCCTTGAGTGTTCTGTGGGTACTACAGGGAAGATTCGATCAAACAAAATCGTGTAGAGGTCTCACATTGAGTTTGGCATTTGCTAATGAAAATTCGGTCCGACTGAATCCAAAGGTCTTTCGGAGTTGCAATATTCCCAAGTAACCGTTGGTCTAAAAAATCTATTTTAGCATTAGTTACCATGCCCGTTATATCACAACTAACTAAATATTGTTGATTCTATTCTTTGGATGCATAAGTTCTGTAAAAATTGTATAAATATTGTGATCGTAAATTGAAAATGTCTTGATATTATCCTTTATCATATGATGAAATTTTCACATAGAAGCCCGCTTGCTATCGTCTTTCGTGCGCCCCACGATGTTTTTTTTAGGAAACCGAAATGGGGCAGGCCGGCCGAGAAAGCCTGCCCGGGTGGAAAAACCAACACGGCCAGTTAATTTCATTCAGATTTATGAGAATTAATGAATGCCCCTCGAGACCTTCATTTTCTTTCGCGCGATCCTCGGGTTCACGCCAGGATCCTGTGTTTCCTTTCGGAAAGCTTTAGTTATGCCTAATGTTTGTGTTATTATGCAAGAGGAATTGTACGTGATCTGGTATGTTTTGAAATGCCAAAATTTACGCGAAAGGAAAGCACCATCAAATTTATGCTTCCAATTTCTCAAAAATAGTAATTTCTATGATACGTATTACCTGATTATGGGTCTTGGTACACATATGTGCTAGGAATGCATAATCGCCACACCTCGTTCTTCTGTATTCCTGTCTTAAAACGTTATAACATTACTTTATGCAGTGCACAGTTTGAAATAAGCAAAAAAAAAACAAAAATCGATTTTTTTTGTAACTGAAAGCCTAAATACCATTATTAAATACCTAAAGGCTTCAGCGTCAGGCAGCGTATGTCGGGTGCTTACGGTCGTCGAGCGGAAAAGTGGTGAGACGGGACGAAGGGGAAATCGGTGTATGCGGTGCACTTTCAGGGCCTTTTTGCACAGTTGCGAGAGGAGCCAATGAAGTTCTCTTTCGTTTGGTCTTTATGGTGCCCTACCCGCTTCTCCACGCTCCCGCAAACGAGGAAGCCTCGTGAATCATAATCATCGCCCTCGCCAAACGAACGTCGGCCCTTATTTCGACGACGACCATACTGTAGACCTGCTACTTAGTTGCGTTTCGTTTGAATCTTGTTATTTTATCATTTTTCCTATCGTAATTGCAGCTTTTTTGTTGGTGTAGTTTTCGCTTGATACATTTGAATATTTTATTTCAATTTTTAAATCCTAGACTTATGTTGTTTACGTTATATTTGAATACATTGTAAAATATTTCATGCGAATAGAATATCATTTAGCCGCACGGCCAATATATAAAATGGAAGGTAGAACCCGTAATACCAAAAAATTGACGTCGCAACTGATTAATTTGTGAAGCTGTCATGATTGTGGACGGTATTAAGTTACGACATACCACATTTTTGTATGTACCGTAAAAAGAAAATAACGTTACATTCCAAAAAATTAATATTCAAAATTGCACTGCGCATTTAATGTTTTACGTTTCGTTTCTCTTAAAGTAAACAACATCATATCTACCGTAACTTCATCGTCACATATACGGGCATTATTAATCCACGTAGCGCGGCTTCCAGAACATACCTTAATCGACGATTCACGGTCAGTTCACTTACAACTCACCGCGTACTCTGCGTAATTACGGTGAATTTTCGCAATACCACGTAACATACAAAATTGCAACCGCACGTTCGCGGTAACCAACACTAGCGAACGATATTCCCGCCTTTACCTCAAAGCAAACAAACTCCGTCACCCGTTGAATACGATTATTCACAATTACCGCGATACGAACTGTAAAAATGCAGTTCGACGCATATACGGCAACCATCATCGTCGACTTTTTCCTCCCGCGTCCAGTTACAAACTCACGCTCCTCGAATATGGCAAGAACCGAGATCATTAATTGAAAAGAACCCACACATAACAATATAGGTAAACCGTCGAAGAAACTCACCGGAAAATTTGTGGTGATATAATTGCGAGCGCCTGCTAAGTAACTTCAGCAAAGGCATCCGCTTTAAAGTCTTCAACCATTATACTTTCTAATGCGCACTTCCAACAAACTGACGTCTCGCCGCACATTGTTACACTTGGAAACAACTCCCGCCGCAAGACCGTTGTTCGCAACTTTTTTCGGCAGCCACGGTAAACGATAATGCTAACAATCGCTGTAATAATATTGATAATACTAATAGCGATAATGACGAGACGTAGGCAGACACGAGTTGACGGAAAGTCTCACGGACTTGCCAGTGGTAGATATCGATACGGTAGCGATTAGCATAAAAATATGGGAATCCTCTGGTTTGACCCCAGATTACGACAATGATTGCTGGCAAGCCACCGGCAATTAGTCACGGCTCCGTGCTCCCTATATCTGACCCGGCACCGCAATTATTTTCATAATCTTCTGTCATCGCGTTTTCCTGGTAATCATTCGCATTAAATTCATCTCCACGCGTCCCGACAATCATTGCAGCCGGGTGAACGAGAAAGATGAAAGGAAAAGAGAAGAGTGAAAGAACCTCGCCGCGGGACATATAATATACATAATTAAAAGAAAACCTATAATGATCGAGTCAATTACGCATTATTGCGAGATATTGAGCTATTTCACAGAATGAAGCAATTTGCTAATTGACGCAATGCGTGGTAGTAAGGAAGTTGAAGGCGGATGCGCACGATTGTTAATTTGCATTGTTAGTGATAAATGGTTACGATGTAGACAAGCGTCTTCATTTGTGCTTTCAGTAAATGCAGAAATCGCACTGGGAAATCCGAAACCACTAATGCTATCACATACTTTGATCTCTTAATAAAATGTTCTTGGGTATCATTAAAATAGGCGACAAATTTTTTTGCGGAAAACAGGCGATCATTACAATTTTATTTCCCGTAATAGAAGACTGATTATTGGATGATGATAGAAGTGTGCGATAAAATAAATCGTCACAAAGGAACTCAACGACATCTGAAACAATTAAGTAACACCCTACAACTCTGTGCTTGACTCACTAGTGCGAATAAAGGATTACGCCCATAAAAAGACGCCTTCCACCGCGTTTAAAAGATAAAGACATGAAATTGTCCGTCATGTCTGCCCTCGTGTGCTTGCAAAAATTGGACGTCCCGATTATGCCCGCCTGTCCCTTATAACCTAAAGCATACCGAAGCGAATAAACGACCAGCAGCGAAAAAATTCTCGTCAACAATGTTCGATGCACATCAAAAAACGAGCCATGTAGCGAAACGTATCTCTTTGCCTACCATTCTCCATCCACTATTCGGTGGCTTTTGACTTTCGGAAAAATCTGTTGCAGTAAATGTGTAAAAGCGGTGCAAAAATTTGAAACCCCTCAGGCGTTACGCTAAGTTTCATCGGGCGTCTGTTCAACAATGAACCCGGTTTTTACCCGAGTCGTCTGACAACTAAGAAAGGAAAAAAGGAAAAATTTTCTGATACGCTTGAACGTGCACACTTCTTTTGTAATTTAGAAAACGCTCTTCCGTATCGGGAGACGGCGTACACGAAGTGTCTCGCTGCAAATGAAAGTTCGCGACGAAGTTTCACGTTACGCTTGGCAACAATTATATCGCGTGATCCAAGTTGATCGTCTCAAAAGAAGCGACGTATGTTAGATCGATGCGGGACTGAGTACAAGCTGACGCAGGTCTCGTTGACACGGATGATTTCTTCAACCATCTATGAAAAATGCTCTATCTGCAACCTGTGCGATAGACGCAGAAATAACTGAATTATACACAGACTGCATACGAAATTACTGATTTTACAATAATATATGAATATAACAATGATTGTGGCTTTCCATCAAATGTTTTGTAAACGTGATAAAAAGTGTCATTCTTCTGTAAAACGCCCAGCACATGGATTCAAATGAATATGATGCATAAACCGTAAATTTGAATAGGCTCGTTTCACGCAAAAATTGTAGTGACAGTACATGATCAGTGACAGCTTGAGTAAGCCATCTCACATGCACAACGAAACTTTAATTACGGCAAACGGGGGCAACACTGATGATTCTCGAAATCGAACTCGCAAATCAATTCGCCAGCAATGTTAATGTGCCCAATTAAACGCAACGGTATGAAGGCGACAGAAGCGGGACGGTCCAAGTGGGAAGAAATCGAGAGGCGAGTAATGCCGATAAAACCGGCGAGACGCCTTGTTTTCTCATTCGCCCGTGGCGGGAAAAAAGTCGCCGGAAAAAGTTCGTACTCGCGCGACAAAAAGTAAACGCGCACGATCGAAAAGCGCGATTATTTACATCGAAACGAGCGACCAGTCGGAAATTATGATCAATTGTAGATCTTAATCAGCTTCGCGTTAACGGCCGCGTAACTCGTCGACACTCTATTTAATTATGGTCGTCAACTATTAACGAGCGTGTTACAAGACCATTAACGCCTCCCACCTTTCATTGTGCTGGTGCCGATAAAATTGATCACAAGAACGGATCGACGTTGAATTATGCGTACAGCATCGTTTTGAAGGAAACTGATACTTGCGCAATTAGCGGTAGCGTCCGATAGACTTGATCGTCGACTGATTCGAATGCACATCGAACACTTAGGCAACAAAGTCGTCCGATCATATTTTCTTCGTTGTCGGTTGCGCGTTCTGCTTAATTACCGTGACTGCACTATTTCTTATGCTTTTTATCTTGCCTCCGTCATTTTTTCCCCGATCTCCGATCGATCATTCGACTCGCCTAAGACAGAACGAGGAAATACTGAACATATTCGTTCAACATTTTATTTATGAAGCGATAAATACAGGACGAGATTTTTATATGGGACTGTGACTTCATGGGATGCGAGGCAAGTTTCTGGTTCGCGTCTCAATTGGGGTAGGGAATTGCAGTTATTTGATATGGACGAGAATGAAAATGGATGGCTGTGTCTTAAGAATCCCATTCTGCTGAGAGGCCTATGCAGACAGTATGTACATTTTGTAACATTCTGCAATGTTTCAACTTTTCACAAGTTTGGATTCATAACATGCGACATTTCATGCAAATAGCTAACTACATAAGTCACACATTAGTACATAAAATGTTAATTTTTATCGAATAAAAGAGATCAACGCGTATAAAGCACAATATAGAAGCTATAAGAACGAACGCGAACAGCGGCAAACCGCAAAACACATGCTGGAAAATATTGGAAAAACGGTGAAACATAGATCGACACATATACGCCGTAGGACAAAAGCTATTCTAATAAAGGTAACCGAAATGAAAAAGGGAACAAGGAAATAGCTGAGAAGCAGAAAACATTGGTCAGGACGTATGAGACACACTGTAAGAAAAGAAATAAAATAAAAGAAAAAGCAGGCAATGTTGATAAAACAGTGAACATAGATGCTGACAGTATGAGGCACGCGGCAGAAGACGGGGAGCAGTGTAGGTAAAACAAGCGTTCATTCGAACGGCCTTCGCCGATCGGCCGCCGGCTCGAAAGTTCGTCCAAGTCGTTCTATATGTAAACAGACCGGTTCGTTACGATTCCCGGCTAATTTGACGGCGCGCGCTTGCGCTCGCTCCTGAGAGCAGAGACGAAGGTTTTTACGCGCGGAATCATTTTCACAGGTTGACACGGCGGATTATCTTCTTGCCGCCGTTTGTTCCCTACCGGTCCATCCGTTTTTCGCGTTCCCGGTAGGTGCGCCGCGAACTAAAAGGGAAGAACGCGAGCGGCAAGAAACATGTGGCGCGAGAGGCGGAACCGATCGACGGATTGGTGCAACAATTCATTACAATGTCTAGCGCTCATTTGAAACGCTTCTTCGACCATTTCGAGAGACGCTCGCGACACTGCGGATCGCCTCAAACTTCTAAGATGGCACGAAGTGTCGCTGTCATCAGGAATGCGCGAAAGTAAAACACCCTGTGGAGTTTTCAGCATTTTCTATCAGATTCTGAAAGGAGCTTACTTCATTTTCATTTTATACGTCACCCCGGAATCCTAGCAGAGCGTCTATATATTACATGCAACATCTAGCTGACAAAGTATTATATAACAGGCAAACTTGTTTCAATATGCCTGAAGGTACCAGCCGACAAAGATGAAGTTTCTAACTAACTAGTTGCGATCAAGAACATAAGTTCACTTTATACCGCTGTTACGTATCAAGTATGTTTTAACCCTTTTCCAGGTAATTATTATGTCGAAACTGTAGGAAGAATATAATGGAAGAGATTTGATCAATTTCGCGAGTCCTCATGTCTTGACGTGAATAGATGTGCGAAGTGTTAGCAGAAGAGGCACTTCGTCGCGGAGAAAAATAATATTTTCCCACTATCCACATAAATCACGCAACCCGAATAATTGATACCCACGCGGCAGCTCGCTAATTAACCTATGAAACCTACCAGGTTCATTACAATCATGCGAGAGTGCAAAAAAGAGTGCAGAGTAGACACAATCTGTTACAATCGTTTCCGATAATTTGCATCACGCGATAGCGTTGCCCGTTGAATCTTTCATGGTTCTCGTAGAGGCGAGATCTTTATCGCGCATTTTATTATCGCCATTGTCGTCTATGACTGCAAGAAAAACAACATCTTGCGACAATCGAAACTTTTTTTTCTCCATCACATTTTATCGGTTGCATTTGATGCGAGTAAATACACTCGTAAAACTACGATTGCTATATCTCATTTACAACGATGGAAATCCATTCTCTAATCATGAATGAGGTTCTTTTATGATAACTCGAGTTTAGGATTTTGATCGCAGAATTTCGTGTAAAATTGAATTTATATTTTAATTTCCTGAGAGAGATTTCACTGTGTACATAAAAACAGTTAGACAGGGTTCTAGGATTGGACAGCGTCTCTGTATTTAGTAAATCTAAGTTTAAAATACTTGTAATTGACCTTAATAATTTACTGAAATGGTCGGACGAGTGAAATGTTAATTTGTTTAATGAACTCGATTTACATTTCCTACATCCATATTTCTCATGGATTTGAACCTAGAATTAGATACAGCAAAAAAATGCCGTAACTGAGTTGTCAAAAGCGCTTCCAATAAAGCAAGCTCAAATTACAATTGAGAATTAAATTTAGTCTTCCGAATTTAAGTGCTGAAATAGATGCAAAGTGTAACCGACGGAAATAAAACAGTGCAAATTAAATTTGTGAATTTGCGAAACTTAAAAATGGAAATCAGATGATAGTGCTAATTGACCCGAGATAACCTAGAAAATCGGGAAGCCATCATGTATCTAATGAAATACAAACTAATCTGAACTGTTAGATAAGTGATCGCTTTTCTTCTAATTAAACCACAATGATAGCTCGTGCATCGAGTAAAGGGAAGTGCTAATTCATTGCGATACACTGTTATTTGAAAAGTATACTCTCCAGTCGCATATTACACTAATAAGTAAAAACTACATTCGTTCATACTTTATCATCAACCTCAACCTCGGGCAAAGAAAACTATAATTAAGACGACTAACAATCCAAATAGTCTTCAGAAGCTAGAAAAGACAGCAGAAATGTCTGTGTTGCGGTCCTCAAACATGGTACAATTGTCGAGATATGAGAGCTATTGGGTGGGCTACCAAGAATGTGATGCATGCATCGGCCGTTAGCGGTCGCAGAATAATTGTCGCGTGGCGCTTCACCGTCTTCATTCCTTTTCATTTTAATGCGTTCTATGGCAATAGCTCGACCGCTTCAAAAACGAAAATGGAACTGTATGCGAAGTGTCAAAATGTAATAATGGAAAATTTGAACTAATTTGATCACAGGGTTCAAGAGGCAATATGCAATATACAGACGGGCGCTCTATGTTAAATACATAAATGCACCTGCCAAGCGAAACTAGCTTAAAATGAGTACCACTCATACAATTTGACGATTACTACGACGGGAAAAAACTATTTATACACATATGAAAACATTTGCATGTATTAAAACGTATTGTTCTATGTAATATTTTACACAAATATTTTATACCATATTTTTCTCTGTTTGACTCTCTGTTTACATTACGATGTATTTGCGGCGATCGAAGCGTGTTGCCGTTTTGTTGCCGAGCGGAAAGGATCAGGAGAGTTGAAACGATGGAAATGAGCGAGTCCCGGGACGAAGGAAGGTGGTCGCGAAAGAAGGGCGATGTGAGTAAACAGTAGACTCTTCTGAACACAAAACTACGATGGTTCCCATTCCCTCAACGAATTGGTAGGCTCCTTTCCTGACCGATTGCTTTTTCAACCGACGCAAGCTTCTTTTGTACGGTTGCGAAACTTTCCAATGTTTTTTTACTTAATCACCATGCCACGGCAAAATGTAATCATTCACGACGAATGCTATTGGTCGATGGAGTTAGGAGGTTAAGAACACGCGACTGGTATTACATATGTAAATATTGTAGCTAAGAAAAACGGAGATGTTTTTTGTGAAAAATATCGGTATTGCATCATTTTGCTTCTTATGATTGGTTATTGTTGACGATTTTTTTAAAAGAAACAGATTGTGTTTGCAGAATGCAATACCCTTTTTGCAGTACTTACGGATTCCGAGATAGTCATAAAATTATTTGAAAAACATGGGTATGTTCAAACATTCTGCATGCACGCATCGGAATCACACGAACGGGACGGAGCTCATTCAACTTCCCTACAATCAATTCTCATTGTATTCATCTAAATAAGGCAGAGATTCTTAATAAGTTATACTATATTCAAGCCCATCCTGGGTCATTTTTGTAATTCTTGTCATTACTGTTGCCAATCTAAACAATTTGACGTCTTTAAAATCATCAACTCAAATTCCCCTCTTATTAGACAGCTTGCATCATACT
Organism: Cryptocheilus praepositus; assembly: GCA_033815515.1. Taxonomy (NCBI): domain Eukaryota; kingdom Metazoa; phylum Arthropoda; class Insecta; order Hymenoptera; family Pompilidae; genus Cryptocheilus; species Cryptocheilus praepositus. The sequence goes on from JAWWQZ010000314.1 coordinate 809,848, forward strand.
GTATGTAAGATCAGTACCTACCATGGAATACCTATCATACTCTCCTATTTATTACGTTATCCTTAGTACTCACATATATTAAACTAGATGTGATACATACTGATCATTGCAAGTTTCTTGCAAACGATTGCGAAGTTTTTATTGACGTTCAGTGATTCATGCTGATACTAAAAGCAATGCATCACTCACCTTACTCTGAACATAGTCGAGGGCGAGCATGCAGTCCGAGTATCCGCTCTCGGTTTTAATCGTGGTACCACCCTGTCCTGGTCCAGTGGAGCAGAATCCAGATCCAACAACGCCGACGGGGCCCCCGAGGCCTGCCGCTGCCGCCGCCGCGACGCTGTCTCTATACCAAGGATACATTGTCTTCGAGCACTAGTTTCTGCCAAATTCTCGAAACAAGCCGCACTCCCGAATTCCGAATGCTCGAGATTTCGCGCTTCAACCCGATCCTTACGTCACTTCTATCACTTTTCTATTGCACAGATCACACCTGCGTCTCTCAGAATGTCTATCGAAGATCCCCGGGTGAAGTGTTTCGATTTTTCCGCTATTTTCGAAGCACGCAGCACTTGAATACCCCTAATGTTTTAGATTGCGTGATCCGAACTTAGTGCTTACGTCAGTTTTGTCACTATGCTATTGCATAGATGATGATTGCGTCCGTTCAAGTGCCTGTCGAAGATTCACTATGTGAGAGTCCCGATTCGACGTGTTACGTGCACTTGGTTTCTTGAGAATCTTTGTGACTGATGATTTCTGCGTTAGTAGACTCTTGCAGCGGGTGCATTTGAGGTCTGAAAACCTTAGTTCTTTGCGAAATTTGAACCGCAAGGTATTGGTGATGTTGAAGTTCTTAATATTGAACTGACCTTAGGTTAGTTGTAGCACTTCCGCTCTGTCTGCCTCCGCAAAAATTCGTCCTGCCTCTTTACTTTCCGATTTTCTTCGGAAATAATCTTCTCTCCTTTTATTATTTTCGTCCTTTTCCTCTCAATGCCGACTTGTAACGATTCTCACTCTCGACGAGGTTTTGTTCGTAGATCGTGACCAGCACGTTCATCTGAACTCCTTTCGAGCGAAACTCGATTATCCGCAATTTTGTTCCGAATCCATACGTCTCGCATACTTAAGACTCGTTATACAGCGATAAACAAGGTATTCGTGGGCAAAGAGAGACACAATATTGATGGTTGTTTTAAACAAAAATTAGACTATGTCGTACAAATGTAGAAACAAAAAAAAACACAATTTCAATGTATTGTGCAATGACGAAGTGTTGAACAATTTCAAGATGTTCAGACCAAACAGAGATTTCGTTCCTCTCTGTAAATGAGTACTACTTAATTGAAAGCAAAACGCAAGTGCATAAATTTTCCAAACAAAAATTACACAGTTTAGCTGTGCTTATATGAAGAACGTAATATGTTTTAACGATTACCAAACGGAAGACGGAGCATCCTCCAATATTTGCAGATTGAAAGGCAAATACGTCTTGAACGTACTTGAATACAATCCTGAACACGCCCTAAACGTGTTCAAGTGGAAAACAGAGGACGTTTTCAACGTGCTTAATGGTAGAACGTTGAAGTCCGCGTATGAAGGAAAGCCAGTGGATTTCTAGCACCAACCAGAATTCAGACAACTTTGCGCGCGCGACTTTGGGCCGGTACTAATCCTCAGCAAATAGATGCTCGCTTTCAGGCCTGCGCACCGAAAACAACCCCGCACTGTGTGTACTCGGCTGGCGAACGATACAAACATCAAATTTGTCCGACTGGCCAGTCGAAGGTCGAGGGGACCGACGACAATTTAGCGTCGAAAACACTCCAAACAGAATCGACGTGAAACTCTCTGACATAAAAACGGGCTGAACAACAAAACGCGATAAATAAATCAATCTCTCGGAAATTCCTCTATATTAATTTACATACGTATGTATACATATTCGTACGGTGGCTATGTCAATACGTAAACGTATTTACATTGGCTCATCTTTTAACATCCTCTATGCGTGTATATACGTACGTATTTACCTATAAGGTGCCGGTACGTGTTTACTCGTGTATCTACATATGTACGTATATGTATGAATATCTCTCACTGTTCTCCTCGTTCCTTGCTTTCTTTCGTTTTGACTAGATTCTCCCTCGCAGCACTGTTTTCTCGCACCATTTCCCCGCACTATTCTCTTCAGTCACACGCACACTTTCCTATCACGAGGTTCACTTACGTGCGCTTCTATATTGCACTTCCGATGATCGCGTCGATGTGATATCGATATTGCACTTGGTACATGTGAGGTTGCCTTCTGTCTACTCTCTAGAGCTTATTCTTCGTAGTCCGTTATCCACGTGGGACTTACGTCGCTCGCGCCGGCTCGTTATCACTCAGCGTCGTCGAATTTTCGCTGAGCTTTGCCATCGTCCTCTTTCCTGCGCATTCGCGACGCCCTGCTTTTACTATTTTAGTCACTAATTAAAATTATGATCAGGTTCTTGAGTACAACTGTCGTGTCACACGCCATGTTCAATTGACCACCGTCGTCCGTTGAGCGGGAAGTCTAGCCTACCTCATGTTCAAATTCCCAGAATACCGTCAAGACGTATCGAAAGGATCGGTTCTTAACAGCGCACACAACCGACTGAAGTTAGGTTACACTTAATATCCGCAGTTGATCGGTAACGATACTCGCGCTGTCATCCGTAGCGTAGACCAGGCGAACCTAATCAAGCCAAGTTTTTCCTTTCTTTTCGTATCTCCTCTCGTACCTTCTTCTCCATTGATACTTTGCTCTTACGGGCATATATTTATACCAGATAATACGTATATATACTGAGAAGAGTGATTTTGCCTTCCTCTTGTCAACACGTCTCGAATATGCCGAAATTCGTATAACTCACTCACGTTTCGTCACTTACGTGTCTTGCGGTTACACAGCCGGCACTGGAACTCTTCCGCGGAAGTCATTTATTTGTTTGCTGCGCGAAAGTATCTTCGAACAGCGCGTCTGTGTCGAACAGTATTGTACCACTCAGGCGAAATCACTTGCGGCAGTTTTCACGCAACAGCTTGACGCATGAACCGCTCCCCTCTTTCTAGCTATATCTCTGCCTCTCTTCGTCTGTCACGTCTTCTTCCTTTACCTAGCACGGAGTTCGGAAAATTCGCGACGGCCCGCGTCTCCTCGTAGCCATGTTCTTTCGGATCGGAGTGGCGGGAATTCGAACGAAAGTTAAAAAATCGCCTGCCTGCGTTTTCTCAGTCACACGCTTCGGCGTCTTCGCCCCTCTCCCTCTCTCCGTCTTCTTCTCACGAAGGGTCCTTCGACAAGCTCCACGCCCGCGCCACCCCCGTGCGGCCGGTTTTTTTTTCTTACTTTTTGTGTGCGCGCGCGGTCGGCCACGAGCAGCCGGGCGAGGAAAAAACGCAACCGGCGGGGTCCGGAAATCGTGAACCGTGGACCGCGGACGCGGTTTCAGCACTGACGCGGGAGCCGCGATTCGAACGACCGTTCGGCCGTGCTCGGGAATACTCGGTTTTCCTCGGGTCTGCCCCTCACGGTCTACCGCCACTTGCTCGTGTTCCGACGATCTCCGGTGGGGGCAGCCAGCGGCGGGAGGGCCGAGAGAGAGGAGGTGGGGGTATTCTCATTTTCTCTCTCTCTCTCCCTCTCTCTTTCTCTCCCGTTTGTTTACCGTACCTCCTTTCGACATGTTGGAAGCTCTTGTTAATAGTGATTAAATACCGTTTGGATGAACCATGTATTAATGTGGGAGCTAAGACAAGGGGGATAGTTGAAGGAAAGATTCTGACCTCGAGGTATATGTTGAAGGACTGGTAATACTTGTAAGAAGGTAGACTTTCTTAAAAACTGATAGAAGGAATCAGTATAAAAAAAAATCGACAGTAATAGTTATTCAAAAAGGTGTGAAGTAATAGTATCTCATGATGCCATAAAAGTATATGCAGCTGTCATAGATTCGTAATATAAGTAGCATTCGTTTAGCTAAAGTTAGGTATTTTTCAAGTGCTTGATAGGTAACTTGGAAGGATGTAACACAGTAGTTGTCGTACTGCGTAGTTATAATTGTCAGAAGAATCACAACCATACTCATGTGTTTCAAGGAATGCAAACAAATACTAAATGCTTATCAAATTACAACACTGTATTTGCTCAGTGTTTATTAACCGAACTTGAAAGAAGTTGCTGAATGGCGCATCGTTTTCAATGACGTTCTCAACGAGGCAAAAATCGAACTAAGGACGTGAAACGAGGTCCTGACCTCGGAAGACCTAATTCCACAGCAAGCATCGTCTTCATGGATAAGGTTGAGAAAGGTCACGAGCATCGTGAGGTATCATGCAAAAAGCCGCCCCTGAAATGGTCCACGAATTCCTGGGGAATTTCTTCGTAGGCCTCGCCTGGGAAAAAACGGGATGCTAGGATAAAAAGTCACCCCACCGAATGTACACAATTACCTCCATCGTTGCGTACATCTCTCTTTATTCCCTTCTTGCTACCCTATTCACAGGTCAATGTCTCAATTCAATTGCGTGAAACAATTGTCTGTAATTTTACTTCGCTCCTTATTACTCGCGGCTAACGAAGTTGGGAAATACGAACAATGATTGCTTTGAGTTTAACAAAACTCTTACCGTTACTATCAGTTTTGCAGTTTTTAGATACACTATTTCAACCGTCAGAACTGAATGTTGGTTGTTAATATTATTAAAGGACCCTTAGGTTTAGCAAACATATTTCAATTTCATAGCATATGAAAGGTGGCCTTCCGAGAATCGAGGAAAGTGGGGTTACTTAGAATGCATGGGCTCGGCATTTTTTCATGACAATCGCCAATTATGAAGAGCATTCTGTCTCGAACCTTGAACCTTCTGGCATATTCATTCATCACCACTGAGCGAAGCGAGCGGAGTAAAAAGAGTCGGCACGAAAAGCGATGTGTCGTCGACTCCCGCGGCGTGGACCAGAAAAGAGCTATAACCACAAATCTTATCCGTTCAAGGGTAGAGGATGAGCACGAGGACAATCGCAAGATCGACGGTCACGGTTATAGGGTCAAAAGACTTCGTTCTACTTTCCTCAATTATGCCATGGCGTTAAAATCACTGCGACATCACAACCGAAATCTCTTCGCATCTTTCTGCGCTAAACCTGTAATTTTTGTATAATTGACACCAGTGATAATCACTCTCATCTAAATTAAACGTAAAACGGTTGAAATGCGATATGCCTCACTCTTTATATCCATTTATATGCAAGTTGTTATCGCACCCACGAATGTCAGTAGAATGGGTGCGTTATGATCAGCCGTCGATGTATACGTGCACTCAGTCATGATCATTGAAGTTCTAACTATATCTATATCACTGTCCGTACATTGAATATACATTTAACAACCCTTAACAATTCTTCATGATGCCTTAGACAGGCTCTTGAATTTATAGACAGCCGAAAACTATTCTCTCCACTGCGCTACCTTGACAAAAGCTAATTCACATTCCTGTTGATCAAGCAAAGTCTATCTTGGCATTGCAACCCTTGATCTCCAGAAACGACCTTGAAATTTTCGTTCATTCACCTCCCATTATCAACGGCTCTTACTCCCTTGTGAGCGAAGGATCCGCAAGAGTCAACGTCGTGCGACCCCCGTGGCGTGGCCCAAAAACAAGCTATAACCACAAATCTTATCACCCAGGGTAGCTCGAAGGAAGACTACGCCAAGCCGTGGAAGAAGAGAGACAGAGTCAGGCGAAAAGACAAGATGAGAGAGACGACGGGGACACAAAGTGTGGATACGGGGGAGGGCAAGAATGAGAAGGAGGGTGGTTGGTTAGGTTAAAGACAGTCAGCGGGGAAGGGTGCACGTTCGTAACCCACCTTCCAAGCCACCTAACAAGTAGCCTGTAAGAAGAGCCGTTTCGCCCGGTGATTCGTGCTGCTGCTCTGCCGCACCACGGAAAAACTGCGACACGGTTTTTCGGCCAATGGGGGACTCCCTCGAAGTTCAAGGCCATCCGAGAAGCGACGAGGGGAGAGAGAGGGGCTTTTTTGTTTTCTGCTCCTGGCTCCCGGAGACCGAGAGACCAACAGACCCGCCGGCTGGCCAACCTCGATCGTCTACTACCTTCTTCTTTGGCTTCGTCCTCGTCGCCTGGCGCCAGACCATTTTTTCGAAAGCGCTTTCCCAGTCGATCGGCTTTGAATAAGTTGCCTAGATGGGGGACGAGATCGGATGCGGCATGCTTCTAGAAATCAAAGATCTTTCGGATGATGAAGTAGTCGCCGTTGGATACGGGGCGGGGGGTATATTATACGATTGGACAATATGTTTTGTTACAGTTCAAAATGAAATACAATTCTCCACGAATTCTCGTATCCTATGGACACTCAAAAATGATAATTGGCAAATGTCATAGGAACATACCCATAATATTCGTTGCAGAGAACATTCTCAGGTTACATCACCAAAGGAGCTAAAGGTGATTTATAGAATCCCTAAGAAGTTGTAGTGAAATCATGCCTTTTAAAATGAGTTATATATTGCATACCGAACATCGGACGGATTAATAAACTTAATCCTTTAGGGATTATCTTGATTTCTCTGAAATCATACCAGTACTACTAACTGAATTAATGTCGCGGAAATGGTCAGTTTACTATATGCTGTAAAATATGCCTATTTATTAAAGGTGAAATTGGCTGAGGATAGTTCATTAATTTCTTTAGACTATACTGTAATTACGTAGATAATTTAATAATTTCCGCCGCTTTAATTGCATTGTGAAACAGTACAATTACAATAATGAGATTTAACTTCTTAAGAGATCGAATGAATACATAAAAATCTAAAAACATTATTTCAGTTGCAATTTATTTTTATTGTTGCAAGTTTACTTTTTTACATAGATGTTCACTCTCCATCAGCTTTCTTGGTTCCGTTGTAACAAACATGCAATGATTATTTCGCCTTTTGTATTGCAATTGAATTTCACGATGTCTACTGTCTAATAGGTTTAGATAAAAGTTTTTCTACCATCTTAGTTGAAAACACCATAATGTGTCTCATTTGCATTAGTGCAGTATATTTTTGTCACCTCTCATGCAGTCCTCTCGTCACTGAATGTAGATTCAAAGTCAATACTGCGTTGCGATTGCGTAATGCTGGAAGGTTAGAATCATAACACCCAATAAGCCACCATCGCATCCATGAACTTAACTAATCCGCGATGTCGACCATCATCCCCGCCGTTTTCCGACGACGTCGTCGACCGGTGTACCTGGTAAAATTTGAAAAATCGCTAAGCGAATCGCTCGGGGAAGGCGCTGGGTTGGTCAACTCGCGTCGGCCATGTTGTTTGAAGCGTTCGCGAACGAAAGAGGGGCGGGAGGACAAAGAGGCGGCCAGAAACGGAGCAAGAAGTCGTGAAACAGAGCAAAAGGGTGGAGACGGAGATTAATGAGAAACGAATACGGGTAGAAAGGGGGGAAGAGAGAAAGTGAAGTACAGAGAGGAATAGAAGAAGATACGCGTAAAGGATGCAAGAGAAAAGACAGTAAGAAGGAGAGAGGAACGGGGGAGTCGATGGATCGAACAGGCGAACAGTCTTAACCAATCGAAGATGTCCGCCATTTTGGCAGGAAAATAGACGAGATCCGATCCCTGATCGTTGTCCCAGGTCAGGGTTAAACCAACCGTCCGACACGAAACTTTTCCGCGCAAGAAAAGCTGACGATTCGTCATGATTCTCTCCCCTCCCCCTTTTCGCGCCCCAATTTTTTCGCTTCGTCCTTTCGCGTCGGTTTGTAGCCCCCTTTTGAAGGGGTGACCGTTGTGGTTATGGTGCTGTGTTTGTGGTTTTTGTTAGGCCAGACGATTTTTCGGGCGACCGTCTCTAAATCGACGAATTGTGACATTTTCACTTTCGTTTTTGCTGATTGAGACATCATGGTTCGAGAAATACTATTTTTAGAAAGAAACCCCCTGCGAAAGCTTCATCTGAGAAGGTACCGAAGTCGAAGGGGTTTTCACAGGGACAGTATATAATCTTCATGAATACGTTCTTGTATCTCTAGACTTCTTTTTAGTACTTTGTCCATACTTCCAGGCGCACAACCTCATAATTTCACTCGAACATCAATGATACAAATCTACATAGGTAATAAAAGTTTTTCCTACCGCTATCACAACTTAAATTTCACCATACCATTTGGGATAAAATCGTGTCATCAACTTTGCGGTCCCTCGAATTCATAATAATCAAGAGCGCAGTTCTGGTCCGAGCACCAAAAAAAATCCGGTTGCAATCGCACATAATTTTTCAATACTTTCCTGCCATCGAACTTCCCAGTCCGACTGCCCGCCTTCAGAGAATAAGGAGTACGATCGACGACGCACAAAGCGCCTCCATTTTCCTCGCGGCCGGAGGACTTCTCATCCTCCCTGTTGGGCCAAGATGGGGGTCTGAAGGGTGAAGAGGGGAGGATCGAACCTCCGGTCCTCCTGCGTACCTTGGCCGAGGTACGAAGCGAGGTGCGCATGTTCGTGAACAGGCAACGGTGCACGCCCTCTCAGGCAGCCTGCAATTTCATTTTCCAAATGAACGAACCAACCCCCGTGGGAGGCGGAAAGGTGTGGGGTTGGGGGAGTGTTCAGTGTTAAGGGTCGTTGGCGTGCGGTACACTCCTGGCCGCAATCGAAACTGCATAACCAATTTAATTAATTATGCATGAGTCCGTGCTTGCAAACCTTCGCGGCGATCACCGTTATCACGCGCGTATGTGTTTTGCCCGGATGGGGTTGTTGCGGAAGGGCGGAGAAAAAAATGTCAATGCATTGCGCGAACACGCCCTGCATGGGGCGCGGACGTGTTGCGAGGAGAACGGTCTTTAGTCGCCATTTTGGTAATTGCTTTTTGGGACAGAGGTGATGAAATTTGTTTTAAGTAGTTAAATGTTTGGATATTTCACAAATATCAGGTTTTGTTAGAGATATGCTGATTATGGGTGGGTCTTGTTAAATATTTTCTTGTCGCAGCTAATGTTGATAGTACAGAATACAAAACTAATATTTTATTTAGTAATACTGGTTAATAAGTAGGAACTGTATGTATATTCTCTTTTCTATACATGTTTTGTGTTACATTCATAGAGCTTATGGACATATTTTCATATATACTTCGTTCCTTCTGTTCTATGACTACCAAGTATCAGTCTCATTTATAAATTTATTTTGCTATAACAATTTCTAACTCGATTATTGCTCGAACAATTATATTATGTCCGTTCAAGCAGTGTATTAAATTACTTAAAAATATATTAAGATAGCGCTATGTGTTAAATGGTAACATTCTTAAAGGTTCGAAGCATTTAGATTATTGCGTGCAAACACGTGCACGGAATGTTGATTTATTTAACTCGTTCGTATGCGAAGAATGTCGATACGCTCTAAACTTTGTCACGCAACGACCATAAATTTGTTTGGACGTTAATACACACCTTACGACAATGTTAGCGATATTATGGAATGAGTAATTTTCGAGTAGAAAAAGTGGCTCTGTGTCTTTCCGACATATCTGCCTAACTAATTAACTTTTAACATTCACCCATGTTTAGTACTTGATAATCTTATGCCATTTCTATGTCGTTCACCTAATAAAATTTGATCACTTGGGCGTCTTAAAAAGCCTTATCTACCAATGTCCATGCCTATCAAGTAGTTATGCGGAAATCAAAATTCTTTTATCCCAAACTAAAGCATAGTATTTGATACTCGATCATTAAGATACGTTTCAGGCGACGTTACACGGTCATAAACGACGTCTCGCGTTCCTTGAAAATTACCAGCGCCGAATGTTTCAGATCGCCGAACATTCGCGTCCAGTCCGAAAAACGATTAGCTCGCGACAAATGACAAGGAATTTTCCCGCGTCCTGAGGCAATTCAGTGGCATCGCGGCAGATGAGGCGAACTTTTTACCAGTCCGCGCGAGAGAGCGTATCGACGATGGTTCATCGGAACGATGTGGACGAGGAATCGAACGTTTAATTCTCCGCAACGTCCTTTCTCTAAAGGACGCGCGTTCTCGTACGCGTTTAGAAGGAGATGGACCTGTGACCAAGAGAGGAAGAAAAGAAAAGGAGATGTGTTTTTGCGAAGAACGCATCGATGAGACCTCATTCGAAGAAACAAAAGGGCTTTGATGGATTTTCGCCGAATCTGTGGGACTGATGGCTCCAACATCGTACGACATTAAATTTCTTTCGGTACCGAAGACACGGCGGAGCCATTCTGCCATTCCTTGGTGACAATTAAATTATACGACGAGCAGAAATGGGGTCGTGCATTATGCATCGCCTGCACGAACAATCAACGTCCGTAAAGGACGATATGGCGAGAGGAATTCTACCGAAGACGGAATGGATTCGTGACAAAAATGCGGTGCGCTTGCTTGGACGGTTTCTCGATAATGCCGATCTGATATCACGAAATACAAATGATTGACGTGATCGGGATTGGGCCGAACACGATTCCTTTTTTAAGACGCAATGTGCTCTCCGAGGAATTTTTCCATTAACAGTGGTTTCTTAGCAGTTCGCAAGAAATGACCTTATACTGTTTCGTTGTTTCAAATTTAGATACCCCTAACTACGAGTAAAGCGATACCATTTCAAACAACAATCAAAAATGCACAATACATTTTCGATATGATAATAATAGTTTTTAAATGGAAAACAGCATAACAAGTCGATCGTGTGCATACTGGGAAACTGATTGGGTTTAAATGTTGTATTTCATATCTTCAATTAATCAAAACTATTTTTACCTTGTATGAACGAAGTTGCACATCCTGCAAATTATCAGTTTCACCCCAAATAACCAGATACACCGTGCGTCTCAATGAAAACCCTGCCGCCCTTTGACGGTCAATGTCGAAGAAATCCAGAGCTAGTGGATCGAATTCTCAGGACATTGCACCGACAAGCAGACAAAGCCAAGCCCCATTCGGGGCCGAAAAGTCATGTAAGGAAAAACGCTGCCATAGATTCGGCTCTCGTTGGACGTATCGTTTTTGCCGTTTCGCGGTACGTGTCTCCCGAAAGCGAGAGGAAAGCGTGGAATGGAATGGAAGTGGAGAAGGATCAGGGAGGAGGGTGCAAGATCCTCCGCAGATGGCGCAAGGACGGGAGAGGAGTGATTAATTAAAACTCGTTTCCGTGGATTACGTGTCTCGCGAGAAAAGAGATTGCATGACCAAAGGCGGGGCGGAGACGAATACACGTACAGTCGAAAGACAGGGACAGAATGTGCGGAGAGAGAGAATGTGGGGGATGAGGCAAAGGTTGCAGAATTCTGAAGAGAGATGGGACGCATGGATACTTTATGGAATCGCGAGAGACAGACAATAGATATACACAATGCGCTGAAGGTAAAAGAGAAAGGATGGGGGTAAAGTTGTCAAGAGAAAGATATCGTGACGTGAAGGAAGACAGAAAATACCAATACAGTATGATAAAGAGTAGGATAGATCCCAGAAATGCACTGTAGACCGGAGAATACATAGAACACAGAGGCGCCATGGTAGAGAGCAGGACAGAACCTTAGAGATGCGCTATGATCGAGGTAGATAGAAAACGGGATGCATCATGGTAGAAACCAAGACAGATCCCAGTGTCGCTGCCTGATACCGATAAGGACAGAAAGCGAAGATGTGGAATGGAAGAGGAGAGCGAGGAGGGCAGAGTTGGAAGTGGAGAGGGATGCAACGATCGGTGCACACGCATCTGAGGGCCGCACCCTCCCGGGGAGAGGGTTGGTCCTCCGGAGGAAGCCGCTCGAGTGAAAAGCGGCCATGCGCACCTCACTGCCATCATGAAACCTCCCTCTCCGGTTCTCCTCCTTCGTTGCACCCTCTTGGCCGATGTCGCAAGAGGCTAGGGAGGGCGGATGATCGATCGTGCCACACCTGTACGGAGTCCCGCGAAATGCGGCCTTTGATTTTCAAGGGGCTGCAGACTTGCCTGCATGAGTGCGTTGCCTCCGGTGACATTTTTTACGCCCCTTTGTTTGATTAAAACCAAGATTTCTTTTAACTTCTGTCCCGCTACGAAGAGTGTAATGGTGCGCTCTGTTTACGCGGACATTTCCAATTATGGCACGTAATTCTAGCATTCATTTTAAGTTTTTAATTCGCATATGTCTTGCTTGTGGTAAACCAATAATGCTTGCTTCACAAAGGATTGATAGATGCTTTTTTAAAATAGATTTAATGTAATAATTAAAAATCTTGAAAAATGTTATTCGCCAATTCCGTGTGTTAGAGGTATAGATTAAAGTAAACATTAAACTAAAGCTTTAATATAATTGTACATTGATTGACCGCCAGTCAACTGAAATTCGATTATATGGTGAAATGATGTTTCTAACATTTCATGGATTCGATACAACGAAAGTATGTGCTAATGCTACGACGAGTCGTATTCCCTGAATTCGATCCCACCGTATGCCACAAATTAATTATGAAACAAGCAAAAAAGCCTAAAAAACCACAAAGAGCGGACAATTTAAACAGAATGTACCATGAAGAAAACTGGAAAACGAAGAAAATGTAAAAACAAAGTAGCTGCATGGAAAACAAATACAAAAGTTCGCAAAAGGATTTGAGGTATACAGATAGCTTACAGATGTCCCACAAAAAAACACGCACAGACACATTAGCAGAAAAAGACCTACCCCATCAGACTAACAGACAAAAATACGAATACAGCCATGATCAGACTAACCATGGCCGAAGAGCGCATAGAATCATGTGAATAGCCAAAACTGCATCGACGAACATACAAACAGAAATCGAACAGTGGCTCAATATTCGAGTAGAGAAAGACCTAAGAAGAAAGGGAAGTACACCGGGAAGCGCCTAGCTAAAGATGCGCCCAGGCACGCAAGTAGAGATAGACGGAGGCAAACATTGAAGCAGCGGACCCATAGTCGCGTAGAGAATGTCGAGTAGAGAAAGACTTGCAGCGAAAGACGAGGAGCCCGAGACGATATCGCGAAGCGAGTGTGAGGAAGGTCGGAGTGTTGAGAAAGCAAGACAGAGACGGTAGCCGCGAGGGAGTCGCGAGGGAGTCGAGAGGGAGTCGAGAGGAGTGGAAGGAGAGGTCTGATGAGGTCGATGAGGAAGGCAGCCTGGTCGGCGCACTCAGCAGAGGCGTTACCCTGGCTCAACGTGGATTGGTTGGAGCTCGTGGCCAGGCTGGTCGCCACCCATCGCAGGCGCAGGATGAAAAAATGCCTCCCCTCCAGGCGGAAGGACCCTCAGGAGGAGAGAGGAACGCGAGGAGAGTCCTCTCCCGCTTTGGCAACCCCGCCCGGAGGGTTGACTCGAGGTTCAACACCGGTCCTCTTCGCCGCCATTACGGCTCGATCCTTCCTCGCCCCGCGTTCCCTTCCATCCCTCTTCCACCGCCGACGAGAAGTCCTGGATATCCTTCTTGATCTCCCTAACCCGCTTTTTTCGCCACCGGAGCGTCCCGAGGACCCTCCCCGAGAGGACTAATTCGATTTCGCCCGGCTCCTTCTTTTTGTCTTTTTACTAATGTTTTCGGATTGAAACTCTCAAGATTAAGAGGGAGGACGCGGTGCCGGGGGCGGGAATGTGCCGTCGTCGTTCAAGAGACACTGATGTTTAACTTCGCCTCATACGCTGCGTTACTTTAGTTTACAAAGTAAATCGTGATAGGTGTGTGATTGGAGGTTACTAAAATTGAATTCCTTACAGCCGTATTTGTACGTTTCTAAGATAGATGTTCATTCTAAAAGTTAGGTATTCATTGGTATGTTTTAAAAGTATTATCGATTTGTGTGATGTCATGAGCGTATCTTGTGGTGTAAACTTTAGTGGTGCGCTGTAAATGACTCCTGACAGAGATATGTGATGCGTTGAATTGAATCGAACAGTTGGATTAGGAAGTTAATTAATTATACGAGCTCCGTACACGTGACAGTATCCTGAAGACAAAGGCGTCATGCTCCGCGCCGGAATAGTATGCGATCTCGAACTGTTTGAATTTCAGTCTCGATGCCGGTTTCCACAGATGGACGAGGAATGTGCGATGCCAAAGTCAATGCTTACCGGAGGGCAGACAGACAGTCAGACACATGCCGCGCGGAATCCTAATTTTACTTTCTGGCCGATCGAACTTGGCGGTCAGAAGATCGTTAAGGAATGATCGCACGGACGACGCTAATTTCAATTTTAATTTCGCTCCTCCCGGGAGCCGGACATCGACAGAGAAACGTGTTAACGTCCGACCAACGCCGTTTGGCTAACGTGCGTGTGGCATTTTAATTAATTACTTCAACTCCATTTAAGACATTCGCGGCGAGACGGAATCGCCTTACTGCGCGGCATAATTTCATCGGCGTTGGAAAGGTTTAACGATGCCGGATCGCATTCATTCGGAAGTACCTGCCTGTTATACGACGTTATATGACGAATAGAAAGGACTTCTACAAATTTCAAGGATATTAAAGCAAGGCAGACTAATACACGCATGTTAATAATGAGTAGCACCTATTCTCCATGTTGGAGAGCATGGCGTCTGATATCAGACGTGTTCCTATATTTCTAATCAGAGTAAAATATAATTCTTTGACCAATGATACCATTTACTATCACGCGTACTGAAGATATCGCAGTTTTAATTATGGTCATTCGTCCTGTTAAATAATTCATTGTTGCAATTTGCAGAAACAGGTGACCCGACAATATATTCAGTTCCAACAGGTGCGGAGTCGTCCAAATAAACGTTACTGATACATCCGCCAAAACACCCCAAAGTTCTTGCATTAATTTTACCTGTACTTCACGAACGTCACTGGTATCACGCCATCGGCATTGTTATTTGCCTCAACAAAAGTAAACTGAAAGTATGCCTCCTTGAGGAGGAACAAAAGTAACTACTTAAATTTTCAGCGAGAAGGACAATGCCATTACAACACAAACTCATTTGGTAACGACACAACAGAGACTTTTATCTCGAGCACAATAGGACTACTCGTGTAAAACAATAACCGTGTCCGTTTCGCTAGAAAATACATCCTCACTCTCCATTGCCCTTATCGAATAATTACCGTCATGGTCCGTCCTGAAAATATCCCCCTCAGAGCTTGCTTCCCAGCAACAAAAAAGTCGACATGAAGCATATTAAAAGCGACATTGAATAGAAAGAAACATATTATACAATGTTACCTATGTATATACGCGTGCGGTTTGAAGCCGCGTTTGATTCAACACACGCACGGCGGCGTCATCGTTCGTCATCGTTATCAAAGATCGCCGTCGCAATCCATCCAACAGTTCTTCCGTTTCCCATAAGCGTCGCGGGCAAACTAAGCAAACCGGGCGCTAATTACGGCATCGCGTTATCGCCGGCCCGTTTTCCGTAGACGGCGCGCTGGAATTTTCCTCCGGCCGTCGGTTCAAAGTCGTCGGCTTTCCTGGAGGCCGGAAAGATCTTCTGGAGTCATTGACACGATACGCGAGCCTCGGCTCGTTGGCAGGCTCGAGCCAAGGTGAGCTAACTTGCGGATTCGTTCGAACGCGCTTCATTCGTCAACGTTGCGACATCCCGCTGCGAAAACTTGGACAGCGTCTCAGGGCCGAGTCGATGGATTTATTTGATTCAAGGCAATTAGGCAGTTTATGGCAAGCCTTTGTTCGGATGGTTACGTTAGTTAGGATTTCGGATCGCGGAGGGCTTACAGTTGGGAATCGAGACACCATGGCGAAAACTTTTCTGTACTTTCCTATGAACAGGCAAAAATGTTTTAAGAGATGGTACAGCTCATTGGGGGGTTAGACATTTCTTATGTAATCAAATTTATCCATATATTATGCAGGCTCATGATTCGTGGTTGTAGAAGATTATAAAAATACTATCTAACCATCATTTCATGTCAGACAAAGTTGACCGCTGCTGATGGTATCCAACGGTGAACTTAATAATACCTCATACCCGATTCGATGGACGACAGATCGATCGTCGATCACAAACTTTTTACCAGTATCGTCTCACTACTCTTCGTTCCTTCGAATTCGTTCAATCTTGAATCGATCGAATTCGATGAGGACAGTGTGACGAAACGCTCCCCATCAAATGGCGCGCGCCAATTGTATTTTCTTGAACCTTTTAGAACCCAGCATGAGATAGGCGCATTAATCCTCAAATGCATCATTCTGTTACTATTCATATGTAGTCCGACTTTTGTAGCATATTGCTATCGGTCTCATTATACTGCGTTGCAACCAAATAATGACACTCGTTCATATCTCATGGCACCAGCAATCTCTGTACAGACCGATCACTCGATTTTAAAGCTTCACCTTCCTCTAGGTTGGATTCGTGGTTGAATAATCAGAGGCGACCGAGCGGTTTCAGCGTAAAAATTCGATTCGTAACATCGGCTATGTCGTCCCGCTCCCTTTGGACTCTCAACGGGTGCACGGAAAAAGTCAGAGAACGCGCCGAGAACGAGAGAGAATCTTCCTCCCGCATTGAGAAAGGCGACGGAGCAAGAAACTGACGACGAACTTTAAATCCGCGGCTCGTGCGTCGCGCCTCATACCGTTACACGTTATTGACACCTAGCTCCGTTCCTTCTGGCATCTCTGTGGCAATGATTTTTCTGCGGTCCAACATGTCGGCCGGTGATCTATGCGGCGTGGGTCTTTCAAAGACGACGGTGATTCATGGTACGTTACTTGAGACCGTTAATGATCCATGCTACCCTTCATTACATCTTCACACAAGATGTCGATAAAAAGAGGTTCGAGTATTGATGCATGTAGAATACCTGATGAAAGAAAGATGTATTTAGTTACGCAATTCTGTTTATCACATGGGTCATTACTCAGAGTTTGTCATTTTCGTATATTTTCGTAAATTTCTTTTTGGCGTTTTTATCGGTACAAGAATGTGTAGGTGTATGTAACTTCGTCGAACCGTAGGTAATAGACGTATTCTGTCGGCGCGCTGCAACAATCCTCTATTCGGAAAACTTCCATAACTCGGATATTAGTAATACTATAAAAACTCTGGTCAGTCGATAGTGTAAAACATAATTAAATCACGTATTCTTCTCAAGTATTGCATAACCATCAAGATATAGCCTGGTCTATCTTTAATTCTATACATTTACAAGGTTATAAGATCAGTGATAAATTCATCAGTATCCTTTGAGCAAACCATTGACTTCCTTGGCATATCGCGTGCCGGACACCCGAGGGAGGACACGGCGCTAATTCCATCGCCTTGCCGGCGTTAATTCGAGGCCCTAGAGAGGGAGAATTAAGCACAGTCATATTCGCAATTAGAACGCGGCCTAAGTTCGCTCGTTTGCGGATTGTGCCGCGTAATCTCACGTGGCTTTCCTCCTCTCTCTCTCTCTCTCTCTTACTCTTGACCCTTCTCATTTTGTCCGCTTCGCCCCTTTCTCTTCTCTCTCTCCGCCCTTCCACGACAGGCATCCCCTTTCCCCGTGACTCGAGATTTTTCTCATCCCTCGCGCCGGAGATCGTTAAGTGCGTTATCAGCCTTATCGCGCTTGTTTTCTTTGAACTGGTGGAAAATGCAATTGTTTCGCGGAACGGCTTTGCCACCTACGCTGTGTTAATCCCATTCTTCGTAATTAGTCACGGATTATGGTACTCAGGTTTTTAAAAGGGAATCACATATGAAGCCCAAACGAAAGAACCCTTCTGCGCGCTTACGTATACTTTTTGATGTTCCGCTGAAACAATGAAAAACGAATTAGGTAGAAATAAGACGAAGTTTGGCGAATGAAAAACTTGTGCGTGCAATAAAAACTTCATTGGCTCAGAAAAAGCCGAGCCACGCATCACACGCACGCGTAACATTGAAACAATGTAAATTTATATTCTAACCGCCCAGCCCATATATCTTCTAAAAATAACCGTCGCAACGATCATTAAACGATATGACCGCGTTCAATTAGTCGAAAGTTTGCGTAAAAACGATCCAGCCGCGACGCGCGTCCTCGAATTCATAATTAAAAATAATCACTTCTCTTTTTTTCCTCGGGGGCACGGTCATTTATCATAAAGCAATTCCTGCATGCGTTACATTAACAAACGGGCACAATTAACAGTCTGCCATTCTCGGTTCTGTTCTGCCGAACGTCATCGCGCCACCGTGTTCCGCAAACGCGCGTGTTCGCCAAAACAAATGAATTTTTCGAGAGAACCAATTACGCGCGCGGCGAGCGTCGCACCGAAACGGGCAACCTATACAAATACTCGCTACATGTCCGTACATGAAGGAGGGGCGCATCATAACGCGCCGGTCCCAGACCTGGACGCAATTATCCCATTTAAATTAAGCCGCATAATTGGACGGCCGTCTATTCACACTCGTAAAGCACCCGCGTGCGCTTTTACAGCCGGCCAACAGGGGATGAGTTTTGAGAGAAAGAGCGCACGTACGGCAAGAAGAAGATGACGAGGACGAAGAAGTGGAAGAAGAAGGCGAGGAAGAAGAAGGGAGATGGCGCGGAAAAAAGCGCCGGTGAGAGGAAAGAAAGGAAGGAAGAGGGAGTGGGAGAGAGGAGAGAAAGGCAAAAGTAGAGGGCGGGTTCTTTCGGTTGAAAGGATACTGCTACTGTTCGCCGCTCGAGAATTATCTCATGTCTTCTTAATCCCCCTTTCTGGCCAGGCGCTCCTACTACGCTGGCTTCTGTCTCTACCCCGATCGTCGAGATACACATATGTTCAAATTCATATTATCGTTTCCGCTCGGCTTGGATAGTACTATTTTAGGACAATGTAGAGCGTTGCCGATACATCAATTCTAGGATAGCGCGAAAATGGCAGTAATTGCGTTTTTCGGATTATCTGAAAGATTTTGCATTAGTATAGATGGCAACATATTATCTCAGCTGTATTTCAGAGGCTTGAGAAAGAAATATGTTCAATTACGTTATATGTTAAAACGTAATACACTACAACACAACAAAAACTGTAATTACTCTCACCGGATGTATAATACGATGTACGACAATGCATATCACGCCAAATTCGAAGTGTAGCACTCGCATACAGAACACGTTACACCATGAAAGAACAGTCTACCGTTGTTAATTGTTGAAAACGATATTCTACACCCATCAATCCCTCATTACGCGCGAAGCCGGACAATGGCCGAAAGGTTCTCGACAATAACTGAAGCAGTATACGCGTCCGTTGCCCGCTACGTATCGTCGGCGGCACGTTGCCGCTTTTTCGTGTCTAATCGCGCGAGACTCTCTTTCTTGCCCTGTCGACGCCCGTTACTTTGTGGCTACTTGTCGAAAAATTCACACCACGGCTATCGGGCTGAAGGTGCCGCCGCGTGAACAGGCAAAAAAATGAGCTAAGCCTTCTCCACCTATCTGCGGCGTGACCGATTCGAGACACCTTCTCGTCGGGCGCTCTTGAACGAAGAAAAGTTCTACCGAGTCACGTCTCACGTGCCTTGGGTAATCGAGAGAAAGTCAACGTTTGGAATCGATCGACTCTACCCAAAGAGATTCACGAAAAAGCTCTATCGGGAGTAAAAAAAAAAAAGACGATCGGCGGTGGGTGCTAACGTTACAAAAGGTTGTACGTAGGGGAGTATTGACATGTGCGTGCTTTTTATCTAAATCGTACATCAAGTTCTTTGTTATTATTTCGTACAAAAGCGATTTAATTAGAACAATATAAAACAAATGCTAAGGACGCGGTGCGTACAATAGATTTTCCAGTTATTGGCGAAATGGAAAGCTTATTATTGTGTATAATGCCATTTTGACAGAAATAAAATTGTTGAAAGTTACTAACTGGTCACAATGCTTCACCGCTGTATTTGCGATATTTCGGAAGTCCAACATTCGTCGGACGAAATCTTGGAATGCGACGATCGTCATGATCGTCAATGGAATGTCAGGCGCATTCGTCGTCTGGCAAGGGCTCCAACATTTTTAAAGATCCCGTTGGTGTCCTTTGGCGGGTAGTCCAAAGGGCTTCCTGGAAAGTCACAGAAATGGCCTTACGTTCCATAGAAGGTGGACTTTTGATATCTTGCAGGAGAGCATGCAAAATGATCGAAAGGAATCTTTGATAGAATAACTCTCCAGACGCATTTCAATTATGTTAACATTTATTAAACGATGTTACGGGATATCTGCTCAATTTTCTAAATAATTCTTTTAAAATATAAGTAACTGCACGGAAATGATAATTCCATGCAGAACCATCAAACAATAAAATAATATGCAATCGCTGACAACAAAATCTTACACTACTAATCCTAACCCATACTTATCAATAAACTGTCCCGACAGTTTATAGTGCGAACTCAGAACTCTATATAATAGACGGTCTACCCTTCGTTCGCCCCATCTCTTGAATAAAGCGGCAAAAAACTGCCCCACATGTGTAAACCGAAAAATGAAGAACTAAATCATTGAATCATCACGAAAGATTTATCGATCACCGAGCCCACCAGATATTCCGTCTCGACATCGAATCGGCGACCTCTTAACGAGAACTGATTATCTGTGAAGCACAAATGATAATAATCGGCCGCCGCTATTCGGCACCAAGTCGCGACTTTGTCAGTGGTTTTACGAGCGTTTTTGCGAAACGTTTTGGCCGACAGACGCCGAAACACGGGCGACAACGACGAGGAGGCGAAGCGGAAGAGGGACAACGGCGAGAGGGCCGGTATTAACGATAATTAGACAATTAATTCCTCGTCCCAGGCCAATGGAGAAGATCGCGCCGGGGCGAGCGGGGCGATAAATTCAGCAATTATCGCTCTCTAACGCGTAATTGGGTCCGATCTTCCGCTCGAAACTTTGTGGGAAAGCACTCGTCCGCGACATTGGCGCCAATTGACTGATTGGCGCATTAAGTGCTACCGCAATTGGTAATTAGGAGTGCGGTAACGGTATCGTAGCTGAATTATCGGCATGAGATTATTGTCAGATGTGAACGTTGTATTATCTACACGTAACTGTCAAGCAATTATTCTGTTTTCTTCACATTTTACGTCTGCTCGAAGTTTAGTACCTTTGGGCTTATTGACAGCTTATTTTCAGTTGCAGAAATGTTCTACACAAAGTGATCAGAGCTAACTCAACCACAAATCACATTATCAATCAAAGGACTCCCTACGAACTCCTCTGTATTAACGTCGTTCAATCGAAAACGATATCCTACGCTCCAGCTTAATCCTTCGCCATTAGGGACACCCTTGGGAGGGCTACCACTTTGAGAGTTCCAGCCGTCCAACTAGCGCTCGATAATAGGGCATTGGTATTAATTCTAGATAGACGAATTAGAAATGCTAATTTCTGCTTGCGGGAAAGGGGATGATTAGTTTTTGCGCCTGACTGCCAGTGGGGAGGCTGGTCTCTCGCACTCGTTTCAAATTAGTTCCTCGCTGCATGGAAGTCAGACGACGACGACAAAGGTGTACGCCGTAGGAAGAGAAGTACGAAGGTAGAGAAACGGGGGAGGGGCACTAGCAGACGACCAAACAGAGGAAAGGGGGAGAGAAGGAGAGATATATGGAAGCTGGCGCGGTCTCTCTGCGAACATCACAAAGCAACCGACGACTACGAACTCATTCCTTCTCGTTCTCCTTCTCTCCCTGGGAACGACCTTTTGCTTTATTTCACTTCGTTTTTAATTCCTCCCAATTCCGCTGTCAAGCCTCACCGGGCTACACGAAAAACGGGAGAGACATGCCGAATGACTTCCTTCTCCACTGCTTTTCTCTCGTCGCGCCGCTCTTTCGCGCTGCTGCTTTCCTATATTCAAACTTCGGCGAGACATAGTATGGTAGGGAAATAGGACTTTCCGTGCACGAAAACGTTTTAAAACGTTTGTTTCACGATGTAATAAGAGCTAGGTATGATGTTGGACAAATTCTGAAGCATTGTCTTGTTGTATATGAAGGTTGATGTTTTATTAGTGTCGTGCAACGCAACGGCGGGTGACTCATAAGTTGAAGGAAAATTGATTTTTCGCGTGGAGGTATGTATTGCGTTTTTATAATTTCACGCGAAAATAAATTTCGGAATGAAGCTCGACGGATGTCAACCTTCCGCTTATCAAAACCGTAACTCCTGCCTCTCACCGAAACATGGACACCGATGAGCATAAATATTTCGATCGAGAAGATCAAGAGACTCGCGCCGCGATAGATTTCACGCTTGCGGGACACCCCGTAGACGTAGTGCTAATGTCATTATAATGGCCCGTCAAGTAGTCGGGCCATTTGTCCTGAAATTGCCGAAAATAAAGGATTCGCGAGACGCACGAACTCGCTCAGGCGAATGTGCCTGAGAGAGCGCGTCGAATTCCACGCTTCTTCGTTCCTCGAAATTCGCGAGAAATTGCCAGTCCGGAGTTTGGGACCAAAGAATCTGTAGATGCGTTTACGTCGGATGGAAAATCGTCCTCACAGAATGCCGGCACAAAATTGCGTCCATCAAACGCTTCAACGTAATAAAAAATGTTAAAATTCCGGAAAAAATGGATTTCACTAACACTTCAGACGTTTCCAACAGTGGTTTGAATGTCTAGACTTAGAAATTTAACGAAAATTAAGACAGAGAAAGTCGGAAACTGGAATCACAACAATATCCGCATTAATTGTACTATCATACGATAATACAACAGAATGAACATATACGCTTCTATTGTAGATAAAGATAGCCAAAACAGCCGAATACTTTTTTAATTGGTGACAAATGTCAAAATGTCAAATTTGCCCTAGGGCCAGACCATATTCTTCACTTTTAATTTTTCAAAAGTTGGTCCAAAGAGAAGCAGAATTATTCAAACCGGACCTCAAAATTCCAAGTGGGTCTCGAGATATGACGAAAAATAAATTAAAATATTGAGAAAAATCGGCCTAAAAAGGACCGAAAATGGCGAAAAATGTCAATTTTTTTTTTGTTTCGGACCGATACCATTCGATAGAGGGTATTTTGCCCTGAAAATAGACCACTTTTCGAGCGCCGAACTCTTCATAGTTTCGGAGATATGACGATTTTAAGGAAGTGCACAACATTTTTTTCAAAATTGCTGATCACGATTAGTCTCACGTGAAAGTGTGTCCAAAGAGCTTTAAGAAAACCTATACTACTTATAGGTTTCAATCAGTAGTTTAGACGGGACGAGGCCTTGAAGAAATCGCGAAAATCTTAAGGTATACCCTTGCCATTTTCGCCAAAAAATGATGGGTCACCGATTTGATTGCCCTTTTAACATATCAAAGGGGGTGCAAAATGACTCGGAAAAATTCAAGGCGCACCCCGAAATTTGCAATAGTTCCGGAGATATCACCGAAAATGTGTGGAAAACGGTGAGAAAGGAGCCTAAAAGAAGACACAAATAGGAAAACTTTCCCTATTGATTTTTCATTCTGCCGATTGAAAAGGGATACAATAACTTTCCGAAAAATTGTGGTTGCGGTGGAAAATTCGAAATAGATACCAAGCTGTAACTGAGAAAAATAAAAAAGATCAAGGAAAACACAAGAAAAATACGCGTTTCTTTGCGTCCTTCGATTAAAATAGTTAATCAACCACCTTACAAACGCATTGAATCGTAGGTGCACCTTGCACTCGTAACGTCGTTTAGGTACTCTGGAGGGACGAAGGTGTTATCCAGACTAGTCCAGGGTGAACAGGTAGTGAATAAAAGAAAGATTAAGAAGATAAAATAATGATTTTACAAGTTGGAAAAATAAAAAAAAGGTGAAATTGGAGTCTGTGGAGTATGACTATTCTTAATCAGACAAACCAGTAAATACTGAATATGAGATAAGACAGTGATACAATATAATCAAGAAACTAAACATAAACGAAAAAGGGACAAGGGGTGTTAACCAAATTAGAAAAATTGTGGTTAGTTAAAATGGTGTCCCAAAATAAAAAAGCTTATGCTAAAAATATAAAATAACCATCGCTACCGCGACCCGAGAGAGAGAACATTTAACTTCGAAATATCCGATTCACAGAGGTCCAATACTCTATAATCAATTATACAATTAAAATTGTAAATGTCGATGATAATATGTTATTCACATGACGTAGCTGTAAGGATGTACATAAGCCGTGCAATGTTTTGTGACTGAAAAGAAGAAATCACCGGGAAATTCGGTCTAAACTTGCAATCCGATGAAAAGAGTCAGGAAAGTAAAGCAGAATGAACGCTGTCGATGTTAAGATGACGAGGACGAAAGGTGCACACGTGCGCGCCGCCGGTCCCTACGATTCTCGACTCTCATTGGTGCTTGCTACGATTGCCGCGGACGTTGATAACCGATCGATTAATTCGAGCCGAGTCCGCATCCATCGCCTCGCTTTAAGCTTCCACTCTCTCTCCCTTTCCCTCTCTCTCTCTCTCCTTTTTTTCGCGAGTAGGGCCTCCTCCTTAAGTCAGATCGCAGCAAGATGGCCGCGGGGCCCCGGTAAATAAGCGACTGTCATCTGACCTCACAAAAACCAGATACACCGCGGCAGACTGGTCTCCGCGTTCCCCTCTCAAGTCCCTCCCTCTCACCGTAACAGAATCTCTACTATCTCTCTCTTTCTCCGTCTTTCTATCTTCCGTGCACTCTTACCCGCTTTTATTCCCTTTCGTTTATTCCTTCTCCCGGCGCCCGTCTCTCTCCATACTTTGCCGCAACATTTCTCCGTCTCTTTCTCCCTCTGCTGTTCCCCCTGCGAGTTCTAAAGATTAATTACAAAAAATCGCCGCGACGCGAATTGGAAACATCGTTCCACGAAGTCTAAGCGGGAAGAGAGAGAGGAAAAAGAGAGGGTTGAGCGGGAGAAAGAAAGTCCGAAGGAGAGATATGTCGACCGATGAACTTTTTGGTCCGACCGATCGCGGATGGCCCAATAAGCGATCGGCCGTTTTGGGACTGATGAACAGCTTGCGACTGAAGATCGGCAGTAGCGATTCTAACGAGGATCGATAACAGCTGCTAGCTAGGGACTCAGAGCGGTTACGTTAATGTACAGATTTATTAGCGCGGTTATGTCGGCTGCCTTTAGTGCGCGTTTGACGATTCGGTCGAATGTCGCGAAGTTTGGCTGGATTAGGTTCCGTCATCTTCGGCCCCTTAATGTTGTATTCCATGTAACAATATGTGTTCAGGATATGTTCAGAACTGCTCGACATCGCCCGGGCCGTTTATCAAAAATGCACGTCTACTCCCACTCGAGATAAAGTTGATATAGCAATGAGGCCTGTGGAAGCACAGTCAACCCCGATGTATAAAGCCTAAAAACACATCGAATACTTTTTAACAGATTCCTTAACAACTCCAGCAGCATGAAAACTTTCGGTAATCCACAGCGTTAGCATCATACTCAACAAAGACCCCGATCCCCATTATTAACTTACCGATCGCTTTTCATCGACTTTTTTTCCGCCGTCCATTACTTGGATTGTGGATCGTGGACCGCAAAATTTACCCAGAAAAAACCAGAACTAAACGCGTCAAAAGCGAGTTCAATAAGGAACCACTCTGCTACCCGTCCTCTATTTTCCCTGCTCTCACTCTCTCGCCCTTCCTCAACATATTTCCCTCTCTCGTTCCGTCCTACGTGGCACGGCACACCGCCTAATTAGAGGCTACGCGGTGAGCCTACTCATTAACCGCTCGCGCACTCGAAACCCGGGGGTTATTCAATTAACGAGGCCGCGATGCGAATAAATTAATTATGCCCGCGTGTGTCCCGGGGTAGATGCAAGCGCGCGATGTGTCTATGAAGGAAACGACGAGTAGTTCCAGGTAAAAGCGGCGAAGAAGGAGGGATCTTGAAGGGAATCCGCGTGACTAAAGTACGCAGGCAGGCAGGCAGGCAGGGAGGAGCAAGTGCGCAGTCCGGGATTCACAAGAGTGGAAGACTGGGAGGAAGTGCAGGTTCGGCTTGCCGGCTGATACACGCTCTTTAATTGCCGCTAATTAACATGTTTCTACAATGCCGGCTTCCCGAGTTCGCTGCTTATTTCTCTTTCCAGGGCGGAATCGCGAGTTTTCTTTGACATGTCGCCTGCGTTTCGACTTCAGAAGAGTCTGCGGTCATCGCTGTGTTGAATCGGATCAGTACAGTATGGAGGCGTTTTCAGAGGTTTAGGGTGGAGTTCTCGAAAGTCGGCTATGTAACGGCGATGGACGCGTCTGCATTCATGTAAACAATTTCAGAAAGGTTTCCGGTGATCGTTGAGTTAAGTCGGACCAGTACAGACCGCAGGTGTATAGGGTGCAGGTCCCGAAAGTCGATTACATACTAGCGATGGTCGTGTGTGCATTTATGTAAACAATTTCAAAAAGGTCTGCGGTGATTGTTGAGTTGAATCTCTTTAGTACAGTTTTGAGGCGTTTCTAAAGCTATAGGATGGCGATCCCCCCAAAATTGACAGCATCATGATTAATTTCAATAAAAGAACGAGGCTAATTTAACAAACAAAATGAGTGAAGTCTAAGGAAGTGTGAGTAAGGGCTAAACCAGGCAAGGTAAATAAAGAGATGAAAAGTCAGCGACGTATCCAGAGTACAAATGAAACAGTCTCTCTCGCACTTCACCGCCCTACGCGAAAATATCGTTTCATTTGTCATCTCGGCATTGCGTTTGACTTGCCACGCCGGCTCTGCCCCTATTGTCTACTTTGCCCGAGGTAGTTTTGTCCTACGCCCCGATAACTCGACACGTAGTAACAAGACTCGTTACTCATCTGTGATGATAGTTCTCCGGCAATTTAAATAAAAGCGATGAACAAAGATTTAATTTTCCCCTAAATCTTGTTTGATGATCGGGTGACATTTCATTATGGCATAAACTAAGCTTTTAGTTTGAAACTGTAGGCAGTCAAGGACATTTCTTTGGCACCCTTGCCGCAGCCGAAAACGCCTCCCTCGTGTTCTCACTCCTTCACGAACACCATCCGCCGCCTTCTGGCTTCTCACACCCTACTTACTACTTTCTCCGTTGCTCTGTCCTTAGCGTCTTCCATTGTCTTTTGGCCAGTTACTCTTCTTTTCTTTGCAGCAGTTGCCATTTGCTCCGAGCGGAGCGATATTGCTGGCCAATTTCCCATTGAAACCCAACTTGACGCTTTTTTCGTTACGCCTGGATAACTTTATCGTAAAAGGCGTAAGTAACGTTTTCTTTCCCAGGAGCGCATAAATATAAAATTAGTTTTCATAGATAATCATTTGCGTAAAGCGTGCCGACCGCGAGAGTGCCGACAGCATCGTGGCAAGACGTCGCATTGAACGTTTTGGTGCATCCCTTTTTAATCGATCGTCCGTACAGCTCTGGCCGGACACTTAATAGGGCGAAATCGTCGAGCTCACAGCGTGCTTTAGCCGGATTAACGAAGGACTGACAGCGGTACCGTATCGCGGGTTGTTAATAATGCACGATGTTTAACAAACACACCCTCCACCTGGCCAATCCCGAAGGCCATCACGGCGTCGAGAAAACCACGCTGGCGTTCAGTCAAGATTAGCGCCTCTCATGCGGGTACCGCCGTGCGACGAATTAAGGGAAAAACCTTCATGGCAGCGGCATTTGTAAGGATTAGAAAGGAAATAAGTAAAAAAGCAGTCGTGCGACACGAGTCGGTGAAAATCTGCGCGCCCTAATAATCCGACGGAGATTTTTCAAAATCGTTGACTCTCAGGGGTTGTCCGTGCTTTATCAAGAATTTTCTGCTACCATGCGGTCGGATGCGAAATTCTAAATGTCTAACAGGATACTGTGTAGTTCAATATCTGAAGTGCTTGCAATCCTTGAGGCATGAAACTATCATCAAAACTTGTGATCCCCAAGCACAAACTCTGGCAAACATCTCGAAAGGAAAGCAGTACTGCTGTAAAACATATACGTGGTGTGTAGGTATCAGCAGCAGCCACGAACTATGAATGATCGAAATCATTAATTAATTAACGCGTTTTCCGGTAGAAACAGCTCTTTGGCTAGCAGCAAGAGCAGCAACGAAGTTTAATTACGCGGTGCCAAGTTTAATATAGTTAGGCCCATTGAACTGCCGGCAAGATTGTTTTACGAAGTAAATGAGGCAATGATGACTCGAGGCTTCAGGACCACCTAGCAACCCATCGAGAGTCCTTCCAAGCCTCGCCTTTAAACTCCTCGCCAACTAATTAACGCGCAACCGTCGACGCACACACGATACCTTCTTCCTTCTTGTTCTTCTTCTTCCTCTTCCTTTCTCTTGTCCTCCGTTCGTCATTCTCCTCTTCTGAGTGCCTATTTTAGATTCACTATAAATTGGCGAAAAAGCTAAAGATCGTCGCGTCTAGCTTTACTTTACTTCTTGGCTCCTTTACCAAAAATTGTTAAAACGTTTTTGGTAATGGAACAACTGTGCCTGAATGAACAAAGAGGCAAACGAGGGCTGGGAAATATTGTTGTTGGTGCGCGATGTATGTACATCGAAATCATTATAATGTAGGACTGGTTGGAAATGCTTTATGCAAATTTGTGTTTTGACAGTATTTTGATGAATGTACGAATATACGTTTTATCTATGTTACATATTATATTTATCATAATACACAGTAAAGCATAAAATCATACTTCGCTATCATTAGCTATATATGTTTATCGCATTTTTATCACGGTGATATCGATGAACGATTCAACTTTGTAGAAGTCACACAGTTCCATATTTATCGTATCGTATCGATAACAAAATATATTAACGAGTTATGTGCATAAGTATGAAGCAACATAATTCCCAAACAGTGCACCCATATGTTTTATGTCACAAGGGCTGCGGGTATTTACGCAAAACTATGGAACCGTCCCTACCTCTCTTTCCCTTATACGCTTCCTTTGCCTATGCTGAACGCATACCGAAATATTTAAAGTATCGCTTAACTTGTATCTGTCCATACAGGGTGTCCCACAATTCGTGGAACAACCGGCTATAGCACAATTGTTCATGAAGGAATAAATTAAAAATGTAACAAATAATAAATTCCTCATTCTACATCCTTTAGGAATGATGAGATAGATAAAAAATGATGAAAAACGTAAAAGAAAAATGTAAAATGAATACTTGAAAAATTGGAAATTACAAAAAGATGGAAAATTGCGAAATTGTTAATTTGGTTTTCTCAAGTAAATTCGCAATTAAATAAGGTCTTAACTTCACGCTCGACCGTAATTCCGAATAATTTGTTTCGAAAATAAAGAGTCACAGAAAACAAATTTTATTGTATACATTCGATTTCTTTTTTGGCGATGAATCATCCCCTTAACGGCTATATCACGTATTATGGGACACATTGTAAGATCTACACTGGAATCAGTAAGAAGGAACAGAGAATATAACAGGATTCATTAATTCTGCAGCTTGCACAACAATTGACAAAGCC
Source organism: Cryptocheilus praepositus (assembly GCA_033815515.1). Taxonomy (NCBI): domain Eukaryota; kingdom Metazoa; phylum Arthropoda; class Insecta; order Hymenoptera; family Pompilidae; genus Cryptocheilus; species Cryptocheilus praepositus. The sequence continues at coordinate 839,347 of JAWWQZ010000314.1, forward strand.
ATATAGAAAAATTCTGTCTGAAATAAAAATTAACATCACGTACCTGCAGACTGGTTGCAGGTCTTCTGTTCGTTGATGTGATGGCGGTGATGTTTTTCGCTTAATCAAAATTTAACCGCTAAGTTCATGAAACGATCAAGTTTCATAGGAATTGGTTTGTACGTACATAAAATTAGTTTTACTACTTCATAATTGGTTCTGTGCACAACGTACTTTCCAGTCAAATTTGGTTATTGTGTGCATTTTCATACTTACTTTTCCGCAAAAAAAAAATGAAAATTATAATTGCTTAATACTTTCATTTAAATCGAAACCAATTCTACCCTAGTTTCCGTCTTCTATTGCTTCGAACAAAAAAGCAAAATGCACTAAGTTTTACGTAAAAACTCCGTATTTACCAATATTATCGCTATCAGAGAACAACAATATTAAAATAATACAGAAATATCTTCAATGGAAAGTGATACGATCAAAATTAATTTGAAAGAAACACAAATGACAAAAGTACACGTCCGTAACAGTACAACGACGAGTCTATTTGAACTTATATATAAATTATACGTATATGTATATATTATATTATCAAAGCAAAGATCCTTAAGAATTTCGTTCATCCGCTTTGACAATTTGTGCGTGGAATAGCGACAACATTCAACTATCATTCATCCCTTCTCTCATTTTTTCAACATTTCGACAGTTCACGACCCTGTCGTGTAAAATCTTCAAAATCAGGCAGAGAAAGGGATGCGACCGTTTCGTGGTATATGTCTGTATATAATATGATACGTTGTGTACAAAAATATTTTATATCAGATCAGCTATCGTGGTTAAACCGATAAGTTGAACCCAATTGGCTATTCTCTTCGCGCGTCTGGTCATACGAATCAGCTCGGCACCAGTTCGGTTCCTGGAACAGAGAGAAGACCATATGTGCTTCGAAAAGTTGCTGAACGGTGTCGTCGTATACTAACAAGTTAGTTGACGTTCTTATCTAAATATCTGCCTTGGCCGGTAGCAGGAATATGATTCATTCGAGTGTGATGTTTAAGAACGTTGGTGAGTGTTTTTATGAAAGATGGAACATATAAATAGACGGCAAAATAGTAGGCAAATTGGAATCTTACGTAAAGCATTAATGAATAAAAATGTTAAGTAGCAAACAATCATTTGCTACTAAAAGTTCTTCTATCAGCACTCTCAAAGAAAACATTCTTGCAGAGCAAACAAATAAATCCAACGATTGAAATTTCGCTCTAATGTTTTCGTTGCGGTAAACATTCTTTCAGCAGTAACACATAGACGTTAAAAGCGTATCGAAAAGCTCCTGTTGTTCGCAACATGGCTTTGGATAAGACGTGCTTTACGCTCGACTGACTTTCCAGAAATGTTTTTCCTCTCCGTATTTCATTTTACTGAAAGTCGAAATTTGTTTCCGTTTCGCACGGCGACTGTTTCGGTTGGTAAACAATTTCGCGAAAAGGGGGAGAAAGAAATTAGTAAATAGCAGAGTACACCTATGATTCCTGTAACATCAATTATTGCTATCGCAAGCCCACATCTTCGTAAAGAGCAATTATTCGTATATTACCTAATACTGCCACCATTCAGTACGAAACCCAGCAGGAATCTCGTCCTATAATCGCAAACAGCATCACGCAGTTTCTATTAACCAAAATTGATTAATAACGGCATTCAAATAACACTCACCGACCACTTTCGTTTGAACCCGTTTAATTTTGTTCACTTTCACCTCTTTCACCCGTTCCCAAGGAATGCGAAAGTGAAACGAAACGAAATGACCTGAAGGAGCATAAACACCAGCAAAGAAGCGAACGGACGGAAGCGAAGGGAATAATTTGAAACGAGCCACGGAAATGCTCGGGGTCAGGTGGTGCTTCTCGTCACTCTCCTTAAAATCACATTAAGGACGAGGAGCGGCGCCGAAAATGACGACGAGCGAGAGAACGAAAGGGGTGCTGGGAGTAGAGAGGAACGATGAAAGGCGAAGAGGACGAAGGCTGTGAGAAGGATGCACCGTGGGGTGTCACGAGACTGCTCGCTGTCGAAGTCCATTGGCGAGAAACAGAAAGGGCTAATTTCGGACGCGCGAACGGACGCAGAAAACGAGTTCCAGGATAATATCTGACTTGGGACCGTAGACTGTCTCTGCGGAGCGTGACAAGCTGTTTCTCGATTGCACTCTGTGCAGGGCGTTTTTAAACGGCAGTGGGAAGGGTGCGCACGATTAGTGGAAGACTTTAGAGTCGAATGTAGTTTCTCATTTTTTACCTCTATAATATGCGATGGCCCTTCATGTATATACTTCTCATTTATGTTTCTGTGTTTATGTAGTTGAAACTTTGTGCACCTTAGAGTTGATTATAGCATAGAGATAATTGCAATGCGCCGAAGAATGTGATTCAGTAGAGAAATAAGATCATGATGAACGATCATACAAAAAATATATTCGAATACTTCCTACTGTAAAGGTTAACTCCAATATAAAACTACTCCCAGAATTTTAGGTCATGGACTAATCTTATTATCATGAGAATGGTCGATTTTTCAAATAAATCAAAAGTCTTCGTCGACTAGAAACCGTTTAATAAAAAAAAATATAAAGAAACTATGGAAAAGCCAATCGCGGCAAAATTGATGGGAAGGTTTTACCACAAACCAGGACATGAGAGAAGTAGGGAGGAAAATGGAGAAAGATCCCCTTTCAACGCTCTATCCCCTCTCTCGAAACTGGGAATCTTCGCTTTGTCTCCCTCCGTTACTTTTATTCTTTCTCCTTCCTTCGCAACTCGTCTTAGCTGACTATGACAAATAATTGCCGAAGCTTAACATAAGCCAGAGGCGGTATACTTAGCTAATAGCAAAAAAGAGCGAGACCGATAGTATCCGTACGCGTGAACGTTTCCACTGCCTCCCCTTCAACCCCCTTTTTCACTCCGCCACACTCGCCAACCCCGACAGTCACGCGACGGCTCTCACACCCCAGAATCGTGCTGGCGTTTCCGCGAAAAAACTGCGAATGCATTTGCATCACTGTCGTCCAGGAAAATCTACGCTGCTGTTTTTTTTCGTCACAGACAGCGAGACAGTAAAGGATGAGCTATACGGAGAGCAGAAGTTATGCCCCGTCGACGTATGGTGCGATGGATCTTTGAAATGCACGTATGTTTCGCCTAGAATTGGAATTTTCCCTTGGTTTTCCACGGTAGAATAGTGTCTTCCGTTTTAGCGCTTTGACGACCGCTATCGCGTTGATGCGACTCACTTGATCAACGGCTAGTCACTGGCACCACATAGACGTGACTTCGCTTTATCAAGAATAATCAGCAATGCAACAGTATCTGCCCGTAGTTGTAAAAGCGTTAAATCAATGAACGACTAACAATCGCATCTGAAAAACTATAATAGACGCCAGCGTTCAGTGACATGCGCGGCCGACATAGTGCTAACACGTCCGACACCTCAACCCTAGTCCGACGACGCCCAATGGAACATATCTAAGGACAGAAAGTGAAAATTTCCCACGACGTCGCTCGTTACTTCTCGTTACCCTAACAAGAGGTCATCCGTATTCTCCGAAGCTGCGAAAAGACGTCCGGAGCCGGTCGCGCGCGGCTCATGAAAATGCTCCGGGGGCCCGGGTCGAAACGACATAATGGTAAGCCGGCACTGAAGATTGCGAGGAAAGGAGTCCGTTCGCCCTCTTTCCTCCCGAGCCTCGTTCAGCAGCGCCGACCATCGTACACCTTCGGCAGGGCCTTCCAGCCTAACTTATACTTATTATTACATTACCCGCTGCACTAGTATAATTCCAGTGCCGGGGGAAGAGAGGAAAGAGAGAAGTGGAGGGGGGATGATGAGTACCAAGGGAAAAAGTTGAGGGAGGCGATGAACATTTTGCACTCCTCGGCGCATAATATCCGCAGGCTTCTCGCGAAGTGGGTGACAGGTGCGTCAACGTTTAAGAAAGACGGAAGGTGGGACTGTCCGCGTACGAGAAAAGGAAAGGTATAAACGAGAGCGTGCGCGCGAGAGAGAGGGGGTGGGAGGGACAAGAGAAGAGAACGAACGAACTGCTTTTCTTCTCCCGACGCCGCTTAAACGCGAGCGCGCACGACGATAATGTCTTCATCTCTACTTTCCGAGGAGTCTCGATCGTGAGCGCTTTTTCGTCGCGAGACCTTTTTCCGCACGCGCTTACCGGTTCCAAGCTTTGTCGGGTGGCGAGGGAACAGAGGCTCGTGTCGGCTAGTAAAGGAAATCATTTTCACGCATGCTGCACGCTCAAACGTGTGATCTTGAATATGCGAACGTATTTGAAGTAGCCAGAAATCAGAGGGGTGGAAATGGACCGCAGGTTATTGTACTGCTGAGATGAAGATGAGCAAAAGCAGTAGCTGCATACCCGTTAGCCAATATTTATCCAAATAGTTCGCAACCCCTATTACAGGCTACCGAAAACTTTCAGCTTTCTCAATATGGACTGTAACATGCAAAACCGAGACGTATGCTAGTTTCAAGTAGAACTACACAGTCATATCCGACACGCTGCACATGACATCCGCTCGGGTGAAGTGAAAAGGAGCGAGACAGAAAGGGATGGAAACAAGTGAAGCACAGACGAGAGTAACGGAGGAGAGACATGGAAGGGGTGCGTCTCTCATGAATGTGTGGCAGCGGAGAGTTTCGTCAGCTCCTTAATGAACCCAGTTCGCGAAAACCATTAATAACCGAAGAACTCGGCGAACAGTGGCGAAGGGGGAGTTTCGGGCGGGAAAAGAGAAACTAAAACTCTGACGAGAATGAAGTCGACCACCCCCTGCCGTGAGAAACTTTCGGAATGACGACGATCGAGAGGCAACGTGTCTTGAGCGTACATGACTCGAGAATTTTCTTCCGAACTAAACCATTTTCTGCAGAAATTCAAGAACGAAGGTTCAACATGAATCTTGTGACTACAGCTCAACAAATAGTTTTAACCGAACGTTGCCTACAGAATTGAATAAGAAAAAATAGTGTAATGAGAAAAAGAAAATGATGATGTATAAACTTGATGGTGCTCCAGAAAAATGCTGTAGTGATGGTTAATATGAAAAAGGTACATTCCTAACATAAATGAATTAAACTTAAAAGCAATAAGATGTCACAAGCAAAGGTAACGAAAAAAACTATCAAATCAGGTGAAACGAAGTTTAAAAACCGAAAAGACTCTGTGGTAGATGACGCGTTCGGATGTCGAAAAGGGCATCAGGCACCCCTAATGCGACGTATCAATATACTTGGGTGGCGGTGATGGGCCAATATCGCATAAGTGGCCCGATTCGCCGTCATTTGTTACGTTTTGTTCGGTCTAAGTAATTTAAGAGTCACCCCTTGCTCCTTCCTTCCCACGAAGGAGGGCGACAAGCATCAAAGGAGAAAGAGAGAGAAAAACAGTAAGAAAGAGGGCGAAGAAGAAATAAGCAAGAAAGGCACGAAGACGGGAACAGAAAGGAGGAGGATCCTCGGACCGGGAAAGTTCCTTCGCAAGGACGATAAAGATAGAAAACAGAGTGAGAGGGGTGACGGCACTTCGCTTCTATTCTTCAGCAAATCGCGGCATATTTGTCAGATTTTTGTTCGAGAACAAAACCTACCGACCTACCCCCTTTTGCGCCTTCCTCAGACGGAGGAAAATGGGGAAAGGGGACGCCGCCATCCTTAAGTGGATTGGTTTCGCTCGGTGATATGTATATATGGGTATATTTGGATGGTATACGTTCGTCTCTGTGTGCGAGAGTGGAGAGAACGTACGATCGCCTTAATTCGAGCTTCCTGCCAGGCTCACTTGATCTCACGACTTCCGATTTCCGGACGGATGTCTAGCTTTCGTAAGAAATTGTTGCCAACTGTTTCGCTCGATGAAATCGCGGTACTTTTTTGTGCTTTGACGTCAAGCAAAAAATCCTCCATTGATGAAATTGCGTTAATTCTTACGTTCAACGTAAAAATAGCTTGATGGTTAGTGCGGAGAGTAACTTGCCACGGAAAAGTTAGAATAATTAGGTAGAAATTTTCATGAGTTACGGTAATCATCAGTTACTCACCCTTAAATCCTTTTTCTGGACAGGAGGACTCAAGACTCGTCGTATCGACTGCGACGTCAGCCTCATTCTCCACTGGTGTATCAATCTGTAATCAGATAGGAAATCGATTAATGGAGGATTTTCCCCAAGACGCAGTTTCCTGACACGTGAATACAGATATTACACAGTGATCGAATATTTATAATGTTCTATATTCGTACAGTGAGCAAATCTTAAAGGGTGAAAGAAAAATTATGTACACCAATATATACAACGTTGAAAATCGTAGACATCTCTACGTAAATAATGTAATAGGTACACAACTTTGCTCCCGCCGCTTTTTCCCTTTCGTCCAATGCAAAAACGGCGGGAGCAAAGTTGTACACCTATTATGCTACGTTTTCCGCATTTACTCCAAGATTCATCACACGCATTTTACAAGAATAGTCATTAGACAAATTAATTTTTTAGCAATCATGAGCAAACTGCTCCATAACTCGTGCATTAAGAGCGCATAACCGTGCATAAAATTTGCAGTGAGCATATGTCGTAGGCGCGAAAACGGCTGCCCCCTTCTTCTGGCGAGTTTTCTCAACGAAATCACGCGTGAAGCAAGAAGAGGGAGAAGAGGATGGAAGAAACGACGTTGGCTGGGTCGACATGCGTTAGATTTTAGCGCATAAAGGGCACGTGTGACCAGCTGCCGACGAGCGCAAGAACGTCTTCCCACGCGTTGTCGTCCTCCTCTCGAATCGAACACGTGGGATCCACCATATCCACGGACGATCCACCGACTCATTCTGTCCCGAAACCACGTGGACGGACCGCTTTATAAATCATGCGAGAGCAAGACGCCGCAAGTGGTTGCCATAGAACTCGCACATCGCGATTGCAAAAAGGAGATGAATCCAGAATTTTTCGCACCACGAAAAACGCTGCGCCCTGAAGCGACTAACCAAGAGAGCACAAAATTACAGAAGGCATGTACTAATATGTCTACGCAAAATGGACAACAAGGGCACATTTTATCGACAAACTGAAATATAAAGAATGTATCATAGGAATTTTGTGCGAAAATTTGGGGGTAATAAATGCAGGACAACTGATAAGGTGTAATTGTAATCGAAAATCTGTTATAGATTTCCTTGTAAGGCGATTACCAAGCCAGAAAATACCTGTTAGATCTGAGTCAGTTCTACTGCGTTACACCAATAGCGTTAAAAGTTTCAGTTGAGATGTCTTCTGATGAAACAACCGTGCCAGTCGTCAAAACACATTCTTTTTACCACTCGCAACCTCTGGACGAGCCGCATTCACGTTTCTTCTTGATGGTCGAAATCCTCATCATAAATCGTTCATTCTATAAACGGCTGACACGATTAACAGACCATGCAACGGCCAATCGAAATATCACAGTCCGAGCGTTTTCTCACACAGACTGGGAGAGAGAAACGATAGAGAGGACAGAATACCGAGAGAGACGGAGAACATTGCTGCCTGATGCACGTAGGTGTAATTATGCCCGCGGAACCCCTTTTTCCCACAGGACTAAATATAGCGAGAGTGTCGTCCGCGATGGCTTGGACACAGATGTCTTGTACGACGTCGTTCGGGATAGTTGACACACATCTGGTCGGTGTTTCCTGCTAGTCGCACACCGTCTACAATGTGATTTACTCTCCGGCAAAGAATCGAGGGAGGCGCAGAAAACGGGAAGGGAGTCAATGGCCCGAAGATCGGAACGTTTTGAAAAGGCCGACCTCCTTGCGAATTTCTAATGTGCCGGATATTCTGGCTGCTGAGGCGCTTGTAGATGTTGTGTTGATATTGCAACTGTGTTTCTTTGCAACTGTTTATGGGATGAGTCTCTTGAGATACACGGATACATTGCAGCGACCCGATTAAAATGTCATAAGCAAAGCGTCAAATTTAGCGAGCATTTCATACCGCAAACCTATGAATTTTACTAATTGAAAATACGACACTTGAGACATGTTTCGAGAAAATAATAAATCAGCGGCGTCACAGCACAACTCCGTATCATCCGTTCTTCCGATCCTTCGAACCTTTCGTCGCACTGCGAACATATACGCTCAATCTCTCGTTTCCTCTGAATCTTTCATCGACATCGAATGTCACTGATCGAGGTCGGCAACATGAGGAATGCACAAACGCAGCGATTCGAGTTCCTCGAAGTTCCATCTTTCATCGTCGAAAATTATTCTCAGAGAGAACCTCCCTGCTCCCTCTCCTTCTTTTTCTCCTCCGCGATTCTCTCTCTTTCCACTCTTTGCTCTTTCTTTATCTCTGAATCTATCTCATTCTATCTTTCTTTCTCTGCAAGGAGTAAAGGGTTAGTGAAAGAGGAGAGTATGAGACTGAAAGACTGAAAGAGGGAAGAGAAGAAGAACGGAGAGGGGAAAGCAGGTAAAGAGCGTCTACTGCGGGCATAAGGCCCACTCTTGAAATGCTTGGCAATATAGTGGAGTTCGTTACGATGCTCGCCCCGACGTGGTATGGCTCATAATTGTAGACTTGGGGTTCGAACCGTGCACCTTCGGGCACTACACTCTCCTCGACTGGCACCTATTGTCCAGTGAAAATTTTCGACTTCCATCAAAACCTCCCTTTTACCACCCACAATGTGTCGCCTGCAGAAATTCATCCTACTCCCCTGTCGTTCCACGTTGAATCTTGTTGATTCCGATCAACTTCAATCGTACACGATCAGTCTGAACTCGTGTAAAAGCTATGAAAAGTGGCAAAGAACATGGACAAAACCTTCTACGGCAGAGCATGAAAATTATTAGTCCGAGAATGTCTTAATCCCCAGCGGAGCCGAGTCTTGCAGCAGAGTCTTCGGCTTAACATAAACGTTTTTTTTTACCCCTTCCGTCCATCGTTCCTGGCGGAGCAGAAAACGACGCTGGCGCGAAGTGAAAGAAAGTTCCGTGGAAATACGACGCGTGTTGTTCGCGGAGATCGGACGAATTTGTTTTCAGGTCGGGAGAGCGTTGAAGGAGTGGCGGGACAGATGATGATGCCTCCCTTGTCGGACGATTCACGATCCTGGGAATCTGTCGGCGAGTTTATTAGCCTCTTCGCGGTCGGGGAGATGCCGACGGAACGTCTTCGGGGAAGGTTCGCCAAAGCAAACGAGACTCGGAAGCGGCGGCAAAGTGAAACGCGAAATTTCTTGTCGTCGGCATGGCTTGCGTTGCGCCGTCTACTTTGGCCGATATCAGTTTTGCTACCAACAACCGTTTCTGCTGAAGGAAATTCGCCCTTTTTCTTTGAATCTATCGTTTTGCTTACGTCAGGGTCGAACGTTGGTACGATAGATCTGTGGTAAGGGTCCTACCAAGACATCTTACTTCGAACAATTGCACACAAAAAAAAATGTTTTTTGTCTTGTTAATAAAGTGAAATTGTGAAACAATGACTTTGCGCTTAGATTGTCATAAATCTACAAATTGGAAATATAAAAACCTTGGCAACTCGACCTCGGGACTTTTGGGCAGTGAGCATGCACCACCTAGGTGACCGATGAAAAAGTGACTGCAACAATTTAACTATACAAGAAAGGCCATCGCCGCAGACTGAGAATAATTTTCGATACCAAAATTCGTGGGCTTCGCAACCGTCACCGCGAAATCGCGGGTATTCCGCTCAATTAAGTTGCGCGCCGGAAAGAGAGCGCTTCTCCATAGTGAAGGAGACTTAATACGGAGCGGAGTTACGTGGCGGCGCAGACCGCACGGTGTATAAATTCAAAGTAGATTAATATTGTCCCCGTGGCTGTCGTGGGCGGCAAACTTATGGCGCTAATTCGGCGGACGAATTATTACTCGGCGCTGTCTCGAGTCACCCCCGCCAAGGTCCACCCGTGTGTTTTGCCAAAAGGGAAGGAGAGGTCCTAGAGGCACCCTGTCGTTAATAGAAGTCGTAGGTGCCCTGCGGGACACGGTGCGCTATCCTTGAGTTATTAGAAGGAGAGTTGTACCACGATAGCGAAAACTACCGCAGTTTCAAATGAGGCGCTGCATAATTGCGTTCGTCAAATTTAAGATAAGATGCATATGATTAGTTAGGGGACTCCGCAGTTGCGATAAGAGCTCCATACACTAATACGGTCCACGTACGTTAAATATATTGCCCATGACACAAAGTTGGGTGAATTTCGTAAAGATGGTGACTCAAGCAGCTCGTTTCGAAAGTTTCCACATTTAACCCCTAAAATAACAAATTCAGCCTCTTGATTATTTCTTCAGCAATCTTTCACTTCGATTTGGAGTACTACTTAATATTCCTGCAATGGAAATTTTCTTCATACGTAAATGAGTACCGGTATTCAATGCACAACTTGAAATCGTGTGACATTCAGTCCGTTCGTCGAAATTAACATCCGAGTGAAACGACAGCGTGGGATCATGGGTTACGCGTCGGTTTATTAACTTTGTGGCTTTCGGTATTAAGACGTGGTCGTGGAGAATGAACGGCAACGAAGAACAGTGGAAGGGGTGAGATTCACCCTCACGGTGTAGACAGATAAATAACTCAGGACGGCCTGGGAATAACTTAAGACTCCCTTGCAGGGTACCAGACGAAACCCAAAAGACACTCGTGTGATGATAATAACCAAGCTTCAAAGAGTGAAAGAACGTTTATAAACTAACAATCTAACGATTTAACTTTGCTCCTATTTACATTCTCCGTCAGCCTACAAAGTGCCACGGTGATTAGGGAAATTTCAATTTTTATCCATAGATGATGGTATAAATTCTGACAGAAGCCATGTTGTAAACACATCGCAATCATAGACGCGATAGTCTACACAAACTTTGGAAAACCAAACCAAAAATAATCTTATGCTTAAAGTATTTTTTTAAACATCGTACTGTAAAGATTTAAGTATTAACGACGATATGAACCTTTCTATTTGGATTGACGGTGAAGACGTGATAAAATATGGCCAGAATACAGTCATTAATTACCATCAGAAGGAGTAAACAGAAGGTTGCATTGGGGGCGGCAAGAAGCAATATTCCCGTAAGTCTTTTAAGGAGATTAAGGAGCCTCTGCATTGTCTCTTATCTCCCAAAAGAAGACGAAATAAGACCAGCGTGAAGATCGGAGACAACAGCTGTTTAGCATCTCCGATGAAAAACTCACTGGTAAATATTCAAATTGTTGTCGAGAATGGCCATATTTTTCGACCCACCGTCCACTGACCGAATGTCTGCCTTCTGCCGTTCCTTCTCTTACCTACCAGATGAGAAAGGTCCTTCTCTGACCAATTATAACTGATTAACAGAATTACGTGTGAAATCATCGGAAGCATTCATTTTTACAATGTGTTGTTGATTGCGCAATCACATTCAAGTGACAATTTCTCCAGTACGCCGCATTTTCAAAGAAAAAAAAAAGGAAAGCAAGATTCTCGTAATCATCTTCATCTAAGTCGGTACTGAAGAAAAAATATAAGCCTACACCTTCCGATCTTCTTCGAAGAAACCAATGAGACAATGAGACGTCATCACGAACCGGCGACTCCGTGATCGTGTGAAAACGGGATCGAAGCCAGATCGTCGACGAACGGCAAGTAAAAAACAAGAAAGATAGTAAAAGAGAAGGAGAGACAGGAATGACAAGAGTGAGAGGAGGAGACGTGGAGGTGGAGATTAGGCGGAGGTGACGCTTTTTAGACGGTCACTGACACTGCAGAGGTGTTGTGTGTGGAGTGACTGATGAGTTTTCCGCTCGATTGGATAACGGGTGAGGCCAACACTCGGTCATTTTTGCCCTCCTTTTCTAGCTATTCCCCTTTCGAAACCCATCCCTCGCGCCCCTCTTTCACGCTTACAACAGTGCGATGACGTTCGACCCAAATCTCGGCTCAGATACCAACGTTTGGCCATGTTGCAATTCCAATTTCAATAATGCGACACTGCGTTTGAATCTCAGAAAGAGCAGAAAGGAAATGCAAGTGCAAGATGATGAACTTCTTGGTGTTTAGAATTTTAAACAATGACTGAATTGAAGTAATTTCTAAATTAATACGCGGAACGCTGAAAATTGGCCATTGGCGTGCTGAGGCAATGAAACATATCAATGCGTTTCCAACAAGAAGCCAAAAGCTCGGATCAGGAAGAAGGTAATTCCTAGTCGATGGCGATGACAATGTAAAATTTCCGCTACCGAGCCGTGGCGGTGTGATTTAGACATGGTGCGTAGCGTTGGAAGAGTAAAGTCGAGAAAACTGGCCGTCTATGCTGAGATCCTTCGCACGGTCGATAGGAGGCGAGGTACTTTAGGCACACGTCGCCCATCAAGAGGCGAACCATGCTTCCGCCAAGCACAAAGGCCGCCTTCATGGTACATACCGAGCTCCTGACTTCGTCGTCCTCGTGTGTCTTGTCGATTTCGACGTGCACAAAGTGAACGCGTTGCCCACTTTGTTAGGCTACCCTTTTCGTCATTGGCCAGGATGAATCATCATCAACCGTTCTTGGTTACGATCCGAAAAATTGAAGACGATAGATGTACGTGGAATTTCTTGTCCTATTGTTGACGAGAAACGTATGCAAGGGCGCACTCTCGTACGAGATTATTACAATTTACATTCACAACCTATTTTTTCACATAAAACTTTCGTGGTTTACTATTGGTTACGAAACACTGTATCATATGTAATTATCTATATGTTACATACATAATGAAATACGGTGAATGGAATAAATGGAAAGAGGTAAACTACTACTTTGAACGCTGCTACTGGATCAACTGCTGTTAATAATAAACTATTGCATGTGACTCGTGAAATCAATGACGGTCGACATACAAGGAACTGTAATTGCGTATGATGTAACCAAAAGAAATACGATCGGTTTGACCGATATATAACAGACGTACTTCAAAACTGACATCTTGCTTCGACATACTTATTTCTGCGCGGAGGCATGGTGTGTATAGGTATATTCGCGGAATGCTACACGGACTGTACAAAGAAACTTCCTACGAAATAATGATGAACTAAAATAAACCATTTACACATGTTCCAAGAAAGCAAACATACTCCTGACCAATCTAGATAGTGGCAAACATATTTACTTTCAGTATCACAGCTGTTGCTTTAAAATGTTCATATATTAATTGTCGTGTATCGCGGACATATAAGTTGATTGTAGTACTGATTGTTTCTTCCTTCAATCCAAACAACTGGAAGTGCCGCAGAAAACACATCAGCACGAAGACTAGCAACGTTCTCCCAACCCAGAACGATTAGGATAAGCGCCGATAGGCCACTCCGCACCCTTTACTACACCGAAGCCAGAACAGAAGAGGGGTGGGCGCGAGATGGGAGGAGGATGGCAAATTGCGGAACGTAAGAGATCGCGAGCGATTTAGTTCCATAGCCGCGAGAGGACGCAGAAAGATAGATCATGAGCTCGGTGGGAAAGCCGACAAGAGAAGACAGGTACCGAGACAGAAAGAGACCGAGCGAGCAGGATCGAAAGAGCAAGCTAGATCGAGAAAGGCAGGAACGGCAGGACGGAAAGAGAAAAGGAGGAAGACAGAATACAACCCTCGAGGAACCACGTAGATAGATCCAGGGTGGTCTTAGTGTGTCGCTTAGCACCCTATCTGTAGGGATCTTCTCGGGTGAACCCCCATAGAGAGTCCAGTACTCTCTCTCTGCATCTCTCTCTTTCCACTTGGCTATCTTCCACTTTCTCTCACCATCAGACCTCACCCCTCAGGGGCTGCGTTTGTCGTGAGCATTACTCACTTTCTAGACGCCTACTTGCAAACCCCATCGTCGACCCGTCCCCGAGGCTCACTGACTACATTAGGGGACAAATCTTCCTCGTCTCGAGCTGGCCAGGATTCCGAAAAGGGACTCGCGCAGACCGACGTAAGGGTAAAACACACCCCCCGGGAAGCTGACCGGCCACTTTCCGATGGAGATGCGCGTAAATCGTCCGACTCGCCGGCGCAATCTATGAAATTGAAACTCATGTGAGATTTCCGCATGATGTTTTGCTGGTCGTTGGCCTGGGCTGAGGTGGTATCGAGAGGGCAAGCGTTGCGTGGTGTAATTTGAAGCAGTTGGGTGAACGGTTGCGAGATTTTTTCTAGTGCAACATGTTCAGTGGATGGATCATATGTTGCATGTATAACTGCACGCATAATAAAAGAATTTATCTTAATGTATGCACATACGGTGGATTATTATTTTTGCTATTATAGCAGTAGTATAATATAAGTGGTGTATGCCATCCGTTTTGTTGATTTCAGGAGCTCTTTATATTATACTTTACGAGGTATTTATTTCATCTTTGGTTACTTTGCTTTTGAATCAAGTTGTATGACCAGATATCTTTAAGTCGCGTAAAAAAACTATATATTGCTGTTATTTGTCAGAATGACGATAAATTATATTTAATCGCTATGATTTATTGCGTGTGAAAGTACAGCCGATTGGAATGATTAATCTGTAGAACTAGCTTCTTACCTACATCTGCTCGATACGAATCCGGAAATAATATCTCAAAACACGCACCGTCTGAATTCATCAATTGCGAAATTTCTATAGAATCTTGAGGAGATTAACGAGCTCCACGTGTCTGGTATTATCGGCACGCACCTAAGACCACTTGTTCGAAAGAGCAACCTGTAGAGGCTGGCATACCGCACGGTTCACAAGTGCGTACGAACGGGGGAGGAGTTGAGGAGAAGACGGAATTCAGGGTTACGAGCACAGCCAAATATAGATCGGCCGCGTATATACCGGGAACACGTGTACGTCGCCGTAAATATCCGCTTTCTACGTTTTCGTCAACGTAATAAAACTGCACGCTTTCATGCCGCAGCTATTTACATCAGCCCCCCACCTCACGCTGGCTGTGCGTTCCGCGGAAATTCCACTTTACGCGATTTGATATCGCTACAACCTCGTTGTCAATATCATTCAAATATCAAGTCAGCGCAATTATCATATATAACACGCATAGATCGTGATGGGGAGGAAAATAAATAACTGCATCAGTATATGTTATGACAAAACCCTCTGAGAGACCCCTAGCAAACTGCGCCTATCGGTTCGGTCAAAAATGATGCTACCGAGAACACAGGAGCATCAGAAGGAATTCGTTGAGCGTATGTACGCACATACTCCAGTGCTCGAGAGACCAGATATAGAAAAGACACTGAATTACTTCGAAGCACTTTAAGACGGACGTAATAAAGTATGCTGTCTCTCCTTCTCTCTCTGCCTCTCTGCCTTTCTCGCATGTCGGGCCCTCGCTGCTGGCATGACGCCGTTCTGGCACGCCACATGTCCCTCTGCGAAAAGAGAGTAAGCTCTTCCTCGCGTCATCTGCTGACGGGAAGAGTGGAAGCGAGAAGGAGAGAAAAAAGGAGCGGACAGAAAGAGAGAGAAAAGAGGTGGGCAGACGGTAAGAGGAGCCTCGATGAAAGGGTGCGAGAGCGAAAGCGAGAGAGAAGCTTCGAAATAGAGCGAAGCAAGGAGAAGGAGAGAGAAGAGTCGCAGAGGAACCCAAGGCTAATCTGACGGCGGTGGTTGCCCGAGTCTCTGTGGCGATCAACAAACAGAAGCTTAGTTGTTGCTACCAGGATGCCAGGGGCGTTAAGTGGTCAGGATACACGTTCGGGGTGAACGTTACGCGGAAATCGACCGTAACCCTTCGCCGTGCCGGGGACTAGTTTCCAATGGACACTGCCCGACGGAAACCTGATTGAATTTGTTGCGAGAAGCCAATTCTCGCTTTTGCTCGGTTAAAGTCAGGCGCTGCGGCTGGACAGCCCCTTTCTCGGTAAACTCAGAAATTGGAGTCGGTGAAGTGGGAAAGTGCGCGAGTAGTGCAAAGAAATGGATTCTGCCCAGCGGAAAGTTAGAATAATTTAAGGCAAGCTGCAAACTGTTTCTTAAGGTACGATAACAAGCACTTGTCTTCAACTTCGTACACTGATGATCTTCGTAAAATAAATATATTTTTTTGGATATCATGTAACAATCATCAAATCTAACAACATGGCAAACATGCCAACTATCACGTAATGTATATATCAAGCATCATAACGCATGATCTTCCGATCATTACAAAAGGAAAAATGTGAACGCCTCTTTTCACCCTGACTGGACAATCTCGCGAATGAAATATGTTCTCGCTTAACTCACTACTGACAAACACGCTGGCGATGCGCGCATCGAAATAAGAATGCAGTCCCTTGAACCATAACTTATTCAGCGTTTAAGAGAGAACGAATGAGAGAGAAAGAAAGTAAAGGTGAGACGGCAAAAGAACGAGAATATGTAGCTCGTAAATCATGGCATTTTCAGATTTCCTTTTATCAGTCTCTCTCTAGCCGTGACCACCGTTGACCCGCGCCCATAAATATCCCTATTAATATTAACTTAGGCTCGCCTAGGAAGGACGAGGAATCGCGAATGCCCGAAACGGGGCGACAAAAAATCGTGGCCAGGGGCTTCAACCACTGTGGCACGGCGCGCAGGATAAAAAAAATCTCGTATGCCAGGGACGAATCTCATATAGGACGCAGCTGGGAATTGGCCGGCGCCTGGAAAAATTCATGATGAACCAGATTCCTGCGAGAGAACGAGGGAGAGAGAAGAAGGGGAACGATTTTCGCCCTCGAATCTCGTGGCGGCTGGAGGATAGGAAAGAATGTCACTTATGACGCGCCCCTTAGCGATCAAAACGACTGATTGCCCTAGCCATTCGGTTAAGCTGTTTATTCTTCAGTCATTTTTGTCAGTTTCTTGTCAAAGATATTACACAGCGTATAAATGATTACCCTTTGAGTTTTGTTAATCTAATTCTTACGAAAATTGGTGGTGCTGAATTATGTTTGAATACGAGTGATGTAATATTGTAAGTTGAAAATAGTTCTCAAGTCACTCTGGCATTCTGGTCGTCACTTTGAAAATGTCTGTTGCGTCGCACGGCGGGGGTATTTCCATCCGGCGATTCGCGGGACTTTCTTGTTTGGATTCGCGGCGGCGGCGCGTCATCACGTGAGAAAGTGCATCGGAGACGCATCGTTGTCGTTCGAGACGGGACAGGTGCGTCGCGATACATGCAAAAAAGTGTGGCTTACGAGACATTGAAGAATCGAAGGCGACAAGAAAGGCACCGATATTACCTTTCCACAGCGCCGTCCGATCGTCGCCTCGACTGCCAGCGGAGTGGCAGCTCAAAAATGTCGATTCGCGACTTTTTCGCGCAACCAGCGACGCGTCAGGATGAACGTTCGATCCTCGTAGCAATCGATAAAATATACAAGAGTCTGTGTGCTCATAACGTTCGAGTATTCGAAATTCTAATTGGATAAAATTTGTTACACCGAATCGATGCAAGTGCATAATTATTCGAATAACACTCCCAGTACACCTCGAATATTTGAACAGTATACATTTCGAATATGACCAATCCAAAATATTCGAGCTGACTTCTAATAGCTAATTTATTTGTACTGAAGGGAATGATCGAAATTTTTTTAACTACTCAATTAATACCGGCTTACCCATGCATCATGAATATGTTTTACAAACATGCTGCCACGAGCATGGGGCCACTGTAAGATCAAGAAGATGAATAATATAAATTGCGTATTCAGATTAACTGCAATATGTCCTGTTTGAAGGACTTTTAAAATTATAATTAAAACTCGTCCAACTGCAATGAAATAGAGGCCATCGTACGCGCAAAGATGACGATCCTCACGATCGGCAACAAAAGTCCTCATCGCGCTGCGGTTCATTGATGCATCGCGAAGGGGTTCCTCGTGGGTTCGATTATTTCCAGCGCGTTGAAAAGTGAAGCGAACGACGATGACGGTGCCGTTTAAGCCTGCATCGGCTTAATTGATTTATTTCTGAGAGGGTCTCCTCTCCACCCCTGCCCACCGCCCTTCGCCTGATTGGCCAGCACGCAAAGGCTGCGCGGAACTTAGGGTCCTCGAGCAGGACCTCTTGCTACGGAGAAGACCCTTTCTTCGATCCGATCCCCGAAAACGTCGATAATTAAAGTCAATAGGTGCGTCAGAGCGGCCAAGGCGCTCGCCACCGATTTTCGGCTACTGGTTTTCGTCCGCAGTCATTTCCGCGGCATTTAAGTCAGCAGGATGTATACAGGGTGTCTGATCATTTCTCAAGCAAACTGTTGTAGAACGTTTTATAAGTGTGCATTTGTGAAAAATATAAGACGTCATATTACATTGATCAGCATAAAAATTGCACGTCGCTTTTGTTCAATTTTGGTGAACGAAATTGCAAACGTTGCAGCAGTTACATGAAAGGCTGCGTAAACGTGGCTACGCGCCAAATTTCATACTACAGTGCGAAATATCTATCCCAATAGATTCGTTCGCCGTATAAAGCCAACTTGCGAGATATTTTCCGCAGGCAAAATGGAGTTGGAGTAGCAGCGGCAGACTCGAAGCACAGACGACGCGTGTTTAATGGTGCGTGACTGCACCGGCATGCCCGTATATATAAAGACAATCAGGAAATGTCATGCACCTTTCCAGAGTCAAGGCGACTAATTAAAGGCGCATTAGCAACAGCGGAGAGTGCATTTACGTCATTATCGGTCGTGATTGGAAGGGTACGGCGTCATAATATGACTACCGCGAGCTGTATTGAGAGAATTAAAAAGTGCACGCGAACGCCTTGACCCATTTACATGTACTCCACGGCTCCTTTCGTTATATCGCGAGAGAACGCGCGGTTCATGTGCACGAATATTTAAGAAAAAAATGTGGTGTGAACGATTAGACGAGTGCTCGGTGTCGAGGGAAGGAAACAACTTCCGACAAAACATGTCAGATTAAACGATTGTACTATGTCGCTGAGTTTTTCTCGGCGGTGTAAGATAAAGGTGGTGATGTCGTTTCTTGTACGTTAGAAAAATGATGGAAATGTGCCTGGAGAATTAATGATGCGGTTTGTCGATTAATACCGGTAGAACGATGTCGGTTAATACTGGTAGCATATTGCGATGCATTAGTTTGCACGTTACACCGCGATGCATGAATGACGGTGCGCCGATTAATGGAGTGCGTAATAAATTATATGGACTGATACATAGGTACTGCAGTTTAATGTGATATGAGATCTGAAAGATGCAAGTCAGGTTTTAACAGATGCACACAACATTTATTTCTCTAAGTCGTGTTCAGCTTATATTGACTCACAATTCATTATTTATTCCGTAAATTAGTTGAGCTGAGATTTAACGATAATTACACCCACCCCAGAGATCGAAACTTATTATTACCAAATAATGACTCATAAGTATAAGGAACTAGCCGCGATTCCACCATGTTCACTGTTTACAAGCGACAAGGCAGTTTCATTAAGTACCCAAAAGGGAGCATTTGCGAACGTTAAGATGAGAAGTTGAATACCGAAGCAGCGTGTGCGCCTGTCCAAACAGAATCCCGACTTCCAGAAATCCCGTCAAGGGCGAGCATTGTCAGTCAGACGCCCATTAATATTGAGCAAAACTGACTCTGGCTAACGATAAAAATAGGAACAGTAAATACAATGTTGTTCGAGCAAATTGTCGGAATTGACAAATGAAATAGTTTACTCTGAGTGACAAACAACCTCTAACTGGATTAAGTATCCGAATAACAGGAATTTATTCGAAACAATGCGAATAATGCTGAACTCTGCCGCTCGCAAAGAAGAAAAGGCGGAACGCTCGACGGAATCCCAGCAGGGCCCCGACAAGGAAAAGCCAACTTTTCGCGATCCTTGCGGCCAATTAGATTCGAATTAACAGACGACATAGCTCGCTCCCTCGAATTGCAAGTTAACGCGGATAATTGTGCTGCACGCAATTAGTCACTGGCGACGGTACTCGCGCTACAAACTCTTGCTGTCCATTTGAGCGAAAGAGTCCGTAATAAAGATGCTCGATCGAGAAAAAGAGTGTTTACTTACGTAAAGTGGGGACTTGCGGGAACCTGCTTGTTTGATTAGCGAATTTTGTGTGAGGTGAAAGTGAATTCAGTGGGTTAACGAGGGTATGATAAAAATGACTACGCATATTCTTATGTATATGCCTGAAAGAAAATCGCATGACGAATAATGTTTCTTCCCAATGGTAGAACTCTGGCAATTTCATGATATTAGAAAATTAAATGTATTATAACTACTGTTCACGATGCATAAATATTTCACAGTCTTTCAGCTATAGCGTATTTGGCAACATCTACAATTACTTTCAGCCATACAAATCATCGCAGCGCTCTCAAAATGTCCGACTTCATTAGATAAATGATAATTGTCAGCGTAAGATAATAAAATGGTCGACAACAGCGATCGATTCCCAAGTTCGAAAAGCGGATCGACAAAGTAACTTTTCGGCCCGTTGGGGCAGCTCTGCAGTGATTCGATTTTAATGCCGAGTTCACCGGCGCGGATAATTGTCGCCATTACCTGCACGAGAGGGCGCGTTTACTGTCGTTCGTCGGAGAGGTAAAGACGGTTCTGCCTTAACCTCCCGTGTAAACGGGATTCTCGTTTGCTGCTCAGAATGAAGAAGAACAAAGAAAGAGAGAAGAGTAGGCATGAAAGACTAAGAAAACGTGAAAAGGCGAACGGAGGACAGAAAGAGGGAGATGAAGGACGAGACAAAGATGAAATGCATTGCTGAATTTTCTATTTCGCAAAACGTAGAATTCTAAGCTGAAATTGATTACCGATGCCAGAGAAGTGCGCCGTTACAAAAGATGCGTCAATAATCAACCAAAGTAGAACAAACCATGCTATCAACTATGAACATTGTACCAAAACGACGACGGCAAAATGTAATCTTTCAATATCCGCGGAATGCTAATCAACGCCGCACTAATTGTAACTAATGAAATACTCGGGACGAACAATAACGATGAAACGGAGACAAGTTTGCGCGAAAGACGAAGAAAAGGTGAAAAACGACCTAAAAAAGACAAGAGGGGAGAGATGAACGTTGAGAAAACGAAAAAGTGAGATAGTGAGGGAGAGAAACGAGGAGAGAAGGAAAAAGAGGAAGGATGCAGGAGAGAAACGGAAGGAAAGAGAGAAATACGCGAGAGGAGGCAGTATCTTACGCCTTGCAATTTTTTGCCCCTTCAAACGTACGGACAACTACTAGAGCGGGTGCGCACCTTCGCTGAAAGACGCTGTATAGTCGCCTTAGGAATCTCATTCGCGGAATTCTCAAGTGTTCGAGGCCCTCTGGGGCCCTCGTTACCAGAGGAACGACAAAAGCGATGACAACGATCCTCGCGAACGTTACCTCCAGCACGGTCGGAGACTTAATTAATTCCTACATGGATCATCGAGAAGACGTGCACGTATGGTTGCATTGGCGAATTATAATTGTCGGTAGAATCACATGATTTTATATGCCAGCGCTGTAAAAAGTAATCATGTGCGTACTCAAAATCACCGTCATCTATATTAACTAATGCAATTGATTAATAACAAAGCTACGTCAGTGACGTTTCGAAGCTTCCACGATGCTGGAATGTACAAAATGTCATTCCCTAAAAACACTATCCTTAACATATTACCGTCAATGTGTCTTCAATCATACTTTTACATCATTTCCAAATTCAGTCTGTCAATATCAATAAAAATAGTAGCAAGGAACAAACTCTGGATAGATGTGAAACTACTGTGTATTATCATCTGTAAAGCAATGAACGACCTCCGAAACACGGCATGAAGTACCGGCCTCACATACGCATCCGAAATTGTTTGAAGCGCAAGATATTATAACGGGGCGGCGGGGGATCGATTGATCCTCGGCGAATCCCGGGTGGATAGACTCTTATTTTGCAGTCTCGACTCGAAGACCGTCGCGCGTTCCTTTTTGCCGTGCCTTCGGTCGCGGCATAAAGGGCCTATCGGATGTTTCCAATTTTCTGTTGGCGCGCCCGGTCGAGGTCTACACGTAGTCGAGTCCGTAATATGGGATTCCCTCTTTTATAAGAGAGAGGAAGAGAGAGAAAGAGGGGAGTGAAACTAAGCGTGCGTGCGTGTGTCTGAGAGAGACACAGAGGGAGAGGGAGAGGCAAGGAGGTTGAAGAGAGTCGAGAGTCCGGGAGGAGAGAGAAAGTGATAGAAAGAGGGAGGCTAGTAAAGAGAGAGCAAGGAAGAGAAGCAGAGAAGCGCGTCCAACGCGGACATTCGTCACACGACATCAAACGCGAGTGCCGCCCGTTGGAGACTTGACCGACCGACTCTAAAGACTCCGGCCGATCAGCCACGAAGAACAGAGTGAGGAGGAATTGCAAAAAAAAAGAATTAGGAAAAATGATCGGACGCAGAAAAAGTCTTCTGCCGGACTTTGTGGCGAACTATGTTGCACGCGTACTTATCTCGCTGTCGACAGTCCGTTAATTGAATTTTTGTAGAATACGTACGCTCTGACGGTGGTGTAAAACCTATCGGAAGAAAGAGGAAATTTATTAAGGTCGATACGAACCACAATGAACTCTGTCAATGGAAAGCCCAAGTTTTACATCGATTAAAAATTCACAATATTTATTGAACACTGTAGTCGAAGCATAGGTC
This sequence comes from Cryptocheilus praepositus, assembly GCA_033815515.1. Lineage (NCBI taxonomy): Eukaryota > Metazoa > Arthropoda > Insecta > Hymenoptera > Pompilidae > Cryptocheilus > Cryptocheilus praepositus. The sequence continues at coordinate 862,045 of JAWWQZ010000314.1, forward strand.
AGCTGACACCAGCATGAAATATATAGCGACCATTATTGGGAATCAGTCATAATGATCTTTTAACAGTAAACAGTAAACCGACCGAAAAAAGACTGAACTATAAAAAGAATTGTTGGCAAAAACGATGGACTTGGAACTTTAAAGTGTCGCTAGTCTCCAACGTTCGATCGATCGACAGCATAAATGCAGATACGCGGCGAGATACATCAACTTTGTAAACGCGACCTTGAATCATTGCACGAGGGAGTGACGAAGCGGTATTTCGATATCTCGAAGGAAGTTCGAACGGCGATCCGTGTCGCAAGTCATCCTGATCATTCTGCGCGCCATGATACGCTCCGCTCTCGATCGGTAGCAGGATCAAGGACTGACCTTGCCTCCCCATACCTTTTAATCATTTCGCGTCGAACGTCTCACTAAATTACACTAATTTCGTGCGTCCCGCGTAATGACTTTCCGTGATGCCAAGAAAAAGAGGAGTTCAACCGACGAAAGAGGAGCATAGTCGGTCGGCTGACGCGAGTTTTCACGACCGACGATGATCACGTTCAAGACGATGTAATTGAACGAAGGAAAACATTGGAAGCGTGTTTAATAATAGGACGGCATTTTTTTACAATGGATGACGATATCGTGACGATGCGGTTAATAATATATCGCCGCAAAATATGTGCTAGTTGCTGCATACATGAAATAGTTCATGTTGCTACTATCAGGGTAAAATTGATTCGCAAAGCGGAGCGTTATATGGAAGAAATTTGCACTTGTTTTCAGATTGTTCTAGCAGATCATTTGGTTTGCGCTTGCACCGGGATTTCTGCCGTAAACTCCATGAAGCCACGATCGATTCCGATCAAGAATCACAATCGAACGTAGCACTGGGACGCCGATCGTTCGGCGAACCTTGCCTTTACGACAGAAGATTTCGCGAAACAACAGTTTGCCACCGTAGCCCGGAGCTGGTTCTTGTACACTGAGCCGATTCATGGTTATTCGCATAACTGCGAACAATTATCATTCCGTTATGTATTTTTCCGTCTGCCAACCGTTAAGGAGAGCGTAGACGCTCCTTACAAGGATTTATCTCCGTCGTTATATTCGGCCGCGAGGACCGATAGATTGTTAGCCATGGCTATGCTGATGCCACGTACTTCTCGCCTAATGATAGTCATCCCGCTGTACGACTGGTTGTAAGTCGTCAGCCTGATCATCCAGAAGCCTGAAAGTCCGCATCTGTCTCTACCGCGAAACACTCTTGCGCTTCCGGTTCGCCAGCACAATAGGATTCAAATCACTGGCTCATCGATAACTGGACTGTCAGAATAAACAAACATTTTCCGAGCTGCTTGCTTCTGCGCTTTTCGTAGCAAATATCTAAGCACGACGATCACGGTTTGTAAGACTATCAGGAAACTGAGTGCGGTAACAGTGCATTCAAACGAACTCTATAGAGATTTGCATATTTAACACGAGTCATGCCAAAATTCGAGTTAATAGAAAATTCTCACCGAAATTAAAACTAAACGAATTAAAAAACTATATTCTCACCGCATCAGCGATAAGTAGAGTGATCTCTATCGGTGCGTCTCTTGAGCCTTCGAGCAAACTGTGAAATGGGACTGAAACAGACGCGAGTTAGCTCGCACCATGACTCACGGCAACCGCAAATTTTCCACCGGCAGCGCGAAAATCTGCCTCACTGCCTGCGGGTGGGGTTCTTCGTGGAAATCGCGAAAGAGTCGGGCCGTTTAAACCGGTTGAAAGATTTCCAGGTGCGCTCGCGGGGACTCGAGGACTGGACTCTCTAGAGCAAGGTGGCAATTAGAATTCGCAGCTAGTGTAACCGCAGCCAGTAAACCAGTCCAGAAGAAACTCCGTCCGTCGTCTCCTCAGTCTCCTCCTTTACCCCTCTCACCCTTCTTCACCTCCAATACGCTCTTTACCCCTCTTTACCCCGCTTCAGCCCTCTATATCGAGTGAGTTAACGGTTTTGGAGTCGCTCTCCGAGAGTGAGCGAGCTCGCTCGGCTTCGCTGGTTGCTTTCATAAAATCAGTCGACTGTGAACCGAGGAATGTGTCGGAATGCGCTGGAATTATTCCGGCGGGCGAGCGAGTCCTCGTCGTCGGGCTGAATTTTTCTTTGCGCCACCCGACCAGTGGCTGACTGACAGGCGCAGCTTTTGAAATACGGCAAAAAGCGGCGACAAACGCGAGGCGCGCTTGATGAATTTTTCGCCGATGTTTGACGGAAAGATGGTGGACGTTCGATCGTTGATGATGCGCGGTCGTACTCTGAGTGGACTAAGAACTCTGACTACTTATGTATACGTTATGTTGAACCCTTGGCTGATATACGGCAAAGAGGCAGGTACACTAAGTAGACGTACTGCATAAATGACAAAATGTTGAGATATTGTATAATGCAACTGAGAAAACGTGCGCATCAAGTTCAAGTTCAAGTGACAGAGATTAAAAAATATTTTTTGCCCATTTGTATTTTCATCGTAGTGCATCATTTGAGTGTAATAATTATGCAAAAATGATACATTTGAAAAGACTAATTACGACTGCAGGGAACTGCAATTACATTTTTTTACGGGCATTTCGATTTCTCAGCATTGCTAATGATACAGTGCAACCTTTAATCGATACACGCCACATAATTTGTAATATGCTATATTCATCGTAGTGTATTATATAACAATGCCGCGGCTATCGCAACAGAGTACTACATTGATACAACTGTAGCCCAGATAAGTAACACAATGCCTCGTGCTAATATCGACACCATGCCTTTTCCCCTTGTAGTAGCAGAGATTGACTGACGGGAACCGATTTTGAAATCGAACAAAAAGAAGAAACTACGCGCGGCATGGATTCTTACTGAAAGTTTGAAATCGTGGGGAAGTAAGTTAATCTTACGAAAAGAGATACACTTCTTACCAGAGAAATATTAACAGAGTACTGACAGACGTTACTATATAACAGAATAAAACCACTGGTACGGACATGCTAGTCGCATTGGCTAATATCAGCATCTTTATAGAAGAAATAACATAACTCAATTAAGAAGAACGGAAAACTGCACTCGGTACTCTCACCTACTTTAACCCTTCGACAAATAGCCAGCAGTAACTAAACTTGGACGATATCTTTGCACGATCGCGGGATTCTTAGGAGATAAGAACGATCTTTCCTCGCGTAATGTTCAATCTTAACGGCGCGAGTGGCGGACCAATTAACGCTCCTAATCTCGAGAAGAGGCATTTTCGGCTAATCCCAGTACGAGTCTTCGCGTTATCTTGGGCCATTGCCGACGTTACTTATCCATTGTCTCGGGCTTAAGGGAAACGGAGGCTAGATCTTAAATCTAAATTGCATCTGTTTGTCACTGTCCGGTAGTCGCGTTGGCGGAACAAACGTATCATCCCGACGACTATTAAGTCGCCTGTGAAGGCGATCGAGACGTTTCATGCCCTGGAGAAAATGTCGACACGTGCTATGATTACTTCGGCAGAAATATCGAAATATCAGAGAACACCACATTCTACATATTGTCAGCTGCAAACCTCATATTTTTCTAACCATTATTGTAAGGATGAATGCTGATACGATTTTTCTATCAGGGGTGAGCCTGTTGGTACTAATCCGTTAAGGTTCTTCCGTGGGAAAGCGCTACCGATTACTACGTTATCGCAGAATTCTTTCTAAGAGACTGTGGGTTGCGCGACTTCTTGCTAATCCTAACTGACTAAGGCGCGAGTTATGTCCGCAGTATGCGGTTACGTAATGCAAACGTCTACTGTTCGTCGAACATGTTGGGTGACTCGCTTCTAACTGTCCTGCTCGTCGAGCTTCTTGCTCTGAAAAGAATGCGTTCTTCCTGGATCGGTGGATTAAACGAGAATGGAGCAAGCTATGGATTACTTCACTTTACGTTACTTTGTGGACCTTCAATGGAGACTTGCAAAACGTTTGCAATAAGTTTAACCGACGGAAAAAATGCGGAACTAGTGGAAGAGTTGGAGGAAGGTAGCCATTGTTAGGTTGGCAGCTATCTCGGAGTATAATGGTATCACCGAAAGTGGAGATATTTTAAATTAAATTCTTACGCAACTTACCTCTTAGCAATTGTACCTACATGTCAACTCCGCAGATTGGATCATTTAGCACAACGAATAAAAGCCGCTATGATACGGATAATAGAAACAACAGTGATTGAAGTCCTACCTTTACTATAAGAAGAGCACCCGGACCGATACCGAGGGCTGCCAGAGTTTGACTGTGATCTGTCAATTCGTGTTCGCCAAGCATTAAGTGTTGATCATACGGTCCAGCGCCACAGATTTGCATTGTCTATAACAGTAAAGAACATAAGCATGAGCAAATATTCCTCTATTATTTATAACATTGTTATGGATCATTTGCTGTACAGGCACACATAAAATGTATCATTAGATACATTAATTCCTGTCGCGGATGCGCAAACAATTGTATCATCAGACAGACCGATTGCGCCGTAATAAGAAGTAGACAAAAATATCAGCATTAAAGAACTACCATCATCAGTCGACAGCAACCCCACAGATACCGATAAGTCCCAAACGTTCGTGTAACGAAGAGCTCCAAGGATAAACGGTATCAGAAGAAGAGATACCAGTCTCACTTCCAGCAGGAGACGCAACCAAAATTCTCTATGCCGCCGAGGCACGGACTCGCAGGACGAAGAAACTGCTGGACGCCTCTCTTATTCTAGAAGTCGGCGGGGCATGTGCGGCGGGCATGCGTCCGGGTAATTGCTTAATTTGTGGAAGCCACGTTGTGTTGCCTCGGAGAACGTACCGTCCTCGAAGACTCCTCGCGATGCTTCTTCCTCGGTGTCGGTGTAAACGTGCTGGTCGGTTACGGTTTTACGAGCGAGTAACCGAGCCCTCACGGGAACGAGAACGAGTCGGACAAAGACGGTGCACAGAGAAGAGACGGGAAAACGCAGAAGGAAGAAACGAGCCGCTCTCTCGCGGAGATAAAACGAGCAAGGAGGAGGCGTGAGTACGTTATACCGATGGAAGAGATGTGCGCGCACACTGAGAGGGCACCCTCTCCAGGATAACTCCTCTGGTTATACTGTTTTCAGCATAAACCGTCTTAAACTGTCGGCGGAAAGGCTAAAGAATACCCACTCTTCTTCTTCTCGGACGAGCCTCGTTTGCACCGCTCGGATTTCTGCCGGACTTAAGGCCGAAGAAAGAAGGTTGCGCGCGCGGGCGCGATACAAAAATTCGCTGCACCGTTCGGCCATTCAGTCGGCCGGCTGAAACAGCCGACGTGTTTGAGGCACGGAGAGACGGTAATGGGACGGAAATAAAATGGCTGATGTATATGAAATGCTCGTGTCGGAAGAAGGAGCTGTAGATCGCGGGGAATAAAAGTAACGGGGCGTGCTGCACACTTGTTTTTTCGTACTGGAAAAACAGCTAACGGCTAGGGTGGTTTACTTACTAATCTTTGATGCGATGTGTGCCTATGCTGTCGAAGTCGAGTATGAACTTTATAAGGCATTTTTATGAGCGTTCACTAGTTCGCCCGAGCAACGAAATAATTTAAACGGTGAGACATGAGACGGCCTGGTACAATGTATTAAACGTCACGATGAAATAAATTACCATCGCTGCTAGAAACTTACTCAGTTGAAGCACTGTGCGAGATGATGCGCAAAGTGTTAAGCTCATTACAGACATTCGCTGATTTAGCAACTCCGGTATGGTCACAGAGGAATTTAGCAGGACGACTTCTGCGACGGTCCAAAGACTCGGATAGGGAAGAAGACCAGGCCGAAGAAGAAGGTGGAGAAGGAGAACAAGAGGAACGATTGTGGCAGGGTCGAGGAACCTCGAAGCTTCCTCGTTAAAGCCATTCTCTCCCTGTCTCCCTCTTTCTCTCTTTGAGTCGGTTTCTCCATCCGTCTTATTCTCTTTTGCGGGCACGAAAGGTGCTCAACAAGAGCGATAAATAGAGGTGAGTTTAACAAGGTTGAGAAGCGAGGGAAGGTGGGTCTAGAAAATTGCCCGAAGGGTTAAAGAACTTTTGATCTCTCTGAATGTTTATGACCACCATAACTGAAAACGGGAACCAAACAGGGCAACCCGAAATAAATCGGAGACTACAAACGATCAATCAGGGAGGATGATCAATTATAGGCCTCAGTTTCCGGTATGGTTTCCTTGGAAAAATCTGCTTCACGGAAAGCTCAACGGAAGCCAGGCATATGCATAAACGGTAAACAAGAAAATATATGTATCACCTTGTGATATTCCTAAATCCTAAATAATTCGCACATGAAGAGAACATTAGTGATTCGGACACAGTTTTAATTATCAACCATCCGAATTCGTTGGTTACCAGGTCCTGTTCTTCAAGTTGAGTATTTATACGCTATACCGCCGCAAGGTCGTGGCGTTAAAATAATGTAACTGCTGTCTGTACAAACTTCCATTCCTCGCATCACTCGGTGACCAAATCCGTCTCATCAAAGGTTCAATGCGTCTAACCATTAAAACCGGTTGAGCCGCAAGCAAAATGTGAGCACACGTCGGGCGACGAGCACAAAGGCACATAGAACGAAACGAAAAAGACAGCGGAAAAAAAGAAACAGAGCGAAGCAAGTGACACGGAATGTGGTAGAAAGTAATATTTACAGGCGACCAATCGGCGTTACGACGATTACGCAAAACAGACAGGAGGGACGCGGAGGAGAGGCGCCGCTATTGTCCCGATTTGCTTGCCTGCGCGCTCGCTCGCGAGTTGACTGCATTCGACCATGAAATTCGAACATTTTTATCGGGCACCCCCTTTTTCTGCGCCGACAAAAAACGGCTGGAGCTCGCGGCACGACGTCAGGCCCGACGATTTTTGTCCTGGGCTGCGAGTCGTGAACAAGCGACACCCTTGAATCTCGCATGTGACACTCCGACGCTCGCCGTACTTTCCACTCGAAGGTAAATGCGCCTTTTTTTTTATCTTTACTCCGAGACGGCACGTTTCGCGTTTCACGCACTTTCCGTCTAATTACATTTTGTGGGCATATCGTGCTGCGAAATGTTAATCTGCTCGAACTGGTGTCACCGAACATTTTGCCAAACTGCCATGAGTGTATCTTGTGATACTTCGTTAACAATGGAAAATAGGCGACTAAAGAACAAGTGCTACTTGTTGATCTATATTTCTATGAAGGATTAGATGCAATTCTTCTGAAATATTGCACCCATACTGATCGGCAAGTATTTTTGGTAGTTCGCTGCTTTAAAGTGGTTTTGAAGAAAGTCTTCAGGTGACGTAATTAAATTCTATTAAACGCGGCTATTAATAACACCTGCCAATCCGGACCGCGCGGTACTGTTCGTGTGCAGATTATAGACTTATATCTCGTCCCTCGCTCCCATTCATTGTCTTGTCGGGTAATATCAGTTCTGATTAAAAGGGTTCAATGCTAATCGCGAGCGGCAAATCCTCTAATTACGAGTCCACCACCTGAAAGCAACACCCGCGAGACCCCTGGAAGGCCGAACAGGCACACTCTGCCTTCTGCACCGAAGAAGAATAAGAAAACAGAATCGAAGCAGGAAACTGTACGGACGTACAGGGAAGACAAAGATACAGCCCCAAAAGAAGAAACAAAAAAAAAAGGATACCAACGTAAAAGAGAGACCGAGGACTCGTCCCATTGACGCCGGCAGCCTTTCTCGCGGGCGGATATTAAAAAAAGGGGAAGGGGGGCGCTGCTGAAAGTGCAGGAGGTGGGTCAAACAAAAATCCGAGCCCGAGGGAGAGGACGCGGAAAGGGTTGCGTAGGGCAAAGAAAGACAGAGATAAGAGTATGGGAAGCGACGGAGAGAAGGAACGAGGCGATCGGACGAATAAGTAAGAAAGACGTAAGTGAAAGAGAGAAAGAGAGTGAACTGAGTGGAGCGAAGTGGAGTGAAGTGGAGTGGAGAAGTCGGAGGCCTGTTATTAGCGCGAGGTTTATGCTCTTTCGGGTTTTTGCCGGTGGCCCCGTCCCGGAGAGAGCAGAGGGGCAGAGAGAGAAAGAGAGAGAGGAGGCGATGGCTCCGGCCTCGCAATATAAATACGCTTAATAGTTTAAGCACACTGCCCCGGCCGAGGCATATGCTAACCAGCCATAACTACGCTTTACTACTTTCGTCCACCACACGGGACTCGAGAGCGAGATGAGACCTCTTCAGGGGTGGCTGACTCGCTTCTGTCTGTCTTTCTTTTTATATGCGCACTGCTCTTCACCCTCCCGGCGCCTTTTTCCTCGTTGTTCTTTCCATATCGCGGCCCGGCAGCTGACGCGAGCCGCCGAAACAAGCGCGCGTCGTAAAGCGTACGCAACGCGGCTGTCTTTCGTTTCAACTATCCGCGGCAATTATCGGACTTCGCGCGAGATCCTACTTGCGCTGCCTTTTTCACGTCGCGCGGGAATAAACGCACCCGATGCGAGGCTTAAGTCGAAGGTAGATCAAAGATAAGATGATGCAATTCCGATATTAAGCTAGTCAGAAACAATCGCAACTTTCTGCAAAAATCCTTACTACCCAAATATCAATATTTCTTGAGATTTGCTAAAATAACACATTGCAAATTATTAAATGCATCATTTACTTTGTGATAGCGATTGCTAATATTAGATATGTTATAATTGTGGGTAAACAAACGTTATTGAAATTATGCTCCCGCATATAGCATAACTTACTCAATGTATAAATCAATTAACCTTTGAAACTGAAAATATGGTATGTCTTATATTGAACATGAAATCTGGATGGATTCATTATTTATAAATTCGCTAATTTGAATATCAATATTTAAATGCCGTTTCAATTATGCTGCACTGAGAACATTGCAATTACGTACACCCAATTATTGCTCGCCGTCGTAAAATGTACGCAGCAGGCCTGTCTTTCGACTATTCCCAGCAATTATCGAACTTCGCGGAGAAGCTACTCACTGCCGCGGGACGTAGCTTTTTCATTTTGCACATAAAATAACTTGCTCAATTGCACGAGGCCGGTGCAAGTAGGCAACAATAAAAAAGTGAAGACATAAAACTTTCTTATATCTAATTTGCAAAGGAAATGGCAACTCCTCTGTAAGATAATTCAACTACCGCTATCCGTAACTGCATTGTCTATAACCGCAAATAATGATGCGACAAATATTGTGGATCAAATGAAGAATAGAGTCAAAATAAATCAGAACGATTAATAGTAATACTGCGAACTAATGTACACAACTATCATTTCATGTTGAGATAAATATGCAGTGTGTGAATCTGCAGGATCTAAGGAAGTATTTACGTATGGCTACCATGTAAATATTTTGTATTAATATATTTCACAGTTACCTACCATAATTTTGAGGTCCTTCAACGTAGTCTCTGATGACACTTTTAGTTCGTGCCACCCTTTCACTTTTCTTCTTATTCTCGACGGTCTTCCGCTGTCCATCTTCGGCCTCTTAGCTGCGACCTGTAACGACAATGACATCAAATGTAAAATATTTATATCCATATGTCATGTAAACATAAATAAATTCATGAACCCCTCGAAGATTATTTACACAGTGGTCTCACAACAATTCTCCGAACTCTGTGCATGATTAACGCATATACGCGCCCAGCGTAACCCATCGACGTAGCTGATAGATTCATGCATCCGACTAGCGAAAATGATTTTCATGAGCAAAATATTGAATAGCTGCAATACGTGCATATCGGAAACGATGTATGGGGATAGACTATCCATAAAAGGGTTTACTCCACTCCTGAGGACAATGAAAGTCGAAACCATCGATACATTCTTATTGACTATACTATAATTGCATTGCAGAATGGATATCTATTACCCCAGCCATCTGAAACCTAAATAAATAGTTACACTTACCGAAAAGCCACTTTTATATTTTCGATGTACAGCTGAAAATAGACGAAATTTCTCAAATTTCTCCCCCGAAATCGATATCATGTGAATAGAGGATAATTTGCGCTGAAGGTAGACCACTATCCGCCCACTTATCTCCTCCACAAGTTTCGAGATATGACGATTTAAAGAAAATTCAAAAAAATTATTTTCAAAATAGCTTATTGCGATTAGTCCCACGTGCAAGAGCACCGAAAGAGTTTAAAAATCAAACCTGCGTTGCACATAGGTTTCGACCGCCAGTTCTAACGTGAGAGAGTCTTGAAGAAGTCGAGGAAATTTTAAAATATATCCTTGCCATTTTTACGGAAAAATCATGGTGTTCAAATTGAACTACCCTTTTTGTATACGACGGAGGGTTAAAAATAACTCAGAATTCGCAATAGTTTCGGAGATATGGCTAAAACTGTGTTGACAAATCATGAAAAGTAAGCCCGAAAATGGGTTCAAGGATAAACTCTGCCAATCAACTTGTCATTGTGACAAACGGAAAAGGGTAACAAAGGGACTCAGAAAACTCGCAACCGCACTAAAAATTCGAAATATTTTCCAAGATACGGCCAAAAAATATGCAAATTAACGACAAAAACACGGGTAAAATACACGTTTATTTACGTTGGCAAATTATGACTGGATAATTTGACCTGCCCTTTTGGGAAGCAAAAGAGCATCCAAAGGGAAGAATAATTATGCAAACCGGACCTCAAAATTCTAAGTTATTCTCGGGATATGACAAAAAATAAATTAAAACAATGAGAAAAATCGGTCTAAAAGCGTCGAAAATGGCGGAAAAAGTCAAATTTTTTTTTTCTTTCGGATTGATACCATTCGATAGAGGGTATTTTGCCCTGAAGATAGACCACTTGCAGCGCGCTGAACTCTTCATAGTTCCCGAGATATGACGATTTTAAAGTGCAAAAAAAAATTGTTCAAAACTGCTGATCGCGATTAATCTCGCGTGGAAGTGGGTGCAAAGAGCTTTAAGAAAACCTGTATTACTTATGGGTTTCGACGGCTAGTTTAGTCGTGACAGGACCTTGAAGAATTGCCATTTTTGCCAAAAAATGATGGGTCACCGATTCTATTGCCCTTTTAATATATCAAAGGGGGTTCAAAATGACTCAAAAAAATGCAAGGCGCAGCCCGAAATTCGCAACAGTTCCTGAGATATGGCCAAAAATGTCTAGAAAAATCATGAAAACTAAACCCGTGAACGTATTTAAAGATGAAAACTCTACCGATCATCTTGTCATTATAAGAAATGAAAAGGGATACAAAGGGACGCTGAAAAATCGCAACCGCACTAAAAAATTCCAAATACTTGCCGAAATACGGCCAAAAATAGATGTATACATTTATTACAAATGTATACATTACATTTATTACAAATGTATACATAAAAACAAATGTATACATTTATTTATGTCCACAAATCAAGAGTGGTTAATTTGACTTGCTCTTTTGGGAAACAAAAGAGGGTTTAAAGAGAAGCAGAACTATGCAAGCCGGAGCCCAAAAGTCTAAACAATTCCCGAGGTGTACTAAAATATAAATGAAAATATTGAAAAAATCGGTCAAAAATTGCGAAAAATGTCATTTTTTCTTTCTGCCCGATAGCATTTAATACAGGATGTTTTTGCTCCGAAGATAGACAGAAGCCGAAAAAAATCATGCAAAGAGAGTGCAAACAGACTTGGAAAATGCAAACCGCACTCAGAAATTCAAAATAGTTTTCAAAATATGTCTGAACAAAGCGTATCTTTTCGCTCGAATTTGTCCACAAAGAATAATGGAATCACTGTTATCAAAAATATTCGTTTTGAACGAACATTTCAATACGATAAAACAAACCAAAAAGCGTCTTGTTAGCAGCACTTTCGTGCTGAGTCATGGAATCGAAATAAGTATAAAACTACTTAGATTCTACCATGTTACTGATCGACTTAAGTTACACGCCCAAATATGGAAAAGTCGGTGACCATTAATAAAGCAACAAAGTGGACAAAATTGATTCTCATCCGGAAAGTGATTCTGAGTGCACTAAAATAATAACGAAAGCAGGTGTGTCTCTCATGGCCACTCGTATGGGCAAACGTAATGACGATTATTATTGTGAAACGTATGAGATGGGAGAGCAATTTCCTTATCGGCCGACATCAATCTCTGCAGCGAGTGCGACCGGTTCCAGAACTTCAAGCTTGGGTGACTCGGCACGTCGCCAGGGCCATTAACAAAAATTCCAAATTGTTCGCCTCGTAAATGACGAAATAGCAAAGAATTTGGCAAATTCAAATGTAATCTCGGTGATTGCGAGCAATGCGATCAATCAAATTCAATCAAACTGCTATACATTTTTGTTATTACCTCTATGTCGTTTTCCGCTTTGACATCTTCATTTTCATCAATACATTTGATATAAATCACTGCTCTGTCGTACTTAAGACTTTTTTGCCGCTCCTCTTCAACCCTTACTAACATACACGCCGCACATGTACCTGAAACAAATAAAGAAAACAATTATTTAAAGATTACACATAGAATTATATGACAGATATATGAACAGACAAGATCACAAATTACAATCGAATTCCTCATGACATGTATATCCAATTCTGAAGACCACTATCGCCGACAAATCTGAGAGACTTTCTACAGTCTGCACGTGCGTTATCAGATTTACTACTTACATCCGATTTTCTCCTACCAGATATCTCCTTCAGTTCCTCTTACCTTACCAAACCTTCCTTTACTTAATCTTCTACCAACCACAACCCTTCACTTTCCATTCCTCAAACCCTAGAGCACCAGTCAGCTCATTGACAAAGTTAACACAGGACAGCCTTGTTTATTTTACATAGGCTTTGGATGTTTCAGGCTTGTTCCTTGTGTATTATAAATGACGTACCTCATGACCTAACCGAAACTTCTATACAGCTACGCATCAAATTTACCGACAAATATCAACAATATCAATAAACCTTCTTCACTCATGCAATCAGCAAACAAGGGTTGACATATAAGAAATGACAAACATCAAGCACTCTCGAGCGATAGAAATAACGTTCTTCATCCTTAAACAGACATCTATGGAGTAATTTTTATAAATAATTTTTAATGCAGCATGGTCGTACTTCCACTCCATAGCGAACACAGCTTACAAGTTACTACGAAAAGGTTACTGATAAAGAAAAAGCTGGGTTAAGAAAAAACAATCGAAAGTACACCCCGTATGACATAAACACATCGCACCATAAGAGTGGCCAATCTTTAAACTCGTGAAGCATCTCTCTGGGGGCGCCCTTAACATCGTCATCCCCCGCGAGGTCAGATTTCATCGACGCCCTCGAGAGTGGCGGAGTTATAAAGTGAAGCGTGTACGTGAAAGCGTACACACACGTATGAATAGTCTAACGCGCACACAGACTTGCCGGTCTCCGATGTAACTCGGTGTTCGTGACCGGCGGCTCTTATCCCATGTATAATAGATTGCTTACGGCGGACGAGATTAATACAGTAATTAATAATATACGGTGACCAGGGCTCGCCGTAAGAAACGGCCATTGTTGCTGCCCGGACAGCGCAAAAAGCTGGCCGAGCTTCGGAGCCAAAGCTCGAACCCGAGAGCGAGCGACTCTCAGGAGCGTTACGTCATGTTCAGACAGTTTCTGGGGTAGTTTCCGTGTTGGAGGGCTGCAGAAGGGGCAGCGCCATGACCCCAAATGAATTCGAATGTCCACCCGTTGGACTTCTAATTACAGACGTGCACTGCGATATCGGCTAGTATTTAGCAGAATACAAGATTTAACTGCCTGTGTTGAGGTCGTGCAAGAAATTTCGAAATTAACGTTATGTGCTTGGTTGGTACATTTCCTGCCATCCTTTTGTTCAGTGATTTTTAGCCAATAAACTAACCGTGCTGACAAAACATGCGTCCCCTATGCAATTTGGCATCGATACTGCAGAAACGGCATCCCGCGAGAGAATCGTGTCAGTTTAAAACACTCTCAAAGGCTTCGACTCTCGCAACGATCTCCCGAATAGAATTTAACACGTAACAAAGCGTAGTACGGTGGGCGCGGAATGCACTAGGTCACAAACAGAAACTGAGACTTTACGAAGCGTAACGGCTCTTTTTCGACGATTTGCCGTTTGGTAAAAACGAGCGGGGAACGAACGTATAGGAAGCCGAAGAATCGGTAACTGGCATTTCGAGGAGCGAAGCCGAGCGAGAGTGGGTAGGAGAGTTTATTGGCGAATAATACACAATAGGCTCCATTGGTCGCCAATAGAGCGAGGAACTGGCGACTGTATTTCAGTTCCTCGTGTATTTCCCTAAAGTGCCATCCGAGGGCAGTCAAACCATAAATGGGCGTCGGAACGGGGCAAAAAGTTTGCTCAGACTCGCGGGGAGAAGTTTCGCGAGCTTCGCAAACCGGGGGTGAAGAGTTCCGATTCCTTCGGATACGTATCCGGAGTTGGTTCGTTCTCCCGTTCGTTCGTGTGCATGTGGTCGGATGGAGAGGAAACTTTTGGCAGCGGTAAAACTGATACGCCTGTGATGTAATCTTCTGCGGGTATATCATGGTGAGCGTCTTTTAATCGACGTTAATCAATCAGTTCCTCCAAAGATTAAGTCTTGTGTAAAAAGAGAATCAAATACACACGCCTTGGTACATTTTGTACTCTAAATCAGTGTAGCGGTGTCATACCCGCCACGTTCTTCAATGTGGTACAAGTCTTGTGTAGTAAGATACCTTATGTTCAAAGAAAATAAATCCCTAATTAAAGAAATGTCTACTCATTCGAAGCTGGTATTAATATAAGAATACACACCCTTGCAGACATCTGTATGCAGCCAGAAATATATTCGTGTTACGCCGCCGACTCATACGTATCTGCGCTGATAATCTTACGGCCACAATTTTCTTAAATAAATGTAATAATGGTAGATTCTACATAAGCACATGAGGCGCGTCAGCCACTGTACTTACGCGGTAATGACGCAATAACTCAGGCCCTAATTTCCAATCAGCCGGCGTAATAGTACATCGGACGATCGATTATCGTCGATCAACGCCCGCCGCGATCAAGGCGTAATTACACGGGCAAAACGACAGGGGTGAGAGGAAGGGCCGGCATGCAGGAGGAAGAAGGGCAGAAGAGAGGACGGGAAAGCGAAAAACGAGTCGATCACAGGCGAATAGAAGGACTCGCCTTGCACCTGAGCCCGAAATGACACAATTCTGAGTGTGTGCACCTACAGGAAAGCCTATTAAGGGTCAAACAATATATTTTCTTGGCAAATTTAATGCATGTGTTGAATAGAATTATTCTGTGCATAAATCATTCCTCGGCCTCACTGACTCCATTTTTTCGATTAGCTGATCTGCTTGACTTGAACATTCGCACACGTGTTCAGAGAATACAATATTGTAGCACCTGTGTCATTCAGGAATATATCAATTTTTCTGACCCGAAAGGACATCGAAGCAGCCCCAAAAAGTGTGAATACCCCCTGACGATTTTCATATAATCCTAGGCTAATTAAGATCAATAAATCAAGGGACAGATGGATAGCCATAACGAGTTCGGCTCCCGAGATACGGAGAACTTGACAGAGGCATGAAGGAAAAAACTCACCGCATGGAGGAGGGTAAAATTTAGCGACCGCACGTAAAAAAAAAACCGATCGTCACGGCCAAGACTAGAATTGTGCCCAAAAGCTGTATTGCATGACCACGAATGGCGTACTGCACCCCTCGATATTACTGTGATTAATGCATCAGGCGGCGGATGCGGATGATCGGAGATTAGGAAAGATGTTTGCTCGCCTGGCGCGTCAATGTAAACGATTATTGCTTTTCAGATTCAAGGAACTGCATAAGCTTTAAGATAAGCCTGTGACAAAATAAATGTAGTGAAAATGTTGATGCTGCAGGCATGATATTGTATACCCTGTTATAAAAATGCTTTACACTCATCAAATAGAAATGTACTACAAATTACTACAACAATGTTGCAGCCACTGTCACTTTTATGATGGATCCATTTTATTCATGTTCAACTCGTTTCCTTGTTGCATCTAGCTGTACTGTTCAAAAAAGATCGCATGATACAAGACTTCTGTCATCGTTTGGAATTCCGGAGGCCTTCGATCAAAATCGAAACCACGTTAAGCGAAAGGACACACGGCGCGCGGCATTATATTAAAAGGGCTGGCCAACTTTCATTCATAACTCTGAAGCCACCCCGTGAATGAAAGATTGATGCTTGCCGACCCCTTCTCACTCAGAGGATGAAGAGTCAACGAATTGGCTTGCCCCTTTTTCCTGTCGAAATTACTATAGAATAATTCCGTCCGGCATGCGTCGCGGACATCTACTCCAACAAGTAAATAATGATTTTTTATTCCGCCAGCTGCATTACTCAGGCACAACCAAAGTTTTGGATATGACAGTAATTTATGACCTTCTTTGATATTTCATAAGTTACTGATAGAGAATTGCGACTTTCTAAAACAAGTCAAAAACAATCCTCCTTTCGTTGCGTCATAAAATAGAACAGTGAACGAATCTGTTCTGAACTTTTGTCGAGTGGTGTACATCTATTCTTAGGTAGTGTGCCATAGCTTGTTTTAAATTAAATATCCGCACAACGCGAAAACTATCAGACAACAGGAAATACCATCAGAGAAATTTGCCTACTCGGAAGCACAAACGAACCAAAATCTCCGCAAGGAAAAGGCTTTTGTCTCACGTGACCCGTCCGCGAGAATTAATGAATCCGCGATCTGCGGTTTCATTACTCGAGTTGAACCGTCGCACGAGCACGTCTCTTTCCATTTCCTGAAGGAGAAGATCGTCCCGCCCAGTAATGATTTCGCTAACGAACGTCTTCGAGCGCCACAACAAAGTCGAAACTTAATCCTCTTACGCGGCACCCAGCGAGACCCTGCGAATGAGCGGAGGCTGCGCGTGTAATCGGGACTTAAGGCGGCATTACGCACGGCTTCCGGTATTCACAAAACGGGATCGTCTACGCGAATTCAGGAAAATCGAAAGAGACTTTCAAGGAAACAGACACGCCCGATCAGCGACGTAATTAAAGGAGAATAACGTCGTGGGGACGCTGACACTGATCATTTAACGTCTGTAAGACGTTTCTCTTGAAACTGTGGACATTGATTCAAGACTTTACGAAATACCGGTAGTATTTAAGTGTCAAATACTAAGTATTTTAAACGTGTCAACATCTCAGCAGTTTCAGACGATATTTTATGTAATTATTTCTACTATTAGCAGTTTTTATTAAAACGTTCCTCTTCTCTTGTTCTGATCTCAGTAGAAATACCGGTATGTTAGAGCTAAAACCCTAACTTGAACTTATCGGACAACCACGGATTGTCTTCTCGCGATCCCGTAATCAGTTGACAGATGGATTAAACCAAAATGTTGACTTTTTCGTCAAGGATTCCAAGTCGAGAGATTCGGACGATTAGATGTTTCTGGATTAACGCAGGCTCTCCTTCCTGCCAAGGTTATCCGAGAGCGCGTCGGTAGCCTAAGCAGCCTTATCCTTGTTTTATCTTGTTTTCCGTCGACCCCCTTGCAGCTTCTCACCCCTAAAGTCGTTCTACCCCTCTTCCCTGCCACGCTTGGCATCGGTCATCTAGGCGCTCCATTTAATCCAGGACGAAAAGGACCTCCCGTCGCGCACGGACAAGTGGGGATCTCCGGCTGGATAAGAGAAGGACTCCGCAGGACGTGTGGAAGGAGGAACCCGCTAATTTCTGGCCTGCGAAATTTGTCCTCCCTCTCGCGTCCGCTTTCCGAACGGAATCGCCTTGACATCTCGATTTTATGCAAGTAGCGCACGCCAAATTGAACCCTGACGGGTCTTGCGACGTACCTTATTTATGACATTCAGACACAGCAATTTTGTTGATGCTACAGAAATGCTGTTTTCACTTTGAATCTAGTCTAGATGTGTTAAAACTGAATTATTTAGTCTTAAATTATCTGACACTGTGTGAGCGAAGGCTATTTCAAAATGTTGCAAATTCTGCACGCAGCAGATGCGGAAGCGCAAAGGATACACGTTTCAAGTGTAGTGTATGATAATTCCCTCGTCACAAAGAAGAAATCATTCATTGCACCTGACTACAATGGCAAGGCTCCACCTCTTCGCACCCCGCAAACGCGTTCATCGCGCGATAAGAAGTACCGCAAACGATCCGCTGTACAAGTCGTAAGGGCGTGTTCATTGGTGGACGGATGCATATATTAAGACGTGTCCGGCGCACTTGTCGCATGGCGGATGGGTCGGCATGGGGGTGGTTAACAAATGTCTCTCCTGAAGCGTTTGACCCGCGGTAAGTTCAACCCCCTCAGGAAACTAAATCCCGACTCGAAACGTACCGCACCGATAAAGGGTGAGTGGGAGTAGTAGAAAGAGAGTGAGAGAGACGGACACTCGACCGCTCTTCCTCGGGAGGAAACTAATCAGCAAATTCGTGTTCTAAATCTAAATCGCCGTCCGAATATTAATTCGAGGCCGACCTATCCTCTATCTTTCACGCACACCAGCACACACGTGCATACGTAGTTTCTCGACCTCTGAATGCTTCTCTCTCTCTCTGTCTCATGCTCTCCTTCATCTCTCTAACGGTCGTTTCTCTCGGTTTTGCGATACAGTGCCGTACATACTACCACGGACCACGGACACGCCTGATTTGTGGCACGGCCTGGCGCCTAAGCGATATTTACGAGCGCTGTTCGGGGAATCGAAACACCGAGGCGCGCGCAAAAGCAGCCAGCGGAGCGTTTCCAGAATCAGTTTTAATTGCATATAAACTGCCGCTTCCAGGAAGATATTTTTATAAGCTGCCGCGCGGCGAACGGCAAGAAGAGCGACGTCCCGAAAAACGCGAGGACGCGAATCGTCGGTGCAATCGAATTCTGCCTCTTCGGCACAATCTTGATTCAACAGTTGAAAGTATGGCTATGTATTAAGACAGATCAGAGTTCCCGTAGCAACGATCAATTTAAATAGCCACCTATCCAGTTTCCAATCAGCCATCCCCCAAGCGCTTGACAGAGTGCAACTTTCCTCATACTATCAGGCACATACGTAACTAAACAGGTTTCCCTAATCTGCACCACTTTCCATGAGTACCAGTCATCTCAACATCACCAACGTCTGAGTTATCATCCCCGATCGATAGCCGCAAGGATCACAAGGCTAATCACGAGAAACTCTTCCCGCAGTGTCATTTCGACGCTGATACCTTGATCGTGTCTCGTTAACCGGCCATCATCCTAGCATCGGTCGGCCATTAGGCGTGCGCTAACGTACGCGAAACACTTCCTTCCCTCCGCTTTTCCAACTGCGCCGTCATCGGCGTCAGAAGACGAGAGATCCGGAAAGAAAGAGTAAGAGAGGCAAGCGAGCAGAAGAAGAGGAAGGGGTGGTGGGCAGGGGGAAGTGGGGTGGTATTCAATCGCGTCACCTCCGGTTCTGTCAACTGACGAAGGAGCCCAACGACTGGAGTCCTGGGGGTTGTCGGGTGATTGATACGAGGTTGGACGGTGCCTAATGTGCCTCCGTGACTGAGAGAAGAAGACGGAACGAAGAACGGAGTGAGGGGGCATAGGGAAAGAGGGAGGACCACCCTCCGAGGCTTTAAGAGTGGAACGATCGTCCAGCCGAGGCTCGTTAGTCAGGGCCGTATCAGTCACCGAAAGCAACCCTCAATTTTTTCCCCCTTCCTCCAACAGGCTACTTGCAAGGGAGTCCACCCACGGACGGTGCCCTTAAAATGAGCTAAATTGTCTGTTTGCTCTGGACAACGACGAGTCTCTTCGCTTCCCTGCCTCTCTTTCGCCCGCTGTCTCCCTCTCTCTTCTTCGTTAGAGGGTACTTAAGCAGATTCTCACTTTGCAAGCAACCCTTCGAGCATAGCTGGAAAGCGTTGTGTAAAACTGGAAGTTGATGAGCCAGTCACTCATGAGGCGAGGATTTAAGTATAAGGTTGCACCCTGAATGTACTGCTACGTATGAGTTACGATTCTTTTATAGGTTTTTCAATGTTTATACGTGTGGCAAACAGTTGCGTTATTAGATTTCGCGGTTTGCGGGTATTCGTACGATTATTTCAAATTGTCTCCCGTGAGCGATTCAAGTGTGACAGCATGTCCGACAAAGTTGAGTTTATCGGGAAACGTACATGGGACGTCCTTGATATCCATGGCGTCAAAGAAATAAATCTATTTAACAAATAGATTTTTTAAATAAATTACACATATGAGATAACTTACCTGAATTGTTTCATTAGAAGTAAATGCGATTTCATCCGAACGCCATCGTATTCGTTACTCTTATCTGTTATCGGAATAAGATTTAGCCCAACACTGTTCCCGACACCATCGAACCTGAGCGTTGTACCATTCACGAGACTCGGTGTCTCGATTTGCCCAAGCGATCTCGTGAATGGTAGGACGGGCCTTTGCAATTCAAATGTCGTCGTCGGCGGCCCTCGCAGCGGCGCGGAAAGTGAAAAAGAGACGAAAACACGGGTAGCCGGAAGGAGACAGACAGAAGGAGAGTACGCGCGCGCCTTGACAAATGTCGCCAGAAAAAAGGAAGACGGGAGACGGACAAGACAATGGGATGTTTAGAGATTTCGGTCCGCTCGTGCGCGATATACGCGTCGGAGGAGGAATAGAGTTGGCTGAAGAGGGCAATAAGGAAGAAGGAGAGAGGTAGAGAGAAGGTGCAGCGCGAGGAAGGTTGTGAACATCGTTCTCCGCTCGCGATCTCTTTCTTTCAGTGTCTTCACTCGCTTCAGCTACCGCGTTACCTTCGGGACCCAATTTGCCTGCCAGATGGACGACAAGGATTCCACCAGCGACAAAGTGTCTTGCACGTGTCCTGCCTCCTGCTTGTCGACGATCGCCCTCGATAAACGCGTTGTCCCTTTAAGCACGCGAACGACTGATCGAATCACTCCGTAGTTTAATTGATGATGCCATTTCTTTCACCGTCTAGTACAGGACGTGTTTATTGCGATGCGACGTGGAAAGTAGGAAAAATTGCATTGTCGGATGAATCGTGCGCAGTACTTGTTACGGCGTGGCATGAGCTTCTTTACGTAACAGGATTATTGACACCCTTCCGCGGTATAATAGGTTACACGAAAGCTTTGCAATAAATGATCGCGGACAGAAAAACCTCTAATTCCAAAGAACTGTTCGAAGCGCGCGACGCTGTGACTCGCCAAATTGTTCGAGGCATGTATCGGAACGCAAGCCATAATCGATTCTACGCGCGAACGGCCGGGGGATGAGAAAAAAAGAGCGAATATCTTCGAGGCAATTGTCAAGCTCAGTTCATCCGTAACGGGCACACCGAGCGCTGTTCGTAAAGAGCGACAAAGAGACAAGGAAAGAGAGAGCAGACGTAAGAGAGCATAGGACGGACACTCGTTGAAGGCTGATAGCGGGAAACGAGGGTGAGAAACTTTTAGAACCCCATTTGGATTCCTCTCCCACCCCACGCCGCCTCCGCGCACTTAGAGGCACTTTTTCTGTCGGTTAATTTTCAGGATACTTCTTAATTATAATGAGACACTTTGGGGCTTCTGCCAGCGAAGAAGCCGCCCGCCGACACGGCAGGAGAGAGGGTAGGGGGATTTATGTAAATCGACGGTTAATGTCTTCTGGCATTATTCCTTGGGTTAGGTTGGGAGAGAGGCACGGAAGTAGGGACAAACTTGCACTCTTCCCATCAATGCGCGTATACGTACACAAATACTCTCTAACTTACAACGGAATTGACTTCCGAGAAACAAGTAAAGATAGATCCAGTGAATATATCTTCCGAATATACTGAATATACTGATTGTAAAGTGAGAGGCGACTCTAGTTATTTAACATTATACGCAGGCATGCACATGAGAAAATAAACGCGTGTACAAGAGGGTGGAGAAGGATGAAGGAATGAAGAGAAAGAGAGGAAAGGGGGAGAGCGGCATATGGGGGAGCATCGGTAACGATCCGAGGGTCGATCGTTTACATAATGGCTCCCCCCAGACTCGCGTTCGAATCGTACGAAAATTAATTGTCGATAAGATCGAACGGTCCTGCGACGGAATAAAGATAAGACATGGAACGGGGGAGAGATCCGTTAATTACGCGATCGCTCTTCCTCCTTCCACTCGTTTTATCGCTGAATTAATACGTCGGTATTGAAACGCAATCAATTGGTACACGATGATCCTTTCAATTATAGTATTGTTATGATAGGCTTAAGCGAATTGGCTTAGATGTAGAAGGTTGTGGGAGCAACTGAATTTTTGAGATAACTGGCATCTCCTCGTCTATTATTTCGATAAATGGAAAAATGCAATCTGAATTAATTGGAGGATTTTATTACTTACCAGGATCTGTCAAGAAATCCGTTTCAGTCTTCTTGATTGTAATCGTATGGTCAACTTCATAGAATTGCATCAACTTATTCCACTCCTCAGTCGTCACGATAGTATACCTGAAAGAAACATTTAGTATGTAAGTGTGTGTTCTACGGGATACTTCAAAACTGTTCTACATAATCGTGATTTTATGACATAATTGTAATAACAAACTATTTTTAATCGTTTTAATACGTCACGAAATTGCCAGAATCCGTGTACATGTGAAAAACATGATACTCTCTATTTATCCAATGTACAATAAAAATGCGTTTAATCATCGTAACGTACATATGCGTCGTCCGCGCCGCAGTAAACATGTGTACAAAGTTATGTCCTGAAACGGTCGGAAAAAGATGCATACCCTCTTAATAGACCGCAAACGCGTATTCTCCGTAAACGGAACCCACGCAGAACGGCATCTAAATTAATGACACGACCATCGACTGTTTATTTAATAATCAAGCACCGCGCCGAGAAGCATAGAAAGCCGAGGTGGACGCGGTACGATCAAGCCGGTAGCGGATTCGCAAGGTGGAATTCGCGATTTTCCAACAACGCCGTAGAAACCATGACCGTTTTTGCGTGGTCTCCCTTAATTATACCGCAAATTAGAAATTTCTTGCCCGGCCACGGCTCTGGCTTTTTGTCCCGCAATTGTTCGCCCGATCCTGGCGTGGTTCCTGAACAGTGGCTTCGCGTCGGAATTTCGCCAGGGCCGAAGTCGATATTATTTTCCGAAAAACCGTTCCGCGCCACTCCTGCAAATCGATCGTAAACATCGAATGCCGACGTGGACGTTCATCGACGCCGAGTCGGGACGTCGATCAGTGCAATGAAAGCGAATTACGATGAGATGCTGCTTTTATTTTACGGCAAGTCTAACTGGTTGAGCTGCAGACATCAAGTTTCGCAGACTGCTTGCATTTAGAGCATGTTTTGCTTCAAGAGTTTAGATTGGGTTACGATGGAACGTTAATTCTTGGTATAAACAATTACATTCCGGTATAGTAATAATCGGTTTTCTACAACATTCGTATTTTAGCAGTTTTTGAGGAGTTAGTAAGATGCGTTGTGTGTGCTTAACATAATACAGTGTATCGACCTCGTGAGTCAAACTTGAGCAGTAAATTACCAAATTAATTAAAGCTGCACCTTTAATATTTGCCTTTACCCTAACAAATAGAAGTATCAGCGGAATTTATGCGTAACATCAATGCGCCACATGGACACTTAACAAAGACCAATTACACCATGTCCAATTGAGTTAATGTCACGATCTGTAAAATTCGTCGTGCTAACGCCAATTTGCGGTGAATAAAAAGGGTTAAGTGGCTAGAACGACAATTAATTACGATACCTCCGCTCGACATTAATCGACCCTTTAATTTTTAATCTCGACACCGTGACGGGGTAATTACATCAGGCTGGAGAGTGAAAAGTAGGAAGAGGGGCCGAGAGTGGAAAAGAGGAAGAAACAGGATAGACAGACGGTGGTGCGTAAGTCGAAGGGTGAGCCGCCTGGAACGGCATGGATGATGACTCGACCGATAATTAGTTGCGCGACATTAATTTCGATTCAGTGCAATATGCCGCGCGGTCTCATTTGAATTTTGCACGGGGCAAAAACGCGCGGACGAGCTTGTCGTCTCTCCTGTGTATTTGCCTAACGCCCGAATAATGGTGGGCTGCATCCGTAAGAGACGTAAAAACCGGAGGAACGGGAAGAACGACAAAAGAAGAGGAACGGGAAAAAGTGAAAATTACGGGAATTGCGAGCCTCTAATCGATGTGAATGCGAATGTAAGCGCATATTTAAAGTCGGGCCAAATTTTCCAAAACACTTTCAGGCTCTCTAGAATACTACCAACCGCATCATTACTTCTTTTTACTTTCGGTGTCTCCAAAAATACCTACACGCAATACTTGCACAAAGACACGCTTAAACCGAAGTTTGACCAAAAAAAAATCCGAGTATTCAATTTCTCGGGGATACTTTCAATCAATGAACCGAACGGATCTGCATTCGCATCGATAATAAATCTTCGTCGCACAAGTTGGGCCGAGGTCGTAGGCCGATAGAGAAAGAATGGCCAGAGAAGGGTCACGAGGTGGGGCAAAAATGATTTTTTAACGGTCTTCGAAGGCGCAAAGGGGAGGAAAAGCAGACGACTTAAGCCGTCGGCTATCTTAGGCAGATAGTGGACAATGGTTTAGCATAATGGTCATGGGGGGTTGTTGGATGGCGCCAGGGCCTCGGGGGCGTGCGGGTGACATTTTCGCGTATCCATCACGTCAGAGGGATAGGCGGGAAGGGGAGACGAAGAGGCGTGCCAGCAGGTCACGCACTTTCACTTTATAATATAATGTACTTCGCCAACGCGCCGAGACCTGACCACCAGTGAAGATCTTGAGTAGGGCGCGGCGTCCCTTCAGATCCGATTACGCGCTCGTACGTTCTTCATCGGAAGAAGAATTGATTCTTTTCGGCGACGATGTTTTACTGAATTGGCGTTGCACGTGAAATGCACAGAAGACTACATGAGATGTGCGGAAATGAAACTCTGAGACATCGATTATGTGAACAATGACAGAGGTTACGTTAGTTGTGATGGTGAATGTGGGATTTTATTGTGTTACATGGTTCAGGAAATTACGTACATTGTGTAGGGAATTATTATAGTTTTACTGGCATCTAGCTTAGTTGTTAATCCACATCCCTCCGATGTAAAAATTCTATTTTTTTCTACAATATTATACTGACGTGGGTAACAAGAAGGTATGTAACAAAATAATGTAGTGGTGGTTATCAATACACTAGTGATCTAGTGTATCTGCGCATGAACACACAATCATACCTTAGCATCTTTAACAACGTAAGTACATGGAACGGATATTTCTCTCAAATAAGTAAAGAACTCAACACCGAATGAAAAACTGAGCGATGCCGACATTAATATGACAACCATCACCTTAAAATGGTTGACGCCATCACCACACTAATGTATTAATAATCACGCCCTATATACACCACAAATTACAACAGTACTTACAGCTCGTTACTGGCAGATGGCCGGTAGAGAAATCCTTTGTGCTCTTCGCAGAGTAGGAGCGCATTCTGAATGGCCGCGGGCGGCGTCCTCGTATGGAATCTGCAACATGAACAGACAACTCAATACCTGTCTGATGCACGAAACGTCGCGAGAAAAATGTCCGTCCATCGGGACGCTTGTGCAAAATATCAACTTAGTCTATGATTTATCTTTTTCAGCAGTCTGCGGCCTGTGACATATCACGCATGTATATAATTATCTCATTGGCGCTATCGACAGTCAGTCGCTATGGGGCATAGACGAAAAAGTCGCTAGGGCTGGCATATTTCCCGGTCGAAACTTGCCAAGCGGCGCGACGTTATATTCCGTGTCGAAACTTGCCAAGCGGCGCTATAGCGCTTGTTATATTACAGCAATTTTTATATGAATAAAAATGGTGGCTGGAGGTAACATTACTCCAATTTTATCTTTTTTCTAAGATTGCTGTTGTGCATCGAGAGAAACCGAGCCTGCTGTGATTACCTGCAGTTTTAGCGCGAGCTTGGCACTCAAACTCTGCCATCGATGACAACACATGAAATGTTCGAAAAGTGGAAGATTCGTTGGCAATGCGAGATTTGAAAAGCGCTGAAGGGAAAATCAGGAATCTTATTGGCGAAAACGCTAAGACCACTTGCTATGGGGCGTCGATGAAACATGGCGGCTCAGGAGTCTGCTCTGGTGAAGGTTACCCTTCAAAGCCCTGCCATCGTCGGCAGCGCGTTAAATGTTGCTTCTCTGGAGTAATGTGAAAATAAACGTGAGGCGGCTAAGTAACTAAGCATCGTAACGACGTGCCGACAGGTGACTAGGCAACGTTAACAGGCATTAATTAAGTTTATAATGCGAGGCGATAGCGATCGCGCGCTCGCTTGGCGAGACGCGTTTCAACATCTTCGTGAAAATTCATTATTCCGTAATATTTTATTCTCAACGACTGAGGCCTCCCCAGCTTATCGGCAAATACGATCGTTCGCCGGCAGTATCTATCATCGCAAGCTTTTCACCGGGCTCGCACGCGAAACACCATCCGCAGCAGCGGGCAGGCTCACTTCCTTATTTGCTTAACCATCTCGTATTTATGCTAGCAATACGTTACGCTTTTGACGCGGCGCGGCGACAACGATGCTACAAAGCGCCTCTTATGAGCATGAATATTCGTCGAAGGAAAAAAGCCACATGATTAATCTTTTATTACGTGCTAATAGAGCGTACTTGGCACATGCGTTAGGTATACAGCGATGTTTGCCGCAAGTAAGCGTAATACGATCAGTGGGGTTGTAGGCATTTAATTACAGTATAAGTGAATCAAAGGTTCCGCGGTTATTACTACGATAGTAGTCTCACGAAAAACTGATGCTGGACACCATGGGTGTATAAACCAGATAGTGTTGTTATAGAATATATCTAGTTCTGTGCGGTTATAGAAAGTACTATAACGAAAAACAGTTGCTTAGTTAGCGGCTCATTGTAACTGTAATTCATAGCACCGGTAATAAATGCCACTATCAGTTACATTATAACTGTATCATATCCGCTATTAAATATACAGCACAATCAACCCGTTACAATCAATTATTAACCTGAAAGCTAATAAGGTATACGTAGAAAAAAGTACGCGTACTTAACGAAGATTTATGTACACAGA
Source organism: Cryptocheilus praepositus (assembly GCA_033815515.1). Classification (NCBI taxonomy): domain Eukaryota; kingdom Metazoa; phylum Arthropoda; class Insecta; order Hymenoptera; family Pompilidae; genus Cryptocheilus; species Cryptocheilus praepositus. The sequence continues at coordinate 889,228 of JAWWQZ010000314.1, forward strand.
GCGACGGGGATGATTTTCTCGAAAAATGTCGCGAACTTAATCGGTCCGAGTAATGCAAGCTCGTCCGTGACACGATCTTCTCAGTCGTGGAACGACTCTTGCCGGGAGAAACGTCGACGGCGAACACTTCCTTCGGGACTTTCCGGACGGGGGATGGGGCTGTTTGGGGATTGGGGGCTGTGCATCATTTTTCACATACCACGAGGGGGCGGACCGTTTTTGCCCCTGTCCGACGACCACCCAGATAATGCTCTTAAAGACGGATATCTCTCGCGAATACGAGCCAGGTACGTATCAACGATCGAGTCGAACGAGAGTTGCTCTATAACGGGAAAGCGAAATCTTCCATCCTGACAATCCGGCGAAAAACGATGAATTTTCCATTGAAGATTGCCGTGCACTGATATGCGGCTCCCTTTAGTTAAATACACGGCATAATTATTGCATGCGGTTTTCTTCGTCATTATACCATCATGTGTGCTAATGTGGCGGTAATTTAATTACACGGCGTTTTCTTATAGCCTTTTCAGTGACAGCTTAAAGTACACGCGCATATTTTCCTGAGAAACTGCATGACAATAGCTAGGACCTAACCCAAGAAGGCGTTAATTCTTCGAACATAGTAATCAATTAAGTACAGAACACCTGTGCTAGCTGTGACAACAGCAGACATGAGAACCATACCGTTAATAATGACATGATTAAAAAATGAATGCAAATTGGCGTAGCCGTAAATAAAAGAAGAGAGGAAAACGTACCACGTTACGTAACTGATAAGCCAATCGAACAGATAATTCTCAATTATCTACTTATTTTTCACATAAAATTGCCAACTTTCCGGTTATAGCACCAATGAAAAAAAACATTAATAACATTTTTCACAATTAATGATCTTGCCCTACCACACAGCCCCGATTACCAGATGCAACAAACAAATGCCGTACACAAACGTAACTACACAAACTTACATTGAAGTTCGCTCAATCGAGAGAGAACTGATCGCACGCGCACATGAACATATTTTATTCTACATTTGGTACTTATTCTTCTCGTCAAGTTACCGCCTCCTTGATTGTAGCACCGGTTGAGAAACAGCCTGTACACGGTTTTGCACGCGCGAATGAAAGAGAAGTTCGGGAAACCGCGAGAACGTGCAAATACCTGGAACGTGGGCATTTAAAAACGGCCGTGCATCCCGGACAGAAAAGACCCTCGCAAAGCGTATTCCAGAAGCGAATATGCGTATTAATTATGAAGCTTGTTCAAACAGGCCGAACAGAGGAGCGGACACCAACATGAGAGAAAGAGTCGACTATGAAGGAGATGAGGGGTAGGTGGATGGGAAAGGGGTGAATTGGTCCCCCTTATTACCCTCGAACGCGGACACTGGTCTCTGTACCCACCGCATTTCTCTGTCTCTCTTTATTTCTCGCTCTCTCTCTCTGTATATCATTCTTCCTCTTTCTCGCCCGCACAACTGGACGGCTTTTTTTTATTTCCCGTTCGAGGCTTTGTTTAACTTCTGTCGCGGAATTTTTTCGCCCCGCAACGATTATTACTCCCGAGAGATCGCGGAGAAGGAAAACCGGGGCCGACGCCCAGCCGACGTGGAAAGGGTGGGTGCGAAGGGGTGTGGGGTAGGATGGCAGGGACATGAAAGGCGATCGTCCGGAAAAAACAGCGATCGGACGGTGGAGGATAATCTGAGTCAAGCTTGAATTCGAATAATCCGGTATTTAACGCTTTATTCCCGAGTATGGCGTAACGACCCATCACCGGACAGGATGAACGGCGTTTGAGATTAAGCATTTTTTCAGTTACTGTCCTCATTGTTAAGACTTCGCAAGAATAATTCTTGTCAGTTACGGGTGGTGACTATATGTTACGGATTTATTACAGTTATATTATATTGTACGGTTTCAACTGACAGATAAAATACCTGACGAAGGTGTATAGACCGTACACAACCACCATCGAATAGCAATACCGCGTTATCTAATGTTGCAAGACGTCGAGTATACAGATCAACCACAACCAGCAACATTTTTTGCAAATTCCCTACATATTAATTTCATAAGAACCCGCAACAGAGACAGACCATTTTTATACCAGCCGCTTGAGTCATCCATCCATTTCCCATAAATCGACGCCACGCAGAACAAAAAATCCGAAGCACAAACCACCGCGCAACCTCGATTTTACATCAGAAGGGAATCGTCTTACCGATACCAATAAATTAGTACACGCCGCTTGCTACATCTTGCAATGTCGATATTGTTTGCACGGCAAATAACACCGAACAATGTCCGGCGATGCGCGACAAGCGCGAATAACGTAATGCGACGCAACATAATCTAACGTAATGCCGAGAGCGGTCGATATACACCAGTCGGAAACGGCCGAGTGGCATGACGCGGTGGAAAAACAGAAAGAAAAATGAACGGAGAAGGAGATATTCGCTCTGCGGTCGGAATCGCATTATTCGATGCCAGGGCGCAATATCCTGTTCTATGCACGACCGACTATCGCGACAGCCCTTCACTCAACTCCCGACGATTGCCTTAAGCCTTAAGCCAGATCCATGCCCGGAAGTACGTGCAATTTTGCAGAACAGAACGAACTCGATGCTACATCCTGCTCGATCGCGAATCGATTCTACGCGTCTTTATTATTCGCGGCTTGTCTCGCGATCGATATGCGAGTCCTGCTAGGCGCTGTACGCTGTAATTACTGCAGTTGTACTGAGTTTATTGGATCCGGGAGCGTTTATGTTTGACATGCTCCAAATCGGAGTCACGCTCTGGTGATGGTGAAATGTTGAACGGCGTTGAATGTTTAAAAAAGATCGACAATTAAGGAAGTAACAATGAGAGAGAAGCGCTGTTTGTGAAATCGGTTGTTACAGTCGGCAAAATAAACGTTTGCCTTGGACACATTTTTAAGCGGATCGTAGTTGTGGCGTATCAAGTAATTAGCATTTTGAGCTGTTATTTCCTTTCAGAGAGGAATACATGGCTAAGATCTGATTATTACAATGTCTGCGTCCACATATAATTGGCTTCCTTATTTCTCTCTGAGTATTTGTACTTTCTCTTACAATGAACTACCTCTTTAATAACTATATCATCATTCTGTCTCATAATTTTAGATATTTCCGCACAATAAAAACCAAACAAACACATCCTCCGCATAGGTACCCAATAGCCAATCATAACGGTGTCTAATCTAAACTATATTTTTAAGCAGCAGCCAAGCATATCTAGAATGTAGAAAAAATGTTGTTACTCTAATCGTAGGATACGCGGAAACGTGTACGACATGCGTACACAAGTTATCCCTTCTTACGCTAACTGGCTTTCACGATAAGCCAACCAACCCGTCCCTCGAGCGCGTCAACTTTTATCCACGCCAACGTCAAGAACGACACGCTCCGACGAGAAGGGCCGCGTACCGTCCGACAATGCCATTCTTTTCTCCCCAAACTCCTCTCGCGCCAGTCGTCGTTCGATATTAGCTCGAAGCAAACCGCTCTCGACGAGAGACACGATTATTCGACCGACTGAGGGGTGAGTCCTCACATTCTCTCTTGCTCACTCTTTGTCACTCGTTACCCCAAATCTTTCCCCGTTCCTCCTTCTCTGTCCACGTGCCAGGAACCTCGCCAAAGCATTCGTCTCTCTTTCTCATCCTCTCCTTTCATCTTCCACTGCTACACGTAGCCTCTCCGCCTCTACTCCTTTCTCCGTCCTGGCTTGTCATAGAAATAAATCTTATGTTTTCGCGTATAAGCGGCCTTTTAATATCACCGCCCTTGATTTACCGCCTTAGACCATGCATCTACGGAGGCCAAACCACCACCAGCATCGCCACCTTCCATTCTCCTCTGCCCCCCGCAAAAGAGCGCTTGGCCTGACATTTGTCTTCCGGCAGAACCCGCGGCAGGGGTGGCACGAGTGTCCCCAGGTTTTCCCTGATTTAGCGCTCTCCTCCATCCGGTATTTGACTAAACGGTCCCAGATCGACCAGATACGCCGAGATCGACGACGTGGAGTGACGCGTCTTCAACGACGCACAAGTCTCTACGTGCGCACAACTCAGTTAATACCCTGCTACTAGGAAACTTGGTAGAGCAAAACGTCTAAGCGAAAAATGTGAATATTCTGCGTGTAGAATAGCAGCCGATTAGGGGCTTGCTTACAACTTATGTAACTTGATGAACGTGCTGTTTATTCAAATGTTTCACGGATTCCTACTGTACCACCGCATTCACTGTGCTTTTCTTGTCTCTTGAAAGAACGTAAGAGGCGCATTTTTGTGTTTATCAATCATTGCCACATTTCACGTTGATCCGTTGTCTAAACCTAGCAACCTAGAGTCGACTGAGCTCTTCTTGTCCCTCGGAAGAGCGTGAAAGCAATTCTAATAAGATCAACGTGTCAAATACACGAAGCTATATTTTTGTGCTTATCAATCATTGCCATATCTCTCGTTGACCTGCTGTCTAAGCCTACAAATCAAAGGAGCGTTTCTAATTTCTAGGATTCGCGGGAAGAGAGTGGAGTAGCAGACTATACTCAACGCTGGAAGATGCACATCCTCCGGTTACGTAGTCCAGCAGAGGCCGGGTGCAACGAAGCGTTGCAGTCATTACAAGAGGGGGCCCCTACGTGTCCGCGGTAAAAGGTCCACGGGTGTCCGGGTATTAAAAAAGGAATCTTAAAAGCGGCCCCGACGGAGAAACAGAAAGGAGACGGAACGAAGTAGATAGGGTAGAAACGAAGCGAAAGAGAGCGAGCGACGGGACGGGAAAGGGAAAAAGGAAAATAATGTTACTACAGCGGGACATTCGTGAAATAAGAGCACGATGCGTCACGGGATGATGAGAAACAGGCCGTCGGAGGCGAGGCGGTTTGTCCCAACAAGATGCGGAGCCGAAACGATACTCGGATCCTTCCGATTTCCGCCTTCGGTCGAGGAGTCGCGAAAAAACGCTCAGCCAAATTAATTCAAAGTCACTTTAAAGTAATAAAAAATGTTAACGCCGGGATTTATTGCAATTCGTGTGCTTCTGGGGTGGATGACGTTTTTTGACAGTTCCGAATATCGTCAGTGTAGATCAGTCAGCTACGAGCGAAGGGAGGACAGAAAAATGTTGCTCAGGGTAAATTATTGACTTCACTGTATGCGATTTATAGGCAAACAAATTGTGAGCCGCAAACAGGGAATTATAGCTGACGAGTTGGACAGAGATGCTGGCAAGTGTATCGCGCGAATTGCACTTTGCCGTCTCGCAAATTACAATTCGTAAACTGCTTCAAGTACCCTTAATACGCCGTACGATTTATAAATTACAGTGCACAATCCGTAATCTATAAAACAGGGGAGAGCTACAATCCATAGACTACAAATTGACAGGAATACAAATCCACGAACTACAAGCTCCGCAACCTTCAATCCTTGGAAAGCGGAATATAAGCTATGGTTCATAAACTACAATTTACACAGTTTGCGGTCTACCGTCGTCGGTCAAACCGTCCTTATATACAAATCCCTGAACGACGGAAGACCGTAGAAATTGTGCAAAATAACAGTAGAAAGAGTACAAAAGAGCGCGGTCGATTTGCCCGGCTTTAGCCTCAAATCAGTACAAACTACGATGGCACAAAGCGGTAGTCGAGTGAACTCCGCGCCCGCGTAAAAACCCGAATAGTGGTACAACCGAGGTCCATAGTTTTTCGCCCCGAAAAATGCGAGCCCCGCGAAACAATGCAACTGCTTTGCCGTGCATGCGTGAATGTTTGAATTGGGAGTCGTATAATACAATAGTAGAGTACTATTGGAAAAAATAATTCTGTCCATTAATACCAACAGCTATAACAATGTAAATAAAGGTAACCTGTTCTAAAATAAGTACCGTCGGCGATACCTTCTGCGTCTGATGTCTGTTTGATCAACGCCCATGACATAAGCATCTAACGCATGAACCCTTACTCGCACAAAGTTTTATTTGAATAACCCGGCATGCGCTACTCCCATCTTTTACCCGTTATCCGAATAAAATTTTGCCCAGCGCTAGAGCCCAGGCCGCGCTCATAATAGATGGACATTCCACGGAAGTTCGCGGCACGCTCGCTGGCTCGAAAAAGCGATCTTTCGCCTCTTCCACCGCGGAGAGGCATTTACAAAGTTCGCCTGTAACGAGGCTTCGTTAACGGTACGGGAAGCAATAATCGGGCCGAGTTGCAGTCAACCCACATTCCTCGAGTTATTGGCGTGCGCGCAGTGGCGAGAGAGAAAGAGAGAGAGAGAGAAAGAGGGAGGCGAAAGGATCCTCCTTCGTCCTCCTCCTCGTCCTTCTTGTCCGCCTCCTTCGTCACCTCCCGCTCGCCGTGCTAAAGAAGCAAATTCCATTCGATAAGAAGGATACCGAGATTTTTGACAAACACTTCGCTCGAACGGGACGGCCGGCGGAATTGAGGCGAGTAACGACTTCATACGTCCCGGGCGTGAGAATACGCGGAACGCGGTCGCAAGAAAATGGTAACGATCTGAAAGATGCGAGGAGCAGAGAAGGGAGGCTACGAATGGCTGACAGAATGTTCCGTACGAACTCAGGTTCATTGCACCAAAATAACGTTTTAGAAGAGTGGATTCGTTGCGGCATACGTCACGTGCGTCCGAACTTCAGCCGCACCGGCATCCGTAAAAGCGCTTTCCTTTGGGCACCCGCCAGGAGACAACACCACGACTCGCGCAAAACAGGACGCGTTCGAGCCGAGCTTTCAATGATCCGAGCATACGATCAGTAGGATCATCGAGCTGGAAAGGGTGAAGGAAGATGTCTGATTCCAGGAGCAAGACGGTGCAAGACGGTGCATAATGAAACATAGAAGAAGACAGAGAGAGAGGCTGATAAGCAGCAAGAAGGAGCGAGGACAAAGGAGGCGAGTACAGGGGGACGGGGGAGGTGGGGAGAGGGGGCACGAGTGGTCTTCAATCGTTGTCAGCGGGCGGAAGCCGGCGGTGCGCGCTAGAATAACGAAAGCTAATTATGCGCTCGGCTCGAAAAAGGGGAATCACGGCAAAAACCATCGATAATCGACATCCTGCCGCAGTCTGTCGGTCAACAGGAGTCCAGCCGGGGCAACTTCGGCCCTCTCCCTCCTTCTCCTCCCACCCCTCCGGTTTCTCTCCCTGTCCTCCCTCCTAAGGACCATCGCGCGACCAAGGAGTCCCCCCCCTGAGCAAACAAGAAGATCGAACCGGTGGCTTTTGCCGATGTAAAAAGGGAATCCGTGGACGATGCTCCGCTGATCACGGTATGCAGGCACCCTACTACGAACCAACACTATTCAACGTCCTTCTCTCTCTGTCTTTCTCCGTACGAAGTGGCCGGCGTCCACGATACGCCGTTTGATGCTCCTGGTGCACAAACCTTGTCTTGGAAGCGGAAAGGCGCAGTTGGTCGAAACCAATCGCGCGCCAGGAACCCTTCGGCTCCTCCCGGGAGATGATACTACGGAATGCGCTTTTTCAAGGATTTTTCGTCGCGTCGCCCGAGACCGAGATGACATCGAAGAGACCTCAGTGCTGGAACTGGGATCACTGTATCGTCGGCGGTGGCTAACTTAGACTAGGGTTGCAACTATTTGTCGGATTTTATGAGATCCGAGTATTCGACTGAATCGAGCGAAGCAAGTCAAATCGTTCATTATGCAAAGTGCTGCTTTCGCATTTTGCATGCGATATTTAATCTTTCACCAATAACATATATTCCCACGGGAAACTCAATGATAAACAACGCAACCTATTTACTTGCTGCGACCCATTGCGAGATTAGCCCATTTTTTCATCTATACCCTTCCCTACCCTGAAGATAGAACTTATGCCACATTACTTTGCGTCACTGTGCAACCGCCACGTCCTATCACGTACTCGTAAACCACACGTTCCATGTACCAGGCCACACTTACTTCATCGTACCGCCGTACGGTCTAGTTAAGTTATTTTCCGCATTGTTACTTTTATCAATCCTCCAACAAAACGATCGCCCCGCAACGTGAGACCTTCCACAATTCTATATATAGCCGGAAAGCTAACGACCGGTCGAAAAAATCATTACGACTCCCAGCGAAACGATCGTGTGTCCCATCGATCTTCGCCAACGATCACGATCGAGATAATACACCGAGGTAAATCGATCGGTCGTTTTCAGAACGAGGCTGCAGAAAGGAAGCAATGCCGTGGAGGCTAAATGAAGGGTGCGGAGGGGTGAAGTGTCGAGGATCGTTGTTGCACCGCCTCTATATGCCGCTGCCTTTTTGCTCGATTTCTCAAAAGCGATCGAGCGTTCCCGATCGTGGAACAACACGCGTAGTGCGCGCCAGGCGTGACCATCGGGCTACCGCGATACACCACGAAAAAGCCATGAGTAGCCGCCATGCTCGGTCGCCCCCGTCTATTTACATTGCCTTTACATTGGCACCATTACGGACAACGAGATCGGCACTGAACGGCGACGTGCCTTGGCGGGAAACGATCGTCGAACTCAGCTCGACAGTTCTTATTTAAAATAGCGGCAAGTAATTACTTTAACGAAAGGAGTAGATTATTTTGGCACGGACAGCGTCAGAGAATCGGTATGTATGCTGCTTGCTTTTTGTCCTTTTTATTGAGGCTGTGCGAGGTACGCTTTGTAGATCACCGCTTGAAGAGATTTAAGAAAAATCCTCGACGCGATCGTTTATTTGGAAATTATCTGAACGTCTAAATGCACTTATATACGTACCCCGTTCCGAAATGCGAGTAAATGAACGTTCAGAACTATCGTGAATCAACGGCCAATGGTATGGTCCCAGCTAAACCGAAACCTGGCGAACTACTTGCGTAAGTTTCTCTCCGTGTCTCACTGAGTCCGAACGGACAAAGGACGACGAAAGGAACGCGTTACGTATGTACAGTGTTGCGTAACATATCTCTCGACCGTCCAAGGTTGGGCGATTTTTTTTTGGCTCCGCTAAGAAGCACTAGTAGACAAGGAGCGACAAGGTAAGACGTGGTCTGCGGCAGCGGTGGATTAAAATCGCGTCGCGCCAAATTCATCGGCGCACCTGAAGGTTTCGTTTTGTTCGGAGGTGAACGTGAGAGTTGCATTGTCGAAGGATCGTTAATCATTCGATCGTTTGCATTCAACGTTGACAACAGGCATAACAATGGAAGCCGCGAGAAATTGCGCAGTTTAATGTCACGTGTTTATCGTATGATAGCGAGCGGCAATTTTCGTTTTTTAACGGTTTGCTGCAACTTACGCAACGTGTTTTGCGGGCCGAAAATAAACAGGAGTGCTATCTGATGAACGTGTTACCTTTTAACATTCTTTATCAAGCAGAATTAATGTAAATTTAAAGTAATTTTTACTGTAAAATATTTTGTCCTGATGAGAAAGATAGTATTGTATGTATTCGATGTGAAAGGTTGTACGCAACTACGGTCCAGAGTTAATTTTAGCACTGCTGAAGGCACATTCTTGATTTTACGGTAGCTGATTAGAGCCACCTCTAATGTACATTACTTGATATAGAGTAGTCTATTAAAAACCGTCTATCGCTTTATAAACTGCTTCAACTCTACCAGTTTGTACAATATTACTTTACATAATAAAATCCGACCACCATAACTAACTGAAAACACCCCATTACAACCCTTTAACAAATGGTTTCTACGCGTATTTTTTCTATCACCATCAACAACACAATTATTTCTTAGGAACAACTTCGTTCACACTTCTGCAAAATTCTCTTTCAGCAGTCCACCAAAACAACACCGCCCGCAAAGTTCGTAAAGCTTAAAAACTCAAAAGTCCTGCGCGTTTCCCCGCGAAATTCGGGAAAGATGGAAGCAAAGCGGAGCGACGAACGGAAAAGGGTCTAGACACAGAACGAAAAGATAAAGAGCGCAGAAGAAAGAGGGGGCGCGGGAAAGAGAGGGAAAGAGAGGGAAAGAGAGGGAAAGAGAGGAAAAGAGAGAGAGAGAAAGCGAACGAAGCGTTCACCAAGCTCGCTTTGCCGAGCACTGATGATAGTTTTTGCCCGGCAAGATTTTTTGCCACCCCCGTGGCCACCCCTCACGAAGGGGTGGATGATATATGACCGCCCCCGAGACACTGGCCGCCCCCGGGAAAAGAGAAAGAGAAGGAGAAACTGGAGGCAGACAGAAGGAGGGAGAGACATCCTGATTCCGGAAGAATTCCTCTTCTGTACGTGCGTGTCCGTGTACGTGTCCGTGTGCGTGTGCACGCGCTTTCTGTCCTCTCGCCATTCCCTGTCTTTTCTGTGTTCGTGGCTCGACTATGAGTGAGTATGCGCACTTACGTCCAGAAATCGTCAGTCATTTTTTAACGATGTCTAAGATTCTTCTGGACGGACAATTTTGACACTCCGGCTGCGTCTCGTTTCAGGGATGCGACTCGGGGTGATTTCTGTCTCGGGGGATGTCGGCGCAGACTTGCACGTAGAATTCCAATTTAACGTGTAAATGTTTAAAACCGTTTTATTCGCGAGTCTTTATAATGCAAACATTTCGCGCAAGTGCTAGTCAGCGTCATCACTTTTCAGTTTAACTTTATAATAAAACGCCATGATTCCATCCACGTAACAATTATCTAGCATCAACCGAAGCCTCTACGCACTAGCCAATGTTACTTCATGTTCCTCCTGCTAAGACATTCAAACAAAGACCCTTCTTCATACACGCAGTGCTATTGGAAATGGAGAGCTTATGGATAAAATGGAATAAACGTCGCGACCCATCGATATTTCATCCACCGGGAAGCAATCTTAAATTTCACTTCCAGCGAAGCGCGGGGTATGAGAAAGAAGAGGTAATCTCGGAGAAATTAGCAAAATATCGACGCAAGGAGGCGCGACAAATAAAAAGAGACGCGGATAACAACAGGAATAGATGGAGTGGGGGACTCAAGGGTGGATGGAAAACGAATAAGGGGGGTCTCCGGTTTATGGTGGCTACAGAGTCCTCGCAGCAATGAATCAACTTATTTAAGGGTAGTTGGATTTCGCGAGTCGATGCACGACGACTGCGCCTCGTCGAATGATTTATAGTTTTCCTTCCTCGGCCACCCGTCCACCTAACCCCGCTTCCTCTCTTTCTCCCTCTCTGTTTCGTCCTCCTTCAATTCTCATTCTCCGACAACTCCACCCCCGCGCTTCCGCGAGTCACCCTTCTGCCAAATGTACGCAAAATAGTCGGAATTTGTTCGACACCCCTTCTCTCAGGCCTACTCGAGCTGTTCAAGTGAAAAGAGACGTAGGGGTGAGATGTGGATGAATTTATAGAGAAGAAAAGGGATTTAGTGTGTGTATAATGATCTGGATAGAATCGCTTAATGCAGAGATATTCGTCATTCGTCAAAAGTATTTAAAACTTACATGCTGCCAATATAATGCTACATCCAAAACCTTTGTTTCCAGGGTCGACCTATGCTCCCATGCACGCGTATAAAATATTTAATAGCACCACCTACATATGTGCGTCAGTATAATAGTAGAAGATACGAGAATAGTCAATCCCATGCTGATTATGAACCGGCAGTGAAATTTAATTGAAAGTGCCCCGATATTACACGTTCTCGGGAAATATTAAAATATTAAGCATCACCTACATAACGTTACATTCAAAATTTCGGCTTCCCATGTCAACTTATGCTCGCACCGACGTACACACACGTTTAAAATACTTCACATCGCCACATACGTAGGTGCGTCAGTATAATAGCAGCGCGCACAATGCCGCGTCGCAAGATTGATTAAAAAGAAAGCGGCACTTTTTGCCTAAAATCCCCTCGCCTCGCGCGTAAAGACCGTCGAGGTGGCGAGGATCAGTTTTGAGATTTCGCGTGTAAGTGGACACGACGTGGACGTAGGTCGGCGAGAATAATTAGTCATTTATGAGGCCGTAAGTGTGGCCACAAATCGGCCCCCTCTCGAAGGGACAACGACGCAGGGACCTGCAGGGACGACGGCGTTATCTCAAAATTATTAATCATATCGTAATGCGCCGAAGCGAGACGGAGAAAGGTGAGGAGTGGGATGAAAAGGCGAGGTGGGCAGGAGTGAGAGGGAAAGGCAAGAGAACGAGCCAGGAGCTCGAGCTCCATGGACTTATCTGACACCTTAATCAATTCCAAGTTATTAATTATGGTCCCGGACCGTCGCCCTCTCGCCCCGACAACCTCTCCTCTTCCTACCGTCGATCCTTCAGCGCCGAACCTCACGACGCACGCTTCAGAAAGCCACTGAACCGTTGTCTGCCCGGGTTACAATGCGGTGTCAACACGATCGGACTCACATTTTCGCCAGGCGCGATCATTAATAATTATTTACGCGCCCGAATGTCGGCCCGGAAACGATCAACTGCTATTTCCTGAGAACTGAATTCGGGTCACAGTGATGTCGGTTTTAGGTTTCTTCAGAAGAATGCGAGAATCCTTGACAACGATTGTGCGTATATTTATACACAATAATATAATTCAGTATAGAAGATTTGTCTAAAAACATCTGTACGTAAAAAATGAATGAAAAGAGTGTAGTCCAAGCAAAATAATAACACTGTGTCTTATGAACGTTATTCTCAGTTGTGTTTGTAAACTGTGGTAAGGAAATATATCTAACACTTTCCCATGTAAAACTAGTATTGGCATGTTCACACTCAGAAACCATATATCAGAACCTTACCATTTTCCGATAAGCGTCCTTACAAAAACGATCAATTAAAGTCTATTAGGGAAGACAATTAAATAATTCGATGTCCTATCAGCGTTATCATTGGGTCCAAAAAACACGGTGAAAAACAGCGGATTCATTGCCGCATGAGTGGGGAGGGGGTGTAATTAAAATTAGGAGCAGCTCATAGTTCCACCCCTCGATAAACCCGAGGGATCGTTTTAACGAGTGGATCGTCGCGGTCCAGGAAGCGTTGAGTTAGAGAATAATGAAAGGGGAGAAAAAAAGGAAAGGTGGCGGCTGCCAAGAGCTGGCTCGGGAGGTTGAGCGATCGTCTATGCAAATGCCTAATCCTTTCGAGGATCCATCCGTGTGACGTTGACGGATTCGTTTGAGAGCCGGTCTCAACAGATTGCGATCCTCAACGTCATTTGTTTACCAACGAGGTGTGGTACCAGTCCTTCTCAATTTCAAGATGCTGTCGAAATCGGTTAGCGCTATTACGGGCTAATTGCCTGCTAAGCCAAGTCGAACGATGTTCTACACTTACTTTAATGGCATGTTACCATTTCAGAGTAGAGAATAAGAATATTTACCTCTTTGCGCAATTTTTGTATCCAATTATCGGTGTTCCGTAGAAGGGCAATGAAAGTGGGGGGATCTAATTTTTTTTCAAAGATCAAATCTTTTTGGCAGGCAATCACAAAAAGATCAGCGAAACGTGCGGCTTTTATCAGGCAATACGAGGTAGAAGACGATTACCAACATGCTGCTGGTGGAAAAAGAATAGCGCACCCGGTGGTGCCGAAAATTAATCACTTACGTCACAAAGGACGCGGTTGAAAACAATGGTCACTGTGCGGAAAAATATTTGTCGCCTTCTCTCCTACCGAATTCTAAGGACCAAACTCCTAACAATAAATCGCACCCTACATAGCTTTCCAAAATGTAACATTACAAAAGCAAACACGGTTCGTAAAAAGTTTCCGATGTCAACAGCAATTTGCGCCGCAAATTCAACTGGCTAAATATTCATTCCCTAAACGTCACAAATAAGACAGAATTATACACGCCATAAAACGACTTTCTAACTCGACATCTCGTACAAAAATACCTCATAAAACTCGTTCCACAGCCAACGTTAATTACTGCGCTCTACGACATGGGCAAAATTTCGTGCAAACTGGACCGGTCCAGCAATTACAAAGTCGCAGCGTAAATTCACGCAACCAGTTAGAAATTATGTACTCTGTCATGTTTATGCGCCATTTAAAGAGTGGACAACAGCGCCGCAAACGGAATAAACTCTTATCCGGAACTCGTCGCGGAAAGTCAACGTGGAACGACTTAATGCTCGCAATTCCGCGAGACTCATTTCGAGGCTTTCCGCTCACCCTCTTTCGAAGCGGGCAGCAGAATCACACGTATGACATGACACGCGGCCTAATCCGCGCAAAGGGTTGATCCCGGTTTAGCTGAGTGTCCGTGTGCCAGAAATCCGCCGGAACTTAAGCCCTGGTAAATTTAAAACTGTCAATCCGATGTGTCGTAGCCGCGAGCCAACGTCACGATAATACCGTTCTCCGAACATTAAAACGTTTCTTTCGCGGGATTACTTTTCTCGGCGCGAGTTGGCGACGGACATTGGCGACGGACGTTGGCGTGGATCATTTTCAGAGAATACGGGAAAGAGGTGTACCATGTAGGAGAATACAGAACAAATTTACGCAACTGAATACGGGAAGAATTCAAGTGGGGTGCTGTAAGTCTTCAGAAGCGATCGGACTTGATAGGGTCGATACTTGACACAAGCTTAAGAAAAATTTTGAAGCAAATGCGCTGCTAGATTTGACCTCCCATATCGACAAGACGCGGATGGCAATCATTTCGTAATTTAATGGACCAAGAGTGACATTCTGCCATCGAGTGACTTCCAAATTTAACACAAAACTGTATCACCGCCCACTATAAATCGTCCACACAGTTTTGAGAAAAAGCTGATTACAGAAATAAAATGAAAATAAACGTAAAAACCAGAAAATGTCAGAAGCAAACGAGGAGAAAAGAAACTGAAAAAACCGCGATTAACCGGAAAAGTGAAAACACGAATGAGGTAATTCAGAAAAATAAAATTCGGACATAGTAGTAGGAAGGAAGAGGAAAGGAGAAGCTGACAGGAGGGGAGACGGCCGAAATTGCATCCCCGCTTCTCGAAATACGGCGTAACGGTATTAAGACACCCGGGTTCTTTTCTTGGGGGTCGATGTATCATTTGCCGGCGGGTCGTTAGGCGGTTTCAATTAGTTTTCCCGTGCAGCTCCACCCGCTCTACCCTCGCCACCCACACGGATGAGCCGGTCTTAATCGCGCAGTCCAGTTTTTTCTCATAATTAGGAAAAGCTCGTTAATACGCCCCGGATACTCGCCTTTCCGTCTCCCTGCGCCATCGCGCCGATTAAATTCATTCTCATCCGTACGTGGAACGGACATCATTGGTGCAGCAATAATGTGCTTTGTATCGGGACGCGTATACTTTTGTCATGTTTTGTGAAAAATCGTAGTCAGTGGAGGTCAAAATCAATTAACCGCCATAAGTACCAAACAAAAAGGAACTGCATCGGATCATGTAACGTTAACAATGTAACGGTAGAAGTAAGTCAGTATAAACGGAAAATAACTGCGCACAGCTGCGCTTTTGCGGAATTTGATCGTTCTCTCTACCATTTCCCGGAAGGGTAGGTCAAACAAATGAGTTTCAGATTTTTATCCCATCGAACGTCGCTTTTCATCATTTTGCCGCCTATTCTTGGCCGTAACTCCGAAACTATTGCGTATTTTCCACTTTGGCTTGGGCCATTGTGAATTATTTCCGACCCCGTTTAACGTACTAAAAGAACAATCAAAACTGAAAACCATCATTTTTTGGCAAAAATGGCAAGCGGTATACCTTAAGATTTTCTCAATTTATTCAAGACGTTCTCACGTCTAAACTAGTGATCTAAATCTATAAATAATACAGATTTTGTTAAAGCTCTTTAGACGCTCTTTCATGTGGGATTAATCACGATTAACAATTCTGGAAAAAAATTGTTTGCACCCACTTTAAATCTTCATATCTTGAAATCTATAAAGAGTTCAGCGCACAAAAGGTGGTCTATCTTCGGCGCAAATTGGCCTCTATCGAATGGTATTGGTCCGAAAGAGAAAAAAAATTTAACATCTGTGGCGAATGTTTGCGTACTTTCGGCTTATTTTTTGTCACCTTTCCACTGCTTTTTGTTCATAATTCGGAATCAGTTGCAAATTTTGGGAGGCGGTTTGTCCTTTTTTGAACCTCATTCGATCACTTTTCATTTCATATAGGGCGGGATACGTCTAATGATACACTTTCAGACAATGTTCGGAAAAATGCGTTTTCTTCTCATGTTTCACCTGATTTTTTCATCTATTTGTAATCATAGCTTGCAAACTATTTTAATTTTATACAATGCGATTGCGATTTTCCTGTCTCGAAGTGCCTCTGGTCACTCTGCTGACTATATATACTTATTCTGCATCTTCATTCCATATAATGAGTAAAAATACATCTTCCGCTGTTCTGAGATATAAAATGCACTCGGATAAATTCAATCGTTAACACTTTGACTGCCATGCGTATTTTGGTGTATTAGAACGGCGATGCTATGAAATACTACAGCGTTTGACTGAATTATGCAAAATGTAAATTATGGGCAGGTATTGGCGACCAAAGGATCGCATCACTATTCTAACAGTAACTGCATTTATAAAATAATTATTGCTGCCCATTGCGAATGTTTTGGATCTTCAGTAAAATCTCTTGCGCCGGTCACCGGTGACCATCACGGCAGTCAAAGTGTTAATCGTGTATTACGGTTTGTGCGAAATAAACTCCGAGAAGTTGACAGATCTATCCCTATATGTACCTCATGGAACTACCCTCTAAATTTAAGACACGTCCTGACATCCGCCGGATACTTGTAAGTACGCAAAAGTGGAAATCTAGTATATCGATGCACCAAAGGAACCTAGTTTACCATGTGTCGGTAATAGTATATCGATGCACCAAAAGCAAGCTAGTTTACCATGTGTCGGTAATAGGATATCGATGCACCGAAGGAACGTAGTTTATCATGTGTCGGTAATAGACAAAGAAAAATTAAGAAAATCTTTTTACGCCGCGAAAGTGGAAATTTACTATATCGATACACGTAAAAAACCTAGTTGACCATATGCCAATAGTGTAACATAGGAACAACTTGATTTGCTGTAGATAATAAAATTTACTCACCGCACAAAGGAGCGCCAACTGTCCAGAAAACCCTTTTCGACGACGTATAAGGTCGCGTTCGGGTCGTCGCACTTCATAATCTCGTTTCTATTCTTCATATAATACAAATCGTTTAACTCGTCTTTCTGCTGCTTCGCCTTTATCTTGTCATCTTTCTTCGCCTTTTGTGCGTTCTCCAATATCTCCTGCGAACAGACGATGGAATAATTATATGACAGTATAAAATATCAAATTTCCAGAATATGTCAGATTTCGCACCTAGTTCTAAAATAAAATGGAGTTCCAGAATTTTTCTGTTGCAATCCAAATGTGTAAAGATGAACATTTTAGAGTTTCAAGTGTACACATACCTCACATTTGGAGCAGGACTCCGATCCGATAGGATATTCTTTAGCGCCAGGAAAATACTTCTTTAATATCGTCCAAGCTTCAAAAGGTACCACTTTTCTACTAGCGTCCGGAGTTTTCAGCGCACAGTGATCGCAGAGCAAATCTTCGTTAAAGTTTATTATTATCTCGTTTTCTTCGCCCTCGTCAACTTCCTTTGCGCAGTCATCTTTACTACCCTCTTTATTCTCGTCCTGCGAACTTCTAGATGTAGGTGATGTCTGGGAATCTTGACAATCTTCGTCCTCTATTTCATGCTCCATGTCTTCGAGAAACTTCTCCATCGCTAATCTTCGCCAGGATCTCAAAGAATCAGCACCGACTATGAAACTTGTTTCAGTACTGGACATAGAGAAATAACAATTGTAAATATCGAGGAACAACGTAAAAATCACATGCAATATCACAGACTAAGAGATATTCAAGTACTCACGGTTCTTTAAAATTCCGGACTAATTCACTAACTTCTTTGTGATCCCGTTCCAGTGCCATCTTGAAGCGTAACATTTTACACCGTCGCTTAACACAGATATCACAAAGAGAATTCTGATCAAGTCTTGGTCCGCCTCGGTACTTATCATAAATTAACTGTGCAGCGACTATCGGTACGCATTTTGCCCGGTTCACTTTAAGCGGATCGAGTCGATAGTGTGAGCACATTAACGTTGAATTATCAATCGGTGGGACGCCGTCAGTGTTTGCTTGACCGTTCAACCACTTCGACAACCAGTCGGTCGGAACCCATTGATACTCCTCCCAAGACGTTGTATTGGAAATTATGTTGTAGAAGTCTATCACTAGTTGCCTTTTTAGATTCTGATCTTCTATTTCTTTTTGCTGAAAATGATCGATTTACCATATAATTATCATTAATAAATAGGGTGGTACATATATTGCCCCCTCGTTACGTACCTTCTCTTGTTGAACTGCAAGCAAACTTAGCTCGTGCTTCACGTTTTCTTGCCTAACCAGGTCCCGCATGGTACTGCTCACTTCCCAACTCTCAAATTCCAACTGTATGAATGAATTAAACAAGTAGACATTAGAACACTACAAACAGAAGTGAAAATAATACGAGACTGAAGAAAAATATATTAACCTCTTCGTAGAAGTCCCGTTCTCCACAACTCATAGCTCTATGTGCAGCGCCATTCAACAGTCTGTAATCCGTCTTGAAGTTCTTTGTGGGTGCCTGCTTCAATTGGATTTTTTGATCTTGCGCCGCTTGCTTCGAATTAGATATATCTTCCGTACTACTCCTTGGATGATCGGAATTGGTAAACATAGCCATTGTTTCGTCTTTCAGTGAATCCACGGACGCCATAACGTCTGAGTCTATCTTGGGAACTTTTTCCGGACACCCTATAATATCACGTATGTTGAAATTCTCAGGGCCATTTTTCCGTTTTCCGTCGTCCATCGAGTCTGCCTTCTCTTTTGCAATAAATTTGTCCGATTGAACGGCATCGTCATGATTATTCGTTTCTATCTCCATCTTCTTCATTTTTATTTTCCTTGCACTGTTGGACCTCAGCTCCGCTGTTAACCTTTTGTATACCAACATGTATGCTGTATTTGATGATAGAAAGCCTTTTGGAATGCGTCCTCTCTTCACATTCTTTGTTGTCTCTGTACAAGCGCAATCGAATGTGTACTAATTATTTCGCTTTTCGTTTGCCGCATATCAAAGTATAGGTAGAATTGTGTACTCACCACTAATGCCATCTTCAATGCGTTTATTTTGCATCCTTTCAACCTTGTCATCACTAAACTGGTACCATTCCCCAGCCGAATTACAAATATTCGCAATGTAATGACCGGAATGTGCAGAGGACCCTTTGTGACTTAATACAGCGACAAGATTGTACAAATGTGTCTGTGCCGGACACCTAACGTACTCAGACATGTCCAAGTCTTCGGGAAATTGGATGAAAGAGTTCAACTTCCTCTTTTGTCCAGAATCCCTGTTGTTTGTAGAAAAACAGTATTGATCAGAAACGAATAAAAGAAGACAGCTGCATAGACATTAAAGAGAAGGAATTCGTTAATATTTACCTATGGAAGACAAAACGCATCAGTTGAATATTCAATGTCTCTGGAAGGGATTCCAAGCGTATAAACCGCCTGGCATCTTTTTTATCGTTACAGGTAACGCAATGGTACTGATTAGCACCGGTCAGTTGCTCCTCCGACAAGTACGTGTCGATAGCCTCCTTCAAGGTAGCCGCCAACTGGAGATCCAACTCGTAGAAAGTAGTGGAGGTTGGATACTCAGTGCCGCAGGTTGAGCAACTACGTCAAACACAAAGACGTTGTTTTATTATTTACCGGAAGAACAGTCCTTTCGGTCAGATCAGTTGATCGCACCAGTCACCGTAGCGAGCAACGTGTCCTACCATGTTTCTCATCGTCAATTCATCATCGGCATCGTCACACATCGCTCTAGGACAATTCTCATTTGTTTTCCACTTCATAGAAAACCCACCAATTGATATAGCTGTATTTTCCTTGCGTCAGCCTCTGCAGCAGCCGCTTCAGGTCTGTGTTTTGCTGGAGCTTTCCTTCAATATGGCATAGCAACAGCTTGGAGAATTCCTGTGCATCCTGCTGCGTTCTTGTATCCAATGACAGAGCGATCGCTAGGTTCATTGGATCGAGTAGCCTCCGGTTGCCAAAGTGCATCATCGCGAATATGTACTGCAGTTGACCAACCGCTGTTACCGGATGATACGGTAGCCTCGCCTCCTTCGACTCACGTAATGCATCCCTCTCTTCCAGGTCTTCTGTGATGTCCCATTTGTATATTATCCTCCTGAAAACAATGTACATTTTAAGTGATGAGTGTGCGCTCTCAACTAGAAAGACTGTTACATTTGTATACCTCATATCTTCATTGTGAAACCACATTTGAATTAAACTATTGACATAGCATGTAGCACCTAGATTTTTCAAACCAACGTATTGCGTAGGATCACGTAGTTCAGATAGTGAACTCTCTAACGATACCATCTCAGCAGGCTGAGATTTCAAATACTTTTCTTCTCCCAGTCCTGTTAAGCATTGTGGGTTGTTGGTACAATTTCGCCTGGAACAACCGTACCAAGAAAAACATTAGAGCAATTCTTGTAACTGATCTTTGCGTCCACCATTCAGAAACCTTACTTGCAACTTTTACAACTCTTCAGTCCTATTCTGTATGCTGTCTCCAAATGTACTTGTTCAATCTGTTCTGGCTCAATTGAATCAACCCAAGCCCATGCTAGTTTGTCCAAATCAGTCTTCTTCGTTGGTGGCATTTTAATCTAGAATTAAAGGTTACAAACAATAACACAACCGATAACGAATCCCTATTGGAGTAAATATGGAACCGAAAATTCTTCAAAAACTACGTTTATTGTGATTATATTTAATAATAATTTACTGATAATAATTTTTCTACATTACGAAGCACAGATAATTTTCGGAAAAATTCCGGGTTTGAACCGAAACACTATCACTTCCGGTAGGCTTTGAATTGTTCTGGCGCCAAAATAAATGTATTAATATACAAGAAATATATTAGACTCCTGCTAAATTTATAAGCATTTCGTAATGTTTTCACATATAACTAGCTTCTTACACAAATCATCAATGTTTTCTGCCAAGAAAATATTTTACATTCGTACGAAAAATGAACGACGATAATCGCAAGTGTAGCAACATCCGACGTGTACCGTATAAAAAGAAATATTAAAATGACTATTGATTGAAGCTTCCTTGGATAACCACTTCACTTGGATCCGTAACAAAATGTTCACTTTTAATCAAGAAAAAACGATAATAAAAATAGTTTTCCGTAACGACGAGATCTCGCACTCATTTATATCTCACAGCTGAATAAAAGATCGCTCCCCACAAACAGTAAAAATATACTCGAACCGTCACAATCGGCAATCGAAACGCGCAACAAACGAGAAGAAGCATAAAAATGATCGATCCAGAAGCGAAGATTAAAGACGCATCGACAATTATCCTGACACGAGCCATCGTCGTAGAGCCACCCTTAATGTCACTTCGCCTAGCCTAAAAAGTCACCGGTCGCACATGCTTCCGGCATGATCGCAATTTGTTTTCGCGCCATGCGAATTCGCGAATCATTCGAGAAATAAAAATAAAGGAGAGTCGCCAGTCGCGGGCGGTCAGCCTGGCGAAATAATAGGGTTATTCCGGCGAGATCGATTTTCGGCGAGGAATATTCGTAGGCAGAACGGAGCGAGTGATCCGGAGGAACGCATGACGGCGGTCACGCGATAGGAAAACAACGACAACGTACCTGCATTCGAGCAGTCTCTCACCGTGTCTCCTAGGTTAGGAAAAACGCCGCAGCGGCCTTTACTCCATGATAATCCCGTTGATAGGCACTAACTCGTCGAAGAGCCGAGGTATCGCACGCGGGAACCTGTCAAGCGGCGACGTTCTCTGATATTTCCGGCGCGAGTCGAAAAAATCCTCACCAAAACAGTCCAGTTGCCCGTGGCACACTCGCGGCCATATGCAATACGCCGCGGTACCCAACGCGCGCGTCAAATCAATTGCTATATTACGAACCGGTCGTATCGACGCTTCCTTTTTGATAACCGTTCCGAAAAAGTTCAACGCGATCGCGGGGAAACGCGCTAAAATTCTATAATAAAAATGACGCGAGCCTGCCGGCGAGAAAATTTTCGCCTCCCGCTTCGATGTACTTACGCTGAAAGTTTACGAGCCGTATCGGCAGGGCCGAAGGAAAACAGATAACTACGCTCGCGTTGTATTAGGCGCGTAGTGTGAAAGTTATCATTCCACATTGACGAGATTCTTTTCACCGGAAATCATGGGAATTTATGTTTGCATTTTTCTGATTCCAGCAGGATTGCCGTGAACTTTGGGCGTCCGCCTGCGCCAGGAACCGATTCGGTTGTTCGTGGACATGTCGGGAGTCGAGGATGAATTAAATGAAGAAAGTAGTATGACGGTGAGATCGTAAATGGTTCGGCTACCGAATCCAGGACGTCGCACATCTTCGTTGTGGAATGTGTGCGCTTTTATTCAGCACATATTACATTAATATAGAATGTCTCAAGAAAAAATAGGTGAATATAATTGTTTTAGTTGAAGTAATGTTTTTGATCCTTACTGAAAGTAACAATTATTGAACATTAGATTACTTTTATCTACCATCTGTATATGTACTACATTTTTAATGAATCATACAATACGTGTGACGGACAGTTATTAATTATGATACTAATATGAATCATTCTTGCTTGCAGTTGGTGCTGATATACTGATAGAGTTTCTGGAAGTTGCGATCAATCACATCTTATATTTTAGAAATGTATATCCGAAAGAAATATTTACAGCAAAGAAAATATATGGAATAGCTGTATATGTCTCTGAACATCCAGAACTTAATGAATATATTAAAAATGTTTTGATCAGCGTCAGGGAATTGATTAAGCAAGATGACAAAAACATTAAAGCAATAAATCTGATATTTTACAACAAGGATAAACTGCCGATAGAGAAGTTTGTCTTTGACCTTGTCAAACTGCAAAGTGACAAAACAGAGTATGTTGCTTAATTATTTGCCAGCAGCTTGACATAGAGTTAACCATTATTTTTATGTTGTAGGAGTGATCCGTATTATATAAAAACTGAAGATGCCCTGAGGACCATATGCCTTAAGCTATCAATGAGTAAAACATACTTGAAACCTCTTCCAAAAGGTTCAACATTTACTATTGAAATTGAAACATATGAAAGTGCACACATTAGTTTGAGTGAAAATCCTGAATGTGATGACTTTCCATGGATTATCAATGATAATGATATTGAAATGATAAACAAGAACTTACTCCCATTAAAAACAATTAAAACAGATTGTCTCAATTTACAAATGTATGTTGTAGAGGATGAAGTAAACAAGAAAGAAGAAGATAAATGTACATAAACTATACTATTAATATTTTCTTAAATATCGATGTCACGTAGTGTAGTTCATTATAGGCGTAAAATTAAATATTTAAGACTCCTGAAACATATGAAAGTTCACACATTAGTTTGAGTGAAAATCCTGAATGTGATGACTTTCCATGGATTATCAATGATAATGATATTGAAATGATAAACAAGAACTTACTGCCATTAAAAACAATTAAAACAGATTGTCTCAATTTACAAATGTATGTTTTAGAGGATGAAGTAAACAAGAAAGAAGAAGATAAATGTACATAAACTGTACTATTAATATTTTCTTAAATATCGATGTCACATACTGTAGTTCATTATAAGCGTAAAATTAAATATTTAAGACTCCTTGTATCGATACTCGCACACATGTGCGTATGAAAGAGATATAGAACCGGCAGCACACGTGATAGAAATCAGCTGACGTATAGCCGAATATCAAATTCCGCATATTTCCACTAGAGATTTCCATTAGAAATTTGACATAAATGCGGGAGAGTGTATAAACGCAGAAAGAAACAGCGGAAATGATGACCGATGTGTCGGAGGACGAAACGGTCATGATACAATCTGAAATTGACCAATCGGATAGGTAACCTCACTCTTTTGTTTATGCTACCACTGTTATTTATAGATCTCCTGCATTTGAATTCTATGTTGTGTATGACAAATATCAATATTAAATAAATGGATTGTCTCTTTCTCAGCGAAGAAGCCGCAAATTTCTCGGACGCCGCAAATCAATTGGCTATTGGACTGTTGAACATTTACCAGCCTCCTTTGGAACAAGTTAGAAAGGAGCTTAATGAATTAATGTAAGAGACGAAAGGAAATGCCAGCTAATCTCACGATGTTGCTCAAATCCTTTTTTCTTTTTAGAACAAAACAGGAAGTTCTCCTCAGTCAGATGCATATCGAAAATAAAAAGCTCTGTGAAACTTTGAAAGATGTGGATCTGAACGGAATGGTATAATTGAGTTCTTAGAAAGAATTCAGTGTTATGTACGCAATAGTATTAATACGGATTGAATATTGCAGTTTGCAACAGTAAAAGTGTACCAGAACAAGTTGGCATCGATAAAGAAAGAAATGATATCTATCCATGAACGAACATTCAGACTGAAGGTCAGTTTCATTGCATATTTCATTTGTTAAGGTATTACGCATGATCAATACTTTTATTTGAATATTTTAACGCAGAAACGGGCATTGAGGTTGCAACAGATAAAGCAAAAGGAAGCATTAAGCAGAGAACAACAACGTGAACAAGAAATTCGTCGCGAGCAAGAACTAATCGGCAAGCCGTCGACTTAATTAAAAAAGAAAATGTAAAATAAATACTGTAAAAATATGTTTAATTTGTATGATAATACCGATAAGTAGAAAGATAAAAATATTATGTATTTATACACCTAAGATTTACAATAAAATGAATGCTGAGAGCATTCCATTTAATAGGCCTAAATGCTTAATTATTAATTACATATGCTTAACATGCTTTTATTTGAATATTTTAACGCAGAAACTGGCATTGAGGTTGCAACAGATAAAGCAAAAGGAAGCATTAAGCAGAGAACAACAACGTGAACAAGAAATTCGTCGTGAGCAAGAACTAATCGGCAAACCGTCGACTTAATTAAAAAAGAAAATGTAAAATAAATACTGTAAAAATATGTTTAATTTGTATGATAATACCGATAAGTAGAAAGATAAAAATATTATGTATTTATACACCTAAGATTTACAATAAAATGAATGCTGAGAGCATTCCATTTAATAGGCCTAAATGCATAATTATTAATTACATATGCTTAACATCCCTAACGAGTATTTTCACCAAACAATTTCCCACTGACCACCAGCTGAACAACCCTTCGTGGTCTTACATAAACGATTGAATGTTGTTTCTGTCGGAAAACCGAGTATCTCCCTGTCTTCTTGTATTCTGAACGTGAATGTTGATTCATGGGTACCTATGAAATACCTAAGACAAGAAAATATTTCCAATCAGTATTTGGAAACTTCAGGATGCTACTGTCAAAATCATATACACTTACCTAGCATATGAACATATTATTTGGTCTATTATGGCAACTCCGCCGTCTTTAAACTTTTTTAATACACTACCCGACGGTGTATATTTAACAACTGTAAACTCTGATAAGTATGACTTAATTTCATCAAATTCTGCAAAGATCCAGATAACGAATATGAGATTTTATAACAATAAATGTAGAATAATGTATGAATAATTCCTCTGATTTAGTGTATGTACTGTTACCTTGTTGTTCAGCATCGGTTGCAACAAACAAAACAGTCAATCCAAGTTCATTTAGCTTCTTTCTTAACTGAGCTGCAGCATTTTTCAATGTCGGCACATGATCTGTGCGGCCAACGACAAAATCTCGTCTTCTTAAATGTACAGCTAAGTAAGGTCCACCAACTGCAGTTCTTCTCGCCTACAGGTTTCAGAAACTATTAAGTAGTAAACATAGTATTTTGATAACTCATTATAAATATAGATCTTTATACTGAACATACAGTTACTTTAGACCAATCTGCATCTTGATAAGTTTTGTCCTGTTCATCTGTAGAATTTAGATATTCTTCTCTATATTTATTTGCAATCGCATAAAGATCAGAATTATAACGCATACTGCGTCTCGCACGCCAATATTCCTGGGATCCATAATAATCATGCAATGGAATCTCCATATGATCAAACATCACAGACCTGCAATATTTGATATGTAGCAATTGTAATCTTACATTTAAATTTGTTCTGGATAATATATAATTTATATTACCTGTAACGTTGGGGTTGAAGATTTTTACCAAGATCTGACATTAGACCATGAAATATTACGCATTTAACATCTTCTGAAGTAATGTTGGAGTAACCCCAGAAGTGACCTCTATATCTTTGTTTATCGAGGTGTTCATAGTACAAAGATTCTTTGTTACAGTCAACAACCTCATTTTTGTCTTCAAATCTGCCAGTTTTGAACATGTCCTCATCATTTTGCAAAACATATACAACATCCAGACTCGTCTCCCCATGATTTGATGGATATTCTACACATAACATATTGTTATTTATTTAAGTGTAAAATTGCATTATAGTCCTTTTATTACTGAGAAAACATACGTTCTAAGAACTGATGCATCTCCAAAACTGGAACATATTTTTGCAAACTCGTAATATCGAAGAACAATCCCCATGGTAGTTGCTTTTGTGGACCAAGGTTTCTGCTTCTCCAATGATACAGATTTCCTAAATATCAAATTATAAACCATATGTTTGACTGAGTACGCACATACAAATTAAATAGACATGCTTAAATTATAATACATAAGATCCTATTGTAAAAGTATAAGGTATTTTTACTTCAGCAATGGGATCATGTAAATTTGAATTTTAAAGTCCTATTGTCACTAATTGAGCATCTGAGTATCGAATTAATTCAAGAATTGACGAAACACACACGTGGAATGTCAAATTACGCGTTCATAGACATTAAAAACTTTAATTTACAAAATTTCACATCCTTACCCCATGGTGGTAGTACTAGGTGCCATTCGAATTCCTTATCATTGGTAGCCAGGTCTTTTACGAAAACGGCAACCCGAACATAAACGTCTCTGCGTAAATTGAAACCTTCCGGGGGATTGACATCGTAAAGGATATAACTGAACAAGAAGATAAATTGAAAATAATGAATTTGGAACAGTTTACTAGTAAAGTCTGCATTAACCTCCAACCGTTTTCTCGAGAAACGCTCCTGCCTTTTACATTCTATTCCGTCCTCCGCAAACTCGTCGGATTTCTCGCAAAATTTTCCGTCAATGGAATTTGCTGCACAAATAGATAACATGAACGTCAAGCATAAAATCTTTAGAATCATTGATGATACATCGAGCATTTTTAGGTTATACTCTGCATAGTTCTAAACAAAAGAACATGATCACGCGATGCGTCAGTGCAATGGTAAATAATGTGTTACGTATAGCGAAACTTATCTGTTGGCATTTTGCCAAAACTTGAGAATGATCTTAAAAAATTAATGCAATTCTACTCTGGAAAATACTTTTCCGTCGTTTCAAATAATGTTCTTTTAATATTTTGCAATCGATCTTTATAAAGTGTAACAAATCCTGTGACATTTTACAAATGACTTCATATGCATCTTTGGTTCTTATCGCGCACGATAAAAACGCTATGTGCAATTTCAGTTTTGAGCAAAATTTATTTCACGAATAATCAATATAAATGTGTAACTGACAACAGAAATAAGTGTACGAAAAAACAACGGGAATAACAACATTATGTAACTTGATTTTCGTTATACACAAATTACAGATCCATACGTCTATAATGTAAAACTAATTGGTGGGAAGAATACAATTTGCTAATACAAATTGATAATAGTTATAATAATGATAATAATAATTATTATTTATCGTCTTATACAATATTTATAATTCATAGTTTCAGTTAACATAGTTTCTCACCCATCGTTTTCGCAAAGGAGCATTATGTTACATTTACTGCAGCTCGTCTCCCATTTTTTCCATTATCCTATTAAAGTATACACTTGGCATATAAAAATTACAAGGACAATTTATAATGGTAATGATAATAGCGGTAGTTGTAGTAATAGTAATGATAGTAGTAGTAGTAGTAGTAGTAGCAGTAGTAGTAGTAATAGTAGTAGCAGTAGTAGTAGTAGTAGTGGTAGTAGTAGTAGGTAATAGGAGTAGCAGCAGTAGTAGTAATAGTAGTCGTAGTAGTAGTGGTGGTGGTGGTAATAGTAGTAGTCGTAGTAGCAGCAGTAGTAGGAGTAGTAGCAGTAGGAGTAGTAGTAGTAATAGTAGTAGCAGTAGTCGTGGTAGTGGTAGTAGTAGCAGTAGTAATAGTAGTAGTAGGTAATAGGAGTAGCAGCAGTAGTAGCAGTAGTAGTAATAGTAGTAGTAGTGGTAGTAGCAGCAGCGGTAGCGGTACTGACAATATTATCATTATATTCATTAATTTGATAACTAGGAATTATTTTGTCGTTCAATCTTGTTATACGTATACTTGCACGAAATCTCATGTTCAATCTTTTATTAGCATTTATGATTGCGATAACTCATATTTGCAACAGGACGTTGCAGTTTTGTGCCTCTGTTGTGTCCTTTGAACATGTGCTTCCTTATTACTAGCAATGACGTTAACTCGTAGCGGAATTCTCAGATAGATGAACAACGATACATGCCGTTAATACTGAATTATCATCGATATAAATATGACATAAATTTTATCCTACCACTCTAAATCTCTCTCGGGATAGCGTCTTCCCCTCTTATGCTTTTTTTTTTATTTTTATAATTTCTGCCCGAATTCTCTACTGTTAACATCATAGCGAGATGAGTGCCCTGTTTCACCATGAAATGCACTATCTTATAATCATTGTATAAAACGTGAAGTAGTACATTTTACAATGATCTTCCCAATGAATGAAAACACCATGTGTCACGTACAGTGCCGCACAATACATTTGTACGTCGAATGTATATAAATACGCGTATAATTTTCGTTTAACGTACATCTTCTACGTATACTCCGCACTGTAAACTTACCGAGCACACTCAAATCTCGAATGTGTTGCATTTTCAAAGTATCTGAAAGTGTATGTGTGAAATTTCTACCCTTAACAATTACATTTCCATCCACATTTGAACATAGTATCACTCATATGCTGCGTCCCGCGACGCAGTCAACGAAACGTTATAAACACAATTATAAACGTATACAATAACTCGAGCGGAAGTCATACAAAAATAAGTAGATCTGCAAGTATGAAGTGGGAAAAAAGAATTTGATTCACGGTATAATGTTAGTACCATTGACTCAATATTTTGTCAGTTTCGTCTGATACAACTGGGTCTCCTTACCACTAAATATGTCGTCGATACATTTACAGAAAATGAATTGAAACGATAAGCTAGTAGGTTCGATACAATTAAGATTACTCTTTGATCGCTGAATACTTTCAGAATCCACGCTTTTGTGCACTGTGTTTTATATTGTTCGAGAATGGCATACTATTATATACTACTTCACATTTAAGAAACGCTGTCGCCGACATCCGTTCTACTTTAACATCACCGCAGTTTCGTATGCTGGCACAACTACCTGTGGCACAGGTTAAATTATTAAATAAAAAAGAAAACATGTTTTAATGTATGACAATACGCTGACAATTCTTAGAACTCCGTCCCATGGGAACACTCAATACATGGGGAGACTATTTAGATAGATATCTCGACGTGTGGACACGAGTTTATTAAATTTATATTTACTTCTAATATATTCAGTCGTAATTTTAGAAAATCAGCCTCCTCATCCTGTAATGAGTGCGTCCCATGACAACTGCCATCCAAACTGTCAATTTGTTCTATCCATAAGACAAGCCCATTGATGCCTTTGCTGTCGCTTCTTCGTCATTTCCTTCGAATGATCGTAAGAATCGTTCTTCTTTGAACGAAGTTGAATAATCGTTTCGTAAGTTTGTAGATTGTATTATGCTACTGTATCAAGGTATTGAAGAAATACGGGTTTGAGCTACGCAACGTTCTACGACGAACGTTTTAAAGATTGTACAACGATATTGGCATCTCAATGGACTTGTAATAAAGTGTTTAACATTTACGGGGTCGTTAATAAATAATTCATATATACACAGACAAAGGTATATATATATACACACACGCGCATACATATGTACAGTAACTAGTTGTAATAACACTCAAACGTATCTCGTACAAAAGTCCGGAACAACGTTGAAACCGTCTTTCCGCCGGTCCGTGCGAATTGAGCGTAAGGAAGAAATCATAATAGAAGAAAACAGTTCGAAGGCATGAGAGTAATGATGATGTCGTCTACGTTCACGTAAACGCATCTATTTCCCGTACTCTTACAATGATAGATTGAATCAAACTCCATTACAACACATCAGAAAAGTATTAAAGAAAGAAAAGTTCTGTTCACAATCGCTACTTTCATGATTTTATGATCTTATGATATGTGTGAGCCAGTAGCCTGTAAACTGAGAGCGTTTCTTGACTGAAAGGAAAATTACGGCAACGAAGTTGCATGATCTTGAATAGATTGCAAGTATAACACTGTCTATGATATGAGAAGAGGTGACGAAGGTGCGACGTTTGATAGAATTTATCCATAAGTACATACGAAGAATGTAAATTAGTAGCAAATGGATGATGTACGATTTGCACACTCACATACTCCTAACACTCGGTTATTTACCAAAGCTCTATTCGACACCGGCCAGTCGGAGATTGGACTCAAGCGAAACTTCTCGTATCTACGTGGATATTTATACTTAAATACATAGAAGGCGTCGAAGCTGCTACATACTGATTTCATGATGTACATATATGCGGTTACGAATGTGGTTACTTTTGGAAGGTTCTTCTTTTGGAATGTCCCAAAGACAACTATTAACTAGCATACATTAAAAATAAGTTCAGTCATTTACAAATACTGCAGACTCTTCCGAAAGGGAGAGACGGCCATTCCGTTTCAAAAGGCTCAGACCATCAGCTTTATACGACTGTCTATTTATACAAATTAACTCTATACAATTGTATGATATTATAGAGAAGAACAAGTCGAGGCTGAGAAGTCTCGGCTGCTCTTGCACATCTATAACTTGTAGTGCGTTCCAATAACTCTTCTGGTGCTTCTACAAAATACATAAAAATTTCTCTATAACACGTCTGGCAACGAATTCCTTCCCGCCGATCATCCGTTATGAAAAAAATAAACGAAGCTACGAACGGATAGCCTTATGATGATGTCCCTCCAACGCATTTGCCGATAAATAAACGGATATTCCAACACGTAAAGATACACGCAAATCAATTAGATATAGAACGTGCAGAAACTGTGCGTAGGTGACGATACATTTAATGACCAGATAACACTTATGCAAGAAACGTACCACCGTATTTCAATATTGAGGTAGTGTAATGTTGCTTTGGCTTAGCGAGTCTTTCTGATTACCCAGAAAAATTGTTTAAATTGATCATTGGTGGTACACGAAGAAGCGCAACGTATAATAAATAATGCAGCTGTACATCGCGATGTTCATAATATATATATTTATGTATATATACGTGGCTTTGATCTACCTAACGCACGCGGATTGGAGCACTGACATTGGACACTTGATATGTGATTGCGAAAATCATTAATGTCATACAGCAACATGTCTTTGGTAGAAACTATTTGGTACGTTTACGCCCATTCGGAAGGTCGTGCAGTGACATGGAGCTACAACGAATGAACAGCTTGCAGGGGGTACTTCACAGGGAAACAAACATCAACAACAATGATTCCTCAAGTATCAACAACATTAACAACATCAGCATTATAACTTATTGATCATTATCGCGATCGTCCTTATCGTGAGGAGTTTCTTTTTTTTTTTGTTTCGTCATTACAGTCGCTGTCATTGTCTCAGTCTTTCGCTACACCTTCAGCATCATAACGATTATAATCGATAATTATAATTATCCTCGCAATCATTGTCTTCAGCAACATCGTCACTATTTGTTTAGCATTCGCCGTCCCCACCATTTGACTCATAGTTTTCTACCGTTGTCGCTGTGGTCGTCTCCCTCTGTACGATCAAATAGCTGCTTCTTCTATGCGTAACACATTTTTCTTTCTCTTTATCGCTCGCCCTCGCCGTGGGTTTTCACTACCGATCAAATCCAATAATAATCAGTCATTCGTGCGAATACCAGGGTGTACCGATCAGGAGATGTATGATAATCAGTTCTGATAGCCCTGTGTTAATTACTCTAGAGACACAGTCAGTTCTAATCAATCGTTTGAATCGTTAGACGGAATAAAAGAGGAAATTGCATATTGTCAAACCAAGTTTTCCTCAAATATTACAGATGCAATGTGCGCGATATAATTACTTTTATTACTGCTTACAACGCATTACAACCATTTCCCGGTCGATCCACCCTACAGAACATTTTTGTACATGTATATGATGTAGTCCGTTATATCTAGAGAATGGAACAGATCAGCACAATCGCTCGATCGGAGACCATTTGTCGTTTTCAAAATGCAATCGCAGTACAATCGTGCGATCGATCGGTAGCCCAGTTGTCGGTTACAATTATAAGTCGCTTAATATTATAATATCTACTAACGCGCCGTACATTTACATTTCGCGTGAATATTTTGGTATAAAATGTCTGTCCCTCGGTAATTCGCAAATAAAAAGCGACCCTTTCTTGTAAACACGTCCATGTGCCTGTTCTCCATTTCAATAATATTTTCCTAACTGCAATAGTTGCTTCAGTGTAACTGTTATGTGTTTATAATATATATGATCTACAAACATTCAAAATTCATCGAAATAACAGAGGAGAACAAATACTCTGGAGCTCCTTCTGTGGAAAGTAATGTATGTATATATATTTATTTATATATATATATTTTTTATGTATGTATATGACTTGTTAGGTCACCATCTTACAGATACAGAAATATAGAACGCAGTCTCTTCTGATATACAAAGAACTAGCCATCCGCCAAGGGCAATAATACCAAGCATGGTCGTGAAATTTTCATTTTTGCGTAAGTATCGACGCGTATTGCCTTAAGTATGCGTAAATGCTATAAGTACACGATATAGTACAAGAATGATGTTGGATGATAACGTTTACAGTCTACCGAGACACGTTAATACTGAAAAATTGTCGACGCCCATTGGAACCAAAAAAAAGGTCGCGCTAAAATCAGATGGAATTATTGTCGTAATTATCTGCAAATTATATTCGAGTTTTCTTTTTGTTCGTGGATTGGAAAGTATATAGAAAAAATATATATGTATATATGTCGTATCATCTTTGTTCGTTTGCATGTTTTTTTTACTCCCAAATAAGGTAAGCGTGACTTCACAACCGCCTACTACATTTCGGTATCCATATGAAAGCATTTTACGAGTAACTATTCCCTCGTCAAAGTATGTGACACGCGGTTCGAACAATCGAACAAGCGACATAGAATCGAGAAGTCATATTATTTCTTACCCCCGATATGTCCGGCACGATTGCTCTTCTTACCTTAACAAGTACTCTGCCCAGCCACGCTTCTATGTCGTCACATGTCACATTCTCGCAACTGTATGAAGATACCCTTAGATGATACTTAAAGCTCTTACAACTTTTACAACACACTTGCGTACAGATAGTAGTAATAGCTGGGGTTTTGGACTAGACGTGATGGGGTTGTAGATGAGGCAGCCTGCTAGAAGAGCTGGATCAGGATTTCATACTATTAGATTCGTCAGGTCGCCTCTCTGTGCCTACTGTCAACAGGTTCGAGAATTCCATTTCTAAGAGTTGTCTTGCCTGTGAAAATCAACGACAAACGATCGTTACGCGTATACCACATCATCTTCATAGCGTATGGTGTGAACTTACGATGATTACCTGTGTATTTTGCGTCGGAATTTGTAAAGTAAGAGCAAAACTATTGGCATCGAAACTTTCATCGAGAGCAATCAAAGCGCCATGTACGCCGGATTCTAAAAGATTGTTCCCATATTCCTGTAAGGACAAAGGAAGCTGGTCAATTTCGATTCACGGCACCGTCAAAGAATACACACTGAATATAAAATGGGACAGACCTTCAGGCCGATTGATTGCACCCATCTTATAACACGATCATTGCTCCATACAAGAACATCGACATTAGCGCCTTCTGCCATTCTTCTTCTTTCTTCCAACTGTTGCCTATCATAATTTAATCTCTTCAAACACGAAATGCCGTATTGTAAACTCGTTCTGTAACAAATTGGCGATGGAGGGTAATGTGAAGAATAATTGATGTATTACAGTCCTTCTGAGCTTATTGTAACGAACCTGTGAAAACTATCAACCATTCGAAGTTGACCACGGAGGTCCTTTTTAGTGAGGTGATCGAGCATTCTAGCGTCAACAAGGCACTCCATGAAAGTGGATCGATATTGAGGCAATCCGAGGCTCGGTAACCAAACATTGCCGATCCATTCGTGGTTCATATCCCCAAACGCTAACGTGGTGCGCGATGTCTTTGGCGCCGATGGACTTGTTAGTGATACCATTTCCTGAATCGCTAATCGGAGCTTCAGTCGGTGTAAAGGATTGCTGAATAAACAGTGAAAAGAGTATTCTCAATACTGCTGTACATGAAATATCTTTAAAAAACGGCATTTTTATCCATGAATATACACGGTTAAACCTTTCGGTACTAACGGCGACTACGATCACCCCTAAAAATTTCACGTTATCTCCAGAATAACCGACTTTGTGCTGTTCTCTTGTTTCAATACCTGCCCGTATTGATGATATGAGAATCGGTAACAGAATCTGCAGAAAACTATCAAATGTTACCCGTTGTTCGCGTTGGTGGGTACATTTACATGTTGACTACTCCCTACCGTAACTGTATATACGCGATAAAGTCCAAGTTTAATTTGATATTGAAATAAATATCCAACAGCTTCCATACTTTTTATAAGTATAGGCTGGATCGAACAAATGTTATTTTGTACTATATTTTTTCATTGCGTGCACCTCCTTGCAGAAAAAGCTGTGCAGTGTGCGTGTATGAATAAGAATAAACAGCTTACCTAATTCCAATTTCACGTTGTATCTCAGTGTCGCTGAGAGCACTCATAATAGCACCACTTTTAACATTCGCTCGGCAGGCAGCGACATACCATGTTGGCATGCCCACCCACAGCTCCAGCCAGGCGACTACCGTTGGCCCATTCCAAAGTGCAAATGGTGTTCCAGCTTTCATCGCTTCCGCCAAAAGTTCGTGCCGTGAAGAGTCCAGCATACTACCAAACATACTGGGACTAAAACAAGGTCGGGGCGGAGCGTTCGTGATGACGTCTCGATGATATGAATGAAACATTTTTCAGGTACAAACTTTTTTGGAGACTGCAACTTTTTCTCGCTGCAGAATCGGATATTGTAATGATGGATTCGAATATAGAAGCAAAATTGTCTAAGGAATCCACAATATGTAGGACAATACGATGAGTGAACCGTACAACTGACGAATGAGCATGAAAATGTGAGAAACCGAATGCATAATGATAATGAGTGATGTCTCTGATATAAATACCTCTTCTTTTTTCTGCGATCAAAGTCGCTCTTCGTGCCAAGGGTTCCTGCTACAGCTACGGTCTCTCCGTAATCTGGATCTGCGGGGGTCATTACACCTCCCATGCCAGGCACGTCTCCAGGCATCGGCGTATCTTTTCCCTTTATCTACAGCCAAGGTAACTTAGTTAAATCGATGAAAACGTTTGTTAACATGCGGATTGCTCAGCTGTCAAACTATTGTTCGCAACAGAATTTATTGAATCATGTCACATACTATCAGCACAGCAGTCAATGTTTTAAACAAAGTTTGGCAGGGTGGAGAACTGGAGCCTCATACTGACCTTCTCCTTCTTACTGAAGAGTCTGCCAAGACTGCTCTTGATCCCCTTTTTCTTTTGAGCAGCCGCCACCGCGGCTGCCGTTGCTGGACTCATGCTCGCTTGCATGTGTAAATGCGAGCTCGACAATTGTCCGATAGGCAGTCCGACGCCAGCCAAGTTGTTTTTATGCAAACTGTCCTGGCTGCTGTGGCGTGAGGACAATGGGGAAGGGGGAGTCCCAGAATTGAGTGCGCCGTTGTTATGTTGCCCATGCCTGCTGCATGGAGCGCTAATCTAGTCTCTATTTCTACTCTAGTCAGTGCTACTACATATTAGCCTGCGCAAAGTCACTATTCGCTCGAGAAGCTTCTTCTGTACTTTATGTGCTCTATGTGCTAGCATGGTCACCGGTGACCATGCGGATTCAATTCATGTACCTTTTGATAAGCTAGCGTTAGCGATATGGACAAGAACGTTTTATGCATGCCAATATAAAGTATTGTGGGTGCCTCGAGATGAAGAACGTTTATGACACGCACACTTTCCACGTTGTGCGTTAGGGATTCGTTGACTGCACTACGCGTTTTGTCAGCAAACTGTGTGTCGCAGCGTGATATGAAGTGCGGACTGGGGAACTTACAGATTCCGGGAGAATTGCGACATTAATGTAAAATAGCGTTAATGTGAATTTAACCAACTGCAGACATAAAATTACGTACTTATGTGCGAATAATTTCTAGCATTATGTCTAAAGTAATTATGGATTATGTTTGACTTGTTCTTAGTTCGTATTGCGATATGGAGTTACAATGAAACAGATAAGAATCAAGCGTCTTTCTACGAAAATATGAAAAGCGTCTTAATTTATCAAACAGAAGTCAATAATTAACGATTGCTTAGCCTCGCAATACCAAAGATTTGCAAAGATGATAAAAGCAAAATTAACATTTCTTTCGCAGACATCTAAAATAACTTAGCATTGCTTCATTGTAAAGAACAACAGTAAGTTAATACCTACTCAGTGTTACACGTAAGGCACAAAAACCTGGAAATATAGCTGATTACTGCTTTAAAGAAGGGATTGCTGATTTCTGAGATGTACACACGGTTGCAAAGATATAAAAAGACTTGGCAATTTGAAGGTAAACCGTTGATAATATAAGTAATAGAGTAATAACTGTAACTGGTAGAAGAATATACTCGTACAATAATCGGCTCGATAGTTGGGTAGTTATTATACTGCTTAATCCCGTTATATCTTCACAGAACACTCATAAATGACAACCTTATTCGCACAGAACCTGGTTGTTGCAAGTCCGCGCGTGTCCGACGCAATTCTCGCGATTTCTCCGTAAGTTCCCTTGTCTGATTGAGACAGCGATGCTTGTCGTGAACTGGGCAGGCTTGAATGTACGATGGGTGGAAGAAGCTACTATCAGTCTCTTCCGGGGAGAAGTCATATCTACCGGTTCTATCAGATGCCTCGTCGGTGCCACTGTGCTCGAGAATTTGGGCTGTGGGCATGTATGCAATGCCCTGCGTATCGCATTTACTAATTACACTTCGTTTCAATGCAGTATCTAAGTAGAATCGAAACAACCGGTTCAAGCCAGATTTAACTTCGACTAACGAATAATAAGTAGATGTTGCAATGAGTGATCGCAAAACGCTGCGAGGTAAGGTTCTACGAGGAAAAAAAGCTGAGTGACACGTTACCGTCAATATCAGCGACTCCACGGTCGTTTATTTCATGCCCACGCCTGTTACTCAAATATGTCGTGCACAGCGGCATTTGATGCGGTATACATGCAGTACTAGAATCTTTAATTAACCTGTGTGCGGGGTAACCACTGCTGGGAAATCCAGTCTGTCCAGTACGTCTGGCAGCATGGACAATTTGAAATGCCAATGACTTACAAAGCATTAAACACAATCTTCGAGCAAATCATCATCCGCCGGTATCGAAATGCTCAGAAGTATAAAAAAGCAAATTAACTAATATCGCAAGGTATCTCATTCGTACGGAAAGAAAGTAAATGGACCAGTGGCCACATTGCGTTCAATGCTGAATGAATGATTTGTTAAAGTACTGTGAGTTTCGACGTAAATTTATCTTGATTAGCATGTAACAGCGTCTGGGTGCTCATCTCATTAGCTGTCTCAGATACGATTAACATTATCAGAGATTACGGTTGCAAACATACCTTCTAAGCTCTTCTTGACTGTGAGCCAGCGCTTGCACGACACGTTCCAGCCTAAGAGATCTGGCTGTCAATGGCGATGCTGCTTCGCTACCGCCACTTCCGGCACCGCCTGTACTATCTCTCTCACTCACCGAGTGCAATTCCTCTCCGGACAACTGCAACTGCCGTAGGCAGAAAGCATTACCCAACTTTTGTCAGACGATTACGCACTCGGGCATGGCATGGGTGAGTTGAAGCGTGGTAAGGTAAAACTCGAAAGCATTCCAAAATAACTTGAAAATATAGTCAACTAATATCCGGCATGGGAACATTATCTGCTCTACGTATCGGGATACAGTTTGAAGGGAAAGAGACGGGACGGCTACATTCTTGGGATATGCACTACTCATTCTTCGTGATGAGCCAAACTACAACAGAGAACGAACCTGGCTAGCCGGAAGAGATTCCGAAAGTTGCCCTGGACTAGCTAGGGAAGCGGCATATTGATGGAGGTGGGCCGGGGACATTGAAGCCGGCGCCTACATCATAAATCCGCTTTCAATCATCGATCGGAACCCGATAAGGGCAAGTGCAATGTGGCTTCGTGCGCCAATACTCACGGTGTGGTATTTGTGTAGGTAATCCCGGTTAGGGCTATGGTGCGATTTTGGCGTGGAACGACCGCTTAATGGAGGCGACGCCCGCTCTAGACTTCGTCCACGCGCTAATAAGTTCATATGCTCCAAACTACCGACACGGGATTCCAGTTCCTCTGCCCGCGCCTCGGTACTTTGTTTTTCTTC
Organism: Cryptocheilus praepositus; assembly: GCA_033815515.1. Lineage (NCBI taxonomy): Eukaryota > Metazoa > Arthropoda > Insecta > Hymenoptera > Pompilidae > Cryptocheilus > Cryptocheilus praepositus. The sequence continues at coordinate 928,138 of JAWWQZ010000314.1, forward strand.
CTGATAGGATTTAAAGTTCAAGTCTCATTACTGGTTACTACACTCGCAAATCAGGGCTCCGCAAACATGGCGGGTAGTTGCAAGCTGAATAAAATGAATCATTTCTTCCTGTTCTCTTTCTAACCGTTTTTAAAGTACTTGACTCATCATGTTTCGGGATCTTACAGGTTAAATCTGGATCATGTTCAGTTAGCAAATAAAGTCCATATTTTAACTATAAAAAGGTGTATTATTTTTGAAAAACTAAATAATGTATAGTTTGTAGCACAAAATGAGTGAAAAATCTTTTATGCACATTGGGCAGTTTTGCGAGATTTGCCGAGCCCTGTGGTAAATTAAATACCTGTACTTTGTTGTTACGAAATTGGGTCGTGTGGTAAATTACCTGAATCAATCTAATTTCATTATTAATTGCATCTAATTGCTCCTGTAACATCAACGCTAGAGTCTGTGCGTCTGTATGTCCAGTCGGACTAATGACATCAGCTGCACAGCTGAAGATGCTCTCGTTATCGCCGTCGCCTTCTGCGTCACTGGAAACGTCAAACGCTTGCTGCACATTGGCAAGAACGTGAGCTTGTTGAAGCTTTTCCCACTCTTGCTCAGCCAACGTGCGTGCCACGTAGTTCTGAAACACCATTCAAACTTTATTGTCTTAGTACCAAAACGATACATGCTTGTCATTATATTAATAGGAAGACATATTTATCGATAGGAACCGAATAGCTCCGTATTTGCAACTTTTCTTTGTGCGAAATAGCTGTATATTTTACGAAATATTATTTTTCTTGGGCGTATTTCACTTCATATAAGTTTTTTCCTTAAATGTCAAAATGATCCTACCTTCGACGAATCCTCTTCCATAGTGGATCGCTTACCACCTCTTCTTGGCAGCGAATGTGTGTCAAAACTGCTGTGGCTGGCACTTCTCGAGAAGGATCCCGGATCGACAGCATTTGGTGATAAGCTCCTAGTCAGAGCGTCCGTTTGTTGAATATTAAAGGCGATCTCCTGTTGGAGCATCTGCCTCTTCACGTTATCGATCTCCAGCCGTGCCTTTCCTAATTCCTTAACTATTTCCGCCTTTTCGTTCTGCAGATCCTCGACTATTTTTCTCGTCTTCTCAAGTTCTTGAGTGAGCGCGTTCTTCTCCTCCAGTGCGTGCATCCTCTCCTTAAGATGCACTTGTAACCTTTCATTAGACTCTAAAATGGGACGGCAGACAATTAAGCAACTTACGTTTTACTCGAAGTCGTTAATTTCTTTTGTTTCTCTTCAGAAACACTGAGTTACCCGTTTATTTCTTGAGTAACTCTGACGTGAAACGGAATGAAAGAATGAACGAATGGCTTTGGATAAATTACCAGATAGCAGCTTATCAACGGTTGTACTAAGTCTTGTGTTGTGTTCCTCATTCATCTTAAGGCGTTGATTAACGCGCATTACTTCAGCGTTCTTTTCCTCTAATTGCGTCTCCAGTCTTTGTATTCTGTCCTCTGCGCTACCGTGTCTTTCCTGGGCCTGCTTATTGAATTTTTCAGACAATCCGGATTACTTGTTATGAACTCATACGACGAAGTTGATTTAATATAGTTCAAATGAGCGATGCTTGAAAATGGCATGAGTTTATGCTTGACTCTTGATAGGACTACTCGTTTTTATCTTTTAGTAATATTACACTCTATTATCTAAAGTCAAATATTTCAAAACCGTGTTGTTATAAGAACGTCCCAAATTTATTTCGAACACGATGTGTATTCGCAATACACTTATTAATTGATTTTTTCTTGTCGTTGTATTGATATTGCTTTTGAAAATATTTAGATTATCATGAATAATATCACAGTCACGAAGCAACGGTGACGTTCTTGCAACCTCTGGGTTTTTGTCATATATACTTGAAACAGGTGAGCAGTATTCTCTAAATGATCTATGTGAAATAAATGGCAGAACGAAGTTGAAAGAAAAGAAACTTGTGCCTAAGAATGCATCCGTTCAGAAACGTGAGATAACAGAAAAAGTATAGAACATTAACAAGCTTTAAGAGCAGCACATCATTCATTCATCAATAGTGCTAATTGTTAATGTTTATTTCATTCTGAGTAAATGCAAGTTTCTGTCTGTTCTGAACTGCGTTATTGGTGCCATGCTCAGTTATAAATGCATTATGTCCCCCTTAGAAAAAAATCAGATCATAGCCGTTTACGTTCGATTCGTCAACTGATAAATGAAATGATCAACCTAATCCCATATACCGCGTGTCCTATGTTTGTGTGGTCCAGCAGCTGTGTGAATGACTGTAAAGAAAATCTGCGCCGTTTGAAACGTTTAACAGGTCAGCACAAAAGTGTGGCATTACACTATGCGTTGTATACACAGCGTGTGATAAAGACGCAGCTAAAGATAACATACCATGTTTATATGTATGTATAGATAGGGTGATTCTAGCATAGGTCGCTAAATTTTTGGAGCGTATTTCACACGTATTGAATACGAAGAAAGATTCTATCGTCATAGGCACAAAAGCGGTATGCTATTCAGCAACGATGACGTGTCCCAACAAAATTTTGGATGAACGCTTGACACGTTCATAGAGCGACGATGCTTTAATGGTATTTCTTCTTGCTTTCATATTAAGATGATTGCCAAAAAATATTTCCGTACAAATCGTTATAACAATATAATACTGAGTATTATGTTTCTTTCATTGCTATATTTATTATTCATACCGGACAAAAACTAATAACGATACCTTTAACTTTAATTTTCCTGATATTTTTAAAATTCTTACCCAGAACTTCAATGTGACTCTATTTTCAAAATCGAACGATTACGAATCCACGACGGTAGGATTCTTTTGCATTCTAAACGTGTTCAAAATACGTTTTCCGAGTTCAGCCACTTATTTTAGAATCGCCCCGCATATGTAATAACGAAATATTATCCGTAGCTCAATGTAAAACTGAAACACAGTTGGAAAGTATTTTGCAGTAACGATGCGAGGTATCAAACAAGAGATAGAGAGCAAGCTTTCTAGACACAGATGTATCTCGGGAGCATCAGTAACAGTGCAGAGGAATAAAAAAGGGAGAACTGACAATGCGGCGATATGATTCCCCTGCGTACCTGGTTGGGCCTCCTCACCTGCGTCAGAGCCTCCATCCTCTGCTTCAATTGCTCTTCCATTTCTGGTAACTTAGCGTACTGTGCCAGCTTCTGTTCGGCAAGCTCCAATTTTTCCTGTATAGCTGCTATTTTCTCTTCTTGCAGCTGCGAGCAAAGCATTTCCATAAATGTAACCGGTCCCACCCTTTTCAAGTCGAAGCCGAAACTTTCCGCTATTCTTAGAGTGAAGAGTTCCGAGTCATGTCAAAATACAATCGTATATAACTAATGCGATACACGTTTAAACCAAAATAACTACATTGAGTATGATATTGATGTACAGGAGCGGAAGAATGAAAGAAACGACAAACAGAATCGTTAGCAACACTGAAGCTTAGCATACATGAATCAGAAGATGATGTCATGACTGGACATAGAAGAACAGTGGGTTAAAGTAATTTTTCTTTTATCGTATTACCTTCAGTTGTGCCTTCTTGTGCTGTAATTCCTGTTCCAATTTTTCGTTGAGGTCGTGGAGACTGGTGGACTCTCTCTGCGCGTTCAGGTATCGTTTCTCGAGCGTCGCGATTCTTTCCTCTTGGTCCTCTTTCTGTGCGACATTTTCGCGCAGATCTCTCTGCAACTTGACGTTCGTCTCCTGCGTCTTCAAGTGATCCTTTTGCGCCTTCGAAAGGGTCTCCTCCAGTTCCGCGACCCTGCCGCTCAGTTCAGCCACCCTCCGCTGCCATGTGCTCAATTCCGAACTCTGTAACGAGGGGTTCCGAAAGTTCACAAGCAACCGTCTGGCAACGTGGATCGCGCTAGTTAAATAAAAAAATGCACAGAGAGTCTATACGAGATCGATTCGTGATGCCGCACGGATCAGCGCATTGTCTGATCAATTTTACAAGCCTGAGCTGCTGGTCTATATACGAATATCGTTAAATCGTCGTGAGACATTTGAGAGAGTTGTATTTTATCGTTACTGCCGTAATGTATGTGGCTTGTTTATGATGTTCATGTCTTCGTGTGCTGTATTTAGTATATTCGGATGCGTACTGAAAACATATTTAGATTAAACGCACGCTTATCTGCTAGTCATGCGGATACAGAACGTTTAACATGTATATAATTATTGCTCATTCCATCCAACATGCCATGGGCACCATTTAAGAACTGTAACAGCGGTAAGAGTGGTACCGTGTATGTGTCGCGGTGTCGGGTTTACTAATGAATGGCACACTACGTACTTAAATTTCGCTTATTTCACAGTCGTACACTTGGTACTGAAGGGATCACATCACCTACATCTTTATGTTCTCTCAAAGCTAGCAGGGAAAATTCAATGCTATACTAAGTCTACGTATCGAATCTAAAGAGATACAATCAATAGCTTTATAACAAACGAATGTGCAGTCAGGTATAAAACAAAATATGCAATCTAAGATACAGTCTACTCCTGCTTCCTCGTAAGTCTGATGAAATCATACGCGTCACGTATTCCCGGAAAATCGATCGAGCTAAGTAAGAGTTCGTACTTCAATGTCGGTATATCCAGACTTCGGAACATGGACATGCAGGGTAATCAAGTTGAAAGGCCGATGCATAAACTTTTCCCAGTTTATGTACATTAAATACGTTGGCCTTGTTAAGTTATCGGGTGTGTTAGTATAAAGTATAAGGGATGTCTTCGTGAGGTACACTTATAACGAATATCCGCACCTCGGGGGTTTATTGCCGCTATTCCATGTAAGCGCACAACAAATACTGCCGTTTGACGTCAATTTACCTGTCCCTAAATGTTACTGCAAGGACGTACACAAAAATATAACGGTCACTTCTTGTCAACTTCGTCAACGATGGCCGTGCTGCACAAATATAGTGTCTTATGTACATAACACCATGCGGACAGTGTTTGAGGAGTATTGTTCGGTTAATAAATCCAGGGGTACGGGGAGAGTAGCACGAGCAGATTATAGGAAACAACACGTTGCAATATGGATTGAAACTGTCTACCTGAACCTCTATGAACGGGTATGTACTTTAACCACTTTCTCTGTGCTCCAATTGAGGGTTTTGAACCGGCACAATGTCGATTCAGTCGGATTCTGGCAATGAAATTTCACGAAAGTGAATCTCACGCCTGTTATCGTTTGAATCGGTCTGCTAGTAAATAAGTTGCGTCACTAAATAAATAAGTTTTTGTTCAATGCATTTTTTTGAATTCGACGATTTTTCAGTGATATCTAGAATATTTAGAAAAGATCTAGTTATATTTGTACAACGTATCAAAAGCGGGAAACTGATTCCTTTTATAGTCTCCCGTTTAATATTTTCTTTGCGTAGACGAACTGCAAGGAATTCTTTAACACGGAAACACGGTCAAGCGTGTTGGAAGGTCTATAAGAGAAAAATGGCGCAGGAAGGAGAAGCGGTCCCACCGAAATGACTTCGGAATAAATGTTCGATGGCGTGAAGCTCACTTTCGCGTACGCATTCGGCCAGAATCGGACGAAAGCGATATCAGTCCGAGCCGAGACGCCCCGTTTCGATTCCATACCTGTTTATCAAGAGTGGCTTGCAAGTCTATTACTCGTACGGCCGAGTCCTGTTCGCTGGGATCGAGACTGCCGTTGCTCAGCCTACTCCCGATCTCAGCCGACTTCTCCGTACCTAGCTTTTGTACCGGTTGCTGTTGCTGTTGCTGCTGCACTGCCGGCTGGGTCGGTTGCTGTTGCTGTTGCTGCAGCGCTTGCTGCTGCGGCTGTTGCTGCGACTGCTGTTGCGGACTTGCTGCCTGCTCAGTCTCATTCTGCCCGATCACAACACTACATTCAGAATGCCTCGCTCGCATTGCCTCTTACTGCATCGTCGCGCAATTCCCAAAAACTACATGTACACAGCTACGCGACTATATGTATATGTATATATATAATAACGATTTATGTATATATATGTAAGGCTACCGCATGCACTATCGCAGATACAGCAGTATATTATGGATGCAACGATTAAGATGATCGAAAACAAGACGTGTGACACTTCATTACACCGCTTCACCATTTGTCGGCAATGATTTACATTCGCGTACGGTTCAATGTTTCGCATGATACAATCGGATGTGAGTTCGCACGTCACGGTTCTTACGGCCTGCGAGTGGAAGGAAGCACGCGTTCGATGCTCGTCAACCGGAATTCGTTGGAATGAAAGGCCGGTGCTAGGCGATTGCTACGCTCAGAGGTACTGATAATGTCATGGAACAATTAAGTGAAACGTACAGAGCGAAAACTCTGTACGCACATGTTACGTATACACATCGAAGGGAAAGTGCGTTCGGTGAATACATGTTCGTGAACAGTGATAATGATAACACGGCGGCGATCGCTAAGTCCCGCACTGCCGAAAATGACACAGCCTTTGCAGACTTCTGACAAATGCAGAGAATGAAGTTCTCAGTCGCCCCGACATCGGCGTGGCCTCTCGGGCTATAAGGTGAGAGCGCACTGCGTATGCTAAACATGAGCATGCATAGGTGAAAGAAACTTCCATAAATGCAGTCCACGGCCGTCAAACATATTCGTACACCTTCAACGTATTCATGATATCAATAAATGCGAACGTATGAGGACAGATAGGTAGATAGACAGAGCGTGAAAGAGAGCGTTGTGTGTGGGGGATTTGTGATATGTGCGTATGCCATGAGTGTGCCACGTTTCCTTCGTATTCACATTTCGCTCGATGCCTCTCCGACTTCTTGCCGTTCTCGTCATTACCTTGTTCTGTTGCTGGCCACTGCCGTCGTCCGCCTGGCCGTTTTCTTTCGGTCTGTCCTCCAGTGCCTTCGGCTGGTGCCCACTTACTTTGTATTGTTGGAGCTGTAATCAGACTTCCCCTTAGATCGGGTCGTTACAGATTTAATCGCCGGTCAAGTGAGCGTCGCCGCGTTCAACTCTTTTTTTTCGACTCGTTTTGACACAATCGACGTATTGTTCTCTCTCTTTCTCTCTCTCTCTCTTTCTCTCCTCTCTCTGTCTGTCTCTCTGAGAGGTTACTATCGACCGTCCCTGCTACCTCGCTGAAGAGCGCTCTATGTAACGATAACGAGTGGAAAACTGCAGCAATTTTCCCCGCTCAAGCGTGATATTGCTTACCTCTTCTTTGGTATGGGCCAGTTCTTCCTCCAGACTCGTGTTCCTCTCGAGAGCGACGCGTAATCGCTCTCTCACCTAGAACAAGGATCTCAGTGAAGTCGTTCATTTTGCTACAATTCAGCGCGTAGCCGACGAACTTTGAGCTCTGCGCCGGTATTAAAAGCGTATTAAAAGCGTCAAGTTTGCAAACTTGCGGCGCAGTGCGTGGGAGAATTACAATATTGTTAGCTACTCGTTTACGTAATGTGTAATTATGATGAAAATTAGATGATATGATGCAAAGTGCTGGAATGAAAGAGTGATTGGCATAATTACTATCCACTCTTGAAGACGGGGCACCATAAGTAAAGTAAGACTAAAAAGTAAATGATGACTAGTAACTGTTGAATTATTATTCTTCCATGAGGTGCCAGAAGATATAGTGGCAGATGGCGTTAATTTTAGGACAAGCCGAAACATCATTAATATAACAAAAAAATTAGCAATACGACAAACTTAATTTTTACATTAAGATACCCATTTGAAAGAAAATGCGCGCCCGACGTTTCGCACGCACTTGGAAAAATGTTTCCGCGAAAATAAGCGGGGGCGATTCACTTCCGGAGGAATAAAAGGGAGCACCCACCTTCTCATCCAAAGCCTTGTGATGTTCGAAGAGACTTTTCAAAGCTTTGAGCACCTCGACCTCGGACGATACGCCCGACTGTGCTGCTGCTTGTCTCTTTACCACTGTCATTCTCAGCGACCGCTCGTGCCGCGAGACGAGACACTCCAAATGTTCCAACAGGAGCTGTTCAAGTCGACGTTGTGCACGTGAGAAAGGTCACCGACCAAAAAATGTCAATGCAAGTTTTACCGTTGACTCGAGATACTTACGCGTGTGTTGTTCCGCTCTGCCTTTAATTCGGATATTTCCTCTTCCCTTTCCAAGATACTCTCCCGCGCAGCCGCCAATTCCTTTGTCAGCTGCGAAAATTCCTGCAAGCAGATAAATGTCGTCGCTGTAGCGCTTCTTTCAGGATTTGTTCGGCTTCGTTTCATGTAAAGAAAAAGTATGCTCGGCATCGAACGGCTAATAAGAGAAATCAGGTTCATCGTAAAGGTAAGAACGAGTACGATTTTTCGACCCCTAACTTCATCCTTTGCACTCGGACATGTTGTTTCGCAAAACAGTAAATAGCACATAGATTCAATAGAAAATTGGAAAGGAATTACACTATTAAAATTATATCGTCGCGCAATCAGAAAAATAGACTCCCGCATAAATTAACACAGAACTTATTATTATAGATTCCTGTTAAGAGGATACTTAATGTCCCCTAAAAGATGACGGTCGAATGCAAAGGGTTAAAATCATGATGTTACTAGTCATCATAACGGATATACTAATGAATACCAACCATAATAATTTCCGCAGTATTGCAAAAATTCTATCGGCATAACTAGTAAGTTAATACTTATAAAATCGTACAATTTGTCACAGAGAAAAATCCTAACGTCTCGACACTTGTCTTGTGCCTTACTTGACTGACTACGCCAAAGGAAATTATTACATGTTATACCATTTTATTCTCTTATTAATAGCATTGCAAAATTATATTGGCGCAATCGGTTAATTAACACATAAAGTTGTAGCATTCGCTGAAACAAAAAATCCAAACGCCTCGGCACTTAACTCGTGCCCTCAACAGTTACGCCAATATAATTTTGCAATATTACTAATTAAAAGGACGTTCAGCAGAAAATAGCATAACATGTAATCATTTTCGTACTTCATTGGTAACGACACGCGTACGTAGACTAATTACTTCCGTCACGCCATTGCAAAGCAACAACCTTTTGTTGGCGAATTCTAACGGTTGACAAACATTCATCGGCACCGTAAGGCAGTTAGGATTCTAAGCGCATCACCTGCAAGAGGAGGCGGTGTATCGTGCAAGTGCATTTTTTCAGGTCGTCGGACGGCACTAATTGCCGAGTCGAGCTGACGTCGTTCAGCGATGCACTTTGCAGTCGCACGTCGGGAGACTCTTGGCTTATGCACTTTGGCACCGCCCGAGGAGAAACCGTATTTCCGACGTTCCCGGTCGAACGCACCTTAGACGCCTCGACGAATCCGCTATCGGCGATCGACATTCCACCGTGCAACGGACCTCCGCGATCTCACTCATTCACACTTCTTTCTTCTCACATCGCACAGGTTAACAAACGCACAATATTAGCGCCAATTAGCACCAATTAGCGTTATCGCGTGCCGACGCGTCTCTGCTGCATTTGTCCGTTGTTTTCGACCGCTTTATTTATTATTGTATGACTAGTTACGTGCGACGACGCTTTATTAGAGCTTTATTGCAACTTGTCAGTTATGTTTATAAATGTGTCGAACTTATGAAGCGTTTATTCTTGTCTTCTATTTTTGTTGAGAGCTACTGCTTTCTGCTTTAACTTGGTGCGTGCTTATGAGTTTCGCGATTAACAAGGAGAGTCTACGCTATGTAAACAAGATTTGAGATACGGAGCGCATATTTTGTTCCACCCTCCAAGACACGTGAAAGCGTAAAATATTTATTTGCAATTTATAGAGTATAAAAGGTTTTTTGAAGAAGAATGAGAAATACATCAATCTCTACAACTGCAGATAATAAATAGTTCCGCATTATACTCGTGTACGTATAATCCCGTACACAGAGACTCATGAAGGGGGAAACTACGGTTCCGAAACGTATAGTGTATGAAACGTTTTTTAGCACATAATAAAACAAGTCGTGCTTAATTAGATTACAATTTACCTTTTTCGATAGTGTTAGTAACTTTTGCGTATTACGATCGAATGGTTCATCGACGATTAACCATCTGCAACTGAACGTAATAAATAGTTGCTATAATCGCGCACATTATCACAGCCGGCAGTAGTCGGGGCAAATGATTAAGCTGGCCGCTTTCGATTTGACAAGGGTCGAAGTTTCACACGTTCGCGTCGAAGACGGAATCCTCGAACGGCCGAGAAATCCGTGATCTTTGGGCGGACGATACGCGTTTATGGTTACGTTCCCCTCATTACACCGTAAAGGGCTGATTAATTGCGGTCGACTGAGGTATCCTATTAACTCATCAGCGGGTACACACGACCGGCCGAAATAACGTCGGCCGCCCGGACACGACGCGTAGAGATTCGGTACACGAAGAAGGACGGTCCCTAATTTGAATAACGAGTTTCGGAATTTTAATTATGCCTCGTACCTGCCCGCCGGAATCTTCACTTACTTTCCATTTCGGGCCGCGACAGGACGGCCGTGAATCGTATTGCCCGGAGAGCCGTATTTGTGCCACGCAGTGCAATCAGATTCCTTTAATAAACGAGCGGCCCCGCGGGACGGGATAAATTGAAGAGGTAAACGGCCAAGAAAATTAACTTATAGATTATGTAATACCGGGGTTGCATGAAAAATTACGTAATACGATTCTCTCGCCAAAGGTGGCACGTAGGCAGGCTATTCAAATGTGCTTACGGCTGAATAGATTATTAATAAACTTATTCGCGCGGGATGTCTCGTGATTTGCTCGGCGATCGCGGGGGCCGATTGAAATTAACTGTTTTGTTAAGTGCTTTTTTCGCGTCTAAAATTACTACGGTGTTCGGTGGCGACGTTCAGCCGATGGTGCGTTTAAATTTCATTATCGCGTTTTTTTTCACGTAGAATCAGAGGAGTGCACCGCACTGCTTTGCATTCCTTGCAAATATATCAAATTTTATTATAGGCAAATCCTAGGAAAAATCTTTGTCACCGTAAACGAAAAACAAATTTTATGTAAAATTCCACAGAATAAGGATACAATGAATCCAACGTACAAGTTGATAACCACGTTTCAACCACGAAAAGGCGCATTATTTCAAATATGATTACAGCATTTTTTTATATAGAATCGCTGGAGCATGTTGGATTTTTTGCGGTTATTTTAAATAAGCGCTGTTGCGTGCTACTAACCAACACGTTAAGTTAACAAGACTCCTAGCACTAAAATGATTAACAACCTGTGAGATTTTGATATATCCGATTTTTGGCAATTTCTGTTTTGTGTACGTTTCTTGTTTTGACGACTCGCCTGTATGTGCAATGAGCGTAGACGTTGGGAATGCATGAATTAAGTGCATATGGAGAATGCGACGGGCTGAATTAACATACGATCGTAACGGTAATTTATCATCGTAGTCGCTCGCGACCTATTAATTCGGAGCATTAATCCGTCCACCCTTATGTAACCCAGCGACTGCACTGCGTTAAGCTCCCGCGCGTTCTCTAATTGTCTGATTTAATCCAAATTAATGTTGCCGACCGGGACTTGTCTGGTTGGATATATTTGGATGAACGTAATTGATCGTCCTTGCGTTTTGACGGGGACGAATTGTTCCCGGGGCATTTCACTTCTATGGAAAACGATGTGACCGGCTTCTGTGTTCGAATAACGCAGATTTAGTCAATTAGATCCCACGTTTGAAGCTATCTGTGATAACCTACCATTTCCAAAGTTCGGAGTTAAAATGCACATTTTTTTGGAATTCTGAATGAATGTAAGAATCCACATTAACCGTGAGTTAATTTCATTAGCAACTGTATACGTTTGCAAACAGATAAATAACTGTATTACTAAAACAAAATGAAAAGTTCGTAATGCAACGAAAACGTAAATAGCGACAGCCCAGCGTGTTTAATGCAAGTTGAAAACAATTTGGGCGTGAGCCAGACAATTTTTCATCGTAACATCGCAGCGGCGTGGTGAGTGCAAAACGAAATACCCGTTCGAAAAAAGAAAAAAAAAAACTGATTTACGTTGACGGTAGCGGACACGGAAAAACATGATTCCCGCCAAAAATTCAGGGGAGTCAGTGATCGGTGACGGGCGATAAGTGATATGTGTCGTGCGTCGAAATTCATCGTGGGAGTTCACACGGATGAACAAAACCAATTTATCGTGACGTGAACGTTTATATTCCTCTCTTTAAAAAAAGACCATTCTTCGTGCCGTATTTTGAAAGCAATATTGAAAATTCTGCGCCAAAATATTTTCATGAAAATATTGCAATCTGCTGGCGGCGATTGAAGGTGACGGAGAAAAATACTGGTTAACGATACAAGATGTTGAGTACAATTACAAGAACATCTGCAAACATTTAATCTTCCGAGTTCACACGGATGAACAAAACCAATTTATCGTGACGTGAACGTTTATATTCCTCTCTTAAAAAAAAGACCATTCTTCGTGCCGTATTTTGAAAGCAATATTGAAAATTCTGCGCCAAAATATTTTCATGAAAATATTGCAATCTGCTGGCAGCGATTGAAGGTGACGGAGAAAAATACTGGTTAACGATACAAGATGTTGAGTACAATTACAAGAACATCTGCAAACATTTAATCTTCCACTTCGTTTAGTGTTCACTTCTTCCAAGAAATATGTTTGTGAACCAATGTAAACACTCATGCCTCCATATGTTGAATGCGGCTGAATTTTATTCATAAGCTCAGTACAGTAGACTCCCGTATAAAGCGAGCTCCTAGAATGCGAATTCCAACAACGCGCTGAAGATATTACAAGTTTTTCATACAACGGGATTCTCGTACAACGCGATATAATAAAATGGTGAATTTCGCACTTTATTCTAGTCGGCCGATAACAATCTCCATCGCAACCGATGTCTTTTGTTTGTAGTTTCATGCATCGCGATTCCCATAGAGCGCGATGTAATAAAATGCAGGATTTCACAATTGACTATTGTCGAGCAATAATTTCCATCGCAACCTCTTCCTTTCGGTTATAACTTCGAACGCCGCGTAATGCATCAACCGCATTATAGTCTACTGCACATTAAACAGAATTATAGATAAATAAATTGACACAGACACAATGACGAACTATGCAATTACAGTAGACTCCCGTGTAACATGAGTTCCTACAACGAATCCATATAATGCGCGAAAGATATTAACCCTTTGCGGACGAGAGGCGACTCTCGGTCGCCACGGCGTTTCGCACAGCAGGACGAGTGAGAAGCTACAATGTTTATGTTAGATTTCGTTACCTCTAACTGATAGAAAGGCGGTATTACACCAGTTACTTTTTAGCCAATGAATTACATAAATTGAAATGTCATTTGACTGGGACAATATTAACTAATAGAAAAGAATTGCCAGATGCAATAAAAAACGACGACTTCCAAAAGAAAATGAATGGTAGTCTATCATAGAAATAATAATGTGATTTTGGCGTGGAAAGATAAGAAGATCGTCACGCTGTTGACAAATTATTACAACGCAGAATTGAGTAGTGTTGAACGAGTACTCCGGCATGGTGTTCAAACTGTGATTGGAAAACCCAATGCTATCACGAATTATACCAAATTCATGGGCGACGATAATTTTTGCAAGTTTATATCTTTGAAAGGTGGAAAATAGAGAAAGTATCAAAATATAACATTTTTGTAAGAAAATTTGTATATAAGATCATTTTATTGTACCCTGTAAGATACTCGACACATTTGTGAAAATCGCCTTGGCCTGCTACCTTACCCAACCGAAAAAGTCGTCGTCCGCAAAGGGTTAACACTTGGCATGCGGGCAACGTATTTTTACGTTTTTTGTAGTCTGTCACTGGAGCGCGGGTCACGTAAAAATACGTATTTAGTTGATTTGGTGTTGTTAGTGGATATCCACCACAAATCTACTAAATACGTATAATTACATGAATGTGTGACATTATATGCGTGTTATTTGCGTTGCTAGGCAACGCTTTGCATTTTTTTCCCATAAGTTATGATTGTTGAGTTACTCGATCTTTTGCTGAGTTATTTCGTCTTCAATCGAATTCCTACCTTCAGAACGTGTTTTGTCAATTTGAAGCTTGATTTTTTATTATTGATTACAAAATTGATCAAATGAGCCGTTGTGACAAAGATAGTGATGAAGAAATATGCGCTGACAAATTATCGGACTTTTCGTATGATAGTGTGGAAAACTTTAAAAATCGCTTATTTTTATGATTTCGTGAAAATATCGTTTGTTTTTTGTTAAATAATCATACAGTATATATTTAAGTGTGAAATAAAAAAAGTTTCGTTCATAAAAACGACGTAGTTTTCGATTTACTGCGATTTTTCTGAATAACCAAACTTCCGCGCGATTCAAGAAAAAACGCCCGCTGCACGCGTAATTCGGCGGCGAAGTATACCCGCATGCCAAGTGTTAACACTTTGACTGCCATGGTGGTCATCGGTGACCGGCGCAAAAGGTCTCACGAAAAATTCAAAAAATACCCAATCGGTCGCATTTATAATTTTGAAAACGCAATTAATATTGAATAGAGATTCGATTCTTTGGTCTCCGATACCTTCGCATTATTTTCATTTTGCACAATTCAATCATATTCTGTACAACTTCATCCTGTTGCGGTTTTAATATAGTAAAATACGCGTGGCAGTCAAAGTGTTAAGACGTGTTCATATTGCCGAGCCGATAATTTCCATCGCAACAGCTTCCTTTTGTTAATAATTTCGTGCGCTGCGTTACACCAGAGTCCAGCGTACTCGCGCCCCCGCAAGCAGACAGTAATCCCTCCTGGACTAAATTACGCCGCGTCAAACAACAGGTCCTCACAACAAACGCCCGCCGCCTGCACATTTCACCCGCGTCCCAATCGAAACAAACAAAGCCCGATTCCAATTCCAGCGAAATCGCCGACCGATTTCTCCGGTTCGCACGTCGAGATTCGGTCCTGCGCAGCTTTTGGAAACGTGCGTGCAAGCTAGTCGTGCACTTTGTGCCCGGGCGTGCAGCTGCAACGCTCTCACAGTCTGTTGCACCGGGGCAAACTGCAGGTCCGCACGCGAGTTTAAATCCCATCTTACGTGCGCATCGAGCGGCGATCGATATCGCGTGAAAATTATCACCGCCCGATGCTGTTTCGTCGTCGGCGTCGTCAACGACGACTGTAACGACTATGACCGACGACGACATCGGCCTCGCGTTGTCGCCCGCGTCAGCAGGTCGATATCGGCACGACTCCTGCACGGACTCCAGGAGCAGGTCGATAGTGCGATTTATCGCGCGCGACCGCGTTTTATTAGTCCCTTTTTTTCGTATCCTTCGACGAAAGTCAATAGGCATACAGCGTTCATTGACGAAAACTCAAAGTCTGTGGATTGATAGCAATACTTTCTGTATGACCAGTATACGCGTCATGCGCAAAGGGTGGGTGCAAATTGCTGTTTAACACTTTGACTGCCAAGCATATTTTGCTATGTTAGAACCGCGATGCGATAAAATACTGCAGAGTATGATTAAATCGGGCAAAATAAAAATTACGCAGAGTTGTTAGAAGCCAAAGTATCGAAGCATCATTCCAATATCAATTGCTGTTACAAGATTGCAAACAGGCTTCATTGCGAATTTTTTGCATTTCTAGTAAAATCTTTTGCGCCGGTCACCGGTGACCACCATGGCAGTCAAAGTGTTAACCGTTTGAGTCCGGGGAAGCGCTATCGCGCTTCACTTGCCGTATGTCAAAAATACGGCGCCGCGCGATAGCGCTGCTGTTGCTTTGTATCGAGAATGCGAAGACGCTGCTGTTGGTAGTATACTTTACGCAATTATTGAGAGCAGTTGCAGTAATATCAGTAGCAGTTTTTATTCATTTAACTCAGTTGTGGCTTTTAACAATATAAGAATTAAATAGACTGCAATTTACTTCGAACATTATTGACACTGTAGAGGAGGAATGGTTAGCAAGCAAAAATGCCACAGGGACATCACCAATAAGTAAAAAGTTTTCTTTAGAAAAATTGGCTGGTCGAAATTTGCGACAGTGTGATGTATGCAGTAATAAAAATGGTAATGGAATTAAATAATCCAACCTAATTTGCGCTATATGTAAAAAAGGAATTCATGGAATTTGTGCAGCAAAACATTTTTGTAATAAGTAAAAATAAAATTTTTTTTTATCATAATTACTTGTTACATAACAATTAGTGTTAATTATAACCATTTTCATTGTTTCTTCAATGTCCCAAAAAATATTACGCATTTCATCCCGGACTTTTAGCATATGCATAAGATAATGCTTCTGTACTCAAACGGTTAAATTGCGATTTGTCTCAAAACGGAGATATATTAATCAATTTTAAGATATTTCGAATATTCGGAGGCCAAGAAATATATGTTTTGAAAAAACTGTATAATATACAGGGATCTTGTTAGATTTACCCGGTGCAGTAATTTATCTCTTTAACAAACTTTATCTTAAGCAAATCTCTTTTTCATACACCCATCACCTTGGGACATCTATCTAAACACAGTGTCAGTAATACAATTAAAAAATAAAACAGTCGCTTATTTCTTGCGACACATTCCATGCACAGATTTTTCCAGAGGTCGCAACAGCTAGCTGGTTAGGCGCAGTTCGCGGGGCAAATAAGAAAATTCGAAAATATCAGGTAGGTAGGTTCGTTTGAGCGGGGTGCCCCGAGGGCCGTCGTAATGAGGGAAAATTGTGAAAGGACTCGTAATAAAGCAAAAAAGGGAGGAGTGCGTCGGGTATTACGAGTATTGGGACTTTGAAGCACCGCGCCCGTTAGCGGAAGTTTAGTCGCGGGATTAATCGAATAAATGGAAAATGTGCCGCGCACTTCAGCGTTCGCTCGCTCGCCGGACATAAAATTGGGCTAGTCGAGAGTAATAGGTTTTCGCGAGTGCGATCGCGTAAAGTTCGGCCGGGGCTGATAACCGAGAGGGGCATCAATTAAAAGGATGCAACGACGAAATGTAGAGCGGCGCGGTCGAGGTGTATTAGCAAAATACTGCGTAAAACGGAACGCGTCATATCTGACGGTATAACGAGGTGCCGTAAATTAAACGGAATTCTGACGGAAAAACGTTCAACTCTGAGAGCTTTACGGGGCACTTATCTTTTAAATGCCATCGCAATTTGATCGTCGATTCGATTTATCGTGCCATCTATTATATTAGCTTCCGTTTCGTCCCTCGCAAGAGCGTAAAACGCAATAACGCGGACCGTGGGATACCCGTGATGCGTCCATTGACGAAACTTCAATCCCTGCTGGCTCAAGATTATCGCGATACGTTTATACGGCGCGATATTGAAACGTACGACGGGACGCGCAAAAATCCTGACGCGTGCGTGTCCGGCGGAAAATAAAAATGGGATTATCGGAAAATCCGCGATGACCGCGTCGGAACGGGGGGCAGCGAGGGGATTAAGTGAAACGAACGGACCGCGCGGAACTGTCAAAACACCGACGTGGGCTATTTTTCAGCGCGAAAAATGTAAATTAATAGAAAACGTACGTTAATGGCGCGAACGGCGACACCCCAGCAAAAAGCGCAAACGGACAACTGCTAAATGATGAAAATGAATAAAGTACAGCGAATCGGTGACAAGCGTGTGCACCGCAAAGCAGAATACCGCTGAAACGCGAATTCGACACATTTTCTCATTTTCACCTGCTTCCCCATTTACTAGGATTTAGTTGACGGGTCGTATTTCATTACATCGCCGACATAGTAAAACAGCAAACGCGGGGGGAGTCCGTTCACTATCAATATTCCGAACGCCTATAGACCACAAATAGCAACAAAATTCATCGAAATTCACAACCCGTCCGGCATGTTGGATGCAATTTTTTCGATCGCGCAGTTAGAGAATGAACGATGCAAGGGTCGCGACGTTCGAAATTGCACTAACTGGCAGCATTTGCTCGTCGCTTACCCGGCGACGATACACATTTAACAAGAAATGTGGGTTAAGGGGGTGAGAGGAATTGAGGGTGCCGAGTGAGGCTGATGCGCGCGACGATCACAATTATCGTTATCAATGCATGTGCCGGTTAACGTTTATTCCGCCGCACCAACCTGACTCCGCAGGCCCGCACTGTTTTTTTCATTTACCGTTCGACCAACACGCGAAACCTAGGGGAATATTTCCACGTACCACCGATTCAGCTGAATCGTAGATCAATTTTCACCTACACAGTTTTCATCGCGTTCGTTGACAAATCCACCGCATGACATCAATGAAAATCAATAAAAGCATTAGAAATTTGTTCGGCGCGTACCGATCAGTTGAGTAATATATTGAATGTTGTTTAAAGATATCGCGGCGCTGTGACACTAGATACTAGATAGAGGAGTCAACTTTAAAATAATACAATGTATCAGATGAAAATCGATAGCTGAAATTTATAATACCGCTTGCTGGAATCGCGAGCTTTGCAGTATATTGCACAGCCGCTTATCAAAAACGAATTTAGTGTTGGCGTACGGTCAAACAGATGATAGCAAGTGTCCTACGCACCACGTTATAACTTTCAATATTAACTCGCGTGTAAATCAAGTGAAAAATGTAACGTGAAATATTTTAAGTAGTGCGGTACCTACGCATATGTAAGAAATTATTATGTTTCCCTACAAAGTATATATAACAGATTATTTATTTCCGTTATGAGTATGTACGACCGTTTTTAAATTTGATTTAAAATTTATTTTATATTTGATATTCCTGCGGCTATGTTTTACCGAATCAAATTTAAAAACGGCCGTATACAAAACACACGCCTGCGGTCATATTTTAGCAAATCGAATTGAAAAACAGTCATCGCGCATTTCTTGCGAAATATAAAAATCTGTTATATACGCGTAAATACCGTAGCGCTTAAAATATTTTACTTTAGATTTCGCGCTCGAGTTATACGCGAGCAAATATTAAATATTTGTTAACATATTATATTTCCTTAGAAGACACGCGAAGAAGCGTTTGTACCGATCTCTTGATTTTTCCTTGACATTTTGTCCTCTTCAGTCTCCGAGACTTCCCCGTCCCTGTGACCGTGGCACATTTTACTACTAGTGACTTCCCTTCCATTCTGTCCGTGATCCCGATATCACGTCGTCGCTTACAGTATTATATTATGATCATTATTATTGTTATTATTAGCGTTACGAGCGCGCGGTGGATGAAATTAATGAAACGATCGATCATTTCCCCCGTTAACGTCGGCCGCCGCACGTACTATTGCGCGTCGTGCTTTCCAGCAAAACCGTCTGCCTTATTATTATTACTATCGACACGACAGCTTATCTTTGCCGGCCGATATATGTTGCATTATTATTGTCGTTATTTAACGGGATGTGGCACGCCGAGTAGCCTCGCTATTAATGAGAGGATTGATCATTGGCCTCGTTAATATTGAGCGTCTTTTTCAGCGACCCCAGCGAATCCGATCGAATTTCATTACCGATGTCATATGTAGATGTACATGTACAGGACGGTCCGCAACTTGCGGTACGAACGGAATGATGATAAAAGTACGTGAAAAAATTTGTTTAGCTTGCCCTTCAAAAGTAATAAAGTTGCATAAATACTTGAAAACAAGGCTCCAGTTTTTAAATTCTTTCTGACATATAATCAGAAGTATGAAAAATATGAACTGAAGAGAAAGTAAGAATGTATTTAAAGCGCATCTAATTTCAACGATGAAATATTCACTAAATGCGCATGTACCAAGCATTATAAATCTACTTGAATTTCTTAACAGTAAATTTCACGAACAAAATTATAGAACAGATTACCATTATTTTCTGGATAATGCGTGTAATTTCATGATTTACTTACGTGATTATTCAGTAATTATATTACAGTGATAAAGTTCTATACTCAACATTTTCAAGCGAAAGGGCTATCTACTTTGTAGCAACTTTTACTGATTTTAACTAACACGCTGTAACATTCGTTTCCGCCTCGGCCTTCCAATTTTCAAATCATATAAGTCTACTTTTGCCAAATTTTCCCGCATACCCGATTTACTCAATATTGTCCGAATATCTAGCCAGCGCGGCTTTCCACCGCGAATTTCGCGTATCGCTCGAATATTATGAGCAGTGCGATACGTCCACTTTTAACGTGACACGAACGAGATTATAGATAATCTCAGGTAAGGCGACCGTCGTAAAACACGAGTGTGTGGGTGGTGAAGGAACGGGGACAGACTCAATGTGCCAGGTGCACATGAAAGCCAAACTCAATTATTGCAGGCTAATGGGGACCTATAAATAGTCGCATCGAGTACGATAGCGCCGGGTTCGCGCGCTCGCCCGCCTTCTCGCGAGTACTATCGACTCGTGCAACGTTAATGAAGAACGGGCCGAGGTAAAATTGCAACTGCGCGACCCCGCCGCGACCTGAATGAATTTTCGGTACGCGCGCAACTTCGTTCCCCGGCATAATTCGGTCTTGATGAAAAGGACAATATGGGTCACTTCTGACGGAGGAAGCTTCTTCGGCGAAACAGACAGGCGAGCGCGCGCTGAAAGTGTCTGCCGTTGCCTCTGTCTCTTCACTTTCAGCGAAGGCGTTTATGCCGGTTAATTAACGGGAATTCAATGCTGCGAATTTCGGTATGCTTTGTAATTGACCCACGTGAAAGATTTTGAAGGAACGTGATACGGGGATATATCGGTGCATTCGTGGGGAATTGTTTCTGTGGGTTTCGATTTCTACGGAAAAGTGGAATGCATTCGGGGGACACTGTTTAAGATCATAACTGTTTTTGTCATTATTTACTTACTTACTTAAATTGATTTCATGTTTTCACATTTTCATTCCATAAAATGCGCGATGAATGAGTTTGCACTGTAATATACGTAGTATGCCCGGTGAAAGTAGTTGATATTTGTGTTCTCATATTATTATAATTTACTGTTTAAATTGATACCGTTTATAAAATTCTTTTTTAATAAGTATAGCATGTCCAGTGCGTGCATTTTGTATTAGCCTGTGTATATACTTGTATTCTCATATTTCCATTTACTACTTAATGTTATACTGTACATAAAAAGCTTATTTCTCGGATAAGTTTGTACTGTAATAAATGTTTAATGTCCAACACATCACATTTGTTTTCTGTACTCTTTTTCTTATCTCCAGTGCCAAGCATATGCAGTTTTCAACTTAAACATACGCACTCGATAACATGCAGGCTATCTTCGGTGGATTTCAGCACAATGTGTGACCCAAATTCGTCAGAAAATGTAAATGAGAAAGCAATTCCCGCTACGTCTGGGAAAAATGATTACCTCACAGCACGGTTAATGCCGCGTAAATGAATATCGTAAAGCGAGAAAAATGGGCAATCCGCTCACAAATCGACTTCTTTCCGTTATGTCGAGGACACAATTTTAACGGAGCCTTTTTTGGTTCGACAGAATCGGGAATATTTAATTCGCTGCTTTTTCGAGAAACACGTAAATAGATATGCTGTGACCGAAGGGTAATTCATGCCCTACATTTCGATCGATTTGTCCGATGTGCAATCAATGGCGATAACTAAATTCAAAACTTCTGTTAATAGAATGTCAGATGAGTTTTTCGAAATTAATACGCATGGAAACTCTTTTCCGACATGAATTTTTCTGTGAAATGTTGATTACACGAAGCAGAGAATGTTCAATTAAATTCGTACGCAGGCTGTTACAAGTTGGCCATAGAAAGATATACCGATACGTATAGAATTTGATACAGGAGAGTAATAATATCATCGGCGCGTGTACAGTTCTCTTCGTCGCTCAATGTCACTGAAACTCGAAGATGCAAATAACAATCATTTTTATCGTTCGCGGATAATACTCGATAGCGCCATAGCATTGCCCTTGATCGCTGGAAAACATGTTTTAACGCAGAATTATCTATTCCGCTAAATGCGCAAACGCCTTAAAAGTTGATACAACCCACGAGAACTTATATTTTCATTCATCCAGTTTATACTATATAAAATTTTGATAATAAACCTTTGCTTTAATTGTATTAAACGGTCGATCAAATTCCCACATACCGCATGAAGTCGTAACTACCCAAAAAATAATGAGAATAAACAGCAGCCCCATGTCGTCAGCCCAAAAATGCATTAAAGCAACAGCAAAGTTAGAAACGACCGTAATATTTTAATCTGTTTAGAATTAAGCGGATTGCAGGGAAGCACCAAATGGATCATTATCTCGAAGCTGCAACGATCTGCGGAGGATTGGCCGTATCCGCTTTCATAGTCGCGTCAACATGGCGGACGCGCAGCTTCCGGCGGAGCATTGTTAACGTTCCGTTCCTTTTCTCGTCATTTACCGGACAATCTCCATTTAATCGCGATGAAGATTGCCTGCTTTTCCGAAGACAAAGGTACACCGTCTGCAGTTGCTCGCTGAAAATTATCCAAGCTGTCCGCTCTCCGCCGCGCCGGACGTATCTAACATCGCCAAGGATTCGTCGGCTATATCGTCTCATTACTATTTTCATGCTATCAGGTGGAAGTGTGCAATGCGCAATATCTGCATAATAATGAGAGACCGTCACTTTATTACGTGACTTAACAGTAATCTCGTGCCTCGCGGATATGGGAGGCTCGTTTTCATGCCGCACCCACCGCGCTTGCCTTACCATTGGCAGCCCATAGACGGATGGGACTCTCGGCGGGCATTCAATAGGGTGGCATTATTCGTTAATGGTCAACTGATACACGAGATTTCGATCTTCAGGACACAACGATACTGGACCGCGCATGCACAAAATCAGTTGATGAAGCGTACGCAGGTCGACTTAGTGACAAGCTTTCAATAGGGTGGCACTGTTGGTTAATGGTTAACTGATGCCGGAGATTTTGGTTTTTCGAATACGATGATACTGGACCACTTGATGAAACATGTGGAAGCCGACTTGCTGACAGGCCTGCCCCGACAGGCTTGTCCCGGCAGGCTATCAAGAAAGTGGTGCTATTGGTCAATAGTCAACTGATATACGAGATTTTGGTTTTCCGAATACAACGATACTGGACCGCGCATGCACGAAAGCAGTTGATGAAGCGTACGCAGGTCGACTTAATGACAGGCTTTCAATAGGGTGGCACTGTTGGTCAATGGTTAACTGATACCGGAGATTTTGGTTTTTCGAATACAATGATACTGGACCACTTGATGAAACATGTGGAAGCCGACTTGCTGACAGGCCTGCCCCGACAGGCTTGTCCCGGCAGGCTGTCAAGAAAGTGGCACTATTGGTCAATAGTCAACTGATATACGAGATTTTGGTTTTCCGAATACAACGATACTGGACCGCGCATGCACGAGAGCAGTTGATGAAGCGTACGCAGGTCGACTTCATGACAGGCTTTCAATAGGGTGGCACTGTTGGTCAATGGTTAACTGATACCGGAGATTTTGGTTTTTTGAATACAATGATACTGGACCACTTGATGAAACATGTGGAAGCCGACTTGCTGACAGGCCTGCCCTGACAGGCTTGTCCGGGCAGGCTATCAACAAAGTGGCACTATTGGTCAATAGTCAACTGATATACGAGATTTTGGTTTTCCGAATACAACGATACTGGACCGCGCATGCACGAAAGCAGTTGATGAAGCGTACGCAGGTCGACTTAATGACAGGCTTTCAATAGGGTGGCACTGTTGGTCAATGGTTAACTGATACCGGAGATTTTGGTTTTTCGAATACAATGATACTGGACCACTTGATGAAACATGTGGAAGCCGACTTGCTGACAGGCCTGTCCTGACAGGCTTGTCCCGGCAGGCTATCAACAAAGTGGCACTATTGGTCAATAGTCAACTGATATACGAGATTTTGGTTTTCCGAATACAACGATACTGGACTGTGCATGCAAGGAAGCACTTGATGAAACGTACGCAGGCAGACTTAATGACAGGCTTTCAATAGGGTGGCACTGTTGGTCAATGGTTAACTGATACCGGATATTTTGGTTTTTCGAATACAATGATACTGGACCACTTGGTGAAACATGTGGAAGCCGACTTGCTGACAGGCCTGCCCCGACAGGCTTGTCCCGGCAGGCTGTTAAGAAAGTGGCACTATTGGTCAATAGTCAACTGATATACGAGATTTTGGTTTTCTGAATACAACGATACTGGACCGCGCATGCACGAAAGCACTTGATGAAACGTACGCGGGCAGACTTGGTGACAGGCCTGTATCGGCAGGCTTGTGTCACGAGACCAGGCTTGGCCAGTCACAGGTCAATTCTGTCGTTGTTAATCCTTTCGATACCGCGTACTTTGTCGCGCACACGCTGCAACTTTATACCGCAGTCAAGGCGCAATGGTATACTTCCCGTGAACAAATCGTAACATTTTATACTTTATCACCGATTCTGTTTCAAATTCTCGTAATGTCAATACGAGCAGTTGTTGAAACAATCGCAGAAAATGATGTTGGTTATTGTGAAGAGCATCTTTAAATTTGCCGGCTGATTATGGTCAGCAATACAGCAAGCGCACGATGGAAGGTGAAGAATTTGCCGTGAAAGATATAATACATCATCGTGCCACTTGGTTAGACGAAGCCTGGTAGTAAGTTTGCCGTATACGGTTATCCATTTTTATCTATTTGCCTGGTCTATTAGACGCACAAAAGTGTATTCGTGTACCTTATTAGAAACGACTTGCATGCCTGGGAGAAGCTGTGAACATATGCATACGCGAACTACCGGAGACTCGAATCGGAAGGTTCGACGTTTTGCTTGCCACGAGTGTTTTCTTTTAACGAGCAGGATTCGTGGTATGTTTATCTTGGATGTGCGCTCGTATGCGCTGGGATTGCGTATGATACAATACGCACTTGTGCGTTACACAACAGGCACCTGTGCGTTATGTGACGCGTCTTATGTCAATGGACGGATTATATTCTGATTACAATACAGTTTTCTTTCCAATTTTAGATACGGTGTGCATGTCAATGTAATCATGGCAACGGTGGGGGTATGTATCGATATCATATTAATTCTGATAAAAGCAAGATTAGGCTTGCATTTATTTGATGAACTGTAACTGAAACTTCTTGAATGGCAGAAGACGCGTTTATAGTACGCATTGTCATTACACGTGTAAGGCGTGTTTTCCTTCGTTAACCCTTTGAGTGCTGAATACTTTTGGCCAAAGCGCTCGCTGAGGACGAAACACTTTTCGCTAGTGAGAACTCTACTGATCGATTATTTAAGGCGCAAATAAGTTTTAATGATAATTTTGTATTTACACCAAATTAAATAATGCAAGAAAATTATTTGATAAAGAACGCATCTGTATTCATCTCATACATTTATAATTGTGGCTACAGTAAGTGAGAAATCGAAGCGATTGGGGACGCATATATGCGCCCATAGTCGACACCGATAGATTTCGGCGGACGCATATATGCGTCCATAGCACTCAAAGGGTTAAACAAAAGTCATGACACGTTTATCTCTTTGTGAACGATTGACACATATATGCGTCCAACATGAAGCGTCAGTGTAGTTGGTGGACTCATACATTACGTCTGGGGAAAACAGTTGAAGAAGGTAGGACAACAAATATGTGTGACATGTGTGTATCATAGACGATATACAGCGATGCAATTATTTCAGAATTTACTGTGCGTCTCAGAAAATTGATCGATTTTATTGCCCTTTTAACATATCGAAGGGGGTCGAAAATAACTCGGAAAAACGCAAGGCGCACCCCGAAATTTGCAATAGTTCCGGAGATATTGTCAAAAATGTGTGGAAAAATCGTGAAAAACGAGCTTGAAAATGGGGTCAAAAATTAAAACTCTACCGATTGACCTGCAATTGTACCAGATAAAAGAGGCTATAAAGAGAATTGGAAAAATTGCAACCGCATTAAAAAGTTCGAAATAGTTTCAGAGATATGACAAGAAATAGATTGAAAAATCGAGAAAAATATATTAATAATACGGGTTTTTTAATAACCACCACCCGAAAGTAAATTATTTGACTTGCTCACCTATATGAAATGAAAGAGGATGGGTAGAGACTCGAAAAAATTCAAACAGCGCCCCAAAATTCGCAATAGTTCACGAGTTATAAGTAAAAATAGAGAAAAACAAATAAGAAAAATAGCTGAAAATACGCGAAAATATGCGAAAAATGTCAAATTTTTTTTTTGTTTCGGACCGATACCGTTCGATAGAGGGTATTTTGCCCAGAAGATAGACCACTTTCCGAGCGCTGAACTCTTCATAGTTTCGGAGATATGACGATTTTAAGGAACTGCAAAAATATTTTTTTCAAAACTGCTAATCGCGATGGATCCCAAGTGAAAAAGTGTGTGCAAAGAGCTTTAAGAAAACCTATATTAGTTATAGTTTTCGATCACTCGTTTGGACGGGACGAGGCCTTGAAGAAATCGCGAAAATCTTAAGGTACCCCTTGACATTTTTGCCAAAAAATGATGGGTCGCCGATTTTATTGCCCTTTTAACATGTCAAAGGGGGTCCAAAATGACTCAGAAAAATGCAAGGCGCACCCCGAAATTCGCAATAGTTTCGGAGATATGACCGAAAATGTATGGAAAAATCGCGGAAAACGGGCCTGAAAATGGGGTCAAAAATTAAAACTCTACCGATCGCCTTGCAATTGAATCAGATGAAAGGGGGTACAAAGATACTTGAAAAAAATGCAACCGCACTGAAAAATTCGAAATAGTTTCCGAGATATGACTAAAAATAGGTGTGAAATTACTGGAAAAATACACGTCAAACCACAAGGTAAGCAAATTTTATGATCTGCAATAAAGTAACACAATGTACGCGGTCGTTTCCTTTCCTGCACGTGGAGATAGCTTTGGAACGCTGAAACATCCGGTGAAGGAGTGTAGGAAAACAGACACAGAAGTCAATATTAAAGAGGTAATAAGTGGGACAAAGCATGAAGGCATGGAAGAATGGCTGTAGTTGAAAAAAAAGAAATAAAGAAATAGAGGATGCGCAATAAAATAACAGGTTAAAGAGAAGTAGTAAAGTAGTGAAGAGGTAATGGGACAGTTATAAAGAGAAACAAAAGAATGAATTAAACGAATGAGATAATTAATATCATAATTAATACATATTAATTTCTTAATGCTCTCTATGTATAGTAGACAGACGCATTTATGCGGATGTGTACTGATGCTTTGAAATAAGAGTTTATTTTCGAATCATTCCACGTACGAAAGTTATTCTGCATATTCACTTGTGCATTCGCGTCTTCGGCATTGTACAATGATGACATAGCACGTCTACTATGATATTACCAGCGTCACTACCATTATTTTTCCTAACTAAACTATATAAATTCTGTTTAAATCGACTATGGATGAAATAACAAAGTTCAATATATTCGCTAAATATGCCTACAATAACCACTTCATTATAACCGCTCCTATTTATCACGATTATGCGAGTCCAACTGAAAGCCGCAGTTCATATTTGAACCGATTATTGAGCTAATGACAGAGTCAAGTGCATTCAGCCGCGCATTCCTTCGTCCAGTAGAAATTGCGAAAACCTATTGCCCATGCATATTCACTACGTACGTACATTGCCTGAATAATGCATGCGCAATTTTCTGCATTATTACTATCAATAGCATTGACGCTAAAAACAGTTGCCAGTCTACACAGCGATACGTAACACGTAGATGCGATCGCCGTCTCGGAGTTCACGATACGCTCATGCATCCTGGAATTATTTCCGAGATAAAGACATTTTCTAGCCGTTTAATGGCGACCCGGCGGGCTGGCATTATTTAGTGAACAACGAGTTATATTTGAACCGGACGCGGAGGAGAACGCGGCAGCATCGAGTGCGTACTTTGAACAGACGCGTAAGTACACATGCGTGGTACGTAGAACTCGTGTACACACTAGACTCCGAGCTCAATAATGCGGTACAGGTCGGAAACTATGCGCCGGTTGCAGCAATATCCATGCCCCTGTTATCCGAGTGTGAGAATCGAGACACGTTATTCTTACATTTATTGCCGGTGATAAGCTAAGCGAGCGTTACACGATACTCGATATGGCGCGAACCTAGGGGAGCAGAGAGGCGTACGGAAAAGTCATACTATAAACAGTGCTTAACAATTTTCCCTTACGCGACGACGATAATACAAAACGTCCTGTGACTCGTGATACAACCGAGAATATATGAACGGCAATAATTTCCTTCTGATAAAATTACGCCGAGTGAGAGCTGGTTTGGGAGAGAAATATGTTGGGCAAAAAATGATACAAGTATGTGGTCGTTATACTTGGATGTGAAATTGTTGAAATTTCACTCCGAAAATTCAATGTCTGACTGGGCGGTTTGGAGTGTTGACACTTGAATTCATTATTTTTAATATTACGATGTTTGACTTTCCACTTTTCACGTAACGTGTTTTTAATATCGCGTGCGGAACGAACAATGGCACATCGGGAAAATATAATTTGACTTACGAAATAAGTTTGATAAATGCACCACCGCGCAACGTCACTGATGTGATCTCGTAACGAAGGTAACATTTAAAAAACGCACTCATAAAACAGAAGGATATATAACTCGCCCAGTTATTAGTTTTACGACTGTGAAATATACAGTAATAAATGTACGATAGGGTACGCACGAGTGCAGAATGTGTTGTAAATTCAAGAAGTTTACGTGGTGCGTGAACAGAAATAAAGGTAACATCCCGGCTCGAATTTCACGATGAATAAAATGAAATAAATTGCGAATTAAATTAAACGTGAAGCGCGCGGAATATCGTGGGATAACAAAAATATCGCACAAGAAAGCGGCCGACACGCATTTAAATCAAATTATTCGCGAGAACACACACGCATCATTTCTGCACATACTGTCACCACTAAATTACACGATCGCCGCGCGTTATTAAAAATTGCACGAGTTGTACGATCGTAAAGTCGAGGATTTTAAATGAACGTCTGTAAAATTAGTGAGCGTGCGCGCTGATAATATAATCCAACTGTAAATTAAGAATATACATCGTTCAGCCAATTAATCCTGCCTATACGTTAACATCTTTTTGCAATATTATCGCGCGATCCAGTTCAGGATAGCAGACATAAACTCGCTCTCTCATGAGCGGCCTGAGAAATTATTCATAAACAATTCTGTCACTGCGTATATATAATCGAGTGAGGAAACTGCCGGCGGTCGGCGTAAAGGAAAAGGAAGTGTGCGCTGGCTCGTGTACACCACACATACGTATGTGCATAGACGTTACTATGCAAAATCATTGTGGCACGCAAGCAGCTTCGTTTCTCGCACTCATAAGGTACTTACGGAGTAATTGCGCTACCCGCCTCTAAATCTACCATTTTCACGCATTGCTACTCAAAAATTGATGACGTCCTTCTCCACCACGTACGCTTGAACGTATACGCGTAACAGTTGATGCAAATTTACACAAATTTTCACTGCGATATTAAAAGCACCGGTTGTATCGGTGTTATCGCGAGCGACCTTTCAAATAAGTCAATGCAATGACATCGTAGCGTTTTAATCAAACGAAACAATTAATTCTCTGGCTTGCGTCACTTGAGAAATGTATATTTCACGGGTATTAATACAGAATAATCGGAAAGCAAATGTAAACTTGGTCACGTAACAGAATTGTGACACACCGTGGCTCTACGTGGGCTGAAATCCAGGCTGCATGCATTCATTGATCATTTCGACACATACGGAACGCTGAATGAAATATCGAAGGCTGTGAGAGTAATCGAAGCAGCGAGAGCAACGCGAACATACGAAGGAGCGAAAAGAGGAAGAATGCGTGGAGGGGTATTGAAGAAACACGCCGATCGTTCAGGAGCATAAAAGACAGAGTGAACGATTGCGGAACACAGAGATGAGCGAAGGAGAGAATAGAAAGGCTAACAAGGAGAAAAGTAGGATTGTACGGCTTCGCGGTCAGATTGATTGATATTCCGATGCGCCGTACTAGCGCATGTACGGAGGGTTCTCTTGTAAATTTAGCACGTCGATCGTCTGTGGCGCGAATATATGCACTCCGCATTCAGCGTCGAAATGCAGAAATGGATAGGCCGAGTAGTTGGTCGAAAACAAAAGGAGATAAAGAGTAGCCTGAAGTGAACCAGGTTGACAAAGATAGAATAAGGCAGAAAGGTGGTGCACCGACGAAACCATGAAGATGGGAAGTACTGATAATAGTTGCCTCTGATATACAGTTGAAAATCTAAAAATGTCTGTAGCAAAAATTAGAAGAGGTTAACCGCATCCGTGTCGTCTTCGATCCTTTAAAATACTAAATTCAATCCATTAAAATAGTAAAACGAAGATGGTAAGGTCCGCGGTTAAGATCTTCAAATTTTGTGTACAGGTCTCTTCTACAGCATAAAAACCGCTATAACGCAGTAACGATAACAGTTGAACGAGAAACAACGAGCGCGCTGCAGTATCGAAATGAAGATGCTAAAGTGCAGAGGCAAGAAAGCCGGGAAAATAAAATACGAGCAAGGACAGTGTGTAGCGCAGAAAGAGCAGATATGGTAAAGCGCCGGGACAAACAAAAGTGGTGAAATGATGGTGGTACGTGGGTGGTAAACTAGAAGGGACGAGGCGGTAAAACGAGGAAGAAACGGGAGGCCGGCAAGGGGTGAGAGTGGAATGGTGCGGGGGTGGGCGGAAAAAAGAGGGCGGAAGGGTGAAGGAACTCAGCCAACACACGTTATGACTGAATCGTCGCTGCACGCGAGCTTCATTCATACATGGATTTAAGGCTCGCTCACTGGAATCCACTCGAGCGACTTCGTGACATCTTCCGAACGCCGAAATCACGTTTCGCCGCACGGGGGTGGAATCGACCTCGGTAAACGTGGCTCGATCCATCGACGTCTGGATCCTGCCCCGATGCCGTCACGATGAAAATGCATTTTCGACCGTACGTGTGCGCGTGACAACATGTAAAACCAACGGCACATGGCAAGTCGCCGATAAAAACTGTCGAACGGTGAAATCTGTTTGCATTTGCGCGGATCAACGCAGGAATACGTTCAATAGATTTTGGTAAGTGGGTTTTAACTTAACTATAATTTACTTTAACCGTTTGACTGCTACGCGGCGCAAAAGCGCTGCGTTCATTTGTCTCGAAAACCGCGACGCAGCGCTTTTGCGCTGCGAGTTTCAGTGTGTCTTTGTTGCTCCGTGGGAGTGAACATAGTCTGACCTCACGCGTATTTTATAATACAAGTGCATTCTAAAATAACTTTTTACCGTTTTTATATATTATTTTTAAAAAATAACCATGTCACAGGCTATTATTTCGGACGTTAATTCGATTGCTAGTGATTCTGAGGATGGTGAAAGAACAGACACAAGTAGTGATGATAGCATTATTATAACTCATAAAAGAAAAAGACTGAGGATTGAAAGTGAGTCTTCTATCTCATCGTCATCTTCAGAAATAGAAGAAACACCAACTTTTGCGAATATTCCTCCGACAAATGTGTTTTCCAAAGCAACAAATAAGAGATTATAAGAGAAGATCAATAAACTTTAAGTTATCTTTTTATAAATTTTAATTTTCAAAGAAAACAATTTAATGTTTATTTTTTCTTATTTACAACCACAATTAATATTGTTTCTTTATAATACGAAAAGAATTATTAAAATTGATTGATATTTGTCTAAATGAGAGTATTTTATTTGACAACATCAAGTCAAAATATATCCCGCAGTTTTCGTGCGTTCTTGCAAGAATTGCTTAGCAGTCAAACGGTTAATCATTGAGAAATATGAAGCTCTGTTTTGCTTGAAAATGCTTGATTATGGAGCTTTATTGCTATAAATTCCGATTGTTGGGAAGTTTGTAGAAAGTTTATGTGTGTTATACAATTTTGTGTACAATGTCAACATTTTTCAGACTTACGGATAGTAATTATGTTAATTCTGCTCCTGGGGTTGCAACTATTTTTAAGTATTTAGTTAACTCAACATGTTTCAGAACCGCACGAGTTCACTCCTCAGCAATCGGTGACTAAGACAATTATAAATATTATAGGCTCTTGCATCGGAAACCCGTGTGGTCCCGAAATACATTGAGTTGACAAATAAAGTCCACATTTCACCCGTAAACAGTTGTGTCATTTCAAGTAATTATATTAATAATTCTTCTATCTTAGAACTTTATATATCACTTTCACCAATCTGACAGTTACATATTTGCTCTTACTATTATCCCATCACAAAGTTTACATGCAACGTGAAAGTGGGAGAGCGCTTCTCCATCAAGCATTTTCAACCAAAAATGGCTCTACACTCCCGAATTATTTAAGTAGATGAAGCTCGAATATTTTCGTAAGGGGTGTAAACGTTTATAATGCATCTTAATGACTGACAGTCACTTCACACAGCGCAGCTTTGGTTAATACAGACGTACGTAATAGAATTTAGCTTTTCTGCCGGAGCTTTGCGCTCGCACGTCGTCGCACACTTAAGATTCTAACGTTACATAATTAAAGCCCGTGTCAAAGAACCTCGCAGTTGTCAGTTCCGCGTACGTCAGAAAGTTTAATCATTTGCAGGGTGCCAAAAGGATTTCGGTGCGCGGCCTCTTTTTTTGCGAAAAAATCATTATGCAACCCGGATTCGCCGCGGAGTCGAAAAGTTCAACCCCTTTTTCCGCGCGAATATTTCCGGGGGATTAACGCGGAGAGCCGCAAAAAGACAGCAGCGAATGTTACGTACGTTTAACGAGTGCCTGGATACGAACAGGTAGGCAACACACGTGCGGACCTCTCATAGGGTCTCATATTTCCTTCTGGTAGGTGTATCTGGTTGCTTATTAGTTTGGTATGCGCGCGAGAGGTGTGGCGGAAGACATGTGTGTGCGTGTACAGCGGTACAGGGGGTTTCATAAAACGCCTAACGTGCCACAGAAATAACGTCAACGATTAAGCCGAAGTAAAAGGTACACACCTGCAATCAGCGTTCGCTGTGAATTGTAGACTTTTGCGTCTGCTTATTTAACCCTTGCGTGCCAATTCGTTCTTCAATACCGAAAATTGACGCGAAAGTTGAAAAAAAAATAAGCAAGTGCTTACGAATGTTCTGTTCTTTTTATGCATCGTGTAGCTATGCTGTAACTTGATGTAAATGAGACAATTCTTCCATTTTGTAATTTTCGCTGGCGTTATACCTTTCGAAACATTATTAATTTATTTGGACAAGCATCGCAATGCTCGCTGCGCTGCATTCTCCGAACTTTTTGTCTTTTATAACATATAATAGACTGTTTGACCTTTTCTCACTATACGAAGCTTTCCGTTTAAAGTATCTTTGAATCCTTCAACATCAAATACGTCCTCACTTTCACTTAGCTCATAATAACATTCTTCTTCCTCCATGTCATATTGATTAAAGATGTGAAAAAACATTTAACCTCAAAACTACAGAAGTCATACGTTATAAGTGAAGAAATAAATAGCTAACAGCGATGGGAAAATAGCATTTTACTCGTAATCACGTTAATTACGTAATACCATGAAACACATGTCAGATGTCTCCGCAGCGGATCCCACGGAACGTTAAGTGTTAATAAACTCATGAATGGGTTACTGGAACTCTGTAGAAACAATGATCGATAACTCCCGACCTTCTTACTCATTCTACCAATATGTCGTAACGCGCTGTCAGTGATTTTAGTTCATCTAACACGCAGAAGGCTTATCGCAGTCTTTCTATAATGTTCAACCGACCCAATTCACTCGCGACCACTATGAAACACCCTATACGTCCGTCTACACACATGTCCCGAGATCGTCCGCAGCCATTCATGAGGTCCGCTTTAACACATTGGCGTCGGATGACACATATATGTGTCGTTTGACTTTTCACACCCCTGACTTAAAATAAATTGACAAAACGCTATAAATTGTTCAATCTCTCTGCATATTTTGGAACAGATGTCTCGCCAGATAGAATTATGGAATGGGCTTGCAACTTCTTATTTATCCCGTTAATTCGGGATTATTGGCCCTCGAGAACTGCATTTATGTAGAGCGATAAGACAGGAGTTCGACGCGTACGGTTCAACATTCGTCAGGAAATATTTCACGCGTATAAATACGCGTATTGAGAACCATGTATAATAGCAAATTAAACAGTGCAAGCTCGTACCATTTTTCTCAAAGTTTCTATAAGAAATACTAATTGGTTAAATAGTAACACCAGTTTCTTTGAATGCAAGACAATTGACATTAGGTTTAAGAGGCGCGTCATTTTGACACTTGCCGATTTTCTCAACGAAAATGATAGAACCTATTTACATTTCTCTTCTATTATTTGCACTGACATTTATCCACTTGACTAATATATGATCCAAGATATATATATATATCCAAATGAATATCCTTCTAAGCTTTCTAATCTCGAAGTTCTTTATGAGGCACACCTATCTCTACAGATGCGCGACATTTTGACGCGTTCGTAGATTGGGTATTAATCCTAGTAAATCGGCTTTAGACATAACAGCATTACTTCACAGATAAATATCAATGTAGTCAAAATGTTCTTACAATGTAATCGTCAAAAGTATGTGCACACAATGCAACAGGAACACTGTGAACACAATATCTGAAACCTATAGTTAGCACGACGTTACCTGCTTGTGTTCACATTTCCGTATTCCCGTTGGGAACTCTTAATGCCGAAAAGCGATAAATATCATAGAAAGAACGGATTTCAGTATTCCAGTTGCTCTCCCGCTATGGAAGCATCTTAAAAGTTTCATTTTTTTCTTGTTTTGTGCATTAAAAAAGAAAGTACCGAACCGTGGTCTGTTTAAAAAAATGTCAGGTCTCGCTTAGGTGTCAATTTGGCGCAGCTCCGTAGAAATAGGTATATAAGTAATGTCAATAAACCTAGTGTCAATGGCATCTACGAAAATGAAAGTGTCCGCCCACTTGTTGTCGCCGTCAGGCATTTCGATGACAGCTTATAAGCTCGTTCGCGGCATTTTTCATTCTAGCGTCACTCGCTAAACAGGCGGTAAACGCGCGGCGTTACACAACGCCAATAAGCTAACATTTGCTGTGCCGTGCCAGATAAGTTCCCGCCGACCGGCGAAAATCCGAACGCAGTAAATGTCGAGTTTCTTCTTGCGTTCGGCACGGCGGGTCCTCAAATATGACGAGCATTGTGCGTGATCGAACGCAAACTGTCACGGGATGACGGATGAATACGGCCGATTGAATCGACCGGTCCATTTAACCGACGAATCTGACGTGATTGGCGAAATGAAATATGTGCCGGCGGGATTTAATAATAGGACTGGCGGTGGACGGTGATAATTAACGGTGTACGGTGCCGTGGTCCGATCAAAGGTCAGCCTTAAAATGTTCAATGTTAAATTGACTTTTAAATAGACGTCCGTTTCCTCCTCTAATGGCAACGCGCAGGCAAACGTGACTGGCGCGAAGCTTTAAAATACGCCTGATTCTCGTACGTGGCGAGTCGTTTAGAATTATTCAGCAATTGCGCGTAAGGTGTTGCGGTGAGTGTGTCCTGTATGATTGCCAGCAAACAAACTGTGGTTAATTTCGTTACTGAGTATATTAAGAGACTGATATGTCGGTACTTTCTTCATTAGCTTTCGAATCCAGTTCCACGACTTTCCTCCTACGACTTATCCAGTGATGACATTGGCGAAACTATGGAAAGTGTTACTATTATCTCCCGGCAGCCTTTGCTGACTTTTATTAATAGAGTGATACGAATACACAGGACGGATTAGCAAATTAATAACGGTGTTACTGGAATGCAACAAAATGATCAGGAAAATCCTGCCGTAAAATGGACATTCCTGAAGAGTGTAGGGAAATCCTAGGAGAAATCTTTGCCACCGGAAAAAATAGATTGTAAGCGTACACTAACAAATTCATAAATATCATAGACTTCGTGTCAACAAATAAAGTTGGACGTTTCAACCACACAAAGCCATATTATTCGAAATATGTTTAGCCGATTTTTTGACATAGCATCAAAGGTATCATCCGATAGGATATCGCAAAAGACCCCCGGCAGCAACCGTTTGAGATCCGCTCGCCGCATACCGCCACGCAGTCAAAAATGTTATTGCCACGACCTGCATATGTATGCCTGCGGCACATATCTCATGCCGCCGTACCAGTCCGCGATACATAATGATCGAGTCCCGGCAGCCTATTACAATGCTCGCTGACACACCGCAACTATTCCCAATCACGTTCCGCGGATTCCCGCAGCCTAAGTAATTTCGCAAAACTGCCCCTCTCCCGCCCCGGAGCTCGACGATATCGTCATACTCGCGAAGGATCTCGCGTAGTTATGTTGACTCTCTGCGCCCCGCAACTCGCGACGAGCTTCTACAGTTGCAACGCGTAATATGTACCAGATGCGCACACGCTCTCGCCTCTCATATGCGGCAACGTGTGCAAACACGCCCGCCCCCGGCGGATCGGAATTTTTCTCGGCAACGGTCACGAGTCGTTTTAGAAGCGACCAACGAATCTACGCTACTCGATGAATCGAACGCTGATTACGACGTTCCGCGTTTTCACGCTGTTGCACTCAATTGTCATGCTCGGAGGATCGCGAATTCGGCCTTTCGGATGCTGGGAGCCTGAGTGGCGGTAGTCATTGGAACGCAGTGCTGTTGTGTGCTTCTACGCTACGGATATGACGTTTGCGCAATATGAGGTAATGCGCTATTGTAAAGTGCGAAAGAAGGTATGAGTGAGAATGAGGACGAGATGAGACGTCGAAGCAAAATCGCAACTTAGTTCAATGTATAATCTGATGAAATGAAATTATTCAATACATCAGCAGTAGATTGGAAATGAGAATACTTTTGCGCCTGTCCCGCGAAAGTACTTAGGCTGCGGCAACATTTAGTATGACAAGGGACTTTCGATAAAGGCTGTAATGTTGAAGACTTTAATTGCGCACTCGCGATGCTTAGATTTCCGCGTATGAGCTGCGACTTTACAGTTTACGCTTTTGCAATTTTCGATTTAGCAGTGCTTGAATTTACGATTGATCATTTTATTGTACAAGGTTCAACTGCGATTAGAGCTATTAAAGCCATGTAAATCTGAACTGCGCACGCGTTGTTGCAAGGTAACGTTCGCTTTCGACATCAGAAGAGCAGAATATATGCCAACAGCCGATGATACACCATGCGCGGAATGTCCGACAATTAAATCTCACGGCTTCTCCTTACCGTTGACACCGAGTACTTGAGAATAAGCGCGACGTCGATTACGAAACGATAAAGCGCGGCAATAGACAGTAGGTGAGGAGAAACAAGCCGCGTCTGCTTGAACGTAGGAAGCAGGTAAGGCATCGGAAAACATCGAAGATAACACGCTCGCGGGCACGTGACAAGACTGACACGTAAATAATTTACCTCCTAATGACGCTGTCGACTTCTTGCGGGATAATACTCGGGACGATAAGAAGTCGGCGCGCGAGAGCAAAGTTCCGTTTGCTATTGAAACACGAGTACTTTTTCTCCTAGACACTATCGGGCCAATGTAGAAGCGTCATTTATGGCACGGCTGATTTGGCAAAGCAAACCTGATAATAGAAGTATCGTCGAGAGACAGTCTCAGGGACAATTACGAACGGTTGCTATATGAATCTATTTTGTTCCGGTGACATGGCAAAGAGAAGCATCGAAAATTCTTACTCTTGTCAGGTTATGTTGCGCCTCTGAAAGTAAATATTCCTATAATGGTGCTGTTATACAAATAAACCTTTCTTCGGATTCAAGAAGTACTGGTTGAGATTATTTAAAAAATAATGCATATCGTTAAATTATCTTCGTAATTCGTTATGGCACTTTTCCGTACAGATTTAATCAGATTTAATAAACAGTGTAGGTATTCGTGATAAAGAAATATTTCCTAAGACACGTATCGTCGAATGACAATCTCAGGGACGATTACGAACCGCCGCCGTTCGTATCTATTTTATTCCGACAACATGTGGCAATTATCCTCTGCACGCTCTCGCGCATAGAATTACGCGACTAGACGGTCAACGAATGCCCGACATACCGCCCGGACGCATATGTTTCAAGAATACCGATCGGAGTATTGCGCGTCAAACGGAAGGCTGCGATTGTTCCAACCGCGAGAGTAACGTTCAATGCCGACGCGAGTAAAAAGTTTGCTTTGTTCTCGAGACATGCAGCTAATTGCGATAGGCGACGGCAGACACGCTGAATTAGAGATTATCTGTAGAAGCATGCGAACGGTCTGTTACGCTCGTCAAGTCCGTGCCCACTCGATTCAGCAGTCTCGAGTCGCGAGAAAATTCTTTGCAGAAGACTTCGGACGCTTCACGAATCGGGCGTCACGATGAGCTCAGCTCGCATGTAGACTGACATTAATCGTATAATTGGAGTCGCCGGTAGTGGTATAGTGGGCGGATTGTGAGTGTGAAAGGGTCTGGGCATGTACGGCACTGAATGCTGGGATCCAGCGATACTCAACTTATGTGACGAAGAGTTCTATTAAATGCCGGTGATTGAAAACTAACAAACGGCGGCAATGTTAAAGCTTTGTAAACACGAAACAGTAATGTACTGTGAAGCTGGGAGTATTTTAACGTCAAAGAGGGGTGGGCCGGAAAAAGTTTGCCGGTAAAGTGCATTTTCTGTGGTGTCCTAGAGTGTTTGGAAGTCAACAGGGAACAGACAGGCAGGCATGCTGTTATATATGTACCGCATAACTACACGGCGCAAAATTGGAAAGTTATTTCCCGATTTTAGATTCAAACGTTCATACAAAATGTTACCTCGGATGATGGATAGTAATCATTTGGAACGATCCACCTTTTTATCCCAAAATATGTCGAGTTGACAAATAAAGTCCGTATTTCAACCGTAAATTGTGTATCATTTCAAACATTTTAAAAATATTTTAAAAACTGTACGCAAAGTAATAATGCTACGAAAAATTACACTAAAAGTACTGCTTGATGTAAAGGACAAACGCGGTGGTCTAATTTCAAAAGCGTTTCTTTATAACTTTGTACGCGATGCATTAGTTCCAGCGGGTCGGAGAAACCAAATAAACGTATCTGGGTGACAAAATCAAATGAGAAATAGAGGATGCGGGTGCAGAACATTGTTGCCGTTGACCTGCGGTGATTCAAAGGGATCAACTCAATCATGTGTATAGCAATATAGTAATTACTATTCCCCCAAAGATGTTCTGTTGAAGATCTGGCACTGTACAAAAATAAAAGGGTTCGAACATCGGCTGAATTAATACCGCAGGACCCGCTTCCCGAATTCTATGTGGGTCGACGCAAAACATTACTATGCGTTATCTTGTCAATCATGATAAGCGATTAATTGGACCTAATCATTCTTTTGAAGAAAATATTCATTTTGTAAGATTGCTTACTCTACAGAATTTGCACAACTGGCACCGGCCAGGTTCAATTCGCTCAATGAATCCTCTTTCTTATCAGATTCGCAAACGTTATAGTGCTGTTCGGTACTGTACGGCAGACATTTCGCAAACGTTAGAGTTACAGTACTGTAACGTCTGCGAAACATTGGTAATCTGCTGAGAAAAGACGCGGCAACCCTTCAGAATCCAGCAGTTTCATAGACGTTCTAGTACTGCACAGACAGTGTAAATCTGTATAGTGCTGTGATGTTTGCGAAATGTCAGCAATCTGTTGAAAAAAGATGCAGAACCATCCGGAATTTAGTAGATTCGTAGACGTTACAGTACTGTACAATACCATAAAGCAAACGTTTCGCAGACGTGACAATACTCTACAGACTTACTGTACTGTAACGCCTGCGAAACATTGGTAATCTGCTGAGAAAAGACGCGACAACCCTTCAGAATCCAGCAGTTTCATGGACGTTCTAGTACTCCACAGACAGTGTAAATCTGTATAGTGCTGTAATGTTTGCAAAATGTCAGCAATCTGTTGAAAAAAGATGCGGAACCAACCGGAATTTAGTAGATTCGTAGACGTTACAGCACTGTACAATACCATAGAGCAAACGTTTCGCAGACGTGACAATACTCTACAGACTTACTGTACTGTAACGCCTGCGAAACATCGGCAATCTTCTAAAAA
Source organism: Cryptocheilus praepositus (assembly GCA_033815515.1). Taxonomy (NCBI): domain Eukaryota; kingdom Metazoa; phylum Arthropoda; class Insecta; order Hymenoptera; family Pompilidae; genus Cryptocheilus; species Cryptocheilus praepositus. The sequence goes on from JAWWQZ010000314.1 coordinate 968,402, forward strand.
AAGACCCGGCAACCATCCGGAATTAAACAATTTGAACCACCGTCGTCAATAGCTTAAATATATAATTGTAGGATTTTTGATTGGAATGATATATTAAACGGTTTTAAACACAAAAGTAATGGTTATAATGTTTCTCGCACTGCACTCTATATTAAACGCTAATAAAGGTTCGCTCAAAACTCGCTAAATACATTCGCTGATAATCTCTAAATATTCGCTAAGATGCACACACTGTTACGCTTGAAGGTTTCGCAAAGACTCACTTATTTTAATATCGCGTTCAACACTTTTATACTGCTTGGTTTCTAGAACATTCCTAATAACAAATATAGATACATGCATTCTTTCTCACTCTCTCACTCTCGCTTTCTCTCTCTCATACGCACACTTTCTCATTACTCGTTCATACAAAATCTCACATCCTACATAATGTTAACTACCTCTAAAACGTGCCGTGCCATTCGCGCGTGTTCGAAGCATCGACTGAGAAACGCTGCATAGGGTGTCAGTACAAGGCAAGTATGGGGCAAGAAAGGGGCAAGAACGAGGGAAAGAACACGGCAAAGAAGGCCGCAGGAACGAACGACTGCACTCGTGCACTCGTGCAAAAGCGGACGAACGAAGGAACGAAGGAACGAAGGAATGGTGCTGCCACTCTCTGCGGGTTCCAGCAATGTTCTGGCTCTTCTTCCGCTTCTCGGGAAAAGTGACTCCTCCGCCGGCGTTGGGTGCCGTTGGCTGCCGTTGCACCGCAAAAGCGGCGCACCAGCAGAGAGCTACTACTCCAGCCGGAGAACGCGAACCCCGCCGAGTAGTGTGTAAAAGGCGAGGTTCATTCATGCGCCGCCGGGCGAGTAGGTGGGGTGGGTGGGTATTGATCGCTGAGCGTATATCGCGTGTATGCCGGTGCATTGCACCCGCTCACTTCGTCCTAGAAATTTTTACCCCAAACTGCGCCTTTCCGACGTCCGATGCCTCCCACGATTCTTCGCCCCCGACGCCCACTACCCGCACAACTTTGCTTTTTCTCACTTCCGTGCGCCCGCTTCTTTGTCTCTCTTTAAGCAACACCCTCCCGCGTCTTAGGGGTTGTTTCTTCTTCGCCGTACTTCAGCGCGTTCCGCTCTTTTCAACTTCCCCGTTACGTTCCCTTGCGTGCACTGTATTATGCGCTTGTCCCTTTCTTTCCATTTTTTCGATGTTCTTCAATTGTTTCTACTTTTTTCAATATTCTGCTTTCCGAACTCGGCTTTTTTGAGCGGGCGCTTTCTCTTTGGCCAACAGCTGGCGATGTTTCTTTTTTGCCCGCGTCTTAGGGGTTGTTTCTTGCTTCGCCGAACGTCAGCGCGTTCTGCTGTTTTCAGCTTCCCCGTTAGGTTCCCTTGCGTGCTTTCGTTTATGCGCTTATCCCTTTGTCTCCCGTCACTTTGCGCGGGGCTTTTTTCAATTTTGTGCTTTGCAATCGCGGCTTTTGCGCCCGCCCGCGCGCGCTCTCTGTCTCGCTGGTGGTGATTTTTTGCAGCGACGCACGCCCACGCTTTTTGCAACCCTTCTGTGGCCGGCGTTATGCGGGCGAGCGGCGAGCAGGTCAGTTTTACGGCGCCCCGAAGTGTGCACGTAAGCGGGGTGGCTGTAGCGTGAAGAGAAAAACTTCCTTGCGCCCACGCTCTTTTTCAACGTGTCTTGGTTACCGTAAAATCAGCGAATTCATTACCTAAACGCCTTAGCAAATGAATTCTGGCCGCGAAAGCCTTAACATTTTGACGGTCGCTGTCACGGTGATGCGACTTTGGTGGTCAGCAGTTGATTGTCGGCGTCACGTGGACGTGATTTCGCTTTACCGAGAATAGTCCGCATGTGATAGTAAGAGCATGCCGGCGATTGGCAAAACGTTGAACATTCGACACTTTGACGGTCGGTGTCAGATTTCGGCAATTTTCATTTGCCTATAATAAATAAGTCTGCGACGGCACACGCTGGTAAATCGGCGCCGCGGTATTTGGGTGCTGTTCGGTGAAAAGTACGGCCATTAACGTCATAAGGAGAAAAACTCACGTTCTTCGTCTTGAAGCCGACCACTCGCCATTATATGTTGGTTTCGCCCGACCCTCCGTTCCGACACGAAAATAATATATTCCGTCGTCATTCGCCGCATCGCCCCACAGTTTCAATTCCTCTCCTCACCGGATTTTTCGCCATTTGCCGCAATCGATATGACAAAAGTTCCCGCGATACTCTTGACAAGAAGCGTTACTCCTCGACTTTCGACGTCGCGCAGATGGATATTGCTCGAAGCGTTGCTGGCATGGAACCTATTTTTTCCTCCCGTGGAGCTTTTGTCAGACGGCTGCCTACGTTTCTCTCATCCCTTGCTCCGACTCATTCTGTGCCGGCAACTCGCGAGTTCCGATTGCGCGCTGCTTCATGGCGAAGTTGGAAGCGGACGAAGTTCGTTTTGGCCCGGTTGCCCGGAACGAGAGTCGTCGCGAGGCAAGCGTAATGAATTTGCCGCGAATATAGGCCAGGATGATAGGCGCCGATCGTACTCTTCCCTATACCCAGTGACGGAACTAATCCGGTGACATATTCAATGAGACCAATGCGTACGCATCTCGAAGGATCGTATTACAGATGCAAAGAGGTATTGAAACGGAAAGTCCTTAGCATTATGACTTGTTTGTGAATATCAGCCAGCATGAAATTATTGAGATTTCTTGGGTTCCTTTAGGAGCCAAGAAATATTTCTGCTGGAATCCAATTCAAACAATAACGTCACCGACACACCGACTTCAATGAACACGACATGTAATTATTATACACGATCGCTATAAACCAGCTCACATGACGAATGTGGGTAGTTGGTAATGAACGCAAAGGAAATCGTGGTATTAAAGCAATCTCTACCGATGATTTATATCCCACAAACACGTAGCCAATCAATATGGTACGTTATTATGATACTAGAATTATTTTATCGTTTCCCCATTCAAGTTTATTCCTTCGATCAGCACAGAAATCTAATGCCGAAACGCGAAGTTGTAGTTTCAAACAGATTATTCGACCGTTTACGGCAAACTAAATGCGATATCCAGCAAGCCAATTTGTTGATTTCCATCTTTAATACGCAGGCCAGAAAAATAGATTGCAGCGTGACTGTCGATTCGAAGCTAACGGTAGCAGAACAATCGACACCAGTCTCAATCCCATCACTACCTACCTACACCGATGCAAGCCAATTCGGTCGAAGATCAAAGCGGGGCCGTTTCGCTTAAAAAGGCTCCGAAAGTGCACTCGTCCCCGATAGCAGTTAGCCGAGATTTTTTCCACCGGACAGTTCCGCGAACTATTTTTACACCGTCGGCCTAGTAATTATTTCGAGTATTTGCGGTGGCCCCTCGAAACTTAATCTAAAGCGATGGGCCATGATATTACCGGTTATGTTGGCCACGGAATATATGAACATCGTAACGCGCATACTCGGCATTATGCAAACTCAGTAATATGTAGAAGGTATATTATATGATATTAATAGTGGAGTACATGGAAAACGTGGCGTGTTGGCAATATACGTTCGAAAGGCGAAACCGGTGTGACGTGGAAATAAGCGAAAAAGAAGTTTATATATTATTTTACGATGCCGCGTCGCACTCGTTTTATTCAGCTTAATTTTACATTCCTGTAACGTACCGTCATACGACCCGCGTTGACATTTACGTTCCTCCGTAAAGTCCCTTGCCAATAAGTTCAGGTATTAATATGCAATGTGTCTGTCCAATCTGCACTGGCCATTCAACTTTATATCAATTTTATGTTAATAATGCTTGCCTATCCTGATTGAACGGTTTTATTTGATCCTGTACGTGTTCTACATGTTTCGAACCCTACGGGGTTTTCGCGAAAATGTTTGCAAAACGTCCATAATGCTACTGAAGAAAATCGAATCTGCAACGTTAAATTTGACTCCAAATATTATCAACACACGAACGTAAAATCCTTTCTTCCTTTAAAAATGATTAACGTCACCGAAAAGGCTGAATTTCAACCAACATTCCGTCCACATTACAAAGGCATGCGAGCTAGCAGATAAATTGATTAAACAACGGAGTATCGATAGCCGCGATCTCGAGACATTCTCACGGCATTCTCAAAAAATATCTCGCTTTCCCAGAAGCCACCACGGCAAGGACCGATATCTCAAGAATGAAGTCGTCGGTCCGTTCTAGCTCCGAAAAGGAGAGCAGTTTATCGGCGGCGAGGCGATTAAGGACGAAGTCAGGAATCACGTAACACGACCCGGTCGAGTGACTCTGCCCTTCGCACTCCAATTGCTGCCAGGCACTGCTGCAATCCGTCGTGCATTACATCACGGCATCCACACCCAATCTCCATATACGCCGAACGTAATGGATCGCGCCGCCGACAATAAATATACCGGCGGACATACTTTTCGCACTCGCCCGCCGGACGTTTTCTCTCCTCGTCGCCTTGCCAGGCACGAGAGGAAAAAAATGGCGAAAAAAACGAACACGCACACGCCAGCCTCGATCCGCGCTTTTCACCGGGAAGCCGTTCCGTCAAATCGCCCGTCGAGCGATATTCCCGCGTGTAATCCTTATCGCGTTACGCAACGAGGCGATCACGAAAGAAAACACACGCTTACGTGCGCCGAGAGCCGAGGAAATTTATCGCCAGACGAAAGAGACGGAGACCGCGTGTACGCCGGGAGAAAAAGCAAGAGTTTCGACACGCGCGCGATGTGAGAGAATCCTATCGGACCAGTCATTCCGATGCGTGGACATAATTGTCGGTGCCAAATGTTGGCGGTCCAATTTATGAAATAATCGGTAACGTTATTGCACATTGCGACAAAACTCGGTCGGCGCCAAACCGCTTGGCCTGTCGGTCGTGTCCTTAATTAGATCCATTATATTAATCAAGTCTTAAATTAGTTTTTTTACATGTTTCGTTACACTGTGAGTTATCCGTCGAACATATAACGTAGATAACGAATTATGCCTTATTTTGGCTGATTCATATTATCTTACACCCTGCTCTCGGGGGGTGTCTCAATATGAGTATATTAAATCTTATGCTGTTGGTAAAAATTGAAAAAAAAATTCTTCCTCTCTTCAAAGTGCTAATATGCAGGGTGTTTCGGAAATCACAGTGCAATCGGCTTATAAAACTGAGTCGAAAATATGGAATAATTTTTCTTCATGAGGCTTAATTTAAAAAAAAAAAATGTGTTTTCATCCTCGTTTTGAAATTTTGCTTAAGGGCCGAACGCCGGCCAATCTTATAATTCTTTCCCGGACGCAGACAGTGTGATTGCAAAGGACGCCGCGCAGTAAGTGGCGAGTGTTATTAATTTCAAATGAATTCCTGTAAACCAAAATAAGGCGCAACACGTTATTTACTCTATATGTTCTGTTATAGTTAAATAAAGTTCTCGTTACACCGTTAACACTTTGACTGCCAAGCGTATTTTACTATATTGGAACGGCGATGCTATCAAATAATACAGCGTTCGATTGAATTATGCAAAATGTAAATAATTTGCAGGCATTGAAAACCAAAGGATCGCATCACTATTCTAATAATAACTGCATTTATAAAATAATAATTGCTACTCATTGCGAATATTTTGGATTTTCAGTAAAATCTCTTGCGCCGGTCACCGGTGACCATCATGGCAGTCAAAGTGTTAAAAAGCGTCTATCATTGGCTGTACCGTGTCTGACAAATCCAAAGGAGCGAAGCCTTGGCGTGTAAGAGCGATCGTTATCCAACGTGCTTATGCGAGAGGAGGAAAAACGTTCGCCTGGACGACGGGCGAATTACGAGTGGCCTGCGAGGAGTGAAGATAGAAACAGTCGCCTGGGAAAAGTGCGCGCTCGGCACATTTTCAGCGGGGGCGGAGGTCGTTGCCGGTGGAAAGCTCGTCGACGAGCATCTAACAATCATTTGTTCCGTGTCATAAACACGGCGCGTAAAAGGGATCGGGTGAAAATGCTTTGCGCGTGTGTGTGTGCGCTTATCAGGGCGGAGGGGAGAGAAAGTGGCGGACGAACCGATGTAGAGACGTATCGACGTCGATGGCTTTCGTATATAGGGTGGGCCGCAGTCGGAGCCACTTCGGTAACTACATAAATATTAACTCTGGTAATGGATGCCCAAGAAAGGCCTTTAACGCGTTATTCGATTTCATAACGCGCGCGGCCTTAAAACTTTTAATCACCGTTGCGTTCCTGGATGAAAGAAATTTTCCGCTCTACTCGAACACATTGACGTTGCACCGTGTCCGGTGACTTTAAATTTATTTTAATGATTAAGAAATGTAAAGCGAATTTTTCGTTGAAAATTCTTAACTGCAGAATTTTATTACTAGAGGTACCAACTGTTCAGGAGTCTACGAAAAGTATGTGTTTCCCAGTGGCACAAAAACATATCAAGAGTTACAGTAATAAAATTCTATAGCCAAATATTTCCAAGCAAAAAATGACTTGATATTTCTTAGTTATTTAGGTAAATGAAAATAAGGTTGATATTAAACACATCGTCGAAGAGTGACTTGAATAACACAAAAAGCTCCTCCCACGTAACACCGATTAATAAACTCTTCTCTTATCGAGCCGAAAACCATAAAAACCGCAACACGTGCAAAATGCAAATGACGCGTTACGCGACCCCCGTTTGCATAATGCAAATTTCGCTTCAATCAATGCTTACCGGGCTATCCAGGTGGCACCGGTTGCGTAGGTCACCCTGTGCATTACATACCGCACGTACGCAAGTATGCAAGTATATACGCGGCTGTATTTGAACACAGCATATACGGACGGTATATATCGCTACCTAAATATCGTCGTATGTGGGGTTATTGGATTTCCACGAGTAACTCCGGCATTCTATAGCCAGGAGACGCCTCGTGAGTGTTACACACTCCCCTTGTACATCGCGAATCGCGATTGTCGATCGGCGATTCCCCAGGCGTAGGAGGCAGGATGCACGATATTAGTCACGAATCGCTTTGCCAGCCCCGATTTACGGCGAGACAGAATCGGCACACGCCGGGATAAATGGAGTGCCTTTTCCGCGTGTGTTTATCTTGCGCTAACTGACGGAGAAAAAGTGCCGGTGGAAATAGAGTCGGCGGGGCAAATGAAAATAAAGGTGCGCGCATTAAATCGTTCGCAATTAGGCAAGAACCGCTGAAAGAAATATCGCGGGTGATGCGTGGTAGATTTTTCGGGACTAAGAGTTGCGGGGGTTTAGTTTAGAGTTTACTTTGGAGCACGCGGCCACGCATGTGGACGTTCGGTTTCTTTCATTTAATTTCTTCAAATTATCATTTTTTCCAGTGATAAAGAGAAAGAGAAAGAAAAACGAAAATCGTACTGTATGGCCGCACTGATAATATTTGCCTCTACCATTCAGTTGAAAGTATGAAATTATCTTTACAAAAAAATCGATTTTGAACAGATTAAGAAGATCGCCATCGAAAAATCTCGCTTCGCCGCAACCCCGTTAAGTCAACATCTGCCGTGTCATGGAAACAAACATCCCTACACGCTCCGCGACCAAGCATACTTTTAATCGCCTTCGTTTACCCATGCAAATGACGACAGCCCGCTTATACGCCAATCGCCGTAAGCACAGCAATCAAAAGGACGAAACACCGCTCTCCCATCAATGCCGACAACCGTCAAAGGACCTGCACGTCAATCATCGCCTCGCGAAAACATTGCCGAAAATGTTCGCCAGCCCTCGCCCCACAGGCCGGCGTCATTATCCTGATAAAAGATTTGAAACATCGGCGACTATCAATTCGCTTTGTTACCGGCGACAATAGAACCGTCCGTCTGCGCCTCGGGGAGATATTTTACGGAGATCCGTCCGATTAGCCGGAAAAGCGAGTCTCGGAGTCGCGCGTCCCTGATCATTAAAAGAGCAACGGACGGACGCGCTAAGGTCCATTAAGCTCGTTTCCACCTTTGTTCTCGCGACCTACGCGTGCATGCAGATGCACGCCGGAGTCAATTAACGGGGCCGATTTTCTTCCTTTCTTCATCGTCAGGTGCAGCCGGTCACGTACGACTTTCTCTCTCGCTAATCAGTCGGAGTCGGCGAGGCGCGAGGAATTCGACTTGTTAGCGCCCACTTAGCGACTTGACACCCAACACTCTACAACCCCGTGCGCGCGCGCGGACGACAAAAGCGCAGGGAAGAGAAAGTCGCGAGACGGCAAGGGGCGCCGGGCGAAAAATCCGATAAATAAGGCTCGGCAGACAATTCCTTGTCGCCGGTAACGCGACACCGAATGAAATCGCATTACTTCGGCAGAGTCGATTGGCTTCGGGGCGTTTTTCTAGGGGGCGGATTTCAATGGCTCGCGGTAAACGAAGTACGCCGAGTTCCGGCGGATTGTCAATTTGCCCCGCGGCGGACAGCGTCTTCTGTCTTTCAAGTTGACGAAGTTCCCCAGGCCGCGTGGACCGCGGCGGAGGCCTGTTGCCGGATGGAACGCGCGTGACCTGCCGGGGGTTCACTAAATGTTACAGTTTTATCGATCAACCCGTAGAAGCCAATTAAAAAAATAAATCAAATTAAACAAAAAATACAATTTTATCAAATATTTTTCAGGAATATGGAATAAAACAAATCGACGCAGAAAAATGTAATTTTTTCCAAAAATTTGTGTAAAATACGGAATAGAAGAAATCTATATAGAAGGAATGAAATGGTATCAAAAATATTTTTTTAAATTTGATACGGAATAAAACTATGTACAAAAAAAATGTTAAAAAAATATGAAATAAAATAAAACTGTGTTCAAAGAAGCGACGAGGACTCGGTCGATAAAGCACTGGCTTCCGGATGTATGCCGCATTTGGATCCAACATTGTGCTAATTTTGGAAGTTGGCCATTTTTAGATGCGCAAGTGGAAGAGAGGGTGTAACTCAGCAAATGATACTTTTGAGAGACGGAGACGAATAACTTATGATATAAACTTGACGCTAAGTAGTTCCTAAACTGACAAGCAGCGAGATGAATGTCCATGAATCTTAGTAACAATCTTGTTTGAACTTCCCGCATATAACAAGAAGCAGGTGTGCGTACTTGCGACATGTGGGGTCGTTTAAAATACATAGTGTCCTCAACTCCAGTTCAAGATCCTCGAACCAACACGCAGAAGTAGCAGACGACGTAATCAGAAATGAACTGGGTGTGTTCAAACGCATGATACCAAGTCAATGATGCATCATATTGATACGTGGATATTTAGCGATGGAGGGCAATCTCAACATTCACTATGAACTAACCTTACCATAAAAAAATGCATTTTCAGACGAAAATAATTTTAAGTTGGTATTTGCTAAACGGTTTTTTTTTTTAAATGTATCTAATGTGCTTTTAATTTTGCTGATGTCCGCATTTTTAGCATGAAGATGCCAATGGAGGCCTATATTATCATTTACTATGATATTACGATCAAACAAAATTGTATCTTGAGAACAAAATAATTACAAAATCGATATTTGCTAAAACATCAGAAGTATCAAAGATGCTTTGAAAACCTAGACACCGGAACTCTATGCGCCTCTTATCATGCGAACCTATCTGCTTTATAAAACATAGCCGCGGAAACGGACGAGTCTTTGTCGAAAGAAAGAACGTGTGAGCAGATAGACGTCGTTGTCGGCGATTTCACAGGAAGTGTCCGTAGCCAAAGTACACGGCAATTAAACACTCGCAAACATTCTATGCTTCTCTACGCGCGTTGCGAAAAATTTGTTTCCCAAACTGTCAACTGTTGAGTCGCTCGCCCGGTTTTGCCGTTGAATATTTCGCTCAGCCGTGCGGTACGTGTCGAGATCGCTCGAGACGGTCAATTTTAATTTCAATTTAAGTTAATTCAAGCCCTTAATATGAATCAGAGCGATTGAATTAAATTGAACTTTTAATGAGACGGTGAGTAATGTTATTGCTGCGCATAGGCGAGATGGTAATATTATATGCCGCACGTTCTCCTCATTCTCGCTCGTTCGCGTTCTATCCTCAATGTCGTAAGACTAAAGGAAAATATTATTTCACCGAAGCCCGTCGGCACTTTCCTGCGGAAAAGTGATACGTCGCCCAGTTTACTCGCGCTCGTGTAATAAAACGGGAGGGAGCAGGAAACAATTTAGCCGAGGATTTTCAATGGCAAAACGTCGGTTTCCTGCGCATCACGACTATTCTTACAGGAATCAGCATATTTCTCCAATAACAGTAACCGACAAACTCCGAGAACTATGACAGTTGCAAATTTTCTGCGTTTTCCACCTCTACTCCCCAAATTTCACTTTCGCAAAATTCCAACTTCGTGCTAGACGTCGACAAATTGCGAATACCGTGGCACTTGAAAAGTTTCGACGTATTCTACCTCTACTACCGAACTCTACTTGTAATCGGCAAATTCCGAATAATGTCATACTTGCAAATTTTCTACGTTTACCACTTCTACTACTCAAACTCCACTTGCGCGAAATTTCAACACCCATCCAGACATCGGCAACTTCCGAATACCGCGATTCCTGACATTTTCCTACGTTTTCCACCTCTACCGGTGAAACTCCACTTTCGGAAAATGTCAACTTCCACCCAGCCGTCGGCAAGTTCCGAACATCGCGATACCTGCAATTTTTCAACGTTCAACTACTCCCCGAAACTCCAGCTTCACAAAACGCCAACGTCCACCGAGCCATCTAAAAATGGTAAAACGTGCGCAATACCGCTCTATCCACGGCGCGCACTCCCAGCCCCCGAAACTTTGATGCCTTTGACCACGGCCGCCCGTAAATTTTCTGACCCCATTTCGGCGTGCGCCCGAGCACTTAAACTGTGAGCAGAAAAACAAGATACCCGGAAGACAGGGTAACAAGGTAAAATAACAGGGTAGACTGTTCGAACGAAAGCGTGAATCATTTGTTCCGCGTATCCGAAAGCCGGGGCTGGCCTTCTCCCCTGCGCCAGGACGATACGAAACGATACGAAACGACACGCACGAGCAGTTTTCGAGGCCCGATCCGTGCGTAGGCGAGCGCACCCCCGCCCCGGGCGACGGCCCGATCGATATTTTCGTTCGAACACATCGCGACTCGATAAGGGCCACGTCCTGGCCGCTAACACGAAATTAATGGCCTCGGAGAGTTGCCGGGCGCAGCTGCACTGCAGGAAAAACGATTCCTGACCGTGACGCGTTTCGTTGGCCCGCTCATTCTGGAGGGGCAGACCTAAGTTCGGCCCGGGTGTTTAAACATTAACGCGCTCACTTTCATGGGGGTCGCGGATGATCGAGGGTGTCGAGCGCGGCGGACGCTCGAAATTTTCCTGCGGCTGGAGCATTAGCGCGGGCTCACTGAATTTCGGGAATGCGATGTTGTGTGGAGCGGTGGCAATGCTTTGTTTCGGCGCCGATGAAGCTTCGGTGGATTAGGTGCTATTGCCGAATTTTCAGCTGTTGTCGCCGGAGGAGTTGAATGTGCGGAATGTGTACAGAGCGAAATTTGTGAAGGCGGTTATAGCAGGAATGATGGAAAATTGTTAACACTTTGACTGCCATGATGGTAACCGGTGACCGACGCAAGAGATTTTACTGAAGATCCAAAATATTCGCAATGGGTAGCAATTGTTATTTTATAAATGCAGTTGTTATTAGAATAGTGATGCGATCCTTTGGTCTCCAATTTCTACACATTATTTACATTTTGCATAATTCAGTCGAACGTTGTAGTATTTAATAGCATCGCCGTTCTAATACAGCAAAATACGCGTGGCAGTCAACGTGTTAAAGCGGTTGCAACAAAAATTATTGCAGAATGTTGCAGCGCTAGTACGAAAAAAGATGGCAAAGTGTTAAAGCGCTTGTATGCAATAAACAAGAAAACTTTCTCATTTTAAAGGGCATACGTTTATAATAGTTTAACGGGCAGGATACGAAAAAATGATTAAATGGACATGTTGGCGGGATAACGCCTCCGAAAAAATGTTCTTCGCAAGACTAAAGGCGTGTCATTTCAATTATGCGGAGAATTAATAAGCGACTCGTTTCGTGACTCGAAGTCGTGAATAATGTGCGTTGACTATTTTATCGAGTCTGATATATCTTTCACCGCTTCGAGTATACGGACTCTCATACCTACGTGGTTTTGTATTTTCTGCGAAATTAATCGCGCCGTTCAGTTTTATCGGGCAATTAATAGGCGCGCGTTTCCGAGAGGCAGGTATAAATAATGCAGAATATTTCAATGCACCGACTAAATAACAAAATGTTCAAAGGTTAAAGGAGTTTGTAAGTCGAAGCTGCATGCGCATGCCCGAGCTTTCCTAACAATTTTACGTTATTCCCGACGAATATATCCTGCTTACTACCGTAACATCGTAATCGAAATCAGTTAAGTACATGAACTCCGCATTTATCGCGTTCTAGGTAGAAAACCTAAGAATAAATGTGATACCCTATCTTATTCTGACAATGCTAATTCATTTGACGTATCCAGTCAATTAATCTGTTTGAAACTACTTTGTTAAAAGATCTTAACGTTTTGGCACTAAATGCCGAATCAAAGGATTATATTTTCTATAGTAATTACAAATTAAGAATTTTCTCGAACTATGTGTAGCATCCAAAATGTTAAACTGATGACAAGAAAAAACAAAGATGTGCAAATTATATGACAAGGATCAATGACCCGTAGTATTCTATATTGTAAAAATTATAATTTTTAATTGATGGATAAAGTTTAATACTACAATGATCCTTTATGATATTATCCTCCTATTGCATATATACATAATTTCTGTAGGATACTGAATTATTCTGTAATTGCAGTTCCGTATTAAGGCGCGTTATATTAAGACGTTTGTAAAATGACTTTATTCTATTATATGTAAATGTTCAAATTATCAATAAGTGTTAATATGTAAAACCATTGATATAGTGCAAACCCCTAACAGTTTCAAATAGACTAATTGGCCGAATACGCAAAATAATTTTGCAATATCACGGAAGAATAAAATACTGCTGATACAAAATGGCCATCGAAGTGGTGAGAATCGTGCGTGAGAACATTCAAGTAATTTGGAAAAACTAACGTCGGAAGGTGGAAATTCCATGAGCGACCGAGTTCGTACGTAATTACCGCGAATTCCGTGCATCGTTGACGGACCTCTCGAAAATGGAAATAATCGATGGTAATCAACGAGCGTATCGAACGTCCTCGTAATATGTTCGGCGACATTATTCATCCACCGCCGCCGCAGCCGCCTCCATCGTCTCTGTGTAGGCATGTATATTACGCCTGCTAATCACAATTAATTGCGAGACCGTTGGGGCTACCAGCGGCTACGGCCGATTATTACGAGATTCCATTACGATCATTGTTATCGCATTATCCTCTTTCACGAAATGATGTGCAATATCGGCCTTATTGTTAGTGGGACAGGCCTGTGGGTTTATGACGGTCGTCTGTTAAAACCTGGCACGATGCGCTTATTACACAACTGCGCGTAACTAGACTTTAACGTACGTGTCTTACTGTCGAATTATGTTTACTGCCAATTACGCTCGATCATGCGTGAGTCACGTATGTAATTAACCGTTGATAGGGGAATCACGATAAATAATGCCAGAAAGTACAATTTTCAGGTACAACGCAACGTAAACGAAACAGATTAATTTTCCTTCTCAAAGTATCGTGACCCAATACACATATAATCACGTATTTGACAAATACTTATTTCTTCACAGTCTGTTATCATCCCTACAAATACTGTTTTATGCGAAAAGATGTGGACTAAAGAATTTGCACTATTTTTCACTATAACCTTCGGCCTCGCTTGAACTAAGAATTCGAAGCGTCCCTGAAATAAACTCTTCGAAACCAGCGATGAAATTAGAGTACGCTCTTTATGACTCTTTTCTGAACGGATAAATGGAAGGCCGTTTCGCGCGGTTTTATTGGTAAACCGGTATGCGAGCTATACATACGAAAATACGACGGCCAGATATAATTGCGCGCGGATGGCACGAGGAGTCGATATTGCATTCCCGTCGCGTAATGTCGATGCGCGAGAAAGAATCTCTCGCCGCCCGATGTACCTGTTAATTAACCGCGTTTGTCTTACGTGCGGCTCCTTCGGGCCGTACGTGTCACTGGGTCACGTCGGTGTTCAAGGATGAAACATGCGCCGGGGTCCTCGACGCGCAGGCAACGATTTAAGCGACGGTAAATGTGCCGACTTTCATCGACGTAAACTTTCAGATAATGCCGCGCTCCGGAAATAGCGGTCTCGAATTTTTCGAGCCAGAACCTTCGCTACGTTTAAATCCGCTTTCCGATAGGACGGGCATGCGACCAAAGCGGAAGGGTACCTCATTTTTCTATAAGCAGGTCGCACGATATTTCTGAAAGCTCGCCGAAGCACGCGGAAAATCGTTTCGAATATGCATTTTTCTGTTGTTTTGCGTGTCATCCGGAAATGTACTCTAGATAGTTGCCGTGGTGGATTTCCCTGTATCGTACGTCCTGAAGGGACTAACGATCCATTCACCTCTGCCTCGTTAGAGTTCTAAGTATCGACAGGCCTGTGTCACGACTCCTAAACACATGTCAAAAACAAATGACTGTGGCAGTCAAACTATTACCCATGTCTGTTCTGACGTAGTCAAACTAACACCTTTGTGCTTTGGGATTTCTTATAATCTCCTATTGGTGAGAGTAGTAAGAAAGGGTTCCAAGCCATCAAATTTCTCTCCATTACAAAAAAAATTAAACGTATTTTATGTCGTATTGAATTCGCGCGTGGGCGGTCGTGCCACAAAAATTTAACTTTGGAAAAATGATCAGTCGTAACTTGACAATAGCTCTCTGTTAAGAAATAATCGTGATGACTGGCTGAATGACGTGCGTAAACCGCACAGAAGCCATTGCCGCGGTATCCGTTCATATAGTCATCGTTCAAAAGTGAAAGTAAGACCGCATCAAAGAAGCACATAAAACTAGCAGCGATTGCAGGCGGACACGCGACTCTCATTGTCCTTACGATTACGTCTAAAAATACAAGGCCGACTCTTTCGAGCACATCGAACGATGCTCGGAAGACATGGCGCATGATGTGCCAGATTCACTAGGAATGGCATAGAGGTGAGCGTCTCAAGTTTACAATCTATACGATCTGTACTCGATAGCACAGAGGAAATAAGTTTAGAGTCGTACACGGCAAAAATATATCGAGCGCTCGCGTTTATGCTACTATCGGTCATGCTGAAATAGATGCTCACAAAATGGTGGCACGCCATGTAGCTGTGCACTGCATAAATTTACTTGTGACGTCCCCGGAACTTCCGAATATATATGTCATCGGCGATACGTAAAATTCCGAGATTATGCAGAGTAACGAGAATTTACGCCCAATGCATAAATTCGCCAAATAAAATATAACACCGAAAGACTTGCATCGCGCACTCAATCTCTGCATTTAACAGAACATCTGCGTTCCACGTATCCATTAACACATAAACGGCCTCAGACTTCGAGTACTCGTATGAAACGTTCGTGTGTCACAATATCAGCGATGCTAATGCATGATTACGCAACAGTTACAATGTACAGTTTACACAGATAATAATCGCACTGCAATTCTCAACTCTATCATTAACAGCGAGCGTCTCTACTGCGAGAACCGATGAAAATACTACAGACTACTAAATCACCGAAAGCGACGTAGCAACGATCATTCACACCAGAGCCGTCGCTATCGAAATCGTACACGGAACAGAACAGACACGGGGCACGATATTCGAATAAACGAGACTCGAGATCATTGTGTTGACCCTCAACTACTACCGGACCACCCTATATACTGTACCCCCGCGTACATAAAAGCCAATCGGGCAACGGATGGATCGATATAGCCGACGGTTTCTCTCCCTTATTCCGAGGATATATCGATGCTCCACATTGTAGTCCTTCCATAAGCGTGCATACGCCTATGTATATGTATGGGCGTTTACACGTATGTACGTACTATGGGGTAATATCACACGTGAAAGTAAAACCTACCGGGATTGGTCATTATACAAATTACTTCGACTATTTGTCTACGCTAATTACTCAAATAGATTGTTGCTCGAATATTTTATCCAATAGTCGATTTGTTCGAATAATCGCTATGTCGCTACATTGTGCTTTGTGCTAAGTATCGAACGATCAGTACTCTTGTCCCTTGACACCAGATACTTTTGAACCGCTTGCTACCGATACGACACGCGAGAAAAATATGTCGAGTAACTTATCCGTTTTTATGAGCCTTCATTTGTTAATAGCAAATGAAAGATCACGCGTGAAACTAAAATGTTACCGACGTTGGTCTTTAGACGAATTTTTTTGAATATTATTTCTTACGATAAATTGTTCTATTTGTTCGAATAATGAGTATGTCGTCAGATTGTTTTAAGCTAAGCGTCGAACGATCACTGTTCTTGTCCCTTGACACCAGATGCTTCTGAACCGCTTGCTTCCGATACGAGACGCGAATATAAACATGTCGTGTAATGTATCCCTTTATGTCTTAACGGAACAACATTTTGCCTAGCATCAAACGGCAGCCAGGACAAAGGGGAGGTAGCGGCGAATCGTCCGATAAAAGTACAATGTGCGATATCAGTCGAAGAAAGTCGTTAACGGGTATGCGACTGTCATCGGGAATTCAGTGTAGAACAACGCCTGACAATACTGCAATTTTAAATAGAGATAATCAGCCGCGTATTGTGCCTGTGCAGATACCGCCGAGTACTTCCTGCACGCGCCAGTTACATACGTTTCACTGATAAAAGCGTGGAGCACTCGCGACAAAATTGCTCGCCAATACTGGTCATGCGCGAGTCCTGTATACGAGAACGCAGATACGTCGACGAGGGAAAATTCCGTATTTTCTCGGTCCTTGCAAACGAGCCGACGAGTAATATCTTGCACGAAATGCCTCACGCACGACACGGTTTGTTCGGTCGAAGAAATTGTCGTGAAGACTCGAGCCGTTCGAGTGCTCGCAAATAAACTGACCCAAAGTTGACACGGTTATTTGATCCGACTTGAGTACTTCAATATTCCGAGTAGTCCGAGCATTCGCGGTGACCCCAGAAATTCGATCTACGCGACTAGTTAAATGACAGTATTGTTCGCAGGCTGCGAGCACCGGGGTACCTTCGCAGGGTTCAATTTAATTGAGACATTTTCAGTTTATTTTCGCTAATAAGAATAGGAGGCTCGATCGTACTACCAGATTCGACGGGGGAACGTTAAAATTTGATAGCTGTAATTAACGTCGCTATAACCGTTCCCTTCTTTGACTTGTCCGAGCGGATACGTCGTGTTCCCCATTACGAGAATAATTACCTTCCCACGACGGCATAACTGGCAATTACTATATAGAATTGTGCGCAACGTGTACCGGCGGTCATAAAACTGACCTATTCCATAAACTCTTCCTGTTTCAGCGAGATACGCGAACGCGAATGAAGATTTTTATCTACTCTTCGCGATACGTAATCTTCGGAGTATCGTTCGGGCGCGATTAATATTAATTTATGCGTCCGATCGTTAACATCTTTCCGGGTGTATCGAAACGTCGGAGCGAGCACAAGTGCGGAGCATTAAAGAAATGCATATTAACGCCTCTGCGGATTATTCTGCCTGTGAAAATGAGTTGACGGCGTGAAATAAATATCGGATAACCTGTCAAAGATTTTAATTCGCTGGGCGTTGTAGCGGCATCGCGTAATTGCTGAATTCCAATTATTGCCGAATTACGATTATCGCCCCCGGATCTGGAACCGCGCGTCATTTAAAGCGTTACATTCGATAATCCTATGAAACTTCGGTAATTTGACTTCGCACCGAACCGGCCTCTAATCGATTTTATATATTTGCGCGACTACGTCTAAAGTTATTTTTGCTACACCGAGCACCTTCATCTTACAACGGCAGTAGCCATCGTTGGCACCTTCTGGCATTTGCACGTTCGCGGCATTACGTTGATCGAGCTAACTAAAAAAAGAGACTGGTAAGCGAGAAGAAAAGGACGACCGGTTAAGTAAAAGTCCGTCGCGCGTAGGAATTTCACTCTTCTCAGAAGACGATTAAGGTCGCAACACTGTGGCTACGTGCATACGCGCGGACCGCAATCGTCATCTCGCATTATCCGGCGTCTCCATAAAAACAGCTCCATTTAGATCGACCGACTGTGGCAAAGAATCGCGAGGATTCGCGTCAAATCGAGTGTTCCGCGTTGATATAAACGGACGCTTATCCTCTTCCTCCCTGCGCAGATTACCGTTCCGCAGAAGAAGAAAAAAGACGTCGTTATCAGGCGGGCCGACCTAACATCAGTTGAAACGAAGGAAGACGGACGAACGGCCGTTACATAAAGTATCGAGCCTCTTATCCCAGTTTCCGCGAACTCCCAGCAGCCGGTCAGCACTCGTTAGATTAAAGTAAATTCCAGAATCCGTCGTGGAATAGCTAACGATCGTTCCGCGGACTAAAGGCACGGCATTAATTGGGCACCTTTGAATGCTCGGCACGGAGAGCGGATATACATCGCGTCGTAATGAGTAAGAAACAGTTCGACAGGGGCGGGCAGAGGCGGGGGGCGGCCAGAATATGACCCGGCGGAATAGCAAAGTAAATTAGCCGGAGTAAGAGGCCGATTACGCTATTAGTAAATTGTGCATATCTCCCGGGCTAAGTGGGACGCGCGAGAGAGATAACGCGCGCGACTGGATCGCGTTAAATCACTTCTGCCGTAATCGTTACGTAAACGTTTCGGCGATTACCGTCCGCGCGTATCGTCCAATTAGAAAAATTCCGATGCGATTCTCGCAAGTTCAGCGGCGGGCAAACATTCGGTGCCGGCCTCTCGTTTGCTCGACGATTAGCCCTGAGCGTTCTCGGCCCCCACGGCCTTCCCTTTGATCCTTAAATAATTGAACGGTCGCATTTGTTACGCTTTAGTAGGAAAACTCGAGCAGCGGCCGTGCGTATTGCGTGAAATATCAGCGTCCGAAATTAGCGGCGCGAATAATGTGCCATTGAGCGATAGCGTGGGTCGGGGGAGAAGGCTGGAGGCGTCAGTCTTTTGGAGCGCGATACCAGGAGTCGCTTACTTCGGTCCAGTGACCGGGCACGTGCAAAATCCGGCTCCGATAACCTTAACCTTCGGCGTCGGGGGAGCATCTCTTTTTCAAACGTGCCTGCGACGTTTTAATACTATGTCTTACGAGGCTCGCGGACGCTCGTCGCGGAAATAAAAACGGTCGCGTGTACTTGGCTCATTAACAATGAGCGTGACAGAAGTTGGAGAATTGAAAAAGTATGAAAACAACTGCGACGTGGTAGTTTGCTTGAGACGCTTCGCTTTCGCATGGACCATTTTACTGATGTCAGTGTTTGCGAAGTGATCATTAACTTTTCTGGTGGGAGGCAAATTTGTGCGGCGTGAGACGTTCTGTTTGAAATGTATATTTTCGAACGACGAATATTCTACTTTTGTTTCGATATTCCCTAATGCTTATGGATTTTTGCTATTTTTTGTATTTGGAGAAAATCCTATACATTTGCTAATTCGAGATAATCGATTCGTAGGAATAGCGGAGGTAATGTCTCCTGTCTTAGGAATCAATAGGGAGCGTGTGCTTGGATCATTAACAATGAACATGACAGAAGTTGTAGAGCTGGAATAGTATGAAAACAACTGTGGTGGGATAATTTACTTAAGACTATTTTTCCATGGACCGGTTTTACTGATATCGGTCTTTATGAAATGATATTCAGCCTTTTGTGGTCGGAGTCGAAATTTCAGCGGCGATAAACGTTTTGTTGGAAATGCATATTTTCGAACGAAGACTATTCTTACAGATTTTTGCTATTTTTCGGACCTGAAGTTGTTTCTCTACGTTTGCTAATTCGACATAATCGATTCGACGGAATGGCAGAGACAATGGCTCTTGACACAGGAACCAATAGGAAGCGCTCAGTTATTATCAATCGTCAATCCAACTAATAATTAAATGACTAACTCAAGCCTGTCCTCGCTTGAAATTGGAGCAATTCGTAATTAATTCATTAGCTGCGTTTAGTAATTAAATATTCTCCGTACACCCGCGTAACAATTTCTTTGTTTTCATACCCTGATTATTCAGTCTCGACAACACGAGGTCATCAATCCGTTAATCGCTCATTCAATTAAACATTGCCCAATACCGTGCTGTAACTATTTTCTTACATTTTCTCCTTAAGGCTTTCGCGGCCAGGATTCGATTGATAAGGTGTTGGCTTCCGAATGGATGCCACGTTTGAATTCAGCATTGTGCCGACGTTTCGCAAACGTTGCAGTTTGCATCATCAGGACTAGGGAACTGTGATACTAAAGTTCCCTGGGTTCTGCTCGTCCTTCTATGCCTCTGGTTAGTGTTCCGATTGATTGCACCGACTAATCGAGATGTTTTTATAATTAATGAATGAACCACGGAACACGTCAGCAGGGTACTTAGAAAACACAACATCCGCGTAATCTTCAAATCACAGAAAAAGACAACAAAAATACTCCAAAACCCAACAAAGCAAAAACCATGCCATGAGTTGCTCGGGAGTATATAAAGTACCTTATCCATGTGGAAAAGTATACATTGGAGAAACCGGGGGAAAGATCAGTACACGGATCAAAGAAGACCAACGGTGTACCAGATTGGGTCACTTTTCCCAGCCTTGCCGGATTATATGGTATAGAAGCTGAACATATCATCAACTTCGAGAAGGCTGAAATGCTGTCACCTTCATAAGGATATGCCAGAAAACATCGAGAGGGCCTAGAAATATTGAAATACCCTAATAACCTCAATCGAGACGGATGTTACTAAACCAACCGAATTTGGTACACCGTTTTCCTGGTTTTTAAGTGACTGGATAATCAATTAAAAACATCCTGATTGTCTAGTGCAACCATCCAAAACATTAACCAAGGACACTTCAGAACGACCTGAAAGCAGGAACCTTCAGTATTCCTGCTCCCTAGCCCAGATAATACAAACTGCAATGTTTATACACCACGACGGCATAATGCTGAATACATACGCGGTATTCATTCAGCCGCCAACACTTTATCAAACGAATCCTAGCCTTGAAAGTCTTAAGAACAACTAATATTTCTAATTTTGTTAGTACAATTTTTATATTGGACTAGAGGTCCAATTCTTTGGGCTTTAACAGCTCCGTATTTCAGTCAAGCCGGCAGCAACCACCTTCTAAATATTATTGTTTGCGCACTTTACGCATTTTCATTGAGACCGATTGCACCGGTCACTCGTGACCACCACCTCATTTCCTTACAGTCACAACCTGATTATCCTTTCCCGTCGCGAAGACAAGGTCATCGGCGCGGGTTCTTTAAAAATGTAATATTCACTGACCTGTGGAATATTAGCGTTGATCTGCCGATTTAAAGAGTCTCGCTCCTTCTCCACCTCCTGCAGCCTGGCCTCGGCCTCCTGGAGTCGTTCCTGGCTCTCACGGAAGGAGTCCATCAACTTGTCTCGCTCGTCGAGCATTGAGACCATCAGCTGCTCGAAATTCGCATCGTCGCCGGAGAACTGCGAGCTCCGCTGACTGATGCTGTCCTCCGCGATAGTCGGCATCACGTCGCACATCATATTCCACATTTTGCGCTAACCTACCTCTCCCGCACTCTCCGCCACCGGGGAAAAAAAAACTCGGAACTTCACTCGAGCACGCGGGTGAACTGGCAACAACGGAAATCCGATCCAGGGAGGAGAACACGCGCGCACAAAGAGGCGGACTCGCCGGTGGATGCGTGGAAGGCGTGAGCGGTGATGAGCGGTCGTGAGATGATGTGCACGGGCGGAAACCGAGGGATTCCTCCTCGCTGCGTGTGTCTCTCGGGTCTCACTCTCGCGCACGTTTCGCCGTCCGGCTCTTCACTTAGTCATTTTCCGCGCGACTCGTTTCGGGTCATGCAGCGAGTTGATCCACGCGCGCTGATGTTAATACGCCGCTTCGGCTATAGATAGTCGGAGACGCTTTTTCGGAGTCCGCGGCGATGTGCCTTCTTTGTTTCTCTCGCGCGGGGGCTGGCGTGGGTTCAGGCTGTCATCTCTTGCGCCGGTGCTCCTGCGAGTTGATACCTGATAGAGCGCACGCTTTCAAAGAGACACGGAGTGTGGACGGTAGGCCACTCGAGACACTCACCTCGCCGTTCAAACTGAGCCCAGAAGTCCCTCCTTTGGCGAAGTTCACGCGCTTGCACACGCTCCCCGCTAGTACGTGCTAGCGACTGCCGGCGAAGTCATCGCTTGCCGAATCCGTCGCTGATGCCGACCTCACAGCCGTCCTTCGGCCACCGCGGGACCGATGAGAAAGCACGGGAACGCAAACACATATCTCGCTGCCACCCCCGTGCGCCGTACTCTCGGGCGAAACAGATAATGACTCAGTTTCTTTACACCTAGCACTTTTCTTTCACCCTACCTACACACACACACATTTATATATACGTATATATATAAGTATATCGGTCTCTCTACCTACCCCTGTCTCTCCCTCGTTCACCCCGTCTCGCTCGCTCCCTTACCCTCGTACACCGGCGTAGCGCGAGTTCCTCTTCAAAAATCGATCCGCGCCACACTTCGAAAACACGACAAAACGATTCCGCACGGACGTTGGCTCGTTTGCCAGGACTTTTGACAGATTGTCCCCTACACGCAACTACGTCTCTCTCTTTCTCTCTCTCGCTCTCTGTCTCGCTCTCTTCCTTACTCTCTCCCTCGCTCACATGAGCGCACACACACACCGATCACGCACTCACCTCCTGTGCCACTCACGCGGTATTCTCCCTTTCCATCTCGACATCCATGTCGCCCGTGGCGAACTTTCAATCGGGCCCTCAACGCGTTCCCAACACCCACGGAACCTGCTCGCTCGTTCTCGTCCCTCCGCACTGTCCAGGCAAACCGTCGTCGCGCTAAAGCCGCGCGACACTCTGTCCACGAACAAGAAGCGCGAACTTCGCTGACGAGCTGAACGACGGCTGGCCACCGCTTCTTCGCACACTCCACGCTCTCATTCAGTCCGCGTGCTCGACACACTGGCCCGTCCTTCCTTTGTCACCGAACCTCGCAAAGACGTCGACTTCTTCCTCTGCTTCTCGTCCGACTTGGCCGCTTCACCGGGGTGCACGCATTCGCGAAGGCGGGCGACCAGACGAACGCGCCGAATTTATTGGCTCACGCTCTTATTATCACCATCCGAGGCACGGCTGACGGAACATTTCCGATCGTTCGTACGGGCACTGCGCGGCGCGCTTGTCAGCGTGCAACGATCGGCATCTCGATGGCATTATCGCGAGTGAAGCCGAACGCACTGACACACCTACGGCTCGTCGCTCCTACCGCCCAGTCTCTACGCTACTCCATTTCCGATACCGGCGGCCATCTTGCGCCGTGACGTCAGGCACGGCCCGAAGGTGCGCCCGACTACGCCCGAACGTCGCCCGGCGGACGGCGAAAATGCGCGTTCGCAAAACCGACCAATCGATCGCCAATAAGCGTCTCTTGTCGTGTAAACCGGCCGTGCGGCCGTTGGGCCCTTGGCACCTTTGAATTGCGAGCCAATGAGACTTCCCGCCAAGATGAGTCCTTGCTTCGGGAAAATTAACGATGTTGTGCGATCTGTTGTTTGCAGCCTGCTTTTCTTGGAGGTCTCTACGTGCTTTAGAGCATCAGGGGTCTGCAATAGTAAATTATCACGTGAACTCCAATGATAGGAAAAAGAGCTTTTTTACAGGTTACTCACGAAGTTGACAATGGATGTTGACAATTAGGTTAACATGGTGACTGCGACGGTGGTCACCAAAGAATGGCTCAACGATCTCACTGAAAATACAGAAAATCCGGAATTGCTGGGATGTATCATTTTGGAAATGCAATTAATACAAGAGTAGGGATGCAATATTTTGCGCTCCGATACCTCCGCGTTATTTTCATTTTGCACATTTTACACAATTCAATATTCTGTAGTACTTCGTCACGTTGTGGTTATACTATGTATAAAGACGCTCGACAATCAACAATCAATCAATAAGGACCGAAATATATTATTATAGAAATGCACTAGAAGAAATTAATTTCTACCTGGTCTTACCACCGCCATTGCTACGCTTACAAATGGCGGTTAATATTAGCTACTTTACTAATACAGACACTGTCGATGCTTGGCGCCAATTGTTAGGTATGCTTTTCCACAGATCGCGAGATCACGAACGGTCGATTACGCGTATCGGTCGATTCCGTTATAACCTCAAGATCCTTAATTGTTTCTTCTACTAACCCATTGACATCAGATTTCAACATACGTAATATTTCCGCATCCTTAATTAACGGACTTTCGCATCACACAAATATCGTCAGGTACTAACCGATCGTACAGTCAGTGCATCCTTTATCGAAGAACACACATCGTACGTCTGCATACAATTTCATTACCTCAATTCGTTAAAATGTACTTACAGCGGCGAAATGACTAAGATCGTACGCCAACAATATTCTTTCCGCACGATTCCCAGCTAAATCATTCCAATTAAGAGATAACTGCGTAACGTTTCTCAGGACTCTTGCAGCTTCAACGATCTCGCCGCCACTTTGCGGCGTTGTAGGTTATATCGCAGGTACGACGTTAGTCAGGAGTCACCGTTCAAAAAGGAAATCGCAACTTCCGTTTAGGAGTGATCTTGATGACGAAGCGCGGAGTAAAAATTCGGGCGCCACTTTTTGGATGTCTGAGACTGCGCCGAGCAGGACTGAATGCTGAAAGATCAATAATGGCGCATGACAGTTGAGCATCTGGACCAGAGAGAGTCGCCAGGAGAGGACAGCAGACAGAGTCAGGCATCTCGTAAACCATGACGCACACTTGCATATCGGAGACTGCTGGTAAGTCGTTCTCTCTTCATAGCTCATCCCTTTGAACTTTTCATGTCGCGTATCAATGCGTACCAATGCACGTGCATGATCATTGCAACAAAGAAACGATAACGTTATTATTAGCTGTGCGAAGGGATTAGCGCAACATAGAAACCTCCGCAGTCATGACGAATTCAATGATACGACGGCAGGCTGCTGGAGGGGGTAGTTGCGCTAATTGAACATCGAATGCATCTATAACGAATGCTTCAAAGTTGCCTTCGTACATCATGCATAAAGTAAATCCCCATAACCGTTGATTTATTTATCAATACAGCCACTGCAATAACGCTCCTCTGTTTATCTGACCGCAAAGCGGCATTCGTAAAACACACTATTTTTTCCTGTACCTTGAGTAGACGTTGCATGCCTGAATACATAGTAGTTCGTCCCAACCTCTGTTGCAGATTCCAGAATGTTCATACTTTAAAATCTGCGTAATTTCGCTTTTCATCAAAATATCTGACGATAACTAACAAATACAATCGTTGTCAGAATATAATCTAAGCAAGGCACAGAGTAGCTAAACCATTTCTAACGGTGTTTAACATGTAGATAGTGCAGACTCAATTGAGGATATCGCAGAATCGGTGGACGAACTGAGAGAAAAATTGGCGAACATGAAGAAGCTCATGGAGGTACGCAAAGGCACCACCTTGGGTGAAATAAGCGCGCGAAAAGGGAAGGAGACGTCGGACATTATAGACGGCAACTTTCTGTCCTGGATATTTGGCTCGGCACTCGTCATCATCCTCAGCGTCAGCTTCTACGCGTTCTACAACCTTTACTACGCTGTTCTCAAGAAATTTCCGTCCCAGCACACAGAACTTTAAGAACACCGAGTAGGAAGGAAACTTGCCTTCGCAGGTCGACCGGACTTTGGGCTAACTTTGAAACAACGCACTATTTGAAGATTTTAAGGTTGCGACCGGCGGTTGTGCCACTTTCGTAAAATTCGTGGATAGAGACAGTCGGATTTTTCTTCGTTCGTTGAGACAGGAACAACCGTAGATTTGGAGAAATTATTCTATGGTCTGATATTTCATTTGCATGCCTTGGTTACCGCTTTCTTACTTGAATATCATTTGACTCCTAGGAGGCTTGCAGAGATTCCCAGCTTGCCGGCTGGTAGACCGAAGAAACAAGCATTAAAAGTGAGGATTTAGACGTTGAAAAGATTGTCGACGAAAGAAACACAACTCTTCTTTTAACAGAAGAATTGCCACCGATAATCTTCCGGTTTACAATTTTTCACATATTCCTCGTTGTAAAAGTTTCACTAAACCTTCTGGTACGTTCGTCACGAATAGAATCTTTTCATTATTCATGAACATTGCATACTTGTTCGAAGTATTAACTTTTATCATCGGTCGAATAAATAATGTCGGCCATTAGCACGCTTACCCGTATTATCCATCATTTCATTACTGAGGATGCTTATCAAATGGTAATCCAACGGCGTCAGGAAGAGGAGCAAGTGCCTTATGACATCACTCCGTACACTCTCGTGTGCAACCCAATATGCAATCTTCTGTAATTTAAACAAGATATTCTTTCTCGAGGCAGATTTTGAACGTAAACACGCACCGACTCCCGGAACATACAAATTCTTCTTTTTCTCTTCCTCCCGGCCTCTTCGCAAAATGTACCGGGCAACACGCTAATTGTTCGTGTTATTTGATTTGAGCGTTTGATAGAGAGAATTTTTGGCACGAGATCGAAAATGTGAGGTCTGATGAGATTGCACGGAAACTTCACGTTTTATCTCACGGAAGGCGCTTTTCAAAATGCACGCGACTACCTGATCGCCCCCGATAAATTTTAATGTCACCTGCGATATGCTCAATTCTATCGATACTTCGACGTACTGTACGCTTTTTATATCGTAACGTAGTACTATCTCAGACCTTCCATACAATGTCGTGATTTACGTTAGTCACCGTTTCTGATATGCTCATTACTGAGTGCCAATTGTATCATATATATAACAGATATCTCCTCGAATGTATATATTGTGAATACGAAATAAAATGATGTAGCGAAAGGTTCGGTCTTTGATATTTTACCTCATTAGTGGAAGAGACATACTTTTATGTATTTCTAACTATGGAAATATGGTTTTATGGAAATATGGTTATTTCCGGAAATATGGTCCCGCATTTGCAAATTCAATTTGTTCAGTCTCGAAGCTAAAATAAGAACGAGACAAATCTTAGAAACCTGGTTTTTAAGATGTATAAAAAATACCCTTACGTTCTAATTCCCTGCCAATGGTGTCAACCATGCTCTGATAGTCTCGTCGTTGCTGAAATTCGATTATGATTACTTAAAGCCATAACTATTTTCAGGCTCCAATTATACTACCTTCATAACTTCGTTCTTCAACACCATCCGACGAACAGACAAATTCGATACATTATCTTGCAATCTCTTAACCTGGCAAAAATGTTGAACACGGTTAAATATTTCTCATGTGCCAATTAAAATCAAAGTAAGAATTGGTTCTCCCTAACAGACCTCATCTTCGGTCTCATGAATGTCCTTTTTCAATTCGATCATTAGCGATTTGTACATGTTTCCATGTATTGAGGTTTTACTTTCTGTATTGGTCAATATTTTTTGTCCGTTCTTTATTTCGCTCTTTATCTAATAGAGAGAATCAATCATTACTTCAGGCATAGTCGTTCGCTCCTCATGACGATAAATCTCATTGTTAATATTGTATGTAAGGTATTGATTCTCACCAAGCGTTCAGCGAAGCATAGTTTGTCCATAAGCACATCCAATTGTTCTCCAAGTGTTGGCTGGTTCTAGAAAATAATTGTAAAATTGTAATAATTATAACCCCACAATTATAATATAGAGGGTGATAAATATTTATATATACAAAATTATTATTATTTACTTCTTGCTCATGTATTCCATCAACTTGCGTTTTTTCCGGTAAAACCTAAAATATGCAAGTCAATGCAGCTCGTGCAGACCGATTTACAGACAAAAAGCAAATATAAACACATTAACTTGTACGTACGCATCTTCTCAATTCCTCGATGTCGTTGTTATACTGTATAAAATGTAAAGAAATTTGGGTTAATCGAGTTAGAGCAGGTACTTACAGGTTGCAAATAATCTGTTCGAACTTCAAAATCTCTTACCATGGCCATGAGAAATGTCACGACACAAGTTATAACGAATAGAAATATCCAGATCACTTTCAATATCGGGAATTGCCACATGAATATTGACATGATGCGACCAATTTTAAACATGTTACCTTTCACAGGACACAAAACTACAACGCGTCTGTATTTGACACTCGAACAGACATTAAAATTTATACTACATCTCTTGGAAATCCGAGGGGCGAACTAAACAAATAATATTTGATCAAACAAATGCGAATTTTTACCGCCATTCGCGATATCGACTTATTGACCTCGCAACATGTCCGACAACATTTGCCTTAACTTGAAACTTAAAACACAAGCAATAATTAGCACAAATGTCTTTATATATTTTTATTATACGTGGCATTACGTTATGTCGCAGTGTCACGCTGTTAAATGACATCAACAAATGAAAGAATACTGCTTCTCAGTAAAATGGCATCTGATTACATGAATTGCAGTATGAGTAATTATCGCGTACGATTTTTCTATTGTGATTCGAACGGCGCGTCGTATGAATTATCAATCCGCTGAAATTTTTACGCAAAGGGGAACCATGTGTTGCAGTATGAAGAGTAGTATTATGTACATAATGTACATCGCATCTGGTGAGGGAAGCGTTCCAAATTTACAACCTATGCTTATGCCGACGAGGAAAGTAAGATAAAAGCTAAGAAAAGATTTAGCAATAGAACGTGATACGCACGGTCCACAAAAGACCGGAAGGAAAATTCTGGGATTCATCACACTGGATACTTGTCACACCTTCTTTCACGCGTTTTAATGTTAGCGCGACGATGTGTAAGATGTGCTCATATGTCGTTACGAGACAGGAGAAATTTAAAACTGAACAGAAACTATGTTCGAAACATAACCTGCAATCATGCTCTTCAATACAGAAAGACGGACTTTGACGAAACACACTATAGACGTCATATTGATAGTGCACTGCATTCTACAACTTTGCCGAGTCAATCTCAGATTGTTATTGCCGGTGCTGGAACAGTTGCTAATTCTGTTGCTTATCACCTGGTGCTCAATGGCTGGAACGATGTACTTGTTTTGGAGCAGAATACGTAAGTTTCAAAGGATTTTGATGTTGTGTCCTGCATTGTTAGTTTACGATTCAGTATATCTCCACTTGTACATAGAGTATCCTGAGTCTTAACATTGATGTCATTTAAGGATTGGAAGCGGAACATCTCATTTTGGTTCTGGTACTCTTGGACTTTTCAAACCCATTTCACACAGGAACCTGATAGCCTACAGCATCAAATTGTATCAACAGTTTCAAGAGATGGGATATGACATTGGGCTCAGACAATGTGGTAGCATAAATTTAGCACAGTCAAAGGACAGAATGATAGCTTTGAAAAGAAGAATGGCTTACAATGTACCAACAGGTTTACAATGTGAAGTATGTTGATATCGCAAAGAATTGTTTTTAATAAATAGACTGTGCAATATTAATCTGTATTACGTATCTATAGATATTAGGTAGAGATGAATTGAAAAGACTACATCCATATATACATGTGGAAGATCTTGAAGGAGCAGTTTGGGTACCAGAGGATGCAGTAGCAAATCCAAGTGCAATTTGTGAAATTTTAGCTAAATTTGCCAAACAAGGTGGAGCACGGTATGTTGAACATTGTCGTGTTGAAGAGGTAAGAACTGAAAATGGAGCTGTTAAAAATGTGAAGACTGAATTGGGCACTGTGACTTGTGAATATTTCATCAACTGTGCAGGAATGGTAAACAATTTTAAAATGTATCATAAACTAATAACATGTTGAAATAGAACAAAATTTTATAATCTACTGAATAACTTATGTAGTGGGCACGTGAGTTGGGATTAAAATGCAATCCACCTGTAAGAATCCCAGCATATCCAGCTGAGCATTTATATGCAATTACACCTTCATTGGGAGAAGAAATTAATGAGTCTATGCCATGTGTTAGAGATTTTGATATGTTCTCTTATTTTAGAGAGTGGGAAGGTATTGAATTTACTAAGAAAGAAAATTACAGCTGAAGTTTTTATATTTTAAACCTAATATAAATGTTATATGTTCTATTTAGGTGGGTTGTTAGTTGGGTGGTTTGAGCCAGAGGCAAAACCCGCTTTCGAAAACGGTAACGTTCCTTCGAAAAATTGGACACAATACCTTAAAGACAATCCTGCTCATTGGAGGCCACTTTGGGACAGAGTTGTACATAGGTTGCCTATCCTAAAGGGAATAAAAAAACCAAATATATATAATTGTCCGGACAATTTTACGCCCGATGGTAGATGGATCTTAGGTGAAAGCCCAGAAGTAAAAAATTACATAGTTGCTTGTGGAATGAACGGCAATTCGCTACAAGGTAAACGAGTATGTCCAAGCAGAGTTAATGTTTTACAATGTTGTGAACTGGCAATTTAATCATATATAATTACAGGTGCCGGAGGTATTGGTAAAGAAGTTGCCGAGTGTTTGATAAACGGCCAATCTACACAAGAACTCTTGCCCTTCAATGTACAAAGATTTTTGGATCTGCATAATAATAAACAGTACTTACAGCAACGAATTAAAGAAGTGGTCGGTCGGAATTATGCAATACTATATCCTCATCAATGTGAATTCAAATATGCACGAAAACTACGCTGCTCCCCATTGTATTCCGTACTGGAGGAACGCGGAGCTATATTTGGCATAAAAATGGCTTACGAACGACCACTCTACTTCGACTCTACTTATAGAAGTGAGTAAACATTTTTTTACCATATAGGAAGCGTCGAGTTATATAAACATCATTACAATTTTATTATGTCACAATTAACAGAAGGCGAAAAGAAACCCGTTATGCCGCCAGGTAGCTTTTATAAGCCGAAATTCTTTGATTTCATGAAGGAAGAGTTTCAAGCATGCCGAGAAGGTGTCGGAATAATAGACATGAGTTCGTTTTCAAAGATCGAAATAAAAGTGAGTGAAAATAAGCAATGATCGAAGAAAATGAGTATTGACTAACTGTGTAATTTCTACTTTTACACGACCGCAGTCTAGCAAATTGGAAGTAGTCGGCTATCTTCAAAATCTATGTTCTAACGATGCGAATATCGCAGTCGGAGGAATAGTCCATACGGGCATGCAAAACGAGAGAGGCGGATACGAAAATGACTGTATGCTCGTACGACAAGCAGAAAACAGCTATTTTATGGTCTCGCCGACTTCGCAACAAACACGTATTTATCAATGGATGTCCAGGTACAGATAACACTATTTCTATTTCTCCTATAAAATTCTTCTACTGCGCTGCTAACGCTATCTAGTGAACTTTTATATCTGTACTTGATAAACAGACACTTGCCATCTGATCATTCGGTAGGCTTGAATGACGTTACTTCCAAATACACAGTCATTAATATCGTGGGCCCAAAGGCTACTGGCCTGCTATCTGAGCTTTCCAATTCAGATATCAATCTGCAACCCTTCACTTACAAGGTTCGTAGTTGTCTACCGAAAGTCCACTGTCTACCTAAACACATCTCATAGAATTTATGTCTGAAACAGTCGGTGAATGTAGCATATGCCTCGGACGTAATGGTAATGGCTTTTACGCACACCGGCGAACCAGGATATTGTTTATACATACCGTCCGAGTATGCAATACACGTATACTTGAGATTGATGGAGGTAGGCAAGGACTATGGCATCCGAGACGTCGGGGTCCTGACGCAACGTTTTATGAGAATAGAGAGGTTCATACCATTTTGGGCAGAGGAATTGACTCCATACGTCACACCGTACGAAGCGGGTAGTGGGTATAGCGTAAGATTGGACGTAAGTTCATTGCCCCTTATAAATCATATTTATCTGCTCGGTATGACTCGGATCAATAACATGCCACTTTTTGCTCGATTTTTAAACAGAAAGAATCTTTTATTGGTAAGGCTGCGCTGAAGCAACAAAAGGAGCAAGGGGTGACGAAAAGATTGGTACTATTTGTACTACACGAACTCGATATTAATAAAGATGTATGGGCATGGGGTGGTGAACCATTATATCGTAATGGGGAGTTTGTTGGTACGGTTACGTCAGCTGGGTAAGTATTCACATCAATAAATACGTCGTGACTTTAATCGATTAAGATCGTATATTTTAAGGACTTTACTTTTGCAGATACGGTTTCGCCATGGACAAGCTTATTTGCCTAGGATTTATTAGTGTCTCTACCAGTCAGACTGGTATTGCGCATATACAGAGAAGTTCAAATATCGTTACGACAGACTTTATAATGGACTCAACAGCTCGTTACGAAATTGATATTGCAGGGTCTAGATTTCCGGCTAAGCCAAACATCCTTCCTTTGCCAATACCTGCGTTGACGAGCAAGTTAAATAGAAAATATATTCCTACTCCCGTTACTTCATACAAAAGTGACGTCTCTTGTTAACATGTAACTGTTGTCCACATAAATATTTTTTGGCCTTGCAAATGGAATAGTGTTCTCTGTACAAAATACAATTTGTATTATGACGCCTACATACTCAGTATTCATTGCAGTTTAGTACGACCAGTACTAGACTTGTTTTACGTTACCAGTAAAACTATTAGCAGTAAACTATAAACTTTGTCATAAAATGTACGCTTCACAATATTTATTCGTTCATATGTAAATAAACGTTGTCACGTGTGAAATTCTGAAAATCTTAAGCTTCGTTGGCATTTTATACATCCTATATCTAAAAATTAATTTTTCATTACAGTATGTTGCACACATTTTACATCGTTGTACATTAAGCGTATGCGGTAATTGGAAAATACGTCAAGATACCCTTTGATTCTTTCGTTATTAATAATTTCAAAATATGAGTACACATGAACAAATATATAGTTGGTTACAGTTAACATAAACCATTTATCACACATCTTAATATGTTACAACTACGCGAGTAATAATTTGGATATAGTTTTTTTATAGTAATAAAATATTGTTGGTATTTTTCTAAAATCGAATTATTATCTGCCATGTTACTAACTTAATGTACATCATTGTTAATTGGATTTATTTGTAGCAAATATATTTATACAAAGTTTCGTACTTCATTTACAATTAGCAATTTCAATGTTAATCTACATCTCACATTGTTGTGCTTATATACATTAAAATGAAAATAGTTTCAAAGCAGCGATATCGTTTGAGACCTATAATATATATTTCTATACAATTGAATAGTTGTTGTATTGTTTTCACCTTTATATTCTGTGTATTCGAAAATTACATTAATAATTTATGGATTAATATCTCTATGAGTTATATTTATATATATATCTGTGTGTAATGCTTAATTTTTTTCCTGTCCTTGAACATATGGGTTATATTCTTCGTCTGGTAAGCAAAAAAAAATATGTTCTTATAACGAAGCATTTTTTTTAATATACACTCTCTCAAAGAGCTCACTGTTCTAATGTCAAAAAGTGTAAGCATTGCACATCCAATGAGTCTCAACTAGCAATTTGAATGAGACACGGCACACATGAAAATCAAATCAAACGAACAGTTACAAAGTGTACATAGCATAATTAACAGTGTAAATATTGAAGTCATCTCTCCCAGTGTAACACCAATTTACAGTTGGTCTTTTCCTAGTTTGATTTCTTACAACTGTGCAGGCTTATTTTTACGATGCCCATGCCTCCAATTCCTTTAAGTCCTCATCCTCTTCAGGTTTAGATTCTGTAAAACACGATAAATGGTATAGTTGTGTTTTCCTTTTTTAATACTTGTATGTAATACATGTTTATAACAAAACAACATTACTTGTTTTGGTTCTAGCTGGTGCAACTGGCACAGAAGCAGCAGGAACAGCTGGCAGTTCATCCATTGGTTCAATACCCAGCAATTCTTTGTCTAATTGTTCTTGTTCAAGCTCTTCCAATTCTCTCTCAAGCTCATCTTCATCAACATCTTGGCCAAACGCAACAGGATTAGATATCGCATCGGATATCTCTTTGGCCACATCCTGTTGTTCAGCTATGTCATCCATCATATCGTGTACTTGATCAACATCCCTACAAACATTTGATCACAAACCATTTAACAACATATCCAAACATTTCATAATACATTTTAGATGCTTCCTAAAGAGTTGTTGATAAAAAAATATCTTACATGTGTTGATGGGCTGCTTTCAGCGCATCTGCTGCACCTTTCATGGTGGTAAGTACTGCAGTGTTCGTATTAGCACTCTCCAATGCTTCTCTCTGCATTTCAATTGTAGATAATGTTCCATCAATCTGTTGCAACTGTTTCTCATAGCGTTTCTTTCTTTTAAGTGCCTGAATAGCAGCTGTAACACACACCCATTCGTTAGATACCCCCTCGTAAAATGACAGAATTGCTTGCATTCATCGGTGGACATTGTCATGTGGTTGCAGTGAAAGCAACAAATCTTAAATTGTCGTTTAGCAGAATCTACATAAATGTACACATTTACAGCCGCAATTAAGTTGAACGACGGAACTGTCTATTAGCTACTTTGTATTGATTCACGACTTCGACAACTGCAACGACGTATAACCCAACAACCGCGACGATTGGCAAGCATCGTGACGCATTTGATATCCGGGACATTGTGAATCCGTAAAGACAGTATCCCACGCGGAATTAAGATAATTACGTCTCGTGTCTCGTTTGCAAATTATTGGTTAAGGGGAAGACCGAAAAACGTCACAATGACAGCTGATCCGTAGAATCGGCACAGTGGCCGATGTTCAATCATCGCGAGACAATCAAAGCCCCATGACACCGTAAAAGACATGCGAACAGGAAAGATTTACCTCGCTTATTCTTTGTGCCATTTTTCTTCGCTATCTGAATCTCGAGCTCTATCTTACTTTCGAGGAAGTCCTGCTTTTTCAGCAGCATATCCTCCGTCTCCCGCAACTTTTGTATCGCCTCGGCGGTCGAAGGCGCCGCTGGCTCCTTTTTGCCGCCAAAAACTTTGCTAAAGAAACTCATTGCTGTCCGTTTTTAGCACCGTTCACTGTGTAACGATATCACTTCGCAGCGATCCGCGAGAAACATTTAATTCGAACTAGGATCAATGAAAGATCATCGACTATGTGTGCACTGCCGCCATATTTCTTGGCATTGAGTTGCGTCATGACTCATCGACGAGTTAGTCAAAGTTTTAGCGCCTTATCGTTTTGAAACCACCAACTTCGAAGATACGTTGCCTGCGGGCTGGAAAAGAATTTTGTCTTTGCGATTGCTGACATTTTTATATTGACTGGCGTGAATAGGTAGAAATGCTGAGGTGCTTTGTACTCTGGTGGAAATAAGATTTTACTTCATAGACGCGTTGTCAGAGAGCATCGCGTGTGTTCTTTGATAATGTGTGTAAAATTTATTACTCACGAATTATGTACTTACATTTGTGGTTTTGAAGATTAATTTTATGATGAATGAGCTAACGTATATTCATTGGACAAAGCGAGACAGCATCCAAAGCGTCCATAACATGTAACATTCGTTCCGCCTGAATCTAGTTAGATCTAGCATTTCCTTACGAAAACAATTAATTTTATGACATTTTTGTTTTAATGACATAAAATTCCATCAGCTCCATCCGAGTAAATTATTTTGCAAACTTTGATGGTGGAAACGCGCCATAAACATCGATTCTGAAAATATTACTTTCGGAACGCCTTGCTCCAGAATTACTGCGCGCGCACCGTAACCGAAAAGCAGATATTTCAAATTTGCCTTCGCCGATTTAGTACGTTACGTTCATTTTGCGAGTTGGATGTTGCGTTTTCGTGCGCGTTCTTTTTCCGAAATATTACGGTAATAGAGTCATGTCGAGCAGTTTTTTGTGGTACATTCTGATTCCGGAGCTCGAGGACCAAAATTTCGATAAGTTCTTAGCGATCGGTTGCGGAAACAACGTTCTATCGGATCTCAGATTTGCTACCGTGTGCGATCAAAGGCGCGAATGAACTTTGATGCGATAAAGTAGCAGGCATCGAAGCTGCCCAGATAACTGAATTCATCGCAGACGACTGGTTTTGGGCAATACTCCCCCCGCATGCAAAAAAGACGCAATATTGGTGAGTTTACTTTATCTTTCGTACGATCGGCAGAGAGTCCGGTAACCAAATATTTCACAAATTTCAATCGTTCGGAGAAAATAATTATTTATTCGTTCAATAGTACAATATTAACTAAGTATCGATATCCCATGTATCGTTGCGCGTGAAAATTGATGAAGTTGATGTGTTCGGCTCATGTTCTACCGTTCCTCACGTCCGCCATTTTGACGCGACCGTTACGTTACGTTTGAATCCGTTACCTCGATCTTCTGCTTCTTCACATAATGCCTTATTTTACTTTCTAAACTTTCTGGAACAGCAAAGTTAGTTTTTTCTACTAGATTTTCCAAATTTGTACAATGATTATGTGTACGCGCGGCAACGAGTTAAATAAAATACTGAGGTATATTATTAGGTACTGACTACAAGTAACTCGTTGCATTAAGGGTTGATAGACTTTTGACTGTACTCCATTAATCAGACAGTCACTCTGGAATTTTGTTTCTTCAGTCATATACCTCTCCAAATCCGACAGCATGGTTCTGATCATCGTCGCTCTGTTCAACAGAACATTTCATTACTTCTTAGCCATTCTATACTTTTGTACAGAGTAATGCTTGATGCATACTTAACACTATTGAAAGTCCAGTCTTGTTGAAGC
Organism: Cryptocheilus praepositus; assembly: GCA_033815515.1. NCBI lineage: Eukaryota > Metazoa > Arthropoda > Insecta > Hymenoptera > Pompilidae > Cryptocheilus > Cryptocheilus praepositus. The sequence goes on from JAWWQZ010000314.1 coordinate 1,005,381, forward strand.
GTTTTTATCGTGTACACTAGCTCGTTTTTATCGACATCCCAATCCACATTGTCGTACTCGCAATGAAAAAGATTAAGGGGCATTTCATGTGCCAAACAATATTGAGGCTTGCAAGGGCAATTTTCAGTATCAAGAAGTTCTGAAATAATCTCGGGCTTCTCTTTTCCTTGGCCCACGAGCAGAAGGACGCCCATTAAACAACGAATTTGATGCCAAAGAAATGCCTGACTTTTTATCTGAAGCTCGCACATATCGTACCCTGCAAACAATTTTCCCTAGATTTACGCTATAATTGTAAAGCACTTAGTGCACGACGTACAGTCAGTCTGTACCTGATGGGCTATCAGCTTCACATTTCTTGACGCAAACATGTGCGTCAATTATCGTCCTGTCAAATTTGATCACCCCGTTTGCGACGTCCATTTTGCAAATATTCCTAAAGTCATGAGTTCCGATTGCTAACTTAACTGCTTTGTCCATCGCTTTGATATTGAGGTTTCCTCTTGGGAAGACATATTTGTACATCCTGTAGTTGCAGTTAAACCTAGCAGAAAAGTCACTTGGCACTGGGCACCATGCTATACATCTTATATCTTGCGGCAAAAGCCTGTTCAGTAATTTACAATAAGGCAACTCATTCTGCAAATCGCTTTGGTTTTCGGGTTCTAGTCTACTTCTTATGTCCAAGGAGATAACTTGAGAGAATGCACTGACACCTTTATCAGTTCTACCACAACGGTGATAGTTCGCAGTTTCTCGAGATTCCACGCAACAGCTTTTTGTTAAAGCAGCAAACAGATGATGTTCGATAGTATTATTAGTCTCTTCCTGTGTTGTGAAACCGTTGTAATCCCAGCCAAGATAATACAGTTTTAGTAAAATATGTCTCTTATGGCATCTGTGGTTGAAAAGAATGTAAGAGACATGAAAAGTAATAAACTGTTAGAGTCTTGCTAGATTAATTAGCTTCGGTCAATTACAGAGAAGGTTATAAAATCGGGGCTAAAATTTGAGTAAGAAGTACGAGTAGTAAATGTATTAAATAGACTAACTGCGTAAAATCGAATCGCTTGCTGTCCTTCTTTACACTTTCTGGTCTTTTGTTTGTGTCAACTGCATTCTTACTGATATGAGTTTTCAGTTGTATATTATGCGCTTCTAATTGCAATACTCTGTCAATTAATGTCTGAAATGTATATGCTCGATACAATTTAGCAACATCATTATTATAAATTATCTGACTTTCGAAAGAAATCGTAGAGAAAATACCGATTTGTCGAGAAGTTCAAGTTCCTCTCTCGTAGATAGTCTTTTTGATGATTTCCGTTTCGCTATAATCTTCGCCATCTGGCAAAATGTCGTTCAAAGTACTACAGTTGTCAATCGTTTTATCGTTATAGAACTCTTGGGTCATTTAATTGTTTCTGTCGGTTCAAACAAAATAACCAAACACGTCAACCGCATGGACACCAGAATCACATGGCTCGAAAATACGTCATAAGTTTTGTTATTCTCCGTTCAGTCTTTCCAGGGGCGTATCACGCAAAAATTAGATTGTCATTTGTTTTCATATTGTAGTTTCGAATGCGCAAATCATTAGTGCATGATTTATCTTAAATCATGGTATGCAATGTGAGTAGTAATAAATTATATTTATGAACGTTTTTCATATAAACACAGTGTGTACAAGTATGGTCAATAGGATGTAGATATGATTTTCAGTTATCTACGTTTTTATTATATAGGTTAGCATTATACAGACGTCGGATATCTTTTAAATTTATACACATGTATTTCATAGAACATTATAAATGACATTTGCATAAAATGTTATAATACTACCTCTAAGATTCCGGTTTCATTAAATTTTTATCAATACACGATAAAGGCCTTGGCTTAACTGATATTTATGTTACGCCGACTACGTTTAAAAGCAATCAGCCAAAAATAGATTAGCTCTTTTCCTTACGCTAAACTTTCGTTCAACAAACGTAAAATATCATCATTAAACATTAACTGATAACCAACAATAGATCTTTGTGCGCTACAACTCGCCGGAAATAAATATAAAATCAAAGTTACGCGTATTCGAAAAACATCTTTTGCCGAAACACTCTTTAAACTCTTACACAATAGATTAAAACAGATATTTTCGGTATAACGATTCTTCGCGCTACATTAATAAACCAAACGCCCTTACCGTGTCAACATCGTACATGTACTCTTGCCACGCGCATCATTTTCCGATAAAAATTATTCTTAGGCAATTCCAATTGACATGAGCATTATGGTCCTTAATGTGAAAAATATAAGATATTCCATTATTTATAATACCCCACTTTGTATTGAAGTCTAATAAATAAAAAACTATATTTCACGTTACAAACGTTAATGTCGATTTCTCTTGTGCTTTTTAACCGTCAACGTACGCACATAGAAGACTCTTTTGTAAAAACAATCAGTGTTGTACACATGTTCCGTATGTAGGCAAAGCAGGGTAAACTCGCAAAATCGAAGCAACAAGTAGACGAGAGGCGTCCGTCTTGAAACGAGACACGCATATATTAAACTTTACGCAGCATACTTTTGTATCAAATATAAAATAGATTGTATATGCGGTAACGCTATCGTATGTTAGATATATTCGTAGAAATCCTCTGCGGCCTAGAAATCTATCGCTTTTTCTTCGATCGTCCTCGTTCTTGTACTATTATATTTTGTAAAAGCATGGCACTCTCTGGTTATTCGTCGCAGTACGTATTCAACGTTCCAATCTACTTAATGCTTCGATCGTATTCTGGCTGTCCGTCTATACTATTGCCAGGTGAATATCGTTTTCCAGAAAACTCCTTCGCGTACTTCACTCGGAATAATGCTTCTGCGTCCTCGAACTGACCACTGAGACACGTGACAACAATTTAACGAACATTCCAATGGCTGGATGACAGAACTAACGCAAACTATGTTTATCATTACATCTCGATGCTCCACAATATAAGTCTCCGTACCATAATAACGTACCGTTATTATGTCTGTATACTAGCTTTAATAGATCATATACGTTAACAACGAAGAAAACGTCTACGGCACTCAAACGTAAAAAAAATCGCGTCGCATAAAAATAGATGATACAAATCCGTATTATAAAAATCGTACACACAATCTCATGCGTATCCTCGATTAGGGAATTTCTATACGCACTCCCAGTATGCATCCTAATATTAGAACGGTGATAATATAGACGGACGTACATATAGTAAATCTCGAATATATTAATAAAAATAGCTATATAGTTATAAACCAAGCGTGATATATGTTCGTACTAGTAGGGCGCAGCTTCCAGAGCTCCGTCCAATCTACTCTACTCTAAAATATCTTCTTCATGTCAACTCTTATATAGCTATTTTTTTCTTCTTTTTCCTTCCCTTATAAATGAATATTATTCTTCTCTCAAATATTATATGTAGGTATAGCGTTTTGTTCTGAGGTAGATCAAGTCAGCCGACTACACCGTGATCGAACGACAGGCGCCTGCGATATCAGCAAAAAGAATTCCGTATTCAGTACACTTTCGTTTAAGGAGCACGATCAGTTTCTTTCTTTTCACATTGCACGAGTCGCTGAAATGTGCGGTGCAAACTTCTTTCTTCGATCAGGTATATCGTAATTTTGCAAGCAATGAGCACCGGTCATGCTCCTCAATTACATCAGACTGAGATGGAACTTTCGAGGCAGACAGTTGCAATTTTTCTTGAAATCACACAAAAATACACTTCATTTTCTTCCACACTTCTGTAAAGGCCAAAATATACTCGTATCACGTAACTTCAAAGAATAGCCATATTATGTGTTTTTTTTTGTCTACAAAAGAAAGCACGTCTCTACTGTGTCATCTAAAGTGGTGATGCTGTATTAAAAAAAATATATATATGTACAGTTCGACCAATATATACAATGATAACAAGCAAGGAATGCAATACATTGTTAGAAAACTCAATGATATTTAGATATGGATGCTGAAGTGATTCACAAGTCAGGACTGTGTTTTTCTAACTTAGGCAAAGTTTTTAACACACCATACTGGTTTTCTAATAACATTAAAACAATAAATTAACAATAACGTTTTTGGAGCATTTTGACGGTAAAAATAAAGCTGTTGGCGTAAGACAATGTAGACTTACAGTTTTCCCGATAAATCTCTGTACATATATAAACATAAGGACTGTAGAAAAACATCTCGGAAGCTTAAAATTCGTCGATGCCACCATCTGGGACGCCCGATCTTACCTTATCCAGTACTTTGTTAACGAATTCCGTCGAGTGGTTGGCTATTCGTACTTCTACAATCAAAACAGACAGCACACCGTATCTGATTAGAACACAGATGCATAATCGTTGTAGTCAGAGACCGCAATAAATTCAACGATACTCACTGGTGGCAAGTTTGCAATATTTCTCCATTTGGCGTGTGAGCTCCTCCTGATTTTCGGGATTAGGTTCCGTCAATTTGGCAGCAAGGGTTTGTTTGGCCTGTGTTATACCGTGAATGAGCCGTCCTAACGTGAAACATCAATTAAAGTAAACCATTCCATCGAACGTCTTTCACCTAAGCTTATAGTTACGAATGACTCAACTGTGCTCCTGCTCCAGACCGTGAAGTTTTATCTTGTTAGCTTCGTGTTGAGCCTTCTTTTTTAAGCGACAAGCCCGTGAGGCCAGCTTATTTTTCTCCTTGCGCGTTTTAGGCCTAGCTGTGAAGGGCAGTTCTGATACGGGTGTCATATCGTTTATGACGCGGGAAAGCTTGTCCAATTCTCGTCCGATACTGTATAACTTGCGAGGATTCGGTGTAAGATCGTTGCCGTCGCCTTTCCTTGCTTTTCCGCTGTGTTTAATTCCTCTGAGAGCGCAGTGTGGACTGAAAACAGGATCTGTTGCTTCATTCAAAACATGTGGGTCCTCCAATCGTGTTCGGGCAACGAGTCTTTGGCCTTTCGGCCCCTTAGCTTGAACGTTGTATTGCCAAAAGAATCTTTCCTTCTTACTGTGTTTACTCTCCCTGCCTGTTTCTGTCGAACTTCCGCTTACTCTGAGGCTGCTTTGATCCTCTCCGTCACTGCCACCGGTATCTGTAAAGACCACAAAGGTGTGCGGAATAGAAAAGCAAAGGTGCGCAATGGTCAGGTTAGTCAGACAGTGGTAGTTTAAAAGTAAATATCAGTAATCAAAGGTATTTACCATTATCGCTGCTGTAGTCGTCATAGTGATCACTGTCATCGTCGCTATCTTCATAGCCTTCATCATGGCTGAGAGGGTCTAGATGACAAAGCGGATCTGGACTCAACGCTCCTCCAGTACTCAGACTACTCGTTGATCCTGCTTCAACGAGGCCGAGACTTCCTGTACTTAGGAGATGTTGTCTTGGTTCTCTGCGTGCCCAAATTTGTTCCAAGCCCATAGATTGTGTTGGCGCAGACATAGAGAGTCGTGATGCCTTTGGCTTGCTGCCTATTGAAGAAGTTGCGTCAACGTGACTGCAGGCAGGACTCGTTAATGCGTTTTCACATCGTTTCATTAGAAGTTCATGAAGCGTGGATGGTCCGGTAGGTCTTGTGACAGGATGTGGGGATGTCGACGAGCTTGCCGTTGAACTGCCAGCAACGTTGCTGGTTACTGGACTCGGAAAAGCTGGAGGGCTTACTGCTTCCAAATTGTCCGTTGTGCCTGCTCCTCTGTTCAAATTAAATCCGTATGTGTTGATATAATTTGAAGATGCCCGATACGTCAGTCCTGACTGTGGAAAACTGCTCGGTGCAAATCCTGAACTGTTGCTGTTGTACAACGAATTTGCCGATGGCATTGTGCCGGTACCCATTCTCATCGGTTGATTCCTTTCTTCTGGTAAAAGCAGATCGTCAAAATTTAAATCTCCCAAGAGCGTATCGTCATTGGCGTTTAGTTCAGCGAGTGTCGGCCCCTGAATAAGGTCAGCTTTATCTACTTGAAATATATCGTCATCATCCATTTTATACGAGATATCCAACTGGTCAGGATCCATTTTAAATGGGGATTCCATGTGATCAGGCCTCGTACCCCAAGCAGACGGAGAAGGTGAAAATTGGTCGTATATTCCTCTGGCACCTCTGTGTCCTCCAGGAATTGGAACGGATGCTGATGAAGGACCCATTTCTTGAACGGGCTCCTGCTTTATGATGCTGTCCATCATGTTATTCCTTATGTCTATCAGGAAGTCGGAATAACTTGAGTCTCCCATTTGAACAAATATTCGTGCTTCCTTTATGTGGCAGTATGAAATTCAACTTTCTCAAACTACAGCGTTGTGACACGAGTTATCCAAAGTGCAGCGAGGAGAGAATGTATATCTATCATTGATAAGACAAGGAACGGTCGTAGGGTGCAAGTGAAATTTTGCGTAATTAAACATTCGGGAAGTACCTTTCTGGGAAATAAAAAACACATCTACATATAGACGTACGTGAACGAGTCCGTGAACCAAGGACGCGTGAGCGTCAAAATTTTACGTGTCCTAGAAGGGTAAACACGTAATCCCACGTTAAAGTCTGGCAATTACTGACGGAACACTCGTGTGCAACATTAAACGCGCGTGGTCAACAAACACATGGAAGGAGTGGGGCCATTCAATGGCAACACAGACGCGACTCGATCGTGTGGTTATGGCTCGAACTTCAGAGCGTTAATTCGGAAAACAATAGCGCGTGACGCCTGGATTGTCTTTTTCGCAAAGTCCGTCGGGCATTCGACAAAGGCACACTCGCCCGGATTACATAGTGGCCTTCCTCCGTTCACGACCCGTATGCACAATGACCATGACTTTCGTCAGCAAGTATTTTCTGTAACTGACAACATCGTGATACTAGATTAGATTCCGCTTTCCTTGTTTTCCCGTCGACGGCTAGCGTCGCATAAAAACACAACTGGCAGCTCGATCTAACACGTCCACCCGTCTCTCCAGCAGGACTCGTCACACGTGCACGAAAATTCCACTTATTTCGACTTTATCCCAGAGAGGTTTGTTATTGTTTTGCCACGAGATCGTGAGCAAAATATCACTGAGGTTTGCATAAATGGGGAAAGGTCACATGACGAGTGAACGATCAATCGGAGTATTTGCCCGGCCAATCAACGTCCAGAGTGCCACTTCATTGCTGGGGAATTTCTATTTGTCTCGCGTAAGACGTTCTGCCGCGATGTCGGAAACGAAAGCACCACTACTGTCACAATATGCAGATGTCGTGAGCAGTGAGCGCGATAGGTTTTGACGGCAGATTACGCAACTGGCTCGTCATTACGTTGCCAGCAGATAGCCGTATGCTAAGTGAGACGGTCAGTCCGAGCGGTGACTAATCGTTATTATCTCTAATTGCTTTATCGTATCTCGCTGCACTGCCTCGCTCCTACGGCCATATTTACTTCTTCTCCTCTTGGCCTAGGAACATTTAGTGAGCAGACGAGCAGTCTGGTTGGTCCCACTCACCTTCTCCGCGACCAACCGATAACTCACATTTTTGGGGGACAATGTTACCAGCCTGGATCCACCGACTTCATCTGAAATCCGATTATTTTAATCGTCATCCGGGTATCAGTCAAGATGGAATCAAAGGTGGTGCCTGATTAACTTGAAATTAATACCAGCTAGTTCTTCATATATCATGTCATGATCCGATCGGATGATAGGATGGGTAATCGGTAAAGCTTTACCGGAGTGGCTCAGACGTAAGTGATAGGTATACGTTCGGCGGATTCAGTTTCTATATTACGCTCTTATTTACGTCCACGCTCTGCCGCTGCATCTCAAGCATGTTTTCACTTTCAAACGCGAGTTTCAAATAAACACGTTTTTCATACGTGTATCCCGGTAAACAAAATTTTACATCACACCAGATAAGAATGGCATTGACGTTAAATCTTCTCCAAAGCAAACCATACTTGTCGCAATATGCGTCGAAGTTTGAAACATTATTACGTTAACAATATTACATATTTTGCTCCTCCATAAAGTACAATTACCCATTATCAGTTAATTCCAACCGAGCGCGTCATACCTTAACGTCCGCGTTCCACGAAGACACACTATTAACGTTTGTTTTGAACAAGGCAAATTGTTCTCTCTCCAGACATGCCTACGTTAAAACTCGTGACATTATAAGTTCAACCCTATTACGCACTGCCTTTACGTCTCTAGTAGCTACACACGTTAGCATCGTTCAATCTTCCGCATAAGTGTACTTTGACTACTTTCTGCGTAACTGGAACTTAAATCGGCGTCGTAAGGGGAAAACGAGCGGAAAGTTATCGTTGAATTTCGGTTGATACTCCGAGCCGGCCAGTTGCGCGGGTCAAATTAATCGTCCGAAAGGAGGATAAAGCTGATGGCACTGCGGTAGCAGAGAGAAAGAAATGGCCTGCAGGAGGGGGTGGTGGAATGGGGGAAGGACTGGCAGAACGAGTAGGTTGGCAAGGAGAGGAAAAAGGTAGGGGAGGAGACACAATATCTATTAAATTATTCACAGTCGGTTACCAGCTCGTCAGAGGGATCTGCCCTCTTTTAGTTTTTGCTTCTACCTCTCTAACCAGCTACCTACCTCTCTGCCTGCCATCGCCACTCGTTTCCTACAATGTTTCTTCTCTTTCTCGTGTGACTTCGTAAAATGATAATGTACCCAGTTTCGGGGAACTCAAAGTTGATGACAACAGTGCGATGTTGGAAGGTAATCGTTTCGTGTCGTGTTTTTCTCCTGTGGAAACTATGAGCATAGAAGAAGTAGGGATGGTTCTATCGTCTTATCGGAACTTGTTTCACGAACAGAAATATCGAATTTGCTTATAATCGGGTGTACTCGAGCGCATTCTATATTTCGGAAGAAACAAATATGAATCTGTTGATATATCTTTATTATATTATAGTGTATTGTAGCATATTATGTTTTTATTGCAGAGTGAATATGTATATTCAGACAGGGCACTCTCAGATAGTTAGAGATAGTCAGAATAACCGTAGTGGGGCTATTATATTTTCGACGTATGACTAAAAATGGGCGAAAAACGTCAAATTTTTTTTTCTTTCGGACCGATATCATTTGATAGAGGGTATTTTGCCCTGAAGATAGATCACTTCCCGCGCTCTAAACTCTTCATAGTTAGCGAGATATGACGATTTTAAGGAAGAGTAAAAAAATTTTTTTTTAAATTGCTACTCGCTATTAATTCCACGTGAAAGAACGTGCAAAAAGCTTTAAGAAAACCTGTATTACTTATAGGTTTCGACCATTAGTTTATTAGTGGCAGAGCCTTAAAGAAATCGCGAAAATCTTAATGGCCCTTGCCATTTTTGCCAAAAAATTATGGGTCACCGATTTTATCGCCCTTTTAATATATTAAAGGGAGTCCAAAATGACTCAGAAAAATGCAAGGCGCACCCCGAAATTCGTAATAGTTCCGGAGATATAGCCAATAATGTGCAGAAAAATCGTGAAAAAGAAGCCTGAAAATGGGGTCAAAAATTAAATCTCTACCGACCGACTTGTAATTGTGCCAGGTGAAAGGGGGTCCAAAGAGACTTGGAAAAATCGCAACCGCACTGAAATATTCGAAATAGTTTCCGAGATATGACAAAAAATGGGACGAAAAATCGGGAAAAACATAAGAAAAATACCGGTTTTTTAATAACTACCAACCAAAAGTAAATCATTTGACTTGCTCGCCTATATGAAATGAAAGAGGGTGGGCAGAGACTCGAAAAAATGCCAACAGCGCCCCAAAATTCGCAATAGTTCACGAGTTATAACCAAAAATAGAGAAAAAAATAAGAAAAATAGCTGAAAATACGCGAAAATAGGCGAAAAATGTCAAATTTTTTTTTTGTTTCGGACCGATACCGTTCGATAGAGGGTATTTTGCCCTCAAGATAGACCACTTTCCGGGCGCTGAACTCTTCATAGTTTCGGAGATATGACGATTTCCAGGAAGAGCAAAAAAATTTTTTTCAAAATTACTAATCGCGATTAATCCCATGTGAAAGTGCGCGCAAAGAGCTTTAAGAAAACCTGTATTACTTATAGGTTTCGACCGCTAGTTTAGTCGTGACAGGAACTTGAAGAAATCGCGAAAATCTTAAGGTACACTTGCCCTTGCCATTTTTGCCAAAAAATGATGGGTCACCGATTTCAATGCCCTTTTAGTATATCAAAGGGTGTCCAAAATGACTCAGAAAAATGCAAGGCGCAGCCCGAAATTCGCAATAGTTCCGGAGATATGACCGAAAATGTGTGGAAAAATCGCGAAAAACGGGCCTGTGGATGGGGTCAAAATTGAAAACTTTTTCGATCGACTCGTTATTGTGCCACATAAAAAGGGGTAGAAAGTGACTCAGAAAAATCGCAGTCACGGTAAAAAATTCGAAACAGTTTCCGAGATATAGTAAAAAATAGATGAGAAAACGTCGTAAACCCGAGTAAAATATGCATGTATCTACGCCTACAAATTATGAGCGTCCACATATTTTCCAGATATTGCAAGAAATCCTGTAATGAAGCATCTTTACCCTCTTCCTCGCTTAATCAAGTTCCGCATTTGACGAAATAGCCGGTCATACATGACAGGTAATAATATTCACTGTCACTCTTCCACGTCGACAATAATCAGTCCGCCGAATAATAATTCACAACGCTAATAGCTCAGATGAAAAATAATGTAAATTTACCGCCGTCGCCGTTGCTCTTCCATTCTCATCTGTAATAACAAGTCCGCGCATTCCCGAAGGGCTCATAACAGGTATTCGTATAACCAATACGCGATTGATTATATGTACATTGAAAATGTGTGTATATTGTTATTCCGGGGACTGCGAGAAAAATTCGTTGAAACGGAAGCGCACGTTACGTGTTCATGTTTAATGTTCACGTATCGACGAGGTAACAACATCGTGGCATGGAACGAACGTGTATTACGACGTAAGCAGCATTGTTAAGGGAATAATTGGCGAACTTCGAAGGGTATAATCAAATGGGTATGATAGCAACAAAGAGCACGGCGTATTATTGCCTTCCAATATGGCGTTCTCGCACGTATAGAAGGCAGGCCGTCCTGCTGTAAGTTTGGCAGGCCGGCCTCATATGCGATGGGGGCACGCCATATTGGATCGTTATAATGCGTTGCTCGAGGTGGAATTAACCTTTGCGGTGCTCCATGACAGAACGCACCTTCACGTAGAGTCGCTTGTTACGATTATTTGGTGCAACGCAAACAAAAGCGACACACAATGTTTGTCGGTAAGAAATAAAAATTGTTGGCGTTCCAAAGTACTAGTAAGCGAAATCTATCATGGCAGATATGTATAACAGACATTTCTGACGTTGGATTGCATTATAATTGTAGGATCGCATACAAATACAACGCATAATATTTTTGTTTAACAAATAAAAATTGCTAGGGTTTGAAAGAAGTAATAACAGAAATCTATCATGACAAATATCTGTCACAAAAATTTCTAATGTTAAATTGTATTATACATTGGAAGATTGCATAGAAATGCGATACATAATGTTTTGTCAGTAACAAATAAAAAGGGTTGGGGTTTGACAGTATTAATAACAGAAATTTATTGTGACAGATATAATAGAAATTTCTCATGTTAGATTTATTATTGTGTAACGGTGTACAGTAGATTCCCGAGAGAGTAGATGTTATGTGCACGTTGTTCTTGTATCGAGGAAAATATTAAATTATGGACGCGCATGTTTCTTCGGCCTCGTGCGTGCATAAAAGTCGTACGTATACGTTTATAATTATATACACGAGGCACTATCAGGTTGTCAGATTGAATTCAAAATTTGCTTGTGCAATTTAATTTTTTAGTTTACGAATAATATACAAACTGAAACTATGTTTTGATATAGTGTATATATCGGCAGATTGCAGGTGTATTTTTATACTCGTACTGATATTAATATACATTATTTATCATTTTTTTGCTGTTGCAGGTGCATGTCCGATGGCTCAAGCCAAGGCATCTACAATGGATAGAAACATATGACCAAGCAGTCGCACATGGCCGCAAACATTTATGGGCAGGCATGAGGAGAAGAAGCAGTTGCATCCGGCAGAAGTTCATCGATCGGTGAGTCTTGATTTCAATGACTACAACTAAATTCGCAAAATATTTGATTGTGTGTCATTTTTGTAAAATCCTGACTACTGGTCTACCACTCGCTCGGTACCCTCAAAAACTAATAACAGATTGTAAATAGTAACTCACATTCAGTGTGAACTGGGCGACTTTCAAACACCTTAAAATTCCATTAGAAACAATTAACACTGACTGCCGTGATGGTCACCGGTGACCGGCGCAAGAGATTTTACTGAAGATCCAAAATATTCACAATGGGTAGCAATAGTTATTTTATAAATGCAATTATTGTTAAAATAGTGATGCGATCCTTTGGTCTTCAATACCTGCACGTTATGTACATTTTGCATAATTCAGTCAAACGCTGTAGTATTTGATAGCATCGCCATTCTAATATAGCAAAATACGCTTGGCAGTCAACGTGTTAATAACGTTTGCGCATAATTTACGACGCGATTATATATAATTATGTGTCAGTTCTGCAAAATCTCCACTACGTGTTAGCTACGCGCTCGGTCCCCTTAAAAACTATTTACAAATCCTAACCGGTATCTCGCATACAGTGTAAACTGTTTGACTTCAGAACACCCAAAAGTTCCGTGAAAACAATTAATCGCGTTTCCATACATATAACGTCGTGAATTTAATTCGGTTGTATAATTTCTGTGACACCACTACTGCTTGTCCGCTATTTGCTCGGTCTCGAAGAAGCGTCAACAAACCGTAAACACTAGCTCTCATTGAGCGCAAACCACTTTACCCCCGACAGCCGAAAGTTCCTTCAGAAAGCATGAATCGCGTCCGCGAATTTACGACGCGTCCGCTCGACACCGGCGTTTTGTCTTACACGAGGAGCAGTTGCCAACGGACAAAACGATCCATTTAACGCGTTCCGCAAAACAGGACATAATTAATTAGGTTATTACAAGCGACATGACGTATCCGTGCGCAGCGGTGGGCAGGCTCAGCGCGGCTCAAAACTGGCGAGGGAACAATAACGCGTTACATCTTTTTTATTTTCTCCCTTCCGCCCTGTTCGCCCCGAGTGAGACGAGCGATGTTCGCGGCAACAATTCTTATTATCATTCAGAATGAATATGCACGCGTTGCGTGGCGGGCTAAAGTTATTTTCTGAACGATTGCTCGTAATAAGGCCTCGGTGCTGTACGGAGCTGATAGGCATCGGTTTACGGCGGTCGCGGGCACTTTTTTACTCTTAAAAGTCATTCGTGTGGCCAGGTGCCACGAGGATGGTCCCGCCGGAGCCGGTGGCCAACGGCGGATAGTTTTTAAGGACGATAATTCACGTTCGCCGAGCTACCGAGTGCGTCGATGCCGTTTTTCACCGACGCGCCGCTGCGAATTATACTAGGCGCGGAATTGGACTCGGAAATGACCCCGTATCGTTCGATCTCGCACGTATTCGAACGTAGACTCATTTCCTTGCGGATGCTCGCGAGAAATTTCATATCTTAACACTGATGATTGAGGTAGATGCGTGGCTGGATGACGATCGGGCATTCGACTGGTTTGCGTTACGTTTCATTGCAGGAAGTTAGCGCTCTAAGTCGATTTTTTTTTATTCTTGCTTTAGTGTTTTGAAATATAGAATGAGGAGAAGTATTATTAGTGGAGCAACGCGATAAAATGTTCCTTTTTGTTCTTGAGGAGTTCTGTAGTAAATATATATTTTTATAGATATTTCCATGTTTCCGACTACGTAATAAAAATAAATATTAACAGGGCAGCGGCATGACACAACTTTTGTTTTTGTAGCTGGGGAACTTTAGTGAGCTGTAGTGAATATATAGATAGATATTTTCATATTTCGGTCTATGTACAGAGAGAAGTATTATCGGGGCAGACATATAATAAGATGTTTGTAGTTGTGATTGGACAATTTTGTAGTGAATATACTTTTGTAGGAGTTTTCATATTTTGGGCTGTATGACAGAGAGAAATATTCTTAGCGTAGGCACTCGGACAAATGTACCTTCTTGTTGTTGCGGAAGTATGTAGCGAATAATTTCAATTTTTTTGTCAATGAAAATATTATAATTTAATGAAACTCAGCGTACACGTAAGTGGCAGAGTGATTGAAGACGTTAGGTAAAGAGGACAAGCAAAGTAAGGCAGAGGTGGCTATAGTAGAGTACGTCGACTGGCTGTAACAATGTTATTATTTAAAAAGCGGTACTGCGATTTCTTTATTTAAACTTATAATATAGTTTGTAGCGCACGCATTTATAAATTGTTGTATGTCGTCCAAACATTAACATAGCACACACTGTAAAGACACATTTCATCACAGTTGGAACAGTATTTGTCGTAGTATATCGATAGCCCTGAATCTAGGGTATACGTAGTCAACAGTATAACTTTATCACATACCACGCATGAACTTGTAAACTTCAGCCGTCGCGAATTATAGTACCTGATTCAAACGCCAACGTACACAGAGCGTTCTGTAACTGGTGGCGCAACTTGGAGGATGGCAATTTTACATAAAGAAATTCTCGTCCTCGTCGTGCAACGAGCGCACTTCCGCCTTCTGTCACGCTTAAACTTTCTATAATACTTCGAACTAAATGCGCGAACGATCCGTCTGTTTCCTTCTCGGAACTTTTTAAATGTCATCGAGTGTCAGACGGTAGCTGAAAGTACCGGCGGCATGTGCAGGGGATTATATTTGCGCGATGCTTTAGATCGCTCGCATGTTATAACGAGATTGCGACACGCCGGTAGACTGTAGGCAATTTCTTGCGTAAAAGGTACTAAAATAACGCGGACTATAAATTGTTGGTACCGAAGTACATTCGGCAGGTTGCCTCGTGGAATGTTAGTAGCGGTAAAAATGATCGGTTTCGTAACGCGAGTTACTCCGTTAAAATGTAACCAACTGAAGGTTTAATGGGGAGACAGTTTTGAACCGTGCATACAAAAAGGACCGTACAGTCGCGCGCTGTAGTATCATGTAGGTGTTGAAAACGAAGTGTGGTTCAATTGATGGAAATATCAATAATTGCACTGAAATATAGCCGTATTACACTAGATTATATAGGTATATAATGGCACTGTTCAGAAAATACGCAGGTATACGATATACAGAAATTGAGAATTGGAAGAATGTCGTTCCTCGGCTGAAATTAAACTTTCTATTTAGGCGGCAGCATGAACTTTGAAAAATGATAGTTTATAAACCATACAATATTAAACAATATGTATGCACGTATTTCACGGATTTTCTGGAACGTTTTAAACAAAACCGAGATTTTCTGCTCATTGCCTTCCCTTAATACACAAATGTATTCTCCGTGTTTACGCACCGCCCAAACGGAAAGTCAAATAAAATTGACTTTGCATTTAACGCGTTAACCTCTTGAGGCCGCATTTCAAAAATTACGACTAACACCTAGATTCATTACACACCAGCAAACGCGCGGCGATTGGAATCTTTACCCATTACAATCATTCGCAGAAAAAAATCAAAGCCGCGCTTTGCGCATCCGGCTTCCGACGCCTCGATTAATCCGAGACGGAACTTTATGATCGACGTGCGTGCCGTCCGCCGCCTTCCTCGTCTCGCGCCACGCAGGCGTGCGCATCGCGTGAAGGAATTAAATTAATAAACCGACAAATTAATTGTTTCGCCGCACGCCTGGCGCGCGCAGAATCATACGCGCGGATAATTAAATTCCCGGAGCTAATCGAACATTATTCAACCTTATTACGAATCGTGAATAATGAGTAAAAAGATATTTATTGATTGAACATTGGAATTTACTTGAGAATTTTTATTCATGAACTCTACATGTTTCGGGGTATCCAGATCCCCCTCATCTAGAGAGATGTAAGGATAACAGTCAGATTCCGAAACAAAGTAAATGCTACATATAAAAAATAAATACCTACATTCTTGAATGGAGTGGCGGTACGTTCGATAGAGATATGCATTGCCTCTCGTAAGTACGTTAACACTTTGACTGCCACAGTGGTCACCGGTGACCGGTGCAAAAGATTTGACCAAAAATGCAGAAAATTCGCAATGAAGCCCATTTGCAATCTTGTAAAAGCAATTGATATTGGAACGGTGCTTTAATACTTTGGCTTCTAACAACTCTGCGTCACCTTTATTTTGCATGATTTAATTATATTCTGCAGTATTTCATCGCATCCCGGTTCTAATATAGCAAAATACGCTTGGCAGTCAAAGTGTTAATCTGGCTATCACATCAGAGTATATGTCACAGTTGTGGCGTAATGACTACGGATGTGTCAATGGTGATTTTTGGGTGGAGCATGCAGACGTCTCCTCTTGCTTCTGTCTTCCTCTTCCTATTCTTCTCTTCCTCTGACTTCTATCAGGAATGCGGGTCGCATTGGCCAGCGTCAAGTAGGACGTCTCAAGTCGCATGACTTTTCGGAAATGCCATACTATTCGCAGACGCGGTCGCACACACTCATCCGATTCCGTGGCGAAGAAAGTAAATACGTCGCGGTGTCAATATCACAACACCGCTATTCACGAATGACGTCTCGGTACATTGTATTAGGTTGGAGGGAAAGTTCTGTCGTATTTTTAATAGGCAGGTAATTTTTCTTGTAAATAAAAAAAACATCTGGCTAGTGAGTCATTCGGATTTTTTTTTGTTTTTTATAGCTGCCGTATAATATAAAAGGAGTCCTTTTTTACCATTCATCATTTACTTGTGATATTTAAAGTGAAAAACATGTCAGTAGATAAAGTGCATTTACGACACTCCATTTTGTATGAATTCCAAAAAGGAAGCAACGCATCGGTTGCATGTAAAAATGTATGTGCTGTATTTGGGAGAGATATTGTAAATGTTCGTACTTGTCAAAGATGGTTTAGCAAATTTCGTTTCGGGGATCTGAGCCTCCAAGAAAGTGATCGATTTGGACGACCATCCAAGATCGATAATGATGTTTTACGATCCATGTTGGAAAATAACTCACATTTAACAAGTCGAGAAATTGCAGAAGAGTTTGGCGTTCATCGTACAACACATTAAATGTATTATGATTAATATTAAACACATATTTTTATAAATTAATTCGAATAGTTTCTTTAAAATACGACAGAACTTTCCCTCCAACCCAATATATTGACAGAATGTGCCCCCCTCCATTACCACAGAATTCCTACTACCCCGTCAATGTCTCAGTTATGGCTCAGTGACTGCGTAGGTCTGGTGAGACGTGGGTGATTCGTAGCGAGGTCTCTTGCCCCGTGCCGTTTCGGAGCACTTCTTTTCAGCGCCGCGCAGTGCACGCATCGTGATTTTCCATCTCGCGTAGCGATCTCGCGAGGTAATCAGCGAGCTCGTCGAGAGGGGTAGTGTTGGCGGCGGCAGGGGGTGAGGTGGCCTCTGTTCGTCTAGTTCGCCGGCCGTGGCTCGTTCCTACCACTACCAGCGACGTATAATCGGCCCGACAGCGAGCCGTTAATTTAATGGCACGAAACATGCGCATTATTTGCATAATTGCACAGCCCGATAAACACTCGGCTTCTATGTTCCTTAATGCGCGCACCTTACAGCTGCGCGTCTTCGCGTCTCTCTTCGGTGAACGGAATCGACGTAGGTCGGAGCGTGTACATGCACGACTGGCGCGTGCGTGTGTGCGCGGATAGATCCTTTGCGAGCGGCCGCGAATTTATAACCGTCAACCAGCCCTTAAAGTCGGTTAATCTGGGCTGATCTCTTTTTCGGCATTTCACGTGATCGCTTTATCGCGGTTGCGGCTCAATGCTTCCGCCACTGATTAACCAGTTCGCTGCTGCGACGGCGCTGAAAAGTGTGTTTTCTTTTTTTTTGTAATACGGACGGGATTTTCCGGTGACAGCGTCAGCTGACGAATGCGTGGGAAAGAGGTTTGATTGAGATAAAGTTATTCGACGAAGGTTGTTAAGTAGTCTTGTTAGAATGAATTACTGCACCAAAGATGTACGTGGGACAGTTATCCTAATCGATGGATCTAATCCAGTTCCTACGCTATGCACAGTTTTTTTCATCAAAATTATTTATATATTTTTATTTAATCGGTTTATTTCCCCTTGGCCTGCGAATATTTGAAATATCTTAGAATTGACGAATATGTTTTGGTTTCCACCAGAATTGCAATTTAAACGACAAATTTGTACTACTTTAGCACCAAATATCGCGATTTCTTCGCGACGAGCATACCCGTCAAAAACAGCTAACTGATTAAACGCCGTGCCCCGTGTTTGCAAACGTTACCACGGTCCCGGTGATCAGTCCGTACGCGGCGCGAGTGGGGGAATCCGGTTTGCGACCCGGCAAAATAGATGTTCTTTGGGGTGGGGAAGGATAAAAAAAATACTTGATAGAACGACTCGACGTTTTTCTTTCATATTTTTATTGACGCTCGAAGATTAGCCGTGCGTTTTTGCGGAGTTTGTATCCGAAGTAACTTGTTCGTTATGCATGAGTGAGCGTTGCAGCAGCGATTGATTGAAACTTAAACGACCGCGCGCGGGCTCCCTGGTTGTGCAAATGATGTGCGGCGTTCACTGAGTCAACGTGCGTTTAATTATCCGCGTAACATTGTGAATTTGCATACAGCGGCGCGCAGGCCAATTCCCGTGCGATCCTATTGACATGACATTATGCATAGTACGCTTTGACGTAACGCAGCTGATCAGAGTGTGCGAACGATTAAACTATTCCTTCGGCACGGTCAATTTTCCCGTCGCACGGTAATTCCGCTGCCTTCATTGCTACCTTGATAACTCAACCTACAAGTTAAGATCATTGCAAAATATCACTTCTCGCCAACGCTGTGCGTTTAAGACGTAAATGCAGTACAAGTATTAGGTCTGCTAAAATAATATGTTCGCTGGCGATCGTGGATAAAATCCCTCAGACGTATCAGCATTCTTATATATTGACACATAATGATTACACATAATACTAGGGTGCATATAAAAACATATAATAATTACAAGGAATGATTTTTATAATTAGGTATCATTTCGTAACCATTTCAGTCTAGAGGTTACGATAGTAAGAAATTTCTTCTAGTTTTACGTTTCGGCCATAGTATATTTCAGTCCTTCTCAAATACTATAATATCATAAAACGGAATATAATTATTATTGATGACATTACTCCTAATAATATTTGTAAATTTATTTTATATTATGTTAACCATTATATTCCGTTGCGTAATATTGTAGAAATTGATAAGGACCGAAACATATTATGATCAAAGCGTGTTAGAATAAATTTCTTTCTACCTCTTCTGATTATCGCCGTTACTGCGCTTAAAAATTACCATTTAAAAAACTTTTGACAGTTGGACTTTTGTCCAACTGTCACTGAAAAGTTACTTGGCACACGTGAAAAGGTCAGAAGTATAAGTTGCAATGATACGCACCTTCCCACGGAAGGTCAAACATAATCACGCAGCTTACATAATTCACTAATCAATTGCTATTGTATTGGATTGGCACAAACGTTCGTTCGGTTCCTATGGAAAAATTGAAGCAGATACACTTTATTTTCACCAACATCTCGATTGGCCAAGCGCTCAGCATTTTGTTCTTTACCTTCTGCCAACTTCTATCCGTCCTCATAATTCCATTCTCCGAAAATTCCGCACCCTCTCGCATAAAGAATGATTTGGCAAACCGCACGAAATTTGTTGCCAACCCATTGCATACTCGAAAATCTATTATTCCAATTGCTTGTATGCGCACGAAATCGGTCCGAACTTCGATGAACTCCGTAATACACGGTATTGCGGACCACGCCAATAGCCATTTCGTCTCGGACGAATGGCAACGAGCGATCGGGGGCGGAGGAAAAACGGGGAGAAGAGCAAGTAGGAGGATTGCCACATGAGCTCGTTGCCGGCGTTGCCGGAGATCAAAGGAGCACGCCGACGCACGCTCCGATAATACAATATGTTCTCAAGAGAACGAGACAACGAGAGAGGATATTGGTCGGTTAGGAGTGCGCATGCATTATATAAAGCGCTAAAACGAGACGGTGCTGAAAGAGGAAGAGCGCGAGGATGGATGAAGTTATAAATCCCAAAGTTCATTATCAAAGTGCGGCACGCGCGTTAATCAACGTGTGGGTGGACTGTGCGTCACGGCTTTGTGGGAGTCGTGAGATTGTTTGACCTAATGCACACGATGGTATTACGGTAATCCGTCCGTTTACGCGGGTAATTGATTCCGCGGAAACAGCGTAAACGGAAGCATCGAAAGGATAAGTTTTAGTGTGGAGGTTTTTGAAAATTTACTGGTAGGAAAAGATAATTCTTTATTATAGATGATGGGGGAAGCCGTGTTTTGGTTGAAAGACCTTTTTCTGTTTGTAATCTATGTTTAGTAATAAGATTGAAAAGAATACACCACTGAACAATTTTTTATCTAAGTATCATATATTTTCGTATTTTAACACTTTGACTGCCATGATGGTCACCGGTGACCACCGCAAGAGATTTTACTGAAGATCTAAAATATTCGCAATGGGTAGCAATTATTATTTTATAAATGCAGTTATTATTAGAATAGTGATGCGATCCTCTGGTCTCCAATACCTGCACATTATTTATATTTTGCATAATTCAGTCGAACGCTGTAGTATTTCATAGCATCGCCGTTTTAATATAGTAAAATAAGCCTGGCAGTCAACGTGTTAATATTACCTGCTGTGAATTATTTTCGCTCATCTGGGAACTTGGTAGCTCAAGCGCGTTAAATTAATCTGGGTAAAGGGAGATCGCGTAAATCGTTTAATCACGGAATGCGGGTGTCGTTATTTTGAGTATTTATATGTAATTCTGAAGTAAAATTGAAAATTAAAATAAAACTATCATCTTTTAAGTATAGTTTAGTCATCGACACATTCGTGTGTTGAAAACATTTGCATTTGGCGTTCTTAGTATCTTCGGGTCTACATGTTTATGTGGCCGTCATTTCGTGATATGAATTTCATTAAACGTAAATTGAGCAGTCAAATTACTGATGCCAATTTGGAATTGTGCCTTAAATTAAGAACGCCTAGTTGCAAACCGGACATGCTAAAACTTTCTAACAAAGTAGAAGATCATTGCTCACACTAATTATAACCATTGCGTGCAATTTTGGGTGTGATTTTTTTTTTATTTAATAATGATATAATTGATATCGTAATAATATGTGCAATAAATTTATACTACGCAATAATTTATAATACTAATAATATCATTTACGGTTTCCGAATCATTTTTAAATTGTTTGGTTCCTCCATGTCAAAAGTTCGTCGACCTCTGTTAGAAAGCAAGGCGTTTGAAAGAAGCAGGCCAAGTTGATTGTCTGTACCCTTATCCCTTCACAAGAATGTCATGTCTTTATTGCTCGTTATTGTCTATTTCACACATCGCTCCTCGTGTCAGTTCGCCTAGTGTGAAGGATTCGACGTATTGCATTATCCGCGTTGCATATCGCGGGCACTCTCTCATGTTCGGCTGAACACCACTTACAAAAGGAGCGTGAACGTCGAACAACCGTTTGCCCGCTACTGCTTCTTCACCTTCTCTTTGTCTCTTTTTTCGAAATGATGAATTACGCCTAATGATCACGATTATTTGAAGTAGGGTCGTTATCGTTTCCCGCTTTAATGCGCTCTTGTACGTTTAATGCGCACGGCGTTTCATTTTTATCGTTGCCCGGGCCTGCCGCGTTATTCGTTTTTAATAGCGTGTCTTTCAATTATTACAAGGCATTAACGTTGGATCTTATAGTATAAAATGTCGGCGCAGTATATTTAGAATACGTTATGCTCGTAGTTATGCAGGAGTGCGAGGATTGGGGAGCATTTAAGATGAGTCTATTGTCATTATTGTTCAAATGTAAAGTTGGTCTGCTCTTGAATTAAAGGAGAATAATACATTTTCAATACGTAATCCTGAAACGATGAAACCATTGTGTCAGTACATTTAGAAGCATACACACAGAAATACAGTAGTAAACAGAGGTATTCATGCATGTTGAGACGAAATCGTTCACGCGTGTTGAAACTTCAGATGACATCAGCGGACAAAACTTTCCGGTAGACCTACTGTGTTATAGATTACTATGTATGTTTGAAACAGGTATTTTCCGTGGCAGATCTCTTACACTGGTTGTTCTGCAGATATATTGGTTTACTATTCATCATATTATTTTATACGTTATGTTATTATATATTAGGTCCATCAGAAAGTTCTGTCAGTTTTCGAATCAAAAGGAAATACACACGTAGAAATACAATAGTAAACATTGTCATCCATACATATTTCAAACGACCACGTTCATACACGTTGAAACATAAAATCACATTATCGTACCAAACTTTCTCACAGATCTAATACTTATTTAAATGTCAGCGTCTCAATCTTTCGTCCTCATTAATAAACGACTAAGAATCAACCCCGCAACAACTCTAGCACGTTCGATCCACACTGATCCGTTTCCTTTAACGAAAATCACCTGAAAACGTTCTCGCGGCAGGAATCAATCACGGTTCGCCCCAGAAAAGTTCCCGGCAGCTCCGACCGCGAAATAAACATCCCGCAAATGGACTCCAGGCGCATTAGAATCGTTACCGGCACAGCGTACTGCTTTCTACCCGCGAATCTAGTTTCACGAGTTAACCTGCAA
The DNA here is from genome assembly GCA_033815515.1 of Cryptocheilus praepositus. NCBI lineage: Eukaryota > Metazoa > Arthropoda > Insecta > Hymenoptera > Pompilidae > Cryptocheilus > Cryptocheilus praepositus. The sequence continues at coordinate 1,028,222 of JAWWQZ010000314.1, forward strand.
TTATGTAAAATTCTAAACCGACTTTAGGCCCCGCCGCATCTCTTACGTTGCTCTCACGCTCGTTTCTATTGTCGGCACGGCGGATAATTACCGCCGCGCGGATTCCGGTAATTGCTATTGGTATGCGAGAGTTTCCCTCTCCCCCCGATTTTTCTCGACTTCCCTCGCTCTTTTCTTTTCTCACTCTCGTCCTTTGTCTCACCCTCCTCGTTCCGCACACGCCCGGGCATACGTGCGCACACACGCGCGCACGCCTATGTACGGAGTTGTAAGCACGGCATAAAAGTAGAGGTATTCACTCTCGTAAAGCCACCGTAAGGGAAACGAGAGAGTTCTCGAGTTCTCGGGAGACGATGGAAAGGGGGCGCGGAAATGTACGAAGTAAACGAATAATATGTGGTTACCGTACGTACCCCCTGCGCAAGGTGGGAGCGAGATGGGAGCAGAGGGTATGCGAAGGGGGCGGAGAAGACCTATGAACGCAAGAAAGTCAGAAAACAGTGGAAAGCGAAGGAAACGTTTCTCACTGAGATCGTTCGTGCGTATTTTAAATGGTACAGATTTTTATAATGTAGGGATAGACTGCCTTTTTTCGGTTGACAAGCAACGGTTTTTTTTTACGCACAGTGGGTGGACAAAACGTGAACGGAAAATAGAGGAAACTGGCGGAAAAGTTTTTGTGCAAGATCATTCGTGGGTATTTCAAATAATATGGGTTTTTATAACGTAGATATTTAAGGATGCCTTTTTTGCAACTATAGCAACAACGCATGATTTAATAAACTCTTGTCGAGGCATCTCTTGAGGCCCGAAACAGATAGAGTATGGTTCTTTAAAAAATGAAGCCTTGTTGACCGAAAGAGGCATACTTCCATATCTGCGTTATATGTACGACGGTTAATAATTTCTTCATGTCTTTACAACTGTTTTGAAGTGCTTGAAATCATACGCTTTTTATGGTAGAATATGGACATCTTAGTTAACTCAACATTTATAACTGTGTGAGCATATGCTAGCTGTATTGTGTTCTTATTCTATGGTTAGAATACCATCATCATCGCCATGTTAAAATACCGTATAATAAAAACATAATACAACTAGCACACACTGAGCTAATTATAAATATTATTAGCGTCTGAGCTGGAAACCTATGAAATTCCGAAATATGTTGAGTTTGCAAATAGAGTCACATTCAACCAATAAAAAGGCGTATCACTGGAAATAGTTTAAAAAAGTTGAAAAAACGGGAGGAAATTATTGATGCGTGTGCACCGCGGATCATCGACTGCGAGTGCGGTGAAAAGACGAAGAATAATGTGCAGTTACCGTACCGACGCCCTGCAGAACGAAAAGACGGGATGAAAACAGGGATCACGCGGAGTGGCTGGGTGAAAAGAACGCGAGAAAGTCAGAAAGCACGGGCGAGTAGAGGAAAATAGAGGAGGAGGAACAAAGACGCTTCTGTGAAATATTTGTGCGTGTGCATCGCGGATCACCGGCTGTAAGTGCGCAGCGGCGAGAAGATGAATAATAATATGTAGTTACCGAATGCACGCCCTACGGGAGGGACGACCAATATGGAAAGCGAAACGGATACCATGCGAACAGGATGAATCCTATGAATGCAACATAGTTGGAAATCAAATGAAAATAGAAGAAACATCTCTGTGTAAAATCACAGTCTGTAAGTAGTCTTATAAAAACGTAGAATGCAAAAGCGCCATGCAAAAATGGACTCTATCATAAATTGATCCACGGTATAAAACATGGGAACGATAAAATATTATATTTTCTCCAATGGCCAGTGATTTCCAAGAACATGAAAAACTTAGCCATGAGCCGGTCCGCGGGTGTGCAAGAGGTAATGGTTTTTTCAGAGCATCGTTCGCAAGTAAACCTTAGGGAGAAAAACCGAGAATGTACATATGGCTAGTTCCCTAGGTTGAATGCATATATATGTGCGTAAGATGCGTCGTGCACAGTGCGGTCTTGTTATTCAGAAAGGAAGAAGGAGGCACCGCGGTGGTGGTGTACGCGCTCGCGAGGAAGCCTCGCTTCTTCTGTGTCATAATACCAGTAATCAGCGTCGTAATGTTGATACTACGGGCCGGGGCATATGCGCAGTGTGCTTCCTCTGTTGCGCGCATGTGCTCGCGGTGACATCGAAAATGGATTCCCAACTGGGAATTCCCGGGTCTTGCCGGATCGCGCGATTTTTTATGCCCGCCGGTAATGAGCTAGCTTAGAAACATCGGGGTTTATTGCAACAAATGGCACGGTTGCTTTACGGCGAAGCAGTAAATGTTGTAACGCGTTGTTCGAGACAAAGGATGGGAATGGACTGTTTGTAGTTTAAGAGTGTCGAAAGTGCGCTGCGCCGGGCTGCGTCGGTTATATTCTTGTAAGTTACGTCTCGTATAGGGGAATAATTGGATGAGACGCTAATGGCTGCGCACGATGCGGTATCGGAAAGAGTTGCTTCGCTGACGTTCAACGGTTGGCCAATAATGTATCACGGGCAGATTTAGGGCAAATGCAGCTGAATTCACAATGGCGTCATATATCAGCGGCAGGACGAGTGCAAATAATGTAATACACAATAGGTCGTAAACGTAGCTACTATATAATATGATATCGTCCGACTTAACGTGAGTACGAACAGGACGTGTCCTATGGTTTATCCTATGGTCAAATCCTATCAAACCGACAGCACGCTCGCTCGGTTACAAAATTCCGAACATAACGCTATCGTACACAAAAACAATTTTCCCGAATACACATTAATTAACTGTTTGGCCGACGCACCAGTCACAACTGCAGTCACACCGACACCACGCTTACCCCTCTTTTTTATTTCCCGAAACACAAAACCAACGGTATCCACTCTCCATCAGTACAGCACTACGGTGTCAAACCGACAATACACTCGTACACAAAAACAATTTTCCCGAATACACATTAATTAATTGTTTCACCGTTGCACCGCAATTTGCATTCACGCCACATCAGATTCATCTTCTTTGTGCAATTGAACAACTAGCACACACTCGCCTCCAGCAAAGCGCTACGATACACAAATCACAATCATCCACGAAAACAATTCTCCCGAGTACACATTAATGAATTGTTTCGCAATTGCACCGCAATTGCATTCACATCCAGATCAGGCCCACCCTTCTTTCTCCAATTTGACTAACAGCCCACCCTCGTCCACATAAACATTTCGAACAAAACACAATCGTACTGAAAGACTTTTCTGAGTACACCTTAATTAATCATATCTTCAGCACTCCCACCCCTCTTCCCCCACTTCTTCAAAACACAAAGCAAACAGCCCTCGCCGCCCCAAAAGGCCAGCAACCCCGTAGGATCGTTTGAACGCACCGCATGAACGACTCATCGGAATCAACCCGGACGAAAGCCGGTCGCAAGTCGGCCGCGTCGAGGGGCCGCCGAAAAAAATGTTAATCCGAAAACACCTTAGCGAAAAGTCGTCCGCGCAAGTGGCTCCCCACTTAAAGGCCGGCAGCCCGTCGAGGCTCGCCGAGCGAACAGCCATTGCGACTTTCTCACAGGATCTCGAGCAGCGCGCGTGTGCGCTCACGAAACGGCGAGCTGCATTTCGCATAATGCGCCACGAGGGAGGAGCCCGGCTCGGCTAATGCGCGATCCTGCATGGCAATTAAGCTTCCGCGTTTTGTACCCGCGTAATAACCGGCCTCTGGCCTTGGCTCGCTCTTACCTCTACGCCCTCTCGCCCTCGGGAGCCTTTTCCGCAAAATCCGTTGGCGACTCCGGTGGGCGTGCGGCGGACTCGTGTGGAAAAGGAATCGCGAAATCTGGAGCGGAAGCGACAATTGCAGCGCGGCTGGTTTCCGGGCTGCAGAAACGCTGTAAGGAGTCTGCTTCTACGTTCCGCGGCCCTTTGTGTTCGTTGCGAGCGACGCCTACGCGCGCACCTTTCAGCCTCATTGAGTTTCGATGTCGCAGGTGTGTGAACGTTGCGCACCAAATGAATACGGTATTATTATATCATGTGCGGGGTGGCGAGGTGCGCCGAATGAGAGAGTCGCAATCGGCCAATGAGCTAATGAGGTAATTGTTTGCGCACTCGAAAATGGAGTGGAAAACGTTTCGAATTGAAAGGTGTTAATACCGGCACTATGGTCAAATTCGAAGTTACTAACGTTACTGTTTATGATGTCGCCTCAATTTATTTGGAATCATACCGTTATTGCTTGTAAATTAGGACTGGGCTGTAAATTGTATTTAACTCGTCACTGTGGTCATATTGGATGTTACTAATGTTACTACTAACGGCGTCAGTACAATTGAATTGTACTTAAGCCGCTACTATGGTGATATTGGAAGCTGTTAATGTCACTTAACACTTTGACCGCCATGATGGTCATCGGTGACCGGCGCAAGAGATTTTATTGAATATCCAAAATATTCGCAATGAGTAGCAATAATCATTCTATAAATGCAGTTCTTGTTAGAATAGTGATGCGATCGTTTGGTCACCAATGCTTGCACATTATTTACATTTTACCTAATTCAATCAAACGCTGTAGGATTTCGTAGCATCGCCGTTCTAATATAGCAAAATACGCATGGCAGTCAAAGTGTTAAATAATTCTTCTTTGTGCGTGTTAGAACGATATGCATTCGTGTAACCGAACTTCATCGTAACAGGAGGTGATCGCCAAAGCTCGATCTTGCGGTTGTCGAAAATTTCCTTTCAACTAGTTGGAAATTGCGATAAATTACCTTAACACCATATTCGGGTGTCTCATTTCACGCTTCTGATAAAGGGCATAAAGTCCGGAGGAACCTATTCACCAAACGATACTGGTTTTATTGATTGGCGGTTCAACGAAATCCAACGTATAGAAAGACTGTCGTTTCTCACTCGCCACTCGATTTCCCGCATGAAATGTCGAGAGTCGACTCTTGAGCGCAAAGGGTTAATGATGGTTATGGCGCGGGGCGGAACAGAAGCCGGATTTAATTTTCTATGGGTACAGCCGCGGATGTGTTCGACCAGACTATCGGCTTAATAAATTTTCAGTGCAGGCCAACGCACGATTTTTCTTCCGTTACCTCGTTGTCAGCACAATGTTGCGCCCGTCGGTGAAAGCCAGGAAGAAGAGAAACTCGTGTCGGCTGAAGACCGGTGTTAAGTGTTTAATGTTAGGAATCGTTAGGGAGAGTATCTATTGGGACAGAGTATTACAAAGTATTAGAAAACTTGGAGCGCGTCCGTCGCTTTCTGCTGGCGTAAACTTTGAACGGGAAAGTCGAACGTTTTGTTTGCCGGGTAGCGTGGAATTTGTGACGCTCCAAAAGGTTCGGAGTTCGATGTGTCGGTTAACGTTAGTGTTACTTTGCTGATGTACGTTTTTATACGGTTGTGTGCCTTCGGTAGATTGGTTTCTATCAACGGAAGTTATCAGTTAGAAAGCTTGGAAATAGCTTCTACGTGTATTTTTGGCTTGACCTTAAACTATATGTAGTTTTATAGATTTATGCAGAAATTATTATGCCTTATTCATGCTCATATGTCATGTACCCTTCCACAACGGAATATCAGCGAAAGTCATCGATGAGAAAGCTTGAAACTTCCTTCTGCGTATGTTTATGGCTTCTGCTTGAACTATATGTAGTTTTATAGATTCATACAGAAATTCTTATGTCAATTATTCATCTTCATATATTGGTACCCTTCTCTAACGGAAGTCATCGGCGAGAAAGCTTGCAATTTTCTGTTACATATGTTTATGGCTTGTCCTCAAACTATATGTAGATTTATATATTCATGTAAAAATGTCTATGCCCGTCATTCATGCTCATATATCATGTACCCTTCTATAATATTGTCTCGGACGGCAACGGAATGTCAACGGAAGTCATCGACGAGAAAGTTTGCAACTTACTTGTACGTATGTTTATGGCTTGTCCTGAAACTATATGTAGTTTTATAAATTCACGGAGAAATGTTATGTCTCATTCTTCCTCATATATAACGTACCCGTGTATAATATTACTGCGAAATTGTGTTCGCCTCGAATGTCACGATTAGTTAAGATCTCACACGCGCTTCCGCATGTCGCAGCCAAATAAGCAGCCGACTCAGTTGTTAACTGTAGAACAGTTGGAAATGTGTAACACCCCTAGAATTGCGTCCGCTGCGCAAAATACCTCGCCAGTTACTTTGCTTTATGTTGATACGCCCGCCGTGCTTCGTTGCGTGCGATGTTTGCACACCGCGTTATTAGTCTCGACGTTGTTGTCATTCGAATGACACACGGCTGACATTTAAAGTCCCGGCTCCGATATTGGCTTCGGATCGCCTCCGTGCCGGTTCTCGCGAAGCGTTAAGCTCTCACTCACGTTTCCGGATGTCACGGAGAGAAGTCGTCAAATGGGAAAGCAGGTGCGTCCCCGGAACCAGCAATAATTGTAGTGCTGACAAAAGGTGACCACTTCCTCGAACCCTGCAATCTTATTGTCGTCGGCTGCACGACACTGTCGAACAGCTTGACCAATTGCGAGACGAGTCGATGGCAAATAACACACTTTAGTGTACACACATGTGCACTCGTGTCCTGCCCTCTGACGTAATGCTCACTAAAGAACCGTGAACGTAGAACAAGAGGACCGGAAGGGCAGAATGTGCAACTGTGCGTCCTCAGACCACTTCCTATTTCACTTCGAGTCGGACCCGTCAGAGAACTGTTGCGCTGCGGTTATGCATTTTTGCGAGGACGTACGAAAATCTCTCATTGTACGGACCCATGCGTTTTCGCGCGCGCCCCACCTCCTCTTCCGTGCGGCAGTTTCGAAAGAACTGGACGTTGCGGAAATTCTGTGTCTCCCGACATCATGCACGTCTCGTTAAGTAACGTAATAATAACGCGGCTTGTTAAGGCAAAGTACATGTATTGAGACAACAGAGCATAATATCCATATGCCGGTGAAAAGGTGCTTTTGTCAACTCTTATGAAACCGTGCCGGTAGTATTCAAGCGTGGTGCAGAAAACTTGGAGATCTGCCGTTAATGTTTTTTCATTCACCTATGGCAGAATAAATATTAGTACTGTTCCACTGCAGTGCAAAAAAATGCAGATCCTCCGTCAATGCTTTTGCAAACGTACTCCCGAATAAATATTAACCTACTGATATTAGACATAACGTCGGCAGACTCGTACTTGGGCAAAAACCGCAATTTATCTTGCGCGCGCAAAATCGTACGGCTGCCCAGAACAAAGCTCTACTGCCATTTTGTCTGGCAGTCGACGAAACTGGTTCGTAGCTTCCAAGGCATTAGAGCCGGGGCGAGTGTTTCTTTCAAAATCACTCCGTTCGCCCATTTACGGGTTTTCCCGTGGCACGATGACTCGGAAACGCGTACCCACCCGCGGCGGAGGTGTGAAGGAACAATTTCGTGAGGTGTGAAAGGTGAAGGGCCCCCCCAGGTGCCCGACTGACTCTCACTAATCGCGGGCAGGCGGAAAACAAGCGTGATGAGTTGCCGGTTCCCTCGGCCCCCTCGATCGGGGATTGCAACAAGAAAAACTGGGGAACAGGTAACCCCACCGACTTGATAAATGTACCCGAGCCAACGGCGAGACGGTACGCAAGAAAATGTCCGACCGCAAGAGGACTCCGCGAAGGTCTCGTGCTTGCTTGCTTACTTGTTCGCCTGCCTGCCTGCCTGCTTGCTTGCTTGCTTGCTACGTCGCGCGCAAAATTGCTCTCGAGTTATCGCGATGGAAAAAACGGCAGGCGGACGACGTTTTGTCGTTTAGGCACGTAATGGATTTTTAGTTATTTTCAATTTCAGCCGCCGCTGATCGTTATTTTCCTTGAACGGTGTTCATTGACCGATAAAAGTACACCGCCGTTTTTTGGCGTTTCTGGTCATGATGTTATTTCTTTTATGTATTAGTTTCCTTAAACGGAGTTCATTAGCCGATAGAAGTACTCTGCTGTTTTCGGTGTCGCTGGTTATAATGGACTCGTAGATTATTATTTTTTTTTCTATTATTTTCCTTAAATCGAATCTATTAGCCGATGAAGGTACACTGTTGTTTCTTTGTGTTATTAGTTAAAATGTAACAGTAGATGTTCTATGGATTTGATCACTTTAATATTTTATCAATTTAACATTGATAAAATATTATTATTAGGGATCAAATTTTATTAAGGGTAAAGGATAAGCTGGGCTCTGCTGGTATTTAATGCTGTTGCGACTTTCCGTTGTTTTCAATACGAAACGACGTGATGCGGGTGATCGTAGGCGTCTTTATTATGCATTCTTAGACAGTTGACTACAATTATTGATTAAAAATTACCATTACATTCTCCTAATGAAGTCACAGACGCTAACACATGTTACACTTTAAGGAACGTGTTGGATTTAATTCAATTGCCTGATGCATTCAACCTTTTTGATAATGTTCACAATTATTCTCTATTATGCTTGAATATAAAGTCGTACGTGAAGTAAATCACAGGATGAGTATCTTCCCGGAGGTATTTACGAAGAATCCATAGTACTCCTGAAGACGAGGCTATTGGGCCTCGGAACAGGCAGATAAGTTTGAGCATACAGCATTAGATAAAACCATTTAACAACAATAGGCACAAATTGTTAATATTAAGAAACACAGTATTCGATCTACCCCAATAGCTTACGTGACAAATCTGAATCTAATACGTTACTAGTACCCGTCAACGGCGAAATTTACTTACGTGTACCGTGCAACTTTTTTATCAACGACTTTGCCAAAGACACCGCAGTATAATTAAAGTATCAGAAACTAGCGTGCAAATTAAAACGAAAAACTTAACTCGTTCACCTTAGTGCGTGCCTTAGACTGATCTTCTACTCGGCTCCCATACCTATAGCTATTACGATAATTCCTTTATGCTGGAGCAGAGAGTGCAAAGTCTGTCTTATCTGGGTTTGGTGCATATCGGTGCACAAGTCGTTCGATGAAAGGAAGAAAGTGTAGATAAGTTTTTGTGGTACTGCAACACGTAACAGTTTTCTATGCACGAGGTGTCTCGTGGCCCATACACAATGTGTTGCCGTACAGGTGTTACACAGCAAAACTTGCGTATCGATCTGTCGTAGTTTCTTCCGTAACCGATTCCCGCCGCGTTAAGCATCGGCGCGCTCAGAAACTCGTCACGTCAACGTTCAAACTTCCCCCGAAGGCGTTCCCATTAAAACGAAAAACGTGCCCGACGCAACGATCTTGCAAGATCGCACGAACCGAACTTTCTACAAAGCGACTGCCCGCTCCGCTCTCCCACCGAATTCTCTGCCTCCTCCGTTTCCTCGTTTCTCTTTTCTCTGTCTGACATGAAACGAGCCGCTCCGTCTATCAGCTCGTACGCGGCGTGGTTTAAAAATAATTAATGCAAACTACGGATGGGCACGCTACTGGGTTACGCAGGATGGGCGGGAAAGCGATCGATGCGCGACGTGTGCGGGTAGTTTATGCCCCTCTCAGACTCAAACGCATACTCGCGATATTTGCCCTCCGCGGCGACTGGCCAAACGGCCCTCGCGCCTATCTTTCAACTCGCGCATTTTCAATCATCGCCTTTTCTCAATGTGCTGGATGTGCGACTGGCGAACGAAAGAGTTAGAAATCGAAGGTAGTTGCATCATTAGAGCCTGTAGTGGAACTTCATTTGCTAGTCAAGGAACCGTTCTTGATGTCTGCGAATATTTCAGCTGGACAACGATGATCCTTGCTTGATAATATTATTTTGTCTTTTTCCGGCGCAAAGTGCGTGGACTGGATGTGGTGTGGTAATGTGTGACATTTCACACGATTTTATAACTGGTTCTTTTGATACTTCAAGCATAGGCAAGGGATGTTAGTTGGTGCTTGTGAAGAAAATCGTTTTCTTCTCGTGCTTTTCCTCGATTTTTTCATCTATTTTTAGTCATATCGCGGAAACTATTTAGAATTTTTGAAAGCGGCTGCAATTTTTTTGAGTCACTTTGAATCCCCCTTCACGTGGCACAATAACAAACCGGTCAATAGAGTTTTAATTTTTGACCCTATTTTCAGACCCGTTTTTCACGATTTTTCCGCAGATTTTTGGCGATATCTCCGGAACTATTGCGAGTTTCAGGCTGCGCCTTGCATTTTTCCGAGTTATTTTCGACCCCCTTTGATATGCTAAAAGGGCAATAAAATCGGTGACCCATCATTTTTTCGCATCTTTTCGCATCTTATACCTTAAGATTTTCGCGATTTCTTCAAGGCCCTGTTACGAATAAATTAATGGTCGAAAGCTACAACTAATATAGGTTTTCTTAAAGCTCTTTGCACGCACTTTCGCGTGGGATTAATCGCGATGAGCAATTTTGAAAAAAATTTTTTTTCACTTCCTTAAAATCGTCATATCTCCGAAACTATGAAGAGTTCAGCGCTCGGAAAGTGGTCTATCTTCAGGGCAAATTACCCTCTATCGAATGGTATCGGTCCGAAACAAAAAAAAATTTGACATTTTTCGCCTATTTTCGCGTATTTTCAGCTATTTTTCTTATTTTTTTTTCTATTTTTGCTTATAACTTGTGAACTATTGCGAATTTTGGGGCGCTGTTGGAATTTTCTTGAGTCTCTGCCCATCCTCTTTCATTTCATATAGTCCCTTTTAAGTCCCATATAAGTCCCTTTTCGGTAGTTTTTATTATTTCCTAGTGTTGACTGGATTACGGAGAACTATGTTTGCGTTAAACTAACACGGTTGTCGTATAACTAATAGAATATATCCTTGGTTTCAAATTCCACCAGTTTCAGATACCGAATCATCTTGGATATACTCAATTTTAGCCGAAACTGGCATTTGTGTTCGAAGTATCTCTCTACCCGATTACACTTCAAGTATAAGTAATAATCGTATTATTAATGATACGATGCAAGCAACCAAACAGCAACCGCACTAAGAATTTTTGCTTTGTTACCCATTTGATTCGGTACCACTATACTCCGAAATTCACGCACATTAAATCTGTTACGTGCCCTCACATTAGTCCATCACTAGAAATGTACGCGACAGACGAAAACGTTGAAAGCGAGACGAATAGATAGGTTACAGAAAGAAGAAAGCCGAAGTTCGTAGGGTATGGAAAGGAACGAGGGAGATTAGTGCCGCGCATACCGGGAAGCTCGTAAAAATGTTTACAAGTAATAAGGCAGCTGCCACATTGGATACTTTGAACGTCGTACACTTTTTCATTGAAACGGTCCCTCTTGACGTGCTCGATAGTACGGAAACGCCGTAATAGCAGTGATTGGGCCGCGAATGTACGCACGTACATGTATGCATGCACGTATGCAAGTCACCTTTTGTTCGTTGCGAAGAAATGCAACGCGAGAGGACCCCTCGTCCGACGGAATTTTGTACTCGGCACGAAAGACCCTACATAATGACTCGTTCGAGAGTCAATAAATCGCGTAAGTGGCGTAAAATTTCACGACGACGTTCGTAAACAGTCGGGTGAACGGAGGAAGTTGAACAGTCGTTCTGCACGGTGGTAAAAAACGTATTAATAAGAGCCAATGCATTTGTTGTCTGTTGATGATTGTTAATCTCGGCGGTATCGGAGGTAAAGTTCGTATAGAGTTGAAGTTATTTCTTTTTGTTAAATGTTCTTGCAGTCATGCGTGATCGATACTTTCAGATAGATGCGAAGAATGAGATTAACGGAATTTTATATTAGAGGTATTATCAGCTCGATAACAATCGTTAGAATTCGATAACAACGATCCGTCGGTATGTTACGTAAGAACAATAAATTATGGCGATTGTACACGATTTCGCGATTACGCGTGACGGAGCATTTAATAACTGATCTCAATATGTGTTTAAATATATTCGCGAAACAATACTGATAATACGAGTCGCGTGTCTTATCGTTGCGATAATGACGATTTTTTTCCATTGTCAAAATGATCGTGCCACATTCGTATTAAACATTTACCAAGAATATTTGCTCGCCAACGCGTTGACTGCCATGGAGGTTTCGTATATTTTGCCCCGGACACTACAATAGCATTCAATACAGTATATCGTACTATTTAATTTGTGTAAAATATTATGTTTTATTGGAACATTCAATTTCAAAATAGAGCAATTTATTTTAGAACATTATCTAGTTATCTACATTGTTCAATATTTTTTAGACTAGATAATAGAACATTTACTAGTCAACACATCGACTGCAATATTCGTATGCTTTGCCCTGGAAGCAAAATTTTTCAAATGATTAATTTTATATATTAATTTCAAATTCATAATATTTTATTATAGCATTAATAACTATCTACATTGTTCAATATTTTTTAGAATAGATAATAGAACATTTACTAGTCAACACATTGACTGCAATATTCGTATGCTTTGCCCTGGAAGCAAAATTTTTCAAATGATTAACTTCATATATTAATTTCAAATTCATAATATTTTATTACAGCATTCAAATGTAAAATAGAGAATCTTTTATTTCATAACATTGCTCAGCTATTTACGTTGTTCAGCACCTTTTAGTCGACGATCTTCAGCTTACTTTAACCACTCTAACAATTCCATAACTCCGTCCAATTCCGAATGTGTGAATGTACCAAACATATTTTCCGGATCTCGCTGTCATATCTCAGCTTTCACCGCGATACCAATGATTCATCTATCGTACGATCAAACCAAACAATTTTTGTTGCGCACGCATCTCGGCCGCTCGGTAAAACCATAGGAGACCGATAGCAATTTACGAGACTTCCGATTAGAATTTATAAGACGCCGAAGTCACTTAATAGAATATCGTATCGGGCTCGATATCACTCCGATAATAACGGCCCTTACAATCGATAATTCAAGTAACCGCCGTGAAATTTCAGCGTCATCTATGCGCCAACACGCGAGATTAAAGCAGCCCGTCCTCGCCGTCGTTTACGGCGGCTCGAAAATAAAAAAAGCGACGCACGTTAATAGAATTTTCTCCCGGCGTCGTTATCAGTCCGATAATAGCGGTCGTCTCAGAATCAATAAATCGCGTAAGTAGCGTGAAATTTCAACGTCATTTGCGAGCAGCGAGGGACGAGTGAAGCGACTCTGAAGACCCAACAATCGGGCTTAATAGGAGCGCGTCTCGTATCACGTCCCGCTCGTTCTGGATAATAACGTCCGTTTCAGAATCAATAATTGCAACGTCATTCATAAGCGATCGTCGCGGCGAACGAAGCACGCGTAATACCGATCCGTTGTTTCTGCTTCATTTTCATTAACGTTTAGCCTCTGTCGTGAGATAACTTGTATGAGATGGCTGCTAAAGTGGCGAGCATACAGGGTGTAGCAAAAATTACGTCGAATACCGAGAGGAGCTGGTTCAATCGAAAAGTTGAGAAGCTGAAATATATTTAGGGACAGCTTCAAAGGATGAATATGATATTTAGAGAGTTTATTATTATTATTATTTATTTATTTATGGGCAAATGCCCTTTACTATAAACGGGTGCTTTAGTACAAAATATCTTAATTTTGATTAACGTTTATCATCTCTTGTGAGGTAACTTGTATGGGGTGGACGCTAAAGTGGAGAACATGTGGGGTGCAGCAAAAATAATGGTGGATGTTGAAACGATCTAGTTGGTCAGAAAAGCAGAGAGGCAATGTATATATTTAATGATGATATGGAAGAACGAAACTTGGAGAGTTTATTATTATTATGATTACCATTATTTATTAATTTACGAACAAAGGCCTTTTAGTACAGAAGAGCGGAAAGCAGAAAACGGGAACACTAAAAAAAATCATGGGTACCCGCATGCGAACTTACACGACAAACACATGAAAATATCAGAGATAATTTTAGACGCAATACACAAAATTAGTCGATGCCTCAAAGTGGTATTTTTGACAATGACGTCTCATGTCGTCGTGTCAATTTAATTTACCCTGTAGAACCGCTTTGGGGGTCATCTAAATTTATATGTTAATTTTGGTACAGTCGCCATCCGTTACTTTCCAGCAATTGCTTTATCACGGATGTCAGCGAAATATCCTTCAATTCGAAGACATACTATTCCAGTACCTGCGGGTTAAATATTAACACTTAAGCGGTGTTAACGCTAATTTCCTAGCATGTCCGAGTCAGTCTGACGGCAACCTCCGTTCCGGAATCGATAAATTGCGGCGAGTAGCGTGTAATGTCAACGTCACTTACAAACGTCGTCCACGTGAACGGGTTTAACGGAACTTTGTATCGAGCTCGAGTTGGCTGGATAATGTTTCTTCGACTCGGAATCAATAACCCCGTGGAACTCGTGAAATGACAACGTTGGTGTTTGAAGCGTTTCCAACTACTTGAAATGTTTCGAACGCGCGTTAAATCTTCTAACACGGAATCCGAGTGGCATGGAGAGGTTGTTCAACAGACTAGCAATTTAACTTGCTTAAAGTCTTGAGGCTAATGCGTTGATTTTTTGCATAATCGAATAAAGCTGCTGTATAATTAATGAAGGTCTGCTGAACTTGTTAAAAGATACTAGTTATAACGCCTATAATTTATAATTTCGTTCATGAAATCTGTAAGTCTAGTGTTAAAAGACATTCAGAATATTACGCAACCTAATTTACATTTTCATTTATATCGTTTATAGTCTTTGTATTATTTACAGTTGATATTTTTGATCTGCGGAAACATTTTATCATCCCGCATCTCCCGGAAAGTCACTTGTCGGTAACGTTTAACAATACTGTACAGCCCACACCTTCCCGGAATTTATAAGACCCTATTCAGCACAGCACACGTTCCCGTCTAATCGCATTATACCTTTCACCCCCGCGGCACCGTTGACAAACGAGTTACTTAAACGGTATTTTGACCGGTATTTCGGTCGGGAATTAATAACGTCCCCGAAAGTTCACGACACAACACGTCGTCCTATTCGGTGTTCGTCTCCCGTTTCGGTAAACACGTCCGACAAACGAGCTTAACACTTCGACTGTCGCGCATTTCACTAAAATGTCGGCCTTCCAACGTGTACCGTCAGAGGCCTGTTATTTTAATATTTAATTTAATTTTTTAATTTCGTTTAATATTTTATTGAATATTTTAGACAATTCAATTTAATATAGCTGTAATTACGCGTACGTGATAGCGATCTTCAAAGTGTTGAAGTTTCAGTGAAGTTGATGTCTGTTACAGTTTTTTTTAGATTCGATTGTTAGTCTTTGATTCATTTAACACTTTGGCAAATGCCGGCATACACTATCGCATAAACTCCGAGAGAAATATTTAATTATGCAACCCTTATTGAATTACATATTTTTTTATTTCCAACTACACGCAATACACGACCATTACCATTAATCTTATTTATCCGTGAAAATCTGTCTGTTACAGTTTCTTTCAGATGCAATCGTTAGTCTTTGATTCATTTAACACTTTGGCAAATGTCGGCATACACTATCGCATAAACTCTGAGAAAAATATTTAATTATGCAACCCTTATTGAATTACATGTTTTTTTATTTTCAACTACACGCAATACACCATCATTACCATAAATCTTATTTATCCGTTAAAATCGTTTTATGCTCCTGGTGTCTTTGAAGTACTGACCATTATTCTACCTAAGCTTGGACTTTGTAGTGACTTGCGAAAAATGGGCGTTTGGAGAGCATACGGTCGGATGTGTTTGGCCAAGTGTTAACAAGAGCGAGAGCAAAAGCGACGCGTCGCGGTGCCGTGTGGGAAGAAGTCGACCGTTGTGAGTTTCGTTGCGGAGGCTGTTTAATGCGCAGAGAGTGCCGCAACATTTTTATATCCGTGAAGGATCGCTGCTACGACGCTCTTCCTCTCCCGCGAGGAGATCGTCGTCGTTATTATTATTATCCGAGACGCGTCCGACCGTGTGCGAGCTCAGTGAGCTGTATACCTAAGCCGCAGAGAGAGCCACCGCACTAAACAGACGTGGCGCGTATAATTTATGAATTATTATTTTGTACTATAATGTCGGCCGCTTCACAGCCCCACGGTGTACGCTCCTCGTCTCCTTCGGAGCTCCACTGCCGAGCGGACCCCGGCATCTCGTCGGAAACAGTGAGATAAAGAGCACAGGCAATGGCGTAGAACCGGGGCCCCTTTTGCATGTCAAACTATATGCCAAATTTTCTTTCCTCATACGGTTTTCGCGGTCAGGATTCATTTCGCATCAAAGCGGTAGAGCTTATGATGACGTCAGCAAACTTCGTGCAACTTTAAATGTGCGGGCGATGGGAAATGGATATGGGATCGGTTTATGCGAAATTTTCTGCATAGGGTTTTCGCGGCCGCGTGGCATTTGATAATTGTATCACAATACTGAATACAAACGTGGCATTCAACGGGAGGCCAACACTTGGTTATACGTGAAATTGCTGCAAAAGATTATAACTGCCCATAGTATGAGTGTAAAGTCAGCGTGATTCGCAACTGCAGCGCTATTCAACACGATTTTACAGATAACGTGGATAAAAGTGGTACCAAATTTCACTGAATCCTTGGACGTTTGCGCGTTGACAAATGGCATAAGTGCAAAATACTTGAAACAGCTGGAAAACTATACCTACCCAGCGTATGTGTTTGAACTCGTCGTGTAATTACTCGCAAGTCCCGATCCATCCATTCGAGCGTTTATGTCAGCCTGTCCCATTTCGTCATATACACAAAACATACGTAACTGCTGCCGCAAGTTACAACCGCTGAGCGTACGCGCATGAAGGGCTCGCGTATTGTATTTTAAGCCAACATTGCCGAAAATGAAAAACGGTCAGCAAAACGGCAGCACATTCATTTGGAGGTCTCATAACGGCGGATTAGCCCGATCACGGAATGCGCCCCGATCCGCATTTCTTTTTCTCGTGATCAGTTCGTTTCCAGGGCCCCGCTTATTGGATCTGTCGCTTCGTTAACGGTCGATCGCGCGGGCAAACGAACCGATAACCGCGGCAACGCCTCTCGGCGGGCAAAAAGGCCCCGATCGAGGAAGCGTCCGCGGCGAGAGGGCAGGGATCCACCGAAGGCCACGCCAGTGAGGATCAACAGCAACGAGGCAGGCCCAGGCCAGACCGAGGCAAGGCAGACGAGCTCCGACCGTAGGTCCGAGCTCGGACTATCCTATAATTACGAGTAACTCAGCCACATTTGCGTTGATCCGACACCTTAAAGATAGCATTTAGCGGCCCCTTTCATCTCCGCGGCAAACAAACCAATTTATACCGCAGGCCGCTTTGTGCTCGGGCGAGGGGCGTGCCCCGCCCCGAACTACGAGTTGGGTCCATCTTTTTCCTCCTTCTACCACCTTTTCTTCTCCGCTCGCCTTACACCCGTTCGCCCGCCGTCTCCGCTGCCTCTTCTTCTTCTCGTTGGGCAGGAGGTGGCCCGCACTGCCCGTATCCCTCGATTCCGCCGTATATTTTCCACCTACGGCCAGAGAGAGAAAGGCCGAGTGCTCGACGCGGCCGGCCTCTCCGCCGGAGCCCGCCACTTTTTCTTACCCCCTTGTTGATCTTCTCCCCGGCTAATTGGCGCAGCGCTCGGCTACTTTCGTGCTCCACTTTCTTGTGCCCGCGCCGTCGGCGGGCGCGAGGCCGATAAGCGAGGAGGGACCAAGGCGGGAGCGACCAAATCGGCGACAAGCGGGTCACACTTGCGGGTGACAGTCTCGCGAGTGGTGATCTGCAGACCATTTCGTTGCGTTTCCAGCGATCTTCTAAGCATTTTTCTGCCTGACTGCCTGGAGGGTAGTATTTAACGCTTTGACTGCCATGACGGTCATCGGTGATCGGCGCAAGAGATTTTACTGAAGATCCAAAATATTTGCAATGGGTAACGATAATTATTTTATAAATGCAGTTGTTGTTAGAATAGTGATGCGATCCTTTGGTCTCCAATACCTGCATATTATTTACATTTTACATAGTTCAGTCAAACGCTGTAGTATTTCATAGCATCGCCGTTCTAATACAGCAAAATACGCACGGCAGGCAACGTGTTAACTGTCCTGGCACTAAGAATCTTTTTCGATTTGCGTTGGCAACTGCCACGCGATACACTGGTGGTTATTTGACATAATTGCGGGAAATGAAAAGCGGCGCAGTCTTTGCCACGGAACGTCGTAGCCATTTTTTACGTGAATTCTGAACAGCACGATCGCATCGCATGCTACTAAAACGGGCGACACGTTGACTGCTGAGCGTAGTTTGTTGTATAGAATCGATCTGATGAAATGGTATAGAATGTGATTGAATTGGACAGAAGCAAGATAACGCGGAGGTATCGGAGAGCAGAGATTGTATTACTATTCTGATATAAATTGCGTTTACAGAATTATAAATGGTATGGATTGCGAAATTTTTGCAGTTTTAGAGAGATTCTCTGTGCCGGTGCCCGGCGACTGCCACTGCACTGATTATGTTAATTGTGCAGGAGCTCAACATGTTTCGAGCCCCATGGGCCTCCTGTTTCTGGAGACTCGTGCAAAGTAGTCTGTGTTAATTGTATTGTTCGTGTGTGGGTTATATTTGGAACTGTGCTTATATTTTACTTACGCCATGGACAAGGTAGAATTGGCAGTTATATCCAATTATGTATGCTAGCTTGCGAAATTGTACCTGTGTGAAAGTGAATCAGTCAGTGTGTTCTTTGCTGCGTGGGCACATTACTCGGTGGACTAGCTGTCGTTTGATTGTCGTTTACGCTGATTGTCGGCAGTCTCGTTGTGTTTTGCCATTTAGCAACCGGCCCTTCAATACTTCGCTGTGCTATCGACGTTTGTGCGTGATTACTAAGAACGCAGTGAAACTTCTGCTATCCTGCCCTTGTTCTTTTGCTACACCTCCTCATTGTCCACTGTATGCGCAAGCATGGTTGAATCGTCGTTGCCAAGATTACACCCGTTCAACAGTAGCATTACGACCAAACTGCAACCGCCTCCCTGAAAACACCTACCTTCTTCACTCGTCACTGTTTCTCTCCTGCCTTAAGGTCAACGACTTATACCCCTCAATTTTCCTCTCAATTTTCCGTGACAAGCGGCGCTATAGGCTCCCAACGAACTTCAATGAACTCTAACGTACCAGCTACCTCTTGTTTGCCAGAACAATTAACACATTGACGACGCTGTAATTCATGTTTCTCGCCATCAAGTGGCTCTGCTTTACCAAGCAGTGCCGAATTAAAGTGTAATATGAAATTTTCTGACGGTATCCGTTTTTGTTTTGTACTTTTGCTGTCGTGTATTGTGAAAAAGCGTTCGGACGCTCGTGATCAATAATTGCCGTGTTGAAGAAGTAGCTACTAAAGAACAAATGCCTGAAAAAAGCCAGCCTCGACTTTTCTCGGCACTCTACCTTTACACTTCTCTTGCATCTCTCTCTCTCTCTCTCCATCAAGCGGCGGCGAAATAAGTGTAATATGAAATTTCTTGACGTTGATAATAATTTCCGTTGCTGTCGTGGCATTGTGGTAACGCGTTCAGACTCTCCTGATCAATAATCGCCACATCGAAGAAGTGGTTACTCAAGAAGAAATATGTGAAAAAAGACAACCTCGACATTTCTTCTCGCCCGGCACTCTGCCTTTACACTTCTCTTGCAACTCTGTCTCCTCCACCATCGCCAGGCTTGTCCTTCGGGTAGACGAAGATCGCGTGACTAATGCCGTGTTGCTCAGGGACCTCTGAGAGCACACGATGTGATGGCAGGCTCTATTACGTGCGGCTGTTCTGCGTTGACCAAACAAACTATTCATGCCACACTGCCTCCCAACGTGTCTCTCTCGTCCTCGCGCCGACACGCTCACTCCCCCGATGCGGCGCAGGATAAAATCGACGATCACGCATGTGTGTCGGAAAGACACGGGCGGGGAGCTCACGAGAGAAGCCGGTGGTTGGCGGTCCGTTTGTTGCGTGGAAAAATTTGCACGCCACCGAGGCCCCGCGGGCCCCCGAGCCAAAGTGCCTGCGCTCCTCGGCCAGTATTGATTTTGCGAGTAATTGTTGCCGGCAATTTCTGCATCCCGCGCGATCCGACACGATCGCCAATTACCGTGAAGGAATTAGAGGAAATTGTCCGTGATGACAGTGAGGAGCATTGTCATTCACGCGAGTATCGATGTTGCATGTCACTGTAAACGTCCACGAGAGGAACGAGTGATTTCGAATGGTTAGCGACTATCAGGATGAAATTTACGCAAATTGGGCTTGCGCTGAGTTCGGCGCGCGCGTGGAGTTAATTGCTTTATTATGAAAATTGTTGATGCGGATGGGCGATCGCTGGTTTGCTGCGTTATTCTTATGCGAGTATTGATACTTCGGCTATCTGTGACGATCGGCCACTTGCAGTTGAGGCTTGCGAGTGTCTGCGAGTAGCACGAGGGAGTTAATGCAAATTGAGACAACTTACAGATGCATGGCTGTTCAAGTGATCGCAATCCCCCATGTTCAGCTGATCGTAATTTTACCTTTTAATTTTACATTTTATAGATAAATGTCAATGCGCCAATCATCAAGTCCACCGAAAATTTCTGAAAGCTCACCGATTATCATACACACATTATTCCAAATTGTCACTCACGTGTGCACCGATATCGCACATGACTGTAACGATCGAAGAACTCGTCAAAACTTATCGCGCGCTTATCGACTATTATGAAAATATTAACACAAATTGACCCACATTTAAGCTGCTTGTGAATAAGTAGTAATGCCCAGTGCCCAATTGATCGTAATTTTACGTTTTAATTGCGCTACAGCTAAATATCAATTTGCCCAGAACTTTACTAATCGACAAGTCCAATCGAACATTTTCGAAAGTCCGCCAACTATCACATAGCAATCACCCCATCGACGCGACTCTTTAATTATCAGTCACACATGCACCGATATCATACACGACTGCATCGGACGAAAAAAATTAATGAAATTTATCGCGCGCTTATCGACTATCACGAAAATATTAAGGCAAATTGTACCAAGTTCAAGCTGCACGTGGATAAATGAGAATACTCAGGGTGCAACTGTTCGTAATTTTACATTTTAATTGCGCCCCAACTAAATATCAATACCGCTCAAAACAGAAATCGACAAGCCGATCAAAAATTTCCGACAGCCCACCGACTATCACCCAGAAATGACGTCAAATTCCACACGCGCAACCGCATATTCTTATTTCTGACCGGCGGTTCGGCTCTTTAATTGTCACTCACACGTGTACCGATATCACACACCTCTGCCCGGCCGACACATTCACCGAACATTTATCGCGCGCTTATCGACTATCACGAAAATATTAACGCAAATTGATCCAACTCGAAGCCGCGCACACACACGCGCTCTCCAATAATCAAGTTTTTACGCGAAACATATTCGGCCCCGACCGTCCGCAATTTGACTCGGCGCATTTCGCGTAATGGCTCCGCTCCTCTCTACGTATGCCGGCAGTGCGATTGCGGGCCGAGAAAATTAAATGCGCGCGGGGTAGGCAACGGCGATCGTATGCACACACAGGCCAGGCGCGCAAGATGAATCACTTACACTTCGGCGCGATCAGGCTGCATTTAAGTAAAGTGGTATGTGCGCGGCTTTGGCTCGAAGCCGTGAGCCGTCTCGCATGCCGTTGACCGGTGCAATCTCGTTGAATGCGAAGTAGTCTCGTTTCAACGGATTCGTCAGAGTGAAAAGGCCGACTACTACTCGTCTCGGGCAACGGCCGACAGAAAAACCCACGGAATCACGAGCACACCGCGTCGTGCCCGTCAAAGTGTCCGCCTTCATGATTAATCGACAATTAATCGGTGTCTGCCGGCGCGGAGGCAGGTGAATAAATTCGAGCGAAGATGCGGGCTGTCGGATGCTCGGAGAGTATTGTGCGCAAATGCAATGTTCGTCTATTTAGTGGGACGGAGAAAACGCGCGACATCGGCGAGAACAGGGTGCTATGCGGTGTTATTATCGGAGGCGTGTACTCTATAGAGCTGGTCAGAACATTGAGCGGTATGTTATTTTCAACCTTCACACATGTCGTGGGTAGCGAGTGAAAGGTTCTGTTTTGGTTAAACATTAAAATTTGCTTGAGAATTTTTATTCCCAGAACTCTGTACAGGTTTCTTTATAGTGAAAGAATGTGCCCTTCCGTAAAGACGGAAATCGTACTTATAGATCAGAGCGTGTAAATCGCAACTTTGTACTGGTGACTTTTCAATGTGTTCGGTGTACACATATATCTTTGTAACACATACACATTTTTCGTAGACTCCTATAAACGGGGTCCCGAAATGTGTCGAGGGTTTCAACAATAAAAATTTCTAATTCAATATTTTTCAACCGTAATAGGACTTTTACGATTCATTCATTATCCAGTTAAAATCATAATAAGGTCGAAATTAAAGACATCATCTAATAAGCATAGTAGTGACTATGGAGGTGTCAGTGGTCTTGGGAGTCTTCTTTTCAGTTCTGCACAGTATCTGCTCTGCGCTCTTTTCTGGTAATGCCGCGATAATGCTTTTAGTACCGATAAAACGGTGTACTTATGGTTCATTAGCTGGCGATGTTTTCCGCGCGGACGCGAGTACCGGTTCTCTCGCTTCGCAGACTTCCGTCGCTTACAACTTTATAAAGTGCGTCTTATTGTGTCTATGTTGTCTGGCTGAAAATGGTCTCTGGCGCGCTGCGACTTGATTACGTTTGGAAACGTTAAAACGTTTGACTACTGAAGTTACGGCTAATTGACTTTAACGGTGGCCGTTAAAATACGAAAAGCGGTGAGGAGAAAAGAACCGCGGCCAGATGCAAACGTCGATAGATGTCAGCGATGTTATGTGACGCAAAGGCACGCGGGTCGGTAATTTATGTTTGCCATTTTTCATCCGTTATACCCTGTGGACACGGCGCATAGCTTACGAAGTATCTTTTATCTACGTATACCACCTGGAACGTTCACATTATGATCATTCTTGCCGTTGGCAATTTGCTAATTATTTAGCGGAAAATAGATTTTTACGAATACAAATAGTAATCTCTGATATATTACGTGTACCCCAAAGTTCTGTACGATAATGTCATCAAGTTGCAACACGTATGAATGTGTTCATATGAAACATGTATCGCTGCATCTGGGTACCATTGTATTTATGCATGTTGCACTTCTAAATGTACGGAAACAGTGGTTTCATCACCTCAGTATTACGTATTGAATACATTATTTTTCCATATAAATGAAATCTAATTAATCTTCAGGTTGCACCTAACCATCCTCCACCAGCCGTACTCGATGCAGTCCCGTCCCCCATATTTTCCAGATTCCACTTCTCGCGCAATAATGTTTCCATCGATAAAGTGTTAATTTGTCCCTGAGCATGTTGAGCTCGTTCCGCGCTACGTCCCGGCGACGAAAGTCGAGACGTCGGGAGGAAAGGAGATAGAGGCCGAATAGTGGCTCACACCGGTGGAAGCTGATCTTTAACGACTGACCATCACTTTCGCGGGTTCCTTTCTTCTTCTCTCAGGCGTTACCATCTTCTCCCGGCGGTGGAGCGAGGTTTACGACGACGTCGGAATCCTTAAAATATCTTCGAGAATTTCGAAGCAGCAGTGTTGAGTCCCTTCTCTCTCCCTCCTGCAGCTCCTCTCGTTCGAGCCTGCGTGTAAACGTGCACGAGACACGCGTGTGTGTACTCACCCTTCGATGCTGGAACGACTATGCGGCGAGCAGAGGAGGGCCGCCCGTTAAATATGCGATTAGTAGATAAATTTAGATTATATCATAATTGTAGGACGTTTGCTGTATAAATATGCCACGGTGCCGCGCAGGTGAACGCTTGCGACGTCCCAAGCGGCGTTGTTAACGTTAAAAACAATTTCATACATACGCGCACGCATGCCGGGTATTTTTGAAATTGCTGCAAGCGGACGATTTGTGACGGCTGTTTCGTCCAGTACGTTGTTTACCGGTAGGGAGTGTGCTGGGAGATTATTTTGAGAGTGTACGCTGACGTTTTTGGAGATTTTGTTTATTGGAAGCTGTTGAGCCTTTTGGCGTAACTCCAATAATGTTAAGTTTACGTGAGAATGTACGTGTCGACCGGTTAGGCAAATGTAAGCAAGGCTTTCTTGTGGCGGATATCAGTGATCGGTATTCGCTGCGTGGTCTGTCAGAGGGTATATTTAAATTTGTTCGAAGCATGACTTTATTTTTGGCGGATATCGGTGCCTGATACAGTAAGAACATTCTGCATTCAACAAAATTATAGAAGGTATTATTATTTTGTAGCAACTTTTGCTGACTTTCTTTTTTTTTTATTTCTCCGTAAATCCAATTCGAACGTACCCTTTTCTATTCGGTATTAACAGAATCGCCGAATATCCAAATTCATTTCCTTCTCAACCTTCCACTTTTCAAATTCTGGCCCTCACGTATTTCCCTGTGTTTTCGGGACGCATAAATTCGACGGCTTTCCAAATTCACCAGCAAAATGACAAACAGCGTTTAGTAATTTCCTAAAAAATTTCATTGATTCTCATTAATGCGACGATACGAATACCCAAATTAATTTCCTCCACAACCCTCGAAATCTGAAACGCTGCCTCTCGCCTGCCCACATATTTTCCGAATATCCGAATTCATTTCCTTCTCAACCTTCCACTTTTAAAATTCTGGCCCTTATGTAGTTCCCCGTGTTTTCCCATAAATACCCATAAATTCGATGGCTTTCCAAATTCATCAGCAAAATGACAAACAGCGTTTAGTAATTTTTCTAAAAATTTCGTTGATTCTCATTAATGCGACGATACGAATACCCAAATTAATTTCCTCCACAACCCTCGAAATCTGACACGCTGCCCCACACCTGCCCACACATTTTCTGAATATCCAAATTCATTTCCTTCTCAACCTTCTACTTTTCAAATTCTGGCCCTTACGTATTTTCCCGTGTTTTCGGGACCCATAAATTCGACGGCTTTCCAAATTCACCAGCAAAATGACAAACAGCGTTTAGTAATTTCCTAAAAAATTTCATTGACTCTCATTAATGCGACGATACGAATACCCAAATTAATCTCCTCCACAGCCCTCGAAATCTGACATGCTGCCCCACACCTGCCCACACATTTTCCGAATATCCAAATTCATTTCCTTCTCAACCGTCCACTTTTCAAATTCTGGCCCTTACGTGTTTTCCCGTGTTTTCGGGACCCATAAATTCGACGGCTTTCCAAATTCACCAGCAAAATGACAAACGGCGTTTAGTAATTTCCTAAAAAATTTCATTAATTCTCATTAATGCGACGATACGAATACCCAAATTAATCTCCTCCACAATCCTCGAAATCTGAAACGCTGCCCCACGCCTGCCCACACATTTTCCGAATATCCAAATTCATTTCCTTCTCAACCTTCCACTTTTCAAATTCTGGCCCTCACGTATTTCCCTGTGTTTTCGGGACCCATAAATTCGACGGCTTTCCAAATTTATCAGCAAAATGACAAACACCGTTTAGTAATTTTCTAAAAAATTTCGTTGATTCTCATTAATGCGACGATGCGAATACCCAAATTAATTTCCTCCACAACCCTCGAAATCTGACACGCTGCCCCACACCTGCCCACACATTTTCCGAATATCCAAATTCATTTCCTTCTTAACCGTCCACTTTTCAAATTCTGGCCCTTACGTATTTTCCCGTGTTTTCGGGACCCATAAATTCGACGGCTTTCCAAATTCACCAGCAAAATGACAAACAGCGTTTAGTAATTTCCTAAAAAATTTCATTGACTCTCATTAATGCGACGATACGAATACCCAAATTAATCTCCTCCACAGCCCTCGAAATCTGACATGCTGCCCCACACCTGCCCACACATTTTCCGAATATCCAAATTCATTTCCTTCTCAACCGTCCACTTTTCAAATTCTGGTCCTTACGTGTTTTCCCGTGTTTTCGGGACTCATAAATTCGACGGCTTTCCAAATTCATCAGCAAAATGACAAACAGCGTTTAGTAATTTTCTAAAAAATTTCGTTGATTCTCATTAATGCGACGATACGAATACCCAAATTAATTTCCTCCACAACCCTCGAAATCTGACACGCTGCCCCACGCCTGCCCACACATTTTCCGAATATCCAAATTCATTTCCTTCTCAACCTTCCACTTTTCAAATTCTGGCCCTTACGTGTTTTCCCGTGTTTTCGGGACCCATAAATTCGACGGCTTTCCAAATTTATCAGCAAAATGACAAACAGCGTTTAGTAATTTCCTAAAAAATTTCATTGATTCTCATTAATGCGACGATACGAATACCCAAATTAATTTCCTCCACAACCCTCGAAATCTGAAACGCTGCCCCACGCCTGCCCACACATTTTCCGAATATCCAAATTCATTTCCTTCTCAACCGTCCACTTTTCAAATTCTGGCCCTTACGTGTTTTCCCGTGTTTTCGGGACCCATAAATTCGATGGCTTTCCAAATTCATCAGCAAAATGACAAACAGCGTTTAGTAATTTCCTAAAAAATGTCATTGACTCTCATTAATGCGACGATACGAATACCCAAATTAATCTCCTCCACAGCCCTCGAAATCTGACACGCTGCCCCACGCCTGCCCACGCATTTTCCCCTTTAACATCGCACACCCATACTTCTCCGTAAATCTGCGTGCTCTCTCCACGATAAATCAGCACGCGCAAACGACACAACAATTTTCCGTCCCCGCTTCTCGTTCCGCGCGCGTCACGGGAATTACCCAAGACTCGAGTGAGAGGCATCGCACAGGTGTAACGTGTCATTAGCGAAGGTGGACCGCCGCTAACAGAACAAACAAATTGTTCGCCCTGTCCTGGCCGACACCTAATGCGTAACCAAGCCGGAGCCACACCCCACAGAAAGCCGACTAATTTGGCCCACTGTGGTCGGGTCGGGCCGTGAGAATCGTCTTCCTCTTCTTCCACCGCCGCCTTCTCATCTCCCGTCTTCCCTGCTGCCCTGCCTGAGAACGTAGGTGGCTTCTCGTCGGCCACGAAACTCCCTTTCAATTTCTCCGGCCAGCCAGGATCCGGCATTACGACGCGGCGGGTGTCAATTTCCGAATTAACCGTTCCGCAACCGCGATCGGCTGGCCTTTACTCATGTTTTCAGTCGCGAGTTAACGAGTTTGTTAACGCGTTCTTACCGCTCTCTTCAGAATACATAGGGATCCGCTGCTGTTGACACTGCGCGATTGAATCTGCGTAATTGATTCTACGAGTTCTTCTGATGCTTCTTAGTGAAATGGGCGGTCTACAAAAATGATTGTGGTAGCAGTATTTGAGCCGTTCATTTTGAAAGTGGCCTGACTCCGTTTTTCAATATTTTCCGGTTACCATGGTTACATGTACAAATTCATGTTATTTATCTCGATTTGAAGATAAATGGAGTTAGGCCACTTTCAAAATAAACGGCTCATTTATATATAGTTCACATTAAGCTGCTTACCAAATTTTACCCGTAGATAAGTAAAATTAAATCAGTATTACAATGTAACTAATCATTCGATGATTTCGATGGATGAACAATTATCAATAGTAACCAACATAATAATTTAATTAATTACAATTAATTAATTAAATTATTATGTTTCGGCTGCGGTTGTTTGGCACGAAGATTTTCCAGCGCCTCCATGTTGAATTACGATCGGACGGGGTCGGTTTAATTTAGATCTTCCGGACTTTCCCGGCTGTGGCTGTTCGTTACGCTGAAATTTACGGCGGGCGCTTTGCGTGTTTTGCTTGTTACGCGGATGGAGCGTTAAGTAATTTGTTACTTGCGTTTAATGATCGCGGTGCGGTTAATGTGCATCGCGGATGTGATTATTCGCAATGGGAAGATATATGATTGAAGGCGAACGTTTCATATTCATATTAGCGGTTTTGATGTCGTATGTGATGTAACTAGTGATTTAAGAACATTATGTGGTAATAAGATAAAGCTTTAATTCAATTATTCAAAGCTAATTTTAATTACAAAGTTTTATTGTAACAGTGTTTCAATTGCTTGCAATACATCCCGCGACTATTTGAGAGAAAAAAAGTTGTTTACCAAACACGATCGTGTAAGAACAGTTTCTTATATGTTTTCGTTTCTGTTGCAGACCTCATCCTTCTAATCCGCTCTCATCCAGTTTTGACGCGGCCTCCATCATAGCACGTAGGTGAGTAACACCGGCAATATTATCAGTGCATGAAAAATGTCGTCGATAATTCTCTGTAACCGCAACCGAACGAATTTCTATCTACTAACTGCAAATGTCCATACTCATGCCATCAAACTATTAACATGTTAATCGGGGATCGTAGTACGTTTCCTGCTAAACCCAAATCGTAAAGATACTGGTATGTACGCTGCTGGCAAATGTAGTATTATGTTCTTTTGCGTGTAAGGTACTTGTAAGCACTTGCATACAGTTTTGTGTGTTGTTGCTAATGAATATCTTCGTTACCGTTACAAATTCTTACAAATTCGTATGACATCGCGAGCAAAGTTTCAACACTAGATGTGCAGGACCCGTCACTTGGACGGGTTTTGAAATGCATCTGCCAAATTAGAGAAACGCTTAGTATTACTACCAATTTTGCTGATTTTTACTAATAGAATGATATGTATATTCAAATTCATTTTGTTCCCAGACTTCTATTCTTGATATTGGTATATTAAAGTAGTTGGAATAATATGCCTTTCCGCATTTGAAATGTAGGATTTATTTGTTAACTCGACATGTTTGAGACCATACGGATATCCGATGCAGGAGTAGTTGTTTGATTATCTTGTGGCAAGATATTAAAATGCCATATTAATACATTATTAATTACATACATATAATTAGATAAATATTATAATAGGTTAACGTATACTAAAATAGCACATTAATCTTGCCAGAAGATATTAAAACGGCTACTCCTGCACCGGGAACCCGTATGGTCCCGAAACGTGTCTCGCTAGCCAATAAATCGTACGCTTGAACCATAAGAAGGCGTGTTATTTGAAGAATCGTTCATTAACGTTCGTCCCCCAACATAAACAGCCGAAGGTTAAACAAGTGGCCTGCACAGAGCTCGCCTGGCCGTGATCCACGAAAGGTTTATTGGACAAAATGCGACGGGCCATTACCGTGCCATTACCGCGCCATTCGTAACTCCGAACGCGAAGTCGAGGATAGAATTCGGGGTGTACGGTTACGCGCGGGCGCACTCCTCGCGCAGCGGCGGTCCTCTCGGGAGGCATCATTAAAGTCCGTGTCGCGTCGCGCTGCTTTACGGACATTTTCAATTTTGCGAGCGACAAAAGGTGTGTTTCGGGTCCGGCGCACGCTGTGAGAACCGTGACGACGGTGATTCGTCTTCGATGCCGTGTAAAAAAGTGCGGGCACTGTTCGGGTATCCGTTACGAACAATGAACGGCAAGCCGGCGACGTCGGGGTGGTCGAAGACCACCAAATAAATTGAACGAGCACGAGGTACGTGAAAGAAGACCGTCACGGGCCCAATTTCAAATCGATTAGCCCGCCTCGGTTCACTTCGTGGTGGGGGTTGGCCCGGGGTGAGGGGCCGACCTGCTCAACGGAGGGAAGGGTGGGACAGGGAGACGAATAAAAGAGTCTGACTGATCGGCGAGCAAACGCAAATGCCGATGTCTCACGGGCTCCGGTCAACAAATTCTCTAGGGGTAAAGAGGATGTAGTTGTTGCGACAGTGGATTCCCTGGCCTGGCCTGTTGACACTAGTCGGCACACGGCGTTGGAAGCCAACCTCCTGCTTTTTATCGTTGACAGCGTGTTCCGCTGATGCGCAACACATCCAGGGACTCGTGCATTCATGCTTGATGCGCTATCATTTTCTGTGTCACAAGAGACTACAATGGATAACTATCCCCTTTCTGTTTCTGCTCCACTGCGGCTGACCACTCTTACTTATCTTATACTGCTGCTGGTGTTCAATTTATACCGTACCGCTCTATGCACTTTTACTTGCTACTCACCAACTTCTACTGTCATACTAGACTACAGTGGCTCAATTAGCCGTTTGGGATTCTGTTCCTCTTAAACTTTTCTCTCTTACTCTCACTTCTTCTACATTCATGGTGAACGCTCACGCTCTCATGCTGTTGACTGATCACTCTTATGGCTTTTATGATTTTATGTTTGTTATAGTCTAGTTTTTGAAATCAGATAGGATTGTATACATTTCAATTCATGTGCTATTAATGGAGCCATCCGATCTTTCTTAAAATTGCATATTATTAAATACCAAGTACAGTTTTTGAATGGCGTTTACACTAATCTAAAAAACATTACTATAGGGTATCTTGTACTTAGCACAGATAGGTTAGAGGCGAATGGTAAAATATAATAGATAATAGCGATGGTTGTTTTGATTTAAAAAAATTTTATTTAAAACAAAATTATGATACGTGTTAAATTAATTTTTTTAACTACGACTATTTTGTACGTGGTTCTCTGTGCGATGACATACACAGAATCATTACACAATCATTACACGCACGGCTCATCACACAAAAACGCAACTACATTAATCACCCCGCGCGGCATAAATCAAGTCAACCGACGTAACGTCAAGTTCGAAAATTGAACATAGCGTTAAACGCTTGTTATCATCGAATAAAAATAAAAATGTGATGGCGCTTTAATTTATGAGGGTCCGCTAACTGGAGCGAGATAAACCGCCAAAACGGCAATTTGTCTCAGTCATCCGCGCGAAATGAAAAAATAGCCTTACATGCCCGGAACATCTCGTGCAACAGGGATTCCGTAGGGCAGCAGAAAAATAGAGAATAAAGCTGGAAATGAGCGCCTGCCCGGACGGCACTTGCCAAAACAGCGTGCCCCTCTTTTTTGCGTCGCTCTCAAGACCGCGATACCCGTGCTCCCGGCTTTCTTATGAAATAAGAAGTAGCGGACCAGGACTGTTAATCGCGTGCCTAACAAGCCCTCCAAATGCCGGTAAAAAGGCGCACCGTTACGCAATTCGGGACGATATCGTTCGCCGTGGGACGCGGGAAAAAGAGCCGAGCGCGGAAAAAACTTCCTGGCAATATCAGATATCGGAGCGTGACGTGTGACCGTTAATTACCTCGTGGTTAGCGACAGCGATGGGACTAATCCAATTACAATTTTCAGATTTCCAATCCAGCCGAGACATAGCACGCGCGACTCGCTATTAGATTACGCTTCATGAACATTTCCGTTTTTGCCATTGAAACATGCGGCGTTGAAGAGAGCGGGTAATGAAAAATGCAAATAAACGTAAGAGCGTGGATGTTAGTGTAGAATACAGTTTGTGAGCACCTTTCTTTGCTCACTGAAACGTGCAGCGTTGAAGAGAGCAGATCGTGAAAATGCAAAGGATGCTGAGAGTGAAGTCGTTTATATGGAGTACAATTTGTGAACAGTTGTTTTTCTCGTTGAATATGATTCTAAGAATGTAGGTGTTGATGTAACGTGGAGTTTGCGAACATCTTTTTGCTCGTTGAAACGTGGAGTATTGCAGAGAGAGGATAATCGAAAATGCAAATAATTCGAAGAATATATTTTAAGATAATTCCACGATTATTTTATCGGGGTTGAGGCATTGGGCGAGTCAATTGTATAATAGTTTCGGTGTACTGCGGCCGTTCCCATGAATAAACATGAATGATTGCAATACCGGTGGATAGCATATTCTCAATGCTCATTGCGCAACTGTCGATACCGCTTCCGAGATGATAAATCTCATTGCTGGTTAGCAAGGATAGACTTTTTTCCCGTCTTCTTCTAACGGCGAATGATAATGACGTTACGTTGTTTGAAGAGCCAGCTGCAAATGATTCTGTTTTCACACTAGCTCGCTGTCATTGGCGCGCGCATTAATTATTTATGTCAGATCACTTTGCATTTATTGCGTGCCGCGACGAGAATGCTGAAAGACTTTAAATGATAATGCTCGCCGCTTGTTTGTTTTCCGATGATTTATTTGCTTGTACCGTTGAATGTTTTACGATTGATATGCGCTGCTGTTAACGCTTCGCGATTGAATCTTTCTAATTGATTTAAGGTGTTCTTGTAATATTCTTCCGCGAGATGTGGCATCTATAAAAATTTCCTTAGTATCATTCGTACACAATTAAACAAAGCTTCGCTGTTAGACGATTGTTTAGTTATCTACGATTAAACATGATAAGAAACAACGATCATTCCTATCTAAAAAAAAATTCCCCCCCGACACGCCATAAACGTGTGTTATTAACACTTGATTTACTGACGATAAAAGTAGATATACGACATTCTCCAGAAAAACAAGTAGGCACGCGACACAGAGAACTTGGAAATTAGAAGTCTGATAACAACATCAGTTTGGATATATCTTCGTATCGTTTCATCGCTGAAATTCAACAAGAATTGCCAGAGAACAATATTAATCATAATTCTACTCGTGATCTTTACTGTTAATTTTGCGTCAGCCCATGCAACGTACTTACTTAAACTGATCTTTAAAATCAATAGTCCAACGAGGATAGTCCCTCTGCAGATACGTCGGAGATCTCTCACGCACATGTCAATCAGGCAGCTACACTTAATGCAACATTTTACCTTTTAACATAAAGAACTTCCTGGTACCTGTCGCATGCAACCACTTTCGTATCATCACAACGTCAGGCGATTTGCCTCTACAAGAAAATTTTCCTTCGTCCATACATTCACGCGCCTATGATGGGGCAGAGACTGATGTTAGGTTGCTTGACATAGCCAGCTACTCTTAACGTGAATATTGTTTTTAAATGATGTACTTTGTGCACCATTTGCAAGAAAATTTCCTTCCGTCCATACTTCCAGGCGCCTATGGTGGAAAAGAGGCCGTTGTTCAGGTTGATTGACCGATGTACTTACTCTTAACGCAACATGATTTTAAAATTGATGAACTTTGTGTACCTGTCGCATGTAATCACTTTCGTACCTTTTTGGCGTCAAGCGACTCGCCTTCCTGACATGAAAAATCGTCCTGCGGCCACACACTTTGGCACCTATGGTGGGACAGAGGCCCCTGTTAGCTCGTTTGACTCAGGCAGCTACTCTTAATGTAACATTTTACACTTTAACTTGATCCACTCTTCAGTACCTGTCGCATGTAAACTCTCGCACCTTTATACTGGTAGGCGACTACCTCAAGAAAATCTTTACTCGTCCACGCATTTAGGTGTCTATGACGGGCAGAGGCCGCAGTTAGATCATTTGACTCCAATAGCTACTTTTAGCGCAAATTTTTTTGTTGTTGTTAAACTTTATCTACTTGTTGTATACGATCGCTCTTGTATCGATATCATAGCATCGCCCGCGGCCCGTCTTAAGAAGATCTTCGGTCCACGCAGTCAGGTGCTTATTGTGGGACAGAGACCGCCGTTAGGTCCCTTGACACAGACAGCTACTCTTAACTAACTCTACTATTTTATTCTTTAACTTGACGAACCGCTACATAAAAAAATCTTCGCTCGTCCACACATTGAGGCACCTATGGTGGGACAGAGACCCCTGTTAGGTCGTTTGACTCAGGCAGCTACTCTTAATGTAACATTTTACACTTTAACTTGATCCACTCTTCAGTACCTGTCGCATGTAAACTCTCGCACCTTTATACTGGTAGGCGACTTACCTCAAGAAAAACTTTACTCGTCCAAGCATTCAGATTTCTATGGCGGACAGAGGCTGCAGTTAGATCATTTGACTCCGACAGCTACTTTTAGCGCAAATTTTTTTTAAATTGATAAGCTTTGTCTCCTTTTATACAATCGCTCTTGTATCGATATCATAGCATCAGGCGGCCCGCCTCAAGAAGATCTTCGGTCCCCGCATTCGGGTGCTTATTGTGGGACAGAGACCACCGATAGGTCCCTTGACACAAACAGCTACTTTTAACCGAATATTTTATTCTTTAACTTGACGAACTGCTACATAAAAAAATCTTCGCTCGTCCACACATTGAGGCGCCTATGCTGGGACAGAGGCCGCTGTTTAGGTTGTTTGACTTTGCGGCCGTGGAGCGCTCTGTAATTATCTCGCCTGGCATGTACTGCCCAGAGAGAACCAGCTGTATTACTATCCGATCGAGGAGCCGGCCGAGTGATATTCTTAAATATTACGCCGGCCGCGGCAAAAGACGCGCCCGGAAGAGCGTGCATTTCGTGACACGGCCTCGAATGCAAAATGCCGGCAACATCTGCCCCGCGAATGCACGCGCTCGACGCCAGGTCTGTTGGGAGGCCACGAAACAATCGGGCTCCGCGACTTTTGCCGTGGTGCCACGGTCAATGGACTTGCCGGCGTGTGCACTTCGTGCGCTGAAGTGCGGACGTCTCACGTATGCGCCGAAAACGTCGCGTGTCGGGTTAAAACGTCGTAAGCGGTCGCATTATTGCGATGCGGAGGATAACTGAATTTTTTCGGAATTAACTCAATGTGCCTGACATGCGATGGAGAACCTTGTAGGCTCCTGAGCGATTTTGTGTGCGATGTCTCGTCCTGTACGAATATTCACTCAAACATTGTATTATGCCACACAAAAACGGTAGTTTCTGCATTTTGCTCGTCACATTTGAGACCCGTCAAATTGACCGACCGCGCAAATCTACTGTTAATTTCGTGTCACGTCATGCAACGAGCTTATCTAAACTGACGTTTAAAATCTGTTCCGTTTGCAGTGCGTCAATGGCGGCGCGATGTTGGCATGCAATGGAGAACGGGTGGGCAGTTTTCTAAATGTGGTATAGATGGGACGAATGATACTAGGGTTTGTTACTGGTGGCAGAGACTAAATGTCAAAATATTTTGAGGATTCGGTGTTCTGTTGGTATTTATACTAAGATCACTATTTGATAAATCTCTAAATTTGAGGCTTCCGCGGCCATAATTTCATAAATTGTTGGTTACTGGATAGTTGCGCGTTTTCTCTCAGCAGATTGTTGTCGTTTCGCATACATTAGAGTCCGCATCTCTGCATCATCAATTACAATTATGATTATTGAATTATTAATATTGCATTCCTGGGCTTAATTTCAAATTTGTAATTATAGAGGAATATATTTAATGATTGTGTTGATACCTTATTAATAACTTTTTTTTTAATTATCATTAGATAGCATAAGGTATTGCTAATATTTCTTTTAGACTTTGGCCATAATTTCACAGATTGTTGGTTACTGGATGGTTGCGCGTTTTCTCTCAGCAGATTGTTGTCGTTTCGCATACATTAGAGTCTGCATCTTTGCATCATCAATTACACTTATGATTATTGAATTATTAATATCGTATTTCTGGGCTTAATTTAAAATTTGTAATTACAGATGAATATATTTAATGATTGTATTGATATCTTATTAATAACTATTTTTTTTAATTATCATTAGATAGCATGAGGTATTGCTAATATTGCTTTTAGACTTTGGCCATAATTTCACAGATTGTTGGTTACCGGATGGTTGCGCGTTTTCTCTCAGCAGATTGTTGTCATTTCGCAGACATTAGAGTCTGCATCTTTGCATCATCAATTACACTTGTGATTATTGAATTATTAATATCGTATTCCTGGGCTTAATATTAAATTTGTAATTATAGATGAATACATTTAATGATTGTATTGATATCTTATTAATAACTATTTTTATTCATTATTATTAGATAGCATAAGATATTGCTAATATTGCTTTTAGACTTTGGCCATAAATTCACAGATTGTTGGTTACTGGATGATTGCGCGTTTTCTCTCACCAGATTATTGTCGTTTCGCAGACATTAGAGTCTGCATCTCTGCATCGATTACAATTATGATTATTGAATTATTAATATTGCATTCCTAGGCTTAATATTAAATTCGTAATTACAGATGAATCTATTTAATTATTGTGTTGATACCTTATTAATAACTTTTTCTTTAATTATCAATAGATAGCATAAGGTATTGCTAATATTGCTTTTAGACTTTGGCCATCATTTCAACTTCTTAATTAACAACCTAAAGTCTCTATCCGCGGACTGGCGCCTTTCACGGTTGAAAAAGAATGTGTGCGCGGCGAAGACTGACGCGCCTGAATTATGAAAAGCGCGAGAAATCCGATAGAAACGTTAGAGCGACGTGTTTGCTCAGCGATAGAGGATCTACGAGATTGTTTATCTTACGGGCTTACAACGAGCGGGCGGGTTTGCGCAACAGGAAGCCAAACGCTTATGCCATTATATTTCTGCGGCACGCCGCGGGTATCCTTTAATATTAATACGCGCGGGAGCCTGGCTCGAGACAGGACAACGCTCGGATAAAATTGCGCAACGCTTCTGTGAACAGATGTAGATAGATAGGGACAGATGCACGTATATAGGGTGACTTGCGAAATAGGCCGATGAATTGTGGAAGCGTATTCTAGATGTTCGGGACGGAGTGAAGATGAATGTTGTACCGCGTATACGTCTGAACGAAAAGTATGCGACCTTGTGTTCTAGCAGGAAGAAGTAACATTCCTGGTTAACACGATTAGCGCCGTGCTGGTAGCAAATAATAATATTTATCAATTTCTGGCTTCCGGTTTGATTGAAATAATGCGGATGTATTAAAGACCAAAGGGTTGGACCACTGTTTCAATATTAATTGCATTTAAAAAATTATAAATGTCACTTGTTTTCTTTGATAAGGTGTTGGCTTTTGGATGGATGCCGCGTCAGAATTCAGCACTACGCCAATGTTTTGCAAACGTTGCACTTTGCATCATCAGAGTTGGGAAGCTGTGATCCTGAAGGTCCCTAGGTTCAGATGATTTTTATATGCGCCTGGTTAATGTTCCGGTTGATTGCACCAGGCAATTAGGATATTTTTTGATTGATTAGCTAGCCAATTAAAAACTGGCAGAACGGTGTACCAAATTGCGTTGGTTCGATAACCTCTGTCTCGATATATTCTGGAATAGCAACCATCTGATTGTGCTAGCATTTCAGCTTTGTCGAAGTTTATGGTATGTCCAGTTTCTATACCATGCTCCGTCAAGGCCGATTGGGAAAACTGACCCAATCGGGTACACCGCCGCTCTTCTTTGATCCGTGCACTGATATTCCTCCCGGTTTCTGCAATGCGCTCTTTTGCACATGAGCAAGGTACCTTATATACTCCCGGACAACTCAAGGGTTTTTTGGTCTTTTGGGTTTGGGAGTATTTGTGCTATTTTCTTCTGTGGCTCGAAGATTACGCGGATGTTGTTTTCTAAGTACCCTGCTGATGCGTTCCGTGGTCCATCTGATCAATTAAAAAACATCCTGATTGGCTGGTGCAATCAACCGGAAGATTAACCAGCGGCATATATGGACGACCTGAACTTACCGAGCATCAGTGTCTGCGCTCCCTAGCCCTGATGATGCAAACTGCAACGCTTGCGAACATCGGAAGAGTGCTGAATTCAAACATCCGACTGCCAACACCTTATCAAATGAACCCTGACCGCCAAAGCTTAACACTTTGACTGCCATGGTGGTCATCGGTGACCGGCGCAAAAGGTCTCACGAAAAATTAAAAAAATACCCAATCGGTCGCATTTATAATTTTGAAAATGCAATTAATATTGAATAGTGATTCAATTCTGTGGTCTCCGATACCTTCGCATTATTTTCATTTTGCACAATTCAATCATATTCTGTAGTACTTCATCCCGTTGCGGTTTTAATATAGTAAAATACGCGTGGCAGTCAAAGTGTTAAGGAGAAAAAATAGTATTTATAATTTTATAAATGCCATTAATGTTGGAATAGATTTCTAAATATTTGGTTTCTGTGCAGTAACATTAATTTAGTTTTACACAACTAACACACATCGTGTGAAATTTAACCACGCTACCGTACTAATACGGACAATTTCGCTGCGACAGTGGAGGCAAAGCAAAATACGGAGAACTAATAAAACTACAAAATGCGAATGTCTTACAATACAATTGTAAATTACGAACTTCCGCAATATTGCAAAAGTTTGCAGAGAAACATTCACGCGTAAACCGCGTCTCATTGCACACAACCGTTTTCAAACGATTCAGACAGCGTATTTTTGTCGTGAGATCCGTTCGACACTTATTCGAAACTGTATCAAACAATATTTCAACTTCCATGGTCTCGATATTTACGCGACTTATCTTGAAATCACCCTGTATACGCGCTAACGGTATCCGCGAAGGGATTGAACCGGAAAGACAGAGAGAGCGAAAGGTTCGGTGAGAAATCTGATGAAAGCATTAGAACGTGTTTGCCCAACGATAGAGGATCTGCGAGATTATCTCCTTGGCGGAGAATAAAGCGCGGCGCATCAAGGTGATCGCACTGAGAATAAAGCGCAGCCGATGAAAACTTGACGGCCGTTTATTCCGCTCGCGAGAGCTCGACGGGACATCAAGATTAAAAAGGTAATTGTGCGAAATGCCAGCATTCCGCGTTGCATCCCTTTCGTGCTGCTGCTGCTTCGATGTGCCGTGGATGATTTCTTTTATCGTGGAAGATCGCTTATTACGACAATTTAGTTCAATTGTTAACATTATCAAAAATACTGAATTTACAGTCAAAGTAAATCTATTAAGTGGTTAATATTAGACGACGCGTTTAACTTCGACCTTATTGTAATTTACTTAAATAATTAAGGAATTTGAACATCTTTTCCGCTTGAAAATGCTTGACTATAGAACTTTACTACTATAATTCCTGACATGTTCTGGGGTCAATCTTCAGGAGTCGATAGAAATTATGTTAATTGTTTTCCATCTCAGCACTTTGCAATGTCACTTTCCCTAATTTGGACAATTGTTCAAAATTAAGCAATTTCAACCAGAAAAGGGCTTTATATTCCTCAATCACATAAACGATTAAGAGATATAAAATTCTTTTTTGGTTCGTGTTCCATACACTCGGGCGCCTGAAGAGCGTTTTGCAAAGATCCGACGACGACCCTCGTTAGAAAGTTGCCTACATCAATATTTATACTAGCGATCGATAGGGAAACTTTTCCACCTAAAGAGAATTGATTCACGTGGTCATTTGCAAGCATTACCAGCTTCGACGCTCAGGTCTTTACGACGTTCTAAGCGTAACAAGCTTCACCATTACGTATCCATTCCCGCGTACTATGACGCTGAAAGGTCAACTAACTGACAAGGGGAGGACCAGATGTGCGAATCACCGGTTTTCTTCAGATTTGGTACAGAACTTCTATGGCGACAAATGTTAGAGCCGTATTTTGTTGAAAGTAGCAATATTCCGGGATTCTTTGATTTTTACAATGATATGTTTTGCGCGAATAATTTATGTTTTTTCTTTGTGTTTTTGTGACCCTATGAGCCGATGCAGTATAGTATATATTTGTTCCAGATATAAAAAATGTAAGATGCATTACATTTTATATTGTATCTTGTATCTTTCAATTCAATTTTCTATACAATAGAATATCCGTTAACAATAACACATTATAACCAATTGATGTAATAAATAATGCATTTGATGCATTGAATAATGCAACTGATGCATTTGATTTACAAAAATATTAAAAAATAGTAGAAATTTGTAAACTAAAAAATATATAATAATAAAAATGCAAATAACCAGCATCGGCTTCGAACCCTTAGTCCGATACTAGCAATTGGTTATCTTGCCTACATGAATCGAATGAATCGTATGCTTAGACAAAAATGATTTAACGTAGACTGCTTAAGGACGTAATAGAAACTTTGGCCGCAATTGAAAAAAAAATGCAGGCGTATTATAAGTTTCGACAAAATACGCGTCTAATATTTTTCGCCATAGAAGCTGTATACCGAATGTGTATAAAATGGGTGACCCACAGATCTGTTCCTTCTCTCGTGAGTCAACGGCACTGCAGCTTGCCCGCGTCGTTCAGCGATACACAGAAATTGGGAGTTCAGCGAAGCAGCGAACTCTGAATTCCGAACTAAACTCCGCGGCAAACCATCAATTCCGTGGTGCACCGTCGTGATCGTGCGCTTCGGTAAAAACAGTCGTCCGTGGACACCTAGCATTATAGAAGCAGTCTCCCTTTTATCCGCGGCGGCTCTCTATCGACCACACCACACCTTCAACTTCAACTTTCGTCCGGCAACTTTTGCACGGCGATTGGACGAGCGTGCACGAATATAACAAAACGCGGGGTTAGACGCGTTTTTCAATCCAGTTTCGCCTTTCTTCGTCTCTTTTGCGTACTAGGCTGAGCACAGTGAATTCTCACGTTGTCGCGTTGAACAGAATCGAATTACACCAGTTTTGAGCGGGAGTAAAGGTTGACGGGAAATATTTGATAGAGATTATTTTGGAACAGGAAAAAAATTGCCGAGGTAAAATTTGTCGGGAAGAGTTTTAAATAGTGAAAGATCAGTGTTACTTTTCAAAATCAAAAATTAAAGTGTTGGTTAAAAGAAATAGGCAACTGCTTTTGAATGAATTTTTTTTTATTTATAGTATCCATATAATTTACTTTAGTGTAGATACATTTTAATTTTACAGTTTATGATTTCCTGTTAGATGGTGCTTTTCGAAAAATTCGCCAACGTGCCTTCTTGGTTTATATAGACAAGTACTGGAACATTCGATCGTCTGTCGTCTTTGAATTTTTTTTTATCTTTCAAAACGTACACGAAACTTTTTATTTTAATCATTTTTGAACACCTCACAACACTGTATTTACAGAACGAAATTACAGAAACGTTCACATAGACGTTATATAGACAAGTACTGGAACATTCGATCGTCTGTCGTCTTTGAATTTTTTTTAGCTTTCAAAACGTACAGCGCAATGCTTTCTTTTACCGTTTCCCCCTATACGAAACTTTTTATTTTAGTTATTTTTGAACACCTCACAACACTATATTTACAGAACGAAATTACAGAAACGTTCACTATCAATATTGCAGCAACTTTTACTGACGTTCATTAATGCAATGACACGAATATATATCCAAATTGACTTCTTCGTAAATCTAGCATTCAGACAACACAGGCGCATGGATATTCTTTACATTGACATAGCGATATCACGGTGGACACTGTGAGGGCAGGACCAATAGGTATAATGCGAGAAAGTTTACGGCGTCGCGCAAAGTAACAACTGCGTGACGTTAAGGAAAACTTTGCCGCGACCTATCCAGGGGTGGATGGTTTACGGCGACACGTCGACTTTGCTGACTCTAGAACGGTCTAACGACAACGTAACGAGGCGCTTGATTTTCATTTTTCATTAACCGCTTTGTAGTCCGCCTATACGCGGCGCACGACCGATGACAGCGACGGCAACGAAGACACCAGAACTGCTCACCGCATGTCGCCCACTCATCAATTCGCAACGGGCTATACACTCGTTACGTCAAACCAGGTGTAGTGAGCGTTGCCGTGAGTACAGTCAAACATCGCTTTACGAACTTAACACTAGATTTCACGTAATATGGGATCCGGTGATTTTACAATTTTCGCATCTTACGAGCTAACTTGCAGAAACATGTAGTATTATTTTGCAACAATGATTGCTCACGTTTATTAACACGTTGACTGCCAAGCGTATTTTAATATATTAGAACGGCGATGCTATGAAATACTACAGCGTTCTACTGAATTATGCAAAATGTAAATAATGTGCAGGTATTGAACACCAAAGGATTGCATCACTATTCTAACAAGAACTGCATTTATAAAATAATAATTGCTACCCATTGCGAATATTTTGGATCTTTAGTAAAATCTCTTGCGTCGGTCATCGGTGACCATCATGGCAGTCAAAGTGTTAATGCGGTAATATGGGTATGTATCCAAATTGACATTTCAATTTTCAATTGGGATTACCGTACGTCATCCGATATACTTTGCGTTCGGAAAATTTAATCGCAAACCGAGATTTGAATGCATCTGAATAACGCGTGGGATCGCGCAGTCTCGTCTTTTCGCGATGTTTACGAGGCGGCGCCGTGGTATCTGTCGGTTGGGTTATTTATGATCCTCCGCTTTTAATGACTAATTCATTTGCGTCGCCGTGATAGAACGCTGTTTACGCTGGCTAATGTTAATTTCGCGTAAGTGTTTTGCGTGATGAAGACGCGTCGCGCGAAGAATGGCGGCGAGTAAACATAACGATAAATGAAAAGTCATTATAATATCCGCGTTTGAGGTGTGACGCGATTATGTTGATGAGCGCTGGAGAATTTACGAGCGTGGCGTGTTAGGAGTAACTTAAGTTATGCGCGTTTCTTGTTATTGGGGAAGCCTGCGCATCGGTAGTAAACTTCGGATTAAATGGCATCAGGAAATTACTTGGCGAAAAATATATTAATAACAGTAATTGATGGATCATATCAGATTAGTAGATGTTTCCTTGGGCAGAGTTAAATAGTAAGCGATAAATGCGAATGGTTTGATGGTGATTCTTTAACGAGGGTAAAACCGCGAAACGCTGAAAGGGTAGTAACTTGTGTTCTTCCGAGAAAGGAGAGCCTTTTTATTACCCTAGAATTCTACTACGCTCAGTAACACATGTATTTTACGCACGTCATTTTATTGGACAAATCCTTATTTCTGCCATTTCCGCAAACTAAATTCCTTCCAATTATCGTTGACCGATGTATGTAAATTTTAACAATAATTTTTCCTATATTTGTGTAAAATGAAAAATCAATATATGTTGCATATATATGTCAATTTTGTAGACTACTGTTTTATCACGCAACGATATAATTGTTTATATCCTCTCTTCTTCAAGTGATTGCATTTTCGTATTGAGTTTAGTTTATTGAAACGCCCATAAAATCTCCTTGATGATGCGTTCAATTCCGCCTTTATTTCAACTTGCTCATGGCAGAGCGTTAAAAGACTTTCTATGGTTGTAATATACCGACTTCCAAGCTTGATCCTTATATTTCTTCACGCGTTTCGGGACCATTGCTCATTCTTCATTATCAAATCAAAGTAACATCATTCCTTATAACAAACGTCTTAAAATTTGCAACCCCCTGCCAATCCTCTTAAATCTCCAGCTCAACATTCCCAAGCCTTCACCGAAATACACGATCACAACTCGCCTCGATGCGGTTTCCAAACGACTTGAAGTCCCACTGCCACGTCGCCCCCGAGAACTCAATCCACCCGTTTCTCGCATTCAGCAGTCAATGACACCGATATCATTCTACCCCGCGGCGAGATTGACACCAGTCAAGCCGCACAATCCACCGGCAAGGAGTCTCGTTCCGGCCAGCTCCGTGAGCGGAGGTTAACAAAAGGGTGGCCGTGATGTTCTTAGTGCGTGCGTCCATAGACGGCGTGGCGCGCGCAAACCTGAACGCCTTCGACGTTGTTAGCCGCGGCTCACCGAGGAGCTGGCCTGCGCGTGTGAAAATGATTGGTTGCGGCAAGCCAACTAAAATTGGATAGTCGGAATCGTAAAGTGTTTCGAGAGCGTCCGAACGACTTTTGAGGAGCGACGCCGAGTGCAGAGATACGGCGGCCGGCAGGAAATGAGAGATGCCCGGTTCCTCTCGTTAGCGGGATCCTTGACGCACGAATCGCGAATTATGAGCGGAGGGCCGGTGCGAATGCGCGAACGCACACGACAGATAATGCCGGGGCGATTGCGTTATTGAAAACCGCGGATCGCCGGCATCCGGTTCGCATTCACGCCGGCGGACTCTGGGCTAGGACTGCGGTTCAGCTAGCTTTTAACGATCCTATTATTACCGGCTGGCGTCTCTATTGCGTGCTGCGCGGAAAAACTTGCACACAATCCGATTAGCGTCTTCGATCGCGAGTGTGTGGGCATGTGAGCATGTGTGCGCTAGGCGGAGTAGAGGCCTGGGGTGAAGGGATTTCGATGAATATTCGTGGCGTTTCGTTAATAAAAGCAAGTACGCGTTGGTAGAAGGTAACGGTTAACCTTTTGGTGTGAGTAGAGTAATTTATTGCGATTTAACGGGCGGAGCGTGAGGATGTGGATATACGATAGTATCCGCGGAAATATGCAGGTGTACGACATTAGAAGCCTGAGGGGAAAGCGAATTTCGACGAATATTCGTGGGGTACTACTAAAAACGGATATTTAATTCGCAACATGCACACACATTAACTGACATTTACTTCCCACATTCGCCCGATCAAAAGCGCGCCTGAAATAGCCTTTAACACCACAGCCGCTGCTCGGAACTTCTACATACTTATCCAGCAAGCATCCTACAATTCTCTCTAGCATCAACACCATTTTGCAACCCACGAAAACTGACATTTGCTTCCCACATTCGTTTGATCCGAACTGCACGAACCGGCTCATTAAATGATGAGATGGCAAATGCCACCAAAAGGGCCGGGAGGGTTAAATTAATCGGCCCCATGAGGTGGCGGGGCAAACAGTTACGGAGGATCCACGCCGACGGGTCTCTAACACGGTGTACTCGTACACGGAGTAGACACAAGGTCATGTTTCTCGAAGGAGGATCAGAGGTGGCGGCGGCTGCACAGGCTAATCACAAACAACCGAGCACCCCGCCAATTAATACCACCTTCGGCAACGTCTCGCTTCG
The DNA here is from genome assembly GCA_033815515.1 of Cryptocheilus praepositus. Lineage (NCBI taxonomy): Eukaryota > Metazoa > Arthropoda > Insecta > Hymenoptera > Pompilidae > Cryptocheilus > Cryptocheilus praepositus. The sequence goes on from JAWWQZ010000314.1 coordinate 1,072,891, forward strand.
CCAGAACGTGCGAGCGTGCCAGACGAATGCTCAGCGCTGGTGTCGGACGAAGAGGCGAATGGCGAAAGATGGAAGACGCGGCGAGAAGCAGGAGCGATGAAGATGGAACGGAAGAAATAGGAGAAAACGGAGTGCGAGTGGGAGGAGGATCGAAACGAAGGATGCGAACAGGCTAGTCGACGTGTGCGTATGCAGAGTGATGAGAGAATGTGTGAACGCAAGAATACGCGGAGGCGATGTAAACTAATTGTTGCATTTCTGGGGAATTGGATGGAGACATGAAGGATTCGATGGGTTTTGCATTTGTTATGACGGAAGACGCAAAATAAGACGTTCATATAAAATGCTTATTATTAAAAATAGCAATGCAAGAACCGTGGGTTATTTTTATATTGTTATTAACACTTTGACTGCCATGATGGTCACCGGTGACCGACGCGAGAGATTTTATTGAAGATTCAAAATATTCGCAATGGGTAGCAATTATTATATCATAAATGCAGTTGTTATTAGAATAGTGATGCGACGGATCTGCACATTCTTTACATTTTATTCAATGACGCTGCAGTATTTCAGCATCGCCGTTCTAATATAGTAAAAAACTTGGCAGTCAACGTGATTAAAACTAGCAATGCGCAACGTACACCTCCGAACTCAACCAACTCAAAGCATGTTCATACACCCAATGTAAATCGACATCGCCGAAAACACAAGAACACGCGGGCACAAGTGAGACAGTCACGCCGGCCTAAGAAAGTAGCGTTGCCTAGGAGCACCCCATTGCAAAAGTTCCTCTCCCTCGCCATTCTTCGGGCCGTATTATGGTGAGACTTAAAGAGAGAGCGCAAACTCACGGCCGATGAATACCGTGAGCCCGACTCCTCTTCTTCGCCTGCCGATCCTCCTCCTTCTCCGCCGCCGATCTTCCTCGTCTTCTTCTTCTCAGCAACCGCCGCCACGGCAACTCCGATCATCGGCGGAGTGCGAAGAAGAGGAGTGGATCGACGATCCCCTGGCACGATCAGTGGCGTACGTAATGGGGTGTAATGGTGAAGGGCCTCTTCTGATAGCACCAGATGCAACCGATCGACACTCCGCCGGTCCGTGCCACGGATACGTGGCCTTGTTCATTTTCTATACTTGTCTCTTTTTCTTCTCCCCTTCGCACGCCTCGTCCGCTCTCCTCCTACTGGACCAGTACGCCTACCCAGCCGCATGCCGCGCCAGCAAATGAAGACTTTCGATTGACGCGGATTAGGCGCGTGCTGGGAATCCGCCTTTCGTCGAGTCGCCAAATCTTCACGGCACATTTTCCTGGACGAAATTCTCTGGGTGGGGTTAGGACAGTTTGGGAATAGGGCTTTGTGTTATGTCGGCAAAGTGCTGGGAAAAGATGCGGCAACCACCTAGAACGCATTTAAGATGACGTTCAGTTTTTAACTTTCATGGATTGGACCTTTACCTGAGACACCACGGACTACTTAAATAATTCTTCTACTTTTGCAATCTTGCCTGTGAAATCTGAAATCGATCAAATTGATTCATTCCGTAAATCCACCTTTATTTCGGCACTCCTATTACAGCGTTTAAAATGTAATCTTTTTTCAATGTTTTTGCATTGCTAACATTTTTTTTTTTAGTGTTTATCATTTGACGCTAAACTACCCTAAACATAACAAGGCATACCTCATACACGGCAAACTGCGATAAACGGTACGTAATATTTATTGCATCGTCATTAACCCACTTCGCATTGAAGGTTAAAAAGTGCAGCGTTTGACCTCTCCAATAATTCGAAGCATTGAATCACCTCTCGCATAACTACCGTCGGACGAAAAAGCGTCCGGTCGATAGTCCGCAGCGCTGACATCGGCAGTTGATCGCGATCAAGCGTCGTCATCGCCGCCCATTTATCCTGGATCACATTTCTCGCGAAACGTTCGTAGCCGGCAATCGCAGAATGGCAGGAAGTATTAATATCGGCGTGTGTATCATCGACGTGTTTGATTAGCAGCTCGGCTTTGCCGTTGATTGACCATGGAAACACAGAGTATGCTCTCGTGACTAGGCAAATTACATCTTGTCTCGCTGAAGTGGCGTGGCCAGCGGTTCGTAGAGGAAATTATTAAGTAAAAGAGCGCGGACCGGCGGCATGAAAATAGAATAGATCGTGGCGTAGCATTCTGTTGCACCAGGAGTCCCTGCGTGCGAACTTCCCCAACTCGTTTGGACGTTGAACGTTGCACATCCGACGTGCTTGAATTTAATGGTGATTGATCTGGTTTTTCGCGCTGCCGAGTCGTTTTTTCGATTAAATCGCGACTGTTTGATCAGCGGCACGATAGGCCGGAATGAAATCGTGAGAGATAGGTATCACCTTGGCGAGAGGCGAAGTCGAACGAGGCGTATGTGGCGTTGTAGTTTCTCAATCGACAGTTTTTTCTGCGAAGTGTGTGCTCGGTGCACGTGGCAATTTGACGAAATCGCCGGAGCGTACTGCTGCTTTCAAGGAGTTTCGATGGAATTTTAGTAAATAGTGGTTAACTGCGGTGAACGCGCCGACAAATGTTGCGGTGTCGTTAATGATCTAGCGTAACGGTAATGGCGAAACGCGGCTAGCAATTATTATGTTAACGTCTGGGCATTCAACTAGAGTAGTCCCATGAGTACAAAAGCATGCATTTGTGCACTGGTACGTACTACTATACGTTCAGTCGTGCAGCTATGAAATATTAGTTCAATCAATTTTCTTCGTTTGGGAGCCACGCTCAAATAACCTCCAAGCTTTTTATACACTGGCACAACATAACCACCTACACATGCACACAATTCTACTATGTGCGTTCACTTGTACAGTCATTAAATATTAGTTCAATCAATTTTTTTCTTTTGAGAGTCACGCTCAAACAGCCTACAAGCTTTTCGTGTACCGACACGACACAACACACATACCGATATGCTCTGCTATATACGTTCACACATACAGCCATAAAATATTAGTTCAAATCAATTTTGTTCCTTTGAGAGCCACTATCAAATAGACTACTATATACTCTCCTAATACGTTCACACGTACAGTCTTAATATTGGTCCAAATCAACTCTGGTCTTTTCAAAAACCACGCTCAAACAGCCGACAAGCTTTTTATATGCCGCCATGGCACAACCACCCTCACATCTACAATTCTACTATATAGTTCAGTCGTGCAGTCATAAAATATTGGTTCAAATCAATTCTCTCTTTCGAGAGCTCAAGCAGCCTACAAGCTTTTTATACACCAACGCGCTACGCACACACACACAGGCACAATTCTACTATATACGTTCACACGTGCAGCCATAAAATATTAGTTCAAATCAATTCTCTCTTTTGAGAGCCACGCTCGAGCAGCCGACGAGCTTTTCACACACAACCTTCGCATCTCTTAATTAACTCCCGACGTAAACATGGCCTCACAGTCCACAACATCTAACGACGCCAAAACAAATTCCGCGGCCGCTCTCCGCAGAGAATCAGAAGTCCTAACGATTCGGCCGATATTCTGTGGCCGACACGAGTGATTAAGGGTTATAAAAGGCTGTAAGACAGTAACGCAGGAATCCCACCGAAAGGATTAATGGTGCGGGAAGAATTTCCTTTTGAGCCGGCCAGCCAAGCCAGACGGGATTTCATTCATCATTTACAAAGGACGCAACCGCACGCCGGGAGGAAATATCATTCCGCTGGACAAAGAGCTTCGCCCAGTACAAACATTATTATTTGTACTGGCCGCGAAACGTCGCCTCGGCTTCGACGAAATATTCGACACACGCACGCACCGATTGCAGCCCGCGTTACACCGGCAATCAGGACGCCTTGTAAGGCGACCCTAAGTAGGCCTTTTCATTCTCCTGCGTATCACCAGCGAGACACGCGCTTTATTCGGGAAGCAGCGGAATCGAACGTTTCGGCGGCGTGTCGGCCAGCGACGTCTTGGGTAGTCGGACGGTCGTTAGTACTTACAAGGGGAGAACCACTTTTGTGGATCCCCGTTTTCATACAAATTCGGTACAGAGTTCCTGGGACAAGATAATATTAAACACGTATTTTGTCACACATTTTTTATTTTTTTTTTAAATTCAGATGAAAGTTATAAGAGGAGGGCGGGATCCATGGGCACTGATTTTAGTCAGATTTGGTACCGAGTTTCTATGGCGGAAAATATCAGACACGTATTTTGCCGAAAGTTTCTTCTTTAATTGAGATCAAAGTTTGCAAAGTACTTTTAAGTAGTCAGCTGCTGACATCGTTTTCATCGGACCGTGTTAGTCGGGTAAGCAAGATAACCGATAATTGGTGTTAGATCAAGGGTTTGTAGCTGATACTATTATAGATATTTGGCTTTTTGCGATTATATGTTTTGCAGTTAATGCATGTCCACTATTTTTTTTAGTATTTTTATAATTTCAGTGTATTAAAGTACTTATGATTTCAGTCTATTTGAATGTGTTATTGGTACTGCATATTCTCTTCTACAGAAGATCACATTGTATTTAACGCACACATTGTAGTTAAAGATATATTACAAACTTTGACTTCAGTTTAAAAAGCATGCCGGGGTATTGATACTTCCAGCGAAATACGTGTCTACAGATCTGGTCCCTTATTAGTTTCGTGCTGTGGACGTTGCCTTGTCGAAATTCGATGATTATATGTTTTGAGCTTTGGATAGGTACAGCTATAAATTAGGAAAAGTAAACAGTGCCGACGAATAGTTACATCTATGCGATTTAGGTGAGGTTTAATGAATATGAGGGCACGAGGGAAGGTTGTTGTTCGAACAGCAGTGAAATTTGAGGTCGGGAAATATTTCTTTGTGGCAGTCGATCGGCGGCAATTGCATTTTCATCGACTAATCGATGCCACAATTTCGATGCAAATCAAGATGACGCGTGTATGCATTGTAAAGTGTTACTCGTTATAGAGTAGACGTCGGCAAACTGCACCTTTTTGATATTTATACGTAGCTCAGAAATAAAATTAAAAATCAAAATTGCACTACCGTACTTTAGTGAATTCGCGCAAATGGGGGCATTATTATACTTTTTAGTAAATATTCAAAAACAGTCATCAAGAGTAATTGAATGCACTCGTCCTGCTACTTGACGCTCGTGCGTGTATTAGGTAAACAATCTTTAACCTTTCGTAACTTTTCTCGTAACTTTTCGTACGAAGTAAAGAATCATTGAAGATGTTAACACTTTGACTGCCACGGTGGTCACCGGTGACCGGTGCAAAAGATTTGACTAAAAATGCAAAAAATTAGCAATGAAGCCTATTTGGAACTTTGCAAAAGCAATTGATATCAGAACCATGCTTCAATACTTCGGCTTTTAACACCTCTACGTTATCTTCCTTTTTGCATGATTTAATCATGCTCAGCGGAATTTCATCGGATCGCAATTCTAATATAGCAAAATACGCTTGGTAGTCATCGTGTTAAACACTACTCCGCTGACGACCATATACCCATCAGACGAAGAATCGATGACAGTTCGTACGCAGTAAACAATAATTGAACATGTTAACACTTTGCGGATGGATGACGAGATATCTCGTCATTGCTGTTTCGTCGTTCGGGGCCATTGACGAGATATATCGTCTTGCATATTCTGTCGTTTGAGGCAGGTGACGAGATATCACACAGTTGCTACGTGATTGTCAGCCGCAGTTTTCGTAATTTGTGTTGCGAATTAATTATTTGAAGCTCTGAAATATGGATAGCGACAAAACGATTAGCAATGTTACAGAAATATTTGCGGACAGTTTAACGGATACATCAAGTGATGACGAGAATATGAATATTTGTGAGGACTTTGTCGTGTTCCACTTCACTTAGTGTCATGTTTGACGAAATATCATACTTTAAAAAATGTTTAGTTTTAACACACTTTTACCTATTCAAAAATATTAAAAAAACATTTATTTTTAAAGTTGTTAAAAGTAAATATTTCACGGGACAATGATTTATAACACATTGACTGCCAAACGTATTTTGCTCTATTAGAATGCACCGTTCCAATAGAAATTGCTTTTACAAGATTCCAAACAGGCTTCATTGCGAATTTTTTGCATTTTTAGTCAAATGTTTTGCACCGGTCACCGGTGACCACCGTGGCAGTCAACGTGTTAACTACTAACAAATCATCACTTATTTAAAAATATTTGACGCAACAAAATATCCGGCCACTGGGTACGGTTAGCAATAGAATGCCTGGTCCGCAAAGTGTTAATCACTGGTTCATCTAGTGGCAGTCATGCACGCATCCAGCAAACAATCGGTGACAGTTGGTACGCAGTAAAGAATGATTGAACACGTTAACCGCTGGTCCGTCTACTGGGGCTCATACAGGCATCAGGCAAACAATCGGCGACAGTTGGTATGAAGTAAAGAATCATTGAAGATGTTAACACTTTGACTGCCACGGTGGTCACCGGTGACCGGTGCAAAAGATTTGACTAAAAATGCAAAAAATTACCAATGAAGCCTATTTGCAATTTTTGTAAAAGCAATTGATATCAGAACCATGCTTCAATACTTCGGCTTCTAACACCTCTACGTTATCTTCCTTTTTGCATGATTTAATCATGCTCAGCGGAATTTCATCGGATCGCAATTCTAATATAGCAAAATACGCTTGGTAGTCAACGTGTTAAACACTACTCCGCTGACGACCATATACGCATCAGACGAAGAATCGATGACACTTCGTACGCAGTAAACAATAATTTAACATGTTAATCACTGGTTCATCTAGTGGCGGAAATGCACGCATCAGGCAAACAATCGGTGACAGTTGGTGCGCAGTAAAGAATGATTGAACACGTTAACCGCTGGTCCGTCTACTGGGGCTCATACAGGCATCAGGCAAACAATCGGCGACAGTTGGTATGAAGTAAAGAATCAGTGTCAGCGCGTTACGCGTTGGGCGGATGGCTTGCCCCGCCCGTCGGCCCGTACAGAGAAATTCATCGGACGCGCGTTAGTCGGCCGCAGCTCATTAACCGACGTCGTAATTACGTCACAGCGTCTCTTTCGATCATCCCCGAGCACGGCATTCTTTCCCTGCGCCGGTCAATTTAGCACTCGGCCGGGCTCTTAAAGCATTCTGGTTCAACGACGCGTTGGCATTGTAATTATGTGCTGAGCCTGTCTTTGCTCATCAGGCCACGTCGCGCTGCGTATTAAGTTCTTCAAATTGCGCGTTGCGATGATGTGCTGATGTTTAATGGCACGTCCACTTTTCTAGTTTCGCGTTTAACGCCGCGAACGACTGGATCCGTGGAGCCTCGTACTTTGGCGTTCTAATTATATGATAAGCGGATCTGATATGTTCGCCTCGCGCGGCGCGTACTCATTTTGGCGGTTTGACGGCCTGTTGGTATTGTGATGATATGTTCTTTTTAGACGTCTCGTTACGTCAGTGGCCATTGGTTAACGCTTTAACTTGCGTGGAATTTCGGTTTTTTCGTTTTAATTTGATTAACGGGTTCGCATCGCAATCGGGTGATTATATAAATTTAAGTTTGTAATCGTATGTGTTGAATAATCTGTTTGCAGAAGGTAGTAAAGCAGAAAAATTTTGTTCCTTTCGTTTTTCTATAAAAACTGCTTTTTATAGAAGTACAATATAAAAACGACATATAATATAGTACACTTTTGATAACGTAATAGCAATGATATGATAGTAGCAACGTGAATCTTTTATTTCACGGTGGCTTATTTTCCCCGGAAGTAAATTCTCTGTAACATAATAGTAAAAACATTTATCTTCCTAGTTCACATCGGATTATTTTTCCGCAGAATTGAATTCTTGAGGTTTTCACGCCCCGCCGAACGTATTGGCATTGCAGGAATTTTTCTTTATTTTCTTTATACTATTTATTCATATTTTTATTTATAATTATTTATTTATTTACTATTTATTATACATATATATATATATATATATATATATATATATTTCACTTCCTTTATGACGTAATACCAACAATATAATAGTAAAAATATTCATTTTGCCAGTTCACAGCGGTTTACTTTCCGCAGAATCGAATTCTTGAGGTTTCCTCGCCGGACGATCGTATTGGCATTGCAGGAATATGACAATGTTCCACTCGAACGAATTCTGTTGTTCCGCATAGAGTAATGCAAACGGTTCTGGGGGTTTGGGTCGACGGCTCGGGAGTTACAAGCTTGCTTCCAGTTTGCCCGACTTTACATAACGATTTTCCTCATTCTAAATTACGAAAGCCATGCCGTGCGTTCGCATCGTACTTGAACTCCATTGTCTACATCGTGAAATTAGATTTACGAGAGAGCCGACGGACTGGAAACATACGGCGAGCACCGTTGGCCGAAATTAAAAGAGGCGGCGAAATAAATTCAGACGCAGCGGGCCTCGGACTGCATTGTATCACTTTGTGCAGAATTTACTTTAGGAATATAAAGTGCTTTTTCGGTGGAAAATGCCGACTGCGGAACTTCATTACCGTAACCCGACATGTTTCGCAGGGCCACCAGAATAAATTACAATACGGTTGAAATGAAACAGATCATCTAGTGTTTGTGCAGAATGGTGCCAGTTGAGTTTTTATCGTTGGGCATTCAGTTTCCTTACCTCTCGTGTGGAGAATCGCATGACTGTCATGAAGGTACACGCGCACGGAAAACGGTCATTTGCGTGTGTTAGATGTATAATTTACGAAAGCGACACCATGGTTGGATGTAGAATTAACATTTAAAGGCTTCGGTAGAAGTGGGCAGACTTCGAGGCGACATGTTATTGGAAGTTTGGATAACGAACGCGAGTTCGCTTACGGAATAATTACGGCCTGAAGTAAATGGGAGCGTAATACAAATATATCGAATTCTATGAGTATATAGGATTCTATATATATACTCGGTAGAATTTGTAGGTACAAATTCATTTTAGCTGTACTGCGTTTTGGTTGTATATCGCAATTTGATGTTTCTACTCTAACGATATTCTGCGGATTTATCACTCTACTTTCAGATGGTTGACGATAGTAGAGAATTCTTGGAATTATTGCTGACACTGATCTTATAATTCTTGACACTGCGCTTATCGAAAGAACGCAGTCGACATAATTCGAAAACACGACCAAACATGACGAATATTTTTTTCATTCTTAGAACCATTTATCGGCATCTTTTCTTTCATCTACCGTAGATTCCAACAATGTTTGGTTCCTGGTAACACGTTGACTGCCATGACAGATTTACATGTTGCCATAAAAGGATTTCAATCGTACTAACAACATGATGACAAAATAATAAATGATGTGGTTATATAAAATCATGTCTTTGAATATTTCATCACATCATGTTTTCGTATATTTACTTACAAGTGCAGGAAAGTGTTGTATTTAGTTACAAGTGCAGGAAATTGTTAACTTGATGACGTTCAATTCCCTTTCGTTCACAACATTCACTTTAGTTTCGTTATTTGAAATACTTGAGTGTGTTATTTGCTTCTATTAATATAGTACTTCTATTCTAATATTGCCCAGGCGATGATATTGTACTTACTATATACAATATACAATAACCTATTTGAAATTTCTATTTTCATATGACAGATTTACGATTGAATTTCAATCGTAACAACATGATGACAAAATAATAAATTATGTGGTTATATAAAATCATGTCTTTGAATATTTCATCACTATTCGTATATAACAAGTGCATTTATAAAATAATATTTAGTTACAAGTGCGACATTGTTTAGTTGATGACGTTCAATTCCTTTTCGTTGACAACATTTATTTTATTTTCATTATTTGAAATATTTGAGTGTGTTATTTACTTCTATTAATATAGTACTTCTATTCTAATATTGCCCAGGCGATGATATTCAAGCATACTTAGAATATACAATATACAATAACCTATTTCTAACATTTCTATTTTCACATCGACCATTTATGTTCAATTTTTCTTTATGGAATATTCATTTTATTTCGATTATTCTGAAGATTTGAGGCACTCCAGTCACGGACGACCCCATCGAAGTAACAATCTTCGGTCACCAGTGCGCAACATGGCAGCCAACGTGTTAACCGATGGGCCGTAGCATCCGCCTCTTCCCGCTTATATTGTTTTTAGCCAATTTATTCACGTCTTATCTCGATATATATTGTGGCCGCGATGCGAGCGGTAGCTCCTTCTCGCGTCGGTTTCCGTTTACGCTTCGCTAATTTAATATTATAATGCGATGCCGTGGCGAGAGTCAGTGCCAGTCGCTTCCAGCCGTCGGACGAGAAAAAGCGTTGCAGTTGTTGGTTTCTGATCTCTGCCGCGTCATGTTTTTTTTGCGCCTCCCCATTTAATATCCTGCAAACTGACGGGCAACGTGTTGGCTGATTCGTGTTATCGGTTTGTCACCGCACGCGTGCGAGTTTTTTCTTAATTGACAGTTGTTAAATAATAAACCCGAAGAGCGGGTGTATTTAAGTTTGAAGGATTACGGATGTCGGAGTGACATACTAGAGCGTAATAATCTATTTGCTTGGACTGTCAGGTTTTAGTATTTAGTTTCTTATGTTCAACGTCAAGGCGTTTCGATTGGATAGTGTTAAGCATACAAAAATGTGAGATTATAATATTTAGATAATGTACAGCGTCAAGGGATTTTGATGGGATAGTGTTGAGCATAAAAAAAAATGAACCTTACGCGACTTGATACGAAATGAAACGGGCACACGGCGTAAAAAGATACTTTTCCTCAGTTACAACACGATTTCTTCATATATACGTATTATATCGTTTCATATTTTCATTACGTCTTTTTCGCCTATTATATAATCGTTCGCATCGTTGCTCGGTTATTTATCAGGACGAACCTGCTGCCCCTTTTGCCACTTCGCACACGATAAACGCACACTAACCAATAGCCAGTGGCCACATCGCCACATATTGTCAAAACACACACCGTCATTCACAGCGATATTCCATCACTGCTTCACGACGCATTTTATCGAACTTCTAATAACAACTCGTGGATGTCGGCGTTTGAAATTGCATATGCATAAAGTTGCTGTATAAGGAGTCGATCGTTTACGCGAACAATTAATAAGGCTAACAAGTGATACAATTAAATGCCCGCAGTCAAGCGGCTGTCAACGATCGGGAATTGCGAGTTATTGCAAAGTACAACCGGATAAGGAAAAACATGATTAAAGTCCATACGGCTCCGAAGGATACGGACCTTTAGTCTGTTCATTCACTTCGCTCGCTAAATGTACATTAACCGACGCTTCGTGGGAATTCTCATGACACACCGTGAAAATAATATACAACATGCGCGATCGCTCTTTCGACGTCGCCTTTCTTTGACTACGTTTTTTGCTTCGTCGCATTGAAATATTTGCTGGGTATTACGTATGCATAAGAAATCCGTCGCGTCGCGTTCTGTCAATTTACCGGCGTAATCTCGTTGGCGTTTATGTTCGGCGATTAATAGCAGCGCGGGCCGATGCGTTAAATAAATATTCTCTGATCAATTTCGTACGTCGCATAAATATGAACAGTGTCGGGCGTAATTGATTTAAGATTTTTCTTTTGCTGCCTCCATTAATAACGCCTGTTACGATTGACGCTTCGATGATGATGAACTGCACCTACGACTAATATAGTGGAAATATGATGGGCGATTATGATAATTTATATGCGAATTATAATCCGGTATCCTTGGATCGTACATAATCGCGCAGGTACAACAAATTCTTGCTGCTACACTGTGTGTCGTACGTTGATCCTCCGTTTTACATTTAATTTGTTTGTAGTGAAGGAGCGATACCCCGTCGAAATTATCTTAACCACCTACGGTCGCGAAAATATCTTTATTTTCGTTAACATTTATTTTTGCTCTTATTCCTGTGAAGAAATCCACCAGTGCGTCTTTCTAAAAATTTTCCCAATTCTTGCTCCAAAACAGCACGGCACCTGACACGCATTTATCGCCGGTTACACGGATGTTATAAGCCTTTCTCTGGCAGCGCGATAATAGCTTCGTATCGAACACTGCATTTAACTTGGTAACAATTTAATCTTTTTGGTAATGCTAATCCTTTTCGCCCACTGTAATAGAATGATGCTATTTAATCATGTATGAGCTTCATATATTTTGATCCGCTTTCGGAACACTATGGATTTTCTAGTTACGGGTGGACGATCATCCTTTGATTTACTATATATACGTGTATAAAACAAATCAAAAGTATATATATATACGTACTTTATACTTATATTACTTCATACTCTCTGATTTACCTTATACACGCATAGAATGCAAATGAAACGATGACCATCCCGCCGCAGCTACTTGCCCAAAGTCCATCCTGCTCCCGCAATGTATCGAAACACGTCGATCCGCTACGCCCCTAAATAAAATCATTGAACCGCAGTAGCCAAAAATGCTTGACAAGGCTTGATCAGCGGGCGATCGCCGAGCGCATTCAAATAACCGTCGGCCAAAGGACAGAATCAGACGGCCGCCGTCGAACCGCTGTCAGCGACGTACCTCGAATACACACCGCAACTAGTGCCGGGCTAAATGAGATGAAGGCGCTTCCGAGGTTCTCCCAAGGCTGGATCCTCGTCCACTCTCGTCCACTCGCGTCCACACCGCGCGCATTCTGCCCACTTTCTGCCCGCTAGATGCACATTAAGTGACGGCCCGTGGCAACAACCGACGTCGTAGACACGCTCCGCTATATCGTGTAGCAAGCAACGTCGCCGCGATCGATAGAATCCGACGAGCGGAGCGAAGAGCGCGCGGCTCGTCTCGCAGATAGGATCGAAGGGGTCGTGCCAATCGAAAGCTTAGAATCAGATTCCTCGGCGCAGATTATGCTCGGAGCGGAGTCTGGGACGAGGACGCCGAGCGAGAAGGCAGACGCTTTGGGAGCAGGACGGCAGGTAGCGAGAGAGAGGCAAGAAGGACGAGAGTGGAGAGACGAGAGCGAAGAGGGCAGGCAGGAGAGAGGTCGACGTGTGCGCAGGCGGGACGGAGAAAGAAGAGGCCGAAGGTGTTTTTCGGGGCGTGGCGAAGCTCCGCATGATTACCGCGAGGATCGGTCAGCGCGGTGAGAGTTCAAAGCATCAAAGAGGCCCCGACCAGCGAGAAATTGCTTAGGATTCATCTGGCCGGCACGGGCACAGGCCCCTACGCCCGAGAGCCGGCAGCCTCGTGTGTCGTAAACGTATACCCTTCGATTTCTCGACTTCGCTGCTCTTTGCTCCCACCAGCTTTCTCGCCTCGCCTCTCCTCGCCTTCCCTCTCACCTTCTCTCTCATCTTCCAGCCCTCGCGCGTCTCCTTTCGACTTCTGTCCCTTCTCGCTCGCCACCCATCGGCCACTCCGGCCACTCTCCCGCTTCCACCCGTACGCGCACCTATTCTTTCCCCGGTCCTTTCTTGCACTCCGCTCTCGCTTAAGTAGCATCGTTCGAGCCGGCTCGAACGATACCACCTTCAATAATGAGGCTACAAGGTGAAGAAACAACCCGCCGCGAGATGAGCGACGAGAGAGAGAGAGAGCAGAGGGAGGGGGAGGGGGCACAATCGTGAGCCAGGAAAAAGTATTAATGATCCGTTCCGCGCCGATAATATCAAAGTTACGGCGAGGCCCGGCGCATTTTTTCGCCGCTTCTTATGCTTGCACGCTTGCGTCGCGGGGAAGAGGATGGCTTTGCGCGGTGCCGCGCGTGTGGATGTGCAATTGAACCGTTGAGTTTCGGTAATTTGAGATAATCATTTCAATGTTTGAAGGATATGGGAAGAATTGAGTAATGGAAGACGTTTGTTAAGGTACGCACGTGTATGCGTCTCGCATATCGACGATTGTCACGGCAACGCGTAGAACATTGAAATGTTTGACAATTGCATGTATATGTTCGGTGAAAGTAATGGGTGTGGACTGCGGACGCGTATATGCGTCTGGCGAAAGCGATTGAATTTCGGGTATGGATAAGTCGCGGATGAACGGAAAGCACAGTTGCAAGTGGCAGTTCTTAAAGCAGTGTTAAATATCTGACAGAATTCTAAGAAATCCAACCATAAATGTCATTCTTATTTCAAATCGACACCAAATATATTAAAGCAAATTTGTTCTTCAGAAAAATGCAAGACTGCATACATTATATTTTTTTACACTATATTATCTCTTTTCTTCACTTAAAAGTATGAAGAAACATGCATTTGCTTGAATACACACGCAATTATCTAAAATGACCAAATGTCCTGTTTTGAGGGGAAAAAGTGGTCATGTCAGGAATACAAGCAACTTGTTTTTGTGCAACAAAATTACTCCCACAAATTAAAGACTCGCGTCCCCATTAAGGCGAACTTAACTGATCGTCAATTTGTCGGGCGCCAATTGGTATTAACCGTCGTGCAGAAACTTATGTACGTTTTTCATTCCGCCGATCCACGCTCGAATAATTTGCCGTGCGCCCAACGTAATTTTGCGTAATTCGCTGTTGAACAGAAACGAAGTATGTATGTCGCGTGATCGCGAGCGTGTCAGTCGCGCGAGGTCCCGTGCAAAGGGCGATGTAAAAATGTAACGCGAGTTGCTTATCGCGTTTGTGAGCAAACACGAGCGTTGCCCGATGTCGGCGAGGGCGAGAAAAACGAACAGAAAGAGAAATCTTTCCCTTACTTTACGTTCGACTGGTCTCTTTTGCGGACATTGTAAAAAAAAATTAAAAATATTCACGAGGAATCTTTAAACAACGCATACTACTTTAAAAATCAATAAATTCAAATACATGCTATTCCACCCGGTTCGTGTCTATTACTGTTAGACAGTGCACCAAGGCGACGATATAAACAAAAAATGGTGTATATTCGCGAGGGACCTTTAAACGACGCAGATTACATTAGAAAGTAATGAATTAATATACTTACTTTTTTTAACCGCTGGTTTCTTGTCACTGCAAAACTGGACGGCCACCACCATCACCGCAATCTGCACCCATACCCACCTCTAATATTTTTACAAACGACCCTTTTAGCCACCACTACCATCACCATAATCCACTTGTACACCCACTTCACATATTTCCACAAATGACCCTTTCAGCCACCACGGCCACTATAATTCATTCCCGCATATTTTAATTTCAACCTTCTTACCCAAAGTTTACTCACCATACACCGTTTGCACAACCAGCACCACGACCCCACCGGCCAACAGCGCAATCGTTCCATCACCAGCCAATCCTCCGAATTCAAGGGTCCTGTGATCTACAAACTTCTCCTTCAATCGCCACCATCACCATAATCCACTCGCACACCCACCCCTTCCATTTCCACAAACGACACTTTCAGCCATCAGCATAACCCACTCCCATAACCACCTCTCATATTTGTACTTGCCCACATGCCCTCCCATAATTACCTTTCTCACAGCATCCAAAAAAATGATTATAAAGCGCGGTTATAAAGTATCAACGCTCCGTGCGCATGGATTGCCCATGGATTGCCCCGGTATTCCGTCCGCTATTCAGGCCATTGAAGGCGCGAGAGGGTAATTAGTATTGACTCCTCGAGGGGACTTACTAGAGATAATTAATAACGTTCTCCCAACCATCAGCATTAGCCGCGTCCATCCGCCAGGCACCAGCACTATCACCATCACCGCTATCACCACCACTATCACCCTCCCGCGTTCGTAACTCCGCCTCCCTCCCCCTCCCCCTCTCCCTCCCCTTCCGCAACCACCTCATTTTACGGTCATTCTTTTCGAGGCAGCGGATTTATGATATCGGACTCGGCCATGGCACTTACTAAGAGTTTTAGGTAAGGATAATAAAAGGGCGGCTATGGTCGGGGGGCATGGGGGGCTTGGGCCAGGAACTGAGCGAAGAGGAGCGAGACGAGTCTCGGGGCGGGGGACAGGAGGAACGAAAGTGATGGACGGTGGCCGATCAGCGCCGTCAAAATAATGATCAGCGTAAATAATAAGCCTCGTTATAATCCTCGACTCTAGGTGTTCCGGCGTCGGCGGCGTCGTTTTTTGGCAGTCAGTCTTGGCGCGCGCAACAGCGTCGATCGGGGAGCTGGAGGAGTCTTTTGATCCGTTTCTATGGGCAGCGCGGATCGCGGACGCGCTTTGTTGATCATCGGGTCCGGGAGGAACCGGAGGCCGACTTTTGTGGCGGGAGACAACGGCGACGCGGCCCTTTGTCGACGCGGCCGGCGCGTGGGGCGTGATTTATGAAAAGTCGCGCGATCGATAACGGCCCGATGGAATCTTTCGTGGATCTGGCGGAGCGTGTCAGAACGGTGGCGCGAAGCTATTGGGTGGCGTGGAATGGTCCTCATGATTTTTGATAGGTCGCATTGGGACGTGTGTAGATAGATCGGATTTATTAAAATCGAACAGACTGATTTGATTGTAGGTTCAACATTTTTTTGATGCTGTTAATCATTTTTGTGGCTGCCTTGGTTGAATCGTTTTATTTAACCTGTCGCAGCTCTATATGTTTTGCAGTAAAGTAGACAAAGTAAATTAGAGAATGAATATCTCCCGGTTAAAACTTTGGGAAAATCCGTAGTGCTGCTGATAAGGAGGCACAAAGGCCATAGAACAGGCACAAAATTATTAACATTGTCAAAAACTTTTTACAATTTTTAGAGTAGTAATTACATTTTTTAGATAAAAAAAGTTTGTAACGCATCCACATTTCGTGGACTCCTGAAGACGGGACAGCAATTGTCCTGAAGCCCGTTGAGAATTGCACTAACAAACTTCTATAGTCAAAAGCACTTTTAACACAAAGCCTGGTTCATATTCCATAGTTACCTAAACAAATTAGAATAACGTTGAAATTAATCACATTTAATCGGAAGTTCGATTATGCGCAGCAGCGGTAATATTTCGGCATCCTTTCGTTTCACACATAAACAACGCAAATTACAATAAGGCTGAAACAAAACACATCGTCCAACAGACAGTGCGATTACGCACAACAGCGGTAACCACAGCGTCTGATTGTTTCAGGCATAAATAACGCGGGCCGATGATTAGCCTCCCAATCAAAAATGTTAAGCGTCAGCCCCAATAAACCCAACTCTAAATCATTCGAACGTCCGCGCGCCGACGTAATCGTGTCTTAAAGCGTCAAACGGCGGCCGATAACGATCACCCTCATTGAATATGCCTCGCGATAAACGGCGCCCGAACTGTAACGCTAATATATCAAGGACACACAGAGGAACGGAGGCAGCGAACGAACAACGGGCCGCCTTTGGCTCACAATGACGTGACAGAGGAGGGAATCCGTCATACGCCGAGCCGAAAAGGATCCCGCGTATACGTGTCATTCATTACGCCGCTCGGAGGCCAGTGCACATTGTGGCTCAAATAATTGTTCGTAACGATCCGCTGAACGAGGCGGCCTTTCTTCGACGATAAGCAAAAGGCGAACGATGTGGGGCTACCGCGCGCAGCGCCGACAACAAAAGCCACGCATATGCGTACTCTGTTCGTGCTTTCTTTCATGTGTACAGCCTGGTTAAGTTATTGTAAGTCATACGCCTTTTTACGGCTCAAATGCAAAAGTTTGGTTTGTCAACTGGACATGTTTCGGTCGCGTACGAAGTTATCATTATTTGAAATAATATGCCTTTTTATGGTTGGGATGTAAACCTTTTATTTGTCGATTTTACATAACGAAAAAGTTCGTACATTAACAAAAATATTATATATATTATATATATTATATATAATTAATATTCGTTCAACTCGGTTAAACCACAGGGAATGAGAATTTACATTCTTCTGTCACTTGTCTCCTACCGCTCCACCGCGTGCACCACGGCCTATCGCCATTTTCCTATCGCTGCCACAAAAGTCTGAAACACGAGAATCTGCCTGTGTTCGCCCCGCACCGAACCTCCTTTGCCGCCACCGCTCCCAAAACGTACAGGGTCCAGGTTTGCTTAGACAAGCCATACACTCGTTGCTCCTTGCCTCGCTTGTTTACGAGCGCCAACAATATCACAGAAACGCAACGTAACCGTGCGTTTCACCCACGGAATCCGGCCGGATGATTGATAGCCTCGCGTGGGTGGCATGGGGCCCCCTTAAATCGCAATTATTATCTGAATGTAGGAAGTAACGATCCGCTTATTTCACCGCACCACGTCGTTTACCCGCGCATATTACGGAAATTAATATGCTTAGAGGCCGGTATCCTTCGCGCAGCCATTGTCCTCGGTACACGCACTTTACGTGGAACCTCGATGTCTTCCCTACCGCCGTTCCCCTTCGGTTTCGCCTCGTTCTCGTTTCTTCGCAGGCCTCGACGCGCTCGCTGCCTGTTTGGACCCACGATCATTCTGCACGGCGTCGGCCACTGCACGCGGAACGAATCTAAGAAAGGGTCGTTCAGGCTGCCGCTTATCAGGACCCGGCGGATAAATCTAACGCAAATGTCCTGTCCGCGACAATTGTCCAGAGCGACTCGACGACCGCGATCGGCGCATGTCGGATCTAACGAGAAAAATGTCAGACGACGCGAAGCTAATTGCGCTTTAGAGTGTGGCACCTGGGATTTTTGCGAGTGGACAATCTCGCGCTGACAGTATGGTTAGTGCCTCGGTGGACGTGCGTTTGGCATCCTGGGGGCAGATGGTGAGAGGTCTGTGAATGAATGAGGTGCGTTGTTTGTCGGAGAATCTTGTGAGTGCGACGTTACTTTAATTGGATGATGAAGGGGTGTTGAACTTTTTCGGGTAAACGATGTTGACATTATTATTTCTTGTTGAAATTCTCGACGTATTCTTTGGTAAAGAAGAGCGTTTGACAGTCTTTTGCTCGCCATTTCAAAGAATAAGGTTGAAATTCAATGGTTCATCTAATGGCGACGTACGAGGGGGGATACCGTAAAATGTCGTAAAGTGCGGTGGTTCGGGAACAGATCTGGGCAAATGTGGATCGGTTAAAGAATTGCATCGGTGCCCGAATGTACCTAAGCGGCGACGTGTTCGATAATTGAATTTCCGACGATAGTGCGAATTGCCGTTCATAAATTGCTGGAGTCGTTTTTAAGAGGTCTCATCGACAATGCGCTGGCCGCAGCCAATCGTCTACGCGTTTCATATAATAACGGCTAATTATCATTAAAGCATCAACCGAAAGCATTCTTTTACCGTCACCTTTTAAAGGACACGCCGCAATGACAATCGCTTATTCGCGGTTTCCTTTACGAGACTCGCATGCGTACCGCTTCTTCTTCGCATCATAAAAATTCACTCGGCCGTTTGCGGTGACTCCCGACACGAACTCTTTATGCAAAGAGTTAACTCGTGAACGGCGTAGCTCACAAACATTCGCCTCCCCCCTTTTGTCCCGATGATGAATTTACAAGGATGCAAAAAAAGGCGTGTGAAAAAGGACCCAGTCGATTAGCAAGCGTGTCAGTCGGGAGTCTGAAATTTTGCCGGACAAACGTCAGCGCATTCTATGCATGCGAATAAGACAATCATTTATATGAAAGTTGACAGATAAAGCTTTATTACATATCATTTTGTTTTCATAATCATTTTAATGTTTTTTTTTATTGATTATTGTTATCAATTTTGTTGAAACATCATGAAACGTCAAACATTTATTTTTAATTTGAATATAAAAGTTATAACATAAATTCGGAAATCTTTGTTGCATTTCGATTGCATAAACCATACATGACATGAACATTCACGTATTCTTCGTTTGAACATCCGTTTAGCACTACGATTATTGGCGTGTTGAAAGGAAACTTGGAATAAATTAATATTGATTAGAAATTGTTGGGCCAGTGCAAGCGAGCAAACATTACACGCAGATAAAATGAATATACTCAACCGGGAAAATGAGCGTAAATATTACACACAGTCGGACTTAATGTAGGCGGACAGAACTTTGAGCATCAGAATTAGACCATTCGCAATTTACGCGAACTTTACAATAATCCCGCCCTTGATTTTCACACAATATTTTGTTTCTTATTTACATATATATCTTTTCCCCATTTTCACTCAGAGAATCTACGAACAAGGTTGATCCTGCGAAACCTCAGACACCTCGTGTTCCCCCGTAAACGGATTCAGCGGCGGTCCCGCAGTATTTTGCCGTCGCACCCTGTCGTCTCGTGTCGAATTTGTCGTCACGGCTTTTCCCGGGGGACTCCTGAAAGGCGTCGGGGTCGTTGTCAGGAATGTAGTCGCAACGTTACACGCACCGCGTTTGTCTGCGTACGCTCCGTGTAAGGAGAACGTGAGGTTGAAAAGGCGTGATAGACCGTGCGAGTTCACGTACGTGTCTGCGCACACACGCGTGCATGTCTACACAGGGTGACAGGAAAGTTCGGCGTCTGTTTCAGTGTCACCCCCTGCACGAGGGTAGCGAAGAAGATGGAGATAGTCGCGAGGGGATTCAGTCCATTATATTCGAATTACAGACATGTTTGGGGTAACATTGTATGGATTGCACCTCGTGTTTGACTGCTGCCTGTTCGTTGTGCCCTCGCGGCTGCTTGTCGTTCCCCATTTATCTGGGGTCGGCAGAAATCTGCGGCGCGCATACGCGAACTCTGTCTCGCTCTTTCAGTGCTGCCGAGTTCGGAATGACCGTGGCGAATTGGACCGCGCGGTCGGGCTGTTATATTTAAAATAAATTGCCCGTGGCTCTTCTATTCATCATCGATCGAGCGCGACGCGACTTTACGCATCGTCAAGGATTCGAAGTGAGCGTCAATGTGGGTCCCGTGCGTCGTCGGCCGCGTTTAGGGTAACTGAGGGGCGATTTGTTTTCGAGCTCTCTTCGTGTCGGCCCGGTTAAATGGCCTGCGCCGCATTGTGCATCTACGCTCTGGCGCGGGAAACTTCTTCAAAAATACGTTTAATAGCAGATTTACGGAGAATTATTTAGGTATACAATGTACGGAATTAAAAAATGGAGAGCCTGAGGCGGAAATGGATTTGGATATATTCCTAGCATTTCTCCAATATGATTCGACAAAAGTCATTAGAATAATGTATTCATAGTTTCTGTAATTTTTCTCGTGAAATCCGAAAATCGATGGGTCTCGGAAATCTATTGTTAACGCTGAGATATCCGCGCTTCGATAAGTCGTAATTTTTGCACAGATTCCTTCGACTTTCATTAATTCCACCAAAAAAGACTTTGTCCACCTTCTCACTCGTCGACACCGATTTCCACAGCACCGTGTAAATTCAAGTACATACGCCTGTGTAAATGCACATGCGTAACTACTAACGTGAATGCTTATGCGAGATTTGCTTTTGCCCCAAATGCATTTCCATCGACTTTAATTAATTCTACCAAAGACCATTTCGCCCAAACCTTAAGCATCGACATCCGTTTCCACCGTGTATAAATTCAAGCACCTACAGCCCTGCAAATGAACATGCGTAACTAGTCACGTGAATGCTTGTGCTAGAATTTGCTTCTGGTCTGAACTCGATTCCTTGGACTTTCATTAATTCTGCCAAAAAAACATTTCGCCCACACCTCCCCAACCGCCGACACCCATTTCCACAGTACCGTGTAAATTCAAGTACCTACGCCTGTGTAAATGCACATGCGTAACTACTAACGTGGATGCTTATGCGAGATTTGCTTTTGCACCGAATCCATTTCCATTGGCTTTAGTTAATTCTACCAAAGACCATTTCGTTCAAACCTCCGTAAGCATCGACATCCGTTTCCACCGTGTATAAATTCAAGCACCTACAGCCCTGCAAATGAACATGCGTAACTAGCCACCTGAATGCTTGTGCTAGAATTTGCTTCTGGCCTGAACTCGATTCCTTGGACTTTCATTAATTCAGCCAAAAAAACATTTCGCCCACACCTCCCCAACCGCCGACACCCATTTCCACAGTACCGTGTAAATTGAAGTACCTACGCCTGTGTAAATGCACATGCGTAACTACTAACGTGAATGCTTATGCGAGATTTGCTTTTGCACTGAATCCATTTCGTTTCCACAGTATATAAATTCAAGCACCTACAGCCCTACAAATGAACATGCGTAACTAGCCACCTGAATGCTTGTGCTAGAATTTGCTTCTGATCTGAACTCGACTCCTTCGACTTTCATTAATTCTGCCAAAAAAACATTTCGCCCACACCTCCCCAACCGTCGATACCCATTTTCACAGTACCGTGTAAATTGAAGTACTTATGCCTGTGTAAATGCACATGGGTAACGACCAATGTCAATGCTTATGCGAGGTTTGCTTTTGCACCGAATCCATTTTATTTCTACAGTGTATAAATTGAAGCACCTACAGCCCTGCAAATGAACATGCGTAACTAGTCACGTGAATGCTTGTGCTAGAATTTGCTTCTGGCCTGAACTCGATTCCTTGGACTTTCATTAATTCTGCCAAAAAAACATTTGGCCCACACCCCCCCAACCGCCGACACCCATTTCCACAGTACCGTGTAAATTGAAGTACTTACGCCTGTGTAAATGCACATGCGTAACTACTAACGTGAATGCTTATGCGAGATTTGCTTTTGCACCGAATCCATTTCGTTTCCACAGTGTATAAATTCAAGCACCTACAGCCCTGCAAATGAACATGCGTAACTAGTCACGTGAATGCTTGTGCTAGAATTTGCTTCTGGCCTGAACTCGATTCCTTGGACTTTCATTAATTCTGCCAAAAAAACATTTCGCCCACACCTCCCCAACCGCCGACACCCATTTCCACAGTACCGTGTAAATTGAAGTACCTACGCCTGTGTAAATGCACATGCGTAACTACTAACGTGAATGCTTATGCAAGATTTGCTTTTGCACCGAATCCATTTCGTTTCCACAGTGTATAAATTCAAGCACCTACAGCCCTGCAAATGCACATGCGTAACTACTAACGTGAATGCTTATGCGAGATTTGCTTTTGCACCGAATCCATTTTGTTTCCACAGTGTATAAATTCAAGCACCTACAGCCCTGCAAATGAACATGCGTAACTAGTCACGTGAATGCTTGCGCTAGAATTTGCTTCTGGCCTGAACTCGATTCCTTGGACTTTCATTAATTCTCCCAAAAAAACATTTCGCCCACACCCCAACCGCCGACACCCATTTCCACAGTGCCGTGTAAATGGAAGTACCTACGCCTGTGTAAATGCACATGCGTAACTACTAACGTGAATGCTTATGCGAGATTTGCTTTTGCACCGAATCCATTTCGTTTCCACAGTGTATAAATTCAAGCACCTACAGCCCTGCAAATGAACATGCGTAACTAGTCACGTGAACACTTGCGCTAGTATTTGCTTCTGACCTGAACTCGATTCCTTGGACTTTCATTAATTCTGCCAAAAAAACATTTCGCCCACACCCCCCCAACCGCTGACACCCATTTCCACAGTACCGTGTAAATTGAAGTACCTACATACCCGCAAAGGCACACGCGTGAGCATTCACGTGAGCACTCGCGTGAGAGCACTCGCGTCTAAACACGGGTCCGCACAGACACGCGCTCACTGGCTGCACTTGCAGTTTTACGGCGAGGGTTATACGGGCGTACGTTGATTGAATATCGTGCACGTATAGGTCGACGCACATACGCGCGGAGGCGTACGTGGCTGCAAACCGCGACCGAAACCTACAGCGTACACAAAGAGCGCATTAGCCCTGGCCATAAAATAAAATAGCTGGCCCGTTCCACCCTATTCCGCGTCCGCGGCTATGGGGAATCCGCCGTGCGCACTCCGTAATGCCCTCTCCCGTGTGTTTGTCGTGTCGTGTGTGGGTGGAAGCGAACGTGCGCCAGTGCACAGAAACACGTGGCACCGATATTGCACGTCGACGAGTCGCTCGCGGTGGATACAATTTCGGACGGTCTCTGCATTCAGTAAGCATCGACAAAGGTGAACTGTGAGTCCGCAGTGGTACAGTCGATATGTGGGAGGAAAGATGAACGCCGAAATTCAGATCAATTGGGAAGAGTGGTCGTACTACTTTATGTGCGAGAAAATATCTTGTGGCCCTTCTTTTAATGTCAATTTAATTGACGGAGACGGTTGATTGTGTGTGTGAAAGTTTTATTGATTGAAAGCAGGACGTTTTGATACTGGATGTGTGCCTTTATGAAAGGATTAAACGAAATGCGGAGTTTGATTCTCTGATAAGGGCGGTACAGACTAATGGGTTTAAATTTTATTGTTTGGAAACGGGATGCGTCGATAATGGATGCGTGCTGTTATGAAAGGATTATAATTAGTACGAAATTTAAAGCTTTGACACAGGCAGCATTAATGCCTGAAATTGCATTGTTCGGAAAACTAACGTTTTGGAATTAGGTGTGAGTTATTATCAATTAATTAAAGTTAGTATCAAATTAAATTCGTTGATAAGCACAGCACACATTAATGTGCTTAAATATAAGATTTTTAATTTAAACCCGAAGGTTCCGACACTACATATGTACCCCTATTAAACGATTACATTATTCCGTACTCATTTGCATCCTTTGCTACGGGCACACACGAGTGTTGAAACGTTAGCTTCGCACGCAATAAAATTTAAACACATGAATTTATCGCATACGCCAATTAGATTTGCAACATCCGTACTATTTTACATAAATATCCAGCGTGTACACGATTGCCGCAATAAGCCAACCGATATTAGTCACTGTTCAGGTGCGATGTCACTTTAGTGAGCTCGTTTTCATAAGCGCGCAGAGACAATGACATTGCATAAAGTTTGTTCGTGTAGGTTCTCGCGTATGCTTATGTTGGTAGGAACAGGACGAAACCGCGGTGGTACATAAGGGCGGCCATTACGGGGGCGAAAGATGACGGCCATTTTGTGAAGGCACACTCCGTGACGACGCACACTCACCTCCAGTGGAGTCGTTGGAAGGGAAACAATTAACTTCCCGCACACACGCAGACCACACCTACGCGTATAATGTGTATACAGGGTGCGGCGAGAAATCGTGATGTATACAGTCGTGAACAGGGTGACTTTAGTTAAAAGCTAAACCAATGAGGCAGAATAGAGTACTTCCGCGTGGGAGTCGGAGAAGGTTGACGGTAGTGTACGCTGCGTGTTGACAAAAGTGGTATGATAGAATGGTGTGAGAAAATAGATATGTAGAAGCTTGGCCTCTGCGTATAATGATGTTGCAGTCATTTCCGCCGGGTTCGGGCCAATTAAATTTCACCCTGTTCGTTTCAACGAACACTATTCAGTTCAACAACATTGGCCTATTCTCGTCATTCAACTCAATCACGAATGTAGGTAGAAACGACTACTTAACGTACTTGTAGCTACATAGATATGACGTAAGATTTCTAAAAGTAAGCGATTCGCGAGAGGAAAAGATGAATCTGTATGATACTGAATTTAATTTTGTTAATTACAATTATTTGAATAATTCTAGTACGTGAAATTGTTCAACACGCTTCTGCTCTACACGCCTTCCCGCTGATATAATAAAATTAAACTACTTAACGTACTTACACTTTCGGCACCGTTTAAATTGTGTTCCTACCTACATGCCATACAACTAAAGTAATGAAATAATAAAATTAAATAAATAACTAATTTTCAAGAAATGAAACAAATAACTAATATTAAATTGCTTAACGTTCTTGTACCATCAGTTTGATTTATGCTCTTCGCGAAATAACCTCGTCCGAACCGTATCACCATTTCAATCGCATCCGCTGTAGATATAATAGCAACTTTTGCGTGCACCGACTCACGTGCGCGAAAGAGTGACAGACTTTCTTCTCTTTCTGTCCCTTTCTGCTCGGGTCTTATATCGATTCGACTGGATGCACTAGGCGAGTCGAAGGAGTTCCCGTACACAGACGTCGTTATTCGTCGTAAAAAAGGCGACGAGCCACTCTCGGTGCGCACCTGCCGTTTCGCGAAACGTCCCGGAGTTAATTGAAAAACGAGCCGCGCGATCGAACGCTGAAAGTACACGCGGCGATAAATTATGCCAATAACAATTTGCGACGGTGGAAATTAATTCGCCGGGGCCGCGTGTTAATTTCGCCGCGCGCTAATTCATCGGCCCAACGACTGTCAGGTGAGCGGCCTCGTAAAAATCCGGCGAGCACACGTTTTCACGCGGGAGGCTGAAGTTTCGGAATTTTTAATGATATGGATATTTTGGGAAAAACCCCAAATTATTTACTTATTAATGTTCTATTAATACGTATTCTACTTAATCATCATTAAATATTTTAAGGTATTGAGGTATAATGTACTGAAAGATAATTTAATAGTTCTCTAATTGTTGCTCAGTCACACATTGTTTCGTACGTTGCACCCCTAAGATGCGAGCCACCCAAACCTTCCTCTTCCAAAGGCGTCGCGCAATAAATCCTTCCTCCACTTAATCACCATCGTAAATCCCTTCCGATCAACTCACTCAACCTCAGCCATTCCAATGGAATATTTTACGATACCCTCGAATCGTACAATATCATACAGGTCGAAAACTGCCCCAATGCAACCTCCACCCACATTGCCCCCTGAACCTCTCTATTCGCCGCAAAGTTGAAAGTAAAAAAACAGCCTAAGGAACATTGTTGCAAACGCTTCGCACTCGTGCAATAAACCCTTCCTCCACTTAATCACCATCGTAAATCCCTCCCGATCAACTCACTCAACCTCAGCCATTCCAATGGAGTATTTTACGATACCCTCGAATCGTACAATATCATACAGGTCAAAAACTGCCCCAATGCAACCTCCACCCACATTGCCCCCTGAACATCTCTATCCGCCGCAATGTTGAAAGTAAAAAAACAGCATAAGGAACATTGTTGCAAACGCCTCATACTCGTGCAATAAACCCTTCCTCCACTTAATCGTCATCGTAAATCCTTCCCAATCAACTCACTCAACCTCAGCCATTCCAATGGAATATTTTACGATACCCTCGAATCGTACAATATCTTGCAGGCCGAAAACTGCCCCAACGCAACCTCCACCCACATTGTCCCCTGAACCTCTCTATCCGCCGCAATGTTGAAAGTAAAAAAACAGCCTAAGGAACATTGTTGCAAACGCCTCGCACTCGTGCAATAACCCTTTCCTCCACTTAATCACCATCGTAAATCCCTCCCGATCAACTCACTCAACCTCAGCCATTTCAATGGAATATTTTACGATACCTTTGAATCGTGCAATATCTTACAGGCCGAAAACTGTCCCAACGCAACCTCCACCCACATTGCCCCCTGAACCTCTCTATCCGCCGCAATGTTGAAAGTAAGAAAACAGCCTAAGGAAGATTGTTGCAAACGCCTCGCGCTCGTGCAATAAACCCTTCCTCCACTTAATCACCATCGTAAATCCCTCCCAATCAACTCACTCAACCTCAGCCATTCCAATGGAATATTTTACGATACCCTCGAGTTGTACAATATCTTGCAGGCCGAAAACTGCCCCAACGCAACCTCCACCCACATTGCCCCCTGAACCTCTCTATCCGCCGCAATGTTGAAATTAAAAAAACAGCCTAAGGAACATTGTTGCAAACGCCTCGCACTCGTGCAATAAACCCTCCCTCCACTTAATCACCATCGTAAATCCCTCCCAATCAACTCACTCAACCTCAGCCATACCAATGGAATATTTTACGATACCTTCGAATCGTGCAATATCTTACAGGCCGAAAACTGTCCCAACGCAACCTCCACCCACATTGCCCCCTGAACCTCTCTATCCGCCGCAATGTTGAAAGTAAAAAAACAGCATAAGGAACATTGTTGCAAACGCCTCGTAGTTGTGCAATAAACCCTTCCTCCACTTAATCACCATCGTAAATCCCTCCCGATCAACTCAGTCAACCTCAGCCATTCCAATGGAATATTTTACGATACCCTCGAATCGTACAATATCTTGCAGGCTGAAAACTGCCCCAACGCAACCTCCACCCACATTGCCCCCTGAACCTCTCTATTTGCCGCAAAGATGAAAGTAAAAAAACAGCCTAAGGAACATTGTTGCAAACGCCTCGCGCTCGTGCAATAAACCCTTCCTCCACTTAATCACCGTTGTCGATCCTCCACGATCAACTCAGTGAGGTTTCGCCGCCCAAGGACCACACCCCACCGCACGTTGTTCAATGTCGCCCACTCGCAGCCAAGAACCCGGAGGACCGTCGTGTCTCTCGAAGTTTGAAAAGCAACACGTGACCGGGCGAAAACGGCCGAGTCATCGGTTTCGCTGGGAGCGCGACACCCCGCAAAGTCTCCGACGCAAAAGCGTGAGCGTCCGGAGAGGGCGGGTCGAGAGCAACAAGCTTTTATTATTTCTTCGCGCATTGTTATTCATTCTCCGCGCCGGAGGAGCGCTAAGAGCGTAAGCTTGTCACGGCGTGGAGCCGTGACCCACCCTCGTGCGCCCCGCAGAAAGCGCTGTGTTTGCAGAATTCATTGAATCATTGCCATTCCGCACGTGGCACGCTCCTACGGCGCGGCAGTTTTTCAATTCCGCATGAAACGCACCGACCGGCACCGACCGGCTCAACAGAGACAAAGGGAGGACAGAGGCGGGCGGGGCGAGATGAGTTTCCGGCCCGCTGGAAGATGGAATTGCGGTCGAGGAACGGAATGAGATATGTGTCGCCGGGCGCAGCCGTGGAAAGCGATTGGCTGCACACCGAGAGAGGGTTGAGTTACGTGCCTGCCGGACGGCAATTCGCGGCGCGAGTTTCTTTTATGACGAATACATGGCCGGCTGGTCATTATCGTTTCGGACAAATTTTCCTGGCTGTGGGTGTGGGTGTGGGAGGAATGCCGATGATGGCCGGGAAATCTACGGGAGGTGCACGGGATGCTAAAGTTATGTTCTGTGAAGTTCAATAGTTGCAGCTTCATTTTTAACACGTTGGCTGCCGTGGGGGTCACCGGTGACCGGCGCAAGAGATTTTACTGAAGATCCAAAATATTCGCAATGGGTAGTTGTTGGGATTTGGATGTGTGTGAAATAATCTTTATTATACGTTTATTGTAACTTCTACTTTAATTTCTTAAGAGAGTAGGTCTTTCTTTCTTGATCGAAGGGCTTCGACTGACTCATATGACAAACAACATGTTTGTCCTACCTTTGTTATATGCGTCGCAGCTCATGCCACGCATCACATTCTCGCGCGTATGCATTCAATATGCATTTGTTTTAAAAGAAGGGAATCGAGTTGTCATCTCGATATAAAGTCTGAGGCGTAGCATAAACAGTTCAAAGGAAGGACATTGATTTTTGTCGTATTCCAACAGTAGTAATAATTATTTTATAAATGCAGTTATTGTTAGAATAGTGATGCGATTCTTTGGTCTCCAATACTTGCACATTATTTACATTTTGCATAATTCAGTCAAACGCTGTAGTATTTCGTAACATCGCCGTTCTAATACGGCAAAATACGCACGGCAGTCAACGTGTTAACCCCTTGACATACAATGACGTCTCGGAAACGTCATTCATTTCATGTGCCATTATAGATTTTGACGTCTCCGAGACATCAAGAACTATCTTCGGCAAACACTGGGAAATATACTGTTGCATTATTTGTTTCGGTCGCGCATCGATACTGTTTTGTTTAGACTGTTGAACATGCTTTTCTCCTCTCAACAGTACCTATTGAATGTTATCGGTATTTAAATTAAATGGTATCCTACGGACGCGTCGACGCGCATTTTATTTGTATGTCAAGGGGTTAAAGGATTTGCAGGGGAGTGGATTTAATTGAAGCTCGAAGGAGACGAAGATTTTTGTGATTTGGATTTGCTGTGGACAGATACGAATATCTTGATATAATCAAATTGTGCAAATCTACGTCTTTTCAAATTGGAACTAGTTTCAATTGATTTTAGGTCCCCTTCATGGGAGTGAGTCATAATTAAATTGGGGTGAGATGTAGGATTTCGCAATTTGATTGGGTTGTAGATATTTTTTATATATCCAACACTTTTGCTGCACAGTGTTTGCAAATCATACAGCGTAACTTTGTATTTCGCATCGTACACTATCTTACAGTTAATATTTCAATTTAAAATTTACCATTTATCACGATCGCAATGAGTTTCAATTATTTTTGGGTCTTCCAAGCGAAATTCATGAAAGCCGTTCGTCGCACCAATTCATCGAAGTTGCGTCAACTTTTAATTAAACGCCGTCGCGTGTGTAATTTTCCCGGCGACAAAACTGTCGATTCAGTGAATCGCGAGCGAATGAACTTTCCCAAAGGTGTGATCGTTCGCAATTAATTTTGCGATCATCAAAATTCGCGCTTTACGATCGACAAAGCACATACGTCATGGCTTTTACACACTGTATAGCATTGAAATTGAGTGTAAATAATATACTTTACTTTCTCCTTGGAAACCAATGGCAACGGACGGTGATTGATCCTGACTGATTGGTTTTCGATTCCTTTTAATGAGTTCTTCAACCTTTTGACTTATTTGAAATCATGCGACATTTTGTTATTGATTCTCATCTCATCTTTTTCAGATCTTATCGGTGTCTTCTCTTTACCTTCGCGTTGTCGTACTTAATTAATTCGCCTATGCGGCGTGACATATTCGGGTGACAGCCAAATACATGCCAGATCATGTGACAAAATAATTTCTCGCTAATAAAGGCCGTACCGGTTGAACATCGCATGCACCTCAAGTTGCGGCGCGAAATACACTTGCGAATATTTAACACGCGTCGATAGCGGTATAATTTATGGAAAGCCACAATTCTACTCTAAAATGTTCGAACGCATCTTTATTGCAACAATGAAATGTCGTCATTGCTCATATTTACCTTTGTCGTATCTGTACTTTTCCGACGGGACACTGAGTATCTACGTCGGCAAAATGTTTGCGTTAGTTGAAGTATGCGCATTTTTCACATACCGATAATAACTTCGCCGCCGTGCCTTCGTTTTTCTTCGAAGCCGTTGTTGTCGTGCAGTCCATACAAACCGCAATATAGGATTACAAACGTTCAAGTCGTCCTTGCTTCATGGTCGCGAGCGTCGTGTGTTTTACGACAGTCTATTATCAGTTAGAACTGACGACCCCTTTGCGGTCTCGCTGCTAGTATGAGCGGTTAGTCTCTATTTCTCTGAGGCCAGCCGTTAAATTCACTCGAGAATTGCCGAGAATTGCCGTTCGGATCGGGCAATTTTGGCGAATAATATATAGAAAAAATACGACATGTACATCATATATACGGGATCTCCAAAAATGTTGGCACTAAACTTATACTACGTATTGCCGAGATCGAATAGATGAACGAATTCATATAAACTTATGTCAGAAAATGCTTTATTGAAAAGATATAAGCGTTCATAGATTTACAAGTAACATTCATGTGAAAATTCGTCGTATAGAATCGCATACGTATTATAATTCTCAATGATAGTCACTATTTAAACGTTCTGACCTACGGCCCCCAGACCTATTACGATCAGTCGTTCTACCGTCTAGGAAACATTTAGTTGTATAAGACACAGATCGATAAAGAAAACAAATACTCGCATACGCTGGTCATTACAAGCTTTTTACTTTAAATTAATTTTTTATCATCTTCCTGTTCATGCCACTTTCACAGCGAAGCATTTCTCTAATAAGCATATCAATTTTACGGCTGTTCTCTTGAACGCCTCACAAAATTTCTTTCATTGCACTTTACGCATCGATGCATTAGTCATTGGTAAGAGATAACATTTACAATAGGCAAAAGATAAAGATAAAATAAATATTAGAGTTAGGTAAATAAAATTAGGATACAATTAAATAGATAAAATTAAAATTCAATTAATTAGGTAAGATTAAGATAGGATTAAATACGTAAAACTAAAATTAAAATTAAAGGTAAAAGATACAATTAGTACAAAACAGGATAAAGATAAAGCTAGCAATAAGAAAAATATAAGGATAAAATTTTGTTTAGATGAGGAAATCGTTGGCTGTTTGATATTCCGCGAGAAGCCAGTTGTTTTAGTTAGTCATGATTCTAAGTTTCGATCGTCTGCGCCTGAGTTTCTCGCGGGCACGGATGCTTTTTAATTAACGCCGAATGGTGCCTGCCCATTCGCCGGCCTAATTATTGCAACGTAGTATCACGTTATGCCCCATTCCGATGAGTACTTTTCAGCCATTGTCGGCTTCCGGCCGCTGACGTGCCGGCGCGTCTTTAGAAATTTACCGGTTATCCGGTAGTCGGTAATTACGCGCGATGAGAATTATCCACTAACTAGGACGAGTCATTGACGTTTTCAATTAGCGGGAATAGTTCGGTCGTATAAGTATCGAAATTCACGTTACCGGTATCGCGTATGTCTATGCTCAGGATTTACAAGCTTAACTTTACTGTTATGCGGTCGGTCGGATGTAATAATTGGGAAGCAATTTATACAGATTGATATCGTTATGCACGATACGTGGAAGCGTTGTGTAAAACATTCACGTTTAACATGTTGCATAGGATCTTTCTACGCTTTTTCATATTCAAACCTTTCGCTATGGCGTACTTTGCAGGCTAGTCACATGATACATTTTTACGTTCACCCTCGTATAATGTGCGATGTGAAATATTGCCCTGTTCGTGGTTTGAGTTAAACTCAAAGTAAGCTGAAATTTTTCTACACCACATCTGTACTTCATCGCCGATGCTGTTACGAATTCCCGTATTATTTATGTGTGCAATTGTTGTAACGGTAAAACAAACTAACATCGATATATAACGTTGAATGTTCTTCCAAATACCTAAGATTTTTCGCATTTAGTCAATACACCTGCCACCCTTATGCGGGTGATGCAGTATAATGTTTCGTTGTCACTCATTAACACTTTGACTGCCATGATAGTCACCGGTGACCAACGCAAGAAATTTTACTGAAGATCCAAAATATTTGCAATGGGTAGCGATTATTATTTTATAAATGCAGTTGTTATTAGAATAGTGATGCGATCCTTTGGTCTGCAATACCTGCACATTATTTACATTTTGCCTATTTGCATAATTTAGTCGAACGCTGTAGTATTTCATAGCATCGCCGTTCTAATACAGTAAAATATGCTTGGTAGTCAACGTGTTAATACGTGATGCAGTCTATGGGTTTCGACGTCACCTATAACACACAACGCAGTCTATTCGGGAGATTCGCTGTCGCCCGAAAACGCATTACACACAATCAAGCCGTTAAACCATCAAACGACGCGCGCACGGCAAACAAACGGCAGGGAAAAATGTGCATCAACGGCGCATCGAGGCAGGGAGAAAGAAATTCTCTGACGTTTTTGCCGGGACAGGCGACGGTTACATATTACACGATACACGGGGCAGAGTAACGCCAGTAACGAGCGTAACAATCGCCGATAGCGAGGCGGAGGCAGGCGAAGAGGCAGGCGGCAGAAGGTAGGCAGAAGGTAGGCAGGTAGTCGCTGTTAATCGTAGCCAGTCCGCATCCATGCCGCTTCATTCCGCTCGATTCCGCGGCGGGCCTCCGCCATTACGGACGACGCGCATCCATCCTCCTTTAATTATACATCCATGACGGATGTTCGTTTACAGGCCCCGCTGCTAGGAGCCCGCAGTCCTGCGCGAAGCCTCTTACGTCGTAATTGAAGTGCGCGCCCGTCCGCGAGAACTTCGAATGCGATAAACTAATACGCGGCACGATATTAATGAGCATGCGCCGGACGCCGTTTCCCGGACGTCGCTCTGCCCGCTGCTGGATCTTCAGCTCTGGCTGCTTTCCGCCGACGAGTAACACTAAACCGCTTCCTGGTAATCGAACTGAACGATTGCGTCACGGGTTGCGCTGAAGGCGCCTCAAGGAAACCGTTTGCTGCCGTTCACCTTCTTTTCCCTCAGAGCGCGGATAAGTGGAAGGCGCGGTATGCGCTAGAATCTTTGGGGGTGGACGGGCTCTAGGGGGTCGCGTGGGAGGAGAGTGTGGGTTTCTTCGGGTGACAGCTTTGCGACCAATTTGTCTGCAACTGCCGGAGTACGTGCGCACGGAAGTATGACCGCGTAAATGAAGGGATGTATGCCGTTTTCTGCGCTGACTCACCCGTGTGTCGTATTTGGTCCGTGGTGCAAATCAGGAGTCCTGCGTTCTTCTCGTGCACGGCACACGGTAGCATAGAGTTCGGCGAACTGTAGCTCTTTGAGAATTTATGGCTCTGAAGTAAAATTGATAATGAAAATAGAAGTATCGTAGTTTAGGTATTACTTGTGTGAAATCACTTTTGTTCATCTAGGCATCTGGTAGCTCGACTGCGTTAAAGAGAATCCTGGAAAATGAAGAGACTGTTGCATTGTGTGACGCGATTATTGTATTATGTGCGTTTCTTTGGGTGACAGGTTTTATTTCCGATTTGCGAAAGACTCTTCGGAAATCTGCGAGATATTGCAATATAATAGAAGTCTCGGAAATTAGCGTTAAAATTACACTGCAGGCAACGATGGCACTTATTTACGAGTGCTGTGCAACAGCAATTTTGGAAACTCTATTACACTATATTAAAAGTAACGGAAACTGGTATATGAATGCTCTGCAACTGCTATTTTGCCAAAGTTATTACAATATAACAAAAATCTTGGAAATGAGCCATTAAAACTGGTCTACTGTCAGCGATAAAATTGACGAGTGCTGTTTGACCAGAACTTTACCAAACTGTTACAAATCACATGTAAGTAAGTTCCATCGTTGACAGTTTAATTTCAATGCTAGTTTCCGAAACATATAGAAAAAGTTGAAAAATCTAATCTGTCAGCTAAAAGAAGGTATACTCTACTTACATATTTATACCACTGTTACTCCCACCAAAATCCTTGTGGGGTAATGGCATGATATTGTGCTAATCGATTACGTTGCTGCGAACATAAAAGCGTTGGGTGACGGGATCCGGGATCGCGGTGAATGTTTCGAACTGAGGTTTGAGGTGCATAGTTTTAGAACGGAGAAGTCGACGTGTTGTGGATTGTTGAATTTCCGGGTTTGTTGTCTTAATACTTTGCGGCCGTGTGGCAAGTCACTCGTGACATGGCAGTTCGTTGCAGTATGTGATATGCTGTTACACGTATCCTTTGTTACACCAGTATGCAACCTTGGTTTGTATCAAGAAATATTATTGGTCTGCTTTGGTTACATAGCTTTTTGTTCACGTTCTTCTTTAAAAACTGGACATGGAGACCCTGGGGACTCCTCATCGAAAGCTTCTTTTACGGAAAAATTGTGTTTGCTTTGTAAGATGACTTTTGTTGAAAGGGCTTTGTTTGGAAGAGATTTCTATTTAACTTTCCTTGCGGAGAATTGAGTATTTTCCTTCTTCTTTATTTAGACGTGTTTTGTTACCCGTATTAGCAGATGGTATAAAATAGGCAAGGTAACTTTGATCGCAGAATCTAACTTCACTAATTATTTTTAAAATCCTAAATAATTTACTTACCAAAAGGCGCAATAAATTTGTTTGCATTTTTTGCATTGGAATTAAATTTGTTTCGTATGTGAACGCATATCTAGTTGCTGCATCCAAACGAAAATGTGTTAATTTGCAGGCGTATCTAAGATGGCACCGATCCATCTAAAGGAAATGTTTAACAATGAGATTATCGAGTTCCTCATTGCGTTAGTCTCGTTGCCGGTTTCACAGCATATAATCAACATTCACCGACGCGATCGTTTTTTCCGTGGCTTCGCGCAGAAAACAATTTTAAAACTGTTACACGCGGCAGGTGCCCCATTCCTTTCATTGACTTACCGTCTTCCACCTTTTCCTCATTTTTGCCCTTAATCACGTTGACTCCCAACAAAAGCCCTCATTTCAGTACGCCCCGAAAAGAGCGCAGTTGGAGTGAAAAATGAAATTTGCCAGAGCGGCGCGTTCAATACACATGATCCCTCCATTTACGCGGGTAATTGATTCCACGAAAACATCGCGTAAATGGAAGCATGAAAAGTCGTTTAACACAAAATATTCCATGAAACATGGAATTCTTTCTCTGCGGGTCTTTATTATCATGTATCTGATAGGTCGAAAAGGTTACATCTGCCCCTACTTTTTGATATTCTTCAAGCGAAATCGTTTGATATGCATATTGTTTCCATATACGATCAAGAGAATGAAGATAAATTTTACCAATTTTAGCCTCCTGCAATTTTCTTACATAAACAAGCTGAACAGGGTGATCTAAATTTGTTCTTCAAGTCCTCATCACTTCTACTCTCTAAGATTGCAGTTTGACTATGTGTTGAATTTTCTTGTGCTTATATATTAGACGGGATTCTCGCACAAAAACTTATTACGTTCTTTTTAATACACTTTGCAAAGTCTCTCGCGCTTAATGATTCACTGCTGCTTTACAAGTTTGCTGATATTTTATATCTAACAATTTAATCTTAGTGCTACTTGCATGACACCATAAGTTAGTTGAAAGATGGAGATATTTGCAATTTTAATACATTAAAAATATTGTATTTCGTGCACATATATGTAGACTCCTGAAGAGGGAACTTGTGGTTTTGAAATATGTAGAACAAACAGGTTTTCGTTCAAGGAGTATAAAACAGAAAAAGAAGCAATTTCTTCTTCACGCATTTTATACTTTGTCGCCGAACCTGTTACGAACTCTCATATCATCAATATGAACAGTTGCTCAAGCAATGAGTCAAAATTATTTTTTGTTAGTGAAATATCGATGTGTAACTTTGATCATCAGTAGCATTGAAAGGGTTACATTTTAACGAAACACATTCGAAATACGCAGTACGAATTAGCGAGAATAAAAGTATTTTAACACTAGAACTACCGACAATTCAGCAAACCTACTTCTACCAAAACCAGTCAAAATGACTGGTCTTAAAAAAATACTTAATAATAGAATATTTTTAAATTTGTTGCTTCATTACTTTCTTACAAAAGGAAATCCATGTTCTATGTAATACATTTTTGGTATTATTAACTCATTTAATGAGTTAGGATTATCTCTTACGCATTAGTAAACACAATGCTCCTCGCGCATGGTTCCGTCTGCAGCAATTTCATTTTGTGATTCTAGTAAAATATTTTCATTAGAATCTTCAGAACTTGAAAACACTCGAACACATCTACTTTTACGTAAATTCGAATTATTTTCACATTCGCTTTCTGAAGATTTCTGAACATATTCTTTGTCTAAATCATCATTGTCACTTCTGCCACTATGAACAAGATTATCGTGAATACCCCACGATTCAATTTCATTTTCTTCTGGTTCATCTTCACAGTCATAAAGTTCACTATCTTCTATATCAGAGCATTCCATTGGTATATCATTCAATTTTTGCAATACTTTACAAGTTTTCAATCGTTTTGCCATTTTCAGGGCTTAGAAAGACTAGGACAAAACTATTTATTATAAAAATGAGTATATAATATTTGTATTTATTTTCTCATCTTACACTAATTGAAATAATATATTGTATACTGAATATATTGTTATATGAACAAGAGCATGATGGTCTTCCAGCGGCTGTTATAAACGCACTGATTGAATGCAGTAACTTCTCTATTTGATGGTTGTTTTTACAATGTTGCCTGATATAATACTGTGATGTGGCAAGCGACCAAATTCCAAAACAAAACAATAACACATTCCTAACAGAATCTTCAAATGTTTTACGACTTCAGATCTAAATGAACGCCTTAATAAATACCAGTCAAAATGACTGCTGTTGGTATAAGTAACCATAGTATCAATTTATTTTGATTCAGAATAAATAAAACATTTAAAAAATATATTTTAGTATTTCTTTAGTTATCACCGCAAAAGTCATTACACCATTTCGGAAAAAAAATGTAACATAAAGTAGAAATATTTAAATCAAATTGTAAAACCAGTCAAAATGACTGGTGCGGTAGTTCTAGTGTTAAGTCGCACAACATGATGGCGCGTAACAAGAAATTATTTTATAACTGAAGTGTGCGTCGTCGCACCCGATATTTCAGCGAGATACGAGCATTACCATAAAAAGTACGAAGTCTCGCCGCACAAGACGTAATCGACAAACAAAGAGTTCCCGCCGAAACTCGCGATCGAGAGCATGCCTGCACGCGATCATAAATATCTTTTAAACACCGTCAGCGACTCTGTTGCAGCATAGACGTATCGCTTCGATCGAAATTTCGATCCGGACAGCGGACGAAAGGAAGATAATGAGGAGGGAGAAGGGAGAATGGCCTGGAGAAACAATTTTGACCGTGAAGCCTCTGGCCACATCCTTTTCGCTTCCGCGAACGACGCTAACGTATTGTCGGGCTGAAAGTAACGCGGCAACGAGCGTAGCAATCCTCTTTGTTGCTAATCGCTTCTCAAAAATGAAAAGAAACGCGTTGACGCTTTGTTACGTAGTCATCCCTCCATTTACGCAAATTTTCTATATTACGATTGTACCTAAGCTACGGTAGTTTTTTATTTTCAATTTTACTTTAGCACGTTCATGCCGGGGCCGATTTTCATGTTTTTCGCTGCGAGGCGGCGCTCGAATTCATGCAGCGTTTTATTTGGTGGCTCACGATTGTTGCTTGTTTCAATTATTTCAGTTTCCATTATTTCAATTTTCAACTATACGGCAATTTTGTCCACTTACTAAACGAACTATATTTTTGATGGCGAGCGGCATCTACACAAATGTTCACGACCGATGGGACAGTCAAGCGTGAACCACCGGTGGTGCACGCCGGCGTGAACGTGTTAGAGCTATACATAAAAACACAAAGAGTGGGTTGAAAATGCTGACCATAGAACTTCATTACTGCAACTCAGCATATTTCGGGGTCACCGGTGCTTTCTGTTCAGGAGTCTGCAAAAATGTACGTGTGTTACAAAAGATGTTTCTCCGCATAAATTATAATAAGGTTGTTTCTTGAAATAGTCTGCAACAAGGTTGAAATGAATGACACCATTTCAACAGGAACACTCGGCCCGTCCGATTTTCAGCCCCCGCGTAATTTTCCGCGCACATGATCGATCGGGCGTGCTTTTAGCGAATTTTGTCCACTTACTAAACGAACTATATTTTTGATGGCGCGCGGATCAACAAATGTTCACGACCGAGAGAGTCGAGCGTGAACCATGCACGCCGGCGTGAACGTGCAGAGCTATACAATAAAAACACAATTGAAAACATAGAACTTCATTACTGTAACTCAGCATATTTCGGGGTCACCGGTGCTTTCTGTTCAGGAGTCTGCAAAAATGTACGTGTATTACAAAAATGTTTCTCCGCGTAAATTATAATAAGGTTGTCTCTTGAAATAGTCTGCAACAAGGTTGAAATGAATGACACCATTTCAACAGGAACAGTCGGCCCATCCGATTTTCAGCCCCCGCGTAATTTTCCGCGCACATGATCGATCGGGCGTGCTTTTAGCGATCGCGCGGATCAGTCAAAATAAGAGAAGCGTAGGCCATCGCCTGCGCAGGCTCAATCAATTACCAGCGATAGAATGCGCGCGCGCGACAGCAAACGTTCGATCGAATTATCATTCATTTTCGACGCGCAGATCGATCGGCCCGATACGAACCGGTTCGCGTCATTCCTTGGTAACGCGGCACAAAAACATAGTAACGCCGATAATAACAACACCAACGGCAGAATCTCGTTAATCGTTCTCATCTACTGCATTCCTCGGTGCCCACGCCGTCGCCCGACTCGCATCCATCTTGCTTTAATTATACATCCCTGATGGACGCCCGTTTACAAGTAGGCCCCGAATTAGCATCCGAGTTGCATACTTACCGATCCGGGCGCCTTGCGCATTTTCACCCGAAATCCGGAGGACGCGGCTGGCTTGAGATCTTGTGAAACCGATGATCTTGGGAAAGGCGTACGAAGAAACATGTGTGCGAAACAATGTCTGTCGAAAAGTTTTATGGAAGAGCACGTACGTAGAAGTGTCATGGCAAATAGAAGTACTTGTGTAGATTCCGAATGAATATGTCCGTATGTATTGAAAGTTGAGATTATATTATCGAATAGAACTTTCGGGTGGAACTAAAATATTGCAGATCTATTATATTATTACAGTTTATTTCCTTTGTTACTATTCTCACACTGTTTACTTATTTCCTTTGTTACTATTCTCACACTTTTATATTATTACAGTTTATATCCTTTGTTACTATTCTCACACTTTTTGTGTGTTTGCCAAGTGCTTAACACGTTGACTGCCACGGTGGTCACCGGTGACCGGCGCAAAAGATTTTACTATAAATGCAAAAAAATTCGCCACAAAGCCTATTTGCAATCTTGTAAAAGTAATTGATATTGGAATTATGCTTCAATACTTTGGCTTCTAACAACTGTGTGTTACTTTCATTTTGCATGAGTTAAACATACTCTACAGTATTTGATCGCGCCGCGGTTCTAACATAGCAAAATTCGCTTGGCAGTCAACGTGTTAATTTTGGTGCATCCCTAATTTGACCAGAGTGACGGTATTTTTACAATTTATTAAATTATTTACATTTTTTACAATTTATATAATACGATTGATAGCGATAACAATGTCACAATTCATTGCAAAAATACTACCATTCTAACATAGCAAAATTCGCTTGGCAGTCAATGTGTTAATTTTGGTGCACCCCTAATTTGACCAGAGTGACGGTATTTTTACAATTTATTAAATTGTTTACATTTTTTACAATTTATATAATATGATTTATAGCGATAACAATGTTCACAATTCATTGCAAAAATACTACCATTTTAACATAGCAAAATTCGCCTGGCAGTCAACGTGTTCATTTTGGTGCACCCCTAATTTGACCAGAGTGACGGTATTTTTACAATTTATTAAATTATTTACATTTTTTACAATTTATATAATATGATTGATAGCGATAACAATGTTCACAATTCATTGCAAAAATACTACCATTCTAACATAGCAAAATTCGCTTGGCAGTCAACGTGTTAATTTTGGTGCACCCCTAATTTGACCAGAGTGACGGTATTTTTACAATTTATTAAATTATTTACATTTTTTACAATTTATATAATATTATTGATAGCGATAACAATGTTCACAATTCATTGCAAAAATACTACCATTCTAACATAGCAAAATTCGCTTGGCAGTCAACGTGTTAATTTTGGTGCACCCCTAATTTGACCAGAGTGACGGTATTTTTACAATTTATTAAATTATTTACATTTTTTACAATTTATATAATATGATTGATAGCGATAACAATGTTCACAATTCATTGCAAAAATACTACCATTCTAACATAGCAAAATTCGCTTGGCAGTCAACGTGTTAATTTTGGTGCACCCCTAATTT
This sequence comes from Cryptocheilus praepositus, assembly GCA_033815515.1. Taxonomy (NCBI): domain Eukaryota; kingdom Metazoa; phylum Arthropoda; class Insecta; order Hymenoptera; family Pompilidae; genus Cryptocheilus; species Cryptocheilus praepositus. The sequence continues at coordinate 1,114,289 of JAWWQZ010000314.1, forward strand.
GACCAGAGTGACGGTATTTTTACAATTTATTAAATTATTTACATCTCTTACAATTTATATAATATGATTTATAGCGATAACAATGTTCACAATTCATTGCAAAAATACTACCATTCTAACATAGCAAAATTCGCTTGGCAGTCAACGTGTTAATTTTGGACGACGACTAATTTGACAACGTCTGACGGTATTTTTACAATTTATTAAATTATTTACATTTTTTACAATTTATGTAATATGATTTATAGCGATAACAATGTTCACAATTCATTGCAAAAATACTACCATTCTAACATAGCAAAAATCGCTTGGCGGTCAACGTGTTAATTTTGGTGCACCCCTAATTTGACCAGAGTGACGCTATTTTTACAATTTATTAAATTATTTACATTTTTTACAATTTATATAATATGATTTATAGCGATAACAATGTTCACAATTCATTGCAAAAATACTACCATTATAAAACGAAACATCTTCGACACATAGCGCGGAGAACACTTTAACAAAACCAAGGAGCACCATAAAGAAGAACCGTCACTATTATCACACATTTTACGACAATGTAAGGAGCATAATTATCAGGCGTCGCAGAATTTACGAGTTAAATTACAGTTTTGCGCGAAAGTGGGGAAAGACGGGCCATGTGATACGCGACGACGACAAATGACAACGTCTGCCGCGGTCACTTTGACGCTGAATAAAAATGAGCGCACGTCAGCGCAATTCCGCCGAACGAGCTGATAACTCTCGCGAAAATGCGTGTTGCCGTTGGGCATCGTGTGGGGTATCGAGCGGTAATCAGAAATTAGTATGCCGTATGACGAAATTGACTCGCTCATAGCGGTACTGGATAGCAATTTGTATCATAACGGCCATCGCGCCATCTTCTAAAGAGAAATAAGTATCGCGGGTAATAACGTCCGCGCATATTCACTTGCCGACGTTTACCGTTAGTATCAAGGCGTTTGACGCAAAAATCGCGAGGAAGCGATAACGGGAAGCGATCTTAGGGGGTATAGAAAGCAATGTTATAAGTTGATGAATGCGTTAGACGTTTTTCAAATTGATCTAAAGGCGTCAAATTATAAATATCCGTGTGGCGATATGCCGGGAAATCTTTCTTAATTATTTGGAACTCGATCATTCATTGTTTAGAAATACAGATTCATGGTTATTTAGAAAAACTCGAACCCGACGTTTCGACATAATTACTGTCATCTTCAGGAGTGAAATTGTCCGAATAATATTTTCAAGATAAGGGGGTTTTTACCGGAATATAGCCACAAGCGTATATTTTACCGTTTGTACCGTAAAGAATGATACTTGTGGTAACTTAACTAAAAATATGTCCGACATATATGATGAGGTCGGTATAATGAAGGCGCATTAGTATATTTATAGTACATATATATATATATATATATATATATATAGTTTATAGTATATATATTTATAGTATCAAGTTAGTATCAAGGCGTTTGACGCAAAAATCGCGAGGAAGCGATAACGGGAAGCGATCTTAGGGGGTATAGAAAGCAATGTTATAAGTTGATGAATGCGTTAGACGTTTTTCAAATTGATCTAAAGGCGTCAAATTATAAATATCCGTGTGGCGATATGCCGGGAAATCTTTCTTAATTATTTGGAACTCGATCATTCATTGTTTAGAAATACAGATTCATGGTTATTTAGAAAAACTCGAACCCGACGTTTCGACATAGTTACTGTCATCTTCAGGAGTGAAATTGTCCGAATAATGTTTTCAAGATAAGGGTTTTTTTTACCGGAATATAGCCACAAGCGTATATTTTACCGCTTGTACCGTAAAGAATGATACTTGTGGTAACTTAACTGAAAATATGTCCGACATATACGATGAGGTCGGTATAATGAAGGCGCATTAGTATATTTATAGTATATATATATATATATATATAGTTTATAGTATATATATTTATAGTATCAAGTTAGTATCAAGGCGTTTGACGGAAAAATCGCGAGGAAGCGATAACGGGAAGCGATCTTAGGGGGTATAGAAAGCAATGTTATAAGTTGATGAATGCGTTAGACGTTTTTCAGTTTGATCTAAAGGCGTCAAATTATAAATATCCGTGTGGCGATATGCCGGGAAATCTTTCTTAATTATTTGGAACTCGATCATTCATTGTTTAGAAACACAGATTCATGGTTATTTAGAAAAACTTGAACCCAACGTTTCGACATAGTTACTGTCATCTTCAGGAGTGAAATTGTCCGAATTATGTTTTCAAGATAAGGGGGTTTTTTACCGGAATATAGCCACAAGCATATATTTTACCGTTTGTACCGTAAAAAATGATACTTGTGGTAACTTACCTAAAAATATGTCCGACATATACGATGAGGTCGGTATAATCAAGGCGCATTAGTATATTTATAGTATATATATATATATAGTTTATAGTATATATATTTATAGTATCAAGTTAGTATCAAGGCGTTTGACGCAAAAATCGCGAGGAAGCGATAACGGAACGCGATCTTAGGGGGTATAGAAAGCAGTGTTATAAGTTGATGAATGCGTTAGACGTTTTTCAGTTTGATCTAAAGGCGTCAAATTATAAATATCCGTGTGGCGATATGCCGGGAAATATTTCTTAATTATTTGGAACTCGATCATTCATTGTTTAGAAATACAGATTCATGGTTATTTAGAAAAACTCGAACCCGACGTTTCGATGTAGTTACTGTCATCTTCAGGAGTGAAATTGTCCGAATAATGTTTTCAAGATAAGGGGGTTTTTTACCGGAATATAGTCACAAGCATATATTTTACCGTTTGTACCGTAAAGAATGATACTTGTGGTAACTTAACTAAAAATATGTCCGACATATACGATGAGGTCGGTATAATGAAGGCGCATTAGTATATTTATAGTATATATATATATATAGTTTATAGTATATATATTTATAGTATCAAGTTAGTATCAAGGCGTTTGACGCAAAAATCGCGAGGAAGCGATAACGGGAAGCGATCTTAGGGGGTATAGAAAGCAATGTTATAAGTTGATGAATGCGTTAGACGTTTTTCAGTTTGATCTAAAGGCGTCAAATTATAAATATCCGTGTGGCGATATGCCGGTAAATCTTTCTTAATTATTTGGAACTCGATCATTCATTGTTTAGAAATACAGATTCATGGTTATTTAGAAAAACTCGAACCCGACGTTTCGACATAGTTACTGTCATCTTCAGGAGTGAAATTGTCCGAATAATGTTTTCAAGATAAGGGGGTTTTTTACCGGAATATAGCCACAAGCATATATTTTACCGTTTGTACCGTAAAGAATGATACTTGTGGTAACTTAACTAAAAATATGTCCGACATATACGATGAGGTCGGTATAATGAAGGCGCATTAGTATATTTATACTGTGATCCACCGTTTTGTCATATGCAATTCTAAACAGCTTAATTAAGTTCTTGTGGCGCGTAACATAATGAAAAATACGGGATGTCATTTTTTCATTTTATTTTTCGTGCCGAATCACACCTGCGGTATCTTGGCTAAGAATATATCCGGCAAGAAATGGAGAATGTACCGTACTAAAACTGTATCAGGATATTTATACTGCGATCTGCCGTTCCTTCATACGAAATTCTCGTGCAAATTGAGCAATCTGCCGAAAAAAGTACGTATTAATATCCATCCGATTTATTTGATAAATACCAGCGTCGGTAGCTCTTCGCTCTAAATCGGCCTAATATCTTTCAGCACCCTGCAATTAGTTCCAAATTCTCCGCGCATTAATACCAATCCCATTAATGTAACGAACACTAATGATATCGCTTAATCGCTTCTAACCGATCCATTTTCCCTCACCTTCAAATTACCTCTCCGAATTATTATCCGGCTAAACGCTACCCTCGCGGCTCATTACAAAACGCGATACATTCTCCTCCGTATCATTACATCTACAATTTCCAAACGGCATCATCGAGGTTCGTATTAAGACGGCTCATGACACTTAAGCGTGGGAAAGAACAAAAAAGTTTCAACAACCGTGCAACTTCGCGCCGGCATCACTTTATTAATGATACGCTTCCGCACGTTACAAAAAACGAGATAATTTTCCTTCATTTCCATCCTGCACGCCGCTCACGTTCAATCATTGTTGCGCTAATCGGCCGGCAAAACGAGTGAAACGTTGCCCACGAATGAGAAAAATCCCGATTGCCGCGAGTTTACAGAGAAAATCTTTCGTCACATCGCTTTGCGAGCTTAATACTAGGCTTCAGGTAAGACGAGATCCGTCGACTTTACAGCTTTCGGATTTCACGAGCAAAAATATGAGCCAATGTTACCGTCGTTTTCTACCGATTTACTCACGTTTATTGTCGGAACGATATAAATGTGCAATACAAATTCGTTCTCTTCGCATGCTTCTAATTTTCAAATTCTCTATGTCGCATATCTAGATATTTCTCCGGACAATGTCGTATGTAAACGAATGAAATATTATTTTAAAAAAGGTGATTGCCTTTCTGTCTCCTTAAAAATGTGTTCAGCAGTATTAAGTCCTGTCGGTCTTTTTGATAGAAAGTGTGGAATCGCATAATTATAATGGCATAGTAATACTTGTCGTTGCGTTTGATTTTTTGCTTTTAATTATTTTCACATCTACAAATGCTATCATGCAAATACTACCATAGTACCATACTACAAATACTACCATTCAAATACTACAAATACTACAAATACTACCATGCAAATACTACCATAGTACCATACTACAAATACTACCATACAAATACTACAAATACTACCATTCAAATACTACAAATACTACCATACAAATACTACAAATACTACCATTCAAATACTACAAATACTACCATACAAATACTACAAATACTACCATACAAATACTACAAATACTACCATTCAAATACTACAAATACTGCCATACAAATACTACAAATACTACCATACAAATACTACAAATACTACCATTCAAATACTACAAATACTACCATACAAATACTACAAATACTACAAATACTACCATACAAATACTACAAATACTACCATACAAATACTACAAATACTACCATTCAAATACTACAAATACTACAAATACTACAATACAAATACTACAAATACTACCTACCATTCAAATACTACAAATACTACCATACAAATACTACAAATACTACCATACAAATACTACAAATACTACCATTCAAATACTACAAATACTACCATACAAATACTACAAATACTACCATACAAATACTACAAATACTACAAATACTACCATACAAATACTACAAATACTACCATTCAAATACTACAAATACTACCATTCAAATACTACAAATACTACCATACAAATACTACAAATACTACCATTCAAATACTACAAATACTACCATTCAAATACTACAAATACTACAAATACTACCTACAAACGCATGAGTGCCTTTTTATCACTTAAACAAGAATCTGAACATCTATACTCTTAAACCAAATCGTACATTTACGATCCGACTTTGACTATACCTGATTGCCGATGGCCTGCTCGTCACGGATGCGTAATTAAATCTACATAGAACGACGAAAGCGGCTGCTCGAAGTGGACACGGACGATTAACGTGAGTCTCGTTCGTTCTGGTAGCCATTTCTACGTCGTAACACATAATCGTCGGCCCGGAAGGAGCAGCCGAGGTCGGAACTTCCGGATTCTCTTCTCTTATGACTTGCGAAAATCCTCCGCTGGCTCGTTCCTTTGCGGATGAGTTACGAGCTTCTGATGCTTCCTGCAAAACGCGGAAGTCGCGGTAAAGACTTGCGTGCGCCGTTTTAAATGAAAAATTATACTTCGCTGCGAAGTGCGAAAAATTGCCTTTCGGAATAATGCGACGGTTTAGTCGCTGATTGGTGGTGCACGCAGACAATAATAGGGTAATCATCTGGCAGTGTTTAATTAATTCAGACTCCATTGTCTTGTGAATGCACGCAGCAGCTTTCTTAACGCAATATCCGATCCGCTATAACGTTATGTCTGAAAATTTATTTTTTATCGACCGTTTAAACAAATGAGAGCGAGTGTCGGTTGTTTGGAATTAATGTTTTTAATTTATTTTTTTAATTTTTCAGCTATTTCAGTAGTTTAGAGAAACAAGCAGCATGTCGTATTATCTTATATATGTGTGAGAGAATTTAAAAGATCACACGTTTGTTAAAAATAATTGTTCCCATTGAAGAGGACATGCATATAATACCGAAATTTCGGATTAATTTTTTTCTGTTTTCAAGCTTTTGAATAATTTAATTTCATTCCATTATTAGTGACCTTAGAAATTTAGGTATTCTGCACTTTATTATATCATATATAATTAATACTGTACTTTCTACATTCGTCGTTAATTTCTTCCTTTGGAAACGCCAGATGCATTTTTCCTTTACTTTCAAATTTAATTTAATTTTTTTCTCAATTTCAATTTTAACTCATTCAATCTCGTTCCATCACAAACAACTGGTATTCATCAATAGTTAAGTATGGCTTTCATTCGAAACGCTATATTTGCAACTGCAGCTTGCTTCTAACCCGGAACCCAGTATTGGGCCCTCATCAAAGCGAACACTGATCGTAATACTGCACTTAGCCTTTCTACACTCGTCCTTAATGTCCTTTCGTTCCTTTTCTTTGTCGGCAGATCGCGATGCAACGACACAGCTGCAGCGTGCATTTTGAGGCATGCAAGAGGCTATTTAAATGAGGGTGCACGGGTTTGAACGGGGCGGTCGTGAGGCGTGTATCGCTTGCACGATTTCTGCTTGACCCTTGACACCGATGTCATAATACCGTCGACCCAAATGGGCACCTCGCCGCCCCGTCCAAATGATACGAGTTTCTTCGCTTCTTTCACCTGGAAACCGAGGTAAGTCTCGCATGTCACGTTTTTTCGATTCTACCATTTCAAAAGCGCACGCAAGAGCGATTGCACTCATTGTTTCCGTCCAATTACTACTTTCAATCATTTTTCGGGGAAAAAAGTTGTTAACACTGGATCTACGATCGAATGCGTTCGTCTATGATATTTTCCGTATTATGCAGGCACACGACATTATTGAATTTGGATATATGTGCCCATAATTATGAAAGTGGTCTAAGTCAAAATGTAAAAAAAATGAGTTTATCAGTTATTTCATACCACATTATTTTTAACTAAATTTATTCAATGTAATTTTTACGAATATATGTCAAAAATGAACCATTAGATAGTGGTTGTAATTTCAACATTATATGGAATTCATTTAATTTTAATTATGAAAGTGGTCTAAGTCAAAAATTTAAATAAATTATATAAACAACTTGAAAATGGCACGTGGCCTTCTTTGACGCGTTTCTGAACTACATAATAACCTTATAAAATGTTCTATAAAACATCTTTAGATGATTCTAAATTTCACGTTTTGGATCTTTCACCGGAAAAAAGGAAGACCAAAAATATACGGAAATATTAAATTACTTCCATTATACACCACCATTAGACCAGTATCGGAAGAAAAACATAAAGATATTATGAGTTTACTACCGTACATCCCTCGTTTTTCAGGAACATTTTAAGAATCTTAAATACTCGAAATAATGATAAAAATGGATTACTGTTTAAAAATAATTAATAAATGTAATAAATGTTCACGAATTATTTCAATCAAATTATTGTTTCAAATAAAACTCAAAGTTCTTTATTGCTTTAAGTTATTTATAGGACATTCAGTTAATTTTGAAAATGGTCTAAGTCAATTCAATCTTTAAAAATAATATTATCGTATGAAATTCACACAAAATTTCATATTCATTAAATTTCCATTAATTAAGACTAATAAAATTATAAATTAAAATGTCGCATAATGTAAAAATATTTTTTAAATTATTCAAATGCAATTCATTAAATATCTCGAAACAAGAAATATATGACTTAGACCACTTTCATAATTATGGGCACATATATTCATATCGTTTTATTAGCCAAAATCAGCAAATGTTGCTAGAAAATAATAGTAATTGTAATAATAGTAATAGCTTCTGTCACGTTGCGCGTGAAATTCGAAACCGTAAATCTAGTGTTAATGTAACAGATATTTAAAGTAAGGTGGAATATTTTAAATTAACACCTGGATGCTCGTACTATGTGGATTGACGGGTTTCATTAGGGTTTTCTAAAAGTTTCACTGTTGCAAGCGATGTTAATATAGAATGTTCTGCGGTATCATTAGTGGATGCTTGTTCCGTGTAATATCGTGTGAAGCCCATGCAGTTAGTGATTTTCCTGTTGCAACGGCAATAAGCATATTAACTTTTTATAATGTAACATCTTGTAAAGGTTGCTTTCTAAGCTTTTCTGTTTTCAATAAGTTGAAGCGGCAGTTTAGTATCAATTACCTAACACATCATTAAATACTCTAGACCTTCTAATAAATATAGTCAACCTGCTTCAGACTTCTTCGCCGCAACTTTACCTCAAATTTATTTACGTAAAAAACACAAATATTATCATTATAATGACATTAAACATAAAAAAACAGGTTAATGTAACATGACGAAATTCGTTGGGAAAATTAGCATATGATAAATTCGCGTCACAGGTACTTCTATTACAAAGACATTAAACGTAAAACAGTTTCATTTAAAACGACAGAACGCGCTAACAAAATCGCCAGATGATAAATTCACATCATGGATGTTCCTATTTAAAAGACATTAAACGTAAAGCGCCGAAACTCCCTAGTAAAATTGGCAGGTTATAAATTCACATCAGAACAATTCCTACTGCAAGGACATTAACCGCAAACGATCGTTTATTAGAAACTTCACCGCGGCGTCGAGCAGGCTGAGTAGTGTTTTCATAATTGCGCGATATAATAACCTATTTGAAGAGGAAACGCGCGGCGTGCAGAGGTTAAATCGTGAGCGTGGTGTAAGGTACGCTGGAGCAGAGGGTTAGGGAAGTCACGGCCTTTCCGCGAAAATGATATTTACGCACGATGTCAGAGGTGCACGGTGGTTTCGCGCGCACTTTTGTCGGGATTTATCGGCGCATAATGCTCGCACGTTACGCGCGGCCGTAGATCGCGGGAATACGTGCGATAAAGAGTTATTAAAGGTGGCAGACGCGCGGGTTGTGTGCAGGTGTAATGTCCGCGTTTACGAGCACCGCGTGCTCAGATCTGCGATTGTTTATAATGTCCGGCACACCAGCTGAATTCGTAACGCAAATTATTGTCCGCATGATGCGCGCGGCGAGTCCTGCAAGCAGAGCGTGGTCCTCGGTACATACAGTATGATCAGAAAGTACCCGGAATTTGTAATTTAAAAGAACCGCCGTTGACATACCCAGTAAATTTTTTTTCTGAAATTGGTACACCTGTGAGAGACATCTGTGCCAAGTTTCAAAAGATTTTGATCACTAGTATTTGTTTGGCATTTGTTTACATCGAGCAAGTTTTTGTGCTTCGTCGTTTTTATAATGGCTAATTCTAGACTTTTCTAGACTACTATCTTCGATAACGCGCCGTCTCACAAAGCACGCATTGTGCTGGATTATTTGGCCAAACGTCGAATAAATACCATCGAACAAGCACCATATTCGCCAGATTTGGCACCATGTGACGTTTTTCTTTTCCCTAGACTCAAATTACCTCTTCGAGGAAAGGGATTTGAGACTGTAGAACACATTAAACAAAATGCGACGAAGGAGCTGAAGGCAATCTCTTCATCGGCTTATGAAAAGTGTATGGAGGACTGGGTTAAGCGTTGGCATATGTGTGTCGCTTCAGATGGATGTTATTTCAAAGGCGACAAGATAAATTTACCTGAAAATTAAAAACAATGTGTTTTAGTTACAAGTTCCGGGTACTTTCTGATCATACTGTATTTTGTCGCGGTGCGGAACGTTGAAGCATGTGTCTCAGGATTTGGGACACCGAGTTTGTTCGGAATAATCCATGTCTGAAGGCACTTTACAGTTGAAAGAGACAGAAGGGAACGTATATGAGGCGATAGTTCTTTGAGAGAGTTAATAGTCAATACTCGATAATCAATATCATTGGAAAGGGACATCTACTGTTTCAGGCGTGTGGCCAAAAATAGGCAAAAAATGTCAAATTTTTTTTTTTTTTGGACCGATACCATTCGATAGAGGGCATTTTGCCCTGAAGATAGACCACTTGCCGCACGCTGAACTCTTCGTAGTTTCGGAGATATGACGATTTTGAGAAAATGCAAAAGAAAATGCAATTTTTCAAAATCGCTTATCGCGATTAGTCACACGCGAAAGTGTGTCCAAAGAGCTTTAAGAAAATCTGCATTACTTATAGGTTTCGATCTCTAGTTTAGACGGGACGAGGCCTTGAAGAAATCACGAAAATCTTAAGGTATACCCCTTGCCATTTTTGCCAAAAAATAATGGGTCACCGATTTTATTGCCCTTTTAACCCTTTGCGGACGAGCGACGCATATGTGCGTTCAGCATAAGATATTCCTATAACCGATGAAGGCATACTTATGTTCGGCGAAAACACCTGATAAAGCCGAGACATAAATATGCGTTCGAGAAAAATAAGTAATAGAGCCGAGCCGGGCATATATGTATGTATTTTGCAAATGGCATGTGTTAAACGAGAGTTGGTAATTTTGATGGGTGTCATCGGCTTCGAATCGCTCCATCCGCAAAGGGTTAACATATCAAAGGGGGTCGAAAATAACTTGGAAAAATGCAAGGCGCACCCCGAAATTCGCAATAGTTCCGGAAATATAGCCAATAATGTGCGGAAAAATCGTGAAAAACGGGCCTGAAAATGGGGTCAAAAATTTTAACTCTATCGATCGATTTGTTATCGTGCCAAGTGAAAAGGGGTATAAAAAGACTCAAAAAAATCGCAACCGCGTTCAAAAATTCCAAATAGTTTCCGAGATATGACTGAAAACATGTGAAAAAATCGGAAAAAACGCGAGAAAAAACACGTTTCTTTACTGCCGTCGACTGAAAGTGTATCATTCGATTTGCCTCCCTATATTAATTGAAAGAGTATCGAATGAGGCGTGGGAAAATGCAAACTGCCCTCCAAAATTCGCAATAGTTCCCAAGCTATGAGCAAAAATGAATGAAAAATTATGAAAAATGATGAATAACTGAATTAAATAATATTGATAGAGACGCCTGAAATGAATATTTTGCACCGACATGTTTGCATGTCGTATCCACATATCGCATGCCTGTTTTTCTGAAAAGTAGAACAATCGGTGAAAGAGGCAGCGTGTGCAATCTTGTACTACGCAAATTTATAGCAGATTATCGTGGCTCATTACTGCGATAGCATTAGCGTCTATGGTGGAAACGTTCGCCGCTAAAGCCTTTTCGCAACACTCCTTGTTATTCTTTATTCTCTTTGTCCCTATTCCAGCTATTAGAATATTAAGAGTACAGTTGTAATGGCCATTTCACACGTTTCGCGTAAATTGCTAAAGTCACTGCGTCCAAACTGTTTGTCGTATTAACAACATTACGCTTAACACTATTGTTTTTGATAACATTACGGTAATTTTATTCTTCCTTATCTATGTCTCAGCATCTTTAACAGGCTTCTTTAACCGTTTGGATCCCAGAGGTTATTCAGAAAATCTTGTCGAGAAATACCAAGCAGCGCGATAAAGCTTGCTTCAATTTATGTCGGAAAACGTCAAACGGGACAACAGCGGTTGTGTTTATAAAATAAATATAATTTAAAGTAATGGAAATTAGGGACAAAACGTTTTGCTCACATGTTCACACCAAAATAGTAGCTATGCGAAGAATCATTATCAGTAAAATTGTGCGCGTATCGTCAATAGCGCATCGCGATAAAACTAGTGGGACTTTTCGACATGAAACCTGAACAGCGCGATCGCACTGCATGGGACTCAAACGGTTAAGGAGTGTGATAAGTGTGTATTAACCCTTTGCGGACGGAGCGATTCGAAGCCGATGACACCCATCAAAATTACCAACTCTCGTTTAACACATGCCATTTGTAAAATACATACATATATGCCCGCCTCGGCTCTATTACTTATTTTTCTCGAATGCGTATTTATATCTCGGCTTTATCAGGTGTTTTCGCCGAACATAAGTATGCCTTCATCGGTTATAGGAATATCTTATGCTGAACGCACATATGCGTCGCTCGTCCGCAAAGGGTTAATATACATTATATATTCTACCACATGAAGCTACGCACACGGCACACACATCGTCCAGACTCCCGTAGCAACGTAATTCTCGCAACACCGACTCGTCGACTTCTCGACATCCCTACCCTCTTTACACACCGTCGAAGTACCACAATAATCCTTAATTCTCATTCTCCCCACGTCGTTCCGGCATCTCCGGCAGAAAATGACGACCCACACGCGCAATCGACACACTCAACACAATTTCTCCTCGTCTCCGCGATGTGGGACGGCAGGCGCCGTGTCCGCCATCTTCATTCCCATTGTATGATGTAATGTATCGGCTCGTTAAGTTCCGGAGCCGCGATAGATCATGGCCGACGTTTGCTCGACTCGTGTGCGCTCCCCTTGCACCCTCCAACCCCTTGCACAGCAACACACACACACACCACCGCCATACGCCACCCCCGCAAGAAGGCCACGTGCCCGACAGAGATTGCCTCAGATTCGACGCGCAAGACTTCCACCCTTCGCGATATGTAATATTCGCGTACCATTAACCCCGAACATGTGTAGGGTGTAATCGTTTCAACCCCACTCACGCTAGTCTGCCTAACGCACTGCGGATCTTATTAGTGGAGTGGCGGATGAAGCTGCGAAGTTAGAGATGGGAGTGCAAAGATGTATCATAAAAAATAGAAGAGTTAGGCGCGCGGCTACTGAATACTGGGATCTTTGGACTTGGAATACTTTTACAGGGGTCTCAAATTCGTTCACTGACTACACAAAGTATGGATCAAGTATTTGCGGATTTTATTAGTGGAGTACCGGAACAGAAGTTGTGAAGTTAGAGATGGAGATGCAAAGATGTATGGCAAAAGCTAGAAGAGTTAGGAACGTGAGGACTGAATACTGCAATCTCTGGGTTTGGAATACTTTTCGCGTATGTGAAGTCTTTTAATTGATTATAGAAAACGCAAGAAAGGAATAAAGGAGTCTACTAAACTAATTGCGGATCTTATTAGTGGAGTGGCGGATGAAGCTGCGAAGTTAGAGATGGAAGTGCAAAGATGTATCATAAAAAGTAGAAGAGTTAGGCGCGCGGCTACTGAATACTGGGATCTTTGGAGTTGGAATACTTTTACGGGGGTCACAAGTTTGTTCATTGATTGCACAAAGCATAGATCAGACATTTGCGGATCTTATTAGTGGAGTACCGGAACAAAAGTTGTAAAGTTAGAGATGGGGATGCAAAGATGTATGGCAAAAGCTAGAAGAGTTAGGAACGTGTGTACTGAATACTGGGATCTTTGGACTTGGAATACTTTTACGGGGGTTTCAAGTTTGTTCATTGATTGCACAAAGCATGGGTCAGACATTTGCGGATCTTATTAATGGAGTACCGGAACAAAAGTTGTAAAGTTAGAGATGGGGATGCGAAGATGTATGGCAAAAGCTAGAAGAGTTAGGAACGTGTGTACTGAATACTGCGATCCCTGGGGTTGGAATACTTTTACGGGGGTCTCAAGTTTGTTCATTGATTGCACAAAGCATGGATCAGACATTTGCGGATCTTATTAGTGGAGACCCGGAACAAAAGTTATAAAGTTAGAGATGGGGATGCGAAGATGTATGGCAAAAGCTAGAAGAGTTAGGAACGTGTGTACTGAATACTGCGATCCCTGGGGTTGGAATACTTTTACGGGGGTCTCAAGTTTGTTCATTGATTGCACAAAGCATGGATCAGACATTTGCGGATTTTATTAGTGGAGTACCGGAACAGAAGTTGTAAAGTTAGAGATGGGGATGCAAAGATGTATGGCAAAAGCTAGAAGAGTTAGGCACGTGAGTACTGAATACTGCGATCCCCGGGGTTGGAATACTTTTCGCGGATGTGAAGACTTTTAATTGATTATAGAAAACGCAAGTAAGGCATAAAGGAGTCTACTAAACTAATTGCGGACCTTATTAGTGGAGTGCCGGAAGAGAGGCTGCAATGTTAGATATATGAATGCGGAGATGTATGGAAGATGCTAGAAGAGTTAGACGCTTGAGTACTGTATACTGGGATCCCTGGGGTTGGAATACTTTTACGGCTGCATGAACTTTGTTGATTGATTATGCAATGCACAGGCTAAGCATCTGCGAATCTTATTAGTGGAGTATCGGAACATGAGTTCCGAAGTTAGTTCTGGAGTGGAACTGGAGTTGGAATACTTACTCGGATGTGTCAACTTTGTCGGTTGATTATATAAAGCATTGGTCAGATATCTGCAAATCTTGTTAGTGGAGTGGCGGACGAGGCAGCTAGTTTATATATCTGAATGTGAAAATATATGACAGAAGCTAGAATGGTTAGGCGTGTGAATACTAATTTCTGGGTTCACTGGGGCTGTACAACTGATGATAGTATTTTTATTTTTAATGCAAAATGTTGATGTTTCTAATTCAATCATTGATGTTCGAGCATAACTTCCTTTTACTCAATTTGGCGTAACTGAGGAATTTGTTTTGGTTGTTACTGTAGTATCTAAAAATTTATCACAGTTGTAATGTTTGATTGACGTAGGTGAATATTAGTATGGCGTTGCCTGTTTTCCGCCAAAGGCATGAGTAGTTATAAAACCATCCAAAGTTGTCAAAATTATATAAATTTACGTGTTATCAGAATAAGATTTATCGGTTGCCAACTTCGATCATTCATGTACATATATCAATCGTACTACTCGTATTACCGGTTTGCATTAATTTATTCACAATTTACTTAAGCTCCGCTTATCCTAACTTAATTACAATCCTAATATATAATGAAAAATTTAACGAAGTCCAAGACTTTAATACACATTTGTAAATGTCAGCTTCAACCCTTCAATTTCCTCTGTAAGTCAGTTCCATAACCAAAATAGGCACAAGTTATCTCTGACTGGCATTACGCATCAATGACAGCAGTCTTTATCAGAAAACATAATTTTGAACTCATAGTTACAAAGTGATACATAAATGCACATCCAACTACAATGGAAAATTTGCTGAGTCCTGAAGATGGGACAAACAATCTCTGAGTGTCATCGATAAAAAGGCGTATTATTAAAAAACTCGTTAGAGTCTCTTTTGAGTGGTCAGCAGCCGTCTCGTTTAACACTTATGTACGGGTCGTCTATAAAATAGTAACGGACAAGTTGCCACATAATTGCAAGACTTTTAGTAAGAACGGAAGTATCCGATAGTAACAATGCTTATAATTGCTAAGTACATAAATGCTTATAAGTACTGTATATATAAAAGGCATGAAATATTACCGCGCTGCTTTATGACAATCTTTGAAAGAACTTGGTTTCGAGACAGTTCGAGTCATAAATCATCATTTTTGTTCACATTTCTTTTCGTTGTTGCTACTGTCAAATTGTGTGTTTTTCTACGATGCACACTACTGGCGCTCTTATTTTCACTGCACACTAAATCTACAACCCAAAGTTCCCCAAATTTGGCGTTTTTAATTTCCTTCCACAGAGCTCTTATTGCATTGTCTAAATGCTTAAATCGTTATCGGCAGCGTATCGTGGCAGTAAATTTCTGTTGTGCCATGAGTGTGTTAAGTCGCCAGGCGTTCGACGGACATTTTGCCGGAAGAAGGCAACATGGCGGGCGCCGGGTGGGCGCGTGTGCGTCGGGATCACAGGACTCGCGCATCTCGTTCGCCATTTACCGAGGATCCTCATGACAAAGGTTATTACATCGTGCCTTCCACCCACCCACGCGCGCGCACACGCCGCCTTTCTTCCGTAATGCCGCTCCACCAACCACGCGACGGGCAGCCTCGTTTGCCAACGCCCCTCGACTCCTTCGCTCCCCCGTTTATGCCTGCTTGTTCTAGCGTTTTGCAATATAAATAAAAACGACGCGCCACACGATACCGGCGGCAGGCAGATTCCCGGGATGCTTGGCATGGACTTCGGCTCGGGTACTTGAGGTTTTGTTGCCGGGAACGAGCTGGCTTGTGGCGGTGTGGGGAGCGTGGGGGATGAGTCAGTTGAGGGGATTGATACGGTGCTTATGTAAGTAGTGTGCCTTCTTACGGATGACAGACTATATTCTTGCCATTTTGTTGGATGCAGCGGCGCTGCAGGAGTCTGGTGAAAGATTACGACGGAATGAGAAGCGCGGAAGGTGGGGTGCTGTCAGGAGTTTGCAGTAAATCGAAATGATTTTGCACATTAACTGAATATTTATTATAATAGAATTTTTGATGAGTGAGTTGAGGGGATTTATACGGTGCTTATGAAAGTAGGGTGCCTTCTTACGAGTGACACACTATATTCCTGCAACTTTGTTGCATGCAGCGGCGCTGCTGGGGTCTGAAGAAAGATTACGATGGTATGAAAGGTGCAGGAATCTAGTAAAAGATTACGATGGAATGAAAGGCGCAGGAGTCCAGCAAAAGATTACAGTGTAATGAAAGATGTTGGAACGTAGGGTGTTATCAGGAATTCGTAATAGATCGATGATTTTGCACACCTACTGAATATTTATAATAACAAAATTGTCGAGGATGCTTAGCGTTAACTTCGGTTTGGATACTTGAGGTTTTGTTGCTGGGAACGAGCTGGCGTGGGGAATGAGTCAGTTGAGGGGATTGATACGGTGCTTATGTAAGTAGTGTGCCTTCTTACGGATGACAGACTATATTCTTGCCATTTTGTTGGATGCACCGGCGCTGCAGGAGTCTGGTGAAACATTACGACGGAATGAGAAGCGCGGAAGGTGGGGTGCTGTCAGGGGTTTGCAGTAAATCGAAATGATTTTGCACATTAACTGAATATTTATTATAATAGAATTTTTGATCAGTGAGTTGAGGGGATTTATACGGTGCTTATGAAAGTAGTGTGCCTTCTTACGAGTGACAGACTATATTCCTGCAACTTTGTTGCATGCAGCGGCGCTGCTGGGGTCTGAAGAAAGATTACGATGGTATGAAAGGTGCAGGGATCTAGTAAAAGATTACGATGGAATGAAAGGCGCAGGAGTCCAGCAAAAGATTACGGTGTAATGAGAGATGAGAAACGTAGGGTGTTATCAGGAATTCGTAGTACATCGATGATTTTACACACTCACTGAATATTTATAATAGAATTTTTGGAGGATGCTTAGCGTTAACTCCGGTTTGGATACTTGAGGTTTTGTTGTCCGGAACGAGCTGGCGTGGGGGATGAGGCAGTTAAGGGGATTGATACGGTGCTTATGTAAGTAGTGTGCCTTCTTACGGATGACAGACTATATTCTTGCCATTTTGTTGGATGCAGCGGCGCTGCAGGAGTCTGGTAAAAGATTACGACGGAATGAGAAGCGCGGAAGGTGGGGTGCTGTCAGGAGTTTGCAGTAAATCGAAATGATTTTGCACATTGACTGAATATTTATTATAATAGAATTTTTGATGAGTGAGTTGAGGGGATTTATACGGTGCTTATGAAACTACGGTGCCTTCTTACGAGTGACAGACTATATTCCTGCAACTTTGTTACATGCAGTGGCGCTGCAGGACTCTAAAGAAAGATTACGATGGTATATGAAAGGTGCAGGAATCTAGTAAAAGATTACGATGGAATGAAAGGTGCAGAGGTACAGCAAAAGATTACGGTGTAATGAGAGATGAGAAACGTAGGATGTTATCAGGAATTCGTAGTACATCGATGATTTTACACACTCACTGAATATTTATAATAGAATTTTCGAGGATGCTTAGCGTTAACTTCGGTTTGGATACTTGAGGTTTTGTTGCCGGGAACGAGCTGGCTTGTGGCGGTGTGGGGAGCGTGGGGGATGAGTCAGTTGAGGGGATTGATACGGTGCTTATGTAAGTAGTGTGCCTTCTTACGGATGACAGACTATATTCTTGCCATTTTGTTGGATGTAGCGGCGCTGCAGGAGTCGGCTGAAAGATTACGACGGAATGAGAGGCGCGGAAGGTGGGGTGCTGTCAGGGGTTTGCAGTAAATCGAAATGATTTTGCACATTAACTGAATATTTATTATAATAGAATTTTTGATGAGTGAGTTGAGGGGATTTATACGGTGCTTATGAAAGTAGGGTGCCTTCTTACGAGTGACAGACTATATTCCTGCAACTTTGTTGCATGCAGCGGCGCTGCTGGGGTCTGAAGAAAGATTACGATGGTATGAAAGGTGCAGGAATCTAGTAAAAGATTACGATGGAATGAAAGGCGCAGGAGTCCAGCAAAAGATTACGGTGTAATGAGAGATGAGAAACGTAGGGTGTTATCAGAAATTCATAGTAGATCGATGATTTTACACACTCACTGAATATTTATAATAATAGATTTTTCGACGATGCTTAACGTTATCTTTGGTTTGGATACTTGAGGTTTTGTTGGCGAGGACGAGGTGGGTTGTGTCGGTTTGGGGAGCGTGGGGAATGAATGCGTTAAGAGGATTGATGTAGTGCTTATGTAAGTAGTGTGCCTTCTTACGGGTGACAGACTTTATTATTGCGATTTTGTTACATATAGCGCTGCTCCAGGAGTCTGGCGAAGGATGGCACGATGTAATCAGTGTTGGGCAGCAGCGATTTTGCTAAAAGTATTACGATAAAATAAGAGTATCGGAAACTACCATACAATTTAACTTACATGCGATGATGCGGTGGAATCTGGGCACGAGTGTTCTACAAGATTATATAATAAAAAATATGTGGTAAATTAATTATGTATTAAAATGCGCATCCACATGATTTCAGTTACCACAGATTGCTCTTAAATAATAAAGCCTGCCAACTCTCTCATACATTGCAACGCCCGCTTCACGAGATCTAAAAAGCAATTAATCGCGCGGTTGCTTTAGCCACCATTTAATTTCTTCCACTGCGACTGCTTATCGGCGTCGCGTGCACATTTTACTCTGAAGATAACAGTAGCAAACAAACACGAAGCAAGTAATGGACCGAACTTTGCACCGACACCTCTTCGAATTTACTTTCGTCAGTAAAATATCTTTACTTTTTTAACATATAGTTTCACATATAGTTTCTTGAATAGTGTCTGTGAATAGTAGTGCTGCCATAATTTCATTGATCATATAATAACGTTACCACTAGCACCTAGCCTCATTACATCTACATACGGTCATCGTTTTATGTTCCATTAAAACAACCATTGTTTCGCGAGATCTGAAATCGCGCGCACATTTAACTCCACAGATAACAATAGCAAACAAAGAGCAAGAAAGTTCGCACGCCACACGGTTTGTAACATTTTAAAACGCAAACGAATCTCAGTCGTTCCTCGGCCAACTTGACCCCAAGTGCATACATAGGAGCACTCGATCTCGTTCCGCGTGCACGCGACGGATGGCTTTAACTTACTTCACGCGTTATCCACGTCTGATCGAGCGTTTTGCGCGAACGTGCTGCCCGCGACATTATACTTTGAAATACGCGACACATACGCGTCTGCTCGGGGCTGGCGTGTGCTTTTTCGTGATTTCGCTTGCACACACGCCGACTTCTTTTCCTGCCGGTCGCGCGCGCACACGGCACCCCGTGTTTCCCCGCTTTTTGCAATGTAAATGAACCGCAGAGGCCGCATTCACGACACCCACGCGTGATTAGGTTATATATACATTTTGCCGACACGTTCGGACGGTTGGTTTAACTTAAGTCGCCAGCAATAATAAATCTTCGGCGACACAGGAAGAACGAGGAAAACGACCTGCGCGGCGGTAAATAATTCAATTACGGCTAGTGCCCATCTGTGGTGATCGGGTAAATATCTCCCGTGGATGTTGGAAAGATGTTTGTTGGGCCACAGTTTTTAATGTGACAAAAATATTGGATGTGAACAATTACACAAGGCATGAAAAATGAATGTTGGGAAAGTATATACTTAATATTCGGAGAATATAAAATAGATATTTGGAAGAGTTGAACTGAATATTAGAATATTGTAAATTGAATATGTAAACGTCGTGTATATAGAACATAAAGTAGATATTTCAAATATATGAATTCAATATGAATCGATATGCGAAAAATAAACTTTGAATATTTAATCAATATTCAATAAAGCTTTCAAAGTTAAAGACAAGCGCGGATTCTTCCATCGTTTTTACGATGATCGGTGCCGCAAAAATGTCACTTTCAATGCGCGAGCATTTCGGAAAACAATGTTGATCCGATATCTTTCTAAAATATTAGACAAGTATTTCTTGAACCAAAGTCTTTAATATGAGAAAAATATTGGATCTAACATTAATATAAGAAATGTAAATTCCAATAGTAAATTTTTGCCCAAAATTTCTAAAATAAATACTGGATGCACATTTAAATATAAAGAAAATGTACACAATTACACGTGAATTTTTTGTGGCGATGTCGGGGGCGTGCAAAATCTGACAAGCTTCCGCGACGTTCGAGTGGACGCGAATTTAATATTGGCAGACCTCCGCCTGACTTTTCGTCGTCAGCGAACGAAATCTGTTCTTACTCGATCTTTCTTTGCGTGTGCCCCGTTCGAGGCATGGTTTTTAAGCTGCTGGATAAGAGTTACGCTCTTGTTCAGCTAGTACATTAATGCTACATAACGTTACCGTCGCTGATGTATGATGGACAACGTGAAAATAGGCCTTGTACCGTGTTCAGGCGATTTACTAGTTCCGCAACCGATTAATTTCATTCAGCGTATCTATGTGAAAGCAGGAAAAATCTTTTCTTATCCCTAATACACATTATTCGCTCGTCACGCCACACATTGAAATAAATCTACATTAAACCTACTCGTTTTTATAGCTTCCGCAATTAGCATCGTGCTTCAGATTCGTTATCGCATGTTCATACATCTTCCGACTCACAATATTTTTAAAGGTCAATTTCAGGTTTGCCGTTACGTCGTAATTACCGTCATTTAGATAGGACGTTCGCGAACAGGCCAATTTCCTATCGAATTTACTTGAGTTAGCGCTTGGCCGTTAAAGACATCACGTCGAACTAAACGCCATGTTGGTAGCGACGGTCTGCAGCATCAGGCGATGTTCTGTCCGGCGGTCATAATTTGTATGTGGGCATCCGATGGAGCAGATCCACTATCGGTATCGGATCTAGATCTCGTTAACTCGACCATTGTAACAGGTATAAAGGATAGACGATCGATGAATATGAAGCGCGGGATCAAAAGATGCCCTATAGTGACTGAAGCCTCGGGAATAATTAATACTGTGAGTCTCATTTAAGGCCCCTGCGAGTGTGGAAGCGTATCGATACGTGCACCGCTTAGTCTCGTGCGAACGACTGTCTCGTACGACGGCGTGATTACTTTCCGAATTAGAATTACAAATTTCCATTTCTTAATGCGTGCGATGTGCGATTGCATGACGTTTTATACAAACCGACGATACCATCTGACTGCGCCGACAGGAACGCGGTTTTAAAAGTTTTCACACGAAACCACCGGAACGGTGGTTAAACGCGAGTCATGTTAGGTGGAATAGAAGCAAGTGGCAGAGTAAACTGTTACTGTCTTTCGCGAGATGCCAGATGCGCGCCGGTTTCATTATATGAAAGCTGTGAAACGGTGATGTGTTAAGTGAATGGCATTGATGCGATTAATTCGTGCACGCTGCATTGCTTTGTTCGTAAGTAACTTTCCCGAAAAGTCATTAATGTGGCAGCATGTTTCAAGATGAAACACGAAGACGGTGGACGTGATTGACAAAGCGTTTTAGTGACAAATGTTAAGGAAATGCAAAACTAACGTTCCGCATAGATTTGTTTTACGTGAACGAAAATCGCGCAAATAGAGTCTATCGATGCAAAGGGGAAAATATTGGAAATAAATGCTAGTGTATATTTTCGAAACCAATGTTTATTTCAGAACGGAAGTACATTTTTATCACTTATACGATTAATTTGATACGCTCCAGTAAGTCTTTGCGTCTCTCTGTTATATAATAAATTAGAGTCTATCAATGCAAAGGGGAAAATATTGGAAATAAATGTTAGTGTATATTTTCGAAACCCATGTTTATTTCAGAACGGAAGTACATTTTTATCACTTATACGATTAATTTGATACGCTCCAGTAAGTCTTTGCGTCCCTCTGTTATATAATAAATTCCATAAAAACTTACAGACAACGAAACTTATCTAATGGCCAAGAATGGGATCGTGTGGACTAATACCACGCAAAAAAGTTCTGTTTAAATTGAGGCGCGGCTGTACACATATTCCTAATAAAATTACTGAGCATACTTATAAAACTGTTCGACAATATTGCACATTTCACACACAAATAATTAAAACTAGTACACTTCCATAATGTTGCATTATCAATATCTTCAAACATAAAATCACTAAGTATACTTATAAAACAGTTCCGCAACGTGGCACTTTTCACACAGAACTGACTGGAACCAACACACTGTTGCCACAATGTTGCGTACAAAACGTCTTCACAACTACATTAGCGAGCGAATATATACAGGTACGTCAAGTGATTGCGATCGTGTGCGTGAAATAATCGCGTAAAATGTGGATTCATTTTCCTGACACTGTTTGCTCCGACGGCGGCGTAATTATTATTCGCACGACAGTGGATTGCGATGGGAGCATCGCCTTGCGTTCTCTTGACAGGGGGTTGAGTACGGAAAGTCGCTGGCCTCGCGCACGGCGAAAGATATTTTAAGTGCCTTCTGAGTCGGGAAGGCACTTGGGGAGACTTTGTGACAGGCAAACGACTTTGCCACGTCACGGACTCGGGCGTAATCAATAGCGGTCGTTTGTAGTAAGCAGAAGCAAGTGGATTAGCTGTTGTATGCACGCTGGACAATGGATAGTGCCAGCGGTGTCATTTATGCTTGTTGAGGGGCTTTGTGCGTTTCTGCTGGGCGCGCGGGGTAATTGGATCGACATGCGGTTAGATAGAAGACTATCAGATGCCAACAGAATTTCGATGAATGACCTTAAGAAGATATGAAAATAGGATTTTATTTGATAAATAAAGAATAAAAGAAAGTAAGATTTTATGTAACAGTAAAAAATTTGTTTTACGGTATTACGATCAGTGCCTGTTGTATCACACGTTTTGATAAAGAGAAAATTAGGTTCTAAAAAGGAGAGCAAGACTTAGTTATTGGTGAATATCGGTTATTGGTAATCAAAATGCAATAAATCATTGAAAAGGTTGAAAGTGGAGAAAACATTTTTTGTTGGTATTATTTACAAATGATGCGTTCCTTTGAAGAGGGTACGCACTTCTTGGCAAAACGTCGGATTAATCTTTTCTCTACTTTCAGCTTTTTAAATAATTCAATTCAATTTCACAATAAATACAATGATAACAAAATCTTGCTTTTATTCTAAACGGCCGGTAGCAATCCGAAGTCTCTCTTAACACGTGCCAACAACCTGCAGATGTTACTTTGACGCGCGTATTATAAATATCGTTTAACTGCAATGCACTGGAAAATTAGCTTGTAGTGTGTCAGACAACTGAGTGCGAGACAAAGCGAAAGGACTCGCGCGCAGTCAGTTATACGTGACCACTGAGCTGTTTAGTGTGTAGCAAATAAATCAAATTTTTTATACGTCGCCTAATGACTTTGATTATAGTGAATACGTTTATTGCAAACTCAACCTTTTTTCTGATAATGTCAATGATTTTTGTGCCTGTTCAGAATGAATAGATTTATTTAATCCTGTAGGAACCTTACATGTTTCGAGGAACATTTCCCCTTCAGGATGCTATTGTACAAAGGAGTCTGTCTTAATGCTATTGTTCACGTGAGTGTATTGCATTTGGAATTGTGCTTATATCTTACGTACCCTATGGATTTTTTCGTACAAAATATATCAGAGGATCTTCCCAGAGGAATTTCGTGTATCCTATGAATACACTATTGTATACACTATGAGTATTCAACTGGTACAGGCAGAAAAGTCCTTAACACGGGTAATAAGGACATCACACAGACCTCCCCCACTCGATCACTTTCGATGCAAATACCCTTGCCTTTTTGTCCAATACGTCCATTACTTATAGACGTTAGCTGCACGCCCATATTATAAATATCATTCAACTACAATGCACCAGCAAATCAGACTATTTCTATCGTTTAAGCGAATTGCCTGAAACAACCGAATTTGTACCAGTACGCTAATGCGACGTTCCGTGACATCGACTAGAGGGAAGAAGTAGCCAAACCCCTGATCCACCGTCGATGATTTTCGACGCAAACCCCCCAGCCCCTGAGCTAAGAGCTCGATCGCCGCGCATTCCAGCTGAACTATCCTCCGATCACATCCGAAAGCGCCCGCTTCAAACACTCCGCTGGCTCGGTCGCGATCTAATAGTCCCGCCCTCCGTCGGGGGATAATTGGAAGAGACAGAAGCGAGAGCCACCAAGATTCGCGGAGCCCGGCGGGCTGCGAAGGGCGCGCGATACATCGTAAATGCGTGGCCCCCGGGGGTCGACTCGGTTGTGAGGTAGGCCACGCGGGTAGTGATTTATAGAGACTGCCTTTTGTGCCGCGTTGTTTCGGCCCGAAACCCGCCCGCCGAATTCTCATGCGGAGGTGAGAGGCCGAGGAGAAGGAGCCGGAGAAGGAGCCAGAGCAGAAGAGGAAGAAGGCAGTCGAGAGCGGGACAGCGGACGGCGTGCGGAGGGCCACGAAATGACGATGGACGAGGAGAGGCCTTCCAGACAGCGTGGCTCTACGTGGCCACAGGTGTGCCTTTCGGCACCGACCCTCGCCTGCGCCTTTCTTTCTTCGTTCTCCGCTCCGAACCCCGAACCCACACCCCCGCTCCGAAACCCATTACTTTTTCGCCGATCCCGAATTACTCTCTCGGGCACCTTTCTTTCCCACTTCTTTGCCGCGACTTTTTGCGCGCCCGGAGGCCAACGGCGCGCACTGGAAGGGCCTGCTGGAATTCCATTTGTACGAATTGCTGCGCGCGCGTCTTCCCGGCGCAGTGTCATTCTGAGGAGTGCGCTCGCTGGACCACGTGCGCCTCGTTACGGCGAGGTTCTAGTCGCGTCTCTTGTGGCTTTCGAGGGTGGCTCAAGTCCTCGTGTCTTCGCGGTTTTGAGTGCGTATGGGTTTGCGGGGAAAATGGCGCTGGCAAACGATGCGGTCTGTTGGGTGCTCGGGGGGCAGCGACTTTTTGCGGGGAAAAGGAGACGTGTGGAGGCGGGGATGGGGTCGTGCGTTGCTGACGGTGGGTAGTTGAGAGTTTCGGATGGAACGCGACGGAGGGTGGGGGGTGGGGGCGGTGTGGTGAGAGGAACAGTGTCGACGGTTAAATCAAATGGAGAGCTAACTCGAATACTTCGACGAATTCGAAACTGCTGAGCAAAATTATAATATCTAATATTTGTGGGACACGAATGATGTTCCTGCTTAATTCAATTATGTGGGAAAGCAACATTTAATTTGGGCATCACTTACCAACTCTGATACTTCAACGCTTCCTAAATTCCCATCACAAACTGAAGTGAACCGAATGAAATGAACAAAAAACCTGAAGCGTTCAGCGCAGCGAACACACTAAACAGCCAGATTTAATGTTGTCGTCATCACTCACCAACCCTGCTGCCCCAACGCTTCCTGAACTCCCATCACAAAAGTCAACCGCACAAAAGCCAATACTGTTGGTCCCAACAAGCAGACATTAAGCCTTCTGCCCCACCCGCTCCCCCGCCCACACACCCCCGCATACGCCCTCCATACCCCCAACGAAAAAACCATGAAACTCGCATACAAATAGCCAACACGCGTGCCTACCAAAGGCCCAAGCCACTTCCACGCAACTCTCCATAGGTCTCCGCGTCGCAGCCTCGGACCAACGATCCGCGACAATCGAACAATCATCGTCGATCTCGACCGCGAAGGTCTCCGCTCCGGCCAAAGATCTCGCTCCGCGGAAAGGCAGGATCTCGCGGCTTTTTGCCGGGCGCTGTTCCTGCCGCCGTTCCTGCACTCGTTGCCTGCCGCGTCCCGAGCCGTGGCGAGCGTAAAACGCGGGGAACAAAAGCGGCGTTAAAGCATTCGGCCTGCGCGCGAGAATCTGTTGGCCTGCCTTTTTCTGCCTTCCTCGATCCTTCCTCCTTGCTTCTTCTCGCCTCTCTGCCTCCCGCTCGCACGGCCGCCCGCGCTCTTTTTCTGGCGCAAGAACGAGCCGGCGAAAAAGGCAGGGCGTTGGAAAAAGAGCGAGGGCTCGCGCGCTCTCCTTTTATTTGCCGTCCGCCGTTCGGTTTTGCGGCGGCATCACACCGTGAGGAATTCCATCCATCAGCCAAGGCTAGATTGCGCCGCGAGTTAGTTATAGATGGGAGTGTGCGTAGTTGGAGGGTGCGCGGCGAGCGGGACGGGGGAGGCGAGGAAGAGGAATGTGGGTGAGAGAAATGGCGGGGGGCGGGGGAGGGGAGGCGAAATAATTACGGCGAAGGAGAGGAGCGAGGGGAGGGAAAGGTTGTTTGCGGGGTTTAGTTATCATTGGTGTGGCGATGCTTTTTTCGAGGGCCCGAGTAGGGAGGGTGTGAAGCGGACGGATTAATTGTGCTTTAATGGTGGATTTACGATGCGGGGCTATTTGACGGATTTCAGATTTCTATTGCTTTTTCTACTGTTTCTAGTGCTTGGTCTGTTTGCGTTGGTATCAGGTTAAAGTGGAGGGATTAATTGTGGCGGAACGGTGGATTTTTGGTATTTATAATTCTAGGTTCAATATTTCTGATATTTCTAGTGCCTGTTCTAGTTGCGGTTCGTATGATGTTTAAGTGAAGGAATGGAACGCTACGCATAGACATCCAAATTAATTTCCTCTTCTTTCATTCCCATATTTTCTACGTCATATACCTGCGAATATCTCCGTAAATTCAGTGTTAAACTTGAAGCGCGTTCATCATGAAATATCCGTCTTGCCATCCCAGCGCATTTAAATACCGCTCATTGTCGATACTATAGAATCCCTCCGCGAGCTCCTGCCCCAACTTAAACATTCATTAACTCCCTCCCGCCACTCTCCCACGGCGCACAAAGCCAAACACACTATCTCACACTCCCAAAACAGCCATTACCTCGGACCTCAACAAACTTCCTTTCCGTGCATTCGTCAACATGTTACTTTCACACACATGCGCCCATCAAACCATCTCCATCATTACCGAAACTACAAAGCGACTTTTCTCCTCCGTCGCATCATTTGACGCGCACACACTTCTATTCCTTCCATCTCCCTCTCCCTCGCTGACCATTTCTCTTTCCTCTTACCTTCCAGCCTCTCACCTCTCGCTCCTGCTCGAGAAAAGAACTCGAGGGGGTGAAACGAGGCTCCAGATCGAGGCGAGTATAGCTTAAGGCTAGAACCCAAGCGGCAAGGAGTCGGTTGCCGGCCAAAGGTGCTGAGCGAGAGGAGAAGATGGCTCTCAGGACTCAGGTGTTGATGACCAGACACCGAGGCGGCAGCAGTGCTGGCGGTGGCTGAAGGCGGGATGCCTTTCATCTTTTCATCTTTGTCTTCTACCTTCGAGCATCTCGCTGTCTTCTTTCGACTCGCGCCGTTTGCCGACTCGCGCCCTTTGTCCTTCGTCTGGCGCGAGAATCCTGTCTCACTTCGGTGCGCGTCTGCACGTTTTCTGTCCCGCTTCGCGTCGGGGTGTAGGCCTATCTTTCTCGAGCGCTACGTTCGGTTTGCCTCGTTTCGCACCTGTGTCTCTGTACTTTCGGTGCCCGCGCGATGGAATCTTGACTTACGAAGGCACAGACTGGCGAGCAACCCTTGCTGCGCTGCTGCACTCGTCTGGTGGGGATTTTTCGGTACCTGGACTACGGCGTGTTTTGTCAGGCTAATCGTCTTGCGGCTAATCGCTTTGCACCTGGTTTTTTCGCCGTATTATTTTTCAATCGGCTACTTGTATATTTGCTTTGTTCGATTCTTTCATGAAATTCTTAAGAGTGCGCAGAATTCAAACATTCACTCCTTTCGAGTTTCACCTTCTCCTCGCGATTCGTCATTTCTACCGCTAAACTCTCAATTAATCGCTCCGTTAACATTTTTTATCTTTGCGCGTGCAGTTTCGAGATATTATTTTTCAATTACCTACTCGTATATTTGCTTTGTTCGATTCTTTTCGTGAAATTCTGAAGGGTGCGCGATTGAAAACGCTCACTTCTGCTTCATCTGTGTTTCACCTTCTCTTTCTCGCGGCCCATAATTTCCTTCGTTCCTCCCGTCTCGCGTTCCACTCGGCCGAATCCCACGTCGGCAGAGTCAAGAGGCGGCAGGAGAACAGTATAGCGAACAGTTTCCTATTCGAGGCCTTCGCGGTGTCGAAGATTTCCGTTTGGCAAACTGGTTCGTCGCTGCCAAAGGAAGGCGCAGGAGACAGGCCGCGTGAGTAAAGATGCCAAGGCTGTGCTTTGCGAGATGCACGATTTCTATGTTCCTCCGCTACACAGCTCAATAACGACCGTTAATACCGGTGGAAGTAAGTCTCGATCCGACATAATAGCTTCCTAGTCATTTTATTGCAATTCACGCGGTAGTTTTGATAAACGCAACGCAGCGGCAAGATTGAAATTTGACTGCGCACGAGCCGACGCGCTAATACAGACTTTCTACCATGCAACCTGAATTTTGCAATATTCATTTCCTTCACTTAAGGCGCCTTTCTTACCTGCTTTCAAATTCTGGAAAATCCACGGCGTTAGGTCATTTCGTGAAAGTCTGCGCACGATCGTAGTAACTTAAATAATTAAAGAAAGTGTGTTAGGCAAATATGTTTCTTTATCAAGTATGTACAATGTAAGGTTTCACAATTTAACTAAAATGTGATGCCCATTAAAATTATGGGATTACCGTACAGATTTTTTTGCGCTGACAAACTGACTCGTATATCATACTTGATTACTATAAAACATGAGACTAGTATAATTATAAATATTAGTACGAATACGACATGAAGCACGTCCCGCAATCGTAGTAACAACCGCCGCCATTAGGCATCATTCATTCACGTGTTTCATTGAATCATCGCATTACCGTCATTACGGCGTTACCCGAGTGACAACCGTCAAGACTACCACAACGTCGTCTCCTGGGTGGCGCGGGCGATTTTGTTTTCAATATGCCCTCTCCTTTCCGTTTCGCCGAGCATGCGTGTCCCGAATGAATAGCCCGCAGGACAACGCCGGCGCGGGCCACCGAAACTGATTTTTAAATTGAACTCATTTTCAAATTGAATGTGTCCGGACGAGAATGGGATCCTGGCGTGTGAGATATTGATGACGTTCCGCGTCTCTCCCTCTCGCTCGCTCGCACGTTTCCTCGGGCGTGTTATTGTCACGGAACGTGGAAACTGGTGGGCGAAGGTGAAGGGAAACGGGTAACGTTGAAATTGCCCAGAGGTGAACGAAGCCGACTGCCTGCGGAAGCGCAAGAGCCTGCGAAGCAGAGGGCATTGTGTTAGGTGCGCGTATTGCGCGAAACGTGCTATTATCCACGTTCCACGGGGACCACAAAATTGACAAAGGATTTGCGCGGCGGCCTGAGTGGAAACCGGTTGCGCGCAAATTTCTGCAGGGGCCGATTTTCGATGCGGCCCGATTCACGGTGGCGAACTGCGGCCGGTGACGACGGCCATCGACGTTCGGAGAAGATTTACGGAGAAATGTGTTCGAGCACATTGTTCGGAGCTATTTCTATGCGACATAGATCATTTGAAAATTGGAAGACTAAGGTGCGATGGGTTCCGCTCAAATTTTATAGAAGTCGGTTTTTCGATGCGTGCGTATTGGCGATGGCGAAGTGCAGCCATACACAGTACACAATTTGGCCACATATTCATATTGTTGCACTAATAGTAATAGTTTCTGCAACTTTGCTGGTAAAAAGAAATAGTGATTCATAAAGTCCATGTACAGACTCAAATATCCGCCGACATCATTGTCGGGTGCACTCACAAAAAGCGCAGCTTAGTATATAATACACCCCGTATCGAACAGGTTAAGTGTATTAACAGTTTATACGTCATTTCTGATGGTATGTTACAAGGCAGACTAATTTAAAAAATGAGTCATTATTATTAATCATATTGTTGCACTAATAGTAATAGTTTATTCATATTGTTGCACTAATAGTAATAGTTTCTGCAATTTTGCTGATAAAAAGAAATAGTGATTCATAAAGTCCATATACAGACTCAAATATCCGCCGACATCATTGTCGGGTGCACTCACAAAAAGCGCAGCTTAGTATATAATACACCCCGTATCGAACAGGTTAAGTGTATTAACAGTTTATACGTCATTTCTGGTGGTATGTTACAAGGCAGACTAATTTAAAAAAAGAATAATTGCGCTGATAAAGTAGATATATCTACTGCTTTTTTAAAAGCCCGTAGTCTCGTTCCACTGAATTCAGTTAGGTAGAACAACTCCACTCCGCACACACTTCAATGCCCGCGATTATCGGGCGCAATAAAAAAAAAGCGTAAGTTTGTTAGATAACGCAGCGCCGAAACAGTTGAATATGAATGCGTTAGCAATGGCCGGCAAAGTTGCGTCGAGCGCGGAATTCTAATCACGATCCGGCGCTGCGCGGGTCGATTTTTCGCGCGCGATTTTCTCTGGAACGGCTCGCCACGAATTTGCAACGGCCAGCAAGAGGGAAGTCGTAAATTCGACGGTCATTAAAATTTCCGCGCATTCGCCGGGGCGTTAACGTTCGTCGAATTATCTGTGCACGGTGCTAAAAGAGAGAGAGTGATACTATCGTCGAGCGAGTTACACGTGTGTCTGTCCCGAGAATTTCTCGGTCGGAATTTAATCGACAGTTTGATATGCAATGCGGTCCCGCGTTTTCGCAATCCCCTTGGCTCGCTGTGTTGTCGTGCTCGCGATGCCCGACAATTAGAAGGGCACAAGTATCGCTCGAAACGATCGTTTAGGTCCAGTTAATTCGTTCTGTCTAATCGATAGAGGTGCTGAACTGAAGTGCGCGCACGAGAAATTATTACAACGTGCCCTGAAAACGTATCTGCGATTCGTTTTCCCTGATCGTCGCGGGGTTTAGATGTGGTGTAATTGATCTGGCATTCAATTTATTGATACGTCGGCTGTCGCGGCAGAGGTACACGTTGCATGCAATGGGATTTTTGCTATTCTAGGCATATGACCAACTCATAAGAGACAGTGGATAGTGATGAGTGCATTGATGATAAGCCCTTTCTTGGTTGAAAACGGAAACCGATTGAGCAGTTTTGAACGTTTCTACCTATTTCGGGGCACTTAGTGTTCTTTCATTAGGAGTCTATAATAATGAGGTGCGCGTTAATATAGTGTAATGCGTAAGTGTATTTTTCAGTATGTTACGAGCCGTGGATCTGAAAATGCTGAAACTTGGACAAAAATGACATTACACGCGTTGTACACTCCGCCGATTAATCTCTTTATCTCTCGTTAACGTTAATATACTGATACTAACTCAAAATCACACTCCACATTAGTTAGCCCACACAGTTCCAATTGACAAAAGTTTATAAGCCGAAATCAGCTGCACATTAGTTGACTAGCTATATTACAATGCTATTATCCTGGTATACTATTGTACTATTTTACTACTATAGTTCTGCACTGGTACACTACTATAATACCAGAGCAGTACGCCACCGCTGATATCCAGCGTAGGGTAAATGCACAGTAAACGTCCGGCGGCAAAAAGCCGCGTATGAACATACCGGCCACCCAATTACACTGTACAATTTACACGCCGCACTACCGCAACACTCTAACGACCACCTAACATACATCACCGCCGCAACAACGCAGGCGTCAATTGCAAAAACGCAGAGCAGCGCCCGGACAATAACGGGCGCAATTTGCGCGGCCGGCAAGAAGCCCGTCGCATCCGAAATTCATTTCGCACGGTCGCGACGCGAGCTGGCAACGGTTTTTAATCAAACTCGCGCGCGATAAAGGGGGGCGTTCACGCTAACGCGCAGCACCCTCGCGCGTAAGACAAAGTGAGCGAGCGCGCACAAGCGAGAAAGACTCCCGGGCAAAAAGAAGGAAGACGCCAGACAGGAGCATGAGAAGAGGAGTAGCAACAAAGGAGGTGGGACCACCAACGACCACGATTCTGCTCGCCTTATTAAATCTTCCTCGTCCCCATTAGCGGCAGAAATTACCGATAATCCTTTTTATTACTCGCACTCCGCCTAGAGTGTAGCTCGCTGCTGAAAGAAGCGCGGCGCCCAGGTAGGTGGCGACCAGCATTTCCCATTCCCGGCAACAAAGGACTTTTAAACAATCCCCATTGTACCCGTAATCCTGAGCCATGCGTGAAATCAACACGTTTTTCTACTTAATTGACAAACACATGTTCCGTCGGTGTAGTGCCACGGCCACCGCGTTGCTCCTGGCTTCCAATGTAGGGTCCGATGCGCTTGGTTGTGTGCGTCTCTCTATGTGCCTGTGTGTCTAAATGCCGGCTATCGAGGCTCGTGTGATTTTGTTCTTGGCGAGTGCGGAGAGAGCGCGGAAAACGGCTGCGTGTTGCCCTGGAAGCTTTCGATTTTGTCGTTCCACTGGTAAAAGGGATTGGCGGGTGGGTCGTGGTACGTGGTGCGGTACTTGAAAGTTATCTATGGTTCCTACGTTCTTTGTACGAATTGTTATTGTGCAGCGCTATGCGCTGAGTCCAGATGAAATAGGCCTTTCGAATCCCTGTCCCAAAACGAAATAATAGATATTGTAATAAATACGGGTACGACGCTCGTTTGAGAGATGCGTCGCGACGGACAACTTGTGTTTTACGTTCATTGGCTATTCTTAACACATTGAGGACCAAGCATTCTATTGCTAACCGTACCCAGTGGCCGGATATTTTTTTGCGTCAAATATTTTTAAATTAGTGATGATTTATTAGTAGTTAAACATCATTGTCGCGTGAAATACTTATTTTCACAACAACTTTAAAAATGAATGATATTGTAATATTTTTCAATAAATAAATATTTATACAAACTAAACATTTTTCAAAGTATGATATTTCGTGAAACATGACACTGAGTGGAACACCACAAAGTCCTCACAAATATTCATATTCCCATCATCACTTGATGTATCCCATAAACTGTCCGCAAATATTTCTGTAATATTGTTAATCGTTTTGTCGCCATCCATATTTCAGGGCTTCAAATGATTAATTCGCAATACAAATTACGAGAAACTGCCGCTAACAATCACGTAGCAACTGTGTCATATTTCATTACTTGTTCCGAACGGCAGAATATGCAAGACGATATATCTCGTCAACGGCCCCAAACGACGAAATAGGAATGACGAGATATCTCGTCATCCGTCCGCAATGTGTTAACACTTTGGCTGCCGTGGGGATCACCGTTGACCGGCGCAAGAGATTTTACTGAAGATCCAAAGTATTCGCAATGGGTAGTAATAATTATTTTATAAATGCAGTTATTGTTAGAATAGTGATGCGATTCTTTGGTCTCCAATACTTGCACATTATTTACATTTTGCACAATTCTGTCAAATGCTGTAGTATTTTATAGCGTCGACGTTCTAATACGGCAAAATACGCACGGCAGTCAACGTGTTAATTTTGAACCGCTCAAATAATGCACAATTTCTTGGACAGCCTATCCTCTCGACACGTCACAGGGGGACGTTCTCGTAGTTTTAACTATGCCAGAAGTTTCATTCGTGGTAAGTGGTGCGGTACTTGAAAGTTATCTATGGTTCCTACGTTCTTTGTACGAATTGTTATTGTGCAGCGCTATACGCTGAGTCCAGATGAAATAGGCCTTTCGAATCCCTGTCCCAAAACGAAATAATAGATATTGTAATAAATACGGGTACGACGCTCGTTTGAGAGATGCGTCGCGACGGACAACTTGTGTTTTACGTTCATTGGCTATTCTTAACACTTTGGCTGCCGTGGGGATCACCGGTGAGCGGCGCAAGAGATTTTACTGAAGATCCAAAGTATTCGCAATGGGTAGTAATAATTATTTTATAAATGCAGTTATTGTTAGAATAGTGATGCGATTCTTTGGTCTCCAATCGCGCTTGCACATTATTTACATTTTGCATAATTCTGTCAAATGCTGTAGTATTTTATAGCGGCGTCGTTCTAATACGGCAAAATACGCACGGCAGTCAACGTGTTAATTTTGAACCGCTCAAATAATGCACAATTTCTTGGACAGCCTATCCTCTCGACACGTCACAGGGGGACGTTCTCGTAGTTTTAACTATGCCAGAAGTTTCATTCGTGGTACGCGGTGCGGTACTTGAAAGTTATCTATGGTTCCTACGTTCTTTGTACGAATTGTTATTGTGCAGCGCTATACGCTGAGTCCAGATGAAATAGGCCTTTCGAATCCCTGTCCCAAAACGAAATAATAGATATTGTAATAAATACGGGTACGACGCTCGTTTGAGAGATGCGTCGCGACGAACAACTTGTGTTTTACGTTCATTGGCTATTCTTAACACTTTGGCTGCCGTGGGGGTCACCGGTGACCGGCGCAAGAGATTTTACTGAAGATCCAAAATATTCGCAATGGGTAGTAATAATTATTTTATAAATGCAGTTATTGTTAGAATAGTGATGCGATTCTTTGGTCTCCAATACTTGCACATTATTTACATTTTGCATAATTCTGTCAAATGCTGTAGTATTTTATAGCGTCGTCGTTCTAATACGGCAAAATACGCACGGCAGTCAACGTGTTAATTTTGAACCGCTCAAATAATGCACAATTTCTTGGACAGCCTATCCTCTAGACATGTCACAGGGGGACGTTCTCGTAGTTTTAACTATGCCAGAAGTTTCCATTTTTTTTCATTGCCTTTACTCGTAAAGAACCGCAAATATCTCAAGGAAACAAACGTCTGTGTATTCATTTCCCTCAGTAATAAGTTGCGATCTCTCCACGTGTCTTGAGAGGTGACAGTCAAGTGGAAAGTGTCAATCAAGACCCGCCGAAGTTCAAGAATGCGCGCACGGGTTACTTATACAATACGCACGCGGCCTCTCGATTTTTTCATCGGCTAACTTTCAACCGCACACGGCCATTAACCCAAATCTCCGCGAGCAAACTGGCATTGCCGATACAAAACTACACTCCATCAATCCTCGGAGCGTGTAACGCGATATAACTTTCAAGGATGTCTCGCTACGTCCCGGCGTAAAATCGCGAAAGACGCGCAATTGGCCAATCGCGCGCGCACACCTTTTCTCGCCTCGCCTTCGCGCATCTGTGTCAATACCGTTAAACTCGCTCCTGATTGATGAGATTTAACCGCGTGCGGAGCCTCCACGCATTCCTTTGCAATTCGCAAATGGATATTCATTTGATATTAGGCTAGTATGTTTTTTTCCGCAACGCCCGCACATTGAAAATTGTCCTTTTTCTGAGGCGGACCATCATGGAAACAATTAAAAAATTGGCGCTGTCCTTTAATTTCAAGATATTGTTGAATATTATGTAACTAAAGGACTCACATTTTTTTAATATTGCATTTACATACTTTACATGCCAATTTAGTTTCTTCCAATTTTCAGTCTTTATTTTACAAACACACACTTTACATTTCTTGTACATATGAACTAGATTTAGAGACAATACTTTTATCTTATTAACACGTTGACTGCCAAGCGTATTTTACTATATTAGAACGGCGATGCTATGAAATACTACAGTGTTTGACTGAATTATGCAAAATGTAAAAAATGTGCAGGTATTGGACACCAAAGGATCGCATCGCTATTCTAACAACAACTGTATTTATAAAATAATAATTACTACCCATTGCGAATGTTTTGGAACTTCAGTATGATCTCTTGCGTCGGTCACCAGTGACCATCATGGCAGTCAAAGTGTTAAAAATGGTAGCTACGAAATATTCTTCAAATATTTGAAAAAGATATTGGTGCGATGGAATTAATGCGGTGTCGCTATCGAAATAGCAACGACTACACGTGCGCATTTATTTCACCCCGAATAATTCCAACATTCAGAAATCCCTTTCGCTCCGTCAAGTAGTGACACAACAGTAGATAAACGCGCGTGCACACAATGCATCATCTATTTTACTCGGAAAAGATCGCATGTTCATAGATCAACGCAGCGCAACGCGTTAAAATCATTATTTCTTCCAAAAAACCTAGCTGTTTCTTGAAAGCCCCTCAAGTGAGCCCAACCGCAGTATTGCATAGAGCAGTTTTCTAACAAGCATCGCATCGGCTCATTATACGTCTCGATGAAAATCTGCTGATCTTCGCGCCTCGGCTTCGCGCATCTGTGTCAATACCGTTAAACTCGCTCATGATTGATGAGATTTAACCGTGCGCCGAGGCTCGACGCACAATGCGCTCCGTCTTTTTCCGAACAATAAGCGCCGACGCGTCCGCAGCTCTGAGGGATCACGTTTTAATGCGAATCTATGCGCGGCAAAACACGGTAGAACGAAATCTGGAAGGCGATATGTCGGCGGCCGATCAACCGGCCGTAACTCCGCGAGCTTTTATGCGATAATGATCATTTTATGAGACAACGCGCGCGACACGCGAGAAACGGATCGCCTTGCCGACCTGATCAATTTCTTAATAAAAACACTGAAGCAATGCCGATTTTCAGACGAAGTCGACCCAAATGCGCGCACTGATTCTAATCTTCATTTTGATATTTATTGGTGTGGATTTATTATATTGATATCACTATTTTAATACACGGAGCCAATTGTTCGAATTTTAACACTTTGACCGCCACGGTGGTCACCGGTGACCGACGCAAAAGATTTTACCATAAACGCAAAAAATTCGCCATGAAGCCTATTTGCAATCTACTAAGAGCCGTTGATATTGGAATGATGCTTCAATACTTTGGCTTCTAATAACTCTGCCTTACCTTCATTTTGAACGATTGAATCATACTCTGCAGAATTTTATCGCATCGCGGTTCTAACATAGCAAAATACGCTTGGCAGTCAAATGTTAATGCGCGGATTTCATATTTTAATCTTGAATAGGCGAATTTAATACTTGCAATTTTAATGTGCGGGTTTGATATTTTAACTTTTAATGCGCAGATTTGGAATACAAAATGTTAAGACGCGGTTTTAATATTTAACATTTTCATACGCGAATTTATATTTTTAAATCTAATACACGGGTTTAATATTTGAAATTCGAATACGCGAATTTACTATTTAATTTTTACAATTTTACATATCCGAATATTTGAAATTCGAATACGCGAATTTACTATTTCATTTTTACAATTTTACATATGTGAATTTAGTAGTTTATGTTTCGGTACGCGGTTTTAATGTTTAAAATTGTAATAGTTGAATTTGATTGCGCGTCAGCATGTCAAAGTTAACATTTTTTCTGGGTCTATAGGGAGCCATTGTAAAATGTCCCTTTGTTTATTTTATCGTTATACAAAAAAATTGCATTCGGTCGGGAGTTATGGCTTACCGCGCATACGGCGTGTGTGTCTATAAAGGCATACACGCAAAGTTCATCACTGTTCGCCGCGGTCATATTTTCTCGTTTACGATCTTTTAATTCCTTCTAAACTACATCGCTAATGCCGAATACCTTAGAAGCTCTACATCGTTCACGCTTAATGATCACTCCTCGCCGGTGCGTGTGAGTTTTTAAGACGTGCGTGTGTGTGCGTCGGAACGTATGGAAGCACAGAAGCCGGGAGCAGAACGAATTTCGGTGATTACATGATATAATGACTCGCAAAATACATTCAAATTTGCCGACCGTAATTGATAACTGTTAAGAACGGCGGTACTATCGTTAACTTTCACGACGGTGCTGTATTAGTGTAGATTTTCATTACTTTAACGTGTGATTAGTAATAACAGACGACGACGTGTCATGTCTAATGCATGAGTGTTTAATCTATAACGGTAAACAGGTGGCCACACACATAGTTGCTAATTGTAGTTGAATACCGACTGATTTTCAAGTATTGCAACATCAGCCCTATGTCCAAACTGGAAGAGCGTCGGAATAAGGCAACAAGATGTGAATGGTGAGATTGGAACCTTTATTACGAAATCTTGTAAAAGCACTAAACTTAAGTGAAATATTTTTTTATGCACATTTTTGAAAGGTTGGCGCAAGTAGCATTAAAAAAGAATTGATTGCCGATGGAAATAATTCCGGTTGCATATACTTACCGAGAAATCACTCATATCCGTCATACGCCCATTGAAAGCTTATTCCATATCTGAACATTCAATTGTCGTTTCCCCTACGCCCACAAGGCATATATTTGCGCAATATCTTATTTGAACAGAAACAATATCCGCGTTTGCAAATTAGTTTTGCTCCGATGAATAAGAATACGCGATGACATGTTTATGAAGAGAGATCCGTCTTCCGCTTTGCTTTGTGTTAGCGGAGTATGACGAGCTGCGGAAAGAAATGCAGCAGGAAGGAAAGACAAATTAACCACTCGAAAACGTAAAGTGCCTAGTACGCTATCGAATCATTCGTAACGTGAAACGTGCGGTTAAGCCATAAAATAAAAAGTCGAATATCGTATGAAGTAGAAATCTTCCGCAACGTCTTATCGTAAAACATACATTATACCCTAGTAGCACAAAATATTGACTGCGTATGTATGCAATATTAATAAGATACTGAATATCTCTTATATTTAAATATGCATGCAATATTTATTTTAGATTCGGAAAATATTAATTTTGTATTATAGAATAATATATTTATCAAAGTATTTATATAAAATACGTATTAATTTAATATTGGGAATAAAGTATTTATTTATTTAATATTGTGTGGCATTGAAAATTAACATTTTTTCGACATCAATCACCATAAAAACAATGCAATAACCCGCACTTTTCCTTATATTTAAAGACTTGATTTTTGAAATACACATTTTTTTAATAGTTTCTTTATATTTTCCACACATCTATTTTATACCCCCTGAATATTAAGTCCATATGCTCTAAATATTCTCTCCACATATCTTGTACAGATCGAATATTTTCATCACATTAAAAATGTTGGCTTGAGAATACTTTTGTGCTACTAGAAATAGATGATAGAAAGTCGGATGTAGGATTAAAGCGGCGTCATCGAAATAACAACGGCTACATATACGTATATACAATAATTTATTTGACCACGAATAACTTCTACATTTACAAATTCCTTTTGCTCAGGTGAGTACGGGTACAGTAGTAGATTAACGCGCATACGCACAATGCATCATCCATTTTGCTCCTGTTAGCGCGCCGACGTCTAACGAATAGGGCGGCAGGAGAAGATCGCAGGATTCATAGATCAGCGCCCGGCAACTCGTCGATCGCGATTGGTCGCTCTCGAAACTGCCATAGTTATTTACAAAGAAAAACAGGAGCCTTTCTCCGAAGCTCCTCGAGTGATCCCAATCACAGTATTACATAAAGCAGTTTTATAACAAGTATCACATCGGCACATTATACGTCTCGCACAAAATCGCCCTCGTCGAACGGAACACACCTGACACGAATGCACTATTAGACCTTACATCGACAAACAAATTTACAAACCATCACAATAGTATTATTGCAGCTATCGCATCAGTTGCATTACAGACTGTGCTTTTGCATTACATCCTATTGAACCAATCGCAATCGCCGGTTCGCCAGTCACTGACCCCGGGACTGTCATACAGACGGGCAAGTATCGGAGAAATGTTGAGTGGTGTGTTGGTTTCAACCTTATTTGCAATGGTGGATAATATGTCCTTTGTTCGTTGAAAACGGAAACCGCTTGAGAACTTTTCTTTTACATGTTATCTTTACGATTTTGTTCACGAAAAGAAATTTGACGAAAATGTGTCTTTTGCACATCACATATCTTTGTCAGATTCGTGAAAATAACACGTGAAGTTCGAGACTGAAACGTGACCTCTTATTCACATGCGTATTTTTATGCCTTTAACATATATTATTTCAGTCTTAATTGTCAAAGGCGTATATATATTTTTTTTAATTCTTTCTCGTCTCGCATAAATAGTAGTATTCACGCATCGTACGTTTTCGTTAAAACCCCGATAACTTTAACAAAATATCGGAAAGAAATTCAACCGCCAATGTATTCTCCACGCATCGCACATTTCTGCCCAAAATCGGAGAAATCTGTGTGACGTGAGGCACTAGTCGCCCGAAATTTGCGGCGACGTTCAAACAAAAGTTCTCCACCGGTCTCCGAAAACCCCGATAACTTTAACAAAATATAGGAAAAAATTCAACCGCCAATGTATTTTCCACGCAACGCACATTTCTGCCCAAAATCAGAGAAATCTGTGTGACGCGAGGCACTGACCGCCCGAAATTTGCGGCGACGTTCAAACAAAAGTTCTCCGCCGGTCTCCGTCCTCAGCCAAAAAAGGGCATATCATCGCATTATCCTTGAGAGCCGGAGAAAGAACTGTAGGGACAACTACGGTGGAGTGTTCTAAGCACGAAGTGACATGATCAACTGCAGGCTTAGCTATAGCTTTAATCCAGAGCGCGTTCCGTACACTGTCATCGCGCTATTCGCTGTTATCCGCTCTGTGCCTCGCAATTCGCCTTCCTCGCTCCTTCAAGATTTCCACGGCCGTTACATCTCGGCAAGTACACCGTTATTTCGTTACGTGCTGTTACAAGCCGACGTAACGACGCGAACGTCGACCGCTGCGATTGGCAACGTGCAATTTTTTCTTTCTTTTCGAAGTGCGCGGGGAACGCGAACGACGGAGGCATCGATCGTGACGGACTCGGGGAGAGTGACGATGTACAGTAGTCTCTCTCACATTGTACCGAACTGGGACAGTTTGCGAACAGGGACAGTGTGAGGATGTCGAAAATTAGATAGCGAATAGATGGGAGAAGATTGCAATATTTTTTTATAATCTTAACACTTTGACTGCCATGATGGTCACCACTGACCGGCGCAAGAGATTTTACTGAAGATCCAAAATATTCGCAATGAGTAGCAATAATTATTTTATAAATGCAGTTATTGTTAGAATAGTGACGCGGTCCTTTGATCTTCAATACCTGCACATTATTTTCGTTTGGCATAATTCAATCAAACGCTGTAGTATTTCATAGTATCGCCGTTCTAATAAGCAAAATACGCACGGCAGTCAACGTGTTAACACTTTGACTGCCATGGTGGTCACCGCTGACCGGCGCAAGAGATTTTACTGAAGATCCAAAATATTCGCAATGAGTAGCAATAATTATTTTATAAATGCAGTTATTGTTAGAATAGTGACGCGGTCCTTTGATCTTCAATACCTGCACATTATTTTCGTTTGGCATAATTCAGTCAAACGCTGTAGTATTTCATAGCATCGCCGTTCTAATACAACAAAATACGCACGGCAGTCAACGTGTTAACTCTTTGACTGCTGAATCCTCCCGGCCGAAGCGTTCGGTGAGGACGGAATGTTTTTCGATAGTTTGAACTCTATGGATTAATTATGTAAAGCGCAACTTAGTTGTAATGGTAATTCGTCATTTGCGCTAAATTAAATAATGCAAGGAAATTATTTGGTAAAGAAAGCATCTGTATTTATCTCATATGTAGATAATTATGGCTGCAGGCGGTAAACAATTGCAACGATTGGGAAACTCATATATGCGCCCATTGTCGACACCGATGGATTTCGGCGGACGCATATATACGTCCATAGCAGTCAAAGGGTTAA
Organism: Cryptocheilus praepositus; assembly: GCA_033815515.1. Taxonomy (NCBI): domain Eukaryota; kingdom Metazoa; phylum Arthropoda; class Insecta; order Hymenoptera; family Pompilidae; genus Cryptocheilus; species Cryptocheilus praepositus. Next base: position 1,156,257 of record JAWWQZ010000314.1, read on the forward strand.
TTAAGTTTATATCCTACTGTTTGTACTGTTTCAATTAAAGTGAGATCAGGAATGATATAATTTGGTCGATATTCACTTCTGAGAGACTTGTTACATAAGAACTATGCATCAAGTATATGTGGTTCAAATGTATTGTGTTTGGTCACATTTTTATATGAAAAATCTCATCAATACGTTATACCAGTTTCCATCCCTAACAATGCAATAGTGAAGACGTAGCATTATTTTTGCTATATTTGTTTTTTTCTGTACAAAAATCCTGGTAACGTATTGTTTATGTTATTATAATGGAAATCTGACCAAACTTAGCATACTTCAGTATATACTTATAACCTGTTCCATAATAAATATTAAGCAAATTAATGTGGTCCAAATGATATAGCATTGATCTCATTTTAATTGAAACAATCTTAGCACCACGTCACATCAATTTTTATATGGAAAAAATATAAATAGCATAGAATACCATGACGGGAAGGACCAGTAGCAACAATGTGAGAGAACTTACTGTACCAACGTTTCTCTACAATCTGGTAAATACGTCTTTCTGCTAAAACACAAGTTCGTTGACTTGTCGTTTCGTACGAATTAAATCTATAACTGCCTGACATTTCGTGGTTACAACGCGGTAATGTTTCGCAATTTCGAAAATCGGGAGGACATCTGCGCAACAGAGCGACCTGTACTACGTTAACCATTTTAGTGCCAGTCTTTTCAAAAATCGCATTAGCTCGTGTCACGCAACAGCGCTTATTTCAAATAACTGCAAAAAATGCAAAGCGATACGGTCTCTTTTCATTCCCCGCCAAAAAATGCCATAAACAAATTTGCGCGTATCAAACGTCTAGCAATTTTTCTGACGACTCCCTTCATAGCGTGATTGCACTTTTGCATACAATTGCAAAACTGCGAAGCCGTGCGATCCCATGACTATATGTCAAAACAAACGTGATGAACAAATTTGCGCGCATCGTCATCTGACCATCGCCAGCCGAGCGTAGCAATTTTTCGCAGGAAATCTTCCCAGCGTGACACTAAAATGGTTAATAGAATTAGCGATAAGATGCTTGCGCCGTTATGCTAAATGATACGCCTACGTTTCTACAATTATATACACACATGTACGCTATGTCGTTAACGCGTATGCATGTAGGTAGGGCTCGTAAGTACAAGTAGTATAATCTTTAGTATGATCGAGGGAATCTGAACTACACGTGTGGTGACATAGGCATGCCTACGGTATTACGTATCATACATATATCGGTGCAACACGCGTTATCACGTATTATCACGAGCGCCGCTGCTGGAGGGAAACTATCAGCGTCGCCGTTTCGCATGCCGACTGTGCAATTATGTACAATAATTTAGCCGTCGTCGGCGCTATTGCAATCGGCCGTCGAATGAATAAACGGATCGGCGGCTTTTGCTTCGCTCGCGAGAAAAGAAATGTACAGAGTGCGGGGGTGGCAGGGGAGTAGGGCTTGTCGAAGACGGCGAAGGGTTCAGCTATGATCTATATATGATCGAAGTAACCCGATCCGGTCACCTATCTGCAGATGCGATCGCTCGATTGAGAGAGAGAAAGAGAGAGAGAACGCAGAGATTATCGAGTGGTCATGTTACGGATCTGTAACGTGCGCACAAATAGCCAGGAGGTGCGCCATTGTGTGAACTGGGCATTATGAAGTTGTAAGGCGTGAGGAAAGGCTGACAGGCGAATGCTCGGAAATTCGAGGAACTGTCGTCTTTCCTGCGTTGCGATGTGTCTATGGATATATGTGTATATATGCCGAATTTTATTTTTCCCCGGGCACCTCGTGGCAGGTGAAACAAACTGGCGGTCAGACGGGAAGCACATAAAATCGCATAATTTTATTGCGCGTCTTTATTGAACGAAATTCGTTCGATGCGAGAAAAGGTAGTGCTGACTTTTTTTGCACAGCATTTGGTTGGAAAGCAATGTGGCGTTGAGAATAATTTCAAACTACAATTTTCCCCAGGGCACTTTGTCTTGCGTCAATAAAATTGTCTGATACGTTGCGATCGAATCCTGGTAAGTTTATATTTTTCCCATGGCACCTTATCGCAGGTGGAACAAACTGGCGGTCAGACGTGAAGCACATAAAATCGTGTAATTTTAATGCACGAGTATATTGAACGAAATTTATTCACTGCAGTAAAAAGATACTGGTAACACTTTTTGCATAACAGTTGGTTGGGAAGTAATGCGCCGCTGAGAATAATTTCAAACTTGTCTTTCCCTCGGGGCACCTTGTCTTGCGTCTATACAATTTCCAATCAAATTGTCAGCAAAATGCACATAAAATCATATGATTTCCGAGCAAGTGTTTGCCGAACGAAATTTATTCAATGCAAATTAATTGTGGCGCCACGTTAGGATATTAGTTTGTAAAAGGTACCAATAACTTTTTTTTTTAAATAATACTTGATCGGAAAATAGTGTGCTGCTGAGAATAATTTCAAACTTCTATTATCTCAAGCAATTGTATATTTTCCCCAAGGCACCTTATCTTACGTCAATAAAACTGTGGATAAAGCAAGGCGTAGGCAAAATTGATATAACTTCAATGCAAATATTTATCGAACGAAATTCATTCGATGCAAATCCATTGTGACAACGTCACGTTACCACCTGCGTTTTCAAACGGTACTGGTAATTTATTTTTCAAATAACGCTCGCTCGAGAGTCAACCCGCTCCTGGGCGTAATTTGAAACTTCCATTTGTCCCAACTTTCCCACCTTCCCTTACGTCAACAAACCTGCCAATCACGCAAAGCGCAAAATGAACCAAAATTTATATGATTTCACTGCAAATATTTATCGAGCGTAATTCATCGCGGCAACACCGTATTACGATGTTAGTCCGCAAAGGTGCTGGTAACTTTTCTGTTTAAATAACAACTCGGTCGAGGAACAGTGTGCTGCTGGGAATAATACGGATAGAGTTTTATCGCGGCGCATCGTCGTCGGTCTTCGCTTCGAGAGTTCTCCTCGTTTGCACTCCTCCGGCAAGTTGCGAACTGGTTATTACGAGGCGCACGGCATGAGGGACCATCGCCAACTGTCAACGTGTAATTTCTCTTCGTTATCGAGGAGCCGTGCAGCAAGGTGCTGAGGAACAAAGGACACGATGTTTGACGCTCGCTCTATTGCGACCGACGGGAAATGTCTTTCGCCACTTGAAATGCCTCGTTATCGAGAATAATTTAACGCAGTTCGGTAAAGCGGCACTTTCGCCCAGTTACGTTGGAATTATATGAGTTGACATCGTAAAGTGGCAGGACGCGCGTGAAAGCGATTTACTTTCTGAATGGACGCTTTTCGAACGGGCACGCAGAATATTGATACTGGATTTACGGAGAAATATTTGAGTGTATGAAATTATCTATTTGATTAGATAGTTGTATCGTCCGATTAACAAGAGGCAGCATAAGTTACTACAAAATAATCATAACTATTTGTGCAATTTTAATTTTTTCTTAATTCGGGATTTGTGGAGAAATGTTGAAGTATATTATGCTGTGCGTCTACACAGGACGCAGAATTTAAAAATTAGAAATCTGGGGAGAAAATGAATTTGGATACGTACTAGTAATCCTTCCATTAATAAAAAGATCTCACAAGTTGCTAAATAAAAATAAAAATTTGTGCAATTTTACGCGTAAAATCCAAAACCCCGCCGATTAACGAGTTCCGTCAATCTTGTGTTAATTATTTGAACGCGTTTGGGGTGCGTATCGTGTAGCAGCGGAAAGCAACGGTTACGTGAAAAAGGAATATACGAGCGCATCATGAAGTTTTTGCACAGACTATTTTAGTGAGTGACGGCAGCGGATATTTTTGGAACACCCTGGACGAAATACGGAGTGAAACAACTTGAGTAAATGACTGTCTTCGTATGCAACGTGGCATTCGTGATTAATGAGTAACCGACCGACCGCCATTAACCCGGCAGTCTCTAAAGCTCAAGCAAACTTAAACTCAACTAAACTCGTTCTCAATCTTCGTCATTACGAGCGAACGATCTCCCATGGGAAGTCTAGCTGAAACACCGCTGCACCGTTATGCATTATGCCATCCACGCTACACGACTCCATACCGACCGATCTCAACTCGCTAATTCCCGTCTCGCAACAAAAGCACGTCGATCACGAAGGTAGCAAAGAACCGTCATTCGCGCCGAACGATCTTCCTCATCGGCCAATTTTCTTCTCCGCCGGGCCAACCGTTCGCATAATTAACCGTAAATATCGTCCATCGCCGCAGCAGTCCGCTTCCTCGTGCTTCAATCAAATTCTTCAATTCGAGTGCGCGACTTCTATGGTCCAGAGCTGAAGAGAAGACCCCCGAGACAGCTGTGAGATAGTGGCAAGATTTTCGAATTTATGGGTGGCAGGTTCTACCGCTATAGAAAGTAGTGTGAGTACATACACGAATGTAATTAGAATATTCTAATAGTTGACGTCGCCAATGATCTCTTTAAGTTATTTCTTTTTGCCACTTTCGATTTACTTTCTTTCGGAATCGAATCCGTGTGACAGAATATTCTAATAGTTGACGTCGCCAATGATCTCTTTAAGTCATTTCTTTTTGCCACTTTCGATTTACTTTCTTTCGGAATTGAATGCGTGTGCGTGACGGCGTCAGCGCATGATATAGCGTAGTTGAAAATGTGTATGACATAAGACATTTAGTATCGGTAGTTCCTTACTTTGGAACAGAAACTTTAACTCTGACCAATGCGACCTGCATTTCTGTTGGGAGTCTTCTTTCTAGCTCTGCACTGTACTGCAAGTACATTTATCCATCTGACCTCGAACACGATCTTTTAACCCTGTTGCTCTTCAGTTCGTATGACGCACGAATCTCTATCTGTATCTACATTCGCTTCCTTAACGCTTCATTCACTTCATTGAATGTTCGGATGATTTAGAAAAGAAAATGATACAACGAAAGGCCTCCATTTCATTGCATTCCGTATTTAAATTCCGCATAGCTGTGAGTTTCAAACGAGGAAGTTGCAATACTGCATTTCCTCACAAGAAAGTAAATCTCTTTCACTGTGTACAATTTAATTTTTCTATTTTCCTGTGCAAATCATTATTTTCGAATACGCGTAACCCATAGCAACAATGCGCAGTGTGTTGTTCCCAGCGCATAGACGGAGAAAGAGTACGTAAAAACACACGATATTATCGTCAACATTGCAACATTAGACACTGCACATCGTACTTCAAGATTCATCGCACACGCCTCCCACGCTAAGATATCCGTACAAACAACAGAGTAAATAAAAACGTTTTCCATCCCAAAACCATGACACCCCCTCTGAAGCATTTTTCCCTAACTTGCGCATAGATGGAGAAAGAGTACGCAAAAACACACGATATTATCGTCAACATTGCAACATTAGACACTGCACATCGTACTTCAAGATTCATCGCACACGCCTCCCACGCTAAGATATCCGTACAAACAACAGAATAAATAAAAACATTTTCCATCCCAAAACCATGACGCCCCCTCTGAAGCATTTTTCCCTAACTTGCGCATAGATGGAGAAAGAGTACCCAAAAACACATGATATCATCGCTAACATTGCAACATTAGACACTGCACATCGTACTTCAAGATTCATCGCACACGCTGCCCACGCTAATATATCCGTACAAACAACGGAATAAATAAAAACATTTTCCATCCCAAAACCTTGACACCCCCTCTGAAGCATTTTTCCCTAACTTGCGCATAGATGGAGAAAGAGTACGCAAAACACATGATATCATCGCCAACATTGCAACATTAGACACTGCACATCGTACTTCAAGATTCATCGCACACGCTTCCCACGCTAAGATATCCGTACAAACAACAGAGTAAATAAAAACATTTTCCATCCCAAAACCATGACACCCCCTCTGAAGCATTTTTCCCTAACTTGCGCATAGATGGAGAAAGAGTACGCAAAAACCATGATATCATCGCCAATATTGCAACATTAGACACTGCACATCGTACTTCAAGATTCATCGCACACGCCTCCCACGCTAAGATATCCGTACAAACAACAGAGTAAACAAAAACATTTTCCATCCCAAAACCATGACACTCCCTCTGAAGCATTTTTCCCTAACTTGCGCATAGATGGAGAAAGAGTACGCAAAGACACATGATATCATCGCCAACATTGCAACATTAGACACTGCATATCGTACTTCAAGATTTATCGCACACGCCTCCCATGCTAAGATATCCCTACAAACAACAGAGTAAATAAAAACATTTTCCATCCCAAAACCATGACACCCCCTCTGAAGCATTTTTCTCTAACTTGCGCACAGATGGAGAAAGAGTACGCAAAAACACATGATATCATCGCCAACATTGCAACATTAGACACTGCACATCGTACTTCAAGATTCATCGCACACGCCTCCCACGCTAAGATATCCGTACAAACAACAGAGTACATAAAAACATTTTCCATCCCAATACCATGACACCCCCTCTGAAGCATTTTTGCCTAACTTGCGCATAGATGGAGAAAGAGTACGCAAAAACACATGATATCATCGCCAACATTGCAACATTAGACACTGCACATCGTACTTCAAGATTCATCGCACACGCCTCCCACGCTAAGATATCCGTACAAACAACAGAGTAAATAAAAACATTTTCCATCCCAAAACCATGACACCCCCTCTGAAGCATTTTTCCCTAACTTGCGCATAGATGGAGAAAGAGTACGCAAAAACACATGATATCATCGCCAACATTGCAACATTAGACACTGCACATCGTACTTCCAGATTCATCGCACACGCCTCCCACGCTAAGATATCCGTACAAACAACAGAGTAAATAAAAACATTTTCCGTCCCAAAACCATGACGCCCCCTCTGAGGCATTTTTCCCTAGACTTGCGCATAGACGGAGAAAGAGTACGCAAAAACACATGATATCATCGCCAGCATTGCAACATTAGACACTGCATATCGTACTTCAAGTTTCATCGCACACGCCTCCCACGCTAAGATATCCGTACAAACAACAGAGTAAATAAAAACATTTTCCATCCCAAAACCATGACACCCCCTCTGAAGCATTTTTGCCTAACTTACTGACGGACGTCACTAGTAAGAGGTTTTTCCCGCGATTCCCTCAATCGGCATCAACCTCTCAACCACCGTCCCCCCAAGAGACACCGAAACACAGAAGGCGCACCTCTGACCCGTTCGCTTAATAATGACGCGCCATATTTCACCGAGAACTCCTCTTCTTGCCGCTGATCATCCGCGGCTTACGATACTTCGCGGATTCTCGGGGAGATTCCTGCAGGCAGGATCCGCTACGGTCGTTGCCGGGGAGTACTATTAGCTTCGTTCCGCTTATCGTGACAGGTGTAGCGCACTTTCGAGACGGAGAGTGCCGTTTTACGAGCGGCGAGCGAATGGACGTCGGACGGAGTGAAGCTTCGCGGCGAGCTTCCCGCGGGAAGATTCTGGACGACCGGCCATTACGCCGTTAAAACGGGCGCCATTTCGTCGGAGATTCCTCGCCGCGCCGATCCTTAATAGATTTCCGAGGAGATTCGATGGCGGATGTCCGGAATCGAGCGATGCCCGATTATTAGCGCGCCCATTGCGCCGGCCAGATATTTACGATGGTTGCGACTCGCGTTCTTGTTGCGCCGCCGACTCCGCCCACGAGACTTTTCTGGACGATTGCGCTGGGAGAGGCGAGCGCCGATGGCGGAGCGCTGAAAATTCTGCACGTGACGCGATTCAAAAGACGAGCAAAATCGATGGGGTGACTTTCAAAACTCGGGACTCATCGGAGACGTAGGGCTCGTCTGAGAAAACGCGGATCCTGGCGCTTTTGGGGGCATAATAGACGGATTCTCGAATTTCGGTCTTTGGGTGGTAAAGAAATATGTGCGAGTGACTATATGCGCTGGATGAAGAAGGCGAAATGTTTCCGATTTTTATGTCAGTGATAGGATGACGGTGGGATCTTGGTGTATATGATGTGCACGGCGTGTGAAGCACGGAGGTGCGGGTCAAATTAAGGAAGTATCTTTAACCATTTCTATGTAAACGCTGATCCTGGTTGTTTTACGAAGTCCGATGCGCAGAGAACAGCACCCTGCCAGAGGCGGATTCTCATGTTTTCATTTTAACCAACCAATTATAAGACTCCCAACAAAAAACGATACACGGCCCAGCCATACATAATAGCAGATGAGAAGAGCAGAAGGGCAAATAAGCGGAAATTAAAAGACCTTAGGGGCAAAGAGACACGACGATTTAACGTGAGGCGTAGTTGGAAAATGGCGCGTACATGATCCACGTTTATTTAGAGAAGCTATAGAGAGGTTTGCACCGTTGAGAAATTCTGTGCCACAGATAAATTTCCCGATGCCACATATATTCTTCCCGACACATCAATATCATACTTGTCGTTGCAAAACTTTCCGCGTTCTCGCAATGATCAAAGCAACCCAACACGTCCTGAGAGTCCTCCCGCGCGTGAGTTCGTGCGTACAGAGGTTTGCGTCATCGAGAAATTCTTTGCCGCAGAAAAATTCCCCGAGGACATCCGTTTTCTTCTCGACAAAGTAATATCGTGCAGCGCCACAATGCTTGTCATTGCAAAATTTTCCGCGTTCTCGCAGTTACCAAATCAGCCCGCCACTTCCCGAAAGTCTCCTCGCGTATAAGTATGTAAGTAGTGAGTTTGCATCATTGAGAAATTCTTTGCCGCAGAAAAATTTCCCGATGTAACACGTTTACTTCTTAAACCAACATAGTGCAGCGTCATGATGTTTATCGCTGCAAAATTTTCCACGTTCCCGCATAGACCGAATCAACGCGCCACTTCCCGAACGTCCCCCCCACATGTAAGCATGTAAGGAATGAGTTTGCGTCATTGAGAAATATTTTGCCGCAAGAAAAATTTCCCGACGTAACAAGTTTTCTTCTCAAAACAATATCGTACAGTGTTACACTGCTCGTTATTGCGAAACTTTCCGCGTTTTCTCAAACATCCCCCCGGGCCTGACTACGTAAGTAGTGATTTTGCATCATTGAGAAATTCTTTACCACAGACAAATTTTCCGATGTAACAAGTTTCTTTCCCAAAAGAAAATCATGCAGCGTCGTAATGCTTGCCATCACGACATTAACCAGATTCTCGCAGTGCTCAAATCAGTTGGCTACTAGCCAAACATTCGCCCATCGCAACGCGCGTTCTTCGATCCCCGCTCTCCTGCGTGCTCCACCAGCAACGCTCCCCACACATCTCCTCTTCCTCCGCAGATCCGCGTCTCATCTAAATCCTCACCATCCGCCCGATCCTCTTCAAGTCGCCGTGCCGTAGGTCGGTCTCTGAATACTGGAAGCGGCGATCGGCAGCGGATACCCGGCGTAAAGCGGCCTGGGTACCATGAGCGCCGACTTCCTCACCGCCCGCACCGCCTCGCTCATCTTCGCGCCGTCATCGTCGTCCGGCGCGATGATATTTTCGATGGTGAACGGTTTCTTCGCCCTCTTGCTCACCCTCGACGGACTCGACGCCGTCCTGCCCAGCTCGTGACCAGCGCGCGTCGTCTGCTCCGCCACGTCGCTGACGCCCGGCGAGAGTCTCGACAGAAAATTCTCGCGACTCCGCTGCAGGTACCCCTTCGGCGAGCCTGGCGAAATGGGCGGCGTGGGTGACGTGGGATCCGTGCCACCGCCGTAAATACCGTTGATCCGCGACGAGGACAGAGAGTCGTCTTCGAGCTTCTCGCGGTACCCGTCGTACGGGCCACTCTCGTTGCTGGAGTAGACGTCGTCTCTGCCGAGAACCGGCAGGCCGTTCTCCAGCATGGTCCGCTGCTCGCACAGTCGTCCGTCTTGCACGTCCGTGACCATGGGCGCCCGCTGCTGTAGGTAGGAGAGCTGGGAGACGTACGGTGGCACGGGGAAGCCAGAGAAGTTCCAGGAGCCAGACTGCAGGAGCGCGGCTTCGTAGGTGCGCAGGATCTCGCCGTTATCGGTGCCCGTGAGTCTTTGCCTCACTTCTGGCGACAGCAGGTAGTAGCCGGTGACGGCTTCTGGGGTTCCGGCGTCGAATCTGGGGAAGGCGGGCGACGTCGCCGAGGTGCCGGCGATCATTCGCCTTTCTTGCATCTCCCAGCGCAGAAGATCGTCTCGGAGGCGGTGGAGGTTGGCGACGCTGAGGCTACTGGTGGTGGTGGGACTCGAGCTGATGCGACTGCCCACCGGAGAAGGCTCGGAGTGCGGAGGCGGCATGGCGGAGGCCAGGGCTTGCAGCTCGGATTTGAGCAGCTCCTTGTCGGGCTTGTGCAGCTTGAAACGCTTGCGGCGACGCAGGAGGGAGCCGTTCTCGAACATCGTGAGGGCGTCGGGGTGCAGGGTCCAGTAGGCGCCTTTGCCCGGACGATGAGGCCCGCGAGGCACCTGGAATGTGGAAAGGCGATCGTGAAATGTGCGGCTTTTCGCAGTAGTGGAAGAGTCGGGTGGTGGGTCTTTTTTATCGAGGTTGCTTAATGTAGGGGGTTTGGGTGTTCTGATGCTCTGAAACGCGTCAACCATGCGGCGGTAATGAAACATAGTAACGATACGTTTCACACACGATTTAAGAATAAATATGTGAGTTTACAGAAATTAAAAATTAGAACAGTAAAAGAGAAATGAGCCTGAGTATGCAGGGTATCTGAGATTTTCCCAGCAAGCGTTGTATTCCATGCATGAAAGTAAAAAAAGTATTATATGAAAGCCGACAGATAAGGTTGCAGAGAACTTTTAATAGTCTGTTTTCATTGAATGGCTCCAAGGCCGCCCCATCAGGAGTAATGTCTTATAATAACAGAGGTTTTCCATCGAAAGATACTTTTCTTCTACATTGTAACATATCCGATAATTGAGAAATAACGTGTTGCCTCTTGCCATTCGTTGCGATAGCTGGGACCGTGGCAAACAATTTGTCAGCCTTACGCTATCGGCGGCACAAACGGTTAAACAAGACACCCATTACCATCGACAAACGCGCAATACAGACGGACACGTAAAAATCTGCAAAACAAATTACCGCCAGCTCCGAATAACGCGACACTCAAGCAGAGAATTTGAAAACAAGTTGTCGTGAGCTGACGAACGCAGTAATTTTTCTTTTTCTTCCAATTGCATCGCTCGCCTCGCTTCCTGCCGCGTTATTATGGAAATGAAGCGGACAGTGTACTTTATCATATCAGCAGTATGCGAATTTCCAGATCAACATGTAAAACGAGAAACGCACGAATCATATGTCAGCGAAGTACATTTACCTTTGGTATTAGCCGGTACTGGATCTAATTTGAACCGGTATCATAGACCGCGAAGAATTGAGGATAATTGGAGTCGTATTCTCTGCGGATCGGTACAGTCGACTAGGAAGGAACTGCATGATCGCGATGTGATTACCGTTAACTATGTACTGTTATACATCATCAATCAAAATCAATCACAGTTAGTTGACTGATAAATGTGTTCGCGTCCGCAGTATATTGTGATGAATTACATTCTAGTTCGCGTAACAGCACAATAGATGACAAATAATATGGCGTGCGCTTGGGCACCGACGAATATATCGCAATGAGCAGAAAATAGGTAAACAATTATTATCGCGTATTTCATGTTGCGCTGTGCATATTTGTCAGTGCTCGTGGCTATATTTCTTGCGGGTTGTGTAATGTCTTGGCTGGCGGTATGTGATACGGTTACTTCGCTAGAAGGCTTTAGGTATTGTGGGAGAAACTTTTCGATATCGGCATCGGTGGTTCGTATAAATTATCGCGGTTGAGGAGAATTCGCTGGTGCGTTTAAATTGAATTTATCTTTTCGAGCGTGTCGATTGAATACATAGTGTCGATGCACATTTTTTTTATTCTAATTTCAATGCTACGCCACACAAGTTGGTGCGTTTAATAGGATAATGTTTTGGCTATATAATATTCTGTCAAGATCAGAATATATCAATGCATTCAATTGAATAATTTATATAATTTGGTCGCAATCAGTTGTCTGAAATAACACGTACGTCGCCATAATACTCCTAGCAGCCCAAGATATTGACACATATGTACCCAAAATCAAAAAGATATTGAATTACTTTGTTATGCTTAAATATACATGCTATATTTATTTTACTTTCAGAAAAATATTTATCAAGTATTTATTTGATCTTTTGAAAAAAATATGTTGTTTAATATTAGAGAACTGTATTTCTTCCAAAATGTCCGCGTATTGAAAATATTCTGATCCAGTATATTCCCATATTAAGAAGTGTGGCGTAAATGTTTTGTCCAATGTTTAAAAAAGTGAACGTATTCTATTTCGCCGATATCACCGGGGCATCTTTCCAGCTCGCTGGTCAACGGCGCGACGTTAATTAGAATTATCTTAGGAAATAAAAGGCTCTTATCTGCCATCCACGCAACCGCGTCTGTCTCGTGACGATATGTTGTTTACATATAATATACAGGCATTAATTACTTACTTGCATCGCGCACAATAATGAGCGAGCGTGATCGCCGAAAGGCCCGAGTCCGAAAGCGTTCTTTCTCACGCGAGGACGAACGATGCGAAAGACGCGTGTGTCGAAGGCAAGGTGGGGTAAAAATCGTCGTACAATTACGAACGCGGCGATTCTCTTTGAAAAAGTTAATTGACATGGCGCGATTACGATTCATTCGATATACCCAAAGCTCTGAGCGATAAATATTATATAGAATATAATAGTAAAATTATGACACAGAAACAGGAAATTATAGTAACATTGTAACACAGAGAAGTCTGTAAGATTTTAACCCTTTGCGGTCGTATTAAATTTAGACATCGGTGTCGTACTGGTCGGAATTAATTTCCGTTGAACGAGAAGTGATATATAATATGCAAGATTATGAAGGATAAACAAGATTTATTAATTCTTTTGTGATCTTCGGATATATTTTTACACAATAATGTGTTTTAATGTAATGTTTTTATGTGAAAATTATATTTTATAGTTCTCCATCGTGTGGTATCTTTCAAAGTAGTATCCAACATAAAGTCCTGCTTTTTAATTACATGTGTCGCAAAAATAATTAGTTTGACGTCTTCCGCCCTGGATTTTTCTGTTTGAACATACAAAACAATCTTTACTCTTTACGTTTTGACAGTGCAGCAATATATATAGTTTACCATTAAGTAACCATATGTAGTTTTGAAGATGCTCCTTCACGAAAATCATCTACAAGTTGTTCCACCAATTTTCGGACAAACATTAAATATGACACTGGCGTCTTGTTTTCTCTTTTTGCTGACACCTTACATAAGATGTAGTTATTGACAGTGCAAACCTCTGTTCCCCATAAAAAAATCTTCTCCACCATTTGCAAGATTTTCTCGTAAAACAATATGAATTTGCTAACTGGTCAGTCTTATCGACACCTCCCATATACATATTATAATTTATAATAACATTTGGTTTGCTAATGCTGACGTTGCCACCTTCTTTTGTCCTTCTTTTTATAGATTTTATGCCTGAGGTATCATACCTGCTTAGTATGGTGACTATTTTCTTGTCTTTCCACGCTAATAATAGAATATCAGCTGATGGATAGGTAGCAACAATATTATTTTTTGTTACAACTAATTTCTTAATCACAGCTGGTATATACATACATATTCCTGTTTGTTGTAAGAGTACCAGTGGAATAGCAGCTTAGTTTTAAAAGATTAGTTTTGAAATACAACATAAGATTATTATGGTTCTCTTCTGTGGTGGCTGAGAGCAGACATACGACCGGAACGGTAAAAAAGCTTTGGTGGCTGAGAGTAGACATACGACCGCAAAGGGTTAAAAGTATTAACACGTTGACTGCCGTGCGTATTTTGCCGTATTAGAACGGCGATGCTATAAAATACTACAGCGTTTGACTGAATTATGCAAAATGTAAATAATGTGCAACTATTGGAGACCAAAGGATCGCATCACTATTCTAACAATAACTGCATTTATAAAATAATTATTACTACCCATTACGAATATTTTCGATCTTCAATCACATCTCTTGCGCCGATCACCGGTGACTCCCACGGCAGCCAACGTGTTAACCAACAAAAAATAAAAATGTGCCCATAAATATGAAAATATAAATCAAAATCGATGATTGAAAGTGATATGATTTACGCGATATACGCGAGGTTCCGATCTACTAATATTACATAGAATACACGATATGGGAAAAAAATACAAAATCCTGTGTAAAATAATGCCTAACAGGTCTTATTGTTCAGTATTTATTTCGTAAAAAGATCTTGATAAGCTATCAACGTTCCATTTCGAAAAAAAAATAAATAAAAAAAATCGTAATAGCCTGATAATGAACGTTGAACGTCGTGCAGCAAAAACATAATTTATATTTTCAATTTGCCGCCGAGGAAAAAATGTTATCGAGTAAAATCAAGCTGGCCGTTAGATAAATGTACCAATCATCGTTTATTGGCACATACACGCCATGCGTTTTTTTACCAAGCATCCCATGTACCGCGTATGAACATTCGCTGTCGGGACAACTGTGTTTTACCGGATGGCGACGTTTGATCGGAAAAACTCGCGAGCCGCGATTGATATCGCGGCCGAGATTGTTGTCGACGTTTCTTTTTGACGGGCAGAGTAAACGAAACTTCCGCGGAAGTTGCGTGTCAACGTTCGTGTTAGCTAATCTCCGCTCTCATTTTTGTTGTATACCCTCGCTTCTGTCCACTCTCTGTCTCTGTGATTAACCTCTCATTTCTTTGCGCTTTTCGTATTAAGTGCAGGCCTGTCATTGTGGCGAACGGGAATAGGGGTTTATTTAATAATAGATTTACACGAAATTACACACGTACTTACTCGGATTACACGAGTAAAATTACAGAAAGTGTTACTATCGATTGCTAGCAAGTTTTATTAATCGAATGATACGAATGTACGTTCAAACTAATTTCTTCCTCAAGTTTCTGATTTTTAAATTCTTTCGTATGCCTACATATTTCTGCAAACACTATCTTAGCAAATACTATATTAATTATTACTGCACTAATACGCTATGCGCGTACTATCTCGACTATTACTTATATCTTGCAAACATTTAATTATTTCAAACATACCGTTATCTTTACCGTTCGGCTTTCACAATTAATTTCCGCGCAAAACGAAACGCGCAATTTAATTACATCATAATAGTGGCGCGCGAAAATATTAACATCCGCGACACGTACTCAAATAATTTCCCCTCTCCCGACTCGCCATCTGAGCAAAGTTATTACGGCATTACGACTCAATATCAATTTCCATTTAATTTCCTCCACCGGCTTTTAATTTTCAAAATCTATGTCAGGTGCCAACGTATTTCTTAGAATTATGGCGCATGCCTATGTACATGTGTCTCCATAAATCTGGTGTTGATAGTTATCTAGACAATATGATGAAATAAAAAATTCGACGTTTGAACATCGTGATTAAAACATTATATATTTTGTTATAAAAATTACACGCGGTGTATTACATTGAAATGCCTTAAGCATAAATCTATGCAGTAACTTTTTCTGTCCAATGTTAGCTCTTTTCGTTAAAAAAAATGTCGCACCAGGTACCCTGGTCCTTCGTTGCTTCTTTTTCCTGCCACGTCGTAATCTTCTTCAGACAATTAAATTAGATAGTAATTTTCTTATAGTTGTAAGTGTACATATTATACGCGTATATAATTTTGTACATGTTAACCGACCAGTTACGCCAATATAATTTGTTCACACTATTACTCCAAAAAAGAACGATCCGAATAAAATAGCGTAAGGCAGAAAAGTGAACATTACAGTTTTCCACAGCGTGAGCCGTCGGAGAAAAAAATTCTCGAGGCGCCCCTTTAATTTTCTCTCATTTTCTGCTCGGGCCACATGACTTACGGATCCTGCGTTTGCCCCCTGTCATCCACCGCCCTCCCCGTTTAATTTGCCGGAGGCAGGTTTCCTTTCCAATCGAATTAACTCGCTTCCGATCGGCAGATAATCGTTTTCGCATTATTAAATGTAAAAGCCGTCCATTCGGCGTAATGAAGTCGGCCGCTCGGCAGCTCATCTATCGGAGTAGAGGGCATCTCCTTATGTCGGCCCATCATCGGCTTCAAGCTAGGATGCCTGTGAGGGGAAAAAATCGAGTGGCCGTGCAGAACGGGCGAGTATGAGGAAGAATGCATGGGTATGCGATGAAAATGTTCCTGTACGCCATATACGTGCGGTGTGTCTATCAACGTTAAGAGACATAAGGCAAGAAGCGCCTATGAGCAAGGAGGAATGAGTATGGGATGAGAATGTTTATATGTGTCATGCATGTGCAGTGTGTTTGTAAATATTGAGAGTTAAAGAGCAAGAAGCATGTGAGAAAGAATGCTGCACCATATACGTGCAATTTATTTATAAATATTCAGGGGCAGGGTGGAAGAAAGAAAAATATGAGGAAGAATGCATGAATATTAGATGAAAATGTTTGTATGCAGCATAGATGTAAAACGCGTCTATAAGCATTGAAGGATAGAAATAAACATTATAATGTGACATGAAAATAATTATTTGAGCCGTTTATTTTGAAAGTGGCCTAACTCCATTTATCTTCAAATCGAGATAAATAACATGAATTTGTACATGTAACCATGGTAACCGGAAAATATTGAAAAACGGAGTTAGGCCACTTTCAAAATAAACGGCTCATATATATCTGTCATTTTCTGTATTCTATGTTCTATAATCCATATTGTACAGTCATATGGAGATATAATAAAATACAATTACCCCGATAATCGACCATGAAGCAACATAATCGAACCTAATCTCAATTTGCGACACATACATGGTTTTTTATAATAATACCATTTCATAATAATACCATTTCACATATAATAAGACCACTTTCAAAATAAACGGCTCATATGCATCGTAGAAATCGAATTTGTCTAAAAGCTTCAAAAGACGGGAAGAAGTAAAACAAATGTGAAAGAGGGCGCGACTATCAAATAAAAATGTCCATGTGCGCTATATACGTACAGTGTATCTCTAAACGTTAACAAACAGAGGAAGAAGTGTGTATGAGGAAAAATAAGTATGAGACAATAGCCGTATGGGATGAATAGGTGTAATATATGCGCAGGGTGTACCGTGACTGATGGTGTAACCAGGAAGACAGCAATTCTGCATAAAGTAATGAGTAGGTGCCTAACTAGTTTTCAATACTATAAATCAGTTTTTTTTTCGGAAACATGCACAACTGAGAATCGATAAGTTTTGTCAGCGCAGAGACGGACATCTGCCGACGAAAAAACATGAATAATTTTGCATATAAAGTTAAGATCTAATAATTCAACGGACTGTCGGACAATTTACGTCATTTTCAATATTAAACACACGCCCGAGTGTGCATGTGCAATTTTTTATTGTTGTTTGTCGAAAGCGGCACTTGTGTAAATAATTACACTGCGCGGCTCGAATTATTATCTTCGATACACAAAAACGATTACGCGAAGTAATTTTTATTTTCACGTTGATTATACACCAAACAAATGCATAACTAAGAGTTATTACGTTATTTGGGAAAAGGAAATATAAATTGCAGTTTGATCAAAATTGTTTTTTCTTATATTTTGTAGTAGCGTAGTACTATAATAAAAGAGAATACATATTATTTTCGAAAAATCAATATAAACTGCGATTTGATCGAAAACCGTTTTACTTATTCATTCAATATTTCGTAGTAATGAAGTAGAACAGTATCCACGTCATTTTGTAAAAATAAATATACATCGGGCATATGTATTCAATATTTTGTAGTAAGATAGTACTGCAGTAGAACCAAATACACGTTATTAAATCCATATATATTGCGATTTAATCGAAAATGGTTTTGTACGAAAACATTTTTACTCATGCACTAAATATTTCGTAGTAGTGCAATAGAACACTATCCACGTCATTTTGGATAAATAAATATACATCGGGCATATGCATTCAATATTTTGTAATAAGGTAGTACTGCAGTACAACAGAATGCACGTTATTAAATCAATACAAAATGCCATTTAACTCTGCGCTCGACCGGTGCCTCTCAGGCACCACGGCATGTGCTGCGCCAACTCGACCGGTGCCTCTCAGGCACCACTCGCATCGATGCGGTAAATTGAGTGGTAACGGTGTTTATTTGTGTTTTGGCCTAACGAATATCGCTTGACAAGTCTACCTGGCCTTTTGTAGATCATTTTATGAGGTGTCTACATAGCTATAAAGATGTCTTATCTCAAAAACACAAACGAATTTCAATGCGTGCATTATGTCTTGAGAATAATAGAACGCTGATAGACGTCGCAACGCTTCTTTCAATTCGCTTCTTTCAAAAAAAGGTACAAAAAGAACCAATCACCGTCCTCGCACTTTTGAGATAAAATGCCTTATCTCAAAAATACTTGCAAACGCGGGTTGGACTCTGTCTTCGACATTAGTTCGAATTCAACCTTCTTGGCAATCGCAATATTTCTTTCAAAGTTAGTGAGCCCAATAAGTATGGAACACGACGAAGAAATTACTTCTAGTGAAGATGAGTTCAATTTTTCGGCAATAACGAACGAAATGACATCACTACATAGACAGCTTGCCCATGAGAATGAAGACGGAAGTGATGAAGATAGTGACGACGTTATAGGTGTAAGAAGACGAAAAATCCGAATAATCGATAGTGAATCTGAAAGCCAAAGTGGCCAAAAGCCAACGTAGCACAGCTTCTACTTCACAGAGCATTTCTGAAATGATCCGACTCAATGGGAAGCTGCATGTTATTTTGATGGGACAAAAAAAGGATTGCAAAGTTTGTTCCCAACGAAAGTCCGGCCAAAGATGACAAACTGTGTACTATTGTCACACATGCCCCGACAAGCCAAGAATGCACATTGGAGATTGTTTTACAAAATACCACAAGAAGAAAAATTATAGAACGTAATCTTTAATAAATATCCTTCATTAAGTTAAATAAATCTATGTAATGTTGAAATATACGAGTTTAAAGTGTCCTATTGCGCCTAAAATTATTTTAAGTTAACAGAAACGAACTCATGAAATAGGCGCGCGCGCGGCAGATTACTGTCGAGTTGCTAGTCAGCCCGAGAGAAAAGCGCGTCGAGCGCAAAGGGTTAATCGAAAATGGTTTTGTACGAAAACATTTTTACTCGTGCGCTAAATATTTCGTAGTAGTGCAATAGAACACTATCCACGTCATTTTGGAAAAATAAATATACATCGGGCATATGCATTCAATATTTTGTAGCAAGGTAGTACTGCAGTACAACAGAATACACGTTATTAAATCAATATAAATTGCGATTTAATCGAAAATGGTTTTGTACGAAAACATTTTTACTCGTGCACCAAATATTTCGTAGTAGGCCAGTAACGGCGACACCTCTTGCCGAGCCGGACGCATTGAAGTCTCCCAACATTTCGTCCAGGCTAGCCTGACACGGTTCGTTCTCTTCGCTACTCGACGTCAGCCGAACAGCATCGAATGTTAATTCGCTCGTTCTAATTCGTTCGTTGTCACAACCGATCGTCACCGCCCTCGGAGCGCAACGGCATAATCGCTGACCACACGTATAATCAAGAAATTAGCCGGCTTCGTTTCACGCGCGCCGCGATTCATTTCGCAACCGACGTCGTGTTAACAATTAGTCGTGCGGCCGCGATTGACTCAATTAATCGATATTCCGCTTACGTAACGCGCGCAACGTGCGGAACGTACTTTGTTTACTGCAATTTCACTTTCCGTTTTTGCGCCGGCCGATGCAAACCATGCGCCTTCAATGTGAACAGACCGGCGAACTGGTTGCTCGGGTCAATTGTTAATGTCGGAGTAGCTTTGAGGACGCTAATCAATTGCCATGATGCATAAACAACGCTTTCTAAAGAGCTTTTTTCTGGGGCCCGACTGCACACTCGTCGATATGAAGCTGTTGCTCAACTGGGGGAAAAACGATTAAGTACGGTGGGCTATGGAGAATTGGATTATGCGGGACAAAGGTTTCGGTTATTAAATGGCAGCCATGCTGTGCTTGAGTTAATCATTTTTCTGCATGTTTCTCGTTGTATATGTTTTATTTTCAACCGTGGGAGCTCTGCATGTTTCTTCAGGAGCCTATTGGATAAATAAGTCAAGCTTCTATTGTTCGTACGTTTTATGTTATGTGCTATTTTAAATTTTGCTTAGTGTCTACTTTCAGTATGGATCTTTCATAATATTTCTCCGAAAGATAATCATTCTCAGATTTATTTTATCTATTATATTGGCTGCATGATTTACTACAATATCTATTATATACGACTGCATGATTTACCGTTTAGGATAACACCACAGCAACGTTCGTAACAGAAAGTCTTCCAAGACGATTTGAGATTTATCGCCGAAATTTGCTTTTGACGCAGTTAATACGCTTGCTTGCGAAAATATTTTGTCAATATCTGCATGATTGACGCACAAATGTTGGGTTTGGCACGCATGTCGGTAATTATTTAAACTCGAGCAATGATTGACACTGTCGACTCACCGGAAATGTCTGACATTTTATTTCAACGTCCCCTTTCTGTCGACTGCGAATGCGGAGGCGCTGGTTAGTTATGACGCTAATAATTATATCGAGCTGTTATTGACACTGTCAGTCTATAACACGCACACAATGATAACCGTCGACTCCCCCTTCTTATTAGCACGGAGAAATTGTGAGACCGTAGGGTGATTAATGTATTAATTATTAATCGACCACTTGTTATTCATTGTTGGAAAAGGCGATAATTAGGGACGTTCGATCCTTGCAAATAAGAGGATTAAACTTTCACAAGGCATACTATCTTGTTACTGTTGAGTTGGAGACATTTTGTAATGGGCAAAATTATTCGACGCTATTAAAGATTACGTTGGAATCGCGGCCAAATTTTTATCATAATAAAATTATCATATAAAATTATCAACTATAATATGCGTAATCACGTAATGGTTCTATATATATATATGAGCCGTTTATTTTGAAAGTGGCCTAACTCTGTTTTTCAATATTTTCCGGTTACCATGGTTAGATGTACAAATTCATGTTATTTATCAGTAAATGTTATATATCTCGATTTGAAGATAAATGGAGTTAGGCCATTTTCAAAATAAACGGCTCATATATATATATATATATATATATATATATATATATATATATATATATATATATGACTTGAAAATACTATTTGCAAGTATGCGATTTAAATGCGTTTGACATCTAGGATTGCTGGTGGTCGGGTTTAGCCTGAAATCTTTCGAATTTTTTGATATGGCAAGGGTGAATAGTATTCAGCAAAAGTTCCGTCTTCGTGCACTCCGCAGCAAAGAAGCTCATATGTTTTCCGCTGCGTGGCCAGTCTGAAGGTAGGCAGAGCGTTAAGCTGCGCGAGCAATTACACGTTTAGCAATTACACATCCGCGCTTCGACAGGCATAATTAATCGGCGATCGTTCGCCTCCATCCAATTCGGTAGCCGCACTCGCAGCTCGTTCGGAAACGCTTATTCTTGTCATTAGCCGGCAACCCTCCTCCAATCGCGAGGGTCATAATGAGGCCTGTTTGCAAGGAGCACCGTGAGCGAGATCCTATCGCGCACGGCCCGTCGAAAATTGTTTCCCATTTCTGCCGGACGATTCTCAACGCTCCTTCTAACGCGACCCTTTCTCTCTCTTTTTATTTCTTTTTCTTCTCTCTTGCTTTTTCTTTCCTTATCTTTTTCCCTCGCTTTCTTTTCCTTTCTTTGTCTTTTTAACTCACTACTCCCTATATCCCTCTCTCTTGCTTTTTATTCCCTTATCTTTTTCCATTGCTTTCTTTTCCTTTCTTTGTCTTTTTAACTCACTACTCCCTATATCCCTCTCTCTTGCTTTTTATTCCCTTATCTTTTTCCATCGCTTTCTTTTCCTTTCTTTGTCTTTTTAACTCACTACTCCCTCTATCCCTCTCTCTTGCTTTTTATTCCCTTATCTCTTTCTCTTACTACTCTCCCCTGTTTTTATTTTTTTCTCTTTCTCCCACTTCTCTCTCTGTCTTTCTTCTTTCTCCGTTAAACACTTGCGCTCTTGCTGATGCTTTTCATGCACGTTCGCCCGATATCCCTCTCTCTTAATTTTTATTCCTTTATCTTTTTGATAGCTTTCTTTTCCTTTCTTTGTCTTTTTACGATTCGTTGATGTCTGTCCTTTGTGTAATGCGCGTGTGGAGGAAAGCTGTTAATTTCGACGTTAAACGACGCCGGGCGCAACTGATAGGGTGGCCGTTGGTAAACGAAGAATGAGATGCAAAGATGAAAAATGCTTCGAACGACCTGCGCGTGTACGGTAATATTTTCAACAAGAAGAAAGTCGTTTCTCTCTGCTGGTTATTTGGACTTCACCAAAGCGATTCTTTGCTTTGTACGTTTCAAGACGTCAAAATTTTCCTCTCTCTTGCTTTTTAAAGGTTGCTACTATTGCCTAATTTCGCTACACACCTAATTCAGTCATAGCGATAGTATTTCAACCATTTTTGAATACAGTTGTCAAACTTGTAAAACACAGAGAAATGAATTGTATTTTTGTAATTGCGTTTTACAAATTGCATTTTTATAACCGTGTTCCACAAGTTGTACTTTACAAATTGCAAAAATACCAGCACTCCGACCGATTTGACAGTGACTGGTGCAAACGATTTTAAAAATGCAGAAAATTCGCAATGAAGTTCATTTGCAATCTTGTAAAAGCAATTGATATTGGGACGGTGCTTCAATACTTTGGCTTCTAACAACTCTGCGTTACCTTTATTTTGCATGATTTAATTATATCCCTCTCTGCGGTATCTTTTTCATCGCGTCTTTTCTAATATAGCAAAATACTTTTTGGCTCTATCAAAGTGTTTTAGTTAACATCGTAATAAAATGAAAACGAAAAAATCTTAATAAAAACAAAACAACTGGTATAAAAAAAGGCTTCCGTTTTATCGAATCATAATATACACGGCCGTCTTTTTAAAAACATTATCCCTCTCTAATCATTTAAGTCCATCGCTTTATTTTCTTTTCGAGCTTTTGAATTCGCCTTTGTCTCTCTCTCTCTGACGTCTTATCTTTTTATGTCTTTCTTTCGGGCTTTTTAAAGCCGTGTCGCAGCAGACGCTCATTTGAAATTTGAAAAAGTGCGTCGGCAGACATTCCTTTTTAACTCAACATTACTTTTTACAATGCCCATTCATCTTTTTAATAGAAGCGGCGCTATCCCTCTCTGTGATTTCTCGTCCTGTCTTTTTCGGGGCATTTCTTTTCCTTTCTTTGTCTTTTTAACTCACTACTCCCTCTATCCCTCTCTCTTGCTTTTTATTCCCTTATCTTTTTCCATCGCTTTCTTTTCCTTTCTTTGTCTTTTTAACTCACTACTCCCGATCGTATCTTTTTGTGTATTATTTTCTTTTCTTTGTCTTTTTAACTCACTTTTATCCCTCTCTCTTGGCCAGATCTTTTTCCAGGGCTTTCTTTTCCTTTCTTTGTCTTTTTAAGAGAAATCCCTCTCTCTTGGGTGATCTTTTTATTGCAAATTCTTTTCCTTTCTTTGTCTTTTTAACTCACTACTGATATCCCTCTCTCTTGCTTTTTATTTACTTATCTTTTTCCATCAGACTTTTTTTCCTTTCTTTGATTTTAACTAACTACTCCCTACTATCTCTCTCTTGACTTTTTATGCCTTATCTTTTTCCAGCTTTCTTTTGTTCTTTGTCTTTTTAACTCACTACTTTATCCTCTCTCTTGCTTTTTTTCTATATCTTTTTCCATGTTTTTTCCTGTATTTTTAATTTTTTAATATAAATAATATTATTTATTCTCTCTTGCTTTTTATTCTGTATCTTTTTCCTGCTTTCTTTGATATCCCGAGAGACGACTTTTTCCATCGCTTTCTTTTCCTTTCTTTGTCTTTTTAACTCACTACATATTATCTCTCTGATATTTAACACCAGATCTT
The DNA here is from genome assembly GCA_033815515.1 of Cryptocheilus praepositus. Taxonomy (NCBI): domain Eukaryota; kingdom Metazoa; phylum Arthropoda; class Insecta; order Hymenoptera; family Pompilidae; genus Cryptocheilus; species Cryptocheilus praepositus. Next base: position 1,180,392 of record JAWWQZ010000314.1, read on the forward strand.
TTTCAATGTTTGACTTTCTTTGTCTTTTTGAAATCCCTCTCTCTTGCTTTTTATTCATCTTTTTCCATGCTCTTCTTTTCCTTTCTTTGTCTTTTTAACTCAAAAAGAACTTTTTATTCCTTTATCTTTTTATCGCTTTCTTTATATGTTGTTTCTATATTCTTCCCTATAGTTCTTTTCCTCTCTTTTTAATTAAGTTTTAATATAAATAATATTATTTATTACAAATTCTTTGCTTTTTTTCTCTTTCGTAAGTTGTTCCTGCTACACACCTTTGATATCCCGAGAGACGACTATTTACACTTGTTTCTTTGTGTCTTTCAGACAATTATGGGTTTTTATAACTGATATTGTGTTTTTGACATTTTTAGAACTATCAATGTTTGACTTGAAATTTGCCGAAGGTGTCAGAATGAGTTGTTCGTGAAAAAGAACAATTTACTTAATACTTTATATGTTGTTTCTATATTCTTTCCTGTAGTTTTCCTGTATTTTTAATTAAGTTTTAATATAAATAATATTATTTATTACAAACTTGTATTTTTTCTCCGTAAGTTGTTCCTGCCTTTGATATCCCGAGAGACGACTATTTACACTTGCGTCAGACAATTATGCCACTGATATTTAACACTAGAACTATCAATGTTTGACTTGTGCCGAAAGTGTCAGAATGAGTTGTTCGTGAAAAAGAACAATTTACTTAATACTTTATATGTTGTTTCTATATTCTTTCCTGTAGTTTTCCTGTATTTTTAATTAAGTTTTAATATAAATAATATTATTTATTACAAACTTGTATTTTTTCTCCGTAAGTTGTTCCTGCCTTTGATATCCCGAGAGACGACTATTTACACTTGCGTCAGACAATTATGCCACTGATATTTAACACTAGAACTATCAATGTTTGACTTGTGCCGAAGGTGTCAGAATGAGTTGTTCGTGAAAAAGAACAATTTACTTAATACTTTATATGTTGTTTCTATATTCTTTCCTGTAGTTTTCCTGTATTTTTAATTAAGTTTTAATATAAATAATATTATTTATTACAAACTTGTATTTTTTCTCCGTAAGTTGTTCCTGCCTTTGATATCCCGAGAGACGACTATTTACACTTGCGTCAGACAATTATGCCACTGATATTTAACACTAGAACTATCAATGTTTGACTTGTGCCGAAGGTGTCAGAATGAGTTGTTCGTGAAAAAGAACAATTTACTTAATACTTTATATGTTGTTTCTATATTCTTTCCAATAGTTTTCCTCTATTTTTCATTAAGTTTTAATATAAATAATATTATTTATTGCAAACTTGTATTTTTTCTGCGTAAGTTGTTCCTGCCTTTGATATCCCGAGAGACGACTATTTACACTTGCGTCAGACAATTATGCCACTGATATTTAACACTAGAACTATCAATGTTTGACTTGTGCCGAAGGTGTCAGAATGAGTTGTTCGTGAAAAAGAACAATTTACTTAATACTTTATATGTTGTTTCTATATTCTTTCCTGTAGTTTTCCTGTATTTTTAATTAAGTTTTAATATAAATAATATTATTTATTACAAACTTGTATTTTTTCTCCGTAAGTTGTTCCTGCCTTTGATATCCCGAGAGACGACTATTTACACTTGCGTCAGACAATTATGCCACTGATATTTAACACTAGAACTATCAATGTTTGACTTGTGCCGAAGGTGTCAGAATGAGTTGTTCGTGAAAAAGAACAATTTACTTAATACTTTATACGTTTTTTCTATATTCTTTCCAATAGTTTTCCTCTATTTTTCATTAAGTTTTAATATAAATAATATTATTTATTACAAACTTGTATTTTTTCTCCGTAAGTTGTTCCTGCCTTTGATATCCCGAGAGACGACTATTTACACTTGCGTCAGACAATTATGCCACTGATATTTAACACTAGAACTATCAATGTTTGACTTGTGCCGAAGGTGTCAGAATGAGTTGTTCGTGAAAAAGAACAATTTACTTAATACTTTATATGTTGTTTCTATATTCTTTCCTGTAGTTTTCCTGTATTTTGAATTAAGTTTTAATATAAATAATATTATTTATTACAAACTTGTATTTTTTCTCCGTAAGTTGTTCCTGCCTTTGATATCCCGAGAGACGACTATTTACACTTGCGTCAGACAATTATGCCACTGATATTTAACACTAGAACTATCAATGTTTGACTTGTGCCGAAGGTGTCAGAATGAGTTGTTCGTGAAAAAGAACAATTTACTTAATACTTTATATGTTGTTTCTATATTCTTTCCTGTAGTTTTCCTGTATTTTTAATTAAGTTTTAATATAAATAATATTATTTATTACAAACTTGTATTTTTTCTCCGTAAGTTGTTCCTGCCTTTGATATCCCGAGAGACGACTATTTACACTTGCATCAGACAATTATGCCACTGATATTTAACACTAGAACTATCAATGTTTGACTTGTGCCGAAGGTGTCAGAATGAATTGTTCGTGAAAAAGAACAATTTACTTAATACTTTATACGTTTTTTTCTATGTTCTTTCCTATAGTTTTCCTCTATTTTTCATTAAGTTTTAATATAAATAATTTTATTTATTACAAATTGTATTCTTTCTCCGTAATTGAGTAAAAATATTTTCTCAGATCTCGATGTGAAGTAGAATATCCGTCTTTCTGAATGTATTATTAATCACATTTTATGAATATGTGAATATTACATGGACATTTTACAGAAAAAAAAGTAGCACATTTTCGTAAAATTGATCATTCGTTTATTTCAATAAATGCCGCATAAAATAAGTTCTACCGCAAATGAATAATGATTATAAGAAACGACAAAACAAGTAATTTTGACCGATTTGGTAGATCAAGTATTAAATGTTGAGAATCTCGTTGTTGTGCTTTGTAATGTCGACTATGGTGAAACGCGAAACGTTATGTAACGATGGTAGCTGTTTCCATTATGCCGAACATGAAAGAGGCTGAATCTTGATTTCTTATCGACACATTTGAATGGAATCGATATTCAGGCTATTATCGTATTGGCAGGTGCGAATCGATCCAAGTTTCGAGTCTAATGAATCATTATTCCTGCTAATGCGGTTTACCGAAAGATTCCTATCATAAACACGGATGCACTTGTTTATCGGTAGACAATATGCAATATATATCTGTTAGCGTGATGAGCAGAATTGATGAGGAACGTGTACCTGCAAATGCGAGAAATAACAAAATACAACCGTGTCGCAAAATGCACGTCGTACACTAAGAAAAACATATTAAAGACATATCTTGACCAAACATTATAATAATGCATCAGGTTTGACACCACCTATTAACACTTTGACTGCCATGCGTATTTTGCTGTATTAGAACGGCGATGCTATGAAATACTACAGCGTTTGATTGAATTATGCAAAATGTAAATAATGTGCAGGTATTGGAGACCAAAGAAATGTACTTAAATAATTAAGGTATATAAAACACTTTTATGAGCATTTTTTGGTTAAAAATGCTTTTGACTATAGAACTACATACACCACTTTTTGGTTGAAGATGCTTTTCACGATAGGACTATATTGTGGCTATAGTGTTCCTTTAGAAATAGGTACAATGTAAAAACTTGAACATACGGATAATAACTATGTCCACGGTATTAACACGTTGACTGCCGAGCGTATTTTATTGTATTAGAAGGGCGATGCTATGAAATACTACAGCGTTTGACTGAATTATGCAAAATGTAAATAATGTGCAGGTATTGGAGACCAAAGAATCGCATCACTATTCTAACAATACCTGCATTTATAAAATAATCATTGCTACTCATTGCCAATATTTTGGATCTTCAATCAAATCTCTTGCGCCGGTCAGCAGTGACCATCACGGCAGTCAAAGTTTTAACACTAGAACTACCGCACCAGTCATTTTGACTGGTTTTACAATTTGATTTAAATATTTCTACTTTATGTTACATTTTTTTCCCGAAATGGTGTAATGACTTTTGCGGCGATAACTAAAGAAATAGTAAAATATATTTTTTAAATGTTTTATTTATTCTGAATCAAAATAAATTGATACTATGGCACTTGTACCAACAGCAGTCATTTTGACTGGTATTTATTAAGGCGTTCATTTAGATCAGAAGTCGTAAAACATTTGAAGATTCTGTTAGGAATGTGTTATTGTTTTGTTTTGGAATTTGCTCGCTTGCCACATCACAGTATTATATCAGACAACATTGTAAAAACAACCATCAAATAGAGAAGTTACTGCATTCAATCAGTGCGTTTATAACAGCCGCTGGAAAACTATCATGCTCTTGTTCATATAACAATATATTCAGTATACGACATATTATTTCAATTAGTGTAAGATGGGAAAATAAATACAAATATTATATATTCATTTTTATAATAAATAGTTTTATTCTAGTCTTTCTAAGCCCTGAAAATGGCAAAACGATTGAAAATTTGTGAAGTATTGCAAAAATTGAATGATATACCAATGGAATGCTCTGATATAGAAGATGGTGAACTTTATGACTGTGAAGATGAACCAGAGGAAAATGAAATTGAGTCGTGGGGTATTCACGATAATCTTATTGATAGTGACAGAAGTGACAATGATGATTTAGACAAAGAATATGTTCAGAAATCTTCAGAGCAAGCGAATGTGAAAATAATTCGAATTTACGTAAAAGTAGATGTGTTCGAGTGTTTTCAAGTTCCGAAGATTCTAATGAAACTATTTTACTAGAATCACAAAATGAAATTGCTGCAGACGGAACCATGCGCGAGGAGCATTGCGTTTACTGATGCGTAAGGGATAATCCTAACTCATTAAATAAGTTAATAATACCAAAAATGTATTACATAAAACACGGATTTCTTTTTGTAAGAAAGTAATGAAGCAACAAATTTAAAAGTATTCTATTATTAAGTATTTTTTAAAGACCAGTCATTTTTACTGGTTTTGGTAGAAGTAGGTTTGCTGAATTGTCGGTAGTTGTAGTGTTAAACAGTATGTCTTTTTTCACGGATACCAAAACGTTTCATTCAGACGCGCCGTCAGAAGAGTCCCGCGTATCAAATATAGAAAATATGCCGACTGCGAGTTTCCCCGCTCGTACAAAGAGCGAGCGATAAAAAGTAACGCGAACGACCACAGCCGCTTGGCGAAAGGGGTTAGGTCGTGATTTGCCGGGCGTCGATCGTCGGAAATTCGACGCATTTGAATGGGACGTGTCGGTGCGATGATCGCGTTGGCAGGTGCGAAACAGATGGCTCGTAGAGTGTAATAACCACGTATGCAGAGAGACGCCGGCGATGAACGGCGGCAAAGGAGGCAAAGGCGAGACGAATAGAAGCGAAGGGGGCGCGGACGAACACCTTGCCTCGTTCCACGTGAACCTCGAGCGCGAGAAAAAACGTTCGCCGACTTTCGGCAAAAGTGAAAATCCGCTCCACCCTCCGAACGTTCGAAGCGACGTGGCGAAAGAAAGGGGGCGGACGTCTTGCGCGATCGCCAAACCTGACTGCGACTTACGGACCGTCGATGTTCTATGGAAATACTCGATGAGTGCTCTCCGCGTTTCGGTACTGTCGCCAGCGGCGGTGCGGAATTAATATGGGGATCGCGTCGTCGCGAAATTACCATCGACTGATTTGAATTTATGATGTGGAATGTAGAAATATTCGTGTGTGTGCGAAGGTGTCGTTTCATCATCCTAATATTAAGGACGTTCGCGAAATTATGCGAATGGGACGGCAAGTGAGATGCTGCGATGATAGTCGCGTGCAGTTGTCACATCGACTTAATGCTTTCTTTTTTCTCTCTCTCTCTTTTCATTAATTTTCTACGCATTTGTAGCCGTATCTTGGAAATTATTTCGGATTACTGAGTGCGATTTGCATTTCTCTAAGTCTGCTTGCACCTTCTTTGCTTGGCCAAACGATTGATCGAACTTGAGTTGATTGTAAAAGATTTATTTTTACACCCTATTTTTATGCACATTTTCACGGTTTTTCCGCATATTTTCAGCCATAACTTCAAAACTGTTGCGAATTTTCCACTTCGGCTTGCGGCGTTCTGAGTTATTTTCGGTCCTCTTTGATATACTGAAAGGGCAATCAAATCCGAGGACCATAATTTTTTGACAAAAATAGCAAGGGGTATACCTTAAGACTTTCTCGATTTCTTCATGACCCTGCCACGTCTAAACTAATGAACGAAATCTATAAGTAATACAGGTTTTTTTAAAGCTCTTTGGACACTCTTTTGCATGGGACTAATCCCGATGAACAATTTTGAAAAAAAAATTTCCAGTTTTTTTTAAATCGTCATATCTCCGAAATTATAAAGAATTCAGGGCGGAGAATATGTACTATCTGCAGAGTAAAATGCTCTCTATCAAATTATATCGAACCCAGAATAGAAAAAAATTGGACACATTTCGGCTATTTTAAGTCATATGTCGAAAATGTGAAAAGTCTTTTTCTAACCATTTTTACCATTCCCAAGTCTTTCAAAAGACTGCGGGAAAATATATATTTATTCCACAATATTATAGAATACATCCCTATACATCATCTCTGACGTATACATGCCGCAGACATTGAATATTTTGCTTATCGCAATTGTTTTCGCCCGTCACCATTTATAATTAACCGCGGGACTTGATACTAATCCGACCGAGTGCTTTATCCGGTGACGTTCATGTGACAGAGCCTCTTCTTAAACCTTTTGCTCCAATGCGCCTTTAAGAATATATAATTCCCATCAAAAACATTCTTCTTGCTGCTCTTGCAAATAATCAGCGTACACATTTATTAACACTTTGACTGCCGTGCGTATTTTACTATATTAAAACCGCAACGTGATGAAGTACTACAGAATATGATTGAATTGTGCAAAGTGAAAATAATGCAAAGGCATCGAAGAACAAAGAATTTAAAACTATTTAATATTAATTGCATTTACAAAATCATAAATGCTACCGATTGGGTATTTTTTTAATTTTTCGGGAGACCTTTTGCGCCGGTCACCGATGACCACCATGGCAGTCAAAGTGTTAATAAAATGCAACATAGCACCTACAGTATGGACAAATTAATTTGCCGCAGGCATTTACGTATAAAATATATAGGACCGAGTGCTTTATCCGGTGACGTTCATGTGACAGAGCCTCTTTTTAAACCTTTTGCTCCAATGCGCCTTTAAGAATATACAATTCCCATCAAAAACATTCTTCTTGGTGCTCTTGCAAATAATCAGCGTACACATTTATTAACACTTTGACTGCCGTGCGTATTTTACTCTATTAAAACCGCGACGTGATGAAGTACTACAGAATATGATCGAATTGTGCAAAGTGAAAATAATGGAAAGGCATCGAAGAATAAAGAATTTAAAACTATTCAATATTAATTGCATTTACAAAATCATAAATGCTACCGATGGGTATTTTTTTAATTTTTCGGGAGACCTTTTGCGCCGGTCACCGATGACCACCATGGCTGTCAAAGTGTTAATAAAATGCAACATAGCACCTACAGTATGGACAAATTAATTTGCCGCAGGCATTTACCGCATAAAATAACTTTTCCTATCTTTTCCCTAAACGATCTATGTAACGTTCACATATACGTTCTTTGGCGCGCGCGAGAGTTGAAGTGCCGTGAGCGGACGTTATCTTTTTAACGTTCGCCAAGTTCCAGTCACGTGTACGTGTACGTGCACGTGTGGCACGTATTTACGTAGCGTCGTCGATATTATTTCTGAAGGAGCGTTGTTTGACAAGCATCCGTTTATGACGCTGGCGCGATATATCGACGTTTATATTGGCGCGCGTGTATATCTTGCGATGACGTTAATTCGCGCGGGACTGTTGGCTTTTGCCGAAATGTTACGCGTAACGTGAGTTTATGCAGTCGGTACCGTTGGCATTGTACAATGCGTAGGATTGCGGTACTTCGGAATCTTTCCGTTCCCGTGTATAGCTGCGTTTGCGTATCGATTCGCGTCTGGGCTGCGCTGTTATTCCTGTACGCATATTCATAGAGCCGGCAACTTTCCCGATGGGTGGGGAAATAGACGAGCGTAGATAGACAAATATTCATACGTCAGTGCCTGTCAATATCCGCCGAGTTACGCGCGGAGGCAAAACTTGAGGTACACGGAAATGCAATTTCAGCCAGCGAATCAAGGTTGCGAATAGCGTTGCGGCTTCTAGCGTGGATCAGGTTATTGTCTCTAAGTGGCGATACGTTCAGCTATCTTCTTCACAGTCAATGACGCCACAAATATTTTGCTTACCGTCTCACCTCATCGCGGATATGGAAATACTTCGTTACGTCCGCACCGCCAACTTTTTCTATAAACGGCTGCGGGCTCTTGCGTCTTAACTCTTTCTGTTCATCGCTCTTCACTATATTTTCTTTAAATTCTTCAGCAGGCTCATACATCTTAACTCTTTCTACACATCGCGGTGGTGGATTCATCTTTCTTTAGTTTTTCTTTATTTTTTGTATGAACAGCTATAGGCCCATACGTCTCAACTCTTTCTTCACGTCACTTGAGAAGCTGCGTGTACAAATTAAATTTTATAATACAATATGTGTTGCGTATGATGTAATTAAAAATGTACGATTGCGTTTTTATCATCTGATTTCAGCGTCTCCGATTGTACAATTAAAATTCCATTGGAATTATCTTTTCAATTGCAGTAAAGCATATGAGCCGTTTATTTTGAAAGTGGCCTAACTCCGTTTTTCAATATTTTCCGGTTACCATGGTTACATGTACAAATTCATGTTATTTATCAGTAAATGTTATTTATCTCGATTTGAAGATAAATCGAGTTAGGCCACTTTCAAAATAAACGGCTCATATAATTCTTTTCATTTTTAGTAAAGAGAAATATCGGCCGGTATACAGCATTCATCAGAACAAAAACAATTATGATATAATGTAATAAAATTATCAGTCGAACATCTCTCATTAATGAAACTTGTAGTGTACTAAGAAATGCGATGCAAATGAGATCCGTCAATTTAATGTCTAAAATCGCCCTAATTATTACCACTATTTTCTAGCAACTTCCGTTGACTTTTATTAGTCAAATAATACGAACATGTATTCGAATTCATTTCCACCTCAGGTCTCTAATTATACTTCTGTACGTTGTATGCCTTAATACTTCCCCGCATAATGTCGTATGCTTGTGTACAATACATATTTGTCAGTAAATCTAGTGTTACGTGACGCAACTCGCCACGCGTTGCACTCACCGACAGTTGTCCGTCGGTGATCTGACCTTTGACATGCGGTGTCGTGTGCGTCTCGATGGAAATAATCGCTGTGACAGTTGCACATTTTCATTCTAACGTTTATTTCAACCTTTTCTCATGTCGACAAAAAGCTGCGTAAATGAATCGCATGAGGTAAGAGAGCTCCTTCAAGTAGAAGAACGGAAAATATAGAAAAATTGCTGAGAACATGATTTTCCTTAATTTTGCAAGAGAATAATTGCGTTGGTATAACACTACTTAAAGCGAATTGATTGACATTAAGAGGAAGTGTTAAAATGACAATTCCTACTTCTAGTCATTGTTGTGTAAATGAATCGCATGAGGTAAGAGAGTACAGCTCCTTCAAGTAGAAGAACGGAAAATATAGAAAAATTGCTGAGAACATGATTTTCCTTAATTTTGCAAGAGAATAATTGCGTTGGTATAACACTACTTAACCCTTTGCACTCCGAATTTTATTTCAATTTCGTTACCAGCAGCTCCCAACGCTTTTAAGTGTTTTATTTGAAATTTACTTTACCTAAAAATATAAAGCAATTTACATAAATAAAGGAAGAAACAAATTCACTTAAATACCAATTTTATTTACAGTATTGTATATTGAAATTTTCAAGGGTATGATATCTTTTGAAAGAACTTGCAAGATGTAACCCTGACTTTCTTTCACACGTTTCACAAAAATAGGTGGTTTCTATTTTTCTTCCAGATGTTTTTCTATTTGAGTAAACTGCACAGTCTTTGTGTTTTCCTTCGGGATGTAGGAAGATTAAATGAGGCTTTCCATCTAAGCGATCGTGTTTATCATGTGTTCCAGGCCTCCCCAATTTCATATTTGGATGACGACAATCACGAATTAGCATTGACAAAATCTTTTCGCGAAATTTTTTGTGGGCTATAGGTTCTGTTCCTTGGTTTTTTGTTTTTTCTTTGTATAAAATATACGCATTTACCATGGAGATTTCTAATCCCCAAAAGAAATATTCCCTCCACCACTTGAGTGCTCGACGTAAAAAACAGTAAGATGTCGCGTATTGGTTCGCCATATCGACACCATCTATATTTTTATTATAATCTGTGATCACATCCAGTTCTTTTATTTCTCTTCGATTACCTGAATGTCTAACCCTTCTAGTGACATTGCGAGAGCGTCGATAACGTGTGCACGATATCTATTTATTTAGACATGAAAAAATGTCGAGTGGAGCTCGACAAAGGAGCTCCTGCCATAAAAACTGATGTCGAGTCACACTCGACATAGGAGTGCAAAGGGTTAAAGCGAATTGATTGACATTAAGAGGAAGTGTTAAAATGACAATTCCTACTTCTAGTCATTGTTGTGTATAATAAATGCATCGCGTGGCAACGTATGGCATTGAAGGCAGTGCAAAACATTTTTTACTGTTCTGCACAATATTTAATGTAAAAACGTAAGAAATAGGACGACAAAATATTTTCTTCCGTCCTCACAGCTTCGCAATAGTTTTCCCAGTACGATTTGCAACATTTTTTAATAAATCTGTCATGCACTTCACCCACGGTGCGTCCGAGATCTAATCAAAAATATTTCCGTCTTATTTACAATTTGATAAGGTTCGCCGTTTAATATATCAGAGGCGAGAGATGTTACGTTGACGTGAAATCTTGCTTATCGGGGATCAGCTCGCGATATTCCTGACATACGGAATTAATTTCAATTACCTAGCTGTTGTTCGCCGCACTAGACGCTCACGCTCTTTAAGCATTTGGAACGGTTTTCAAGCTGGCGGTTATTAAAAAATCTAACTAATAAATTTGCCACGCATCGTGCACGCGACTTCGCTTCTGAACATCCACGCTGCTCACTTATTACTTTCTTTTTTTTTATCGCAACAAACGGAATTTCTATTCTTTCACATAATTACCGCGTTAGCGCGTTTAAAGAGCTTACGCAAACGAACGTTGATTCTTACACGACTTCGCATCGATTGTGCAGAGCTATTTACTGAGTCAATGAAAAAATTCCGCGGTTAATTGGCTGAAAGTGGGATAACGCTGTATTTTAGAATATCAATTGAGTTTTTTTTTCTTGTTTACAATGCCATTCGATTAACCGTCAGGTCTGAAAACATTTATTTATTATATATTTTTTTTATTTTGTTATATATATGTATCTAAATATGTATTTACTGAGTCAATGAAAAAATTCCGCGCTTAATTGGCTGAAAGTGGGATAACGCTGTATTTTAGAATATCAATTGAGTTTTTTTTCTTGTTTACAATGCCGTTCGATTAACCGTCAGGTCTGAAAACATTTATTTATTATATATTTTTTTTATTTTATTATATACATGTATGCAAATATGTATTTACTGAGTCAATGAAAAAATTCCGCGGTTAATTAGCTGAAAGTGGGACACGCTGTATTTTAGAATATCAATTGAGTTTTTTTTCTTGTTTACAATGCCGTTCGATTTGCCGTCAGGTTTGAAAACATTTATTTATTATATATTTTTTTATTTGATTATATATATGTATGTAATTATGTATTTATTGTGTCAATGAAAAAATTCCGCGGTTAATTGGCTGAAAGTGGGATACGCTGTATTTTAGAATATCAATTGAGTTTTTTTTTTCTTGTTTACAATGCCGTTGGATTAACCGTCAGATCTGAAAACATTTATTTATTATATATTTTTTTTATTTTATTATATATATGTATGTAAATATGTATTTACTGTGTCAATGAGAAAATTCCGCGGTTAATTGGCTGAAAGTGGGATACGCTGTATTTTAGAATATCAATTGAGTTTTTTTTTCTTGTTTACAACGCCGTTCGATTTACCGTTAGCTCTGAAAACATTTATTTATTATATATTTTTTTAATTTTATTATATACATGTATGTAAATATGGATTTACTGAGTCAATGAAAAAATTCCGCGGTTAATTGGCTGAAAGTGGGACACGCTGTATTTTAGAATATCAATTGAGTTTTTTTTTCTTGTTTACAATGCCGTTCGATTTACCGTCAGATCTGAAAACATTTATTTATTATATATTTTTTTTATTTTATTATATATATGTATGTAAATATGTATTTACTGAGTCAATGAAAAAATTCCGCGGTTAATTGGCTGAAAGTGGGATAACGCTGTATTTTAGAATATCAATTTAATTTTTTTTTCTTGTTTACAATGCCGTTCGATTTACCATGAGGTCTGAAAACATTTATTTATTATATATTTTTTTATTTTATTATATATATGTATGTAAATATGTATTTACTGTGTCAATGAGAAAATTCCGCGGTTAATTGGCTGAAAGTGGGATAACGCTGTATTTTAGAATATCAATTGAGTTTTTTTTCTTGTTTACAATGCCGTTCGATTTACCGTCAGATCTGAAAACATTTATTTATTATATATTTTTTTTATTTTATTATATATATGTATGTAAATATGTATTTACTGAGTCAATGAAAAAATTCCGCGCTTAATTGGCTGAAAGTGGGATAACGCTGTATTTTAGAATATCAATTGAGTTTTTTTTTCTTCTTTACAATGCCGTTCGATTTACCATTAGGTCTGAAAACATATATTTATTACATATTTTTTTTATTTTATTATATATATGTATGTAAATATGTATTTACTGAGTCAATGAAAAAATTCCGCGGTTAATTGGCTGAAAGTGGGATACGCTGTATTTTAGAATATCAATTGAGTTTTTTTTCTTGTTTACAATGCCGTTCGATTAACCGTCAGGTCTGAAAACATTTATTTATTATATATTTTTTTATTTTATTATATATATGTATGTAAATATGTATTTACTGTGTCAATGAAAAAATTCCGCGGTTAATTGGCTGAAAGTGGGATAACGCTGTATTTTAGAATATCAATTGATTTTTTTTTCTTGTTTACAATGCCGTTCGATTTACCGTCAGGTCTGAAAACATTTATTTATTATATATTTTTTTTATTTTATTATATATATGTATGTAAATATGTATTTACTGAGACAATGAAAAAATACCGCGGTTAATTGGCTGAAAGTGGGATAACGCTGTATTTTAGAATATCAATTGTGTTTTTTTTCTGGTTTACAATGCCGTTCGATATACCATCAGATCTGAAAACATTTATTTATTATATATTTTTTTTATTTTATTATATATATGTATGTAAATATGTATTTACTGAGTCAATGAAAAAATTCCGCGCTTAATTGGTTGAAAGTGGGATAACGCTGTATTTTAGAATATCAATTGAGTTTTTTTCTTGAATACAATGCCGTTCGATTTACCGTCAGGTCTGAAAACATTTATTTATTATATATTTTTTTTATTTTATTATATATATGTATGTAAATATGTATTTACTGAGTCAATGAAAAAATTCCGCGGTTAATTGGCTGAAAGTGGGATACGCTGCATTTTAGAATATCAATTGAGTTTTTTTTCTTGTTTACAATGTCGTTCGATTTACCATCAGATCTGAAAACATTTATTTATTATATATTTTTTTTATTTTATTATATATATATATATATATATATATATATATATATGTAAATATGTATTTACTGAGTCAATGAAAAAATTCCGCGGTTAATTGGCTGAAAGTGGGATAACGCTGTATTTTAGATTACCAATTTTCTTGTTTACAGTGCCGTTCGATTTACCGTCAGGTCTGAAAACATTTATTTATTATATATTTTTTTATTTTATTATATACATGTATGTATATATGTATTTACTGTGTCAATGAGAAAATTCCGCTGTTAATTAGCTGAACGTAGCGAAACGCTATATTTTAGAATCTCAATTAATCATTTTTCTTGTTTACAATGCCGGTTGATATGCCGTCAGACCTGGAGAAATGTCGTTACGTCAGCGCGAAATTCCATTTACCGTCGAGTCGTTTATAGTTTTCTGCGAATATGCGAAGGAACGGTAAGCGTATAAGCGTAACTGTCGTGTAACCTGTACAAAGAAAAAGTGATGAGTCCTTTGCCAAGCTGTGAAATCAATTGAAGCGTAAATTATCTTTCACATACTTAAAATTTCGTAAAGAAAAAAAATCATGTTGGAAGCTGACATATTTTACACATTATAGGCAACCTTTTTTTCGTTAATGATGTGTAAGATTAGCCTCTGCGTACGAAGAGTCTTCATCTTATGCCAATTTAATTATTATGTTGTCCTCTGAAGAGGACTTAACTATAAATGTTGAAATGAAGAGAAAGAAATTACGTTAATCCAAAGCCGCTGAGAAGAAGGCATCTTTATATTCTTTCGTAATTTTCCATTAATCCTTTCTTACAAAGTAACAGCTGTCGCGTGAAAATTTATAGGGTATTGACATGAACAATAAACGCCCAAAATATATTGCGAATCCCGTTCATCACTCAACTCCCTACTTATCAAATGTGACATGGATTCGATCAAACTGTATGTCGACAGCTTGAGAATACTTAAACTAGATTTACGGTGAAATATGCAAGTAAAAGACGTACAGAATTAAAAACTTTGAATATTATATTTGGAAATAAATTTCGATATATATATGAATTTGGATATATGTCATATCAATCATTTAATAAAATTACGCAAAAGTTGTTAGAGAACGACTATATAATAAATCGATATTTTAACACTAAGTTTACAGAGAGATACGTAAGTATACTATGGGATCCAAAGAATTACGTGGGTACGCAAGATAGAACATTTGAAAATTAGAAGGCTAGGGAAGCATTCATATGACACCTTTAACACTTTGACTGCCATGGTGGTCATCGGTGACCGGCGCAAACAGTTTCACGAAAAATGAAAAAAACACCCAATCGGTAGCATTTATAATTTTGTAAAGGCAATTAATATTAAATAGTGTTTAAATTATTTGGTCTCCAATACCTTCGCATTATTTTCATTTTGGACAATTCAATCATATTCTGTAGTACTTCATCACGTTGCTGTTTTAATATAGTAAAGTACGCATGGCAGTCAACGTGTTAATCAAATTGAGCAATGATCGTTAGTAATTGAAAATGCAGTAAACAGATAATTTAACGGGTATATAACGGGATAATTAAACATAATAATGGGTAGTAATAATTATTTTATAAATGCAGTTATTGTTAGAATAGTGATGCGATTCATTGGTCTCCAATACTTACACATTATTTACATTTTGCATAATTTAGTCAAACGCTGTAGTATTTCATAGTATCGCCGTTCCAATACGGCAAAATACGCACGGAAATCAACGCGTTAACATTAGATTTACGGAGAGTTACATAGGTATACGATATTACTCGGAGAAATACATAGATATACGACATATAGGATTAAAATTGGAAAGCCGCGGCAAAAATTAATTTGGATGAATTCGTATCAGTCCTTTAACACTTTGATTGCAATGGTGGTCATCGGTGACCGGCGTAAAAGGTCACACGAAAAAGCAAAAAATACCCAATCGGTCGCATTTATAATTTTGCAAATGCAATTAATATTAGACAGCGATTCAATTCTTTGGTCTCCGATACCTTCGCATTATTTTCACTTTGCACAATTCAATCGTATTCTGTAGTACTTCATTCCGTTGCAGTTTTAATATAGTAAAATACGCATGGCAGTCAAAGTGTTAACGAATCCCACGAAACTCGCCAGGAAAATAATTGGAAGAATCCCTGTAATGTTGCTCCTGACATTTGACACCTGTCGTCTAATCGCGTGTACAATTAGATGCACTCAACGCCAGCGTTACACGTCGTTGAAACCGTTCATAATTGATATTTGTCGATCGGCTCAATTTTTCTTGACTCACCCGGCGAATCTCAATATGGAAATGCGGCGATCGATGTTTGCGACGCTGAAGTTTCTTCTTGAGTGTCGCCGAGCGGAGCTTAGTTTCGCTGTCGTAAGACAGCCTACTGTCTTACGGTTTTACTCTTTGACGACTGTCACGGGTTTAACTTTCTTTACCTAGTATATCGACCAACGCGACCCCAAGTGAAGATCGTTAATACACTCGACACCTTTGGCTACGTGTACAATCGAAGTTGCGTTTCAATCGAAGTTGCCTCTTTCTAGCATTTCTTTGTGCATGCGCGACATTAATACGTCGACTGCCACGTTGGCATGACAGTTGTATACTCTTATTGGGTTGCCGGTATGTTTTTTCGGTACGAGAAAAATGTATTGGGAACGTCTGTAATTAATGAACTTTGTAGTAATCTGTTGTAAATACTATTCTATGTATACTAATTCTAAGGTACTTAGAACTGTGGTGCAAATAGTAGTCGACTGCCACGTTGGCATAACAGTTGTACACTCTTATTGGGTTGCCGGTATGTTTTTGCAGTAAGAGAAAAATGTATTGGGAACGTCTGTAATTAATGAACTTTGTAGTAATCTGTTGTAAATACTATTCTATGTATACTAATTCTAAGGTACTTAGAACTGTGGTGCAAATAGTAGTCGACTGCCACGTTGGCATGACAGTTGTATACTCTTATTGGGTTGCCGGTATGTTTTTGCGGTAAGAGAAAAATGTATTGGGAACGTCTGTAATTAATGAACTTTGTAGTAATCTATTGTAAATACTATTCTATGTATACTAATTCTAAGGTACTTAGAACTGTGGTGCAAATAGTAGTCGACTGCCACGTTGGCATGACAGTTGTACACTCTTATTGAGTTGCCGGTATGTTTTTGCGGTAAGAGAAAAATGTATTGGGAACGTCTGTAATTAATGAACTTTGTAGTAATCTGTTGTAAATACTATTCGATGTATACTAATTCTAAGGTACTTAGAACTGTGGTGCAAATAGTAGTCGACTGCCACGTTGGCATG
Organism: Cryptocheilus praepositus; assembly: GCA_033815515.1. Lineage (NCBI taxonomy): Eukaryota > Metazoa > Arthropoda > Insecta > Hymenoptera > Pompilidae > Cryptocheilus > Cryptocheilus praepositus. The sequence goes on from JAWWQZ010000314.1 coordinate 1,197,534, forward strand.
ACAGTTGTACACTCTTATTGGGTTGCCGGTATGTTTTTGCGGTAAGAGAAAAATGTATTGGGAACGTCTGTAATTAATGAACTTTGTAGTAATCTGTTGTAAATACTATTCTATGTATACTAATTCTAAGGTACTTAGAACTGTGGTGCAAATAGTAGATTCACGGGACCCACCAATTTGGCGAGCAAAATCGTAAAAACTATTACTTTTGCTTTCTAGCAACTTTTGACTGTTATTAATTGAATAATACGAATATATCCACATTCGTTTCCACTTCAGACTTCTAATTTTAATTAACACTTTATAGTAATCTGTTGTAAATACTATTCTATGTATACTAATTCTAAGGTACTTGGAACTGTGGTGCAAATAGTAGATTCACGGGACCCGCCAATTTGGCGAGCAAAATCGTAAAAACTATTACTTTTGATTTCTAGCAACTTTTGACTGTTATTAATTGAATAATACGAATATATCCACATTCGTTTCCACTTCAGACTTCTAATTTTAATTAACACTTTGTAGTAATCTGTTGTAAATACTATTCTATGTATACTAATTCTAAGGTACTTAGAACTGTGGTGCAAATAGTAGATTCACGGGACCCGCCAATTTGATGAGCAAAATCGTAAAAACTACTACTTTTGCTTTCTAGCAACTTTTGACTGTTATTAATTGAATAATACGAATATATCCACATTCGTTTCCACTTCAGACTTCTAATTTTAATTAACACTTTGTAGTAATCTGTTGTAAATACTATTCTATGTATACTAATTCTAAGGTACTTGGAACTGTGGTGCAAATAGTAGATTCACGGGACCCGCCAATTTGGCGAGCAAAATCGTAAAAACTATTACTTTTGCTTTCTAGCAACATTTGACTGTTATTAATTGAATAATACGAATATATCCAATTCGTTTCCACTTCAGACTTCTAATTTTAATTAACACTTTGTAGTAATCTGTTGTAAATACTATTCTATGTATACTAATTCTAAGGTACTTAGAACTGTGATGCAAATAGTAGATTCACGGGACCCGCCAATTTGGCGAGCAAAATCGTAAAAACTATTACTTTTGCTTTCTAGCAACTTTTGACTGTTATTAATTGAATAATACGAATATATCCACATTCGTTTCCACTTCAAACTTCTAATTTTAATTAACACTTTGTAGTAATCTGTTGTAAATACTATTGTATGTATACTAATTCTAAGGTACTTAGAACTGTGGTGCAAATAGTAGATTCACGGGACCCGCCAATTTGGCGAGCAAAATCGTAAAAACTATTACTTTTGCTTTCTAGCAACGTTTGACTGTTATTAATTGAATAATACGAATATATCCACATTCGTTTCCACTTCAGACTTCTAATTTTAATTAACACTTTGTAGTAATCTGTTGTAAATACTATTCTATATATACTAATTCTAAGGTACTTAGAACTGTGGTGCAAATAGTAGATTCACGGAACCCGCCAATATGGCGAGCAAAATCGTAAAAACTATTACTTTTGCTTTCTAGCAACTTTTGACTGTTATTAATTGAATAATACGAATATATCCACATTCGTTTCCACTTCAGACTTCTAATTTTAATTAACACTTTGTAGTAATCTGTTGTAAATACTATTCTATGTATACTAATTCTAAGGTACTTAGAATTGTGGTGCAAATAGTAGATTCACGGGACCCGCCAATTTGGCGAGCAAAATCGTAAAAACTATTACTTTTGCTTTCTAGCAACTTTTGACTGTCATTAATTGAATAATACGAATATATCCACATTCGTTTCCACTTCAGACTTCTAATTTTAATTAACACGTTGGCTGCTGTGGGGGTCACCGATGACCGGCGCAAGCGATTTGACTGAAGATCGAAAATATTCGCAATGGGTAGTAATAATTATTTTATAAATGCAGTTATTGTTAGAATAGTGATGCGATTCTTTGGTCTCCAATACTTGCACATTATTTACATTTTTGCATAATTCAGTCAAACGCTGTAGTACTTCATAGCATCGCTGTTCTAATATAGTAAAATACGCTTGGCAGTCAACGTGTTAAGTATGTCATATACCTACATGTGTCTTCGCACCATATATACAATATGCGAGCAAGATTACAGAAACTATTACTATTTTTTGATCGGACAGTTATACCACATAGTTATTTTCCCGTATTTGAAAGAAAATATTTAAAAAAACACTTAACAAGAATAACATCAGCAAATTAAATTGACTATGGATAAGCACATAATCTTATATGATCAGATTTCTTATTATTTTGTCATTATACACTTGGTATAATGAAAATTTCCTTGTGGTACTTCGAGAGAACAACACATTAACGTAGATTCTCGTATCAGTTGGTTGAACGACAAGTGATTATGCATGCAGAATCATCTTCATTGAAACAACTGATCGTCGGACAACGTGTCATGTATTTGTACCACTTAAGAAGTTTTATTTACACGAAAGAACACAGTTGCGTGTCTGCCGCCTTTATCATTATCGCGCATTGCGTCATCTTATTTAATAACGTTATTATTAGAGCCTGTATAAACGCGTGAGCAATCAAATATTTTGCGCTCACGCTCGCGAAACAAAATTTATTCGAAGATATAATCGCGCGTATTGACGCTTATAGCGCGAGTATGTTTTGCGCGATAAGTTTGTTTAGACGACCGGTAATTGAAACAAATTGCACCGTACGCTGACGTAAAGGAACTTTACGGATAATGATGTCCACGGCGCGTAACAACTTTGTGCATTAACCCTTTGCACTCCGAATTTTATTGCAATTTCGTTACCAGCAGCTCCCAACGCTTTTAAGTGTTTTGTTTGAAATTTACTTTAACTAAAAAAATAAGGCAATTTAAATAAATAAAGGAAGAAACCAATTCACTTAAATACCAGTTTTATTTACACTATTGTCGTATTTTGAAATTTTCAAGCCTATGATAATTTTTTAAACAACTTCCAAGATGCAACCCTGCTTTTCTTTCGTACGTTTCGCAAAAATAGGTAGTTTCTCTTCTTCCTCCAGGTATTTTTCTATTTGGGCAAACTGCACAGTCTTTGTGTTTTCCTTCGGAATGTACCAAGATGAAATGAGGCTTTCCATCTAAGCGATCGTGTTTATCAAGTGTTCCAGGCCTCCCCAATTTCATATTTCGTGCACGACAATCACGAGTAAGCATTCACAAAAGCTTTTCGCGAAATTTTTTCTGGGCTATAGGTTTTGTTCCTTGGTTCTTTGTTTTTTTCTTTGTATAAAATATACGCATTTACTATGGAGATTTCTAATCCCGAAAATAAATGTTTCCTCCACCACTTGAGTGCTCGACGGAAAAAACAATAAGATGTCGCGTATTGGTGCGCCATATCGACACCACCCATATTTTTATTATAATCTATGATCACATTCGGTTTTTTTATTTCTCTTCGATTACCTGAATGTCTAACACTTCTAGTGACATTGCGAGAGCGTTGATAACGTATAATATGTGCGCGACATCTATTTATTTGGACATGAAAAAATGTCGAGTGGGACTCGACAAAGGAGCTCCTGAGATAAAAAGTGATGTCGAGTGACACTCGACATAGGAGTGCAAAGGGTTAATGAATTCGTTTAGAGTATTGCCAGATCAAACAGCACCTCGACATATTCATCCGTAGAAGCACACGTTTCGTCCAGAAACTTCGACGGATCTTCTCGCCGACGCAATAAGTCTAATTCCTTCATAATTCCTCCCTAATTCATTCATTCCTTGTGTCCTTCTCGTAAACTTTCATTCTTAGCTTAACATCCGATCGTTCGTCTTGCCGCGTGATTTACAAGACACCGCGTATAATAAACACGATCCGAACGCTAATCTTCCTCGTGTCCACTTTAACGAGCGACGCACTTCCAAGCTGATGGATTTAAATGATGATATTTAAATGGATACTTGCACGGGTAATATGAAAGCGGCATTATCGCTAATAGTATTCGTACTCGCAGGTGCACCTTGCGCGTCGGTAGATTTGTTCAAAATGTAGATAATATGATGGTACCGCGGGCGAGTGCATACTGAAATACCGCTATGATGTTTATCTGTTTACATTGCGTTGCTGGCCATCACCTGGTCGAATTCGAGTGCGAGCGGCGTTTTTAGATTGCTGAGAACTTTCGGATAATACGCGTGTCGAATCAGATGTTAATTGATAGACGCGGAATACGGTTTCGAATTCTGAATTATGCATTTTCAGGAAAACACTGTTAAGTAATGAATCTGCGATTGAACCTGATGTCGACAGTTTTATTGACGTGAGAAGGGATGTTCTGGAAAAATTGTAAGACTGAAGTTATTCTCGACGGCATATTGTTTTCTGAGCAACTGCGCGTTGATATATATAATAAATCAAATTATTAAAATATATAAAGCCATCTTTGATTGAAAATGCTGACTATGGAACAACTCTATTATGTGCGATGTCCGAATTGCGGACATGGAAGAGTGACTGACATAATTACTATCCGTAAGCGTGAATCTTTCCAATATACATCTTTTTTAAAGGAACAAATTTAAACGATGTCATTATTTTCTCTTAATAAAGACGTGTGAAGTAAAATTAGCTTGAAATTCACCACATCATCCAACCTAACGACTTAACAAAAGTTTTTTATCATAAGATACATTACAGATTTTCCACGTTTTTCTATTATTGAAATTTTCGGACAAACTGTACAATGTTTCCAACTAACTATAAAAGAATTTTTACATTCCTTAACCATTTAGCTACTTAACTAGATTAAAATAAGCTCGACATTGACCACATCGTCTAACATTACGACTGAACATCAACTACATCGTAGCGCCGCTCGAAATAACGGTGCTCCCTCGCCAAGCCGTATCAGTCGACAAACGGTTGGCAAATTAGTCATTCGGCGTGCGCAAACGAATTAGACTTAAGCAGAACGAAAACGTCGCCATAAGGAAGGCATTAAATCGGAGAAGAGCTCGGCGCGCGTAACTTTCAATCGTTCGCGCCGCCAACTTCTAATCATCGCGCGGAATAATCCAGTAACGAGGAAATTACCCTTCGGAACGTTTAGAGCGAGCAAGTAACCATGCGACCAAAGGCGTATATCAGCACTGCTCAATTCCAGCATCCCCAATTTTTCTCCATATGTAAATGGTCATTTATTTCTTTTTACTTCTAATGTTTCATTTTAGGATAAACAATTTTTCTCGATATATAAAGGGTCATTTATTTATTTTTGCTTCTAATATTCAATTTTAGCATCGATATATCAGTCATTTATTTATTTTTACCGTTTCATTTTAACATAAATAATTTTTCTCGATATATAAAGTCATTTATTTATTTTTCTTTTAATATTCAATTTTAGCAATTCAAAATTCTTTTGTATGACTACGTTAGTGCTCAGTCTTTCTCGATATATACAGGGTCATTTATTTATTTTTACTTCTAATGTTTCATTTTAACAGAAACAATTTTTCTCGGTATATAAAGGGTCATTTATTTATTTTTGCTTTTAATATTCAATTTTAGCATCAATCGGTACCGATCAAAATTCTCTTGCAATTTCTATGGCTACGTCAGTACTCAATCTTTCTCGGTGTATATATAATCATTTATTTCTTTTTACTTCAAATGTTTTATTTTAACATAAACAATTTTTCTCGATATATAAAGAATCATTTATTTATTTTTGCTTTTAATATTCAATTTTAGGATCAATCAGTACCGATCAAAATTCTCTTGCAATTCGTATGACTACGTCAGTGCTCAGTCTTTCTCGATATATACATGGTCATTTATTTATTTTTGCTTCTAATGTTTCATTTTAACATAAACAATTTTTCTCGATATATAAAGGGTCATTAATTTATTTTTGCTTTTAATATTCAATTTTAGCATCAAGCAGTACCGATCAAAATTCTTTTGCAATTCGTATGACTACATTAGTGCTCAGTCTTTCTCGATATATACATGGTCATTTATTTATTTTTACTTCCAATGTTTCATTTTAACATAAACAATTTTTCTCGATATATACAGGGTCATTTATTTATTTTTGCTTTTAAAATTCAATTTTTGCATCAAGCAGTACCGATCAAAATTCTTTTGCAATTCGTATGACTACATTAGTGCTCAGTCTTTCTCGATATATACATGGTCATTTATTTATTTTTGCTTCTAATGTTTCATTTTAACATAAACAATTTTTCTCGGTATATAAAGAGTTATTTATTCATTTTTGCTTTTAATATTTAATTTTAGCATCAATCGGTACCGATCAAAATTCTCTTGCAATTCGTATGACTACGTCAGTGCTCAATCTTTCTCAATATATACACGGTCATTTATTTATTTTTGCTTCTAATGTTTCATTTTAACATAAACAATTTTTCTCGATATATAAAGGGTCATTTATTTATTTTTGCTTTTAATATTCAATTTTAGCATCAATCAGTACCGATCAAAATTCTCTTGCAATTTGTATGACTACGTCAGTGCTCATTCTTTCTCGATATATACATGGTCATTTATTTATTTTTACTTCTAATGTTTCATTTTAACATAAACAATTTTTCTCGATATATAAAGGGTCATTTATTTATTTTTGCTTTTAATATTCAATTTTAGCATCAATCGGTACCGATCAAAAGTCTCTTGCAATTCGAATGACTACGTCAGTGCTCAATCTTTCTCGAGATATACATGGTCATTTATTTATTTTTACTTCTAATGTTTCATTTTAACATAAACAATTTTTCTTGATATATAAAGGGTAATTTATTTATTTTTGCTTTTAATATTCAATTTTAGCATCAATCGGTACCGATCAAAATTCTCTTGCAATTCGTGTGACTACGTCAGTGCTCAATCTTTCTCGAGATATACATGGTCATTTATTTCTTTTTACTTCTAATGTTTCACTTTAACATAAACAATTTTTCTCGGTATATAAAGAGTTATTTATTCATTTTTGCTTTTAATATTTAATTTTAGCATCAATCGGTACCGATCAAAATTCTCTTGCAATTCGTATGACTACGTCAGTGCTCAATCTTTCTCGATATATACATGGTCATTTATTTATTTTTACTTCTAATGCGCCATTTTAACATAAACAATTTTTCTCGATATATAAAAGGTCATTTATTTATTTTTGCTTTTAATATTCAATTTTAGCATCAATCAGTATTGATAAAAACTCTCTTGCAATTCGTATGACTGCGTCAGTGCTCAATCTTTCTCAATATATACACGGTCATTTATTTATTTTTACTTGTAATGTCTCATTTTTCGCGTCAACTAATATCGATAAAAATTCTCTTGCAATTCGTATACCTACGTCAATGCCTGAGCGCCGCGTTCCAACATTAGCAGAGAATAAAAATACTTCTGAGGCGCACTATGAATCAGTATAGATTAAACGTACTCGCGATGATTTGAACGAAGAAAAAATTCAACAGCGGTCACGCGAACGTTAAGGAAAATGTTACTGACCTTTTCGCTCGAAGCGAAGCAAGGAAGCCGATTAAATTTTTAAGTAATTCCGCGTTGTATCAAACTGCACAATTATATTGATAACAAGCAATATTTTTCCTCTTTCATCTTTTTTTACTTCTTACTATAATTTTGAGATTTTACCTAGATTACGAATACGCTGCGCTTACAGTGCGTGTGTATATTTGAAAACCTGCAACCACCACTGCATGCGACCCCACGATTTCTTGCTTTGCGCACGTAACCCTCCGTAATTGTTCTAATCCGCGACCAAGAGGCTATGCCCATTGTGCTACGCGTAAGGAAGCTTGTCTCGACTCGGGAACGTCGCTCGCCGAAGAGTGCGAGGCAAAAATGGGAATAACGACTGCGGCCGAACGAATTTTTACGAAGCGCTCGCCGTTTATGGCAACACGTAACGCTGTATGAATATTCTAATCTGAGCAGTAAAAGTTTTAGCGTTTGCTTCGGTGTATCGCGGGGACGTTGGACACGTATCGCGGCGAGTGGTGGAGGAACGTGCGGCAAATTGATTGTCGTAAAAGGAGGGTGTTGGCAGTCGGCGGGTCGGATTGCTGCGAATTATGAAATGCGCGTATTTCGGAGAGCGTTGATGAAGGAGAGAATTGGAAAATTGGTGGAAAAGAGTGGAGGTGAAGAGTGCTGGTGGTGGGATGGTTGGCGTGCGGAGTTGATAAGATTAACAATTCAGCGTTTTTAGGGATCCCACGGCAATCTAGAAATTTCGCAGGAACGTTGGAAGATTGGAAAAATTGATAATATCTTTACTGTTGCTTCAGCTGTATTGGAAAGTATTAAAATCATTTTAATTATTGAATTAACTAATTGAAATAATTAGAAATAGTTTAAGTAATTTAAAAACCGTTTGTTAAAGTATTTGAAATTATACGGCTTTTTTATGGTTAAAATGTGGAACTTTTATTTGTTATGCTTCTTATATGTATGATTCTTACTCGCAAAATGAGAATCTGCCACATTTGGTATCTGCATTTAACAATTCACGCTTTGTAGAAGCAGTATTACCCGACCGAACACCATTCACACGCAATTAAATGATGGTGTGTTTGATAATAAGTAGAACGCATTAAAATGGTAACGAAACATCTTCTATTTTAAATGCTTAAAAGCCGGATATATAAACCTTATGCGTCGCGGCCGAAAACTCAAATCGCACGTTGCCTTGCGGGTCATTTTATTTGCTCACTCTTAAGAATCCCCCGGTATTTCAATAGTCTGTATTATTCTTTGTCTCACATGCGGCGGGGTAACTGTGGATCCTCTACGATTACAACATATCTAAGGAGATAATGATCGTTAACGATGGATCCGGAAACAACGCGTTCCCGACTAATCTATTTACTAACGCGACCCCTCAGAAATTACAAAGACTGACTCCTACACCTCACCCCTAAACTAATCGACTACCGCGATATCTCCAACCGCAACGCACTTTGATCATATACGTATTATTTCCTGCCTCCTCCGTGCACATTAAACTGCCACGGACAGCTTTGTCGATACACCCTCAAAAAACGTGAATTTACCGTCAAACCCACCTCTTCGCAACTCTTCACCCAACTCACATCTCCGCACGTAGCCAAGCTCTATCATTCGCTCGCCCAACCAGTCCTGCATGCCTAATGCATTCAGCGACCATTAACGGCTAAAAATGCTGCAAAAAAGATAGCGACAAGTAACGAACCTTGATGAAGCAGTCGTTGAACGACAGGTTATGCCTGAGCGAGTTCTGCCAGCGCTTCGTGTCCTTTCTGTAATACGGGAACCTGTCGAGGATGAACTTGTAGATGCCGGCGAGTGGGAGCATCTTGTCCCGCGACGACCATATCGCCATCGCCGTCAGCGAAATGTAGGAGAACGGCGGCTTCTGGTCCCCATAAGTGTCGCGCGACGGCCGCGGCATTATTGACCGCCGCCGTTTTCGTCAGTCAATTATGATCCTTCAGCGATTCCCTCTTCTCGTCCAGCGTGGATCCGTGGAAACGCGCTCGTCGACTCAAAACGTCACCTCTCCAAGTCGCTGATTCATGGCGACTAGCAATGGCAACTTCTGGCTGGTCGCTACTTTCGAGAAGCTGGGGTCCTTTAATGTAATTGGCAGAAGGCGAATTGCTATGAACTTCTGCTAGTCGGGAGATGGTATTTAAACTGCGCCGATAGGATTGACTGTGTTTTATCGGAACACTGATTGTGGTGATTTTGATGTTTTCGACTGAGATCCTTCAATGTAATTGGCACAAGGCGGATTGCTATAAGCTTCTGCTAGTCGGGAGACGGTAGTTAATCTGCACCGGTACGGTTGACTGTGTTTTATGAGAACACCGATTAGTAGTAGCTGTAGTGACTGCAATGGTGATTTTGATGTTTTCGACCGGGATCCTAGATGTTGAGCGCTGAGTACTCAGTGCAGTCTGTGACTTGAGTGTTTTTTTTCCAAGACAGCGGTTTACTGGTTAGAGTCGCTGCAATAGTAATTTTGTTTTCGACTGTGCTCCCAGACGTTTAGTTGATGCAAAGTCTGTCACTGACAAATACGTGATTATTAAATAACGCGTTGTCAGTTTCCTTAATTAGCAGTTTATGTGATTTTTGGCAATGTGGCCAAAAGAGAAGTCACGCAATATTTGCACCAATTCAAGACGCAAACTGAAATCGGCTGATCACACTTTCAACTTCCAAAGGCTGGCACGCGGGAGATAAATAATTGGCCTGCTGCTAAGATCAGCGCGGACGCGGTTTAAAAGCAATAATTCACGGTAGCTATAAATCGCTTCACGTGCACTTGCGTTTTATTTTCCGTTCTTATCGATCCGGATGATCAAGCTCTTGTCCACTTTAGATTGTATTATGCAATTTGGCGCAATCCGCTCGAGAACCTTTCGTGCATTCCTGTGTCACTATATCGCGATCGGGAACAGATGAGTCCGCGAGATCCGTAGCGATATTGCATCAATTAGTTCTTTTGTTTTCTTTCACGCGAACATTACGCCGGCGAGAAATAATATTATGTCTGCCGATTGGAACTGTTTGCGTTAGGCAGATATTGTGTCGATTATTTTTACCGTATCAATGGATTGGTGGTTTCCTCCAGCATTTTTTTAATTCGCGTCTGTCGAAATAAGCGGTACATTTAGACCGATGGCAATCTTTGCGATCACGCCTTCACCTTTTCCCAAAGCGTTCCTGTGTTTTGTTTGCGTCTCTTCTGGAACAGGCGATTTACAGCGAAATTCGCTTGATTCGCTTGATCATAGCCGCGGGGTATCCGTCGGATCACGAACGAAGCGCTATTACTTTTTACTCCTCAATCCTTTCGTTCACAGGATAAATCTACCAAACCCCTCAACCTTTACTTCATCTATGCAACAAACAATCGAATCGCATCAATAAACGCTCTCATCGACGTTTTCTCGCTCTACTGCCACTAAGTACACGTGTTACACATTCACTTAACGTTCTCACTGTACATAGTCCAAACTCTACCAGTATCCCTTCACACTAAAACATCAGTCCTTCCGTAATTCTCAAAAGTTTGTCTTTCGTCAACTTTCCCCAGTCTCCTCGGGTTCTCTTCACCCCCTATTTGAGGTGACAATTTTCCGCACTATCCACTGAATCCTCCTTGACGCAGTTTCATCGGATCCCAACTTTTCCGAGCTTCCTCACTTCTGATGAACCATTCCACAGGTTGCCACGCTCTGACCGTCGCTGACTATCCACCCAACAGTGACCATCGGCTCGAACCGTCAGCTTCCACCCTTCAACCGCCTCTCCCCAACAGTTCACAACCCTTCACTCTCCACTCTCGCAGTCCACCCTCAGTCTCTCGCACCCGCACATTTCCAACGTCGCCGTCTTAGGTGCAGAGGAGCAAGCAGCAGCAGACGACGCGGCTCAGTTCCTATATCGTTCCTCGAACTAGCAACGAAGACAGCGAGGGAAGCTGAGCTCCCGCGATCATGTCTCCACGGATACTGCGCCCGTGCCATACCCACACCCCCGCAAACGGGCTCCCCCTACCCGAGGCTCCTCAGTCCTCCATCAGGATTGGTCCCCCATGACCTCTGGCCACCTCGCTTGGGTGTTCACCGACGATAGGACAACCCCCGACCAATCCTGCGGCCAGCTGGTCACGTGGCCCGTCGCAAGGTGCGTCGCGAGGTGAACGGCTGGAAGGTGAACGGTCGGGGCAGAACGCTGGGCACCTTCCAGTCTGGAGTCGTGGGAGGAGTCACGTGATCCTCCGAACCGCCCAGTCGCGGCGAACGTCGAGGGACGAGGTTTTTAACGAGTTCCCGGCAGCCGTGGGTCAGGAACGTAATGGAGGGGTGTGCCGAGAAGCGGCGAAGGCCAATCGCCTGGCGCCAGGGACCTCTTGCACACGGTAGACGCCTATCTGCGGGAGTCCCGCTCGACTCGGTGGGGCTGCCTGTAGGATCCTGCCTGCGGTGGGGTGGACCTCGTTTACCCTGGCGCGGAGGTTGGGAGGGCTCAGAGTGGGGGAGAACGGTAACGTTAGTAAACGTCGTGTAAACGTTGACAGGAGGGACAATGAAGCGCAGTCAGCAGAACGGGTGGATAGATTGTGAGTAACGCGATGCGCCCTCGTTGCGAGAGGGATGGCATGAATTCTTACCACTACCATCGACTGCCACTACCACTGGCACTACTACTGCCTCTACTACTGCCACTACTACTGGCACTACTACTGCCACTGCTGCTGCTGCTGCTGCGATTACCCGAGCGCGCGTATGTCTGACTACCGACGCGGGATCCTCCACTCGCTGCGTATATGGCTCGTATATGAATCGTATATGGCTCGCCGCCGCGCGGCATGGCGGATTTAAGACTCGCTGTTTGCGCTTGTTTGCCTCTTACGGAAATCGATTACGGGACGGCTTCTTGTTTTCCAGCCGCGCGTTTTTCCGCGGTGGCCGCTTACTAGCGGTCGTTTCGCGATTTTCGACTTTTCGTAACAGCGGCGCTTGTACGCCGGCTGATCTGCGGCCCCGCAGCTTTGTGGTCTGTGCTTTTTTCGTAGAGAGACGATGTGGTGTCGGTGTTTTGAGAGTTGCAATTGTTATTCTGATTACTTCTTCATTTTCGGGGATCCGGTCGCATGTATACGTCAAGCTGTGTTCAGAAGCGGCAACCATATGGAAGCCAAACGTTTTCGTATCTATCGAAAATATCAATGATCCATGCGAACATATTTAGCTTATTCTACGTTCAACGTTTTCGCGGTCAAAATTATAAAAATAGTACGCTTCTAAATGGGCACCGCGTCTAAACTCAGCTTGATGCCGACTTGTTGCCGAACTAAACAGTTTCAGAGGTGCCCTTAGCTTTAACGATCCAGACTGGCACGTCTGCATGAAGCTGAGTTTAGAAGATCTCAGCGCACCAAAAATCCGTGGGAACATTTTATCTTATTCTACGTTTAACGCTTTCGCGGTCAGAATTATGTAAATAGTTGGCTCCCGAATGGTTGCCGCGTCTAAACTCAGCTTGAAGCTGACTTGTTGCCGAATTAAACAGTTTCAGAGGGTCCCTTTAACGATAGTCTGCATGAAGTGAGTTTAGATGCATCAAAAAGAACATTTTATCTTACTGTTTAACGCTTTCGCGGTCAGAATTATGTAAATAGTTGGCTCCCGAATGGTTGCCGCGTCTAAACTCAGCTTGAAGCTGACTTACTGCCAAATTAAATAGTTTCAAGGGTCCCCATAGCCGTGTAGATGCAGACAGGTTTAGAACCCAGCCATTTTCATAATTCTAGCTGCGAAAGTCTTAAATGTAAAATTTCGGAATTCATGGCAACCGTTCTTTAATTGCTAATTCTTTACACACGTAGTAATAATTGCTAATACTTTTGATACGTATCATTTCCTGCAACATTACACTTTATCATGCGCATAATTTGCTTTACAAGAGCACATTTCCAGCAACAAAATTTGTTTCATGAAAGCACATTTCCAGCAACGAAGTGACAGTTACATACATAAAATCCTCAAAAATATAACAGTACGGTAACGCAAACATTTCCGGCAAGATTTCATTTTACCATCCGCATGACACAAAATAAATCTTAATACCAAAATTTGCTTTATATAATATATATTTATATAATTTGTAATAATTATAAATATATAATATTTATATATTATTTTATATAATTATAAATATATAATATTTATGTATTTATATAATTTGCTTTACGAGAGCACATTTCCAGCAACAAAATTTGTTTCATGAAAGCACATTTCCAGCAACGAAGTGACAGTTACATACATGAAATCCTCAAAAATATAACAGTACGGTAACGCAAACATTTCCGGCAAGATTTCATTTTACCATCCGCATGACACAAAATAAATCTTAACACCAAAATTTGCTTTATATAAGCACATTTCCAGCGACAAAGTGACAGCCGCATGCATAAAATCTGCAGAATTTCTTACGGTTCTGTCGGTTAGTCCTTTTTTCACGTGCATACATAAAAGCGTTTGAGCTGATCGCGTGACACTGGCAACATTGGGCTCATTGGACATATTGCAGGGTAAAAGAACTTCACAGCGACACATTCTCGGATACAAATAAAGGGTAGCGCGATCACGAAAACGAAAAGGTGCAAAGAGTGCCGTCGGACGTAAACATATACATGCCACGTTACCGTCTTTTGAATATACCATCAATAGCTCAGCGTCTTAAAATATCGCAAAGCATACATTATGTAAATGTAAGTACGGGCGTACGTACTTTCATGACATAATGTGCAGTGTACGGCATGCCGGGGAATATAAAGTTGTCATGTCAATCTTTTATGTGAAGGGCGACACAATTCGTAAATGTGTTATTCAGGTTTTTCAATTACAAGTAAAAAGTGATACCGTTTTAACCGTGTAGTAAGTATGATCACTCTTCTTTAATGTTATTAGTGAAGGCGACTACATAAAGAATGATAAAAGTCTGAAAAAATTGCGATCTCGATGCGTCTCAAAGGAGATGAATGTAAATTTATTACTACGTTTTTGGTCATGAAGATACCAAATTAATAAATTGACATGGCATTAATGGATTCTGAAGGATGTAATTTTGTTACTACGCTTTGACTCATAAAAGTACCCGATTTATAAAGTGACGTAACATTATTGGATTCTGAAGAATGTCATTATGTCACTACGCTTTAACACATAAAAACGTGACATTAATTAATTAAATTTGTAGTACAGGTTCTGACGTAAATAAGAATACGATGTGCGATAGACAATATGATTCGAATATTTCGTAGGCGATAATTCATTGCAATGTAAAAATAAGCAAATCCCCATTACACTCACTAACGTCTATAAGACCCCTATAATGCTTTAATGCTAAACTATAATGCCTATAAACTATAACCCATTCCTCTATGTTATCTTATGCGCCATAAATACCCCTAATGAACATTGTTAATAACGTCTAAACAAAGACTCATTAAAAAAGCTAATTTCTACGGAATAATATTCTGACAAAATATATATAAATAAATAGAACTTACCCCTTTACAGTACTATGGAAATTCGTTTACGACGTGGGATTTCCTTCCAGTCGTAGGAATCAGTTGGAATATAGCAGTAAAAATAATTCCAACCGCAAAGGATTACAAGGATCACATCTGAATGGTTATAGGATTTGGCGTTGTTGACCGAAAACAAAACACAACATGAACACAAGGTGATTAGGATTAGGAAAAATCATAGAAATGTCAGAACACGTAGAAACTGAAAATTTACCAAAGGAAAACTTATGTGAAAGAATTTCTTGGTTCTTCACTTGGTTCGGAATCATTTCGAACATCGCGAGCTTCGTTCTGCTCTTTTATGGTCTCTTCCGCTTACTTAAAAACAAAAAGCAGGAATAAATGCTTGTCATATAGCCACGGTTTTTTATTTGTCAAAATACGTTGCACATGACACATTACAAAAATAATATTATCCTGTGAGCTGAAGTAGGTAAGAAAGACAATGTGATCCACAGTGAAGGTACCAATGTAATCTGTATTTTGTTGCAGAATTATGCGCTGTGAGAAGAATTACAATCGTGTGTAGTTTAACGGGTACCGGAATTAGTGTACTATGCACCCTAGAGGAATATACATTTTAGTCCATGTCCAGCCGCGACGGTCTAAGACCTAAACGGTCAATTATGTACTGTGGCATACAGTACGTCGGGTTTATCTGTTTCAGCCCGAAGTCTGTATCCAATAGCGAGAGAGCGGTGAGACCGAACAAAGTGTGGAATGGATCAGCCACGTCTCCTGGACGATCACTGAAACCACCGGATTCGACGTCCTGACACGTCAAAATGAAGTCAATCTGCAATTTACGTCAATGCGAAAACTAGTCAAACACCTATCTACCTAGATAGCACATAAAACTCTAAGTTCTAATGATAACGTACATGTACACATTTAACCCTTAACGGACGAGAGGCGACTCTCAGTCGCCACGGTGTTCCGCGCGGCAGGACGAGTGGCGAGTGAGAGGCGACACTCGGTGTATATATTAGATTTTGTTATCTCCAAACAACAGGGTCGCACTATTGGTTCTGGGAAAGGTTCCTTAGCTATCGATGGTCTCTTATACAATGTATGAAATGACATACTATAACAGAGATAAGATATTGAAACATTCTTTAACCCTTTGCACTCCTATGTCGAGTGTGACTCGACATCAGTTTTTATGGCAGGAGCTCCTTTGTCGAGCTCCACTCGACATTTTTTCATGTCTAAATAAATGTGCCCATAATTATGAAAGTGGTCTAAGTCAAAATTTAAAAAAAATGAGTTTATCAGTTATTTCATACCACATTATTTTTAACTAAATTTATTCAATGTAATTTTTACGAAATTGTCAAAAATGAACCATTAGATAGTGGTTGTAATTTCAACATTATATGGAATTCATTTAGTTTTAATTATGAAAGTGGTCTAAGTCAAAAATTTAAATAAATTATATAAACAACTTGAAAATGGCACGCGGCCTTCTTTGACGCGTTTCTGAACTACATAATAAAATAAATGACAATCAAATTTTAATAATAACGACAACTTCATTACTAGAAGAATCAATAACAAGAAGAGTAAAAAATACCGCGGGTGAATCTGTCTCTTGGCTACAAATTCAATGGATGAGATTCTTGAAAAATGAACCTTATAAAATGTTCTATAAAACATCTTTAGATGATTCTAAATTTCACGTTTTGGATCTTTCACCTAAAAAAGGAAGACCAAAAATATACGGAAATATTAAATTACTTCCATTATACACCACCATTAGACCAGTATCGGAAGAAAAACATAAAGATATTATGAGTTTACTACCGTACATCCCTCCAGTTTTTCAGGAACATTTTAAGAATCTTAAATACTCGAAATAATGATAAAAATGGATTACTGTTTAAAAATAATTAATAAATGTAATAAATGTTCACGAATTATTTCAATCAAATTATTGTTTCAAATAAAACTCAAAGTTCTTTATTGCTTTAAGTCATTTATAGGACATTCAGTTAATTTTGAAAATGGTCTAAGTCAATTCAATCTTTAAAAATAATATTATCGTATAAAATTCACACAAAATTTCATATTCATAGTAAATTTCCATTAATTAAGACTAATAAAATTATAAATTAAAATGTTGCATAATGTAAAAATATTTTTTAATTTATTCAAATGCAATTCATTAAATATCTCGAAACAAGAAATATATGACTTAGACCACTTTCATAATTATGGGCACAAATAGATATCGTGCACACGTTATCGACGCTCTCGCAATGTCACTAGAAGGGTTAGACATTCAGGTAATCGAAGAGAAATAAAAGAACTGGATGTGATCACAGATTATAATAAAAATATAGATGGTGTCGATATGGCGAACCAATACGCGACATCTTACTGTTTTTTACGTCGAGCACTCAAGTGGTGGAGGGAATATTTCTTTTGGGGATTAGAAATCTCCATGGTAAATGCGTATATTTTATACAAAGAAAAAACAAAAAACCAAGGAACAGAACCTATAGCCCACAAAAAATTTCGCGAAAAGATTTTGTCAATGCTAATTCGTGATTGTCGTCATCCAAATATGAAATTGGGGAGGCCTGGAACTAATGATAAACACGATCGCTTAGATGGAAAGCCTCATTTAATCTTCCTACATCCTGAAGGAAAACACAAAGACTGTGCAGTTTACTCAAATAGAAAAACATCTGGAGGAAAAAGAGAAACCACCTATTTTTGTGAAACGTGTGAAAGAAAATCAGGGTTACATCTTGCAAGTTCTTTCAAAAGATATCATACCCTTGAAAATTTCAATATACGACAATACTGTAAATAAAATTGGTATTTAAGTGAATTTAGTTAAAGTAAATTTCAAATAAAACACTTAAAAGCGTTGGGAGCTGCTGGTAACGAAATTGAAATAAAATTCGGAGTGCAAAGGGTTAATGAGTGTAACTCTGACAGTGGTTCCGATATCAGTTGAGACTTGACAAGCGTGGCAAAAGCATCAGAAGAATTTGTTGTAAAGTTTGTAGTAAAGATTGTAAAGTTTGTTCTACCCGAAACAAGCCAGGTGGAAGACATGAAACCTCATATTGTTGTGATAGATGTCCAGAAAAGCCACGGATGCATCTTGGTCAATGCTTCCGTAAAGTATCACACACAGCGAAAGTACAGAAAATAATTGTAGGATGTGTAATTTTGTATGAACGAGCAATGAGAAAGTGTGTGCGTATGAGAGAGAGAAAGCGAGAGTGAGAGAGTGAGAAAGAATGCATGTGTCTATATTTGTTATTAGGAAAGTCCTCGAAAGAATTTACTATCATGTAAAACAAACAGTATAAAAGTGTTGAGCGCGATATTAAAATAAGTGAGTCTTTGCGAATCTTTCAAGAGTAACAATGTGTGCGTCTTAGCGAATTTTCAGAGAATATCAGCGAATGTGTTTAGCGAGTTTTGAGCGAACCTTTGTCAGCGTTTAATGCAGAGTGCAGTGCAAGTAATATTATAACCATTACTTTTGTGATTAAAACCGTTTAATATATCATTCCAATCAAAAATCCTACATAATTTTTGTAAAAATAAAGTTTTAAAGGTGTAAATATAGATAAACAATCGAAATATAACGTTTTTATGAGATAATTTATATGTAAGATCATTTTATTATATTATGTAAGTCACTCAACGCATTCGCAGAAATCGCTTCGTCCTACTACCTCACCCGGTCGAAAAACTCGTCGTCCGTTAAGGGTTAAGATAATTTATATCATTTTAATTTGATATGCGACATAGTACCCAACTATTGCATAAAATTGTCATAGATAATATTAGGTTTCTACTGACCAGACGCTTCTTATCTATCCAATGTCGGCGCCCCAAAATAGTAAGCGCAGACAGAACCCACCAAGAATAGCAGACGTCCGGTAATTTTTCAGGCCTACCGTTCAGTCCTCCCGATGGCAACTGTCTTTCGCATAACCACCATCCAAGACGATCCGCATCTAATAGATGCAGATGTCCTAGAAAAACAGCATCAGAAATTAGTCGTCTACGTCACCCTTAGTTCAGTTCATCTACTTCACTCGTTTATCTTGTACATATTACCTGTTATAGATAACAAACCGACACAGCAATAGATCAAACCTGCATGACTTTCCGACCCAGGTTTTGAACCAAAGCCGCCATCAAAATTCATGCACTTTACAACAAACTCCACAGCCTTTTCTACGTCTATTGCATCTAAACGGTTCTAGAATGCAGAAATGTACATTGTTTCAAAATGTACCTTTCAACCGTTGCTCTTACGAATAAATTGAATGAGATATCTCCTACTTACTAACAATGACAAAGTAGCCACTGCGCAAAATGAAAATCTTGTATCTATTTCCCCCCAAATGTCTCCTGTAAAACTACCGTCAGGCTGTTGCCTCTCTTTCACGTACTTAACCACTTTGTCTATGTCAATTATATCTAAGGCATCGTACATGCATAATATTTGAACCGCGCTAAGTGTATAAAGTAAATGAGGATCATGCTGTAAACTGGCACTGATGCCACCGCTATCGCTCTGGCACCGGGCAATGAATTCTAGGACTTCCTCTTTGTTAGTACGATCTAGCTTTCCCATTAAATCCAGTGCAGTAAGGCCCCAATACATTCCTGACATGCGCATGTGCTCTGTCATACAATACGTCTGAAAATGTAATTATACACAAGCGTTAACAATGTCCCGCTAATGAAAACTGTACTAAGATCTCTAAACTAGCGTCTAAAAACAATTCCTTACATATTCATCCTTATCCGACCCATAAGAAATAAGGTAATCGGCATGCTTCTCCAATAGTAAATCTGGAATGGAACTTGGTAGTTTGATATCATGTGTTACCATTGGCTGCAAAAATTGACGAATTAATAATCTAGCGAAAAAGAACCACAAATAATCGCACTGACACTTACCATTTTGAATTTATCATAATATTCGTCTATTGAGTGTCAACCTATGACGAGCTTATATGTCACTGACAGTAGAAAATCTATGGAAATGCTTAACAATTAATAATTCCTAGGAGTGGTCGCACAAACGGCAATTATATTCTCGCCTGCGTAAAACTGCTCGCCGTACTTTGCGGCATCGTAACTGATTATAACCTTAAACGATTGCGGATCAACAGTGGACCGTACGATAATGCGGTCTCATTTTAACACACGACGTACAGTATATGATTGGCGCAAAAACAGGAAGGACAGAGAGAGAAAGTAAGAAGAGATATATGTACACGTAGAATTTCTTAGTGCACGCTTGTCCTTGCTGCAGACACGACAACGATTCACATTGGTCAGCTGATAGCCGGAATCAGTTTTGCCAGGAATGTTCAATTCGTCATTTCGCCAATCTCGCAAAAGTCTCTTTACGCATCACTCAAATTTTTCCATCTTCTCATTACAGCATTTTAATAATACTCAACAATCCCCTATATTATACGAATATACGTATCAATAAATACATAATTGTTGGAGCAAGAATTCATTTTCTAGGGATAACAAGGCTATGCACATTACGCATCATTTGTGCTTCAATTGAACATGAACGTTTAACGACAATTTCCGCAATGCCAGTTTCTATGGCAACCTAAGTAAGACGCAATAACAACAGTTATTCACTTAACGAACATGAAGACGAGGATCTTTTCATGCAACAAAAAAGTTCAGTAATGAGTAATGTGATCATAGGTCCCGTTTTGAACGGGACCAAAGGATTTTTTAATAATACTCAACAATCCCCTATGTTATACGAATATACGTATCAATAAATACATAATTGTTGGAGCAAGAATTCATTTTCTAGGGATAACAAGGCTATGCACATTACGCATCATTTGTTCGTCAATTGAACATGCGTTTAACGACAATTTCCGCAATGCCAGTTTCTATGGCAACCTAAGTAAGACGCAATAACAACAGTTATTCACTTAACGAACATGAAGACGAGGATATTTTCATGCAACAAAAAAGTTCATTAATGAGTAATGTGATCATAGGTCCCGTTTTGAACGGGACCAAAGGATTTTTTAATAATACTCAACAATCCCCTATGTTATACGAATATACGTATCAATAAATACATAATTGTTGGAGCAAGAATTCATTTTCTAGGGATAACAAGGCTATGCACATTACGCATCATTTGTTCGTCAATTGAACATGCGTTTAACGACAATTTCCGCAATGCCAGTTTCTATGGCAACCTAAGTAAGACGCAATAACAACAGTTATTCACTTAACGATCATAAAGACGAGGATATCTTCATGCAACAAAAAAGTGCAGTAATGAGTAATGTGATCATAGGTCCCATTTTGAACGGGACCAAAGGATTTTTTAATAATACTCAACAATCCCCTATGTTATACGAATATACGTATCAATAAATACATAATTGTTGGAGCAAGAATTCATTTTCTAGGGATAACAAGGCTATGCACATTACGCATCATTTGTGCTTCAATTGAACATGCGTTTAACGACAATTTCCGCAATGCCAGTTTCTATGGCAACGTAAGTAAGACGCAATAACAACAGTTATTCACTTAACGATCATAAAGACGAGGATATCTTCATGCAACAAAAAAGTGCAGTAATGAGTAATGTGATCATAGGTCCCATTTTGAACGGGACCAAAGGATTTTTTGTTTGCCTGTCTCATTGTCGCGAAAGTGTCCGGTTTTCAGAAAGTGACAATTTAAAAAATGTGCATAAAATAAAAAATTCGACGGTAGAGCCGAATATTTAATGGTGTCTTTTCAAGTTAATGTAATTAATTTAATAGCAAAATTACAAGGTGTACGAATTGACCGCAATGGTGTTGACAAAAAATATATGAAAGTGACAAGTGTTGAGTTCTATAATATAAGCAAAAATATTGCAGTGGACTTTGTGCTTCGAAGAATTAGAAATATTTGAATGGCCGTTTTTGACCAAAATACCTACGTGGGGAGAAATGCAAAGAGAAATGAATGCATTGATTGAATACGGATTCATTAATTATAACCAAGGTACGGAAGTATTTGATGAGTATTCACATATTTCTAACTACATTGCACCGCAAAATGTGACTTAAAAACTTTCACATTAATAGTTTGAATCACACTATTTGTATAATCATTGAATATATCACAACATTTGTATAATCATTGAATATATCACAACATTCGTATAATCATTTAATGTATCACAACTTTCGTATAATCATTGAATATATCACAACATTCGTATAATCATTGAATATATCACAACTTTCGTATAATCATTGAATATATCACAACATTCGTATAATCATTGAATGTATCACAACTTTCGTATAATCATTGAATATATCACAACATTCGTATAATCATTGAATATATCCTTTTTAATCATTGAATATTATGAATAAAGTCCTTTTTCCCATGACGAGCAAAAAAACACGGTTGCAAATCGTACTTCTTAAACCAATATTAATTATCAAAGTAAATTCTAAGTAATCGTGCCAATACTTTTATTCTTACTTCAAATGAACACAGATATACTCAAGCAAATTTCTTCTTCAGAACAATTTAAGGCTACGTAATTTTTTTATTTTAACGTTTCATTAACTAACAAAAACTGTGAAGAAACACGTGTTTTCTTGAATACGCGTATTTTTGTCGAAAATTAGTAGGTTCTGTTTTGAGGTTAACAATAAATGGTCGCAGAAACGTCGCAAGATGAAAACGAAGCTTATGGTTGCCAGTCTATACACAGTCAGCAGCGACAACAAATAGCTAGCATTCAAGATGGCGAGCACGGGGTGCTCGGCGTTCTCGCACGATGGGCAATACTTTTATTTTTACTTCAAATAAACACAGATATACTCAAGCAAATTTCTTCTTCAGAACAATTTAAGGTTACGTAATTTTTTTATTTTAACCCTTTGCGGTCGACAAATTTTGCTCTTAAGAGTACCAGCAGATCGGATGAAATCTAGCATTTCGCAGTTACTTTTCCATACAACATTTAAAGTCAATATGTGGATATTAACACCCATAGAATTGGTTGAAACTGATTTGTTGTGTTTATTACTACTTGTAATACGTAAGAAAACAAATTTTTAATCTCTGTAATGTTCTAGAGTATGATATTTCACGAAAGAATCACCGATGTGAAGTCCTGGCTTTCGTGTACAAGTATCACAATACGTGTGTGTTTATCGTCTTTTTGAACGAATTATATGGAATTGATTATTTAATTTAACGTCCACGAATGACGCTAAAGGTTGGGGTGTAGATAGTGTTTGGTGGCGGAAATTTCCTACTAACTGATCGACTAAACGTGTCACAAACTTTGAGTGTGTTAG
This sequence comes from Cryptocheilus praepositus, assembly GCA_033815515.1. Lineage (NCBI taxonomy): Eukaryota > Metazoa > Arthropoda > Insecta > Hymenoptera > Pompilidae > Cryptocheilus > Cryptocheilus praepositus. The sequence continues at coordinate 1,221,011 of JAWWQZ010000314.1, forward strand.
TGGCTTTTCGTTGTTCTGTTGTTTTCTCTGTTGTTTTCTTAGTTTATACAGTATGAATGAGTTGATGACGCCCATCTCCACGCCCCAAAAAATAATTGCATTTTCGGAGGTTGCCGCTATAGAGACACTGACTTCTACGGCGATTGAAAAATGTCCCAGCTACGGGGACACCGACTTCTACGGCGATTGAAAAATGTCCCCGCTACGGGGACACCGACCGCAAAGGGTTAACGTGTCCACTTCTATTCTTTTCATTAACTAACAAAAACTGTGAAGAAACACGTTTTTTGAATACGCGTATTTTTGTCGAAAATGAGTAGGTTCTGTTTTGAGGTTAACACATTGCGGACGGATGACGAGATATCTCGTCATTGCTATTTCATCGTTCGGGGCCATTGACGAGATATATCGTCTTGCGTATTTCGTCATTCTGGGCCACTGATGAGATATATCGTCTTGCATATTCTGTCGTTTGAGGCAGGTGACGAGATATCACACAGTTGCTACGTGATTGTCAGCCGCAGTTTTTCGTAATTTGTGTTGCGAATTAATTATTTGAAGCTCTGAAATATGGATAGCGACAAAACGATTAGCAATATTACAAAAATATTTGCGGACAGTTTAACGGATACATCAAGTAATGACGAGAATATGAATATTTGTGAGGACTTTGTCGTGTTCCACTTCACTTAGTGTCATGTTTTACGAAATATCATACTTTAAAAAATGTTTAGTTTTTACACATTTTTACTTATTGAAAAATATTAAAAAAATATTCATTTTTAAAGTTGTTAAAAATAAATATTTCACGGGACAATGATTTTTAACACGTTGACTGTCAAACGTATTTTGCTCTATTAGAATGCACCGTTCCAATATAAATTGCTTTTATAAGATTCCAAACAGGCTTCATTGCGAATCTTTTGCATTTTTCGTCAAATGTTTTGTACCGGTCACCGGTGACCACCGTGGCAGTCAACGTGTTAACTACTAACAAATAATCACTAATTTAAAAATATTTGACGCAAAAAAATACCCGGCCACTGGGTACGATTAGCAATAGAATGCCCGATCCGCAAAGTGTTAACAATAAATGGTCGCGGAAATGTCGCAAGATGTAAACGAAGCTTATGGTTGCCAGTCTATATACAGTCAGCAGCGACAACAAATAGCTAGCATTCAAGATGGCGAGCACGGGGTGCTCGGCGTTCTCGCCTGATGGCCAATACTTGGGTTACTGTGGAAATGACGGAAAGTTGAAGATCTGGGAGACGACGACGAGTCGGCTTAAGCAGGAATACACGCCTAATCTCCATTTATCCTCGCCATGCAGTGTCTTAGGCTGGATTTCCGTAAGCACTCAGTCAACGAGCACAACGGTATGCCATGTGGTCTTATCATCCTCCAGAATTTTTATTAAAAAATCACTGATTGTCTTTTTGCATACTCTGCATTTCGGGTATTAACGGGCGCCAGCCAAAATGTACTTTAGAATTTGGCGGTGCTGATGCGCTTGTAATTGTTTTGTTTGCTCTGTCACATTCGTAATGTAGCGGCAACGATATAGGTTATATCAGATGCCGTTAGCTCGTCGTACAGAATTTATCTGATAAATTTTTAGTAGGCACACAGAATTTCTATGAAAAATTGAATTGCGTTGGTGCTTTCAGGTTTTTTTGGTTCGCTCGGTTAGATTGGTACTTTCTGGTACTGTGCGATGTATTTCGTTTTATTGTGACACTATATGCAAATCAGCAATCTAAAACAATTAATATTTGCGATCGCCAATAATCATGATTTATTTTGTTATTTTGATTGACTTGTAAATCTTGTAAAGTATGCTCAATGACTGGGTTATGAATCTATATATATTGGGTTGGAGGGAAAGTTCTGTCGTATTTTAAAGAAACTATTTGAATTAATTTATAAAAATATGTGTTTAGTATTAATCATAATACATTTAATGTGTTGTATGATGAATGCCAAACTCTTCTGCAATTTCCCGACTTGTTAAATGTGGATTATTTTCCAACATGGATCTTAAAACATCATTATCGATCTTGGATGGTCGTCCAAATCGATCACTTTCTTGGAGGCTCAGATCCCCGAAACGAAATTTGCTAAACCATCTTTGACAAGTACGAACATTTACAATATCTCTCCCAAATACAGCACATACATTTTTACATGCAACCGATGCATTGCTTCCTTTTTGGAATTCATACAAAATGCAGTGTCGTAAATGCATTTTATCTACTGACATGTTTTTCATTTTAAATATCACAAGTAAATGATGAATGGTAAAAGAGAACTCCTTTTATATTATACAGCAGCTATAAAAAAACAAAAAAAAATCCGAATGACTCACTAGCCAGATGTTTTTTTTTATTTACAAGAAAAATTACCTGCCTATTAAAAATACGACAGAACTTTCCCTCCAACCTAATAGATTAGAAACACCTACATGAATGAAATTTAATTTTCCAGCCATCACCATGGAAGAAGCGTCGAAGGAAGTCAGTGTCAGAGCATTCAGAGCAGAAAGCAATAGTAGCAATGGGTTCCACAAATGGAAAAATCACCCTGTATGATATAGCATCTGCGTCAGTTAGTAGCCAGTTAGAAAATGGCCATTCAGCTAAAGTCACAGCACTCACGTGGTCAGAGAGTGCCGGTTTATTTACAGCAGGAGATGACCATCAGATAGTGGAGTGGAATATAGAAGATGGTGGGATAAAATGTAAATGGAAATCAGGAAAACAGAAAGTCACGTGTTTAGCTGTTGTACTGCAAGGAGAAGGACTTGTCTCTGCAGACAGAACTATCAAGTGGTGGGATCTGTCCACAAAAGAGTTGCTTCGTACTTTCACCGGACATGCAACACCCATTTCATTTCTGAATGATATAAAAGTTGATAGCAGTACAACTTATCTTATTAGTGGAGCCAATGCAGATGCATACCTCTGTGTTTGGGCATTAGATGAAGTAGGTTCCTAAACATCTGCATTCTACCTTAAGGGGTTATGCCTACTTGGGTTGGTGAAAAAAATCGACTTTTTTTTATTGCACTTTCTTAATGTGCATTATTTTAAGAATATTTCCTCAAAAGTTTTACACGAGCGTTTATCTCGGCTACTATGTATGATTAGTAAAGAGCTTGAAACTTTAAAATTAGCAATGTTTTTAAAAACCTTGCAGCGATTTTTGATAGTATAATTGTGAAGTAATTTTATATACTTATGTCATTTAAAATAAAAAAAAAGTTGCAATAAAAACGACAGTTAGACCACTTCAAAAACATTTTTTTGTAAAATTGCTGCCATTCTTGTAAAAATTAAAATTTTTTAAAAAAGGCTCTGTCTACTGTAATGACAAATGTATATAAAATTGTACTCAACTTTTTAAACGGAGCTCGCTATTTCCTCCATTTTTTAATATTTTCTTATAAAAAAATGTGCTAAATAGGTCTTTTTGGGATTTTGTACTCACTAAAATGGCAAAAAAAAATGTTGAAAAAGAATTTCGCCGATCCGCAATGTGTTAATCTCATTTCTTCTAGTTGTTTTTACCTAAAACAGTACTTTGTCACGAATATCACGTTTTTGTGAAATAGTATTATAGTATACATAAATATGGATTTGCTTCATATGAACACATATTCATAATGTTGCTTATTCATTTGTAAGTTTTCCAATTTTATGTTTCAATGAATGTGTTTGTATTTCTATTGTTTAGCATAAAAGCGACAAAACTTCCGTTGCAACGTTAGCAATGCAAGACGAGCCAACGTCAGTTTCGGTCTATGCCAATGTAGACTCTCATACAATTGTCATGGCGACCACCAGATCCGGCCAAGCTCACCTCTTCAAATATCAACCAAACGGGCGTACAAAACCGTTGAAACCTTCTTTAAGTATAGCTGTTGCATCGGACGGAAATCAGAAAGAAGCTGTCCAACAGATTCCTATATTAGTCGGGAAATTAACTGAGGACGAGAAAGTGTTACTAGCATACGGGACCTTTTTAAATTTAGTATTCGAAAAAGTCGAGCCGGACTTCTCGGATAAGATACAGTGTTTAATCCGGACGGAACCGAAGAAAACCAGGGAACGAAAGGACGAGGCTTTGACAAAAGTGAAGGCGACTGTTATAGATGGAGACGTTGAATACCTGGCGCCAGGTAAAATTGCATCATATGTCATAACCCGGACACGCTTGCTTAACACATTGCGGACGGATGACGAGATATCTCGTCATTGCTATTTCGTCGTTCGGGGCCATTGACGAGATATATCGTCTTGCGTATTTGGTCATTCTGGGCCACTAAGATATATCGTCTTGCATATTCTGTCGTTCGAGGCAGGTGACGAGATATCACACAGTTGCTACGTGATTGTCAGCCGCAGTTTTTCGTAACTTGTGTTGCGAATTAATTATTTGAAGCTCTGAAATATGGATAGCGACAAAACGATTAGCAATATTACAGAAATATTTGTGGACAGTTTAACACTTTGACTGCCAAGCGTTTCTTGCTATGTTGGAACCGCGATGCGATAAAATACTGCAGAGTATAATTAAATCGTGCAAATGAAAGTAATGCAGAGTTGTTAGAAGCCAAAGTATTGAAGCGCCGTTCCAATATCAATTGCTTTTACAAGATTCCAAACAGGCTTCATTGCGAATTTTTTGCATTTTTAGTCAAATGTTTTGCACCGGTCACCGGTGACCACCGTGGCAGTCAACGTGTTAACTACTAACAAATCATCACTAATTTAAAAATATTTGACGCAAAAAAATACCCGGCCACTGGGTACGATTAGCAATAGAATGCCCGGTCCGCAAAGTGTTAACTTCATTCTTCGTCTTCGACTAAGAAGCTTTCTTTCGGTTGATCAATGAATTGTATGTTTAAAATGAATAGTCATTTTGCACGGGAAACTGTTCGAGAAACGTAAAATTCTTAGAAAATCGTTATCGCATCTAAACTCAACTTGATATCCAAGTTACACAGATGTTGCAACTTGCATCTTCAGGGCTAAAGGGACATCTGAATCTGTTCAGTTCGGCAACAAATCGACACCAAACTGAGTTTCAACGCGGCAAACATCCGGGAGCCAACTATTTTCATAATTCTGGCCGTGAAAGCCTTAGATGTAAAGTAAGGTAAATTTGTTCGAATGGGTCTTTGGAGCGTTGAAACTTTCGGTGGGTATGAAAATGGTCGGCTTCCGAATGGTTACCGCGTCTATATGCAGCTTGAGGTGCATGTTTTGCAGACGCGCCAATCTGCATCTTCAATGTTAAAGGGACCTCTGAAATTGTGCAGTTTGGCAACAAGTCGGTATCAAATCGAGTTCGACAGACGCGACAACCATCCAGAAGCCAATCCTGTTCATAATTATGGCCGTGATAGCCTTAACTCTTTGCGCTCGACGCGCTTTTCTCTCGAACTGACCAGCAACTCGACAGTAATCAGCCACGCGCGCGCCTATTTCATGAGTTCGTTTCTGTTAACTTAAAATAATTTCAAGCACAATGGGACACTTTGAACTCGTATATTTTAACATTACATACATTTATTTAACTTAATGAAGGATATTTATTAAGGATTACGTTCTATAATTTTTCTTCTTGTGGTATTTTGTGAAATAATCTCCAATGTGCATTCTTGGCTTGTCGGGGTATGTGTCACAATAGTACACAGTTTGTCGTCTTTGGCCGGACTTTCGTTGGGAACAAACTTTGCAATTGGATTGCATTTTGTGATTGGTTCTTTTTATACCTTTTTTTTAAAGAAGCGAATTGAAAGAAGCGTTGCGACGTCTATCAGCGTTCTATTATTCTCAAGGCTTAATGCACGCATTGAAATTCGTTTGTGTTTTTGAGATAAGACGTGTTTATAGCTATGTACACACCTCATAAAATGATCTTCAAAAGGCCAGGTAGACTTGTCAAGCGATATTAGTTAGGTCAAACACAAATAAACAAATCAATTTACCGCATCGATATACCGCTAGAGTTGGCGCAGCACATGCCGTGGTGCCTGAGAGGCACCGGTCGAGCGCAAAGAGTTAAATATAAAAAAAGGCTAAGAAGTCAATTTGAATCCCTTTGTCCAAAGAACAGACAAAAATGAACCTGTAAATTAGTATTTACTGACCAATATCTCTGAGTCTAAGCAATAAATCTATTGTAGGAGTTGCAGGTGCAACGGTAAAAAGAACCCGAACGAGTTCGACCGGGTCGCAGTTGCTCCTGAAAGACAGACTAGAAAATCTCAGTCTGAATGCGGAGGCAAACGCGTCAGGAAAAACACCAACGAAGGGGGCCAATATGGCACAATTATTGATACAAGGTCTCAATAGCAAAGATAGGACTATTTTAACGAATGTTCTGTTCACGAAACATGAGAATGTAGTTCGGAATACCATCGCCAAATTACCTGTACAGGCAATAACACCGTTATTAAAGGAACTAACCACAATGTTGCAAGGCAAAACTTATCCGTAAGTACAATAATGTTCGGCTGACGAAATCTACGTTTTGCGTTGGCTGCATATACGTGTCTTATTTGTTTTAGGAGTAAAATTGCCGTCAAGTGGCTGCAAGCTTTATTGTCGACGCACGCAGCACATTTATTGTCACGTCCTGATATAGGGGAGTCTCTTAGTCCAATTTTGAGTTTAATTGATGCGAAGTTAAGTCTTTTAACCGAGGTATCAAGGTTAAGGGGAAGAGTTTCTCTGGTCACGGGTCAAATTTCGCAGAACAGCGGGGCACATGAGAAGGAAGGACTTGAAGAGACATTGCTTGTATATCAAGATCCAGGTAAGTTGTATTGTTAGAAAAATGATTTTACATGTCTATGGATGTAGATGCATATTTGGTAAACCGGGTGCTATTAAAAATTAATATATGTAATATCGAGAATATTCAACAAGTAGAAGTTCTTGTTTTGCCGCGATTGAACGTGGGTGCTTAATACGTATATTATATATATATATTATATATATATTATATATACGTATTCAACAAGTAGAAGTTCTCGTTTTTGCCGCGATTGAAAGTGGGTGCTTAACCCTTAGCGCTCCGGCACATTTTCGCGGCGGAACGAGTGAAACGGAGTTTTATTTTAAGTGAGAAGAATTACACGTGCTATAAAAAAGGTCAAAAAATGGTTTAATCATAACAGTGCAGAGACTGATCACGTTTTAACTACAGTTATCAATTGCCAAAGCCGACGATATCGCAGCATTTTAAGCGCAATCATGTTAAAAACATTCGGCTCCGTAGCGGAGCCTACGGAGCGCTAAGGGTTAATGTATACATTATATATATATTATATATATTATATATACGTATCAAGCACCCACGTTCAATCGCGGCAAAAACGAGAACTTCTACTTGTTGAATATTTTATTAATATTGAATATACATATATAGTAAAGTTCTCTATTTGTAATAAAAAAAAATATGTGCAGATTCATCTGACGAAGGCGCAGACATTGGCGATGAAGATCTCGCTACAGAATCGGATGAAAATTGGAAAGAATTGTCAGATCAGGAAGAGGAGCAGGACGAGGAAACAAACGAACAAGAAATCAAGAGTGTAAAATCAGAAGAAGACGGTGATAACGCTGACGCGTATGAAAACGATTCAATATGCAGTTGAACACGTAAGTTCGTCAGATCACGAAGAAAGTTTAAACCGTGTCATCCGGTGATTGACGTTAGTATTGCTTTTTTAGATTTAACTCGCAGTTCCTGGTCATGGATCAATTAGCGTGAAGTACGGAGAAACTGAAGTGCTAATAATGCCGATGTAACTTTTTTTAGTTCAACAATTAATTCTACTCCTACAATCGTAACGTGGGATCTCTAAAGACGGGAACAAAAGCTGTTCACTGTAAATCCTGTGTTAGAAACATTCTGCCGCTTTAGAGATTCCATTCCACATTCGCATAAGAGTTAGTAGGTATGCGATTGTTTTTATAAACTATGAAGAAAACGAGAGACATAAGCGTGGAGAGTTTAATGAGAGGTACATTGGTAAATATATACATTTGTAAAAATGAATGTAAAATTTATAGTTCGTTTATAACGAGTGTCATTATTGTAGATCCATATTCATTTTTCTTTTTGACCGTTCCTCTAGCTGAAGTGTTCGAAACAGTTTCTATGCTACGACAGAGGTATTCTATACTTTATATTCTATTTAACGAGATATTTTAAATTGATATTCGAATGGAAACATGTTGCTATCGATATAAACGTATATATGTATGAATAAAAGGAGCTATATTTTTTACTTACACTAACATTGTGATAATATTTGTTGCATGCGTGACGTGCAAATTTTAGGCTCCTAAATAGTGTAAAATATGCCTGTCCGTTTTTTACTCATAGATTTTGTTAACAATGAATATTATCTGGTAAGTATTATGTATGTGGACAATATTCGGGTTCACCTCATATACTCTGGGTTATTATAAGAACATCAAATAGCGGGATCAGTCAATAATGTTACGTGCATTGCAGCTTACGAGTACTAGTCAGTTTTTCGTGTATAGCTGAGGATACCGTGCTTCGACTATAGCTTCTCTTCCGATGCACTCTTCACCGAATGAAATGAATTTGTGATTGGTGACCCCAGAGTGATCTCAACGAACAAAATCTCTGACCTGCATAACATGCTTCTTATGATAACCCTGAGGTGGTTCAAAACATTTTTTGATGGTTACCTAACTGGGCGTTAACAGCAAAGTCGTGTAGTTCGGCACATAAAATAAGAAATTATCCCGAACTTTTTTCTTATAATAATCAATCGTTGGCGTCATCCAATCGTCTTGATTATTGAGTCAATAACCTAAATAGGAGGACATTTTTAAAGACCGTCAGTTAAGAGGGTTGCACAATTAGATGAGAACCCCAGAAGTACTTGTCAATTTTCTACAGAATTTTCTAATATAAACAAAAACAAACTTGTTTCTTGGAAACGTTTAACAAATAAATTGGTCAATTGATGATACATGTCGGTTGAAGTTGTACCATTTATTATTTATTTTTATAGAAATGGCATATATTAACAAGTATGCATGGATGGATACTCATACATACAGATAAACAAACATAGCGTGAAGTTAAAAAAGGGACTGTCTCAGATTTTTCATTATTTCGCATAAACAATGCGTAGTATTTTATGACAAACCTGTAAATGCCACCTGTGCAGTTTAATTTTTTTAAACAATTTTTGTTATATCAATATCTTTATGGTTTTCAATTGTACACACTTCAGATAGATAGTACAGAATCTTGCGATAGTTTACTGTGCAATATACATTTTGTTGTTATCAACGGTACATTATCTTGGGATTTTTTTTATCAACAGACTGCATGGCTCCGAGCCTTTCTACATCTACGCAATTATCGTCCAGCATTTCGCGTACCGCCCCGAGTGGATTGTGAAAATCCACGGATAAGCATGCCAGTTCACGATTGTCTTCCCTGTCAAAGAAGAGGGTGTGAACTCGACGATTAAGTCGCATTCACTGTTCTGTAATTACAAAAAGTACATTAGAATTTCATGTTGCTACAACGGAACGCATAAGTATTATATCCATAATGTTGTAATCCACAAAACATTCCATACGCAATGTCGTAAGTTGTTTTCTTTAAAATGATATGAGATATCAACATACATTATTTTTTATGTTGGATCCATTTTAGTTTTTAGATCGGTCAATTTCGAATATCAGTACTTCATACTGTACATTGGGTTTTTTAAATTTTTAAATTAACTAATTCCATACGCAATGTCGTAAGTTGTTTTCTTTAAAATGATATGAGATATCAACATACATTATTTTTTATGTTGGATCCATTTTAGTTTTTAGATCGGTCAATTTCGAATATCAGTACTTCATACTGCGCATTGGGTTTTTTAAATTTTTAAATCAACTAATTCCAATCTGTGGATTATCAAATTGGTATTGAATGATAAGATTCAATGCGATTCTTAAAAAACTGTATATGATACGCTACATTAATTTATCCGTTGAAACATCTGTGCAAAACTAAGATTTTTTGCTATAGCTATAATTTCAAAGCAGCAATTGCCATCCGTTCAACTAAAATTCCCGTACAATTACCTTTCATGTATCATTCGTGGCGGCAATTATTTACGTTTGCACTAACACGAAATAAAAATTATCAATATGGCCAGCGTGATGTTGTTTATTTGCGGGCCATAATAATATCGTTTATGCAACATATTATCCGAAGTGGTTTTGTTATTCGCAGCCCTGCCATATCTAATCGAGCTGGAATTCGGGATTGGGGAGGGTCTCTGATGATAAAATTTAAATGGTTCAAACACTAATATTACCTCTAAATCAACGCAAAAGTGGATGATTTCCAATGATTGCAGTTACTATTAATCTAACATGTTCAAGTAATCTGCTATGGGGTTGCAGAAGACACCGTGAATTCCGTCTAAAACATAGAAACGCACGAAGATAATGCAATGAATGGATAAATACTTTATTTCAAGCATCGGACGGTTGTCAACATATTATTCAAATTTGTATTAATGTTTTCAGAAATAACCGGTTTATCGTTAACTGTTGTTATTTTAACTTTTTCTGGTGGCTCGCGATGGAATTATAATCGTCGCGTGCGCGAGAACGATTAACCCCAGTGTTTATTAGCATGTAGGATACGTGCAGCGTGAAATCTCGTATGCCGATAGACAAATTAATTGTAAGAAATGTGAAAGAGTAAAAGTTGTGCAAATAGCTGCACAGGTACTAATAATAGCCGTACCCAGATTTTTTGTAAAATACGATGTCACACCTATAAAATATATTTTATTACTAGTAATGATAAGAATGTTACACAAAAACAGATTAATAAGTGGCTCCGATAATGATATTTGGATAGACAAATTAATTTTAAAAGAAGTGAAAAAGTCAATGCTGCGCAAATAGTAGCACAGGTACTAATAATAGCGCTAGACAATTTTTGGTACAAGATGATATTACACTTACGAAATATATTTGCATAATAGTAAAGATTGTTACACAAATACACGTTGATACGTAATTTCCTCATGAATATATGAAGATTATATAGTATTTCTTATTCTATAGGCTATATACTATTCCTTATATAGTCCTGAACATAATTCCTTCCTATAGTCCTGAAGCAATTTCAACATTAGTACTTATTTTTCGAATTTATAATAATCAGAATTCATAATGGACGCGACAGCTTTTTTTTCGACACCGTTTTAAGCCAGATATTGTTCGAACTCAACAGGCTTGAAAGTGCTAAGATTCCATAACGAACGTAAAAAATTTTCCACGTAGTAGGCCTCTCACAATAAGTCTCACGCGACGAAGACCGATAATGCTGGCCTGTTCATTTAATCATGTTTACGCGCGCCGGAAATTTACTCTATTACGTGTGTTTATACGATGTAAATGTAATTATGCTTCATTAGCTCGGATCCAGCGAAGTCTTTAGCTACTGCTTCGTGATAATCAATAATTAATGACACTTGACAATTTTAATAGGGCCGATTTTTTGTTTCGCAAACGTTTGTCCGTTATAAACATTAGATATTGAAATGTATGGAAAATACGGGATGATACCCAACATATTTACACGAATACGTGTAGCTTGGAATAGTTCATAGCCATATGAAATGAAAGGCCAACGTGTTTTAGGAATGTATGAAGAACATGTTTTAGGAACGTATGGAGAACTTATTTCCGGTTTTCGGAATTCCCTAAATACGCGGTTTAAGATACTGTTTTCAAGAAATTGTTCTTGATTGGATAGAGGTATATAATTACTATATACGTTTTCGTGCAATGGCAGAATATTTTCATTCGGTGCTTCTCGCTTCTTTTACATTTGCGTGTAATAAAATTCCCTCTCGACTTCGATATGCTTTCTAATTCAATCAAAATTAAATGTACTTAACTGTAATCTTTGCTAAAAATATAAATGTCCACTTGGTTTGAAGTTATTAATCTTTATATTGTCGTTAGAATTTCTCTTTCTACCAATCTGATCGAAAAAGCACCACCAACACCCTATGCTTCAGTGCTTCTCACTTCCTCTGCATTCATGTATAATAAACTGTTTAAGATACTGTATTCAAAAAATTGTTCTTGGTTGGATAGAGGTATATAATTACTATATACGTTTTCGTGCAATGGCAAAATATTTTCATTCGGTGCTTCTCGCTTCTTTTATATTTGCGTGTAATAAAATTCCCTCATCACTTCAGTACGCTTTCTAATTCAATCAAAATTAAATGTACTTAACTGTAATCTTTGCTAAAAATATAAATGTCCACTTGGTTTGAAGTTATTAATCTTTATATTGTCGTTAGAATTTCTCTTTCTACCAATCTGATCGCAAAAGCACCACCAACACCCTATGCTTCAGTGCTTCTCACTTCCTCTGCATTCATGTATAATAAACTTTCTTGTCGTCTTCAGTATAAATTCAATCAAAGTTCAATGTACTTGACTGTAATCTTTAATAAGACAGTAAATGGCTACCTGGTTTGAAACGATTGATCTTAATACAATCATTAAAATGTCTCTTTCTGCCATTTCTGAAAGTTCCGTACGTCCTCTACATTCACGTACAACAAACTTTCCTATCGTCTTCAACGTAACTTCAATCAAAGCTCAATGTAATTTTTACTAGCCCTATAAATGGCTACCTGGTTTGAAATAATTGATCTTAATACGATCATTAAAAGGTCTCTTTCTGCCAATATTGAAAGTTTCGTACATCCTCTACATTCACGTATAACAAACTTTCCTATCGTCTTCAACGTAACTTCAATCAAAGTTCAATGTAATCTTTACTAGCCCTATAAATGGCTACCTGGTTTGAAATAATTAATCTTAATACGATCATTAAAATGTCTCTTTCTGCCATTACTGAAAGTTCCGTACGTCCTCTACATTCACGTACAACAAACTTTCCTATCGTCTTCAACGTAACTTCAATCAAAGCTCAATGTAGTCTTTACTAGCCCTATAAATGGCTACCTGGTTTGAAATAATTGATCTTAATACGATCATTAAAATGTCTTCTTCTGCCAATATAAAAAGTTCCGTACGTCTTTTACATTCACGTATAACAGACTTTCCTATCGTCTTCAACGTAACTTCAATCAAAGTTCAATGTAATCTGTACTAGCCCTATAAATGGCTACCTGGTTTGAAATAATTGATCTTAATACGATCATTAAAATGTCTTTTTCTGCCAATATAAAAAGTTCCGTACGTCTTCTACATTCACGTATAACAAACTTTCCTATCGTCTTCAACATAATTTCAATCAAAGCTCAATGTAATCTTTACTAGCCCTACAAATGGCTACCTGGTTTGAAATAATTGATCTTAATACGATCATTAAAATGTCTTTTTCTGCCAATATTGAAAGTTCCGTACGTCCTCTACATTCACGTATAACAAACTTTCCTATCGTCTTCAACATAATTTCAATCAAAGTTCAATGTAATCTTTACTAGCCCTATAAATGGCTACCTGGTTTGAAATAATTGATCTTAATACGATCATTAAAATGTCTTTTTCTGCCAATATAAAAAGTTCCGTACGTCTTCTACATTCACGTATAACAATCTTTCCTATCGTCTTCAACATAACTTCAATCAAAGCTCAATGTAATCTTTACTAGCCCTATAAATGGCTACCTGGTTTGAAATAATTGATCTTAATACGATCATTAAAATGTCTTTTTCTGCCAATATAAAAAGTTCCGTACGTCTTCTACATTCACGTACAACAAACTTTCCTATCGTCTTCAACATAACTTCAATCAAAGCTCAATGTAATCTTTACTAGCCCTACAAATGGCTACCTGGTTTGAAATAATTGATCTTAATACGATCATTAAAATGTCTTTTTCTGCCAATATAAAAAGTTCCGTACGTCTTCTACATTCACGTATAACAAACTTTCCTATCGTCTTCAACATAACTTCAATCAAAGCTCAATGTAATCTTTACTAGCCCTATAAATGGCTACCTGGTTTGAAATAATTGATCTTAATACGATCATTAAAATGTCTTTTTCTGCCAATATAAAAAGTTCCGTACGTCTTCTACATTCACGTATAACAAACTTTCCTATCGCCTTCAACGTAACTTCAATCAAAGTTCAATGTAGTCTTTACTAGCCCTATGAATGGCTACCTGGTTTGAAATAATTGATCTTAATACGATCATTGAAATGTCTCTTTCTGCCAAGATTGAAAGTTTCGTACGTCCTCTACATTCACGTACAACAAACTTTCCTCTCGTCTTCAACGTAACTTCAATCAAAGTTCAATGTAATCTTTACTAGCCCTATAAATGGCTACCTGGTTTGAAATAATTGATCTTAATACGATCATTAAAATGTCTTTTTCTGCCAATATAAAAAGTTCCGTACGTCTTCTACATTCACGCATAACAAACTTTCCTATCGTCTTCAACGTAACTGCAATCAAAGTTCAATATAGTCTTTACTAGCCCTATAAATGGCTACCTGGTGTAAATCGATTATTTGGGCTTTCAAAAATATCATTCATCGGCGTCTAATCAATTATATAATCCGCCGTCTTAATCTATTGACTGAGACCTGCAACACTTCAATCCGTAGGCGAGATTAACGCAATCGAACCGAACTGCTAATCGACACCCTGCATCGTGTCGTCCCAGAGGATCACTGCCAGAAAATCGCCCCAGCAGGTCAGCGGGGGTCAGGCGTTGATTAACGCAAAAACGAAGCGGTATAAAAGACCCATCACGTTGGTTAGCTGGTCATCGTTCTCCCTGACTCGTTTTGGGGCAGTGGTAGGAAAGCGAACGGGCACGTGAAAGACATATTCCAGGGGAAGAGGCAGACTCTCGAACGTCAAGATGCTGAAGGAGTTGTTGTTGGTCGCCCTGACGGCATTCTGCCTGTCAGAGGCAGTTCACATCCCCAGCCGAACGGCTGACATGGACTTCCTGCACAAGCAGAAGAAGATCTACGAACTGCTTTTCTTTGTCAAGCAGAACACCCTCATGGACACTGAATTCTATGACATTGGACGCAACTATGACATCGAGAGCAACATGGACATGTACAAGGACAAGGTGATTAAATAAACTAGGTGTTTTCTTGGTAGAGTTCACTTTTAGCGGAATGTGGTAGTTCAGTTTGTAGTAAAGATTATGCAAAATATGCTCTACCAAAGTTGAGAATATACAATGGATACTTCCTATGAACGGTTCGGATGCTTAGTCTAATGATACCTTACGTTTGCCTTTCTCGGCGAATTAGCTATTTTTTTGGTAGAGTTCAGTTGTAATAAGATGTAGCAGATGAGTTTGTAGTAAAAATTATGCAAAATATTTTGTATCGATATTGACCAATACAAAATGTCAACGAGTGATGAAGAGGAAATTGGATACTTGTTATGACCGGTCCAAGTGGTCAGTTTAATTTTATTATTTCGAATGCATTGGATATTAACTCATCACTGTTCTATTTGCAAGACACAGTTTCTTTAACGTTCGGAAACTAGGTATTTTGTTGGTAGAGTTCAGTTGTAGTAAGATGTAGCAGATGAGTTTGTAGTAAAATTTGTGCAAAATATTTTGTATCGATATTGACCAATACAAAATGTCAACGAGTGATGAAGAGGAAATTAGATACTTGCTATGACCGGTCCAAGTGGTCAGTTTAATTTTATTATTTCGAATGCATTGGATATTAACTCATCACTCTTCTATTTGCAAGACACTGTTTCTTTAACGTCCAGAAACTAGGTATTTTGTTGGTAGAGTTCAGTTGTAGTAAGATGTAGCAGATGAGTTTGTAGTAAAAATTATGCAAAATATTTTGTATCGATATTGACTAATACAAAATGTCAACGAGTGATGAAGAGGAAATTAGATACTTGCTATGACCGGTCCAAGTGGTCAGTTTAATTTTATTATTTCGAATGCATTGGATATTAACTCATCACTGTTCTATTTGCAAGACACAGTTTCTTTAACGTTCGGAAACTAGGTATTTTGTTGGTAGAGTTCAGTTGTAGTAAGATGTAGCAGAAGAGTTTGTAGTAAAAATTATGTAAAATATTTTGTATCGATATTGAGCAATACAAAATGTCAACGAGTGATAAAGAGGAAATTGGATACTTGCTATGACCGGTCCAAGTGGTCAGTTTAATTTTATTATTTCGAATGCATTGGATATTAACTCATCACTCTTCTATTTGCAAGACACAGTTTCTTTAACGTTCGGAAACTAGGTATTTTGTTGGTAGAGTTCAGTTGTAGTAAGATGTAGCAGATGAGTTTGTAGTAAAAATTATGCAAAATATTTTGTATCGATATTGACCAATACAAAATGTCAACGAGTGATGAAGAGGAAATTGGATGCTTGCTATGACCGGTCCAAGTGGTCAGTTTAATTTTATTATTTCGAATGCATTGGATATTAACTCATCACTGTTCTATTTGCAAGACACGGTTCCTTTAACGTTCGGAAAATGTCTTGACGAATGAGCTGACCGATATGTTTCTATTTTCCAGGATATCGTCCAGGAGTTCCTGTACTACTACAGACACGGCTACATGCTGCAGCGTGGAGCCATCTTCTCCCCGTACTACGAAGAACACCGCGATGAGATGTACATGCTCTTCAAACTGATGTACTGCGCCAAGGACTTCCAGACCTTCTACAAGACTGCCGCATGGGCACGTCTTCACTTGAACGATGGTGTCTTCGTCAACGCTTTCACCGTTTGTGTCTTCATGCGCCCAGACTGCAAATACATGCGCCTGCCCGCTCCCTATGAAATCTACCCCAACTTCTTCTTCAACTCAAATGTCATCCAGGAGGCACACCGCATCAAGATGATGCGAGGTAATTTACGCGTTTCTCTTGAAACATCATTCATATGTCACAGAAGAATTCAACACCATTAATAATTTCTTGTTTGTTCACAAATTGCAGGCTTGTCCACCACCACCACTGGCATGGACAACATGGACACATACATGATCATGGCCAACTACACCGGTTCCTTCGTGAAGCCCTACTTCGACAACGAATACAAACTCGACTACTTCATGGAAGATGTCGGCCTCAACACCTTCTACTACTACTTCCGTCAAGTGATGCCCTTCTGGCTGAACAGCAAAGACTACAACATCCCCAAGGAAATCCGTGGATACCTGTACTTCTTCATCCACCAGCAGCTGATGGGACGCTACTTCTTGGAACGTATCTCCAACGACATGGGAGAGATTGAAGACTTCAACTGGAACAAACCATTCTACCCAGGATACTACTCCTCTCTGATGTTCACCAACGGAATCGTCATGCCACAACGCGACCGCTACCAGTCGGTGCCATACTACAAGTACAAGTACCTCAGAGTAAGTAGATGCGCAGATTTTATTCAATTGAATAATAGTAAAACCGATTCACAATTTTGAAGACAATTACTTGAGAATGTTGAAGGGGTTTCGGTGCAATATACGGTCCTATTTCTTTTAGACTCGACAATTTGATAGTAAAGGGCCTCATTAGCTTATTTTTTCTAAATTATATTTTTTTAAATTATAATTTATGTTTTCGCCATGAAAAGCACTTTAAATACGGACGGTCGTAAAGATATTTTTCTCGTACTACAATTGCTTTAGCTTCGGCAAATTTACATGATGCACTCTTTTTATGTTACAGGAAATCAACAACTTGGAAATGCGCATCATGAACATCATCGACTCTGGCTACATCATGGACTACACTGGCAAACAGGTCAACATCTACACACCTGAAGGATTGAACATCCTTGGCAACGTCATTGAAGGAAACGCTGACACGTGCAACAAACGCTACTACGGAATGTACGACGCTTTGGTCCGTGATGTTCTCGGCTACAACTTCGACTACAAGAACAAGAACAAGGTTATCCCAAGTGCCCTCCAGTGCTACAGCACAAGCATGAGAGACCCAGCCTTCTACCGTCTCTACAAGAGAATCATGAACTACTACTACAGGTTGGTCAAGTCTTCGGATTGATTGCCATTCAAACCTTTACAAAAATATTCAATAATTTTTGTCTATTATTTGCACGTTTAACTGTACGTCTTCCTTACAGATACAAGAAGTACATGCCATGCTACACCCAGAACGAACTGAACTTCAATGGCGTCAAGATCGAGAACGTGAACATGGACAAGCTGGTGACATACTTCGACACCTGCGACACCATCATCAACAATGCCGTCTCTGTAGAAAACTTCAAGGAAGGAACAACCCTCCGCATCAAGGCCCGTCGCTACTGCCTGAACTACAAACCATTCACCTACCGCTTCAATGTCAACTGCGACAAGGACACCAAGGGTGTTCTCAGGATCTTCATGGGACCGGCATTCGACGACAGGATGGACATGGACATGTCTTACCTCCGCGAATACTACAAATACTTCGTTCTCATGGACAAGTTCGTCGTCAACCGTAAGTGATCATCTGATTTCTTTGAATCATCTACAGTTAGTCTTTCTTCTACTTCAAAAGCTTCACTTTGCGCATATTTACACTTAAAATTGTACACGGTCTCTGATATTTAGTTCGCCAATCTGGCCATTGCAGAATTAACCATTTTGTCTCTTTTCAGTGAGATCCGGCATGAACAACATCGAGAGACGCAGCTCCGAGTCCGTCTACACGATGCCAGACATGATGTCGAGCGACATGTTCTACAAGAAACTGCAGAAGGCCGTCGGCGGCAGCGAACCGTTCACATACTACGAGAAGCTCTTCGCCTACCCAGAACGTCTAACCCTCCCCAAGGGCAAGCCCGAGGGTATGCGCTACAAGATGTTCTTCGTCTTGACCAACTTGGACGAGAACAAGATGATGACCTACGAACTGCCCATATTCGGCAAGCTGATGATGGACGGCAAGCCACTGAGATTCCCATTGGACAGACCCATGTACCCATACAAGTTCTTCACCCCGAACATGTTCTTGAAGGATGTCTTGGTCTACCACACCAAGGAAACCGGCAAGGTCAACTTCTAAGCGGCGATTCAATTATGGATCGACTATTAAAACGGCCGGCGCGTCCGTCGACAATGTCCGGACGTCGTGAGCCGTCAACTTTTGTACAGTATGCCAGTGCAAAGGCTTCTTGAATAAAGAAAGCTTCAAAGAATATTCTCTGTAGTTGTATCTTCTTTTGCTTCTCCACTATATCCTTACTTTGTACCTTTCCTTTTACCTTCATATGCTGCCTGTCTATGGTCAGTAGGAAGCAGCAGATTCACAGCAGATTCTGTGTGCTTGGATGATAGTGAAAATCAATTGTACAGTATGCTAGTGCAAAAGCTTCTTGAATAAAGAAAGCTTCAAAGAATATTCTCTGTAGTTGTATCTTCTTTTGCTTCTCCACTACATCCTTACTTTGTACCTTTCCTTTTACCTTCATATGCTGCCTGTGTATGGTCAGTAGGAAACATAAAGCAGATTCTGTGTGCTTGGATGATAGTGAAAATCAATTGTACAGTATGCTAGTGCAAAGGCTTCTTGAATAAAGAAAGCTTCAAAGAATATTTCTGTAGTTGTATCTTCTTTTTCTTGTCCACTATGTCCTTACCTTATATATTTCCTTTTACCTTCATATGCTGTCTATGGTCAGTAGGAAGCAGCAGATTCACAGCAGATTCTGTGTACTTGGATGATAGCGAAAATCAATTGTACAGTATGCTAGTGCAAAGGCTCCTTGAATAAAGAAAGCTTCAAAGAATATTTCTGTAGTTGTATCTTCTTTTGCTTCTCCACTACATCCTTACTTTGTACCTTTCCTTTTACCTTCATATGCTGCCTGTCTATGGTCAGTAGGAAAGCAGATTTAAGCAGATTCTGTGTGCTTGGATGACAGTGAAAATCAATTGTACAGTATGCTAGTGCAAAGGCTTCTTGAATAAAGAAAGCTTCAAAGAATATTCTCTGTAGTTGTATCTTCTTTTGCTTCTCCACTATATCCTTACTTTGTACCTTTCCTTTTACCTTCATATGCTGCCTGTCTATGGTCAGTAGGAAGCAGCAGATTTACAGCAGATTCTGTGTGCTTGGATGATAGTGAAAATCAATTGTACAGTATGCTAGTGCAAAGGCTTCTTGAATAAAGAAAGCTTCAAAGAATATTTCTGTAGTTGTATCTTCTTTTCCTTGTCCACTATGTCCTTACCTTACATATTTCCTTTTACCTTCATATGCTGCCTGTGTATGGTCAGTAGAAAACATACAGCAGATTCTGTGTGCTTGGATGATAGTGAAAATCAATTATACAGTATGCTAGTACAAGGACTTCTTGAATAAAGAAAGCTTCGTAGACTATATTCTGTTCAAGACATCGGCGCAAAGGGTGTTTTGAATAAAGAAAGCTTCAAAAATTATCATCTGTACGGTATGCTAGTGCAAAGTCTTTTTGAATAAGAAAAACTTCAAAGAACACCTTCTGTCTTTGTATTTTTTTTTTGCTTGGAGACAGTGTGCTTACTTTGCAGGTTATTTTTTGTCTTCATATGGTCCTTATGTATGGTCAGCACAAAAAGTACGGCAGGTTCTGTGTACTTGGATGCCAGTGGAAAATATGATAATAGTTTAGTGATGTACCTTGAACTTCTGGAACTTTCGTACAATATGCCCGTGCAAGGGCTTCTTGAATAAAGAAATGTTCAGAGAAGATCTCCTGCGTTTATCAATCTTGCTTCATTTGTCCATGGTGTCCTTACTTTGCAGATGCCCTTTTACTTTTAAAAGCTCCTTATGTATGGTCAGTAGGAAGCGCACAGGAAATTGTTTATATTTGGATAGCAGCAGAAATAATAGTAAAGGATATCAAGTGAATTTGGTAGACATATATTTTGATCTGAGGAAGAAAATCTAAAAATTGACAAAACACTATTACCAAAATGAGAGGAAAACGTATATGTGAAACGCAGTTCCATTTTTGCTGCATATTCAGTTTATTATAATAAATAAAATTATATAAATTATATAAAAATTATATTCGGATTATATGATTAGCACAAATTCCTCCAAGGCATATTATCTCGCGAAACATTTTTAATGATGCAACGAAGAAGGAGAATCGTACTTACATCTACTGATATCATTAGTGCCAATAATGTAAGATAGTATATTATATGTAATATGAGAGATAGAGAATAAACAATTATATATATGTGTGCTTTTTGGCGTTCAACGATTCTAGGGTGCGTCAATAAAGAAAAATTACGTTCGAATAGATCTAAACTAAACGGATTCTTCAATTCTTCCTGAAAGGCGATCGACCACCAGCGAGAAAAGTACAGTTCTTATGTGACATCTAGCAGCAGATGGCAAAATTACTCCTTCATTAAGGAGTATATCAGTCAATTATGTTATTGCATCGCGAAGAATATGTACACAATTGATATGAATGAAATAATGATGACATATGAAATGTTAAACATTGATTGGAATGGAGCTTCATGAATTACAAAGAAACTCGAGTCTTTAGGTAAATTATTCCCATTGAAATTAACAGGCTGAAATTTTCGTGTTGATTGAAAGTTGATGCCATATATAATTTCGTATTATGCAATAAATGTTTGTACATGAGTGTGTTATCGATTGTTTAAAATTGTAACCTGTATGGTAACATGCAGCTAATAATATACGATTAGTAAAAGAATATTGACTGAGACTTGCAATTTTCTCTGCAGGAGAAATATGAACACCATAATTTCATTTTTCATAAAAACTATGCAGACCTTGCTTTTCCTAATTCCCACAAGGGTAATGCAAACATTAATTTTTTTAGTTTGCATATGAGCAACCGTGCTTTTAACATGTTGCAAAAAAATGGGAAATACCTTTTCAGGTACTTCTTCTTTAATAGCAATTCCTTCAAACAGGAAATTAACTTTTCAGGTATTTCTTCTTTAACAGCAATTTCTTGAAATGGGAAATATCTTTTTCGGAAATTTATTCTTCAATATCAATTTCATTAATACGGCAATTCTTGATCACGCAGGACGGAGCGTCTTATCGCAATGCTTGACAGCAATGTTGGCAACAAAAGTAGCAACAGCAACTTGTCAAATGTCATACTATATTTTTGCTGAGTGCCGTCGAGTAAATCAGTTCTTCCGCTGGCGAGAAACATGAATTGCATCGTCGGCTTCAACGTATTAATACACTTTATACTCACCCTTCATCGTTAACACGCTCCCTTATGCACACCTATTTTGTGATTTGTGAATTGGTATCGGAAAATCGAACAGCAATTTCTTCAAATGAGAAATATCTTTTTCAGGCATTTATTCTTCAATATCAATTTCATTAATACGGCAATTCTTGGTCATGCGAGACGGTGTGTCTTATCGCAATGCATGACAGCAATGTTCGCAGCAAAAGTAGGAACAGCAACTTGTCAAATGTCATACTATATTTTTGCTGAGTGCCGTCGAGTAAATTAGTCGTCCGCTGGCGAGAAACATGAATTGCATCGTCGGCTTCAACGTGTTAATACACTTTATACTCACCCTTCATCGTTAACACGCTCCCTTATGCACACCTGTTTTGTGATTTGTGAATTCGTATCGGAAAATCGTACAGCAATTTCTTCAAATGAGAAATATCTTTTTCAGGCATTTATTCTTCAATATCAATTTCATTAATACGGCAATTCTTGATCACGCAGGACGGAGCGTCTTATTGCAATGCATGACAGCAATGTTCGCAGCAAAAGTAGCAACAGCAACTTGTCAAATGTCATACTATATTTTTGCTGAGTGCCGCCGAGTAAATCAGTTCTTCCGCTGGCGAGAAACATGAATTGCATCGTCAGCTTCAACGTGTTAATACACTTTATACTCACCCTTCATCGTTAACACGCTCCCTTATGCACACCTATTTTGTGATTTGTGAATTCGTATCGGAAAATCGAACAGCAATTTCTTCAAATGAGAAATATCTTTTTCAGGCGTTTATTCTTCAATATCAATTTCATTAATACGGCAATTCTTGATCACGCGGGACGGAGCGTCTTATCGCAATGCATGACAGCAATGTTGGCAGCAAAAGTAGGAACAGCAACTTGTCAAATGTCATACTATATTTTTGCTGAGTGCCGCCGACTAAATCAGTTCTTCCGCTGGCGAGAAACATGAATTGCATCGTCGGCTTCAACGTGTTAATACACTTTATACTCACCCTTCATCATTAACACGCTCCCTTATGCACACCTATTTTGTGATTTGTGAATTCGTATCGGAAAATCGAACAGCAATTTCTTCAAATGAGAAATATCTTTTTCAGGCATTTACTCTTCAATATCAATTTCATTAATACGGCAATTCTTGATCACGCGGGATGGAGCGTCTTATCGCAATGCATGACAGCAATGTTGGCAGCAAAAGTAGCAACAGCAACTTGTCAAATGTCATACTATATTTTTGCTGAGTGCCGCCGAGTAAATCAGTTCTTCCGCTGGCGAGAAACATGAATTGCATCGTCGGCTTCAACGTATTAATACACTTTATACTCACCCTTCATCGTTAACACGCTCCCTTGTGCACACCTATTTTGTGATTTGTGAATTCGTATCGGAAAATCGAACAGCAATTTCTTCAAATGAGAAATATCTTTTTCAGGCATTTATTCTTCAATATCAATTTCATTAATACGGCAATTCTTGATCACGCAGGACGGAGCGTCTTATCGCAATGCATGACAGCAATGTTGGCAGCAAAAGTAGGAACAGCAACTTGTCAAATGTCATACTATATTTTTGCTGAGTGCCGCCGAGTAAATCAGTTCTTCCGCTGGCGAGAAACATGAATTGCAGCGTCAGCTTCAACGTGTTAACACACGTTATACTCACCCTTCATCATTAACACGCTCCCTTATGCACACCTATTTTGTGATTTGTGAATTCGTATCGGAAAATCGAACAGCAATTTCTTCAAATGAGAAATATCTTTTTCAGGCATTTATTCTTCAATATCAATTTCATTAATACGGCAATTCTTGATCGCGCGGGGCGGAGCGTCTTATCGCAATGCATGACAGCAATGTTGGCAGCAAAAGTAGCAACAGCAACTTGTCAAATGTCATACTATATTTTTGCTGAGTGCCGTCGAGTAAATCAGTTCTTCCGCTGGCGAGAAACATGAATTGCATCGTGGGTGTCAACGTGTTAATACACTTTATACTCACCCTTCATCATTAACACGCTCCCTTATGCACACCTATTTTGTGATTTGTGAATTCGTATCGGAAAATCGAACAGCAATTTCTTCAAATGAGAAATATCTTTTTCAGGCATTTATTCTTCAATATCAATTTCATTAATACGGCAATTCTTGATCACGCAGGACGGAGCGTCTTATCGCAATGCATGACAGCAATGTTCGCAGCAAAAGTAGGAACAGCAACTTGTCAAATGTCATACTATATTTCTGCTGAGTGCCGCCGAGTAAATCAGTTCTTCCGCTGGCGAGAAACATGAATTGCATCGTCAGCTTCAACGTGTTAATACACTTTATACTCACCCTTCATCGTTAACACGCTCCCTTATGCACACCTATTTTGTGATTTGTGAATTCGTATCGGAAAATCGAACAGCAATTTCTTCAAATGAGAAATATCTTTTTCAGGCATTTATTCTTCAATATCAATTTCATTAATACGGCAATTCTTGATCACGCAGGACAGAGCGTCTTATCGCAATGCATGGCAGCAATGTTCGCAGCAAAAGTAGGAACAGCAACTTGTCAAATGTCATACTATATTTTTGCTGAGTGCCGCCGAGTAAATCAGTTCTTCCGCTGGCGAGAAACATGAATTGCATCGTCGGCTTCAACGTATTAATACACTTTATACCTACCCTTCATCATTAACACGTTCCCTTGTGCACACCTATTTTGTGATTTGTGAATTCGTATCGGAAAATCGAACAGCAATTTCTTCAAATGAGAAATATCTTTTTCAGGCATTTATTCTTCAATATCAATTTCATTAATACGGCAATTCTTGATCACGCGGGACGGAGCGTCTTATCGCAATGCATGACAGCAATGTTGGCAGCAAAAGTAGCAACAGCAACTTGTCAAATGTCGTACTATATTTTTGCTGAGTGCCGCCGAGTAAATCAGTTCTTCCGCTGGCGAGAAACATGAATTGCATCGTCAGCTTCAACGTGTTAATACACTTTATACTCACCCTTCATCATTAACACGCTCCCTTATGCACACCTATTTTGTGATTTGTGAATTCGTATCGGAAAATCGAACGTTACAAAACATTAATCGCGTGTTGCCATTGCTCGGTTTCTTCGAAATCTGTTTGACACCGTGGCAGACTCCCGGATTCGGCTCCGAGTCAAAGGGCGAGCCTGATTGTGCACGATACACTGCAACGTTCTAGAACCCAACACACATCACAAAACATACGATGCGTTCCAGATGGAAAAAGACAGAAGCGTCGAAAACCGGCTAATCGAATAACATAATCGCTGGAGGCGCTGTCCATATTGTATTTACTCCCGGTTATCTTCATCATTATTACTCAACCGTCCGCTCCTGACGCGATTAAATTTTTACGCGTCATGCCTAAAAAATAGTTAGAAGTTGCTGTTTAAATCGCAATTTTAAAATATTTTGAATATTTGGAAATCAAGGAGGAAGAAAGTGAATAAATAGAACAGTGTGAATAATTATTATGAAAAAATTATGTATAGTGTAGGAATCATTTAGATTTATCGGTGCGCCTTCGGTGCAATCAATTATTATAATAAGACTCTTTGACAAACTATGACCAGTTATAATTATAAGTATAATCAGAACATTCTCACCATGGAAAAATGCAATATTTTGAGCAACCTCAGCGTGCGTCAAAAGTAGTTGAGAATTGTTGTTTGAATCGCAATTTTAATGACAAGTAAAACATATTCTTCAAGAAACCTCATCAAGCATCTTTATCTGAAAGAAATCTCTCTTCCACACATCTACCGATTCGCGACAATTACCACTGACCCGTCCGTAATAAAATTCTGAAACAAAACAGTCGCTTGGTTACAGCTTAATTCTATTTCATAAGAGCCACGCATACTCTCTTCGACGAGTATACTCGTCATCGGTCGGTTCTTGCGACACATTTTAGGTGGAGGCTTTTCGCAGAGGTCGCAACAGCTAACTGCTTAATCGTTCACCTCCCCCAACTTGCCCCTCTCCAGCGATCGGACGAGAGTAGATCGCAAGGGTATCGGCCGTCAAGATATTAGCGTTCAAACACAATGCGACACGGTTCCATATATATAAGCGAAAAAGTCGTTGCTCGTCACACGCTTCGTGCTCGACGTCCGTACTGAGCATTGTGTAGCATGATGAAGCTGATCTTACTTGCCTTGGCCGGCATCTGCCTGGCGCAGGCGGCACATCTGCCGACCATGACCGCCGACAAGCCCTTCTTGGTCAAGCAGAAGAGCATCTACGAATTGTTCTGGCACGTCGATCAGCCAACTGTCTACCATCCAGAGCTTTACCAGAAGGCGCGCAGCTTCAGCATTGCCGAGAACATTGACTCTTACACTGATCAGGTACGTTCAATCACTTGCGCGCATCATTTCTGCAAATAGTTTTTACGGGGAAGGACCAGAAGTGTCGGTTATGGACTTTTTCCCAAATTCGTATAGAGCTTCTTCAGCCGGAAATATTGGACACGTCTTTTGCCAACGCTTCTTTTTCGAAAAAATTGAGCTGAAAATCAATGTTTTACGGTTGGGTTCGAATATTGCAGACGCGTTCATAGTGGAAAGTTAAGATGCACATACGTTTTGCTTTTGCACTTAAAGAATGCTTTAAAGATGTATACATTAAAGTACCTTGGAATATATGATAGATTCGCTTGGAAGATGGTAGTTGAGCAAAGCGTTTGGGGACAAGTCCGACGACATGTAGTTTGTGTCACGTATGGTCTTTTTACTTTTTATTGTAATAGTTTTTTGTTCATTAGCGTACACATATGTTTTCTTCTTTAACATTTTGGACACGTTTACAGGATTTGAACGCGATTGGAAAACTGATTTTTACGAAAATGGAGGAGTGTTGCCACTTTTCATAAAAGACATGTCCAATATTTTCAATTAAAGAAAGCGCGAAAAATAGTATTTTTTAATTTGTTCAACTATAATTTCTTCCTGCCCAGTTATGCACTAACAATACACATTCTTGCCGTTTGCTAATTTTTTTAGCGTACTTCATAGCATCCATCCGCGTGCACGTAATAATTTAGTGCCAGGTATATGATCTGAGAGGTTCATAAATTGTATTGTTTGACGCGTACCCTTTTTGCAGACTGCAGTAACCGAATTCCTCGAACGTTGGAATCATGGCATGCTCCCGCGAGGTGAAGTGTTCTCCATCATGTACCCTCATCTTCACGAAGAGGCCATTGCCCTCTACCGTCTGCTGCACAGTGCCAAGGACTTTGAGACCTTCTACAACACCGCTGTTTGGGCTAGATTCAAGGTGAACGAGCAGATGTACGTCTACTGTCTGTCTGTTGCTGTTCTCCATCGCCCCGACTGCAAGAACATCCGCATTCCGCCCCTGTACGAGATCCTTCCGCACTTCTTCTTCAACGAGGATGTCTTGCACCAGACCTACCGTGTCGGAATGGGAGACCAGAGTAAGTCTTCGTTCACACGCTTGTTTTTAGCCTAAGTGTAGCCGTATAAACTCACTTCTGAAGAATTGGAAGCCAAATGATTTTCATGGCAACTGCATTGTGCAAGTGAATATTTTTAAAACATTAACACTTTGACTGCCATGGTGGTCACCAGTGGCCGGCGCAAAAGATTTTACTAGAAATGCAAAAAATTCGCAATGAAGCCTATTTGCAATCTTGTAAGAGCAATTGATGTTGGAACGATGCGTTAATACTTTGACTTCTAACTACTCTATGTTATTTTTATTTTGCACGATTTAATCATACTCTGCTGTATTTTATCGCATCGCGGTTCTAACGTAGCAAAATAGGCTTGGCAGTCAAAGTGTTAACAGTATTTCCTAAAAGAAAATAGCATTCTTAATAATACATCTTATTTTCAACATTTACCTTTGCAAAAGATATGACACTATATGATACATAGAAATATTTTTTTATAGTTACCATCGCAATTTCCTGCATAAGTGCCGCGATTGAAATCGTTAGCCAACTTATACGTTATACGTAATGCAGTAAAGTACACTAATGATAAAATTGTAATATAGCTGTCGGTGTGAAGAAGAGCATCGCCGGTGTTGACAACTTCATCATCCACACGAACTACAGTGGCTGGTACTTGGTTAGGCACGGTGTTCCGGAACAACAGTTGACTTACTTCACTGAGGATGTCGGTCTGAACGCCTACTACTACCTTTCCAACCACGACATGCCAATCTGGATGAGCAGTGAACAGTACAACCTCCCCAAGAACATCCGTGGTGAACTCTACCTGTTCGAGCACAAGCAACTCTTGGTTCGCTACTACCTTGAGAGACTCTCCAACGACATGGGCAAAATTGACTATGTTGACTTCGAGAAACAGATCCCCAACGGATACCACCCCAACATGCACTTCCAAAATGGACTGCCTTTCCCACAGCGTGAGAACAACGTGGACATTCCTCTGCACATGCAGAAATATGTACAGGTAGGTCCTTTCTTATAGCTC
Organism: Cryptocheilus praepositus; assembly: GCA_033815515.1. NCBI lineage: Eukaryota > Metazoa > Arthropoda > Insecta > Hymenoptera > Pompilidae > Cryptocheilus > Cryptocheilus praepositus. The sequence continues at coordinate 1,249,811 of JAWWQZ010000314.1, forward strand.
ATCTGTCAACGACATATTTTTATTATTGCTTCAAACAATAGGTGTAGAGTTATTCAGTTTTTCTACTGTATCTTCAGCCGTTTTCAAGTATTACATTACGATCAGAAAAAGATGTATAATTTCAACTATAATTTGTCAAGTGTTATCTTATTCATCTTGTCCACTGATAGTAATGTTACTTTAATTATTACAGAAAATCCGGGAACTCGAACACCGCATTGGCAATGTAATCGACTCTGGCACCATTGAAGACGTGCAAGGCAAGCGCATAAACATCTACACGCCTGAGGGTCTTAACCATCTTGGAAACATCATCCAAGGCAACGCTGATGCACCGAACCTCATGCTTTACGGACACTTTGACACCCTCTGCAGAAGGATCCTTGGATTCGGTTTGGAACCCGCATCCAAATACCAGGTTGCCCCAAGCGCTCTTGAGATTTACAGCACGAGCATGAGGGACCCCGTCTTCTACAGCATGTACAAGAGGATCATCAACTTCTTGCACAGGTTCGTAGTTTAAACATTTCTTACATCTAAACTTAGCAAGAAAAAGAAGATTTTCATCAAAAGCAATTGAAGGAATCCACCATTCTCTTCATTACTCCTACATTTGCATTCACACTTATATCTAGACTTAGCAACAGCGACAAAAGGCTTGAATGAAATTGAGGGATTCTACCATTCTCCTCGTTATTTCTATATTTGCAATCACACTTATATTTAAACTTAGCAACAGCGATAAAAGGCTTGAATCAAATTGAAGGATTCTACCATTCTCCTCGTTACTTCCATATTTGCATTCACACTTATGTCTAAATTTAGCAACAGCGACAAAAGGCTTGAATGAAATTGAAGGATTCTACCATTCTCCTCGTTACTTCCATATTTGCATTCACACTTATGTCTAAACTTAGCAACAGCGACAAAAGGCTTGAATGAAATTGAAGGATTCTACTATTCTCCTCGTTGCTTCCATATTTGCATTCACACTTATGTCTAAACTTAGCAACAGCGACAAAAGGCTTGAATGAAATTGAAGGATTCTACGATTCTCCTCGTTACTTCTATATTCACATTTACAGATACAAGGCCCACGTTCCGATTTACACTCATGAACAACTCGCCTTCCCCGGAGTGAAGATTGAATCCGTCACCGTCGACAAGTTGATGACCTTCTTCGAGCACTTCGACTCTCTGCTGAACAACGCTATCGCCGTCCGCTCGCACAAGGAAGCCCAGAACACGTTGATCAAGGCACGTCAGCACCGTCTGAACCACAAACCATTCACCTATCACATCACCGTCAGCAGCGACAAGAACGTGAAGGGTATGGTGCGCATCTTCCTTGGACCCAAATTCGATGAGCACGGACACGAACACGACATCACCGAGAACTACATGAACTTCCTGGAACTTGACCAGTTCGTGGTTGACCGTAAGCATTTCTTTTATCATTTCTTGTAGCCCCAAAATTGTGTGCTCTTGGCAATTTACGATTTTGACTCCTAATGCCACATGAATTGCTATGCCAAGAAATCATTGACAGTGTTTCGCAGAACTTACGTTAACTTGCATATTGTATTTACTCTTTTCGTTTTAATTTTGTTAGCATTTCCTAGAACTGATATTAACTTTCACATTTATTTAACACGTTCGCTACCTATACGAGCCACATTGTCCGTTTGACAAAAGATAGGTGTCACATATGAGACAGTCAGTCCATTGACTAAACTGAACTATAGTGGAAATTAGAAGAAATCACATGAAAAACACATTTTTGGCTGCAACAAACCTAATTTCTCATATTAGCATCAGCTTTAACTCTTTCCATATTAATTCTGTATCGAAACTACTCTTGCAGTGAAGACCGGTCTGAACAAGGTCGAACGCCAGAGTCACGAGTCCATCTACGTCTGCCCCGATGAACTGCCCAGCGATGTCTTCTACAAGAAGGTCGTAAAGGCAATCGAAGGTGGCGAGACGTTCACTTACACGACGCAGAACTATGGCTTCCCCGACCGCCTGATCCTGCCTAAGGGCAAGAAGGAGGGCATGCCGTTCAAGCTCTTCGTCCACGTAGCACCGTTCGATGAGACTAAAGCCTTGAGGATCGACTCTCCGGTCTGGGGCAACACCGTGTCTGATGGTCGCCCCATGGGCTACCCGTTGGACAGGCGCCTACACCCGTACAAATTCTTCACCCCCAACATGCACATGAAGGACGTCTTCATCTTCCACAAGCAGCTCGAGGAACTGAACGTCACCGTCTAAAACAATTCAGCTGAAAAGACCCATCCCGCTCGTGGCCCACATGCGACACATCCGTTAGACAACAAAAGAGACAGCCAGAGAAAGAGATGTCGAGTCAAGCACGATGCCAAGAGAAATTATTGTAGCATTCTCCGTATATTTATCTTAGGTACTGATACACGTAGCGAGCGAAGTTTCATGAATAAAATTATGCAAAGTTATGTGTGGTGTATGGCTTTCCCTTGGACAGGCGTGTTCGTCCGTATCAATTCTTCAACCCCAACGTCCACGTGGACATTCGGATCTCGCATAAGCAGCGCAAGCAAATTAATGGTCACGGTCTTAAAATAATTCAGCTGAAAAATTCCATGCTTTCGCGCGTGGCCCACGTACGATAGACCTGATAGACTGTAAATGAGAGATATAGAGTCAAGCACGATGCCAAGAGAAATTATTATATCATTCTCCGCATATTTGGCTTAGGTACTGATCATGTAGCGAGCAAAGTTCCGTGAATAAAGTTATGGAAAGTTTAACGCGGTGTATGTGCTTTCGGTCAGTTAAGAATCAGTTTTCCTTTTTTTGTTGGCTGTAAGCTTTAGTTAGTGGTAGGTTTTGAGTTGGTCAGTTGTGGGTCAGTTGAGATTAGAGTCCAGACGATGTTTGATAGTCGAAGCTTATTAGTTGGGAAAGTAACGGGAGTTGTTAGAAAGATTAAGCAGGAGTGAATGACCGGCAGTCGCAGTCTGCTCTTTACGGGTGCAAATTAGGTTTGAATAAATTTGTGGCACTTTTACGTAAAGTTTCCAGAACGACTTTAGTGCACGATTTGAACGGTTACCGATTGTTCCGAACTTTGAACTGATTAATTTCTACTTTTTTCCCGCGATTATAAGTGATATGACACTGTTTATAATGTTCCGCGCTGATCAACAGCGTGTTTTGAGTAGAACGATATTAAGCAAGCATTATTTTTGTCGTATCACCCAAATTCTTTTATTTTTGGACAGGTTCGCGATTGCACTACTTTTTTGAACGTCTTAATTGGATAAACTTTCGTTATCAGTGCGTATATATAGCATACGAGTGATAATGCATAATTATGTCAATTAAGCTTTTATGCGTTCATCAAAAGACCATTTTATTTGAGACAATCTAAAGACGTTTAAAGCAATTTCAAGTCGTTTAAACTCAGTAAAATCGAAAGACTTGAATGTATTCGAACCCCATAGAAATGCAATTGTGTCCTTTGCCTTCTTTTTATTTATCATTACGTAACGCGACTTGCCACATTATGTCGCTATTCTTCAGTTCGACTTCCTATGCAGAATAATTGATATCACGAGTCATTATGGATAGGGTATATAAACATATTGAGATAAGACAGCCAGACTGAATTAATGTCGTTTATGTCTAGCACTCTTTTATCTGTATAGGCACAGATGTTCTTCTTATCAATTATGCACCATTAAACTTCTTATTAACCCTCCTTATTCTTCCGTCATAAATCGTATGAATCATGTGATGTAGAGATGTCTCCGCGAGAGAGGTCTAGCATTTTTACACCATTTTCTTATTTATCGGGAACAGATACGTTTGGTATAAATAATATATTGAAAATGCTGAACAGATTTTACGTAAGAATAGAATGTTACATAACACAACTGAACATCAGTAATTTGATATTGCAAAGTAAAATAATCGAGTATCGAAAATAGAACATTTAAAACCATAAGATTTATAGTTAAAGAGATGCACTGTTAAAATGGACATCATGAACTTTAGCCTCCATAAGTTCCGTGGACTCGAGCCTCTCGTGAAAAAATATAAACCGATTTTGAGTCAAAAGTCAGGGGAGTTACTGATTTTCGATTAATCTCATCGCATTCACGAAACGAGCGTATTTACTCGCTAGTAATTGATTTCTTTTATCTCGAATCGTACGAACGGTGATTTTGACTTTACCCTATACCGTCCATGTTTTCCAGTACAATCAAGAACGTATTTTCATTAATAAAGCTAAAAGCAATGACCATTGACACGAGGCATATTCGTTAAAAATGGTTCATCTTCAGGCACCTCTCGGCGCCAGCGGCATTATCTAAATTACAACGTGCGTAATGGAACGTAAGATCTGGGAAATTTCAGGAAAGCGACTTATTTTTAATACGAAGTTTTAAAATTAACTGAGCAGGCGTCACGATAAACCAAAAGTATCTCTTTGTTGCGCTTTGTGCATCGTTGTCTCTGCTGCTTACATGGACCATTTTTCTCACAAATCAGTTCACAATGCTGACCGTCAATACACAGAATTTCCTCCGAATTTTCTAGTCTTCAAATTCAAATTAATTGAGCAGGCGTCAGAATGAACCCAAAGTTCCTCTTTCTTGTGCCATCATAAATTAAATATAGGAACTGCTTATTATATATTTTTAAAGTTTGAAAGCTTACTGTCACTTGTTCTCGTTTTCTTTTTTAATTTCTGTCACAGTCACCACTAACTACCTTGTTTCTTTGATTTCTAATAAAGCGCCAGCAAGTCTCTTCTGCTTACTTCGACCATCTTTGTCACAAATCATTTCATAACGCTGGCTGCCAGTACTCGGAATTTTCTCCGAATTCTCCAAAGTCATGATTTTTTGCGCTTTGTGCATCGTTGTCTCTGCTGCTTACATGGACCATTTTTCTCACAAATCAGTTCATAATGCTGACCGTCAGTGCACAGAATTTCCTCCGAATTTTCTAGTCTTCAAATTCAAATTAATTGAGCAGGCATCAGAATGAACCCAAAGTACCTCTTTCTTGTGCCATCATAAATTAAATATAGGAACTGCTTATTATATATTTTTAAAGTTTGAAAGCTTACTCTTACTTGTTCTCGTTTTCTTTTTTAATTTCTGTCACAATCACCACTAACTACCTTGTTTCTTTGATTTCTAATAAAGCGCCAGTAATTTTCTGCTGCTTGCTTGGACCATCTTTGTCACAAATCATTTCATAACGCTGACTGCCAGTACTCGGAATTTTCTCCGAATTCTCCAAAGTCATGATCACACCACTGCATACTACTAGAAAATCATTAGTCACGAAGTGTTTCAATGCTGTCAATATAATTGCACGATGCTTTGACACCGAATATCATCGAAAGCGTCGGGAATTTGCGCATCGCCATACAGATTCCGTGTGTACGTGCACTCGATGTCGTACCATGATGACCTTTGAAACAGAGATGTGCACGTGGGTGAGACATCACTTAATAATATGCCGCTATCATTTAGTGGCACCGACGATGATAACGATTAGAGATTTGCCGTTACATCAACCGGGTTGTTATTATTTGCAGACCGTTGGAACAACAAATAACACTCTCGCGATCTTTTCAGATTGGCTGACAGTAAACTATTCATTTTGCAGAATTCTAACGTTTGAGCTCCGAATTCAATAAATTGCGTATAAAAATTGAATGATGCACCTTGAGTCTTTGAGTTACTTATAATTTGTCGCAGTTTTCGTATGATCAAAATGGTTCGTACGTGATATATTGAACGAATGCATCCAGACCCTCTGTTCTCATCCCCAGCCGCTTGTCTGAATAATGCAGTCGCATAAAAAGCAACTGATATACTGAATACCAAGACGCTCATTAGCCACGTATGATCAATGAATCGTAACGTAAACAAAATTGTTGGCACGTTATAGGTCTATCACTTTTATTTTACACACAAACCTAACTATACTTCGTTTTTTAATTTTATATGATACTTTTACTTTTATTCCATTTAAGAATTAAGTTTGTAATCGTTATTTACAATTATTTAGATATATTTAAATCAACATCTATAATGAAGGATAATACATCACTAAAAATGTTTAATTAAATTTGTAAAATATTATATAATTGTTATAATTACGTGTTATATATTTGTGTTTAATTCTTCTTTTCCTGTTTGTCGAATATCAATAGAATATTCAACTTTTAACCCACGTTACCTACTTTTTTACTTACTTTAGCCTGTTCTTTATTCTATTATACCTATAATTTATAATGCGTAGAATATTGCAGATAATTATATTTGTGACAGAACATATAATAGTAGTACATTCTACTTTAGCCACTTTTCCTACTTTTTTACTTACTTCAGTCTGTTCTCTATTCTATTATACCTATAATTTATAATGCGTAGAATATTGCAGATAATTATATTTATGACAGAACATATAATAGTAGTACATTCTACTTTAGCCACTTTACCTACTTTTTTACTTACTTTAGTCTGTTCTCTATTCTATTATACCTATAATTTATAATGCGTAGAATATTGCAGATAATTATATTTATGACTGAACATATAATAGTAGTACATTCTCGTTTAGCCTTGTTAACTTCCATTTGTTTAGAGAATCAAAATAAAAAATGTATATCAATCAGTTTTTATTTTTTCGTTGAACTTAGTTCTCTATTCTATCGTCCTATAATTTATAATCGTCGCGCGTAATTATATTTATGACGAAAATAATAGTAGTACGTTCTACCCCCACTTTTCCGAGATCACCGGCGATGACTTTATTCTACTAGGCCTATAATTTATTGCGTGCGGGTCGCAGATAATTATATTTATGACCATATAATAGTTGGGGATCGCGCAGACTTTCGCGACTTTTTTACTGAACGCGTTCTCTATTCTATTAACCTATAATTTATAATGCGGAGAGAAGCAGGGACAAACATATAATAGGAGTCAAGCCTTTTTTAAAGGACTATACCTATAATTTAGATGCTGAGGATAATTATACTGGACAGAACATATCTGGTACCGTCACTTTGCCACTTTACCTACTTTTTTGCCTACTGTAGCGCCTATTATTATAATTTATAATGCGTGGAATAGCAGATAATTATATTTGTTGAAGCAGAAGAAGATCTACAACCTGCTGTACCATGTGTCCCAGCCGGATATCGTCAACCCTGTTCTCTACACCGAGGGTATGGAGTACAACATCAAGGCGAACATGGACTCGTACACGGATAAGGTAAATATGACAATGGTTGGGTGCTCTAATTTTGCGGATGTTGCGATAATTATATCTATGACAGGGTAATGAGGGGACTCTAGCCTTGTTAACTGATTAAGTTGGCATAGAGCTGAGCTTAGATGCGGTAACTGTTTGCGAGGGGGTTAGATTTAAAATAAGCTGAGTATGTTCGCGTTGATCTTTACTGCGTTGAAATTTTCTAAATGCAGCTTTAGAGCTAAGGGGACGTCTGAAACTGTTCAGTTCGGCAATAAGTCGGTATCAAAATGAGTTTAAACACGGCAATAATCCGGAAGCTAACTTTTTAGATAATTCTGGCCGTGAAAGCGTTAACCCTTTCGCTACTACGGGTGACTATAGTCACCCGCCAGAAAACAACACCCATACACGACAGGTGACTATAGTCACCGGCTACAAAATGATTGCTCAGTATTATGTTATAATTATATATTTTGTTGTGTAATATAAAAATATCAATTATATCGTTGAATTAAAAATACGTTCATGAGAAAATTATGAACACAAATCATTTTCCTTCTAAAAGTAATATCACAAAGTCGTTTTTGAGACGTTGAAAAGTCTAAATGGCCCCGAATGCGTGCGTTTAATGTTCCCATTTTCGGCGAGGAACTTCGCGGCGAGACCCGCCGTAGCGAAAGGTTAAATATAAAATAAAATAAATATCTTCTCATGAGCTTTTGGTGCGTTAATATTTTCGGCAGACTGCTAAATGTGTCAGTTATTTTGGACAACGAAAGTCGATAACCGAAAGGGGGAGATTAGTTGCACTTTTTCTTGAGGCGACGCACGCCAAGTCTCTTGCAGATAACGAACATCCGTGTAACGAATCGTGGTTAACGTGTAAAATATCTAAAGATATTAATAAAGATGTATTCATGTGAATATATAGACAGCCGTGAAGGACTTCCTCTACCTGTACCAACGTGGAATGCTTCCAAGAGGCGAAATCTACTCGGCCTATTACCCAGAACTTCTTAAAGAGTGCACCGCGCTCTTCCGCGTCTTCTACTACGCCAAGGACTTCGACACCTTCTACAAGACTGCTCTTTGGGCACGTATCAACGTAAACGAGGGTCAGTTTGTCAGCGCCCTGTACAATGCCGTCATCCGTCGTCCAGATACCAAGTTCCTCCAGCTGCCGCCACCATACGAAATGGTCCCATACTTCTTCTTCAACTCTGAAGTCCTCGAGAAGGCCCACCACGCAAAACTCTTCGGCAAACTGGGTGAGTTCAATAAGAACATGTATAATAATATACTAAAAAAAAATATATATATATATAAACACAAACTATTAAAAAATATTTTGGGATCAGTCGCTGTGCTACTAGATATTATATAAATAAATTGAGAGTGTCTCGCAGACTAATTCCAAATGCGATTCTAATTTTTTAGACACGAAGACCTTCAGCGGTGTGGACACATACATCATCCCGGCAAACTACTCTGGCTGGTACCTTTCTCGCGAGGAAGACTGGGAGAACAGACTGAACTATTTCGTGGAGGACATCGGCCTCAACGCATTCTACTTCTACTTGAGACAGGAGTACCCGTTCTGGCTCAAGTCCGAAGAATTCGGCATGTCGAAGAACTACCGCGGTGAAGAGTTCCTGTACGGACACAAGCAACTGCTCACCCGTTACTACCTCGAACGCCTGTCGAATGGTCTTGGCAAGTTCGATGAGTTCGACTGGAACAGAGAATTCAAGGATGGATACTATCCGACCATGACGTTCCAGAATGGACTGCCGTTCCCTCAGCGCCCGACTTGGTCCAGATTCCCAAGGAACAAGGTCCCGTACCTGAAGGTAATTTCACTTCCTTTCATTTCCCGGCATCGAATTTTCAAGCGAAAAGATCAAGCTTCTAAGTATATAAGAACATTCAATTTACTTTTTCTCTTGTTTTATGCCATCGATCTTCTTCCTAATTCTATCGAAAGACAGGGATTATTCTCGCGTAAATGAACAAGAATAACAGTTAATGCCTAATGTACAAGTTGATCGAACTATCTTTAATGTGATAATGAAACGAAATGTTTAGGACATCCAAAAGATCGAAGCTAGGCTCACGAACGCCATCGACTCCGGTTTCATCATCGATGCTGATGGCAAACTGGTCAACATCTATACCCCTGAAGGTCTTAACATTCTCGGCAACTTGATTGAGGGTAATGAGGACTCGTGCAATCGGCAATTCTATGGAAGCTTCGACGCACTCGCTAGGAAGATCCTTGGTTTCAACTTGGAACCATCTTCAACACACCAGATCATGCCAAGTGCATTGGAACTGTTCAGCACATCCATGAGGGACCCTGCCTTCTACAGGATCTACAAGATGGTCTACTACCTCTATAATAGGTATATCAGTTAACCACCCTTTTCTTCACCGTAAACACATTTTTGTAATTAATCTGTCGTAAGACAACTATAACAAGAAACGACACTGTTATTGTCCAAGTTGCTTAAATATGTAGCTATTACCAAATTGGCGTTCATGCTTATTTAATGAGTTTTGCTACTTTATTGTGACGGTACTCGATTCTTCACCAAGATTTCTTCGCATTTTACTAAACTGCATTGTTTGCTACTCACTTTCCCAGGTACAAGATGAACCAGCAGCCATACGTGAAGGACGACATCGTCTTCCCAGAACTGAAACTCGAATCCTTCGCTGTCGATAAGCTGATCACATACTTTGACCAATTCGACACATCCATCAGCAATGGCCTGATGGTCGAAAGCCAGAAGGAAGCCATGTCATCCCTTATCAAGACACGTCAATACCGTCTGAACCACAAACCGTTCAGCTTCCACATCACCCTCAACGCTGACAAAGCCATGAAGGCTGCTATCCGCATCTTCCTTGGACCCAAATACGACTCCCACCGCAGACCAATAGACTTCACCAGGGACAGCAAGTACTTCTACGAAATGGACAACTGGATTGTCGACTGTAAATATATACTTCTCAGAAAATTCGTTTTCGTTACGCATGTAATTTATTGTGCCACAGCACGTCGAACTAAATTGCATACTGCACAAAACTCATTACTAGTTGTATTAATAACTGTTGTGCCTCTTCTGGTTGAATCATATTTGTTCAGTCCTGTATGTGCTCCTGATGTTTTGAAACCCATCCTCTTCAGGGATACTATGAATGTTTCGCAAACACCTCCGGGAACCTTTATAGTTAAATTATTACTTAATGTACTAATACTAATTGACAATTATCTTGCTCAGTGAACGCCGGCGTGAACAAGGTCGTCAGGAACAGTCAGGATTGCTACTTCACCGTTTCCGACCCCGAACCCAGCGAGGTCTTCTACAAGAAGATCCGTCAGGCTTTGGACGGTACCGACCAATTGACCTACAAGGAGAGGATCTACGGATTCCCCGAACGCCTCCTCTTGCCGAAGGGCAAGAAAGAAGGCATGCCCTTCCAGTTCTTCGTCTATGTGAACCCGGTTAGCGACACTATGCTGTTCACGTCTCGCATCTGGGGCGATTACACGTTGGACAAGAAGCCATACGGCTTCCCGCTGGACAGGCCGGTCACAGAATTCAACTATGACGGACCCAATATGCTCTTCAAGGATATCCTTATCTACCACAAAGACGAGGGTGACCTTAACATCGTCTACTAAACATCTTTTCTCCCTTCCCTTGCTACAGTCTGGGGAGACCACCACTTGTCTCATTAATGTGTCCTGGAACTAAACGCAACGCACGTTCATTGTTATCATTTTTTACCCTGGAAATAAAGCATTAATTACGTTAAGCTTATAATAGAGTGGTTATGTACTCCCTTCATATCGTTGTTGAGCTGTACTGCACTTGTACACTTTGTGTACTTGAAGGAAAGTGGACAGAAACGTCATGTATTGTTGAATTTAATTGTAGTAGCTTAGCGGAACTGCTATTGTCGGTATGAAAATTGGATTTTTTAATGGTAAACGATTACACAGTTTATGTTATCACTTGTATACATACAGCATTCATATTTCTACAGTATAGCTACAGTTTATTTATACATATGATTTATACCGATTCTTAGTTAGATGCTATGAAATTAAGAAAACGAAAGTTACGTTTGTTTAATTTCTATTAAAGTAAAGAAAGTCGGTAACGTTAATACTTTTGCATCTACAATAATAAATATACGTAACGCGTAAAGTACGCTTGCATTAGGCTGTTTCGACTGTTCGCTTTTCATTTGAAGCGACAAAGTATGTACGTACTGATAGAACTGATATAACTGTTCAAATTTGAATTTAGAACATTTAGAACATATCGAACAACCTAATATTTTAACCACGATAGAAGTACATAATAAGTACGCAAACAGTCTTGAAAATCAGTGTATGTTGAGACGTGACTGTTAGTACACGTTCTCTACTAGAAAGAACAACTTTCATCACCGGCGAAGGTAAAGATAAAAAATTGGAATAACCCGTTCTTGTGCTATAATCTCATATTCAACAATAGCTAAATTTAAGATGACATATGCGTATAACAGCGACTGGGCAACGAAGTGTTTTCACAGAAAACGATTGATTATTTTCAATGGCCTTTACCTGTGATTGAAAATGCAACGGTAATGTTGTTAATTCGGCCCATCGTCACTCGATATAATGCTTGACATTCTACATGTGGTAGTTAGCGGCACGCGACATACTATAAATTTGGGCATAAGAGAAAAATTCCGACCAAATCGACAGATTGGAAAGAATTGGAATCCGAGTCATTCATTGTGCGAGAGAACTTTGAGCGCAAGTCGCTGCAAGGAATGTGAAAGTCGAAGTACATTCTATACACATCTTATTCTAACAGCTAGAACGACCCACATCAATCATTTTAACCGCTCTCTTCGACTTTGCTCGAAGTTGTGGTTATTCACATTTTAACACACTTTGGTGCTGATTTGGAAAAAGAATATGTTAACAATTTTGCATTCACAGAATGATCGTCCTGGCCGTCCTAGTACTGAAGAACAGGCAGATCTTCTAAACCGAACGACACAAAAATTGACCGACGTCAAATAATATGAAATATAGACTGATCCGCCCGTTCATTGTGACTTTCCGCGGAACACGATTGTTCCGGTGTGCGATTTCGTGAAAATAATTTTCGATGTGATCACAATTCGGCGTTGCCACCGCTGCGACGTACATAACGACTAAAGTAATCAGGACGCCAGCACTTGCAACTGCCTGGTATGAGGAACCAATCATAATAAAGGCGAACCTGAAACATAAGTGATCTTGCATATTATTACCGTTCCTATTTTTATCAGCATTTTTATTTGCATAGAAATTTAGTAAATATTGTTTCATTCATTCATTATATAGCAACTGATTGCCCTGCTGTACATGTATTTGGAAGTCAATTTTATTCTGTAGCTTTAATTCCAACAAAATTGGGAAGGATAAAAGGATCATTACTGGGTGACAAACACGTAGTATTGCATTTCAAAATTAATCATTCAATGTGCCAAGAGAAAAATATAAATTTGCAACGTGACATTTGTTACCAACCTAACTGAAACAAAAGTGAGTTACCTGGAAACAGCCCATTTCATCAACACCATCGCAATGATGCGGTTGGCTAGATCCACCTGTATTCCGTCCCTCATTTTCTCCAGCACGCTTCTGCAGGTATTGCTGATAATTTTGGAAATCGTGAACTGGCGGCGGAGAGCCAGCCACGGGGTCCCTTGGTCCTGGGTATCTACCATCTGGATTCTCCTCCAGGAAGGTATCCGGATAGAAAATTTCAGCGACGAGCAAACTCGTCCATCTTGGCGAAGATAGGCAACCGCCATCTAAATAATGACACCTTGATTGCCTGCAACAATTGAAAATGACAGTATAAAAATGGTAGTACACGTGTAATAATACCAGGTTGTTCAATAAGTTTTGTTTTGTTTTGTTGAGGGCGTTGCTACTAGTCCAAATTTGTTTTTGTTTTGTTGGTTCACTCTTCTTATCAACGTATGTGAAGGTTCATTTCAATCAGTCAATTCATTCTTTGTTTACAAGCCATTTAGTGTCGCCGTGTCACAGTATTTTCGACAATGGAAAAAATTGAATATCGTGCAGTGATAAAATTCTTATTTTTGGAAGGTGTAGCACCAAAATAAATTCACGAACGAATGTTAAGAGTGTATAATGAACGTTCACCTTCAATTAGAACAGTAGAAAGATGGGTTGCTGAATTTAAACGTGGTCGTACAAGCCTTGAAGACGATCCACGTGAAGGACGTCCAAAAACCGCATCAATCACCATATGGTTTTGGAAGATCGTCGATTGACTGAGAGGGATTTAGTAGAGGCTCTACACATCTCATTAGGCAGTGTGAGTCATATTTTAAATGAAATTTTGAGTTTTAAAAAGCTGTGTGCACAATGGGTGCCGCATTCGCTAACAATTGAACAAAAACACATTCGAATGCGACTTTCTCAACAACATTTGGAGCGTTTTAAAAAGGATAAAGTGGATTTTGTGCGTCAATTCATCACTATGGATGAGACGTGGGTCTATCACCATGATCCTAAATCAAAACAAGAGGCTAAAGAGTGGTGTGAACCTGGTTGTTCGGCTTCGAAACGAGTTCGTGTCCAGAAATCGGCCAAGAAGGTTCTGGCATCAGTTTTTTGGGATGCGAAAGAAATTTTATTTGTGGATTACTTGCAAACTGGTAAAACAATTAATTCTGAATATTATTACAACATTTTGGACCAGTTGAAGGAAAAAATTCGTAAAAAAAGACCCGGTTTGCAGAAGAAAAAAATCCTTTTTCATCAGGACAACGCACCGTGTCACAAGAGCATTTTGACAATGGCTAAAATCCATGAATTAAAGTTCGAATTGTTGGAGCATCCGCCGTATTCACCAGATTTGGCCCCCAGCGACTTCCATTTGTTTCCAGAACTCAAAAAATTTATGCGTGGCAAGCGTTTTTCGTAAAATGAAGAGGTCATAACGGCTGTTGAAGCGTATTTTGCAGACTTTCCGGAATCTCACTTCACGGATGGGAACCACAGATTGGAGGATCGTTGGAGCAAGTGCATTAATGTTCAGGGAGATTATACTGAATAATAAAGTGTATTTTGAACCATAACATTGTGTTTTTCTTATCGAACGACAAAACTTATTGAACAACCTGGTACGTGGCAACCAACATAAATATTGCGCTTCAAATATGGAACGTCTCTAATGAGTAATGTTCACTTACATGCATCTCGTGACTTCGATCGTTTGCGTGAAGTAACCCTCGTAAGGTATTTGGACCACGTAACGCCAGACTCCTTGATAATTCTTAGCGAACACCGGTGTGGCATACTCTACTTTTGCTGGACACGGCGTGGGTGGACCCGTGTATTCCGGTTTTTCTTGTGGCGTTCGTTGACGATATTCAGGTGTCGACGGTTCATCTCGGCGTTCCGCTGCTGGTGACGTCAATGGCTCGCCTTGTATCGCTTTGTACAACATGCACACTCTGCAACAGGAAATTCCTTCAAACTTTAATTATCATTGATATACAAATGAAGTAATACTATTAGTAATTGATATACAATTGAAGTAATACTATTAGTATTTAAAATTGAACTATGCGTCGAGACCTCTGCGAATTTACTTTAACTACTGACCCTTACCCTTAAAATACCCTTACTTAATTTAACACTAGTCGTAGTTCAAATGCTCTTAAGAAAACTTACACGCCACCGCCGTTTTCGCAAAATTTCCGTCCGCTCCGAGTTGTTTCAACTTCAGGCTCCACATCAGTTGATCTTTTACTTCTGCTGGGTTTTTCATCAGTATCGACACTGTAATTTAATATAGCGTTCTTTGTAGACAACAATATACATCAGATTTTATTGAATGCAATATGATTTTCTGCTTACGAATTTTGTGAGTATGATTGGACTTTGGCAACTTTCGGCAAGGAGTCGTCCGCCTTGAGTATGGGCAAAGCTTTGCTTAAGAATTTCAGCGTGTGGTTTTTTATCAAAGCACTGAAAATAGGTTCGGAGAAACAACGTTATTCATACGTAACTGTTTTCCACTGCTTCGTCTGCTATATCACGTAATACATTCTATTATACTAGAACAAAGTACTTCCTTACATAATGTAAGAAAACGTGCATTTACTCACAATGGGTATGATGATCCGTTAATATACTGTTTCATCGGATTCCGCGGTATATAACCCTTGTTAAGATCCCCACAGATGTTATGCACTGACACATAGCCTTTTCCTTGCTTTCCAGTGTCTGAAAAACCAAATATACACATGTATGAAGATGCCTACATACAAACTGACTCCCATATACACGCCAATATTAAAACTGTTTTACTATAAATACTAATATACGTAAAAAAAAACTAGTTCTTCAACTATAAATGCGCATATATTATTTCTTATACACTATTCTCACACTTCTCATACTCATTTCTTAGATTCATAATTCTCATATTCATTTTTTAGACTCATAGCAGTTTCTCGAAATAAGCCATTACACATCCTTAACGGAATTTAGTTTCTCCACTATAAATGTACATCTATAATTTCTTCTCAGGGAACACCTACTTCAATATCTAAACGTCAAAACGCGCATAAAGCGAGTATGGAACTCTATCCTTCTGTCTAGCATCAGTCGGCACTAACATCTTTGTCAAACAAAACCCATAACTGTAAATACGTATATATCGTTCCTTATCGGGAAGGACCCATTTTAGTACCGAACCTTCTAAATCTATATAAGCGAATATTGGAATCTATCCTTTTGTATAGTCGGCACTAACATCTTTACCAAACAAGTCCCACAATTAGCAAATCTCTGAAGAACAGATCACGCACCGTGACATTCCTTATCGCTGTCGATGTACGGTGGCGGTCGAACTTTTGGCGGTTCTGCATTCGGTGACTCGACGAAAGCGTAATACCCTTCTGGAGGTTCACTCTCCTGCACGGATGACTCCGTTGTTCCTGCCTGCTTACTCGCATGCTTCACGGGCTGATGCTCTTCAGCGAAAGAGAAGCCGCACAATAGTACCATCTGCGAACATTACATTAATACCGTTTAGTTTTTGCGATCTCCTCCTGGCATTAGCAGTGTTTTTACAAGTTCACTCATTCTTGCCAAGTTTCCGTGACTTCTTCGCACGCTGTTGCACGAATTTTTCGCGCAAGACCGGTGGAAAGGTATGGCGAACGTTGTTCAAGTTCGTCACAGTCTGAATACAGAATTTCTAATGACGGTTCTGCATTCTTACACCTAAATTGACGCACCTCGTTAGAAAAAATAAGTTTCCGCGAACTGCACGGTTCGCCGTTTGTCGAGAATATTGTCATGCTTGTAAGTTGAGGCGCAGATAATTAACAAGCTCTGTTCTTCATATAGTTGATGACGGGCTTTAGATTCTTATGTATTGTGACATATAACATAATGTATGGGGTGGTTTTATATAAGAATAATTTTACCGTGTTAGTGAGGATTATTATTGTATTTACACTAAAGAAATAGCTTTAAACAGGTATACTCTACAATGGTTGAACTGTTGCGTGCAATGGAGAATGCAGATCACCGAGTATAGTTGAGCACGAGCGCGGTGAATCTCCACTTCTACTGGAGACGTCGCATGTACTTGGTTGAGTAACTCATTCATAGTGGATAACGAAATTACAATACACTAGAAAATCACAACTATTCCTAGTTAAAAGTTGTGTGACTCATTCGGGGTCTCTGAACAAACGACACTCTGCGTTACTCTGCAGATACGCTATACAAGACATTCCATATCAATGCCCTACTCTTTGCCAGGCATTAACGAAACACGGCTGGAAGCAAATCCTGCCTACCCATTTCTTGCAAAACCGTTTCACTCTAATCTAACTCCCTGACTTCTGGGTGTTCTCCAAAGTGAAAAATTCACTCAAAAGAAAAAGATTTGGGAGGATCGCTGGGAGGTTGTGACTTCCAAGAGCAATACTTAGACAACACCAGACATAATACATGAGCCGTTTATTTTGAAAGTGGCCTAACTCCGTTTTTCAATATTTTCCGGTTACCATGCTTACAAATACAAATTAATGTTATTTATCTCGTTATTTATCTCGATTTGAGAATAAATGGAGTTAGGCCACTTTCAAAATAAACGACTCACATCTTCCTTTTACGCCGCGGTTCCTAAGCAATGAAAATATGCCTTCTTTCAGTTGCCAACCTCTATTTTTCCGATTTGCTTAAAAACGGACTACTCAGATAATTGGAAAATTAGAACCCATGAAGCGCAATAGCGACACTCTAGCGACTTCCAAGAGCAATACTTACACAACACCAGACATAATACATGAGCCGTTTATTTTGAAAGTGGCCTAACTCCGTTTTTCAATATTTTCCGGTTACCATGCTTACATATACAAATTCATGTTATTTATCAGTAAATGTTATTTATCTCGATTTGAAGATAAATGGAGTTAGGCCACTTTCAAAATAAACGGCTCACATCTTCCTTTTACGCCGCGGTTCCTAAGCAACGAAAATATGTCTTCTTTCAGTTGCCAAGCTCTATTTTTCGGATTTGCTCAAAAACGGACCACTCAGATAATTGGAAAATTAGAACCCATGAAGCGGAATAGCGACACTCTAGCCAGACGGTGATGTATGGCTCACCGGGTATATTGAAGCTCGGACTCGGTCAGCTTCGAGCTCTGGCGTGTATACGGCACTTAGGCCAGCATTCCCCGTTAGTGAGGTACGCCGTGCGCATTCGGCCTTAACGGTACCTGGTCCACCGCCTATTAATACGCAACGCTGTACACGTAGACGCCATCAGCCGTGATCCTCACTGCCCCACTAAGGATTCCATTCCCGCCATCGACATTCACGCATCGTCAATGTCGTGTGCGTACCAGCACGCCTTCAGCGTCAATGTCACGGGCGATCTTCGCGGCGATTAACCCTAAGCGCCTTCGCCGTCGTACGGTTTTTATCCGGCACGATGGAACGCCGAGCTTGCGTCGCTTTTTTCAACCGGGACTTTGATCGTGCGCCGGTCGAACGGTGCTCCGCGGGGCTCATGGGCTGCGATTAGTTTTTCGAAATTGCGCAGATCTCTGCGAGCTGCGGCGAGAAATGTGGAGGATGATAGGATGATACTGGAAAATATGAAGCGGGGATGGATGAGATTCCTTCGTAGTTTAATGCGGAGAGAACCTTGAGTTGATGCGATCAGGCTGTACGTCACATTTTTTTTTTTATTTTGAGGCAGCTATAAAATTATAAAAAGAGAAGATTGCGTCTGGAGCTGATGAGACTACATTTCTTAATACTTTTTGAGGCAGCTATGAAGATATGGAATAGTTAAAGGTAGTAGGTATATAAGCTATATATATAAGCTATAAAGCTGGGAAGATAGAACGTTATGTCAAGATGGGATGAGGCTGTACATAATTCTTTCTTATACTTTTTGGGGCAATTATAAAGAGAGAATAGAACGTTTTGCCCGGCACGATGGAACGCCGAACTTGCGTCGCTTTTTTCAACCGGGACTTTGATCGTGCGCCGCTCGAACGGTGCTCCGGGGGGCTCATGGGCTGCGATTAGTTTTTCGAAATTGCGTAAATCTCTGCGAGCTGCGGCGAGAAATGTGGAGGATGATAGGATGATACTGGAAAATATGAAGCGGGGATGGATGAGATTCCTTCGTAGTTTAATGCGGAGAGAACCTTGAGTTGATGTGATCAGGCTGTACGTCACATTTTTTTTTTATCTTTTGAGGCAGCTATAAAATTATAAAAAGAGAACGTTGCGTCTGGAGCTGATGAGACTACATTTCTTAATACTTTTTGAGGCAGCTATGAAGATATGGAATAGTTAAAGGTAGTAGCTATATAAGCTATATATATAAGCTATAAAGCTGGGAAGATAGAACGTTATGTCAAGATGTGATGAGGCTGTACATAATTCTTTTTTATACTTTTTGGGGCAATTATAAAGAGAGAATAGAACGTTTTACCCGGCACGATGGAACGCCGAACTTGCGTCGCTTTTTTCAACCGGGATTTTGATTCGAACGATGCTCCGGGGGGGCTCATGGGCTGCGATTAGTTTTTCGAAATTGCGCAGATCTCTGCGAGAAATGTGGCACGGCTGTGAGGAGGATGATAGGATGATGCTGGAAAATATGAAGCGAGGATGGATGAGATTGCTTCGTACGTTTAATGCGGAGAGAATCTTGAGTTGATGTGATCAGGCTGTATGTCATTTCTTTTATCTTTTGAGGCAGCGATAAAGATATGGAATAGTTAAAAGTAACTATAAAGCTGGGAAGATAGAACGTTATGTCAAGATGTGATGAGGCTGTGCATAATTCTTTTTTATATTTTTTGGCGCAATTATAAAGAGAGAATGGAACGTTTTACCCGGCACGATAGAACGCCGAACTTGCGTCGCTTTTTTCAACCGGGATTTTGATTCGAACGGTGCTCCGGGGGGGCTCATGGGCTGCGATTAGTTTTTCAAAATTGCGCAGATCTCTGCGAGCTGCGGCGAGAAATGTGGAGGATGATAGGATGATACTGGAAAATATGAAGCGAGGATGGATGAGATTGCTTCGTACGCTTAATACAGAGAAAACCTTGAGTTGATGTGATCAGGCTGTATATTATTTTTTTTACCTTTTGAGGCAGCTATAAAATTATGAAGAGAACGTAGCGTCTGGAGCTGATGAGACTACATTATTTCTTAATACTTTTTGAGGCAGCTATGAAGATATGGAATAGTCAAAGGTATCTATAAAGCTGTGAAGATAGAACGTTATGTCAAGATGTGATGAGGCTGTACATAATTCTTTTCTATATTTTTTGGGACAATTATAAAGAGAGAATAGAACGTTTTATTCGGCACGATGGAACGCCGAGCTTGCGTCGCTTTTTTCAACCGGGATTTTGATTCGAACGGTGCTCCGGGGGGGCTCATGGGCTGCGATTAGTTTTTCAAAATTGCGCAGATCTCTGCGAGCTGCGGCGAGAAATGTGGAGGATGATAGGATGACACTGGAAAATATGAAGCGAGGATGGATGAGATTGCTTCGTACGCTTAATACGGAGAGAACCTTGAGTTGATGTGATCAGGCTGTATATTATTTTTTTTACCTTTTGAGGCAGCTATAAAATTATGAAGAGAACGTAGCGTCTGGAGCTGAAGAGACTACATTATTTCTTAATACTTTTTGAGGCAGCTATGAAGATATGGAATAGTCAAAGGTATCTATAAAGCTGTGAAGATAGAACGTTATGTCAAGATGTGATGAGGCTGTGCATAATTCTTTTTATATTTTTTGGGACAATTATAAAGAGAGAATAGAACGTTTTATTCGGCACGATGGAACGCCGAGCTTGCGTCGCTTTTTTCAACCGGGATTTTGATTCGAACGGTGCTCCGGGGGGGCTCATGGGCTGCGATTAGATTTTCGAAATTGCGCAGATCTCTGCGAGCTGCGGCGAGAAATGTGGAGGATGATAGGATGATACTGGAAAATATAAAGCGAGGATGGATGAGATTGCTTCGTACGTTTAATGCGGAGAGAACCTTCAGTTGATGTGATCAGGCTGTATGTCATTTTTTTTTATCTTTTGAGGCAGCTATTTTTTTTGTCTTTTGCGTCTGGAGCTGATGAGACTATATCATTTCTTAATACTTTTTGAGCCAGCTATGAAGATATGGAATAGTTAAAGGTAGCCATAAAGCTGTGAAGATAGAACGTTATGATGAGACTGTACAAGATGTGATGAGACTGTACATAATTCTTTTTTATATTTTTTCGGGCAATTATAAAGTTATGAGAATAGAACGTTGCGTCTAGATGTGATGGGATGCACATTATTTTTTCTAATATTTTTCAGCCAGCATTAAAGTTGTTTTGTATCCTTATCAAGAATGCTCATTCTCTCGCGAATCGGTGTATGCAAAAGTTATATATACCTACACCTGTGTTTGCCTTGTATTACCAATTTGATTAAATGTTTCTAGTCGAAAACTCTCGATGATCGTGGGAGAAATTACTTTGACCGCAAGTCATTATTCCGGCCGGTACGATTAAAAATTAACAAAGAAACTTTCTTCGCCAGTAGAAATTTCACCGCGCAACGTTAAGTTCGCGGCGTTTGTAAAACATGAGCAACGCATTTCGATCAGACTCCGCCAAGTACGCATAATCATTTCATCTGAACAACTTTCAGGTACTTTTCCTAGATACTGCTCTCGCTGTATTATCAGCAAACCGGTGGACGGATTTTCAAGTTTAACGAAAGCCGGACGCACAAGGATGCTTAGCCTACTTAACTACCAAGATTGGTGATTCGAGTATTAGAAAAGCCGGTGAAATGTTACAGAGATGTAACTTACGTTGCCGATACAGTTACGAGGACGATGACGTCTTTCAAACCGGTATCGACTGAAACGGAAGACACGGATGAATTTCATGCAATGGCGTCGACGACCTAATGCTCCTCTATTACATCAAATTGCAGATTCCACAAAAAATCTATCGTTTCATTACAATCGATGAATTCATTAATCCTTGATTGAACGTTTATCCGACAATTTGCAAGGTGATGGTGGAATTTGCTAGGACGACGGAACGTATTGCAAAGATAATTTGCCTAGAAAATAATTGAATTAAAAACAGGGCAAGAAAAAGCAGCTTATTCGAATGACGAAGAAAATGTCATAATCATGTCTTTGAAGGACAATTAACTGTCGCATGAAATGTTGCACGATTTTGTAGAAAGTTAGTTATGTGATTGCAAGTTTTACGAGGAATGACTATATTTCCGTGGCAACGAAAGTTGAACCGGAAGTATTATTAGATGTGGGCGAACATAAAAGAACGATTTGATGGGGGGAATACCGTTAATGATAATAAAAAGAAATGCGGTTACCGAGGAGACAACTGCACAACAAAGTCAGCACGCCTGAATTGTTGATATCGCGGACCCCCATAAAGAATAAATCGTCCAATGCATTATTAATTTCCTCTTTATTTGAATTAATTTTTATCAATTGCCGGTGCTCTTCGGCTGATGTACAAAACAAAAGTTAAAGTAAGTTTACTTTTATCGCGCGTTAATAAAACATTAAATTTGTAACAGAATAATAATTAAAACGCTAATTTTAAAAGAACGTTTTACGAGCATACCGAATATAATAAAATTACAAATTTTCATTATTTTACTGTTAAACACCAAACTTCATCAAACGAAACAACGCATATGCGGTATTTACACCAAATTTGCTTAGAACTATTAAACTTGAAAACACATTAATTAACTCTTGAAATGAATAAACAGAACTTCGACACACTATAAGTCTTTTATGCGATTTCGGTGCATACAACTTAAATTCATAACATTCACTTATACACGAGATCTAAATAAATCAACTAACTGACAGGTACCACAGTACTTGGTATTTCAGGACCCGCAAATCGAATTTTTGCAATTTTTTTTAAGTAGGCCTAAGTTAGATTTGTAAATCTGCAACTTGCAGAAACCGCAATCTCGACTGTGTTAAGCCGAAAGGAACATGAACTGTGAAACACACGCAAATATTCGGATGAGTGTACTTACAAGAAACGTGCGAAAATCCATGTTGAAGAGCGATTCCTTTCTCGCGTGTCTTCAGAATCGAGATTAAAACTTTACGCGTCTCGTCACTGGGGTCCTCCACCTTCGCGACCAGCCGGTGGTCATAGCAAAACTGAATTTCTCGAAGCCAGTGTCATGGTATAAGAGGCCGTCTACCTTCGGCCATGCGCGATAGACGGTGTGTCGTTCACATCGAGTTCTTTGAGTATAGAGATGCCGAAGAACGGGGCAACGTATATCCTAACGATAGAGATATCAATGCGCCTCTTCGAATTCAACAATAGAGGATTTGACGCCGCTGCGCTTGATATACAAACAAACATGTTCAAATCATTAATTTCTACTGCATTATGTGTGATATCGGAAAAACTCTTAAAAATATATTTATGTGTATTAATATTTTACCCGAAGAAATTGTATTATTGTATATGAGATAGTTGCGATAAGATACTTCTAAAGGCCTATGGGAGATTTTTCTTGATACCGTCTAGGCAATCAGATCTACGATTAAAAGCATATAAGCAACTACATTTTACCAGTGTTTCTATGAAATGAAAACAAAATTTGTGGATCCTAATAGTCACTACCATTTCTATTTACCTAAAATCGCCAAAGCAATCGAAAAAGCACAAATATCGCAAAAGCTCTTCAAAAATAGAACATTTATATATATTGATACTTTACACGTTATATAATATTATACATGAGACAGTTATAATAAGATGTTCCTGATATAAAACCTACGAAAGATTTTTCATGATGGCATCTGGGTAGTTTGATCTACGATTCAATGCATATTAAGATAAATAAAGCATACCTGCACATTTTACCATTATGTACGGATCCTAATAGCCAATACTATTTCTACTTAAGAAAAATTGTGTTACCAATGAATAACGGTTGTTAACACTTGGCCGCTTAATTAAGTGTTAAAACTGTATGGTCATGTACGCAGTGTTTTTTACGAGTCATCATCGAAGGAGAATCGGTCAGTACGCCTATGTATATGTCGGGAGGTTAACGTTCCACATTCTTACGATGTATACCTACTGTGGAGGAACATTCTATAGCCTCATGGCCTTGACCAACTCTAACAGACTACGTGCATTTCCGGAGGAGATCTTCAAGTTTCCAGGATGATCGATCAAACGACGGCGCAGTTAATCAGTCCTTTCGACATTACGCGTACATTGAAGTAAGCTGTTTACCGTGAATGAAAATTTATTGATGTTGATGCATAAGAATGGCCTTACCGCGTTCCGCTGGTGTTTACTGAAAGTTCTTTGTGTCTCGTGTTTTCGATAAATCAAGTTTTTGTCTGTGTTACTATGTCCGGCGATTCTTAAGTTTTCATTCGTACGATTGACGATTCTGAACATTTGTCCGAATGCAGTGTCTTGTTGAAATGTATGCGGCGGATAACTTGAGCAGATCTGAATGGCACAGGTAATTAGTTATGTTGATAAAATGGTAGAAGAATAACTTCGAAGCGTAATCGTCTGGAACACATGAAATAAATCAATTCTTTCTGCCGCCTAATCGTACAAAAGAGAAATCTAATAAAATCTTCTGCATTTTCCATTTATTCTTTCCAATACTATCACTCATTCACTCCCGTACAGGAGATGTCCGCTGGTGTTTACTGAAAGTTCTTTGTGTCTCGTATTTTCGATAAATCAAGTTTTTGTCTGTGTTACTATGTCCGGCGATTCTTAAGTTTTCATTCATACGATTGACGATTCTGAACATTTGTCCGAATGCAGTGTCTTGTTGAAATGTATGTGGCAGATAACTTGAGCAGATCTGAATGGCACAGGTAATTAGTTATGTTGATAAAATGGTAGAAGAATAACTTCGAAGCGTAATCGTCTGGAACACATGAAATAAATCAATTCTTTCTGCCGCCTAATCGTACAAAAGAGAAATCTAATAAAATCTTCTGCATTTTCCATTTATTCTTTCCAATACTATCACTCATTCACCCCCGTACAGGAGATGTCCGCTGGTGTTTACTGAAAGTTCTTTGTGTCTCGTATTTTCGATAAATCAAGTTTTTGTCTGTGTTACTATGTCCGGCGATTCTTAAGTTTTCATTCATACGATTGACGATTCTGAACATTTGTCCGAATGCAGTGTCTTGTTGAGATGTATGTGGCGGATAACTTGAGCAGATCTGAATGGCACAGGTAATTAGTTATGTTGATAAAATGGTAGAAGAATAACTTCGAAGCGTAATCGTCTGGAACACATGAAATAAATCAATTCTTTCTGCCGCCTAATCGTACAAAAGAGAAATCTAATAAAATCTTCTGCATTTTCCATTTATTCTTTCCAATACTATCACTCATTCACTCCCGTACAGGAGATGTCCGCTGGTGTTTACTGAAAGTTCTTTGTGTCTCGTATTTTCGATAAATCAAGTTTTTGTCTGTGTTACTATGTCCGGCGATTCTTAAGTTTTCATTCATACGATTGACGATTCTGAACATTTGTCCGAATGCAGTGTCTTGTTGAGATGTATGTGGCGGATAACTTGAGCAGATCTGAATGGCACAGGTAATTAGTTATGTTGATAAAATGGTAGAAGAATAACTTCGAAGCGTAATCGTCTGGAACACATGAAATAAATCAATTCTTTCTGCCGCCTAATCGTACAAAAGAGAAATCTAATAAAATCTTCTGCATTTTCCATTTATTCTTTCCAATACTATCACTCATTCACTCCCGTACAGGAGATGTCCATCGCGTTTTTCATCATATTCTACGGCTGAAATAGTTTGTACTAGTCTAATCCCGTAACGGTGTATCGAATGACCCCGCATAACGGAGTCATTGGTAATGCGACACACGCAATCACATGCCATCGTCAAATCAATATTAACATTTTTATTAACCGTGGGCTCAGGTTAGGCTGCCATCGTCAAATCAATATTAACATTTTTATTAACCGTGGGCTCAGGTTAGGCTTCTACAGGTATTGGCATGTACGCGCGGCCGCTCGTCCAAAGCATCTCCATAGAAACATATACGATCTAGCGACAACTTCTGTGTTTTGATTCTTCTCAGAGACGAATTGCTCCGCGTTCAGCATCATGAACCAATTTTTACGGTACCGCGTGTACATCCTGGTCGCGCGTCAGCCGCTTGTCGCAAAGCATCTCCATAGAAACATATACGATCTAGCGACAACTTCTGTGTTTTGATTCTTCTCAGAGACGAATTGCTCCGCGTTCAGCATCATGAACCAATTTTTACGGTACCGCATGTACATACCGGTCACGCCATCTCGTCAGATAAACAAATATATAATACTGCACTCTTTACGCTTATACAAAAAGTTATCACATTCTAGCAAATCTCATCTAATCTCAGCAATCGACTCTTATAACTTTTTATATAATCACAGCACTCGTTTCACATTTCCGCGCCTAGTATCTTTTCCGCTCAGTCTCTGATTGCAAATTTGTCAGTCTACTCAACGATTTCAAACGTTAGCCTTAGCAACGACTTAAGAGGTGGGTATTGAGATTCATTATTTTTTTATGTCAACGGCGTCTCGTTTGCAAAATATTTCGCCTGTGGGACATGTTAACGATGTTTTTCATAGAAAAACGATAACCGTGCGGCAAGCGTTTCCGGGAGTTCGCTCGTTTCTTCTCAAACCAATCGTCGACGAAATCCTCGTCGCTGTCAGTATTCCAATCACAGCAGTCTGGGTCCAGTTTGTGGATTTCTTCGTCGAAGTCCATTCTGTCCCGTGCGTTTTTGCGAGAACGCGCTCGATTGAAGTACCAAGTCGAGGGGTTCTCTATATTTGTGGTGTCCGAATAACGTTGATTCTCGCGAGAGCGGGACCTGCAAGTTGCCGTAAAAATATTGGCTAACAAACATTACATTTTTAATTACGTATTTTAAATAGTGCGTTATACTGAAAAGTTGTTAACACGTTGACTGCCACGCGTATTTTACTATATTAAAACCGCAACAGGATGAAGTACTATAGAATATGATTGAATTGTGCAAAATGAAAATAATGCGAAGGTATCGGAGACCAAAGAATTGAATCACTATTTAATATTAACCCTTTGCGGTCGTATTAAATTTAGACATGGGTGTCGTATTGGTCGGAATTAATTTCCGTTGAACGAGAAGTGATACATAATATGCAAGATTATGAAGGATAAACAAGATTTATTAATTCTTTTGTGATCTTTGGATATATGTTTACACAATAATGTGTTTTAATATAATGTTTTTATGTGAAAATTAGAGGTATTTTACAATTCTCCATCGTGTGGTAT
Organism: Cryptocheilus praepositus; assembly: GCA_033815515.1. Taxonomy (NCBI): domain Eukaryota; kingdom Metazoa; phylum Arthropoda; class Insecta; order Hymenoptera; family Pompilidae; genus Cryptocheilus; species Cryptocheilus praepositus. The sequence continues at coordinate 1,277,074 of JAWWQZ010000314.1, forward strand.
CTTTCAAAGTAGTATCCAACATGAAGTCCTGCTTTTTGATCACATGTGTCGCAAATATAATTAGTTTGGCGTCTTCCGCCCTGGATTTTTCTGTTTGAACATACAGACCAATCTTTACTGTTTACGTTTTAACAATGCAGCAATATATATAGTTTACCATTAAGTAACCATATGTAGTTTTGAAAATGCTCCTTCACGATATCATCTACAAGTTGTTCCACCAATATTCAGACAAACATTAAATATGACACTGGCGTCTTGTTTTCTCTTTTTGCTGACACCTTACATAAGATGTAGCTATTGACAGTGCAAACCTCTGTTCCCCATAAAAAGATGTTCTCCACCATTTGCAAGATTTTCTCGTAAAACAATATGAATTTGCTAACTGGTCAGTCTTATCGACACCTCCCATATACATATTATAATTTATAATAACATTTGGTTTGCTAATGTTGACGTTGCCACCTTCTTTCGCCCTTCTTTTTATAGATTTTATGCCCGAGGTATCGTACCTGCTTAGTATTGTGACTATTTTCTTGTATTTCCACGCTAATAATAGAATATCACCTGATGGATAGGTAGCAAAAATATTATTTTTTGTTACAGCTAATTTTTTAATCTCAGCTGGTATATATTATAGGTTGTTGTAAGAGTACCAGTGAAATAGCAGCTTAGTTCTAAAAGCTTAGTTTTGAAATACAGTATAAGATTATTATGGTTCTTTGCTGTGGTGGCTGAGAGCAGACATACGACCGGAACGGTAAAAAAATCTTTGGTGGCTGAGAGTAGACATACGACCGCAAAGGGTTAATTGCATTTTCAAAATTATAAATGCTACCGATTGGGCATTTTTTGAATTTTTCATGAGATCGTTTGCGCCGGTCACCGATGACCACCATGGCAGTCAAAGTGTTAAGACTGCAATTTACGGATTTCACGTGAAAAATAACAAAACTATTACTATTATTTGCTAACAACTTTTACTGACTTTTATTAATGAGGTGAGATTAATATATGAGCCGTTTATTTTGAAAGTGGCCTAACTCCGTTTTTCAATATTTTCCGGTTACCATGGTTACATGTACAAATTCATGTTATTTATCTCGATTTGAAGATAAATGGAGTTAGGCCACTTTCAAAATAAACGGCTCATATATCCAAATCATTTCCCGCCTCAAGCTTCTAATTTTTTATTTCTATACGTCGTATTCCTGCATATCTCTTCGTATCACGTTTTACGCTTACATATTTTTCTCCGTAAATCTAGCGTTAAATAGTCTGTTAAGCATATTGTAATATTTCTGCTAATCACCTTTTAAACTGCCAGTTCCCGTCGAAATTCTTCTGTTGGTTCTTCTCCTTCGATTGTCGCTTGTCGCATGTCGACGAGGACTCGCCTTTACTACACTTATAAGACCCATTTTTCTGTCCCTTTTTGATCTTCGTGTAGTTTTTACCAGATCCTTTGAACTTGTTCTTTGACTTCTTGTCGGACACACTGGAAGGATACGTTTTCTTCTTCTTTTTTGTAACAGTATTCGAGCTATCCTCAGACACGTCGTCGAATGAATAAAGAAACTCAGCATTAGAGTCGACAGGCGATGGTGGTTTTACATTCGCTGTTTCATTTGCTCTTTTGTTACCATCGTTCGAGTCTCCCAGATCTGATGTTTTAGTATCGTTCCTATTCAACGATTCCTTTGTATCTTTGTCTGTTAAATCAATACTGCTCGTATTAGCAGTTCTCACGTCGGTATTATGCAACGCATTACAACTTAAAGAGCTACCCTGTATGTCATTTGTATTTTTGTTCATTGTGGGTGAACCAGCTTTACCCGCTACAACTTCAGAATAAAGACTCCGTGTTTGCTGAGTCGGGCAAACTTCTTCCCGCAACAGAGGTCCTATTATGGCAGGATTAATTGACTTGTTCGTCGAACAAAAATCTTTACTACTGTCTACCGACCCATTGTTAACGGCGCTCAGTTTAACAGTGACGTTCTTTGTCTCTGCCTGTGATGCTTTCTCTCCCTTAACTTTTTCCTTTCCTTGTTTAGTCTTGCCACCGTGACGCTTTCGTCTGGGCTTATTGCGTGATTCTTCTGAAACGTTACACTTGATGTCAAGAATCTTCTCACAATTAATCAAAAACGTGTTATTGTTATCCAATTTCGACAAGAAACTGTCACTGTTCGACAGTGTGCTCTTCAAACAACACAATCGCTTGTTTAGCTTGTATCTAACGTTATCAAATTTATTATACATATTTATTGTCAAATCATAGACTGTGTCTGATAGTTCAGAGAGCAGGGATTCGGATACACGCCTTATTCTGTCGTTGGCACTCTGTAAGAATCTACAAGGGGAGCGTCGTGAATTAAATTAATATGGAACAAACAATGTTAAACGAACGAATACACATTTTTAAACAGGTTTATGTTACCTCGCTTCTATAGGTTTGTCGGTATTTTCAATCTGTTCTGCAAGATTTGTCATAACGTTTTGAAAGAGATTCAGGTCTGACAGAATATTCAGAGTTCTGTTCACACCTAACTTGTATGTGACATCTATGTTTTCAATTTCATTAATAGTGGAAGATAAGGTGCTAAGAGAAATGTGTAGCTGATTCAACATAGTGGACGTTGCATGAAAAGAGTTGATATCAAGAATCTTAACTGCTTGTGTGAGAGAACCGTATTTCTTAAAAAATTTCTTTTTCTCATGCCTAGAGATCTTTCTGTGGCATGGCATACTGTCCTTGATTTGGTCTAGGACCCATTTTACTGAAACAAGAAACGCATAAATTTTATATAATAAAATTCAAGATGACCTTCTGTATGAACAGGTAATTGGGGTAAGTATCAAATACTAAATCTTAAATTACCTTCATGAAGCTCGTTCATACGTTGTATAAGATTGTCATTTTCTGCTCTAATTGTTTCAATATCAAGTTTATTAGATACTGAACACATGTCAGCAATGAGAAAGATTTTGCTGAGTGCCAAACCAATTAGGACCCCTACAGAACAGGCAATAATGAGGTTCAGTAGCATTCCACCCTATAAACATAAGAATAATTTATAAAATTAGATATATGCAAACTTTCTTATACGACATTATAGTGTGTATTATAAGCGTAACTTCTAAGTACAACATTCCAATATACTTATGATTAAATTGTACCTGTGATGATTGTTTTGGTGGTCCTTCAAACATCCTAAGAGGACCACACAATTTCCCTTGATATTGACAGAGTTCACCAAACGTTACATTCATCATGTCTTCCTCCTGTTCAACTTCCATATCACTATCTGTTATAACAGATACATCATCCGATTCTTCTGACATTGTCCTACCAAGTCCAGGTTCTTCATTAACAATACCATCTTGTGATGCCCTCCTTTCGTTATTCTCCTCCGTCTACAAACAACATTTACAAAAATGGTTGTCATGTCTAAACTCAGCTTGATATCAACATTACGCAGACATTGCAATCTGCATCTTCAGAGCTAAGGGAGACCTTAAAAACTGTTTAATTTGGCAACAAGTTAGCATAAACATAGTTTTGATATGGGGAGAATCTGGCAGTTATCTGTTTACATAAATCTGGCCATAAAACTATTAAATGTAAGACAAGATAAATATTATCACATGAGCCTTTGGAGTGCTGAAATTTTTGATAGACATTTAATAATTAAATTTGGCATGGTTGCAGTGGTTAAACACAACTTCATACCGATGCTACACAAACTATTTTCATAATTCTGATTGCAAAAGTCAAAAACATAAAATAAAATGATATTACCCTATGCAATTACGTATGTGTCAGCAAGTGTCTACGCTAACATTTTATTGTAGGATTCTTTGCAATGAATGTGAAAATCTGTTTATACCTCAACAGTAAGTATATCAGTGTCACAGGTACTTGCTTTTTGATATGGGGAGAATCCGGAAGTTCTCTGTTTACATAAATCTTGCCATAAAACCATTAAATGGAAAACAAGATGAGTATAATCAAATGAGCCTTTGGAATACTTAAATTTTTGACAGACATTTAGCAATTAAATTTGGAATGGTTGCAGTGCCTAAACACAGTTTCATACCGATGCTGCTCAAACTATTTTCATAATTCTGATTGCAAATGTCAAAAATATAAAATAAAATGATATTACCCTACGCAATTATGTATGTGTCAGCAAGTGTATACACTAACATTTCATTATAACATTCTTTGCAATAAATGTGTAAATCTGTTTATACCTCAACAGTAAGTATATCAATGTCACAGGTACTCGCTTTTTAATATGGGGAGAATCTGGAAGTTTTCTGTTTACATAAATCTTGCCATGAAACCATTAAATGGAAAATAAGATGAATATAATCACGTGAGCCTTTGGAGTACTTAAATTTTTGATAGACATTTAGCAATTAAATTTGGAATGGTTGCAGTGGTTAAACACAACTTCATACCGATGCTACACAAACTGTTTTGATAATTCTGATTGCAAATGTCAAAAATATAAAAGAAAATGATATTACCGATGCTACAGCAACTATTTTCATAACTCTGATTGCAAACATCAAAAATATAAAATAAAATGATATTACCCTACGTAATTATGTACGTGTCAGCAAGTGTATAGACTGAGATTTCATTATAACATTCTTTGCAATAAATGTGTAAATCTGTTTATACCTCAACAGTAAGTATATCAGTGTCACAGGTACTCGCTTTTTGATATGGGGAGAATCCGGAAGTTTTCTGTTTACATAAATCTTGCCATAAAACCATTAAATGGAAAACAAGATGAGTATAATCAAATGAGCCTTTGGAGTACTTAAATTTTTGATAGACATTTAGCAATTAAATTTGGAATGGTTGCAGTGCCTAAACACAGCTTCATACCGATGCTACAGCAACTATTTTTGTAATTCTGATTGCAAAGTCAAAAATATAAAATATAATGATATTACCCTACATAATTATGTACGTGTCAGCAAGTGTATACACTGAGATTTCATTATAACATTCTTTGCAATAAATGTGTAAATCTGTTTATACCTCAACAGTAAGTATATCAGTGTCACAGGTACTCACTTTTTGATATGGGGAGAATCCAGAAGTTCTCTGTTTACATAAATCTTGCCATAAAACCAATAAATGGAAAACAAGATGAGTATAATCAAATGAGCCTTTGGAGTACTTAAATTTTCGATAGACATTTAACAATTAAATTTAGCATGATTGCAGTGCCTAGACATAGCTTCGTACTGGTGCTACATCAACTATTTTCATAATTCTAGTTGCAAGGGTCAAAAATATAAAATAAAATAATATTACCCTACCCAATTACGTATGTCTCAGCAAGTGTATACACTAACATTTCATTATAAGATTCTTTGCAATAAATATGCAAATCTGTTTATACCTCAACAGTAAGTATATCAGTGTCACAGGTACTCGCTTTTTGATATGGGGAGAATCCGGAAGTTCTCTGTTTACATAAATCTTGCCATAAAGCCATTAAATGGAAAACAAGATGAGTATAATCACATGAGCCTTTGGAGTGCTTAAATTTTTGATACACATTTAACATAGACATTTGGCATGGTTGCAGTGGCTAAATACAACTTCATACCGATGCTACACAAACTATTTTGATAATTCTAGTTGCAAAAGTCAAAACTATAAAATAAAATGTGTCAGCAAGTGTATACACTAACATTTCATTATAACATTCTTTGCAATAAATATGCAAATCTGTTTATACCTCAACAGTAAGTATATCAGTGTCACAGGTACTCGCTTCTGTAGCCACCTCATAATTATGCCCTGTGCTCGTCCCTTCCTCCCATTCTCTTTCTCTGTTCACCCAATTAACATAGACCCATTCCTCATTAGCAGGCACTTTGTCAACCTCCGCACTGTCCACCAGCATTTCACACGATCGCGCCTCCTGGCTACCGTCTGCATCTGCCATTGCCTCCTTTATCGTTTACCACTTAAAAGCAAAGTATCCTCGGTAACTGCAACAAAGGCACACAGAACACGCTAAATGACGCCGTTCCGCAAACGAGCAGAGTCAAATTTCTGCAGACACTGCATTCCTTCGCGAGCCCCAGCTGTTTTCGCAATCGCCTTTCCACTGACATTCACTCTCGACAACGAAAATGTCCACGTCTCAACTCCACTAATAACTCGGGGAGCCGACCCACAAGTGACTCGCGAACAAAGGGCCTCATCCTCTCGACAAAAACAACCTCGTACCTATATGTTGACATTCATTTTTAAGGGTGTCACGCCGTTCACCATTGACTACGAAACCCGGCGTTGATGTTCTGCGCAAAAACGTGACGTGGTCTTGTCACGACGCCCGCTTCCCCACGACATACCGTCGAACGCGTTACCTTACTTAACACTTAAACTGATTCGGCCGCGAGCGTAATTGCATTAAAGTCCTGAGGGTGGCTTTCGGATGAAACGGATTTACTTGAGAATTTCGAGCGACTCCATCATCGGGCCCGATACGGAGTGCGACTGCTGGCGTTTCGCATTTATTTTATTTTCACCTTCTTCTCTTTCAAAAGGAGTGGATCTTGGTGGCGAATTTGTACGTAGTGCGTAAATCGGGAGATTCGGCGGTGTTGCTGGAAATATGAGATTCGCGCGAAATCGAAGGTGCGACGTGGACTTCTTGTTAGACGTTGTTTGAATTGTGGTAACCCCCTAATTTTCGCGGTTCTCCATATATCACGTGTTGCGGAGAGTGAAAGAGCAGGAAATTGGTGTTGATGTTGGGTGCACGACAGGGATTTATGCAATTAGTTAAATAATAATGAGAGTAACGTACTTGTGGATATGATAATGTAGATCTTTGACTATCTCTGCAATATTTTGTCCTTGAAGCTTTCGCGGCCAATATTCATTTGATAAAGCGCTGGCTTCCGGGTGAATGCCGCCTTTTTATTCAGCATTTCGCAAACGCTGCAGTTTCCATTAAGGCTAGGCAAAGATATTTGCGATATGTTTCAAGAGTGTGTAACTGTACTCTCTGAAAAATAAATGAATGTGAATATATATCGGAGTTTACAGACTTTCGTGTTGAGTTTTTTTAACGGATTCACAGCTTATTTTAATTCAATTGTTAATGACTAATCTGTTGCATTGATTAGAAACTCGCCCATCAGTTAAACCGTACATGCATGTACTATAAAGTAGAATTTTGTCCAACTGCTTTGAAAAATAAATGGATGCGAATATGTACTGTGATTCACAGAATTTTGTGTCCGAATTTTTTTAACACGAATTTTTAGCCTATGATTAATTAACTCTTTGCGCTCGACGCGCTTTTCTCTCGGGCTGATCAGCAACTCGACAGTAATTCGCCGTGCGAACGCGCCTATTTCATGAGTTTGTTTCTGTTAACTTAAAATAATTTTAGGCACAATAGGACACTTTAAACTCGTATATTTTAACATTACATACATTTATTTAACTTAATGAAGGATATTTATTAAAGATTACGTTCTATAATTTTTCTTCTTGTGGTATTTTGTAAAACAATCTCCAATGTGCATTCTTGGCTTGTCGGGGCATGCGTCACAATAGTACACAGTTTGTCGTCTTTGGCCGGACTTTCGTTGGGAAGAAACTTTGCAATCCTTTTTTTGTCCCATCAAAATAACATGCAGCTTCCCATTGAGTCGGATCATTTCAGAAGTACTCTGTGAAGTAAAAGCTGTGCTACGTTGGCTTTTGGCTTTTGGCCACTTTGGCTTTCAGATTCACTATCGATTATTCGGATTTTTCGTCTTCTTACACCTATAACATCGTCACTATCTTTATCACCTCCGTCTTCATTCTCATGGGCAAGCTGTCTATGTAGTGATGTAAATTCGTTCGTTATTGCCGAAAAATTGAACTCATCTTTACTAGAAGTAATTTCTTCGTCGTGTTCCATACTTATTGGGCTCACTAACTTTGAAAGAAATATTGCGATTGCCAAGAAGGTTGAATTCGAACTAATGTCGAAGACAGAGTCCAACCCGCGTTTGCAAGTATTTTTGAGATAAGACATTTTATCTCAAAAGTGCGAAGACGGTGATTGGTTCTTTTTGTACCTTTTTTTGAAAGAAGCGAATTGAAAGAAGCGTTGCGACGTCTATCAGCGTTCTATTATTCTCAAGACATAATGCACGCATTGAAATTCGTTTGTGTTTTTGAGATAAGACATCTTTATAGCTATGTAGACACCTCATAAAATGATCTACAAAAGGCCAGGTAGACTTGTCAAGCGATATTCGTTAGGCCAAACACAAATAAACACCGTTACCACTCAATTTACCGCATCGATGCGAGTGGTGCCTGAGAGGCACCGCTAGAGCGCAAAGGGTTAAATTACTAATGTCTGATCTATTATCATGCATGTACTGCAAAGTAGAACTTTGTCCAACTGCTTTGAAAAATAAATAGATGCGAATATGTACTGTGATTCACAGAATTTTGTGTCTGAATTTTTTTTACACGAATTTTTAGCCTATGATTAATTAAATTACTAATGACTGATCTATTATCATGCATGTACTATAGTGTAGAACTTTGTCCAACTGCTTTGAAAAATAAATGGATGTGAATATGTACTGTGATTCACAGAATTTTGTGTATGAATTTTTTTTACACGAATTTTAGCCTATATGGTTAATTAAATGACTAATGACTGATCTATTATCATGCATGTACTATAATGTAGAACTTTGTCCAACTGCTTTGAAAAATAAATGGATGCGAATATGTACTGTGATTCACAGAATTTTGTGTCTGAATTTCTTTTACACGAATTTTTAGCCTATGATTAATTAAATTACTAATGACTGATCTATTATCATGCATGTACTATAAAGTAGAACTTTGTCCAACTGCTTTGAAAAATAAATAGATGCGAATATGTACTGTGATTCACAGAATTTTGTGTCTGAATTTTTTTTACACGAATTTTCAGCTTATGCTTAATTAAATTGCTAATGACTGATCTATTATATTGTTTAAAAACGAGCCAATGAGTTTTAGTGAAAATAGGATGTAGCATTACATACGAACAGTTATTTGTCGTTCACAAAGATGCAACCATCGGCACTGTATATATGATATTACTGCAGCTAACCTCTACCATTATAGTGCAAGCTATAACATGTCGTATTTATGCAAGTACTGTCTTGCGTAAATGTTATTTAATGAAGTTATGCTGTTATAAAAAAAATATATCCTTGTATTATCTTTTCCGTGTGTGATAGAACTGAAAAAAGTATCGCAAAATGAATGTAAACAAGTTGCTGAGGTTATGTCCACGTTTGATGCATATCCCGCACAAAAAATGTAGTTCGAATGTTCAAAAAAGTGTGTTGAAAATTGGAAAAAGGGGCATGTTCGCAGACATGTTTCCTAGTCAGAGTGCGTAAGTGCAAACAAAAATTTCTTTTCAACCTACTATTCTATGTTTAACTTAACACTTTGCGGACCGAGCATTCTATTGCTAATCGCACCCAGTGGCCGGGTATTTTTTTGCATCAAATATCTTTAAATTAGTGATGATTTGTTAGTAGTTAACACGTTGACTGCCATGGTGGTCATCGGTGACCGGTGCAAAAGATTGTACTCAAAATGCAAAAAATTCGCAATGAATCCTATTTGCAATTTTGTAAAAGCAATTGATATTGGAACGGCGCTTCAATACTTTCGCTTCTAACAACTGTGCATTACGTTCATTTTGCACGATTTAATCATACTCTGCAGTATTTTATCGCATCGCGGTTCCAACATAGCAAGAAACGCTTGGCAGTCAAAGTGTTAAACTGTCCACAAATATTTCTGTAATATTGCTAATCGTTTTGTCGCTATCCATATTTCAGAGCTCAAATAATTAATTCTGTCAAAATAATAAAACTGTGTGATATCTCGTCATCTGCCTCGAACGACAGAATATGCAAGACGATAGATCTCCTCAGTGGCCCAGAATGACAAAAAATACGCAAGACGATATATCTTGTCAATGGAAAAAACGACGAAATAGCAATGACGAGATATCTCGTCATCCGTCCGCAATGTGTTAAAATAACTTCACTGCTTTTGACAGAGGAGTTTTTTTAAACAATGTATAATTACTGACTGTCAAGTATAACTTTTAGATAATCAAAGTGTTATCATTATTTATTAGACACTAGGTATAATTATTTACAGAGAAGAGATGCACAAACTCTTGATAAGTAACCCGCAAACTGTTTATGCTGGTTTCGACCCTACAGCGGATAGTCTACACATTGGCAATCTATTAGTGCTTATGAACCTTTTATATTGGCAAAGATTTGGTCATCAAGTTATCATTGTTATCGGCGGTGCTACTGGTACAATTGGTGATCCCAGTCATAGAACTACAGAAAGAACTCAGTTACACCAAAAGTTGCTTGAGCACAATCTTGACTGCATTAAGAACAATATACAAACTGTTTTTGAAAATCACTATAAGTACATCTTCCCAGACAGTGACGGCAAATTGAAACCTATAATAATTTTAAATAATTACTCATGGTATAAAAATCTGAATATAATTGAGTTCATCTCGAAATTTGGAACGCAATTCAGGATTGGCACGATGTTGGGCAGGTCATCTGTTCAATCTCGCTTGACCTCCGATGTTGGCCTAAGTTTCGCTGAATTTACGTATAGCGTATTCCAAGCTTACGATTGGTATTATTTAGCAAAGGAGTATGACTGCCGGTTTCAAATAGGTGGAAATGATCAGATGGGAAATATTGTGTCTGGACACGATTTAATAGGCAGAATGCTAAATACAAAGGTATATGGTATAACGTTACCAATAATAACCACAAAGAGTGGCCGAAAGTTAGGCAAATCTGCTGACAACGCTTTATGGCTGTCTCCTTCAAAATCATCGTACTTTGAATTTTACCAATACTTCATGCGAACTGAGGACGCAAATGTGGAGAAACTTCTGAAACTGTATACTTTCATCCCGCTTTCAGACATCGATGAAATAATGAAAGAACATAATATAGATCCAGGAGCGAGAAAAGCACAAAAAATTCTAGCAGCACACGTGACACTCCTTGTTCATGGACGTATGTACAGACAGTATCTACTAAATATTGTTATTCCTTATGATATTGATCCTTATGATATCCTTATGATTCCTTATAATAATGTGATACAATAAGATATTGTTATTCCTTATGATATTGATCCTTATGATATCCTTATGATTCCTTATAATAATGTGATACAATAAGATATTATTATATCTTATTGTATCACATTATTGTTACATCATTGTACATTTTCTAGGTGACGGATTAGAAGCAGCTCAGCGTACAACTGCCGCTTTATATGACAATTCAATTGATTCAATAGCACAAATTGACGCAAAAGATATGGTTAAAGTATTTCAAAATGCAAACTTAATAGAATTAACCTATGACCTCGGTATGACAGTGTACCAGCTCGCGATGAAAGCAAACTGCTTCAAATCTGCCCATGACGCCGAAAAAATTATTCCTGCCGGCGGGTTTTACATAAATCACCAAAGAATTACGAACCTGGAAGAAGTTCTTGTACCTGGCATACACATTTTAAGCAATAACGTAACATTGATCAGAGTCGGCAAGAAAACTTACCACGTTGTAAAGTGGTCGCAATGATTGTGTGAATGAATCTGTACAGTAGACAATATTTGAATTTACATTTTGTAAACAATGTGAAATAAATTCAGCTGTAAATATCCCAGAGAGACACGTATCCATCCTTGCCACCAGCCGCAGTTAAACATTTGTTATCATACGCTTTAACTGGATGAGAAGAATAAGTAACGTGGTGGACCGTATCTTTGTGTTGACTCAGTACTGCTAGCTGTCGCAAGTTTTTCCATGAGAAGATACGTAACCGTCCGTCCCAACCCCCAGCCGTGAAGAGTTTACTATCTGGCCTTATCGAGACGACAGATGTGCCAGAACTCTTCAACGTTAATGTTGATTTTATTGATAACTCGTTATTTTCTCCTAATCTAAATATCTAAAATAGATACATTGGCATGAATTGTATGCAGTTATCTCCTTAACACGTTGGCTGACGTGGGGGTCACCGGTGACTGACACAAGAGATTTTACTGAAGATCCAAAATATTCGCAATGAGTAGTAATAATTATTTTATAAATGCAGTATTGTTAGAATAGTGATGCGATCCTTTGGTCTCCAATACATGCACATTATTTACATTTTGCATAAGTTAATCAAACGCTGTAGTATTTCTTAGCATCGCAGTTCTAATACAGCAAAATACGCATGGCAGTCAACGTGTTAAGTGTTGCTGTTGCAAAGTTTGTTTGCAACATCTTAAGGATACATTTGTGGGTAATGCTGATTTATAGGTCATTATTAAGATGTTGGCAAGACCTGTAATTTATCAGATGGACCACCTACATGAATTGGATGCAGTTAACTCCTTAACACGTTGGCTGCCGTGGGGGTCACCAGTGACTGACACAAGAGATTTTACTGAAGATCCAAAATATTCGCAATGAGTAGTAATAATTATTTTATAAATGCAGTATTGTTAGAATAGTAATGCGATCCTTTGGTCTCGAATACTTGCACATTATTTACATTTTGCATAAGTTAGTCAAACGCTGTGGTATTTCATAGCATCGCCATTCTAATACGGCAAAATACGCATGGCAGTCAATGTGTTAAGTGTTGCTGTTGCAAAGTTTGTTTGCGACATCTTAAGGATACATTTGTGGGTAATGCTGATTTATAGGTCATTATTAAGATGTTGGCAATACCTGTAATTTATCAGATGGACCGCCTACATGAATTGTATGCAGTTAACTCCTTAACACGTTGGCTGACGTGGGGGTCACCGGTGACTGACACAAGAGATTTTACTGAAGATCCAAAATATTCGCAGTTAGTAGTAATAATTATTTTATAAATGCAGTATTGTTAGAATAGTGATGCGATCCTTTGGTCTCCAATACTTGCACATTATTTACATTTTGCATAAGTTAGTCAAACGCTGTAGTATTTCATAGCATCGCTGTTTTAATATGGTAAAATACGCACGGCAGTCAACGTGTTAAGTGTTGCTGTTGCAAAGTTTGTTTGCGACATCTTAAGGATACATTTTTGGGTAATGCTGATTTATAGGTCATTATTAAGATGTTGGCAATACCTGTAATTTATCAGATGGACCGCCTACAACTCCTTTCATGGAAGAACTATCATAATCAAGAGCCATGGGACAAGCTTCTATCATGAGGACGTTAAGAATATCCTGTTTCCTTACGTCCCACAGAATTAACTGACCACCCTCATAGGCAGCAAGAATCAAACCATCTGAATCTTTCACTGTTTTAATTGCCATTATTTCACCTAATTGCTGCAGGTTGTGACCTTGGAGAGGATCCAACTTTAATTCAACATTAAATGTCTTCAGTGATAACAATCCTATTTTTGAGTCTCTAAGAGGAATGAGTACGGTATCATCTGATAACATTTGAATCCTATGGATAGTGGAATTTAAAACTGTTAGCAATATTTTGAAGTCTGTGTGAAATATTGGGTGCATTGTAAAATTGCAAATACCTGCAGAAGCTACAGTAGTCTGTATCGAAACTATTACTTAAACTCCAATGAGATTCATTCATATTAAATATATTTATGGTACCACATTTCTGTTGCGTTAATAAAGTACTTTCATCAGTATGGTGCATAGTTAGGCATGGATCATTCTTCATTGCTATACGAGTAATTTCTCGATTTTTCTATAATAGAGCACTTTATTTACTACCTTGACATCTTGGACAAAAATGATATTAATAAACTATTATGATACGATAATCCAAAATGAATGTTCGATTGCTATACGACTAATTTCTCGATTTTTCTATAATAGAGGACTTTATTTACTAACTTGACATCTTGGACAAAAATTATATTAATAAATTATTACGACACGATAATCCAAAATGAATGTTCGACTGCTATACGATTAATTTCTCGATTTTTCTATAATAGAGCACTTTATTTAGTAACTTGACATCTTAAACAAGAATGATATTAACAAACTATTACGACACGATAATCCAAAATTAATGTTCGACTGCTATACGATTAATTTCTCGATTTTTCTATATTAGAGCACTTTATTTACTAACTTGACATCTTGGACAAAAATGATATTAAAAAACTATTACGACAAGATAATCCAAAATTAATGTTCGATTGCTATACGATTAATTTCTCGATTTTTCTATAATAGAGCACTTTATTTACTAACTTGACATCTTGGACAAAAATGATATTAATAAACTATTACGACACGATAATCCAAAATTAATGTTCGATTGCTATACGATTAATTTCTCGATTTTTCTATAATAGAGCACTTTATTTACTAACTTGGCATCTTGGACAAAAATGATATTAATAAACTATTACGACACGATAATCCAAAATGAATGTTCGATTGCTATACGATTAATTTCTCGATTTTTCTATAATAGAGCACTTTATTTACTAACTTGACATCTTGGACAAAAATGATATTAATAACTTATTACGACACGTTAATCCAAAATTAATGTTTGATTGCTGTACGATTGATTTCTTGATTTTTCTATAATAGAGCACTTTATTTACTAACTTGACATCTTCGAAAAAATGATATTAATAAACTATTACGAGACGATAATCCAAAATTAATGTTTGATTGCTATACGATTAATTTCTCGATTTTTCTATAATAGAGCACTTTATTTACTAACTTGACATCTTCGAAAAAATGATATTAATAAACTATTACGAGACGATAATCCAAAATTAATGTTTGATTGCTATACGATTAATTTCTCTATTTTTCTTTAACGGAGCACTTTATCTACTAACTTGGCATCTTGGGCAAAAATGATATTAATAAACTATTACGACACGATAATCCAAAATTAATGTTCGATTGCTATACGATTAATTTCTCGATTTTTCTATAATAGAGCATTTTATTTACTAACTTGACATCTTGGACAAAAATTATATTAATAAACTATTACTACACGATAATCCAAAATTAATGTTCGATCGCTATACGATTAATTTCTCGATTTTTCTATAATAGAGGACTTTATTTACTAACTTGACATCTTGGACAAAAATGATATTAATAACTTATTATGACACGTTAAACCAAAATTAATGTTCGATTGCTATACGACTAATTTCTCGATTTTTCTATAATAGAGCATTTTATTTACTAACTTGACATCTTCGAAAAAATTATATTAATAAACTATTACGACACGTTAATCCAAAATTAATGTTCAATTGCTATACGATTAATTTCTCGATTTTTCTATAATAGAACACTTTATTTACTAACTTAACATCTTGGACAAAAATGATATTAATAAACTATCACGACACGATAATCCAAAATGAATGTTCGATTGCTATACGACTAATTTCTCGATTTTTCTATAATAGACCACTTTATTTACTAACTTGACATCTTGGACAAAATTAATAAACTATTATGACACGATAATCCAAAATTAATGTTCAATTGCTATACGATTAATTTCTCGATTTTTCTATAATAGAACACTTTATTTACTAACTTAACATCTTGGACAAAAATGATATTAATAAACTATCACGACACGATAATCCAAAATGAATGTTCGATTGCTATACGACTAATTTCTCGATTTTTCTATAATAGACCACTTTATTTACTAACTTGACATCTTGGACAAAATTAATAAACTATTATGACACGATAATCCAAAATTAATGTTCGATTGCTATACGATTAATTTCTCGATTTTTCTATAATAGAGGACTTTATTTACTAACTTGACATCTTGGACAAAAATGATATTAATAACTTATTACGACACGTTAATTCAAAATTAATATTCGATTGCTATACGATTAATTTCTCAATTTTTCTATAATAGAGCACTTTATTTACTAACTTGACATCTTGAACAAAAATGATATTAATAAACTATTACGACACGATAATCCAAAATTAATGTTCGATTGCTATACGATTAATTTCTCGATTTTTCTATAATAGAGCACTTTATTTACTAACTTGCATTTTGGACAAAAATGATATTAACAAACTATTACGACACGATAATCCAAAATGAATATTCGATTGCTATACGACTAATTTCTCGATTTTTCTATAATAGAGCACTTTATTTACTAACTTGTCATCTTGGACAAAAATGATATTAATAAACTATTACGACACGATAATCCAAAATTAATGTTCGATTGCTATACGATTAA
Source organism: Cryptocheilus praepositus (assembly GCA_033815515.1). Lineage (NCBI taxonomy): Eukaryota > Metazoa > Arthropoda > Insecta > Hymenoptera > Pompilidae > Cryptocheilus > Cryptocheilus praepositus. The sequence continues at coordinate 1,293,437 of JAWWQZ010000314.1, forward strand.
TTTCTCGATTTTTCTATAATAGAACACTTTATTTACTAACTTGACATCTTCGAAAAAATGATATTAATAAACTATTACGACACGATAATCCAAAATTAATATTCAATTGCTATACGATTAATTTCTCGATTTTTCTATAATAGAGGACTTTATTTACTATCTTGACATCTTCGACAAAATGATATTAATAAACTATTACGACACGATAATCCAAAATTAATGTTCGATTGCTATACGACTAATTTCTCGATTTTTCTATAATAGAGCATTTTATTTACTAACTTGACATGTTCGAAAAAATGATATTAATAAACTATTACGACACGTTAATCCAAAATTAATGTTCGATTGCTATACGACTAATTTCTCGATTTTTCTATAATAGAGGACTTTATTTACTAACTTGACATCTTGGACAAAAATGATATTAATAAACTATTACGACACGATAATTCAAAATTAATGTTCGATTGCTATACGATTAATTTCTCGATTTTTCTTTAATAGAGCACTTTATTTACTAACTTGACATCTTCGAAAAAATGATATTAATAAACTATTACGACACAATAATCCAAAATGAATGTTCGATTGCTATATGACTAATTTCTCGGTTTTTCTATAATAGAGGACTTTATTTACTAACTTGGCATCTTGGACAAAAATGATATTAATAAACTATTACGACACGATAATCCAAAATTAATGTTCGATTGCTATACGATTAATTTCTCGATTTTTCTATAATAGAGCACTTTATTTACTACCTTGACATCTTGGACAAAAATGATATTAATAACTTATTACGACACGTTAATCCAAAATGAATGTTCGATTACTATACGACTAATTTCTCGATTTTTCTATAATTGAGCATTTTATTTACTAACTTGACATCTTCGAAAAAATGATATTAATAAACTATCACGATACGATAATCCAAAATTAATGTTCGATTGCTACACGATTAATTTCTCGATTTTTCTATAATAGAGCACTTTATTTAGTAACTTGACATCTTCGAAAAAAGATATTAATAAACTATTACGACACGATAATCCAAAATTAATGTTCGATTGCTATACGATTAATTTCTCGATTTTTCTATAATAGAGCACTTTATTTACTAACTTGACATCTTGGACAAAAATGATATTAATAAACTATTACGACACGTTAATCCAAAATGAATGTTCGATTGCTATACGACTAATTTCTCGATTTTTCTATAATCGAGCATTTTATTTACTAACTTGACATCTTCGAAAAAATGATATTAATAAACTATTACGACACGATAATCCTAAATTAATGTTCGATTGCTATACGATTAATTTCTCGATTTTTCTATAATAGAGCATTTTATTTACTAACTTGACATCTTCGAAAAAATGATATTAATAAACTATTATGACACGATAATCCAAAATTAATGTTCGATTGCTATACGATTAATTTCTCGATTTTTCTATAATAGAGCACTTTATTTACTAATTTGCATTTTGGACAAAAATGATATTAATAAACTATTACGACACGATAATCCAAAATTAATGTTCGATTGCTATACGACTAATTTCTCGATTTTTCTATAATAGACCACTTTATTTACTAACTTGCATTTTGGACAAAAATGATATTAACAAACTATTACGACACGATAATCTAAAGTTAATGTTCGATTGCTATACGACTAATTTCTCGATTTTTCTATAATAGAGCACTTTATTTACTAACTTGACATCTTCGAAAAAATGATATTAATAAACTATTACGACACGATAATCCAAAATTAATGTTCAATTGCTATACGATTAATTTCTCGATTTTTCTATAATAGAGCATTTTATTTACTAACTTGACATCTTGGACAAAAATTTTATATTAATAAATTATTACGACACGTTAATCCAAAATGAATGTTCAATTGCTATACGATTAATTTCTCGATTTTTCTATAATAGAGCACTTTATTTAGTAACTTGACATCTTGGACAAAAATGATATTAATAAACTATTACGACACGATAATTCAAATTAATGTTCGATTTCATTTTTACGCATAATTATTGGGTTGGAGAGAAAGTTCTGTCGTATTTTAAAGAAAATATTTGAATTACTTTATAAAAATATGTGTTTAATATTAATCATAATACATTTAATGTGTTGTATGATGAATGCCAAACTCTTCTGCAATTTCTCAACTTGTTACTTGTGGATTATTTTCCAACATGGATCGCAAAACATCATTATCGATCTTGGATAGTCGTCCAGATCGATCACTTTCTTGAAGGCTCAGATCCCCGGAACGAAATTTGCTAAACCATCTTTGACAAGTACGAACATTTACAATATCTTTTCCAAATACCGCACATAAATTTTTACATGCAACCGATGCGTTGCTTCCGTTTTGGAATTCATACAAACTGCAGTGTCGTAAATGCACTTTATCTACTGACATGTTTTTCACTTTAAATATCACAAGTAAATGATGAACGGTAAAAAAGGACTCCTTTTATATTATACAGCAGCTATAAAAAATCAAAAAAATCCGGATGACTCACTAGCCAGATGTTTTTGTCATTTACAAGAAAAATTATCTGCCTATTAAAAATACGACAGAACTTTCCCTCCAACCCAATACATAGGAGAACGTATGCTATCAATGCGTTCTTAAGTACACACATTTAAATCCCAAACAAAAACCTTGCCGCTTGCCGTGCCAGCGTAGAGATGTTCCTCTGTAGAATTTATCCTAAATAAAAGACTGTGCACACAGCCCATATCGCCTCGTAACAAATATTTCGGGTCCGGCGGTGGTGTAGCCATTTGGAAAATTGTTTTAGAGTTTTTATATTAATTTTGTAATTTCTTGGATGACAAAAATTGCTCTTATTCTCTGCAATGAGACACGTGAACTGTCTCTACCACTGGTTATGGTTGTTTAGATAGGGACGCCTTAAACAGTGGCGCCTTCGTGTCGAATTAGACAACTATATTCTGTTATAAAAATTATGCCGGTTTCACGTTTTACGTTCAACGTGTTCGAAAAACAAAACGCGGTCTATTCATATTTGTGTTAAACTGACACATATAAATCACTTCAATGATACGTCACATTTTTAATGTGCTTAAGAATAATATAACACAAAATGCCGGTTGATTTAATTCAGTACTCTGATAAGTATTACGATGACAAATATGAGTACAGGTGAGTTCTATTTATTTTTGTAGGCAGATACTAAACAAGGCAAAGATCGAGTATACTCTTCATGTCTTTGACTTGTACGTATTTTTATTCTCATGTAGTCAGGTTAAAAATTCAGGTCACATTTCTAATGTGCTTAAGAATAATATAACACAAAATGCCGGTTGATTTAATTCAGTACTCTGATAAGTATTACGATGACAAATATGAGTACAGGTTAGTTCTATTTATTTTTGTAGGCAGATACTAAACAAGGCAAAGATCGAGTATAGTCTTCATGTCTTTGACTTGTATGTATTTTTATTCTCATGTAGCCAGGTTAAAAATTACGGTTTAATTTGTACGCATCATTTATCATTTTACTTTGCATGCTATTTAGTTTGCCAATTTGATGTGAACCGTTTTGCAAATGTATCTCCTAATGCAATACATTTATTTATGGATGAAATTGATTATTACCAGGTTGCTCAATAAGTTTTGTCGTTCAATAAGAAAAACACAATGTTATGGTTCAAAATACACTTTATTATTCAGTATAATCTCCCTGAACATTAATGCACTTGCTCCAACGATCCTCCAATCTGTGGATCCCATCCCTGAAGTGAGATTCCGGAAGGTCTGCAAAATGCGATTCAACAGCCGTTATGACCTCTTCATTTGACGATAAAGGCTTGCCACGCATAAATTTTTTGAGTTCTGGAAACAAATGGAAGTCGCTGGTGGCCAAATCTGGTGAATACGGCGGATGCTCCAACAATTCAAACTTTAATTCATGGATTTTAGCCATTGTCAAAATGCTCTTGTGACACAGTGCGTTGTCCTGATGAAAAAGGATTTTTTTCTTCTGCAAACCGGGTCATTTCACGAATTTTTTCCTTCAACTGGTCCAAAAGGTTACAATAATATTCAGAATTAATTGTTTTACCAGTTTGCAAGTAATCCACAAATAAAATTCCTTTCGCATCCCAAAAAACTGATGCCAGAACCTTCTTGGCCGATTTCTGGACACAAACTCGTTTCGAAGCCGAACAACCAGGTTCACACCGCTCTTTAGCCTCTTGTTTTGATTTAGGATCATGTTGATAGACCCAAGTCTCATCCATAGTGATGAATCGACGCACAAAATCCACTTTATCCTTTTTAAAACGCTCCAAATGTTGAGAAAGTCGCATTCGAATGTGTTTTTGTTCAATTGTTAGCGAATGCGGCACCCATTGTGCACACAGCTTTTTAAAACTCAAAATTTCATTTAAAATATGACTCACACTGCCTAATGAGATGTGTAGAGCCTCTACTAAATCCCTTTCAGTCAATCGACGATCTTCCAAAACCATATCCTGTACTTTGGCTACGATTTCTGGTGTTGATGCGGTTTTTGGACATCCTTCACGTGGATCGTCTTCAAGGCTTGTACGACCACGTTTAAATTCAGCAACCCATCTTTCTACTGTTCTAATTGAAGGTGAACGTTCATTATACACTCTTAACATTCGTTCGTGAATTTCTTTTGGTGCTACACCTTCCAAAAATAAGAATTTTATCACCGCACGATATTCAATTTTTTCCATTGTCGAAAATACTGTGACACGGCGACACTAAATGGCTTGTAAACAAAGAATGAATTGACTGATTGAAATGAACCTTCACATACGTTGATAAGAAGAGTGAACCAACAAAACAAAAACAAATTTGGACTAGTAGCAACGCCCTCAACAAAACAAAACAAAACTTATTGAACAACCTGGTATTTGCACTTCTAAGTTTGTTATATATCCGTTTAGTTGTGTTTGCTTATTTTGTTGAATATGCTTTCCTTTTTATCATGGAACCAGACACGTCATTTTGCCACCTGACTTAGCAAGACTCGTTCCTAAGACGCATCTCCTAACAGAATCTGAATGGAGAAATTTGGGTGTCCAGCAGAGCCCTGGTTGGGTTCATTATATGTTGCATGAGCCAGGTATTGTATTTGTCACATTTATGTTAATCCCAATGTTTCAGAACCCAAACGTATCCGCACCTAGTCTACTTATTTTGAGAACGTTCAGTACTTCATTTATTATGTTTTACATTATTTTCATTGCTTCGTAGAACCGCACGTATTACTGTTCCGTAGGCCAAGAACAGACATTCCACTTGTACCAAGAAACACACCCTTCCAAGCGCAGCCAGTATTCAGCACATAAGTTAATTCGACATCTACTCTAGCAATCATCTATTTATGTATTTCTTTGGAGATAATATTTATGTAACAGATATAACACATTACATTAAATACTGTTTTCAGTGACATCTGAGTTTTTACAATTACATAATGTGTAACGGTAGAATGACTTTGATGTGCCAAATTCTTCGTCTTGGTAGAACGGCAATGCTCTCTCATCGTCAGTCATCCGACTTGTTATTACATGAATGGTGTGGAGTTCGGACGTTTGGATTGGATTCGACTCTTCGACAGTTTCGGTATTAGTTCCATACCTATAGTTTCCTCTATGCTTGGACTTCTGAAGAACAAATCGCGCATCAATGTTACTTCCGGAGTGGGTTCTTCCAGGTCGTCCTTGCTTTTTGTTCGCTTTGCTCCTCCTGATACCGAGCCAAACCTATTACCGTAATCGGCGATATCTTTGAATTTGTAAGAAAGTTTGACATTTGTACGAGCATAAATTCTCAAACTATCTTCGACGGGAAGTACGATAGGAGTGGAGGTAGGGCGATAATCGAATTTTCGCGTCGTAGATACACTGCTGTTACCGTTTCAGCAAAGGAACGTGATGTATGTGTGATTCAGTTGAAGAAAGTGATATATGTACGACGTCGTTGATGGTGTTGCGTAAAAAAGCAAGTTTAGGCGCCAGGAGAATCGATTTGCAAACTGTGCATACGTACTACAAGTTTTCACGTTCGTTTCATAGGTCCATTTACTCGAAAAAATGCTAACATTAATATCGATAATCGAATTTTCGCGTCGTAGATACACTGCTGTTACCGTTTCAGCAAAGGAACGTGATGTATGTGTGATTCAGTTGAAGAAAATGATATATGTACGACGTCGTTGATGGTGTTGCGTGAAAAAGCAAGTTTAGGCGCCAGGAGAATCGATTTGCAAACTGTGCATACGTACTACAAGTTTTCACGTTTGTTTCATAGGTCCATTTACTCGAAAAAATGCTAACATTAATATCGATAATTGAATTTTCGCGTCGTAGATACACTGCTGTTACCGTTTCAGCAAAGGAACGTGATGTATGTGTGATTCAGTTGAAGGAAGTGATGTATGTACGACGTCGTTGATGGTGTTGCGTAAAAAAGCAAGTTTAGGCGCCAGCAGAATCGATTTGCAAACTGTGCATACGTACTACAAGTTTTCACGTTCGTTTCACAGGTCCATTTACTCGAAAAAATGCTAACATAATTCAGACAATTTTACTGGCCAACGCATATTTTTAAGACTTATCAAAATTACATTTACGTCTATATACCTAATAGAAATATGCGCCGTGCCGTGCAATTGGTTTGGAAAAAATCTCATGATTGACTTGATATAGGGCCGCTGAGTTAAGGGGTTATGCCTACTTGGGTTGGTGAAAAAATCGATTTTTTTTATTGCATTTTCTTAATGTACATCATTTTAAGAATATTTCCTCAAAAGTACATAAGAATCGGAGCACACGTTCAAAAATTATAAGCGTTTATCTGGAGCGCTACTATGTATGATTAGTAAAGAGCTTGAAACTTTAAACGCGATTATCTCGAAACTGTGTTTTTTAAAACATGCGGTTACGGTGACCACGATTTCTCAAAAACTACTTCACCGATTGGACTCTAATTTTATATACTTATTTGTCATTACAATAGGCAGGGCCTGAACGAAGGATTTTTTATTTTTCGTAATAAAAAAAAAAGTTACAACATAAAAACGACAGTTAGACCACCTCAAAAGACGGATTTTTTCGCAAAATTGCTGCCATTATTGTAAAAATTAAAATTTTTCAAAATCCTTCGTTCAGGCCCTACCTGTTGTAATGACAAATAAGTATATAAAATTAGAGTCCGATCGGTGAAGTAGTTTTTGAGAAATCGTGGTCACCGCAAGTGATGAAAATAAACGGTCGCTCTAGGAGAAGGGCTATATTTCCTCCATTTTTTAATATTTTCTCATAAAAAAATTTATACAAATACCACTAAATACGTACTTTTTGGTAGTATTTTGCGAATTTTAATTAGTACTCACTAAAACGGCAAAAAAAAATCTTGAAAATCATGTCATTTCGCCGATCGCAAGTAGGCATGACCCCATAAGGGTCTTAAAATTAACGTAAATAAGTCGCGCAAATGATATCAAGATCCACCAACAAACAAGGCTCCTACATCAATCCTGGTGGCTCGACGTTCGTCTGACAAGACCGATGAACCATCTCGAGTGTCGTGGAGCACTTTGAACGTTCCTGAGCGCGCATCAATTTCTCCATCTCTTTCGTCTCTTCAATTCTCCGGATACTCGCGCTGAGTGCGTTCACGTGCATGTTCTCTTGAATCAGATCGTTTCTTAGTCTCGTTTTCTCTCTCAGCAGCTCACCGACGGATTCCGCGAGATCCGCGAATTGTTTGTGCTGCTTGGTTATTTGTCTCGTTAGTAATCCTAGAGCCCGAGAAATTTCTGTCTTCAACCGATTCTTCTCTGCCGTACTCTCGCGAAGCTGTCGATTGAATACAGAGACCATTTATACATTTCGATTAATTAGGGACAGTCGTTGAAAGGTGGAAGCATGTAAGAGGGTGATAAAATAATTAATGCGACATGTGGGTCCAGTGTGAATTTTGAGTGGACAATGCAATATGCCCTTTTGGCAAACAAAAGTGGGTCCAACGAGAAGCACAATTATGCAAACCGGACCTCAAAATTCATAACAGTTTTCGAGATATGACGAAAAATAAATTAAAATATTGAGAAAAATCGGCCTAAAAAGGGCCGAAAATGGCGAAAAATGTCAAATTTTTTTTTTGTTTCGGACCGATACCATTCGATAGAGGGTATTTTGCCCTGAAGATAGACCACCTGCCGCGCTCTGAACTCTTCATAGTTTCTGAGATATGACGATTTTAAGGAAGTGCAAAAAGATTTTTTAAAAAATTGGTAATCGCGATTAATCCCATGTGAAAGTGTGTGCAAAGAGTTTTAAGAAAATCTGCATTACTTATAGGTTTTGATCATTAGTTTAGACGGGACGGGGCCTTGAAGAAATCGCGAAAATCTTAAGGTCCTTGCCATTTTTGCCAAAAAATGATGGGTCACCGATTTGATTGCCCTTTTAACATATCAAAGGGGGTCCAAAATGACTCAGAAAAATGCAAGGCGCACCCTGAAATTCGCAATAGTTCCGGAGATATGGCCAAAAATGTGTGGAAAAATCGTGAAAAACGAGCTCAATAATGGGATTAAAAATGAAAACTCTACCGATCGGTTCGGCCATTTATTCATGCAAAGAAGGTGCAAACAGACTTAGAAAAATGCAAACCGCATTAAAAAAATTCGAAGTAGTTTACGGGATATGATTACTAATAGGTAGAAAATTGACGTTAACGTTTTCGTGCGGCAAAGTTGTCAACTATGGTGTAAACGAATTCCTCGGCGCCCTTCTAGCCTGTAGCCGATAAAACTCGCATATTTCGAAAATTCGAAAATTTTACTTGTAAACCTCGTACATAAATTTGTTCCATTACTTTGAGTACAACATCAATTTTCGTTTCACAACTTCAGAGTCTTCCTAGATCATACGCATCTGTATAATTTGTCAGCGCGGATGCATTAGCATGCAACGCATCCTGTCCATATATAATCACATATAGGCAAGCCTCGAGTAACATGGTTAATTGGTTCCGTGCCATTCGAAACCGTGTTATACGGGATTTAGGATTCATACATGCTAGCCAAAGGACATAGATAAAGAGAATCTAGCGCTATTTAGCCCCGACAAGGATTTATAACCGGGTCGTCATCATTTCATAACAGAAAATTTAACATTTTGCAGCTTCTGAAGATGAAACATGTGGAGGTAAACTTGTTTCTAGTAAAGAAACTAAAACAACCAGTAAAAAGGGCCTCAGTTTACATTGTGCTAACACAGAAAAAGCTGCGATTAACACTTTAACTGCCGTGATGGTCACCGGTGACCGGCGCAACAGATTTCACTAAATATCCAAAATATTCGCAATGGATAGCAATAATTATTTTATAAATGCAGTTACTGTCAGAATAGTGATGCGATCCTTTTGTCTCCAATACCTGCACATTATTTACATTTTGCATAATTCAGTCAAACGCTGTAGTATTTCACAGCATCGCCATTCTAATACAGCAAAATACGCACGGCAGTCAAAGTGTTAGTACTATTTACAAGTCATATATAAGTCACGTTCAGTCGATGTGAACTAAAGTGAACCAATAAAAAGAGTATCAATTTATATCATACTATCAGGCGAAATATCGCTGTCAACACTCTTCAGAAGTGCGCTGCTAACCCTTTCATTACTACGTTGATCCACGGTATGCTACTTACATACGATGAGCAACTATAGTTTTTCTGAAAAATTCGTTATCGGAACATTTTTATGCGAAAGCATATACCCAAATTGTGGACCACCGTAACGAAAGGGTTAATGAGGTGCGTTCGAAGGTTGATTCGCAGCAGTTGTCTGGGCAGTAAGTTGGTGTATCGAGTTCCGGAGGACACGGCGTTTAAGATAGAAATTCACGATTTCGTTCACTACTATCTTCTTTCTATCTGACTCTATCTTTCTTTCTGCTAACCCTTTCGTTACTACGTTCGTCCACGATATGCTACTTACATATGACGGGCGACTACAGTTTTTTTGAAAAATTCGTTATCGGAAGATTTTTAAGGAAAAGAATATACCCAAATTGTGGACCGTAGCGAAAGGGTTAATGAGATGCGTTCGAATGTTGATTCGCAGCAGTTGTCTGGGCAGTGAGTGGGTGCATCGAGTTCCGGAGGACAAGGCGTTTAACCCTTTTAGTGCCGGGCGAAAAAAAGGTGCCTATGCGAAGATAACCGGCCGAATGTCACGATTTTACGAGGGTTTGGAAAAAGGTTCATAAAAACCAAACAAAAAATAATATATACATAATTGAAAAAGCAGTATATTAAGGAGGAAATAGAGAATAAAATAATGACTCTAATTTTTCTATATTCATTGAAAATGATATAAATAACAAAGGTATAAATGGTCATAAAGAAAATAAAAATTGAGTTCTCTCTTACAAAACGCATTTCTACATACGAAAAGTCATTTTTTCATCATAACTTTACATAGACAATTTATTACAAAGTATATACTTTGCATTTCCACAATATTTTGTAACAAAATAAATAATATCGCATAACAAATATAAAAAATAACTCCAAGGTACACGGTAACCGCCGGACGGATTATCTCTTTCGAAACAAGTACTTGTTGTAGGTAATATAAAGTTAAACCGAAAAACTATTTTTTTCAATTCTCTGCCAATGAAATTAGACCATTTACAACGTATTATAAATTTATTTTGAGATAGAGTTCCCTCGCAATGCGAATAGTAAACCGCTGCAAGGTGTGGACCGATATATCGGCGCTGGCACATTTCACGAGTGCAGTAAAGGCCGATATATCGGCCTCTGGCACTATCTTCTTTCTATCTGACTCTATCTTTCTTTCTGCTAACCCTTTCGTTACTACGTTCGTCCACGATATGCTACTTACATATGACCAGCGACTACAGTTTTTCTGAAAAATTCATTATTGGAAGATTTTTATGCGAAAGCATATACTCAAATTGTGGACCACCGTAGCGAAAGGATTAATGAGGTGCGTTCGAAGGTTGATTCGCAGCAGTTGTCTGGGCAGTGAGTGGATGCATCGAGTTCCGGAGGACACGGTGTTTAAGATAGAAATTCACGATTTCGTGAAATCGTGAATTTCTATCTGACTACTATCTTCTTTCTATTTGACTCTATCTTTCTTTCTGCTAACCCTTTCGTTACTACGTTCGTCCACGATATGCTACTTACATACGATGAGCGACTATAGTTTTTTTTAAAAATTCGTTATCGGAAGATTTTTAAGTGAAAGCATATACCCAAATTGTGGACCGTAGCGAAAGGGTTAATGAGATGCGTTCGAATGTTGATTCGCAGCAGTTGTCTGGGCAGTGAGTGGGTGCATCGAGTTCCGGAGGACAAGGCGTTTAAGATAGAAATTCACGAAATCGTTTACCTGGCTCTCGAGACGCTTCCTCTCAAGTTCTTGCCGCGCAGCGAACGTACGATATTTTTCGTTAAGAGCCTCCCGTTCTGCCTCACTCACTGCCAGCTCAGACTTTGCCTCCCGCATATCCCGGGTGCACCTGCGCGTACGGATGGTTTTCTTTGTCGCTCGAGGCCTCCCAGAGATTGCGTGCTTTCGTTAACCCCTTAACCTACGATTTAGATTCGAAGATGTTGGGCCGAAATTGTATACAAGCTCGCGCAGTGTTCGGGACATTTGCACGAGTTGTGTAAAGTTCCATTACATATACCAGAATGCTTTGAAATATATCATACCATTACAGATTACTAATTTTGTATAAATAAACATTTTGTAATACTTGCGTCTACCACAATTATTGCATCAGACTGTAATTGCGTATCAAATATTCCACGTAATATTCACTTCTGGCCCGATCACCGTACGCGGGCTATACCCGTAAAATTTAGGTTTAGCCCGATCATCGTATACGGGCTATGCCCGTAAAATTTAGGTTTGGCCCGACCATCATACGCGGGCTATTCCCGTCATTGTAGGTTAAGGGGTTAACCCTTGGACTGCTGAGTACTTCCGGCCGAAGCACTCACTGAGGACGAAACACTTTTCGCTAGTGTAAACTCTATTAATTGATTATGTAAGCCACAATGAAGTTCTAATGAAAATTCTTCATTTACGCCAAGTTTAATAATGCAAGAAAATTATCTGGTAAAGAACGCATCAGTATCTAATTCATACATTGATAATTGTGGCTACAATGGGTAAGAAATCGAAACGATTGGAAAACGCATATATGCGCCCGTAGTCGACACCGATAGATTTCAGCGGACGCATATATGCGTCCATAGCAGTCAAAGGGTTAACCGTGAGAGAAGTGATCGTGTGCCCGCCGAACGCTGATTTCTCCCAAGATGCTTTCGAATGTAACGTCGGAATTTGCCGATATTCCGATAATGTGATACGACGGGGTAAAGATTAGTTTGAAAGAGGGGTGAAATGGGTTTTGTCACGTACGGATTAGTTGCGATTGCCGGAAAGCTTAGGCGAAGTCAGAATATTACGAATCACTTTAGACGATTTGCGCGTGCGTCTTAAATAAATTGATGGAAAAAGCAATTAAGTGAATTGTGGTTGAAAGACAATTTGGAGCCTGTGAATCGAAAGAGGAAGATAGAAGGAAATTAACACGTTGACTGCCACGGTGGTCACTGGTGATCGATGCAAAATATTTTACTAAGAAAGCAAAAAATTTGCAATGAAGCCTATTTTGAAATCTTGTGAAAACAATTGATATTGGAACGGTGCTTCAATACTTTGGCTTCTAACAACTCTGCGGTACCTTCATTTTGCACGATTTAATCATACTCTGCAGTATTTCATTGCATCGCCGTTCTAACATAGCAAAATACGCTTGGCAGTTAAAGTGTTAACACGTTGACTACCAAGTGTATTTTACTATATTAGAACGGCGATGCTATAAAATACTGCAGCGTTTGACTGAATTATGCAAAATGTAAATAATGTGCAGGATTGGAGACCATAGAATCGCGTCACTCTTCTAACAACAACTGCATTTATAAAATAATAATTGTTACCCATTTTACTAAGAAAGCAAAAAATTTGCAATAAAGCGTATTTTGCAATCTTGTAAAAACAATTGATATTGGAATGGTGCTTAAATACTTTGGCTTCTAACAACTCTGCGGTACCTTCATTTTGCACGATTTAAGGGGACATTCTACTTTCTCGGGTCGAAAAAATCGATTTTTTTTTTATTGCTTTATTCGAAAGTATATACTTTCGAGATTATGTCCTTAAATTTGCAGCGATAAATTCGAAAAATTGGGAAAGTTATAGGCCTCGCATCTAACCCACCTCGCGCAGATAGAAGGGTCGTTTTTCTCTTTCGGCGATCTTTATTTATTCTAAGAAATTATCTAATTCTGGAAACGATTTAAAAGAGAAGATCACCCAAATGTAAACATTGCATTGGTAAACATTACGAAGGAGTGTGTTCCGCGCACCAAAATAACATCTAAATATCATCTTACCCTTCACCTTGACGATGTCGTTATGTTTATTGCTTTTTGAACATGCATTCAGTATTCAAACAGTTTTCAAAAGAGACCTATCGTTTTAATATGGGTCGAAAACAAAGTAAATTTGTCAATTCGAGACCCTGTCGTTCGTGAAAAAAGAAAGTTTATTGGAAATCAGCATACAAGTGAATGCAGTTTAGAGTACGCTAGTACATCGGCAGAAAAATTAAAAGAAAATGCTGATCTGCATGTAAACATTGATCCGGCTATGAATTATTGTATATTACAATTTACTACGTAAGAATCTTTTGTATACAAAAATTCGATATGCAAAACTTTAAATGTATTTCATCCTATCACTTCAATAGCGCCCATTTTTCTCAGTACTATATTTTTTCAACTGGCGTGCACAATTCCAAAAAAACTATTCGATCAATCGGTCCGAGATTTTAATATATTATTCTACATACTTATGCCTATCGTATGAACCACGGGTGTGTTAATTTATCAATATTTTCTCATTTTTTTCCATCATAAAAAGACGGAAAAAGTGCCATTTTCGTGAACCTAATTTTTGAAAGTCATTTTGAATGTTTTCATGCAAACTCTTTCTCCGTGGTTCATGCGATAGTGGTTAGTATGCAAATTAAGATTCCTGTTCTGTTTTTGTTCTGATGATCTCAACGACCGCAATCACGCACGCCAGTGAGAATGAATTTTTTGGAGGTGCTCCAGCAATCAAGAAGAATTTATATGAAAAAATTTGAAAAAACATAAAAAGAAAATATTTTTGTATAAATAAAGGTCGATATGATACAATGTAAAAGTTTCAAATCGCTGCGTTTCTATTTTCGATAAAAAAAAAATGATTGAAAATCAGTAAAATTTTTCGATGAAAAAGTAGAATGTCCCGATTTAATCATACTCTGCAGTATTTGATTGCATCGCCGTTCTAACATAGCAAAATACGCTTGGCAGTGAAAGTGTTAATGTGACTATCGTGAATTCGGTTCTTTGCGCGAAATGATTTATGGCAATACGTAGTGACAATCGCTTAATTTTATGACTGTAGTTTAATTTTGCGTCTCGAATAGGGTCGGAGCGAAGAATTTATTGTATCGAAAATCAATTGATTCGCGGCAACGTGTACTTCTATACCCCTTTGACTTAAAATCGCTTGATGCGTATCGATGATCTATTTGTATGTCTCTTTGACTTACTTTGCCAGATGTTTCACGAGCTCCGCGATTCTTTTCTTATCTGCTGGACAAAGGTCCTCGATGTGAGGGAATGTAATGGAATTTTCATTGTTGTCATCATCCCTTTTAGCTTTACTGCACTTTGAACATTCTACCTCGAACTTCTTTACGCCCACGCTCTCTGTCGACGTCGCAAAACGATAAATTTGTCAGTTCGTGCGTTCGTGCACTTACAAATTCATGAATCCGTGTGCATGTCACTTTGCATGCTTACAGATCCATGGAATCGTATATTTATGAAAAGCTCAAGTATTTATGAGTACACAAATCTGCCCCCATTTGACGTTTACAAATTTAATCGTACAATAACAAAATTCCACCCTACCTATGGGACAAATAGAAATTCAGGTGGGTGACAAACACATTATTCACACGTTATCTAAAGTCATCAAGCACGGGCACGTTTTATGTAATTAATAATTCTATTATGCCCAATGTGGTTCCCTTGCGTGAAGTTTGAATAAAATTATTAGTATTCACATATCAGCAGACTGTAAAATTCACGAGTTGATATAATTTTATAAACGTGCACATTTTTGCATTTATACGTCTTCGCTGTTGTCAAAATTGGCCAGTGATAAGCAGATTATTTAACTTGCGTCTTGGCAGTCATTAAAATGTCAACATTTATAGGTCTGTAAAGCGAAGCTTCGGAAAATCCGCAAAGCCGTACGTATGAGAGGTTGCGAAGATACTACAGGGGTGCGCAGTGTATGTATCTTGTCGAACTCCTAGAACCCCGAGCTAAGAATCCACAGCTGTGCATTCATATATCTCCGCATTTATAGGTCCGTATACTCATAAATCTTTGCAGCCACAAATCCGCACAACCTTATATCCGCAGATTTGTGTGCACGGGCATTGATTTATCTTTCGCCAATCCTTCATTTTCCACTCACCTTCGTCACTGTGATTCATGTTCCGATGCTCCTGAAGAATCTGCAATGCTCGTTGGTGAAGTATTGCGATTCTATCGAAAGAAACACATATCTGCTCATAAGTAAGTCGTTCGTTTTATTGCTATCTTTCAATCTTATTCTTATGTGCCAGGATGAAAAGGTACCGATGTTGATTTTACCCATGAGAGAAGGCCGTATCTCCACCTTTCTCTTTATATATTTCTTTCTCATAAATATTTTCCAATTGCAGGATTTGAATGTATCGAATAACGTGTTGTTATTGTCTTTGTTAATATTCAATAATTAAATAAATGAATAAGTAATAATTAGAAGACCTACAGTTTATATCGCTTCCTCTTATTTTCCATCTATAGCATGCGTATGCATCGAGGAAGTTATTATTACTGTTAATACTTAATAATTAAATAAATCAATATGTAATATTTAAATGACAATGTTAACCCTTTTAGTGCCAGACGAAAAAGAGGTGCCTATGCGAGAATAACACGCCGAATTTCACGGTTTTTCTAGGGTTTAGGAAAATGTTCATAAAAACCAAACCAGAAACAATATTTACATGATTCAAAAAGCAGTATATTGAGGACGAAATAGAGAACAAAACAACGCCATTAGCTTTTCTAAATTCATTGAAAATTATATAAGTAACAAGGGTATAAAAGATTATGAAGAAAGTAAAAGTTGAGGTCTCTCTTACAAAACGTATTTGCACATACAAAAAGTCATCTTTTCATCATAATTTTATATAGACCATTTATTACAAAGTATGTACTTTGCATTTCCAATATATTTTGTAACAAAATAAACAATATTACATAACAAAAATAAAAAATAACTAATTTCGCCTCATGCATGACGGTCTATTTTTTATAAGAAGGTTGATGGCAAAATTTTAGAAATCCTGTTTTGCTAATTGTTAGTTTGTCAAAAACAAAAATGTTTGACACAAGCGGAAAATAACTGCAATTACAAAAATGACGCTTTCAAACTGTCACTGGGACAAAACGAAATATACTGCTCATGACAACGATCGGGGAAAGACTAACTGATCCCAGGTCTTGCTACGGCAATGCGATCTTATTTCTTCAAACAGTTGTTTATATCAAACACTGTCGGCATGTTCTGACAAGGGCCCAATTCAACGGCGATTCACGATTCACGGCCTGAGCGGCGACCATCGATGTTTATGTCAGATTTCGTTAGCTCCAAGCGATAGGAAAAAGTCGTCGTCCACAAAGAGTTAAAACAAAAAACTATTTTTTTAATTCTCTCATAATGAAATTAGACGATTTATAACGTATTATAAATTTATTTTGAGATAGAGTTCTCCGGCAATGCAAATAGTAAAGCGCTACAAGGCGCGGGCCGATATATCGGCTTCCGGCACTAAAAGGGTTAACCCTTTGCACTCCGAATTTTATTTCAATTTCGTTACCAGCAGCTCCCAACGCTTTTAAGTGTTTTATTTGAAATTTACTTTAATTAAAAATATAAAGCAATTTAAATAAATAAAGGAAGAAACAAATTCACTTAAATACCAATTTTATTTACAGTATTGTCGTATATTGAAATTTTCAAGGGTATGATATCTTTTGAAAGAACTTGCAAGATGTAACCCTGATTTTCTTTCACACGTTTCACAAAAATAGGTGGTTTCTCTTTTTCCTCCAGATGTTTTTCTATTTGAGTAAACTGCACAGTCTTTGTGTTTTCCTTCGGGATGTAGGAAGATTAAATGAGGCTTTCCATCTAAGCGATCGTGTTTATCATGTGTTCCAGGCCTCCCCAATTTCATATTTGGATGACGACAATCACGCATTAGCATTGACAAAATCTTTTCGCGAAATTTTTTGTGGGCTATAGGTTCTGTTCCTTGGTTTTTTGTTTTTTCTTTGTATAAAATATACGCATTTACCATGGAGATTTCTAATCCCCAAAAGAAATATTCCCTCCACCACTTGAGTGCTCGACGTAAAAAACAGTAAGATGTCGCGTATTGGTTCGCCACATCGACACCATCTATATTTTTATTATAATCTGTGATCACATCCAGTTCTTTTATTTCTCTTTGATTACCTGAATGTCTAACCCTTCTAGTGACATTGCGAGAGCGTCGATAACCTGTGCACGATATCTATTTATTTAGACATGAAAAAATGTCGAGTGGAGCTCGACAAAGGAGCTCCTGCCATAAAAACTGATGTCGAGTCACACTCGACATAGGAGTGCAAAGGGTTAATGTTTCCTATCAATGTACATATACATGTTGTGGACGAAATATATGAATGTGTAATTAATCGAAACATTACCGAAAACGCGTCAACGTTATTATCTGAAATTACTGCGCTCGCACATAACATCGGCGGAGAAGGCTTTGATTCTTTCGGCGATAATGACCTGGACGAGATGATTGAGGACCAAACTGTCGATGATAGTGACATTATTAATAGTTTGATAGATTATGAAAATAGACAAGAAGAACCGGAATCTATTACAGCAGATAAAATATATGCAGGGATCCAGATCTCGAAAAAAATGGAAACGCATTTTCTTAAAATAGATACCAATGCGGAAAGACGCTTAAGATTCCAAAAAGAGCTGAGATCATGCATGTCTCAATATCGTGGCGTTTACAAGCAATTGACCAATCGACCGTCGTCAGAAAAACTGATCACTGAGTTTATGGTACCAAAAAACAAATCAATTGAAATCCTATCTTCAAGCGACGAAAGCGATTTTCAACCAATTCATCACAAGAAGATGCGCGTTTTGGATTACGATGAGTAGCAGCAAACTATTTAATGTATAATGTGAAAACTTCTCTATGTATGTGTACAATGAAGAATTAAATATTTTTACAATTTCTTTAGGTCTAATTTAATTATTTTATTTAATTGAAAGCATTCTCTCATCTATTTCATAAATCATTGATGTATTTTCTAAGTCCGACTTTTTTTATTCGGTCCCTATCCACGGCATAAAAAAAATTTTAGGTACTACATCGTACAAAATTGTTTATTATATGTAAGAATTTATCAAATTTTCGAATATTTTTTTGTACGATTTCTTTTATGCGGTCCCTATCCACCGCACAAAAACAGGTTTTACTGTATCGGATAACGTGTTGTTATTGTCCTTGTTAATATTTAATGATTAAATAAATGAATAGGTAATAATTAGAAGACCGTACCTACACTTTATATCGCTTCCTCTTATTTTCCATCTACAGCATGCGTATGCATCGAGGAAGTTGTGATTATTACTGTTAATACTTAATAATTAAGTAAGTCAATATCTAATATGTAAATAACATTGTCAATATTGTTATTTTTGCGATTCTAACTAAAGTAAAAGAAACTTCTCTAAAGATGGTCATCGGCCAACTGACGCATCCCTTGCATTCGCTAGTTTATATAGTGACACCCTAGTCGGTGGCGCCATCATCGCAAAACTTCTGCACTATATACTACAGGTTAAAAATTTCCGCTTTAATTTGTGTCACCGCACGTCGTGCTCGAAGAAAAAGTTTGTTATATTAACTTTTACGCTAAATTGCCAGTGGCAAACAATTATAACAATAAAACTAATTTGTAATGTGCTCAGTAAGAGAGTAATAAAAATATTGGTTGAATCAATTTAATATTCCGACAAGCATTAGGATGACATATCGGTTGAGGTTAGTTCAGTTTGTTTTACAATTAATTTAATTGGTTATGAAGTTATTATAATTTGATGGCATCGTTACTGCATTTGGCACTTTTATGAAATTTGTCTTCCAAACGTACTTTTTGATATCAATTATGAATATGAACGATCCATGGAAGCAATTAATAATTATCTGTATTTATTGGTTATGTGTCCAGTTAATTATAAATGATTGGCCCGTTAAAAAAATTATTTTTTACCTTAATATCAGATACGTCAGTTGCCACCTGACTCAGCCAGACCCTCCTCTAAGATGAAGCTCTTAATACAATCTGAATGGAGAAATTTGGGTATTCAACAGTGGTCTGGCTACTTTCCAACATGCTGCATAGGCCAGGTATTGTGTTCACCCTAATTCCTTTGTTTGGAGCTTAAATATGACTCTACATTTCCTATCACTTGCAAGCTGACATATAAGGACATCAGTTTTGAATTGACCTGTCAGTAGCTTTTCGATAACGACGAAACATTACGTTGGAAATTAATTCCGTCATAATTGGACGTTCCTTTATTCCCGCCGTTTAAACGCCAATAAGTACAATTGGATTGAATATTGAAACGGAACCGATAATTTCGTTTTACACGGATTTTAATTGCTACTCTTTCCGAAGTAAGTACTCATGTAGGATTTCGTTCTGGTACGAATGAAAGAGACATGGAATTTGGCTTTAATATCATTTTATGACACAATACTGCACTGTCACGTTTGGATTACTCTGAACAGGATAGATGTTGAACCCTGCCGAAATGAAACGGGGGAATTTTGCGCTAAAATTCCAGGGATTAATAATCGAATTGCGTATATCACTTTCCCATGATATCCTGCCATAAATTGTTGTTGCCGACTAGAATCGAAAGATTAGAGTATTCCTATGATGAGGGAGCTAAGTTTAGGGGTAGGCGCTTGAATGGAATATCTAAAATGTTTACTACCCCCGTATGCGTAAAAAACTTTCCGCTGTAAAACGTATATATCTTGAAATAAAAATATGACTTGTAAATTTCTAAGAGTTAAAATGGTGCTTTTTTGATGAATACTTTTATGATATTTGCGATCACCGATATTTTATTATTATTCGCGATGTAATTTCTTGGTAAACTGACGGATATCTCAGGAGTAGTTGAAGTAGAAAACCGCGTAATAGTTGCATAGATGTACTTATTTAACCCTTAACGGTCGTAAGTCACCTCTCACGTGACAACAGTACTTTGTCGCACGTCACGTGGGAGGTGACAATGAGTGAAACAGTCAAAATTCGCGTTCTATGAAATGCGGGCACGACTGACTTGTGAATTAACTCTTATATTCTGTATTAACCCTTTGCGCTCGACCGGTGCCTCTCAGGCACCACTCGCATCGATGCGGTAAATTGAGTGGTAACGGTGTTTATTTGTGTTTGGCCTAACGAATATCGCTTGACAAGTCTACCTGGCCTTTTGTAGATCATTTTATGAGGTGTCTACATAGCTATGAAATATTATGCTATAAAGATGTCTTATCTCAAAAACACAAACGAATTTCAATGCGTGCATTATGTCTTGAGAATAATAGAACGCTGATAGACGTCGCAACGCTTCTTTCAATTCGCTTCTTTCAAAAAAAGGTACAAAAAGAACCAATTACCGTCTTCGCACTTTTGAGATAAAATTTCTTATCTCAAAAATACTTGCAAACGCGGGTTGGACTCTGTCTTCGACATTAGTTCGAATTCAACCTTCTTGGCAATCGCAATATTTCTTTCAAAGTTAGTGAGCCCAATAAGTATGGAACACGACGAAGAAATTACTTCTAGTGAAGATGAGTTCAATTTTTCGGCAATAACGAACGAAATTACATCACTACATAGACAGCTTGCCCATGAGAATGAAGACGGAAGTGATGAAGATAGTGACGACGTTATAGGTGTAAGAAGATGAAAAATCCGAATAATCGATAGTGAATCTGAAAGCCAAAGTGGCCAAAAGCCAAAAGCCAACGTAGCACAACTTCTACTTCACAGAGCACTTCTGAAATGATCCAACTCAATGGTAAGCTGCACGTTATTTTGATGGGACAAAAAAAGGATTGCAAAGTTTGTTCCCAACGAAAGTCCGGCCAAAGACGACAAACTGTGTACTATTGTGACACATGCCCCGACAAGCCAAGAATGCACATTTTAGATTGTTTTACAAAATACCACAAGAAGAAAAATTATAGAACGTAATCTTTAACAAATATCCTTCATTAAGTTAAATAAATGTATGTAATGTTTAAATATACGAGTTTAAAGTGTCCTATTGTGCCTAAAATTATTTTAAGTTAACAGAAACGAACTCATGAAATAGGTGCGCGCGCGGCGGATTACTGTCGAGTTGCTGGTCAGCCCGAGCGAAAAGCGCGTCGAGCGCAAAGGGTTAAAAGTGATTGTAAGCCTAACAACAGTAAATCAATGTCACATAAAATTTATTTGGGAATTACTTATGTCTTTAATTGAGAATTTCCGTGAAGGTAAAACTCCGCGATAAGAAACGCCATGAACAACAGACAATGAGGATAGATTAGATGGAGAACTACATATCGTGCAACCTAATGCTGAAAGAAAACATAACGATTGCTTAGTATGTTCTAATCGTAAATTGTCTGGAGGAAGAAAAATAATATTACACTTCTGTGAAACGTGCAACAGAAAACCATACTGGAGATTGTTTCTAAAAATATCATACGTTAAAAACTTATAAATAATTATTTTGAACTCATATATTTGTAATATACCTTCAAAAAAGAAGTAATTTTTAATAAAAATGTTAGTCTTATAATACTGAAGATTTTTCGCATATTTACTAAAACTAGTTACAACCTAGTGATAATCACGTATGAAAAGCTAGCGACCGATAAGGGTTAAATGTCAACTCCCAAACCATCTAGACTAATGTGGCACTTAACAAATTGCAATGCAGGAGGTTAGAATTGATCGGTATACTTACTTTTTGCTTCGTCTCACGTGTGACTCGAAGAAGCCACTATCCTCGTCGTTGTCTTTATACATGTCGAAGTCATATCCCCGGCAGTTTCGCGTTACACAGTTTTCCTCACGAAGGTCATACGACGGCTAAATGTCAAGGATGAATATGATGCTCTGATCGAAATCGCGAGTGCGACAATTCGATACATCGAGAAAATTGACGCTCGCCTCTTCAAGAAATTCTGGAAGCCCTCGGAGATTCCGCGGGATTCGGCAAAATCTAAAAATTTTACGCCGATAAAACTCGCGCCAGTAAATTAACAATCTGACAGTTTTCTGTTTGATAGCTTCGTAATTAATTGGCGGGGTTGATCTTTTGCGTTACGCTAATAGTCGCCGCTTTTGGAACACGCGACAGTAAACCAATAATCTGAAAATTTTCTGGGTGGTGGCTTTCTAATTAATTGGCGGGATTCGTCGTTTGCATTACTTTAATATTTCTCATTTCGGAACAAATAATCTGACAATTTTCGGCCTGATAGTTTGGTAATTAATTGATGGGGATCAACGTTCGCATTACTTTAATCCTTCTTATTTTGAAACAAATAATCTCACAATTTTCGGTCTGATAACCTGGTAATTAATTGGCAGGGATGATCGTTTACATTACTTTAATAGCTGTCACTTTTGGAACAAATAATCTGAAAATTTTCTGGGTGGTGGCTTTGTAATTAATTGGCGGGATTCGTCGTTTGCATTACTTTAATATTTCTCATTTCGGAACAAATAATCTGACAATTTTCGGTCTGATAGTTTGGTAATTAATTGATGGAGATCAACGTTCGCATTACTTTAATCCTTCTTATTTTGAAACAAATAATCTCACAATTTTCGGTCTGATAACCTGATAATTAATTGGCAGGGATGATCGTTTACATTACTTTAATAGCTGTCACTTTTGGAACAAATAATCTGAAAATTTTCTGGGTGATGGCTTTCTAATTAATTGGCGGGATTCGTCGTTTGCATTCCTTTAATATTTCTCATTTCGGAACAAATTAACTGACAATTTTCGGTCTGATAGTTTGGTAATTAATCGATGGGGATCAAAGTTCGTATTACTTTAATCCTTCTTATTTTGAAACAAATAATCTCACAATTTTCGGGCTGATAACCTGGTAATTAATTGGCAGGGATGATCGTTTACATTACTTTACTAGCTGTCACTTTTGGAACAAATAATCTGACAATTTTCGGTCTGATAGATTTGTAATCGATTGACGAGTATGTTCGTTTGCGTTACTCCAACAGTGACCACTCTTGGAACACAGATCTTCGTCACGACATAAAAATGGCGATATACGATTTATATAGATAGACATCAATAATATCATTCGTATACGTTGCTCGGTATCTACTTGTTCGTTATTTAACCAGCGAAATAAATTTACCTGGCATTTTACCGGCAGTTTGCCAATTCCGCGAAGTTCATTAATACGTCCGCGTTGGTTACTTATTGAGTTGAAAATAAGATACATTCGCCAAGAGTTGCGTGAGTCGTATCAGACATTTGATACTTCGTAGCATCGAACAGGTATTTTGAAGACGTACATCGTTATACTCAAAGTACACCGTTATATTTAAAGTACACTTTCCGCATGTAGCTAAAGTCTGATAATTGTCAGTCAGGTCGCGCTACCTTAACTTACCTTAAACACTTCACTACGCAAACAGTTCTCTGCACAACACGCGCATTTGTCACCGCAGAACGTTACTGATATTTTCTCCTATCATTCCATCATTAAAATCGTTTTTATCATTCAACCCAACACAAAGATATCACCTATATCCGATCTACAAACTACTCTATTACCGCTTTCCTTCCTGTCTATGAATCATCATATAGCTTATTAATAAGCTGTGCACCGTCGCACCTTTCCTCTGTGGTTCGATAAAAAAATTAAATAATTGCCCGACGCGCACGACACCACCAGCTTATCAGCTTTCCGTTGCTTTTATACACACTCCGCCGTGTTCTAATAGTCACTCACTAGATTCTGTGGTATGCCTCTCCGTAGTTTAATAAAAAAAAACTAAATTGAACTTCAAACGCGCACAGCACCTGCAATTGATCAGCTTTTCGTTCCTTCATGCAGACATTTCTGTTCTAATAGTTATTCGTTGGATTCTATGGCATGCGTCTCCGCACTTCGATAAAAAACTGAAATAAAATCCAGACGCGCATGGCACCTCCACTTAATCACCTGTCTATTGTTTTTATGCAGACACCCGTGTTCTAAGTCACTCGTTAGATTTTGTGGCATGTCTCTCTGCACTGCGAGCAAAAAAAAAAAAAGAAAAAAATCGCGCACGGAACATCCACTTGCTCAGCTTTCCACCGTTTTTATAGAGACAGCCGTGTTCTAATAGTCACTCACTAGATTCTGTGGTATGCCTCTCCGTAGTTTAATAAAAAAAAAAAACTAAATTGAACTTCAAACGCGCACAGCACCTGCAATTGATCAGCTTTTCGTTCCTTTATGCAGACACTTGTGTTCTAATAGTTATTCGTTGGATTCTATGGCTTGCGTCTCCGCACTTCGATAAAAAACTGAAATAAAATCCAGACCCGCATGGCACCTGTAATTGATCAGCTTTTCGTTCCTTTATGCAGACACTTGTGTTCTAATAGTTATTTGTTGGATTCTATGGTATGCGTCTCCGCAGTTCGATAAAAAACTGAAATAAAATCCAGACGCGCGTGGCACCTCCACTTAATCACCTGTCTATTGTTTTTATGCAGACACCCGTGTTCTAACAGTCACTCGTTAGATTCTGTGGCGTGTCTCTCTGCACTGCGAGCAAAAAAAGAAAAATAAAACGAATTCCATACGCGCAACATTCACTTGCTCAGCTTTCCACCGGTTTTATAGAGACAGCCGTGTTCTAATAGTCACTCACTAGATTCTGTGGTATGCATCTCCGTAGTTTAATGAAAAAAACTAAATTGAACTTCAAACGCGCACAGCAGCTGCAATTGATCAGCTTTTCGTTCCTTCATGCAGAAATTTGTGTTTTAATAGTTATTCGTTGGATTCTATGGCTTGCGTCTCCACACTTCCATAAAAAACTGAAATAAAATCCAGACGCGCATGGCGCCTCCACTTAATCACCTGTCTAGTGTTTTTATGCAGACACCCGTGTTCTAACAGTCACTCGTTAGATTTTGTGGCATGTCTCTTTGCACTGCGAGTAAAAAAAAAGAAAAAAATCACGAACTCCATACGCACACGGAACATTCACTTGCTCAGCTTTCCATCGTTTTTATAGAGACAGCCGTGGTCTAATAGTCATTCGTTAGATTCTGGCACCGTCCAGCGGCAGCAGAGACTTACACGTGACGGGAACGAGATGACATCCGCACGTGGCATTTAAACGTATCATGGCGTGCAATTGTTCGCTTGCTCGGTTGGCACCCGACGAATCTTCGTCTCGCCAAATCCGTTCTGACATCCTGTGAGACTGATGACCGTCTCCTGCTCCTTGCTGGGCATGCTCGGCGTGCTGCCCCTGACGTCGCCGGCGAGGACGGACATGTGCACGCTTCGTTGTTCTCGTCGCGAGCTGTTTAGGTATCTGCGGGAACTGGCGATGGAGAAACTTTGGCCTCGACCGCGTGAACTCAGGTCGGATGAACGTCGATGTCTTCTCGATAACCTGCCCGGCGCGCAGCAGAGGTATCTGTAGCAGAGTTTATTCTTGTCAGGAACGCCGGTGGACGTCCGCTAGAGAGTTTGGATGCTTCGACATTGTTGGAAGTGCATTCAATTCTCTAATAATAAGCGGTTGTTTCTTATGCGTGGAATTTATGGTTTAATTAAATGATAATTTACGGTTGAAGTTATGCAATTTGAAAAAATTAAAATTGTATGTCATTTAACACTTTGACTGCCGTGATGGTCACTGGTGGCAATAATTATTTTATAAATGCAGTTATTGTTAGAATAGTGATGCGATCCTTTGGTCTCCAATACCTTTACATTATTTACATTTTGCATAATTCAGTCAAACGCTGTAGTATTTTATAGCATCGCCGTTTTAATACAGTAAAATACGCATTGCAGTCAACGTGTTAAAGTTAAAATATAATCATTCTAAAAAATTCTAATGGTATGCAATTTGAAGTTCAAATGGAAAAAGATTGTTCAACAGGTAGCGCATAAGTATTTGGATGCTTCGACATTGTTGGAAGTGCATGAAATGTTCTTTAAGAAAAATGCTCTAATAATAATACTAAGCGGTCATTTCGTATGCGTGAAATTTATGATTTAATTGAATTGTCGTTTACAGTTCAAGTTATGTAATTTAAAAAAATTCAATTTGTATGTCATTTAACACGTCGACTGCCAAGCGTATTTTACTGTATTAGAACGGCGATGCTATAAAATACTACAGCGCTTGACTGAATTATGCAAAATGTAAATAATGTGCAGGTATTGGAGATCGCGTCACTCTTCTAACAATAACTGCATTTATAAAATAATAATTGCTACCCATTGCCAATATTTTGGATCTTCAGTAAAATCTCTTGCGTTGGTCATCGGTGACCATTACGGCAGTCAAAGTGTTAAAATTAAAATGAAGTCATTCTAAAAGATTCTAAAGGTATGTAATTTGAAGTTCAAATTAAAACAGATAGTTCAACAGGTAGCGCATAAGTATTTGGATGCTTGGATATTGTTGGAAGTGCATGAAACGTTCGTAAAAGAAAATTTTGTATTAAAATTTGATTAGTAGTATTGACAAATTCTGTTGGCGTAAGCGATCACTTCGTATGTACAAAATTATGTAAATTGCTCGGACGCGTTGGCATGTGGTTTGTACGTTTATCAAAGGAGTTTAATTACCTTTATTAATTTCATTAATTAATGTCCAAATACTTATGCACGACAGTGGTCGCGCTTAACGCCGGTGGTTTTGATAACTGACATCGCAATTGCATGTATGGATGCTAAACGACGATGTAGAGTGTTAGAGGATGTTTTGACTATTAATTGCTGAATAGGTGTAGACCTTTGAACGGCAAGTGTGAATGCATAGTTTTATGGATAGTGGAATTTCCTTGCGGATATGTAAGGATATTGAACATTTTCAACTTTGTTTTTTGTTCGGCGAGTATTAAAATCTTGAAATTAAAGACTGGGATGGTGCTCAGTTGGTGCGGGGCAGAAGATTGTGGCATTTTTTAGTTGTACATTTTTGCGAATCGTGCATTTTTGTATCTACATATTTTCCTTGAAGTGAAAGCTACGAAATGAAATTGAAACTCTTATCATTTTCCGGTTTTAATCCGAAACATTTCTTTTTCATTTCTGTGTCGTCATGTTACGAGAAAATTCACGAGCCGTGAATATTTATAGAATCGTTCCGCACCCTGATCGGCGGAGCGCAAAAATGACCTCTTGAAAAGGATATATTGAGTTTTCCCTATTTTTTTTTCAGCATAATGCCGTTGATAGGAAACATTGTAACTCCGTAATTCCCTTATACTATGTGCACTTCCAGAAGATGCAAATATTGAGAGAACCCCGCCGTAGTAACTCTCTGTGCGCTGCGAAAATTTTCTCGATAATCGGTTTTTTCGTTAGCCGATTTTCGCCGGCGCAATTTCCTCTCCGCTCATTCTCCTCGCGAAACTAATGCTCTTACGCGCCAAGATAAAACTTTCGGTCATGAGCCCTTTGTTCATCCTCCGAGGATTTTGTTCCTTTACAAAATCTGTCCGTGACGATTTCTGCCGCGGCGATTGTATATTCAACTGCGACGATACCTTCGGGAATACACCCGTGCAACTCATGCACGAGTACAATGCGCAATGAATCTTTCAGTGCAAAACACTATCCTTTGGCGACGGTTCGTTGGGAGATGAGATAACGGTGCAATTCATAATCCGTTACGTCAATCAAGAGTGTACGTTACGGACTCTCGTCTGTCATGCGTTTTGCTGTACTTCTTCTATGCCCCGCATCGTTTCGATTTCGCATTTGCGCGGAGGTGTTTTTATCGTTTGGTGTATTTTTATGTGCTATCGTTGTTCTTGCACTGCGAATAATCTGGCCACGTCAGCCTCGGCGATATGTTACAAGTCTGGCACATCACATTCCACTACTCTAACGAGAATTTTAATTTTCGTTTCATGGTATCGTGTCATTAATATGATTACGCTTCAGATTGTAAAAATTCTTATTTTTGGAAGGTGTAGCACCAAAAGAAATTCACGAACGAATGTTAAGAGTGTATAATGAACGTTCACCTTCAATTAGAACAGTAGAAAGATGGGTTGCTGAATTTAAACGTGGTCGTACAAGCCTTGAAGACGATCCACGTGAAGAACGTCCAAAAACCACATCAACACCAGAAATCGTAGCCAAAGTACAGGATATGGTTTTGGAAGATCGTCGATTGACTGAGAGGGATTTAGTAGAGGCTCTACACATCTCATTAGGCAGTGTGAGTTATATTTTAAATGAAATTTTGAGTTTTAAAAAGCTGTGTGCACAATGGGTGCCGCATTCGCTAACAATTGAACAAAAACACATTCGAATGCGACTTTCTCAACAACATTTGGAGCGTTTTAAAAAGGATAAAGTGGATTTTGTGCGTCGATTCATCACTATGGATGAGACTTGGGTCTATCACCATGATCCTAAATCAAAACAAGAGGCTAAAGAGTGGTGTGAACCTGGTTGTTCGGCTTCGAAACGAGTTCGTGTCCAGAAATCGGCCAAGAAGGTTCTGGCATCAGTTTTTCGGGATGCGAAAGGAATTTTATTTGTGGATTACTTGCAAACTGGTAAAACAATTAATTCTGAATATTATTGCAAACTTTTGGACCAGTTGAAGGAAAAAATTCGTGAAAAAAGACCCGGTTTGCGGAAGAAAAAAATCCTTTTTCATCAGGACAACGCACCGTGTCACAAGAGCATTTTGACAATGGCTAAAATCCATGAATTAAAGTTCGAATTGTTGGAGCATCCGCCGTATTCACCAGATTTGGCCCCCAGCGACTTCCATTTGTTTCCAGAACTCAAAAAATTTATGCGTGGCAAGCGTTTTTCGTGAAATGAAGAGGTCATAACGGCTGTTGAAGCGTATTTTGCAGACCTTCCGGAATCTCACTTCAGGGATGGGATCCACAGATTGGAGGATCGTTGGAGCAAGTGCATTAATGTTCAGGGAGATTATACTGAATAATAAAGTGTATTTTGAACCATAACATTGTGTTTTTCTTATCGAACGACAAAACTTATTGAGCAACCTGGTATATTATACAGCAGCTATAAAAAACAAACAAAAAATCCAAATGACTCACTAGCCAGATGTTTTTTTTTTATTTACAAGAAAAATTACCTGCCTATTAAAAATACGACAGAACTTTCCCTCCAACCCAATATTTTACCCTCGACGTTTGGCTGTTTGTTTCTTTGTCTATGACGTACTGTTTCTGTTATTTTGAGATCAAATTGTTTTGAAAATTGCAAAAAAAAAAAAATCGCAAACGGTTGCCTATTTTTTTTTTTTTAAACCGAAGCTTCAATTTTCGGTACTGAAAGAATAACCGGAACATTAAAGGTTGCTGTTCAAAGCCGAAATGTTCTTTGTAATTGTCCCCACTTCTGCACTTCCACTGATTACGGTATCCAATAAATGAATATTTCTACTAATACATACTTTTGTGTAAAAGCAGCACCGTTTTCTGCGCATTAATCAATCATTTAACTGAGATCCAATGTCATAAATCAGTTTCACGCACCGCGAATATTCTATTCAAGCCAATACCGTTTATTATCGCAGCCAACAAGGCACGGTGTTCGCTGTTTGTTTAATCGCACGACTCTACTCCCACCGGCTAAAACATTCTCTCTCGCACGCTTTCATGCAATCCCTTTTTTGTAACGCCCGTAATACGCAGCGATCATTCCGGGCGATTAATTTTTATTACGCCATGGCCGAGTGAAATTTCGCGGCAAGCAAGGCCCGCCGATAAACAGTTTTTGGAGCGCAATTTTGGCGAACGACGGGAGTTCGTGGGGATCGCGCGGATTCCACGGTGATACGTTTTGATCGATGCCGCACGGCAGGAATTTTTGCGCGACACGCGATGGCCGTTAAGGATTGCCCAGGATATTCCTGATTGCATATTTTCGCGTGTCGGGCTAAGGTAACGGTGACGCTTGATAATAGCGATGACCTCGGTAATAACGGCAATTGCGGCTGGCCAATTTTTATTGCGGCGACGTGCGATCCAATTCATTTTTCGATAAGTGCCTTTTCGGAAGAGTTCTTTTCTGTTCACGCTGTAATGTTTTAATTATCCGCGTAATGTGGCCAATTTTTGTTGCCTGCAGCGTGCGGCGCAGTGAATTTTTCAACGAGTGCCTTTTCGGAAGGTAGAATCGTAACGGCAGAGAAATGAGTGGCCAAAATCCAGGCGATAGCGAAAGTGAATACACGGGGTTTTCTGTTTGTGCTGTAATGTATTAACTATCCGCGGAATATTTTATTGTAAAATATTATCTAAAACGTGAACATTATGAGTCTGAGTCGTGATAAGTATATAGTATATATGATTAAAAGTCTCGGAAACAAGGTCATATCGTGGATATGTTCGTATGAATTTTTTTTTCTTACTTTAGTGTACTGAATCTATTCCAAACTTTCGGAAACACCCCATATAACCATTTTCCTATTACTTTGTCTTCGTTTGCTTAGTATTTAGAATAATTCAGAATAAAAATTCCACGCAAATCGGTTATGACACTCAATGTGTTAACACTTTGACTGCCATGCATATTTTACTGTATTAGAACAGCGATGTTATGAAATAATACAGCGTTCGACTGAATTATGCAAAATGTAAATAATATGCAGGTATTGGAGACCAAAGGATGGCATCACTATTCTAATAACAACTGCATTTATAAAATAATAATTGCTACACATTGCGAATATTTTGGATCTTCAGTAAAATTTCTTGCGTCGGTCATCGGTAACCATCACGGCAGTCAAAGTGTTAAAGTTAAAATGAAGTCATTCTAAAAAATTCTAATGGTATGTAATTTGAAGTTCAAATTAAAACAGATGGTTCAACGGGTAGCACATAAGTATTTGGATGCTTCGACATTGTTGGAAGTGCATGAGATGTTCTTCATGAGAAATGCTCTAATAATAATAGTAAGCGGTTGTTTCGTATGTCTGCAATTTATGATTTAATTGAATCGTCGTTTAAGTTCAAGTTATGTAATTTGAAAAAATTAAAATTGTATGTCATTTAACACGTTGACTGCCAAGCGTATTTTACTATATTAGAACAGCGATGTTATGAAATAATACAGCGTTCGACTGAATTATGCAAAATGTAAATAATGTGCAGGTATTAGTGACCAAAGGATGGCATCACTATTCTAATAACAACTGAATTTATAAAATAATAATTGCTACACATTGCGAATATTTTAGATTTTCAGTAAAATTTCTTGCGTCGGTCATCGGTAACCATCACGGCAGTCAAAGTGTTAAAGTTAAAATGAAGTCATTCTAAAAAATTCTAATGGTATGTAATTTGAAGTTCAAATTAAAACAGATGGTTCAACGGGTAACACATAAGTATTTGGATGCTTCGACATTGTTGGAAGTGCATGAGATATTCTTCATGAGAAATGTTCTAATAATAATAGTAAGCGGTTGTTTCGTATGTCTGCAATTTATAATTTAATTGAATCGTCGTTTACAGTTCAAGTTATGTAATTTGAAAAAATTAAAATTGTATGCCATTTAACACATTGACTGCCAAGTGTATTTTACTATATTAGAACAGCGATGTTATGAAATAATACAGAGTTCGACTGAATTATGCAAAATGTAAATAATGTGCAGGTATTGGAGACCAAAGGATAGCATCACTATTCTAATAACAATTGAATTTATAAAATAATAATTGCTACACATTGCGAATATTTTAGATTTTCAGTAAAATTTCTTGCGTCGGTAACAGGTGACCATCATGGCAGTCAACGTATTAAGGAGTGAACTTCGAGATCGCTAGATAACAAAAGAATCCACTCAATTCTATTCGGGCAACTATGAAACAGAAAAGAGCAATTGATTTCCAACTCCTCTTTGTCATTTTTTGGACGCACGCCGTGTGATGTTTGCACCACCATCGAAGCCGTACAGTTCCGATTTCTTACGAAACACGATCGGCACATATTCCGTTTCCGATGGATTCGTATTTCATTTTTACCGCGCCGCATTTCGTTTATCAAATTTCTCGGGCGGGCAACTTCGTCGGGAAAATGTTTCGCGTTCAACAACGAACACCGCGGTGTCATAAATATCTATGAGCCGTCGATACGCGCCGGTCAACGTAACACGCGAGAAATTTTTCGCGACACGCGAGAACGTGATAACTTCTCGCCGTCGGAACATCTATTTCCCTTCGTTTGACCGTGAAATTCGAACGCGATCAATTTTTCACGGCTGGTCACTCCGCGCGAACACGCATTATGCGACGACGCTCTCGGTATTTGCATGTCATTTGTCGGCGCATGGCAAGATATGAATATTTTCCTGTGCAACGTTAAAAGGACATACTTGGAAAAACGCGCATAGCTTCAAAAAGCAATCATATGAAGCGTGTAATATCGATCTATTTCCAACGTTAAAGGACCGCTATGATTTATACGAGAAAATTTCAGTATGGCGGCAAATTAGCATTTTGCACTGGGACATGTTTCTTCACGACGGAGCGAATAACGCGATCATTCCGTAACAGATAGTTTCGGAAAGATTTATTCTGTTCAAAATATATTCCGCATAAGACTTGATTGGTTGATATTTTATGAAATAAAATTAAAATTTCATGGTCTATATTTCTCCGAGGCGTAAACTCTTTTCCGACGAATTTTAAAACTTAAGCGTGGAACTCGCGTTTTTTCTAAAGAAATTTAACTCTTTGCACTCCAAACCATTCTGGACGTTAGCTACTCATATTATTTAATATAGTTTTGGAACGAATTAACGTATTATAATGATATTGTACATACATATGACTTATATGAATTGGTTGACATCGAGAAATATATATTTGCAAAAAAATCAATAATTTATTTTTTATAATTTTGTACAGCGTGATAAACTTTAAAACAGTCCCCAATATGCATTGCAGGCGGATTTATGCATGTTTGACAATAATAAGTCGTTTGACGCCTGCCACTAGGTGTTTCTCTGTCAGAACAAACAATGCAATCCTGTTTCCTTTGTCCCATATCGATTTTATAGTCTATGAAGATTAAAACCTTGAAGGTCCAGTGGTTTGTGCGTCGTAACAGAACCCGCTGATATTTTTTTTTATATAACTTAGTAATTTTACTATATTTTGATTTGATTTCTTGTGCCATTTCAAGAGAAAACTTCAGGCAAACATGCACGTCTCAAAAAGTCGCGCAATTGATATTGGAATGGCGCTTCAATAGCTTAACAACTGCATTTTCTAACAACTGATTTCAACATGAAATGAGTTAATTTCCTGTAACCTCTTCTAAACTTTAATGTCCCCTGAGAGGGGACAGCGGAGTGCAAAGGGTTAATTTCAAAATTTCATCCTTATTAAAATATTTGAAATAATTCCCCTCTTTACGTTCAGAATGCATTGAAGTATTTGTTAATTCGTCATGTTCCGAGCCACGCAGGTTCAGTTACGCAATATTTACCATGCGCCGCGACGTGTCAAGTTAATAAATATCCATACATTTACTCGTCAAAAGCCGTATTAGAAATTTTTTCATATCTACCGATATCTCACGCATCCCAAGTTTCTTTGGGAAAATTCAACGTGCTCCGTCATTTGCCGGCACAGCATCAAAGCGTATCAACTGTAGCCTTTCACAGGTTCTAACTCCTGTCAGCTTTCGGTATCGCGCCTCGGGCTGTTCGCAGCGTTTTACATGCGTGATGTACGATCGAATCGTGAAACATCAAACATCGCGACATGGGGAAGTGGGATGATAAGTGGCTGCCCTCGGGCGAGGATCGATCGGCTCACCTGTCGAAGTACTTCCGGAAGGTGCCGCTGGCACAATAGAGGGCGATAGGATTAATGCAACTATTGGTGAACGCGAGACAGAAGCCGAGAATGCGGAAATAATGCCAGAACGCATTGTAGTCCTTTTGAGCCGTCGGATGAATGTAGAACCAGAGCATGAAGACGTGCTGTGGGAAGAAGCAGACGGCGAACACGATCACGAACGCCATCACCATCTTCGCGACCTTCTTCCGGGCTTTCACCTGCCTCGCCTGGGAACAAAGGTTAGCGGTCGATGTGAAAACTTCCTGTCATATCATTTAATGTGTACTTTAAACTTTTAACCTGAAGCAGTATTTCGTCTACAATGCATTGGTATGGTTAGAATACTGGTATTAGGGTTACTATTACAGTAATATTGACATAAATAATATTAAGAAGAATTAGCAGTAGTGTTAGTTAGATTATTAAGTGTCGATATAAGAAGTCGGATGTACGTGTAAAGAGTAGCGATCATTGTAGGCCTCCCTCATAATTAAATTTTAGCGATAGGAAAAGGAGTACCGTTCACTTACGACCTCTGCCCATTTCCTTTCTTATATACATATATATGTATATATACAGTAAAACCTGTTTTTGTGCGGTCCTTTTTTATGCGATTTTATTTTTGTGCAATTTTTTTTTGTGCGATTTATTTTTATGCGGTATATGAATCTAAGCGGCGTTAGCACCAGTTTAACGTTTCCTATCAATGTACATATACATGTTGTGGACGAAATATATGAATGTGTAATTAATCGAAACGTTACCGAAAACACGTCAACGTATTATCTGAAATTAGTGCGCTTGCACATAACATCGGCGGAGAAGGCTTTGATTCTTTAGGCGATAATGACCTGGACGAGATGATTGAGGACCAAACTGTCGATGATAGTGACATTATCAATAGTTTGATATGCAGGGATCCAGATTTCGAAAAAATTGGAAACGCATTTTCTTAAAATAGATACCAATGCGGAAAGACGCTTAAAATTCCAAAAAGAGCTGAGATCATGCATGTCTCACTATCGTGGTGTTTACAAGCAATTGACCAGTCGACCGTCGTCACAAAAACTGATCACTGAGTTTATGGTACCAAAAAACAAATCATTTGAAATCCTATCTTTAAGCGACGAAAGCGATTTTCAACCAATTCATCACAAGAAGATGCGCGTTTTGGATTACGACGAGTAGCAGCAAACTATTTAATGTATAATGTGAAAACTTCTCCATGTATATGTACAATGAAGAATTCAATATTTTTACAATTCCGTTAGGTCTAATTTAATTATTTAATTTAATTGAAAGCATTCTCTCATCTATTTCATAAATGATTGATGTACTTTCTAAGTCCGACTTTTTTTATGCGGTCCCTATCCACCGCATAAAAAAATTTTAGGTGGTATATCGTACAAAATTTTTTATTGTATGTAAGAATTTATAAAATTTTCGAATATTTTTTTGTACGATTTCTTTTATGCGGTCCCTATCCACCGCACAAAAACAGGTTTTACTGTATTATATTAGTGTATTTAATTTTTAGTATAGTATAAAGCAATATCATTACAGAAATAATTACTACGTTCAAGTTACAGTTTACATAAAACTTGATTGGATTTATGAAATAAAAGTGAGATTTTATAGCTTATACTTTTCGATGGTGTGATAATGAACGAAGCAATTTGCATTGTGGGTTTTATTGAACAAGTATCGCAATAATAAGTTGTTTGTCGTTTTTTACTTAAGGATCGAATTATTTTCCAGACTAATATTACTGAAACGTGTGATTGATAAGGGTGGGAAGGGAAATAAATGCGGAAGATTTTTATCAACGATGACACACAATCAGTTTTGACCGTGCTCTCTCGAGCTTAGAGCTACTGCGTCTGAAACAAAATAACGGTCACGCGATAACGAAGAAATTCAGCTCACAATACCATTATCGCATCAAGATTGATGATGTCTTGAATAATGCAGACAAGCGGATGAAAGTATTACTTGCACCATGTAATGTTGCGTGTTTTCAGTTTTGTTGGTTACCCAGCATATTATTTATTGGCGATGTTATAAATTATATATTTAGCTATTCACAACAAATGAAAGACTACCGCGTACTTTATCTCTTTTTGAATATCATCAAATAGGAAACACTTACAATTACTGCCGCGATATTAATCAAATATAACACGCATCACTAACATCTCCACTTAATTCTGTTCTGATTAAAAAATTATTATAACCCGTGTGTACGTACTACTAAAAAATCATCCCCAAAAGAGCTCAATCGATACACAAAATGTTGGAAGTGCGTCACCACTCTTGGCTTCACCAACCCAAGGGTCCATAAAATTCTGACAAATTGCTCCGCACCCTTGGCATACGAAAACTCCTCAAAAAATGTCTAACTATGTTATCGTAGCCGGTACTAAAACTTCGAAATCGAATCGCCAACATTATCGTCCCTTAATCCTCGAGCGCGTAAAACGTGGTGACCGAAGTGCTGCGAACCCATGGCATTTGAACGGTCGATCAGATTGGTGTAACGAGCATGTACGTGCGGTAAGGCGACCGTGATTGATGGCGACGATCAGGTCCACGGTAATAGGTTCTACCGTCAGCGAATTCTCGAGCGACGTCATTCGAAACGCCTTTGACTTGTCGCGTTACAACCGGTTCACTCGATAGAAATCTCTCTGTTTAACCCCTCGCTGTACTTTGATGATTCTGA
Source organism: Cryptocheilus praepositus (assembly GCA_033815515.1). Classification (NCBI taxonomy): domain Eukaryota; kingdom Metazoa; phylum Arthropoda; class Insecta; order Hymenoptera; family Pompilidae; genus Cryptocheilus; species Cryptocheilus praepositus. The sequence continues at coordinate 1,330,657 of JAWWQZ010000314.1, forward strand.
CTCGTGATAAGAATTTCAGAACAAGTACGAACATCAAAAGTGTGAGACGTGATAAGAATTTCGGACCAAACGTGAATGTCATGAGTCTGACGTGGGATAAAAATTTTGGAGCAAACATGAACATCACGAGAATGAGATGTGATAAGAATTTTCGACCAAACGTGAATATCACACATGTGGGATGTGATAAGAATTTTGAAGCAAACATGAACATTACCGGAATGAGATGTCATAAGAATTTTCGACCAAACGTGAATATCACAAATGTGGGGTGTGATAAGAATTTTGAAGCAAACATGAATATCACGAGAATGAGATGTCATAAGAATTTTCGACCAAACGTGAATATCACAAATGTGGGGTGTGATAAGAATTTTGAAGTAAACATGAACATCACCAGATTGAGATGTAATAAGAATTTTCGACCAAACGTGAATACCACAAATGTGGGGTGTGATAAGAATTTTGAAGCAAACATGAACATCACCAGAATGAGATGTCATAAGAATTTTCGATCAAATGTGAATATCACAAACGTGGAATGAGATAAGAATTTTGAAGCAAACATGAACATCACGAGTATGAGATGTCATAAGAATTTTCGACCAAACGTGAATATCACAAATGTGGGGTGTGATAAGAATTTTGAAGCAAACATGAACATCACGAGAATGAGATGTCATAAGAATTTTCGACCAAACGTGAATATCACAAACGTGGGGTGTGATAAGAATTTTTAAGCAAACATGAATATCACGAGAATGAGATGTGATAAGAATTTTCGACCAAATGTGAATATCACAAATGTGGGGTGTGATAAGAATTTTGAAGCAAACATGAATATCACCAGAATGAGATGTCATAAGAATTTTCGACCAAACGTGAATATCACAAACGTGGGATGTGATAAGAATTTTGGAGCAAACATGAACATCACGAGAATGAGATGTCATAAGAATTTTCGACCAAACGTGAATATCACAAATGTGGGGTGTGATAAGAATTTTGAAGCAAACATGAACATCACCAGAATGAGATGTGATAAGAATTTTCGACCAAACGTGAATATCACAAATGTGGGGTGTGATAAAAATTTTGGAGCAAACATGAATATCACCAGAATGAGATGTCATAAGAATTTTCGACCAAACGTGAATATCACAAATGTGGGATGTGATAAGAATTTTGAAGCAAACATGAACATCACGAGAATGAGATGTCATAAGAATTTTCGACCAAACGTGAATAACGTGAAATTTTCGACAAAACGTGAATATCACAAATGTGGGGTGTGATAAGAATTTTGAAGCAAACATGAACATCACGAGAATGAGATGTCGACCAAACGTGAATATCACAAATTTTCGAGCAAACATGAAAACGTCATAACAATTTTGAATATCACAAATGTGGGGTGTGATAAGAATTTTGAAGCAAACATGAACATCACGAGTATGAGATGTCATAACAATTTTCGACCAAACGTGAATATCACAAATGTGGGGTGTGATAAGAATTTTGAAGCAAACATGAACATCACCAGAATGAGATGTCATAAGAATTTTCACCCAAACGTGAATATCACAAACGTGGGATGTGATAAGAATTTTGAAGCAAACATGAACATCACGAGAATGAGATGTCATAAGAATTTTCGACCAAACGTGAATATCACAAATGTGGGGTGTGATAAGAATTTTGAAGCAAACATGAACATCACGAGAATGAGATGTAATAAGAATTTTCGACCAAACGTGAATATCACAAATGTGGGATGTGATAAGAATTTTGAAGCAAACATGAACATCACCAGAATGAGATGTCATAAGAATTTTCGATCAAACGTGAATATCACAAACGTGGAATGCGATAAGAATTTTGAAGCAAACATGAACATCACGAGTATGAGATGTGATAATAATTTTAGACCAAACGTGAATATCACAAATGTGGGATGTGATAAGAATTTTGAAGCAAACATGAACATCACGAGAATGAGATGTGATAAGAATTTTCGACCAAACGTGAATATCACAAATGTGGGATGTGATAAGAATTTTGAAGCAAACATGAACATCACGAGAATGACATGTCATAACAATTTTCGACCAAACGTGAATACCACAAATGTGGGATGTGATAACAATTTTGGAGCAAACATGAATATCACGAGAATGAGATGTGATAAGAATTTTCGACCAAACGTGAATATCACAAATGTGGGATGTGATACAAATTTTGGAGCAAACATGAACATCACGAGAATGAGATGTGATAATAATTTTCGACCAAACGTGAATATCACAAATGTGGGATGTGATAAGAATTTTGGAGCAAACATGAACATCACCAGAATGAGATGTGATAATAATTTTGGACCAAACGTGAATATCACAAATGTGGGATGTGATAAAAATTTTGGAGCAAACATGAACATCACCAGAATGAGATGTCATAAGAATTTTCGACCAAACGTGAATATCACAAATGTGGGATGTGATAAAAATTTTGGAGCAAACATGAACATCACCAGAATGAGATGTCATAAGAATTTTCGACCAAACGTGAATATCACAAACGTGGGGCGTGATAAGAATTTTGAAGCAAACATGAACATCACAGGTAAGAGACGTGATAAGAATTTTGGACTAAACATGAACATGACGAGTCTGACGCGTGATGAGCATTTCAGACCAAACTTAAACATCAGGAGTCTGACACGTGATAAGAATTTAGCACTAAACATGAACATCATGAGACTGTCGCGTGATAAGAATTTCCGACCAAACATGAACATTACGTGTCTGAATCGTGATGTCAAGTTCAGATCATAATTAGACAACCAGACATCTTTTTATGGACACAGTGACTAAAACCAAATCAATCTCAACAATTTCGGCATTTTATCGTGTAATAACATTTTTTCTGTACAAAGTATAATTTATCTTTTTACGTGGCATTATCACATGCCAATTGACCGAGTTAGAATTTGAAACGGGCAGAAGACAATTTATATTAAAGTATTATTTACATATGAGTTATAATTTTATTTACAGTACTGTTATTTATACTACGAAGCATTTATTCCACTAAGAATTTTACGGCACTATTTGACAAGCGTGGTTGCTTTCGCTCGGAATCTTCCGAACTTATTGTTACGACAAGGGATTAATTATAAAAAATCTCCAGTAAGCCAGCGCTTTTTTCTGACGCCATACGTGCACCGTACGACTCCGCCGACGCACTTTATTTTTCACGTGTCACGTAATTTCGCGGCACGATTTTACGGTCGTTCGTTGCGCTTGCGACGACGCGGAAAATTCTTAGATGACATTTTGTGCGCTCGGAAGCGGAGGAGGTTTTTCAGAAGCACTTTTATTTTCTAATTCCTTTCTTTTTTATTCAGAAACACACGGTTTGCTGTTGTACTTCTATTATATAAGTTTTGCAAGATGCCACTCGTCATTAACATCACCCGTCTATTAAACGTTAAAATGTATGGGTCAATAGTATACTGAAACGAAATTAATGTGGTTGATCCAAAATAGGGACTAGTATGAAATATTCAGGATGTTTCTGAGAATGTAGGCATAACTTCGGGGATAGATTCAGTATGCTATAATGAGAAAGACAATTGAGCCGTTTATTTTGAAAGTAGCCTAACTCCATTTATCATCAAATCGAGATAAATAATGTTTACGCGGACGGAGTTAGGCCACTTTCAAAATAAACGGCTCACTTATGTTGTAGCCTTCGTCTATCTTGTGGTGGTTGCTGTTCTGCAGTGATGTCCTTCGCGTTAAAACGTTGATAAGCTCAGTTTATTATATTATAGGTATGCCAATTATTAGAGGTTGTGATTTAAGCAAAAACGATTAGAGTACCTTTTTATAGACTTTTTATATGATGTGTTTTGTCTGTCTTCTTGGGGTCGTTGCAGTTCTGTATTTAAATGCGTTATGTCAGTTTTGGTGTTATAAGAAATGTGCTTCTAAAACCATGTGGAGCAAGCAAGGTGTTTGAAATTGATATGAATATTGAAAATATGGAAAAACGGAGTTAGACCACTTTCAAAATAAACGGCTCAATTCATATGAACATACGCCCGATACGACCGTGTTTCAGGAATGAAGGAAACATTTATAAGCAATTGCGTGTTTTTTTTCTTAAACCAAAGCTTCTATTTTCGATATTGAAAAAATAATCCGAACCGTAAGAGTTAACACGGAAAAGATGCGTGTATTCAGACTTATAGAAATTGACATGACTATTGGTCCGACCTAACGGACCCAGGAAGAGGCCCGACACAGTAATCAAGTTTTATTGCCGTACCGAAGACCTAATCCACAGTACTAGACCGAAGTGTGATAATCCCTACCATTAACCAGCACTGATTAAAAACCGTTTCGCATTCCTAATTAATATTCCAGGTCAATTCCCTCCTCTTCCACATACCACCAATTCTCCGAATTTCAACCCCAGTGTCACCTCCTGCCGAACCCACCTTCCACCAATCACCTTTACTGCATTTCCACCACCCTTATTACAGTTTTCATTTATAAGGCCCACACCCATACACGAAGAGCCAGAAAAAAACAAGAACATCAGTAAAATAAGAACACCACCACGAGAATTGCTTATAAAACCTTATTTTGTATCACGCGAATTTCTTTTAATAAAATATTATAATAATATCAAGATATCATCTTTATTAACGCGGTGCTTACGATCAACGTCGTTTGCGACCTATTACCAGTATAGCATAGGCATATCCGTCTATCCTGTTTTGGTAGTTCCAACTATGATAAAAGCCAACAACTTAATCAAGACAACAAGTGGAGAGCATCCCTTCTCGTTCAGGCGCTGACAGGTTTAAATGCGTTTGGTGACAATTTGGCAGCCTTAAGAAACGGCGCATTCGAATGAATTCAATGAATCGCAGTGAAAAGATCCGTCGCTTCCGTCATGGTGGTAATTGGCACTGCTAATTACGCTAACGGACCTTTATTGTAGTCTTGCGCCGTGTGCGCGTTAAAACGGGGTGGTGAGTTGGAACAGAGAGAAATCGCGGGAAATAGAGCGCAAAACAGGATTACCCGTGCCTCGACTTCCTGCGAATTATTGCATTGTTCCCAGAAAGCGTTGTATCGCGTTGTCGTCGATAACCTCAAAATCCACGGTCCTTTCTTTCACGGAACGGCAAAAAAGGGTCATTTGGTTTATACACGAAAATGTTTAGCTGATGATACGCGGTTCACGAGAGTGATTCATAAATGAAAATTATAATATGCGATTCAAGAAATTGACTGATAAATGAAAATGATGGTGTGCATAATGAGGAATCGATTGGTAAATTAAAATAATAATACGCGGCTTAAAATATCTACTGACAAATTACATTTATAATATGCAATGCGAGAGATTGACTTATGAATGAAAATAATAATCTGTCGTTTGAAAAAATCAATTATTTTACTTATCATCATTTGTAGCGTATGTAACATTGATCACAAAATTGAAGCAAACATGAAATACGTAAGACGCCTCGACTTCCTGCATGATTATTGCATTGTTTCTGAACGCGTTGTATCGCGTTGTCGTCGATAACCTCAAAATCCACGTGTCCTTTCTTTCACGAAACGGCAAAAAAGGGTCATTTGGTTTATACACGAAAATGTTTAGCTGATGATACGCGGTTCACGAGAGTGATTGATAAATGAAAATTATAATATGCGATTCGAGAAATTGACTGATAAATGAAAATGATGGTGTGCATAATGAGGAATCGATTGGTAAATTAAAATAATAATACGCGGCTTAAAATATCTACTGACAAATTACATTTATAATATGCAATGCGAGAGATTGACTGATGAATGAAAATGATAATGTGTCGTTCAAAAAATCAATTATTTTTCTTATCATCATTTGTAGCGTATGTAACATTGCATCACAAAATTGAAGGCGAAATACGTAATACGCCTCGACTTCCTGCGAATTATTGCATTGTTCCCAGAAAGCGTTGTATCGCGTTGTCGTACGATAACCTCAAAATCCACGGTCCTTTCTTTCACGGAACGGCAAAAAATCATTTGGTTTATACACGAAAATGTTTAGCTGATGATACGCGGTTCACGAGAGTGATTCATAAATGAAAATTATAATATGCGATTCAAGAAATTGACTGATAAATGAAAATGATGGTGTGCATAATGAGGAATCGATTGATAAATTAAAATAATAATACGCGGCTTAAAATATCTACTGACAAATTACATTCATAATATACAATGCGAGAGATTGACTGACGAATGGAAATGATAATGTGTCGTTCAAAAAATCAATTATTTTACTTATCATCATTTGTAGCGTATGTAACATTGCATCACAAAATTGAAGGCGAAATACGTAATACGCCTCGACTTCCTGCGCGGAAAATTATTGCATTGTTCCCAGAAAGCGTTGTATCGCGTTGTCGTCGATAACCTCAAAATCCACGGTCCTTTCTTTCACGGAACGGCAACGGTTTGGGTCATTTGGTTTATACGAAAATGTTTAGCTGATGATACGTGGTTCACGAGAGTGATTCATAAATGAAAATTATAATATGCGATTCGAGAAATTGACTGATAAATGAAAATGATGGTGTGCATAATGAGGAATGGATTGGTAAATTAAAATAATAATACGCGGCTTAATATATCTACTGACAAATTACATTTATAATATGCAATGCGAGAGATTGACTGATGAATGAAAATAATAATCTGTCGTTCAAAAAATCAATTATTTTACTTATCATCATTTGTAGCGTATGTAACATTGCATCACAAAATTGAAGGCGAAATACGTAATACGCCTCGACTTCCTGCGAATTATTGCATTGTTCCCAGAAAGCGTTGTATCGCGTTGTCGTCGATAACCTCAAAATCCACGGTCCTTTCTTTCACGGAACGGCAAAAAAGGGTCATTTGGTTTATACACGAAAATGTTTAGCTGATGATACGTGGTTCACGAGAGTGATTCATAAATGAAAATTATAATATGCGATTCGAGAAATTGACTGATAAATGAAAATGATGGTGTGCATAATGAGGAATGGATTGGTAAATTAAAATAATAATACGCGGCTTAATATATCTACTGACAAATTACATTTATAATATGCAATGCGAGAGATTGACTGATGAATGAAAATAATAATCTGTCGTTTAAAAAAATCAATTATTTTACTTATCATCATTTGTAGCGTATGTAACATTGCATCACAAAATTGAAGGCGAAATACGTAATACGCCTCGACTTCCTGCGAATTATTGCATTGTTCCCAGAAAGCGTTGTATCGCGTTGTCGTCGATAACCTCAAAATCCACGGTCCTTTCTTTCACGAAACGGCAAAAAAGGGTCATTTGGTTTATACACGAAAATGTTTAGCTGATGATACGCGGTTCACGAGAGTGATTGATAAATGAAAATTATAATATCATTAAGAAATTGACTGATAAATGAAAATGATGGTGTGCATAATGAGGCATATAATCACGATTGGTAAATTAAAATAATAATACGCGGCTTAAAATATCTACTGACAAATTACATTTATAATATGCAATGCGAGAGATTGACTGATGAATGAAAATAATAATCTGTCGTTTAAAAAAATCAATTATTTTACTTATCATCATTTGTAGCGTATGTAACATTGCATCACAAAATTGAAGGCGAAATACGTATTATTCAGTGGGATGTAGAATTAAGTGACGTGCTTCACAACATGTTTACGACAGTTGGCAGACACCCTTTTTTCCCCACTTAGGTCGAATCTTTTTATAATTTTTGCAGACATACTTAATGCCATATAGCCCAAGTTCCAAGATTTTTTTTTTTAGCCACGCCTCGTTAACAAAGTTTTAAAAAAACGGAAACGAGCTAGTAACGCCCGGAAAGCGTCATTAGGCGATTAACTTCGGCGACGTTAACTCTTTAATAGGGTATTCATCTTTTCCGGTCTTGTGGAACGTAACTTCAAGGAGGAAGTTCGAAAGAACCGCCTGACGTGACTTTCCGGACATCTTTGATGCATGTCTTCGGCAGCTTCGGAAATGTTTTTTGTGTATTACAAAAATTAATCGTGTTTTCATCGTCAGGTGTGCAGTGCACAGCACGGATAGAGTAGGAAAACCAAGAGTTATTCTTAAAATTCATAATTTAATTTACAAAATATAATAATCGTAAATTTTAAGATATTAGGTCTATCGGAAATTTGTCCATTTCTTAATTAACACGTTGACTGCCAAGTGTATTTTGCTATGTTGGAACTGCGGTGCAATGAAATACTCCAGAGCATGATTAAGGAGACATTCTACTTTCTACTACTACTAGTCGAAAAATTTTACTGATCTTCAATAATTTTTTTCTTATCGAAAATAGAAACGCAGCAATTTGAAACTCTCACATTGTATCATATCGACCTTTATTTATACAAAAATATTTTCTTTTTATGTTTTTTCAAATTTTTTTCATATAAATTCTTCTTGATTGCTGGAGCACCTCCAAAAAATTCATACTCACTGGCGTGCGTTATTGCGGTCGTTCGGATAATCAGAAAAAAAAAAACAGAACAGGGGTCTTAATTTACATACTAACCACTATCGCATGAACCACGGAGAAAGAGTTTGCATGAAAACTTTCAAAATGACTGACTTTCCAAAATTAGGTTCACGAAAATGGCACTTTTTTCGTATTTTCATGGTGGAAAAAAATGAGAAAATATTGATGAGTTAACACACCCGTGGTTCATACGATAGGCATAAGTATGTAGAATAATATATTAAAATCTCGGACCGATAGATCGAATAGTTTTTATGGAATCGAGAACGCAAGTTGAAAAAATAAATTAGAGAGATAAACGCATTTAAAGTTTTGCATATCGAATTTTTGTATATGAAAGATTCTTACGTAGTAAATTGTAATATACAATAATTCATAGCCGGATCAATGTTTCCATGCAGATCAGCATTTTCTTTTAATTTTTCTGCCGATGTACTAGCGTACTCTAAACTGCATTCACTTGTATGCTGATTTTTAAACTTTCTTTTTCGCGAACGACAGGCTCTCAATTGACAAATTTTTTTTTTTCGATCCATATTAAAACGATACGTCTCTTTTAAAAAAACTGTTTGAATACTGAATGCATGTTCAGAAAGCAATAAACATAACAGACATCGTCAAGGTCTTTAAGATGATATTTAGATGTTTTTTGGTCTTGCGGAACACACTCCTTCGTAATATTTATCAATGCAATGTTTACATTTGGGTGATCTTCTCTTTTAAATCGTTTCCAGAATTAGATAATTTCTGTAGAATAAATAAAGATCGCCGAAAAGAAAAACGGTTTTCGACCGGTCGACGTTGCAGTGCTAGACTGCGCGAATTGGGAAAGATGCGTTATTCTTATAAATTTACCATTTTTTACAAAATATATCGCTGCAAATTTTAAGATGTTAATCTCGGAAGTATATACTTTTTAATTAACACGTTGACTAAAAAAAAAATCGATTTTTTTTCGACTGCGGTGCCCGAGAAAGTAGAATGATTAAATCGTGCAAAATGAAAGTAACGCAGGGTTATTAGAAGCCAAAGTATTGAAGCACCGTTGCAATATCAACTGGTTTTACAAGATTGCAAATAGGCTTCATGGCGAATTTTTTGCATTTTTATTAAAATCTTTTGCGCCGGTCATCTGTGACCACCGTGGCAGTCAACGTGTTAAAAGAAAATAATGCAGTTTTAATACATAATGTTGTGATGATGAGATTACTTTAGGCGAGCACATAGGAAGAAATGCAGTGATAAACAGAGGCAGGCGCATGTTTCAAATTAATGCATTGACACGTGTTGATAGTCGGGATGACATTATCGGACAGAGCATTCCGGTAGACTTAACTCTTTGCGCTCGACCGGTGCCTCTCAGGCACCACGGCATGTGCTGCGCCAGCTCGACCGGTGCCTCTCAGGCACCACTCGCATCGATGCGGTAAATTGACTGGTAACGGTGTTTATTTGTCTTTGGCCTAACGAATATCGCTTGACAAGTCTATCTGGCCTTTTGTAGATCATTGTATGAGGTGTTACATACTATAAAGATGTCTTATCTCAAAAACACAAACGAATTTCAATGCGTGCATTATGCGGTGTCACTTGAGAATAATAGAACGCTGATAGACGTCGCAACGCTTCTTTCAATTCGCTTCTTTTAAAAAAAGGTACAAAAAGAACCAATCACCGTCTTCGCACTTTTGAGATAAAATGTCTTATCTCAAAAATACTTGCAAACGCGGGTTGGACTCCGTCTTCGACATTAGTTCCAATTCAACCTTCTTGGCAATCGCAATATTTCTTTCAAAGTTAGTGAGCCCAATAAGTATGGAACACGACGAAGAAATGACTTCTAGTGAAGATGAGTTCAATTTTTTGGCAATAACGAACGAAATGACATCACTACATAGACAGCTTGCCCATGAGAATGAAGACGGAAGTGATGAAGATAGTGACGACGTTATAGGTGTAAGAAGACGAAAAATCCGAATAATCGATAGTGAATCTGAAAGCCAAAGTGGCCAAAAGCTAAAAGCCAACGTAGCACAGCTTCTACTTCACAGAGCACTTCTGAAATGATCCGACTCAATGGGAAGCTGCATGTTATTTTGATGGGACAGAAAAAGGATTGCAAAGTTTGTTCCCAACGAAAGTCCGGCCAAAGACGACAAACTGTGTACTATTGTGACACATGCCCCGACAAGCCAAGAATGCACATTGGAGATTGTTTTACAAAATACCACAAGAAGAGAAATTATAGAACGTAATCCTTAATAAATATCCTTCATTAAGTTAAATAAATGTATGTAATGTTAAAATGTACGAGTTTAAAGTGTCCCATTGTGCTTAAAATTATTTTAAGTTAACAGAAACGAACTCATGAAATAGGCGGATGACTGTCGAGTTGCTGGTCAGCCCGAGAGAAAAGCGCGTCGAGCGCAAAGAGTTAATATATTATTGATAACTATCTACATTCGAAAAAGGCTTCCGTGATCGATCTTTTGAACTGTTTGTTTTGCAAAAATATTCGTTCACAATTTATTATATCATTACATATTACGTCCACCGGAAAGTTTTGTCTGTTTTTAAATTAGAAGAACATACTGCATTTTCAATACATAATGTAGAAATGCAATGGTAAGCATCGACAGGCGTATGTTTGAAAGAAACACGTTCGCACGTGCAAAATCGAGTAATAATCGGTGCGTCACGAGTAAGAGGACGTAAAATGAACCTTACCCTTACCTGCCCCTGCATCTCACCAGGAATGTTCCTCGTACTACGCATCAGGTGCCTCGCCATCAGCATATAGAAAACGGCGATTATGGTCAGCGGCACGGCGTAGTAGATGAAAAAGCGACACAGGAGAATGGTCTTCGGGTAGTTCGGGCCGAATTCTTCAGGGAACGGATAGCAGGCCTGCGGGCAAAGCGGACGAAGACGCCGAAAATGCGATTAACCTTGCCGCGTCTTTAATAGGCAGTAATTCAATGAGGATTGCACTGATTTCCCACGGGATACAAAACGTGTTTACGGGTGGAATTTAACAGTAGACTTACGGGACCGTTAATACGGCGAGCTTCGAATTTCACGATAGAAACTACAAAATCTTTAACACGTTGGCTGCCGTGGGGGTCACCGGTGACCGGCGCAAGAGATTTTACTGAAGATCCAAAATATTCGCAATGGGTAGTAATAATTATTTTATAAATGCAGTTATTGTTAGAATAGTGATGCGATTCTTTGGTCTCCAATACTTGCACATTATTTACATTTTGCACAATTCAGTCAAACGCTGTAGTATTTCATAGCATCGCCGTTCTAATACGGCAAAATACGCACGGCAGTCAACGTGTTAACACGTTGGCTAACGTGGGGGCCACCGGTGACCGGCGCAAGAGATTTTACTGAAGATCCAAAATATTCGCAATGGGTAGTAATAATTATTTCATAAATTCAGTTATTGTTAGAATAGTGATGCGATTCTTTGGTCTCCAATACTTGCACATTATTTACATTTTGCATAATTCAGTCAAACGCTGTAGTATTTCATAGCATCGCCGTTCTAATACGGCAAAATACGCACGGCAGTCAACGTGTTAATACCGTTTTGTAGCGACTTCTGCTGACTTTTATTAACACGCGAACTTCACGAGCAAAATTACAAAATGTTTAGTATCGTTTTGTAGCGACTTTCGCTGACATGCGTTAACACTAGGTTTATAGAACTCGTTAATTTGACGGGATTCGCATCTCGCGACTGAAACTACAAAATCTTTAGTATCATTTCGTAGCGACTTCTGCTGACTTTTATTAACACTCGAATATCACGAGCAAAATTACAAAATCTTTAGTATCGTTTTGTAGCGACTTTCGCTGACATGCGTTAACACTAGATTTATAGAACTCGTTAATTTGACGGGCTTCGCATCTCGCGACTGAAACTACAAAATCTTTAGTATCATTTCGTAGCGACTTCTGCTGACTTTTATTAACACTCGAATATCACGAGCAAAACTATAAAATCTTTAGTATCGTTTTGTAGCGACTTTTGCAGAGTTGCATTAATACAAGAATTACGGAATCCGTTAATTTGATGGAATTCGAATTTCACGAACAAAATTACAAACATTATTAGCATCGCGTTGTAGCAACTTTTGCTCACTTCTATTAATACTAGATTTAATGAGTGAAATTACAAAGATTATTAGTATTATTTTGGAACAGCTTTCGTTAACTTTTATTAAGCTGTTCAAGCACACTGCCTACCGTTTAGTTTTTTTTAAACTACAATCATTCCCACCGACAAAAAAGTGAAAATTCGACAGTAAATTCTTCAGTACAGTATTCCTCAGCAACGGAAATAAAAATCTTATCGTGTAGCTGCATTGATAATACTTATCATTACCGTGCAGTTAAAATATTAACCCTTTGCACTCCGAACCGTTTCTCCATGCACCCCACATATTATTTAGTATAGTTTTGGAACCAAGTAACGTATTATAATGATATTGGATTTAAATCAATTGGTTGACACCGAGAAATATATATTTGCAAAAAAACCAATATTTGATTTTGTTATAATTTTATACAGTGTGATACATTTTAAAACATTCCCCAGTATGCATTACAGAGTGATTTATGCATGTTTGATAATAATAAGTCGTTTGACGCCTGCTACCAGGTCTTTTTCTGTCAAAACAAGCAATGCAATCCCGTTTTTTTTGTCCCAGATCTGTTTCATGGCCTATGGAGATTAAAATTTTCAAGGTCCGGTGGTTTGTGCATCGTAACAAAACCCGCTGATATTTTTTTTATATATAACTTAGTCATTTTACTATACTTTGATTTGGTTTCTTGTGCCATTTAAAGAGAAAACTGCAGACAAACGTGCACGTCTCAAAAAGTTGCGCTGGAATAACTTAATTCCCTGTAATCTCTAACAAATTTGAATGTCCCCTGAGAGGGGACAGCGGAGTGCAAAGGGTTAAAATGCCTATAAAAGAAAACGATGCTTCAAGAAGCTAGTGAACTGATGCCGATATATATTGAAATTCACTTCGTCCGCAGGCTTCCAACTGTCAAACTCTGTATTATACGTTTGCGTATTTCTCGGTATGACGTATACCTACATATTTCTCCGTAAATCGAGTGGTAGTTGCGCCGCAAGAGAAGTTTGGAACTTACGCGGAAGCTCACGTTCTTGTTCACTCGAAATACCCTGATATACGAAAAGGAAGCCGGAATGGCGCAGATGACTGCCAGAAGCCAAATTAGAGCGGCCACAACGGCCGTCAGTCGGGTGGCTCGTCTTCCGGTACCTGCAACGTCATGCATACTGGCTAAGGCTAGAAATATCTTCGATGGGATTGTTCAGGCTCGCTGCGAGTCTACGGGGCGTTTGGAATCTTGCTTCTATGGAAGTGAAATAATGCCCAACGTAACCCACGTATCGCATGTCTAATGTAATAGTTGAAAAAATAGTATAGTGTGATGTGTGTATGGTGGAAATTAAATGGAGAATAAATTTGAGGACGTCAATTTTCTCTGGTTGCGTACAAATGTTGAAGTTCGAGGATACGATGGTTTAAAGGAGGTGCAGAAAAATATTTTTAACAATAGCTTGTTAAAAAGTGAAATAATGTTCTGAAATAAAAAGGCAAATAATGTTTGAAAAAATTGTTTAAAGTGAAATAATGCCCAACGTAATCCACGTATCGCATGTCTAATGTAATTGTTGAAAAAATAGTATAGTGTGATGTGTGTATGGCGGAAATTAAATGGAGAATAAATTTGAGGACGTCAATTTTCTCTGGTTGCGTACAAATGTTGAAGTTCGAGGATACGATGGTTTAAAGGAGGTGCAGAAAAATATTTTTAACAATAGCTTGTTAAAAAGTGAAATAATGTTCTAAAATAAAAAGTCAAATAATGTTTGAAAAAATTGTTTAAAGTGAAATAATGGCCAACGTAATCCACGTATCGCATGTCTAATGTAATAGTTGGAAAAATAGTATAGTGTGATGTGTTTATGGCGGAAATTAAATGGAGAATAAATTTGAGGACGTTAATTTTTTCTGGTTGCGTACAAATGTTGAAGTTCGAGGATACGATGGTTTAAAGGAGGTGCAGAAAAATATTTTTAACAATAGCTTGTTAAAAAGTGAAATAATGTTCTGAAATAAAAAGTCAAATAATGTTTGAAAAAATTGTTTGAAGTGAAATAATGCCCAACGTAACCCACGTATCGCATGTGTAATGTAATAGTTGAAAAAATAGTATAGTGTGATGTGTGTATGGTGGAAATTAATTGGAGAATGAATTTGAGGACATCAATTTTCTCTGGTTGCGTACAAATGTTGAAGTTCGAGGATACGATGGTTTAAAGGAGGTGCAGAAAAATATTTTTAACAATAGCTTGTTAAAAAGTGAAATAACGTTCTGAAATAAAAAGTCAAATAATGTTTGAAAAAATTGTTTAAAGTGAAATAATGCCACGTATCGCATGTATAATGTAAATGTTGAAAAAATAGTATAGTGTGATGTATGTATAGCGGAAATTAATTGGATAATAAAATTGAGGACGTCAATTTTCTCTGGTTGCGTATAAATGTTGAAGTTCGAGGATACGATGGTTTAAAGGAGGTGCAGAAAAATATTTTTAACAATAGCTTGTTAAAAAGTGAAATAATGTTCTGAAATAAAAAGTCAAATAATGTTTGAAAAAATTGTTTGAAGTGAAATAATGCCCAACGTAACCCACGTATCGCATGTCTAATGTAATTGTTGAAAAAATAGTATAGTGTGATGTGTTTATGGCGGAAATTAAATGGAGAATAAATTTGAGGACGTCAATTTTCTCTGGTTGCGTACAAATGTTGAAGTTCGAGGATACGATGGTTTAAAGGAGGTGCAGAAAAATATTTTTAACAATAGCTTGTTAAAAAGTGAAATAATGTTCTGAAATAAAAAGTCAAATAATGTTTGAAAAAATTGTTTGAAGTGAAATAATGGCCAACGTAATCCACGTATCGCATGTCTAATGTAATTGTTGAAAAAATAGTATAGTGTGATGTGTGTATGGCGGAAATTAAATGGAGAATAAATTTGAGGACGTCAATTTTCTCTGGTTGCGTACAAATGTTGAAGTTCGAGGATACGATGGTTTGAAGGAGGTGCAGAAAAATATTTTTAACAATAGCTTGTTAAAAAGTGAAATAATGTTCTGAAATAAAAAGTCAAATAATGTTTGAAAAAATTGTTTGAAGTGAAATAATGCCCAACGTAATCCACGTATCGCATGTCTAATGTAATTGTTGAAAAAATAGTATAGTGTGATGTGTTTATGGCGGAAATTAAATGGAGAATAAATTTGAGGACGTTAATTTTCTCTGGTTGCGTACAAATGTTGAAGTTCGAGGATACGATGGTTTAAAGGAGGTGCAGAAAAATATTTTTAACAATAGCTTGTTAAAAAGTGAAATAATGTTCTAAAATAAAAAGTCAAATAATGTTTGAAAAAATTGTTTAAAGTGAAATAATGCCCAACGTAACCCACGTATCGCATGTGTAATGTAATAGTTGGAAAAATAGTATAGTGTGATGTGTGTATGGCGGAAATTAAATGGAGAATAAATTTGAGGACGTCAATTTTCTCTGGTTGCGTACAAATGTTGAAGTTCGAGGATACGATGGTTTAAAGGAGGTGCAGAAAAATATTTTTAACAATAGCTTGTTAAAAAGTGAAATAATGTTCTAAAATAAAAAGTCAAATAATGTTTGAAAAAATTGTTTGAAGTGAAATAATGCCCAACGTAATCCACGTATCGCATGTCTAATGTAATTGTTGAAAAAATAGTATAGTGTGATGTGTGTATGGCGGAAATTAAATGGAGAATAAATTTGAGGACGTCAATTTTCTCTGGTTGCGTACAAATGTTGAAGTTCGAGGATACGATGGTTTAAAGGAGGTGCAGAATGAATATTTTTAACAATAGCTTGTTAAAAAGTGAAATAATGTTCTAAAATAAAAAGTCAAATAATGTTTGAAAAAATTGTTTGAAGTGAAATAATGGCCAACGTAACCCACGTATCGCATGTGTAATGTAATTGTTGAAAAAATAGTATAGTGTGATGTGTTTATGGCGGAAATTAAATGGAGAATAAATTTGAGGACGTCAATTTTCTCTGGTTGCGTACAAATGTTGAAGTTCGAGGATACGATGGTTTAAAGGAGGTGCAGAAAAATATTTTTAACAATAGCTTGTTAAAAAGTGAAATAATGTTCTGAAATAAAAAGTCAAATAATGTTTGAAAAAATTGTTTCAAGTGAAATAATGGCCAACGTAATCCACGTATCGCATGTGTAATGTAATAGTCGGAAAAATAGTATAGTGTGATGTGTGTATGACAGAAATTAAATGGAGAATAAATTTGAGAACATTGTCAATTTTCTCTAGTTGCGTACAAATGATGAAGTTCGAGGATACGATGGTTTAAAGGAGGTGCAGAAAAATCTTTTTGAAAGTAACTGGTTGCGATTAATCCCACGCGAAACGACACACAAAGGGCTTTCAAAAAACCTGTGTTATTTAGGTTTCGATTACTAGTTTAGACGTTACGGGGCATTCAAGAAATCGAGAAAATCTTAAAGTATACCCTTTGCCATTTTTGTGAAAAAAGATGGTCCTCAGATTTAATGACTCTTTTAGTATATCAAAGGGGGTCGAAAATAACTCTGAATGACGCAAGCTGAAGTGAAAAATTCGCGATAGTTTCAGAGATATGGCTGAGAATAAGTGTGAAAAATCGTGAAAAACGAGCCCAAAAATGGGATAAAAAATGAATGCTCCACCGATCGACTTATCATTCTGTCAGACGAAAAGGGGTATAAAGGGACATAGAAAAATCGCAGCCGCGCTGAGAAGTGAGGTAAAAAATAAATTGGAAAATAAATTTAGAGCATTGTCAATTTGATTAATTGCGTCAATTTTTTCAACCCTTCACCTACGTACTCCCGCGTATTACGAACTGATTATTAAAGACCTGTTCTGCATGCGTTGCATCATTCAGCATTATGAATGCCCGCATAGCCGTAATGAGATATTTCATCGGAATGCGTACCATTATACCGTATGCTATGGAAACTGTGTACTGAGTTATGTCATAAAGTGCCGGCATATTGAAACAATTACATTAGCACGGATGCACATTAATAACAAGATTTCGATTATTGACATTTTATAACACACGCTAAGTGTGTATAAAAATTTTGCTTCGTTGTTGACCTATCGTCTATAATTAACCCCTTAACGATGAATGAGGATAATTCGCGACATACTGCTTCGCATGTCGCATATGGGTTTAAAATTGAGAATTTCATAAAAGTGTCGGTTGTAGCGAATAGGATACATTCCTACTACCAATATATACTAGTGCTATGAAAAAACCACAAATAAAAATTGTTGACGGATTTAAATATGCATAATAACAGGATATATACTGTCATTATTTTTTCATCATTAGAAAAAAATTCAGGCGTTAAGGGGTTAAAATGAACCGTAGATTTACGGGATTCTTCAATTTGTTGGAATTCGTGTTTCATAAGCAAAATTACAAAAACTATTATTATTATTTTCGAGCAACGTTTGTTAACTATTATCGATTGCGTACTATGAATATATGTCTACATTAATTTTCTGCTCTGATTTCTAATTGTTAAATGTTGTATATCGACACAACGACTAATGGTGCGAGTGATTAGTGATTAAACGTGACGTAATTAACATCGAGAACTAACCAATGTTTCTACCTGTGGCATGCAGCTTTCGCATCGGATCTACGATGGCGAAAAATCGGTCCGCCGACAAGGCCGTGAGAGTGAAAACAGACACGCCGATGGAAATATCTTTGGCACATTCCGATACTTTGCACAGCAGAAGTCCGAATGGCCAGGAATCGAGGATGTAGACGGTAAATGTGAAAGGGACGCAAGTTACTATCACCTGAAAAAGGCATAATACATATGATCAGTATTAATTACGGGACATAAAACAAAATATGCAAACACGTGATTATAAATATTTTCATGCATAACAACATATGTTATATTTAAAAATATGTACTGGTCGTGAAATTTGATGGGAACCGTGTCAATTATATGTGCCCATAATTATGAAAGTGGTCTAAGTCATATATTTCTTGTTTCGAGATATTTAATGAATTGCATTTGAATAAATTAAAAAATATTTTTACATTATGCGACATTTTAATTTATAATTTTATTAGTCTTAATTAATGGAAATTGACTATGAATATGAAATTTTGTGTGAATTTTATACGATAATATTATTTTTAAAGATTGAATTGACTTAGACCATTTTCAAAATTAACTGAATGTCCTATAAATGACTTAAAGCAATAAAGAACTTTGAGTTTTATTTGAAACAATAATTTGATTGAAATAATTCGTGAACATTTATTACATTTATTAATTATTTTTAAACAGTAATCCATTTTTATCATTATTTCGAGTATTTAAGATTCTTAAAATGTTCCTGAAAAACTGGAGGGACGTACGGTAGTAAACTCATAATATCTTTATGTTTTTCTTCCGATACTGGTCTAATGGTGGTGTATAATGGAAGTAATTTAATATTTCCGTATATTTTTGGTCTTCCTTTTTTAGGTGAAAGATCCAAAACGTGAAATTTAGAATCATCTAAAGATGTTTATAGAACATTTTATAAGGTTCATTTTTCAAGAATCTCATCCATTGAATTTGTAGCCAAGAGACAGATTCACCCGCGATATTTTTTACTCTTCTTGTTATTGATTAAACCGGAATGAAGTTGTCGTTATTAAAATTTGATTGTCATTTATTTTATTATGTAGTTCAGAAACGCGTCAAAGAAGGCCACGTGCCATTTTCAAGTTGTTTATATAATTTATTTAAATTTTTGACTTAGACCATTTTCATAATTAAAACTAAATGAATTCCATATAATGTTGAAATTACAACCACTATCTAATGATTCATTTTTGACAATTTCGTAAAAATTACATTGAATAAATTTAGTTAAAAATAATGTGGTATGAAATAACTGATAAACTCATTTTTTTTAAATTTTGACTTAGACCACTTTCATAATTATGGGCACATATATCGTCGGACAGAAATAAATAAGCAAACTAATTCGCGATTATAGTCGGTTTGTTAACAATTCTGTACATTTTGCCAAACAGTTCCACATTTTGAGGTACCACTCTTAACACTTGGCATGCGGGCAACGTATTTTTACGTTTTTTGTAGTCTGTCACTGGAGCGCGGATCACGTAAAAATACGTATTTAGTTGATTTGGTGTTGTTAGTGGATATCCACCACAAATCTACTAAATACGTATAATTACATGAATGTGTGACATTATATGCGTGTTATTTGTGTTGCTAGGCAACGCTTTGCATTTTTTTTCCCATAAGTTATGGTTGTTGTTGAAAGTACTCGATCTTTTGCTGAGTTATTTCGTCTTCAATCAAATTCTTAGCTCCAGAACGTGTTTTATCAATTTGAAGCTTGATTTTTTATTATTGATTACAAAATTGATCAAATGAGCCGTTGCGACAAAGATAGTGATGAAGAAATATGCGCTGACAAATTATCGGACTTTTCGTATGATAGTGTGGAAAACTTTAAAAATCGCTGATTTTTATGATTTCGTGAAAATATCGTTTGTTTTTTGTTAAATAATCATACAGTATATATTTAAGTGAGAAATAAAAAAAGTTTCGTTCATAAAAACGACGTAGTTTTCGATTTACTGCGATTTTCCTGAATAAACAAATTTCCGCGCGATTCAAGAAAAAACGCCCGCTGCACGCGTAATTCGGCGGCGAAGTATGCCCGCATGCCAAGTGTTAAAATGTTTTTGTTTTATTTATTTCTAAGAAATGCTTTTTATTCATTATGGAAAGTAGCAGAAAAATTTGATTTTACAGCTTCCTGCAAATCCACAGCTTCGAATATTGAATTTTGCATTTTCCGATATTAAACTACCCACTAGATTATGAAAATACCGCTTCGTTTGCATCACATATCGTCAGAAGGGACTCCTGATATCGACATCGGCGCATGAATCTATAAACGTCAGGCATGTCTAACGCATAAGAGATGCCAGCTAATGTTGGATCAGCTTCTACCTTGGGCCATCTCGTTTCGGATAGTACCGATGGCGTAGTTTTTACGTCTATTTTATAGGCATGCTGTTCTACTGAAGATATTTCATTGTGAATTTATTCATTCTCCGTTTCTAACATCCTCAGGAAGCCGAATCGTAAATTTGTAAACCATGAATTTCTAAAGTTCGAAATGTACGGGTACGTAAAGCTCAGTTGGGTCGGATTGGGATCCCGAAAGATTATAATATTCATTGATCCGTGGGTCTGATTCTGATTATACGACTGAATACGGAAGATCGTGTTAAGCCAGAAAATTAAAGTAGTAAGCCCGATTGGAAGATAAAAAAAAGCATCATATGATGTTTCAAACTTTCGGGATCCTGACCTAGTGCGATTCTTCCTTGGGTACCTTAGCTTTACAAATTTTCAGAATCCCGACTCGAACCTGAAATATCTGGTATTTACAAATCCGTACAGACTACGGAAACGTTTTTTCAACTAGAAAAATAAAGTGCCAAATCCAATTGAAACATAAAAAAAGCACCATTCGAGGTTACGAACACTCTGGACCGCGACCTGATCTGATTTCGGTTCGCACAGCCCCAAAAGTGTAGATGTTGTGGTTTTTCTTTTGTGAACGGTTTGTCAGCGAATTTGAGAAAAGATTGTAGAAAAATCTCGTAGCATCATACATACTAGCAGATCGCCCAGCGCCAATGAGAGGACGTAAGTGTTCGGGACGTTCCGCATATTGGTATGTCGCAGGATCGTCAGCGCCAGGATTCCATTCCCAGCCAAACCGATCAGCAGAATTAGGAGGAAGACGATCGGTACAATGTAGGTCTCAGGCCGATCGCCATAAGGCGTGTATTCCTCTTCGTCATCGTCGACGATTTCTTCAGTCAGCATATCGCCGATCACTCGCTCGAGATCGGTGTAATTTGATGGCAGAGCCATGTTTACGAAAGCGGTCGCTGTTAAACACGACGAGGATGACGACGTCGCGACGCCTGAAGCGTAGGCTCTTAGCATATTGAAGATCTCTTCACTCTTCTCCTCGTTAAATTGTCATCCGACGAACATTCTACCGCACTTTGCTTTGTGATGGTGTTTGCGTTTATTGCAGGGTAGTGCGTGTACACGGTTCTTTAAGATCTTTAATCTTTACGTTGCATGTCATAATTGTTGGCTTGCTACGTTTCAATTGCGAAAAGTCGTATTATTTCGAAAAATTAAAGAAGTACACGGTAAGAGGAAAAACTTTCATAATCTGATCTCTGTAATCTGTCGATTATTCCGTTTGCACTCTCTGAATGTCTTGTTCACATCGTGATGTACTTGATTTAATACACGTGTTATCCACATTTATTCACATCGTTATCACGAAATTGTGAATTTATATCTGAAATTTTATGATTTCAGAAGTCACGTATGAAGTTTTGTTTACGTTTCACGTTTTATTAACTTCTTATATGTTCTGTTGGCAGAGTGAGTGGTTGCAGAAAATTGGAATGAGTTTCTGGTTGTTTCCGTTTTTCCTTTGTTTTTTACACAGAAGTAATAGGTTAGTTGGGGTAGTTGAAGTTTATCCGAGAATTTTAGGAATTCGGATTTACAAAGTCGGCGGAGGCTTGCAACTGTAGCTTTACTGTGGTTTTAGAACACTGGAACTTTTGATGGGAGCATTTATTTCCACTATTTTCTCGCTGCTTCTGCACCGTTTCTTGTATTGCTTCCTGATCTGTAAAAACGTGTTTGCTCAGTTACTCAGTTTCAAGAGTCCGACGCACCGAAATAAAACCCGTAAGCGTGATGGGAGGAGCTGATTGGGCAAATGAAAAAATAATACGCTTAATAGAAGCATATGATCGCTCTCCCATACATCTGCCATTCGCGAATACATAATTGCACGTTTCAATTTGGCAAAAATCCAGCCCGACCTTCCATAAATCTCGACAACTGCGCTTTAATGGAAACTTGACGTATTGCGCTTCACGATCGCTTCGATTCTACCTTCAATTTTACGCCCTACGAATTTATGGTTTATTCCTTGGTAGTCGACTACCCCTTTCTTATGATATTTCCGATCCAGTGCAAGTAACGGGAATGGAAAAAAATAAAAACGTCTGTCCTACTTAAAATTGATAAATCGTTTGGTCAATCAAATGTTAGATGAATTCCAGCAACTGCGATAACATCCTTCTACATCATATTCTGACAATAGGTTGAACGACAAATTACACATAATTCGTGCGTAAGGAAATAAACAAGATTGTATTGCACATTCGATAAGATAAACGCCAAATGAAAGAGGACAAATAACTTATTATTGCGACGTTAATATTCGTTTGGTCAATCAAATGTGAGATGAATTCCAGCAACTGCGATAACATCCTTCTACATCATATTCAGACAATAGGTTGAACGACAAATTACACATTATTCGTGCGTAAGGAAATAAACAAGATTGTATTGCACATTCGATAAGATAAACGCCAAATGAAAGAGGACAAATAACTTATTATTGCGACGTTAATATTCGTTTGGTCAATCAAATGTGAGATGAATTCCAGCAACTGGGATAACATCCTTCTACATCCTATTCAGACAATAGATTGAACGACAAATTACATATTATTCCTGCGTAAGGAAATAAACAAGATTGTATTGCATATTCGATAAGATAAACGCCAAATGAAAGAGGACAAATAACTTATTATTGCGACGTTAATATTCGTTTGGTCAATCAAATGTGAGATGAATTCCAGCAACTGCGATAACATCCTTCTACATCATATTCTGACAATAGGTTGAACGACAAATTACACATTATTCGTGCGTAAGGAAATAAACAAGATTGTATTGCACATTCTATAAGATAAACGCCAAATGAAAGAGGACAAATAACGTATTATTGCGACGTTAATATTCGTTTGGTCAATCAAATGTGAGATGAATTCCAGCAACTGTGATAACATCCTTCTACATCATATTCAGACAATAGGTTGAACGACAAATTACATATTATTCGTGCGCAAGGAAATAAACAAGATTGTATTGCACATTCGATAAGATAAACGCCAAATGAAAGAGGACAAATAACTTATTATTGCGACACATGTTCAACATGAAATTGTGCGCTATTCATCACCTGGTGAAGAAACATGCCCGAGTGCAAAGGGTGAATACGAAAACATCGGCGTTCTTTGTGCAACTGTTCCTCCCGTAGAAGCGGCCGCACGAAATTATCGGCACTTTGTTCCCGTTCGCATAGATAAATCAAGGTTGACCCAGTCACTTACTCCCGGTTTAAATTCAACTCATCGCGATTTGATTTTTGGAGAACAGACGTCGATCGGTTCGGACATTATGGAATTTACACTCATTTAATTCCCGCGCACCGCGACTATTAATAATCGCTAGCCCACGTTTTTTGTCCGACCAATAATACCGAGTCAGATAAATCAACAGCGAAATTGATTGAATACTGGATGCATTTTTTTTGTTTGCTAAAAAACGGGGTTGGCATTCTCATAGATCTGTGATTGACCTCGTGGGCGAGCGGCTAAATTTAGTGCGGATAGTAAATCGAACTACCTGCGACACGGATTCCGGCGTATGTCGCTTTATTGCGGAACCGGTTCACTCAAAGGTCCGTCCTACGCATTCTCGCAATTCACATAGGACTCCAGTTGGACCAGGTAAATTGATTGAACAGACATTTTTTCCTGGTCAATAATAGACAAACGTTTGCGCCAATTTGCAGAGTCTGCGAGTATTGCTCTTACTGAATTGGGAATGAAACTCGATGGTTTGGGAAAGAAACGCGATGTGCGAAAGGACGTATTGATTCAATTATAAATTTAACTTGACGCGTCTTTGATTAATGAGAGCGAATAAAAGTCAATTGTATTGGGTTATAAATGCAATTAGCAAAAAAACTATTAACGATTGATTTCCAGAGACCCTGAGTTTCTTAACTATCTAATATCTATTAATTTTATACAGTACAACAAACACAAATAATGTATATCATTTGTTTAACCCTTTGACTGCTGCATACTTCCGGCCAAAGTGCTCGCTGAGGACGAAACAGTTTTCACTAGTGTGAACTCTATTGATCGATTATGTAACATTAAATTGGTCATTTACGCCAAATTAAATAATGCAAGAAAATTATATGATAAAGAATGCATCTGTATTCATCACGTACATTGATAATTTTGGCTGCAATAGGTAAGAAATTGAAACGACTGGGGACACATATATGCTCCCATAGTCGACACCAATAGATTTCGGCAGACGCATATATGCGTCCATAGTACTCAAAGGGTTAATTATAAATAATTATAACTATTTATATTGTATAAATATTGTATACAATACGAAGAGAAAATTGTGTAATTAAATAGTGCCCTGATAGTATAAATTGGAATAGTTTAGAGCGTCTGAACCAGGAAACCCCCGAGGTTTCGGAACACGTCAAGTGTTTCACGACTTCATTAAATAAATCCAACAACCAGAATAAAGTGGCATCAGTCGATCGTATAATCTCATTTACAATGCATCTCTTCGGTTGTCACCGGGATTACACACTAATGTCTCTTGTCACCAGACCCTTCCCATATTATGAATCGAGTACGTAAATCGCTAGATACAGCTGTACGACTCTCGTGGCTTTCGCTCGGGTATCCATATTGAATCACCGTTAACCAGCTAGAGATTGTTCTGAGATTGATGCGAAACTATTTATATTGTATAAATATTGTATACAATACAAAGAGAAAATTGTGTAATTAAATAGTGCCCTGATAGTATAAATTGGAATAGTTTAGAGCGTCTGAACCAGGAAACCCCCGAGGTTTCGGAACACGTCAAGTGTTTCAC
Organism: Cryptocheilus praepositus; assembly: GCA_033815515.1. Classification (NCBI taxonomy): domain Eukaryota; kingdom Metazoa; phylum Arthropoda; class Insecta; order Hymenoptera; family Pompilidae; genus Cryptocheilus; species Cryptocheilus praepositus. The sequence continues at coordinate 1,356,317 of JAWWQZ010000314.1, forward strand.
GACTTCATTAAATAAATCCAACAACCAGAATAAAGTGGCATCAGTCGATCGTATAATCTCATTTACAATGCATCTCTTCGATTGTCAGCGGGATTACACACTAGTGTCTCCTGTCACCAGACCCTTTCGATATTATGAATCAAGTACGTAAATCGCTAGATACAGCTGTACGACTCTCGTGGCTTTCGCTCGGGTATCCATATTGAATCACCGTTAACCAGCTAGAGATTGTTCTGAGATTGATGCGAAACTAGGTCTACACCCGACGGACACTGTGGTTCCGGGCACCTTTGCGGAATGAGTACCGAGGCGATCATGTCTCACGATATCGCTTTATGTAGCCCGATAAACCTTCGGCGTGTTCGCTTTGCCTGCGAACAGAAGCTGTGTCGACTATTATCACCAGCGGCACAAGGCGACGTGTTATTCGGTTCAAACGTTCTTCGAAAGGACCAAGTGTGAATGGGCGCCCGCGTGTTACTTTGTGTCGCAGCTAGTTGGAGAGAACAGTTTGAGCGGCACGTCCTCCTGCGTTGGCTTGCTTCGAAGCTTTGTGTCCTAGGTGCTCACGAAGATTATGTTGGCGGTCCAATGAAATGGCGTGGTTCATGAAGTTGAGTACTTTGGTATGCTTATTATTAATAAGGTATGTGTTACGGGTAGTTAGGGTGATTAATGACGGTCTGCGGACGATTTACCCACAGCGTTTAATGTGAACCAGCAGCGTTCCTCATAAACAAATGCGTTCGACGGAAACGAACGGCGCAAGCAGAATACTAAATTTGTGGTATGGACATACTTTTTGGGGATAATTTATGGTTGTTGGACCCATGTGGAAGAGCAGAGAAAAATGTTTCGAAAATTGTTATATAACTTGTACGGTGAGACTACTTTAAATTATGAGCGGCGTGAAAATAAATGGGAATATCTTTGCCCCTTATCATTTTTGCGAACAAATGATGGTCCTCAGATCTGATTGTCTTTTTAGTACATCAAAGGGGGTTGAAAATAACTCAGAGCGGCGCAACCCGAAGTGGAAAATTCGGAATAGTTTTCGAGATATGATTTAAAATGGTAGAGAAATTCGAGAAAACAACGAGAAGAAAATGCGTTCTTTGTACAACTACCGGTCAAAAGTTAATCACTCAACTCGTATATCCACGTTTCATGAAAGTGGGTCGAAAGGGACTCAAAGAAATGTAAATTTGACCGGAAAAATTGCAGTAGTTCTCCAGTTATAAGGAAAAATGAATGAAAATACGATGAAAAATAAACCGATAATACGCGAAAAATCGCGAAAATAGGCGAAAAATGTAACATTTTTTTCTTTTTCGGACCGATACCATTCGATAGAGGGTATTTTGTCCTGAAGATAGACCACTTGCTGCGCGCTGAACTCTTCATAGTTTCCGAGATATGACGATTTTAAGGAAGTGCAAAAAAATTTTTGTCAAAATTGCTGATCACAATTAGTCTCACGTGAAATGAAACCTATATTATTAAAGTGAAAAAAAACCTATATTATTTATAGGTTTCGACCACTAGTTTAGACAGGACGAGGCCTTGAAGAAATCGCGAAAATCTTAACACTTTGCCGGCCGCTTATTTCTCGCATCGCCTTTACGCTGCCGCCGGCGAATTTCATGCGGATTCTACTGCTACTGAGGGCGATATTTATGCTATCTATCGTACATAGGGTACGGTTATTATTAAAAATGGCACTAAAATTAGTGTTACATAAATTTTAATGCATATTTTTATATCCTTCAAGTAGAAGCATAGTGAAAACATTGTCACTGTGCTGAGCCGGTGTCACGCGTACGTGACCCCGGCCGATAACCGTTGGTGAGCAAAAGTCACGCCAGCGTGAGTGCGGCCGGCAAAGTGTTAAAGTATACACCTTGCCATTTTTACCAAAAAATGATGGGTCACCGATTTTATCGCCCTTTTAACATATCAAAGGGGGTGCAAAATGACATAGAAAAATGCAAGGCGCACCCCGAAATTCGCAATAGTTCCGGAGATATGACCGAAAATGTGTGGAAAAATCGTGAAAAACGAGCCTGAAAATGGAGTCGAAAATTAAAACTCTATCGACCGGTTTGTTATTGTGCCAAGTGAAAGGGGGTACAAAGAGACTAAAAAAAATCGCAACCGCGTTCAAAAATTCCAAATAGTTTCCAAGATATGAGCAAAAATTAATGGTAAAATCATGAAAAGTAAGCCTAAAATCCGCGAAAATAGGCAAAAAATGTGAAATTTTTTGCTCTTTCGGACCGATACCATTCGACAGAGATAGCTAAATAGCTTCGAAGATATTGCCAAAAATATCCATTCAATAATTTGCGTACCATGCCGGAATCGTCAAAGTTTGAGCGGCAACCGACGTGCGGAAAAATAAACAGCTGGCAGCGACGACTCAGTCTATCACAGCGCATTGAATGAGAAACCCATGAAGTAATTGTGTACATATTCATTGGTAGCGCACATGCATTGCTGTAGTTTCGGTAGACGTTTCCTCGTTTGCCTTATCTATCAAAACGGCTATACCTTCGACCAACAAAAACTCCTTTCTTGCAACTTTTGCAATCGAAAATATTGACAATTCTTCATCGTGTGGCAGTAGCGCATCAGACAGCGAGACTGTACCAGAGCAAGTCAGCCGTTCAATTAAAACTACAACAAACATGTGGAGCTCATGTAGAGATCGAAATTCCCAATAAACAACTTCATGAACGCAAACACGTGTTTTCATTTCGCGCGGGTATCATTTTATCGAAAACAAATCCGTAAAACAATAGAATCACTGTACGGGCCACCCACCACATACTTGCATACCGTGAGGTTCTCCAGCTATCGCCATCGTCACCGTGCTAACATCTGATCAGTCAGCACAATAGGTATTGGCAACACGTCCACACGAGTCAGAACTGACTTCGGCTCCGGTCTCCGTGTTTCAGTACTCGCAGCCTTCAAAATGATCACAAAGCTGCAAGTCGCATACATACCAGGTTGTTCAATAAGTTTTGTTTTGTGTTGTTGAGGGCGTTGCTACTAGTCCAAATTTGTTTTTGTTTTGTTGGTTCACTCTTCTTATCAACGTATGTGAAGGTTTATTTCAATCAGTCAATTCATTCTTTGTTTACAAGCCATTTAGTGTCGCCGTGTCACAGTATTTTCGACAATGGAAAAAATTGAATATCGTGCAGTGATAAAATTCTTATTTTTGGAAGGTGTAGCACCAAAAGAAATTCACGAACGAATGTTAAGAGTGTATAATGAACGTTCACTTTCAATTAGAACAGTAGAAAGATGGGTTGCTGAATTTAAACGTGGTCGTACAAGCCTTGAAGACGATCCACGTGAAGGACGTCCAAAAATCGCATCAACACCAGAAATCGTAGCCAAAGTACAGGATATGGTTTTGGAAGATCGTCAATTGACTGAGAGGGATTTAGTAGAGGCTCTACACATCTCATTAGGCAGTGTGAGTGATATTTTAAATGAAATTTTGAGTTTTAAAAAGCTGTGTGCACAATTGGTGCCGCATTCGCTAACAATTGAACAAAAACACATTCGAATGCGACTTTCTCAACAACATTCGGAGCGTTTTAAAAAGGATAAAGTGGATTTTGTGCGTCGATTCATCACTATGGATGAGACTTGGGTCTATCACCATGATCCTAAATCAAAACAAGAGGCTAAAGAGTGGTGTAAACCTGGTTGTTCGGCTTCGAAACGAGTTCGTGTCCAGAAATCGGCCAAGAAGGTTCTGGCATCAGTTTTTTGGGATGCGAAAGGAATTTTATTTGTGGATTACTTGCAAACTGGTAAAACAATTAATTCTGAATATTATTGCAACCTTTCGGACCAGTTGAAGGAAAAAATTCGTGAAAAAAGACCCGGTTTGCAGAAGAAAAAAATCCTTTTTCATCAGGACAACGCATCGTGTCACAAGAGCATTTTGACAATGGCTAAAATCCATGAATTAAAGTTCGAATTGTTGGAACATCCGCCGTATTCACCAGGTTTGGCCCCCAGCGACTTCCATTTGTTTCCAGAACTCAAAAAATTTATGCGTGGCAAGCGTTTTTCGTCAAATGAAGAGGTCATAACGGCTGTTGAAGCGTATTTTGCAGACCTTCCGGAATCTCACTTCAGGGATGGGATCCACAGATTGGAGGATCGTTGGAGCAAGTGCATTAATGTTCAGGGAGATTATACTGAATAATAAAGTGTATTTTGAACATTGTGTTTTTCTTATCGAACGACAAAACTTATTGAACAACCTGGTACATACTGGCACGGACCCGCGAATTTCAATTTCCACCGCCACTGCATCGTTCCGCAGCTCATCGTTATCCAGCAACATGAGACGCCAGCGTAACCGAAATGTTCTTTGAGACAGCGGCAGAATGGATGGCCAGTCGTCGCCCGTTTCATGTTACCGCGAACGCTGACATCCGCGCGTGAACGGAAAAGCGGCACATTGAGCGTGCAAATGCGCCCTGGAAGAAGAGTAATACGCGTGAAGTGGCGGCGGCACTTCGGCAAGTGTATTTTCCCTTATGAGCGTGACACGATTTCCCTCATCCCACCGTGTGCTATTATTACGTTCACTCGAGACGCCACGTCTATGTACTCGAGGCGCCCCTCTCATTTTCGCTCCGAGGAACTTCCGCGCAACGAATTCCGCGGCCGTAGTCACATAAATCGTGCGATGCGGCGGTTCGACTGGTATTGGGTGGTGCGACAAGAAAAATCAATGTGTGTTGTATATCTATGTCATTTTTGTAGGATATTGTTTTCGTCCATAGCGAGAGTTATATTTGAGCCGTTTATTTTGAAAGTGGCCTAACTCAATTTATCTTCAAATCAAGATAAATAACATTTACTGATAAATAACATGAATTTGTACATGTAACCATGGTAACCGGAAAATATTGAAATACGGAGATAGGCCACTTTCAAAATAAACGGCTCATTTATGTTTTAGCTTTCGTCTATATTTTGGTAGTTGCTGTTCTGCAGTGATGCTCTTCGCGTTAAGACGTTGATAAGCTTAGTTTATTATGTTATAGGTATGCCAATTATTAGAGGTTGTGATTTAAGCAAAAACGATTAGAGTACCTTTTTATAGTCTTTTTATATGATGCGTTTTGTCTGTCTTCTTGGGGTCGTTGCAGTTCTGTATTTAAATGCGTTATGTCAGTTTTGGTGTTATAAGAAATGTGCTTCTAAAAGCATGTGGAGCAAGCAGGGTGTTTGAAATTGATATGCATTTCATTTATTAATTCGACATGTTTCGGGACCGCATGGGTTCCTGATACAGAAGTTAATTAATGAAATTCATTAATAAATAATTTTTTATTCCGTGGGAAAGGTTATCCGTAGAACAGCCTCTCATGCGCACGTGGTTCGATTATTTGCAAATATATATATTATATACATTTATTTGGAAACATATATATTTGGAAAATAGTCAAACTACGTGTGTACGGAGACAAAATGTCCCAGGGGAAACTTTTGCCAGGAAATAAAACACAAAAACTCCTGCACGAGGAACCGTGGTCCCGAAATATGTCGGGTTACCAAACAAAAGTTCCACATTTCAGCCACAAAAAGGCGTATCGTTTCATATGCCTTACAAATGTTCAAAAAAACATTAAAAAAGAAAACGAATAACCGAGCGGTGTGCCGTGCAACACCTTAAATGCCGTTGATTCATTCCACGCGCCAAAATCCGTGTTTTAACACCGTCAATTTTTCCGTCCACGACAAAAATTGCTGACGGTACGTCACCGCGAAGCGAACAACTCAGTTTCCTTCCCAGCGCGCATCCGTGCGGAATAATCTGACTGGCGAAGCGGCGCTTGTTTGAAAATTACTCCCCCGCCAACGAGGGCAGAATTTAAATGCGCCGCGTAGTCCCACGACAGCTGAGTCCGAAGTAAAGCCCCAACGGGTTCCGTTAAGTGACGAACACTGGACGGTATTCTGATCGAGTCCGGCCTGAATACAACGAGGGTGAATCGCCCTCGTGAGATTTCTTTCGCGACGTCGTCCTTCGGATTGCCTCTGACCGACCTCGTCACTCTGCAAACGGACGTCCGTGTCGTTCATTAAGTTATTTTAATCGGATTCTATCAGCCGGAACGTAGCATTTCTATCGGCATGGCGGAGGACATTCCTGAATGAATCCAATCGAATTTAGCCCCTACTGCAGGGGGGCCGATGGCTCGCCGGACAAACGTTCTGAGGATATATTCAATGGATGTGAATAGGAAAGTATTTTACGCGAAAGTCGGTAAATGGGACTTTATGACGATTTATGAAGTAAACGCCGGGGAATTACTGTTGGTATTTCATCTCACGGTGATTCGACTGTTTCCGTTATATAAGCGGTACACGGGATGAATATTCGCGGATCCTTCGTTTGAAAATACTTTCGGTATCGCAAGTATCGGGGTCCGATGGCTCGCCGGACAAACATTCTGAGGATATATTCAATGGATGTGAATAGGAAAGTATTTTACGCGAAAGTCGGTAAATGGGGCTTTATGACGATTTATGAAGTAAATGCCGGGGAATTACTGTTGGTATTTCATCTCACAGGGATTCGAGTGTTTCCCTTATATAAACGGTACACGGAACGAATATTCGCGGATCCTTCGTTTGAAAATACTTTCGGTATCGCAAGTATCGGGGTCCGATGGCTCGCCGGACAAACGTTCTGAGGATATATTCAATGCGTGTAAATAGGAAAGTATTTTACGCGAAAGTCGGTAAATGGGGTTTTATGACGATTTATGAAGTAAATGCCGGGGAATTACTGTTGGTATTTCATCTCACGGGGATTCGAGTGTTTCCGTTATATAAACGGTACACGGAATGAATATTCGCGGATCCTTCGTTTGAAAATACTTTCGGTATCGCAAGTATCGGGGTCCGATGGCTCGCCGGACAAACGTTCTGAGGATATATTCAATGCATGTGAATAGGAAAGTATTTTACGCGAAAGTCGGTAAATGGGGCTTTATGACGATTTATGAAGTAAATGCCGGGGAATTACTGTTGGTATTTCATCTCACGGGGATTCGAGTGTTTCCGTTATATAAACGGTACACGGGATGAATATTCGCGGATCCTTCGTTTGAAAATACTTTCGGTATCGCAAGTATCGGGGTCCGATGGCTCGCCGGACAAACGTTCTGAGGATATATTCAATGCGTGTGAATAGGAAAGTATTTTACGCGAAAGTCGGTAAATGGGGCTTTATGACGATTTATGAAGTAAATGCCGGGGAATTACTGTTGGTATTTCATCTCACGGGGATTCGAATGTTTCCGTTATATAAACGGTACACGGGACGAATATTCGCGGATCCTTCGTTTGAAAATACTTTCGGCATCGCAAGTATCGGTGTCTTGCAAGTGAGCTGGCAATAAATTGATATTGATTAGAAATTGTTGGGTACCTCGAAGAGAGTAAACGTTACACGCAGATAAGGTAAACATAATCAACTGAGGAAACTGAGCGTAAACGGCACTTTGCGCAGGAGAATTAGGAGATTTTCGCATTTACGTAATAAAGCCTTACTTGACGATTTTGATAGAACATTTTTTTTTATTTCCATGCATAGAATGCGCCGACTTCACATATACGCGGCGAGACGTAATCCGCGCTGCAACCGGGCGAGATTTGTTTTGCAAAAAGGACGGCGAAATTGTGAAATAAAGTTTTCGGTCGCGCGGCTTTGTTCATGGGAAGAGGAAGGACGTTGACGGTTTATGGAGCTTTCACGTCACGCGGAAAAATCTTGGCAAAATTGCGCGACGACGAAATATCGCGCGATTTTACGTGATGTCGGCTAAATTGAAAATTTAGAACTCTGAACAATTGACTGATTATTAACTTGACAACTGGAGAATCTATAATCTGCTGACGATGACTCGAAAAACGGTAAGCGCCATAGTGTTGTCGTAGCTTGACCAAGAACAAGCAACGTTCATTTCGAAAATTATTCTCGCCGTTGCGCAGCTTGCAAATTGCCACGGGAAAAACTTACTTTGAACGGATGTGTCACGTGGCTCAATGTTTTTTTTGCCGGCAGCTACGGAATGCCACGTGCCTCATATTTCTCAGCGGGCTGCAATATTATGCTTGTGTGCGTGGAAAAATTGATTCGCTGTTGCGACGGTCCCTTGGAGGTATAAAAATGCTCAACCATTACACTATTCAAACGTCGTTATCCGGCGTTAGAGGAAAAATGGCCAGTCGTTAACTTTTCGAAATGTTACCCCGAGAAACCGTCGTTTGCTTCATTTTAACACTAGGTTCACGAACATTTCTTACACATATATACATGTCTCTACGGATACACATTTAGTTGGCACATAAGGGAAACCAACATTTTCGTGAACAGACAACTGTCCGATTCTTTCCTCTTCAATGCACAAAAGCGAGACAAATATTGGGTTGGAGGGAAAGTTCTGTCGTATTTTTAATAGGCAGGTAATTTTTCTTGTAAATAAAAAAAAAACATCTGGCTAGTGAGTCATTCGGATTTTTTTTTTTTTTTTTTTTATAGCTGCTGTATAATATAAAAGGAGTCCTTTTTTACCGTTCATCATTTACTTGTGATATTTAAAGTGAAAAACATGTCAGTAAATAAAGTGCATTTATGACACTGCATTTTGTATGAATTCCAAAAAGGAAGCAACGCATCGGTCGCATGTAAAAATTTATGTGCGGTATTTGGAAAAGATATTGTAAATGTTCGTACTTGTCAAAGATGGTTTAGCAAATTTCGTTCCGGGGATCCGAGCCTCCAAGAAAATGATCGATCTGGACGACCATCTCACATCGATAATGATGTTTTACGATCCATGTTGGAAAATAATCCACATTTAACAAGTCGAGAAATTTCAGAAGAGTTTGGCGTTCATCATACAACACATTAAATGTATTATGATTAATATTAAACACATATTTTTATAAATTAATTCAAATATTTTCTTTAAAATACGACAGAACTTTCCCTCCAACCCAATATAAACTGTCTAAGATGTCTTCATGCCGGGAGAGCAACTGAAATACTGAAATCCGTTCATTCTTCTGGTACTTAACGCTTTTCGGCATTACAAGTTTCCAACGTGAATACGGAGATATAAACATAAGCAAGTACGCCGTGCCAACTTCTGCAGATTTGAGATATTGAGTTTACAGAATCTCCGCTGCATTGTGTGTACTTACTTTTGACGATTACTTTGTAGGAACTTTCTGATTACATTGATATATATTTCCGAAGTAATGCTTTCATGCGCGAAGCCGATTTGCTAGGATTAATGCTGAATTTACGATCGCGTCAAAGTGATGCGCATCCCTAGAGATAGGTATACCGCATGAAGGACTTCGAGATTAGAAGGTTTAGAAGGATATTCATTTAAATATATAATATTTAAATAATGGGAAAGAAATAAAATAATATTTAAATATATAAATAATGGGAAAGAGACGTATCTAGATCCTGTCATTTTCATTGAAAAATCGGACGTTTGAAAATAAAATGTTCTGCCAACTTAGTGTAGGATTTTTGATTGGAATGCTATATTAAACGGTTTTAAACACAAAAGTAATGGTTATAATGTTTCTCGCACTTCACTCTGAATTAAACGCTAATAAAGGTTCGCTCAAAACTCACTAAACGCATTCGCTGATAATCTCTAAATATTCGCTAAGATGCACACACTGTTACGCTTGAAGGTTTCGCAAAGACTCACTTATTTCAATATCGCGCTCAACACTTTTATACTGATTGGTTTCTAGAACATTCCTAATAACAAATATAGATACATGCATTCTTTCTCACTCTCTCACTCTTGCTTCCTCTCTCTCATACGCACACTTTCTCATTGTTCGTACATACAAAATCACACATCCTACATTAGTGTTAACCCTTTGCACTCCTATGTCGAGTGTCACTCGACATCACTTTTTATCTCAGGAGCTCTTTTGTCGAGTCCCACTCGACATTTTTTCATGTTCAAATAAATAGATGTCGCGCACATATTATACGTTATCAACGCTCTCGCAATGTCACTACAAGTGTTAGACATTCAGGTAATCGAAGAGAAATAAAAAAACCGAATGTGATCATAGATTATAATAAAAATATGGGTGGTGTCGATATGGCGCACCAATACGCGACATCTTATTGTTTTTTCCGTCGAGCAGTCAAGTGGTGGAGGAAATATTTATTTTCGGGATTAGAAATCTCCATAGTAAATGCGTATATTTTATACAAAGAAAAAAACAAAAAACCAAGGAACAAAACCTATAGCCCAGAAAAAATTTCGCGAAAAGCTTTTGTCAATGCTTACCCGTGATTGTCGTGCACGAAATATGAAATTGGGGAGGCCTGGAACACTTGATAAACACGATCGCTTAGATGGAAAGCCTCATTTCATCTTGGAACATTCCGAAGGAAAACACAAAGACTGTGCAGTTTGCCCAAATAGAAAAATACCTGGAGGAAGAAGAGAAACTACCTATTTTTGCGAAACATACGAAAGAAAAGCAGGGTTGCATCTTGGAAGTTGTTTCAAAAATTATCATAGGCTTGATAATTTCAAAATACGACAATAGTGTAAATAAAACTGGTATTTAAGTGAATTAGTTTCTTCCATTATTTATTTAAATTGCCTTATTTTTTTAGTTAAAGTAAATTTCAAACAAAATACTTAAAAGCGTTGGGAGCTGCTGGTAACGAAATTGCAATAAAATTCGGAGTGCAAAGGGTTAAGGGAGCGTTGGCAAAAGTCACTATAAAATGTTTGATATTACGCTAGCGTCTGGGGTGAAAATTATCAGTTGTTACGTTCCACGAGCACTTTGACATCACCTAGAATTTCTGCAGTGGGCGCTTACTGTTTTACAGCGACGATATTAATTCTCGCGACCTCCGGAAGATTGGTATTAACATTTCTTTCATAAAGGACGGTCAGGAATCTTTCTCATTATCCCAAAAGCGGCGTAGAAGCGTCTGCGAGATCACAGTGTAATGAAAAGAGTTCACGCGATTCTTAATTTCGTAGTTTCTGATCTGTAAATGATCACTGCCGGAACTTCGAATGTTACGCTTTTCAGTACGCCAATGATAGATTTCACGAGTTTTCAACTTTGTAACGGGTGTTTTCGAAAAAGTGGCCATAATCATGTGGATGAGTTCAGTAGACTAAAATAAGAACTTCATATGAACATATGTCCGATATGACGTTGTTTCCGAATTATAACAGTTTTTCTGTGAAATCTGTTAACCCCTTGGGTACATTTGACGTCTGAGACACGTCATTTACTTTTTTCGCCTAGGAGCGGATGACGTGTCTAAGACGTCAAACCAAAAATTAAACTGTTGGGTACATTTGACATCTGAGACACATCATTCACTTGTTTTCCCCAGGAGCAGATGACGTGTCTAAAACGTCATTTGAGGTTTATCACCCTGGAACAAGGTGCCGTGTTTGTTATAAGCGTAATATTAGGAAAGAGACTACGTGGCAGTGCAAACAATGTAAAGTAGCACTGCATTTACCTACTTGCTTTGAAAAATATCACACTCTGCGTAATTATTAGTAATTGGTTTTTTGTTATAGCTTGAATTTATTTCATTTAGTTTTATTTTGTTGTCATTGATTTATTTTTGTTTTGCAATTCTAATTGCTTGAAGACATCTCAATACTACATATGTCACCAATATTTTAGAAATAAATAAGTTCTTACGTAAAATGTACTGCTTTTAGGTACTACTCCAAGCAACCAAAAATTATATCCGTTCCACATGCAAATATTTTCTCAAATAAATCCGTACCCAAGGGGTTAATTAAGAATTTTCTGGGAAACTGTGCAATCTGTCAATTTCCATGTAACTTGTCACTCAAATCATCACCGCCGATTATTGTAAAATGTGTTAGCAAATTTCCATACGTGTTCTTGTCACCATGAGCATGTATTCAATTGATTGGAATGTAGACTACGTACTCGAAGGCAATCAGTATCGAGTTTTAATGGAGAAGTATTCTTTGTTTCCTGGAGCTGCGCCTACTAGTGTTTCTATATCAGATCGGAAGATCGTGCATGAGACATAAAGCGCTAATTGTCAACAATCAGTCAATAATATAATTTTTAAATAAACATTTTAAGAATTTTTTAAGTAAGGCTTTTTTAAATAAATTTTACAAAATTATTGGAAGACAAAAACGGCATTTCGGAGAAAATGTAAAGCAAGCCGTTTTTACTAGAAATAAAAATACATTTTTCCATAAAAGAAATAAATAAAAAATATTTTAAATCTCTGCCAATAGAGACAAGAAGTACTGGAAGACAAAAACGATTATAATTCAGAGATAAGATCATATCGGCCATACGTTCTTATGATTTTTTTTTCTTACTTCAGCGTACTGAATTTATCCCCAAAGTTATGCCCACATTTTCAAAAGCCCCCTATATTTTCTCGAACTTTGGAGCATCTACGCAAGTATCAATCGTAAATAACGAAAGTTAATACATCTATTCCCTGCATTCTTCACATATTCAGGACATGTAAACGTGGAAGCATAAACTCACTTTCCGCTTCAACTGTACCGAAGTTGCACTGAAAGGAAGTTCTTCAAACGATCGGCAGTATAAGATCGCCGGAAGTCGCGGTGCATACGCGAAGACACCGTAACACATTCAATGTCGTAAAACCTTTAACGATGTACGTTGTCGTTTGTGCGCATCTTTAAAAAGTCGTTAGAATCGTTAATTGGGGCGCCGCGAAAATAATCAGAGATCGAACACATGGCCTGTCGACGACATTGCTTAGTCTGCAGCGACGACTTCTTAAATCAGAACTCAGTCTTCGGCTAGGGTGTGAAAGTTCATTTATAGGAAAGTGACGCAATATATGAGTTTTTCCAGTCGCGAGTTGTTTCATTTTTAATAGTAGAACGAAGCCTGCGTGTTTTATTACCAAATGCGTATTTGTCTAATGAATGTGAGCCTGATATATCATAACTGCAAACGTAGAATTTCCCAATAGTAGTAGGGATCGCTTCAATAATTTGTACACATGACAGTGAACTGTGTAGTAAAAAGAAAGTATTCCAAATTTCGCAAATGTACAAAAGAATTTGTCTAATGAATGTGAATCTGATGTATCATAACTGCAAAAATATAATTTCCCAATAGTAGCGTGTGGGATCACTTCAATAATTTGTACACATGACAGTGAACTGTATGGTGAAAAGAAAGTATTCCAAATTTCGCAAATGTACAAAAGAATTTGTCTAATGAATGTGAGTCTGATATATAATAACTGCAAAAACATAATTTCCCAATAGTAGCGTGTGGGATCACTTCAATAATTTGTACACATGACAGTGAACTGTGTGGTGAAAAGCAAGTATTCCAAATTTCGCAAATATACAGAAGAATTTGTCTAATGAATGTGAATCTGATGTATCATAACTGCAAAAATATAATTTCCCAATAGTAGCGTGTGGGATCGTTTCAATAATTTGTACACATGACAGTGAATTGTGTGGTGAAAAGAAAGTATTCCAAATTTCGCAAATGTACAAAAGAATTTGTCTAATGAATGTGAGTCTGATGTATCATAACTGCAAAAATATAATTTCCCAATAGTACTGCGTGGAATCACTTCAATAATTTGTACAACATGACAGTGAACTGTATGGTGAAAAGAAAGTATTCCAAATTTCACAAATGTACAAAAGAATTTGTCTAATGAATGTGAGTCTGATGTATCATAACTGCAAAAATATAATTTCCCAATAGTAGCGTGTGGGATCGTTTCAATAATTTGTACACATGACAGTGAATTGTGTGGTGAAAAGAAAGTATTCCAAATTTCGCAAATGTACAAAAGAATTTGTCTAATGAATGTGAGTCTGATGTATCATAACTGCAAAAATATAATTTCCCAATAGTACTGCGTGGAATCACTTCAATAATTTGTACAACATGACAGTGAACTGTATGGTGAAAAGAAAGTATTCCAAATTTCACAAATGTACAAAAGAATTTGTCTAATGAATGTGAGTCTGATGTATCATAACTGCAAAAATATAATTTCCCAATAGTAGCGTGTGGGATCACTTCAATAATTTGTACACATGACAGCGAACTGTGTGGTGAAAATAAAGTATTCCAAATTTCGCAAATGTACAAAAGAATTTGTCTAATGAATGTGAATCTGATGTATCATAACTGCAAAAATATAATTTCCCAATAGGAGCGTGTGGGATCACTTCAAGAATTTGTACACATGACAGTGAACTGTGTGGTGAAAAGAAAGTATTCCAAATTTCGCAAATGTACAAAAGAATTTGTCTAATGAATGTGAATCTGATGTATCATAACTGCAAAAATATAATTTCCCAATAGTAATAGGGAGCGCTTCAATAATTTGTACACATGACAGTGAACTATGTGGTGAAAAGAAAGTATTCCAAATTTCGCAAATGTACAAAAGAATTTGTCTAATGAATGTGAATCTGATGTATCATAACTGCAAAAATATAATTTCCCAATAGTAGTAGGGAGCGCTTCAATAATTTGTACACATGACAGTGAACTATGTGGTGAAAAGAAAGTATTCCAAATTTCGCAAATGTACAAAAGAATTTGTCTAATGAATGTGAATCTGATGTATCATAACTGCAAAAATATAATTTCCCAATAGTAGCATGTGGGATCATTTCAATAATTTGTACACATGACAGTGAACTGTGTGGTGAAAAGAAAGTATTCCAAATTTCACAAATGTACAAAAGAATTTGTCTAATGAATGTGAGTCTGATGTATCATAACTGCAAAAATATAATTTCCCAATAGTAGCGTGTGGGATCGCTTCAATAATTTGTACACATGACAGTGAACTGTGTGGTGAAAACAAAGTATTCCAAATTTCGCAAATTTACAAAAGAATTTGTCTAATGAATGTGAATCTGATGTATCATAACTGCAAAAATATAATTTCCCAATAGTAGCGTGTGGGATCACTTCAAAAATTTGTACACATGACAGTGAACTGTATGGTGAAAAGAAAGTATTCCAAATTTCGCAAATGTACAAAAGAATTTGTTTAATGAATGTGAATCTGATGTATCATAACTGCAAAAATATAATTTCCTAATAGTAGTGTGTGGGATCACTTCAATAATTTGTACACATGACAGTGAACTGTGTGGTTAAAAGAAAGTATTCCAAATTTCGCAAATGTACAAAAGAATTTGTCTAATGAATGTGAGTCTGATGTATCATAACTGCAAAAATATAATTTCCCAATAGTAGCGTGTGGGATCGTTTCAATAATTTGTACACATGACAGTGAACTGTGTGATGAAAAGAAAGTATTCCAAATTTCGCAAATGTACAAAAGAATTTGTTTAATGAATGTGAATCTGATGTATCATAACTGCAAAAATATAATTTCCCAATAGTAGCGTGTGGGATCACTTCAATAATTTGTATACATGACAGTGAACTGTGTGGTGAAAAGAAAGTATTCCAAAATTCGCAAATGTACAAAAGAATTTGTTTAATGAATGTGAATCTGATGTATCATAATTACAAAAATATAATTTCCCAATAGTAGCGTGTGGGATCACTTCAATAATTTTTACACATGACAGTGAACTGTGTGGTGAAAAGAAAGTATTCCAAATTTCGCAAATGTACAAAAGAATTTGTCTAATGAATGTGAATCTGATGTATCATAACTGCAAAAATATAATTTCCCAATAGTAGCATGTGGGATCACTGCAATAATTTGTACACATGACAGTGAACTGTGCGGTGAAAAGAAAGTATTCCAAATTTCGCAAATGTACAAAAGAATTTGTCTAATGAATGTGAATCTGATGTATCATAACTGCAAAAATATAATTTCCCAATAGTAGCGTATCGGATCACTTCAATAATTTGTACACATGACAGTGAACTGTGTGGTGAAAAGAAAGTATTCCAAATTTCGCAAATGTACAATAGAATTTGTCTAATGAATGTGAATCTGATGTATCATAATTGTAAAAATATAATTTCCCAATAGTACCGTGTGGGATCATTTCAATAATTTGTACACATGACAGTGAACTGTGTGGTAAAAAGAAAGTATTCCAAATTTCGCAAATGTACAAAAGAATTTGTGTAATGAATGTGAGGCTGATGTATCATAACTGCAAAAATATAATTTCCCAATAGTAGTAGGGATCGCTTCAATAATTTGTACACATGACAGTGAACTGTGTGGTGAAAAGAAAGTATTCCAAATTTCGCAAATGTACAAAAGAATTTGTCTAATGAATGTGAGCCTGATGTATCATAACTGCAAATATATAATTTCCCACTAGTAGCGTGTGGGATCACTTCAAGAATTTGTACACATGACAGCGAACTGTGTGGTGAAAATAAAGTGTCCCAAATTTCGCAAATGTACAAAAGAATTTGTCTAATGAATGTGAATCTGATGTATCATAACTGCAAAAATATAATTTCCCAATAGTAGTAGGGATCGCTTCAATAATTTGTACACATGACAGTGAACTGTGTGGTGAAAAGAAAGTATTCCGAATTTCACAAATGTACAAAAGAATTTGTCTAATGAGTGTGAGTCTGATGTATCGTAACTGCAAAAATATAATTTCCCAATAGTAGCGTGTGGGATCACTTCAAGCATTCATACACATGACAGTGAACTGTGTGGTGAAAAGAAAGTATTCCAAATTTCGCAAATGTACAAAAGAATTTGTCTAATGAATGTGAATCTGATGTATCATAACTGCAAAGATATAATTTCCCAATAGTAGCGTGTGGGATCACTTCAATAATTTGTACACATGACAGTGAACTGTGCGGTGAAAACAAAGTATTCCAAATTTCGCAAATATACAAAAGAATTTGTCTAATGAATGTGAGTCTGATGTATCATAACTGCAAAAATATAATTTCCCAATAGTACCGTGTGGGATCGTTCCAATAATTTGCACACATGACAGTGAACTGTGCGGTGAAAAGAAAGTATTCCAAGTATTCCAAATTTCGCAAGTGTACGAAAGAACAATAGATATTAATATATGATTTGTTTTGCTGTTATCAGAATATTGACCGTAATAGATACCTGACCGCAAATTTTAATTCGCAGAATCTAAATTATGGAAGAGGCGTGTCACATGTGAATTGGGAAATTTTGTTGCAATATCAGTCGATGACACCGGGCACGTATCGTCGAATTTTCGTCCGAATCCGGAGTCAGGTTGCGGTGCACGATTCTTGTTTATACTAGCTTTCAATGCTTCGAATGCTTCCGTTTCTTCTCGCTTCCGTTTCTTGCTCGTATCTTTCAAATTTGCGAAAATACTGGCTTACCGTGACGTGGATAAACGACGAAAAATGCGCCAAAGTGTTGACGCACATTCGAACGTTTCCCCCAAATCGCCTGGTTCTGCTTTTTTCAGTAAAAGTCAATTTGCCGCACGGCGTATTTATACAACGCTATAAAAACGTCTCTATTTAAACATGCGATGCATAAATAAATGCTACACTCAACTACAGCTACCGTTACTATCACCCTTCCATCCCACCCCACATTATTCTCACTTATTTCTTATTTCTGTTTATCGCACAACACCTATTCCATTGTATTATTCGTATTATATTACTTTTCTGTAAATACACTCGTATTCTTTATATATTCTCATAAAAATACCAGAGCCACCAGTGGCACCATCCTTCCTTCAGTCTTCCATCACGCCATCCCACATTATTTTCACTCATCTTCTCTTATTTCTGTTTACCGCATAACACCTATTCCATCTCTCTCTTCCTGTCTCTCTTCAAACTAGTAATGCCCCGGCAGTGACAATTCACGCGGCTTGTTTCGCAAATGAAGCATATTATGCATTATTCAAGGGGGTGCCATCGGTAGACGGTCACCATGGCGTTGGCGGCAGTTGCAACAACGTATGGCATAATAGCGTCCATTGGGGTATGGCTTGAAGGATAGTCCATGGCCGGTAGTATAAATCGAGAAAGAGAGAGAGGCATGGAGTTCGCATAATTGCTGGAATTTGCATACTCGTGCAACCTAAGGATAAGCCAGGCCACGTGAACAAGAATGCGGTCAAGTGTTCGCGGGTTTTATCTCGATCATCCTGTCGATATCAGTGCTCTATTCGAGTGGCGTCCGCTGCAGAAACGGAGAAGAATCGGCAGTTTGCCGCGCTATGAAATAGCCGACTACCGCGAATGTACAAACATTTCTGATGCACCGTAAGTGCCTTAAAGGACAGTTTTTTAGGGTAGAAGCAGTATGGCAGTTTTATGATAAGTTCCCCTAGTAGGAAAAAATATATATTTATAGCCACCCTAGTAAACGAAAAAAAATATACATACATGTAGTTTTTTCTTCTATTGGGGCAACGTTTTATAAAGCTACCATACTGCATCTACCCTAAAAAATATTGGACACATATGCATCCAAGGTTTATTTTACGAAAATGTTTTTTTCCAACTCTTTATTTCATGTTACGGAATGATACGCTTTTCAAAGTATAAAATAAATCAGAAAGGCAGCAGAAAAATCTTCGTGGAAACGTAATTGTATGGGTGTTTGCGGAACTGAGAATACGTTCCCCTCTTTCATATTCGCAAAAATTTCTTTAAAGAATCTGTTTTCACGTCGGCAAAGAGCGCGAACTCTACGGGCTATTTACGATTCCACGAATTGAGCAGAAAAATCTTCGTCGCAGCACGATTCTAGGGATTTTCGAGAACGAGAAGGTTTTTCCGCCTGTTGCGAAAGGCAAGAGACACAATGCCATTGTTACGGTCGAGTGTAACGGGTAAAGTTATAATTAACGGCGCGATATTTGCCCTTCTCCGCCCTTTTTAGCTGGCTCCCAAGTTTTTTCCTTCGCGCGACGAGTGCGCGGAGGTTAATGAGACTGTGAACCTCAAACAATCGCATTATTGCGCGGGACAAAGATGCCGAAGGAACGTTTGCTGGGATGTAAATTCGGCCGTGACGTCAATTAGTTTGCTCGTAGCGCAAGTGCCTCGCACTTCTTTGCATACCGAGAATTTATAGTTTTGCGAGTGCACCTTCGAAGCTCCCCCGAGTTAATGAACAGGAGGCGGCAGTTTATTCCGCGTTTTAATCAAGCTAAGAATTCAGTACGATACTCGACCGGTATAAAGTAGTAGTGCTTTACTTGCTAGTGCTTTACTTTGCATAGCTACACGTATAAAATAAAAGGCCCACGCTATACAGTTTTAAAACATTACTAATTCAAATTACATTCATAAAAACTCTCTTCACGACCGAATCATGTTTCACGACGATCAAAGTTGCCCTCCTACATCATAATACGTGCTTCTACCAGAGTATTGCGACGTTAAACATAAACTCCGTTCAATCCAAACTTTCCAGGGCCGAGTAACCACAAAACAATCGGTAAAACAACCACAAATCCATCGGCACCAACAGAATCGATTTCGGACGTGAGTCTCGACGTGATTAAACTTTTCCGCCGGTAAAATGGCAAAAGTTAGCCGCAGCCAATTGTTCGGGAGAGACTTAACACGTTGATTACTACGCCAGATTTACATGTTATTTTCAGGGCGCCATAAGAGAATTTTCATTACAGTAGAGTGTTATACTTATGTACATGAATACATATATATATTCGAAGTGGCGAATAACTAAGTTGGTTGTTTTAATTCTGTTGTTTAGTTTTTCCTTAAACTTGAAAAATTCATTGAATATTATTTAAATATCGCATTTATATTTTTCGCATATTAATTTCAATTTTTTTTTTGCTTTAAGTTCTTTAAATGTTTACCTTACCTCCACCAGTTATTTAATTAATATTTTCCAAATATTCATTTCACATTTCTCACATATTATAATATTAAGATCCAATATTTTCCTCACATTAAAACCCGTCGCTTCAGAAGAATTTTTCCAATATTTGCAAAAGAACGTATTAATTAATGAGCTTTATCACATTTTTTATATGTTATTAATATGTAGTTTACGTTTTCCAATATCAGTTTTATCTTCTCCAGATATTTGTTTTATATTCTCCAAAAATTCATTTAGATTCAATATTTTTGTCACATTAAAAACCGTGGCTTAAGAAGTATTTATCGAATGTTTGTAAAAGATATTCATCCAATACTTCCGTACTCGGGTCCGACCACAGGTGACCAACGCGTGAGCGAACGTTTTAATTAATGAGTTCTATCACATTTTTTAATATGTAGTTCACGTTTTCTAATGTCAATTTTATCTTCTCCAGATATTTACTTTATATTCTCCAAACATTGATTTAGATTCAATATTTTTCTCAGATTAAAAACCGTGGCTGAAGAAGTATTTCTTGAATGTTTGTAAAATGTATTTATCTAATATTTCCGTACTCGGGTCCAACCGCAGGTGACCAATGCAACAGCAAAGCTAATTAATGAGTTCTATCACATTTTTTAATATGTAGTTTACGTTTTCCAATGTCAATTTTATCTTCTCCAGATATTTATTTTATATTCTCCAAACATTGATTTAGATTCAATATTTTTGTCACATTAAAAAGCGTGGCTTAAGAAGTATTTCTGGAATGTTTGTAAAAGATATTTATGTAATATTTCCGTACTCGGGTCCCACCGCAGGTGACCAACGCGTCAGCGAACGTGTTAATTAATGAGCTCTGTCATATTTTTTAATATGTAGTTTACGTTTTCCAATGTCAGATTTATCTTCTCCAGATATTTACTTTATATTCTCCAAACATTGATTTAGATTTAATATTTTTTTCACATTAAAAACCGTGGGTTAAGAAGTATTTCTTGAATGTTTGTAAAAGGTATTTATCTAATATTTCTGTACTCGGGTCCGACCGCAGGTGACCAATGCAACAGCAAAGTTAATTAATGAGTTCTATCACATTTTTTAATATGTAGTTTACGTTTTCCAATGTCAGATTTATCTTCTCCAGATATTTACTTTATATTCTCCAAACATTTATTTAGATTTAATATTTTTTTCACATTAAAAACCGTGGGTTAAGAAGTATTTCTTGAATGTTTGTAAAAGATATTTATTTAATATTTCCATACTCGGGTCCGACCGCAGGTGACCAACGCGTCAGCGAACGTGTTAATTAATGAGTTCTACCACATTTTTTAATATGTAGTTTACGTTTTCCAATGTCAATTTTATCTTCTCCAGATATTTACTTTACATTCTCCAAACATTGATTTAGATTCAATATTTTTGTCACATTAAAAAGCGTGGCTGAAGAAGTATTTCTTGAATGTTTGTAAAAAATATTTATCTAATATTTCCGTACTCGGGTCCGACCGCAGCTGACCGGCGCGTCAGCGAACGTGCTCTATAACATTTTTTACTTTTTATTAATGAGCTCTATAACATTTTTTAATATGTAATTTACGTTTTCTAATATCAGTTTTATCTTCTCCAGATATTTACTTTATATTCTCCAAACATTGATTTAGATTCAATATTTTTGTCACATTAAAAAGCGTGGCTTAAGAAGTATTTCTGGAATGTTTGTAAAAGATATTTATCTAATACTTCCGTACTTGGGTCCGACCGCAGGTGACCAACGCGTGAGCGAACGTGCTCGATAACATTTTTTACTTTTTATTAATGAGCTCTATAACATTTTTTAATATGTAATTTACGTTTTCTAACATTAGTTTTATCTTCTCCAGATATTTACTTTACATTCTCCAAACATTGATTTAGATTCAATATTTTTGTCACATTAAAAAGCGTGGCTTAAGAAGTATTTCTGGAATGTTTGTAAAAGACATTTATCTAATATTTCCGTACTCGGGTCCGACCGCAGTTGACCTACGCGTCAGCGAACGTGCTCTATAACATTTTTTACTTTTTATTAATGAGCTCTATAACATTTTTTAATATGTAATTTACGTTTTCTAATATCAGTTTTATCTTCTCCAGATATTTACTTTATATTCTCCAAACATTGATTTAGATTCAATATTTTTGTCACATTAAAAAGCGTGGCTTAAGAAGTATTTCTGGAATGTTTGTAAAAGATATTTATCTAATATTTCCGTACTCGGGTCCGACCGCAGGTGACCAACGCGTGAGCGAACGTGTTAATTAATGAGCTCTATCCGGGCCGCGGGTTGTCAAGCAGTTGTTTACATAGGCTTGATCCGAGTGCTACTTAGGTTCGCAAGGTGCGCCGTTCATGCTCGTTCCAGCGTGCTCCCTCTCTGCATCGCGCCATTCCGTATATCCTCCCTTCGATTTGCGGCATTGTCTGCCGCGGCGAGTGGATGACGCGCAAATTAAACAACGGCTTTGCGCGTCGGGTCGGGATCAAAACGCGAATGCCATTCCGGGCGAGGTCGAAGGGATGATCGATATCGAATTCCGTCCGGCGCGTTGGTTGGTCGATCCCGCTTGCGATGAAGTTGCACTTCAGGGGCGAATCTTCGCGAGAATAATGGACGTGATTGTCGCCGTTCCGATAGCGTCCATTTAGCTTTCGTCGCTTTTTCCTTTATACACTGATGCCGGCGCTGAAAGACTCTAGTGTAATATGAAACTGCGGGGCTAAAGTGTAATCTGAAATTGCGAAACTGAAATGTAGTGTGAAATTACGAAACTAGAGTGTAATGTGAAATTGCAAAATTCTAGGGTAATGTAAAATTGCGCACCTGCACTGTAATATGAAATTGCAAGGCTAATGTTTAATATAAAATTGCGGAAATAAAGTGCAATATGAAATTGCAAAACTAAAGTATAAAATGAAACGGCAAAACTATAGTGAAGTATGAAACCGCAAAACTAAAGTACAATAAGAAATTTTATGGCGACGATAACCATTGCTGTTTGTACTTTTGTTGTCATTATTAGTAATCACCATATTGAAGAAGTGACTACTATAGAACAAATACCTCAAGAAGGTACCCATTTGCTTCATTCATATGCTGTGAGCCACTGTTGGTACACGCTGGCGTAAACGTGTTAAGGTGGCATGTTAGGGTTAGGATCTGGGTCAGCGGGTGATGCCGAGCGCAAAGAGAAAGTGTGCAAAATATTGCGGATCTGTGATATTAACCCTTTGCACTCCTATGTCGAGTGTGACTCGACACCAGTTTTTATCTCAGGAGCTCCTTTATCGAGTCCCACTCGACATTTTTTCATGTCCAAATAAATGATGTCGCGCACACATTATCGACGCTCTTACCAATTATGATTATTATTATTATTAAGCGGGAGAAAATTTACCTAACTTAGATCAATAAGAGGAATTAAAGAACCGGATGTGATCACAGATTATAATAAAAATATGGGTGGTGTCGATGTGGCGAACCAATACGCGACATCCTATTGTTTTTTACGTCGAGCACTCAAGTGGTGGAAGAAATATTTATTTTGGGGATTAGAAAACTCCATAGAAAGTGCGTATATTTTATACAACAGAAAAACAAAAATCCAAGGAACGAAACCTATAGCCCACAAAAAATTTTGTGAAAAGATTTTGTCGATGCTTACTCGTGATTGTCGTGCTCCAAATATGAAATTGGGGAGGCCTGGAGTATATGATAAACACGACCGCTTAGATAGAAAGCTTCATTTCATGGTCGTATATCCCAAAGGAAAACACAAAAACTGTGCAGTTTGGTAAAATAGAAAAATACCTGGAGGAAGAAGAGAAACCACCTATTTTTGTGAAACGTGCAAAAGAAAACTAGGGTTGCGTCTTGGAAGTTGTTTCAAAATATATCATACGCTTAAAAATTTCAAAATACGACAATAGTGTAAATGAAACTGGTAATTAAGTGAATTTGTTTCTTCCTTTATTTATTTAAATTTCCTTATTTTTAGTTAAAGTACATTTCAAGTAAAACACTTAAAAGTGTTGAGACCTGCTGGCAACGAAATTGAAATAAAATTCGGAGTGCAAAGGGTTAATATATTATGTTGTATTAATATTAGGCTGGAGGCGATTAGATGTGTGCGAAATTTGTTTGTAAGTTCTCGGTAAGTAACTATAAAAAATGTAGATTGAACTGATTTTAGTATTCTTTGCTTTATCTTGGTATGTCAGTTAGGTTGTATCCCAAGTTAGTTGATGAGTCCGTAAAATTTGAAAGGTCATTTTGAGAGTTGTACGCTTTGCAGCGAAGTCCACTGAAAAATCAAATAAAGCGTCGAAGTTAAAGTTTGTTGCACGTCAATAGAAGAAGTTGTAATACAAATTTAGACAATTTGTTCTTCTTTCTTTTATTTCGATTTTTAATGACGTAAAACTTTTATCTTGTTATGTTGATGCAAACAAATGTTTGCTGGAGCCGAGCGGTTACATTTCAATCAAGTTTTCAATTTGATTCATTTAACATAACTTTCCCATAAACCCGCTGAGAAAGGCTAATGTGCAAGTATTAAGTTACAATTATGAAAAATATCCGGAAAATCGTTTGAATATTCATAATATAACACTGTACACATTTTCTTATCCTCTCAAAAAATAACATCTGTCAGATTATGGAACAAATGTCACATTTTAATTATTTATCCTCTGGAAACGCGCAATTCGTGATTCGATTAAACAATTAATTGTGGTTAAAAATACGCGGAGGTTTGTGCTTGATACAAGTGAGCGAAAACTAGTTTTTTCATCTATATGTATCTGTCAGATTATGGAACAAATGTCAGTAATGGGTTCTGCACACAGATGTAACGGAATTTTAAAAATATAGATGGTGTCGATGTGGCGAACCAATCATCTTACAGAGATAGTGGTGGAGGGAATATTTCTTTTGGGGATTAGAAATCTCCATGGTAAATGCGTATATTTTATACGCGCACGATTCGCGAAAAGATTTTGTCAATGATTCGTGATTGTTAAACAATATGAAATTTGGAACACATGATAAACACGATCGCTTAGATGGAAAGCCTCATTTAATCTTCCTACAAAAATACAGTTTACTCAAATAGAAAAACATCTGGAGGAAAAGAGCTTGAAATTTTTGTGAAACGTGTGAAAGAAAATCAGGGTTACATCTTGCAAGTTCTTTCAAAAGATATCATACCCTTGAAAATTTCAATATACGACAATACTGTAAATAAAATTGGTATTTAAGTGAATTTGTTAAAGTAAATTTCAAATAAAACACTTAAAAGCGTTGGGAGCTGCTGGTAACGAAATTGAAATAAAATTCGGACGATGTGTGATATTGCCGGAAATATATTTGTGTACGACATACGAAATTTAAAAATGACAAGCTTACAGAGGGAATAAAATTGAATATATATTCGTAAAATTTCATTAATAAAAATAATAGTTTCTGTAATTTCGCTCATGACATCGAGTGTTAAGAGAAAGGAACGAAGAGTAAGATACGTAATTCTCATCCGTTTTATCAACGGCTGCCGAACATTATATCCTTATCCCGTAGGAACGTAAAGATTGTCGTTAAGGGGATCGGGACTGTCGCTTAGAAAAATTTCGAGGGTTGCTAAGACGACGTTGATGACGTCGGGCAAGAGTGGCAATCGCGGGGGTGGGTAGAAGGGGCCGGCGTTAGTGGCGGTCTCGAGTTATTACGAGAACCAGGTACATCGTAAAACCGGAGGGAAAACGTCGATCGGCCGTGAGCGGCGACGGAAGGAAATGAATTACGCTTTCTTCTCTTTCCACTTCGCGCGGACATGGAAAATGCCGCGAGAACCGATGTGGCGACCATAGATCGTGTTGGGGTAAGACGACTGCTTGCGAAAATGACTCTGACTCATGATAACAATTTCGGACCCAATACGAACATCGTGAGTTTGTCGCATGATAAGAATTTTGGACAAGACATGAAAATCCGACCACTCATTAGATGGTGGATTTCATCTCAAACTTAGTGTACTTTACTTAAATGATTAAGAAACATGAAGCTTTTGTTTGGTTGAAAATTCGGACTATAGAACTTTGTTACTGTAACTTAACATGTTTCAGAACCACTGATGCTACCTTTTCAGGAGTCTACAAAATGCTTGAAATATTATTTAAATATCGCATTTACATTTTTCACATATTAAGTTAAAATTTGTTAAATATTTAAATTACGTGTTTTAAATACCTACTTTACGTCCTCCATATGTTTATTTTACATTTCTCGCACACACCTCCGCTAATTCCATCGAATGTTCTCGTAATATTATAAACTGTGGCTCATGAAATATTTTTGTAATACTGGCAAAAGATATTTACCCAATATTTTCGTGCTTTTCGGGTCCGGCACAGATGAGCGCCATGGCACCGTGTACTAATTTACGTGTTAATTTAGGAACTTTATCATATTTTTTTAAATATTTCATTTACGTTCTCTAAACATCTATATCGATTTATAACAGATCTATAAACATCGACACTTGCGTCGAACATTCTGCTAATACCAAAAACCGTGATTTAAAGTGTTCTTTCAATATTTGCAAAATATATTTAGTGAAAACTTTGATGTTACTACGGGCGCATCGAAAAATAAATCGCTGCGCGCCCAGGTGAAAGCAGCCGTCTCACCCGATTCATGGCCCGCGGCGGAATCAAACGTAAATTCGTTCAAATCAGCCAGCGCGCCGCTGGGTTTTTATTTGGCTGACCGCCTTCACTTTTCATCCACTTGCCGACGGCAGCAGCTTTGCCGAATTAAGCGTCGCTAGTCAATCAGCGTGCCGAGCTCGGAACTGAACTCGCAACAGCGGCTGGTTATTGAGTTCCCGAAACAGCCAGAGCAACGGGAAGGGATGAAAGTTTTGCGAACATCGCGAACATTGCGAACAATGCGCTACGGAGCGTTACGAGGAAATATTCGCCGTCGACGGTTGCGGGCCCGCGAGCTAATAAATGCCCACGACGCCGCGACGATCTCCGATCCTTTTTGTTGTATCTGTACTAAGCAAAAAATTCGCCGACAGAGTCGTTGTCGAAGTGAAAATTAACACTTCGACTGCCACGGTGGTCACCGGTGATCGGCGCAAAAGTTTTTACCGTAAATTAAAAAAAAATCGCCATGTAGCCAATTTGCAATCTATTGGAATGGTTGTTATGTGCACCGTTCAAACGAGAATCGCGTTCTCCATTTGTCGATTTAATTCTACGCAGTGTTTCATCCATCGACGCGTTGAAATATTTGCCGTTATGCGCGTTTTCTCACGACCATTTAGGGAGATGAGAATGATTTTGTTGTATGTAATGAGGTAACAAAAACGTATATTTTCTCTAAAATTATATAACAAACGGGTTTGGATACTAAGTGCAAAAGTTTGTCGTGATACAGTAATGTTCGCGTGTTGAGTGTTGCAATCTTGTAAGTATTGTGTAACGTTGTAACGGATTGTTTAGTGACGCGTTGTTGTTGGTGCGGGAGTTTGAATCAGTATTTCTTCTCATCGTTTTGGAAAAATCATGAAGGAAGGGCTCGTGCAAGTTTTTAGGAAAAAAAGGGATTTGCCAATCCGTTTTGTTGTATATATTCTGGTGATGTTGTTAACTTATGATCGGATGCAAGTTTGTCACCCATTGCGGAAAAAATTTCCCCTTTTTCATGATGACGTTGGTCGACATGTGGCTGCAGCATGTCTTGGTAAAAAAAAATCGCATGAACCCAATTGGTACTTGACTGAAGATATTGAAGGCTAAGCGCACTCTGCGTTACCTGCATAATAAAGATGTTTAACGTACTTGAAATGATCACGGAGGATTCGCCGTCGACGGTTGCAGGCCCGGAACTATAATGAATGCATTGAACGCTTTTTTGAGCAAAAAATTCTCGACAGAGTTGTTGTCAAAGGGTTTGTTTTGGGGATGGGACAGGACTCCAGGCGAAACGACTCGTTTTGAGAAGTAAAAGTGTGGTGTGTAACAATGGTGCTTCAATACTTTGGCTTCTAACAACTTTGCGTTACTTTCATTTTGCACGATTTAATCATACTCTGCAGTGTTTCATCCCATCGTTACGAGGAAATATTCGCCGTCGACGGTTGCGGGCCCGCGAGCTAATAAATGCCCACGACGCCGCGACGATCTCCGATCCTTTTTGTTGTATCTGTACTAGGCAAAAAATTCGCCGACAGAGTCGTTGTCAAAGTGAAAATTAACACTTTCATTGCCACGGTGGTCACCGGTGACCGGCGCAAAAGTTTTTACCGTAAATTAAAAAAAAATCGCCATGAAGCCAATTTGCAATCTTGTAAAAGCAATTGACATTGGGATGATGCTTCAATACTTTGGCTTCTAACAACTTTGCGTTACTTTCATTTTGCACGATTTAATCATACTCTGCAATATTTCATCCCATCGTTACGTGGAAATATTTGCCGTCGACGGTTGCGGGCCCGCGAGGTAATAAATGCCCACGACGCCGCGACGATCTCCGATCCGTTTTGTTGTATCTGTACTAAGCAAAAAATTCGCCGACAGAGTTGTCGAAGTGAAAATTAACGTTTTCACTGCCATGGCGGTCACCGGTGACCGGCGCAAAAGTTTTTGCCGCAAATTAAAAAAAAATCGCCATGAACCCAATTTGCAATCTTGTAAAAGCAATTGATATTGGAATGGTGCTTCGATACTTTGGCTTCTAACAACTCTACGTTACTTTCATTTTGCACGATTTAATCATACTCTGCAGTATTTCATCCCATCGCGATTCTAACATAGCAAAATACGCTTGGCAGTCAACGCGTCAACAATATTATTGGCCACTTTTGGTTGAACAGCTTTTTATCGTCTTTTTTTTTCTTCAAACAGTCAATGTATTCCGACACCCTTGGATTTCCTGCTCTGGAGTATTTTTCTTTAGCAAAGCGCTTCTGTCAGTCAAAAGTTCGCCGATTGAGTCGGCTATCAAAATACAATATATTGCAAAATTACTGATCTGTGATGCTTTGCATAAATTATTTCGTGGTAACCTTTCTTACGGGAAGTACTAGTACGTAAAGATGAAACGAGTAACAAAAGTCATTACCAAAGACGCCACATCATTTTGCGAAAATCGTGACGATAAACCGCCGTTTTGCTTTCCCGTTCATATTCGGACGTATGCACAAACAGCCCTTACGGAATGATAAATGTCATTGTCCGCGCATTTTGCACATTTTCATCGAAACCCTTTGCGCCCGTCCCCGGTGACCATCATAGCACTGGCCCTGTCAACTATATCGCGTAATTTATTTATTTTTCGCCGTTTCCGCCGTTTTCGCCGACTGCGTTTCTCCCGGCCGGCAGTCTACGCGTCCGGACAGGAAAAATCCCTCGGCAGCCGTTTGCTCGTCAAACAACGTTACAATGGAATGTTTGACGGCGACTGAGGACAGGTCGCACGGCGAAGTTTATCTTTTTGCATTTACCCGTCTCGCTGCTTTTTTTTTTTACGCGGAGCGGCGCGCACATCCGTTTTGTCCGGGCGATGTTGATATGACAGTACGTGTCCGTTTCGTTTCGCGCACGCCTACCGTTTCGATCGCATCGACCGATCTGTCGCCCGTCAATTCGCGCCTTGCAGATAAAGTTCGCGCGCCTGACGGCGATCGCACAATATTTCAATGGTCCGACGGGATTACCCGGCCGAAACGCCATCAACATTTCTCGCCCTCCTTTTTCCATGTCAGGACTCCTCGTTTCGCTGGGAACAAACGATATCATCCGGTGCTGCGATTTTCAATTTCATTTTCAGTTCTGTTAGTTTCGATTTAGCGGGCCCGCAGTCGCTATACATCGAATTTCGTTGGCGGTGATATTATAGCGTGACCCTTCACCTCTTTTTAAACGCTATCGATGTACGTCGTTACTCTTTAGGAACTAATGGAAATGAACGATGACGTTGAAACTCCGATGCTACGACCTTTATTTTTGGGTCACATGCGGGGGACTACGCGTTAAATTAGGGGTGTCTTATTCTTTATGCTACTGTGTATAAGTCCGTAAAAAAGAAACAAGAATGTTTGGTTCAGATTATATTGTAATTTGATCACATTGTCAGATAATCTGAACTTAATATCATTGTTGTTTACGCTTTGTGTACAAATGTATAAATAAAATAGTATTAAGTTCAGAGTATATTGTAATATAATCCGAACTTAATACTATTGGTTTTTACGCTATTGCGTATAAACATATAAAAAAATAATAGGGGTGTCTTTTCCTTTATGCTACTGCGTATAAGTGTGTAAAAAAGAAATAAGAATGTTAGGTTCAGATTATATTGTAATTTGATCACATTGTCAGATAATCTGAACTTAATATCATTGTTGTTTACGCTTTGTGTACAAATGTATAAATAAAATAGTATTAAGTTCAGAGTACATTGTAATATAATCCGAACTTAATACTATTGGTTTTTACGCTATTGCGTATAAACATATAAAAAAATAATAGGTGTGTCTTTTCCTTTATGCTACTGCGTATAAGTGTGTAAAAAAGAAATAAGAATGTTAGGTTCAGATTATATTGTAATTTGATCACATTTTCAGATAATCTGAACTTAATATCATTGTTGTTTACGCTTTGTGTACAAATGTATAAATAAAACAGTATTCAGTTCAGAGTATATTGTAATATAATCCGAACTTAATACTATTGGTTTTTACGCTATTACGTGTAAACATATAAAAAAATAATAGGGGTGTCTTTTCCTTTATGCTACTGCGTATAAGTGCGTAAAAAAGAAACAATAATGTTAGGTTCAGATTATATCGTAATTTGATCACATTGTCAGATAATCTGAACTTAATATCATTGTTGTTTACGCTTTATGTACAAATGTGTAAATAAAACAGTATTAAGTTCAGAGTATATTGTAATATAATCCGAACTTAATACTATTGGTTTTTACGATATTGCGTATAAACATATAAAAAAATAATAGGGGTGTCTTTTCCTTTATGCTACTGCGTATAAGTGTGTAAAAAAAGAAACGAGAATGTTAGGTTCAGGTTATATTGCAATTTGATTACATTGTCAGATAATCTGAACTTAATATCATTGTTGTTTACGCTTTGTGTACAAATGTATAAATAAAATAGAATTAAGTTCAGAGTACATTGTAATATAATCCGAACTTAATACTATTGGTTTTTACGCTATTGCGTATAAACATATAAAAAAATAATAGGGGTGTCTTTTCCTTTATGCTACTGCGTATAAGTGTGTAAAAAAGAAACAAGAATGTTAGGTTCAGATTATATTGTAATTTGATCACATTGTCAGATAATCTGAACTTAATATCATTGTTGTTTACGCTTTGTGTACAAATGTATAAATAAAATAGAATTAAGTTCAGAGTACATTGTAATATAATCCGAACTTAATACTATTGGTTTTTACGCTATTGCGTATAAACATATAAAAAAATAATAGGGGTGTCTTTTCCTTTATGCTACTGCGTATAAGTGTGTAAAAAAGAAATAAGAATGTTAGGTTCAGATTATATTGCAATTTGATCACATTGTCAGATAATCTGAACTTAATATCATTGTTGTTTACGCTTTATGTACAAATGTATAAATAAAACAGTATTAAGTTCAGAGTATATTGTAATATAATCCGAACTTAATACTATTGGTTTTTACGCTATTGCGTATAAACATATAAAAAAATAATAGGGGTGTCTTTTCCTTTATGCTACTGCGTATAAGTGTGTAAAAAAGAAATAAGAATATTAGGTTCAGATTATATTGTAATTTGATCACATTGTCAGATAATCTGAACTTAATATCATTGTTGTTTACGCTTTGCGTACAAATGTATAAATAAAATAGAATTAAGTTCGATAATTGTAATATAATCCGACTTAATACTATTGGTTTTTACGGATATTACGTATAAACATATAAAAAAAGAATAGGGGTGTCTTTTCCTTTATGCTACTGCGTATAAGTGTGTAAAAAAAGAAACGAGAATGTTAGGTTCAGATTATATTGCAATTTGATCACATTGTCAGATAATCTGAACTTAATATCATTGCTGTTTACGCTTTATGTACAAATGTATAAATAATGCAGTATTAAGTTCAGAGTATATTGTAATGTAATCCGAACTTAATACTATTGGTTTTTACGCTATTGCGTATAAACATATAAAAAAATAATAGGGGTGTCTTTTCCTTTATGCTACTGCGTATAAGTGTGTAAAAAATAAATAAGAATGTTAGGTTCAGGTTATATTGTAATTTGATCACATTTTCAGATAATCTGAACTTAATATCATTGTTGTTTACGCTTTGTGTACAAATGTATAAATAAAATAGAATTAAATTCAGAGTATATTGTAATATAATCCGAACTTAATACTGTCGAGTTTTCCGCTATTGTGTATGAATATATAAAAAAATAATAGCATTAATATCAGACTGCATAGGGAAATACAAAAGATGGTTTACAATACTCTGCATAAACGTGGCATTGATTTTATTTAAATAAGAAAGCAATGCTTCGGACTAGTTTTTGGGCGACAGAACGCTCTGTTCCCGATTGCGTCTTAAGTTATATATGGCCGAGTACAGAGTGCACTCCATTAAAAAATAATTGAAATACGATAATTGACTATGATGTCACGAATTGCCTTTTTTGCGCTTTTGTACGGCGGATTACGGTAATATCGTTACACGTACACGATACGCGGGCGTTCGACTAAATGCAATAGCAGTTCCATTAGCAAAGTGGCGAACATTCCCTTGATCAACCCCGCGACGCTACTTATAATGACCTATATAAATACCACTCATTCGCACTTGAATCGTTTACGAAAAAAATCTAATTGTAGCATCGGAGAACATTTTAAGAAATAATTTATAGTATTATAAAAAATTTAATATGTAAGGATTATAGGAGTTAGTTTATAAGGAACTTTCGATCATGACAATATTTCAGACAGGATATGCCCAGATTTCAAATGGATCGAATGAATGAGAGAGATTATGTTGAAAAATAAATCGTCAATTTTGCAAAATTTTCGTTTTTCTTTTGTAGGCTAAGTACTTATCGGACTGCCCTCGTATGTTACCCGCTTTGCTGTGCGTGACGACCCAAGAACCGCTAAGTTTGTGTCGGAGTTCCTGCAGGAAGAGTCGATTTGTGTTGTCGTAATCGTATAGTAAAAGTTGTGAGCAAATTTATGTCTGCTAATTATTGTCAGTCTATTTTGCTACTATATTATTCTTCTGCACGCGTATTAGCATTTTTTTAGTATTTGAAAATAAAAATACTATGGCCATCGCCTCCTTTCATCGTAATTCGACAAAATCTTTCGATAAGAATGTAGACCAATGATGTGAACACCCTACCACACGCTTCGCTTGAAACAGTCCACAATATACTAATTGCAATGAAAATTAATATAGACGTTGTACTGCAGAAATAAATTAAACAATGCCAGCCATAAGTGTGTGTGTGTGGTCGATGAATTTGTGTGGCAAATATCGTGCGGTCACCTAAAGGTAGATAAGTCAATTCTTGCGTCACAACGAACCGCGGCCAAAATCGGTCGAATACAAAATTAACGTTTCATGGCGAGTAAGTAATTATCGCGGGGTATTATGTAACGGCAATATATTGATTTTTGGCGGAAACAATGTGAATCGTACGGTCGTATGTTAGCAGAAGTGACGCAAACGTTGAAAGCTGCGATTACAGAAAAAGCAAAAAGCGGCGGAAAAACGTGTCGAGTCGCCGAATAGAAATAAAATTGGCACCGAGTCATCGCAATTTATTCTTTTACTCCCTTTTTCTGTTTATAAATGCACGGAACTGCGACGACTGCAGTATCCTCGGAGCGCGTATTTCTTGATGTACGTACAGCGTGGGTGGAAAGTTAATCCTTTGCGGTCGGGTCTTCATAATGTTTGCGACCATAGAACTTCAGACAGAACGAATGACGATATAACGTCGGCACTTTCATCTTTCCTTTCTCTCAGAATATTTTCAGCGCATTTAGAATATTCGTAACACTTTCACGCGTTTGCTCAATTTTATACGACGCGCGAGATAGGTCGCAAAGAAACTATGGTGTCTCATAAAAATATCAATTCCTAGTATCACGGCAAATAAAACGGCAAATTACGTATTTGGTAGACAAAACGTTTTGCGAGAAAAGAATGTATTTTACGTTTTTGCCTTATTTTTCAAAGTAGGCTCCATACCAACAATCGAACCCTTTGTGTAGAAAATAAATAAATAAGTTTATAATAATGTAGAAAATGTGTAATATAGTTAAATGTGTAAAAATGTAGAAAATAAATAAATAAATGAATAACTAAAGATAATAAATAAGAAATTAGGAAACAATGATAAATTAAAAAATAAATGAATTGTTGTATATTATATATACAACAGTATATATAAAAAATAAATGAATTGTATGTACAACTTTGCGATATCCGCACTTTCCTTTTTTTTTCAGAAATTCGAGGCATTTTATTGTAAAAAACTGGTTATATGACGTTTATGATTCATAAAAATATGTCCATCGCTGGCCACTAGACAAAACTTTCGAGAAAAAAGAATGTATTTTACCCTTATCTTTCAAAGTAGGCGTACCGAATCCCGCGTTGAAAAAACTGGTCATAGAAAATTTTGAATAACTAAAGATAATCCACGAATCGATAAATTAAAAAATAAATGAATTTTTTACTATATTCATAAGACCGGAAGTGAACTGGTCAGCCATCTTTCCTTTCTCTCGTTTGCCATTGATCGAAACAAGTGATAGTACGACGCGCGAGATAGGTTGCAAAGAAGCTAACGTCTCTAGGAGCAAATAAAACGGCAAATTACGTATTTGGTAGACAAAACGTTTTGCCATTTACGTTTTTCCTTATGTCTTGACCACTTTCCAACAATCGAACCCTTTGTCGTGAAAATAAATAAAATAAGTTTATAATGTCTCTGTAGAAAATGCCGTTTGTCTTTAAATGTGTAAAAACGTAGAAAATAAATAAATAAATGAATAACTAAAGATTAATAAATCGGTTTTAACAACTCATAATGCACTACGCAATGATATATTAAAAAATAAATGAAATGAGATATGGTCTTTCAGAATATTTTCACGCAAATACAGACGCCTTTGCTCAATTTTATATGACGCTTGGAACCGTGAATGTTCGGTATGGCCGCAAATTACGTGGAAGCACGTTTTGCGAGGGAATGTATGATTTTCTGCGCTTGTGTAGAAAATAAATAAATAATCGTAATGAACCCATTTTTCGTAAGTCAAATGCGATGCAGAAATCCTTTCCGTCTTTGCCTTGCACAGAACGAATGATATAACAAGCAAACAATACGCCGTTCAACATCTCTCGTTTGCTCAATTTTATACAACGCGCTCGCAAAGAAACTACGGCATCTTAAAAATTTCCTTGTTTCTGAATCATACCAAATGATTTTCAGGCGTTTTGAAAAAAAAAAAAATGGCTTTATTTTTCGGACGTCCTTACCAACAATCGATACCCTGCCAATTCTTGTTATATTTGACACGAGTCTTGATAAAGTAATAGAAAATAATTAAATAAATGCATCTAATAAAAAAAATTAGGAAACTCTCTAAAAAATAAATGAATTGTATGTTTGCGACAATAGAACTTCAGACTGAACGAATGACGATATAACGACGGCACTTTCATCTTTCCTTTCTGTCAGAATATTTTCAGCGCATTTAATATTCGTAACACTTTCACCGTTTGCTCAATTTTATACGACGCATTCGATCGCAAAGAAACTACGGCATCTCATAAAAATTTCAATTCCTAGTATCACAGCAAATAATACGGCAAATTACGTATTTGGTAGACAAAACGTTTTGCGAGAAAAAAAATGTATTTTATGGTTTTGCTTTATTTTTCGGACTAGGCTCCTTACCAACAATCGAACCCTTTGTGTAGAAAATAAATAAATAAGTTTATAATAATGTAGAAAATGTGTAATGTAGTTAAATGTGTAAAAATGTAGAAAATAAATAAATAAATGAATAACTAAAGATAATAAATAAGAAATTAGGAAACAATGATAAATTAAAAAATAAATGAATTGTTGTATATTATATATACAACAGTATATATTAAAAAATAAATGAATTGTATGTTTGCGACCATAGAACTTCAGACAGAACGAATGACGATATAACGCCGGCACTTTCATCTTTCCTTTCTTTCAGAATATTTTCAGCGCATTTAGAATATTCGTAACACTTTCACGCGTTTGCTCAATTTTATACGACGCGCGAGATAGGTCGCAAAGAAACTACGGCGTCTCATAAAAATATCAATTCCTAGTATCACGGCAAATAAAACGGCAAATTACGTATTTGGTAGACAAAACGTTTTGCGAGAAAAGAATGTATTTTACGTTTTTGCCTTATTTTTCAAAGTAGGCTCCATACCAACAATCGAACCCTTTGTGTAGAAAATAAATAAATAAGTTTATAATAATGTAGAAAATGTGTAATGTAGTTAAATGTGTAAAAATGTAGAAAATAAATAAATAAATGAATAACTAAAGATAATAAATAAGAAATTAGGAAACAATGATAAATTAAAAAATAAATGAATTGTTGTATATTATATATACAACAGTATATATTAAAAAATAAATGAATTGTATGTTTGCGACCATAGAACTTCAGACAGAACGAATGACGATATAACGCCGGCACTTTCATCTTTCCTTTCTTTCAGAATATTTTCAGCGCATTTAGAATATTCGTAACACTTTCTTGCGTTTGCTCAATTTTATACGACGCGCGAGATAGGTCGCAAAGAAACTACGGCATCTCATAAAAATTTCAATTCCTAGTATCACAGCAAATAATACGGCAAATTACGTATTTGGTAGACAAAACGTTTTGCGAGAAAAGAATGTATTTTAAGTTTTTGCCTTATTTTTCAAAGTAGGCTCCATACCAACAATCGAACCCTTTGTGTAGAAAATAAATAAATAAGTTTATAATAATGTAGAAAATGTGTAATGTAGTTAAATGTGTAAAAATGTAGAAAATAAATAAATAAATGAATAACTAAAGATAATAAATAAGAAATTAGGAAACAATGATAAATTAAAAAATAAATGAATTAAAATGCTTCCAGTTTTCGACATACTTCCTGGGCAAAATGTACTACGTAGGAAAAAAGGTATTTTGTGCTTTGGATTATTTTTCAAACTAAACTTCTAACACACCGTGTACGGCGTGATGGCTTTTATCTTTCATAAACGTCTACTCAATCGGATCTCCGGGCGCACAAAAACATTCAAAGATATTAGCAGGCATAAAAACGGGGATAAGTGCATCGCGGTCGTCATCACTCGTTTGCAAAAGTACTTGCGTGTACAGGACGTTTCATTGTTGGCAAGTCGTATTTAACTTAAAACGTGCAGCGGAGTGAAAAATGTCTAGAGTCTGGGAAAACGTCACACTTCATAATATCACGTCAACTCCCAGACTGCTTATCCCCGAACGAAGTTACGAACGTTCAAGCGACGTCCCGCTGGGGTAAATCCGTTTTC
Source organism: Cryptocheilus praepositus (assembly GCA_033815515.1). Taxonomy (NCBI): domain Eukaryota; kingdom Metazoa; phylum Arthropoda; class Insecta; order Hymenoptera; family Pompilidae; genus Cryptocheilus; species Cryptocheilus praepositus. The sequence goes on from JAWWQZ010000314.1 coordinate 1,393,923, forward strand.
GAGGTAGACTGAAAGAGGGAACTGTAAATGTTTAATCCTTTCAGATGCTTATGCTATTTGACGGCCGACCGAGAGATGCATTTTTTAGGATAGCGTTAAAAGAGCATCGAATTAGCTCTTCGGATTTTCTCTTTCAGTCATTTTTATTCATTTCATTTGTATATTTATATTATTATTATTACTTATACTTATATATTTGTTATATCTATATATGAGCCGTTTATTTTGAAAGTGGTCTAATTCCATTTATCTTCAAATCGAAGTAAATAACATTTACTGATAAATAACATGAATTTGTACAAGTAGCCATGGTAACCGGAAAATATTGAAAGACGGAGTTAGGCCACTTTCAAAATAAACGGCTCATATATTATTTTACGGAAATAAACGGCTCATATTTATTTATAAAAGAGGGAACTGTAAATGTTTAATCCTTTCAGATGCTTATGCTATTTGACGGCAGACCGAGAGATGCATTTTTTAGGATAGCATTAAAAGAGCATCGAATTAGCTCTTCGAATTTTCTGTTTTAGTCATTTTTATTTATTTCATTTGTATATTTATATTATTATTATTACTTATATTTATATATTTGTTATATCTATATATGAGCCGTTTATTTTGAAAGTGGCCTAATTCCATTTATCTTCAAATCGGGATAAATAACATTTACTGATAAATAACATGAATTTGTACATGTAGCCATGGTAACCGGAAAATATTGAAAAACGGAGTTAGGTCACTTTCAAAATAAACGGCTCATATATTATTTTACGGAAATAAACGGCTCATATTTATTTATAAAAGAGGGAACGGTAAATGTTTAATCCTTTCAGATGCTTATGCTATTTGACGGCCGACCGAGAGATGCGTTTTTTAGGATAGCATTAAAAGAGCATCGAATTAGCTCTTCGAATTTTCTGTTTTAGTCATTTTTATTCATTTCATTTGTATATTATTACTATTACTTATATTTATATATTTGTTATATCTATATATGAGCCGTTTATTTTGAAAGTGGCCTAATTCCATTTATCTTCAAATCGGGATAAATAACATTTATTGATAAATAACATGAATTTGTACATGTAGCCATGGTAACCGGAAAATATTAGAAAACGGAGTTAGGCCACTTTCAAAATAAACGACTCATATATTATTTTATCTGTTTCAGTAATCTTCTGATTGCAGGCCTATTTTTCATATTCAATTGTCATGTGGCATTTAATGTTGATAAACTATTGAATGGGCATTATAACTGTTACAATTGTAGTGGTAGTGAGAGGAAGCGATTACGTCGTATCTAAATTACTACGGGATACATTTGCGTGACGTTTTAAATGGAAAGTCACGATGACAAGAGCAGTGTAGCTAGGATTGCGAGTGCGAATGTGGACGATTAAATGATCAATAAAACACACCGTGCGCCACTACGAGTAAGTCAACGTAAATTGTGGTACCGTAACTATACCGCTGCGTATGGTAATCCAATCTGCAGTAACATAATTCTCATCCTTTTTATTGCGTCAATACCAGACAATTTATTTGAGTCTGGACGTTTTAGATTGTTTTCAAACTCGTTACGTGTCATGTGGGTTTCATTGATACATGACTTGAAGTAAAGTTGCACGAACATAGTTAGCATATAAATATAAATGTGTACCTTCCTTTTAGTTGAGATAATTCATTGTTAACAAACTTTTTTGTACACTAAACATTGTTTGAGAATTTCGTGGTTCCGTCATTATGACTATATTTTGAAGAAAGATTTTTTAGAATTCAGTCTATTATAATCTAAACCATTTTTTTTTATAATTCAGTCTATCATATTCTAAACAGGTTTTGTTGAAATTCATTCTACAGTATTGTAAAATAACTTTTTTCGAAATACAGATTTCTGATGATAAAACCACAAAATTCCGAACCAATGGCGGTCAATAATAAATTTCACAACCAAAAAGAAGGGCATTCGTTCGTATGAATAAAAACAGAACGTTACAAGCGTATGAACGTGATATGATCCACGATAATGGAAAGATATAAACCGCCACATTCGGTGTACAATGCAATAAGTTGTGTTCATAAAAATCAATGTCGCAAATATGGGTTACGCAGAAACCTATTGAGTTGGCACTTCGAGTATTCAGAATGACAAAGGGAACGTAGTTAGTTGCTTTGCACGAGTGTTGCAGACTGCGTTACTAATCACGAAGCACCTTCCAAGCAAACTACAGTAAATTAGGTTGGATTTCTGGAATCGATGTTCGCCGTGGAAATATCGAGGTATATGTTACAACTGTGCGTGTAGCGTATGTAGGCGTAATGTGTATGGATGTTCGGTGATATATGTGACATCATTAACATGACACGTTAGCAGGAACTTTGCTACTGGCATAAGGATACGCAGTATATATGTAATATTTGTATAAGGACACATGTCGAATCGCATAAAATACATGTTGAAATTTTGGATGTGAATTTCACATAATTGAATCTCATGAGGGATGTTATACCAGGTTGTTCAATAAGTTTTGTTTTGTTTTGTTGAGGGCGTTGCTACTGGTCCAAATTTGTTTTTGTTTTGTTGGTTCACTCTTCTTATCAACGTATGTGAAGGTTCATTTCAATCAGTCAATTCATTCTTTGTTTACAAGCCATTCAGTGTCGCCGTGTCACAGTATTTTCGACAATGGAAAAAATTGAATATCGTGCAGTGATAAAATTCTTATTTTTGGAAGGTGTAGCACCAAAAGAAATTCACGAACGAATGTTAAGAGTGTATAATGAACGTTCACCTTTAATTAGAACAGTAGAAAGATGAGTTGCTGAATTTAAACGTGATCGTACAAGCCTTGAAGACGATCCACGCGAAGAACGTTCAAAAACCGCATCAACACCAGAAATCGTAGCCAAAGTACAGGATATGGTTTTGGAAGATCGTCGATTGACTGAGAGGGATTTAGTAGAGGCTCTACACATCTCATTAGGCAGTGTGAGTCATATTTTAAATGAAATTTTGAGTTTTAAAAAGCTGTGTGCACAATGGGTGCCGCATTCGATAACAATTGAACAAAAACACATTCGAATGCGACTTTCTCAACAACATTTGGAGCGTTTTAAAAAGGATAAAGTGGATTTTGTGCGTCGATTCATCACTATGAATGAGACTTGGGTCTATCACCATGATCCTGAATCAAAACAAGAGGCTAAAGAGTGGTGTGAACCTGGTTGTTCGGCTTCGAAACGAGTTCGTGTCCAGAAATCGGCCAAGAAGGTTCTGGCATCAGTTTTTTGGGATGCGAAAGGAATTTTATTTGTGGATTACTTGCAAACTGGTAAAACAATTAATTCTGAATATTATTGCAACCTTTTGGACCAGTTGAAGGAAAAAATTCGTGAAAAAAGACCCGGTTTGCAGAAGAAAAAAATCCTTTTTCATCAGGACAACGCACCGTGTCACAAGAGCATTTTGACAATGGCTAAAATCCATGAATTAAAGTTCGAATTGTTGGAGCATCCGCCGTATTCACCAGATTTGGCTCCCAGCGACTTCCATTTGTTTTCAGAACTCAAAAAATTTATGCGTGGCAAGCGTTTTTCGTCAAATGAAGAGGTCATAACGGCTGTTGAAGCGTATTTTGCAGACCTTCCGGAATCTCACTTCAGGGATGGGATCCATAGATTGGAGGATCGTTGGAGTAAGTGCATTAATATTCAGGGAGATTGTACTGAATAATAAAGTGTATTTTGAACCATAACATTGTGTTTTTCTTATCGAAAGACAAAACTTATTGAGCAACCTGGTACATAGCACAGTATAGACGTCCGATCCTATGTATGTATCATTGTTGATCAAATTCAGTTATATAAAATTCATATCCACAGTCTCAGCATGTATTTTATGAGGCGTGAATTTTTTATAACAGAATCTGACGAACGACGATATTCATAGTATAGGGTGCATATATGACACTACGTAGGTACCATACTTTACGAAATTCAATTACATAAAATTCATATCCACAATCTTCACGTGTGATGCCGTATAATATAAGTTCACACAAAACTCACACGATTCTACTTTACTCGTGAGTTATACCAACGTTGTGTCAGGTGAATAAATCATGACACCAGCGTGTCGCGCGATATTGTATAAAACTACCGATAAAAATCGTACGCACGCGTACAAATTGTACATATTTCCGTAGCTTTATCACGCACGCCGAGCATCACCGTAAATATGGCCCGCCGTTAACAGAGAAAATCGCGCCACGTGCACGGATAGTAATCAAACTGGAATCGCTACTTCGAGCAAAAAGCCCGGACGAAGAAAGCCAACGACAGTACTTCGACAGGAAACGTCTCGAACAATAAAACCGACCGTGAAGTGTTCTATACGTTAGCACGATCGTGGTGCACGTGTATGTGTACGCGATCACTACACTGCAGGAATCGTGAGTATCTGAATTTGAAGAAGTAGTTTTTATATTTCCACTGTTGGTTCCACGCTTCAGTTCCTTGCACCCCTCGTCACCTTGTTCAATCTTCTCAATCAGTTTACTACATTAGACACAGCTAGTCTCTTGGATAGCTTGTCAAAGAAAACTTTCGCCAAAGATCACTCAATTTCCTCTTAATTCCACTTTTACACTCTTCAATTGTTACTCAATTTTTACAACGTATCTTTTGTTTGTTGGCGGGTTTCTGTTGAAATCGACGGTGGGAATCGATAGATGCACATATGGATAATATGTTGGTTCTCGAGATATGACGAAAAATAAATTAAAATATTAAGAAAAATCGGCCTAAAATGGTCGAAAATGGCGAAAAAAGTTAAATTTTTTTTTCTTTCGGACCGATACCCTTCGATAGATGGTATTTTGCCCTGAAGATAGACCATTTGCCGTGCGCTGAACTCTTCATAGTTCCCGAGATATGACGATTTTAAGGAAGTGCAAACATTTTTTTTCAAAATTGCTAATCGCGAATAATCCCACGTGAAAGTGCGTGCAAGGAGCTTCAAAAAAACCTATATTAGTTATAGGTTTCGTTCACTAGTTTAGACGGGACAGGGCCTTGAAGAAATCGCGAAAATCTTAAGGTTTCTAATCTACCCCTTGCCATTTTTGCGAAAAAATGATGGGTCACCGATTTGATTGCGCTTTTACCATATCAAAGGGGGTCCAAAATGACTGAGAAAAATGCAAGACGCACCCCGAAATTCGCAGTAGTTCCGGAGATATTGGCAAAAATGTGTGGAAAAATCGTGAAAAACGGGCCTGAAAATGGGGTCAAAAATTAAGTCTCTACCGATCGATTTGTAATTGTGCCAGATGAAAGGGGGTACAAAGAGACTTGGAAAAATCGCAACCGCACTGAAAAATTCGAAATAGTTTCCGAGATATGACAAAAAGTAGGACGAAAAATCGGGAAAATCATAAGAAAAATACGGGTTTTTTTAATATTTACCAACCAATAGTAAATCATTTGACTTGCTCGCCTATATGAAATTAAAGAGGATGGGCAGGGACTCGAAAAAATTCCAACAGCGCCCAAAAATTCGGAATAGTTCACGAGTTATAAGCAAAAATAGAGAAAAAAAATAAGAAAAATAGCTGAAAATACGGGAAAATAGGCGAAAAATGTCAAATTTTATTTTTGTTTCGGACCGATACCTTTTGATAGAGGTTATTTTGCCCTGAAGATAGACCACTTTCCGCGCGCTGAACTCTTCATAGTTTCCGAGATATGACGATTTTAAGGAAGTGCAAACATTTTTTTTCAAAATTGCTAATCGCGATTAATCCCACGTGAAAGTGCGTGCAAAGAGCTTTAAGAAAACCCGTATTACTTATAGGTTTCGATTATTAGTTTAGACGGAACGGGGTCTTGAAGAAATCGCGAAAATCTTAACGTATTTTTGCCAAAAAATAATAGATCACCGATTTGATTGCCCTTTTAACATATCAAAGGGGGTCCAAAATGACTCAGAAAAATGCAAGACGCACCCCGAAATTCACAGTAGTTCTGGAGATATTGGCAAAAATGTGTGGAAAATTCGTGAAAAACGGGCCTAAAAATGGGGTCAAAAATTAAAACCCTATCGATCGACTTGCAATTGTACCAGATGAAAGGAGGTACAAACGGACTTGGAAAAATTGTAGCCGTGCTAAAAAATTCGAAATAGTTTCCGAGATATGGCTAAAAATAGATGAATAAATCCGGAAAATGCGAGGAGAAAACGCGTTTTTTCTATTCCCAGTTGAAAATTAATCCTTCGTCTTGCCCTCCAATAGAACATGAAAAAGGGTTCAAAGAGAATGTATTTATGCACTTCAATGTATTATACAAGAGTTTCTCTCATTAAATACGACATGAAGATTCTACCTAGTACTAAAATATATTTCTTTCCGATTTAAAAAACAGCTATATTCTGTGAATGTTTCCATTATTAATGTTACGTTTCATAATGTCATTTGGCTTCTTTACTTTTCAATTTGTTTTCCCAACATAGTATTGGGTTGGAGGGAAAGTTCTGTCGTATTTTAAAGAAAATATTTGAATTAATTTATAAAAATGTGTGTTTAATATTAGTCATAATAATTTAATGTGTTGTATGATGAATGCCAAACTCTTCTGCAACTTCTCGACTTGTTAAATGTGGATTATTTTCCAACATGGATCGTAAAACATCATTATCGATCTTGGATGGTCGTCCAGATCGATCATTTTCTTGGAGGCTCAGATCCCCGGAACGAAATTTGCTAAACCATCTTTGACATGCACGAACATTTACAATACCTTTTCCAAATACCGCACATAAATTTTTACATGCAACCAATGCGTTGCTTCCTTTTTGGAATTCATACAAAATGCAGTGTCGTAAATGCAATTTATCTACTGACATGTTTTTCACTTTAAATATCACAAGTAAATGATGAACGGTAAAAAAGGACTCCTTTTATATTATACAGCAGCTATAAAAAACAAAAACAAATCCGAATGACTCACTAGCCAGATGTTCTTTTTTTGCAAGAAAAATTACCTGCCTATTAAAAATACGATAGAACTTTTCCTCCAACCCAATAATATTTTACTATCCTTTCCATATATTTTTAATCTGCCACGGCTCCTGATATTCGTGTTCTTTACTTTTTGTTTTTTTTTCCTCTTACCAAAAGTGCTGACAATTCAGTTGTCTGCATTTATTATTTTTTTTGTTAGATGGCATTCTTTACTCTAGCGTTAACGTTTGAAAGAGGGCAATTTCTTCACATCACGAAAGTTGATACACTGCATCCGAGAATCCTGGCGTTTGCATTGAGCTACGTTATATTCAAGTAGCCGGTCTCGCACGGAAGATGCACGGCTCTGTAGTGTACACACTGAAACGGCGTATTTGCACTGACTACCGTTTATTTTTTTTTTTACTCCGGCGCACGACCGCCGGGAAATGAAATGATGCCGTTGGGAGAAATTTAGGGGACGAACGGGGGTGTTAGCGAGAGAGCGAAAAGGGAAAAAGTGAAGCGAATGAGAGTGGAATTGAGTGCATGCTGTGTGCGGAATCTTCTTTCTCACGTTACTGCTTTTCACCCGTTTGATTTTGTTCGCTTCTGTTGATTATACTTTCTTGTACTTTCCCCGCTAAGCGCCTTTTTAATCTCGGTTTGCGTTTCATTCCCGATCTTTATGGCTTACCGGGTGCCAGAGGATATTTTGATCTCATGGCGTAATCGATTTTTTATCACTCGAGCGATTCAAACAATTGAACGCGTAGCTTAGGCACTTTGGCATTTCTCATTTAAGTGCCATCATTAAAAATATGAAATAAAAAATGAGTGTATGCGAGTACGTGTATTAACCCTATGCGATCCTACGTCGAGTATTGTGGGACATGGCATTCTCATCTAGCAGGCCCTATGTCGACGATGATTCGGCATTTAATTTCTCTACTGTTTTCTCAACTATTTGAAAGTATTTGAAAATACACGCTTTTTTTACTATAGAAAGGTAGATGACCTGGCATAACGTTTTGCTATATCCAATTCTTGGTTATCGGGCAGCGATGCTGGCTATTTCAAGAATATTTCTCTCTGTATTATGTACATACTTTGATTGTACAGTATTTGTCATTTGAAGCGTAGCGAACTATGAGAGCTAATATAGTGCGGTGCACAAAGGGTTAATGCTGGAACAAAATATTTTTTCGACTACAAAATATTAGGGGTAACATAGCTTATGTGATTATATTGCATGATTTAGCTCGGGAAGTTCCAGAACTTAATCCATATTATCCATGCTTGCGCTGTACTTACAAGCTCGTACTTTAAGCGCGTTGTCTAAAAGCCCTTAATTACTTCAAACTCAGAGTATCACCGTTACACACTCTGCGTAATAAAGACAATTTAATGCCTCGGAATTGCACACAACGCTTATGCGGAAAATCAGAAATGCTGCAAAATCGTAAACGATGCAAAATAATGACGGGTTGTATTGTAAAATTTTATTGGCCCAATCGGCCGATGAACATGTACAAAATTATGGAAGTTAGTGAGAATAAAAATCCTGACGTTTCGAAACCTGGTTTGCGCCTTTATCACAGAAGTTGAAGTATTAATAAATTATACCATTTTATACATATTAATTATAGAATTTATGCGGAATTGAAATAGTAACGTTTCCGCAATTGATTCGCGCCCTTATTAAATTGAATTAACAATAAATCGCACAATTTTATACATATCAATTGGCCAAATATACCAATAAAATTTTGCCATACAACTCATCGACAAAGCTATTGTGGGACCGAATATTTGAAGATTCACGAAAGAATAATGCGCCGTATCGAATGCGTATAAGTAAGAGTGTGATGTATGTGTGATATGTAGCGTGAGCGACGACGCATATAACAAAAGAAGATTGAAGATGCTGTTGTTTCATACGGGCAGTCGTAGCCGGACAAGCAAAGACGAAGGACGCACTTTTGGCAGTCGCGCTTGTAAGAAGTTCAGCGTTGTGTTTCGAAGAGCGCTGTGTTGTGTGTGGAATTGTATTTTGACTTTTTTTTAATTATATCTTATCCAAGTTTGATTAGAATTATTTAATTAATACCTGGAACCTACACTATCGGAATAAAGTAACTTGAATATACTCTTATGCGTATTCTCTTTCTTATTGACGTACGTGTCTCTCAACGTGCATGAGCTGAATGCACTGCGCCACTCGCTGCAAACAGACTTCAAAAACGACGCGATCTTTGAGCTTAATCCGCAACACGCGATGTTCATTCATCTTCGCACGAAGAAATATTATACACATACACGCAAGCGAGTCCCGTAACTTAATGCACATTAGCGCTTAAATCCCGGCCCAAACTGGAAGCCTTCATCGCTCGAAGTCTCAAGCGCCTTCCTGCGTGCATATTTCAAACGCATTCACCACTTTCGAATTCTGAAGTGCAATCTCAATTTGTCGGCAAAGCGATGAATGTCCGCAACTATTCCCGGACGAGTTTACGGTATGCCCCGTATTTTACAATATATTCTTGTATTCTGTATATATTACATTTTTTAATGGATCATGTTCTATTGTACGTTTTTGCTTTTTCGAAATTAACACTAGATTGCCCGAGATTTCTTGTATACCTATATTGCCCAAAAACAGTCAAAATGACTGCATTGTGAAAAAATAACAAATATGTAAAGAAATTTGTTTAAAATTAATTTTTAATATTTTTTATGTTATTTACAGTTATATAACAGGTCATTAGTAAATATTAACTGTACATATTGACTGTTTTCAATGAACTTAACCCATATTTCCGAAAGCAAGGCAAATTTATTTGGATTGTAGGCGCCTACTGCATTCGGTTCTTTTGTCAAAATGAATAAATCGTAGGATTTGCTTGAACTTTTCTCTGGCCATAGTTTTTCTAAAAGATTCGGGACCCCACTTCGCTGACCATAAATAACTCAATTTAAAATTTGTTGCCTCGTAAGCTCCACGAGCATATAGAATCCCAATAAATGCACGTATTTCCGGTAATGATATTGTCCAACCGTTCCGCAAAATTCGGCGACATTCTTCTGTGCACTTTCTTATATGTTTGATAATATAGTTATCTATTATCAACGATAATGCACTGATAATATTATCTGCCACAATGTTCCTTTTTGCGTAGCCTGTTGGCCCTTTCACACTCTTGAAAATACAAGCAGATGGTATCCTTCCAGGAATACCACCTTCGTCAATTTTTGTCCACACAGTACCATCAGCAGCTGTTTCGACCTCCTGAAACGTATTTTCAGTTTCTTCATCAGAATCTGAACTAGTTAGCACCCTACATCTTTTCCTGGGCATATTGATGACACTTTCATTTTCATCATTGGTGATCGACTCTTCATCACTATCTTCAGCGTCAGATGTTTCACTTTGAATATAATCCGCTTCATCTTCAGATGATAGTTCAGAATTTGTTGCATTTGATTCTTTATCGGAGCACTCTTCACTTATGTTCGTTAGCTTTTCCAAGAACTCATTTCTGTTCGACATTTTTTTCATAAAGTTAGGGCGCAAAAGAAATAAAATAAACAACTTGTTAGAACAACACTTTATAAAGATTCGAATAACTAGTACTACTTTAGCTTATTGAGCAACTGACACTTATCAAGTATACGCCCAAATCGACAATTTATCATGCATCATATTTCAATACAAAGCCGGACAGGTCATATAAGAAATTTACTCAATTCAATAAATAAAAATCTTTTGATTATTTAAAATTTACCAAGCAGTCAAAATGACTGCTTCTGGGCAATATAGGTATAACACATATATATATACGGAAATAAAGGAGGGCGGAAGTAACTACAATTATTCATAAACCCATTTATATGTTATAGAAAAAGTCACCAAATTCTAAGAAATTGTGTCATCAATTTCATAATTGTTTTTCTAATTGAAATTAAAAAACAGTCAAAATGACTGCCTTGGGCAATCTAGTGTTAAACAGACAATACTGGCAACTGTTGCTATAATAACTTCAGATCAGTTTTTCAGAGATTGTGTTTTCTCTTCATTAATATACCCGCACGTTCAATGTCTCGTGATAACAAAACGCTGGATGGAACGTTTATATAAGTTCCACTCGGCTATCCCACACCGATATGATCGAAATTGCACACCTCACAGATACCGTCATCGAAGACCACATTTCCTCCTTCAACGTCACGACTTTTTCTCCTTCCGTCGACCTCGCGGTTTCATTAAGTTCGATCGCGGATCCGCTCGCACTGCTTCCGAGTAAAACTAAGAATAAGAAAGCCATATTATTGGCTTCCGGATTGTTGCCGCATCTTCTCCCAACATTTTGCCGACGTTTCGCAGCCGTTACAGCCTGCATCATCTGGATAGGGGGTGCTTCGGTACTGAGTATCGGAGTACAGAGTATCAACCGCGAAATGTCGGCAAGATGCTGAGAGAAAATGCGGCAACCGTCCGAAAGCCAATAATACGAAGAACCGTGACGGCGAAAAACTCAAATTTAAAATATGAAAGCCGTAATCTAACAAAATTGTGCAGCATCAGGAAAACGGCCGTACATGCGTCGAATAAACCGGCCGTTGGGCCATCAGGCGCTACCGGATTAAGATAAGGCGGTAGAGGTCCGTATAAAAGGCGGACCGATTTGCGACGCGCGTTCAGTTATACATCAGTTATCAGAACAGTTTTTAAGTTGTCGTTCAGTTTAAGTTGAGTTGTCAGTCAGATATAGTTCGAAGTTTAGATCAGTCAAGTTCAGAGTGTAGTTCAGTCCAGTATAGATACGTTTTCTTGCCGTTTACCGAATCGTAGTCGAATTGCCATAGTTTTACTTTCATTTTGTACTTATATGTATATATTAGTGCTTTCATTTATCTTTAATCAATTTATTCAACTTAACCGTTTGACTGCTAAGCAATTCTTGCAAGAACGCACGAAAACTGCGGGACATATTTTGACTTGATGTTGTCAAATAAAACACTCTCATTTAGACAAATATCAATCAATTTAAATCATTCTTTTCGTCTTATAAAGAAACGATATTAATTGTGGTTGTGAATAAGGAAAAATAAACATTCAATTGTTTTCTTCTTTGAAAATTAAAATTTATAAAAAGATAACTTAAAGTTTATTGATCTTCTCTTATAATCAGCACGTAAAGGATCATTTTGATTAGGGGAAGATCACTGACTCTTACATGAGAAATTTATGTATAACAACTATGTTTTGCCGCACAAATAGCATGAAAGCCTTTTTTACAACAAGCGCAAATAAGGCGGGATCGCCTGATCCCGCTCCTTCTGTTGCTACACACCGCACATTGTCCTAAGTTACGTCCCGATAATTTTTCAAGCGCAAATTTTTTGGCTGATGAAGATGGTTGTGTTGACACGCTATTTTTATGATTCATCCAGTCCTTTTCGATATCGTCAATAATTTTCGATGTGAATTTACTATGTTCACTCCCACGGACCAACAAATACACACTGAAACTCGCAGCGCAAAAGCGCTGCGTCGCGGTTTTCGAGACAAATGAACGCAGCGCTTTTGCGCCGCGTAGCAGTCAAACGGTTAATATAATTCCGCATCCCGCTTTAATGACACCTAACATCTTATATCCGTACAATTGTTTGTCGGATCGTTCATTGAGCCTGCCATCAGTCATTGCAAACAATCTTGCAAGACATTTTAGCTTCAGTTTCGTCGTTTCCAGCAAAGTTCAACGGAAGATATCGATGACAAGAATTTAATGTGCATCTGACCGTATCGTTGGACTAAATCGGTTGTTGGTGCCTCAAGTTTCGAGCAGCTTTCAACTTTTGCAATGTGAACCTCGGCTAACAGGCGAGCGACAGGGTCGTTGCTTTGTTGGTTGTTGATTGAAGTGTGCGCCGCGAATGATACAGCGAAAAGTTTCGCAACTGTTTACCCTTTTATATCTTCCAGCGCCCGTGAGAAAGGATGAGCAACACGATCGGACGAAATTCTACTGCATTTGTGTACCTCTTGTCTAAGCAAACTTGGACTCCGGACGCGCGATTTTTCAACAAAATCTCTCAATTTCCTCTTACCTCCCCTTTTACATGCTATTATATGTAGCGGGACTACTTGTATTTTTTTATGTTAGGAGAGCAATAATTGATTAGCAGCTTGCTATCAAAATTGTGAATGAGAATTTAGATGCACACATGGACAATATATGCAACGGTGTATAAGGTGCGGTGGTCATGTATGCGTGGGAGTTTTTTAACACTTGGCATGCGGGCAACGTATTTTTACGTTTTATGTAGTCTGTCACTGGAGCGCGGGTCACGTAAAAATACGTATTTAGTTGATTTGGTGTTGTTAGTGGATATCCACCACAAATCTACTAAATACGTATAATTACATGAATGTGTGACATTATATGCGTGTTATTTGCGTTGCTAGGCAACACTTTGCATTTTTTTTCCATAAGTTATGATTGTTGAGTTACTCGATCTTTTGCTGAGTTATTTCGTCTTCAATCGAATTCTTAGCTCCAGAACGTGTTTTATCAATTTGAAGCTTGATTTTTTATTATTGATTACAAAATTGATCAAATGAGCCGTTGTGACAAAGATAGTGATGAAGAAATATGCGCTGACAAATTGTCGGACTTTTCGTATGATAGTGTGGAAAACTTATCGCTTATTTTTATGATTTCGTGAAAATATCGTTTGTTTTTTGTTAAATAATCATACAGTATATATTTAAGTGTGAAATAAAAAAAGTTTCGTTCATAAAAACGAAGTAGTTTTCGATTTACAGCGATTTGTCTGAATAACCAAACTTCCGCGCGATTCAAGAAGAAACGCCCGCTGCACGCGAAATTCGGCGGCGAAGTATGCCCGCATGCCAAGTGTTAAGATTCATCGGGCATTTAAAATTGTATGACTAGTACGCCATATACAGTGGAAAGACCAAAAAGCATCTTAAGAAAAGTGACATGCTGGGAACGCAAATGTTGGCGTAAGTTCTCGTGTACTAGTTACGGGCAAAGATATGATAAGATTTTACGACCAATTACAAGTTTCTCAAGGTTTTAAAACGAAATAACTTGAAATAAGTTCTGCTGCTAAACTAAAAATTTAAAGCCAAATGAACGTGAACTTACACTGTTCTGTTACTTCTGTCCTGTCGCTAAATTTGAAGATACATCTTGGATTTGATCCGCACCTGTGTGCTTTACACGCCGTACACGTCGTGCACATCAAGACACGATCGTCGGCCTATCACTGACATAAAAGTCTGAGATGTTTCGATTTGTTCACCCAACGCATACAGTCATTTGCTCACGCTTCTTTATCTGCCGGAAGCCGAAGGCATGGGAATAGACGTGTGGAAGGGGTATACGTTCTAAAACGGCCAGGATCCACGTTCGTTTAGACAAGCTGCATTCGCAGAACTTGTCAGCTTGCGCACTCGATGCGCCGGAGTATTGAAATTGCGCGAAACTTTCTTCTGCCGTTGTTATTTGTGGTTCTTTGTCGCCGTCAAGACGCCAAGTGACAAGGTCTAATGACATTTCGATCGGAAGTACGTTGGGCGAGTTGGGAGTGCGGACGACAGGACTTAATGAAGGTTCGAAGAATGTTGTGTGTTTGATTGTGCGGAGTTCGAGAATGCACATGGTGCGGTTTAAATTAATTGCAATGCAAAGTTCGAGGGACGAAAACAAGCGCGAGGAGGTGCGAGCTGTGTGAATTTCATACGTAACGATAATTGACGAACGTATTCAGTAATGTTATGGGTGGATATAAAGCGTGGGGATACCTTAAATGATTTGCTGGCGGTAACTTTCATTCTGCGCTTTGCATTTTTCTAACTCAATAAAAGTCAGGTGCTATTACACGTGTGTACCAGGTTGTTCAATAAGTTTTGTTTTGTTTTGTTGAGGGCGTTGCTACTAGTCCAAATTTGTTTTTGTTTTGTTGGTTCACTCTTCTTATCAACGTATGTGAAGGTTCATTTCAATCAGTCAATTCATTCTTTGTTTACAAGCCATTTAGTGGCGCCGTGTCACAGTATTTTCGACAATGGAAAAAATTGAATATCGTGCAGTGATAAAATTCTTATTTTTGGAAGGTGTAGCACCAAAAGAAATTCACAAACGAATGTTAAGAGTGTATAATGAACGTTCACCTTCAATTAGAACAGTAGAAAGATGGGTTGCTGAATTTAAACGTGGTCGTACAAGCCTTGAAGACGATCCACGTGAAGGACGTCCAAAAAGCGCATCAACACCAGAAATCGTAGCCAAAGTACAGGATATGGTTTTGGAAGATCGTCGATTGACTGAGAGGGATTTAGTAGAGGCTTTACACATCTCATTAGGCAGTGTGAGTCATATTTTAAATGAAATTTTGAGTTTTAAAAAGCTGTGTGCACAATGGGTGCCGCATTCGCTAACAATTGAACAAAAACACATTCGAATGCGACTTTCTCAACAACATTTGGAGCGTTTTAAAAAGGATAAAGTGGATTTTGTGCGTCGATTCATCACTATGGATGAGACTTGGGTCTATCACCATGATCCTAAATCAAAACAAGAGGCTAAAGAGTGGTGTGAACCTGGTTGTTCGGCTTCGAAACGAGTTCGTGTCAAGAAATCGGCCAAGAAGGTTCTGGCATCAGTTTTTTGGGATGCAAAAGGAATTTTATTTGTCGATTACTTGCAAACTGGTAAAACAATTAATTCTGAATATTATTGCAACCTTTTGGATCAGTTGAAGGAAAAAATTCGTGAAAAAAGACCGGGTTTGCAGAAGAAAAAAATCCTTTTTCATCAGGACAACGCACCGTGTCACAAGAGCATTTTGACAATGGCTAAAATCCATGAATTAAAGTTCGAATTGTTGGAGCATCCGCCGTATTCACCAGATTTGGCCCCCAGCGACTTCCATTTGTTTCCAGAACTCAAAAAATTTATGCGTGGCAAGCGTTTTTCGTCAAATGAAGAGGTCATAACGGCTGTTGAAGCGTATTTTGCAGACCTTCCGGAATCTCACTTCAGGGATGGGATCCACAGATTGGAGGATCGTTGAAGCAAGTGCATTAATGTTCAGGGAGATTGTACGGAATAATAAAGTGTATTTTGAACCATAACATTGTGTTTTTCTTATCGAACGACAAAACTTATTGAGCAACCTGGTATGTTACCTATCAGATAAAAGACGTTTCGCAAAATTCAATATATTTCTTCACAGTCTGCTAAGCAATTAATATTCCTCGATTGCACATTGACTAGTATGACATATTGACAGTAGACATGTGTCATTATTATTCTCTTTCAATTTCTCTAACTCGATAAAAGTCAGGAGCACTTATATGCGTGTATACTGCTTATGAGATAAAATATGTTTGACATCATTCAATATACTTCTTGAAAGGTTAACAAGCAATGAATATTCCTCGATTGAACTGTGACTCGAACGTCGACGGGTATCAAGGAAATACGCAAATTCGTCGACTGGCGCGCTCCCTACAATTAGAAATCTCAATTTACATGATAACGTCATCCGATTACGCGTCCCGCGTAGCATCGAAATCTCATCAATGTTGCGTTATCCAATTGGTCGGCGTTAAAATATGTCGGTGACGTATGGCGGCTGCCTAACTCCATCTACGATCGCATGTGCCATGGAGATACATTAACGGAACGTGTTCGTAACGCGATCTACCAATGTGCTGTCAGAATCGAGTTGATCTGTACATACACTGTCGTGCATAAGCCTTTAGACACTTTCACGTTATTCGAACTGCATGAGATATTCTTGAAAAAAATTGTCGGAGCGTATAATGTTTGAAAATATCGAGAAGAGTAATTAACATTAATTCTTATACGTATGTGGATACATACCAGACAAAATTCAAATTTAATAGTTTATCTCACTCCTGAGGATAACATGCAGTTGTATCGAAACCTCGGGCTTGATGTTTTCGAGAATGATTGTTGAAAGGTAAAAAAAGAGGTTTAAAGTATTATTTCTCACGCGTAATTTCGTTATATTATTCGGTTAATATGTTTAAATTCTACTACTTCGAAACATCACGTTCCGGCATCAGACTTTGTTATCTATTCGCACTAAATTTTGTTAAGTTTCAATTAATTACATTAAATTTGCAATGTCAGTTTCTACTAACCACTTCGAGGCAAATCAATACTCGTGTTGTCGTGGCTAAAGCCACTGGCAGAATTCCTCAGAAGATCGAATTACGAGTATTGTCTTTATAGGCCTCCGTGCATGCGGTTCAGACTGAACTGAATCGATAAACTCAAAATGAATAAGATCGGGTTGATGTCGCTGAAAATTAGTGGGCCATAGAATACGTTACCTCTAACGTCATCGATATCTAAAGGATGTATTCCATATCAATATGGCACAGGCTTCCAGAATTTCAAACGTAATGATTAGGTCCCGGTTAGATAGGATTCAAGGGGTCATTGACCTTTTTCTAAAATGATAAATGACGGCCAACACCATTTTTCGGGAATACGTGCATGTCTGCTGCAGTGAAACAGAAGAATCAAGATTTCAATTTTTAGGAATATTCCAAACAATAAAAATGGCGCATTATTAATGTTTCTAATAATAATATTGCAAATTTGTTGGGCGTGTATCGGTCATTCCAGATATTTATTTGTATCATTAATTAATTTTAGTCTTCTGCTGAAGGCATGTATTTAGTGCCGAAGCGTCAAGCCTCCATAAAATAAATTTTACTACACCAAGTGCTTGGTATACGCCAAGCAAATAAGTTTGTCAGGAGTTTGCCTAACATCAGTGGTTTTACATATTAACCGAACATTTGTTATAATAGAATAAACTAACTCTACAAACGACCTAATATAATAAAACAGTATCCTGCAGCAATGACACATATACAACGCACATTGATTTTTCTTCCCCCTAAAATTTTCGTGCGTCAAAAACTCGGAAGGCGCCGACGTCAAACTCGTAATACAGTATGATCAGAAAGTACCCGGGATTTGTAATTTAAAAGAACCGCCGTTGACATACCCAGTAAATTTTTTTTTCTGAAATTGGTACACTTGTGAGAGACATCTGTGCCAAGTTTCAAAAGATTCTGATCACTAGTATTTGTTTGGCATTTGTTTACATCGAGCAAGTTTTTGTGTTTCGTCGTTTTTATAATGGCTAATTCTATCGAACAAAGAATTTGGTTGAAGTTTTGTGTTTCCAACGAAATTTCATGTGCCGAATCGTTAAAAATGTTGCAAAAATCATTTGGGGAGTCTGCTCTCTCAAAAACACAGACATACGAATGGTATAAGTTATTCAAGAGTGGACGTGATATTGTCGAAGATTTGCCTTGTTCTGGACGCCCTTCGACATCAAATACCGAAGAAAATGTGGAAAAAGTGAAAAAAATTGTACTCGAAAATCGTCATGCGAGCCTGAGAGAGATAGCTCGTGAGCTCAACATTTCATATGGAATCGCTCAGCACATTGTAGTGGATATTTTAGGCATGAGACGCGTTGCAACGCGGCTTGTGTCAAAAGAGCTGAATTTCGTTGAAAAAGAGCATCGCAAGAAAGTGGCGGAAGAGATGATTTCTGAGGCAAGAAATGATCCAACCTTCATGAAACGGATAATTACCCGCGATGAGACGTGGGTTTGCGAGTATGACGTGCAAACAAGCCAACAGTCGTCCGAGTGGCGCCTGGAAAATGAGCCAAAACCCAAAAAACCGCGCTAAAGTCGGTCCAAAATCGAAGTCATGCTCACAGTTTTCTTCGATTATCGAGATGTAGTCCACTATAAGTTCTTGCCAGAGGGTCGAACAGTCAACAAGGAGTATTACCTATCCGTTTTGAAGCATTTGAGGGATGCTGTGCGTAGAAAACGACCGGATTTATGGGAAGACAATTCGTGGATGTTGCCCATGATAACGCGCCTTCTCACAAAGCACGCATTGTGCTGGATTATTTGGCCAAACATCGAACAAATACCATCGAACAAGCACCGTATTCGCCAGATTTGGCACCATGTCACTTTTTTCTTTTCCCTAGACTTAAATTACCTCTTTCGAGGAAAGAGATTTGAGACTGTAGAACACATTAAACAAAAAGCGACGAAGGAGCTGAAGGCAATCTCTTCATCGGCTCATGAAAAGTGTATGGAGGACTGGGTTAAGCGTTGGCACATGTGTGTCGCTTCAGATGGATGTTATTTCGAAGGCGACAAGATAAATTTATCCGAAAATTAAAAACAATGTGTTTTAGTTACAAATTCCGGGTACTTTCTGATTATACTGTACCACGATAGTCCGGTATGTCGAATCTCACCTAAAAATTTCACGACATCCTTCTACGCCACCTGCACATTATACTGAGTAAAAAACGTGATTTCCTCAACCGGCTTAAGGTAAATACTGTCTTGTGCAACCGGAAGAACTTGATGCCTCACTTTGAGTGCCCGCAATAAATTCCAATTCTTCTAGTTTTACGGTTGCGGCCTTCGCAGTGTGCGCGTCAATATTTCAAAGAGTCGCAAGCGGAACCATCTTTCTTCTGCGAATTTTAACGCTTCCAGGATGACGCGGAGGACTGCGCGTGGTTTATCATCTGTGGCAGAAGTTGGGAGGGAAGTTTGTTACCGGACCGAACAGAATGCGGGACAAGGAAGGAAGAAGTTTCGGGCGGAAGAAAAGAAAAACCGGCCCGTAGGCGATGAGAGTTTTGGCAGTCGGTGCTTTCGTGGAATGAAGGGTCGAACGAATAGAGTTAGGTGGGTTTTGTTGACAAGAATAAAGGGTGGGGAACATATCGTATCATTAATCATTTTTGGCTTATAGTGTGAAAATCCGTAAAAAAGTGCGTTTTCATGTTGAGCGCTATGAAAATTTTGAGACATTTCTTGGTTGAAAACTGGAATTCGCGCGAAAATCTTTATTCTTAGAATACTCTATTGAAAAGGGGCTTTTTACGTATTATTTGTTCTGAAAATGCAAAGGCAAGGCAAACGTGCCTGAGGATGTCGAAGATTCTGATAAAAGTCACGAAACAAAAATTTAGATTTATTAATTTAAACAGAATTTATGGCACATTCATTCTTTCGAAGTGGAAATGTGAATGAAAACCTTTGTAACGCTGTGAACAAATGTATTGGCACACAGAAATAATAGAAACTACGATTTATTGTATGAAACAATGAATAAAAAACAGACATTTATACTTCTGTCGACTTTTCCAATAATTTCGCCGATGCGATCCGACACTTTTAATGAAAAATCGAAAATTTTGTGTCGTACGTATGCGTGCATGTTGCTGACAAAATATGGGTGGGGGTTAGGCGCCTTACAAATACGCGATTTTTTCGAGTATAAATAACAGCAGCTTTTGTATAAAATGGCATACTACCGGGGCTGAACGATTATTAATTGATGTTCGAGGCATTCGTGCATACGGTTTTGTTGACAAGAACAAAGGGTGGGGAACATATCGTATCATTAATCATTTTTGGCGTATAGTGTGAGAATCCGTAAAAAAGTGCGTTTTCGCCTTGAGCGCTATGAAAATGATGAGACATTTCTTGGTTGAAAACTGGAATTCGCGCGAAAATCTTTATTCTTAGAATCCTCTACTGAAAAAGGGCTTTTTACGTATTATTTGTTCTAAAAATGCAAAGACAAGGCGAACTTTGTGCCTGAGAATTTTAAAGATTCTGGTAAAAGTCACGAAACAAAAATGTAGATTTATTAATTGTAACGTAGCAAACAGAATTTATGGCACACTCATTCTTTCGAAGTGGAAATGTGAATGAAAACCTTTGTAACGCTGTGAACAAATGTATTTGCACACAGAAATAATAGAAACTACGATTTATTGTATGAAACGATGAATAAAAAACAGACATTTATACTTCTGTCGACTTTTCCAATAATTTCGCCGATGCGATCCGACACTTTTAATGAAAAATCGAAAATTTTGTGTCGTACGTATGCGTGCATGTTGCTGACAAAATGTGGGTGGGGGTTAGGCGCCTTACAAATACGCGGTTTTTTCGAGTATAAATAACAGCAGCTTTTGTATAAAATGGCATACTACCGGGGCTGAACGATTATTAATTGATGTTCGAGGCATTCGTGCATACGGAACATTGAGTTTCATAATACGGTTATGATATTATGTTTCACGGTAATGGAATATCGCGTTATAGATTAACGCTACGTACTATTTCCGTATAACAAATATAAGGCTATTACACTATCTCGGAATTTCTTAAAAATTACTGGCCATTGAAAACAAACTGTTAGGATCTCATGCGTATTGGAGGGTGGGTTAATATATGAGTTGCATGTCGCGCAATATTTTTCCGTCCTCTGCGAGGGAACAGAGTGCAAAGCGCTAATATTAATAATATAAGAATCATATAAATTATCGGCAATCCTACCTCGGCCATTCTTTTTCTACCTCTCAATTAATCGAGCAAACGATTTATAAATTTCTTCACATTTCCATTGCTTGTACTTGTAATGGCTCGGAAGTATCTTAACACTTTACCGACCGCTATTGACTGAAGATGCCACTCACTAACGACCGATTCTGTTTTGGATATCGCGCAGGAATTGTGTATGTGCCTATTTGTAAAGTTTTATAACTGAAAAATACTGAATGTGTCGTTGAGAATCCTTTGGTTTCAAAGCAGTGTAATTTTATTGTCATTTAGAATTGTCATAATATCATCTGATATTTCTTTTATCTAATATGACCGTTGACCACTGAAAAGCAGATTAATCGGCTACCGCTAAATAGCAGTTGGAACCGAAAAGTTGATTAACCCTTCTTTGCATGATTTTTTCTTTATTGGTGAAATAAATCAAAGTGATATAATTCATGTTCAAAATTAAAGGAAAAATGGTTAAAAAAATCTTAGTATATATTTATAGTATAAATTTAGCAAAAAGCAATATGATGGAAATTTCCATCATCATGCAAAGTTAGCAAAAAAAGTTTATGCAAAAATAGATCAAAGTGAACTTGTTCTTTTATATAATTTTTGGGCATTTAATATTATGATGGAAATTTCCACCATCATGCAAAAAAGGGTTCAATGTTATGATGAAAATTTCCACCATCATGCAACGAATGGCTCGCGGTCGTTAAAGTGTTAAGGTAATGGATATTTTAGCAAATCTCGTATTTACATATATTTTTTGTCAGCAACGTGATGCGATATTTTCGCGTTCTCTGAGAGGGGTGAAAGCGCAAAGGGTTAATATTAATAATATAAGAATCATATAAATTATCGACAATCCTAAAAAAATCTTAGTATATATTTATAGTATAAACTTAGCAAAAAGCAATATGATGGAAATTTCCATCATCATGCAAAGTTAGATCAAAGTGAACTTGTTCTTTTATATAATTTTTGGGCATTCAATGTTATGATGGAAATTTCCACCATCATGCAAAGAAGGGTTCAATATTATGATGGAAATTTCCACCATCATGCAAAGAATGGCTCGCGATCGCTAAAGTGTTAAGGTAATGGATATTTTAGCAAATCTCATATTTGCGTATATTTTTTGTCAGCAACGTGATGCGATATTTTCGCGTTCTCTGAGAGGGGTGAAAGCGCAAAGGGTTAATATTAATAATATAAGAATCATATAAATTATTGACAATCCTAAAAAAATCTTAGTATATATTTATAGTATAAACTTAGCAAAAAGCAATATGATGGAAGTTTCCATCATCATGCAAAGTTAGATCAAAGTGAACTTGTTCTTTTATATATTTTTTGCGCGTGCAATCTTATGATGGAAATTTCCACCATCATGCAAAGAAGGGTTCAATGTTATGATGGAAATTTCCACCATCATGCAAAGAAGGGTTCAATGTTATGATGGAAATTTCCACCATCATGCAACGAATGGCTCGCGGTCGTTAAAGTGTTAAGGTAATGGATATTTGAGCAAATCTCGTATTTACATATATTTTTTGTCAGCAACGTGATGCGATATTTTCGCGTTCTCTGAGAGGGATGAAAGCGCAAAGGGTTAATATTAATAATATAAGAATCATATAAATTATCGACAATCCTAAAAAAATCTTAGTATATATTTATAGTATAAACTTAGCAAAAAACAATATGATGGAAATTTCGATCATCATGCAAACTTAGATCAAAGTGAACTTGTTCCTTTATATAATTTTTGGGCATTCAATGTTATGATGGAAATTTCCACCATCATGCAAAGAAGGGTTCAATGTTATGCTGGAAATTTCCACCATCATGCAAAGAATGGCTAGCGGTCGTTAAAGTGTTAAGGTAACGGATATTTTAGCAAATCTCATATTTACGTATATTTTTTGTCAGCAACGTGATGCGATATTTTCGCGTTCTCTGAGAGGGGTGAAAGCGCAAAGGGTTAATATTAATAATATAAGAATCATATAAATTATCGACAATCCTAAAAAAATCTTAGTATATATTTATAGTATAAACTTAGCAAAAAGCAATATGATGGAAATTTCCATCATCATGCAAAGTTAGATCAAAGTGAACTTGTTCTTTTATATAATTTTTGGGCATTCAATGTTATGATGGAAATTTCCACCATCATGCAAAGAATGGCTAGCGGTCGTTAAAGTGTTAAGGTAATGGATATTTTAGTAAATCTCGTATTTACGTATATTTTTTGTCAGCAACGTGATGCGATATTTTCGCGTTCTCTGAAAGGGGTGAAAGCGCAAAGGGTTAATATTAATAATATAAGAATCATATAAATTATCGACAATCCTAAAAAATCTTAGTATATATTTATAGTATAAACTTAGCAAAAAGCAATATGATGGAAATTTCCATCATCATGCAAAGTTAGATCAAAGTGAACTTGTTCTTTTATATAATTTTTGGGCATTCAATGTTATGATGGAAATTTCCACCATCATGCAAAGAAGGGTTCAATGTTATGATGGAAATTTCCACCATCATGCAAAGAAGGGTTCAATGTTATGATGGAAATTTCCACCATCATGCAAAGAATGGCTAGCGGTCGTTAAAGTGTTAAGGTAACGGATATTTTAGCAAATCTCGTATTTACGTATATTTTTTTGTCAGCAACGTGATGCGATATTTTCGCGTTCTCTGAGATGGCTGAAAGCGCAAAGGGTTAATATTAATAATATAAGAATCATATAAATTATCGACAATCCTAAAAAAATCTTAGTATATATTTATAGTATAAACTTAGCAAAAAGCAATATGATGGAAATTTCCATCATCATGCAAAGTTAGATCAAAGTGAACTTGTTCTTTTATATAATTTTTGGGCATTCAATGTTATGATGGCAATTTCCACCATCATGCAAAGAAGGGTTCAATGTTATAATGGAAATTTCCACCATCAAGCAACGAATGGCTCGCGGTCGTTAAAGTGTTAAGGTAATGGATATTTGAGCAAATCTCATATTTACGTATATTTTTTGTCAGCAACGTGATGCGATATTTTCGCGTTCTCTGAGAGGGGTGAAAGCGCAAAGGGTTAATATTAATAATATAAGAATCATATAAATTATCGACAATCCTAAAAAAATCTTAGTATATATTTATAGTATAAACTTAGCAAAAAACAATATGATGGAAATTTCCATTATTATGCAAAGTTAGATCAAAGTGATGTTACACACCACACTTTCACTTCTCAAAACGAGTTGTTTCGCCCGGAGTCCTGTCCCATCCCCAAAACAAAGCCTTATACCTGCACTCTCGAGACTTCTCAAAAATAGCCTTCAAGGCATTCATTATACTTCCTAGACTCCGTTCCCTAATCCTCCGTGACCATTTCAAGTACCTTCCTAACATCTTTATTACTTCAGCGTTGCACTTAGTCTTCAATATTCAGCCAAGTCCCAATACCCGCCTTCTCTTTTACTAAGACATGCTGCAACCACATGTCGCCCCACTCAACAGTGAAAAAAGGGAAACACTGTATTTTCCGCAATGGGTGGAGCAAACTTGCATCCAATCATAGGTTAACAACATCACCAGAAAAAACCTCCCTGATTGGCAAATCCCTTTCCTTTCCTAAAAACTTTTGCACGAGCCCTTTCCTTCATGATTCTTCCAAAACGACGAGAAGGGCACTCTGATTCAAACTCTCGCACCGACAACACGCGTCACTAAACAATCCGTTACAACGTTACACAATACTTACACTCAACACGCGAACATTACTGTATCACGAAAAACTAACTTAGTATCCAAACCCGTTTGTTATATATTTTTAGAGAAAATATACGTTCTTTGTTACCTCATTAGATACAACAAAATCATTCTCATCTCCCTAAACGGTCGTGAGAAAATGCGCATAATTCAAGTGGCACAACGCGTCGAGGATTTACAACCCTCGTAGAATCGACGACACAGAACGCGATTCTCGTTTGAACGGTGCGCGTAACAGTGAACTTGTTCTTTTATATAATTTTTGGGCATTCAATGTTATGATGGAAATTTCCACCATCATGCAAAGAAGGGGTTCAATATTATGATGGAAATTTCCACCATCATGCAACGAATGGCTAGCAGTCGCTAAAGTGTTAAGGTAATGGATATTTGAGCAAATCTCGTATTTACGTATATTTTTTGTCAGCAACGTGATGCGATATTTTCGCGTTCTCTGAGAGGGGTGAAAGCGCAAAGGGTTAATTTTGGGGCTCGCGTGAGGTAGCGGGGTGCGGTGCGCGGGCTGACGGCATTACGCGGCCGATTAGATATCTGGCCGTGATTAATTTTCGGATCGCAGAGGAGGTGGCGGCGGAATGATCATTTCCGTCGTTGTCGTCCAACGCCGACGGACAACTTTGACGACGCAGCGACGAGGGGTGCATGAATTCATGTCCATACGCTGTCATGTCAGCTGTCAGGTCGCAGCTCGCGCCACGGCGTATCACTTCGGCTCGCGAACTTCCCGACGTGAGATCGGGATCCCGTGATTGCGCGATAAAAGATTTTCGCCGATATTGGCCCCGGTAATGGATGTCAGCGATAATGCCGGATAATGCAACCGGCGCACAGCTGAATGGCGATGAAGAATGGCATGATCCTGAATGCGCGAGCCTGGCTAATGGTTATAAATGTAGCGCCGGCCGGTCCCACTGTTTTCGATGGGATTATGGAAATCGGAACAGCTTGGCGATCAGCTGATGATATGCCGCGCGCGAATATTCGCGGCGTAGAAAGTCATTTTCGACCGCATATTTACCACGTAGATTCTGTCGTACGAAGGATAGTTTACGTACGGAACGGGTGAATTCACGATTTTCAAGAGACAGCAATTTTACGCTTTCACGCATTTGGAAACTACGTGTATTTTTGCCAAGCACGTTGTGCATAGATATTCATATAGCTACTGCATCGTGTCTATCATACCAAGGACAGTTCACGTACGGAACGTGCGGGTGGATGCAAGAATTTCGAGAGACAGCAATTTTACGCTTCCTCCGCCGTGGGATAATTCCTACCCACGCGTCGGCAATTTAGTATGGGGGATGAGAGTTGCATGTGACAAGCTACCCCGGACAAGGCATGTCTCCTTTTGGAAACATGCAATCAGACGGTTTCATCATCCACAGAAAACAGTTCGGTTCCAACATTCACACCATATACTTCAATTTCACCATTTATATTAATAGGTGTTCGAATAATTCGTACCAATATTTAATCACGTCTTCTTCAGGAGTCTGCAAAATGTGTGTGCGTGTACAAAAGATATATGTGTTACAAGACTTTACTTTGTACAGTGACAATTTTTCTTTTCGAATTTATGGGTAGTAATTGTGCTATTCATTCTACCACTATTTTGTAGATTCCTGAAGAAAGGGTACCAGTGGCCTTGAGACCTATCGAGAGTTTTAATAATAAAATTTTTAAATAAAGCTTTTTGAATGATAAACGGGTTATTGGAAAACTCTCTCCAATCACTTTCAGCACTCTTGGTTATAACACTGAACAACTTTATTCAATAATATGCGTTACAAATAAGAGCAAACGAAACCAAGAATAAGAAACTCGCCACGTGCACGCGTTTCGGTTAATGTCCTATGGCCGACTAACAACTCATGCCCTTCGGGACGCGCAGCACAAACAAAAGACAAAACACAAATGGAAGAAACAATGTACCGTCTAAGAGTCGACCGCCACAATGCCACGCGGCATTCTCAACGCTACATTAATCTAAATATTCTTCCAATACGGGTTTTATATATTCCTTCATCATCCAAGTAAATTATGTGACATAATTTAATGAAGTGGGTATTTTATATGATAACTCAACAAAACGATGTATAGATAATGTCAGTGCAAGGGTCGTATTAATAAAAAAATGTGTTTTGAAATCACGTGAGAAAGTATTTTTCTGCCCAGTGAGTAGCATGCTTCTCTGAGGGTATAAACTTCGAGCGACGCTGAAGACCGCTGAAGTATTGACATAATACCGACAGTAGTGCACCTCGGAAATTGATCGGACGGCCAGCGTTGAAATAACGTGCCATGCCGCATTATTGACATGAATCACGGGTCGGGAACATATATTGTCCTACGGTGTATCGCGAATATTTATGTTATTTTATTAATCACTTTGATCTTGCAGAAAGGTGCAGAAAAAATTACGTTTTCATTCTCCGCTATAGAATTAAGAAGCAAGACGTTCGGTGTGCGCGAGCTTTTCGAAAATTTTGGTAAAAATAATGAAGCAACTATATAAAGACTGATTATTTTTTTTGTAAAAAAAGAAGAACTTCAGACCAATCTATTCTTTCGAAGTGGAAATCTGAATGAAAACTTTTACCGCGTTGTGGACAAATGTGTTGGCGTACAGAAATAATAGGTTACCGCATTCGTTTAAATCGATGAATGAAAACAAACATTTTTAGCTCTGACGAATCTTTCAACAGTTTCGTCGATGCAATCGAAAGGTTTTAATTCAGAACCGCAAATTTCGTGTTGCATATAGGGGTGCAGGTTACTTACAAAGTATGAAACACGTCTTTGTATAAAACGACCGAACATCAAGACACAATTTTAGGTTTTTATGCTCAACCTCGTGTGATGTGATGCGGAAAAATTGCTCTCTTTTCTGGTCTGTGTTTTTAAGATCTTTTATTCATTTTTAATTAAAAGCAATTAAAGTACGCAGCGAATAGAGTGTTTTCCACTTCAACCTCTTCAAGGACGCTGCCATATATGTGTACGTTTAATTTCTTTAAATCGTAATTACTTTCACTGCGAAAAATGAAAATTTGAGGGTAAATCTATCATCATAGAATTCCTCATCAGCAAATACAACAATCTCATCGTACACCGGTCATATATGTTCCTGTTACATTGTTAAAAAAACGAAGATATTTCTTAAAAAATCGTGCTTAAAGCGATTTATTTACTATTTTAAATATTGTACGACGATACAGACCGTGCATTAAATGTTCTTTTTGTACACTCTGATTTGAGATAATTATTTTCATTTTTTGAAAGATCTGAGTATACAATTATATTCCAAATACGTACGACCACTTTTATTACTGGAAAAATCCAAGCATGCAGCTAATATTACAAATACATACGACTACCTTTATTATCGGATAAACCCGAGGCTACGACGAATATTACAAATACGTACGACCACGTTTCTTATCGGAAAAGTATAAGCCTACAACGAATATTATAAATATAGACGGCTACATTTATTATCGGAAATGTTCAAGTCTACAATTTAAATTACAAATTTTATTTAGATATGCACGCGTGATTGTTGACTTGGAAGTTTTGAACGGACTGTTTGCTATGAATGATGAAATCGTAGTAGAGAAAATGTGAGGATTATTTAAAAAGCGCGTTTAAAGTGGTTCAAGGGAAGTTAGTTAAAAAATAATCGCTTTGTCGTCTTGACATTGTTAAGACGTTAAGAGTTCGGTATCAAATGCCGACGCGAAAGCACAGTGCATGGATGCGCTCCTTTATAATGGCAATATATCAGCGGGCATTGGCTGATGTAATGCGGACAAATGTATGCGCTGTCGGGCGATAAACGGATATAAAGTGCGGCGAATCGGATGACAAAGGCGCGTTCTTTCGCTCCGACGAGGAACGATGCCTCGCGAACAAGCAGTTGTCGTTGAACGACAGTCTGGAAAATCGGCTAATCTTTCATGGCATTGCGATTACCCGTAATATTTTGCAAACAACAAACATGCTGTGTTTTACAAATAATCAGATGTTTTCCTCGGATTTGTTCTGCATTCAGCTTAGAGAATGTAAATGAGTCTGATTGGGAAATGTTTGAGGTATTACTACCGTATATATCTGTATATATGAGCCGTTTATTTTGAAAGTGGCCTAACTCCATTTATCTTCAAATCGAGATAAATAACATATACTGATAAATAACATGAATTTTGCAAACAACAAACGTACGGCGTTTCACAAACGATCAAATGTTTTCCTCGGATTTTTTTCTGCATTCAGCTTAGAGAATGTAAGTGACTCTGGTTGGGAAATGTTTGAGGTATTACTACCGTATATATCTGTATATATGAGCCGTTTATTTTGAAAGTGGCCTAACTCAATTTATCTTCAAATCGAGATAAATAACATTTACTGATAAATAACATGAATTTTGCAAACAACAAACGTGCTGCGTTTTACAAACGATCAGATGTTTTCCTCGGATTTGTTCTGCATTCAGCTTAGAGAATGTAAATGAGTCTGATTGGAAAATGTTTGAGGTATTACTACCGTATATATCTGTATATATGAGCCGTTTATTTTGAAAGTGGCCTAACTCAATTTATCTTCAAATCGAGATAAATAACATTTACTGATAAATAACATGAATTTTGCAAACAACAAACGTACGGCGTTTCACAAACGATCAGATGTTTTCCTCGGATTTGTTCTGCATTCAGCTGAGAGAATGTAAATGAGTCTGATTGGGAAATGTTTGAGGTATTACTACCGTATATATCTGTATATATGAGCCGTTTATTTTGAAAGTGGCCTAACTCAATTTATCTTCAAATCGAGATAAATAACATTTACTGATAAATAACATGAATTTTGCAAACAACAAACGTACGGCGTTTCACAAACGATCAGATGTTTTCCTCGGATTTGTTCTGCATTCAGCTTAGAGAATGTAAATGAGTCTGATTGGGAAATGTTTGAGGTATTACTACCGTATATATCTGTATATATGAGCCGTTTATTTTGAAAGTGGCCTAACTCAATTTATCTTCAAATCGAGATAAATAACATTTACTGATAAATAACATGAATTTTGCAAACAACAAACGTACGGCGTTTCACAAACGATCAGATGTTTTCCTCGGATTTGTTCTGCATTCAGCTTAGAGAATGTAAATGAGTCTGATTGGGAAATGTTTGAGGTATTACTACCGTATATATCTGTATATATGAGCCGTTTATATTGAAAGTGGCCTAACTCAATTTATCTTCAAATCGAGATAAATAACATTTACTGATAAATAACATGAATTTTGCAAACAACAAACGTACGGCGTTTCACAAACGATCAAATGTTTTCCTCGGATTTGTTCTGCATTCAGCTTAGAGAATGTAAATGAGTCTGATTGGGAAATGTTTGAGGTATTACTACCGTATATATCTGTATATATGAGCCGTTTATTTTGAAAGTGGCCTAACTCAATTTATCTTCAAATCGAGATAAATAACATTTACTGATAAATAACATGAATTTTGCAAACAACAAACGTACGGCGTTTCACAAATGATCAGATGTTTTCCTCGGATTTGTTCTGCATTCAGCTTAGAGAATGTAAATGAGTCTGATTGGGAAATGTTTGAGGTATTACTACCGTATATATCTGTATATATGAGCCGTTTATTTTGAAAGTGGCCTAACTCAATTTATCTTCAAATCGAAATAAATAACATTTACTGATAAATAACATGAATTTGTACATGTAATCATGGTAACCGGAAAATATTGAAAAACGGAGTTACGCCACTTTCAAAATAAACGGCTCATATATATCTGTCATTTTCTGTATATATATGTATATATAATCCGTTTATATTGACAGTCATATGGAGATATAATAAAATACAATTACCCCGATAATCGACCACCAAGCAACATAATCTAACCTAATCTCAACTTCCGACACGTACATAATTATTTATAATAATACCATTTCAATTATCTGTATTTTACCTCGTCCTGTTCCTTTCCAATAGCCCTTCCCATTTTCCGATAATTGTTGAAGTGCTTCTTCCTCTAAAATAGAAGAATAGCATTTCCGAAGAAAGCCCTTCAACATAATAGTATACTTCTAAAGTATGGACCCAAGGGTCACGAAACGTGTAGAGTTTGATGAACAAACTACAATAAAGAATATTCAATGAAAGCAGGCAAATAGTACATTCTTAATGAAGGTTGGATATCAGCACGATTGAGAAGTTTAAATATTCTATGGGTTTTAGGACTCTTGGGTCCTCTCTGCAGGAATACAGTATTAAGTTGGAGGGCTTTACTGGAAAATATTATTCTTCTGTTCTATCGTAAGTATTTTCTAAAACATGGGTGTGAAAAAATTGTAGGTTTATTTATAAAAAACTGAAAGTGACTATGCTAACTCAGCAAAACATGGGTCGCCAAAACATTTGGTACAATTACTCTAATTCTCTCCTTGAACCATGCTACTTTATCTAACAAAAATTTCAGTCGATCCTCTAACAAAATAATCTAAGCTGATTCCGCTTTCTGATCCGTCCTGTATAGAATCCTGTATAGAACTTTCGACCACATTCGTGTTGCATCAACTACATATATGTGCTTGTCACGACTTTCCGTTGCACTCTCTAAACTTTTCAAGAGTATTATCCCATAAACCTCCCACTTTGTCCGGCGTGTATCTTTTATATATCGAATTCTATCCTATCGCGATTATCACTGTTCGCATCGCCAATTAAATTCCGCGCGATGAAGTTTGCACTGTGTTCTTTTACCCCCAAAAAATTTAATTAATCCTCTAACAGTAGACCAATCTAAGCTGCTTCTGTTTCTTGGTCCACATTGTATAAAATCGCGTACCTCCGATCTAGATTCGTGCTGCATTAAGGGGTTATGCCTACTTGGGTTGGTGAAAAAAATCGACTTTTTTTTATTGCATTTTCTTAATGTACATCATTTTAAGAATATTTCCTCAAAAGTACATAAGAATCGGAGCACACGTTCAAAAATGATAAGCGTTTATCTGGAACGCTACTATGTATGATTAGTAAAGAGCTTGAAACTTTAACCGCGATTATCTCGAAACTGTGTTTTTAAAAACATACGGTTGCGGTGACCACGATTTCTCAAAAACTACTTCACCGATCGGACTCTAATTTTGTATACTTGTTTGTCATTACAATAGACAGGGCTTGAACGAAGGATTTTTTATTTCGGTAATAAAAAAAAAAGTTGCAACATAAAAACGACAGTTAGACCACCTCAAAAGATGGATTTTTCGTAAAATTGCTGCCATTCTTGTAAAAATTAAAATTTTTCAAAATCCTTCGTTCAGGAATGCCTATTGTAATGACAAATAAGTATATAAAATTAGAGTCCGATCGGTGAAGTAGTTTTTGAGAAATCGTGGTCACTGCAAGTGATGAAAATAAACGGAACCTCTAGGAGAAGGGCTATATTTCCTCCATTTTTTAATATTTTCTTATAAAAAAATTTATACAAATACCACTAAATACGTACTTGTTGGTAGTATTTTGCGAATTTTAATTAGTACTCACTAAAACGGCAAAAAAAAATCTTGAAAATCATGTCATTTCGCCGATTCCAAGTAGGCATAACCCCTTAAATACACATATCGCGTATTACGATTTTCCATCAGACTTTCTGAACGCTACAACAGTATTGTGTGATAAATATCTCGTTTTGTCTGGCATCTGCTTCTTACACATCGAACCCTTCCACATCGCGATTGTCGTTGTTCTCGGATGCCGATTCAATTCCGCGCGATGAAGTTTGCACTGTGTTCTTTTACCCCAAAAAAATTTAATCAATCCTTTAACAGTAGTCCAATCTAAGCTGTTTCCACTTCTTGGTCGACATTGTATAAAATCGCGTACCTCCGATCTTGATTTGTGCTGCATCAAGTACACATATGCACCTATTACGACTTTCCATCAGACTTTTTAAACTCTACAACAGTGTTGTGTGATAAATATCTCGTTTTGTCTGGCATCTGTTTCTTACACATCGAACCCTTCCACATCGCGATTGTCGTTGTTCTCGGATGCCGATTCAATTCCGCGCGATAAAGATTGCAGTGTGTTATTTTACCCAAAAAATTTTCGATCGATCCTCTAACGTTAGACCAATCTAAGCTGCTTCTGCTTCTTGGTCCACATTGTATATAATCGCGTACCTCCGATCTTAATTCGCGCTGCATCAAATACACACATGCGCTTATTACGACTTTCCATCAGCCTTTTTAACAGTATTGTGTGATAAATATCTCGTTTTGTCTGACACCTGTTTCCTACACATCGAACCCTTCCACATCGCGATTGTCGTTGTTCTCGAATGCCGATTCAATTCCGCGCGATAAAGTTTGCACTGTGTTATTTTACCCGAAAAAATGTTGATCGATCCTCTAACGTTAGATCAATCTAAGCTGCTTCTGCTTCTTGGTCCACATTGTATAAAATCGCGTACCTCCGATCTTGATTCGTGCTGCATCAAATACACATATACGCCTATTACGACTTTCCATCAGACTTTTTAACAGTATTGTGTGATAAATATCTCGTTTTGTCTGACACCTGTTTCTTACACATCGAACCCTTCCACATCGCGATTGTCGTTGTTCTCGGATGCCGATTCAATTTCGCGCGATGAAGTTTGCACTGTGTTATTTTATCCAAAAAAGTTTTGACCGATCCTTTAACAGTAGACCAATCTAAGCTGCTTCTGCTTCTTGGTCCCCAATGTACAAAATCGCTTACCTCCGATCTAGATTCGTGCTGCATCAAATACACATATACGCCTATTACGACTTTCCATCAGACTTTTTAACAGTATTGTGTGATAAATATCTCGTTTTGTCTGGCACCTGTTTCTTACACATCGAACCCTTCCACATCGCGATTGTCGTTGTTCTCAATGCCGATTCAATTCCGCGCGATAAAGATTGCACCGGCCGTTTGGGAAAGGACACGTTGAGTAGTAGGGAGAATGCCGCTTTGGAGACGGATCCAGACAATTGGACAGATTTGAACGCCCAAGCCCCGGCCTCCTCGTTTTTTGTATATCCTATCCGTTTTATACTGTGTCTAAACTCGTCGCAGACTATTCTGCACGGTTTCGACCGTATGATTGAAAAGTCACGGTTCCGGGGATCTGGACATTTTTGGTGTCCGATGGTGTTCCGCGCGAAACGTACATTGCACTGAAAACGGCGGAACAATGGAGTGTGCAAATTTTACATGGAAGCTGTACGCGTTGGGGAAAATCAGTTTCCGTGATAAATACGATATGCCGGCATACGGCTTGACACCTCGCGCGGCGATTCGTTCGATTCTTTTATCACGGTAATATTGATATTGGCGATATTAAAAAGCTTTCGCGATTTTTGTTTATTTATGAAGCAGAATGCTGGCAGTTGTGTATCAATAGTTTAAGTGTATTTGATTAAGCAGATATACGTCACGCTATTTTGTGGGGGAATATGTTGTACGTGTACCGGCACAAAAATACGTTTAAGTGAATAAGCGCGATATGAAACTGAATTAGAGGGAAATATATTTTATATTCCGCACTCGCCATTTTCCGTTTCTCTACTTAACACTGGGGTTGCAGAGAAATATATAGATGTACGGTATTACCCGGTGAAATATGTATGTGACATATAAGGCTTGACATTAGAAGACAGCAGAGGGACGTGATAAAGAGAACTTGGCTAAGGTGGAAATGAATTAGGATACTTATTCATTAATAAAACTCAGCAAAACTTGTTGGAAAATAACACTAATCGTTTGGGTAATGTTATTTAATTATGAGTTCAACTGTGAAATTAGATAATGGAAATAAATGAGCTTCTGAACGCGTAGAGCAGATAATTGTCTAAATAAAAGAAAATCATACAACCAAACAGGAGCTTTAGTTTATCTCATACTTTCTGTCAATTTGCTAGTGACAGTCGGAATTCGTCAAGTTGACCGGTGTTTTAAATCTAGTGTTAATGTGTACCGACAAATGTCACGCATATAAAATATCAATAATATGATCCTACTGACCTGACACAACTTATTCGCCTATATTCATATATAGTGGTATAAAATCCTATCAAGTACAAAACGACAGAGTTTTTCATCCTCCTGACCCGAATACTGTCGCGATATCGTAATGCGAAATCGTTGTAATCGCATTATCGTAATGTGAAATCGTTGTAACAGTTCACATACAAGCATCAGATTGGAGACAGTGATACGTTACTATTTTTTTCGCACCTAGATAATATTTATCGATTCAGGTACTTCACCGTGTTTTCAAACAAAAAATATTCACGGACTGGATCAACTTGAGAAACGTGGATGTTGTAAAAAGGATTGCCAGTACTTATGTTTAACGTCTTAAATTGAAGGATTTTTAAGAATTTACAATCGTATCTATTTAAAATGTCTCAAACTTTTGGTATTGGTGATACTTCCAGTGAATGAGTAATACACTAATCACATAATATAAATTAATGATTTTAAAATAGATCGCCATTGCAAAACTGTAACTACGTGGGCGGTCCGATAAATACTTAGCCTACAAAAGAAAAACGAAAATTTTGGGAAATTGACGATTTATTTTTCAACATAGTCTCCTTTTATTCGATATATATCCAGCGATGCTAAAACTTCTTCAACCCGTCTGGAAAATACGTTTTCTAGAGATCTGCAGTAGGCCTCCGTGGCAGCGAATACTCATTCGACTCGATTTATCGACTTTTTCAAGTTTGGGAACAAAAAGAAGTCACACGGGGTAATCGGAGAATACGGTGGATGTGAAATCGTTCGTAACAGTTCACGAATTTCTGTAGCATCAGAGGTGTGAGCCGGTGCGTTATCGTGATACTATTTTTTTCGCCAAATGGGGCCGTTTTTTCCTTAATTCGGCGTCGAATATTAATTCGGCATAGTACAGCCCTGTGACTGTTTTCTTCTCCGTGTTATGTCAGATCACAAAAAATGAATCCCAGAAAACGGTGGCCATCACCTTTCCGGCCGATAGGACAGGATGTTCTTAAAAAGGATTCGCCACGTAGTTATGTTTAACTGTTCCTTGGTTTCTGGTGTGAAGGATTTTTCGTCGACATTTATAATCGTGTCTTTATTTAAAATGTCAAACACTGCTCTTGGTGTCACGGATGCGCTTGTTATCCGGAGTGAGCAAACGCGGCACCCATCTTCTCATGCCCAATATTTCATGAATATGCCCAATTTCATCGCTAATCAAGTGTATAATATAAATTAGATGATGTTGAAAAATAAATCGTCAATTTTCCAAAACTGTAGTACTTATCGGACTGCCCTCGTATATGAGACCAATTTTTGAACCTGAAACTAAGGCCACATTCTGGAAACGATGTATATGTTTAAGTGGATGGAAATTTGTGGTGCATGGGGTTTCATAAATATGCATCACGATTCGCAACGTAGCTGACATTTTTGTGCATAAAAAATACTGTTAAGAGGCAAAATCATAAGACACGCATGTATAAGTCTCGTATGACAAGAAAATACTAACTTTATTTAAAAATGACTGTTTCATTTGATGTCGCTCTCTCTTTCGATAATAATTATTTTACGGTAGCCCAGGATTTTACTCATTATCAAGTTGCCTGAAATATTCTTATGACGAATGTTTCTTTTCTATTTGAAGAAAAAAAGAAGATTATATAAGATTGCTTATTATGAGCGAGCACCGGTAACTGATAATTTAAACGGAATTGAATTATTCAAAAGGTTGAAAACAGACTTACATATAGCTAAAAAATGTCAAAGATCACACTCTAGTTAAAAATAATTCACTACGCAAAATCGGATTAATTTTTTCTTTACTTTTGACCTTTTAAACACTTTAATTTTGTTTCCCAAGTAACCGGCATTCGCCAATAATCAAGTTTTGCCTTCATTTGATTAAACGTTTAACAAAAAAATGCTCACATCCGCCTGTTTACAGTTTATTTTACGCGAAAGTCACAGCCTCCTCCTCATGAACGTTCGTTGATTGTATTTTTTTCAATTTGGTCGCCGTTAATATGTCACCATTCCGGTCGTAAATCGCGTAACACTCGCCCAGTTCCTGCCCTGTAAAGCTCGCGATGTGCAGCTTTCAATTGAACGCACCGATCCGCGGTGAATGGAAAATGAAAAAGGCAGTAACGCGAGCCAGGTGTGAACAAACGCGCGATTGCCTTTCCTCCACGGAAATTGAACGTGAACGCATGAACAGGTGAACACTTGCAAGCGGTTAGTTTCTCCCCATGCGGATATCCGGCGTTTATTAATTGCTTAACCAGTTTGCTGTTGCGTCCTCTGTGAAAATTATGTACCTAAAATTGTGTCGCACGTACGCGACGATGAAAATACGAATCAAACAGAGTATGTGTTGCTGTTGTGATATGGAATCAAGTTGTAATGAAAATACTGTTTCCTTTGCTAATCTGATTACTGATGGGGCTTTTTAGTAACTGTCGTGAAGCGAGGCATACGTGAAAAAGAGATTTGTTTGAGATGAAGTTCTTTGTAAAAGTTTGATGAAAAATCTTGTAAGAATAAATTACTGCACCGAAGACTTATGTGGGATAATTATTCTAACCGATAAATATAATCCAATCCCTACATTGTATATCGTTTCTCATTAACGCGTTGACTGCCGTGCGTATTTTGCTGTATTAGAACGGCGATGCTATGAAATACTACAGCGTTTGACTGAATTATGCAAAATGTAAATAATATGCAAGTATTGGAGAGCAAAGAATCGCATCACTATTCTAACAATAACTGCATTTATAAAATAATTATTACTACTCATTGCGAATATTTTGGATCTTCAGTAAAATCTCTTGCGCCGGTCACCGATGACCCCCACGGCAGCCAACGTGTTAATAATTATTTATATTTTCTTATTTATTTGTTTGATTTCGTCTTGTCCCCTAAATGTTCAGAAGATCGTAATATATATAAAAATACTTTTGTTTTCACTAAAATGGCAATTCAACCAGCAACTTGCAACCACTTTTTACGCAAGACAAGTATACTCGTCATAAGACAGAATATTGCAATTTCTTCAATAGGAGTATACTTGTGAAAAACAGGTAACTGTTTAATTGAGACAAAACTCAGTTACCGATGTCAGTTATCGGCCTCGTTCTCGTTTTTTCTTGGCACGTCACGCATCGATGCGAAGAAATTTTCTGGACGAATGCTCTTCTCCGGTAGGGCATCGAGTGCAGGGTTGATGTTTAATCTGGACGACGGGACGGCGGTCTCCGGTGACCCATTTCGCTGTCTTTAATTAACCCTTTCATTGCTAAGAAGTCCGACGCAGGTCGCACACCCCGTGGGCGGCATATTTATTACACTCATAGGCACCGAGACAGTGTATCACGTGTGCAAACGTTGCACTGACGTTTTATGGGTCAGTTTTTACAAAGAGCGCGGTCACGTGTGTTAATCATGTGGAATATGACGTTGAGTTTGAGTGAACGTGAGAATGCGGATGTGTGAAAGAGAAAGATCACTGATGATTTATAAGATTATTTATATGATTATTGTATTGTTAACACGTTGACTGCCGTGCGTATTTTGCCGTATTAGAACGGCGATGCTATGAAATACTACAGCGTTTGACTGAATTATGCAAAATGTAAATAATGTGCAGGTATTGGAGACCAAAAGATCGCATCACTATTCTAATAACAACTGCGTTTATAAAATAATAATTGCTACCCATTGCGAATATTTTGGATCTTCAGTAAAATCTCTTGCGTCAGTCACCGGTTACTATCACGGAAGTTAAAGTGTTAACATGTCGACCGCCGTGCGTATTTTACTATATTAGAACGGCGATGATATGAAATACTACAGCGTTTGACTGAATTATGCAAAATGTAAATAATGTGCAAGTATGGGAGACCAAAATATCGCATCACTATTCTAATAACAACTGCGTTTATAAAATAATAATTGCTACCCATTGCGAATATTTTGGATCTTCAGTAAAATCTCTTGCGTCGATCACCGGTTACCATCACGGAAGTTAAAGTGTTAACATGTTGACCGCCGTGCGTATTTTACTATATTAGAACGGCGATGCTATGAAATACTCCAGCGTTCAACTGAATTATGCACAATGTAAATAATGTGCAAGTATTGGAGACCAAAAGATCGCATCACTATTCCAATAACAACTGCGTTTATAAAATAATAATTGCTACCCATTGCGAATATTTTGGATCTTCAGTAAAATCTCTTGCGTCGATCACCAGTTACCATCACGGCAGTTAAAGTGTTAACATGTTGACCGCCGTGCGTATTTTACTATATTAGAACGGCGATGCTATGAAATACTACAGCGTTCAACTGAATTATGCAAAATGTAAATAATGTGCAAGTATTGGAGACCAAAAGATCGCATCACTATTCTAATAACAACTGCGTTTATAAAATAATTATTACTACCCATTGCGAATATTTTGGATCTTCAGTAAAATCTCTTGCGTCAGTCACCGGTTACTATCACGGAAGTTAAACTGTTAACATGTTGACCGCCGTGCGTATTTTACTATATTAGAACGGCGATGCTATGAAATACTACAGCGTTTGACTGAATTATGCAAAATGTAAATAATGTGCAGGTATTGGAGACCAAAATATCGCATCACTATTCTAATAACAACTGCGTTTATAAAATAATAATTGCTACCCATTGCGAATATTTTGGATCTTCAGTAAAATCTCTTGCGTCAGTCACCGGTTACTATCACGGCAGTTAAAGTGTTAACATGTTGACCGCCGTGCGTATTTTACTATATTAGAACGGCGATGCTATGAAATACTACAGTGTTCAACTGAATTATGCAAAATGTAAATAATGTGCAAGTATTGGAGACCAAAGAATCGCATCACTATTCTAACAAAAACTGCATTTATAGAATAATTATTAGTACCCATTGCAAATATTTTGGATCTTCAGTAAAATTTCTTGCGTCGATCACCAGTTACCATCACGGCAGTTAAAGTGTTAACATGTTGACCGCCGTACGTATTTTACTATATTAGAACGGCGATGCTATGAAATACTACAGCGTTCAACTGAATTATGCAAAATGTAAATAATGTGCAGGTATTTGAGACCAAAATATCGCATCACTATTCTAATAACAACTGCGTTTATAAAATAATAATTGCTACCCATTGCGAATATTTTGGATCTTCAGTAAAATCTCTTGCGTCAGTCACCGGTTACTATCAAGGCAGTTAAAGTGTTAACATGTTGACCGCCGTGCGTATTTTACTATATTAGAACGGCGATGCTATGAAATACTACAGCGTTCAACTGAATTATGCAAAATGTAAATAATGTGCAAGTATTGGAGAGCAAAAGATCGCATCACTATTCTAACAATAACTGCATTTATAGAATAATTATTACTACCCATTGTGAATATTTTGGATCTTCAGTAAAATCTCTTGCGTCAGTCACCGGTTACTATCACGGAAGTTAAAGTGTTAACACGTTGACTGCCGTGCGTATTTTACTATATTAGAACGGCGATGCTATGAAATACTACAGCGTTTGACTGAATTATGCAAAATGTAAATAATGTGCAAGTATTGGAAACCAAAGAATCGCATCACTATTCTAACAATAACTGCATTTATAGAATAATCATTACTACGCATTGTGAATATTTTGGATCTTCAGTAAAATCTCTTGCGTCAGTCACCGGTTACTATCAAAGCAGTTAAAGTGTTAACATGTGGACCGCCGTGCGTATTTTACTATATTAGAACGGCGATGCTATGAAATACTACAGCGTTCAACTGAATTATGCAAAATGTAAATAATGTGCAAGTATTGGAGACCAAAATATCGCATCACTATTCTAATAACAACTGCGTTTATAAAATAATAATTGCTACCCATTGCGAATATTTTGGATCTTCAGTAAAATCTCTTGCGTCAGTCACCGGTTACTATCAAGGCAGTTAAAGTGTTAACATGTTGACCGCCATGCGTATTTTACTATATTAGAACGGCGATGCTATGAAATACTACAGCGTTCAACTGAATTATGCAAAATGTAAATAATGTGCAAGTATTGGGACCAAAAGATCGCATCACTATTCCAATAACAACTGCGTTTATAAAATAATAATTGCTACACATTGCGAATATTTTGGATCTTCAGTAAAATCTCTTGCGTCAGTCACCGGTTACTATCACGGAAGTTAAAGTGTTAACATGTTGACTGCCGTGCGTATTTTACTATATTAGAACGGCGATGCTATGAAATACTACAGCGTTTGACTGAATTATGCAAAATGTACATAATGTGCAAGTATTGGAAACCAAAGAATCGCATCACTATTCTAACAATAACTGCATTTATAGAATAATTATTACTACCCATTGTGAATATTTTCGATCTTCAGTAAAATCTCTTGCGCCGGTCACGGGTGACCCCCACGGCAGCCAACGTGTTAATATTAATCCTTTAAACGCGACCGTCACCTTTATAGAAAAACACAAGACAATGCAAAACATAATCCGAAATCTTGACATTACGTTGAATTGACACAATGTCGATGACTGTTTAGATGCACTTAATATATCCCCAAATCATAAATTTTCAAACAAAAATTGTTTAATTTAGAATTTGGAAGTTCATAGAAAAATACAAGATACCGCAAAATTCAAACCAAAATCTTAACATAATCTTGAATCGACACATTGTCGCATTGCGACGCACTTTTACCTATTCGAGAGACCCTGTATCGGTTGTGCAATAAAAATGCAAATGGTGCAATTGGCGAATATCAAAGACTCGAGAGCCGGATTGTTTGAGCCGCTAAGCTATCCCATTGAATCCATTACTACACGTATTACGAAGAGTAGGAAGAAAGAGAGCACTACGTTTGCTCGCCAACGATAGACGTGTCTATAAAACCCGTATGGTCCGGTACTTACTCGACTCTTTCCATGAAGACAAAGCGGTGTCGGTCGAAATGGATGATGTCGGAAGCAGTAGAGAGACCGCAGAACACGCGGCAAAAAACAACCGATGAAAGTGTTATCCACATTTCGTGCGAACCACGGAAATGTGGAAAACCGAATTATCGTAAAAACGTCTTATCGCTGCGTTGTGTGGTTTTTAAGTTTAATTTTAGTTTCTGTCGACTATATAAAGGTATTTTTTTATGAACGATTATATACTAAGGTTGACAATCGTCCAAAATTTCCTTTAGAAAAATTTCATTGTCTCTTTTTCACCTGTAA
The DNA here is from genome assembly GCA_033815515.1 of Cryptocheilus praepositus. Lineage (NCBI taxonomy): Eukaryota > Metazoa > Arthropoda > Insecta > Hymenoptera > Pompilidae > Cryptocheilus > Cryptocheilus praepositus. The sequence continues at coordinate 1,436,551 of JAWWQZ010000314.1, forward strand.
CGATGATACTGCCTGCGTCCCGAAAGTGATACTAACAAATTTCCCAGTTCCCGGAAACAATTTACGTATGCAAATCAACGCTGAACGACGATATTTCTGTGTTCCGTTTGATTAAACTGCAGATTAAACGTTTCGATTGCTGTAAACGTTCAGAGTTACGCTGGCCGTGCAGATAGAAGCAGAGTAATATGTCGTATAGTGTGTACGAGACTAGCAGAATAATTGTTCGTATGTCACGTAGAGTGATACGCGAGACCAGCGGTATCATTTTTCAATTGTTTTCAGTTCAATAGTCGTCTTGACTTGATTTGGATCTAAAAGTTACATATGTAAAAGTTACTAAGCATAGATAGAATGACTGTAAAGAAAAACTGGAAGCGTGAAAGTGTTTCTTTTATTAACACGTTGACTGCCACGCGTATTTTACTATATTAACTCTCTATGGGCCCGCGTGACTTTGAAGTCACATATCGATAAATCGATATTTTATTAAATAGTTTAATTTTTTTTATTAGATGGCGTATATATCTTGTTATATAATGTCTCCTTAGTAACCAATAACATGCTTGATGCGGTTATCGGCTCTAACCTGAAATGTCAAAGTAAATGTTTTTGCAAGTTGTCTGCAAATAGAAGCCAAAGGAACCGTCTTGTACAATTGTCATTATTTGTTCTTCTATCGGTGTTTATCAAACAAAAAAAGCGTACGTAATAGCTTTTAGTTTGTATATCAATAATGTCTTATTTGTTTACATTTAATCAATCATTTTATTACTATTTTCATGTGATATACCTTTGTGACTTTCAAGACACAATGGGCTATAATGGTAGGTATCGATGTATTTGCGACAACGTTTGTGTTTTCTTTGCTTTTTAGTTTTATATATCAGAGGCCCAAAATATGGATACAAAATTATATAAAAATAAAAGAGCTCATAGCTTCTAAAAGAGCTTATAAATATAAAAATATAAGAGCATTCTTTATGCTCTTATATACACAAGTGCAAACGTTGTAAGCCGTTGTTACTTCAAAGTTACAAAATGTATTCGTTATAATAAAATTTTTGAAACTGCTGAATTCATTATTAATATGTATTTTGAGGTTGATATTTGTTGATTTGACGTTACATAGATTTTGTATAGCCACCAAAAACAATTCAGTCCATAGAGGGTTAAAATCGCAACAGGATGAAGTACTACAGAATATGATTGAATTGTGCAAAATGAAAATAATGCGAAGGTATCGGAGACCAAAAAATTGAATTATTATTTAATATTAATTGCATTTTCAAAATTATAAATGCGCCCGATTGGGTATTTTTTGAATTTTTCATGAGATTGTTTGCGCCGGTCACCCATGACCACCATGGCAGTCAAAGTGTTAACATGAATATGTAGAAGAAAATGCATGAGTGATATAAGTGGTAACATTCAAATTTGGTTTACTCACAAACTTATCAGCGGCATGACAGAAATAAATTCTGATTTGAAAAAACTAAGTGCAACTCGTGTCAACTTGACGAATTTCACACGTCATCGCACATACAACTTCGCAGACTCGAGTGCATCCAGCAAGACGCGCGATTTATCAAAGCTCCCCGTTTATTCTTTCCATCAAAACGCGCTTCATCGTTAATTGCGCGGACTTAGATGGATCGTGCGAGTTCTGCGAAACGCGGAAAATGTTTCCACAGACCGCAGAGATTAACACGCTCTGATTTATTTCAAATAACCGAACTTTTTGCACACTGCTCGCGCCGTTCTGCAACGTCTATCAGCGCGCAAGACGAAAAACTCGTTTAAACATCAAAACGCCCGGTAATGAAGCGAATGCAATTAAAATATTCGCGCCGCGCAGGCGGCAGTACGGAAAAGTTCATCTGAACGAATTTTCGCGTTGCAGCGTTCAACAACAAGCACTTTGCCGAACGTAAGACGTGCGATCGCGTATGTAAACGGGACGGAAATAATTTTCTGCGCTTCGCGTGGGAAAATGTATTTCAGAGACAACGCGGGAGTGCGATAACAAAAATGTAAAAATCTCTGATTAACTCATAGAATGTGTTACGCGTTGCGGTGTTTCAGGAACTTATCCATATTTTCTTCCTATCTTTGTAGGAATTAGCATGCACCGCTAGATACTGAGTTTAAATAAAATAAGTGTTAAAAACCTATTTTTTATTTTTCGTGAGCTATTTCCAATTTTATGTTAATTTCCAATTTTAATATTAATAATTTTTATCTATTACGGTTAAATGGCTTTATTTAATCTTGTAGAAGCTGTACATGTTTCAAGGCCCATGGACCTTCTCTTCGAGAACTCTTTTATCCTCTGATTGACTTTATATACTGAAACGTGCCTTGTATAATATACTGTACATGTATTATGCATATACTGTACACCGCGTCTGATGCACCTGAGAAAACGTTAATGAACAAACTATTAGATGATGTGATTAATTTCAACCTTATTTTAATCAGATAATGAAGGGGCTTTAAAATTCTCAACACAACAACAAAATTTAAGTCAATATGTTTCAACCATAAAAGGATTTTTAATACTCCTTCATTATCAAACTAATGAATAGAGACATATACTGTACATCTATTATTAGCAGTACATAAAGTAAATCGGAGAGATAGAGAGCGTGAATAACGTTTCGGAAAAATTAAATTACGGGGCAATGGAAATGGAGCGGAATAATGAATGAAATTCTAACGTGCAAACTGATCACAAACACCAAACTCTCCGCGGTGCGAAGAGCTTGCTTAACAGAAGAAGATCACATTGGCCTTGCGCAAAGGAGTGAACATAAGTTACCCTTTCACTGAAGTTCGAAAGCTGCTGCACTTATCGCGGGCGGAGGTCTGTTTACGAAAATTGTCACACTCATTGCAAGCGTGGTTTTCTTTGAACTATGTGCATTTTCTAACCCGAAATACGCCCCAATTGTACATGCGTTTGAGAAGCAAGTGAAATTAATAAGAGTTATGTTACTTTATTCTGATCGTAATCATTAACGTTGCAAGTATTTTATTATAATATTTTTTTATTTCACGTTTGTATGATTTTAACATTGTGTTTTCCGAGACGTGCTGGGAGACTGGATCGGGTGCGCGTAAGAATCAGCAGACGCATAGTAATCTCGAGCAGCCGATGTTATCTCTGAGATTTTCTTTGAACTATGTGCATTTTCTAACCCAAAATACGCCCCAATTGTACATGCGTTTGAGAAGCAAGTGAAATTAATAAGAGTTATGTTACTTTATTCTGATCGTAATTATTAACATCGCAAGTATTTTATTATAATATTTTTTTATTTCACGTTTGCACGATTTTAACATTGTGTTTTCCGAGACGTGTTGGGAGACTGGATCGGGTGCGCGTAAGAATCAGCAGACGCATAGTAATCTCGAGCAGCCGATGTTATCTCTGAGATTTTCTTTGAACTATTGCATTTTTAACCCAAAAATACGCCCCAATTGTACATGCGGATTGAGAAGCAAGTGAAATTAATAAGAGTTATGTTACTTTATTCTGATCGTAATCATTAACATTGCAAGTATTTTATCGTAATATTTTTTTATTTCACGTTTGCACGATTTTAACATTGTGTTTTACGAGACGTGCTGGGAGAGTGGATCGGGTGCGCGTAAGAATCAGCAGACGCATAGTAATCTCAAGCAGCCGTTGTTATCTCTGAGATTATCGCTTTATTAACCGCGACAATAAATTACGGCCTTATATGCAGGGTAGAACTAACCTTTCCACGGAGCGGGTTCAAAAGTCTAATAAACACAGGACGAAAACAAGGTTTTTGTGCGTTAATTTCACGAGAAAATATCCATGATATAGAATAATCCCTTCACTGACATCTGTTTCGCACCGGCGCACAATTTAGATAAACGTTACATTTATTAATTATTTGGAAGCAAGTTAATGTATAAAATTATATAGCATTTCAAAATAAAAACAAACTTTCAGAATAAATTAAATGCTTCACCATAGAAATAGGGATTTGAAAGTGTCATGCCCACAGGAGACATCGGAAGCCAGCTCCAAATACCCAATATCACTAAAGAACAATTTGCGACTGAAGGACATTTAGAAAAATAATTTAATTCATCCGCAAAAGAAATTTTCATTAGAAAATATTGTAAAAATGTGTGCGATCACACATTTAACCTGTTTAAGCACGATTTTTTTTCTACAGATATTTTCATATGTCCAAATATATAATGGGGGCAAAACTGAACATACTGAACATAATAACATACCCACACGTGGCGGTGTGCTTGAAGAGATTAAATGTATAAAAAAAAACCCTGATCGCAGCCACACTCCCAGATTTGTGTTTTTCTTCTTCACGAATATCGTAGTCAACAATTTACCAAAACGTCTTTCTACATTTAACACGTTGACTGCCATGATGGTCACCGGCGACCGGTGCAAAAGATTTGACTAAAAATGCAAAAAATTCGCAATGAAGCCTATTTGCAATCTTGTAAAAGCAATTGATATTGGAACGGTGCTTCAATACTTTGGCTTCTAATTCTGCGTTGCCTTTAATTTGCACGATTTAAAACTATTCTTTGCACTATTACATCGCATCGCGGTTCTAACATAGCAAAATACGCTTGGCACTCAACGTGGTAACACTGACTGCCATGATGGTCACCGGTGACCGGTATAAAAGATTTTACTAAAAATGTAAAAAATTCGCAATGAAACCTATTTCCAATCTTGTAAAAGCAATTGATATTGGAACGGTGCTTCAATACTTTGGCTTCTAATTCTGCGTTGCCTTTAATTTGCACGATTTAAAAATCCTCTTTGCAGTATTACATCGCATCGCGGTTCTAACATAGCAAAATACGCTTGGCAGTCAACGTGTTAACACTTTGACTGCCATGATGGTCACCGGTGACCGGTGCAAAAGATTTTACTAAAAATGCAAAAAATTCGCAACGAAGCCTATTTGCAATCTTGTAAAAGCAATTGATATTAGAACGGTGCTTCGATACTTTGGCTTCTAATTCTGCGTTGCCTTTAATTTGCACGATTTAAAAATACTCCTTGCACTATTACATTGCATCGCGTTTCTAACATAGCAAAATACGCTTGGCAGTCAACGTGTTAACACTTTGACTGCCATGATGGTCACCGGTGACCGGTACAAAAGATTTTACTAAAAATGCAAAAAATTCGCAATGAACCCTATTTCCAATCTTGTAAAAGCAATTGATATTGGAACGGTGCTTCAATACTTTAGCTTCTAATTCTGCGTTGCCTTTAATTTGCACGATTTAAAAATACTCTTTGCACTATTACATCGCATCGCGGTTCTAACATAGCAAAATACGCTTGGCAGTCAACGTGTTAACACTTTGACTGCCATGATGGTCACCGGTGACCGGTACAAAAGATTTTACTAAAAATGCAAAAAATTCGCAATGAAGCCTATTTGCAATCTTGTAAAAGCAATTGATATTGGAACGGTGCTTCAATACTTTGGCTTCTAATTCTGCGTTGCCTTTAATTTGCACGATTTAAAAATACTCTTTGCAGTATTACATCGCATCGCGGTTCTAACATAGCAAAATACGCTTGGCAGTCAACGTGTTAACACTTTGACTGTCATGATGGTCACCGGTGACCGGTACAAAAGATTTGACTAAAAATGCAAAAAATTCGCAATGAAGCCTATTTGCAATCTTGTAAAAGCATTTGATATTAGAACGATGCTTCAATACTTTGGCTTCTAATTCTGCGTTGCCTTTAATTTGCACGATTTAAAAATCCTCTTTGCAGTATTACATCGCATCGCGGTTGTAACATAGCAAAATCCGCTTGACAGTCAACGTGTTAACACTTTGACTGGTATGATGGTCACCGGTGACCGGTACAAAAGATTTTACTAAAAATGCAAAAAATTCGCAATGAAGCCTATTTGCAATCTTGTAAAAGCAATTGATATGGGAACGATGCTTCAGTACTTTGGCTTCTAATTCTGCGTTGCCTTTAATTTGCACGATTTAAAACTATTCTTTGCACTATTACATCGCATCGCGGTTCTAACATAGCAAAATACGCTTGGCAGTCAACGTGTTAACACTTTGACTGCCACGGTAGTCACCGGTGACCGGTGCAAAAAATTGTATTAAAAATGCAAAAAATTCGCAATGAACCCTATTTGCAATCTTGTAAAAGCAATTGATATTAGAACGGTGCTTCAATACTTTGGCTTCTAATTCTGCGTTGCCTTTAATTTGCACGATTTAAAAATACTCTTTGCACTATTACATCGCATCGCAGTTCTAACATAGCAAAATACGCTTGGCAGTCAACGTGTTAACGTTTCGCCGCATTCTAAGGAAACAACTGTTGCACACTCCTATCCTCGAACCGCAGTGGCTCAGCAATTTTTCGACATTACAGAACTTACTGATCATGCGTGCTAGCGTACACGTACGTGCCCGTACGCGTGGACAATTTGAAAGCCCATCTATGACGCATCACGGTACCCAATCGAGCGCCCCCGGACCAAACTAATCCCAACCAGGTGATTTTCGTCTCATTGACAGCCGATTCCGCTGCTCGCCCACGATCTCGTACTTACATCACACGGCACGATAGATTCGGCAAAGATCGGCGCGCAGTGGCAACACGTAAGAACACGCGGGAATGAGAAACCGTGCGGTCTCGGGACCGTGACGATACTGGCAGAAGGTTACTCTAGCCGCGCGTGGATGAGCAACCCGCAATAAGCCAACCCCCACCTACCCCTTTCCAGCCCTCTCTACTCCGCCAGCACGCTCCCTCTACACCCCCGCGGCGCGAAACCGGCTGCTTCCCGAGGGTTCCATCAAATTTTCTGCCAGTAGCGCATAAATGATCACAATGACAAACACAATCTTGTCTAAATGAAAATCTGACCGAATGATAAGATGGTACAGGTTGGCTTTGGGCCCCACGATACGATGTGACTGCAATGTTTAGGGCTGGCGGATAAACGATGATAAGGATAAACGCGATGTTGTTTCAATGGAAATTTAGCTAAGTGGGAAAACGTTGATATAGGTTTCTTCGCACCTCTGCAATGGGTTTCTGTGTACTTTCAGAATAATATATGAGCCGTTTATTTTGAAAATGGCCTAACTTCATTTATCTTCAAATCGAAATAAGTAACATTTACTGATAAATAACATGAATTTGTACATGTAACCATGGTAACTGGAAAATATTGAAAAACGGAGTTAGGCCAGTTTCAAAATAAACGGCTCATATGTGAAGTTATTTAAATGAATATTGAGATAAGTGTGGAAACGGTAGGTACAGGTTTATTTCACCCCACAATCGATATACAGAGCTGAATTCATTTTTTTTTGGTTATGGATAAATTATGATAACAACCGCTACGTCATTTAAATGAAAATATTGCTAAATGTGGAAACGAAAGATTTATGTTTATTTTACTTGTGTGCTTTCGGAGAATTGGACAACATTTTATCCAGGTAACGGATATATGATGACACAACAACCCCCACGATTCTGTCCAAAAATGAACGGCGGGTACACGGTTATTTAACCCTCGCAACGCGATTCCGCATGCTTTCGCAGAATTGGACAAAATTTTTTCCAGGTAACGGAGATATGATGCCAATAAAACACAATTTTGCCTAAATTCAAATTTAGTTGAATGGTGAAACGACACACGTTTACTTAGGCCCCGAGATGCAATTCTATGTGCTTGGAAGATTCAATAAAATTCGTGTGAGTAATGGATAAATGATGATAACTTACACAATGTTGTCTAAATTAAAATTTAGCTGAATGACAATAGGTACACGTTTATTGCAGAATTGTATAATATGTTTTTTTGGTTAGCCGGTAAAAGATAATAGCAATGGACGTAACATTTCTATTTGCTTAGGAGGTTCAATAAAATTCGTGTGAGTAATGGATAAATAATGATAATAACTTACACAATGTTGTCTAAATTAAAATTTAGCTGAGTGACAATAGGTACACGTTTATTGCAGAATTGTATAACACGTTTTTTTGGTTAGCCGGTAAAAGATAATAGCAATGGACGTAACATTTAAATTAAAATTTAGCCGGATAAGGATGCGGCAGCCACATGTCACCCCGAGATATATCCGAATTTTATTCGGGCAACGGATTAAAAATAACCATACCGCATACCGTGCGATTTAAATAAAAATTTGCCGGATATTTCCATTTGTCCTACGTTCACTTCGCCGCCGCGACGAGATTTCGCATTTTTTGTCGTGTCAGAGAAAACTTTGTTCGCATGGAGTAGAGATAGTCATAATGAATACAGTGTTGCCAAAATCAAAATTGTTCCGATTAAGAATTCGTTCTTTACGCGTTTATTCTGGAACAGCTTGAGTGTAATAGATGTGATTAATGTGTTGTTATCCGTGACGTCACGTGTTTATTTCGTGGGCGTTGACCCGAGATCCGATAAGTCAAGCGACGGAAACAAAAGGTACCAAAGGATCGGCTACAGAGTGCGTAACACGATACCTTTTTGCTAGAATAAACCATTATTCGGAACCTAATACAATATCTTAAAACCTGCCTTCCTGCAAATGGGTCAAAAAATTTAACAACACGCAGTATTGCATACCACAAAACATTAAAAATTGTATGGGAGCGTTATATCGATGACATTATATATTCAATGTATGTGAATGTTATACACACAAATGCTATTTAATCTCACCGACACACAAAATTAATCTAACTTAATTAAAAAGTTGGAGAACTAAACTGGGAACGGAACTTTATGTTATCTTTTATCTTATTAGAAATTGTAGGGCTAAATGTATAAAATTGGAAAGTTTCAAGGAAGGGGTGGTACGTGGTATAATTTTATATGTGCGCAGATGGAAATCGTTTATAATAAAGAAAAGAAAAGAAAACTGGTTAACATTAAATAAATAAAATTATTTAAAAGGTTGAAAGTAGAAAAATAATTAGTCATATGTTTCGATAGATTGTGCGTGTCGTCTTAAAATTAATCAATTTTTCTAACTCAATTTCTAACTTTTTAATGTTAATTAACTACAATGCTCTTTTATTATCTGTGACCAGTGTGTGCCATCGTTAACAATAATTGTTTCTGCGTACCAACCAAAACGTAACCTCGCTGTACATTTGACTGTCATTTTCGAGTGCTCGGCAATTATAAAAAATGAAATTGCGTTGAGAATGTTCTCGCATAAACTTTCTTTGAAATTGACCCTTTCGTGATACGCGTCGCTGGGAAATTGCGGCCAGCCTATTAACGATGCTTACCGTGACGGCTTTGTGTGACAATGAATTTATTAGATTTTGGATTTTCATTTCCTCGTGTGCGGTTGTAAGGAACGCACATGCGTGCGTGACAAGTAATGTAATTTCGTCGCACGTTAGGTGGAAGGTAAAATTGCATATTTATGGGAGCGTGCGGAAGAAATTGTCACATTTTTCACACGATATCATAGATCCGCTGATGTACGATTTCAACCGCATTTGTGTAATTGCGTGCATATTTAGTGGCAAAGTCATTGTACATTGATGCTGATATGGAGTATCGTAAAAAATTGAAGGTAATATGTGCGGCGGCTGCGGAAGAAATTGTTGGAGAGAACCGTGCACATTTTTCACGTTTTTTTTTGTGTATGCGATATCATAGATCCGCTGATGTACGATTTCAACCGCATTTGTGTAATTGCGTGCACGTGCAGTACGTCAAAGTGGCAAAGTCATTGTACATTGATGCTGATATGGAGTATCGTAAACCGCAATTGTATGGGTATGTTGCAAATCGAATTGCGAATCAGATGTCAAATCTGTTGTTACGTGCCAATAGAATAATAACAGAATAATGGCGTAATTGACATTAGTTATCCATGTGCATATATTTCTTACGATTAATTTAAAATACGTTTACGGTAGGATTAATCGTGGTGATAAAACAGAAATTAAGAAAATAACGAGATGATCATGTGTGCGAGCGTTCATGAATATATTCTCTCGTATCAAAAAAACCAGAAGTATTACTACCACTATTGTGCACACAAATTTCCTAAATTACAGCAACCCCAAGGTTGCAATCATCGCAAAACGCCGCTTCAATTAGTACTGACACGACTGCAAGTGGTAATCCGGATTTAAAAAAAATTATATAACCCCATCCACCCGTGGCATTCCCATAACTGATCGATCGAACAAAGCAACGTACGTCGAACTTTAAACTTCAGCCTATCCGTCCGAGTTGCACGTTATCTTCTATCAACTATATATCTACTACTATCTATCAACCTACTGACTGTTAGGCTACACTTGTGCAATCGTACTCAAACTTTTCGCCGCTTTTAATTGGTCCCTTTTTCTTTCTTCCACCTCACGGACAGTAATAGGTTTGATGAACTTCGGCTCGAACATTTTCAGAAGTTACTGACACGACTGCAAGCGGTAATCCGCATTTAAAAAAAATTATATAACCCCATCCACATTCCCGGCAGGGGGAGAGTCTCATGCATATCGCTGCACCTTAGAAATGTCGAAACAATGTTTCAGCGTGAACTACTGGACGCGATGTAGTACATGAGCAAATAAGCTTTGTGAGATTTCCTTCGGCTAATGACCAAGCACTCGACGAGATAAAAGAAAAACGCGCGCGGGATGACTCTCCAGTCGGGATTACCTGGCTACGTGAGTTAAAAAAAAAGGACCCCGGTGTCTGATACCGTCCTGGCGTGTAACATGGAAAAATAAAATTGGAAAGGACCGCAACGAATGCGTGGCGTGAAACATGTCTCTACCGTGCTGCGTCGCAAATTTCTTAATGATACGGCAAAAATACGGGGCGCGCGGATTAATTGCGCTTCGTGCTTTAAATTTATTTGAGTTCGTTTGAATTATGCAAGAATACGGTCGCGTGGTGTTTGGCCACACATATAATGCATGCGCGAAAGTAAAATTTATTTGTTCTAGCGACTGTTAAAACTGTTTGCTGGGTGTACTTGAAATCTATGTACGAAATTAAGAAATTATAATAAATTTGTATTACATATAAATTATTATGTATACTATAAATTGTATGTACATATATATGTACGTACGTGTATATATTTATATTTAATTTGAATTATGGAAGAATATGTACGTATAGTATTCTGCAACAGGTATAATATGTACGTAAAAGTACAATGTTAATTTACTTTTACTGGCGACCATTAAAACTGTTTGCCAGTTGCATTTAGCATCTACATAAGAAATTATATTAAATTCATATTAACCCTTTGCACTCCTATGTCATATATGTGACTCGATATAGTATATTTATGGAATTATGGAAGCTCCTTTGTCGAGCTCCTTCGACATTTTTTCATGTCTAAATAAATAGATATCGTGCACACGTTATCGACGCTCTCGCAATGTCACTAGAAGGGTTAGACATTCAGGTAATCGAAGAGAAATAAAAGAACTGGATGTGATCACAGATTATAATAAAAATATAGATGGTGTCGATATGGCGAACCAATACGCGACATCTTACTGTTTTTACGTCAACTCAAGTGGTGGAGGGAAATTTCTTTTGGGGATTGAAATCTCCATGGTAAATGCGTATATTTTTACAAATCTGAAAAAACAAAAAACGGCAAAGAAACAGAACCTATAGCCACAAAAAATTTGCGAAAAGATTTTGTCAATGCTAATTCGTGATTGTCGTCATCCAAATATGAAAATTGGACGTCGTTTGCCTGGAACACATGATAAAGTTGCACGATCGCTTAGAAGAAAAGCCTCATTGAATTTCCGATTACATAATGAATAAAACAGAAAGACTGTGCAGTTTACTCAAATAGAAAAACATCTGGATGGAAATAAGATATAATAACCTATTTTTGTGAAACGTGTGAAATAAATATAAGGATTACATCTTGCAAGTTCTTGTAATAAAAATATCATATATAAATAAGTGAAAACGTCTTCCTTTATTTATTTAAATTGCTTTATATTTTTGTTAAAGAAATTTCAAATAAAACACTTAAAAGCGTTATATAAACGAAAAGTTCACTTTAATAAACTTTCATGATGTGGAAAGGGTTAAAACTGTTTGCTGGGCGTACTTGAAATCTATGTACGAAATTAAGAAATTATAATAAATTTGTATTATTATACATATAAATTATTATGTATACTATAAATTGTATGTACATATATATGTACGTACGTGTATATATTTATATTTCATTTGAATTATGGAAGAATATGTACGTATAGTATCCTGCAACAGGTATAATATGTACGTAAAAGTATAATAAAATGTTAATTTACTTTTACTGGCAACCATTAAAACTGTTTGCCAGTTGCATTTAGCATCTACATAAGAAATTATATTAAATTCATATTAAATATAAATTTTTAGCTATTCCTTATTGTATCGAGTTGTTGTAATTTATACAAGATAGAGGGATACGGCAAACATTTTACTTGAAGCGCTACACTCATGTCAAGCATGTTTCTGACAACCCAAAGATGAATTCTGAAGGAAGTTCTAAAACGAATCCGGCGTTTTTCCGAATTTCTTAAGAATCTGTCAAAATAGGAATTTTACTCGTCCGGCGAAATAGAAATTTCACCTTTTACGCGAGCATCGTCATTGAATGCAAAACGTTTGATCCTTCCGTAAGAGTTATGTGGGTACCGTATAAGAAAATGTAGACGTCGTTTGCACTCGTGAAGAAGAAAGTTGCATCGAAGCAATCGTCTAGAAGAAACAGGGCGCGTCCATTGACTTTACATCGATTACATAATGTAATAATGTAAAGAAAGTCATGAAGGCAAGATTTATGAATCATGAATATCGAATCGGTTTCGGATGTAAGAACACAATAAGGATATAAAAATTGCCATTCTACTGGAAAGGCGGTTAATACAATATAACGATACCTCTTGCTTTTGTAATAAGAAAACCAAATATAAATAATAAAAACGTCTTACTTTTTTAACCCTTCTTTGCATGATGGTGGAAATTTCCATCATAACATTGAATGCCCAAAAATTATATAAAAGAACAAGTTCACTTTAATCTAACTTTGCATGATGATGGAAATTTCCATCATATTGTTTTTTTGCTAAATTTATACTATAAATATATACTAAGATTTTTTTAACCATTTTTCCTTTAATTTTGAACATGAATTATACCACCTTGATTTATTTCCCCAATAAAGAAAAAATCATGCAAAGAAGGGTTAAAACAATCACGCTTCAGGACTATAATTTAATAACATACCTTATGCCATAAACCCACCTTGCCATAATTACCGACAATTTTTTCCGAGAATTGTTTACCAGGTTCTTCACTTTATAATTAAAAATAAAAAAAAATAAGAAATGTGATCTCCGCCCCAAGCAATACGACGTTAGCCGAAGTAAATTGCAATATAATGCGTGTATCTTTATAGATTACTGCGTGTTGCCTGTGGAAGAATACCTGGCGAGCGATTCAGGGAGGGACTGAAAGGGCAAGAGTATGCGAGTGGGAGGTGAAAAATTGACGGTGGGTGCATAATGAATTTTCTGGATGACATTCTATTAACCGCGACGCAGAGTTTACACGACCGCCTCAATTTTTGATGCCCTCTATGCGGTTAATTTCTTCGATAAATTTGCCGATCTCTTCGAGTCGGGAGCTTTTCGGGGAAAAATTTTTACGCGGTCGTCGAAATGTTACCGATACGCTAAAGGCTATTTTCGGCAGTACTTGCGTTTGACAGCATTTCACGTAGTAAATAGTGTGTGAATTTTGAATATATCGCGATATTGTGAGGTCGAAAAGTCGCTATGAAAAACATAACACTAGTAACGCAAGAAAGAAGTTTAGATAAAGGTTTTTAACATGTGTCCTATATGAAATACATTTGTACTGCAGTCCTATCGGTTTCATATAAATTAATAATATGTCAATCTTCAATCTGTTCCCCTTTTCCGGATTCTTACTGGACAGTTCTGTGATAATAAAAATTATGTTTAACCTGTCCGCTGCTAATTTTATTAAAAGAAGAAATAACGAAAATAAAGAAAATGTGCCATTACTCCCCTGTGAAAAGTAGATAGAAGTTTAGATAAAGGGTTTTAACATGTGTCCTATATGAAATACATTTGTACTGCAGTCCTATTGGTTTCATATAAATTAATAATATGTCAATCTTCAATCTGTTCCCCTTTTCCGGATTCTTACTGGACAGTTCTGTGATAATAAAAATTATGTTTAACCTGTCCGCTGCTAATTTTATTAAAAGAAGAAATAACGAAAATAAAGAAAATGTGCCATTACTCCCCTGTGAAAAGTAGATAGAAGTTTAGATAAAGGGTTTTAACATGTGTCCTATATGAAATACATTTGTACTGCAGTCCTATTGGTTTCATATAGATTAATAATATGTCAATCTTCAATCTGTTCCCCTTTTCCGGATTCTTACTGGACAGTTCTGTGATAATAAAAATTATGTTTAACCTGTCCGCTGCTAATTTTATTAAAAGAAGAAATAACGAAAATAAAGAAAATGTGCCATTACTCCCCTGTGAAAAGTAGATAGAAGTTTAGATAAAGGTTTTTAACATGTGTCCTATATGAAATACATTTGTACTGCAGTCCTATTGGTTTCATATAAATTAATAATATGTCAATCTTCAATCTGTTCCCCTTTTCCAGATTCTTACTGGACAGTTCTGTGATAATAAAAATTATGTTTAACCTGTCCGCTGCTAATTTTATTAAAAGAAGAAATAACGAAAATAAAGAAAATGTGCCATTACTCCCCTGTGAAAAGTAGATAGAAGTTTAGATAAAGGGTTTTAACATGTGTCCTATATGAAATACATTTGTACTGCAGTCCTATTAACCAATAGGATAACCAATCATATAAATTAATAATATGTCAATCTTCAATCTGTTCCCCTTTTCCGGATTCTTACTGGACAGTTCTGTGATAATAAAAATTATGTTTAACCTGTCCGCTGCTAATTTTATTAAAAGAAGAAATAACGAAAATAAAGAAAATGTGCCATTACTCCCCTGTGAAAAGTAGATAGAAGTTTAGATAAAGGGTTTTAACATGTGTCCTATATGAAATACATTTGTACTGCAGTCCTATCGGTTTCATATAAATTAATAATATGTCAATCTTCAATCTGTTCCCCTTTTCCGGATTCTTACTGGACAGTTCTGTGATAATAAAAATTATGTTTAACCTGTCCGCTGCTAATTTTATTAAAAGAAGAAATAACGAAAATAAAGAAAATGTGCCATTACTCCCCTGTGAAAAGTAGATAGAAGTTTAGATAAAGGGTTTTAACATGTGTCCTATATGAAATACATTTGTACTGCAGTCCTATTGGTTTCATATAAATTAATAATATGTCAATCTTCAATCTGTTCCCCTTTTCCGGATTCTTACTGGACAGTTCTGTGATAATAAAAATTATGTTTATACCTGTCCGCTGCTAATTTTATTAAAAGAAGAAATAACGAAAATAAAGAAAATGTGCCATTACTCCCCTGTGAAAAGTAGATAGAAGTTTAGATAAAGGGTTTTAACATGTGTCCTATATGAAATACATTTGTACTGCAGTCTTATCGGTTTCATATAAATTAATAATATGTCAACCTTCAATCTGTTCCCCTTTTCCGGATTCTTACTGGACAGTTCTGTGATAATAAAAATTATGTTTAACCTGTCCGCTGCTAATTTTATTAAAAGAAGAAATAACGAAAATAAAGAAAATGTGCCATTACTCCCTGTGAAAAGTAGATAGAAGTTTAGATAAAGGGTTTTAACATGTGTCCTATATGAAATACATTTGTACTGCAGTCCTATTGGTTTCATATAAATTAATAATATGTCAATCTTCAATCTGTTCCCCTTGTGCGGATTCTAACTGGACAGTTCTGTGATAATAAAAATTATGTTTAACCTGTCCGCTGCTAATTTTATTAAAAGAAGAAATAACGAAAATAAAGAAAATGTGCCATTACTCCCCTGTGAAAAGTAGATAGAAGTTTAGATAAAGGGTTTTAACATGTGTCCTATATTAAATACATTTGTACTGCAGTCCTATCGGTTTCATATAGATTAATAATATGTCAATCTTCAATCCGTTCCCCTTTTCCGGATTCTTACTGGACAGTTCTGTGATAATAAAAATTATGTTTAACCTGTCCGCTGCTAATTTTATTAAAATAAGAAATAACGAAAATAAAGAAAATGTGCCATTACTCCCCTGTGAAAAGTAGATAGTGGGTGTACATAATGAACTTTCGCTGTCTCGCTGTTCGTATGACAGAAATAACCGGCTGCAAGGTGAAAGTTCACCGTTTACTTTTATCACGTAATCAAACTGCCAATAAATTTTCAACGTGATCCTGGGCGTGCTACCAAAGTTATTTTCAGGGCAGGTAAAATAATGCTTTAATCAAGAGGCAAGGCGTTGCAAGGAATAAAAAAAGTTTTGACGTAAAAAAAATTAAAATAAAAAAAAAATTGGAATGAAGGTAAATTTTTCATAAAAAAAAACCTATTTAGAATGCAAACGTTAAAGTATCATTCGCTCGCGGCCATATAAAAAATGTTCATTTTCAGGAAAGCGTATAACAAAAAAAAAATACAGAGAATGAATTTAACATTTGTGCAAGAAATTGATTTAGAATTTAGGTGAAGTGTCATTCGCTTTCGGCCATACATTAAATGTTCACCTTATGATAGAGGGTTTAATAAAACATTAAAACAAAAACTAACGGCGTAAAGTTAAAAGTTTTACAAAAAAAAAACTTATATCAAACGCAAACGTCAAAGTGTCATTCGCTTTCGGCCATACAGTAAATTTTCGCCTTCCAACAAACTGTTCAATAAATTGCTGCCGTAAGTCAATCATCGTTTCCCTTTTTTCCGTCATAACATTTAATATGTAACTCGGTTGCTTTTGCTCAACGCTTGCTATTCAGCTGAAACAACAAACCATTAAAACGTACCGTTACTTGCTAGAACAAAGACGCGCTGTAAATAACGGAGGTACCTTTCAACAATACCCCGCGGAAAAAAAGCATTGTACGGTGCACAGGACGATCTCCGTGAGTGTGCGCGCGTGTGTGTTTGGGAAGAACACAATTTCTTGTCTAGGCATTTACACCACAATGCACTTTTTCCTTCCGCCGACAAAGCTGTAACTTAGACTGCCCACTGACCTGTTTCCATTGCCATTCTCGGAAGTACGTTTTCATTTATCAACTTTACGCCGCTCGTTGAGCCGATTTGACATGTGGCTCGTTTGTGGCTTGTGCTAGCTCGGTTGCTAGTCAATTAATTCGATGACACAGATATTTAAGAAGGAAAACGGTATCGGCGAGTGAACGGAGTAAAAATGTCTTCGAACCGCGCAGTTTGACGCGCCATCGGGAACTGAAACGAAGTACGCAGGTTCCGAGATTTTCCACGTGGAAAATCAGGCCGCATCGATTATTTCCCTCTGTCGGCGCGTTATCATGAATTTTGCTGGTAAAGTAACGCACAAACTTGCTGACGAACGTTCAAGCGTTGGTGTGGTTACATCACAGCCGAGGTGTAGGAGTAGACTTATCATTTTATGGGAGCTTGCGCCTCGCGAACTGAAATACCGACTTTGCGGAACTCGACTGGGCCGAGCGTGGCTAAGTACAATCAATGTGCGAGAAACGGAAGATGTAGAATTATGCAAACCGCGCCTCAAAATTCGAAGTAGTTCTCGAGATATGATGAAAAATAAATTAAAATATTGAGAAAAATCGGCCAAAAAAGGTCAAAAATGGCGAAAAATGTCAAACTTTTTTTTTCTTTTGGATCGATACTATTCGATAGAGGATATTTTGCCTTGAAGATAGACCACCTGCGGCGCACTGAACTCTTCATAGTTTCCGAGATATGACGATTTTAAGAAAGTGCAAAAATTTTTTTTTGGAAATTGCTAATTGCGATTAATCCCAAGTGAAAGCGCGTGCAAAGAGCTTTAAGAAAACCTATATTAGTTATAGGTTTCGATCACTAGTTTAGACGGTACGAGGCCTTGAAGAAATCGAGAAAATCTTAAGGTGCCATTTTTGCTAAAAAATGATGGGTCACCGATTTTATTGCCCTTTTAACATATCAGAGGGGGTCCAAAATAATTTAGAAAAATGCAAGGCGCACACCGAAATTCGCAATAGTTCCGAAGATATGACCGAAAATGTGTGGAAAAATCGTGAAAACAAGCCTGAAAATGGGGTCAAAAATTAAAAGTCTATCGACCGACTTGTAATTGTGTCAGATGAAAAGGGGGATAGAGAGACTTAGAAAAATTGCAACCGCGTTGAAAAATTCGAAATAGTTTCCGAGATATGACAAGAAATGAATCGAAAAATCGAGAAAAACATAAGAATAATACGGGTTTTTTAATAACCACCAACCGAAAGTAAATCATTTGACTTGCTCACCTATATGAAATGAAAGAGGATGGGCAGAGACTCGAAAAAGTTCAAACAGCGCCCTAAATACGCAATAGTTCACGAGTTATAAGCAAAAATAGAGAAAAAAATAAGGCTGACAAGGAAATATGCAATACGGAAATCGTAATGGACTGCCGATACCCTAAAATGGTGGAACACAGAAATGCTTTGGATGAAAGAGGTAACTGATCTGTTTCTAGTTGTTCAGATAAATGTCTGATCTCATACGGGATTTGACCGATAATGAATGTGGCATAAAAATGACACGAGGAGTCCAGCGACCGTGAATGATGGGTCACAAAAATACATTGGATGGAACTGTCCAATATCTCGTCTGTAGATAACTTATAAGTCAACTCTTTTCAAGATAGGTTGATAACTTCCCTGCAGAAGGTATGGTCTGTTTTTAGTAGCAAATGGTACAGTTTACAATGAACGTATAAAAAGGTAAATGTTACTCGTTCATTTTTGCATGAAAGTAGTTATCAGCAATAATGTAGTATAAACATGTCAATTATTCATTAAGTTCTTACTGGTGTTCGAAGCAAATTCCGCACAAATTAACTCTTATTATACGTGGACGTAAGAAAAACTAGGAGCTGCATATATATACACGGGATACAGGTAATGCAGAAATGATTATACATCATATAAACATTTACAAAGCATCAAGTGACGATTTACCAACTGGCCGTGTGCCTATAATAACGAATACAAACTTACGAAAAAGGCGGGCGATGACACAACTATGAAATATCATTAAAATCCACCGACACGATTCGCGTCCGAAAGTAGTAAAGACCCGTCTCTCATCAGACATTCTCAGCGGTCAAACTACTTAGTTGCCCGAACTCCGTCTCTTTGTCTCCAGAAAGACCAGTTACATTTCACTTTGCCGTCAAATTCCTTTTCCATTCCTCCATAAAACCGTCCACTATTTAAAAAGAATTTTACGATATTTATTACTAAATTAATTCTTACTGCGTGTGATCGTAAGAATAAATGTCAGCTACAAATGAGCGTACGTGATAAAGGTAATGAAAAACCGTTACATTCCATATAAATATTCACGAAGCACGAAGCTATAATTTATCAAATCGCCATCCGTGTACAGTAACCAAGCCAAATTTATGAAAAACGCTTTCAATCGCATGAATACGTAATTTCATTGAAATCCACCAACGCGCCTCTTTCGTCTGACACCCTCAGAGTCAAACTACTCATTCAACGAACACCGTCTCTTTGTCTCCAGAAAGGTCAGTTACATTTTACTTTGTCGCCAAATTTCTTTCCCATTCGACCATAAAATCCTCCACTATTTTGAAAGCATTTTACGATATTTATTAGAAAATTAAGTTTAATACGTGTGGACGTAAGAATAAATGTCCACTACGAACGACACACATAAGGCAAAAACTGTAATATTCCATATAAATACACACGAAGGTACGATTTACCAAGCAGCCTTTCGCGTACATCGACCAACAAAAATGTATGTAATTTCATTGAAATCCACCAACGCTTCTCTTTCGTCAGACACCCTCGGGGTCAAACTACTCATTCAACGAACACGGTCTCTTTGTTTCCAGAAAGACCAGTTACATTTCACTTTGCCGCCAAAATTCCTTTCCCATTCGACCATAAAATCCTGCACTATTTTAAAAGTATTTTACGATATTTATTAGAAAATTAAATTTAATACGTGCGGACGTAAGAATAAGTGTCCACTACGAACAACACACATAAGGCAAAAACCGTTATAATTCATATAAATACACACGAAGCTACAATTTACCAAGCAGCCATTCGCTTACATCGACCAACAAAAATGTATATAATTTCATTGGAATCCACCGACGCGCGTCTTTCATCAGACACCCCTTCTCGCAGCCGAACTACTCATTCGCCCCAACACCGTCTCTCCGTCTCCAGAAAGGCCAGTTACATTTCACTTTGCCGCCAAAATTCCTTTCCCATTCGACCATAAAATCCTGCACTATTTTAAAAGCATTTTACGATATTTATTAGAAAATTAAATTTAATACGTGCGGACGTAAGAACAAGTGTCCACTACGAACGGCACAGACAAGGCAAGAACCGTTATATTCTATATAAATACACACGAAGCTACGATTTACCAAGCAGCCATTCGCGTACATCGACCAACAAAAATGTATGTAATTTCATTGAAATCCACCAACGCTCCTCTTTCGTCAGACACCCTCGGGGTCAAACTACTCATTCAACGAACACGGTCTCTTTGTTTCCAGAAAGGCCAGTTACATTTCACTTTGCCGCCAAATTCCTTTCCCATCCGACCATAAAATCGCCCACTATTTTAAAAGCATTTTACGATATTTATTAGAAAATTAAATTTAATACGTGCGGACGTAAGAATAAATGTCCACTACGAACGACACACATAAGGCAAAAATCGTTGTATTCCTATAAATACAGACGAAGCTACAATTTACCAAGGAGCCATTCGCGTACATCGACCAACAAAAATGTATGTAATTTCATTGGACTCCACCGACTCGCCTCTTTCATCAGACACCCCTTCTCGCGGCCAAACTACTCATTCGCCCCAACACCGTCTCTCCGTCTCCAGAAAGGCCAGTTACATTTAACTTTGCCGCCAAAATTCCTTTCCCATTTGACCATAAAATCCTGCACTATGTTAAAAGCATTTTACGATATTTATTAGAAAATTACATTTAATACGTGCGGTCGTAAGAAGAAGTGTCCACTACGAACGACCCACATAAGGCAAAAACCGTTATATTTTATATAAATACACACGAAGGTACGATTTACCAAGCAGCCATTCGCGTACGTCAACCAACAAAAATGTACGTAATTTCATTGGAATCTACCGACTCGTCTTTTTCATCAGACACCCCTTCTCGCGGCCGAACTACTCATTCGCCCCTACACCGTCTCTCCGTCTCCAGAAAGCCCAGTTACATTTCACTTTGCCGCCAAAATTCCTTTCCCATTCGACCATAAAATCCTGCACTATTTTAAAAGCATTTTACGATATTTATTAGAAAATTAAATTTAATACGTGCGGACGTAAGAATAAGTGTCCACTACGAACGACCCACATAAGGCAAAAACCGTTATATTTCATATAAATACACACGAAGCTACAATTTACCAAGCAGCCATTCGCGTACACCGACCAACAAAAATGTATGTGATTTCATCGGAATCCACCGACTCGCCTTTTTCATCAGACACCCCTTCTCGCGACCGAACTACTCATTCGCCCCAACACCGTCTCTCCGTCTCCAGAAAGGCCAGTTACATTTCACTTTGCCGCCAAATTCCTTTCCGATCCGGCCATAAAATCGCCCACTATTTTGAAAGCATTTTACGATATTTTCGTCTGCGCCCGGGGTGCAAACGGGCGCGTTTATGCGAGACGCGACCGGCGAAGATCGTTCCGGCGCGAACGATAGGGGAAAAAGCGATCAGCGTTGCGTCGAATAAACGTTGAAAAATCGTTCGTTAGCGCAAAAATGTCGGCGCGGGAGGATCGGCCCGTAATCTCTTTACAATACAGTGACCGACTTTCCGTCCTCTTCGAGCTCGCCCGACTTGCTCTCCCTGGACTCGTTTAGAAGGACAAGGGCGAATTTTTTGTCCACAGACGGATGATTGTCCTTCGTAAAACACAAACGGCGTCGCACGCCGACATTTTTGAACGTCGTTGTCGCCACTCATTGGAATAACTCGACTGCCCGAAACCGAATGGTATAACGATCCGCAAATAGGCCGCGGCTCCTGCCATTTTTGCCGGCTCGATAATTTAGGCGGCCGCCGGACGATATGACGAGAGGCGACCGGCGAAGAGCGAGCGAGCGATAGGAAGAAGCGATCGGGGCTAACGGTGAAAAATCGTTCGTTCGGCTGTCCTGGACAAGAATGGCGTCGAGCGACGACAGCCTGGATTAGGAGGGACAAGGGCGAATTTGTTGGACGGACGAAGGTAAATGCATAACTGACATTTTTGCGGTTGGAATAAGAAATTAAGCGTGGCGAGGGATTAAGTAAAAAAAATGTTATAGGAAGGAAGTTCTTCATTCGATTGCAACTGATATTAACGGAAATATTGCTACGCCGTGTAATCATTTTCCATGTCATCATCATATTCTAATTGACCGGATAGACTGCCATTAAAAACAAACACTATTACTATTATTTTCTAGCAATTTC
The DNA here is from genome assembly GCA_033815515.1 of Cryptocheilus praepositus. Classification (NCBI taxonomy): domain Eukaryota; kingdom Metazoa; phylum Arthropoda; class Insecta; order Hymenoptera; family Pompilidae; genus Cryptocheilus; species Cryptocheilus praepositus. The sequence goes on from JAWWQZ010000314.1 coordinate 1,459,311, forward strand.
TGCTGATTCTTATTAGTGCGATGATGCGTATGTGTATCCAAATGTAATCATTTCCCATGTCATCATCATATTCTAATTGACCGGATAGACTGGCATTAAAAACAAACACTGTTACTATTATTTTCTAACAATTTCTGCTGATTCTTATTAATGCAATGATGCAAATGTGTAAATTCTTCAAGGATACGAAAGAAAACTGATCGTGTTCGAATTGGGGGTGATGCTGAATAGGTGGAACTATTTGGTACCTAAGGACTTATACCGGATGTAATAAATAAGGAAGCAAAGAAATGCACATTGTATGACGTATAGTTAGGAACATTGAAACATCTATTATGAAAACGCCAAAATTTGTTTAGAAAAATGATATGTGTATAGATGAATGAATGGTGTCGTGATATCAAAAAAATAAATTAAAAAAAAACATGTAGAATAAATTTCAGTTTTCCATAACACATCCCGTCAATCGAGTGTTAACGTCAATGCAAAAAGAGACTTATGTTTTTAATGCCGTCGAATGTAATTAATTTTAGTTTAATTTCATCTTACATACATTTAACAACATAAAGTTCTGTCGGATCCCTAGTAAAATGTAAGTATCAAGCAGTTTTCTTCACTTCACTCAGTCGCTAACCCCTTAACCTTTTAATCCCGACGCTGTAGAGGAAGTCAGGCGTCTCGCTTTATTTTAGCGATTAACACCGCGATAATTGTGAGCATCGCGTCCGGGGAATTAACGAGATTACAGGAGCATTCATGCAAAACAAACTTCGCAGCAGTAGGAAAAAGGTGCAAATGGCGTGTCGGTAAGTCTGGACTGGATTATGATCGACCATGCAAGAGATCGTACAACTAGCAATATCTAGGATGTCTCAATCCAACAGATTAAGTGTGTCGAGTATCGTTTACTTATTAATAATTTTTTTATTATTATTTTTAATATTAACAGATTAATTTTACCACTTGTAACATACAAAAATATTGATTATTTCTTAGCGACACGCCATTAATCAAACTTAATAAAAACACGCAATGTAATGCAGAAAATTTCTATGCAAAAAATTATGACAATAAATTATGTATTACCTTATTTTTATATCATTAAAATGTAACCGAACCGCGTCGGAATTTTCTTTTACAGCGTATGCGAAGCGGCCACCAAAAACAATTTATTTCTCCCACATGACTGAATTTCCATAATTCTTCCGTCTTGGGTCTTGTAGCTGTTCTCACCATTTCAACGAAAAATTCGCTATGAAATCGACAAAGCACCGAACTTGAACGAATTTACGGGGTCCCTAAATAACTATGCCAATTGCAGCCGATGCGGATCGAAGTGGAAGCTATATAATTATGACATGTCATGGGCGATGTTTATCAGAATTGTGCAATGCCGAACAACATGGAACAGTGTCTCTGGGAGTTAGTCCATAAAGTTTGCGTTTGAGCACGTACTTCAGTGGAACGTCGATGTAACCGTTTTACGGTCGCTTTACGAACAATGTTTCTGACGTACTCGAGATAGAAATTAATCCAAAGCGTCGGGCCGTTTAATCGGCGCGAACGCGAGCCTCGCGTTAATTGACTTACAATTTGCACGCCGGTCGAGATGTAATTAACACCTAAATCGTTGTATTCCGTCGGCGTGGAATGCGTCTTGCTGATCATGTCGAAGTTTACCGGCTATTCTCTAATTTCACACGTTCGCATCTGCTGTTTGACGCGCGATACGAGGGGCGAGGTTCGGAATGCGAAATTGCGGCTGAGTGTAGTTATTGACGTGAAATTTCTTATTTCGCGTTAGAGTAAGTCATTAAGTCAGAGAAGCGTGACGAAGAGTGCAACGCTTGTTTAATTGGACGGGGCCAATAAAATAAAATAAACAAGTAATTGTGGCAACACCTAAGAAATTATGCTTTAACATATATCAAATTTAAGCATACTGGAAAATATTGTACTTTCAAAATAAACGGCTGATATATTAAATTTAAGCACAGTGTACTAATGTTTTGAATAAACCCCAACCCCGAATTTATGTATATGTTAGCTATCATAAGCCTATTATTTCATTTTTAGGTTGCAGTGGCACTAGTGAATAAAGATATATTTTCAACTCAAATTTTCATACGTTTCAAACATTCTTTTACACCTAGAAATTTCCTATTCCTATATCTTTGAAGTTTCTTCTTATTCATTCGTTGCGAGAGGTAAATAATGTTCTGCTATGTAAAACAAAGCGTTGTTACTGTTTCGGTATTTATGCAAACCACAGTTTCAAAGTAGCGCTTGGATTGTGGGAATATTTAGCTTGTCAATATTCGTAGCTAGCACAAAGTTAGCCTAAAATATATTGTAGATTTAATGATGTGTGAGAGATTAGACTTTGACTTCCTTTGACCTAACGGATAATTTCGAGTTAATTTCAATAATATCTAGTCTACAAAATTAGTAAACTCGACAAAACTTACTTAAGTCTGCTACATGGAAAAATAAATATTTGCAATATTGGATGTATGAGCATACAATAAACGAACGAATAATATTCATTTATATATTAATGTATTATATTAATTATATATTTTTTCATGTTGCGGACTTAATTAAGATTTTACTAGTTTCGCAGACAAGATATTATTAAAAGCTGACCCGAAATTATCCATTAGCTCAAAGAACGTGTGACATAAATCAGATTGCGCGCATACCAGCGGGAGCATAGATTTCGCTAGGTATGATTGCCACAGGCTACTACATAGTGCACTTCTAATTTAATTTGACGCTCCATCCCAAAATTGGATGCCCACACGACTCGAGTAACAACAATTTCAGCGGCGCTGTTATTCTACACGAAATTTTCCAGAAATCGATCGCAAATAGACATTTGCAGAAAGCGAATGAAAACAAGCCACAACAATTCGTCGCGGAGTAAGCACATGAATATTTATTGCTTACCACTCTTTCATATCGGCTCAGAAGTTCCAGCGTCGCGTCCTGTAATAACTCCTTTAATGCTTACTCACTCATGGAATGCAAATGTGTTGGTCGATATCGGCATGTTGTTACTCTCAACGAACGCAAGGATACTTAACATGTTAAACAATATTCAAATACGCGCGAGATGAAAAGAGCGTACTAGTAAATTTGTACTATTTTCTACGTTTCACCCAAAACTACAAGTCGTAAGCGATTGTAATTAAAATACGTAATTACATGTACCTGGTGTCAGTCTTCGGTTCTATATCTAAGCAACAACGTGCCCACGGCGCGCGTAGCAGCGTGCAAAATATGAGAGAGGCCAGAAAGCTTCGCCGACATCTCCGGGCACCGGCCCGTCGGCCAGCGCAATATTATTCTACGCCCTTCGCAAATTTCCCCACTCACGTCCGTCGCGTTAAGTTCAACTCCCTAATTACGTAAGCCCAATTCCGTGAGATCGAAAACCGGCGTCCGTCCGATCAATAAATTTCCGCCCACTCGCGCGTCCGAGCTCATAAACTTAATATCGCGAAGTTAGAGGCGCGCAGCACGGGTTAGAGGCAATTTCAGGGAGATAATGCGAAGCAGCGGGAAGTAACGTGAGCGAAATGCGAAGTAACGAGACCGTCGATATTCGCGTAATTGTTGTTCGACAAGTCGCGAGTTCGCACGCACGCACGCCGATACTGAGCGACTTTGAGCCGTTGCTCCTTTGCTCCGATGTAACGTCTGTGCCGTGGCTTGTTCAGCGGCTCGCTACTTACCGTGGCAATTCTAATTGAGTCCCAAGTGGATCCGCAAACGTCAAACGACCAGGAGTTCGACGTCGGCGCTGGCTCCGCGAATCTACCGTGTGTGTCGTTAAGTTTCTCCACGGGATCGAGCGTTAACGCGATTGCGAGAGTTTGCGGGAATGACTTTCGCCAAATCTTTCGACCGCCCACGGGAACTTCGGGGCCGGCTGACGAAGTTGCGAAAGTCGACGGACTTCGGGGAGTAAGCGATGCGCTTTTCGATCGCGACTATATGCGGCTGCCGACGTTGGTAATGTGTTGTGATTAGTCGGTGTTATAGTATATGGGCTGACATGATAGTATATCGGCTGACATGTAACGCGAATTTGGCGACAGGATGGGGTTGCGATTGTTTTTATGCCCTGAGTACAAAATATTTATTTCATACTTCTTTACCTTGCCGTAGGAGCTTTTCTTCTTTTCAACTCACCTCCTATATTCATAACTAAGTAGGAATGTGACCAAAACATTTTACGCAAGAAGCATCAGAATAATCAATGAGACATTATTGTAAGCGAGCGATGCACTTTTCGACGGCGACTGTCAGCAACTACTGTTGTTGGGGATACTGTCGTTGGTTAATAGGGAGAGTAATCAATGGGTTGTGATTAGGCAGTGTATTTGGCAGGAGATAGTAACACGTGTGTGCGGTCGTTGTTACTGTCGTAATCAGCGATCATTCGGTCATATCCACGACAGTACTATATCGACTGGCATACAATATGAACGTCTCGAGAGTCCAATATTACAATTCCTATTATACCCTAATCACAAAATTCTCCACTTTTCCCTCTTTCTCGTTTTGAATCTACGTCTGCAGACATAACTAGGTGGGAACGTGATCAAAGTATTTTACACAAAATCCATTAGAATATTCACGGATGAATAGAATCGCAGATGAACATTGAACGTCTGTTTTAGGAAAGCGTCAAGTGTATTTACATCAAGATTTGTAGGAAAATAAAAATAGTTAGTTTATATGGATTCTGCCGCCCGAGATCCGCTACTCTCATCAGTGAAATTGTATCCTAACTACATTACCCCTAGAACCTAACTCGTGAACGACACAGCATGGCACACTATCGAATCCTGCAAGAACAGTGCTCGGAGTGTATCGAATAATGCAACAGCTACGCTTATTTCCGAATGTATTTCTACTTAAATATTCTCCGATATATTTCTATTTGAACATTTTCGAATATATTCCGATTCAAATATATTTCAAATATACTTATGTAGGGATATAAGATGTTAGGTGATGTCGAAGCGTGATGCGGAATTATATTGAGTAGAATAATTTATTAAAGATAAATAGAAGCACTAATATATACATATAAATACAAAATGAAAGTAAAACTATGGAAATCCGACTTCTATTCGGTAAACGGCAAGAAAACGTATCTATACTGGACTGAACTACACTCTCAACTTGATTGACTGACAACTCAACTTAAACTGCACGACAACTTAAAACTCTGATCTATTACTGAACCATAACTGAACTAAGACTGAGACTCGCGTCCCAAACCGGGCCGCCTTTTATACGGACCTCTACCGCCTTATCTTAATCCGGTAGGGCCCGATGGCCCAACGACAGTTTTACGCGACGCATCTACGGCCGTTTTTCTGATGCTACACTTATATTCAAATATTCTCGAGTATTTTTCTATTTGACAAGTTTCAAATATAAAAATGATTACGATGCAGCGAAATTCTTTAATGAACTCGTTAGCATCAATGGCAACGACAGGATCTACAAAAGCACTGTACGTCGAGAATAAACGTCTGTAGTTGAAAACTCTGGCGTTAACTTCATAATGCCGTGGCATTCGAAAGTATCAGCCTGAGCTTGCAAACCAGGGTGAAGAAACGACAGAACGGCATGTCGCGATCATGCGCACGCTTTTGTCTATGGTTTACGCCTCGGCTTTGCATTTCAAAACGCAAATTAGCCCGTCGAATGAGAGACGGCGAGTTTGGAACGGGCAGGAGCTGTCGAGACTCGAACGGTCGTTATTTAATGCGTAACACCTATCGGGAAACCACTGAAAGGTGGAATATAGATAAATATAAAGGTAAATACACAGGGTGTTTCCGAAAATGTGGGCATAACTTCGGTGATAGGTGAAATAAGCGAAAAGTCCGTATGGACATATGTCCGATATGACCGTGTTTCTATATGAAACCTGCTATTTAATCATTATTATATTGTTTGTGTAAAACGGTACTTATTGTCTCACTGCGGATTATTATAAAATGTATCAGCATATTTCCATAAGTGCTATTAGCACTAATAATACGAATTAAACTGCCCGAATGTAGGCTATACAATCAAAGGCGATCGAAAGGTCGAGTCTAATTCGAAAAAAGTAATTGTCATCTCCCACCTGGAACTGCGTCTAATAGTGTTTGCATAGCAGACCAAACGATCGTGCATGGGATAAGAAGCGTTGGCTGTAAGTGATTAAAGAAAGCAATTAACAGTCGTAAGAATTAGTAGAAGGAAAAAAATAAAGGAAGCGGTCTTTACTGGAAATATTATAAAAATGAATGTTTTAAATAATAAAAAAAAGGTTTAAACAAATATTTCAAAAATTAATTTTGCAAAATTACTATGCGTAACACCTATCGGGAAACCACTGAAAGGTGGAATATAGATAAATATAAAGGTAAATACACAGGGTGTTTCCGAAAATGTGGGCATAACTTCGGTGATAGGTGAAATAAGCGAAAAGTCCGTATGGACATGTGTCCGATATGACCGTGTTTCTATATGAAACCTGCTATTTAATCATTATTATATTGTTTGTGTAAAACGGTACTTATTGTCTCACTGTGGATTATTATAAAATGTATCAGCATATTTCCATAAGTGCTATTAGCACTAAGAATACGAATTAAACTGCCCGAAATGTAGGCTATACAATCAAAGGCGATCGAAAGGTCGAGTCTAATTCGAAAAAAGTAATTGTCATCTCCCACCTGGAACTGCGTCTAATAGTGTTTGCATAGCAGACCAAACGATCGTGCATGGGATAAGAAGCGTTGAGTGTAAGTGATTAAAGAAAGCAATTAACAGTCGTAAGAATTAGTAGAAGGAAAAAAATAAAGGAAGCAGTCTTTACTGGAAATATTATAAAAATGAATGTTTTAAATAATGAAAAAAAAAGGTTTAAACAAATATTTCAAAAATTAATTTTGCAAAATTACTGGAAGACAAAGACGGCTATGATTCGTGAACAATTTAAAGAGGCAGTCAATAGAGTTATGAAAATTACTGAAAGGCAAAAATGTCTATAATTCAGAAACACGTCATATCGAGCATGCGTTCATACGAACGTTTTTTCTTATTTTGGAGTACTACATATTTACGCCCACATTATCGGACATACCCTGAAAAGTTCCGATATTTGTATATGACAGAAGTATGAAGAAACACTGATACAGTATGCTTCAGGTGAGCGAGAGTAATTAAACGACTTATCGACAGGACGATTAAACGGCGCGTCTTCTAAAAAACTAAAATCTGCGAACAGACCGCTGACGCATTTTCTGGAATTTTATCGCGTATCCATGTATTTATGACTTACTTTTAGTTTTAACCCTTTGCACTCCTATGTCGAGTGTGACTCGACATCAGTTTTTATCTCAGGAGCTCTTTTGTCGAGTCCCATTCGACATTTTTTCATGTCCAAATAAATTATGTCGCGCATACATTATCGACGCTCTTACCAATTATGATTATTATTATTATTAAGCGGGAGAAAATTTACCTAACGTACATCAATAAGAGAAATGAAAGAACCGGATGCGATCACAGATTATAATAAAAATATGGGTGGTGTCGATGTGGCGAACCAATACCCGACATCCTATATTGTTTTTTACGTTGAGCACTCAAGTGGTGGGGGAAATATTTCTTTTGAGGATTAGAAATCTCCATAGAAAGTGCGTATATTTTATACAAAGGAAAAACAAAAATCCAAGGAACAAAACATATAGCCCACAAAAAATTTCGCGAAAAGATTTTGTCGATGCTTACTCGTGATTGTCGTGCTCCAAATATGAAATTGGGGAGGCCTGGAGTATATGATAAACACGACCGCTTAGATGGAAAGCTTCATTTCATGGTCGTATATCCCAAAGGAAAACACAAAAACTGTGCAGTTTGGTAAAATAGAAAAATACCTGGAGGAAGAAGAGAAACCACCTATTTTTGTGAAACGTGCAAAAGAAAACCAGGGTTGCATCTTTGAAGTTGTTTCAAAATATATCATACGCTTAAAAATTTAAAAATACGACAATAGTGTAAATGAAACTGGTAATTAAGTGAATTTGTTTCTTCCTTTATTTATTTAAATTTCCTTATTTTTCGTTAAAGTAAATTTCAATTAAAACACTTAAAAGTGTTGAGAGCTGCTGGTAACGAAATTGAAATAAAATTCGGAGTGCAAAGGGTTAACATCGCGCACATTATGTATTTTTGTTGCAGCCTCATCCTCACTTTTAGCTTAATCGAGTATTCGTTTTATGAACATTTCTTTTCGCGCACGCGGAACTTTATATCAAGGAAATATGTACTATACATTTCTGATCGTCGACGTCTACATGCGCGTCCAGCTCGTGGGTCAATGCGTCTATCCATAAATTTACATATCAATCTACGTATCTGTTTATATCGCGGTACACCTGTATTTTTATGCGCCAACCCTCTTTCTGCCTCCTTCCACCCAACGCGGAGAACCAGAAATAGAACGTCTGTCTTCCTTCACCTCCTCGCACTCTCTCCGCGAATCCATTTCTATCAAAACTACGCAACTATCCGCCCACGTTATATTACTCCGACGCGCATATGTTTACCAACACGGGATATTTCCATACACAAACACAAAGATATTTTGCATCATGGCGCACGCATCGTACTGGTCTAACACCTACCGAGTTATTAACTCGATTTTCGTATCCGCAGCTTAGTACCCTTATCTATTGTCATAACCGTAGTTCGCGTTCTGCATTCTAATTCATAAATATATTAATAACTAATGAATTTAAATCAAATTTTAATTTTAATTAATGTAGTTATTCGGTAAGAGTTGGAGCAAACGTCGGGTTCTGTTAGTTCACGGAATCGTTTAAATGCAAGAATATTGACCGGTATACAGCGACAAAATATATTCTATCGTAAGAAAAATCAAATTATTCGTGCGCGATTGGGATTAAATACGGCCGTTTACTTGATCGGTTCTCGACACTTTCACATAATTGGAAACGCATGAGATATTCCTCGAGTAAAATTGTATAACATAGTTTCATTTAAATGATTAAGAAATGTAATGCTCTTTTTTGGTTAAAAATGCTGATTATACAACTTGATTACCACAATTGAACATCTACGTACTAGTGCCCCATCTTCAGAAGTCTACAAAAGTGGATGTGCGTTAGAAAATTTGTGTCTTCAAGAAATATGTACGTACAATGTAAAGATTCAGACTTACAAAATTTCTTCCTTTCAAAAATCCGTGTAATATAAAGATACGAAGTTACGAGAGTAGGTAGGTAAGAAGGGATGCTGGAGTGCGGGGGTGAGTTGTCAGAGGGTGTACGCGTCACTGACACATTGCAACGCGTCGTTGCGGCTGCGTCGAGTACGCGCCGAAGTATCCACTGCGGATTCAACATCAGCTTCAGTTCGCGGCGCGCACTCGATCCGCCGAATTGACACCGCGTCTCCTTTCGGATACGCATCATAGTCGTTGACGTCGCGATAAGGTACTCCTTTCGAAACGAACGTCAAATTACGAAAGCGGTTCGCGGGAACGACAATTTTTCGACCGCCGGAAAGAAAATTGTACTTTTCCTAGTAGAAAATCTGCTGCAAAATTATTGTTTGTGATATAGCAGTTTTCAGTGAGGTAACGAATCGACGGATGTTTAGTTGTATAAATATATTTTTGCGCTGTATGGCTTTTTGATCGGCGCAACAGTTATTTTTGAGGGTGATCAAATATTTGGAATAAATTGACAGTGCTTTATTACGATACACGCATCACAGTCGTTGACGTCGCGATAAGGTACTCCTTTCGAAACGAACGTCAAATTACGAAAACGGTTCGCGGGAAGGACAATTTTTCGATCACTGCAAAGAAAATTGTATTCTTCCTAGTAGAAAATCTGCAGCAAAATTATTGTTTGTGATATAGCAGTTTTCAGTGAGGTAACGAATCGACGGATGTTTAATTATATAAATATTTTTTTTGTGATATATGGCTTTTTGATCGGCGCAACAATTATTTTTGAGGGTGATAAAATATTTGGAGCAAATTGGCAGTGTTTCATTACGAAGTCTCTTCTTGACACGGATCACAGTCGTTAACGTCGCGATAAGGTACTTCATTCAAAATGAACGTCAAATTACGAAAGCGGTTCGCGGGGAGGACAATTTTTCGACCGCCGGAAAGAAAATTGTACTTTTCCTAGTAGAAAATCTGCTGCAAAATTATTGTTTGTGATATAGCAGTTTTCAGTGAGGTAACGAATCGACGGATGTTTAGTTGTATAAATATTATTTTGTGATCTATGGCTTTTGATCGGCGCAACATTTATTTTTTAGGGTGACACGAAATTTGGAATAAATTGGCAGTGCTTTTATTATAAAATTTCTTCTCGACACGGATCACAGTCGTTAACGTCGCGATAAGGTACTCCTTTCGAAACGAACGTCAAGTTACGAAAGCGGTTCGCGGGAAGGACAATTTTTCGACCGCCGGAAAGAAAATTGTATTCTTCCCAATAGAAAATCTGCTGCAAAATTATTGTTTGTGATATAGCAATTTCAGTGAGGTAACGAATCGACGGATATTTAGTTGTATAAATATTTTTTTGTGATCTACGGCTTTTGATCGGCGCAACAATTATTTTTTAGGGTGACAGGAAATTTGGAATAAATTGGCAGTGCTTTTATTATAAAATTTCTTCTGGACACGGATCACAGTCGTTAACGTCGCGATAAGGTTCTTCATTCGAAACGAACGTCAAATTACCAAAGCGGTTCGCGGGAAGGACAATTTTTCGACCGCCGGAAAGAAAATTGTATTCTTCCCAATAGAAAATCTGCTGCAAAATTATTGTTTGTGATATAGCAGTTTTCAGTGAGGTAACGAATCGACGGATGTTTAGTTGTATAAATATTATTTTGTGATCTATGGCTTTTGATCGGCGCAACAATTATTTTTTAGGGTGACACGAAATTTGGAATAAATTGGCAGTGCTTTTATTATAAAATTTCTTCTCGACACGGATCACAGTCGTTGACGTCGCGATAAGGTACTCCTTTCGAAACGAACGTTAAATTACCAAAGCGGTTCGCGGGAAGGACAATTTTTCGATCGCCGGAAAGAAAATTGTACTCTTCCCAATAGAAAATCTGCTGCAAAATTATTGTTTGTGATATAGTAATTTCAGTGAGGTAACAAATCGACCGATGTTTAGTTGTATAAATATTTTTTTGCGCGGTATTGCTTTTTGATCGGCGCAACAGTTATTTTTGAGGGTGATCAAATATTTGGAACAAATTGGCAGTGTTTTATTACGAAGTCTCCTCTCGACACGGAGCATAGTCATTAATGTCTCGATAAGGTACCCTTTTCGAAACGAACGTCAAATTTCGAAAGCGGTTCGCGGGAAGGACAATTTTTCGACCGCCGGAAAGAAAATTGTATTCTTCTCAATAGAAAATCTGCTTCAAAATTATTGTTTGTGATATAGCAGTTTTCAGTGAGGTAACGAATTGACGGATGTTTAATTGTATAAATATTTTTTTTGGGATATATGGCTTTTTGATCGGCGCAACAATTATTTTTGAGGGTGAAAAAATATTTGGAATAAATTGGCAGTGTTTTATTACGAAGTCTCCTCTCGACACGGATCACAGTCATTAACGTCGCGATAAAATACTTCTTTCGAAATGAACGTCAAGTTACGAAAGCGGTTCGCGGGAAGGACAATTTTTCGACCGCCGGAAAGAAAATTGTATTCTTCCTAGTAGAAAATCTGCTGCAAAATTATTGTTTGTGATATAGCAATTTCAATGAGGTAACAAATCGACCGATGTTTAGTTGTATAAATATTTTTTTGTAATGAATGGCTTTTTGATCGGCGCAACAATTACTTTTGAGAGTGATAAAATATTTCGAATAAATTGGCAGTGTTTTAATGCGAAGTCTCCTCTCGACACGGATCATAGTCGTTAATGTCCCGATAAGGTACCCTTTTCGAAACGAACGTCAAATTTCGAAAGCGGTTCGCGGGAAGGACAATTTTTCGACCGCCGGAAAGAAAATTCTATTCTTCCCAATAGAAAATCTGCTGCAAAATTATTGTTTGTGATATAGCTATTTGAGTGAGGTAACGAATTGACCGATGTTTAGTTGTATAAATATTTTTTTGTGATGTATGGCTTTTTGATCGGCGCAACAGTTATTTTTGATGGTGATAAAATATTTGGAATAAATTGACAGTGTTTTTATTACGATACACGCATCACAGTCGTTAACATCGCGATAAGGTACTTCTTACGAAACGAACGTCAAATTACGAAAGCAGTTCGCGGGAAGGACAATTTTTTGACCGCCGGAAAGAAAATTGTATTCTTCCCAATAGAAAATCTACTGCAAAATTATTGTTTGTGATATAGCAATTTCAGTGAGGTAACAAATCGACCGATGTTTAGTTGTATAAATATTTTTTGCGCTGTATGGCTTTTTGATCGGCGCAACAGTTATTTTTGAGGGTGATCAAATATTTGGAACAAATTGGCAGTGTTTTATTACGAAGTCTCCTCTCGACGCGGATCACAGTCGTTAACGTTGCGATAAGGTTCTTCATTCGAAACGAACGTCAAATTACGAAAGCGGTTCGCGCGAAGGACGGGTTGTCGTCCGCGGGAACGAAAATTCTATTCTTGATGGCAGAAATTCCACTGCATAGGCATTGTTTGTGAAATAGAGGATTTCAGTGAGATAACGAGTCGCCGGATGTTTGGTTATGCAAATATTATTTGATAGCGCATGGCTTTCTGACTGGCGCAACAGTTATTTTTGAGGGTGATAAAATATTTGGAACAAATTGACAGTGTTTTATTACGAAGTCTGCTTTCAGACACGCATCACAGTTGTTAACGTCGCGATAAGGTACTCCCTTTGAAACCAAAAAACATGCTCCGAAAATTAAAATCCTTAACAGAAGTCAAGCTTTTGTTAGTGGCGAATAGCAGTCACTGGTAATCGAAACAAAATTAGATTAATCAAAAGTTTTAAAGTTCGGAAAAAATTAATTCGACGTTTCGGCATAATGTGCGAACGAATGAATTATTTTTACTTAATCAAACAACGATTTTAATTATTATTTACCGATATATTTTTCCGGCAAAATTCTATACTCCACGTTTTTATTAGTTCAATCAGTTAATGTCCATCGCGCAGTGATTTGGTGCAAAGACGAATGCGTGTGTAGAGTAAAGGCGAACAGAAGAGTAGATATAAAGAAGTAGTGAACCACCTTAACAGAACCATTGAAAGTTAACCCGATATCGACACAGAGAGAAGTGCGGATATGTTAGACACGGCCGAAACATTGCTTTTACGGTGCTGCATTTGCGGTTTTCGAATTTATCGATAATGTGGTGTTCGTTTCGCCTCGTAACATGAAGCTTCAGTTTCAGTGAGTGAAACCTTTACCTTGTTGGTTACAGGTGACATCGGCATTGACAATCTGGTAATTGAACTAAACGTTATACAATTGATCGTTAATGGAAATCGTCGGGACAATGGAAATTGGCGAAATTGCCGAAAGTGTATAGTATAATGACGTAGTATGATTTCATGAAATGTGAATTGAAGACTCCGTAATTAACGCGCAAAGGATAGCTGAATTTTAACTGAAAATGGTAAATCGTTAAGAGTGCTATTTAAACGATAGTGCGAGGGGCGATAGCTATATTAGTGAATTTTATGGCAATATCGAATATCTACATAAGAGTTTAATATACATAACTAATTTGATTTGTATCAGGAAATAGAGTAAAAGGATCGGTTCCAACTACAAAACTAATTTCAGTTCGTTGCAGTCCATCGATCGGCGAAACTGATATTGCCAATACTGTATCAGTCGAGAAAGTAATAAAATGTCGCATCGCCGTTAAATAAATATTCAGATAGCGACACTGTAATTTCTTTTTTCTTTTTCCTCAATTGGATTTATTTTCCTAACAAAATTATTATAATCGAGGGGAAACTTTACACGATGCCTGTGTGAATGTAAATGTTAATGGGCCTCTAACGTTATTGCAATAGACAAAAGTTTCGACAGAGCAACTTGATACGCTTCTAAGGAAAGCGCAGAAATTTCGAAAGAACGCTCTTGTAAAATCTTGGTACCGTGTTCCAAAGTTTCAAGTTCGTCAGAAAGCTATCGGCTATTTCAAATTACGCCTTTAATAACATAACTTAACAGAAAAAACATACTTATGGAAGAGTACATACAAACTTAAGAAAAAACATACACCATAGGATAAAAACATACATTGTGACCCCATAGATGAAATTATGCATGCAAAAAAATAACACTTAAATTGAAATCCTCTTAGAGCAAGACTTACGAGAAAATATCGTAAATTTTGTGTTGTATATTATATCATTTATCACGTTCGATTGCAATTGCACTAATTCGCAAAAGAGAATACAAGAATTTAATTTGTGCCGTATATTCATCATCCGTACTGTTTTCCACTTTCCAAATTTGATATGTAACACTTTTCTGTCGTCATCTTTGTCGTCTACTTGTGAGTCAAATTGAATAAAACAAAGCATTTGTTTCCATTATTTCTGTTCGCCCGTCCGTACAAGCCATGTCGAAACGTCGTCGTTCACCAATGTTACTGCATACTGCACTTTGCCATTTCGTTCAATCTATGAAAATCGCGCGAACTGTAAACGAAATGGCGCACGCCAAAAATAACACAAGCCTTTAATTGATTTCCCCTTCCAGTAAGACCTATGGGAAAGTATCGTAAATTTTGTATAGCGTACTATATAATTTATCACGTCTAATCGAAATTGCACCGACTCGCAGAAGATATATTTTCAATTTAATATGCAACGCACATTCGACCTCCATAATGTTTTCAACATTCAAAATTTGAAGTGTGTCATTCTTCTGTCACTTCTCTTCTGAAATTGTGAGTTCAATTTAATAGAATGAAATATTTTCTAAATTCGAGTCCTTCGTGGCCATGATACTACCAATATCGGAGCATTTCTTGCTCTGATAATATAGACTGTAACACCTGCGAAACGTCGGCAAAATGCTCAGAGAAGACGCTGCAACCATCCGGAAGCGAATAATATGAAAAACATTTTCCACTATCCCTATTCGCGCATTGTACAATCTACGTAAAAACGTCGTCGTTCGTCATTGTACTCGCTGCACACTCCCATTTCGTGCAAACCCCGGAAAGTCCGCGTACCACGGGACCAAAAGACATTTCTACTTTCCGGAACATTTAGCTTATTGCACCGCGCGCGACGTATTGCCGAGTTTTTCCATAAAAAGTGCCGGAGATCGCAATTATTAAAGCGAAGTTACCTCGGCAGAACTGAACAACGTCCGCGTAAGTTTCAGGCGGACATAAAAAAGCGTCGAAATTCTCTCTTCCGTTGTAATTACCAGAGATATTATCGACGAAACTTTCTCCGCGCGGTTGAACAATTTGACGGGAAGATGATCGATTGACCGTTTTTACGCTAACGAGGACCCATCGTCTGTCCACTGAAACACGGAGTTCCGCGATGACCCCAAGGAGTCAGCTCTGCTTTCTCACCATACGTCGGCACACGCCACATTATCTGGCAGAACATTTCGAAAGTGCCAGTCGACGACACTCCGCCTCATATCACGCGCTACTTGGCTATCAGCGGACAAAGTTTACTCCCGCGGCACGTTCCACACTCGGAAGTTTGACAAAGCATCGCCGCATAAGCGAACTTTTGCCTGCTGTCCACGTCCGTCAAAGGGTTCCTTCCCTTGAGAGATCTCACCGAGAAGATTTTCCGATCCGATTTAGCGCGCAGACGATTTGCTTCGACAGAGTGCTTCGACTCTTTGGCAGCGGCCGGGGAAAGAAACAATGATAGAATCCTGAGCGGAATTTTTATGAAGAATTAGATGTGTTCGGTCTCGTTGGTAGAGCTGGAATTTTCTAAGGCTTCCGGGTTAGGACTGTCGTGGTCTTTTGAAATGTGACAATTTGCTAACGTTGTGACTTGAAGAAGAAATTATGAAGTGAGGAGATTACCCTTTTCTTGGCTTAAGATTTTTTAATGGAATTATAAAGAAATTTAAATAAGAAGAAACGACAGAATGCTTGGACTGTTTGGCAGGGGGGAAGAAACAATGATAGAATCCTGAGCGGAATTTTTATGAAGAATTAGATGCTTTTGGTTTCGTTGGTAGAGCTGGAATTTTTTAAGGCTTCCGGGTTAGAACTGTGGTGGTCTTTTGAAATGTGACAATTTGCTAACGTTGTGACTTGAAGAAGAAATTATGAAGTGAGGAGATTACCCTTTTCTTGGCTTAAGATTTTTTAATGGAATTATAAAGAAATTCAAATAAGAAGAAACGACAGAATGCTTGGACTGTTTGGCAGGGGGGAAGAAACAATGATAGAATCCTGAGCGGAATTTTTATGAAGAATTAGATGCTTTTGGTTTCGTTGGTAGAACTGGAATTTTCTAAGGCATCCTGGTTAGAACTGTCATGGTCTTTTGAAATGTGATAATTTGCTAACGTTGCGACTTGAAGAAGAAAGTATGAAGCGAGGAGATTACCCTTTTCTTGGCTTAAGATTTTTTTAATGGAATTATAAAGAAATTCAAATAAGAAGAAATGACAGAGTGCTTCGACTCTTTGGCAGCGGCCGGGGAAAGAAACAATGATAGAATCCTGAGCGGAATTTTTATGAAGAATTAGATACGTTCGGTCTCGTTGGTAGAACTGGAATTTTCTAAGGCTTCCTGGTTAGAACTGTCATGGTCTTTTGAAATGTGATAATTTGCTAACGTTGCGACTTGAAGAAGAAATTATGAAGTGAGGAGATTACCCTTTTCTTGGCTTAAGATTTTTTTAATCGAATTATAAAGAAATTCAAATAAGAAGAAACGACAGAATGCTTGGACTGTTTGGCAGGGGGGAAGAAACAATGATAGAATCCTGAGCGGAATTTTTATGAGGAATTAGATGCTTTTGGTTTCGTTGGTAGAACTGGAATTTTCTAAGGCTTCCGGGTTAGAACTGTCATGATCTTTTGAAATGTGATAATTTGCTAACGTTGCGACTTGAAGAAGAAAGTATGAAGTGAGGAGATTACCCTTTTCTTGGCTTAAGATTTTTTAATGGAATTATAAAGAAATTCAAATAAGAAGAAACGACAGAATGCTTGGACTGTTTGGCAGCGGGGAAAGAAACAATGATAGAATCCTGAGCGGAATTTTTATGAGGAATTAGATGCTTTTGGTTTCGTTGGTAGAACTGTAATTTTCTAAGGCTTCCTGGTTAGAACTGTCATGGTCTTTTGAAATGTGACAATTTGCTAACGTTGTGACTTGAAGAAGAAATTATGAAGTGAGCTGATTACCCTTTTCTTGGCTTAAGATTTTTTAATGGAATTATAAAGAAATTCAAATAAGAAGAAACGACAAAATGCTTGGACTGTTTGGCAGGGGGGAAGAAACAATGATAGAATCCTGAGCGGAATTTTTATGAAGAATTAGATACGTTCGGTGTCGTTGGTAGAACTGGAATTTTCTAAGGCTTCCGGGTTAGAACTGTCGTGGTCTTTTGAAATGTGACAATTTGCTAACGTTGTGACTTGAAGAAGAAATTATGAAGTGAGCTGATTACCCTTTTCTTGGCTTAAGATTTTTTAATGGAATTATAAAGAAATTCAAATAAGAAGAAACGACAAAATGCTTGGACTGTTTGGCAGCGGGGAAAGAAACAATGATAGAATCCTGAGCGGAATTTTTATGAAGAATTAGATACGTTCGGTCTCGTTGGTAGAGCTGGAATTTTCTAAGGCTTCCAGATTAGAACTGTCGTGGTCTTTTGAAATGTGACAATTTGCTAACGTTGTGACTTGAAGAAGAAATTATGAAGTGAGGACACTACCCTTTTCTTGGCTTAAGATTTTTTAATGGAATTATAAAGAAATTCAAATAAGAAGAAGGGACAGTTTTTTTTAAGGTTCTGGAATGGAATTTCCGTGGTCTTCGAAAATTTGAGAATTTTCTGACGTTGTGGCTTTATGAGAAAGTTATGTGATGCAAAAAAATTGCCCACTTCGTGGTTTGAGATTTTTCATAAAAATGAGAAAACAATTAAAATAAGAAGGAGGCAATCTTTATAATTTAATTTAAAAATAACTCAAATAAGAAATAAAGATTTTTATAAACGAAATTAGAATTAAATTCTTTAAAAATAAAATTATAAATTAAATGTATTAAATTCACATATATCACATTTATTTTAAATTCCGTTAATTTTATTCCGTTAAATGTAGCAATAAATGTATTCATAAATAAAATTGTAGTAAACCGAGAAGGGGAAAATTTCTTGGCATCACTTGTATAAAAAGTTAAGCACCCAAAACTCATAATTGAAGCAAAATGTAATGCCGAGAGTTTAATTGCAGCGAATTTTTCATTAATATATTGCTGTGAACACATTTATTCTTTCTTCTGCTCTGTTCTCTTATCTGCTATACTCTGCTGTTAAGCCGCTTACCTTGTTTTACACTGAGTTTTGTCACACCGTACTTTGTTATATTAAATCCTGTCACCCTCTGCTCTAGGCATAAACTTATTCTCGACACTCACATTTCGCGGACCTCGCACAAGCGTTCACTACTCTATGCGCTTGATAAAGGATACATGTGCGTTGCCCAGAATTCTCCATTCATACTATTTTCCGCGCCCTGATTCTAATGCTCTTTTCGGTTGTCGCATTAAATTTCGTTTATCAACGCTCATGCAGCCCAATATAATTCCAAACCGATTTTAAGCAACAACCTCAAACTAAGAAGAACGAACTTTCTTCACGTCGCATAATACAACAGCTTAAATGCCTAAAGTTCATAAAATAAAATAAAGTCCGACGAAAACGAAAGGCGCGGCTCTAATCCGGAAGTGATAGGAAATTCGTAAAATTTTTATTTGCTTTCTCACTTTAGTTGGAGCTACACAACCAAACTAACAACCTCAAACTAAGAAGAACGAACTTTCTTCACGTCGCATAATATGACAGCTTAAATGCCCAAAGCTCATAAAATAAAATAAAGTCCGACGAAAATGAAGGGCGCGGCTCTAATCCGGAAGTGATAGGAAATTCATAAAATTTTTATTTGCTTTCTCACTTTAGTTCGAGCTACACAACCAAACTAACAACCTCAAACTAAGAAGAACGAACTTTCTTCACGTCGCATAATATGACAGCTTAAATGCCCAAAACTCATAAAATAAAATAAAGTCCGACGAAAATGAAGGGCGCGGCTCTAATCGGGAAGTGATAGGAAATTCGTAAAATTTTGATTTGCTTTCTCACTTTAGTTGGAGCTACACAACCAAACTAACAACCTCAAACTAAGAAGAACGAACTTTCTTCACGTCGCATAATACAACAGCTTAAATGCCCAAAGCTCATAAAATAAAATAAAGTCCGACGAAAATGAAGGGCGCGGCTCTAATCCGGAAGTGATAGGAAATTCGTAAAATTTTGATTTGCTTTCTCACTTTAGGTGGAGCTACACAACCAAACTAGCAACCTCAAACTAAGAAGAACGAACTTTCTTCACGTCGCATAATACAACAGCTTAAATGCCCAAAGCTCATAAAATAAAATAAGCTCCGACGAAAATGAAGGGCGCGGCTCTAATCCGGAAGTGATAGGAAATTCGTAAAATTTTGATTTGCTTTCTCACTTTAGTTGGAGCTACACAACCAAACTAACAACCTCAAACTAAGAAGAACGAACTTTCTTCACGTCGCATAATATGACAGCTTAAATGCCCAAAGCTCATAAAATAAAATAAGATCCGACGAAAATGAAGGGCGCGGCTCTAATCCGGAAGTGATAGGAAATTCGTAAAATTTTGATTTGCTTTCTCACTTTAGTTGGAGCTACACAACCAAACTAACAACCTCAAACTAAGAAGAACGAACTTTCTTCACGTCGCATAATATGACAGCTTAAATGCCCAAAGCTCATAAAATAAAATAAAGTCCGACGAAAATGAAGGGCGCGGCTCTAATCCGGAAGTGATAGGAAATTCGTAAAATTTTGATTTGTTTTCTCACTTTAGTTGGAGCTACACAACCAAACTAACAACCTCAAACTAAGAAGAACGAACTTTCTTCACGTCGCATAATATGACAGCTTAAATGCCCAAAGCTCATAAAATAAAATAAAGTCCGACGAAAATGAAGGGCGCGGCTCTAATCCGGAAGTGATAGGAAATTCGTAAAATTTTGATTTGCTTTCTCACTTTAGTTGGAGCTACACAACCAAACTAACAACCTCAAACTAAGAAGAACGAACTTTCTTCACGTCGCATAATATGACAGCTTAAATGCCCAAAGCTCATAAAATAAAATAAAGTCCGACGAAAATGAAGGGCGCGGCTCTAATCCGGAAGTGATAGGAAATTCGTAAAATTTTGATTTGCTTTCTCACTTTAGTTGGAGCTACACAACCAAACTAACAACCTCAAACTAAGAAGAACGAACTTTCTTCACGTCGCATAATACAACAGCTTAAATGCCCCAAGCTCGTAAAATAAAATAAAGTCCGACGAAAATGAAGGGCGCGGCTCTAATCCGGAAGTGATAGGAAATTCGTAAAATTTTGATTTGCTTTCTCACTTTAGTTGGAGCTACACAACCAAACTAACAACCTCAAACTAAGAAGAACGAACTTTCTTCACGTCGCATAATACAACAGCTTAAATGCCCAAAGCTCATAAAATAAAATAAAGTCCGACGAAAATGAAGGGCGCGGCTCTAATCCGGAAGTGATAGGAAATTCGTAAAATTTTGATTTGCTTTCTCACTTTAGTTAGGAGCTACACAACCAAACTAACAACCTCAAACTAAGAAGAACGAACTTTCTTCACGTCGCATAATACAACAGCTTAAATGCCCAAAGCTCATAAAATAAAATAAAGTCCGACGAAAATGAAGGGCGCGGCTCTAATCCGGAAGTGATAGGAAATTCGTAAAATTTTGATTTGCTTTCTCACTTTAGTTGGAGCTACACAACCAAACTAACAACCTCAAACTAAGAAGAACGAACTTTCTTCACGTCGCATAATATGACAGCTTAAATGCCCCAAGCTCATAAAATAAAATAAAGTCCGACGAAAATGAAGGGCGCGGCTCTAATCCGGAAGTGATAGGAAATTCGTAAAATTTTGATTTGCTTTCTCACTTTAGTTGGAGCTACACAACCAAACTAACAACCTCAAACTAAGAAGAACGAACTTTCTTCACGTTGCATAATATGACAGCTTAAATGCCCGAAGCTCATAAAATAAAATAAAGTCCGACGAAAATGAAGGGCGCGGCTCTAATCCGGAAGTAATAGGAAATTCGTAGAACTTTGATTTGCTTTCTCACTTTAGTTGGAGCTACACAACCAAACTAACAACCTCAAACTAAGAAGAACGAACTTTCTTCACGTCGCATAATAAGACAGCTTAAATGCCCAAAGCTCATAAAATAAAATAAAGTCCGACGAAAATGAAGGGCGCGGCTCTAATTCGGAAGTGATAGGAAATTCGTAAAATTTTGATTTGCTTTCTCACTTTAGTTGGAGCTACACAACCAAACTAACAACCTCAAACTAAGAAGAACGAACTTTCTTCACGTCGCATAATATGACAGCTTAAATGCCCAAAGCTCATAAAATAAAATAAAGTCCGACGAAAATGAAGGGCGCGGCTCTAATCCGCAAGTGATAGGAAATTCGTAAAATTTTGATTTGCTTTCTCACTTTAGTTGGAGCTACACAACCAAACTAACAACCTCAAACTAAGAAGAACGAACTTTCTTCACGTCGCATAATATGACAGCTTAAATGCCCCAAGCTCATAAAATAAAATAAGATCCGACGAAAATGAAGGGCGCGGCTCTAATCCGGAAGTGATAGGAAATTCGTAAAATTTTGATTTGCTTTCTCACTTTAGTTGGAGCTACACAACCAAACTAACAACCTCAAACTAAGAAGAACGAACTTTCTTCACGTCGCATAATACAACAGCTTAAATGCCCAAAGCTCATAAAATAAAATAAAATCCGACGAAAATGAAGGGCGCGGCTCTAATCCGGAAGTGATAGGAAATTCGTAAAATTTTGATTTGCTTTCTCACTTTAGTTGGAGCTACACAACCAAACTAACAACCTCAAACTAAGAAAACGAACTTTCTTCACGTCGCATAATACAACAGCTTAAATGCCCAAAGCTCATAAAATAAAATAAGATCCGACGAAAATGAAGGGCACGGCTCTAAAAGTGATAGGAAATTCGTAAAATTTTGATTTGCTTTCTCACTTTAGTTGGAGCTACCGCTAAAATTGTTAGTGTCGCCGCAAAATTTGTCCGAGGACGCTGTCGGCATTCGCTCGACGAAAAGTGGTGGAATCTTGATCGGCACGAGGAGGGAAGGGGACTGAAACCCGCGTTGTCGTGGAATATCTAGGACGCTTCTAGATTCTAGACACTGTTGACGCCTCGCGACGCTTATTTTGCACGTTGGCACGCGGCGGAGTTTTTTTGCTCGGAATTTTTATTCGCCGATCAACATCGACATTCTGTATCCAAAGACTGTTACTGTCATCAATTAGTGACGCTTGATTCGCTGCGATGTCGCTGTCGGTTTATTTAGGGTGTGCGACTGGGACATAAACTGTAAGCTTTGATGCGAATCTTTCGTCTGGAGTACTCGTAGTTCTTATTGTACATTTTTAATACGTTTTTATATATTTATTTTTATGTAAATTATATATATTTTTATTTTATGTTTATTATATTTCTATCCTTCTTATATATTTATATGTTTTTATTTAATTACTTATTTAGTTAATTCTGAATTTATAACCGTCTATGCTCGTGAATTATAAATAGAAGATATTAACTTAAAATTACCTTCCGGCTGCCTCGCTTATCTAGGTCGTTGCGAAATAAACTATAAGGTTCGACACAAGTCTATCGTCTGAAGAGTACTAATCCTTCTTATGTATTTTATATATACTTTATATATTTTTATTTTACGTTCATTATATATTTGTATATTTTACTTATGATGCATATATGCTCGCAAATTATTCATGGACCGTCAATTTCCAATTGCTTTTCGATTTTCTTCGTTTCAGTTTCTATGCTCCATTTGGTTAACACTATCATTCCGGAAATTCGATTAATTTTAACCACGATGTTCACACGACAGTTTCTATCAACGACTCTACCTTACACTCAATGATCTATTTCTGTGAGATCGAAGTTTCTTTTAGCTGGTGCCAAATGAGTAAACTTCCATTTGCTCTTCAATACGCTCTGATTTGCGGCACTCTTGATTCGTCGAATTTATGTTATTCGGCGAGTGAGAGTCGAGGGTAAGAAAACACGTCGGCGTGACTTTCTGTCGCTCTGTCGACTTTTCTTGTCTCTCTCTTTTTTGTGTGGATCAGTGTGAACTGCATCCGCGGATATCGAATTCTTCGATGACGTATCGACGTCTATTTCACTCGTTGGCACGCACGAGACATTCCGCGCGGCGGCCTTTTTATTCACGCGGCTATCAAAATGGTTACTATTTTATGCCGGACAAAATATATAAATATATTTATTGATTTAAAAATGTCGACACTAGGTTTGCGACTTTGAAAATAAGTGTAATTAACGTAGTAGGAGAATTTATTATCATGTGTCGCGTTACTGATTGTTGATACGTATCACTTCAATAGCGTAGCGTGCTAATAACCGCACACCAAATTTTTGTTCTGACGCCTAAATGATCAAAACGTATATTCAATTTTACGATATTTTCATTAAACCGTATTTTAACACCCTTATCCAAAACTCTTATGCTATTATTTTTTGAATTTAACACGTTGGCTGCCAAACGGGTTTTGCTACGTTAGAATCGAGATACGGTGAAATACTGCAAAGTATAATTAAACGGCGCAAAATGAAGCTGTTAAAAACCATAGTATTGAAGCACCATTCCAATATCAATTGCTTTTACAAGATTGCAAATAGGCTTTATGGCGAATTTTTTTGCATTTATAGTAAAATCTTTTTCACCGGTCACCGGTGACCACTGTGGCAGTCAAAGTGTTAACATACGAAGACTTCCTATTCTTAGCATCGCGAAACATTAGTTGTCACCATTCTTATTCTGTCTGCCGCAATATAATTGTACGATCAAACGAGCTCGCCGAAGTCGAGCGAAGTTCGATCGTGATTATATGTAGACGTCTCGTTCGAAGATGATAATAGGTAGTAGTGTCAGCTATGTTCAAATCCACAACGTTTAGATATCAATTTTTTAGCGTCGTCGGTCTTTACAAGATGGCTAGTAACACCTCATACTAAGTTTTTTTTTTGTATTTATTTTTACTTATTTATTTATTTTTTTAAAAATTTAACACCCAAGATGATGATTACGGGCAGAAATTGGGCTTTTTTTTCTCTGTTGACTTTTTTGGGGGGCGTATTTTAATATATTAGAACGAGACGTCGATATAATCGCGATCATTGATGATTAAATCATTGCAAAAAGAACAGATAATGTTCAGAGATTGTGTTTCAATTTTTATCTAAACACCATTATTTAAAATAGAAACGTGCAGCATATATTTATTAATTTTTACAAGAAAAAGCAAATGTTTCATTTTTTGCGTTTTGATATTTTTATTGAATTTCAAAGGTGTTTGACCTTTTGACCAACCTTTTGTTTTCCTAATAGTGTCAATATCTACAAGTTTTGACTGCCTGGAAAGCGTGTTTTTACTATATTAAAACTGCGATCGATGACCTGCTTTCCTAAAAGCGATTTTAAATCATGCAAAAAGGAAGATAACGTAAGGGTGTTAGAAACAAAGAGATTTTCATGTTTAGATATCAATTCGCTTTTACAAGAATTGCAAATAGGCTCTTTTCATTACTAATTTTTTTAAATAATTTATATCGATAAATTATATTTTCTTGCGCAGTCACCGGTGAATCGTTCAGCACAACAAAACAATATGAGGTGTTATACGTTGCTAGGAAGACCGACGACGCTAAATTCTTGGCATCGCGAAACATTAGTTGTCACCATTCTTATTCCTTCTGCTGCAATATAATACAAAAATCAACTAAAAGAAGAACCATCCAATATTATATTAGAAGTTTTATCAAGTTTCTCATCCTTTGCCAACTTCATTGCGCAGCATCTTAATAACCACTCGCGACATTGATGCTGCGATTCCTTAATTACCAGTACAATTTCATCCGAAGCAAGAGATCTCTTTCTGTTTTGGTTCCAATCTACCACATTCCGCGCGTTGCGTGCCAGCTTCTGCGAAGCTTGGATAACGGCTACGACTTGCAGGTCGAGTTGAAAAATTAGACAACCGGAAATCCGCTCGAGGAGAAGGACGCCGCGTCGCAGAAGACTTAATCAGGCTGGGACGTTCGATTAATCGAGTCGGCAGGGAGTTTGCAAGGTAATCACGCAAATTTTCTCTTTTCGCAGTCACGATTCGTGAACCGACGTGCGCCGAAGTTCAGTCAACGATAACGAAATCCTGTAAACTTGTCGGCATCCTTTAATCTTTACCGGCCGACGTTCCTTACCGCGTAGAACTATGAGCAAGTTTTATCAAAATAAAAATTAAAAATATTTTAAGTGAAAAACTTTTATATACTTTAGATATCGTTATGGTATGCTGTTATTCGAGAAAATCACATAACCTGTAGCTCTTTATGCTCAACCCTATATGATATGCGGCGAGAAAAAATTGTTAATATTTTAAATTATGTAACATGTCAAACATATTTGTTTATAGAATGTAAACAGGAGGAAGTTACACGTAATCATATAAAAAAGTACCATGTACAACACACGGCATCACTAAGAATGCAATTAAACCGAACATACTCCATAAGTTTATTCCAGGCTTAAAACAGTAAAATTTCTAACCAGATTGCAATGATTCACATTACATAGTATAAAAGATTGAGCATCCAAGATTTATGATTATTGATTAATATACTCAAACTCGATAAATATGTCGTTTTAAAGATTCAAGCCAACAAGACAGCAATTGCTGCACATGACATAATATAAAAGGTGTAGCGTCCAATAT
Source organism: Cryptocheilus praepositus (assembly GCA_033815515.1). Taxonomy (NCBI): domain Eukaryota; kingdom Metazoa; phylum Arthropoda; class Insecta; order Hymenoptera; family Pompilidae; genus Cryptocheilus; species Cryptocheilus praepositus. The sequence continues at coordinate 1,485,532 of JAWWQZ010000314.1, forward strand.
TCAAGATTGCACATTTTTATGCTCAACGTCGTCTGACATGCTTTTAAAGATTCAAACCAAGAAGGCAGCAATTTCTGCACATCCCGTAATGTAACTTGCGGGAAACATATTTTATGCAGCGCAGCATTGTGTCTTGTCGGTAAAATCTATCGTGAGGTTACATATTGATGACTGATGGGTCTGGAAGGCACGTTTCGGCTGCGAAATCTTATGGGACCGCGGTCATTTCTGCCGCAATCGCGGTGTTTTACGTGTACTCTCAGAATTTTACGACTCACGGTTGGTATCCCAAGGATACGAACATTTTGAACGAAGTCTAAGACGAAGTTATTTAACCACTTCGCAGTAAGCGTACCTTCCAGGCATATGCAGCGTCTCCGTCGTTAAAGTGTGCCGTAAGACGCGTCACGCTATAAATTGTTATCACGGCTGATTACATTAACGAAGCCTACTTTGTTATTCAAGTGGCTGGCCCCGGGTAAAAATCTGCAGCAATCTGCAGGCAAGCGTTGGCATGCAAATACTTCATTATTTTGACCCCCTGTGACCATTTTGCAAGATGCACTGCTCTTGTGGAAAGGAACAATGGCGGTAGGTGCGGAAAACGTTATTAATTGCGAACAGTCCGCAATCAATCGTCATCATAAACCCGATCGCAATGAGCCATAATTATATATTACAGCATAATTGTGTCGCATCAGCAATGTTTGTACACCTGCGACAAATCCCGGCATTTCACAAATTCGCATAGCCGTACGATCTCGTCAAATTACGTTTCACTGAATCGTTCCATCGTTCCGTCATCGTCGGCGTTCGCGGAATAGCGAATTTCACTTTACCGGGCGATCGTATCTCACTTGAAAAAAAAAGGTTCGGTGCGTTTGCCGAGAAAATATCAGCGCGAAGGAATTAACCTCGGTGAGATATATAGCCGTTTACCGGATAAGCTGTTATTGACGACAGTTTGCCCCGAGAGTTCTCTATCGTTTCTACAAACAATTCCATAAAATACACGTAGATATTCCAAGAACAACGATAGCCTGAGTGAGACGTTACGTTACCCGTCTCCGAAGTATTGTTCTCCATTAAACAGATGACAGGTAGAATATGCAAAAACCTTTTGCCGGCGGAATAGAGACTGAAGGTTCCGCAGTGGATTCGAGCGCAGATTGAAACTGACGATAACGTGTGGCGGGCATAAGGCACACGATTCTTCTAAAGTAATCTGTTTTTCTTCAACGAACTTGTGTTATATGGAATATTTCCAGTCGCGTCAAGCGTGTGATTATTTTCACTCACGCACTGTCTTAAGTGCCTACTGTACAACAGAAATATATTCAATTATTATTGTAGGGATATAAGATGTTACGTGATGTCGAAGCGTAATGCGGAATTATATTGAGTTGAATAAGTTTATTAAAAGATAAATAGAAGCACTAATATATACATATAAATACAAAATGAAAGTAAAACGGTTTGGGATCCGACTACGATTCGGTAAACGGCAAGAAAACGTATCAATGCTGGACTGTTCACTCTGAACTTGAGTTGACTGACAACTCATAGTTAAACTGAACGACAACTTAAAACGTTTTCTTGATCGTATTACTGAATCGTAGTCGAATTGATAGTGTAACTTTCATTTTGTATTTATATGTATATATTAGTGCTTCTATTTATTTTTAAATAAATTATTCAACTCAATATAATTCCGCATGGCCCCGACAGTTTTACGCGACGACATCTACATCTTATATCTGATGCTACATTATAATGTGTAAAAAATGGACAGATCGAATGGATGAGAGGTAGAATATGCAGAAACATTTTGAGGACGAAATATACAAACTGAAGGTTCTGTAATGGATTCGGTCGTAGATTGAAACAGGCGATAATGTGTGGCAATCATAAGGGATAGTAGTTTTTCGTTTGTTTTTTTTCAAAGAACGAATATTAAAGCGTGTCACTATATACGAAATATTTGCAATCGCAAATATTGTCAATCGAGTGATCATTTCCACGTACACCCTATTGTACGCGCGAATTGTACAACGGCAACACATTCACTTGTCATAAACTGCAAAAGCACGTCCGCCAGCCCGCAACAGTCACGCGTGCAAAACTCGAAAACGTTCGCGTCAGTAGTTTCAGCCGAATCTCTCTTTGACCGTAACATCCCGAAAAAGACGGATAGCTTTTAAATAAAAAAAGCGAAAAGGATATTTAGGCGCCCCATTTGCAGGCCTCGCCGGTGGGCAAAAACAGCGTCCCACACACGTAAATCGCGTGTACGCGCCCTGACCTGCGAATGACAGGAATTCCTTGAGTCCTTTGTGGATCGGCCTGAATGCGCGGAGCACTTCGGATTTTAAACTAAAATCCATCCTCAATGAAGCAATCCGGGGAAAATAGAGTGGAGCGAAAAAGATCTCGCGACGAGAAAGGAGGGACGAGCTCGTCGCGGATGCGGGGGCAGAGGGCTATTGATTTGATATAACGAAAAAGTCGCGTAAAAAGCCACGTTGCGCGCAGGGCATCTGACGGAATCCGGCTTTCCGGGTTTCCCACTTTTGTTCCGCGGCAGCGACGCCAACGGAGCGTTCGTTCTTGGCCGATGCGGGAATAAGAATGCTCGGTGTGAGTACGTGAAGCCATGAGAGTCGCTCGAAGGAATTCGTAAACACGGCGGGTAATCAGTGCTTGCGCTGCCGCGCGCCATGAAAATACGCGGCGCCATGAAAAAATCTAATATAAATTCCGAGCGGCAAACAAAGACGTGCCTCGTTCTCCAACCGATTCCGCCATAAATTTTCCTGTAACTTTGGAATACTGTAGGATTTTTTGATTGGAATGATATATTAAACAGTTTTAAACACAAAAGTAATGGTTGTAATGTTTCTCGCACTTCACTCTGTATTAAACGCTAATAAATGTTCGCTCAAAACTCACTAAACGCATTCGCTGATAATCTCCAAATATTCGCTATGATGCACACACTGTTACGCTTGAAGGTTTCGCAAAGACTCACTTATTTCAATATCGCGCTCAACACTTTTATACTGCGTGGCTTCTAGAACATAATAACAAATATAGATAGATGCATTCTTACTCACTCTCTCACTCTCGCTTTCTCTCTCTCATACGCGCACTTTCTCATTGTTCGTTCATATAAAATCACACATCCTACAATACCGGAATCTTTTGTAGCACAGAATAAACGAAATATCAAATACGGAAATGAAGTTAGCAAGTAGTTTTCACGAACAGTGTCAAGAAGACTGCCCATACGTCCATTGTGGACCGTTCTTCAGAAGTAAATACTGAGTTCGACAGATACAACAGAGGAAGAGCCAATGTCATCTTCCGGAGCCGCTTTAAGGAAATTGGGCGAATACCGGAATAGAGTCGGATAGGACTCGGAGGAAATTCGCGGAGGGATGAAAGATTATATGTGGAAGCGGGTGTGCAATAGTTAGCCCTAAGTTAACAAATAAAATTAAATTTCCGCGAAAAAACATTCGTTTTAACAGCAGTATTTACGAATTCTATTTTTTTCAATGGCAATAGTACGCTGTTGCGTCGGCTAACTGTAATGTCAGACATGTATATAAGAAAAGTAATGTATACGTATAAACGCCTATAATTCAGAAGCAAGATCATATAAAATCACCTGTTCATATGTACTTTCATTCTTATTTTAGAGTACCGAGTCTATCCCCGAAGTTATGCGCACATTTTTGGAAACATTCTCTATTTAACACTAGCTTTATGGGAACCGTCAATTTGATGGCTTTCCGATTTCACAAGCAAACTCACAAGAGCTGTTATTATTATTTTCTGGCAACTTCTGCTGACCTTTATTAAATGAACAGTATAATTATATGTCAAAATTCACTCCTCAATCTTCCGCTCTTCAAATCCTATACATTGCCTACTTATACATTTTCCCCCGTAATACCGTATACCTACATATTTCTACGTAAGCCTATCATTAAAGAAGATACCATTCCCAATAAACGTGACTTAAACGCTCCGTAATCTGCGCTACACACTCACAGTCCAACCAAAATAAAGACGCATTCAATTCCCGCAAATCCCAAACATTTCCTTCAACCCGCAGGCATTAAAAACCGTACATTAAAAAATGTCGCGGAACACATTGTCATCTTCGTCAGCACTCCTCAAACTTTCATTTCGGAACAGTCGGCAGAATATAAATACCCCCTTTAACTGGATCCAATTCTCCGTGGCAATTAATCGTTACCGGCTGGCGCAACTATTAAACCGACCGCAATGTAGATCCCCCTGAAATTTAATTAATACTCCGATTGCGATATATCCGCCTATCATCAGTGCGATTCGATGTCTCGTCGCGGGTGATTTTCGAATTTTAATCTTTCTTGATCACCGAGCAAACGCGAAGGTGCTCAATTTTACGAGCCAAGAGATAGCGCGGATTAAAAAGAGTCGAGGGGCAATGTGCATCGATGCTGAGACGCGCAGATCCTGGTCGTTGCTTCAAGTTAATGAAAACGATTATTGGACTGCGTTCGGACGAATCTCGCGAAACTCGTGAATTTCGTTAGGCTAATGCGATAGTTAAGCTTTACGGAGCGAACAACGATAAAGCCAATGACCGCAATGGGATGTAGGAGAATCCTGCGTAGGTTCTAGCTGGATGTTGCAGCGGTGTAATTCAGTTTTTAAATTCAAAGCGGTCGGAGATGTAAAAGAATTTTTTGCGCCTTACAATTTTTATATAATTTGTAGCCGATGGCGCTTTGTGTTACATGAAAAAGAAAATGACAAGATATGAACTAAGCTGAATGTAAGGATTCGTACTGCGAGAAGCTTATTAGCAGAACTGTGTTCTCTATTTAAGATTCTATGAAATTAAAATAATATTAACTATGTTAAATACGTTTGTGCGGGTATCGAAAGGATATAAAACTACTTGCTATCAAATAATACAAGGAATGACATACGCTCTTATTGCCACGATTAAGTTTCAGTTTTAACAAAATGAGAAAAATGTGTTCTTTTCACGATATACGTGGCCCGAAAAATTTAATGTTTTTAAAAGACAATTTTAGGAATTTTACGCGTTGATTATTGGCTGCGCAAGTAATTGATTTTTTGCATAGAGCGTATCAAATGCTTTAATTAATTCTGTGTAGAGAAATCCCATGAAGCGATCAAAATTACAAAGGAAGAATCCCGGAAAATTACAAACGTTAAACCGATTATAGCAATGGTACTTTCACAATGTATTTGTCAAACGCAAAAAAATAATGCCGTGGACAGCATCAATGCTTTAAGATAAAACAGATAATGTAGACTCATCCTGCACATAATCTTCCACTGATAAAAGTGTTCATCTTTTTATGCTCCGTACAGAGAAACGACAAATTCTGACAAGATTCGCGACATTGAAGATATTGGAAAGTGAAACAGTTTAAGGTGAGACTGGGTCGCCTACAATCTGACTTATATGATTAAAGTTGTACAAAATGTGTATTTTTGCTCATTCTAGGGAAATATTGGCTTCAAAGTATTGATCGGTCTACACTTGCCGAATTTGTATCTTTTCCGGGCCTGTACGTGTCACTACAATTAGTGTACTATATTGAATATTTACGGTGCCACAGTTTGACGAATTAATATCTGACGGTTGCCTAGATATTAACTGCGAAACAGTAATTGGCGAATTGACGGAAGTGGAAATGACAGAATGGCAAAATTATAAATTTACACAGTATGATGTTAACCGATTTCCAATGACTTATATTAATGAACATTGTAGCTACCCGATTGCCAATTATTTCCTATTATCCATGCATATCCGTACGCATATGTTTAGAAGAAAAAACATAATCCTTCTTAAAATTAATTTTCTGCCTTTATTAACACATCCACGCATGGTTATTAGGCCGTGGATAAATAAAGCAGTAAAACGTGCATGAAAACGATTTAAACTTTTAATTCCAACCAATCAGGCGATTAAATCAATACTTCCCCTTATCCGTATCATATTGTTTTAATTCCACACAACTGCAGTGTCTTCATTTATACCAAAATTCCGACTTTATTTCGTCAGCACAAAAAATCCGGTCAAATTTAACGGTAAACACAAACGCGGAAAAATGTTGGCAGGAATTAATGATTGCAAGAAAATAAAACGACGAAAACTGGAAACTTGGACTATTATTAAACGAGTGCATATTTTCTGATAATAATCGACATAATTCGTTTAGTCTGATTTACTAATTTTGAAACACTGTGAGAACAAAATCAATGTGTGTATCAGTATGTGTCATTATAGAGCAACAGTTTTATTTGCGTTCTATTTTTCGTCTATGTTTTCGTTGTGGCTGTTTCGTAATAATGCTTTTCGTATTAAGACGTTTATACAGTAACTTTATTACGTTAACATAAGTATGCAAACCCCTGACAAACGCCAATATCCATACTGAATAGGCTTTGAAATTAGTCTGTCAAGTTTCGTCAAATTCCGAAAATAGTCATTTTTATGAGCTGTAAAGCGGAGCCCAGCCCTAACGTCTGACAGTTATCTCAGACCCCCGTTTTTGGACGACGTGTCCGACAAGGCAGAAAATCTAATCGCGTTATGGAAGAAATCCCACCGATTACCTTTTTAATATTCCGTCGTTTCTCTCCTTTTTATGCAACATCTCTCCCAGCCCGAGTTTATCATCCTCCCATCCCGTACGCTGACGCCTGTCAGTTGTATAGCCTTCCACCCCACTTGCTACACTGTAATTTTTCATAAAATTTATTTCCGCGCCTCGTTAATCACGATCGCCTGCGTTTCTGCGTGTGCCTGCCGTTTATTAGTATGCTTACTTAGCATTACCCCGTCATTATCGGAGTTACTACTATGCTGCATGAATTTTCCGCCTTTCTTTCTGCCCCTTCGCCATTTTTAATAACGCGGAATTGTTGGCCCCTTTTTATGTGTTTATTCTGCGGGAGAAAGTTCATGGCGTGGATCGCTATTATTGTAGCGCCAGGTGTGTTTATGGTTTCTTTAGCGGCAATGTCGTCAGGGCTGAAAAAAATTAGTTTGACAGACTTTCAACGTTTTCTGTAAGGGTAATTTATGATTATTTACAGAAAGGGTTGCATTTAGTATTCACAAATTATTATTCAGTTATCCTGCGATTTCGTTCGTTTGTTACGGATTTTGTTAATTATTCGATACAACGGCGGGAACACGTTCTGACCCCCTATCACGTTACCGTTTTCCCCTGAAAGCATTTTCATGTGATTATATAATATGTGCAATTGATTGTTGGCCCCTTTTCTGTGTTTATCCTGCGGGAGAAAGTTCATGGCGTGGATCGCTATTATTGTAGCGCCAGGTGTGTTTATGGTTTCTTCAGCGGCAATGTCGTCAGGGTTGAAAAAAATTAGTTTGACAGACTTTCAACGTTTTCTGTAAGAGTAATTTATGATTATTTACAGAAATGGTTACATTCAGTGTTCGCAAATTATTATTCAGTTATCCTGCGATTTCGTTCGTTTGCTACGGATTTTGTTAATTATTCAATACAACGGCGGGAACATTTTCTGACCCCCTATCTCGTTACCGTTTTTCCCTGAAAGCATTTTCATTTGATTATAGAATATGTGCAATTGATTGTTGGCCCCTTTTCTGTGTTTATCCTGCGGGAGAAAGTTCATGGCGTGGATCGCTATTATTGTAGCGCCAGGTGTGTTTATGGTTTCTTTAGCGGCAATGTCGTCAGGGTTGAAAAAAATTAGTTTGACAGACTTTCAACGTTTTCTGTAAGAGTAATTTATGATTATTTACAGAAAGGGTTACATTCAGTATTCACAAATTATTATTCAGTTATCCTGCGATTTCGTTCGTTTGCTACGGATTTTGTTAATTATTCAATACAACGGCGGGAACATTTTCTGACCCCCTATCTCGTTACCGTTTTTCCCTGAAAGCATTTTCATGTGATTATACAATATGTGCAATTAATTGTTGGCCCCTTTTACTATGTTTATCCTGCGGGAGAAAGTTCATGGCGTGGATCGCTATTATTGTAGCGCCAGGTGTGTTTATGGTTTCTTTAGCGGCAATGTCGTCAGGGTTGAAAAAAATTAGTTTGACAGACTTTCAACGTTTTCTGTAAGGGTAATTTATGATTATTTACAGAAAGGGTTACTTTCAGTATTCACAAATTATTATTCAATTATCCTGCGATTTCGTTCGTTTGCTACGGATTTTGTTAATTATTCAATACAACGGCGGGAACACGTTCTGACCCCCTATCTCGTTACCGGTTTTCCCTGAAAGCATTTTCATGTGATTATAGAATATGTGCAATTGATTGTTGGCCCCTTTTACTATGTTTATCCTGCGGGAGAAAGTTCATGGCGTGGATCGCTATTATTGTAGTGCCAGGTGTGTTTATGGTTTCTTTAGCGGCAATGTCGTCAGGGCTGAAAAAAATTAGTTTGACAGACTTTCAACACAGTTTTCTGTAAGAGTAATTTATGATTATTTACAGAAAGGATTACATTCAGTATTCACAAATTATTATTCAGTTATCCTGCGATTTCGTTCGTTTGCTACGGATTTTGTTAATTATTCAATACAACGGCGGGAACATTTTCTGACCCCCTATCTCGTTACCGTTTTCCCCTGAAAGCATTTTCATGTGATTATAGAATATGTGCAATTGATTGTTGGCCCCTTTTACTGTGTTTATCCTGCGGGAGAAAGTTCATGGCGTGGATCGCTATTATTGTAGCGCCAGGTGTGTTTATGGTTTCTTTAGCGGCAATGTTGTCAGGGTTGAAAAAAATTAGTTTGACAGACTTTCAACGTTTTCTGTAAGAGTAATTTATGATTATTTACAGAAAGGGTTACATTCAGTATTCACAAATGATTATTCAATTATCCTGCGATTTCGTTCGTTTGTTACGGATTTTGTTAATTATTCAATACAACGGCGGGAACACGTTCTGACCCCCTATCTCGTTACCGTTTTTCCCTGAAAGCATTTTCATGTGATTATAGAATATGTGCAATTGATTGTTGGCCCCTTTTCTGTGTTTATCCTGCGGGAGAAAGTTCATGGCGTGGATCGCTACTATTGTAGTGCCAGGTGTGTTTATGGTTTCTTTAGCGGCAATGTCGTCAGGGTTGAAAAAAATTAGTTTGACAGACTTTCAACGTTTTCGGTAAGGGTAATTTATGATTATTTACAGAAAGGGTTACTTTCAGTATTCACAAATTATTATTCAATTATCCTGCGATTTCGTTCGTTTGCTACGGATTTTGTTAATTATTCAATACAACGGCGGGAACACGTTCTGACCCCCTATCTCGTTACCGGTTTTCCCTGAAAGCATTTTCATGTGATTATAGAATATGTGCAATTGATTGTTGGCCCCTTTTCTGTGTTTATCCTGCGGGAGAACGTTCATGGCGTGGATCGCTATTATTATAGCGCCAGGTGTGTTTATGGTTTCTTTAGCGGCAATGTCGTCAGGGTTGAAAAAAATTAGTTTGACAGACTTTCAACGTTTTCTGTAAGGGTAATTTATGATTATTTACAGAAAGGGTTACATTCAGTATTCACAAATTATTATTCAATTATCCTGCGATTTCGTTCGTTTGCTACGGATTTTGTTAATTATTCAATACAACGGCGGGAACATTTTCTGACCCCCTATCTCGTTACCGTTTTCCCCTGAAAGCATTTTCATGTGATTATAGAATATGTGCAATTGATTGTTGGCCCCTTTTCTGTGTTTATCCTGCGGGAGAAAGTTCATGGCGTGGATCGCTATTATTGTAGTGCCAGGTGTGTTTATGGTTTCATTAGCGGCAATGTCGTCAGGGCTGAAAAAAATTAGTTTGACAGACTTTCAACGTTTTCTGTAAAGGTAATTTATGATTATTTACAGAAAGGGTTACATTCAGTATTCACAAATTATTATTCAATTATCCTGCGATTTCGTTCGTTTGCTACGGATTTTGTTAATTATTCAATACAACGGCGGGAACACGTTCTGACCCCCTATCTCGTTACCGTTTTCCCCTGAAAGCATTTTCATGTGATTATAGAATATGTGCAATTGATTGTTGGCCCCTTTTCTGTGTTTATCCTGCGGGAGAAAGTTCATGGCGTGGATCGCTATTATTGTAGCGCTAGGTGTGTTTATGGTTTCTTTAACCGCAATGTCGTCAGGGTTGAAAAAAATTAGTTTGACAGACTTTCAACGTTTTCTGTAAGGGTAATTGATGATTATTTACAGAAAGGGTTACATTCAGTGTTCGCAAATTATTATTCAGTTATCCTGCGATTTTGTTCGTTTGTTACGGATTTTGTTAATTATTCAATACAACGGCGGGAACATTTTCTGACCCCCTATCTCGTTATCGTTTTTCCCCGAAAGCATTTTCATGTGATTATAGAATATGTGCAATTGATTGTTGGCCCCTTTTCTGTGTTTATCCTGCGGGAGAAAGTTCATGGCGTGGATCGCTATTATTGTAGCGCCAGGTGTGTTTATAGTTTCTTTAGCGGCAATGTCGTCAGGGTTGAAAAAAATTAATTTGACAGACTTTCAACGTTTTCTGTAAAGGTAATTTATGATTATTTATAGAAAGGGTTACATTCAGTATTCACAAATTATTATTCAATTATACTGCGATTTCGTTCGTTTACTACGGATTTTGTTAATTATTCAATACAACGGCGGGAACATTTTCTGACCCCCTATCTCGTTACCGTTTTTCCCTGAAAGCATTTTCATGTGATTATAGAATATGTGCAATTGATTGTTGGCCCCTTTTCTGTGTTTATCCTGCGGGAGAAAGTTCATGGCGTGGATCGCTATTATTGTAGCGCCAGGTGTGTTTATGGTTTCTTTAGCGGCAATGTCGTCAGGGTTGAAAAAAATTAGTTTGACAGACTTTCAACGTTTTCTGTAAGGGTAATTTATGATTATTTACAGAAAGGGTTACATTCAGTATTCACAAATTATTATTCAATTATCCTGCGATTTCGTTCGTTTGCTACGGATTTTGTTAATTATTCAATACAACGGCGGGAACATTTTCTGACCCCCTATCTCGTTACCGTTTTCCCCTGAAAGCATTTTCATGTGATTATAGAATATGTGCAATTGATTGTTGGCCCCTTTTCTGTGTTTATTGTGCGGGAGAAAGTTTATGGCGTGGATTGCTATTATTGTAGCGCCAGGTGTGTTTATGGTTTCTTTAGCGGCAATGTCGTCAGGGCTGAAAAAAATTAGTTTGACAGACTTTCAACGTTTTCTGTAAGAGTAATTTATGATTATTTACAGAAATGGTTACATTCAGTGTTCGCAAATTATTATTCAATTATCCTGCGATTTCGTTCGTTTGTTACGGATTTTGTTAATTATTCAATACAACGGCGGGAACACGTTCTGACCCCCTATCTTGTTACCGTTTTCCCCTGAAAGCATTTTCATGTGATTATAGAATATGTGCAATTGATGGTTGGCCCCTTTTCTGTGTTTATCCTGCGGGAGAAAGTTCATGCCGCGGAGTACTATTATTATAGCGCTGCGTGTGTTTATGGTTTCTTTAGCAGCAGTGTCGTGAGTGGAGAAAAATAAGCTTGGCAAAATTTCAATGTTTTCTGTAGGAGTATTCTATAATTACTTACAGAAATGGGGACTTTCAGTGCTTTTAAGTTATTATTAAATTCGCTTGCGATTTTGCGTCTTCGGCACATATTTTTCAAGTTATTCAATACACCAGCCTGAACGTTCTCTGACCCTGCGTCTGTTCGCCGTATTTCGCAGAAAGCATTTTCATGTGATTATGGAATATTCGCAATTTCCTTGAATTCTTTACTGCCTTTCTCCTATAGCTTCTTCTGCTGCCTTTGTTCTTTGACATGTCTCGTGTAATGTTTACCGATGCGAGATAACAGGATACTTACAAAAAAATGTAAACGAGTAAACCGTTGCTCACAAAAGTAACAAAATTATAAATTATCAGTAAATATCAAACGATTCCCTACCAAACGCCGAAAATGCATGGTTTTCCAGTGAGTGATAAACAAGCACGGTTGCAGTCATAATTCAAGCATATCACTAGGAATACTAGGAAAATAATGCGAAAGAGTATAAAAGCGGAGAAAGTACGAAATATCCCATCGTATATTGTATTTTGAAGAAAAATCGCAACGTAGCACCTTTCAACCCAAATAGACCAATAATATGTTCCTTAATACAAATCAAGATTGGGTACCAGTTTGTTAACGTTTGAAAAATAAAATGCAAACGCATGCAAATGATATTCGAAACCAGAAATGTTCTTACCCGAACGCTAACTTTCAAACGTGTGCAATGTATCAAACCTGCGAGCTTGCGTATCGAAGGTAAAATCCGCGGAATTATTTGGATGCTGAAGATGATCCTTTCCGGTAGCACGAAACATTTTTATACAACAAGCCTTGCGGCACATTTCACGATTTTGCAGCAGAAATCGACACAATTTATTGCACTGCGTAATTACCAGTTTATTCGGGCGAGAAGCGTGTTCAACTGTCGAACACAGCCCACCAGCAGGCTAATGGTTTTAATGCTCTCGGAATCTATTTGCGGCATGTTCGCTTGACCGTTTTTCCATTCGCCCTCCTCTCCCTTCCCCGACGTCTGGTTAATGTTCTTAGATTTCATGCGAATTTAATCCAATAACACTACATCATGACATTTTAGTAAGCGTTAAGAAAATAGTAATTTTACAAAGTGTTTTTTCATGATTCTCTTATTTAACTAAGTACAGTAGACTTCCGTAAAACGTGAGTTCCTACAATGTGCCAGAGGTATTACGAAATTTTTCATATAACGCGATTCTCGTACAACGTGATTTCATACAACACGTAACGCATTAACCGCGTTATACGAAAAGTCTACTGTACATGAAACAGTGTTATAGATAAATGAATTGACGCAGTTCTAACGACAAACTATGCAATTACAGTAGACGTCCGTCTAATGTGAGTTCCTACGCCGTGTTCACGATATTACAACGAGTTTTTACTCCAATCCACCGATAACAGTTTCCATCGCAACTGATTCCATTTGTTTGCAATTTTGTAACGACGCCTAACGTAAAAATACAAAATAGTTTTGACCAAGATACAGAAGTATTTGATGAGTATTCACTTATTTCGAAATACAGTATACCGAAAAACAGGATAGAATGCAATACCGATAATAGTCTCAATCACAACTGATTCCATTTGTTTCCAATTTTGTACGACGTCTAACGTAAAAATACAAATTAGTTTTGACCAAGATACAGAAGTATTTGACGAGTATTCACTTATTTCGAAATACAGTATACCGAAAAACAGGATAGAATGCAATACCGATAATAGTCTCAATCGCAACTGATTCCATTTGTTTGCAATTTTGTACAACGCCTAACGTAAAAATACAAATTAGTTTTGTCCAAGATACAGAAGTATTTGACGAGTATTCACTTATTTAAAAATACAGTATACCGAAAAACAGGATAGAATGCAATACCGATAATAGTCTCAATCACAACTGATTCCATTTGTTTGCAATTTTGTACGACGCCTAACGTAAAAATACAAATTAGTTTTGACCAAGATACAGAAGTATTTGACGAGTATTCACTTATTTTGAAATACAGTATACCGAAAAACAGGATAGAATGCAATACCGATAATAGTTTCAATCACAACTGATTCCATTTGTTTGCAATTTTGTACGACGCCTAACGTAAAAATACAAATTAGTTTTGACCAGGATACAGAAGTATTTGACGAGTATTCACTTAGTTTGAAATACAGTATACCGAAAAACACGATACAATGCAATACCGAAAAGATTTCAACCGAAAATCATTAGATGGTATTGTTCAAACGCTTTCACATCAATAATTTGAATCATACGATCTTTCGTATAATTATGGAACAATTGTATGTCTGCCTGGCACAAGTGCACCCGTAAAAAGGTTCTCTTTTCTTACGAACATGTTGTAGACGGATGAAAGAACAAGCTGCAAGTCGTACTACTTAAAACGATATTGATTACCAAACTAAATTCTAAGAAATCCTACCAAGAATTTCATTCCTATTTGAAACCAACATGAAACATACCAAATCAAATTCGTTTCTAAAAAAATACAAGATCACATAAATGATTTCTTTTGCACGCGTCTGTCCCTGTTCTTTTCATTATTAAATCAAAGCTACGAAGAATGATGCGTTTCCTTGAATACACGTGCTATTACCTAAAACCAGACGTCCGATTTCGATGATAATACTAAATGGTTACGTTACATTAGCCACATTTTACTCCTTTTTCCGTGTCCACGCCTCACCCTATCAATTCGTACTAATCAGCAGTGCTAAAAATAATCATCCGGCATAAACGGAACATCTTCTCGCGCAGCTGACGTCTCTCTAAATCGAGTGAAAAAGCGTCTGTCCAGCGACGTGCTTACAGGGTGCGCCGCCAAAATCCGGACGAATCAAACATTTTCTTGGAACATAATTTTTATTGCAATAATAGAAAACTAAAAAATTTTTTTTGTTACTGTATTATTTGTTGGGTCATAAAGAAAACATTCGCTCAATATAACCCCCCTCTGCTTCAATGACCGCCTCCATTCTCGGTCTAAACCTGTCGCAGGCTCGTTTTAAGGAGCCTCGGTTCATATCGGCGTATGCCACTTCAATAGCGGCTCCTTATGATGAAACGTTGGGATGTCTGGATTTGTTGGTGACCCTTTCAATCACGGTGCATACATATTAGTCGAAAGGATTTAAATCTGGGCTGTTGGGAGGCAGAAAAGCAGGTTACAGCGTTCAACTCGCTTTGCCCTGGCAGCTTCGGAAAGCATCTGTCTCACTTTTATCGCATAAGACGCACTAGCGGAGGTCCTCCTCGACGATTCGACGCATAGTTTTTTCGCTTACACCGACAATCGACGACAATTTTCGGATCGACTGCCCTGGATCCTGAAAAATGAGCTCCTGGGCCCGTTGAATGATTTCGTGCGTCTTAAAAACGCGCTCCTTCGAGTGACTTTTCCTGGCCGGTGTTGCAAAACCTTCGCTGGACTTCTCAGACTCGTTATATCTCGCGACAACATCATACACAGTCGATCTTGGGTATCCGAAGAATCGAATCATTTCTGTCGCTGAGCGCCCAGCGCGAATACTTGCGATAATCGCGGCTCTTCGATTATACTCTGCACACAGGTTTAACATAGTTACAGTTTCGAGGTTATGAATGTTTATTACATGCTTCAAATTATTTCGTTGCCAATAGCGCCATCTCCAAGTAGTATAGAACGACGGGGAATTTAAATTGAATTTTGTCCGGATTTTGGCGACGACCCTGTATTCCTAAAGGCGCCACTGATTAGTTTCGCTCATCTGCGCGCACGATAATAAGCGGGCACTCGTCTATATAACATCCCGCCACAAGACCGTATCGATTTAACGTCATATTTAAGAGGGTGTCAGGTGGCTGTGTTAGGGAAAAGAAATCCCCCGGCGATTACCAGCCTGCCGTTTTCGCTGCGAAATGCGTGGAAAAGGGGCGAAGCAACACGGTAGGTTTTGCCCGGTTAAGTGTCGCGAATCGAATCAAATGGGTATGTACGCGGATGTCCCGTTCGATCGTATTCCCACGACGAAACGCAATCCCGCAATCGAATACAGACTCGGTCATTTTTTCAATGCCTTGCTTACGTTTTCGATAAACGTTTTGCCGCTTTTAATTAATCCGTTGAGACTTTGAGTGCCATGTAGGCTTTACATGTTTTGGCCGGAAGGCCATGATAGGATTTAATTAGTGCCCTACATTATTTGTGTTCTTATTTTTTATTTGTTATTTGCATTAAATTGTGTTAACTTTTGTTTTGTTGTTAAATTTAATTATATTTTATTATATTATATATATATAATTAAATTTATAATTATATATATAATATATTAATTATATATATAATATATTAAATTTATATATATATATTTTTTAAATAAAAAATATATATAATTAAATTTAATTATTAAATAAACATTTAAATTGTTGTTAAATTTGTGTTCTGATTTCTTATTTATTATTTGCATTAAAATATCTTGTTTCGTTAAACTATTTAATTGCTGATTATTTGAGTTTGTTTGCTAATTGGGTTATGTGTGGAAATGCGAGTGTATATGTTATCCCGTTGCAAGCTCTGAGAAAAGAGAATGGAAGTGTAGATTTTTTTATTTTTTTTACCAAAGAGCAAAGCAGCCAACATGTAATCCTACATTATTTATGCAACATTGCTTCCTTGCATTTTCCTGCAAAGTGCGCATTTAAATTTTCGATTTATGTCGGATCGCTATTTTTCACAAAGCAGTGACTGCCAATCAATTACCTCATGATCTTGAACAGGGTCTGAGTAGCATTGACAAAATGCAATCATTATCACCATCCTTAAAACTTGTATCAAGTTACCCGCCGAAAGCACAATCCCTAAATGAGGGTCATGACAGTTAATGAGTTAATTTCGGATAGTTTCGAGTGGTTGAGTGTGTTTGTGGCAATGATTGAATGATGCAATTTAATCCACATGGGGTTTAACGTCTCGGGGTTTACCTTAAATTTTTGTTGGTCCTATAGAATGTTTCTATTTTGGCAACAGTTTTTGATCAAAAAAATATATTTAGAGTCGTGTTGTTCGAATCTAACAAGTCAATGCACAGTTCGCGATATTTCTTCAATACGGAAATCTACGCAAAGAGTATGGAGATTATCAGTTTGCATGTATCTACTATTGTCATGGGAGTCGCGATAAATGCATATTACGATTTTTGGAACTACTTTATTCAATCGTTAAGCGGGTTTACGCGCGATTTGCCCGAGCATTTTGTCGGGCGTTATATGAAAAGTATTTTTCAATAAGGATTCTTCCGCCCGAACTCTTTCAATCGACGATGAACATTTATATTCACACAGTGTTAGTAATTCAATACTGGCTCTGTGAAATTTTTCCGTTGCGACGATGACGATGAAGAAATTTCCGTTTAAAAGCATATGTTCCGTGCAAAGATATTTTCAATAACATACATCCAACAATTAATCCATCAACTAAAATTTTTGAAACTATAACATGACGGTTTTGATATCAGATGTGTATCCTTATAAAATAAATAAAGTTTCTACACTGATCAGTCTGCAATCAGTTTATGTATCGTTAATAATCATAATACATATCATTATTAATCAGAAATATCAAGAATAATTATAGTCAAAATGAAACAATACATCACACGCATCATTAATTAATGTAATTTTCCCCTGTTCTTTGGGCCCGTATCACAATTATGTTTTTTTTTTATTCTACTACTATATTTTTAACTAACTTTCATAAACGACAACTGTGTACTCTTATTAAGCCATCGCTTTTCATTAATAAAATTTGAATGACAAAATGTACCGGTTTTCAATACCTGCTATCGGTATTTTTCGGGAAAATGTCGGCAGTTGTCGAGCGACGGGAAAACGGAGAGCAGAGCAGTTTGTAGTAGAATTCGCATAAAAGTTGCCTGTGTCGGACGATAATGAGCCGATCATGGGCGTGCACGCGAGGCGGCATTTCCAATAAGCGTTTTTCCGCGTGAGACGATTCAATCGTCCCCCATCGCGAAAATGTTTACGAAACGTCGCGTTATATCGGCCCTCCCGCACGATGAATGAATATTTCACGCTGCAATTTATTCTAACCCCAGGCAAATAGTCATAGTGTACAAAGGTTACGGCAAGAACGTTCATGGCAATGCCGCGATTCGCGATTTAGAAATCAAAAGGCACGATACAATAAAACCTGTTTTTGTGCGGTGGATAGGGACCGCATAAAAGAAATCGTACAAAAAAATATTCGAAAATTTTATAAATTCTTACATATAATAAACAATTTTGTGCGATATACTACCTAAATATTTTTTTATGCGGTGGATAAGGACCGCATAAAAAAAGTCGGACTAAGAACATACATCAATGATTTATGAAATAGATGAGAGAATGCTTTCAATTAAATTAAATAATTGAATTAGACCTATAGAAATGGTAAAAATATTTAATTCTTCATTGTACATATACATGGAGAAGTTTTTACATTGTACATTAAATAGTTTGCTGCTACTCGTCGTAATCCAAAACGCGCATCTTCTTGTGACGAATTGATTGAAAATCGCTTCCGTCGCTTGAAGATAGGATTTCAATTGATTTGTTTTTTGGTACCATAAACTCAGTGATCAGTTTTTGTGACGATGGTCGACTGGTCAATTGCTTGTAAACGTAACGATAGTGAGACATGCATGATCTCAGCTCTTTTTCGAATTTTAAGCGTCTTTCCGCTTTGGTATCTACTTTAAGAAAATGCGTTTCCAATTTTTTCGAAATTTGGATCCCTGCATATATTTTATCTGCTGTAATAGATTCCGGTTCTTCTTGTCCATTTTCATAATCTATCAAACTATTGATAATGTCACTATCATCGACAATTTGGTCCTCAATCATCTCGTCTAGGTCATTATCACCGAAAGAATCAAAGCCTTCTCCGCCGATGTTATGTGCAAGCGCACTAATTTCAGATAATAACGTTGACGTGTTTTCGGTAACGTTTCGATTAATTACACATTCATATATTTCGTCCACAACATGTATATGTACATGATAGGAAACGTTAACACTTTGACTGCCATGGTGGTCATCGGTGACCGGCGCAAAAGGTCTCACGAAAAATTCAAAAAATACCCAATCGGTTGCATTTATAATTTTGAAAATGCAATTAATATTGAATAGTGACTCAATTCTTTCGTCTCCAATACCTTCGCATTATTTTCATTTTGCACAATTCAATCATATTCTGAGTACTTTATCTCGTTGCGATTTTAATATAGTAAAATACGCGTGGCAGTCAAAGTGTTAAACTGGTGCTAACGCCGCTAAGATTCATATACCGCATAAAATTAAATCGCACAAAATAAATCGCACAAAAAAAATTGCACAAAAATAAACTCGCACAAAAACAAAATCGCATAAAAAAAGACCGCACAAAAACAGGCTTTACTGTACACGATTTTACATCGAAATCCTATTTTTTATGATTTCTTAATAAGTTGTGCATTAACCTTTAGATTTATGAAAAAATGTGTAGGAGTGTGACAATATGCACAGCAGCATGTAGGTCTGCAATCGCACGCAGAATTTTAAAGGTTATAAGTCTATAAAGATAATAATTTTTAATGCATTCGTATAACTTCATCGACAGAAAGGCCATCAAAAGCTGCCGGAAAATAATAGTAATGGTTTCTGTAATATTACTCGTGAAAGCCGAAACACGTATACATCTGATATTAAAGGAGAGAGTCGAAGAGTAAGCTTACAAGATTGTCCGGAGAAATGTATATGTCTCTGCGACATATAGAATTTGCGGATGAGAAGTTTGAGGAGGAAAATAATTTTAACAAGTATTCATGTCGTTCCATTAATAAATATTAGCAAAAGACTCTAGAAAATAATACGATTAGTGTCTATAATTTTGCTCCTTAAATCTGAAACCCGCAAATATAACGGATTCCGTAAATCTAGTGTTCAAGAAATATTTATGATTTACGTGATTATAATGTGATCACCGTAAAAAATATTAAGTATTTTCAGTAGCACGTTTTTCTGGAATAACTTTTTGAAGAAGTGCGATATCTTTGATACACTACATTTGATTGTGCTTTATACACTAAGATCAATATGATTTATATCAATTATTGAATCGGTGCACTCCGACAATATATTACTTTCTGAAATAAAATCATTTCGGATAAATGTGATGTGCGAATATTTTTTTGCCCATTGTATGCACACGCCACTTCCTGATAAATACGGTCCGCAGACATGCTGCTATTTGCGTTTTCCTTTTAATTCGATTCGACGGCAGTGAGATTTTCATTGCTAACAGAAAATTGTGGCCCCGCAAAAAAATTTTACATGGAATAATTTTATCATTCGATTAGAACAAATCATCGTAAACCGTATTCATCCCCGAGAACGATTTATCACACCGGCGAAGAGTATATAGTATATTTCAACGCAATTCACAACAAGGTTCGTAATTCAAAGTAAACGATGATCGATGTCGTTTCCAGTTTGTAAACAATTTTTCACCTGCGACATTTTAATGTAACATTTTTAAAAGAGAATCCTGGCTAGTGCATCGCTGTTTTTACGGATTACAATAAAATAATGGAATGTTATAAATTATCTTTATCGGAAATTCCGTAATTTATGAAATTGTCTTATCGATAGGCTTTCATGTAAAATCATCCTAAAAATGTGACTCCAGTCACAGGTAACCAACCTTCCTGTAAATGTATTAATTGCCAATTTTTGTTTAGAATCTACATGTTCATCTAAATTTTCTACTCATTAGAAGAACTGAGAAAGGGAAGAGATTTTAAATATTTGCGATAATTTTAAAGTAAATTGTGGAGTGTGGTTCTAAGTTTATATGAATGTATGAGAAAGAGAGTGAATGACCAGCAAAAGATTACCTATGGTCTTTGATAATAAATGCTATGGTATCGTAAGTAACCCACCAGAAAACTAAATTTTCATGACGTGAAAGAACACGAACGATATACATATATATGAAATGCGGTGAAATAGTGTTTGAAAAGTATTCATGTAATGGGAAATGCAAAAATGCTCACATGCTAGGTCGCCGATAAATGAATTCAAAGGCAACACTCTCCTTCCTAAAGAGCAGAACATCCCGCAAACATATTGCGATGGAAATGTGATGAATACGGTTCGTAGAAAGTTTCAACGGCGCGACGAGTTTCCGTGTCGACAAATGCTTTTTGACGCGATTTCAATCTGTTTGCTGAGAACCGTTGACAAAAGTCGACCTGTCACGATGAATGCTTTTCCAATACTGTGTTCCACTATAATTTACTATGGAAACTACATTGTTCAAACACAAACATACATTGTTACAGGGAAATTAATTACACACAAATTGTATACGCAGAAATACATTGTTCTGCAGTTTCCACTTTCGGGCAAAATTCAGCGTAACGTAATACGTCACGATTAATACGGTTTATTACGCAGTGTCAACGGTATCAAGATCTAACGATAATTGGACCATTATACAAGCGCGACAATGATCGCCTAATGAACCGGGGCGATATATGTATCCGGACTCAATTTTCTCAGTAAATGAAGCGTTAGTTAAAAAATGGTATTCTGCAATTTGGATTTGTTTCTCCACAAACAGTTTCCCAATACCATGTAATCTTATATTCTGTTTCATACTCAGTTATATTCAAACAATATGTATATATATATATATATATATATAGTATATATATATTGATTGATTGCAAAATCAACATTTTTAGGCATACTTAAAAAAAGGTTGAACTTGCAATCAAATTAGTCCAACTGTTCGGATTGATCAAGCGCGTAGACCGATTACGAAATTCCCAGTATAAAATACGCCATTGCAATACATAAAAGAAACACACCGATTTCTAGCGGCACGTAGCTATTCGGATTGACCAAACGCGCGAACTGACTGAAAATTCGCAATACAAAAAAACGCAATACGATATATAAAAGAAATATGTGACTTCCGGTCAGTTTTTAGTTTCACTGTGTGCCAGTAATAATTAAAGGATACCCAATAGTATATATATATTGATTGATTGCAAAATCAACAGTTTTGAACTTGCAATCAGTCCAACTTTTACCGATTACGAAATTCCCAGTACAAAATACGCCTAAAAGAAACACACCGATTTCTAGCGGCACGTAGCTATTCGGATTGACCAAACGCGCGAACTGACTGAAAATTTGTGCCAGTAATAATTGGATACCCGAAGTTACTTCAGTTTTACTACAGTTTTAATGGTTGCGAGTTATGATTCGTCGCGGGTTCATCGGCGTAATTTTTCGCGGACTTTCCAAATTATTGTCGACGCCAATTTTTCACAGGCTCCCAACTTTTTTTATTCGCGGACGTGTTGACCTTTCTTTATCCCGCCTTTCTTCCTTAGTCGGAATTGCCCGATCGTTTTTAACCCGACTGCGGCTGGTTAAGGGCATTTTAATGTTTTCTTTGGCACAAGAATTTGTCAGTCGAGTTGGTAACATTTCAAGCTTTTAATTGAAATTTAATCATCATTCGGCAATATTGGGTTACATTTAAATATTTCAGAAACTAAAATTACCAAAGTCAAATTTAGCCATGTTATAGGCTATCGTTTCACATCTCTCTAAAATAAAAATTCACATTTTGCATTTGTTGTACCTTTCCCTACGTAAATGGTAACACACCTATTGTACACCAATAATTGCTATATTATGATGCCAAAATTAAATCAACTTCTAATTTATCATGCTTGGGTATGATTTAACTTTAACCCGAAAAATCGTTTAACGGTATATTAACTGATTCATGCAGTATCCTACAGGGTTATTTCCCTATTAATTTCCAAGGAAATTAATCAAATTATTAAGAAATACGCGATTAAGAAATGGGTGTAAATTCCAAATCTTAAATAGACAGATAGATAGATAGATGCTATTATATATAATAGCACTGCACATACATGTAACGTTAGTAAATGTTGACCTATTGTAAATATCCAAACGTTTATAGAATTTAGCTGTTGGTTTATCACTCACCGCTCCTTCGTGGCATCGTGGTATTTGACATCGAATGGCCTCCATTTCCGCGGTTTACAATTTGCACACTGCTATGGCTGTGTCTTCGGATACGGGGGCCTGAAACAAAATAAGGGATGGAATGAGGTCAGGAAGAAGCTCAATGCGATATTCAATTCGTGCATGGTTTGCAGAAAACCGGAACAGATGCTGAGACATGAGTATATTGACATATACAGGGTGTGGTTAAAAAATGCAGAACGGGAGCAGCAGGAATGAATTCTACTCCCGGCAACAAATTTAAATTACCGAATAAATATACACGTTTAAACTCGATTCATTTTAAAAGGTGTATATCGAATTGGCTAAAAATTATATTTTTACGCAATTATTTTTGTAAACCCAGCAGTTTGATTAAAGATGTTCGAGTAACTATTTTCACATTAGGTTAGAAAACAGTGACGTAGGTCAACAAATTTATTCCATATGTTCTTCGAAACGTTACCACCCTCAGATTTCCTTCCACTTACCTATAATATTATAACTACGACCACGGATTTACCTGCCTTTTTATTGCCCTTTTAACATATCAAAGAGGGCCCAAAATAACTCAGAAAAATGCAAGGCGCACCCCGAAATTCGCAATAATTCCGGAGATATACCCAATAATGTGCAGAAAAATGGTGAAAAACGAGCCTGAAAATGGGGTAAAAAATTAAATCTCTACCGATCGACTTGTAATTGTGCCAGATGAAAGGGGGTACAAAGAGACTTGGAAAAATTGCAACCGCACTGAAAAAATCGAAATAGTTTCCGAGATATGACAAAAAATAGGATGAAAAATCGGAAAAGACATAAGAAAAATACGGATTTTTTAATAACTACCAACCAAAAGTAAATCATTTGTCTTACTAGCCTATATGAAATGAAAGAGGATGGGCAGAGACTCGAAAAAATTCCAATAGCGCCCCAAAATTCGCAATAGTTCACGAGTTATAAGCAAAAATAGAGAAAAAAAATAAGAAAAATAGCTGGAAATATGCGAAAGTAGGTGAAAAATGTCAATTTTTTTTTGTTTCGGACCAATACCATTCGATAGAGGATATTTTGCCCTGAAGATAGACCACTTTCGGAGCGCTGAACTCTTCATAGTTTCGGAGATATAACGATTTTAAGGAAGTGAAAACAAATTTTTTTCAAAATTGCTAATTGCGATTAATCCCAAGTGAAAGTGCGTGCAAAGAGCTTTAAGAAAACCTATATTAGTTATAGGTTTCGATCACTCTTTTGTAAACCCAACAATTTGATTAAAGACCTACGAGCAACTCTTTTAACATTACGTTAGAAAACAGTGACGTAGGTCAACAAATCTATTCCATATGTTCTTCGAAACATTACCACCCTCAGATTTCCTTCCACTTACCTATAATATTATAACTACGACCACGGATTTACCTGAGCAAATTTATGTTAAGTCTCAAGTGCATCATCATAAAAATTTCGCCACATTTTTCCAGGCAAGAGACGTCCACGGCGGAAAGGTTCAGTGCGCACCCAGTATATACGGAATTGAATTAGTTGAGAAAAGAGTTTGGACGAAGTATCGTGCACGCGGCGGAGAATAATCTCGCAATTATTCGGCAACAGCGAAAACAACCGGCGAGTTTTCGAGTTCCACCCTGCCCCAGGCTGTTCTTCCATGCCGATTCTTCATAAACAATTCTCTTGTCCGTCCATTTGAACCGAACGCCGGCAATCCATTCCACGTTAAGCACTTAAAGATTCTACGGGAATCATGCCTTACCCTCCATTCAAGCGTTTCCTCCGCTTTTTCTTCGCGTTACTTCGACTGCTTTTACCACTGCCTTTCGTTTACTCTCAACCCCTACGGAATGTTTCTTTCCGCGCTGCTGCCATAAAGGCTACCGCGGCATCGAGCGTTCTTGATCGTGATAATAAACTCGGCATCGTATCGAGAACAGCTTAAGTGGCTTTTTATCTCGCGGTTGTAACAATTGATCGTGCTTGTAAGGAATAAAGAAAGGACGGCGGAGATAAAAGGAAAGGGATGATATGACTTATGCCCGACATTTTCCAGAGATGGTATTAGTATGATATTATATACGACATGCTTTGCAAGATATAGAGATCTGGGGCTTTTCATTAAAGAAAGAATAAGCTGAAAGCGTAAAATAAATATTTTACGTTCATTATAATATGTCTGTGGTTATACCTGCCTAAATTCAAATGTAATCATTAATGGTGTTTTCTAAATTAACTGTTTCGAGATAAAGAAATTTGGACCGGTATATAGCCACAGACATATATTTCACTACATTAATTATTATGAAGGAGAAACATAATAGCTGAAATCCGTCGAAGAATAATCTTGCGCAATTTCCATTTTCATTGATTTTCTTTAATTTCTTGTAATATAGATATCTGGGGCTTTTCATTAAAGGAAAAATAAGCTGAAAGCGTAAAATAAATATTTTACGTTCATTATTATATGTCTGTGGTTATACCTGCCTAAATTCAAATGTAATCATTAATGGGGTTTTCTAAATTAACTGTTTCGAGATAAAAAAATGTGGACCGGTATATAGCCGAGACATATATTTCACTACATTAATTATTATGAAGGAGAAACATAATAGCTGAAATCCGTCGAAGAATAATCTTGCGCAATTTCCATTTTCATTAATTTTCTTTAATTTCTTGTAATATAGATATCTGGGGCTTTTCATTAAAGAAAAAATAAGCTGAAAGCGTAAAATAAATATTTTACGTTCATTATTATATGTCTCTGATTATACCTGCATAAATTCAAATTTAATCATTAATGGTGTTTTCTAAATTAACTGTTTCGACATAAAGAAATTTGGACCGGTATATAGCCACAGACATATATTTCACTACATTAATTATTATGAAGGAGAATCATAATAGCTGAAATCCGTCGAAGAATAATCTTGCGCAATTTCCATTTTCATTAATTTTCTTTAATTTCTTGTAATATAGATATCTGGGGCTTTTCATTAAAGAAAGAATAAGCTGAAAGCGTAAAATAAATATTTTACGTTCATTATAATATGTCTGTGGTTATACCTGCCTAAATTCAAATGTAATCATTAATGGTGTTTTCTAAATTAACTGCTTCGAGATAAAAAAATGTGGACCGGTATATAGCCGAGACATATATTTCACTACATTAATTATTATGAAGGAGAAAAACAATAGCCGAAATCCGTCGAAGAATAATCTTGCGCAATTTCCATTTTCATTAATTTTCTTTAATTTCTTGTAATATAGATATCTGGGGCTTTTCATTAAAGAAAAAATAAGCTGAAAGCGTAAAATAAATATTTTACTTTCATTATTATATGTCTGTGGTTATACCTGCATAAATTCAAATTTAATCATTAATGGTGTTTTCTAAATTAACTGTTTCGACATAAAGAAATTTGGACCGGTATATAGCCGAGACATATATTTCACTACATTAATTATTATGAAGGAGAAACATAATAGCTGAAATCCGTCGAAGAATAATCTTGCGCAATTTCCATTTTCATTAATTTTCTTTAATTTCTTGTAATATAGATATCTGGGGCTTTTCATTAAAGAAAGAATAAGCTGAAAGCGTAAAATAAATATTTTACTTTCATTATTATATGTCTGTGGTTATACCTGCCTAAATTCAAATGTAATCATTAATGGGGTTTTCTAAATTAACTATTTCGAGATAAAGAAACTTGGACCGGTATATAGCCACAGACATATATTTCACTACATTAATTATTATGAAGGAGAAACATAATAGCTGAAATCCGTCGAAGAATAATCTCGCGCAATTTCCATTTTCATTGATTTTCTTTAATTTCTTGTAATATAGATATCTGGGGCTTTTCATTAAAGAAAGAATAAGCTGAAAGCGTAAAATAAAAATTTTACGTTCATTATAATATGTCTGTGGTTATACCTGCCTAAATTCAAATGTAATCATTAATGGTGTTTTCTAAATTAACTGTTTCGAGATAAAAAAATGTGGACCGGTATATAGCCGAGACATATATTTCACTACATTAATTATTATGAAGGAGAAACATAATAGCTGAAATCCGTCGAAGAATAATCTTGCGCAGCCGAGACATATATTTCACTACATTAATTATTATGAAGGAGAAACATAATAGCTGAAATCCGTCGAAGAATAATCTTGCGCAATTTCCATTTCCATTAATTTTCTTTACTTTCTTGTAAAGCTTTTTATCGTGTAACACCTTCATTAGTGTTAATTCTAAGTAAAAATATTGAAATACAGTAAAGATATAAAACCTTTTTGTCAGATCATTTGAGTTATTAAGAGATAAATTCATCGAGTACTTGCCGGTGCTGATAGATTGACTGTGCGCATTAACGATTTCAGCATTTAGCGTACTTTGTGTATCGAAAAACGCCGCAAAAATAAAACGATGACCGATAACTGACGTCCATATCAACTGACGTGGAAATAACACCTGGATTGTGATTTACGTTTTTATTTAAATGGTTAAACGGTTTACGCGCGGGGCAACAAAATATTTTGCGTCACGGATATTTTTTAATGGTCGTTTGACTGAAAATAGTTTGAAATGGCTACACAGCAGCTTTCACGTACGGCTTATCACGTTGCACTGGTTCAAAAGCGAGTACTGAGCTGATTGAATAAGTTTAATCCTCTATGCTTCACTACCTGCGTTTGACGATACGCGTAATTATCCGTGTCTATTAGTACGTACCCATCACGTCAAAACCGTTGATCATATTCATACTGCAACTGTGTTGCTTCTGCGTCAAAGATTATACTATTGACGTTTGTTAAGAAAAAATCTATGAAAAGCGCAAAAAGATAAACTGACAGAAGCATAATATTGACCCCAATAAACGTATTGATCAGAAACTGTATCAAAGAGCCTATATGGAACGATTTAAAATTATCGAATAACGTAAAAAAATGTCTTATCGTCGGATCTTCCATTAAAAATCAATTTAAGCACAACAAATTGATTGGTCAAAAATAATCCCTTCCTTTGAAGCAGATATACACCTAGCGGCGAAACATCGGTTTCATTTTTTACTTTTACCTTTACCTTGAACCTTTTGAAATTAATTCATTTCATTAAATTATCAGTAGTCGGATTGGCCAATAATAAAGTTCTTTGTGCTTATTTGATAAAACAATTGATAAAGACAAATTCTCACATAAGTGCCATTGATGCCGATTTGTCAAAACAAGGCTGTCGAAAACGAATGTGCCCGCAACATAATTAAGAAAACCATTTCACAAGTAGAGGTTGAGATTGAAATTATTCCATTACGCTGATTAATACCGATAGCGAGAAGAACGTTTGCGCGTGAATTTGCAGAAATGGATATGAGACAGACAGGGACGAACAGAGCGAAAAGGGTAAAAATAAAAAACATATTATTCATAAAATGCTCGTGAATGTTGGTTTTTGATATTTTAATATGGCTACTACTTCACGTATCGTGTAATGCGGGTTATTCTTTATCAGTGGCTTGGTACGATCACCATGACTGGTGGAGACTTTAACCCCTGAAATGATTAGCTCTAAACTTCACAAACCGTTTGTGCACAGTTCTTTCAGCTAAAGTCTTCGTAAACAGCACATATTTTATTTATTGTTTATATGGCATTTTAGCCTCTCCGATAATAGGAAAGCGTCGAGCGCACTCTGTCTTGTTTCAATTTCAAGAGGATACAAAACTGACATACATCAGTTTACCCTAACCAAATATTTCTTCCAAAGATTATTGAAATGCTATCTTCCAGAATATATACAAAACTAATCTGTTGTCAATAATTCTGATATATTCCAACATGTCTCAGTGACTTCTGTAGAAAATCAGCACGGACTTTTCGGGCAACTCAATGAAATACCTGTCCGAAATTAATTGCGGGCGAGCCCGAAATTCTGCAGAGCTTAATAAATCGTGTCAGGAACAAACGATTGAGAGTCGGTCAAAAGGGAGTGCAGCGTATTCTGCAAGGCTGGAGGAATGGCACGTTTGGTTGACGGCAGGGTTCGGGTATCATGCGGAAACGTGTGTTTATTCGTTCCTAAAGGTTTCCACGCGCTCCCGAAATGAAATATAGCTTTCCCCCCTACACACAACCGACGGGCTATCAGTTAAAAGCGTTCGCGCGCACTATACCCTTCGTTCTTCACGCCAATTTACGAAGAAACAAATATAATTATTATTCCGGGCAGCCGAGCTACAGAATCCTGTGTGTATACAAAGAAACAAAAAAGCAATACCGTGGAAACGGCTTTGCTCATCAGACAAAATGATTAATGGACGTTGCATATCATTTAGAAAATTTGGGATTCCCATAGAAAATTACTACAAGATGAATAGTAGTTCGTGTAGTAAGTAGTAGTTAATAAAAGTAGTTCATCCGCTAATTAATTTCTACTATATAACTGAATTATTATTCCGGACAGCCGAGCTACAGAATTCTGTGTGTATACAAAGAAACAAAAAAGCAATACCGTGGAAACGGCTTTGCTCATCAGACAAAATGATTAATGGACGTTGCATATAATTTAGAAAATCTTGGATTCCCATAGAAAATTACTACAAGATGAATAGTAGTTCGTGTAGTAAATAGTAGTTAATAAAAGTAGTTCATCCGCTAATTAATTTCTGCTATATAACTGAATTATTATTCCGGGCAGCCGAGCTACAGAATCTTGTGTGTATACAAAGAAACAAAAAAGCAATACCGTGGAAACGGCTTTGCTCATCAGACAAAATGATTAATGGACGTTGCATATCATTTAGAAAATCTTGGATTCCCATAGAAAATTACTACAAGATGAATAGTAGTTCGTGTAGTAAATAGTAGTTAATAAAAGTAGTTCATCCGCTAATTAATTTCTGCTATATAACTGAATTATTATTCCGGGCAGCCGAGCTACAGAATCCTGTGTGTATACAAAGAAACAAAAAAGCAATACCGTGGAAACGGCTTTGCTCATCAGACAAAATGATTAATGGACGTTGCATATCATTTAGAAAATCTTGGATTCCCATAGAAAATTACTACAAGATGAATAGTAGTTCGTGTAGCAAATAGTAGTTAATAAAAGTAGTTCATCCGCTAATTAATTTCTGCTATATAACTGAATTATTATTCCGGGCAGCCGAGCTACAGAATCCTGTGTGTATACAAAGGAACAAAAAAGCAATACCGTGGAAACGGCTTTGCTCATCAGACAAAATGATTAATGAACGTTGCATATCATTTAGAAAATCTTGGATTCCCATAGAAAATGACTACAAGATGAATAGTAGTTCGTGTAGTAAATAGTAGTTAATAAAAGTAGTTCATCCGCTAATTAATTTCTGCTATATAACTGAATTATTATTCCGGGCAGCCGAGCTACAGAATCCTGTGTGTATACAAAGAAACAAAAAAGCAATACCGTGGAAACGGCTTTGCTCATCAGACAAAATGATTAATGGACGTTGCATATCATTTAGAAAATCTTGGATTCCCATAGAAAATTACTACAAGATAAATAGTAGTTCGTGTAGTAAATAGTAGTTAATAAAAGTAGTTCATCCGCTAATTAATTTCTGCTATATAACTGAATTATTATTCCGGGCAGCCGAGCTACAGAATCCTGTGTGTATACAAAGAAACAAAAAAGCAATACCGTGGAAACGGCTTTGCTCATCAGACAAAATGATTAATGGACGTTGCATATCATTTAGAAAATCTTGGATTCCCGTAGAAAATTACTACAAGATGAATAGTAGTTCGTGTAGTAAATAGTAGTTAGTAAAAGTAGTTCATCCGCTAATTAATTTCTACTATATAACTGAATTATTATTCCGGGCAGCCGAGCTACAGAATGCTGTGTGTATACAAAGAAACAAAAAAGCAATACCGTGGAAACGGCTTTGCTCATCAGACAAAATGATTAATGGACGTTGCATATCATTTAGAAAATCTTGGATTCCCATAGAAAATTACTACAAGATGAATAGTAGTTCGTGTAGTAAGTAGTAGTTAATAAAAGTAGTTCATCCGCTAATTAATTTCTAATATATAACTGAATTATTATTCCGGGCAGCCGAGCTACAGAATCCTGTGTGTATACAAAGAAACAAAAAAGCAATACCGTGGAAACGGCTTTGCTCATTAGACAAAATGATTAATGGACGTTGCATATCATTTAGAAAATCTTGGATTCCCATAGAAAATTACTACAAGATGAATAGTAGTTCGTGTAGTAAATAGTAGTTAATAAAAGTAGTTCATCCGCTAATTAATTTCTGCTATATAACTGAATTATTATTCCGGGCAGCCGAGCTACAGAATTCTGTGTGTATACAAAGAAACAAAAAAGCAATACCGTGGAAACGGCTTTGCTCATCAGACAAAATAATTAATGGACGTTGCATGTCACTTAGAAAATCTTGGATTCCCATACAAAATTGCTACAAGATGAGTAGTAGTTCGTATAGTAAGTAGTAGTTAATAAAAGTAGTAGTAGTTCATCCGCTAATTAATTTCCCATACAAAAATGGAATCCAATACAAAATTACTACAAAATGAGTAGTAGTTTGTATAGTAAATAGTAGTTAATAAAAGTAGTAGTAGTTCATCCGCTAATTAATTTCCCATACAAAAATGGAATCCCATACAAAATCACTACAAGATGAGTAGTAGTTCGTGTAGTAAATAGTAGTTAATAAAAGTAGTAGTAGTTCATCCGCTAATTAATTTCCCATACAAAAATGGAATCCCATACAAAATTACTACAAGATGAGTAGTAGTTTGTATAGTAAGTAGTAGTTAATAAAAGTAGTAGTAGTTTATCCGCTAATTAATTTCCCATACAAAAATGGAATCCCATACAAAATTACTACAAGATGAGTAGTAGTTCGTATAGTAAGTAGTAGTTAATAAAAGTAGTAGTAGTTCATCCGCTAATTAATTTCCCATACAAAAATGGAATCCCATACAAAATTACTACAAGATGAGTAGTAGTTCGTGTAGTAAGTAGTAGTTAATAAAAGTAGTAGTTAATCCGCTAATTAATTTCTCCTATATAACTGAATTATAAAAAAATGATATTATAAAGTTAAAACAGTTTATTCCATGTTCCACCCTCGTACGATTAGAACGAAAGCTTTTGAACAGATGATAATACCCAAAAACAACATGAACGACTATTGACACAACTCAACGAACAAACAATAATGCAACTAAACACAAAATAATGACTGCCCAGATAAAACAAACTAATTCTCGCATAAAACACCCCTTCTAATTCTCAGTCTCGATTCTCTCACACCACGCTCTACACACTCTTAATCCGCTTTTCACCCTGTTCATTCTCTTTAACAGATTCGCACCACTCGCAGATTCACGCACACATACACAACTATCAAATAAAATCGTAGATGATCCTCATTCTCTCTCAACATTCACATTGACGCGCTCACACAAATTCACACTCGACACTACCTTCCCATCAGCCAACCCGTGTCGTAACGCAACTTTCCGACTACACACGTGTACGTTCACCTCTCACGAAACGGGTCCCGTAAAACGACAAACAGTCCTACTAAACAAAATTGCGACACCGTAAGAACAGGCACACGCCAGGATCCGGGATTGTCAGTAATAAGTGAAATACGAGAATGCCAGGTTTTACGCGAGTGTCGCTGATATAATGCATCATACGGCGATGTCCTTTTTATCGGGCAATGCCAAGGTCCACGCGTCCTTACGTCATAAAACAACCCCGAGAGCGTGAGGGACCGGGCGACAGGGAAGTCGGGATGAAATACCTATTCAGGGAAATTTAGTGCCAATTGGAAAAGTTCGGATCGTCCGCGTCGTTCACGCTGTCAATCTCTTAGCGAAGTTTCCCGGCTGAAGGCGGGAAAGTTACTATCTGGCCAATGATTGCGATGCGTCCCTTTGCTCGTTCGCTCGACGAGGCGGAACGGCAGAAATCGGAGAGGAAATTTCCGCGACCGTGACACCGTTCGTCACAATTACGTGCGAGTTTCGGTGCTCCCGAAAGACACAAGACGTTTGTGGTCGTCAAGACGTGCACTCTGTCAAAATCAAACAATTTTAGACGATTACGAACTGAGTATAACACTCGATTCAGCCGTGCGACCGGTTAAAACGAGGGACCTAAGCAAAATAATGCATGACTACTATACGCGCGTCATATGGAAGATATAATATAGAGATGGACTCGTCTTTATTGAAGAAGAACAAAAATATCGGTATCGGGGCGAAAGTTAGGCGAAAAATATCAAATATTGTTTTCCTTCAGACCGCTACCAGTCGATAGTGGGCAATTAGCGCTGAAGATAGACCACTTTCCGCGCGCTAAATTCTCTATAGTTTCGGAAATATGACAAAAAATGGACAAAAAATAACAAGAGAAGCAGGGATAAAAAACACATTTCTTTATGTCCACAAATAATGAGTGGATAATTTGACTTCACCTTTTGGGAAGCAAAATTGGATCCAAAGAGAAGCAGAATTATGCAAACCGGACCTCAAAATTCCAAGTGGTTCTCGAGATATGACGAAAAATAAATTAAAATATTGAGAAAAATCGGCCTAAAAAGGGCCGAAAATGGCGAAAAATGTCAAATTTTTTTTTGTTTCGGACCGATACCAATCAATAGAGGGTATTTTGCCTTGAAGATAGACCACTTGCCGCGCGCTGAACTCTTCATAGTTTCTGAGATATGACGATTTTAAGGAAGTGCAAAAAAATTGTTTTCAGAATTGCTGACCGCGATTACCCCCAAGTGAAAGTGTGTGCAAAAAGCTTTAAGAAAACCTATATTACTTATAGGTTTCGAGCACTAGTTTAGACGGGACGAGGTTTTGAAGAAATCGCGAAAATCTTAAGGTATGCTTGCCATTTTTGCCAAAAAATGATGGGTCACCGATTTTAACGCCCTTTTAACATATCAAAGGGGGTCCAAAATGACTCAGAAAAATGCAAGGCGCACCCCGAAATTCGCAATGGTTCCGGAGATATCGGCAAAAATGTGTGGAAAAATCGTGAAAAACGAGCCTGAAAACGGGGTCAAAAATTAAAACTTTATCGATCGACTTGTAATTGTGCCAGATGAAAAGGGGTACAAAGAGACTTGAAAAAATTGCAACCGCATTCAAAAATTCGAAATAGTTTCCGAGATATGACAAGAAATAGATTAGAAAATCGAGAAAAACATAAGAAAAATACGGGTTTTTTAATAACTACCAACCGAAAGTAAATCATTTGACTTGCTCACCTATATGGAATGAAAGAGGATGGGCAGGGATTCGAAAAAATTCAAATCGCGCCCCAAAATTTGCAATAGTTCACGAGTTATAAGCAAAAATAGAGAAAAAAATAAGAAAAATAAGCTGAAAATACGCGAAAATAGGCGAAAAATGTCAAATTTTTTTTCTGTTCGGACTGATACCATTCGATAGAGGGTAATTTGCCCTGAAGATAGACCACTTTCCGGGCGCTGAACTCTTCATAGTTTCGGAGATATGACGATTTTAAGGAAGTGCAAAAAATTTGTTTTCAAGATTGGTGATCGCGATTAATCCCACGCGAAAGAGCGCGCAAAGAGTTTTAAGAAAACCTGTATTACTTATAGGTTTCGACCACTAGTTTAGACGAGACGAGGTCTTGAAGAAATCGTGAAAATCTTAAGGTATACTCCTTGCCATTTTTGCCAAAAAATGATGGGTTACGGATTTTATCGCCCTTTTAACATATCAAAGGGGGTCCAAAATGACTCAGAAAAATGCAAGGCGCACCCCGAAATTCGCAATAGTTCCGGAGATATTGGCAAAAATGTGTGCAAAAATCGTGAAAATCGAGCCTGAAAACGGGGTCAAAAATTAAAACTTTATCGATCGACTTGTAATTGTGCCAGATGAAAAGGGGTACAAAGAGACTTGAAAAAATTGCAACCGCTTTAAAAAATTCGAAAAGGTTTCCGCAATATAGTGAACATAATACCATGGAAAGGAGTAAAATACGAGCAAATCACGTACTCGTCCACTTCCGCAACATTAAATGTAATATCTGACTTGTTCTTTTGAGAAGGGAAAGTGGGTCCAATAAGATTCAAGGAGAAATAAACCTTGCATCGAACTTCGTTACAGTGCCTGAGATATAACTAAAAATGTGAAGAGTATTAATGAAAAATACATATAAAATTACTATGAATAAACATATTCCATACATTCCATTAAAGCCACGCAGGCACGAGATTGTTCCCTGTATGGACAAAGGAGGGAATTAAGTTGCATCTGATAAGGTACATTGGCTATATACCAAGTCGAAATTTCATGAATGTTCGGCTGAATATAAATGAGAACATTTCTATAATATATACAGTGAATATTCGGTTCTATATAATTCCATAAAAAAATACTGAAGAAATTGCATTACCGATGCGTTAGAATGCACTCTCCAAACATAATTTCAATATTGAGGCCGCGTTTAAATATGAATATGCCATAGACCGGAATAATGTGGAGCTTGGAATAATTCGAACAAATCTGCTTGTAATTTCACGCACAACTTAGCCTTTGCAATTCATCGTGCCATGCAAAAATTGTGTATGCTGTCCGAGTAGCAGGGCGGCGCAGATTTCGAATGCAGGCCAGCATCAGGTTAATTACGGAAAGCGAAACCGCGCCGAAAATGATTCTTACTCGGCCTAATTAAACGGGCAGGGAAATATGGTCGAAAATAGCGACGGGCAGGACGTTTACCGACACAACTCGATCTCCACTCCGCAGACCGCAGTGCGTCTCGGGTAAAAAATTAGCCACTTTGCTGTTTGCACGTAGAAATGGGTTTCGGTTGGTGGCGAGAGATTTCAGTGCGACGAGGCGGTAATTACTTTTTTACGTCAGTCGGCGCTCGCAATGTGTTAATATTAAACCCGTACAATGTCGCTAATGACTTCATTATACTGGCGCGTTGTTTTTGCATGTATAATACCTGAGCGATTAAGTACACTTATATTTCAACGGTAACTCGAGTACTGAGAGGTTTCCCTTTCACAGCTGCTACTGACCAATTATATCAAATACATTCCCTAGTAAGTGGCAAGATTTTAATGAATATCCTCTTTAAAGTTTATTGCGAATGAATTGCTATTTCCTTTTTAATTATCTAGTATTTTACGCCGTTTTACTATAAAAATTATGAAGTGCACTTATATTTCAACCGTAGCGGGGGTACCGTGGAAGTACATATAATACGACATTCCTTAGTAAGGAGAGAGGTTTTAAAGAAAATTCTCTTTAAATTATATTGCCAATTCATTTTCATTTTTTTCTTAATTACGTAATATTTTTCATTGTTTTCCACTAATGAATATAAAGTGCCCTTAGACGTTAACTGTAAATAAGGTACCGGCTCTTTTTGCAACTACTACTGACGAATTATATTCAATAAAACGTTTCCTAGTACATAGCAACTTTTTAAGGAACATAATCTTTAATGCATATTGCAAGCGAATAATTATAGTTTTTAATTAGCTAGCATTTTAGACCGATTTACACTAGTAAGCATAAAAAATTATAAACACGTTCCTATAAAGCACTCTTATAACCTGAAATACGTGTCTAAAAGAAAAAGCGCAGAAATACTAGATTAAAATGTTATAAGTGATTGATGGTGCAGTTCAGAATTAACAAGTGTAAATGCCACTCACTATTTATACATCTCCCATTGTACATCTGGCAATTACACAATATTACATTTTCTGCCGTTCAGTCTGTTCTGAGCGAAACTTCGTTTGTCTAATTAAAATGGATGATTGCGCGTTAATCGAATTACGCGACATGCACCTTATACATAGTAAAATGGGTTGCAACGGATGCACTATTGATTGCAGGAACTGAAGCCGATGTTCACGTCGAAGGAAGAAATTTCTTCTCTCTTTCTATGCATATTGTTTCATGTTTTTTTTTTACTAAGTTGACAATTTTAACGCGCTGAATAAAAGCGATATGTTTACTGGCACACCCATAAAACAACATAATGCATTTTTCAACACCGAGTATGTAAATTTTGGCTGAGTACGAGGACTCGGGGTACCATAAATCACACGAAATGTAACACGATAAAAATTTAAATAGGGCGTTGAGAAGAAGAAAACGAATGCGTCACAATATGACGTATGGAACATGCAAATATAAAGTGCTGAAAGTCTACTTTTGTAAATCAATTTCCGGTGAAGATCGCTATTACGTATGTAAATGACGGCATGAATGTCAGGGACGGAAAGAATTACGAAGGGGTTTGAAGCCATTCACGTTTTAGAAATTAATCAAATAATAGGAACAAGAACGTTTTTATAGACGAACATATAATCACATAAAAATAATCGGCTAACATAAATAGCATCAAGAAATTAAGTTATAAAATTCAAATAAAATATGTTACGTGTGAACATATTTGCTATTCAGCGCACTGCGCAACTACCGTATATTTTGGGGAAATATCTGCACATAGAACATATACAGAGGAACAGGAAAATTCTAGCCACACAACACGAACCGGCACAAAAGAAATCCTATCAAAAAATAATATAGAAAATTGCACGTAGTCACATAAAACCGATCGATTAATCTCTACATGTAAAACACGTGAAAACGACAACCTGCCCACGAGCCTGTTTGTCGTCTGTCAAAGCAAAGCAGAGAAGGCAGCCAAAAAAGCAACGTATAATGGGAACGGACGAAAACAGCCAAAAGCGGAAGAGAGAATTGGCAAACGAACGGAACACCTGTTGATCCTTTTTTCCAACTTTTATCCAGGTCACAGCGGAATGACCAATTTCAATGAACATTTTCATACCGTCCGACGAAGTCTCTCACCGGATTATGACAATTCGCCTTAGGGTCACCATGAAAATTCACTCCACCGCCCTGAGTCCCCGCCCTCTTGAACAACGCGTATATACCTGCGTATTAAACGATCTGCCAACGGACCAACCCAGCACGAACGTGCTCAATCTCGACGAGATATCAGAAAGCCACGGAGTTTGAATATCACCGCGAGGCTTTTCCGCCTGTTTGCTAATCCTGGAGCTCGTTGCTGAAACAACGGTTAAACTGACTTTTTCCTCTGCTTTTATAATCCAGCACTATGGAAGTGTGAACGAAAGTACACGAGCAGAGCACTCACACGATACGACTGTATTAACTTTATAACCGGGTTTTTCTTTCATACGTTTGCATTGGTACGTGATTTCTGAAGGAATTGTTAAAACAACGGTTGAATTGGCAGGATATATGTATTGATCCGTAATTATTAAAATATTGGATTTAACTTCACTGTAATTCAACCTTTGCGATAATGTTAATAATTTTTGCCTACTGACCTATTGCGTAATCTAAATTTAACACACACACGAGCAATATAATTAAGACAAAATGGCGAGTACGATTTTTCTTTGGCCATGTCATCCCGTATAATAGCAATGTAAGCATTTTTATTGATACGTAATTATTGAAATAATAGTTTATTGCGCTGTTACTTATTTCCTATTATTCAATATAATCTGCACTTTGCTAATATAATCCAGGTATGTTCGGAAGGCACGACATTAAATAAGGAAAATCGCTTAAATTTGTAATACAACATTATCCGATTCGCTAAGACTGACATAAAATAATCAGACCTGAGCGTAATCTGACGCAAACGGACTGCGGCTTGCAAGAAATAAATCAACTGATGGAAGGCAGCCTAAAGCTCAGCTCGAAAAACGTTAAAGCACTAACAGAAAAGAGGACGTACGCAAAGAAAATAAACCGGCAACATACTGCAGTTAACGTATGCATGAATCGCCATTGCTGCGCAAAATTGCAAAACGCACATGGTGCAAAATTATTTTACCTCACTGGCGTGCATTACGAATAATAGGAACCCTTATAGGCGCTTCGCGAATTACAATATTCCTCTTCTAACTGTACCAGACGACAAACTGACATTTTTATAAAAATCACAATACGTTTCTTGGTGGCGATATTGTGTCAGCGATTCTGGTTAGATCACCGATGTTGCGCAAAATTATTTTCGCTCGCTGGCAACCGACATAAGCAACAGAGTCCCTTATAGGCGCCTCACGAATTACAATATTCTTCTTCTAACTGTACCAGACGGTAAACTGAGATTTTTATAAAAATCACAATACGTTTCTTGCTTGGGATATTGTGCCAGCGATTCTGGTTAGATCACCGCTGTTGCGCAAAATGATTTTCGCTCGCCGGCAACCAGCATAAACAACAGAGTCCCTTATAGGCGCCTCGCGAATTACAATATTCTTCTTCTAACTGTACCAGACGGTAAACTGAGATTTTTATAAAAATAACAATACGTTTCTTGGTGGCGATATTGTGCCAGCGATTCTGGTTAGATCACCGCTGTTGCGCAAAATTATTTTCGCTCGCCGGCAACCGGCATAAACAACAGAGTCCCTTATAAGCGCCTCACGAATTACAATATTCCTCTTCTAACTGTATCAGACGACAAACTGAGATTTTTATAAAAAAAACAATACGTTTCTTGCTTGAGATATTGTGCCAGCGATTCTGGTTAGATCACCGCTGTTGCGCAAAATGATTTTCGCTCGCCGGCAACCAGCATAAACAACAGAGTCCCTTATAGGCGCCTCACGAATTACAATATTCCTCTTTTAACTGTACCAGACGACAAACAGAGATTTTTATAAAAATAACAATACATTTCTTGCTCGCGATATTGTGTCAGCGATTCTGGTTAGATCACCGCTGTTGCGCAAAATGATTTTCGCTCGCCGGCAACCGGCATAAACAACAGTGTCCCTTATAGGCGCCTCGCGAATTACAATATTCTTCTTCTAACTGTACCGGACGGTAAACTGAGATTTTTATAAAAATAACAATACGTTTCTTGGTGGCGATATTGTGCCAGCGATTCTGGTTAGATCACCGCTGTTGCGCAAAATTATTTTCGCTCGCTGGCAACCGGCATAAACAACAGAGTCCCTTATAGGCGCCTCACGAATTACAATATTCCTCTTCTAACCGTACCAGACGACAAACTGAGATTTTTATAAAAATAACAATACGTTTCTTGCTTGCGATATTGTGCCAGCGATTCTGGTTAGATCACCGCTGTTGCGCAAAATGATTTTCGCTCGCCGGCAACCAGCATAAACAACAAAGTCCCTTATAGACGCCTCACGAATTACAATATTCTTCTTCTAACTGTACCAGACGGTAAACTGAGATTTTTATAAAAATAACAATACGTTTCTTGGTGGCGATATTGTGCCAGCGATTCTGGTTAGATCACCGCTGTTGCGCAAAATCATTTTCGCTCGGCGGCAACCAGCATAAACAACAGAGTCCCTTATAGGCGCCTCACGAATTACAATATTCCTCTCCTAACCGTAGCAGACGACAGACTGAGATTTTCATGAAAATAACAATACGTTTCTTGCCTGCGATTCTGCTTGGAAGGAGAGAACAGGAGCGATACGTTTCAATAACCGCACTCCAAGTCTGTTTCGCGGTTAATATTCTCGGAGCGAAGCTTTGGGGGATCGGGCGCGTGCTTTCCTCCTCATTCTTTCTCTTTCCTCCTGGCTGCTTCTCGATGCTCATAGATTAATCGAAGGTTATAAGCGCGAGGTCTCGGCCGACGATCGATAAGACTGACACGTCGGAGGGGTGCTGGCCAAAAACGATTCGACGCTAAACGCTCATTCGTTAGCCGTTGTTACGCGTTTAATGTCGTTTAATCCTATCAACGAAAAATCGCCCGCGAAACGTTTCCTACGCAGAAAACTTGGCAACTTACGTTCTTCAACGTCTCTCTGAGCTTACGTTTTCCAACGTCTCGCGCAAAATTCGTTGCATTAATTCTCTGTAAAGAGCTTTGAGTACTCAGGAATGGACTGCCGGCTGACCCGATGAAATTAATGCTCGAGTCGAAACGTATGGTAGACTGATTTAGCTTGAAAATGACTTTGACAGGGACGGTAAGTTTACTGGTGCACTTGGTATGTAATTGATTAAAAGAGTATTGGCTATCAGTACTGAGGAATTAATCGCAAACGTAATTTGAACGTGATTTAACATGATTTCTGCGTGAATTCAATATACGGCGCCCAATATGTGTGTTAAAAGGTATTTACCGAATTAATGATGCCAAATATCAAATTTATATTTTACACAATTAATACGATACGATTAATTTTATTTCTATCCTTGCAAACGGTACTTTTGTTCTTAGAGACTGTTTTAAGACGACTTTTAAAGTCCACCGGCATTCAACACGACATTACGTTAAGAGAATATTTCAACGACCATAGTGTCATGTTACATCGCGTGACATCGAGGATAACCGTGGTAATTAAAGAGGACCGTCAAACTGCCATATGCTATTTCACAGTTCTAGACAATGCAAAATTTTGGTCTAGCACGTCATACACAATGAAACAGAATTCACGAAGAACTATGTTGTCAAAAATGTACATGGTTAGTCAGAATTCTAACGCAGAATTTGGTAGAATGTCTTATGTCCTACATTAATATGAAAGGCTTTCATAGTCATGTGATACAAATCTGACGCCTCATGTAAAATTCCAAATAATATTCAAAGCGTCATTCATGAATAAATTCATTGGAATCTTTAAACAGATTCGTTTTATAAACCAACGCGACTGTGTCGTTACGTGAAATATTTCTGATCCTACAACTTTCGATATTTTCATCGACTTCAATATGCTTTAATACCTATCAGACGTCGTGTGTTTGATGCTAAACTGCATTAGGCCACAATGGACGGATTCGTGCAACGAAGCTTTGGTGTGTTTCGGAAATTACGTTATTCTGTATTGAATGTTGCGAAACAGACTATTGTATCGAGCTAATGACCAAGTTACAATACCGATTGTGCCGTTGTCTAACGTCCCACAAAAGCTGTTGTTATGTGACAACAGTGACGAAGTGCTATTACAATGTAACAAAACTAAGACGTTTCAACATTCAATATGCAGCTCGTGTAATTTCAGATATAACTATGCATTAACACATACAAGTTAGTGTCTTTGGAATTCTGCGTTTGCTGTGAAGGCCCCGGTTTTTTCTTTTTAATTTTTTATTCAAAGCAGCTCTGCATTATCTTTTTGTTATCACGAATATAAAATTTAATGCCTATCTTCCAGGCAACGCCGAATGCCAAATATGGCTAAAATGATTTCATGGAGAATGCTGTAATTTTTTTTATTAATATTGTAATTTTAATTATTATGTGCTACCCTATAGAGGGCCTAAAAAACATAGAAACTATCACTGTAATTTTCTAGCAAATTTTTCTGACTTTTATCAATGGAACGGTACGAATATGTATTCAAATTTATTTCTACCTTGATTTCTAATGTTTAAATTCCATGAATTGTCCGAATGTCTTAATAATTTTCCGAATGATGTATAGCTACATATTTCTTCGTTAATCTAATCTGAAAGGAATTACATCTTTAATATGCAGAGGTGAATCTCTAACACATCATGAATCCGTTAGTACGGATTTGGCCGAAACTGGCACCATGACGCCAGAACCTGTTACGCTTAAGTTGGAAATTGATCGTCCTCTACGCTTCTGTTGGAAATTGACCACGTATACCACATTTGTTATGTTAAAGTACAGCGTCAACATAAGGGTAAACATGCCGTGCTAGGTCAGACAACAGTATAAGCCGTTGGTCTAACTCTCGATACCGAAGAAGCATTCGGGTCCGGAAGCTGTCGCATGTCACGTTGATATACGATAATTTGATGCTTATGCGATATGTCTAATTTGCCGTGCCACGTGCTTGATTCAACGGAATTTCCTTGCGATAGCTGTACACTTGTATCCGCGGATACTGTCGTTGATAGATGGGACGACATAAGCAGACAAAGGTCAAAGTTAGAAGACCACGCACGGTGTTTAATTGTCAAAAATTAATTACTGTTCCTTGCATTGTATAAGAATGAATATATTATTATTCGTAACGCAAATATTGAAAATATGTAATTTCATTATAC
Source organism: Cryptocheilus praepositus (assembly GCA_033815515.1). NCBI lineage: Eukaryota > Metazoa > Arthropoda > Insecta > Hymenoptera > Pompilidae > Cryptocheilus > Cryptocheilus praepositus. The sequence goes on from JAWWQZ010000314.1 coordinate 1,528,430, forward strand.
CATCTACCAGTTACCTAACTGTGCACCTCTTATTTTTTTCATCTTTTGAATACGGAAAATCTATCATTTAAAGTCACGTAGTTGATAACATATACGAATTTTTTGTTTAAACTAATTTGTATTTAAGTGCACTTCGAAAATTCTGCTAAATTCTACCAGCACTGCAATCGATAGACTGAACACCTAAAATGCCGGAAGCGATGAGTCTTATAAGACATAAGCACATAGAGGAAATCGGGACATAACGAAGTGTGAGCGATATAACCGGATAAAAATGAAACGCAGGGACGTGGAACGAAAGTACGAAGTTCGATAAGTCCTCTCGATCTAACACCATATCCCGGATCGAGGTATATTTCGTCACTGCTCAAGCGAGCACACGGAGAGAACGAGGATAGGTTCGGAGAAATTGGAAACCTATCGTTAGAAATGCGGGTACGACATTGATCCGTCACGTTAAGTAGAATTCCCTTGCAATATCGGGATGATATGTCTACTGTTATTTTCCGAAAATGTTAGGCAAGCGTATGGAACCGACTTTTTTTTCTGGGATATGTTCTGCTATTCTACGGCACGCATTTTGATGTGGACCCAGATTTACGACAAGAAAAACTTTTCGAACCTTGAAATATTTTAAACTTTATTGGTTGAAAAATGGAAATTGGATAGAAATTAATTTCTATTTTTCAACCGAAAGAGAACTTTTATCTCATCATCCAATGTTATGGATAAGGTTGAAAAGAATACATCACTCAACATGGTCACCTATATATAGCTAACGCAAGTGACCAGTAAAAAATATGAAAACTTATATGTGTAATTTTTTCGATCTCCCACATACTGCAATCAAAAATATAATCACTCGACAGTACTCGACAATAAAGTCCTAGAGACAAAAAGCGTCGGCCACCGCCGTCGTGATTTATGTAACAATGGCACGGAGACCGATCCTCATTATTTTGCGTCGTCTAAAGGGGATTTTCCCCGAAAACCCCGCGATGTCAATAGTTTCGCGAAGCGTGTGCTTTCAAGAGTGCAGACCGCTAAGGCCTGTGCTTGGCCAATCGAGTCGGACAATTAGCATGGGGCCAATGGGAGACGGGGTTCCCCGGGTGAAGCGACGATAAAACAGCGACTCGAAGTTAATTTTCATTAAGGGCAGCGGCCCGAAAGACGAGGGCACAATTAACGCAAACGAGCCGAACTGCGCGGACAGCGTCGAAGTCCTGAGCTTGGGTCAGAATGCTAGCGGCAACGTAGAATATCTGACTGTATATAATGTTGAGCGTCCCGAAACAATAAGTAAAATAATTTGTACATATTCCGTGGGTACTCTGAAAATGGAGCATGACGAGAGAATGGCTAAATTTAATTATTTGTAGACATTTCGTAGGTATTCCTGAAATTGAATATTCCGAAATAAGGAGTAATTAAAATGATTTGAATATGATTCGTAGGTATTCTGTAAATAGAGCATTTCCAGACAATGGTTAAATGAAATTACTTGTATATATTTTCTAAGTATTCCGGAAGCCAAATTTCTTTCGGGTGATATGTGAAACTACTGAGTTACAGCCAAGAACTTGACTAGGGTTCATATGTTTTAGATTTTGAAAGATGATTGCACTTTTTTTTTCTACTGAAATAAATGTAGCTAAATGTAATAAAGACTGTTACACGTTTGGTTTATGAAAAAATCGCACCAATTGAAATTATAATAGCAGAAATGGAAAATAATGTATAGCGGCGTGTTCCGAAGAGAAAAGAATCTACGTTTAATCAGTCAGCAATTAGCTCCCAACCGGCTCAGTTTAATGGAACACTCAGTGTTGTAATTTCAGATACGCTCCGCCTTATCAAGAGATCCTTAATTATTCGCTCTTAATAACACAGTCCTATTTGCCCGAATTAATAAGAAAGCATCGATGCTAATAGACAGCTCAGTAAACGGCTCTATTATCGTCTCACGGTTCAATTGTAAACGCTAAGCCGAATAAACGTTTTCGATTAAGCCGTACAAATTAAAGCGCAGCTGCACCTGAATCTTACACAAACGAAGAAATCACCAATCAAACGCACACTTTCCTTTTAATAGTGGAACAAATAAATAAATTAACAAATCCGTCCTTAAATAAGAAAATAATGAAAAAGTAACTCAGGATAGTGAATGCACGAGTATTTGCAAACAAACCATGTGGATTGTCCCCAACATACGGAATCGAAAACAATAAATAAAAATATTAAATAGAAACATTAAATAATGTTAAAGATTAAAATTAAATGCACACTGTTATCCGTCTGTACTTGAGAAGATTAGTCGCCGCCAGTTTTCTCTACGTTGACAAGACGATTCCGGTTCTGAATTGCCGCGTGCATTTCGTCACCGATCTTTTGTTTTACCTCTGGAGCTTTCCTATTTCACTTCGTACCCTCGTCTCAAATTGTATTACATCGCTCCGGACGTCCCCTAAGCATGGAAAGCTTACTGTGCTCGTCGACTTCCGGCAATGGCGAGATGCACTCGCCAGAGAAATACATATTACCGAGCGAGCTTCGTCCATCAATGCTTCGCTGAGGAAAACAGAAAGGAGCACTCTCGCTCTACTTAAATGATAAAATACCACGACAAATAAAAGTCCAGGTGTCACTTTTGAAATGCTGCAACTGCATTGCAAATGTTTCATCGAGAAAAGAGCTGCGAAGTTGAGGAATAAATGCAAACTAACCGTTTAGTTCATTCAGTGGCTCTTGTAGAATGACGTACCAATTTATATCTACTGCATTTTATTTTATACGAAGAATTCGATTTTTTTATTATTTATTTTATACGAAGACATTTTTTTCACGAAATAAATTTAAGAAATTTATTTTATACGAATTTATTTTATACGAAGAAATTTTATTGCCGAAGAATATTAACCCTATATACCTAGATATTCTTATATCTATATATTATCTCTGTATGCTCTTGTAGTAAATATTATAAAACGTAGTCTGAACTCAGACACTTTGTATTCATCCAAAGCAAAAATCTGTATTCTCAATCGTTCTGATCCCCAAAAGACATCAGCGGAACTCAGGGCAACATTCTGTGACCCACATAACACGACCAAACATGGGATTAGCATGCCACCGACAACTGAAATACCATGCAATTCCGCGCAGATGGCATATTGGCTTGTTATATTGCAAGTCAAGTTCTTTACGGATGCTACATGTTAACACGTTGATCGTCCAGTATATTATGTTTCCCGTCGAGTTCAAATTATCAACGTACTGACATGTGCGTTGCTAACAACAGTTTGTTTATTTTCTATCAATACATTTGGAACTGTTCGGTCTCCAATCATACTCACAAGATTTGGCGAAGTTTTAACACTACACACCGTCGTACAACGTAGAATTATATAAGTAAAAGCCCTGAAGGAAATATAATGAAGTGAACATGTATTATTTGTTGCTAGACAAGTACAAATTCTCAGCTGGCAAATAGGAGTAAGAAATTTAAAAAACCGTGATTCAACTGCCCCAAAACGTTACGCTTTCGCTGAAATTGTTTTGCAGTATATCACAAAAAGGAATCGTAACTTTATATATCTCTTACGTACCAAATACTTGTAGCAATTTCATGCAATTGTGCATCCAGTGCTAATAAATACCTTCGTTACAATTGTAAATTCTTGCAATTACGTGGCAACTTGTCCGAAATGGCATTCAACGTGTTAAGCGGATCAAAGCAATAACTGGTCTCCGTCTTACACCAATGCCTTCCTACATGAATCGTGGTTCATGTGCTGCGAACGTGGCAATTGTACTCCGAGGGCAAGTTCTGGCAGGGTAGAGATTCAGTCAAATTGGCGTGTCTTATCTGAACGAGGTCGTTAATGTGTAGTCAACGTTAAAGGGGCTTTGTCAATCCAGAACTGCCTGTTTACGTGCCATACGTCATATTAATGGAACCACTAATAAATGCTCCGCTCAATTCGAGCTCATTTATTGCACGGAGTGAAAGTTGAGTAAAATAGACTTTCTATGTGAAAAACGTGTTGTAAGGCTGTATATGCTAATTTTGCACCTTGTGCGCAGCAGATAAGTTTCTTTCTATGCATGAATAATACTGATATGTGGAATAATGAAAGAAATTTGATATATACTACTAGTCTTTTATATACATAAGGAACGTTCGTCTTCTTCAATTGTAAAACGGATACTGCTGTATTGCACTGCGGGGCTGAGATAAAATTAAGCTCGTTAAGGGCGTGTTTTTTTAAATTTCGTGCAAAGAGCAATTTATAAGACGCGTATAAATCTCTGTCTACTCACTTCGCACTCTACGCGTGATACGTAATTTCGTTGCTAATTTATACGGACTCGCTGTCTGCGGTAAAAACAGAATCATGATAAACTACGCGTATTATAAAACTGCTATTTTGCACAGAAAGTTTATTTCCACGTTGATGAATTTTGTTATAATACTTTGCACATGCTATTCACGGTTCTCTCCTTTTTTACCTCTTCTACCCCAGGTTAATATTTAACTTAAGGACGTATTTTGCAAACTGTTTAAATTACTATAGTTATTTGCAATCATACTTCAAATGAAAAATTGTCAGTCATCGCAACTAATACCCGAAATATTTCCACATCCCACCACCTATTTAGAACGAAGCAAATATCTTTTACCAACGATATTCGAAACATATAACAAAATTCCTAATACCCGAAATATTTCCACATCCCACCACCTATTTAGAACGAAGCAAATATCTTTTACCAACGATATTCGAACCTCTCACATTGAGACCTAACAAAATAACCCATACCGTAGAAAAAGTACTAATACCCGAAATATTTCCACATCCCACCACCTATTTAGAACGAAGCAAATATCTTTTACCAACGATATTCGAACCTCTCACATTGAGACCTAATAAAATAACCCATACCATAGAAAAAGTACGATATCTGAGAAAGAATGAAGAGGCGACAATAACGTTAACGACGATCGAACCGGAACTCGTCACTCACCGAAATCTTATTTTCGCTTCCTGATAGATGGTCGCAATGGTGGTAAATCAGATTTTGAATGCGACGAGCGTGCCGAATCTCGGCGAGAGCGATGCTGGCAATGACGACGACGAAGACAATTACGTTCCTTACGACGAACGTCCGGAGACGTACATCGTTCCGGTGGTATTCCTGATCATTCTCGTTGTTGGCGTCACTGGCAATGGAATTCTCGTGCTCACCCTTCTGCGTCACGCCAATATGAGAAACGTGCCCAACACTTACGTACTTTCTCTTGCCTTGGGCGATCTCTTGGTAAGACTGCTTTTTATTAGGTATTGTATTTTCATTAAGTATGCAATAAATGTTACGCGAGATACGCCATCGTTATTTTTTCTTTAACACGTTGACTGCCAAGCGTATTTTACTATGTTAGAACGGCGATGCTATGAAATACTACAGCGTTCGACTGAATCATGCAAAAAGTAAATAATGTGCAGGTAATGGAGACGAAAGCATCGCATCCCTATTCTAACAATAATTGCATTTATAAAATAATTAGTCAAAGTTTTAAACAGTATGTCTTTTTTCACGGATACCAAAACGTTTCATTCAGCCGCGCCGTCAGAGGAGTCCCGCGTATCAAAGATAGAAAATATGCGTAAGTATATATTCAGTAGAGAAATCTCTTGCGCCGGTCACCGATGAAATCATGGCAGTCAGATAAGAAAATATGTTAACCCTTTGACTGCTGAATACTTCCGGCCGAAGCGCTCGCTGAGGACGAAATACTTTTCGTCGGTGTGAATTCTATTGGCTGGTCATATAACGCGAAACTAAGTACTAATGATAATTCTTCATTTGCGCCAAATTAAATAATGCAAGAATATTATTTGATAAAGAACGCATCCGTATTCATCTCGTGCGTTAATAAGTATGGCTGCAATAGGTAAGAAATCGAAGCGATTGGGAAACGCATATATGCGCCCATAGTTGAGACCGATAGATTTCGGCGGACGCATATATGCATCCATAGCAGTCAAAGGGTTAAAACCGAAGTAGATTGGTAATTTGCATCTTTTAGAATATGCTAAAATTCTTATTTTTTTTTAAACGACACGATGTGGTTGACTCTCAACGTATGCATTTTTAATGGTGGTTCGATAAGCGACGTCAAATACGACAACTACAAACTTTCGATACTGAGAAAGTTTGTGCCATTAATTAGTGGCGAAGCACAAGCACAGAATGTTGCGCAACAAAAAATTACGTAACTAGCTGACGAAGTTCTTGTACTCCCGTACCGTTGTTTTCCCGTTTCCAACATTTTTACACCCAAAGTTGCCTGAAACTTCCACTATTCACTAACAAATTAAACCGGACCGTATATTTAAACAATATCCAAGTCAGAGTATATGTAACAAATCTTTTACCGTAAGTTTATCTAACTAATGTAATTTTCACCTTATCTCAATTTAATTTCCCTTCGATGTCCTTCGTATTTCGCTATAATCTAATTTCAGCAATTTTTGATATATTAGGCTTATCGCGAGTAAACTTTACCAAAATTGAACGGTATTTGTAGTTTCTAAATATGGCAGGAGAATATCATTTGGAGCTCGCGAGATAGGGCGTCAGATGCCAGAATCCGATAGTGACTGACTTAGCAGAACAAGTCCCACGAGACCACTTTTCGTAGATTAACGCGATTGGATTGTAAACGAAGCGAAGCAAGGTCGACACGGTGTGTTCAGATTCGGTCCCTACTCCTTTTCGCTTGTTTACCCATCCGGGCTTGTACTTTTTCACCCTTCATCCTGATTGTTTTTTTCGGTTCCGTTCGTTCGTCGTTAATTACATCCAGTATACTGTAATACTGGATTTAGCTTTAATTACTTTTCTCCCACAGAAAAAGGAAATGGTGGTAAAACGAATGGTTAGATTCAACACTAAATTTACGGAGAAATTTGGAGATGTACACCATACCCAATTAGAAATTTTAAAGCTTTAACGATAACGAATTTGAATGCATATGCGTATAAGTATATTAATGAAAATCAGGAGAAGTTTGTAGAAAATAATAGTAACCGTTTCCGTAATTTTCGAAAATAATACTAATCGATTCTGCCATTTCGGAAAATAATAGCAAACGTTTTTCCAAATCTAGCGTTGACCCCATCTCTATGTCTTTCCATTAATTTCGATTCTATTTACCCACGCAATAATACCTACAAGCAATTACTTTCTGCAATAATATTTATTATTACAGAACCTTAAATACTCACGCTGTATGAATGTTCACCTCTCATTTGATTTTAAATTCCGATGACCCTTTGCCCCGATTCCTATGAAGTTCGTCGGTGCTCTATGCCAACAGCCGAAAAATTTGCACCAAGTTGGCTGTCCGTCGAAATTGAAATTCGCTGCAAGCCGTTTATGGAATGCTGCCACGTCACGCCGGAAATAATATTATCGGGCATACGTGATTGCACACAGGTCGGCGGAGTTTCACGTCAAAAGTTAGGCACGTAAGCAGACGGTTGCGCGAAAGTTTGTCACTCGTCGAGTCTCAAAATATAGTGTGCGTTTAACAGCCATTTTGATAATGCTTCAGGTCATAAGAGAAGACAGTAAATGAAACAAACGGCGAACTCGATGTAAGCGACCGAAAAATACCGAGCGTCGAAAACAAATGAAGATCAAAGAACTAGTCGAAGTCGCTTATAACAACATAAACAAAACGTTCTACGCACTGTCGCTTCTAATTGCTTCTGACGAAAACGAAACTGGTGTATTTGAAGTTATCAAAGATTTATTCAATGTAATTTTTACGAAATTGTCAAAAATGAACCATTAGATAGTCATTATATGGAATTCTTATAACAAGTCAAAAATTTAAATAAATTATATAAACAATTTGAAAAACGTTCTTCATAATAAAATAAATGACAATCAAATTTTAATAATAACGACAACTTCACGGTTTATAATGTCTTGGCTACAAATTCAATGGATCTGAAAAATGAACCTTATAAAATGTTCTATAAAACATCTTTAGATGACGACTGTAAACATTAACCAGTACGGAAGCTGATGTATTTACAAGCGAACATTAAGAATCTATAATCTCGAAATTTAAAAATAATTAATAAATGTCAATTATTTTTCTTCTAAAATCAAAGTTCTAAGTCTTAGGACACGAAAATCGAAATCAAAACTTTAAAAAAATATTTGTTAACACAAAATTTTACTGCCACTAATAAAATTATAAATTAAAATGTGGTCAAACCATTGACCGGAAATATATGCTTAGACCACTTTCATAATTATGGGCACATCTAAAAAGTTTCTTCTAATACTCTATAAATGCAAAAAAATTCGCCACCAAGCCTATTTGCAATCTTGTAAAAGGAATTGATATTGAAATTATGCTTCAATACTTTGGTTTCTAACAACTTTGCGTTGCTTTCATTTTGACACGGTTTAATCATACTCTGCAGTATTTCAACGCATCGCGGTTCTAACATAGCAAAATACGCTTGGCATTCAACGTGTTAACAACGCTTAATACGGAAATTTTAAAAAGTCTTTCGTCCTATCACTCTTGATGGCTTTCGACGCCTCTAAATAACTGCCGAAAATGGTGCAATTTAAAATAAAAACTACCCCTATTTTTGTCAGCTTCTCATACTGCGTTTACGCTCGGAATTAAAATAAAATATTCTTTATCATCACCTGATACAAAAACTTAAAAAAACGCCTGCTCTTCTGTACAGGTAATCGTGACCTGCGTACCTTTTACATCGATTCTGTACACAATTGAGTCTTGGCCATGGGGATTGGCGGTCTGCAAGTTGTCAGAGTGTGCAAAGGACATCTCTATTGGCGTTTCGGTGTTCACACTAACCGCGCTATCTGCCGAGAGGTAAGTAATTCTATGTAGAGACTTCCGCAGAAATTTCGACCGGGCATCATCCGTCTATCAACATTATCGGATCGCCGTCAATGTACTACACGTGTAAGACTATCGATTACGACGAATGTTTCGAGCGCGTCCTGCTACCGGATGCTGTGTCGCTCGTGCTTAACAGGTTCGTATGAAGCAACTTGCGACGTAAATTGGCAGGTATGGCACGCATAATGCGATTGCCGCCGCTGTCAAAGTTACGTTACATATAGTACAGACGGAATTAATTAATTACCACAAAGCAATCAATTACAGGTACTTTCAGCATTCTGAGCAAATTATCTTATAATATGGGTTACGTATTTTTAAGAATATCTAGAGTCCGTGTAAAAATACCGATTACAATTTTTACCGCAACGTACTGCCGGATGTTCCTTAGCATCAGCTTTGTGATTCGTAATGTACCAAAGGGTAGACTGAAACGGCACAGGTTAAAATACATTTTTCCATAACGAATCATTGGGACACGGACAAGATAGAATTAACGGCATTTTAATTTTGAAGAAACTAAATCCGGAGGGAAGTAAATTTGCTTAATTTTAATATCAACTTCGCTCCCGAATGCGGGCATAAGTGAACAAATTATATATACACTGGTACTTCGTGAATATTTCGTACGAACCGTTTGAATGTAATAATTTTCGACATAATGAAGTTACCAGAATTTGAATATTTCGCGAAATATAAAGTATCATGTGCAATCATTACATCGACATGCCTCAAGTATGCACGTTCGCTAATTATTTTCATTAAAATAAATATTGCAATATTCCGCTTGCACATTGAGCCGACATAATTACTTTTTCTTCCATTAAATACAGGTTATAGTGAAAAAAATGGTTTTAGTTATAGAATGGCTGGCAGTCATGACGCAATTGCCGAGTGGTCTAATTTAAGTGAAAAAACAAGAAGAAAAAGAAATTCCTTTCTGATAAAATCGTTTGGAATATTGATCGACTTCGCGAGCTGCGTATGAAAATAATTCATAACTTGGGGAGTAACTAATAACCATAATTTAGTCTGTATTTTTTACGCATTCAACGGGACGCTGTTATGCATTTATGCAAACATTTTCAAAAACACTACTATTTAAACTCTACAAAATTACCTTCAGAAAAAATCTATTTCTATAAAAGTATATGCTATAAAATTGTGATGTGCTAAAAAATTGTCCCATACATTTAATATACAAAACCACATACAGATTGTACCTTTCAGAATATGTTGAAATTCTATATATTTCTCACTAATCTCTTCAATAGTCGACCCATATTCCAGTACCTGCCCAAACAAACTAATCCGAAGTAAATCTGTTAACGAAACGTTAACATTATATACACGAGACATGATATCCGAAACCAAACTGAGTTGCAACCCACAGCCGAAACTTGCGCTGTTCTTATCGCCATAATGTAAAGGCAGAAACATCGTACCACGTGTCGCTATCGGTTCTGAAGGGAATTCCAAGTCTGTCACATTATGAATCCACACCGGGGGATGATACGTTTTGCACGAAAAAAAGTAAACGGCCATACGCGTGTTGCAATAAAGCACAGAAAGAGCCTCGCGATTGCGTTGACAATGGCTGCAGGCAATTGAGTATTCCGAGCCACTAGGAATGCCATTACAGCTAAAAGCCGCTTGTCTCGGGACACCGGCGACCGATGTTCCGGGTTTGCCTTTCTTCGCATTACAATACGCGGCCGTTGTGTAACACGATAACTCACAATAAATAAACGGAACGTTAGACGTAAGAACAATCGGCGCAATGTCGTTAGCACGCGTGTTGAATAGGTAAGACATAGTTGACACTTTGAAGCCCCTTGCGTGTCGGACGGAATGCAGTTTTTGTTTCTACCGTTACGTAAGTTGCAGCGGAAGATTGGAAAGTTATGGATGCATGAGTATATTAATTGACATCGAATTTTTACTGGCGCGTTTAAACCTGAAGGTAGATTTGGTTTTTAATGGTCGTGGAATACAGTGATTATAGCTTGATTACAGTTAATATAGTTTGATGCCGTGTAACAATATCTCTGTAATGAATATTGATGTACACAATAAATAAACGGAACGTTAGATGTAAGAACAATCGGCGCAATGTCGTTAGCACGCGTGTTGAATAGGTAAGACATAGTTGACACTTTGAAGCCCCTTGCGTGTCGGACGGAATGCAGTTTTTGTTTCTACCGTTACGTAAGTTGCAGCGGAAGATTGGAAAGTTATGGACGCATGAGTATATTAATTGACATCGAATTTTTACTGGCGCATTTAAACCTGAAGGGAGATCTGGTTTTTAATGGTCGCGGAATACAGTGATTATAGCTTGATTACAGTTAATATAGTTTGATGCCGTGTAACAATATCTCTGTAATGAATATTGATGTACACAATAAATAAACGGAACGTTAGACGTAAGAACAATCGGCGCAATGTCGTTAGCACGCGTGTTGAATAGGTAAGACATAGTTGACACTTTGAAGCCCCTTGCGTGTCGGGCGGAATGCAGTTTTTGTTTCTACCGTTACGTAAGTTGCAGCGGAAGATTGGAAAGTTATGGACGCATGAGTATATTAATTGACATCGAATTTTTACTGGCTCATTTAAACCTGAAGGGAGATCTGGTTTTTAATGGTCGCGGAATACAGTGATTATAGCTTGATTACAGTTAATATAGTTTGATGCCGTGTAACAATATCTCTGTAATGAATATTGATGCACACAATAAATAAACAGAACGTTAGACGTAAGAACAATCGGCGCAATGTCGTTAGCACGCGTGTTGAATAGGTAAGACATAGTTGACACTTTGAAGCCCCTTGCGTGTCGGACGGAATGCAGTTTTTGTTTCTACCGTTACGTAAGTTGCAGCGGAAAATTGGAAAGTTATGGACGCACGAGTATATTAATTGACATGGAATTTTTACTGGCTCATTTAAACCTGAGGGTAGATCTGGTTTTTAATGGTCGCGGAATACAGTGATTATAGCTTGATTACAGTTAATATAGTTTGATGCCGTGTAACAATATCTCTGTAATGAATATTGATGTACACAATAAATAAACGGAACGTTAGACGTAAGAACAATCGGCGCAATGTCGTTAGCACGCGTGTTGAATAGGTAAGACATAGTTGACACTTTGAAGCCCCTTGCGTGTCGGACGGAATGCAGTTTTTGTTTTTACCGTTACGTAAGTTGCAGCGGAAGATTGGAAAGTTATAGATGCATGAGTATATTAATTGACATCGAATTTTTACTGGCGCGTTTAAACCTGAGGGTATATCTGGTTTTTAATGGTCGCGGAATACAGTGATTATAGCTTGATTACAGTTAATATAGTTTGATGCCGTGTAACAATATCTCTGTAATGAATATTGATGTACACAATAAAAAAACGGAACGTTAGACGTAAGAACAATCGGTGCAATGTCGTTAGCACGCGTGGTGAATAGGTAAGACATAGTTGACACTTTGAAGCCTCTTGCGTGTCAGACGGAATGCAGTTTTTGTTTCTACCGTTACGTAAGTTGCAGCGGAAGATTGGAAAGTTATGGACGCATGAGTATATTAATTGAAATCGAATTTTTACTGGCGCGTTTAAACCTGAAGGTAGATCTGATTTTTAATGGTCGCGGGATACAGTAATTATAGCTTGATTACAGTTAATATAGTTTGATGTCGTGTAACAATATCTCCGTAATGAATATTGATGTACACAATAAATAAACGGAACGTTAGACGTAAGAACAATCGGCGCAATGTCGTTAGCACGCGTGTTGAATAGGTAAGACATAGTTGACACTTTGAAGCCCCTTGCGTGTCGAACGGAATGCAGTTTTTGTTTCTACCGTTACGTAAGTTGGAGCGGAAGATTGGAAAGTTATGGATGCATGAGTATATTAATTGACATCGAATTTTTACTGGCTCATTTAAACCTGAAGGAAGATCTGGTTTTTAATGGTCGCGGAATACAGTGATTATAGCTTGATTACAGTTAATATAGTTTGATGCCGTGTAACAATATCTCTGTAATGAATATTTATGTACAACATGAGAAGGGATATTGAACCGTTAATTTATGATTTCGTTACTTTAGCATCGAAGGAAGTGATTAATTACCTGGTATCTGCTGTCACGCGGCTATAACTTAAATTTTATCGACTTCCGTTCGCAAGAGATAAACGACAGCAATCTGTTCGTTCGCTTGTATTTTTTTCCATTCTATTACTTCCACTTCTAAGGAAATAAATTTCTTGGAAATACGTAAGCATTACTTTACTTTATGTTATGAAATACGTAATTATAATTTTATTAAGCAAGCTTTTTCAAGCCAGTGCAAACGGGAAAAACTTTTCATTAGCAATTAATTGTATTGACCTTAGTCTGATATTCGTCTTTAAACGCAATTTTCGTCACACCCCATCCTGCGCCCTTATATGTAAATCTGCTAACCGAGGTATGTTCGTTTTACATGCCACTTCAGATATTGCGCGATTGTGAATCCAATTCGACGGCACGTAGTGGGACTAAGTGCTAAGCCCCTGACGGTCTTGACCGCCTCTATGATTTGGATCCTGGCAAGTATTTTGGCGATGCCAGCTGCCCTCTTCTCTCACGTGCCAACGATTCACCTCCAAGGCAACCACAGCATTTTGATTTGCAGTCCATTCCCCGACGAATTCGGTAAGTCAACTGCCAATAAGCTAATGGTACTGCGGACTGATTCGGTCGAGTTGAATGGGTTGAGTACAGTAACACATTGAACACATTACAGCATAACAGCATATCACCCACATATGGGTGACAAGCAAGTTACGATATTTGAGAGAATGTGTAATAATAACGAAGGTACTTATTAACGACAAGACACACGATTGTTGCGAAGTACTTATAAGAACTTTATACGTAAAAAATGTATAATACTATAATTGTATTATATGATGTACCACGAAAGAGTTTGAGCAAAATTGTGAGGTCTGAAGATAGTGATGTCATAGCGTTTTTGCGCTTTTTCTACCTAGTTGACGATCTAGAAATCTGCTTGTCTAGCGGAAAGAGGTACACATCCGCCTAATTGTACTTTCTCAGACTATTTTTACCCGTTCTTTTTTATAATTCGTTTGGGGACATAGTAGCTCTATAAATAAAAGTTCCCTAAGTCTTGTGAGTTTAATTTCTCCTCGAACGAGTCCAGGTGCGTTGGAAAAGAAACAAATCAACGGACGAAATGAGAAACGTACTACGTCAGGCGTTCGAAGTGTTAATACACAGAGTATCTCGCGTGATTTAGTCGATACGTTCAGCATTGACAAAGATGTCGATAACATCAACTGCTTTATATTCCGTGAGTCTAATATCTCGACTACGGTAAACTGATGCAACATACATGAAGCTCTGCAATTAAGCAACTAAGCTCAGACGGGACCGTTTTGATTAACGTTTAAGTGGTTTTACGCCGGACAACTTTTTATCCGAAAGAATTTCAAATCGTTAACCTAACAACTGTGAAAATATCAGCAATCAGTGGATACACTTACATTTGATTAAAGCGGCGTACCCTTCGCTGCTAAAGATCGTTTCTCCAGAGGCATTCCGCTTCAACGTACTTTGCAGCATATTACTAGTTTTGGAAGTACTGAACTGAAATGAAACTTTACGGGAGAGATATCACGACTGTGAAGAATGTCAGTGCAGTTGCGCGAACTTGTGTAAATATACATTTCAATGGAACGGTAGTGATCAAGTTTCTGAACGAACGAAATTACAAGACTGACAACAAAACCAAACTTTGCTGAATAGAAATCAAAAGTGGAATCTCACGATATATTGCATCTCATATCCCGAGTGCGAAATTCTAACAAAACTTTTAAGACTTAAATATATCAGTGGCTGCGTTGCTAACCCGCAACTGGACCAGTTTTCAAGTTTCAACGAATGAAATACGACAAACTCACTACAACGCAGAGGATGCACAATGAAAAATGAGGAAGACAAATCGTGTGTCACTTAACACTATTAACCAAACTATAACATATTTGCATAAAGTTAGACCGCATGAACGTTCCACGCGAGTAACTCAGCAGAACTACCGCCATATACCATACCATGAACTTCCAACCGTAATCCGGGCGCAGAAACCCTCACACAACGAGAAACCATGTCAAAGCACCAAGATCCACGTTCCACGCTATCCTCTCTGCTCTTCTCGAGTACCAAATCTTGTGCCGCTAAATTTGACTCCACATACTATCAACACACGGCCGTAAAATCATTCTTTCTTCACTATCCTCTCCACCGCACAACGCACAAGTCCTGTTACGCACTCCGCCCAGAAGCTTCTTTCCCATAATTCATAAGGTGAAGTACCGATTCACCTTGACACCCACTTTCCACGCGACACCACATCGTATATCTCACTCTACCCTTCCGCACATCCGCGTTGACACTTTTTTCCGTTTGCCCGGCTTCTTCTCATCCGCGAAAAATAGCGACACGAATAACCGTATCTTCTTGCTGCGGATGCAGGCAGAAACTATCAGAAGGGAATGGTGCTGTTCAAGTTCCTCGCCTACTATGCGATCCCGCTTTGCGTGATAGCTGGCTTCTACCTCGGCATGGCGCGGCATCTCGAGCTTTCAACGCGGAATATGCCAGGCGAGGTGCCCGGCGGCGGCCATCGTCTCGAGCAAATTCGCGCGCGCAAAAAGGTACGTCGAATTTGTACGTGCGACACGTCTGCGGGACTCCAAACGGTCCAGCGGTAATATTGTTCTTGCGAGAACCGCGACGCGAACGTTATTGCGGCGGAAATGTGAGAGACCGCCTGACGTTTCGAAGAATTTATCATGCGCGAGAAAAATTACCGTGTTGGTATTGTTCACATTGAGTGGTGTGTTGTTTTCAACCTTATTACGAATCGGGGATAAATGAATAAAAAGGCCTTTTTAGTGAATTCTAATTGTGCAACAAAAAGACTAATAAGGCCTTTTTAGTAAATACGAATTGTCACCCAAAATGATTCACTGCCCATTATTCGCGGTAATATTGTTCTTGCAAGAACCGCGACGCAAACGTTATTGCGGCGGAAATGTGAGAGACCGCCTGACGTCTTCAAGAATTTATCATGCGCGAGAAAAATTACCGTATTGGTATTGTTCGCGTTGAGTGGTGTGTTGTTTTCAACCTTATTACGAAGCGGGAATAAATGAGTAAAAAGGCCTTTTTAGTCAATTCTAATTGTGCAACAAAAAGAGTAATAAGGCCTTTTTAGTAAATACGAATTGTCACCCAAAATGATTCTCTGCCCATTATTCACGGTAATGTTGTTCTTGCGAGAACCGCGACGCAAACGTTATTGCGGCGGAAATGTGAGAGACCTGACGTTTTGAAGAATTTATCATGCGCGAGAAAAATTACCGTATTGGTATTGTTCGCGTTGAGTAGTGTGTTGATTTCAACCTCATTACGAATCGGGAATAAATGAGTAAAAAGGCCTTTTTAGTGAATTCTAATTGTGCAACAAAAAGAGTAATAAGGCCTTTTTAGTAAATACGAATTGTCACCCAAAATGATTCTCTACCCATTATTCGCGGTAATATTGTTCTTGCGAGAACCGCGACGCAAACGTTATTGCGGCGGAAGTGTGAGAGACCGCCTGACGTTTTCAAGAATTTATCATGCGCGAGAAAAATTACCGTATTAGTATTGTTCGCGTGGAGTGGTGTGTTGTTTTCAACCTTATTACGAATCGGGGATAAATGAGTAAAAAGGCCTTTTTAGTGAATTCTAATTGTGCAACAAAAAGAGTAATAAGGCCTTTTTAGTAAATACGAATTGTCACCCAAAATGATTCTCTGCCCATTATTCGCGGTAATATTGTTCTTGCGAGAACCGCGACGCGAACGTTATTGCGGCGGAAATGTAAGAGACCGCCTGATGTTTTGAAGAATTTATCATGCGCGAGAAAAATGACCGTGTTGGTATTGTTCGCGTTGAGTGGTGTGTTGTTTTCAACCTCATTACGAATCGGGGATAAATGAGTAAAAAGGCCTTTTTAGTGAATTCTAATTGTGCAACAAAAAAAGTAATAAGACCTTTTTGGTAAATACATATTTTCACCCAATATGGTTCTCTGCCCATTATTCGCGGTAATATTGTTCTTACGAGAACCGCGACGCGAACGTTATTGCGGCGGAAATGTAAGACACCGCCTGATGTTTTGAAGAATTTATCATGCGCGAGAAAAATTACCGTGTTGGTATTGTTCGCGTTGAGTGGTGTGTTGTTTTCAACCTCATTACGAGTCGGGAATAAATCAGTAAAAAGGCCTTTTTAGTGAATTCTAATTGTGCAACAAAAAGAGTAATAAGGCCTTTTTAGTAAATACGAATTGTCACCCAAAATAATTCTCTGCCCATTATTCGCGGTAATATTGTTCTAGCGAGAACCACGACGCAAACGTTATTGCGGCGGAAATGTAAGAGACCGCCTGATGTTTTGAAGAATTTATCATGCGCGAGAAAAATTACCGTGTTGGTATTGTTCGCGTGGAGTGGTGTGTTGTTTTCAACCTTATTACGAATCGGGGATAATTGAGTAAAAAGGCCTTTTTAGTGAATTCTAATTGTGCAACAAAAAGAGTAATAAGGCCTTTTCAGTAAATACGAATTGTCACCCAAAATGATTCTCTGCCCATTTTTCGCGGTAATATTGTTCTTACGAGAACCGCGACGCAAACATTATTGCGGCGGAAATGTGAGAGACCGCCTGACGTTTTGGAGAATTTATCATGCGCGAGAAAAATTACCGTATTGGTATTGTTCGCGTGGAGTGGTGTGTTGTTTTCAACCTTATTACGAATTGGGGATAAATGAGTAAAAAGGCCATTTTAGTGAATTCTAATTGTGCAACAAAAAGAGTAATAAGGCCTTTTTAGTAAATACGAATTGTCACCCAAAATGATTCTCTGCCCATTATTCGCGGTAATATTGTTCTTGCGAGAACCGCGACGCAAACGTTATTGCGGCGGAAATGTGAGAGACCGCCTGACGTTTTGAAGAATTTATCATGCGCGAGAAAAATTACCGTGTTGGTATTGTTCGCGTTGAGTGGTGTGTTGTTTTCAACCTTATTACGAATCGGGGATAAATGAGTAAAAAGCCCTTGTTAGTGAATTCTAATTGTGCAACAAAAAAAGTAATAAGGCCTTTTTAGTAAATACGAATTGTCACCCAAAATGATTCTCTGCCCATTTTTCGCGGTAATATTGTTCTTGCGAGAACCGCGACGCAAACGTTATTGCGGCGGAAATGTAAGAGACCGCCTGATGTTTTGAAGAATTTATCATGCGCGAGAAAAATTACCGTGTTGGTATTGTTCGCGTTGAGTGGTGTGTTGTTTTCAACCTCATTACGAATCGGGCATAAATGAGTAAAAAGGCCTTTTTAATGAATTCTAATTGTGCAACAAAAAGAGTAATAAGGCCTTTTTAGTAAATACGAATTGTCACCCAAAATGATTCTCTGCCCATTATTCGCGGTAATATTGTTCTTGCGAGAACCGCGATGCGAACGTTATTGCGGCGGAAATGTAAGAGACCGTCTGACGTTTTGAAGAATTTATCATGCGTGAGAAAAATTACCGTGTTGGTATTGTTCGCGTGGAGTGGTGTGTAGTTTCAACCTCATTACGAATCGGGAATAAATGAGCAAAAAGGCCTTTTTAGTGAATTCTAATTGTGCAACAAAAAAAGCAATAAGACCTTTTTGGTAAATACATATTTTCACCCAATATGGTTCTCTGCCCATTATTCGCGGTAATATTGTTCTTGCGAGAACCGCGACGCAAACGTTATTGCGGCGGAAATGTAAGAGACCGCCTGATGTTTTGAAGAATTTATCATGCGCGAGAAAAATTACCGTGTTGGTATTGTTCGCGTTAAGTGGTGTGTAGTTTTCAACCTCATTACAAATCGGGGATAAATGAGTAAAAGGCCTTTTTAGTGAATTCTAATTATGCAACAAAAAAAAGTAATAAGACCTTTTTGGTAAATACATATTTTCACCCAAAATGAGTCTCTACCCATTATTCGCGGTAATATTGTTCTTGCGAGAACCGCGACGCAAACGTTATTGCGGCAGAAATGTAAGAGACCGCCTGATGTTTCGAAGAATTTATCATGCGCGAGAAAAATGACCGTATTGGTATTGTTCGCGTGGAGTGGTGTGTTGTTTTCAACCTTATTGCGAATCGGGGATATTTGAGTAAAAAGGCCTTTTTAGTGAATTCTAATTGTGCAACAAAAAGAGTAATAAGGCCTTTTTAGTAAATACGAATTGTCACCCAATATGGTTCTCTGCCCATTATTCGCGGTAATATTGTTCTTGCGAGAACCGCGACGTAAACGTTATTGCGGCGGAAATGTGAGAGACCGCCTGACGTTTTGGAGAATTTATCATGCGCGAGAAAAATTACCGTGTTGGTATTGTTCGCGTTGAGTGGTGTGTTGTTTTCAACCTCATTACGAATCGGGAATAAATGAGTAAAAAGGCCTTTTTAGTGAATTCTAATCGTGCAACAAAAAAAGTAATAAGGCCTTTTTGGTAAATACATATTTTCACCCAAAATGGTTCTCTGCCCATTATTCGCGATTTGATATTGTTGAGATAATCATATGAAACCAATCATACGTATACGATGCGTGTATAAGCCTAACGAGCGTGCGTCTGCATTTATGTGTATGAAATTCATATACATGAATTGGGCACTAACAAGCCAAATGCACTTCAAATAATATGCTTCGGCTCTACCGATTTACTGGGAATAACATATGGATACCAAGCAATGCTTATGTTTAATTGGAGTAATGAAGATATTATCTTGTGTGATTTACATGAAGTACTCTCTGATGCGTTACATTTTATGTGGCATGCATGGTAATATGTGAAGTCGCGCGGGAAATCAATTAGCAATCGAGCGAATACTAACGAGTCGTTTATCGCGACGTCCAAAAACGATTTACGGGCTAATAATACGTATTACGTCAATTTTCACATCACAATTTTCCGCTTTAATGTCATTCATCCTAAAATCTGTATTTAACAGGATTAATGGTGACATAGTTCTTCATCGACGTGACCGAATATTATAATAGTCGATAATAAAAGCCCTTGAGTGGTTGGAATTTAAAAATTGATTGAGCAACGAAAACGCTTGACGACCAAAAATCTGTACGGTTTTACACTTGCTGAATTAGAATATTATACCCATAACACAGACCTCATTATTATATTCTGATGGAGGATCATTGGCTATCCCAAAACATGTAGAGAAGTTTTCATAACAATTTTCAATTGATTTCCACGTTTGCACCAAAAAGGTCTTTTATAATCCGCTATTATTAACACGATTGAAAATAACACACCACTTAACAGACTATTACGCGCCCCATCTGCAACGTTCAAATAACGAATCTGTCAAATGTTTACGAGTGAAGTATTGGGCTGTCTGAAATAAACTTGCAGGTTGGCAAAATGGTGATCGCCTTCGTGATAGTATTCGTCGTCTGCTTTCTCCCGTATCACACTTTTATGTTGTGGTTCCACTTCTGTCCATCATCGACGGACGACTACGACGACTTTTGGCACGCTTTCCGAATAGTCGGCTTCTGTCTGAGCTTCGTCAATAGTTGCGTCAATCCTATAGCGCTTTACTTCGTCAGCGGGGCATTTCGGAAGAGGCGAGTGGAAACAATTAGCGGCGATCCTTTGGTCATTAAACGTGTGTGTATGTGTGTGTGCATGTGGGCGTGTGCGGCATGCCATTGGCGTGTCCAGTATTTCCGGCCCGATAGTCGGACGTGTGCCGGATATTGGCGCCGATGTAGTATCGAACGATAGATGTCTATATCGGACGGTCAGTGGTCGAAACTGCTATCAAGGAAATTTGCTGCTACGATGCTCGCAGAAAGATGAGCGTAATTCGTAATTGGTAACGTGGAATTAGTCACGCGAGCAATGAAACGAATTTAAAACAAGGGGCAAAGGGAAAGTAAGTAAAGTGAAATTGACAATAACGAAAATTGTTTGAAAGTGAGCTGCATAAATTGTCCTTTCAGGTTTTGATCGGGATACGTTTACTGCGTAATTTTATTTTCCTTAACGGGTTGTCCTGGAATTGCATATTTATAAAAAACTAAACGAGAGCGCAAGTCGAGGGGAACGTTCCGATAATAGGCATTCCATGGGGAAACGATGCATGCTGTTGAAGATTTATGTCCTGTTACAATTTTTTTCAAGATTGGCCAAAGCGATTTTTGTTATTCATGACATGCATTGGGTTTGCGATCAAATTTCTGAGCCAATACACGTCGTGTCTATATCACTGCACATTTATTCCGACCATCAATAAAAACACTTCACATCCCAACACACGTGAGAACAGCAGAATCTACCCGCGCGTAAACCCAAAACACCAGCAACGCGTTTGATGTCACGCTTTTACTCGGACCGTTAATCCCAATATCGCTATCCTGTCAAAAGATTTATTACAAAAAAAAAATCTTGATGAATTTCACATGAAATCAATAATCCCGCTTTTCTATTTCTGAATTCGTGTAATAAAAGTTATTTTCAAATAACTATTTTGGCTCCTTTATCTTCATTACTACATAACTTACATATGCATGATAATCATCCAACATTCTGAGAAAATAGGGGTGTTTTTGGTTGTTTGTCCGGCTTTGCTTAACCGTTTGAGTTCCAGGGATCAATGAAAAATGTTATCGGGTAATAGCACTTATTCTTATTAAATAAATGTATCTGAAAATCATGGTAATTAGAAACAAAATATATCGTTCATATAAACGTTGTTGCAGTACTTTCCGATGGATTAGTACCCAATGAGAATTGGTTCCCTTGATTTCAGTCCTATCCGGAATTCTATATTACCAATATTGTCCATATAGTTTACATGAAAAGTAACTATATGCGAAAAATAAATATCATTAACACGTTGACTGCCAAGCGTATTTTACTATATTAGAACTGCGATCCGATGAAATCCCATAGAGTATGATTAAATCATGCAAAAAGAAAGATAACGTAACGATGTTAGAAGCCGAAGTATTGAAGCACGGTTCCGATATCAATTGCTTTTTCAAGATTGCAAATAGGCTTCATTGCGAATTTTTTGCATTTTTAGTCAAATCTTTTGCACCGGTCACCGGTGACCACCGTGGCAGTCAAAGTGTCGACTGCCAAGCGTATTTTACTATATTAGAACTGCGATCCGATGAAATCCCATAGAGTATGGTTAAATCATGCAAAAAGGAAGATAACGTAAGGGTGTTAGAAGCCGAAGTATTGAAGCACGGTTCCGATATCAATTGCTTTTACAAGATTGCAAATAGGCTTCATTACTAATTTTTTGCATTTTTAGTCAAATCTTTTGCACCGGTCACCGGTGACCACCGTGACAGTCAAAGTGTTGACTGCCAAGCGTATTTTACTATATTAGAACTGCGATCCGATGAAATCCCACAGAGTATGATTAAATCATGCAAAAAGGAAGATAACGTAGGGGTATTAGAAGCCGAAGTATTGAAACACGGTTCCAATATCAATTGCTTTTACAAGATTGCAAATAGGCTTCATTACTAATTTTTTGCATTTTTAGTCAAATCTTTTGCACCGGTCACCGGTGACCACCGTGGCAGTCAAAGTGTTGACTGCCAAGCGTATTTTACTATATTAGAACTGCGATCCGATGAAATCCCATAGAGTATGATTAAATCATGCAAAAAGGAAGATAACGTAAGGGTGTTAGAAGCCGAAGTATTGAAGCACGGTTCCGATATCAATTGCTTTTACAAGATTGCAAATAGGCTTCATTACTAATTTTTTGCATTTTTAGTCAAATCTTTTGCACCGGTCACCGGTGACCACCGTGACAGTCAAGGTGTTGACTGCCAAGCGTATTTTACTATATTAGAACTGCGATCCGATGAAATCCCACAGAGTATGATTAAATCATGCAAAAAGGAAGATAACGTAGGGGTATTAGAAGCCGAAGTATTGAAACACGGTTCCAATATCAATTGCTTTTACAAGATTGCAAATAGGCTTCATTACTAATTTTTTGCATTTTTAGTCAAATCTTTTGCACCGGTCACCGGTGATCGGTGGCAGTCAAAGTGTTGACTGCCAAGCGTATTTTACTATATTAGAACTGCGATCCGATGAAATCCCACAGAGTATGATTAAATCATGCAAAAAGGAAGATAACGTAGGGGTATTAGAAGCCGAAGTATTGAAGCACGGTTCCGATATCAATTACTTTTACAAGATTGCAAATAGGCTTCATTACTAATTTTTTGCATTTTTAGTCAAATCTTTTGCACCGGTCACCGGTGATCGGTGGCAGTCAATGTGTTAAAGTTACACGTGTGTTGCCAATTTCCGACAGGAAATATCAATGTTACTCATACGGCGTAGACGAAAAGGAGCAACTGTTCAAAAAATAACTGTCACTAAAATTATACGTGCAACTACGAATCGCAATCAAACGCAATTGCACTTTTCAATAAGAAACCTGAACTCAAACGGGTAAAAGGTCGATTTAAACGTCTGAAAGGTTAGAAGCTTCGCATGGCATGCATTGCGTGATCGCCTTGAGGTTCGACGGGACGTAATTGGCGGCACGTCGTTGCGCAGGTTCAACGAATATCTGTGCTATTGCCTGCCGGTTCGTTCTGGCGGCGCGTGCGTGGGCGTTCGAGGCGGAAAAGGCGGCAGATGCGGCAAGGGCGAGGGTGCATTTTCGAGGAGGACCCGAGGGGACGGCACCCTTTACGGAACCAGCTTTAGCTCGACATTTCGCAGGCACGCGATCGAACAGAATTCGACAGCGCTCTACGAGATGGGCAGCGAAATATCTAGGCCCACCTGAGGCAACAGGCGGTTGTCAACGTTCGTGACGAACATGTGACAGTGACGCGTTTGACAGACAAGATAAAGTACAGGATTGACTCTGGACTGGCTGTGGTATTAGGAGACGTGAATTGGTGAGGAGGAGAGAGAACAGTGAAGGTAAAGCGGAGGTATCGAAGATAAACAGTTTCAGAGCAATGAAAATGTAGATACTTCTAGTTTTAAGAGTAAATGGACCATGGTGGTACGTTGCCGTTCATGAAAATGTTTAACTTTTTCCACTCAGGGACGTTTGCTGTTATCGTTGTGGCATGCGAACGATGACTAAGGACTGTAGAATCTCAGTAAACAATGAATGACATATGCGTGTCGCCGGCTTCAAATTGGACAAATTTAAGTGAACGTAACAAATTCGCTGACACCTGAGTGCAGAAAGTCAGGCCGTTTTAACTACTGTACAATTTGATTTAGCACTCTGTCGATCATAGTATCGGGTTAACCGCGTCATTTGTGTTTCTCTCAGCACGACGCAGGTTCCTCGAGTAAATTGTCACTCTTGTCACTTAACCGACAAAATTGAAGAATCGCTTCGTGAAACTGATAGCCAATTTATTAGAGGGTGCCTGCGCAGTTTAAAGAAGCGTGGGAGAAAGAAATTAGGGTAATGCCGTGACAGGTGAAAATTCACGAAACGATCTTCCTGTCGGAATCCGATATCGGATTTGGAAGACATGTCCGAAATGTCACACATTCCACCGCCATGTCCGCAACACGTTTAGCTCATTCGACGTCGCGCGTGGTCCGTTTTCCCATGCCATCGAAACTGCTGGATTTACGAGGGACATTTAGTTCCGCACTCCGGAAGTTCAGAACTCAAGAACAGTGACAACGATTGCGAGAATTCGTCTTAAATAAGAAATAATCATTACAAAAGTGAAACTCTATGTACGAAGAAATTTTGGCAATTAAATATACAATCGAACGTTCAAAATCAAAATATTTCTTTAATCATTTGTAGGAATAACAGTCTTGAAATAATAATCTTTGGAATAATTGTTAACAATATAACTTCCCGTTTTGTTCCATTTCTACTTCAAATCTACCTGATTTTTGTTCACTTACGAAGAAATTTTAGCGATTAAATACACCATTCGAAGTCTAAATTTTAAATATTTCTTTAATCATTTTTGTAATCATAATTCCTATAACAACTTTTAACAATACTTCCCTTTTGTTCTCTTCCTACTTAATTTCCTTCAAAACAAAATAAAAGTTTCCTTTTCTAATTTATACTGTTACTATATTTCTACAGCAGTTTTCAAAGCTTAACGTATTACTTTCCGCTAAGGAGAATCTACAAACGAATCGAAACGTATCGACGGATGTTTACAAAGATGCGGCAAAGGACAGATTCGGTAATGCACGAATGACAGACCACAGATCACAGACGGCCGTAAAAATATTTTTACTTTACCAAAATATTTCTATTTGAATGATAACTTTTTCATTACGCACCACGTAATGCGTATATTACGGACAATTTTAAAAATTGCCAAGTAACAGATATTGCCAATGACATACATTTACTGACACCCATGAAGATCAAAAAGAAACAAGCGGAATTGCTACGATCAGGAATTGCGAAAGTATGAGAAGTTGGTTTCTTCAGGTTGCGTGGATCGAAAGATGTCAATGTTAGTAAAATCGTTAGTAGGTTTGTTAATTTCGAGACTTGAAGCAATTTGTCGTTGCAACATTTAAATTGTGGCTTATACACGTAGCTGACGAACGTGTTGAGAAAATCGTATGACGTTGCACTTTACGATGTCTCCTCAACATATGAATTACGTACGACTGGAAAATAGCCACACAGAACTAACTCCCGAATGGAGGATAATTAAAATTTCAGACACATCCAGCACTAGCATGGATTATCGGCAGCGTTCGTAGCTTAGTTGGTTAGAAGTTAAATTAGCAATAAACATGAAGTCGCAACGAATATAAATTAGTTTACCGAGCGCCACGCCCTCAAACTTTCTAACATTAGTTACACGAGCTCAAACGAATGTATTAGCATAAGACCATAAAAACAACCCCTAGTAGCACAAGATATTGAATATACATCTATTCAAAATTGAAAAAAAGAATGCATCTCTTTTCATATGTAAATATATGAAATTTAAAATACGAAATTTATTTCATGTTTTCCTCATATTAAAAAAGTGTGGCGTAAAAAATATTGGGTTGGAGGGAAAGTTCTGTCGTATTTTTAATAGGCAGGTAATTTTTCTTGTAAATAAAAAAAACGTCTGGCTAGTGAGTCATTCGGATTTTTTTTTGTTTTTTTATAGCTGCTGTATAATATAAAAGGAGTCCTTTTTTACCGTTCATCATTTACTTGTGATATTTAAAGTGAAAAACATGTCAGTAGATAAAGTGCATTTACGACACTGCATTTTCTATGAATTCCACAAAGGAAGCAACGCATCGGTTGCATGTAAAAATTTATGTGCGGCATTTGGAAAAGATATTGTAAATGTTCGTACTTGTCAAAGATGGTTTAGCAAATTCCGTTCCGGGGATCTGAGCCTTCAAGAAAGCGATCGATCCGGACGACTATCGAAGATCGATAATGATGTTTTACGATCCATGTTGGAAAATAATCCACATTTAACAAGTCGAGAAATTGCAGAAGAGTTTGGCATTCATCGTACAACACATTAAATGTATTATGATGAATATTAAACACATATTTTTATAAATGAATTCAAATATTTTCTTTAAAATACGACAGAACTTTCCCTCCAACCCAATATTTTTTGTACTTGAAAAGAAACTTGTGATGTGACGTGATAATGACTCATTTTTTTACGTGACAACGAATGATGTTAAGACCCGGATCAGCTTATACGATATATTAATTATCATATCACTGGTGTACTTCGCGTTTATAGAATTCCTTCAGCAAACCCTCAAATGGCCATACTAACATATAAACGTCAACACCCTCAAGGAAATAAATTCTCGCGACAGAATTCAGATGCGCTCGAAAAAGAGCACGAAACGGTGAAATTGACGTTGAGATTATTGAAAGATAGCGCACGTTCGAACGACCGATTTGACGATTCATCTAAACGCGAGCGCCACAAATCGCGTGGGTGGGGCGATTTATTTCGACTATTGGCAAGTCCCGTCTCTCACAAGTTCCTATTTTATAGGCAGTCGTGGGTAGTAAACGTTGCCTGAGTTGCACAGATCACGAACACGCGCGTTTGAATTTATTGGGCAGACGATCCGTTTGCCCCTCAAACTAACTGAATGGTCGTTGAATCGATCATCGACGAGATTCTCTCTCTGTCCGTTTCAAACTTTTTCTTTGACCTGCACATACGCTTCTCTCTTCTAATTCATTCGTATTTCGTAAAATCTTTGCCATGGTTCAAAGTTAATTCTAAATTTAATTTTAAACGATGTCAATTTTGTTTCGATATATATATATATATATTAGATTTACGCTTTTCTATTGTATCTTTTCTGTCCGGCTTTTATTTTCTGAATTTTCTATCTTGAAGTCTCGTTACCTCGGAAACTAGTTGATCCGTCTTTCTCTATTTTATCTCAATTCCTCACAGTCTAACCTCAAATACCTCCATTTTCTCGCTTGGTCTTCTTTTCTTTCTCAAAAAACGCTTTTCACCCAAGAAATGATCACGGTACCCACGTTCAACTCGTTCCCATTCTCCTATTTTCCTTCTAATCTAACTTTGTTCCTCAATCTCTAATTCTCAATTTAACTTCAAAACTATATCAATATTTTTGCGATAAGCTTATTATATTTGCACCTCTCTTTTTCATACTTTCTATTCGACTTTTATTTGTTGCATTTTCTTCGTCAAACTTTCTTTTGGCGCGGAAACGGGTTTATCCGTCTACCTCTGTTTTATTGCCACTGCCTTTTTCCCACAATCTGATCTCTAATATTACGTTCCGCTTTCTGGCCTTGCGTTCTTTCTTTTCTTTCTCAAAATACGCTTTTCACCCAAGAAACGATCACAGTGCGTCCCCGTTTAACTCGTTCCCATTCTCTTATCTCCCTTCTTATCTTTGTACCTCAAATTAGCCTCGTGCTCTCTCATCTCCGCAGTTCATCTTAATCATTCTTACCATCCTACACTTTGTCGTATTTTACTCCACTTTCATTCCGTCATGGTAATTTGAAACCTTCTTTGAGTTTAAGTATCTAAAGATTCCATGCCTCACTTTTCCTCCATTGTTTCTCTGTTCCCTTATTTGTATTACTCTATTTTCTCCCCATATCTGCCTCATCAAACGGCAAAACGGGAAACCAAGATATATATAACGCCTGTATCTTCTGTAGAATATCTATCATTCCTTTGACAAATTACGTCCTAATAGTTAATGTTCCATAAAATTACGACTTTCTGAATTAACACGTTGACTGCCAAGCGTATTTTGCTATGTTAGAACCGCGATGCGATGAAATTCTGCAGAGTATGATTAAGTCGTGCGAAACGAAGGTAACGCGGAGCTGTTAAAAGCCAAAGTATTGAAGCACCGTTACCATATCAATTGCTTTTACAAGATTGCAAATAGGCTTCATTACTAATTTTTTGCATTTTTAGTCAAATCTTTTGCACCGGTCACCGGTGACCACCGTGGCAGTCAAAGTGTTGACTGCCAAGCGTATTTTACTATATTAGAACTGCGATCCGATGAAATCCCATAGAGTATGATTAAATCATGCAAAAAGGAAGATAACGTAGGAGTGTTAGAAGCCGAAGTATTGAAGCACGGTTCCGATATCAATTGCTTTAACAAGATTACAAATAGGCTTCATTGTAAATTTTTGCATTTTTAGTAAAATCTTTTGCGTCGGTCACCGATGACCACCGTGGCAGTCAAAGTGTTGACTGCCAAGCGTATTTTACTATATTAGAACTGCGATCCGATGAAATCCCACAGAGTATGATTAAATCATGCAAAAAGGAAGATAACGTAGGGGTATTAGAAGCCGAAGTATTGAAGCACGGTTCCAATATCAATTGCTTTTACAAGATTGCAAATAGGCTTCATTACTAATTTTTTGCATTTTTAGTCAAATCTTTTGCACCGGTCACCGGTGATCAGTGGCAGTCAAAGTGTTAAAGTTACACGTGTGTTGCCAATTTCCGACGCGTTAAATCAACAGCAAGCTACTTCACTAACGAATTGAAATGTGTAAAATTTAATTCAAACCTCCTTTGCTGCGAATTAGTAGTTTCACACGTTATCTAACCGGAATCCAATTGCCTACAGAATATGTAGGAAAGGGGTACGTGTGATTTTACCTGTTTCCTTGTTTTGAAATTTTCGACCGTCGATATAATCGTTATTACAACCCGTTGGTTTTCCACTTTGCCGGTCACCCTAACATTGTTTTGTCCCTATTGCTTCTACCTCCTCTGTTCGTTCATCGCACACGCACGTTCCGCCCCCGCCATTTTTCCATTATCACCGGCTGACAGCTTCGTCGACGGTTACCGTGATATATCGACCTTGCACTCGACTGCACCGTCCAGTCAGCTGTTGATCGAGTCACCACTCCAACCTGGCGGTATTACGATCGTAATTTTTCTTTCGCTCCCCGGGAGGATTTCATAACGTTCCGAACGAATGCCAGAAATTCATTTCGAATGGCTGATACTATCCGTGTACCCACACATTGTCGTAGGAATCTCGACTTTTCAGCAGGGATGATTGACGATTAAACGCGTTAAAAGAGAAGAGGCTATCCTCGGAACGTAATAAGCGGTTCGTTTTACCATAATGGGGTATTGAGTTGACAATCGTATGCGTGATACGAAAGACAGGATTAATTGTAAGTGTTCAGTGCTCGGGGTGTACAATCCCGAAATGTAAAGAATTTTACTGAAAAAATTATTTAAGAAGAATTGATTGGATCAAAGATGCTATAACAGCAAAAGTCATGTAATTTAACAGAGTATGTTTTAAACAGGATTCAATGGTATTGAAACAATGAAATATGATTCTAGTATTAAATATCACGCACTAATAATAAAGAATCCTTTAGAACTTGCGCCTGGGTACCTACGACAGATTTCGATTATATCAAGTTGCCCTGAGTATCTTACATATTTTTTTCATTCCAGCAAATTCGCAATTTAGCGGGGCAAAATATTTTTTTAGCCAAAATAGGAACTAGAACGCGAACGTGTCAGATTATAATTGACAGGGATGTGGCAAAATATTGTGAAAGTTCTCTATTCCTCTGTGTGTTCCGCCTCTCTTCATTTTTCATGGCATCGGGCGTCCATCAATTGTACGCGAATCGTGAGAACGCACTCTAACTCCGTTTATCATCGTTTCCTATCAGTTTTCCAACTCCACGTTTAAATAGCTGAAGGCGAATTGAAAACTTTAATGCGAGCACGCTGCAAGATGTGGCTCTTAAAAGAGCAAAACCCTTGAAGTTACGGAGCATCCCATTTTATCCAATTACACGAACGATAAAACAAGGCAATCGTTTGTACTGATATAACTCTCACGTTCAAAGAGGTAGACTCTATTTGTGCACGATTACAACTGAGAATTAGTGAAAGAATAAATGTGAACGTAAAGACTAAAAGGCACTAATGGCACTTAATTCAACTTTGCGGGAACTGAAAATTTATCTTTGGGAGCATTGTTTTGTTCTTCTCAATAGAGTTTTAAATGTGATATATCTCGTATTTTGCAATGTTTATCGTTGCTAATATTTAAGGAGGGATCAAAAATTGTTGAATTTTGAGTAAGAGGAAGAGGTGACCTGAGGGAGCAATTGGTAAGTTCTTTATTTTGTCGCAGCGTAAGAGATGAAGTGAAATCCATCATTTTGGAAACGTGCGCGGAATAAAAAGTTCTTCGAAATTACGCAAACACGATACAATCGTGAAGTATCAAAAATATTGATCGACTAGCCACGCAGTTGTATTGAAACGTCGAGTTGATGTTTTCTAAATTAATCACTTTAACGACCGCTAGCCGATTAATCGATTTTTCGGTTCCAACTGCTATTTACCGGTAGCCGATTAATCGGCTTTTTAGTGGTCAACGGTTATATTAGATAAAATAAATATCAGATGACATTACGACAATTCTAAATGACAATAAAATTACACTGCTTTGAAACCAAAGGATTCTCAACAACACATTCAGTATTTTTCAGTTATGAAACCTTTACAAATAGGCACGTACACAATTCCTGCGCGATATCCAAAACAGAATCGGTCGTTAGTGAGTGGCATCTTCAATCAATAGCGGTCGGCAAAGTGTTAATTGTTTAACACGTTGACTGCGACGCGTATTTTATTATGTTAAAACCGCAACGTGATAAAGTACTATAGAATATGATTGAATTGTGCAAAATGAAAATAATGCGAAAGTATCGGAGACTAAAGAATTGAATCACTATTTAATATTAATTGCATTTACAAAATTATAAATGCTACGTGATGAAGTACTACAGAATATGATTGAATTGTGCAAAACGAAAATAATGCGAAGATATCGGAGACCCAAGTATTGAATCACTATTTAGTATTAATTGCATTTACAAAATTGTAAATGCTACGTGATAAAGTACTACAGAATATGATTGAATTATGCAAAATGAAAATAATGCGAAAGTATCGGAGACTAAAGAATTGAATCACTATTTAGTATTAATTGCATTTACAAAATTGTAAATGCTACGTGATGAAGTACTACAGAATATGATTGAATTGTGCAAAATAAAAATAATGCCAAGATATCGGAGACCAAAGAATTGAATCACTGTTTAATATTAATTGCATTTACAAAATTATAAATGCTACCGATTGAGTATTTTTTGAATTTTTCGTGACACCTTTTGCGCCGGTCACCGATGACCCCCACGGCAGTCAACGTGTTAAACATAAAGAATTTTTGACCGGCGCGCCGGTCACGTATTTTACTATGACCCCCACGGCAGTCAACGTGTTAAACACAAAAAATTTTTGACCGGCGCACATCCACCCGGATACGCTTCCTCACACAAGATACCTAAGTAATCGTGAACCTATCACCGACTTACCCAAAATCGAACTAAAACGTACCGCTGCTACAACTTTCCTACGTTTACCACCACACGTAGCAACCAGATCGCGTGGGCTTCGTCATCATACGCGTGCACGGCACGCGTTCCCCTGCCACGCATCGTGGAAAGAAGGGCACGCGACGGGTGCGTACTGAAAGGTGAAAGAACGGAGCGCGGGAGTCGGGGGCAGAGGGGTCGAAAACCGTTTGCATCTGCGGCCCATTGTGGACCCCTCGATTTCGGCGAGGGGTCGTCAACGTGGATGCGTGGGGCACGCAGTTGTCCGTCTGGGAAGGGGGTGAAACGATAAACCGCGCCCTGCTCGGCTCCGCTAGTCAACGACGACCGACAGTGCCAACAACAGTCGTAACGTTTTACACGACACGAAAGCGACCTCCGCGACTTCCGTACGCCCGGCACGTTCCCGATCCGAATTTCCCGGACGAGGGCAGAAAGTTCGGCGTGGGAGGATCCGCGGCAGCTTCAAAACGGAGATATTCAAGGACCGGCCTCTTTATCTGCGTCGGAAGCATTACGGGGGATTTGTGGGAGTGCCTCAGAAGGTAGGCACCTTGGATTTTCTTCAGTCGTACGCACGTAAAAGTTTTTCGGGCGACGCGAACTTGCTGGGTGTGAAATTTGCCTGGGTGCTTTAAGGATAGCGGTCGTGAGTGAGACGTGACGTGTTTTGTATATTAATGCTTTACGGCTCGTTAGTGTGGAAACGTTCATTTTTGGGCCTGATTTCGGTGGCGGTGTTTTATTTTGGCCTGAAGGGACTCTGTGGGTTTACGGTCCTATTAAGTGTACTAACGTCATTGCTTCTAGTCGGCAAGTTGTCTAACAAATTTATTAATATATATTAATGTTCATAGTCCACGTGCCTCTTTTTGGTCGAATGTGTTTTATTTTATGTCGTAGGAACTCTGTGTTTCGAAGTCAATACAAAATATAAAATCTTCAGCAAAAATCCGTCTTTCAAAAAAACATTAATAACTATACAAAAAGTGTTGAATTTGCAATCAAGTTAATTGAATTACTGCTGAAACTTTGTACTTTCTCATTGAAACGGGGAGAGTATGATAGAATGAGTTAAACATAAAATTCATTGGAAATATTAACGTTTTTAATTTATAGCTTTGGAGTATTTCTGCTCGAGCCCTGGCTAAATTTGTTTTTACAGCTGGAATAGCGGCTGAGTTAGCGGAAAATGAAGAGGTACTCCTCGGTAAGATATTTACCTTTAAGAAATCGTGAGCAAAGTTAATATACCCACGGATTGCTTAATACAATTACCGTATCTTGCGATTCCCGTAACATAAAAACATTCAGAAAGAATGGGATTAATTATGATACCACTTTATCACGAAAAGGCACCTTGTCTGGCGGACGAAAGTACAGAAGTGAAGCGGCCAAAAACGAGCGAAGAACAAAAGGTAATCTATTAAAATACTTCTTTAATGAAAAAAAATTATTCTATATATATTGTGTGTGCGCAGTTATTTAACTTTAATTACTTTAACTTTATACTAGAATGGCAAAACGTTTCATGACAGCATAGCTACCAAAATTGTTAATGTTTACCGCGGTCCCCATATAATACACCGACCAACCGCCACATTTTCTACCCCAATGCGTATGAAAGATCTAAAACCGAAAAGACGTTACATCTATAAACTGCAGACGTGCACGTCACGGAACAGTGCTTTCTCCGCGTAGTCCAATTACCCGGCAATTTGGTTAAGTAGCAGAAGGCGTTCGCGATATACAACGTGCACGCTTTGCCCTCGCACAGTTTCTCCCGAGCACCAGTTGCCCGGGTGCAATATCATAAAGGTGCAGACGCGCGCCGCTCGGGCAGGGTGCATGATTTTGTCGAAAAAGATCAACACGCCGACGTTACATACGGGCCGCGATGTTTGCGCAGGAGCCAAATGGTAAGGAGTATCTGCAGCTGGCGCTGGCGCGAGTGTTGGCGCTGCAACGAGAGATCAAAGACGGCAGCTATGTCGTTAATACCATGGACGACGCCGACGATCAAGGTAACGATCCATCTATTCGCTCCCCGTCTCTCTCTAATTTTCTCCGACCCTCCGCGTGTCTTCGCTATACCACTTTCCTTTCCACTCGGGCAAATCCCGCCATTCTCGCCTCCGGCCGCGCGAGCTTCCTTTTACGATCGTCCATTTGCGGCGAAAGATGATTACGTTTCAGTAATTTGAGAGAAGCCGGCCAAAAAGACGCCGCCTTCTTTGAGCCTGCCCTACGGGAGACGGTACCTATTGACGCTACGAATTTAGCATCGAAGTCCACTGCGGAAGCTTCTATCTTGGGATATTGATTTTGAGCTGCCGGCTAGCGTGGCGATCGAAAGTTTGATCGTTTGTTGCGGCGTCGTTGAATAAGTGAAGCCGTTAAATAAAAACGTCGCGTTATTGCTGACGTACGCATAATTAATGGGTGCGGAGTATTTTTCGGTTATTTTGACACGTTGACTGCCAAACGTATTTTACTATATTAAAACGGCGATGCTATGAAATGCTACAGCGTTCGACTGAATTATGCAAAATGTAAATAATGTGCAAGTATTGCAGACCAAAGGATCGAATCACTATTCTAATAACAACTGCATTTATAAAATAATAATTGCTACCCATTGCGAATATTTTGGATCTTCAATAAAATTTCTTGCGTCAGTCACCGGTGACCATCATGGCAGTCAAAGTGTTAAGTAATAGTTGATTTCAGGTTTTACGTTGGGGTAGCGATTTTTATGGGGCGCATAATTATCAGATGCAAATTATTTTCCGGTTCTTTTGGTTAACAGTTTATTTCAACTTGTATATTGGAATATTAATTTTCAAGGGTAATGTTACGACGGAGCGAAAAGTTTTTAATTATTTCGTAATTTATAATAATTGAATATAAATGATTTTCTGGCCCTTTTATTTTACAGATAATTTCAGCAGCGAAGAGGATTTGACGAAAGAAGTGGTCAGCAAAGTGTTCGAGGATCTGCCTGGGACAACGTCATCTGTAAAACGAATCATCGCGAACCTAACAAAGGGAAGACCCGCGGAACTTGACCTAATTCAAACGAAGCGCATTCAGCTGCTAGGCTATGAAACTTGTCGACGAACGGCAATAGACTTTATGAAGGGTGTCGTCCGCGAGAATTCATTTTCGCCCGAAAACGGTGACTTCCGGCAGGGAACGTATTCGAGAAACGAAGCACAAGTGGCATATCGCAGATCCGGTTTGTTGGAAAATTATGACAGGAGAAGAAATATCGCAGCGCGCGATCAAGAAGTTCAGACCAGAATGTTGCGAA
Source organism: Cryptocheilus praepositus (assembly GCA_033815515.1). Lineage (NCBI taxonomy): Eukaryota > Metazoa > Arthropoda > Insecta > Hymenoptera > Pompilidae > Cryptocheilus > Cryptocheilus praepositus. The sequence continues at coordinate 1,563,780 of JAWWQZ010000314.1, forward strand.
GTTTAGACTTACATTTAGCAGTTAAACAAAGAGATTACACGGTAAAATTGATGAGGTCCTGAATGGAGAGGGTGATGGATAATATTCTTTAATAACAGTGGTGAACAACGGAGATGTGATTCACCACAAGAAGTGTGATATGATATACCGTATGTTCTCTGAAGCATCCGCAATTCATTGGTAAAATCGTTCAGAAAAAATCTTTTCCAACAAGCAGTCGGATATGCTTATATTTGGATGATTTAATTTATGTCAAGCAATGAGAACGATAAAATGTATTTGTAGTATTAGAGTAAGGCTGGTCCGAAAGTTCGTCCGTCAGTGTATTTATAATTTATTCTCAGTCCGACGAACTTTCACGTGATTATCATATTAAACGTAAACACGTCTAGTCATTTTTATCGTGGCGTATTCTAGTCACCGAATTATCTAGTCACGCGGCGCTATCTGAAAAGCGTAACTTTCATTCGACGTTATCGCCGTAAGCGCATCGATCGTGACGCAGTCGAATTAAATGTATCCGTCAGACGTCCACGGACCTACGAAATGTCCGTTAAAATGGAAAACGATCGGTCAGCATGTGAATAAACGTACGCTCTGACAATGCTGAAAATATATTTTCCCTTCTCCCTGCCATATCAAGCTACACACATAAAAACACACATATGTACGCGGAAAGTCGTTGTTCGCAAAGGCACGCATAGTTTGTCGCCAACGAAACACACCGCGGTTATCTGTAAAAAATATTTATTTCGTAATGTACAATTAAAAAAAAAACACCTTTTAAAAATACCTATAATAAGACGACTTAACTAACATAACGTTCCGGAAGCTCTGACCTGCCTCGCGCGCTTCGCGTGTATAATCAAATTCTTATTCTATCTTCCACCAATAAAAAACCGCTGTTCCCATAAATTCTCACTCTCATTCCTGACTCTCATTCACACTCGCTCTCGTTTCGTTATCATTCTCGTCTGATGCATCTTCTGCAAACGCGACCTCCCAACATTACAGAAGAGTTGCGCATTGATTTTATTGACTAATCAAGTATTATGCGCATATATGCGGTCCATGAACTAGTCTGAAGAACCGTTTGACGAGAAACTCGGCGGAAGAACGAACGAGTCGTGTCAACGGTCAGTATTCGACAAAACTATTTTTCGTATCGCTACGCTAAGCTACGCTGGAAAGATCAGATTGATCGAGTCTTTCGAATTCACGGTTGTTAGTGTATTGCATTGCTTTGATCGATTATGTCATCGCCATGCTAACATGTTTTTTTTTTCGATAGATTTTTCTCATTTACGTAACTAAATATTTACTTTCGAAGTCGACTGCTTGATTTGACTAACTACGCCTCTATTTTTTCAGTTTTTACTTTTTCCGCTTTTTTTATTAGTAACGCTTTGTCGATCAAACTGAAAACGTCAGCGAACTTTTCGCGAACAAATTTTCGGTAGATGATTAACTCGCCCGCTTTCGGGGCTTTGCGAAATTAATTTGTATCGCTGCGACAATGCTTTTGAAGACATTGAAACGCAAATAATGTAAACAAACCAATACAAAACACGCACCTGAGTCAGTGAAATTTGAATGAGTCAAAGTACTAATTAAAAATTTGTATACAATCTCCTAATTTCTACGACAATTAAAATAATCAGATCGACAAAGTGTTAGTAGATCGTTGCTATATCGAAATAGTTTTTTTGTTACGAAACGATTATTTAAAATACGGTAAACGTTTTCAATCTTTCTCCTCGATATATTTTATCTTCGCCGACTAACTACGAACGCGTCTGTTGTATCACTGAAAAACGATATCGCAGACTCGCTTATCTCACCTTGTAACGATTCTCGCGAACGCACGCCTCTTTGCCTTTTAATACTTTACAGCACTAGCCTTGAACATTATAAACGTGTTTACTTTGCGACAACATAATCGGAGAATTTGCTGTTAAAAAAAGAAATACAGGATTTGCAGATGGCTAACGAAATAAATATTGCAGTAAACCTACAAGTCTTCTTCCTTCAGAAAATTCACCCATTGCCAGGGTTCTCCGAAAACCGGTACATTGCAATCGCTTAATTCACATCGCATCAATGTGTCGTGAAGAAGTCTTAGACCGAGTGACGAACGTTACTGTCTTAACAGATCATTGATAATACTTTCGCATGAGAGCGCGTGAAGTTAATGAAATTCACACTGTACTGGTTTTCGTATTCTAAATATACCTGGAGCTCGACTACTCGACGCTCGATGTCTTACAGTGTAACACTTAACTATATTGACATACACGTACGCTTTACCGGGCTCGCACCTACGGTGTGTTATATTGAACCAAACCGAAAAAATTCGTCCACAGAACGATATATTCACGCTGACCTATCAACTAAAACACGTACGAAACTAGCTACCACGTTTTTTAATTAGTTACCTCTGGACCTACCACAAGACACCTTCTAAGGCATACGAGAACTTCGATAAATCATTGAAAGCTCCTCTCCGTTGTTATAAGTATATCACTTACAAGCGTCGGTTAATACAAGAATATGTATATGTGTATACAATTATTTATATATATATATTTGTGTCTAAAACTATGCGTACGACTAAGAGGGCTCGAGCAGCGGGCTCGGAGTTGCTGCCAAACGGGAGAAAAGGTTTACGTAAACTGAACAAATATTATAGAGAGAATTTTCGAGCTCTGTGCTCGGCGTCACAAAGACTAATTCCTGCGTGTCACACTTTTGCGCACATGTTCCTTCTTCCTTGAAGAGGATCTTTCTAAACAGAATGACATTAACCCGTTCGGACCAAAAATCGTTCTACTCGTACCATATTAAAGCATGCTGCGTTAATGGAAAGTCAAATTTAGCGCGTAGGATGATTTTTTCAAACAATACTACTAGTTAATATTTATCGATTCTATGTTTAACATTTTGAATGTTATACCGGAACTCAACTGTTCCTAATAATCGATGTAGTTCGGAAGTAAAAGTTTTCAAAAATGGAAGACAAGTGCGTTTGTAAAGATTGTAAGATTATACCTACGCGTCGCCACGAAGTGATATCGGTCGAAACGGGTTAATTTGGATTTTAGTACCATCTACGATCGCCAGTTCAATTGCGTTGACTTTCAAACTTCTCCGTCGCTGCTAAATTTTGAGAAAAAAAACACGAACGACGACTGCTGCATCAAACACGTCAAAAAGTTTTTCTTACGATTATTAGTAGCATAAAATTTGTTCAAGTAACAGCCGTCATCCGCTATCGAATTCTTAACGCGTCAATACTCTGCGCAAAATTTGACAAAGTTATCTGCCCGATTAATGGATTAAAGAATAAGCGTTCTCACGAAGGTCGTTCAATTCCGATGCAAAAAAACGGCTATGAGCACTTGCAAATATAAAGACGGATCTCGCGCTATTGCGCAAATTGATCTGTGCGGAGTTATCGGAATTATCTCAAACAACTCGCTTTCAGCGTTTCCATTTATATAACAAGTGAACAACTCTTCTCTGAAATAATTTCAACAACTCTCTTCCGTCAAGATTCATTAAACCAGCGGACTTTGTCACCGTTAACCTTTTCATGACCATCCCCAGATAAAACATAGCGAAAAGCAAACACTTCCAAAACTTTCCAAACACCTAAAAGCTACCGTCAATCGGAAATCCACGAAATCGCATCAACCCCGCTAAAATAAAGTCTGAGTCACTAACAACCAACAGAGTATAAAAACTATAGCTGCCACTTTGGATTTCCTCAAAAATCAACGAAACAGGACCTGCCGCTCACTCACCGAGGCTCTGCCAATAATGAACGTTACGCTTTAAAAATCGGACATAAGAAAACCCGATTGTACATTGACGCAGAGTTTTGCGAGTACCTAGAATAATTAACCCTAGATATACGGAGAAATATGCAGATACACAATATTGAACGAGAAATGATTTAAATATACAACATACCGAATTTGAAAATTGGAAACGTGCGCAGCAACTGAATTTCAATGTTTGCAGCAACAAAAACTCAGTAAAAGTTGCCAGAAAATAAGAGTAACAATTTCTGTAATTTTACTCGTGATATCCGACACCCGTCAAACTGACGCATCCTGTAGATCTAGTGTCAAACGGAACAAGCAAAACGCGTACTCACTGTTGTTGCACGAATAAAATTTGAAAATTGGAAACCTGCGGAGGATATGAATTTAAAAATCCGTCTCATTTCATCAATAAAACTCAGCAAAAGTTGCCAGAAAATAACAGTAACAATTTCTGCAATTTGACTGCTGATATCCGGCAGCCATCGAATTGACGCACCCCGTAGATCTAGCGTTAAACAGATTCGCCAGCGATCATATTCAGCGAACGAAGAACCAGCAAAAACGCGGTATGAGCGGAGCGCACATTTAATGTTGTTGCACGAGCGTGGGGCCGTTGTTCGGCGTTCTCCATGGATCCGGCATGTCGAAGTGTGCCGGCACGGTGATGAGAGCATCGTCGGATGATCTGTCTGCGCTGCAGTTATTGGGCTTAACGCGAGTGGTGTTGACGCATTCGATCGGCAGCTTGTAGAACGTCACCTCATAGTTGAAGCCCTTGCTGGTCACGCGAATGATCGTATGCAGCGGGACCTCCATGTACGGTAGCTCCTCGGGCTTTTTGTCAAGGAAGTAGCCGATTATGCAACGCAGAACTGCCTGGTGACTTACGACGAGCACGTTGTTCGAACGCTGGAGTTCAGCTAGCACTGGACCCACGCGCTGCATTGCGTCAACGTAACTCTCGCCCCAAGGATAGCGGTAACGGAGTTTGTCCTGGTCGCGCCATGCGAATTCCTGAAGACAATACCGAAATCGAGCCGACCGTGAGAAAAAGTTGCGAGCGAAGGGGTGTCTGGAATTTCGTGCTGGACTGTTGGCGAAGTGCGGTCTGGTGGACGGGAGCGACAAGATACGATGCTGGAGATGGCAGAAATGACGGAGATGGAATATACGATGTGGAGATAGAAGAAATTAACCCCTTAAGCTACGATTTAGATTCGAAGATGTTGGGCCGAAATTGTATACAAGCTCGTGCAGCGTTTGGGACATTTGCACGACTTGTGCAAAGTTCCGTTACATGTACCAGAATGCTTTGAAATATATCATACCGTTACAGATTACGAATTTTGTATTTTGGAGTTTTGTATAAATAAACATTCTGTAATACTTGCGTCTACCACAATTATTGCATCCGACTGTAACTGCGTATTAAATATTCCACGTAATATTCACTTCTGGCCCGATCACCGTATGCGGGCTATGCCCGTAAAATTTAGGTTTGACCCGATCATCGTACGCGGGCTATGCCCGTAAAATTTAGGTTTTGCCCGACCATCGTACGCGGGCTATGCCCGTATTGTAGGTTAAGGGGTTAAATGACAACAGAAGAGATTAATGAAGAAATGTACGTCCTATCGCGGGTTCCCATTTTGGGCAGGTTGGGGTGATATGAAGAGTGTGAAGAGTAAGGGAGTATAACGCAAGCGAATGATATATGATAGGACGACTACCTTTGAAACGAACACATACTGAGTTGGAATTGAACAACGAGGTAAACAAAGTGGAGTGATTAGAACTAGGATGATCGGAGCGAAGAACGAATGAACTGAACAACGTTGGATCATGTACGAATTTGTGAGGAGGAAGAGGTCGGACTATGCTTCGCAATCGATTAAATATTCTTATCAAACATGCTGTGTTCACAAACTGGGCAGCAATAACAGAAAAATGTTAAAGAGTCACGATTTACTATATGGATAAGATAAGCGCGCAAGTATTTTTATCACTTAGTTAAAAGTGGATGAAAAAATAGCGTGCAATCCTTTTTGATTAGTTGCGATAATATCGCGAATTAAATCAAATACCAAAGTCTCATCTTCTGAGAAGTAGCAAATATGAAGCTCAGTTAATTTGAAGTTTGTCGTAACTGCAAAGTTCAGCTTGTTCTGAATTAGGCAAAACGCTTAGCCTGACCCCCTTGCATCCCATTTTCATATTGTGACTAAAGAAACCCCTATACCGTACAGGCAAGGTCAAAAAAACCAATGCACATAAATTTACGAATATTGCAGAATATATATAAAAATATCTTACGACTAAAAATAATGTACTGGTTTAAAACTTATCACATACATATGAGCGTTGCCACTTTCAAGATTAGATATTAAGTACACCTGATTAGATCTGATAGCATGTCTCTAAAAGCCTATAAACCTTGTTACGCGAAGCAAAGCTTTGATCTAGGGTAAGAGAAACGAGGAGTAAGATCGAATTGATTTAGCGGAGTAAACTGTGATAAAACAAACGACAGTGATAATGTAATGAAATTTCATGATGGACACCTCTCTTTAAATCTAATCAACTAGTTTAAAAAATACCAGACAGCGCTTTATCAAGTACTTAGCATATTTAGTTCTTATTGAAAATATTAACCCTTTGCACTCAAAGTCTTCCAATGTCTTGTCACACTTATCATCCACCATACGACGGTGTCATTACGACTGCATTAAAACTTGCTACCTGAGCATTATACATTCCTATTACGACCGAACGATTAAATCATCAAAATTATTCTTACATTCCTCCGCATGCTCGTAACACTCGACGCACGGGCGTCTAAAAATTATACACAGCATAGCTTCGTGCCGGGAGCACCATCGTGAAAAATATGCCAAGTGCAAAGTGTCAACAGTACTAAACTTCAGCCAAGCCTCGTGGCGACATAAATAAAAAATGATGAACATATTAACAGCAATCATGCAGAAAGAAAAAGCCATACCTGCGGGTAATGTTCTTGCATCTCCTCGTAAGAGAGTCCCTCGCAAACGCCGGCATGCAGTTCGTTCAAGGCTGCGACATGTTCCTGAGGTGCTTCTACTCCACGAGCCGTCGCGATGGTCCTTCGCAGACGACTCGTGAGTACTCGCAAATCGGGAATGCGCATCGCGTTGAATCTCGTGGCCAAAGCCTGCGCATATCTTTCGCCTCTGGCACTAAGCACGGCGTCACCTCCCACCTTGCCCAGGACGTTGTACTCACTTTCGCCATGCTGCAAATGAATTGTACAATTACGTACATCGTTCTTCGTATGCAGACCATCGGCAGGCGAACGGTAAATCGGTTTGACGCGCGAAAAATCAATTAGCGGCTGGATTATTGAAGTTTCTGAACCCGGTGTGATTCTACGCGAAGACATTGCGTTATGTTATGCGCAATCTTAATAATATTTATGTCTGTTTTTCGTTAAATGCGTTTGATTCTATCGTGTAGGAGGGGGATCAAAATAATGTGGTTATTATTATCCTGTAGGAGAATGGCATGAAAATTACAACATTATTTTTTTAATCTTGGAGAAAACAGGCATAATGATTATGACATTTTTCTGTTTATCGTTTAGGAAACAGACATAACAATTACTAATATTAACAAAAAATGGTTGAATTTGCAATGAAGTTACTCCAATTATACGCTGTGGCAGTTTATTATACGTGACAACCTTGTTTTGATATGCCATGTTTACAGTCGGTATTGATTTCTGCCACGATATGTTCGGGTATTTGCTCGCTCAGGACTACGCATTGCCCCTCCCTGTATATGTAATCAGTTTTTTAACGTTTCAGACTTTACCCGGCATACTTCCCCGTTTTCGCTACATAGCCATCTAATGATTCAATTTCACGTACTATATATTTTATCCGAGTCAAGCAGGGTGCGGAATGCCGGTAGGTGTGCCAATCGCGACATCAATTGCCATGATCATTATTAGCGCCGGGTCGATAAAGTAATCACTTGAGACACGCGGCCAATTTTAATGCTATGCGACATTATATCACGCAACCACATATCTTTCTATCCGCTACATTATACACTATACTATGTTATTGCGCATTGCTGCAGAAGTATGCGCGTATCTTTAATTGATTCGCGCGTCCTCCTAATACACAAAAATAGCCCGCGTCACTGCCTCGCAACACATCGAACGACGACTTTTCTAATTCTGCTGCATCCGAAAAAAATACATCAGACGTTGCAAATAAAATCATATGTTTCAGAGATCCCACTTAACCCTGAAGATGCAGACCACAACGTCGGCATCAAAGTGAATTTAGACACGGCGACCATCCAGGAGTTAATCATTTTGATAGCTTTGGACGCGAAAGTCTTAAATATAAATGAATAAAATAATAAAATAAACTTCAGACGCGGCGATCGCCCGGAAGCCAACCGTTTTCATAATTCTGGCCGACGTTCTAGTAAACGTCTTAAACGTAAAGTACTATAATCGTTAATCCACCATGAGACTCTCAAGTGCCATTATCCAACATGAAACAATGCAACGCAATCCATCTGTTGCGCGGCAGTGACGAAAGGCTGGAAACGCCCAAACGATTAAGTGCTAATAAACAGATTAGACCACTTACCCGTGAGAAGTAAAGCGTGTGCGGCTTGAGGCTGACGCTGCCAAGATAACCAAGGACGCTGGTCTCGATGTGCCCGGAGACCTTGCACGTTTCGATATCCATCGTGGCGGTGTCGATTCTGATCCTCGGGTAGGTTCGCTCGTCCATCGGCTCATACGATCTCTGATAATGCGCGATCTTCAGTCTGACATCCTCCGCGGCTAACGTAGGATCCATGCCAGCGTAATCGCTGCTGTGGCGCAAGATCTCCTGACAATTCCGCTCGATCGTGATAGGATCGTCGCAGACGCACTCGATGAACAGCACGCGATAGCCAAGCTGACCGGAAAAGTACTCAAACACCTCTGCGCGTTGGGCACGCGTCACCAGCGTTGCGTCGAGGATCTTCAATGAAAAACAAGACGACAATGAATTATTGCGAGCACGGGCTTTTCCCTGAGTAACCCCGTCACCTCGTTTGTGTTGATCTACGCAGCACCCGCGCGTTTTATGTGCAAACACATGAGACACTTCGGGCACAATTATTGTAATGTTTGGCTAGCAGGCGCGCGGAAGAAAACTATGCGGGACTTTGATGTTTTGGTTACTAACGGTTGGGAGGGTTTCGCAATGTGGTAGGTCAGCGGGAAAGTTATGTAGGGGTTTGAATTAGAAGGAAATAGAACATTTTTGGTATATAATGCTGAGACCATAGACGCATTGTTCGGTAGTTTTAGAAGAGCATGTGTGCAGAAATCGATTGATAAAGAGAGACAGGGAAATATGTTAGGTTTATACGGGTTGAGACTTGAGATGATATGGTTTTGAGTTAAGAGAAAATAATATATTTTTAACAAATGATGCTGAGAAGATGAAACCATTGTTTCAGGACATTTGGAAGAGCACATATATAGAAATATAACGATAAACAGAGGCAGCGATATATCAAAGGAAGACATTTATACGCATTGAAACTTGAGATGACGAACGATAAGAACGATGTATGAATATCGAAATGAATAACATAGAAATTTATTGCAAACAAAAGAATTCCTAAAATTTGAAAACGTTATCGCAGCTAATACTCAGTATTGATTGATTGCGTGAATTTTATAACGCATGAATAACAAGAAAGTAATTTGAAGATTATCTGGTATTATCTTAGCTATTTTCAAAATTGATTGGTTGAATGATTCAGGGGCTTGTGCAATGATGAAATAAACGAACAGTTTACACATACTTCAATTAGCTCCGATTCATTACATTCCCGGAAATATCCAGATTTTCCTTGCTACGTCACTAGAATTTTAGTACTGAGAAACATAATTAAACTTCTTTTTAATCTAACCACCTTTGCTACCTTACATTTAGAGTGATTCCGTTTCAAAACAACTCTAAAAATATGTAACCTCATCGCGACCCTATCCTGATCGATCGTGTGATTCATGCATTAAACAATAAAACCATCAATCAACTTGCAACAGTATACTACAAACATACTGCGTGCATTCTGGTGACGAATGAATGAATTCCCGACATGAATCGAAGCATCTGCACTAACCAAAACCCATTCCGTAATTCGCGCAATCATTCACGACTTTCCTTCTATTTCTACTAACCAATTTTCATTCAACCAGAGGAGAATGAATATGCGCTTTTATGAGCGGAAGACTCATCGCAATGGAATAGTACATTAAACGTGTCCGACTTTTGCAGGTTTTCACCTAGTACACCTTTTCATTGGATAATGAAAGAACTTTTATCGGAAAAAGTATTTAACTTTAGACTTTATTGTTAAAGCTCTCAACATTTTTCGGAACCATTCAGAAATGGATAGTAACTGTACTAATTCCTGTTCATATCATTTTGAAGTATGACATTTTCAAGCATGATGAAAATTACATATCCATTTGAAAACCTTGTCATTTTCAAGCATGATACCGACTACATTTCCATCTGAAAATATTAATTTGAAAAGCATATCATTTTCAAGCATAACAAAAATGACATTTTCATTTGGAAAACATGATAATTCCAAACGTGACAAAAATGACATTTTTAAACTTGACAAAGTGCTATGCTAGAAGAATGATTAGCACAATTACTCTACTCCTGCAAAGACAACCCCAGTGGTCCCGAAACACGTCGAGAATTTAAAAAATAATGTTCTGAAGCCAGTTCATGCATTTTTTCATTATCCAAGTAAAATCAACATAACATCGAAATGAAACACATCGTCTACCACATGTTACACCCAGACATCTGACATACTTCCTCTAACCCTGCCGCTTACTCGTATGCTCGTGACGACACTTACCGCAACGGAATTTCCGGAAGCCAGCCAAGCTGCACAATCTTGCATGGCGTCCCGTTGGGCAAGAGCCCGCAAGGCAGCGTTAGCCACATGATCAGGCCGAAACAGCTCGTGCGAGGCGTACGGCACGAGCTTCTTTCGCCGATAATCGCTGACTCGCATCACTGAAAGAATTCCAATCAGACAGATCCGATTAGATGCTTTTTCGCCACGTGGATTCGCGCGAAATTATTCACGTCCGTTCTCCACCACCCCGTGATCCTACTTCGGCGCTGATCTAATGACGCACGACGATAAGCTTTGGTAATTATCGACGCTTTCGCCGATAATTGATCGACACGTAGAATTTCTCATAAACGGGCGTGTGAACTTTAGACACTGCGCGCAATCGGTACGTGACTTCTCGATGCTTACGTATGCTAGTACTTGAAAATTTGGTGATAATGGGGTCGAGAAGTGGGCGACGTGCGAGGTAATATGCGTTTAACGTAATTAGGTGTTCAAATATTTTAAGAGTATACCTTTAGATGTCCAAACATTTTAAGTCCTTAGATTTTTAGATTTCTAAATATTTTGAGAGTTTGTTTTGATCTTGCTGTCGTACGTCGCCATTGTGTTCGGTTAAAATGTTAGGTCGGATGTGGTGTGACAAAAGGTACTTTATGGGAATATGCTACAATTGCCTGTTTCTCAGTGAACCCTATTTTGTAAGGATGCTACTGAAAGTATGGTTAAACATTAGTTTGACGTGATAGAAAAGGAACTGTCAATACCTGACTTGTCTGTGCGACTGCTCTTCTTATCAGTAATATATTCGTAATACATATTTATATGTGGTCATACATATCGTTCTACAATCAGTATTGCAGAATACAAACCCGGAAAAGGAGCGTACATAAGAAATGCTGCATCCGCGTAAATAAAAGACGGTACTCCGAAACTAAGTAACACCTACAAAAATGTATCACTTGGCCTCAATCAGTTAATCATAGAAAACGTCAGTGCGCATCAGTAAACGTTACCTAAGACCCGAGTTAAATTATTCTCGCTTGCATAATGCATCGCATATAGAAAAGGCTAGAGGACACAACACATGTTTTCTCCAGACAATTCCTTCCACGTGACTATTGTACATCTCCCTACCACCCAGGTTCGACAGAATGTATATACATGTCTGGCATGAGTAGAAAATCCACGTAACGAAGGTGCGAACGCATAATCGTAGTCCTTGAGATACGTCGGGGAATAATATTTCGTGACTACCCGTATGAATAAACGCACGAGTCTCTTACTATGCAGCAGAGGCGAGGGTCAATAGACCTTGCCCCGATGAATAAAGAGCGTTCACTCAACTAGGTAATTGTCTGACAACCTGGCCGTAATTAACCATACAGGACGAAGGCATCCAACGAGAGAGAAAATGTTCGCCTCGATGTAGAAACATTTAACAATTTACAGTCCAAGTACGCCGCTTAAGACTATATTAATTGAAGTATCGATTTGTATTATATTTTCGAAGCAGTTACCAATTTTTACCAAACGAGACAGAAAACGTTCACTTCGATGTAAAAATATTTAACCATTTGTACTTCAAGCACGCTACTCAAAATTATATTAGTGAAATATCGATTTATATTACATTACCGAAGCAGTTACCCATTTTTACACAACTATTTAGTAGTCTCTAATCTCTTGCTGCCCGAATTTGAACGATGCATTATAAGCAAATTCAGCTGCTGAATAATGCTGGCCATCAAATAAAATAATTTAAAACATAAGACAGCGTAGAAATGCAAGAAACAAAAAAAAAAAACATTAACGAGAAGATTGGACCGCAACGTGTCAAATTTGATCGCGTATATAAATCGAGACACTTGACGTGCGACGTTTAAAGGGATGCTTTATCTTATCGCCTAGAGTCTAACAGACAGACAGACTCTTGCTTCTTATGCCTTGATGCGTGACGCAACAGACAGACGAAACTTTTACAATCATCCCGGACGCACACGAGATATCACAGTGGCAATAACACTCGCGTGCCGTTAAACGACACGACGTCGGGGTTGATATGGCAGTTGATTGATTCACCAAATTCATCATGTACAATTATACTAATTGGGAGAAGTCACATAAGAGGTCAACTTTGCGTTTCCAACACTCCGCGATCTGTTTCGTTTCTTCTACAACTATTTTTATTCTTGTTTATTAAAGGTAAGGTAAATTATATTTAATTCGACGTTGGTCATGTACAATTATACTAATTGGGAGAAGTCACATAAGAGGTCAACTTTGCGTTTCCAACACCCCGCGATCCGTTTCATTTCTTCTACAACTATTTTTATTCTTGTTTATTAAAGGTAAGGTAAATTAGGTTTAATTCAACGTTGTCCATTATTCTACGTCTATTGTAGTTGAATATGTTTTATTCCTGTTCCTTAAAACACTGTACACGTTTCGGAGCCCCAGAACACATTCTTCCATCCAATAACAGAGAATGGGTATCTTTCGCGAGAGGGCAGTAATGAAAATATAATGTAAGACGGCTTAAAAATGCCGTCCAGCACAAACCATATTAACATGACTTGATCACACGTAGCTGTGAAATAGGTCCCGTAGAGCTCTAAGCACGTAGTATGTTTTAAGGACAAAAGTAAAAGATATCCAACCTCAATAGCCGCAGAATTCTTACTATTTCTATTCTTATGAAAGTTTTCAAATAATAGCTAGAATTTTGTGACAAACCGTAGAAAGTAATTTCGTGATGTTGACCGCAACGTTAGTTAATTACGACAAATTGCGTATAACGTGAAATACGTAGGTGGAGAACGGAGAAATGTTTAAGAGGGTGGTGATAGCTTACCTTTAGTGGCATCGCCATTCCAATTGAGCCGACGAGCGAGACTTTGCGCTACTTGACTTTTGCCACGCGCCGGCAGTCCGCACGTAGCGATAACGACGCCGGCAAATTTTCGCGATGATTTGCCCACGATCGGGGCACTGCGTGCAGCGATTTTTTCTTGACCCGGTTCTGAAATAGAAAGAATAAACTCGACTGTAGATCGTACCAAAAAGAATCTACGAATGGACTATTAAACACCTCCATTCCGGTGTCGAAATAACAATCTTCACGTCCGCAATATGTAAAGTTGCAAGAGTATACATATGCATAGAAACCGTAATCAGTAAGAATTAAAGCAAGATAAGTCCAGCCAAACGTCGTTTTGTAAGCCAGGAAACGAAAACAGCATTGTTCGGTACGTTCTCAAACAAGGTAACCACAAATGGTCATTGGCGATGGAATGTAAAACACATCAGCTTCTGTTTCTATTTCGCTAGCAGGTCTTTCCAATCTGAAACTTGGACCGATACGCAGAAAATACTACTTCGCCGAATTTTGTACTTCTCGCAGGCTCGCGTGACACGAAAAGTTGACAAGCATCTGGCGTATTGACCAAAAAGCCTGCTGCCGGAAACTTCTGGATATTCCCAACGTCTAACATTGCCGCGCGAATTATTCCCTGCATCAACCTTCCAACGGCGCATTTACTTTATCTGCGCCTCTGGCGCACCAATTAATTACCCCGACGTCAAACAAGCTCCGCAGAATAAGCGGCGGAGAGAAATTATGCTCGGGGGAAAGCTGTGAAACCGCGGCGAAAATACGAACTGTGAGATGCAAGTCAAAGAGAGACATAGATATGGAAGGAAAAGCGGAATATTTTAAAGTGGTGCGGGTAACAAGAGGTGATATAAAGAGCAACTTGTGGCTGGCAACAGGCCCAACGGCGAAAGCCAAGCCGACGGAAAGATCAGCAATAGCGATCATCGCGTCTTGGCTTATTTCAAGACGTTTCGAAGAATGAAAGAAGTTGCCCGGCGCATTTTCTTAACGAATAATGTCGGGACAGGATAACCACACGATAAGAATACGGTAATAAGATTGGCGACAATAGACGACACTTGAGTCGAGAAGCGCGTACTCCTTACATGTAAATATTTATCAGATATTTGTTAGCCAATAGCGTTCGTTTGTTTGTCATGTATGAAAGTCGGCATGTCGGTTTAAAAGTTTCCGTTGGCGACGACATTGGTATCAGTACCACGACATAATTCTGTTTGTAAGGATTTAAATAATTTGTGCAAGGTATAATGTAATCTAATATTTACATGGAACGCGATGATGAAGGATTAAAGCCGACTGCATCAACACGTGTATTTACAGGACCTGAGAGTTTGACTTTTATTGATCGGACTTCTAATTTTCATATTCTCTATCACGTACATCTATATATTTCTCCGGCTTATACGATCTTTTATTCGTCGTATGAAGGAAATAAAGTAATACAGAATAATAAAAATTTACAGTATTAATCTAGTGGCACGAGTTGTTGTCATAAAATTCTGTTGTCAAGCATATTCGACCAAAAAAGGACTTTATATTCCTTCATCACTTAAGTGAATTATAGCAAGATTGAAATTGAAAACATTATCGAAAATCTAGTGTCAAGACATGATCCTTCCGATGTGGGAAGTTTCCTCACCAATAATGCACATTTTGTGAAATCTTCCGCTTCTTCGCCAGTGAAACTCCTTTTTGAAGAACGAAAACGTGACAGTTCTGAATACGTAATTGACAGTATAACGAAAGAGTACCACACTTTTCAACTGTCTAAACGACACTGAGGGGCCAATTCATCTCCCTCACTCAATGTGGCCACACGTTGTTACCACCACCGCGAAGATTATTTTATATTTAGATCCGTGAACGCACTCGTTGCGTTTGGCTGGCCTCGCCGAATTACTTATATCGACCGTCGATACAGCATGAATCTTGGAAGCGACGCATACCAAATTCATCTACGAAACAAACGCCGCGTTTCGGAGTATTGGCGAATTTGTTACGACCAGTAAGTTTCCCCGCAAGCCGTGCTAATATTGCCGGAAGTGCGGGTAAACATGTCCAGGTTAAATCGATGGGTCCAAAGTTCGTAACTAATTTTCGCCGCGTACTTCGTAAGTCTCGGCAAACCCGTGATATCAAAATATTTATAAGTAGTCGCGTGTTACATCATTTCTGTAGAGTACTGTATGTGTTAAATGTCCAACACACCTGATACAGACGTTCCTTAAACGTGTCACAATATAAACAAGTCTTTTCGGAAATAAATACGATAAGCCGAACAGAGAATTTATCTGGAAACAGAGTTAAATTAATGGGTCAACACGCAAAATCTTTATGGAAATAAATACAATACGGTCAGGGAAGCTATCCGCAAACGAGGATAAATCGATGGATCAACACAAAAAGTCTTAGTGGAAATAAATACAGCACGAACAGAGAATATATCCGTGAACGAGGTTAAATTAATGGGTCAAAATAAAAAATCTTTACGGAAGTGAATACAATACGAACAGAGAATCTATCAACAAACGGCGTTAATTTAATGAGTCAACACAAGAAATTTTTACGGAAATAAATACAACACGAACTGAGAATTTATCCGCAAACCGGGTTAATTTAATGGGTTATACAGAAAAATCATTACGGAAATGAACACGACAACACGGATATAGTATGTACCCGCGGACGGAGTTAAATTAATGGGCCAACGCAAATGTGGCTTATTGATTATCACCGACACCCTTGACTAAAACTACCCTTTAACGTAGGTGCTGCCACCCTTTGAGTTTCTCGAATTCTCTCGACACGTTTGACACCTTCGTATACTATCCGACCATCGCACACCCTCATCAGCTACTATTCAACATTCCATATGTTTTTTTAACATTATTGTAACTCAGAACGAGGAACGGTAAGGTATTTTATTAGTGGAAACATTACTCGAATTTTAATGGATAATTTGAACGAAGTAACCGCAACAGTATAACAGAGTTGAAAAGAATTATTCTAATACTTCTAATACGTTTCGACCCTAATGTATTTCGGTTCTTATCGATTTCTATAATGTTACAAAACAAAATATAAGAATGGTTAACATGAGATGCTAACATTCTGTATAGAATAATGGGATGTGTGTTTGAGCCAAAATTGTTTCGATGAAATACTTGTATAAAATTCGGATCATATTAAGATATTACGGATAATTTTAATAGCTGACGCTTGCCCTTATCCTTTTGCACTCTTCTTCGAAATTACATAACTGGTATTAATAATGCCCCTTTGGTTGCTACTCGCTTACGGACATTATTAATCACAGTTACATCATTTTTTAGAACATGCCAAAGGGTGTGTGATGTATAGAGGATAAAAATCATCAGCTGTTAAAACCATCCATAAGTTTCTTGTATAATCCGAATAATATACAAGTACACTTCAATTAAACATTTTCATCACTGTCGACGCCTGCTGAGAACGCACTACTGAAACACGTGGAGGAAATTGTCCAATAAAATTTGAATAATATTTCAACCAATACAACGGCCTACCATTCAACGTGTTTAGGTCCTACATTAAATTTTTGAATTATTGTGAAGCATCAGGCAAACTACATTAAATTTGCAGAATAAGTTTGAATGATTGGGCTCGGTAATCCGGATGCTTCGGTCCGAAGATTAAACGTTCGAAGGCTGACAACTGACATTCAATACACACCGGAGTGTTGGCATAAAACAATGACCTAAATGAAACGGTGATATCGCGATGGGTTTAAAATTGTCGAGTGCCGATCTGCGTGTCTGACATATTGACGAGTTACACCCAATATCAGGATCTGATCGACTCTTTGGATGACACCGCATATATGCGCTAATTAATCGTTACGCGATAGTTGTAAAAATTGATAATGAGATTATATCGAAGTGGAATCTTTTCAGTGTCGCGCGACAGCAAATCGATGGCATCTGTTGATTGATGGCCTTCATTTACGATAAAATCGAATGTCAACGCACAGTGCACGTATTATGGGAACAACAAACACGGTGCGTAACAAATGGAACTCTGAAAAGGCATTCTATTGGAAAAACTAAGTGCAATTTCGAAAATAATATTTACTGCGAAGACGCATAATAAAAAAACAGCGACACGTGCATTCCCGTAGTATGTGATTGTACATAACGTGCAGATAATACAAAGTGCACAAATGTGTTATGTAGGACAAATTGAAAATAGTTGATTTGCATTGACGCAATTAACTGTCATACAGAGAAATTAGTACGAGCGACATGACGTTTACGCTACGCGCGTGACGAACTTATCTAAGACCGTTCCATAGACCGCTAATCGTGGCAATGACCAACACAAACATTAACTTACGTTAGCAACTGACAGAAAATATCAGGCCTCCAGATCTACAAACGCGAATGACCCAGGCAATGTGCGCGAAAATCTAAAAGTTTTACTTAACAATAAGATCTGATCGACTATATCCGAGCATATACATGTATTTCGAGAAAACGTGTAAAGTTCCATTTGCAATGCCACGTGTCAGCTGTTAACACACATTAAATTGCTGCCTCAAACACATCGGCCATAAATTTAAACATGTACACTCATCAAACGTTGAAAGTTTGAATGAGCTTACGTACAACATTTGCTGACAGCCAGTTCGAGTTATAAATGATAATGCGAACCAAACAATTTATTTTCCCGAAGAAAATCTGTTTTCCCCGCTTGTTGTGTATCTAGCATCATAGATTAGATAGCGAAGTTTAACAAAATTGCAAATGACTCTGAAAGAAATTGCAATTTTCAACCTGTTCTTCTTGCAAACGGTATTGCAGTTACACAACACTCGGTTGATCAGTCGCCAATCTTTGATAGTGTTATCTTATATCTGCAACACGTGTGGACCGATCGCGAACTATCTATATTAGAATTCATCCCGTGATAAAGCTATGACAACATCGCTAATAGGACCGCGAATTATTGTTGCATATCTCGATGCTAACCTAATAATACGTACCCTAATAACGAAAGGACAACTAGAACATTAGCGAACGACAAACGTTTAGCACTAGACTCGAATGATTAATATTCATTAACATTTAAAAACCCATCAGGTATCTGATCTTGCACACGCGTAAGCCGAACGACGTTAATGAAGTATATTTTTATCGTACAAAGTTAATATCCATCTCCTATAAGCGACATCACAAATTACCCGATAAGATCATTAACGACAACAAATTGCATCTGCAAACAATATCAGTGTTGACACGGTAATACTTCCTATTAAAACTCAATAAAGGACAATAAAAGTACGATATATTATCTAGTGGGCGCCGACAATTCTTTGTCTATAATAACAAAGCTGAATGGTATATAAAAACTTGCGCTTCCGATAGAATGTTAAAGATAGCCTTGTGGCTTGACTTTAAAGTTCGTTGAGAACAATACCGTCTTTATCTCGGTTATCGCCGATTTCTGAGAGACAGTAGTTTCTTGTCGTATCGGCAGTGAATGCGTCTTCTATTTTTCTGTAGCACTTTGTCACGTATACGGAACCAAGTTGAAAAGACTATCTCATATCATCGTCGATATCGCGGGCGACTGTCTACAGCTGTTCAAGCCGGTAAATATACGCCTTTATATACGGTAAATATACAAGATATGAGGCAATGTCATAAACGAACTTTATATACTATTCAACGAAAATTAAAATTCTAGCAACAACGAAATATAGCCATAATAACAACGGAAATATACATTCAAGGGAACTGAATAGAAATATCAGTCTACAAGATATGAGGCAATGTCATAAACGAACTATACGCGTTTCTGCACGACGTGACGAAGAAATTGAAATACAAACTGGAAAATGTCTATATGGAAACGAAAATTAAAATTCTAGCAACAACGAAATATAGCCATAATAACAACGGAAAGCTGTTGAATTTGTAACATCGTTTTTCTAACGGGTTATACGCGAAAAAAATGTATTCTGCGTTTAGAGTGTCCGCGGTAAATTATGCTACGAGTTCGAGACGGGTTATTCTTCGTCAAACGGATATCTGAGATCTTGAATAGATTATTGTACGACAGTTTATTGAACGATACACCGATCCATTTTCAACTCGTTTGCAACCAGAGTCGTGTGTGAAGTAACGCTCTTTTTATGTTTTTCTTTCACACTTCATCGATCTCTGTTTCCGTCACAATTCAAGCAGACACCTTTTATACTTGTAAACAGGAAACACGTACCATCGAAAGCACGTGTGCACATCAGGTAATCGGAAAATCCTTGTGCACCTGGGGAAGCGTACGGAATGGTAATTAGATTCCGTTAAATTAGAAATTCTGTCGACCGTTAAATTCACCGACAACGTCATTCCGTATTCTCACATTAAAGGTAAATCCTGCGTTTCAGTCGAGGAACATTTACATCCGAAAGTAAACAATGAGCTGTACAGATTCAAAACATATTTACAGCAGATAAGAAAAATGTCATCAACGAAATCTGCTCCCCACACTTCGACATTCCGTATGTCGCAATAGGACAATTCGACAAGCGACGATTTTAGAAGCGTGAATGACCTGACACGATTTATCGTCAACTTCATTAAAATTGTTTCTGAACATTTTGTCAACACGATAAAAAGGAGCAAAAGTTCATGAAGATTACTTTGGGCGCGAACTGTAATCGCTGCTATAATACACATAAGCATATGATATCATCCCTGCATGTGTTTATTTACAGAAACCTTTACTTTTAACGCGTATTCGATTCTGAGCGACCCCCAAATTTACCAATCGCGGTACACAGTTTGCAGCATGCAAACAGTACGTTTCTGTGCAATATCTTTGATTCAAGTCGTATGACATTGATATAAGCTGGATTATTCGCGAATTCCAGAAAAACAGAAAGAACAAATACTGTTTTTATGCGCAGCATTTGCGGCAAGGACTACAACTGCGTGCCGTGCCTTTCTAAAAAGTTGGAAATGACAAAGAAACCCGTCGCCTTCTGCAGCAAGGAACAACGCTAAACAGCTGATCAAAAAATACACCTGTGGCCGAGCTGTACATGGTTCTTTGTGTTTTGCCTTTCGCTATCCATTCAGTTTTTGTTTACTTTCACAGGCTGCGTACTTGCATCTTTGTCTCCGATCAACCATCGCAAAATAATGAAATAATTCGCTCAAGGATATCAAGCCACGGCGCAGGTTCTTTAAAGTCGACGATTATACAGCAAACGGCCGTCGTTGTCTCTCGCAAAACTCACAATGAACTATTGAAGAAAAACAAGCTTTTCGATCCGCTCGGCTAATTACATGATAAATACACACAGAAGTGTTAATACGCTACGCGCTCCTACGATATGCGCTATTTACAGCGTCGATATATATTTACGAGAGGAAGCAATTACTTCAAACAAGACGGACGTCGTTAACGTTGAACACTTGCCGGCATTTTTACTTGCAGCTACGATTACATACGCGGAACTGCACGTTTATAGCAGGAGTGGTTAAAGCGTTTTATCACGAGAAAAAAGACTACATATTCGCATAATCTATAATTCCATTCCCGCAAACCGCGTCCACTCACTTTCCGTCCAGACACTTTGTCCTTCATTAACGCATACCCTGTCGTAACCTCAACTACCCACAATCATCTACTAACGGCTAGCTACGCCGAGGACAGCACCGCGATCTAAACAATGAATTCAGCCCGGTGACATATCAATTTATTCGCAAGACTCCCAACTAAATGGCAAGCAGAGTTTCCTGTTGCATAAAACAATTAGAACATCAACCTATCCATCGAGGCATGAATTACGGACTTGCGACAAACATTTGGATTGCATAAACCAATTAAACTACATCAATTTGTTTACGAAAATGTTCACTAAGCGGGGTCCAGAAAACATTGCATAAAGTAATCGGCACGTATAAATGGCAACATAAAAAGACTGTAAACAGAGATGGCAATCGCACAGAACGCCCTGGTGCTGCAGACTGCCCTGGTGACGTAAAATACCTCACTAACAATGCAAAAAATTCACAATCTACAGCATTTATAATTTCGTAAATGCAATTGTCATTAGAATGATCTGATCTTTAATCGTATATATAATTTTGTAAATTGTAATCGAAACTAGAATGATTCAACCCGTCGGTGTCCAATACCACCGAATTGTATTCATTTTGCGCATTTCAATCATATTCTATAATATTTTCTCACGTCGCGGTTCTAACTTAGCTTCAGCAGAATACACTCGGCAGTCAACATGTTAATCGTTAAATGCGAAGGAGAGAATCTAGACGAAATTGTCTAAAAACGTCTTCTCGATACAGACCTACCAGCGGAACATTACAATGGCACGTGCTGCCGTACTCTTGCTTAAAACCTGCAGTGCAGTTCCTCACTGCGAACTGACCGCCTGCATGGGTCTATTTAAATTCGCATCGTATTTTTAGTTGCGTTCCAGTCTCGTGTGCTCTTTGTAAATGAAAGCTAAACCGGTTACATCTACCCTGCACATGTACGTTAACACTATTTACCGTCCCACAGGTCATTGTAATCTAAAAACAGTAATGATACACGCAATGGTGTCACAAAAATGTCGAAATACTTCTGGGAATAAAATAATTTATAGCTTTCCTTATTGCCCTATCGGAAAACGCGTAGAATAGCTCTGTAATTTCGTACGAAAGCAATAATCACTGAACGAAACGCAAAACGACGTATCCCTATCTGTTATGGTACTCCTACAGACTGAATAGTTTAACGAGCGGACTGGTATAATGCTTGGTACTGCTTCGTTATGCACTCCAAGTAGATAGGTTGACTATGTAGATGTACGTTACAAATTGATATCCTGCTGCCCACGTAAAATAAAGTTGGAACCCGTGCACGTACGCTTTCCTAAATTACGGCCAATATGCTGGTAGTGATGGGTGATCGAGTTTAACAGACTACCCACCCTTGTCAACAGGCCAAATCAGGTCTGAGGCATATCATAATACTTTTGCAAAAAAGTCGTGACATTTGTGTGTAACGTTTTCGTCATTCGAGCGTTGTTTAATTTTCTTTATCAATATTGAATTGTATAATTTCTTTATCGCGGCCATCTGCGGCAGTCAATTTTTAAAGACCTACTTAACGCAATAATTATCTATGTATCAAGAATGTGCCTGCATAATAAACCTCGATTGATCAATCCACTTTACGACTACCTAGCTGAATACTATGAGTAAAAAAAGAAAAACACATAACGTATCTACATCGTAGAGAAGGTAGTAATGCCAGTTCCAAACCGAGAACCGGTAGATAACTGCCCACAAGGAGACAAACAAGTTTCGTTCTACCTGGTACCGTGTATTTTGAACCTTTAATTATAAGCCGCGTGTCGATGACAATACTACGCAACACGATATTTCATATCATGCAAATAAGTATTGCCTGAACAAACATCAGTGTCAGATGCATGTTTTAAACGAAAGGCATTTTGTAAAGTAACGACCTACGTTCGTTCGGAACGCGGAAACAAATTTCATTGGCCAACGGATCTTGGACTACGTGCCTAAAGTATTTTTCTTCGGCGCAATTACGAATCCGACTGCTCCGAAACAATGGACACATCATGGACAATGTCACCAAGATACGTATGTACGACAATAACAGTGCGTCCCGTTGAAACGTCTAAACGTAAAAGCTCGCTGCAGTCGTCGTGAGAAAGAAAGCTGGAAAAAAAATTGGAGAAAAATGGTCCGAAAAAGGGCATTACCTGGGTCTTTGTCGCCAGCGTTAGGTACCATGTTGTCAGCGCTCGCTAAGAACTCTTTGCTGTTGCTGCCGCTATTGTTTGCGGCCGACGAAGTTTCCTTCTCCTGAAGTATGCCGGCCTGGAGCGCGAGTTTTCGTACGACGAGACAATAACCCAGCAGAGGTGCCGCCAGCAGGTCAAAACAGGCGGCGACCCAGGGCATAACACCAAGAGAGAGCCTCGCAAGGGAGAGCGAATATATGTAGCGACACGTTCAGCCTCTCTCTCTCTCCTTCCAACGGCCAAAAACCCCGTCGGCTCCAAGTGTGTCCCCGGTGAGCGCAAAGTGGGACGCAACGAAAATTCTCTCTGTCCTTTCTCTCTCTCTCTCCCTCTCTTTCTCTTCCACTCTATCGGTTCCCCGGAAAGGAAAAGCGCGGAGAACAAAAATATCGGGCGAAACTCGAAACCCGTCTCAGCAGGAGCCCTCTGCTAATCTACGCCGATCTATCGGCTAAAGCTCTTCCGAGAAGTGATCGCTGCTGGTGTGCCGTATTATCGACAGCAGGTCCTCCCTCATTCCAATTTGTTTGATCCTCACCTCCGGAGCCAGTTTGCGGATTTCGTTTAGTTCGATCGAAGAAGTGCCCAGCTCTCCTCGGCCTATCGCCGCTCTCTCGCGTGCGCCGTGCGAATTGTCAGTGTTCAAACGTGGACGACTCTTCGCGTCCCTATCGCTGCTTCTCTGCCCGCCGCTCTTTCGACCGATTTGCGCCGACGCGACTCAACACAGTCTGCACCGTGCGGCTTTCTACCTCTGTCCTCTAGGATCGCTCCCTTTCTCACGCGCATCCACTGTCGTCTGCGCGGCGGTTTACATAGTCGACAGAAACGTAATGCGGTCTCGCTGCAGGCTCCCTGCGTCCGCTTCTTGTCCTTCCTATTCTGACCCCTTGCTCGGGCGACAGGAAGCGAGAAGTTCGTCGCGACACGGCGGGTGTGACCTGCGGACTCCCGCTGCTAACACGCTTGGTCACGCTCGGTCACGCTTGTCGAGCGACAACGTGAGGGAAAGTAGTGGTCGAGACGTATTGTTGCGCTTTTGTGTGCGACGCAACCGAGAGTTGCTAATTTCGCCGGAAGCCAAATGGGTCGATCGATTATGTTCCTCTGACCTGTCAGACTTCGTATGTTGGCGTGAACCCTCGGTCGAAACGTGTGGATAGTGACGTAATGAGACAACAAGCGACGCTCTTCTGGCTAATTGGAGCGAAGTTTGTTTGTGGACAAACTTTCAGTTCCTGCTGCTTCGAAGTGTTCTCCACGACTGCAGCTCCGCGCTTTGGCGCGGCTCTTAGCAGCATCGACCCGCTGCGACCCCCACCATTGCTTAAAGCTTTTCCACATAGGAACGGGCCAGTCGGAGGACGTTTGACCCCTCCGTGACCCGCGGGCCAATCCGGACTGCCGGTTACAGGGGACGAAAGTACACATGCTTGCTCCGGTCAGCTGCGGTCAAACACGCTTCCTATTCTCGCGGTTCTTCTATTTTCGACTTCTATTCTCGGATGGATAATTAAATTCAACGTCTGTGCGAACGTCAAAAAGGGCAACGGCGTTGAAACTTATTAGCATCGGAATCGTTGTATTGAGAAAATCATGCGAGACGTTGGGCACATATTTTTTTTAGATAACGCGGAAAGGTGTGGAAGAGAAAAAGAGAGTTTGAGAATTTGGGCAATGTTGCATTGAAGTGCAATGTGGTTGAAGTAAAATTCTATTTTTTTTTAATTCTGGGATAATTACATGTCTAGACACCGCGTTGTATAAAAATATCGCTTGTGTTTTAGCGATGTATAAATAAATTATTTATATGTTCTATTAAAAGAGTAAGAAGTACTTATAATGTACTATACCGACTGTGCTAAAATGCACATTAATATTGTATGAAACAATAAAGCAGAAATATAAATACGTTTTTCTGCTACCACGGTTTGAGTGCAGAAAAAATAAGTACAAGCCCGCATTTATGAACCACCACAAACATCCATTACAAGGCCTACACTTTATCAAACTCCTATTCAGATACTCAATCGGCTATATTCCCCACGCCTTACTTGAATTAAAAATTCAAAAACAACAACATAACGCATTTTCCTGACAGTTAAATATCCTTTTCTAACGTGCGTATTCATCTATTATTAACAAGCTATGACGTAGAATTTTCTTGCGTATTTCGACCTTCAACATGATGCAGGCAATATTGTTGTTTGTACATTTGAATAGACTTAGGCAAACATTTAAAGGAACGAATCATCTGTCTGTTTGCCAAAAACCCGACGACACTCTACCAAGGACCTGCATTTTCGCGAGAAGCATAATTAAAGGGGAAAATGACGCATGTGCAATGATCACATCGCCGTCGTCAATGAACGCTGTGTTTCCCGCTCGATAATAGAGCGCTCAAAGTCCACGGCTCTCCTCTCCTATTTTCGCTTTCGCTTGGCACGGGCAAACGAAGTCTCTCGGCAATAATCGCTATTATCGAGTTAAATCCGGAGTTACCGGAGTGAATCTTGATCTGTCCGATCGTGGGAGGACGCCAGAATTACAGGAACACATTTACTTTGGCGTTGGTCAACTGCCACTCGTATTTAATTTGTTAATAATTCTCGCCCCTATTTTGGTTGGATAGATTTATTTTATTATTTATTTTCTATTTTATATATATTATACAATGCATTTATGTTACACGGTATTTCAAATTGTGTTTAGATACTACTTAACCTATAGATTTTCGCGTCAAGCAGAAAAATTATTAACCAAATTTAAAGTACTAACAAAAAAAGGTTGAGTTTGCAATTAAATCAATACTCGATTTGCAAAACATTAATGTTACCAATTAATTTGAAGCACCCGTTGCATACTCGATAAAGTAAAATGATTCCAAAACACTATAATATTACGTTTATCACACACGGTCTGGTCTACTTATTGGTTCTTTGTTAGAATTTTTCCAATATCAAGCACGTGAATGCATTAAAGACGATAATATTTGCGCACGGCTTGCGATCACGTTGACGCGAGGGGTTTTCACCTGACACGTGACTCATGTGCCATTCAAGTTTTCTATTTGATGTTGTGCATCAAGTAGATTTTCTGCATCACTGTATTTTCTAAGAAAAATACGATAGTACCGTAGATAGAGTGATTCTATTTGAATATACAAACCGATAAAATTGCGAGAATGATTTCTATACAGAGCATTGCTTTTTAAGAAAGATGACTTCAGCGTTAAATCGCCCTTCAACGGTGCAAATACAATTATACGAGGAACAAGTAGAATAAAAGCTTTATCCGGGCGTTAGCTGTATTTCTCTCGAGATGCCGTGACAATTTACTGGATAATAAATCAAATACATCTTACATAATTGACACGTATTACGATAGCAATGATTTCCGATACCTTGTTGTTACGACTAACTCTTGAGTTGTTGCTCGCGTGTCTAGCCTAAACGTCTTTAGTTTGCGTCACGGACACGTGTTTACGCAAATCGCGGAGTTTAAACTGTGCTTAGCGCGGTTTCGACATAAGTTTATCGTACGCGAAGAGCCGAGCGGCAAAAGTCAGCAGGAATTGTAACCCCTAGCCATCGATTGTCGTCACTGGGGAGCCAATTATCGATATCAAGCTTCACAACATGCTTTTCCATTTTTCCATCGTCTCGACATAATACAATTAACGATGTAACTTGAGCAGAACGACTAAACGAGCGATGGGAAAATTATCGTCTACTTCTTCGTTCCAGATACATGCGGGGGAAAGTCGATGTGTTAGAAACGCCTGTCAATATATTTTTTTTTACGTTCACCTCGTTTACGGCGACGAATACTTTCCATATCGACGCTAATGATTGTTCGCGCTGACAAAAATTTCTCTTGCCGCGCTGACGTATGCAGGACTTAAAGACTTACGAAGCGAATGATTAAGGAATGTGAGAAAATTGCTAAGTAGAGTAAAAAAAATTGATGTTTGTAGCGGCATTCTATAATGTTTTATAGCGAATGAAGATTAATTATACTTAAAATAGCAAAAGTGTGTACGAGAATATGACCGACTGAAGTTACAGAAGAAATTATTCAAACGACTATGATTGAGGAATGTGCGAACTTTGCTAAATAGAGTAAAACATGGATGTTTGTAGGAGCACTTTATAAGATGTGATAACAGATAAAATATTAATTATACGTAAAAAAGCAAAAATGTACTATGAATATGATAGATTGAATTTTCAAGAGAAACGATTTAAACAGCCGATTTATTTTAAAAGCACCTATATTAATGTACACATGAATACCGAAAAGAGCAAAGCTCGCTGTGATTCAAGATTTTACCACAAATATTACGTAAGAAAAATGAACAAATCGATGCGCATTGCGTCAGTCTGATGTGCTGAACTATTATCATTCTCCCAACTCTATAAATTCCATTACTTTCCAAACTATCACTTTGCAGGCTTTCAGACCCAAAGAACATACAGCTTCAAATAAAACGTATAAAACTCCTGACATACTCCATCGAAAGTTTGGGCCGTTCATTTTTTTTAGACAAATAAGACAATAAATTTGTTGGATTACTTCCAATAGCCGATCACTTCAATAATCCCTTCTTTCGTCAACTTTGAAATGAAAACACTTCCACCTAATATTTCTCTGCACCTATCCACAGCTCAGATCATTCAATCGCATCTTAATTTCTCAATATTTTCTTTCCTACTTTCCGTTAACACGTTGACTGCCGAACGGATTTTGCTGTATTACGACGGCGCTGCTATGAAATATTACAACGTTTGACTGAATTGTGTAAAATGTTAATAATGTGCAGGTATCAGAGACCAAAGGATCGCATCACTATTCTAACAATAACTGCATTTATAAAATAATTATTGCTACTCATTGCGAACATTTTTAATCTTCAGTAAAATTTCATGGGCCGGTCACCGATGTCAAATGTTCTACCATTAGATCACCGCCTTTACTTGACATGAAAATTAGCATTCCAATCTACATTTCTATGTCTCGACAGTCAGATTGGAAATCTGTTTATTATTAACAAATTGTCCATGCATCTCAAACGCTAACTGGGATAATTGAATATTATCAGGCGCACCTAAAATACTGTGAAAACAGTGTGTCAAAGCATTTTGCCAGTATTATTTTCATGACCTCTCGAGAATGCTTGACGTCAGAGGGACTTTCAAAGGATCGCATCACTATTCTAACAATAACTGCATTGATAAAATAATTATTGCTACTCATTGCGAACATTTTTAATCTTCAGTAAAATTTCATGGGCCGGTCACCGATGACCATCATGGCGGTCAAAGTGTTAAAACACTATCTATCTACTATTGTTCTACCATTAGATCACCGCCTTTACTTGACATGAAAATTAGCATTCCAATCTACATTTCTATGTCTCGACAGTCAGATTGGAAAGTCTGTTTATTATTAACAAATTGTCCATGCATCTCAAACGCTAACTGGGATAATTGAATATTATCAGGCGCACCTAAAATACTGTGAAAACAGTGTGTCAAAGCACAATTAGAAATTTTGCCAGTATTATTTTCATGACCTCTCAAGAGTGCTTGACGTCAGAGGGAAATCTTTCATATTAGCTCACATATATGTTGCTCCGCTCCAAGATTACAGAATTGTAAAGAACATAATAGAGCTCTATGTATATGTTGTAAGAAAGTAATTAAATTGTTTTTACAATAATATGTCCCAAATTAGATGTTCAGCACGCATACCACTTATGTGCAATGTCGACACCTGAAATTCAAACTCTATTGGCAGCCTCTACTTTTAGTGTACTTTAGCGTTATTAACATATTCAGTAAAATTTCATGGGCCGGTCACCGATGACCATCATGGCGGTCAAAGTATTAAAACACTATCTGTCTACTATTGTTCTACCATTAGATCACCGCCTTTACTTGACATGAAAATTAGCATTCCAATCTACATTTCTATGTCTCGACAGTCAGATTGGAAAGTCTGAAATCGCGGTGTCGATAGTCTCAGTCCAAAGCCTTGGACTTCCGGATCTGAAATCAGGGCAACGAGTCGGCGCGTCGGGGTCGATACGTGATAACAGATGCAGGCATCTACTAAACGTGACTCGCTGATTGCACGTGATTCGCGAGTGCGTCGGGACTATGATGCAATAATAGATGATAGAGGTCACGAACGATCCAACGGCTAGCGGAGTGAACTCGTTGATCCCTAGCTCAACGTTAGAAGGATCGAGAGCCGCTCAATTGGCCGGCAAGTTGTCAAATTGCGAGAGCCCCTGTTAACTATCAGTTCTAAGTGTAAATGGTGCCCAATAGGTGGGGGGAGAATAATTGCATAATGAGATTTCTTACTTTATAACAAGAATGTGCGACCAAGCAAAATTTGACGGATGTTGACAAGAAACATAATGTCGATATCATTAAGTAACACGGACTCATGTTGTAAATAGTATCAAATTTGTTTAGAGTACTGGTGGCTTGGGTCAATTTTGTTATTCCGGTTAATATTCTGTTGCGGACAAGTAAATGGCGAAAACATGTTTACGTGGAACATAATAACAATGCAGAGTTTCTGCTCATCGAGCAACTGGGATGGTAATGAACAGAGTAACTAACGCAGAATACTGATTTTATCACACGCTTAAGACAATGTTAGTAAGCTTTGTTTGCGTCAGATGACACACTGTGTTGGAATTGAAATATATTATCCTACCAATTCACGAGGATATACAGACAAGGTATAGGCTATTATCCTTTATTTTTCGCAAACCGCGCCCCAAAATTCGCAATAGTTCACGAGTTATAAGCAAAAATAGAGAAAAAAAAAGAAAAATAGCAGAAAATACGCGAAAATAGGAGAAAAATGTCAAATTTTTTTTTTGTTTCGGACCAATACCATTCGATAGAGGATAATTTGCCCTGAAGATAGATCACTTTCTGCGCGCTGAACTCTTCATAGTTTCCGAGATACGACGATTTTAAGAAAGTAAAAAAAAATGTTTTTCAAAATTGGTGATCGCGATTAATACCACGCGAAAGTGCGCGCAAAGAGCTTTAAGAAAACCTGTATTACTTATAGGTTTCGATCGCTACTTTAGACGAGACAGGGCCTTGAAGAAATCGCGAAAATCTTAAGGTATACCCCTTGCCATTTTTGCCAAAAAACGATGGGTCACCAATTTGATTGCCGTTTTAATATGTCACAGGGGGTCCAAAATAACTCAGAAAAATGCAAGGCGCACCCTGAAAGTCCCAATAGTTTCGGAGATATTGGCAAAAATGTGGGCAAAGATCGTGAAAAATGAGCCTGAAAACGTGGTCAAAAATTAAAACTCTATCGATCGACTTGTAATTGTGCCAGACGAAAAGGAGTACATTGAGACTTGAAAAAATCGCAACCGCGCTGAAAAATTCGGAATAGTTTCCAAGATATGGCAGATAATAGATTAAAAAATCGAGAAAAACGCTAGAAAGAGACGGGTTTTTTTGCAATCATCAGCTGAAAGTAATTCAGTCGACTTGCTCCCCTATATGGCACGAAAGAGGGTCGGCAGTTTCCGAAATATGTTGATGAATAGTTGAAAGTATCGAGAGTATGGCTAAATACGTGCAAAAAACATTGGAAAATGGGTTCTAAAATTGAGTCAAGGAATACAACTGTTTTGAACGACTTGTTCTTTTGGAAAAAAAAGACAAAGAAGTTTCGTAAACAAAGATCGTAACTGTACCAGGAAATTTATAATAGTTTTACAGATATCTCTAAGACAGGTGTATTATCTTAAAAAATGGACAAATATAAATAGAAAATTATATAATCTGTGAGGTGTCGTCTCTGTGTAGTGTTACTATACGTCACAGCTATATGTTTCTATTGGATTAAACGTAGCCTATATGTGAATGCTAAAAAAATGACTCTGGAAAGCCTACACAACATGGGGGAAAACACACTTTCTAACAATAAATTGATTCCTTCAACCACATTGCACACGTCTAAGAAAATAAAAGAGTGTCCTGTAGCATACTATACTATACAATATGATCTATAAGAATAGTTTCGCGTATTTAACTTTACTCCACAATCAACTGTACTTCTAATTTACTTTAAGTATTTAAAAACAATAAAAAACTATAAGGTTTTTAAAGCCAAGTATAATGGAATCTTGATAATGGCTAATTGTACTACATTGATGGAGATTAAAAATTATATTAGGATATAATATATTACAGAGCACTCTTTTACGCGAAATCTAATTCGCGAATTTGAACACACACATGTGGAAATCACATTTACAAATTCTTCTGTATCGTAATGTAAGCAGAGATGCAAAGACACTGAAACAGAAAGCAGACATAATTAAACAAATCCAGAATGATTGCATGCAAAACCTGTCACAAAAACAAAATTCTGATTAATACAAATATATGTTCTAAAATCCTGGCCTCTGATGAATCTGAAACAAAAAGAAAAATATGTTAGCAAATCCACAATATATTTTAGAATTGAAAAACTAACCATGATTAACTCTTTATCGATTTAAAAGTGAAGAGAGAATTGCAGGAGATGATCTAGTATTCAATTTTTTTAACATGGATATGTGTTCCCTCTCGTAGCCACTTAAAAATGGGAAGAGTTAATCAAAGCAGTTAATCGTGCCTTTCTCTGTCAAGTTGCAAAAGTAACTGTAACTGGTTACATGTGCAATACTTGACCATGACGAGCATAATGGCTATCGTGGAAAATGAATCCAGCGGTGAAGTCCTTTTCCACAAGCCACTTCAGCTAAATCAACATAGCCCCTTCTTTCTTCGAACATGCCTTTGCATGTCCCTCCTGATCGGGAATTGCTCAACAGGTGTCGAATATATCATATAAATTTGAGCACTTATACAAAGGCAAAGTGATAACGAAATTATACATATATACCTGCCTACCCGTTTGATATATATATATATAACCAATATCAATTTTGCCTTTGCCTTAGAAAATGATCAAATTAACATAAAATCTCAATACCTGTTTCTTCGAAAGTTATACCGATCACTCGACATAGGAGTGATTAATTTTGCTTACAAGGGCTCTAACATGCCAGCAATGCCATTATTGTTGACAGACCGTACACGTGCACATTAAACCGCAATTCCCAACCAGTTCGAAATATGTACACCGCGTGTGCAAAGTACACGCCGACAGTATACCTATTTCTGCTTAAAATTACGAAATAGTCTTATATTTAGCACTTGACTATTGCAACCGATATATATGAAATAAATATATTGTTCTATAAAGTACGATAGGGTGCTTATATTGTTACTTTATGACTGTAAGTGTATGAAACACATCAGTGTTGTCTGAATAAGTACTGTATAAATCACGTAAGATAACAAGCAAAATATTATTGTTGCAATTGTTAAGTGAATCCCAGGTAAGGACATATCACTTTAACGCCTAGCACCTACTCGCGAAAGAATAAGTGATAGCCTCACTCTGGCCCTGCCTACTTAAAATCTATCATTCACACAGAAGTATGCTACCTGCCTGCCTAATACCTATATTTAAAAATACAAACCAATCACACCAACACACTCACTCCATTCTCACACATACCGCCCGGGTGCAATAAGCCTATTCCTAGAGAGTACGTCCCGGGACGTCTCCGACACCCGAGCTCAGCGCACATCATCATTCATTCACTAAGGTACGTACCAATTCCTGAAATCGACTGTCAAAGCCTAGTGACCATAAAAGTTAACCGCGACCACGGTACATACTAATTCATTTCTCTGAGCAACCAACTATTGCACAGACTGTAAACGATATTGAATTTAACTGGGATCGTCTACTAATGAAAGAAAAAACTAAGTAATATTCACAGTGATTTTTTAAAGAAGCGAAAGAATATTATAACGAAAACTCAATATACATATTTGCTTGTCCAACGTGCAATCCATAACACTACCATTCATACCACACACAATAGAAAGCACGGTGGTGGACACTGAACGCAATGACAGTCGCTTATACATTCATTAATAATCTTATATTTAAAATCGTGTTCACTAGCCTGAGCCATCGATGCAGCACCTGGGCGCATGAATGGCTTCAGACCTTAAGCAATGAACACGGGAAATTAAACTGTATACCAACCATTTTGCTGAAAACATCCTAAACTAAGATTAGTAAAATAAGTGTATCTAGGCGGACTAATACATTTCTGTCTTCATCTTAATTGTGGTATATACAATATGGTTTACAAAAATTGACTCTAATTAATTCTCAAGCAAATAGAAAATACTCAGCATGCATGATTCTATATTTTATGAACTTTAAATTGTATTAACATTTTTGAAACATACGAATCATAAAATAAACCTGAAAATAAAAACTTGGTTAGCCTCGGGCTACCTGTTCTCGGAGAAATAATTTTAAAAATACAATGAAACATCTGTATATCTCTCCGAATACAGGTACTACCCGTCGCGATGTGCCTTCCTGCTCTTTAATACTAAATCGAGTGACGGACGTGAAACCGTGTCCTAGTTATACCAGAAGTATAATCAGAAACATTGGTAGTTACAAAATATGACTCTAATGCAGAAACTTAAGCATAACTAATTTATGTATCAACAGCATCTAAACTGAAAAAAATGAACTTTAATTGACGATAGTCTTAGTTACTTGCACATTTTTCGTTTCCATACATTTTTTCAAATCGCGAATCGCGGATACATGATGTATTACACAGAAAACGAACAAAGAAGGCCTATCCTACTCTAAAAATACACACACAACATAAACAAATTGCCACTCATAGATATACTCCGCAGAGTATACCTACGGCCACTATGCTCTCAGTCTAAATCTTTTTAAAAAATTACAACCAATCACCCGTGTCGGTTCGGGCCATTCGCCCTGCGACATGTTTGGGTAATCGGAGGGACATGAAAATCTGACTCATCGGCGTTGGCTTGTCAGGATACCACGGGAACACGCTGCATTAATGAACCCTTGGCCCCTTGGCATAAGGATTCAGCATTGTGGCGCCTTGTTCTCGCATTCAGCATCGCGTTGACAGGAACAAACATTTTCTTCATGTATTGACTCTGTAAACTAGCAATAAAAATGGTTATCAATTCTTCACTTGAAATAACTACACTAATAAACAATTCTATTAGACAATATAAATACTTACAGTTAAATATTTTTCAAAAAATGTAAATCCATCATTGGCACTGAAGAATCCTGACTCTACTACGCGGTGAAAAATTATGTTTTATTATTGTAACTGTAATGAAGGAACTGCGAACAAACACTGACTCTATTTCACGGGATTTTATACTAAAATATATAAATGGTTGAAGTTATATGCAGCAAGCCTGTATGGCCAAATGGACAATTAAACATCGTAATCAAGCACTGACTCTAAACCGCATTGCGCGCGGCCACAAAATTCTGAAAGAAGATACAATTAGAGAGGAGTAAAGACTTTATGTAGAAGCGGAATTTTGCAAACATTTAATATGTGTATAAATCAAGGAAGGAAGCTAAAGATCTCATGAAAAAAGTTAGCATCAAAAAATTTAAGTATGCATGCAGGTCAGAAAATAAAGTTAAAGATTTCATGATAGAGAGAGAATTTTGAGAAAATGTAAATATGTACATAAACGGAGAAATGAAGCTAAAGGTTTCATGAAAAAAGTTAAATTTGGGCAAAAGAAGCTAAGTTTGTATATCAGCCAAAAGAAAATGAAACTAATCATTTCAGGAAATAAGCAGAATTTTGCAAATATGTATATTTTTATGCAGGCCAAAAACGAGCTCTTTATAATGAACTCTTTCACACGCGATACGCAGCCTTTAGCCCGGCATATCCAAGGATAATAACACCGGTTTCCAGATCACACCACGAGGAGGTAGCTACGCATAGTGATCCATTACAATAAAATAACCGTGGTACAAATTATTTAAAAAAAAAATAGTTTCATTGCAATATTAAAAAAAAGGTATTAATTACATAAATCTAACCAAATTACATTTATTTAATGTCTATCCTTAATGCTATAATCAAGAACTGAGGGCGCTTGATTCCAGTACCTGTATGCTTGAATGCAATAATGTGTGTGGGTGTGTGTGGGAGAGAATGTGTGTGCTTCCCTAACCCACACACCTGCACAAAATTGATAATCTCAGCACGTTCAATAAATAAGCTCAATATATGTTACAAATTAGCTGCACATGCAGGACATTCGTTGAATTAGACACTTAGATGTGGTCAAACTCACCGACAATGATGTAGAAGCTGAAAAATACGATGTCCCACGGCACGGCGCCCGCCGTTTTCTACGATCGCACGGCCGCCTGAAATCACAGTCGAATATTTTCAATAATACACGGATGCAAGCAAAGTCACATCGAAATACGCGTCGCCCCATACTAAATTTACAGAATTGCAACAAATTTGGAGCTTGGGCTGTAAGAAACAAACCATTAAATAACATAAATGTGGCAGCTCACCTTTTACATTCCAGTGCATGTATGCTTGAATGTATGTATGTGTGTGGGTGTGTGGGAGAGAATGTGTGTGCTTCCCTAACCCGCACACCTGCACAAAACTGATAATCTCAGCACGTTCAATAAATAAGCTCAATATATGTTACAAATTAGCTGCACATGCAGGACATTCGTTGAATTAGACGCTTAGATGTGGTCAAACTCACCGACAATGATGTAGAAGCTGAAAAATACGATGTCCCACGGCGCGGCGTCCGCTGTTTTCTACGATCGCACGGCCGCCTGAAATCACAGTCGAATATTTTCAATAATACACGGATGCAAGCAAAGTCACATCGAAATACGCGTCGCCCCATACTAAATTTACAGAATTGCGACAAATTGGGGGTTTGGACTGTAAGGAACAAACCATTAAATAACATAAATGTGGCAGCTCACCTTTTACATTCCAGTACATGTATGCTTGAATGTATGTATGTCTGTGGGTGTATGTGGGAGAGAATGTGTGTGCTTCCCTAACCCACACACCTCCACAAAATTGATAATCTCAACACGTTCAATAAATAAGCTCAATATATGTTACAAATTAGCTGCACATGCAGGACATTCGTTGAATTAGACACTTAGATGTGGTCAAACTCACCGACAATGATGTAGAAGCTGAAAAATACGATGTCCCACGGCACGGCGCCCGCCGTTTTCTACGATCGCACGGCCGCCTGAAATCACAGTCGAATATTTTCAATAATTCACGGATGCAAGCAAAGTCACATCGAAATACGTGTCGCCCCATACTAAATTTACAGAAATGCGACAAATTTGGGGCTTGGACTGTAAGAAACAAACCATTAAATAACATAAATGTGGCAGCTCACCTTTTACATTCCAGTACATGTATGCTTGAATGTATGTATGTGTGTGTGGGAGAGAATGTGTGTGCTTCCCTAACCCACACACCTGCACAAAACTGATAATCTCAGCACGTTCAATAAATAAGCTCAATATATGTTACAAATTAGCTGCACATGCAGGACATTCGTTGAATTAGACACTTAGATGTGGTCAAACTCACCGACAATGATGTAGAAGCTGAAAAATACGATGTCCCACGGCACGGCGCCCGCCGTTTTCTACGATCGCACGGCCGCCTGAAATCACAGTCGAATATTTTCAATAATACACGGCTGCAAGCAAAGTCACATCGAAATACGCGTCGCCCCATACTAAATTTACAGAATTGCGACAAATTGGGGGCTTGGACTGTAAGGAACAAACCATTAAATAACATAAATGTGGGAGCTCACCTTTTACATTCCAGTGCATGTATGCTTGAATGTATGTATGTGTGTGGGTGTGTGTGGGAGAGAATATGTGTGCTTCCCTACCCACACACCTGCACAAAATTGATAATCTCAGCACGTTCAATAACTAAGCTCAATATATGTTACAAATTAGCTGCACATGCAGGACATTCGTTGAATTAGACACTTAGATGTGGTCAAACTCACCGACAATGACGTAGAAACTGGAAAATAAGATGTCCCACGGCACGGCGCCCGCCGTTTTCTACGATCGCACGGCCGCCTGAAATCACAGTCGAATATTTTCAATAATTCACGGATGCAAGCAAAGTCACATCGAAATACGTGTCGCCCCATACTAAATTTACAGAATTGCGACAAATTTGGGGCTTGGACTGTAAGAAACAAACCATTAAATAACATAAATGTGGCAGCTCACCTTTTACATTCCAGTACATGTATGCTTGAATGTATGTATGTGTGTGGGTGTGTGGGAGAGAATGTGTGTGCTTCCCTAACCCACACACCTGCACAAAATTGATAATCTCAGCACGTTCAATAAATAAGCTCAATATATGGTACAAATTAGCTGCACATGCAGGCCATTCGTTGAATTAGACACTTAGATGTGGTCAAACTCACCGACAATGACGTAGAAGCTGAAAAATACGATGTCCCACGGCACGGCGCCCGCCGTTTTCTACGATCGCACGGCCGCCTGAAATCACAGTTGAATATTTTCAATAATTCACGGATGCAAGCAAAGTCTCATCGAAATACGCGTCGCCCCATACTAAATTTACAGAATTGCGGCAAATTTGGGGCTTGGACTGTAAGAAACAAACCATTAAATAACATAAATGTGGCAGCTCACCTTTTACATTCCAATACATGTATGCTTGAATGTATGTATGTGTGTGGGTGTGTGTGGGAGAGAATGTGTGTGCTTCCCTAACCCACACACCTGCACAAAATTGATAATCTCAGCACGTTCAATAAATAAGCTCAATATATGTTACAAATTAGCTGCACATGCAGGACATTCGTTGAATTAGACACTTAGATGTGGTCAAACTCACCGACAATGATGTAGAAGCTGAAAAATACGATGTCCCACGGCACGGCGCCCGCCGTTTTCTACGATCCCACGGCCGCCTGAAATCACAGTCGAATATTTTCAATAATTCACGGATGCAAGCAAAGTCACATCGAAATACGTGTCGCCCCATACTAAATTTACAGAAACGCGACAAATTTGGGGCTTGGACTGTAAGAAACAAACCATTAAATAACATAAATGTGGCAACTCACCTTTTAAATTCCAGTACATGTATGCTTGAATGTATGTATGTGTGTGTGGGAGAGAATGTGTGTGCTTCCCTAACCCACCTGCACAAAATTGATAATCTCAGCACGTTCAATAAATAAGCTCAATATATGTTACAAATTAGCTGCACATGCAGGACATTCGTTGAATTAGACACTTAGATGTGGTCAAACTCACCGACAATGATGTAGAAGCTGAAAAATACG
Organism: Cryptocheilus praepositus; assembly: GCA_033815515.1. Lineage (NCBI taxonomy): Eukaryota > Metazoa > Arthropoda > Insecta > Hymenoptera > Pompilidae > Cryptocheilus > Cryptocheilus praepositus. The sequence goes on from JAWWQZ010000314.1 coordinate 1,602,630, forward strand.
ATGTCCCACGGCACGGCGCCCGCCGTTTTCTACGATCGCACGGCCACCTGAAATCACAGTCGAATATTTTCAATAATTCACGGATGCAAGCAAAGTCACATCGAAATACGTATCGCCCCATACTAAATTTACAGAAATGCGACAAATTTGGGGCTTGGACTGTAAGAAACAAACCATTAAATAACATAAATGTGGCAGCTCACCTTTTACATTCCAGTGCATGTATGCTTGAATGTATGTATGTGTGTGGGTGTGTGTGGGAGAGAATGTGTGTGCTTGCCTAACCCACACACCTGCACAAAATTGATAATCTCAGCACGTTCAATAAATAAGCTCAATATATGTTACAAATTAGCTGCACATGCAGGCCATTCGTTGAATTAGACACTTAGATGTGGTCAAACTCACCGACAATGATGTAGAAGCTGAAAAATACGATGACCCACGGCACGGCGCCCGCCGTTTTCTACGATCGCACGGCCGCCTGAAATCACAGTCGAATATTATCAATAATTCACGGATGCAAGCAAAGTCACATCGAAATACGTGTCGCCCCATACTAAATTTACAGAATTGCGACAAATTTGGGGCTTGGGCTGTAAGAAAGAAACCATTAAATAACATAAATGTGGCAGCTCACATTTTACATTCCAGTGCATGTATGCTTGAATGTATGTATGTGTGTGGGAGAGAATGTGTGTGCTTCCCTAACCCACACACCTGCACAAAATTGATAATCTCAGCACGTTCAATAAATAAGCTCAATATATGTTATAAATTAGCTGCACATGCAGGACATTCGTTGAATTAGACACTTAGATGTGGTCAAACTCACCGACAATGATGTAGAAGCTGAAAAATACGATGACCCACGGCACGGCGCCCGCCGTTTTCTACGATCGCATGGCCGCCTGAAATCACAGTCGAATATTTTCAATAATTCACGGATGCAAGCAAAGTCACATCGAAATACGCGTCGCCCCATACTAAATTTACAGAAATGCGACAAATTTGGGGCTTGGACTGTAAGAAACAAACCATTAAATAACATAAATGTGGCAGCTCACCTTCTACACCTGCACCGCGTCACTGCCAGACTCCGAAAATGGCCGTTATGCAGAGGAGAGCTGAGATTGGCCAGCATTTGCAAATGGTGTCTATTAGTTTGGCCAGCCACCGCTACCGCGCCAAAGTACATTTTACACGATGCGTGTGTGGAAAGCCCGACTCACACAACTGCAAGAAATGAAAAATCTTAATATTGGATTACATCGACACATATTCAGCAAACGAGTCTAATATACGCTACTAGTTCGTTGTGCATGCATGTCATGCATCGAATTGGATATTTGAATGTTGTTATATTCACCGAAAATCACGTAAAAACTGCAAAATTCGGCATTTCCATACTATGGCGCACGCCGTTCTCCATGCCGCTACACCGCCTGGAATCACAGCCGAATATTGTGAGAAATTTATCAAATTAAGCGAAACCACTGTGCAATACATGTAGCCCCTTAGTAATTCGACAGAATTGCAGTGAATTTAGAGACCGCAAAACGAAAATTTTACAACAAAAGAGTATAAATGTAGGAGCTTACCTCTTACGATCTGCACCATGTCACTGCCAGGCACGCCAATGTGTGGTTGGGTTAATCGGAGCTGTGATTGGCTGGTCAAAGAAAATGGCTGCCGCGTAACTCTAATTGGCGCGTAGGAATATCTTGTTTTACTGAGTGCAAATTGTAACATTAAAACTTCAATATTTACTTTACTTTCATTACATACATTTAATACGTATGGTGTTTATTATTAACAAATTGTCCATGCATCTCAAACGCTAACTGGGATTATTGAATATTATCAGGCGCACCTAAAATACTGTGAAAACAGTGTATCAAAGCACAATTAGAAATTTTGCCTGTATTATTTTCATGACCTCTCGAGAATGCTTGAAGTCAGAGGGAATTCTTTCATATTAGCTCACATATATGTTGCTCCTCTCCAAGATTACAGAATTGTAAAGAACATAATAGAGCCCTATGTATATGCTGTAAGAAAGTAATTAAATCATTTTTACAACGCTATGTCCCAAATTAGATGTTCAGGACGCATATCACTTATGTGCTATGTCGACACCTGAAATTGAAACCCTATTAACATTTTATTAACATTTTATTTGGTATATGAATTTCTACACAAAGTGAAACTGCGAAATTTAAAGATGAAAGAATTCCTTCTTTACATGTAATGCTTATAACAGCTGTTCCTATATTAATAGTCCCTGCTAAACTGTTCACTCCAGGAAAATTATCTGTCGCACTTATATGGATTTATCTAGTGCATCATATTCATTAAATAAAATATTCTGTTTAGCGTCACTGATACAGATTCAATAGTTTGTTACATTTGAACAAATGCCTTGTAATATCTGCATTGGAGAATACTAATGCAAATGAAGATTCATTGTAATACCTTTTTTATGTTACTTACTATGTAAAGGCGCTGGATACGAGTATTTTAGCATTAATGACATTTTAAGCGAGGTTAGAAATTTTGCCGGCATTGTGTTCATAACCTGTTCAAGGCACATGAAATCAAAGCCAAATATTGCGCTCAGTTTGTTAAATAAAACACCGGTAGTTATACAAGTGTGTTGCTACTCACTCAATTTGTAAAGCTGTAGCAAATCTGAGCAGTATCCTGCAGAAATATCACACAAAAATGGTGAAAACGTAGCTCCTAACCTCTTTCCGTCTGTACGGTGTAAGCAGCGTTTCGACTGTCAATGTTCTCTACAAATGGCGCGCATCTACTACAAGGATAAGGTGAAACATAGAGACTAGGGTAACCTTTTTTAGAAGCACGTTTTACTTGTAATTTAAAGTCCTAACGTTTTTATTAACTGTAAGTGAAAAGTGAAAATTCCAAAGATACTGTTTTACGACTGTGTCATACTTGCAACACTTGCACAACTTGCCTTATAACTTTCTTATAAAATGACAGGTGGAGAGTGTAGCTTAGGGGAATGATTAATTTAATACTGTACGGTAGTTGACACGTTGGTGGCATTACATTTTACGTATCAACATTTTTATTAAGCGCAAGTGGAAAGTGTCGATTGTGAGAGTTTCCTGTGTGGTACTTGGAAGATCAATGACATTTCTTTTTGAGTGTGAACTTTATTATTATGTGCAAATGGAAAGTGCAGATGATCGCAAGAGCATTAGTGACTTTGCATTCTAGAGGCGAACTTTCTTGTTAAATATAAATTAAAAATACAGATTATCTAAGCCGTTCTATTACTGACATATGGTGCATACCACCGTTGTACATGTTCAGTTGTGGGCATATATGTTTTTTATTAAATGCTTCACCTGTGGTTCATTTTAAATTATGTATTCTTAAATACTGCATTCCAAGTTACGCATTATAAGTTTGGCATAGACTGCAGAGGATGTAATATTCGTGACTGTTACCATGTACCAATGAATGAATAATTCCCATAATCTGTACTTGTTAGTGGTGCTTAATAAAGCAGTCTATACTCAGAATAAAATGTCAGAAATCTTAAATTATGTTAAACGTATAGATAACATATTGAAGTTTCGAAAATGCTTGATTTAATCTGCAAAATCATACTTACAATATTTAAGCTGCCACCTATACAGCATCTTTTCAGCTAGGGCTTTGTAGTTGCTCAGGAATTTATAAGTACAGTTGCTGTATTTAGAAAAATGGTTACAGTATACTACCCTTATTTCAGACATTGTCAACAGCTTGAAAAAACAATATCTGTGATATATCCAACAATGGATTCTGGCAAGATTTACAAAATCATCAGTGAGCTGTACGAAATTCACCAGAAAAATGTAATGCATCAGATGCACAGACGAATAGTTAGTAATAATTATTGTGTGCATTGAACCTATATGAAACAAAAATAACAAATATTCTATGTTTAGCCTTAATGTATAAAATCAGTAGGAAAACATAATTATGGGAACCAATCAGATTCAAACAGTCGGTCGTGAATCAGCCAATCATGGTTCAGCATGGTAAACGTAGGAGAATTCAAACCATTCATCAGGAATACAAGTCATCTAAATCACATTTGCTTTCTTACTTCTTACTGCATTTGTGGTGATTTTTCAACATTCTTACTTTCATTCTTGGTTGTATCTCCAGAACCATTACGAGTGGTAGAGTGTGGGTTCCATTTCTTTGAACCCTTTTCTAATCTTTTTTCATTTCACACAGGGAGCAAGCAGAATGATACACTTTCAGTCACTAATTGCAAAGAAACGCGTTCTGTTCTCTTTTTTTTTCGCAATTTTTTCATGTATTTTTAGTTATATCTCGGAAAGTATTCCAAATTTTTCAGCGCGGCTATGCTTTTCCTAATTCTGTTTATGTCCTTTTTCATTTGGTACAATCATAAGTCGATCGGTAGAGTTTTAATTTTTGACCCCGTTTTCAGGGGTTGCTATTATTATATATTATTATATTATATATTATTTCAGGGGTAACTATTGCGAATTTCGGGGTGCGGCTTGCATTTTTCTGAGTTATTTTGGACCCCCTTGGATATGTTAAAAGGGCAACAAAATCGGTGACCCATCATTTTTTGGCAAAAATGGCAAGGGCAACCTTAGGATTTTCGCGATTTCTTCAAGGCCCTGTCTTGTCTAAAGTAGCGATCGAAACCTATAAGTAATACAGGTTTTCTTAAAGCTCTTTGCACGCACTTTCGCGTGGGATTAATCGCGATCACCAATTTTGAAAAAAAATTTTTTTCACTTTCTTTAAATCGTCATATCTCGGAAACGATGAAGAGTTCAGCGCGCGGAAAGTGGTCTATCTTCAGGCCAAATTGTTCTCTATCGAATGGTATCGCTCCGAAACAAAAAAAAAATTTGACATTTTTCGCCTATTTTAGCCCATTTTTAGCTCATTTTTTCCCATTTTCCATTTATTTTTGCGGATAACTCGTGAACTATTGGGAATTTTGCCGCCCGGTTTGCGTTTTTTTGAACCTCATTTGACCCCCTTACATGTCATATAGGTGAACAAGTCGACTGAATTACTTTCAGCTGATGATTGTAAGAAAACTTGTTTTTTTTTTCTTGATTCTTCAATATTGCTCTAATCTAATTAATGAGCACGTAGACCAATAATACCACCTCTATACCTCGTCCACGATAACACGACCTCCTAATGTCAGATAAACTTGGTACGGCCATATTTCCAAGAAAATTCTGTCTCACACTCTGAAATACCGACATTGTATTAAATCATGTGCTTTTAATAAAATATGACTAATTAGATGTGCACGAAAATGAAGCTGCAGAAATGTCAAGTGACAGGAGAAATTTCGAGAGATGAGGAAATGCCGCCAGACAAGTGACCAACAGTTAATGAAAGAGCATAGCCGCTATCATCGATCGCCAGTACTGGCGACACCGTCCGTTTCCCGGAAACGCGCGCGGTGTCAGACAACGTCACTTCGATGCTCATACCATTATTCGCGGACCCGCACTTCTATCCAACCTGTCACAATTACGACAGCACAGTCGCAGCAGGAGCGTACGTTCATCGGAAAATGAGCCGGTAATCGTGCGGGCCTCTGCGCGAGAAAATCAGCAGTCAAGGGCGCTGGACGATGATGATTCGTCTGAAGCCATGCAGCACACTCCCGTCTCGTTCAGCATACCGGGCCAAACGATCGTGTACGTATTGCCAGTAAAGACGTCCCGCGAGCCGACTATGTGCCGCGACGAATTTGCCGTCGTTACGTGACAGTGTACAGCAGCTGTGCGAGGCAACGATGGAACGCAAAGCTGACTTCTTCGTGGGAGACATAGTCCTGCACAGCGACCTGGAACACTGGATGGCCCGACTACCCGCCTCGCTCAAGAGTTTGCCGATCATTTTTCTCGCAATTCCCGGTACGTTTGAATGCCTGCGAACGCCTGCACGGCGAATCTTCGGCGTTTGCGGGATGACACGTGCGCAGGAATGACAGTTAGGAAGACAGAGGTGACAGTGCATTTTGTAAGAGGCGCGGTGGATGTTGGGGGTTGCCATGTTGCAGCGTCAGCGTTGGCGTGCGGTCGTTTAATTCCTGGGCGCGAAATAAGAGTGTCTTGCACCGCGGGGCTCGGTAGGCAAGTAGTCGGGGAGCTGAGGTATTTCGAAATGAATTGCACAGCTGAGCCACGCGGGTACGGTTGCCAGAATGCGTGTATTGATTAATAATAGAGACAAGTGTTTACGGGACGGTGAAGAGGGAATAGTTGCGTCAGATGAGATGCATGTTGCTAGAGAACGGGCATTGTAACTATTGCTGAAACGAAGAAGAGACTTTGTTCAATTTTATTTACGAGGAAAATACTGCAAAATTTTTCAATCTATAGAGAATTGTCCCCCTGAAGTCACCTTCTTCTTATACCAAATAAATTTGTACCGTTTTGTTATCAACTATACGTTTTTGGGATGCATTTTTCGTAATAAGCGAGCATTATGATTATTGCTGAAAGAAAGAAGAAACTATTTAAGTTTATTTATGAGGAAACAAATGCGATTTTGGTATTTGCCATTTCGCATTTTGAATGTTTAGAAAAATGTACTTTAGCAATTGCCCATCTTCTTACAACGAACAACTTTGATCCGTTCTCTCGTTAGATATACGTTCATCATTAACAAATACGTTTTCAAGAACGCATTCCGGAGATAATACGATAAGCAATCTGTGAAAATCCGCAAACAATAACAAATCACGATCACACGCCGATTACAAGTCGCAAGAGAATTCTAGGCAAATTACCACTAAGCATACGGTATCACCTCCATCACGGCAATTATAGATCAGACGCCTAATGGTCCTCGCAATGTACACGATCTATCCTCCAACAGGTTCTCACGACACAATGACTTACACCATAGACCGTAACAGCGATATCGGACCAGACCAGTCGGCCTTCATCAGATCGCTCGCCCGCTACTGCTCGATCATCTCGAAGCCCATTATATTTAATTGGTCCATCACGCAGGACGATGATGTGAAGCGTCAGCTGAACGGCGGCATACGTTATCTAGATCTGCGTGTGGCAACCAAACCCGGCAGCAAGGATATCTACTTCCTGCACGGATTATACGGTTCCGACATTCGCAAACCTCTCCGCGACGTCGCCGACTGGCTAAAAAATCACGCGAACGAAATCGTCATCCTCGACTTCCAACATTTCTACTCCTTCTCCGACATCGACCATCGCAGACTGGTGGACGTGATAAACGACACCTTCCGCGGTCGGCTCTGCCCAGTCTTCTCAAAATTTGATCATATAACGCTAGACTGGCTGACAATGAACGAGTACGACGTAGTCATCATTTATAGGAACACCTTCGCGAGGAATTATACGAATTTGTGGCCTAGCGGGCTTTGGCCCACCCCCTGGCCGGATACCGTCGACGCGCAGAAGTTGGTTCGATTCTTGGACGACGAGCTACGAGCGAGATCTTCAGACATTGGTCTTGTCACGCAGTGCTTGCTCACGCCTGATACCTCGTACGTATTGAAACATCTATGCGGAACTTTGCAGAGGAACCTGGCGCCCGCGTGTCAGAAGGCGACGATTCCGTGGATTAGCCAGAAACAGCCTGGGGAGGGTGGGTTGAATGTTGTCATTGCCGACTTCGTCGCGGAAGGGAACTTCGTGTTTTGCAGAACTGTCATTCAGAGCAACGCGAAACTCTTGCAACGACGTTGACGGGGTTCCTTGTTGAATTGTTAGATGTTTTTGCGTGGCCGAAGTAACGAACTATCTTGTAAGTTTCTGATTATTGCGTAAGCGTTGAGCGTTTGCCGGGAAGTTGGTGTGGTGATCTAACATTTATGTTGTTAAAGCACAGAGAAACGAAGAATACGTGATATTGTGCTGCGATCTTCCCAATTAAATTTATGCATCGCGCAGCTTTGGTTTAGGTAGGGTTTAACGTGATTTACGTATCGCTGAATGACCTAAGTTTCTCTTGACACTGAATTATTGTATGGTCGCGTTTTATCTCAGTATCCGGCACCTTTTTTAATTTAGTGATTATTCGCCTAGTGTGCAAATCGTATGGGTTGACGGAAATTTGTAGGTTTCCTGGTGAAACTCATTTTAGTAGAGGAAATGTAAAAATGTACGTAAACTGTATAGGCATGACTTAAGGGATTAGCGGGATTTTAGCAAATTATGTCAATAACAAATAACATTTATACTAATATCGGCGATTATGCAGTTTAAGGACCATAATCGTGTGATATAATTAAAAAATTTGTCTTCATTGTACAATGTATCTCAAATATGACGACAGGCAGCGAAAATCAATATACAATACTTGACTCAGATAACATATATGTAAATGTATATTTCATCATAATTGCGCCAAGCTTGCCGCATTGCTTGGAAAATCTGGGTATATTATATACAATAAAAAATACGTTCTCACTGCTCATAAGTCAATCGAGTTTAACCCTATAAAATTCATGTTACCCTCGATACACAAGTTTGAAAGAGTGACGACATAGTGACAATGCAACGAAAAAATCGTTGCAGAAGAGTGATTGATTGTTATCGTTACGTTGTATAACAGGAACAGACTAAATCTCTATTCAAAGTACATTTCTAGGTACATATTTGCGGTTGTTGACACCTTCATTGTATGAAGATATATTAACGGATACATTCCTTCATCCAAACTCGGTAGTCGGCATAACATCTTTATATATGCCCTGCTACTTCCGACATGCGACAATTCTTATCGGACAACACTACTTACATCAATATACATTTCTTTATCTCTTTTAATTCCTCTATCTTGCTTGCCTTCGCCGATAAAAGTGAAGCGAATCTCATGGGAACGTCCCTCGAGCTACTATATAATCTGACAGATTTACTACCTTACACGAACTTCACCAATAATCTTGTCCTCATCTAATCAAGTCGAGTGTCCTTGGAAGATTGTATGTTAACGCATTTGAGAAGCATTATTACCGAAAATCTTTACGTGTTACGTATCCTTTGAGAATAACGTGCGCAAAATGTTATGAATAATGGTAAAGCCTTTATAGCGACGACTGACAAGTTTACACTGACCGGATTATATATCCTGGTACCTTGACCATTGACAACGATCAGAAGCTTAAAAAAGGATTCGCACGTCATGGAAAACGTGCATCACAGTACATAAATTTCCATAAATCGCGTCGATGATGCAGGATCGCAACGTCGCAGGTTGGCAGTAGAGCAAAATAAACCTCAATAGCAAAAGTCTAATCGCGATCACGTATTCATCGCAAAATGAACTGTTTCAACGTTACTTTCAAATCGATCATACACCGAGAATTAGTAAACCCGGTGCACTCCGTTTATGTGAATTTCCCCAGATTCCTTATATCCATTGTTCAGGAAAAGTATAAATAAATCAATGTTATTGAGCGATTCATGATTCTCTAGATGTCACATCATGTTCGCCGGTTACACTGACAGCGGGTCACAATGCTTTCACCTTAAGTTGCTTCATGCGTGGAGCTCGTTTCTTCGCCAACCGACGTTGCTCCTTTTCCTCCCACTTTCTCTGTTTATCAGGATCGTCCTCTTGTAGAATCCTCTCTTTCTCAGCCCTTCGACGCTCCTCGCGTCTTTGTGCCGCTGCCTCTGCTCTAGCAGCGTGCGTTGTCTTCCGGAACGCCTCGTCCACTCTTTGCCGATTCTTCTCCGCCTTTCTTTTACCCTGAACCACGTAAGAAAGATAATTAAACAGTCGTTTCACAAAAATCGAATATATCGAATATAATATTGAATATACGAACCTCTTTAGACAGATTAAAACGGCGCAACTTATCGAGTATGTAAAATGTTAGCTGCAGAAGAAGAAACTTCAATTTTTCCGGAGTTTCAGAATTATGCGTACGGCCCTTAATGCTTATATTTAAACCAACTAAAAGTACCCTCTTCACTTCAGGCATCGTCAGTTGAGTTGTATCTCTGTAAGCAGAGTAATTGTCTCTTATTAATAATTTACTCAGTTTAATATAGAAAGGAAATGTGTAGCTGACACTTACTCTTGTTGCTTAGGGCCACTAAATCGATCACTAATATGAATGTAGTCTATATACTGAGTATATTTGGTAAAGGCCTGGACAACTCTTGTGTCTAGAACGGCTGATGCAACTTCTGCAACTTCGGACATGACAAAGAAACCAGGTGGAAGCCCAAACTTTTCTCCAGGCCTCTTCTCTGGACAGAACATGCTTATGTCCCCCATATCGCGTACCAAGTGCATGGCAGTACGTTTTGTGGCAATTGCCATTACAAAATTTTCTACATCATCCTTGCCAAGCTCAATTCTTATGTGGGCTTGGTCATTTTGGGGACGTACTAATTGAGCTAAGACTGCAACTAAGTCTTGTCTTTTAATCAGTTTTAATTCTATTAGCATGGAGTCGCAGCCAACTCTGCCTGAACAATACAGACTATACTGTGATTCACTTTCTTTTACTAAACCAGTCTCAGACATTTCTTCGCTTGACTTTCCGGTGTCTCCAACTAATGAGAAGTTGTCTAGCAGAAGCTGCTTATGGTCCATTAACCAGGCTTCAGCAATTCTGGCATTCTTGGATCGTCCTGCTATGTAATTTATGAAGTAAACCACCAAACCAGCCACCATAAGAATTTCAAGATAGAAACTGTCCCATCTGGCACGTAAGTGCAAGGGAACCTTTGTGATAGTTAATGTAGACGGTTCATCACTTTTAGGCCCAGAACCACCACTGGTGGCGTCAAGGCCTTCAAACTCTTCTTCATCTTGGAAATGATCAAATTCACTGTCTCCGTCCACTATGAGTACATCGTCCTCTTCAAAATCATGACTCAAATCAGGTTCTTTCAAACTGTCCGTTGATCTTTCTACGGCAGGTGCATGTGGCCTTTCTTCTTCAAAGTCCTCGAACTCTGCAAACTCATTATCCTCAGGTAGTTCCTCATGGAAATGTGCAGTCACCCATACATTGGTTACAACTAACGCAATGTGGACAACCACCAGCCACATTTTCACTGCGACAGAAGAAAAATCTCATGAAACTACCAAAAAATCTGTCAGTACCTTTGGGCACACAATAAGTATAAACGCAGGCGAACGCACTGATAACAAGTATATTTGTAGTAAACAGACTTAGACGGATTCTCTAAATAACACGTCACTCATTGGCGAAACAGTTCCGACGCATTCTTCGCGAACTCTTTGCGCTAACCCGCAGACGCACGCGACGTGTAAGAATTGCAAAATTTCCCTTGCAATTCGAGCTAGCTGCTGTTTAAATTAGCCATGTTCAAGGATCGCCCGAAATACCGAAATCGTAAAGGGGAACCCACTGTTTGCAGAATGTTCGATGTCACCCTCGGGCGAGACTGTGTTCCTGTGGAAGTCTCCTCAAGTCCCCAACATTGATTTCATTAATTAATTATACAGAATAAATATCGCGGTAGATAACAGTATCGCTGCACGTCGGCAAAAGAGTCGGGTGACTTGCACGCTGCGAACGTGGCCTATAATAGCGCAAAGGAGGAAGCCATGCACATGTCTGTTGAAAGCGCCAACTGACGGTTGAATCGCTCTCTAACTCGTCACTCTTCCAACGTTGCACTTTTCAGAACCACCGTCTACGCGCGGGCTACACAAACTGCATTTTTATTTCCTTCATTTCCTTAAATTAAAGGATGGGTGTCTTCCTGCAGGTATTTCTGAAAAATCCGTACCGTAAGTAGAATCTAAACACGCATCCAAATGTAACACACATATGAACAACAGACTTAAGACAAATTCCTTCGTACAGGCTCCTGAAAAGGAAGTCCATGGGCCTCGAGACATGTTGGGTTCCTACAGGATTAAGTAAGATCATTCAACCGTAGTACACAAAAATTATTAACACTATCAGAAAGATATGCTGTGGTTCATTATCTGTGTACTTTGTTATTGTTCGTAAATACTTCATTATATAACAAGATATTCTTTTTATACGTTGTGCTAGATGCATGTGTTCTGAGTGGGGGGTGAAAATAAAAATGGCTGAACTGTGCGAACGACTGTTTGATCAATGGTTCTGATGAAGATTTGTATGCAGTAAATGCTGAAATTGTAACTAAATATATCTTGCACGCTTATGAGGGATTATATTATGATATTGAGCGTGAATAAAACAATTCTCTTATAAACTCATAATCTCATAAACTCTTTACTTTAACGTGCATTGTAAAGAAAACAGGGCATCACACAGTGTTCGATGCCTCGGAGAAATTGGAAAATGATTTATATTTTCTAAACTAATTTATTTTCGACCTAGGACTTTTTATAGTTTTTTGAAGGGAATATAGAGCATCAATTCATCATAAAATATATACACGTCGTTTTTGTTTCTGTGGCAATCGCATGACGACGTACATACCAGGTCGTTGGCGATTCTGTGACAAAAGCATTACGTCTTTCCAGCGCAAGGGGTAATGCGTATTCATGTTAACCCTTTGAGTGCTATGGACGCATATATGCGTCCGCCGAAATCTATCGGTGTCGACTATGGGCGCATATATGCGTTTCCCAATCGTTTCGATTTCTTACTGATTGCAACCACAATTATCGATGTACAAGCTGAATACAGATGCGTTCTTTATCAGATAATTTTCTTAAATTATTTAATTTGGCGTAAATGAAGAATTATCACTAAAACGTAGTTGCGCCTTACATAATCAACTAATAGAATTCACACTACCGAAAAGTGTTTCGTCCTCAGCGATCGCTTCGGCCAAAAGTATTCAGCACTCAAAGGGTTAATGACATGATACCAGGAAATAAATATTAGATGTCTCCATAATAGAGCCAATGGAGCACTAAGGGTAAAACTATTATTACGCACATAAACCCATTATTAACACTTTGACTGCCGTGGTGATCACCGGTGACCGGCGCAAGAGATTTTACCGAAGATTCAAAACATTCGCACTGGGTAGTAATAGTTATTTTATAAATGCAGTTATTGTTAGAATAGTGATGCGATTCTTTGGTTTCCAATATTTGCACATTATTTACATTTTGCATAATTCAGTCAAACGCTGTAGTATTTCATAGCATCGTCATTCTAATACAGCAAAATACGCACAGCAGTCAACGTATTAAACATTACTTGTCCGGTACTTTCGCGTATTCGTCAAATTTGAAATTGTTGACGGCGCACCGGTAGCGTCGAAGCCTTCCACTTCTCTCCACCAGTTTTCCTCTCTACAAACATTCATCGTCGATGACCGCGCGAGAGATCGATTCGGCAGGGCCGCCCTCTGAGAGGCTCGCATTGGCGATACGTTCATTGCGCACGCTCGACGCCCACGACAGAACGTGCGACTCTTTTTTCCTGTCAAAATATCGCGATGCGCTCGTCTGCGTGCGGCAGAAGCGTCGAGCAACGCGTAGCTGCCGAGCGGCGAGTCTAGCCGTGCACGCATTCACGTTTCCGCGTTTTCGTGGAGCACGTCGTCGAGGGCCGATCGATAGAGTCGGAAAAGGGGCAAGTGTTGACAAGCACGGCGAGACGAGTCCTGGAGCCAAACAATGGATCAATACCAATACCTCGCGGAGAAGGGTAACCTGCAGGCACAGCAACGGATAATTGTCCCTTAACGGGCACGGGGCCCTTTCGACACGACAGACACCCTGCGATCGTCGCACGTCGCTGTCAAGGAACGATAATTCAGGTAACGACGATCTTTTCGTAGCGACCCACGACGTTGGCGCGTTTGCCCGATAACACGGTCAACTTCTGCTGGTAGTGCGACTCGTGGCGAGGATAATGGACGTGGGCGGCTCTCGCCGAAGGTCGAACTTGCAAATTGACGAGTTGTGCGGGACGGTTAACCTTAGCGGTCGCGGCGGCGTTTTATCGATTGCTCTTGGATGCACGTCATTACACGAGCTTTTTTAGGTCCTGTACTCGCGAGCAGCCGGAGAAACGGCGGATTCGGAAAATCGGGGGTCTGGCTCGTGCGGAGGTAGGTTTGTGTGAAGAATTTCCAACGGTTGCGTCCGCTGCTGTGGATGCGTTGCTCGTTTGCGGAACCGCGGATCGCATAAAAACGTTTACACGCGTGTCTTCGCCTGTGGAAAATTGGAATTCGACGTTTCTTGGTTGTTACCGACAGAACGCGAAATTGGGGGAAGCAGTGGCGCGCGAATTATTACACGGATTTGCGATGACAGTCAATTTCCACCGTTTCACCGATGCCTAATTAGTAAGATTTAATTAGTACGACGGCTTCTTTAAGCTTTGGCTTATACGTTAAACCTAAACGACGCGAATCTGATAGATGTTCAGTCATGCATTTTCGATAACTAGTGGCGCGACTGATTGCATAAATTCCCGGTGACAGTACATTTTCATCGTATAAGTAATGGCTTCTTTAAGCTTTGGTTTATAAACTATCCGTGTTAAATCTAAACAAGGCAAATCTGATAAATTTTCAGTTATGCGATTTTCGATAACTAATGGTGCGACTGATTGCATAAGTTACCAGTGACAGTACATTTTCATCGTTCGAATAATGCGTAATAAGAAAAGTTGAACTAGTACGGTAGGTTCTTTAAGCTTTGCCATACAAATTCTTTATGTTATGTCTAAACAGGTCGTGTGCGAATAAAGTGGGTCTCTGATTGTCGTGAGCCTTTCGTATTGTCGTGACAAACCCGTTATTATACTCGCCACTTTAATTATAATTATTACCGCACTTATTATCTTTGCTCAGTTTTGGGTAGAAACACGCGGTCACCGCTTCGCTGTCATTCTTCGAAACAAAGCGAATGTAACTATTATTAACACATTTGTACTTCAGGATACGTTTGTGAACGATAAATGTTAACACTGGCATCATTATTTTTTATTCAAAGCAAAAGAACACATGCTGAACGCGCCACTATTTTTTTCTGACTAACGTATTCTTCGGATCAATATGACTTCAATTACGAATATTCCGCTCAGGGCTGTCAATGATTCTCCCGCCAAAAGTATTCTGTCTTCGACCCAACCCATTTTATTTTCCGCAAAATTACATGAACTAATTATCGTACCACGATGACAATTGTTCACATCGACGAACCCTTTTTTCAACACTCATTACTAGTTTCCCGTTAATAAGTTTTGTATGTAAAAAAGAAAAATGATTATTATTATGAAAAAAGCTATCGTGAAAATTGACGAACCATTTTTACAGCACTCATTACTATCTATGAATACTTTTTGTATGTAAATAAAAAAATTATATGATCTGTGAACCGCTTATAAATTAAAAGTTCACCATTCACTTTTCTACTTGAGAACAAAAGCACCGGAGTCACTAGCAACTGTCCGTTTGATGTGCAGAAAACATCAACATGGAGAAGGCGGATCAATCGAAGACGTGGAAGAAGAGGAGTGGTGCCAAGTCGGCGACGTCGACCGACGTGGGCACGCAATGCGTCCAGGTGGTGGTGCGATGTCGGCCGATGGACGAGAAGGAAACCGCCCGGGGCTATGCTCAGGTCGTGGAAGTCACACCTTCCCGTGGCGTCGTCGAAATCCGACACCCCCGCGACGACCCCTCGACCGACAACGTCAAAGTGTTCACGTTCGATGCCGTCTACGACTGGCACTCCTCTCAGCAGGATCTTTACGAAGAAACCGTGCGACCGCTAGTCTCGTCGGTCCTGGACGGCTTCAACGGGACGATCTTCGCCTACGGGCAGACAGGAACCGGCAAGACCTACACGATGGAGGGTTCGAAACTTGAGCACGACAAACGTGGGATCATTCCCCGATCGTTCGAGCACATTTTCAATCACATCGGCCGATCGGAGAACATGCAGTACCTCGTGCGAGCCAGTTACTTAGAAATCTATCAGGAGGAGATCAGGGACCTGCTGCATCCCGATCAGAGCTTGCGATTCGAGCTAAAGGAGAAGCCTGACACAGGCGTCTTCGTAAAGGATCTGTCGACGGCCGTTTGCAAGAGTGCAGCGGAGATACAACAGCTGATGCACACCGGCAATCAGAACAGGACTATCGGGGCCACGAACATGAACGAGCACAGCTCGAGGTCGCACGCGATCTTTCTGATAACCATCGAGATGGGATCGATCGGTGAGAGTGGAACGGGAATCAGAGTGGGTCGCTTGAATTTGGTGGACCTGGCCGGGAGCGAGAGACAGAGTAAGACGGGTGCATCCGGAGAGAGACTCAAGGAGGCTAGCAAAATTAACTTGAGTCTCTCGGCCCTGGGCAACGTCATTTCCGCGTTGGTCGACGGGAAGACGAGTCACGTACCTTACCGAGACTCGAAGTTGACGAGACTGTTGCAGGACTCGCTCGGTGGGAACTCAAAGACGATTATGGTAGCTAACATTGGCCCGGCCAGTTATAATTACGATGAGACGCTGACGACTCTGAGGTACGCGAATAGGGCGAAGAACATTAAGAACAAGCCGAGGATCAACGAGGATCCGAAGGATGCGTTACTCAGACAGTATCAGGAGGAAATCGGTCGGCTCAAAGAGAAACTTGCTCAGAGGAGCACGGTGCAGCGGAGAAAGAAGAAGAAGAGGAAAAAAGAAGATGAAGCAGACTCCGACTCGGAAACCGAGGATAGCCGCGGAGAGGACAATAAGATAGGCGAAGACAATAAAACCGACAAGAAACTAATAGCGGAACAACTGAAAACCGAGAAGCAGGAAACTGAAACCCTCGTAATGAGGATAAAGGATCTCGAGAGTAAGATGCTATGCGGCGGAAAGAACATTATCGATCACACGAACGAGCAGCAACGGGCGCTCGAACAGAAAGCTGCAGAGATTGCCGAAAGGAAGAAACGCGAGGTAGAGATGCAGCAGAAGTTGGAGGACGAAGAACTAACGATGGTCGGGGTTCGAGAAACGTACACAACGTTACAACAGGAAGTCGACGTCAAGTCCCGGAAGCTGCGGAAGTGCTTCACGAAGCTGCAAGCCTGGAAGCAGGAACTGGAAGATGTGACGAACGACTTCAATCGGGACCGAAGAGAGCTCGAGCAAAGTCAACACGAGCTGATGAAGGAGTTGAAGCTTAAGTATCTAATAATCGAAAACTTCATTCCAGAAGAGGAGAAGAATAAGATCCTCTCCAGGATCCATTTGGACGAAGAAGAGGATTGCTGGGTCGTGAAGGATCCTGAGCCGAGTATAGAAACCATTCAGCGTCCCACTTCCGTTCCCGGGGCACGTAGACCGGTATCCGAGTATGCGAGAATCGCACTTGCCATGGGACGTGGCTGTCGTTATGCCGGTGAGAATATCTTGAACCTCGACCTAGATATGCCCACCCGCACGACTATGGACTACCAGGGACCCGCTATTGCGCCTACAATACAAGCCGTGCTCGAGGAAGCGCTTCGCGACGAAGGCGACATCGACGTCGACGCGTCCAATGTAAAGCTCAGACCGAAGACTAGAATCCAATCGGCGAGAGTTCGGCCAAAGAGCGTCGCGAAGATGCAGCAAATACCCGCGCCGGTGTATCCTAAGACGAGAGGCCTCGTGCCGAAGTAACTCTCGGGCATGTATTTGTCATGCAGGGACGGGCAAGGATTCATTCTAAACCATTGACACGGTTGTAAGTTCGCACGCGACTTTAGAGTGATGTTTGCTGTGCCGTTCACACAAGGCAGAGGGCTTCTGCGTTCGTTTTTAAGCGTTTCAATTCACCAGCGAAACGTTCTGGTACTTTCCGACGTACTTGAAACATCGCGCAGGGGTCGATATGTATTCCATGATAGTTTCGTGAACGCCTGATATGGTAGACCTTATGTTACGTTCGTGTGACGCATGGTTTTTCTTCGACCCGGACGTATGAGCGGGCGAATGTCAGTTACAGGCAGCTGTGACATGTCCTATACAGTACAATGCAATAATTTATACGGTATTATAGCTATTATGTTGACGAACGAAAATCGATTAGGCGTCTGTTAACGGCTGGAACAAGAGTGGCATCTTTGTTTGCGATTAATTTATTATGAAGGTGTAAGATTGTCCGAGTTTGATGCCCGTCCCTGCGAGTTTCGGTCTTTTTGTCTTTCGCTCTCGATCGTGGCCTGTAAAGAAGAGTATTTTGTAAATATTGTACGATCCGCCTCTTGTGCTTTATTTAATTTTCTTTGCAACACCGCTGCTGGTACCTTATGAACGATAAACGAAGGCGTCAATTAGCCGCAATCTTTATAATTCTCTAGTCACTGTGCAATGTGCAGCCAAACGTGGTATTGATATATCGATTATCGTAATCGTTGTAACAATAAAGCACAAAAGAGAACGTTTATGACGTTTTCATTTCGAATCCCTACTTTTAACGGATGAGTAAATAGACTGCCACAATGTTAGGATCTTAAGATTTAATTATATATTTTTCTCGTTTTTTTTTTTGTAATGTATAATACAGTTATTTTTTGCAGTTTTATTTTAACAACAACGTTGTTGCATCATTCTCGGTTGCCTGGAAACACAAGTGTCCCCACCTATTTCAGTTAGACCGCACAAATAAACAGTTTCCAATAAACTAGTTGAACTCTGTGACAAGTAAAGATTGAGGAAGAAAACATGTACAAATACTTCTAGCGTCAAAATATTTCTACAGCCTGATAATGACATCATGAAAACATGGATCAGTCTCGAAGTCTTTCCGAGATTTCTCGAGAAGTTCACAGAAGAGTGGTCCTGTAATGTCTAAATGGGATGAAATTAATATCCGACGAAATATGAGTATTACGGAGTTACTAAGCACATTCTTCGTCTGCAAACAGATGCGCTTTAATAAAATATAATTTTAAGTTACCTAGATAAGACATTTACAACGGACGAAAATTTCTTGCCGCTTGTTTTTTCTTTTCTATTTCTTTTTTTTTTCTTACTTACTCTCTTTCGTCGAGTTGTACATAAATCCAGCATACACACTTGCTGGGCACACACGATTCACTTCTTTACTCATTTACTATGGTCCACTTTAGCACAGACACGCATACTGTCAGTGTAGTGTAAGCCTCGCTCAGCTTAGCAATGTTTATAATATATACATATATATTTGTTTACAAATGTATAAAAGGTTTCACTTAGAAATCAATTTTTTGTAGTTTGTGACGGAAACGAAAACAGACATGAAAATTAAGAACACGGGACATGTTTTAGTCCCAATGTAACAGTGCCGGAAGTGACATCGACATGACAAATTGTCGACGCCAAAGATACGTAAAAATGCCTGAAACCTGACGAAAAGGGGCGAATTGCTGGTGCTCATCTTTGCGTATCTTTTCACGAATTGGTCAAATCGATGTTACGCTATTTAGGACGATATATCATAATGTATATCAAATTTCGACTACCAAGTAAAGAACTTGCCACGCACTTATAGGAAAAGAAAAGTAGGCGAATATCCACAGGAGACCGTGAGCGTCACCATCTTACGATTATCGACGCTTCGAAGACGACTTTGAATTCCAATGAGCGCAATTCAATCGCGTCATTTATGCAATAAATTTGAATTGCTTGATCGGAGTTTCGGCTAAAGCGTTAGACACTTCAGTAGAAACGTTGCTGCTGCACGTAATTCCCATACTGCTGTGGTTGCGGTTGCTGTTGCTGCTGCGGGTAGCCAGTCATGTGATTCGGCTGACCACTGTAACTCGATGCAGCATAAGTTTGCTGAGGTGCATACTGCCCGCTAGGCATTGTTTGGTTGCTGTATTGGCCCTGACCCGTTAAATTATTGTATCCTTGATAATTATAACCATTATCCATGTACCCTTGACTGGTCGTAAAAACTTGCTGTTGCTGTTGGGGATAACTTTGGAACTGGTTCGTCATGTTGGGATAACTTAAAGACTGTGGGGGTGGCTGTTGCCGAGGTGGTTGATTAGTCTGTGCGTATCCTGCGTTATAGAAGTTTGCCATATTAGCCGTAGATGCAGTGGGAGGTGGCACTTGAGATATCGTTGGCTTGGCGCTTAGTGTTTGCTCAGTGCTATTACTGTCAGCCGTCACGGTTAAGTGGGACTTTGGCACATACTTATTCGGTAAATCACCCATAATGTTAGCTATTAAACGTTTGGTCTCGTTCAAGATGGCGTTCGGGTCGTCGGTTCTCGTGACTTCCTTCGACTTCGCAGAAGGCGATCTTGAGCGAGACCTGGACCGAGAATGCGTCCATGATCTTGGCGAGTTAGAAACAGATCTGGAAAATGATCGTTTCTTCTTCTTCTTTTCATTCTCGCTCACATTTTTGTCCGCCGCTTTGTAAATATCTTCAAAGGTATAATCGTCGTCGTCGTCGGACAATTCTAGCTTCACCTTTTTATCGTCCTCCTTTTTCAAATTTTGCTGCTGTGCTTTCTGTTGCTCCTCATCGTCATCGTCGTTGGCAAACATATCTACGGATGGTTTCCACTTTCCATCGTCATCCTGAGGATTTTGTGTGGTTTTGCGTATAGAAAACGGCGATATGCTCTTGCTCGCTTTATGGGATATTTCTAGCGCCTCCGACACAGGCGAACTGACCTTAGGTATATTTGGAATGGACGGGAGTGTGGTACCAAGGTTGACGAAGGCTCTTAGTTTTTCTACCCTCCCCGAATCGGTCGCCTCGAGCTTCTTTAAGAAGTTAATTAGTCCGTGTTGTTCTTGCGTACCCAAGTCCTTGAAGTTCTGCAATAAAGCTTTCAAATCTGCATCGGAGAGACTCTCCATCTTTGAAACTTGTGCGTCTGGTCTTTCCACAGACGATATCATAGTACTCTGTGCAGAGTCCATTGTCGCAGAAAGATTATTATTTGCCAAGCCTCTCACAAAATCTGCCGTAGTAATTGGCTTGTCAGCCTTTTTCGAAGCTTCCGCCATCCCTACCACAGCATTAATTAAAGTCTCAAGCTCTTCCTGCGAGACATTTGATCGACCCTGGGCCACCAGAGCAGCTGCTATTTGTTGAGCTATCGCAACTTTATCTACTGTGCCCACACCTGGAACACTCACAGGTTCTGACTTAATTGTCGGTGGGACGCTTTCAGGTCTCACGTATGAAGACCGTCCAACATAACCAGCCGTTCGCGAAAGCTCAAGCTCCCGCTTCTTTTTCTTTTCCTCTTCCAGCTTCTTCTTGCTCTCCTGCGCTTTATGCAGAAGCTGCGCAATGTTCTGTATCGCCGTTTTCGTTGGCGTGATCGCCATTTTCTCTATCATGCCAGCAAACAGCTGACCCTTCAACTTTTCTTTCACGGTCTCAAAGAGAACGCTCACTTCCTCGTCGTAAAGTAACTCTTCCGCTGAGTTTGGCTTCGCCTTCTCAGCCGCCAAGGCTCTCGAGAGCAGCGACACTATTTTCGGCCCCAACGAGCCCAACTGACCTTCGAGCGCCGTCAGAAGTCGAAGAAGCCCAACTACCTCTAGATCCTCACTGAGCACCTCATCTTTCCCCACCGGACTAGGCGACTTATCCTTCACCGGGTAAGGCGTTGCATAATGTATCGGCCTCGAACGAGAGCCGCGATAATAATTTCGGTACACATTGCCTCTTCCTCGCGCGTAAGGGTAGTACTCTCGATCTCTTTCGTGGCGATCGTAATAGTCGGGTTTAACCGTCTTCGTACCAACATACTCTACCTCGTCGTCGCTCTCCACTCTATGTCGACCACGTTTCGTCGAAGGCGACCTATCCCTCCGCCCAGGCGGTATCCATTTCTCCGGAGGCTTGTCATCCGGTAATTCTAACCGTTTCTTAATCTCCTCTTTGCGCTGCTGAAGCTGCTCATTGTGAATCTCACGCATTCGCTTGTTCCAGAACTCTATCCACTCGGGCTTAAAGTCATGCTTGCTGGGATCTTTGCCCTCCGCCTGCAGCTCCTTATACCGCCTATTCCAAAATTTTTTCCACTCGTCCGGATAGGACGGATGCTTCTCGGGATTTTTCTCGTGGAATTTGAGAGCGCGATCGAGCGTTTCCTCGGCGCGTCTTATCTGTTCCCGGTACTTGTCCCATTTATCGCGTTCTCGCAGGGGTTCTAGCGAACGCGAGCGGGAACGCGTACGGGAACGAATATGGTCTCGTTCGCGATCACGGTCTCGATCGCGGTCCCGATCGCGGTCTCGATCACGTTCGCGATCGCGGTCTCGGTCGCGATCACGCTCGCGATCGCGGTCACGCGAGTATCTCGACCTACTGCCGCGGTATCTCTTATCAAATGCACTGCCCTTTCGTCCGCGATTTGGCGAGCGACTTCGCGAACGAGAAGGCGACGGACTGCTAGAGATGCTCGATAGCGAGGAGAGAGATTTCGTGTCGTCTGACGGACGCTTTGGCGATTTTTTCAAACTATCCTCGGTCTTGTCCGAGGATATGCGCAGGTTTAGCTTCTCCTTTGTTAGGATGCGGATCTTGAAGCCTCTGTAATAAGAAAGTCCCGTATTTAAAAAGCACTAATGAATAAAGTTTTTAAATTGAACTTTACTATAATTTTACTTGGATGACGGAGGAATATGTAAGCTCGAGAGTTTTAATAATAAAATTCTAAGGTCAAGCATTTTCGACCGTAAGAGAACTTTATATATTCGCTCATTATCCGAGTAAAATTTAAAAAGCACGTACGTACTCGCTGAAAAGTAAGACAGAATGAGCTTGGGGCTGAATGAGATAGAAGGTGCATACGTGAATGTAAGATACAGAATGAATGAATGTGCTGAAACGTGTGAGGGGGGCCTGCCGTTTGAGGAGAGAAACAAATGCGGGTGCTTGAAGAAGTTTGTAGAACAACGCTAGTTCGAAGACTGGCACGAGGATGTTTCCGTTGTGTTGTACCATGTACTTACGATTTGGATGAGTCCGTTTTCGACTCCATCTTCTTCGGAGATGACTTGTCACCGCGTTTATCTTCCTTCTTACTATACTTGTCGTCTTTCTTCTCATCGGGCGATTGAGAGTCTTGATATGAAACGATGACGAACAGTATTTATTAGAGCATTAACTTGACTCGCTTAATCGAACGCAATACCATCCGCATACTCACCTTTCTTCGCACTACCACCACCCATTTCAGCCATCTTCTCTTCAAAGTTTGTCACCCATCGCACATCGTAAACATCCATAAACGTTAACTCAGGCGTTTCCCTGCGTGTATAGGAAACAGCCAATATTCATTACGAGGCGACGCAATGGTAAAAAAGATTTAAAATCATTGGCACGGATCTCCAGCGACAGCGCACCTTCGCGGAAGTCGCGTCCGCGAGTGCGTAATGCGAGCACAGAGGAAAAAAAAAACAGCAAGGAAGGTGAAGCGAGCGGGCGGTTCAACTTACCTAAAGTGGTAGTCCTGATACACTCTCTTGATGTACTGCATCTTGTTCTTCTCAAACTGATTCTTATCCACCAACTGCGGACGCAACCGTCCGAAGCGCTCTTCGATCTTCTTCGCCACTAACACCGATATTTCGTTGGCGCCCCGCTTGTAATTGGGCGTGCGCGGTAGCTCAGTAATTGCGCGCGATATCGTCGGAAAGTGCCTGTTCAGGTACGTTATCCGATGATTGTAGCTGGTAATATGTGCCATGACCGTTCTCGGGTCGCCGCGCTTATCGCACAGGACGCATGTGTAGCTTGGCTCGCACGAGTCGTTGTCTACCAACTCGAGGAGATACTCGAGGCCGACGAGTGGCGAGCTTCTGTGCCGATCCAGACTGACCTGGATCGACGTCGTTCTTGTCAACTGATCCTCCATACCTGGCGGTACTGGCTCGCCAGGTGCCAAGGTGTCGCTAATCGCGGTCGACTGCACTGGGGCAGTCTTCGAGATTTCCGATCTCTTCGACCACAGCAGCACGGGGTACGGCCATTCGTCCAGCTTGATCTTGTGACGATTCGATAAATTGTGGCTGACGAGCTTGTGCGCTCCGAATAGGGCGATATTGCATATGTGGCACCATATGTCGCCGTCGTCCGTGTCGGAGTAGACTGGCCTCAGCGTACCATCTTCGGCGGTCACGCTAGTTCGCATTAAACGCTTTCGATCATGCTCTTCCTGTGGAATATAAATACACTCTATAGTTTCACGGATTTTCATCGAATGCCAGCTGCAGTAGTCACGTGCTTGCCGATCGCTCCTAACG
Source organism: Cryptocheilus praepositus (assembly GCA_033815515.1). Taxonomy (NCBI): domain Eukaryota; kingdom Metazoa; phylum Arthropoda; class Insecta; order Hymenoptera; family Pompilidae; genus Cryptocheilus; species Cryptocheilus praepositus. The sequence continues at coordinate 1,626,855 of JAWWQZ010000314.1, forward strand.
TTTAACGAAATTCGACTCATACGTTCCAGCCAGAGGCTAGTTAGCCGTCGAGAGATTTTATTAGAGCGGTAGGTTCTAGGAGACAGCGGAACAAGTGTGAAGATTCTTTTCGAAGTTTTATGGTACATGTAGATGTGGTATAACAGTGCAAGGAGTAGTCGCTTAGGGCTAGAATCTCGCGCCGAACGCATTGTACGGTGATAATACTTTCCCATCGCGTGGATACCGCGAGTTCGTGAATGTATGTCCGTCGCTCTTGTAATGCGCACGTTATCAATTCTTTCCGGACAATCTTTGGAGGCCGGTCACACCTATTGTCGTTACCTTTTCTTTGTCCTCTTCTGATAAATGAGAGGGGTTACGACCCTCTATATCGAGATCGTCAAAGTTCTGCATGGTACCGCCGTGAACAGAAAATTCTCCCATAACAAATTCTGAAAAAGGTAACATACAATAGTTCAATCGTGTTACGCAACCTGACAGTTGGAGTATTATTAGACTTCCTAGTAATATTAGATGTTTACATACAAGTAGTTGCACACCGAGAAGTTCTTGCTAACAGACAGTAGAAGAATCACACCAATAATTCATATTCATAATAAAATTGACCACAGAACTTTTATTGCCATTTACCTTATAACAATTAACGGAATCGATAAACTCTGCAATAGCGAACTTAACTCTTTCATAACTGGAACTTAAATGTTGTCACAAAAAAGCTAGATTCTTTAGAAGAGCCAGACATACTTACCAGCTTCATGCTATATGTGTGAAAATTTGAATACATTTTTATTAATTAGCGCCAAATAATAAGCATTCATTTTTTTATTCAGGAGGCAAGTATGTAGAAGTTATTAGGGTTTCTGATAACACACCATTAACAAATTTTCTCATACATGTAAACATTTAAAGTCTAGATATAGTTAAGAAACGATTGAAAACTAAATGTAAATGTCTAAACGATCTATACAACTTAATAGGTAACACATCGTTAAAGATACTGTTCATTGTAATTTACCATATTACTGGAGTATACACGCGAATACTCCAGTTACTTACCGCGAGAAATGATAACTTTCGACTTTCCTCTCCCTCTCTCTCAGGAACCACAAATGCCACAAAACATTGAAACAAATTCATACGACATTAATGCACTTTGCGCCTGCAAAGCTAAACTCGTTTAACTTTGCAGACAGCATGTTAAGGGATAACGGATGTTGCATTATTGCGTGGAGGAACGATAAGCCATCAAAAGTCTCCGAGTATCGGTATACACTCAATACAAGACAAAACTCGAAATCGTCGTTGCAGAAGGTTTGTAGCACGGCGCGTTTATCACAGAGTGTGTCCAGCGACCATCGAAACAAGCAAACATCAAAAAGTACATCCATGTAAAAACTTTCTCGTCTGGCGTTCACCAGGTTGACGTGGCGTGTCGGAAACAACGTGTGATAAATGTGTGAGGGGACGTCGGGCAAGTTTGTCGAGAGAGAAATCAAATGTAGCTGATCGCCAAAGGCCCACATAACAACGGTGAGGTTATGTTTCTTATGGCATAGGACCGTCGCCTCGTGAGCTTTTGCGATGAAAAAGGACCGATGTCGCGCGAACGGATCGTCCTTAAGAATCGAGCACATCGCTATCGCATGGATAATAAGCTCAACAGTCTAGAGCGAAATCCCTCTCAGCTCCGGACCCCAAAATCATCGTTGTCGCGTCGGAAACAATGTTGTCCACTGTCGATTAATTCTAATATACGACAGCCGAAGTGAGAAGAAACGTGACTTACCAGTTTACCGCTTGCGAGCTGTCGCGCTCTCGGCAATCCTCTTCTGTGTTGCTAATCGTAGCTTTGTTTCTTCTGGAGACGTTTCACAATCATCCCGAGAGAAAAATATCCACCGTGCGCAGGTACGTACACGACTGATGACCATGTGTACCTTAGATACGAAAAACTTGGCGACAGTTCAACACGCATGCTGCTGCTATCTAATGGCAATTACGAGGAAGTAGAAAATATTTCCGCCATTTGAAACATTATTAGGAGGAATGTGACAAGCGTACGCGAGAGCGTATATTTATTTCTATATGTGGCAATTTAAAGTAATCGAAAAGTGCTTGTTAGATATAGAAGCAGGAATACAAAAGTAAAATAGTTTCAGTTTAGAGCTTCCTGAAATCGCCGTAATGACGCTATGTACTATTGTCCAATCAGTGTGAAGGTAGATTTCCGCAATTACGAAGCGGGTTTATGTTCTTGTTTCTAACTACGACTAATAGTAATTAATTAATCTGCGATAGTCGTACCAATTGAACGCCAGCCAATATGTACATGTATTCAAAATGATTCCATATAATTTGATAAATTAATTATTGGTCTCTATTTTATCGTAGATAAGCTTAGGAGCAGAGAAAAATTGAAAATCTGCTGATTCGCATTTATTTGGCCCATGTCTACCACACCACTTTCGGTATGTTCTTGTTTCTATCAATAATAGTAATTAGTTAATCTGCGATAGTCGTACCAATTGAACGCCAGCCAATATGTACATGTATTCAAAGTTATTCTATATAATTTGATAGATTAATTATTGGTCTCAATTTTATCGTAGATAAGCTTTGAAGCAGAGAAAAATTGAAAATCTGCTGATTCGCATTTATTTGGCCCATGTCTACCACACCACTTTCGGCGAGTTTCATGTTATTCAACATTCGGTCTCAGTACTACCGTCAAGTTAGTAAACGACTAAAGATAAGTATGAAATCCGTTGAAAATATTTAGGACTAAAAAAGCAACGCTTGAAACTTTATAATTTCGTACTTTTAACACTTGGCATGCGGGTATACTTCGCCGCCGAATTACGCGTGCAGCGGGCGTTTTTTCGTGAATCGCGCGGAAGTTTGGTTATTCAGAAAAATCGCAGTAAATCGAAAACTACTTCGTTTTTATGAACGATACTTTTTTTATTTTACACCTAAATATATACTGTATGATTATTTAACAAAAAAAAAACATATGTTTACGAAATCATAAATGAAACGATTTTTAAAATTTTCTACACTATCATACGAAAAGTCCGATAATCTGTCAGCGCATATTTCTACATCACTATCTTTGTCACAACGGCTCATTTTATCAATTTTGTAATCAATAATAAAAAATCAAGCTTCAAATTGACAAAATACGACTTGTAGATTCTGGAGTTAGGAATTCGATTGAAGACGAAATAACTCAGCAAAAACCCGAGTACCTCAACAATCATAACTTATGGGAAGAAAAATGCAAAGCGTTGCCTAGCAACGCAAACACACGCATATAATGTCACATATTCATGTAATTATACGTATTTAGTAGATTTGTGGTGGATACCCACTAACTACCACAAATCTACTAAATACGTATTTTTACGTGACCCGCGCTTCAGTGACAGACTGCAAAAAACGTAAAAATACGTTGCCCGCATGCCAAGTGTTAAATGGGTAGAAAAGCAACCCGCAATTTGAGTACCTCGAAAATTATAGTAGTGCATAGATTTTGCCACAGTGGCGCTGTATATTATTTTCAAAGTGCATTCTTTTTTTATTACTGTAGCTAGTCAAAATTGCGCACGTATGACAATTATTTAGTAATAGCGCACTGTGCAGTTAACAGTTATTATTGCAGCGCATTGTTTACGGTTAACACTTTGCGGACCGGGCATCCTACTGCTATTCGTAACCAGTGGCCGGGTATTTTTTTGCGTCAAATATTTTTAAATTAGTGATGATTTGTTAGTAGTTAACACGTTGATTACCGCGGTGGTCACCGGTGATCGGTGCAAAACATTTGACTAAAAATGCAAAAAATTCGCAATGAAGCCTGTTTGGAATCACGTAAAAGCAATTTCTATTGGAACGGTGCATTCTAATAGAGCAAAATACGTTTGGCAGTCAACGTGTTAAAAATCATTGTCCCGTGAAATATTTATTTTTAACAACTTTAAAAATGAATGCTTTTTTAATATTTCTCAATAAGTAAAAATGTGTAAAAACTAAACATTTTTTATAGTATGATATTTCGTACAACATGACACTAAGTGAAGTGGAACACGACAAAGTCCTCCCAAATATTCTTATTCTCATCCTCACTTGATGTATCCGTTAAACTGTCCGCAAATATTTCTGTAATATTGCTAACCGTTTTGTCGCTATCCATATTTCAGAGCTTCAAATAATTAATTTGCAACACAAATTATGAAAAACAGCGGCTGACAATCACATAGCAACTGTGTGATATCTCGTCACCTGCCTCAAACGACAGAATATGCAAGACGATATATCTCGTCAATGGCCCCGAACGACGAAATAGCAATGACGAGATATCTCGTCATCCGTCCGCAATGTGTTAAGAGACGGAGGGGACAATAAATGTTGGATGCATAAAATATAACGACATATATTGATTACAAATTTTGTAATACAGCTGTATATTATTGGCTGAAGCCGTTAAATCGCGGTATGAAATATATGACGGTACTGATTTTGAGAAACATATTGTACATGGAGGAAAGTATCGAAAAATACTTTTCAATGCGCACAGCACAGTTAGGTGTTTGTGAAGTCTCTTACAATCATAACGCTGTCATATCTGCTTAATTTCCTTTCACAATTTAAAGACCGATTCGGTTGGGTTTGCGATAATTTGCATTCGATGCCGTAAGTTCCCGATCCGTCTTCCATAATATTCCTGCCGCTTTCGGCAGAAAAATGTACAGTCACAAGGTCTCGACTTAGGCGGTTGTTGCAGATAAGTATATACAATAAAAATACATGTTCTCGATAAGTCACAATTTTTATATAGCAACATAATAAATCACGTTAATGACTCCAATTAGTAAAATGTTTACCTAAGGGTTATGTTTCAGATCACATTCTTATGCCTATTTAAACGCAATCGACATTACGAATCGGTAAGTACAGAAACGACGAAAGTTGAAAACGACAATAATCGGTTCAAACTTTGATCGAAATAACGAAATGATAAGTATACAGGAAAGGCCTGAGGCATCTCATTCAATTCCCCAATCTTTGTCTACGTGTCTATCATTTACAAGCTCTACGTTTACGTTCGACATCGTTTATTTCAGGCAGTTCAAGCTTCACTAGAAATACCTAAGAAAATAGCTAAATACACGTTTAATTTCCGTCTCGCTGTCCTATTATATACAAAGCCGTTAGAACGCTGAATGGACTAAAACTCAGTTATTTACAATAGGACGTTCAGTGATAATGTTCGTGCCCGCTGCAACGGATTGAGATCGTCTGTATCTAGTTGAAGGGAAAATTATTGCCAATTCCAATAGACCGAAGCACTAGTCCTCCCGATCTCAATCCCGATTCGCGATGATTATTCGACGAATTAAACTAAGCTTGTACAATTTGTGAGATTCGCGGAATTGCCTAGACTATCGTTGCGTGTCGGATTGCGGTGAATGCCGGATTGCAGTGATAAACGTGTCGTGTTTCGCTTAATTAACTAAAGGAGTGTAAGCCTATTTTACAAGTGCCCGTTAGTAACTAATATAAGAGTTATCAAGTGACCCATTAACGAAATTGCTGAGATGTGGAAGACATCAATTTAGTTCCCGATACTAAGTTGAACGAACTTAAGGTTAATAAATGCGATAACTTGAGCGTTGCCTATGTCAATTAAGATCCGTATTGCTAGGCGTCGTAAATTGCGATGGCGCAGGACGTGCCAATTGTTACGCCCGTGTAAATGCACGTAACGAAATGAGTATGCGCGCGTGCGTCTTTGCAATTTCACGGTCAGATCCCCGGTTATTTCAATTGCTTATTGTACGTACTTACATGGCTACTTAATCAACTATGCTTTAGTTACTTTTCATTACGATGGTCCACTCAAGACTTCTGTTAGTCAATCGTGAGAGAACTTTGCAGTGTTATTATGCATGTATTTTTTAAAGTCGAGAAAAGAAACGCTTAAAGTGACGTATGGGTAATCGGTTTTATAGGCAGTATACAAATTTGACGTAAGCTCGATGACGCGGAACAGACTGTTCTTTAGATGCCAACGTCATCGGAGATTCATCAAATTTATATTACGCGGACACCGACCTATAAATAAGAAGTGACGTAAAACTAATTAAACACTTTCCCGTTTACTCTCGTCCTGGGGGGCGGAAACGTTTGAGATCACCGAGAGTGTAATCTCGCACGTTTCTATAGCGGTCTAGTCAAAATAAGTATATCTAAACATGAACATTCTGATATAGCGTCCAAGAGGAATACAGTTGAGCTCTATCGACGTAATTTTGTACTTTCTCTAATTGATGACGTACTCTGCACAATAGCATCTTACAAATTCTCGTTCACATCGATGTAAACTAACGAACAACATATCCCAGTTTTTCGAATGCACTGATCTCTCGCCCAACGTCGATTATGAAGTCATTTTATAAATCAAGATCGTTTTGAAATGTTTACTCGTTTTATTAGTTAAATTATCATTTGTACGCACACGTTACCATTTTTTTAATGGTATGAACTGCATTCTTTCAAGTGAGAGTAATCAGTGAGGATTCTTCTAAATCATTTAAAAGCCGATGAATACCAGAAAGAGATAAATCTTCAGACCATAAACTTGAAACCGCACATATAAAACAGATGACGTTAAACGAGAAACCAGTATACCCATATGGGACAGTTACATATTATATTATCGTCATCGTCGCCACGTCGCGATATGGCTTCCAGTAAACAGTATTGATAGTGAAAACTTTCCAAAACGTTTCAGTGTCCATCACTTGCGCTGGTATTTACGAAATAGTGAAGAGTGATGTTAGGCACATTAAAAATTAGTTCCTTTCTCTCGACACCCAACTTTGTACGTATAAAATCATTTTTCACTTAGTGTATTACGATCGGCGTACGTTGCGCTCGATTCCATTAGAACGCGGGTAACAAATGCAGCCTTATACGTTTCAGATTTGTTTGCTGCTCGTCCCCTGTACCTAACGACATCGTTGCTAGTAACTAGTGTGAACAATTCACATACATCCGTACCCCTCTTGGCAGTCGATTAATTAGTCCTATCGATACATTGATAGCACAGATACAGATATTGTCATGATTACTGTTGATGAAGCTAATTACCATCCGTCAAAATTATAGTTCATATTATCTCACTGTTTCATTATTAAATACCAGTTGCAAGCGTTCGCAGTGTTATTATGCCAGGATGGAAAACAGCCAGCAACTTGTCCAAACCAATCTGGCAGTATCAACATTACCGTTCATCGAGTTGACGTTGACATTTTGGAACGCTTGCTGCTCTAAGCGTGAAGCCTGCTGTCAGTAGAACTCGGAATCGGAACTATGCTGTGAGTCTCCGCTCCTCCCGTTCAAGTACACTTCTGAAGTTTGCTGAATCGACGGCGAATGTTGCGCGGCCTCCCAATTTTGGCCTGTGTTTAATAAAAGCATCAAATTATATTAATCAGAAACAAATTATTATTTTGTTTCATCATGCGTTGGCTTCCGGGTGGATGCCGGGTTTGAAGCAATAAGCAGCAAAACCTATTATTTCGAGCGCAGTAAATTGAGGGCAATTCTTTTCCTGATAATGATGCGATACATTATAGAAATATAGCTTATGTAAAAGTCCAAAAAACTTACCATGCGCAGCTAAAATCGTAGCTAAGCATCGGGCTACCGCTGGATTCGGTGCGCATGCTAACGCTGGAGTTAAACCTTCAGCATCAACGGCTACCACGCTTGCTCCTAGTTGCAACAATTTTCGTGTCACCTAAAGCAACATCCGAAATTCTTAGATACAAATCAGTCCCCAGATTAAACTTACCTTAAGGCAGTACAACCGTGAAACGCACCGTAACAAGACCGTTTCTCGCAGCCAAATGCAGCGGGGTCCGTTGCTGTTTATTTGTCATGTTGATCACTGTCATCTTCTGCTGCTGCTGCTGTTGTTGCTGTTGCTGGGCGTTATCGGTAGTAGTAACGGTAGTGGTGCCAGTACCGGTACCAGTAGCAGTAGCAGCAGCAGTTCCAGTTCCAGTACCAGTACTAGTACCAGTTCCAGTGCCAGTGCCAGTACCAGTACTGGTGCTTGTGCTTGTGCCGGTGCCGAGTGAATCAATCCAATTTAACAATAAAGAAGCAGCCGCAGAATGACGTCTTTGGCAAGCCAAATGCAACGCTGTGTTTTTGTTGGCGTCGACTGCGCGCACATTTGCCTTCCATTCAAGCAGCAATTCTATTGCAAAGAAGAATCGTGATGGAGAATTATACGAAAATATTGATACCTGATTTACGGAACTCGCCAATCTGACGGGTTTTCAGATTTCGTGTACAAAATTGCGCTGTACCGATAGCGTTGCTTTGTCCTGTGATCGCTGCACAAAGAAGCGGCGTTCGCCCTGAGTAATCCGGAGTCTCCAGACCGGCTAATTCTGGGCCCACCGAGTTCAAAATTAACCTTGCGCATTCAACAGACCCCGCGCCAGCGGCCACATGCAGAGGAAGACGACCGCCGGGTGTGTCTCTTGGTGCAGCGACGGCTTGCCCTCCGAATTTATTAATCAACAGCTCCAGGCAAGGCGCGGACCCTTGGTAAACCGCACAATGAACCGCTGAGAATGGATTTCCTTGAAATGCATAATATATTGTGTAAACGAATGAATGACAAAGAAAACCTTGGAGAGCAAATGTTCTCTGATATTCTACTTTTAGTGGTTATCTTACCTTCAAGGGAATCGATAACATTTTGCTCTAACAGGTACTCAACGCAATTAGAGTGGCCATTGTAACAAGCCCAATGCAGCACTGTACAACCTTGATCATCTTTTAAGGTAGCTGCCATCGGGTCAGCTCCAACAAGTGCAGCTAAAGCGGTTACTCTGCATACACACAAATTCGATTTTAACCCACTGTAGGACAGAGTCCATAATTCCGGTGCGCCAGGGAAACGCACGAAATGTAAAATACGAATGCAGGGTGCGAAAGTGTGTAATTTCCGACGATAAAATATCTTACTCCGAGCGTTGCTGTTAATGACATTGCAAATTTAGTTCACGTACACGGTTAATTAATTTATATTTATAATTTTTACCGTACATTAACATACGGTTCATTAATCGATCCTATACGCTAATTAACTTTGCAATATCATCATCCCCGAAGTTCCATAATACAAACCGTGCACATGCCGCGGCTAAATGTAGGGGTGTTTTTCCATTCGTGTCTTGTACAGCCACACGCGCGCCATGTTTTAGAAGTAATTCGACCAATTGATTATCGCGCTCATTAACGACCGCACGAAACAGCGGCGTATGCTTGTTGATATCCGGAAGATTGCAATCTGCTTTATATTTTAACAACAGCATGGCACACTTCGGCTTGCTGTTTGCGACGGCCAACGTTAAGGCTGTTCTTTGTTTTGCGTCGTAGCGGTCAACCACCGTGGGATCTTCCGTGTTCTCTAAAAGGAGTACCAAGCAGTCAGCATGACCTGCTGCCGCAGCACAATGCACAGGAGTTCGCTTCGTCACGTAGTCCTTGAAACAAACACAAATGTTATCAACCAATATAACTGGCAATGGCGTTGTACACGCTACGGTGCAAAAGAAGGTTCATGGAATCTTGCAAAAATAACGCAGCGTTAAAATGAAGTTACGCACTTGGACAGACACTGACGCTCCGCATCTCAGTAATAATCGCACGCACTGTTCGTGTCCTTTGTACGAAGCCAGATCGAGAGGTGTTTTTCCACTGTCCTCTTTAATATTTGTACTTGCGAACAAAGGCAACAGTAACCTTAATATCTCACTGTGGCCGTGGTATGCCTGATTAAGTGAATGCCTTGTGAAAGTGGCGGACAAAATTGATGGATACCAATATAAGTTACTCGTTTAGTCATACCGCAAGATGCAACGGTGTAAGAAGAGGTAAAGGAGGCTCTTGCTTTCCTGCGGGCGAGCCATTATTCGTAACAGAGTTACCAGGCGCTGAGGCTTGTAAAAGAGCTTCGAGCGCAGCCTGATTTCCACCGGCTACCGCGTAATGTATCGCGGTAAAGCCACGTTTATCGCGTAGACGAGGATCTGCTCTATGCTGCAGTAAGTATTGGACACACCTGAAAGACCATCATGTTAGCGACGATGCGCGAAAATCTACTTCAGAAAATAAAGGTATTATTTCTACAGAATTTGACTAGAAGATGGAAGAGGGAGCAATGTCTCAACTGACACAAAGTATAACCGTGCTTGTGCAATCATAATATATACATGGCACGTTAAACAAGGACAGATCACCGTATACCCTCAAGTTCAATCAGTAGCGAAAAATTGAGCGTATACTGACTGTGCTCGGGAATCAGCAGAATTCCATGTAGCTGCGGCTAAATGCAATGGTGTTGCGCCGTTTATATCTTGTGCGTTCGAGTCACTTCCAAATCCGACTAAAGTAAATACGCAAACGTAATGTCCCTGACTAGCGGCATGATGAAGAGCTAGTCTATTATCGTTGTCGGTAAGGCGAAAGTTAGCTCCGCTGGATAACAACAGATCTAAACAATCCACCGATCCCTGTGTAAATTTTCATGCATTTACTAATATAGTACGATTAACGTTATTCTTAGATATCTGTAAGCAATTATTCCCACTTTGAATGCTGCCAAGTGTAACGGCGTCCTGCCCCCGATATCTCTGGAATCTATTCGTCGACTATCGGCTTGCAACAATTTCCTGCAAACCTATAACGCAATTGCGGGGGGATGAGAATGTGAACAAGTGTTTCTTAACGGTAATAATAAATCCGATTACGATTTACTTCTATATGACCGGCTAAACAACTGAGATGCAAGGGCGTGCGTTGTTCTGCATTTCGAGCCGACGGAGATGCGCCATATTCCAGTAAAGTAGTCGTCAAACATTCGTGCCCGAACCTATATTCACAAAAGAAGAAGTAGTAATAGCATAACACGCACAAACGTCAGGTTTATGCACAGGTGCTCAGTACCTGCGCAGTGCCCGCACAAACGTCTATTCACAATGCACCACGAAAAGCAAATTTATAACTATTTTCGATTATTAAAGATTGTAGAGCAGATACGATGTAAATGAAGCAGCATGTTCTTAAATAGGAAATTGTAAAAAATCTCTATAACAACTCAATACATGTGCAGTCAACAATAATACTATGTCAACACCGAAAAAAATGTGACGCTAGTAGGTATATAATTAAACAAATAGTCTACATGAGGCTAACAAAAAAAAAAGGAATATAACGTACCAAGCAGCCACGTGCAGAGCAGTGTTTCCACTTTTGTCTTTTGTGTCCGGTAATGCTCCTGCATCCAAGAGACTCTTGGATCGAGTAAATCGTCCATGAATCGCTGTCATATGAAGCGGCGTTCGTCCATCCTCGGATTGAACGTTAATTCGTAATCCAGCTTGTAACAGCACTTCTAAACACTGAACACCGTGCGCGCTAGCGGCAGCAACATGAAGAGGTGTCTGTTCTCGATAATTTACGGCTTCTACATCGCAATAAATTGGATAATATTATTAATCAATAGAAACATGTAAAACGTACTAAAAATATTCGGTACATTCTTATATCTCACCAATATTTGCACCGTTAACGATCAGTTCAGTTACCGCATCTGCACGACCGTTTAGGCATGCGATATGTAAAGGTGTATTGCCATAAACGTTTTTTGCTTCTATGTCAGCACCGGTTTTCATCAAAGCTTGCATGCAATCGACGTTTCCAGAGGCAGCGGCTGCGTGTAACGGTGTGTATAAATCTCGATCCTTAAAAAAGCATTGCAATAGGTTCATTGTATTGTAAGGAATTATATTAACACGTTACGCGCCACGCCGGGCCCTAGGGACTGGCGCTAGAGTTTTCGTTCGGGCCTCGTCGGTCTGCACGGACCGGTGGCGGACTTTTCGTTCGTATTATCATCACGCATATGTCTGTCCTTTCGTACTTGTGAGATTGAACGTTTAATTTAGGCGGCATCGTTTTTGTTTGGTCAATGGTTTAAGGAAAACAATATAATACATAAAAAAAATAATGTGAAATGGTATGAAATGGTATCGAAAATTGGCTTTTGAATTATTATTGAACACCGCTGTTGTAAATTCCTTTTTTATACACCAAGAAACAACGGGCCAGAAGATGTCTATCACAATGTACCGTCAAAAATTGATAGACACACTTCTGCAGAAGGAGGAACAAGTGGGCACCTGTATAAATCCCTAATATAAGTCCCTACGGCCCGGCGTCGCGCTTAACGTGTTAACAGAAACAAGTAGATGAAATTCGCAAATTTATGGAATTCATACTTTCACATCCACATCTGCTCCTCGTTCGATGAGCAACTTTACGACACTGTCGTAGCCCATGTGCGCGGCAAAATGTAAGGCTCTTCTGTCTTTTTTATCTGAAGCGTTTACTACACACCGACGCTTTGTTAAAAATTCGGTCATCTCGAGGTGACCGTTAAAGGCGGCATGATGCAAACTTGTTCTCCCGCCCCTGTGTTAATAAAAATGATCCATGAATAATCATATTATATAATATCTGTATAATTAAATCACTCAGCGCATGTCAACAACTGTCACATACCTATCTGTTACATTGGTATGCAATAAATAAGGACTAATTAATTCTGCACATTGGACTGCATTGTTGGCAGCAGCCACATGAAGTGGCGTCTGCCAACTCCTGTCCCGTGCATTTACATCTGCCTTGTATTTCAGCAATACATTTACGGCGTTATGATTGCCTGAACAACAGGCTCTATGAAGCGGAGTTAACCATCGCTTGTCCTTACTGTTCACCGCTGCCCCATTCAGCAATAGAGTCTCAATAATGACCGGATCACCTCTGCAACCAGACAAATCATTTACGTCAGATCTCACTGTACACTTGATGAAAAATTTCTTTACAAAAGATGAGCTGGCAAAACACAAATAGGCACGCACTTGTAGGCAGCTGCATGGAGAAGAGACCTCTGTTCCCTATCCTGCCAGTTAATATCCTCTTTCTTGGATATCAAAGTCCGAACTTTTTCTTCGTTTCCCAGAAATATAGCTTGCAGTAAAGGGGGCTAAAACATGAAACACGACCATTACAAATTATACCATGCCTCACAAATGTTAAAACTCTTGCAAAAGCCGGCTACGAACGTCCGGGAAGCGTACGACCCTTAACCTTGTACACTTCACTGCTTATTTTAAACTTATTAAAGTATTCGAAATAATACGCCTTTTTATGGTCGAAATGTATGGATTTGACACGGCGGAGGGAAGATGCCGAGCTAACAGATAAATCCATAGATTTCCAGCATGAACGGGCGCAGTATTTGAAAAAGACCTTGTACACCCTCAGCACCCTCAGCCGCTTTTTTTTCATCCTCCCCGTCCTCGGACACGCGCCGCACTCCTGCGTTTTGACGTACGATCCTAACCTCACTCAACGTGCGGCACACAAAGGCGACGTAAACAAATTGACAAAGGCCAGAGGACCGACACGTCGGAAAAACAATGCAACGTACCCATTCGCGTAATTCCTGCGCATTCATGTTGGATCGCCGATATGTCTCGCTACTCTCCTCTATCCTGCTCGGTCCCCGTCGCCGTCCCGCAGGATTTATAAACACATCGCCGCTAAACCGTGGACAGCTGACAATGTCCCGTGACTCATAGTCCGGCCTCTATATCGGGGCATGATACTTTCTTTTTCATCGCCGGCAGTCTAACCGCGTGCCTCCCGCAAATTGTCCTCGCGATCTTCGGGTTAGGTGACGGCATGCGATCGAACGGCGAGAAACTGCATAGGTGCTATATCGCGAGCGACGACTTGCCGGACGTATCGTGTGCCAACCTAGTCGCTTCCATTTTGGACTGCCGCGGACAAACGTCGCAGCCCTTGCAAACGGCCACTGTCATTGACGGCATCGACGGCATCGATTCGACTCTCTTGCACAAGGAGAATCGAACCGCTCGGTAGTTTGTCCAATTTCTCATAACTGCTACACCAATTTCCACGTTATTGTCGCTTCAATCTCGGATTGATAATCGTCGGATAAGTACGGAGGAATAATAGAGTTCGGATAGACTTACTGCTTCAATTTACGCGATTTTCATTCGCGCGATGAGGTTTGCTGTCTATCACTTTTCGGCGAATTTATCATGTGTCAGTGATGCAAATTCTTAGTTGGACGTATCAACTGCATAATTCTGATCTTTTCTTTCTATTGTCGTAATGATTGCAATTCCATAAATGCATAATTGCTACACCAATTTCCACGTTATTGTCGCTCCAATCTCGGATTGATAATGGTCGGATAAGTACGGAGGAATAATAGAGTTCGGATAGACTTACTACCTCAATTTACGCGATTTTCAGTCGCGCGGTGAGGTTTGCTGTCTATCACTTTTCGGCGAATTTATCATGTGTCAGTGATGCAAATTCTTAGTTGGACGTATCAACTGCATAATTCTGATCTTTTTTGTTATTGTCGCTTCAACCTCACGTCGGATGAGTACGGAGGAATAATAGAGTTCAGATAGAGTTACTACCTCAATTTACGCGATTTTCAGTCGCGCGGTGAGGTTTGCTGTCTATCACTTTTCGGTGAATTTATCATGTGTCAGTGATGCAAATTCTTAGTTGGATGTATCAACTGCATAATTCTGATCTTTTTTGTTATTGTCGCTTCAACCTCACGTCGGATGAGTACGGAGGAATAATAGAGTTCAGATAGAGTTACTGCCTCAATTTACGCGATTTTCATTCGCGCGGTGAGGTTTGTTGTTTATCAATTTTCGTCGAATTTATCATGTGTCAGTGATGCAAATTCTTAGTTGGACGTATCAACTGCATAATTCTGATCTTTTTTGTTATTGTCGCTTCAACCTCACGTCGGATGAGTACGGAGGAATAATAGAGTTCAGATAGACTTACTGCTTCAATTTACGCGATTTTCAGTCGCGCGGTGAGGTTTGCTGTCTATCACTTTTCGGTGAATTTATCATGTGTCAGTGATGCAAATTCTTAGTTGGACGTATCAACTGCATAATTCTGATCTTTTTTGTTATTGTCGCTTCAACCTCACGTCGGATGAGTACGGAGGAATAATAGAGTTCAGATAGACTTACTGCCTCAATTTACGCGATTTTCATTCGCGCGGTGAGGTTTGCTGTCTATCACTTTTCGGTGAATTTATCATGTGTCAGTGATGCAAATTCTTAGTTGGACGTATCAACTGCATAATTCTGATCTTTTCTTTCTATTGTAATGATTGCAATTGCATAAATGCATAATTGCTACACCAATTTCCACGTTATTGTCGCTTGAATCTCGGATTGATAATTGTCGGATAAGTACGGAGGAATAATAGAGTTCAGATAGACTTACTGCCTCAATTTACGCGATTTTCATTCGCGCGGTGAGGTTTGTTGTCTATCACTTTTCGGCGAATTTATCATGTGTCAGTGATGCAAATTTTTAGTAGGATGTATCAATTGCAAAATTCTGATCTTTTCTTTAAATTAATCGTCTAAGAGGTAAAAATTTTTGCTGTTTTTTTCGCTTGTTTCAAATTTGACCAATGCCAGATTTAGCAATTTATGGCACCTATTCAAGTGTTCTGATCTTTTCTTTAAATTAATCGTCATAAAAATATTTGCTGTTTTGTACACTTGTTTATCATAATCACAACAAAAACAATTCTTGTAAAATGTTCATCCCAACAAAAACAATTCTGTAAAATGTAGGACTATGTATTATTGCTTTATCATAAAAGTTTGAAAAATAATAAAAATGGATGTGCGTTATAACATTTGTTCCTTCAAAAAGTATGTACAATTTAAAGATTTGAACTTACAAATAATAATTATGTCAATGATTTTTCAATCTCTGCACTTTTCACATTACTTGCAGTAATTTGAAAATTATGTGCCTGATGTTATTATTGTCTCTTTATGAAGTTTACATATGGTGCAGGAGTATGGACCTGGGAGAGCACTTGTGTGTTGGTTTATTGTCAATGCGGACTCACTATTCAAATCTTTGCATTGTACATATTTGAATATGTATCACAAAACATGTTAAGTATAGTAACAAAATTTTATATTCAGTATTTTCAAACAAAAAATAATTTTATATTCTTTAAGCATATAGTAAATTCCTGATAACATGCACACGCAAATATGGGTCAAGTGAGTAATATTCTATGGTTAGTTGCAATTGTATGTAAATGGATTTCAAATCCTTTGCTTTCATAAGGGAATGTTGGAAGCAGCAGGACTAAATGGCTGACATGTTTAATATCAATATGTGCAAGGCATTGTTTTGCAAAAGTTTATGCTTTTCCATGTCTGATATATATTAGTGACAACTAGTATGCTTCTCATATAAACATATAAACATATAAGGTTATTATAGAGATATAATTGGTGCAACAAACATATGTTAATAAAAAAAGATTATCCGTCTATTTCCTTTCCAAAAACACAACTGTTTGTACTCCTCCTTGCATTTGGTTATATAATATTTGGTTAAATTTGGTTAAATTTAATTGGTTAAATAAATAATTTGGTAAAATAAAATTGGTTAAATAAATAATTTGGTTAAATAAATGCATTAATGTATTTGTTAAATACAGCAAACTTCAAATCTACATATTGACGACTGTCGAACAAATTCACTCGGCACTGTAAAATCTGCAAAAACGAAGCAGGTTATTTTGAAAATCACGTCCCTATGAAGAGTGCGTAGTCATGAACGAGAACTTCGTTGAATGTCTAGCACGAGTTGTTGCCAAGAAGGAAGAAGAATTAACAAACAGTCAGCAGCAGGAAGAATTCTTCCCTTCGTATTCGCACATTAGCAGTGAGAGAATCATCTATCGCGCGTTTGCTTCTACTGCACGCAGACTAACCATGAGAACATTTCTCAAGAGGGAGAGTCTGCTTTGCGGCGCATGAAAAAATGCACCTTCTTGCGCCATAGAAAATTTATCAAAATAGCATTCTTCAATTCTAATCCACAGACGTGTTTCATGAGAAATCAAGGAACGATTATATACACGTGAATCCGGCAAGCATAGAGTTTACTTTTCTGCCGTCGGATCTCAAGCTGCAAGAAAAAACGGTTGAGATAGTCAATCACACGACAAGACCGTGTCCTGTTCATTTGATACCACCCGACACACCGTATTTCTTTATGCAGACCTCAACTGACGTAAGAGTCAACTGCAAGAAAACAATTTTCGCGACTTTCACGTGTTGTGTCATCTAAATTATGCTTTTCAGAGAAGGTGTCTTTATGGCGGCTCGATTATGATCGTCAGAATCGCCTTCCTGCCGGACGATGTCCGAGAATATCACGATACATTGAAAATTCGCGTCGCTGCCGGACAAAATTTGTTGATAAGGATTTACGCGGCACCCTTGACGCAGCTCAATTTTCCCGCAAAAATTCACTTCGGCAATGTGCCTCTGGGAGAAACGTATCATTTTTCCTCTAATTTTACAATCCTGTCTAAAGTTTCGCACGCTATTTTCTCCGTCACCATTAGAAATGCCAGCTTGCATTTATTTTTTTTATCCTCACTATTATATATGTTGAGAGCGTTTATCTAATGGCGAAAGAAATATTAGTTGATAAATAGCGCGCGGGTCACCGATTTGACCGGCGCAAAAGATTTTCTAGAAATGCAAAAAGTTCGCAATGAAGCCCATTTGCAATCTTGTAAGAGCAATTGATATTGGAACGATGCTTCAATACTTTGGCTTCTAACAACTCTGCATTATTTTTATTTTGCATGATTTAATCATACTCTGCTGTATTTTATCGCATCGCGGTTCTAACATAGCAAAATACGCTTGGCAATCAAAGTGTTAATAAATAGCGCGCGCTTAATTTGTATTTTGGTAGTTTTCTTACCTGTTGCTAGATGGCGAGGGACACGTACAATTTTCTCGCTGATACTTTGTTATTTTATCTGACAAGTCACGGA
Organism: Cryptocheilus praepositus; assembly: GCA_033815515.1. Taxonomy (NCBI): domain Eukaryota; kingdom Metazoa; phylum Arthropoda; class Insecta; order Hymenoptera; family Pompilidae; genus Cryptocheilus; species Cryptocheilus praepositus. The sequence continues at coordinate 1,644,907 of JAWWQZ010000314.1, forward strand.
CCCAATAAGACCCACAGTATTCGGCCTGTATTGGTATCGACAAAATTAAAGGCTTCTTCATCACTGTTCCAATGACAAGTTTAGGTGTGTGAGGGCAGGACAAAAAAAGTTGTTAATAACGTTTTCTTCGTTGACGCATACAAGCATTTGTGATGCCGTAATATTAAACTCGTAAATGGGTTATTATAAATATATTTCTACTTATATAAGTATTGCATTCGATTTTTTTGAAGTTATAGTAGATATGTAACTTATTACAAATTGAATGGATCCCCTTGTTCGCCTCTATGGGATCTCCTCAGATTTTATTCACCTGTCGGGTAACCACTTATTTCTAACGGTTATGGAGGAAATAATGCGCAACTATACAATTTCAATGAAACTTACAAATTTTACTTTCGAGTATCCATATTGATATCAAAGAATCCGGTTTATGAAATTTATGTTTCAGTGCCAGTGTCACGCTTCCAATTAATTCCGTGCCAGAGAAGAAATTTTCTTTTATGATATTACCTTCAAGAGAGGATCCTTCTATGGACATTTATCCCAGATGGGGTATACTTCCGTCTAAGAATTCTATTGCGAGACACCAATGCCATCGAACTCTTGCCACAGTAATTAAAATGCATGATTCTCAGGTTGCGTACATCCCGAACAGAAACCCGCGGAGGTCTTCATCATTTATCGACCATTGGAATACATTACGCTAAACATCGGCATTCAAATCTTCGTCCCCGAAATATCGAAAACGCCGTATCTAATAGAAGTCCAAGCTTACACGCGACCTGGACTTCATCGGTAGAAAAACATACCACTTCGTCACCTGTTCTTAGTCGAACACATTTGATCAAATTTTTGCACGCAGGGAGAAAATCGAAATAATTGAAAAAACCACGCAGTATAACACGACGGCGAAGCATCGTCCTGAAAATAGAACAGCAGCTGTGCGAAGTATCGTGCGAGCGGAAAAGACTAAACACACATCCGGCCAGGAAGATGGTGTTTGGAGGAAGTTTGAGAACATGCCATTGCACACACTGCACACTGTCAATTGCATACTAAACGCGCACGATGATAAGACTCACAGTCAGCACGAATTGCTCGGTGAATAACTTCATGCAACGCATTCAATGATGAGTTTAATTTCAACCTTATTGTCATTTACTTAAATGATTAAGGAACGTGAGCATCGTTTTTTTTATTACAAGGTGCTGACTGTAGACGTCCATTACTGTAACTCAATGTGTAGTGTAGCTCAATCTCTTTAGAAGTCTGCAAAGATGGATATGTGTTATAAAACTTGTTTCTCGAAAAAATACTATATGTTATAGTATACTATTGACAGAATTACTATATTTGCATTAATTTCGAAGTGACGTGGCAGGTGTTGTTATTGTCCTATATATTATTATCTGTTATTGTTTCTATTATGGTCTAAGAGACAATAATAATACCAGACATTACACGGTACATCATATTTTTAGAGAAATATATTTTATAACATATATACATTTCTCTAGACTCCTAAAGAAGGTCCACTAGTAGCACCGAAATATATTGAATTACAGCAATAAAGTTCTATACTCAACATTTTGAATAAAAAAAAGAGCTGTATATTCCTGAATCAGTTAACACTTTGCGGACCGAGCATTCTATTGCAAATCGTACCCAGTGACCGGGTATTTTTTTGCGTCAAATATTCTTAAATTAGTGATGATTTGTTAGTAGTTAACACGTCGAATGCCACGGTAGTCACCGGTGACCGGTGCAAAACATTTGACTAAAAACGCAAAAAAATTCGCAATGAAGCCTGTTTGGAATCTTGTAAAAGCAATTTCTATTGGAACGGTGCATTCTAATAGAGCAAAATACGTTTGGCAGTCAACGTGTTAAAAATCATTGTCCCATGAAATATTTACTTTTAACAACTTTAAAAATGAATGTTTTTTCAATATTTTTTAATAAGTAAAAATGTGTAAAAACTAAACATTTTTTAAAGTATGATATTTCGTAAAACATGACACTAAGTGAAGTGGAACACGACAAAGTCCTCACAAATATTCATATTCTCGTCATCACTTGATGTATCCGTTAAACTGTCCGTAAATATTTCTATAATATTTGTAATCGTTTTGTCGCTATCCATATTTCAGAGCTTCAAATAATTAATTCGCAACACAAATTATGAAAAACTGCGGCTGACAATCACGTAGCAACTGTATGATATCTCGTCACCTGCCTCAAACGACAGAATATGCAAGACGATATATCTCGCCAGTGTTCTAGAATGACGAAATACGCAAGACGATATATCTCGTCAATGGCCCCGAACGACGAAATAGCAATGACGAGATATCTCGTCATCCGTCCGCAATGTGTTAAGTGAATGCAATGTATTTCCCAGGTGAATTACGGCGCGGAACCCGATTTTATTTGGTTGTCTACTTTACAACTTCCGTCAGGCAGGTCCATTCAACATTTACGTGCTGCAGATGGTTAATGAGAAAAAAGTACGCAGGAAAGAGTTCTTAGCGAAGGTCGAAGAATATCGTCGAACGAACAATGCTGCGATGATTCATCATAAGGAGAAAGTCGGTGCCGGAACAGGAGTCGTCGATGACGAGACATTCAACGTCATTCTTGCTAAAAGGCAACAGGCATGGACCGAATACACAGAATCGTCAATTATAACACCGAATGCAGAACTACTTAAACGCGCGTATCCTGTGAAGCTTAGAAAACGGATTTTGTGGAAAGCATTGGAGGTGTGTAATATCCCGGAAGCGGCATTGCATTTATGCATTATTTTTTATTTATGTTACCGTGAATGACCGAAATTGGAGAATGTCGACTTTCACCGGTGAATGTCAACAGATACCAAATACGTCGGTGAAAGATCGAATATTTCATTACATTGCTGTACATTCGGACCCTCTCCGGTGTGTGTCGACAATTAGTGCATTTTGGTATTACGTATGTCGTATACTTATCGAAATTGGGGAATGTCGTCTTTCACCGGTGAATGTCAACAGATACCAAATACGTCAGTGAAAGATCGAATATTTCATTACACTGCTGTACATTCGGACCCTCTCCGGTGTGTGTCGACAATTAGTGCATTTTGGTATTACGTATGTCGTATACTTATTTGATCGAAATTGGAGAATGTCGACTTTCACCGGTGAATGTCAACGGATACCAAATACGTCGGTGGAAGATCGAATATTTCATTACATTCTTGTACATTCGGACCCTCTCCGGTGTGTGTCGACAATTAGTGCATTTTGGTATTACGTATGTCGTATACTTATTTGATCGAAATTGGGGAATGTCGACTTTCACCGGTGAATGTCAACAGATACCAAATACGTCGGTGGAAGATCGAATATTTCATTACATTGTTGTACATTCGGACCCTCTCCGGTGTGTGTCGACAATTAGTGTATTTTGGTATTACGTATATCGTATACTTATTTGATCGAAATTGGAGAATGTCGACTTTCACCGGTGAATGTCAACGGATACCAAATACGTCGGTGGAAGATCGAATATTTCATTACATTCTTGTACATTCGGACCCTCTCCGGTGTGTGTCGACAATTAGTGCATTTTGGTATTACGTATGTCGTATACTTATTTGATCGAAATTGGAGAATGTCGACTTTCACCGGTGAATGTCAACAGATACCAAATACGTCGGTGAAAGATCGAATATTTCATTACATTGCTGTACATTCGGACCCTCTCCGGTGTGTGTCGACAATTAGTGCATTTTGGTATTACGTATGTCGTATACTTATTTGATCGAAATTGGGGAATGCCGACTTTCACCGGTGAATGTCAACAGATACCAACTACGTCGGTGGAAGATCGAATATTTCATTACATTGTTGTACATTCGGACCCTCTCCGGTGTGTGTCGACAATTAGTGCATTTTGGTATTACGTATGTCGTATACTTATTTGATCGAAATTGGGGAATGTCGACTTTCACCGGTGAATGTCAACAGATACCAAATACGTCGGTGAAAGATCGAATATTTCATTACATTGCTGTACATTCGGACCCTCTCCGGTGTGTGTCGACAATTAGTGCATTTTGGTATTACGTATGTCGTATACTTATTTGATCGAAATTGAAGAATGTCGACTTTCACCGGTGAATGTCAACAGATACCAAATACGTCGGTGAAAGATCGAATATTTCATTACATTGTTGTACATTCGGACAGAAATAAGGGTATTTAGCAAATATTTCGGACATACATCAAGCGACTATGTGAATGTTGACATTCACCGGTGAAAGTCGACATTCTCCAGATTTCGGTGTTTCACTGTAACATATATACATCGACAAAAGTCAGAGCATAAAGAAAGACGAAATTCGAAAGCCATGATGTATCGGAAAGTCAGCAAAAATATCCGGCACCGTTGAAATGTCTACAAAATTGCGGTTCCGAAAAGGAAGCCGTACGCACGAACGATACATGTACATTCGGACCCTCTCCGGTGTGTGTCGACAATTAGTAGATGGTGAATGTCAACATTTACCGGTGTAAGTCAGAAATAAGGGTATTTAGCAAATATTTCGGACATACACCAAACGTCTATGTGAATGTTGACATTCACCGGTGAAAGTCGACATTCTCCAGATTTCGGTGTTTCACTGTAACATTTATATATTTATACATTATTTTTTAGCACATTATCTTTTATTATATTTTTATTTCTTTATCTTTTGTGTTGAAACATTTATATATTCTTTCTTTTTAATAGCGCATTATTTATGATTGCAGACCCCAACAAGTAGGGTGCCTGCTATCTATTCAAAGCAAGAATTATGCGCAACGTCGAATATCGTATTTCGGTTCATCGAAGCTGCGCGTATAATCGTATTAAGAAATCGCTTGGTCAATGTACTTGAAATATTAAAGAGACTGACGCCGGATATGGTAGAAAGAATTGAAAGGTTAATCGTGAAAGAGCAGCAATATGCAAAGCGTCAGGAGGTGGAGGAACGTAGAGCAAAGGTGAAGAAAACTTTGAAAGCGTAATTGTAGCCCGCTCATCTTATTAGACGATCACGTGCTCCGGTACAGAAATAGTCAACAAGCGGTCCAATTAGCGGACCCTTGACATATTTCAATTGGATAAAAAGTCTTTGCAATTCTCTGAACACCGTGGGAGGCGGGAAAGATGGGTCAAAAGATACGGAGATAGATTTGTTCACGAAGATATTTGTGGATTGTTGAAGCATATATTTGTTTGCGGATTTCTAACGCAAACTTGCAATTCATTCGAAGTTACAATAGCTAAAATAAAAGGCTTTAAAAACAATCAAAAGGAGGACATTACAAATTTTTTTATGGCACATTTTTAAGAAAATTTTTTCTTATTATATCGATTGAAAACTAACTTAGTATAGGCTTACCAACAAAATATAAAATAAAAAAGGTTGGCGATAAGGATAAGCGGGGTTCCGACGTAATAAAGTTATATACAACAATAATATACATTCAATAAATATTATAATTTTATATTTACATTTTTTTGTAATTTATTTAATATTTATTTTTTAATATATTACATTTTTTATATTTTTAAATTTTAATATTTAATATTTAAATATAATTTATATTTTTTTTATGGCAAATTTTCAAGAAAATTGTTTTTTTATTATATCGATTGAAAACCAACTTAGTATAGGCTTACCAAAAAAATATAAAATAAAAAAGTTTGGCGATAAGAATAAGTGAGGTTCCGATGTAATAAAGTTATATACAATAATAATATACATTCAATAAATATTATAATTTTATATTTACATTTTTTATAATTTATTTAATATTTATTTTTTAATATATTAAATTGTTAATATTTAAAAATTGTAATATTTAATATTTAAATATAATTTATATTTTTTTATGGCAAATTTTCAAGAAAATTGTTTTCTTATTATATCGATTGAAAACCAACTTAGTATAAGCTTACCAAAAAAATATAAAATAAAAAAGGTTGCCGATAAGAATAAGCGGGGTTCCGACGTAATAAAGTTATATACAACAATAATATACATTCAATAAATATTATAATTTTATATTTATATTTTTTTTATAATTTATTTAATATTTATTTTTTAATATATTAAATTTTTAATATTTTTAAATTTTAATATTTAATATTTAAATTTAATTTATATTTTTTTATGGCAAACTTTCAAGAAAATTGTTTTCTTATTATATCGATTGAAAACCAACTTAGTATAGGCTTACCAAAAAAATATAAAATAAAAAAGGTTGGCGATAAGAATAAGTGGGGCTCCGACGTAATAAAGTTATATACAATAATAATATACATTCAATAAATATTATAATTTTATATTTACATTTTTTATAATTTATTTAATATTTATTTTTTAATATATTAAATTGTTAATATTTTTAAGTTTTAATATTTAATATTTAAATATGATTTATATTTTTTTATGGCAAACTTTCAAGAAAATTGTGTTCTTATTATATCGATTGAAAACCAACTTAGTATAGGCTTACCAAAAAAATATAAAATAAAAAAGGTTGGCGATAAGATTAAGCGGGGTTCCGACGTAATAAAGTTATATACAACAATAATATACATTCAATAAATATTATAATTTTATATTTACATTTTTTTTTAAATATTTAATATTTATTTTCTAATATATTACATTTTTAATATTTTTAAGTTTTAATATTTAATATTTAAATATAATTTATATTTTTTTATGGCAAATTTTCAAGAAAATTGTTTTCTTATTATATCAATTGAAAACCAACTTAGTATAGGCTTACCAAAAAAATATAAAATAAAAAAGGTTGGCGATACGAATAAGTGGGGCTCCGACGTAATAGTTATATAGAATAATAATATATATTCAATAAATATTATAATGGACCCATAAGATAGCTTCGTTACTGAAACTTCAGATGGACCCACTTCTGATTGCAATTTTACATCGAATACTCCCTTCTATATTTCGTTTCCAATGGCACAATTTGTGCATGCGCACAAACTCTTCCCGCCAAAACAGAAACCAAACTGTTCGTTTACAAACGCACGCAAATGTGACAACGTTTATGTAAATATTGTCGTGCCAATATCTGACAGTTCGATGGATTCCGTTATTGTGTGATTAAAGTAACAAGTAAGAGGTAACAAAAACTGCTGTCATATTCATTCAATAGTGACTTTACTCAGAAGCATATTGAATCCGCTTGTCCTTTGTAAGATACGTTTGCAGATTGCGACACAATGGATTTCAACGCGACGTTTAATTGCAACGGAAAAGTGAATTTCAACGATTGGCAATTGAGCAGGACGAGTCTGTTTTTGCACGGAGAAATTGACAACGTTCTTTTTCCAGAAAGGGATTATCCTTTCGCGAAGACAAATGTTACACTCTTCGATTTTATATTGCCTGGTGCAACAGCTATATTGAATTTAAAACACTTCACTCAATGTGCAGAGTATGTGCAATTCGTGTATAAGAATTCAAGTATAAGAATTACGCATTTTCTTCTCATTTATATCATCTGTCACATGTCTTTTTTCAGGATGCAGTTAAAGATAATCAGTAGGCATGAAAATTGCAGACCTTCCCTTGATGCAGCAAGTAGTGATAGCAAAGACTTTTTTACTCTCAGAACTATGGTTTGCGAATTTCTCGTGTTCGTACGCACTTATATGAACAGGTAAACATCAATTGTACATATTTTATCCAAGTCTTACGTTTAGCTTTCGGATATATGTGCTTTTAATTGTATAATATATTTCTGGTTAAAATTTCAAGTATAAGCTGGGATCTATATTCATTGAGAATAGTAAATTCACAGATTGAGGAAGACTTTGACGCGTTGTTTACATCCATAAAAAGATTTCTTGGCAAATTATGGCTCATTCCAGATTCAATATTTCACTATGCAGCATCAAATTTGGGTAATAAGGTAATATTTCTGTAGTCTTGGATATCTGAAGTACGTTCTCATAACTCATGCTGTGAGATATTTAAGTAATATGTAATTATGTTTATGGTTTAGTGCAAACAACCTGAATTTCATGTGCTTCACATGCACATTGAAATACGTTGGTTATTCATCACATTGATACACAACCGTAATATTTATTGGCAGAATTCAGAAGAAGATTTGATAGACAATGTGGACAATGTTCTTAGTCTTGTCATTAATGACCTTGTATATATATCTTTAAGAGTGTTTGAAAGAGTAAGTATGAGACATACAAAAGCAGGATGATAAAAAAAATACAGCATAATAGTATATTGTTTGACAATGATAAGTAAATATTTGCAGCTTCCTTTATCAGATATGCGTCAAAAGGTACCGTACAGCTGCACATGTATCAGGGAGCTGTGGTTGATGCTCCAGATATTTTCAGATAATTTGGCTGAAAGAATAAGATCAAAGGTATCCTTCTGTCTTATAACTTTTAATTTTCATATGTAATCCATATCTAAAAACTATCATAATTTCAGTTTTTCTGGGATCAAGTAAATCTTTGCTTAAGTCCAATACTAAACAGGAATAAATCCGAAGATTCCAAAATGTGTTGGCATAAGTCCATGCAGTACAATTTGCCTGACTGTAAAAACCCAGAATTATTCTGTATTTGGCTTATATACCATTTGTGTCTACTTTACGGATATAATTGCGACGGATTGTACATGGAATACAAATGTTTAAGGGTAATATTCTCCACTATCCTGTAGATAAATTTGAAAGCATAATGTAAAGTTTCATACTGCTCTTTCATAAAGATTAGATCCAACTACGAGCAAGTTGAGAAAATCTTAAAAGCGTACGTCTCGAAAGGTGGCAAAGACGGCGAAAGAGACGAAATCGATGAAGAATTGAGGGTCATGATACCCTTACTAAGAGATCTCGTTACGGATTGGTGGCAGCCGAAAGTTTCAATTATCTCATTACTCTGGGATTGCTTTCACAAGAGATTGGATCAACCCTTTTTATTACAAACTTCTGGGCCTTGGACGCATTCTGCCGAAAAGTGAGTTCGTAGCTTAACACTAGATTGCCCGAGATTTCTTGTATACGTATATTGCCCAAAAACAGTCAAAATGACTGCATTGTGAAAAAATAACAAATATGTAAAGAAATTTGTTTAAAATTAATTTTTAATATTTTTTATGTTATTTACAGTTATATAACAGGTTATTAGTAAATATTAACTGTACATATTGACTGTTTTCAATGAACTTAGCCCATATTTCCGAAAGCAAGGCAAATTTATTTGATTGCAGGCGCCTACTGCATTCGGTTCTTTTGTCAAAATGAATAAATCGTAGGATTTGCTTGAACTTTTCTCTGGCCATAGTTTTTCTAAAATATTCGGGACCCCACTTCGCTGACTATAAATAACTCAATTTAAAATTTGTTGCCTCGTAAGCTCCACGAGCATATAGAATCCCAATAAATGCACGTATTTCCGGTAATGATATTGTCCAACCGTTCCGCAAAATTCGGCGACATTCTTCTGTGCACTTTCTTATATGTTTGATAATATAGTTATCTATTATCGACGATAATGCACTGATAAGATTATCTGCCACAATGTTCCTTTTTGCGTAGCCTGTTGGCCCTTTCACACTCTTGAAAATACAAGCAGATGGTATCCTTCCAGGAATACCACCTTCGTCAATTTTTGTCCACACAGTACCATCAGCAGCTGTTTCGACCTCCTGAAACGTATTTTCAGTTTCTTCGTCAGAATCTGAACTAATTAGCACCCTATACCTTTTCCTGGGCATATTGATGACACTTTCATTTTCATCATTGGTGATCGACTCTTCATCACTATCTTCAGCGTCAGATGTTTCACTTTGAATATAATCCGCTTCATCTTCAGATGATAGTTCAGAATTTGTTGCATTTGATTCTATATCGGAGCACTCTTCACTTATATTCGTTAGCTTTTCCAAGAACTCATTTCTGTTCGACATTTTTTCATAAAGTTAGGGCGCAAAAGAAATAAAATAAACAACTTGTTAGAACAACACTTTATAAAGATTCGAATAACTAGTACCACTTTAGCTTATTGAGCAACTGACACTTATCAAGTATACGCCCAAATCGACAATTTATCATGCATCATATTTCAATACAAAGCCGGACAGGACATATAAGAAATTTAGTCAATTCAATAAATAAAAATCTTTTGATTATTTAAAATTTACCTTTTCCTGGGCATATTGATGACACTTTCATTTTCATCATTGGTGATCGACTCTTCATCACTATCTTCAGCGTCAGATGTTTCACTTTGAATATAATCCGCTTCATCTTCAGATGATAGTTCAGAATTTGTTGCATTTGATTCTATATCGGAGCACTCTTCACTTATGTTCGTTAGCTTTTCCAAGAACTCATTTCTGTTCGACATTTTTTCATAAAGTTAGGGCGCAAAAGAAATAAAATAAACAACTTGTTAGAACAACACTTTATAAAGATTCGAATAACTAGTACTACTTTAGCTTATTGAGCAACTGACACTTATCAAGTATACGCCCAAATCGACAATTTATCATGCATTATATTTCAATACAAAGCCGGACAGGTCATATAAGAAATTTACTCAATTCAATAAATAAAAATCTTTTGATTATTTAAAATTTACCAAGCAGTCAAAATGACTGCTTCTGGGCAATATAGGTATAACACATATATATATACGGAAATAAAGAAAGGCGGAAGTAACTACAATTATTCATAAACCCATTTATATGTTATAGAAAAAGTCACCAAATTCTAAGAAATTGTGTCATCAATTTCATAATTGTTTTTCTAATTGAAATTAAAAAACAGTCAAAATGACTGCCTTGGGCAATCTAGTGTTAAAGATCTTCGTTTTAACATTTTTATGAGATAGTAGAAACGTCTACGTTTATTAGGAAATCACCCATGGACATATTCAAGCAAGTTAAGGATAGGATTGAGGGCAATTTTGAGCCATTGAAGGAATCCAGTTTCGGAATGTTCTTGCGCTTCTTAGGTATGCAGCATTGGTACGTTCTTCCTTCGTCTATTTATATGTGTGGTTCCAGGTAGTTTCTTGAAAAAGAATTACAGCAGTAATGAAACCAAGCATTGGAATCAAATTAAAGGTCGCGTCTACTCGAAATTTTCGAAGGGCAAAGTAAAGGAATTTTCGGAAAGCGGTCTTTACAACTTTATTTCGTTGTTCCTTACTTTAGCTGTGACTGCAGATACCGCGAATGTAGTAAGTTGCCTGTGACAATATTTAAAAATTGCATATAACTTGCGGCGTACGATTTGTTCTTTCCGTTTTCAGTGTTCCGTAATGTTAGATCTGTTACCAGAAATACAGAATGTTACAGAAAATGGTAAAAAGTGCAATTTAATTTGGAAGGGAAAACTTGTCGTTTTGCTACTGTACAATGAACTAGGACTTAATTTTCAAAATATAGCACCGGCATACATAGACGTGGTATGGTAATAGGTGTACAACTTTGCTCCCGCCGTTTTTTGCATTATTTACCTATTATATTAGTCAAATAATAATAATAAATAACTTGTGTATATGGTGGAACAAATGATATTCTTACACAAAGTAAATATCTCAGGTGAACGTAACGAGTTGTCAAAAAGATGATACGTCCCGTTCGATGATAGCAAGTTTCGTCGATGTGCTAAGCATTGTTTTATCGACCAGCGAACGGTTTGAACGAGGTGAGCATGTCTTCATTGGAGGTTGGATAGATCGTTATCTCTTGGAATGTCCGAAGACGAAAACCGGAACATTAATAAGAGTCCTTATTAATGTATTTGAAAAATGTGTCATCTTAAAAACAACATCCAATGCTTTAGGTTCGTTCTTGTCAAATTTTAATCGACATTGGTCTATTTATCATTTCAGAGAGGATGTGGGAAAGATTATTAATTATTTAAGACACTTTTTAGACGGCGTGCGGAAAGTACTAGATGGCCTATGGTGTCACGTAGCATGCCGGGTGCGACAATTTGTATTTGATCCTGTTATGATCGGCGATAGTTATGATGACGTATCAAAACTCGCTGTTGAATTTACACTAGATGCACTGGCCGATCCGGCAATAGCGAAGAAGCATAAGCACTCGGCTATGTCGTTGTTTCAGCACTTTGCAGCATCGGTAATTGTAAAGGATATACGGTAACGTACAGAAAAATATGCCATATCATGCAACAACCATAAGCAAATTCCGTTTGCACAAAATAACATTTACATTAACGAACTTTCTTTGCAGGATCACTCGTTACTATTTGATGTTAATTGTTGAAAATGCGGCTGCTGTGCAGAACCTGAAGAAAGAAATTAAAAATTTCAATGTCACCCTCATTCAAGTAAGTGCAGACTATTGAAAACAGAGCTGTAATGGTAATAAAAATTTGTATGTATTATAGGCATGGATAAAATGTTCCATACTTGGACGTGACGCCAATAGAAATGAGATTAAATCCTTGCAAAGGTTTGTTTCAAAACTCGATGAGATCAAACATATTTTTATGACAGCATCTGACCTCGTAGAACATGAACATGACAGCGAATCCATCTTAACGTTTATTATGTCTTCGATGAAGATACGGAACGCGTTGAAGGTACTTCTTACCGCACAAAAAGATTTTTTATAATCCATTCTTCTCACTGAACTCTACCATCTCGCAGACAGAACAAGAACGTATAGAATTTGATGTAAGGTGGAGGTTGTACTTCAGTAACATCGACAAGTGGATCCTTTTTCCCATCACGGAGGAATCAAAAGACTCAGAGCATGCGTTTTGGGTTTACAGATGTGTCGGCACGTTAATTTTGTGCACGTCCCCAATGCTGTACGTCAAAGTAAGTGATTTATTCGAACAAAACAGTGCGCACCCTCCAATCGACTAATTTTTCCTTTTTGTCTTCAGAACCAGCCGAATAATATGTTCAAATTGTTAATTAATAAGGTGGCACTTCCATCGGACCAGAGCCCGAACGCGTTTGTCAAATGTTTGGGCAAAAGAATATTTTCAATGATTATCCTGGGATTAGAGAATCTAAACGTTAAATCCGATATTTCACTTCAAGTGCTGCTAAGGAACCTATTCGATCAGTATATGCCACTTTTGATAACAGAATCCAGTAGTAGCAATAATTTTGTAATATCCGATGCATTGCTTAAGTGTTTCAAGGACGCAAAGATAGATTATCTGCGTGTTATATTTGAGATGTTAACCGGCAGCTTCATTACCGTGTCGCAGGACAATGCTATGCATAGACATTCTTACTTGGTACGTGCTGATTCTTTTTTTAGAAAAACGCTATACGCCGCAATAGGTACGAAAAATAAGAATGGATACTTTGCAGGTGCTTTTTCTTTTGAGGAATCTACTTAAGGCCGGAAAAATTTACGTCAGTCATGTGACGGAATTTATTGTTGCTATTTGTTGTGGTCAAATGATCACTTGTTATATGAGGGTTCACGACCATCATCCTCATAAACAACAAACTATCGATGTTATCAGTGACATTGTTTCCTCGCCTTACTATAAAGAAAATAATACAATCCCGTAAGCTGTTAATTCTAAAACTGTCTTATAAGAAATAATCGGAAGTGCATCCATAATTGATCACTTGCGTTTACAGGGATAAACTGAAAACATCCATGGTGGGTGTTCTCGAACGATATCTTACAGTTATGCCCCAGGTTGCATTTGATTTTCTACGCTCTGTCGCACGCGTCAAAGCGGATATCGTAAAAAGCTTGTATACTAAAATTGAAAACATTCTTTTCACCGCCGAAAGGAACAGGAGACCTAATATTGCTTCGCTAAGGTAATAACAATATTGTATTAGCAGTTTGGCAGTTCATTTCGACATATTACAACCGACCTATTTTAACTCGCAGGTACTCTTGGAATCAGCTGCAGTCTCACATACGAAACATGGAAAAGAAGCTATAAGATTAAAAATTTATTAATAAATAATTTAGTAGTACCGCAACGATAGTGTCTGGACTTTGTACTACCGGTAGATATTGATCATTGTATACATTTAAATTACGAGAGCGATGAACCTAAGACATAATCACGATTGTGTACAGAATGGTATAAGCTTATATCATACCAACTTAAATTACGTATTATAGTGTCGATGAATGCAAACCAGTATTCTGTATAAAGTGATGCCTAACGTACTAGCCGCATTGTAAAGTATAACTAAAATGTCACGTACACTCTCAAGTCACGGCAAAACATCATTAGTCGCCTACATAACTCTACCCCCCAAACAAATCACATAATTGTTATGTGCACAAGGACTTAGAAAATTCGAATTTATACACTATGCTCCAAAATACACTCGATTCTCTGATCTACTTTCGATGTGAATGTCTCGAACGATGATGTTTTATTGGTGTACCGGTTGTACTGCCAGGAGGTGATCGTCATCCAATTAATTCCAGACGCGATACGGCACCACGTACGGCATTTCGTAGGGTTTGTTCAGCGGTACCACTCAGTAGTGTTTCCAATCTCTCCACATAATTATCGATATTCTGCAATGTCGCGCCTTCGTGTGTTCCTAAAAAAAATGTGTATTTCCTAAACCTCTCGTATCAAATTCGGAAATTTCATTTTTATAATTTATAACCATTTGGCGCGTTATTGTAAACGTTATATAAAATGAGCCGTTTATTTTGAAAGTGGCCTAACTCGGTTTTTCAATATTTTCCGGTTACCATGGTTACGTGTGCAAATACATGTTGTTTATCATATATAATATGTATATATATATATATATGATATATTGTTAATAATAACACGTTTGTTCGCGTTTGTTTTATGTTCGTGAAAAAAATGAGAATGTCAAACACTGACGGCGGGAATAACTGAGCCGTTTATTTTGAAAGTGGCCTAACTCCATTTATCTTCAAATCGAGATAAATAACATTTATTATAGATGATATATATATATATATATATACACAAGATTATGTTTCTTTCCAGATAATATCTTTTAAGATTATTTTTGAAGTTAAAGAACATTATTGAAAATTAATTTAAAAAAAAACAGATTAAATAATAAGATTTTAAAAGTTTATATGAATATAAAAATTTAAATGGGAAATATAAAAAAAATTTTAACTTTACTTAATGTTATCTAAGATTTAACTTGAACTAGGAAGCTTGAACGTTAGAGAGGTATCTCGGCTTCAAGAGATTTTATGGGGAGACTTAGACTCTTAACTAAAGTTTTAGCTTATGTTAGGCTGAAGCTATCCTCTACTAGGATTAGAAAGACCTACTAGATGAGATTGCTCTTCTATTGAGGCCTAGGGGCTGATATATATATAGGATGATATATATATCATCTATAATAAATGTTATTTATATATATATATATATATATATATATATATAACATCTACAATAAATGTTATTTATCTCAATTTGAAGATAAATGGAGTTAGGCCACTTTCAAAATAAACGGCTCAGTTATTCCCGCCGTCAGTGTTTGACATTCTCATTTTTTTCGCGAACATAAAACAAACGCGAACAAACGTGTTCGGTGACGTTTTCCGAAGGAACAACGGACGTGATCGGCAAACAATTAACTGGAGACAGGCGTAAAGAGGAATTACTTACCTTAATGTTAAACTTAAACTTAACACTTGGCATGCGGGCATACTTCGCCGCCGAATTTCGCGTGCAGCGGGCGTTTTTTCTTGAACTGACGGAAGTTTGGTTATTCAGAAAAATTGCAGTAAATCGAAAACTACTTCGTTTTTATGAACGAAACTTTTTTTTATTTCACACTTAAATATATACTGTATGATTATTTAAGAAAAAACAAACGATATTTACACGAAATCATAAAAATAAGCGATTTTTAAAGTTTTCCACACTATCATACGAAAAGTCCGATAATTTGTCAGCGCATATTTCTTCATCACTATCTTTGTCACAACGGCTCATTTGATCAATTTTGTAATCAATAATAACAAATCAAGCTTCAAATTGATAAAACACGTTCTGGAGCAAAACTTCGATTGAAGACGTATATATATATATAATATATATATCATCTATAACAATCATTTATCTTATGGGAAAAAATGCAAAGCGTTGCCTAGCAACTTTCAAAATAAACGGCATATAATGTCACACATTCAGTGTAATTTGACATTTAGTAGATTTTGGTGGATATCCATAAAACAAACACGAACAAACGTGTTCGGTGACGTTTTCCAGTGACAGACTACAAAAAACGTAAAAATACGTTGGAGACAAGTGTTAAATTTACCGTACAAATTCATGTTATTTATCAGTAAATGTTATTTATCTCGATTTGAAGATAAATGGTGTTAGGCCACTTTCAAAATAGACGGCTCAAATAATGGATAGCGTAAAACCCCTTTTTTGGTTGAAAATGCGGTATTTGCAGGAGATACATCAGTAAATAGAATGCAAGCTTTTATGTTTGGAGTCTTTACGTACCTGGGAGTGGAATCGTAGCAAAACTACCGGCTAGTTGGGAACGAAGTGAATCTAAGTGACGCTGAAGAGCCTGATTTGTTGTGCGCTGTTGATTTGTCTCCGATTCCAAACGATTAACAGCTGCATAGAGACTATCCACGTGTCGTTGAAGAACAGCATTCTGTGCTTCGTAATCTGACGTTGCTTTACGAAGTTGCCGCAACTCTGCTTCGCAAGCTGTAGCAATAATTACATTGACGATAGCACATTAGTCAATTGAAACTGTACAGCCGTTTACCCTTATCCCTTCTTTGCATGATGGTGGAAATTTCCATCATAACATTGAATGCCCAAAAATTATATAAAAGAACGAGTTTACTTTAATCTAACTTTGCATGATGATGGAAATTTCCATCATATTGTTTTTTGCTAAATTTATACTATAAATGTATACTAAGATTTTTTTAACCATTTTTCCATTAATTTTGAACATGAATTATATCACCTTGACTTATTTCACCAATAAAGAAAAAATCATGCAAAGAAGGGTTATATCACCCTACCTTTGTTATGATCCAAGAATTCTTCCGTAAAAATTGGAATGTCGAAACCCGTAAAATCGTTGTCTTTCTCCTGCTGGACCTCCTAAACACATTAAATATTTGATTAAATGTGTTCTGGTACAAGAAGGATGTTGAACGTGTATCGGATCTGTCGTACATTTTGTTCGGAATTTACTTCAGCACCGTTTCTTTCCCTCTTGTTCTCATTCTGCTTCTCTGAACACTGTTTCTCATTGAATATACGATATGCTTCTGTTTGCTTGTAATCGCTATATTCGCGATTGTAACGCTCCTTATCTTGTTCAGCAGCATCAAGATATTGCTGTAAACAATAGCACTGGCGTTAGTATTGTATTCTTCAAGTTTGCAAATATTTTCTGATTAATCTGTGTGCTTGAACCTGTTTCTGATCGGGAGGAAGGGTACTCCATTCTGATGCAAGTAATTTTGTGATCTCAGCAAATGATAAGTTGGGATTGTCAGTCCTCACCTTCTCTCTCCGGTCATTCAGGAATCTGTTTTAGGAATAATGTTACTAAATGCTACTTCTGTTCTCTTTAACAGGTTTGTTTCATATCGTAATGCACACACCTAAAATAACCGGTAAGAGGCTGCTTTGGAGCAGTAGCGTCTCTCTGTGTTTTCTTCCGCTTTTTGGCCCTATTAGGTATACTGGCATTATTACTTCCAGTACCAGCAGCTGCAGTAGTCTTCTTAGCACTGTTATCGCATACAGAGTCAGGGGCCTTGTCTTCACCACTTGTTGGTGACTTATCTAACAATGTTATAATATTAGAATTACACATATATTTTTCTAACAATTCTTGCCACAAAAGCATTGAATACTAATTATATGGTAATATCACATTATAATTCTAAATTTATTTATAAATGTTAATGTCTATAATTTTTGTATCTGTTTTTGGACAAATATGTTTACTTTATTGTATAGCAGCTTTACTTGTTTCAAGGCCCATGGGCCTTCTTTTGAGGAGCTTATTGTGTAATTAAGTTTATCTTATATATTCAAAATACCCAAAATAAGCATGAAATATTATTTATTTTGAAGGCATAGTATTTAAAATTCTGCTTAGAGTCTCTGTACACTACAGATTTATTAACAATTTCCTATGGAATTAGCATATTCTGGAGGAAGCTTTTGAAAAATCCATAGTGCAAATAGACTGTAAACAAGATTTTAAGTACCATGGCAGTAGGCAAAATAAAACACATTCAACCAAAAACATGCATAAAATGATTAACATTGAGAAAAAACGTTAAAATTGCAATCAAGTCAATTTATTGAAGAAATGAGTAGAGTAAAAGTTACGTTTACCCCATACACATTACCAAAGAGAACTTTAATAGGAATAGACAGGCACAAAATTGATTAACATTAACAAACAAAAAAATGTTGAATACACAAATGAGTTAATATATATTAAAAAATTACGATTACGGAAATATTTGTATTATACATAAACCGTTGGCAACATTTAGTCATGAAGGCTTGTATGAGAGAAGATTATTGTGTTTTATTACTTGGATGATCATCTGATTAACATTGAGAAAAAACGTAAAACTTGCAATCAAGTCAATTCATTAAAGAAATGAGTAGAGTAAAAGTTACGTTTGCCCCATACACATTACTAAAGAGAACTTTAATAGGAACAGACCGGCACAAAATTGATTAACATTAGCAAACAAAAAAATGTTGAATGCACAAATAAATTAATATGTATTAAAAAATTACGATTACGGAAATATTTATATTATACATAAACCGTTGGCAACATTTAGTCATGAAGGCTTGTATGAGAGAACGTTATTGTGAGTTTTATTACTTGGATGATCATCTGATTAACATTGAGAAAAAACAAACTTGCAATCAAGTCAATTCATTGAAGAAACGAGTAGGACAAAAGTTACGTTTGCCCCATACACATTACCAAAGAGAACTTTAATAGAAATAGACAGGCACAAAATTGATTAACATTAACAAACAAAAAAATATTGAATACACAAATGAGTTAATATATATTAAAAAATTACGATTACAAAAATATTTGTATTATACATAAACCGTTGGCAACATTTAGTCATGAAGGCTTGTATGAGGAAAGATTATTGTGTTTTATTACTTGGATGATCATCTGATTGACATTGAGAAAAAACAAACTTGCAATCAAGTCAATTCATTGAAGAAACGAGTAGAGTAAAAGTTACGTTTGCCCCATACACATTACCAAAGAGAACTTTAATAGGAATAGACCGGCACAAAATTGATTAACAATAGCAAACAAAAAAATGTTGAATACTCATGTAAGTTAATATATATTAAAAAATTACGATTATGGAAATATTTGTATTATACATAAACCGTTGGCAACATTTAGTCATGAAGGCTTGTATGAGAGAACGTTATTGTGAGTTTTATTACTTGAATGATCATCTGATTAACATTGAGAAAAAACGTAAAACTTGTAATCAAGTCAATTCATTAAAGAAATGGGTAGAGTAAGAACTGGGTAGAGAAAAAACAAACTTGCAATCAAGTCAATTCATTGAAGAAACGAGTAGGACAAAAGTTACGTTTGCCCCATACACATTACCAAAGAGAACTTTAATAGGAATAGACAGGCACAAAATTGATTAACATTAGCAAACAAAAAAATGTTGAATACACAAATGAGTTAATATATATTAAAAAATTACGATTATGGAAATATTTGTATTATACATAAACCGTTGGCAACATTTAGTCATGAAGGCTTGTATGAGAGAAGATTATTGTGAGTTTTATTACTTGGATGATCATCTGATTAACATTGAGAAAAAACAAACTTGCAATCAAGTCAATTCATTGAAGAAGCGAGTAGGACAAAAGTTACGTTTGCCCCATACACATTACCAAACAGAATTTTAATAGGAATAGACCGGCACAAAACTGATTAACATTAACAAACAAAAAAATGTTGAATACACAGATGAGTTAATATATATTAAAAAATTACGATTATGGAAATATTTGTATTATACATAAACCGTTGGCAACATTTAGTCATGAAGGCTTGTATGAGGAAAGATTATTGTGTTTTATTACTTGGATGATCATCTGATTAACATTGAGAAAAAACGTAAAACTTGCAATCAAGTCAATTCATTAAAGAAATGAGTAGAGTAAAAGTTACGTTTGCCCCATACACATTACCAAACAGAATTTTAATAGGAATAGACCGGCACAAAACTGATTAACATTAGCAAACAAGAAAATGTTGAATACTCAAATAAGTTAATACATATTAAAAAATTACGATTATGGAAATATTTGTATTATACATAAACCGTTGGCAACATTTAGCCATGAAGGCTTGTATGAGAGAAGATTATTGTGAGTTTTATTACTTGGATGATCATCTGATTGACATTGAGAAAAAACAAACTTGCAATCAAGTCAATTCATTGAAGAAACAAGTAGGACAAAAGTTACGTTTGCCCCATACACATTACCAAAGAGAACTTTAATAGGAATAGACAGGCACAAAATTGATTAACATTAGCAAACAAAAAAATGTTGAATACTCAAATAAGTTAATACATATTAAAAAATTACGATTATGGAAATATTTGTATTATACATAAACCGTTGGCAACATTTAGTCATGAAGGCTTGTATGAGAGAACGTTATTGTGAGTTTTATTACTTGGATGATCATCTGATTAACATTGAGAAAAAACAAACTTGCTATCAAGTCAATTCATTGAAGAAACGAGTAGGACAAAAGTTACGTTTGCCCCATACACATTACCAAACAGAATTTTAATAGGAATAGACCGGCACAAAATAACATATTTGTATTATACATAAACCGTTGGCAACATTTAGCCATGAAGGCTTGTATGAGAGAACGTTATTGTGAGTTTTATTATTTCGATGATCATCTGATTAACGTTGAGAAAAACCGTAAAACTTGCAATCAAGTCAATTCATTAAAGAAATGAGTAGAGTAAAAGTTACGTTTGCCCCATACACCAAAGAGAACTTTAATAAGAATAGTTAGGCACAAAATTGATTAACATTGACAAACAAAAAAATGTTAAATACACAAATGAGTTAATATATATTAAAAAATTACGATAACGGAAATATTTGTATTATACATAAACAATTGGCAACATTTAGTCATGAAGGCTTGTATGAGGAAAGATTATTGTGTGTTTTATTACTTGGATGATCATCTGCCTCTCCATTGAAAGTTGGCTGTTCCGTTCCACCATTGCTCTCAGGAACATCATTCACCTGAGCTGTCTCGCTCATCTTTCAGCGTTAGACGTTCTCCGAAAAAACAACGTCGCCCTGTTACGATAGAGTCGAAAGTCTCGCAGCCCTCGAGCATCACCTATCGCTTCGCTTAACCTTCACTTTTCCGTGAAATCTAAAGCGCACGACGCCGTTAACAAGTAGAACAAAACCATTAGTCCTTCAGATCGACACTGCTTCCCATAAACAATTCTGCACGAGAAAATATGCACCGCAATTACCTGTAAGCGAAAAGCACAGACGACGGAGCTTTACCAGAGAATAACCTCTCGCCTTCGATCGAAAAATGTGGCGAATCCAATAACGCGGATCCGATACTCGGAAATTCGATGCTGTCTTGTGGATAGACGAGCGGAATGAATTTACAGGAGAAAATGTTCGGATGAAACAGACAACAATTCGTCTACGATGACGCTAAAGACGACTTTTCATGCGCAGATCGCGCACATCGAGATGACGCTTATTCAAAAAGTGAATCGGGCCAGATCAGCGTGAACGTGCTTCTGGGTGCTTTCGTGAAGTTTTCAAACTCGGAGCAGTATGTTTGTTGCACCGGCTAGATGTTTATGATGCCGACGTGTTATGTCATTATTCTACGATTTAAGCTGACGAAATAAGCGCTTGCTAAGGAGTCAGTGTAAGATGGATGTTAACGATTCCGCGCGATCGTCTCAGGATAGCAATAGGTGCGTATGGTGTTAACCAAGTTAACATTTCGTGGAGGATTAAAAGTTTTAGCCTGTCATAAAATGCATTGGTGAACATTGCGATAAGAAGCTACTTAGTTTGCACTGTGATTTTCGTAAAGCAACTGGTGGGTTTTCTCGAATTTCTGATTATTCAGACAGTTCTCCAGGTGGAAAGTATTTTGGTGGAAAAATGATAGATTAATGTAGAAGCAATTATCTTTTTAAGAGGAAGTCTTAAAATGTCAGGGCCACCTGTATTTTCTTTCTCGGGAGGTAACATTTGATTTTGAAATTTAGCCATATGTGCATTCTGGTACTGCAGGCTAATGCTCTTCTTGAATTTAAAATAGTAGTTATTGGCTATTAACATGTTGACAAGATGCAGCTGTAATGTTTTATGTAATTGCAGTATTGTACTACCACAATCATTATGGAAGTATATCAATAAAAATGTTAGATTATCGTAGAAGCAATTTTCTTTTTAGGAGAAAGTCTTAAAATGTGAGGGCCACCTTTATTTTCTTTCTCGGGAGGTAACATTTGATTTTGAAATTTATTTAGCCACATGTGCATTCTGGTACTGCAGGCTAATGCTCTTCTTGAATTTAAGATAGCATTTATTGCCTATTGACATGCTGACAAGATGCAGCTGTAATGTTTTATGTAATTGCAGTATTGTACTACCACAATCATTATGGAAATATATCAACAAAAATGATAGATTATTGTAGAAGCAATTTTCTTTTAGGAGAAAGTCTTAAAATGTCAGGGTCACCTTTATTTTCTTTCTCGGGAGGTAAAATTTGATTTTGAAATTTAGCCATATGTGCATTCTGGTACTGCAGGCTAATGCTCTTCTTGAATTTAAAATAGCAGTTATTGGCTATTGACATGCTGACAAGATGCAGCTGTAATGTTTTATGTAATTGCAGTATTGTACTACCACAATCATTATGGAAATATATCAACAAAAATGATAGATTATCGTAGAAGCAATTTTCTTTTTAGGAGAAAGTCTTAAAGTGTCAGGGCCATCTGTATTTTCTTTCTCGGGAGGTGACATTTTATTTTGAAATTTAGTCACATGTGCATTCTGATACTGCAGGCTAATGCTCTTCTTGAATTTAAGATAGCAATTATTGGCTATTGACATACTGAGAAAATGTAGCTGTAATGTTTTATGTAATTGCAGTATTGTACTACCGCAATCATTATGGAAATATATTAACAAAAATGATAGATTATCGTAGAAGCAATTTTCTTTTTAGGAGAAAGTCTTAAAATGTCAGGGCCACCTTTATTTTCTTTCTCGGGAGGTAACATTTGATTTGGAAATTGATTTAGTCACATGTGCATTCTGGTACTGCAGGCTAATGCTCTTCTTGAATTTAAAATAATGGTTATTGGCTATTGACATGCTGACAAGATGCAGCTGTAATGTTTTATGTAATTGCAGTATTGTACTACCACAATCATTATGGAAATATATTAACAGAAATGATAGATTATCGTAGAAGCAATTTTCTTTTTAAGAGGAAGTCTTAAAATGTCAAGGCCCCCTTTATTTCCTTTCTCGAGGGGTAACATTTGATTTTGAAATTTATTTAGCCATATGTGCATTCTGGTACTGCAGGCTAATGCTCTTCTTGAATTTAAGATAGCATTTATTGCCTATTGACATGCTGACAAGGTGCAGCTGTAATGTTTTATGTAATTGCAGTATTGTACTACCGCAATCATTATGGAAATATATCAACAAAAATGATAGATTATCGTAGAAGCAATTTTCTTTTTAGGACAGTCTTAAAATGTCAGGGCCACCTTTATTTTCTTTCTCGGGACTTAATATTTGATTTTGAAATTTAGCCAGATGTGCATTCTGATACTGCAGGCTAATGCTCTTCTTGAATTTAAAATAATGGTTATTGGCTATTGACATGCTGACAAGATGCAGCTGTAATGTTTTATGTAATTGCAGTATTGTACTACCACAATTATTATAGAAGTATATCAACAAAAATGATAGATTATCGTAGAAGCAATTTTGTTTTTAGGAGAAAGTCTTAAAATGTCAGGGCCACATTTATTTTCTTTCTCGGGGGGGTAACATTTGATTTTGAAATTTAGCCACATGTGCATTTTGGTACTGCAGGCTAATCCTCTTCTTGAATTTAAGATAGCAGTTATTGGCTATTGACATGCTGACAATATGCAGCTGTAATGTTTTATGTAATTGCAGTATTGTACTACCACAATCATTATGGAAGTATATAAACAACCCAGTCATCAGTATTTTTTCCGACCTGGAGAATGCTGCAGCAGAGCAAATGTTGTATTCGCTTCTAGAATCAATGCACAAAAGGTCTGAGAATCTCAGAAACGTTTTAGTGCCACCTTTTAATGAAAATGGTCAAAGCAATGATGTACAACAGCAGTATTCAGGTGATGGCATAAGTCAGAAAACAGTGTGTGACCAATAGACAAAAGTGATTCTTTTCTGATAATTCTCATGTTTCTTTTTACAGCATTCACAACATGGCTTTTTGGAACAATGTTTTATGTAGTGGGTGTACCACTGAGCGATGAGGTGGTATCAAGTAGTATAGAAATGCAGGCATGCATGCTTAGAATATTGTCAATGCATCACATTGAGATGTTTCAGAAAATTAGTTTTATATACATTGATATATTAGAAGGTATGTAAGATTATAAAAAAATGCATCTTAGTAACGTTACGCATCATGTATATAATGATTTATTACAGAAATTATGGATTTGTATGATAGCCCACAGGAAGACAAAGAGATAACACTATCTAATTTTAATACTGATAGGAATATTATTGAAAATTTAGATCTTGTACCATACCCTGTTAAAGTAAAATCAACACATGTTTTACCCATACAGAAGTCAATATTAAAGGTACAAAGTCATGGGTGGAAACACTAATTCCTTATAGACACACTAATGACAATATGTATTATTTGCCAGATTATTATGAAATCTACTCTGTCAACATGGAATCAAAGAAAGCTTTGGAGTATTGTATTACGTACAGTTATTCAAGGGCCTCCAGATCTAAAACTTGTGGCTTTAGAACTGTGTACACATATTATTCAATTTTGCATTATTGATGACCACAATCATGAGGTAAACACATACAAAACTATCAATACATATGTATTAACAATCTATGACTGTTGATGTTTTTTCACTTTTCAGACCCTTGAAGATTTAATGACATACTGTATTGAGATAATAAAAACTATTCCCACGTGGATAAATTGGAATGACGTGTCTGTAAGTTTGCTACGTCAATATGCAGAAATATTTACAAAATTCATTGATTTAGCACCTCTATCACTAATGCTTAGTGACCTGTGTTTTGAGATTATTGATCTCATCTGTTATGTGTCACTTTGTAAGTATAAATCAAAATACTCTTTATAAGCATACATCAAATTTTATCCTGACAAACTATACATTCAGGAAACTGCAATTAATTGTTCTGTACAGTTAAAAAAATTAGCACTGAAGTCACACAGTCACTGGAAGCAGCAGCTTGTAAAAGAATTAGGCAATACCTAAAAGCAACTCCAAGATCATGCGATCAAGCAGATGCTAAGAAGTACATTTCCTGCATTAAACATTGTCCAGTATGTGATGCACACGATAATAGTATAGAATCATTTGTGACACAGCTATTGAACGTGATAATATTTTTTAGGGATTTCTTAGAGTTCTCATTGACTTTATCTTCAACGACATAAAATTTGCTTCTACTGACAAAGTAGTTTCTGCAAACGACACAAGCGAAGCATGGACTTTGTTACGGGAAGAATTACTCGATATGTGTCGTACTAAACAATTTAGTCAATCTTTGAAAGTTCTTGAAACTACTCGCCTGCTGCAGTCTTGGTTGCTGACTCACGAGATTCAAGTAAAACTTTATGAAAGTGACATAGATGTTATCATGAATCTGCTCCTAGAAAGTATGAATTCCGGCACATGCCAATTCGGAAATGAAGTCTTTATAAACTTAATTCATTTACTGGCACACAATGAATCAGACAAACGGATCATTCAATCGGTATTGTTATCGCCATTCAGTCAGCACAATAATTCTCCAATAGTTACTGACAAAATATTACAAGTAACAAAGTCTCTTGATACCGAAACAGTAGTCAAATGTCTGGAAGCGGTTTGTGAGTTTGGCCAAGGAAGGGAAAGACTCAAAGTATTACATGACTGTATTTTAGATACTAGCAATCCTGAAATAGCTGCCGCTGCAGTGCGGTAAGTAACTCGTACTTTCAACATTACTATTACTTTTTCAACAAATATTCGTGCTTATATTCGTGCGTATTATTTGTTATAGGAACAGCATTCTATTGATGCGGAGTGCAGACATTCAATTTGAAGATATTGTGCAGCATGTCTTACAGCCCGCATTATTATCGAAAGAGGAGAAAATCCAAGAGGCTCTTGCGAAAGTGTTAAGTCCGATAGTTTGCTATTTGTCAGACAGTGGGAATATTGTTAGGTATACTCTTTGGCGTTTTTTTATTTATTGCTAAGAAGACTTAAGAATACTGATGGGTTACTTTACTTAGTGGATAGCGAGATGAAAGCCTTTTTTTAGTAGAAAATGCAGAATATAGAACTTTGTTACTGCAGCTAAATATGTTTTGGGGCCACTGGTACTTCTGCATCAGGCGATTATAATAATAAGGTGTGTGTCACTAATATTATGTGTGGGTATAATTTAACGATTCACCAAATTTGAAAACTGGCAGACGTTGGGTTGTTAGGCCTTTTCCCGTTTTCTCAGTTTACACATAAGATTCACTCATTTTTAGCAAAATTGTATACTGGTGGTTGTTAGTGCCGCATTATATAGACTTATAATTTTATATTGTGAACGTTATATTGTATATGGACGTAATTTCATATTACAGACGTTGCATTATACAATGTGTAGGGACGTTCTACCAAAAGTTCTCAATCGATTCCCACTTTTCAATCAAAAAATGGCTCTTATCTCATTATCCACTATTATTAACATGGTTGAAAATAACACACCATACTTTATTTAGTGACTCTACCGACAGCGTCCAGTGGACGCTGCATTGCAAGTGCTGCAACGGGGAGAACGAGGAAAAGGAATGTCCTCCCCGTTATTACTTGCCAACAAAGTACGAGCGACACATCAGTTCGTACTTCATATTATTGTCTTCAGAATCTGTTTCTGTACGCCTCCGAATGTCCCAGAATTTTCGGTCCTTCTCGAATCACATTGAGACTTTCAATGGGAACGAGACGGCCAAACAGTGGCTTCCTTACATACAGGATCCAATTCCTGCCATACGACTGAACGTCGCTAATGTGGTAGGACAAGTACTGAACAACAGGATAGAAGCGTTGAAGAAGAAAAACGTATCTATGCTGGACGACGTTCCTGCAGATCTGGATGAGTTTGTGGACCTGATAATCGGCATAATGGCAGATACACTCGATAAAGCCCTGCACACTCCAGATCATTCGTTACATGATACGTTACTCATTACGGCGAAGAATGTCGCATGGTGAGTTAGAGTTTTTCATTCATTTTTATTCGTGGTTTTCATACTGGCGTTACGTGGGGGTAAAATTTTAGCGTGCCATTGCATTTGACGGAAAGGAGGGCACTGAATATATTTCTCATCACGATATTGGACCCAAATTCATCCCCCACGGCTGTGGCTTTCGCCAGTTTCGCCTACCAGGACATAGCTAAATTCCTTAACATTTCCCCGAAACTCTTATTCATTCGATATAAGAAGGACTTTCTCAAGGTAGTTATTTATTGAATTGATTTTTGTTTAGAGTGTCATTAAGAACATTTTTGTTTTAGTTGATGATGCAAAGAGTTGTCTGTAACTATATTAGTTGTTCGTACAATATAGCGACGTCTATACATCGTATTGCTAAATACATAGGGTATCAAGGATCTCGGGAGTTACTTTGCAAGCACGGCCATTATGCGATTTGTTTTTTGCTCGCGTTTGTTCTGGAAATTCCGAAGACTGTTACCCTCTTGGCCGACTTTGCTGAACTTATGGGTACCGATGAGAAGCAGATGTTAATGGAATACTTTCCGGTACGCAAAGTAGATTGTAATTTATATAGATATTATAGTAACACGCAAGGAATGTAATGACAAGTTACACCCGGCAAATCGTTGATTAATGATACCATTAAACCCATG
Organism: Cryptocheilus praepositus; assembly: GCA_033815515.1. NCBI lineage: Eukaryota > Metazoa > Arthropoda > Insecta > Hymenoptera > Pompilidae > Cryptocheilus > Cryptocheilus praepositus. The sequence continues at coordinate 1,673,250 of JAWWQZ010000314.1, forward strand.
TACATTTAGCACATTTGCAGTCACGCATTCCTAAACATGTCCCTTGGCACTGGAGTTGACTGCTTGAAGCTGGTATCTAGAATAACACAGACCAGCCTACCTGAATTAACACAACATTACTTTACCGTATGTACAAAAATCTTCGTACAAAATTATCACTTTGCTTTTTATTTTCCTCTCCGTACTAAATGCGTTACATTGCTTCTCCTATTTCTTGGATAGTCAATTTTCGGAGAACTGATGTTAAACTTTAATGAATCACCTGAGAAAATAATCGGATTCTTGGACATTATCTCACAGTACGACGATAAGCGAAGAACAAACTTTAATACCCATGAACGAGTTGCAAGTATTCTAAATAAATTCATGAAGTTGATATTTTATATGATTACTTCTTTCACATTAATTATGAATTACGTAACAGGTATTCTATCTCAAGCAACAACTGCACGGCATCTTAGTGAATCTCGATGTTAATCTCGGATTGAAATCTGATGAGTATACTCAGCAGACTGCTCTTGCATCGTTGTCGTCTTTAATGCGATACATGGGTCCAGACAGTTTGACACCATTGAGGTACAAGATATTAGCCATTTTACGCACTTCTCTGGAATTCAAGAGGCCAGGTTTCGGCCCTCTTATTTGCAATGCTTGGGATGCTTACATTCACAAGTAAGTGTTCCTTACAATTCATTACTTTTCCATTCGGTATACCGATAAATACTTCATAACACTTGCAATTTTGAGTAGCATCGCTATTAACGATCTCGGACCATTACTGCCAACAATATGTATTTCTATCATACCATTATTGGAGAGATATCCTCAGCAAGCGAACAACATGTTAGAGTTCTTAATCGTTCAGCACAATGAGGATATAGCGGAGCATATATCGGAATTATTTTTTATAGATGACATTAAAGTATCTAGCAAAATTGAGAACATCGTCAAAGCTCATATTTTACAGGCGAGGTAATTTCAAAATTACATATCTATTAATGCAAAATTTAATAACTTCACTAATACGAATATAATATCAACGTTAGGCCAGATGGTTTTGAGGCGAATTTAAAATTGTGGTTAAAACGAATAACACATGAAACGGACGAGGTGCGAGTACTCGCACTCACATATTTGAAGAAATTCTTAGCCGAAAACCGAAGCGAACTGAACGAGATGATATTAAGTGATACAGATGTCCATCCTTTAATCGTCGACGTATGTTTGCACACGATATACTTGAATCTGAATCATTTTTAGACAAGGTCGTGGGCGCCTGTATAACTCATAACGTGTCTCATTGAAGTTGTTAGATACCTTACTAATTGGATGTCAGGATAAGGATCAAAGTATACGCGTTCAGTACGCCGAATGTCTTGGAGAATTAGGAGCGATTGAGCCTAGTCTTCTGCCTCGCAGAATCGTTTCTAGAGGTATATATATTGCAATTTAATATGCATGACGTCTAATCGGATACCAAGTATAGTATGTGATTACTATTAACTCCAAGTTTACTTAAATGTTGAAGGAATATAAAACCCTTTCTTGATTAAAAATGCTCAAATATATTCCTTCATTATTTAAGTAAATTATAATAAGATTTAAATTAAATACATTATGTAATATTATAAACTCAAGTATTGCATGTGATTACTATGTAAATAAATTATAATAAGATTTAAATTTAACACATTATGTAATATTATAAACTCAAGTATTGCATGTGATTACTATGAATTCCAAGTTTACTTAAATATTGAAGGAATATAAAACCCTTTCTTGATTGAAAATGCTCAAATACGTTCCTTCATTATTTAAGTAAATTATAATAAGATTTAAATTAAACACATTATGTAATATTATAAACTCAAGTATTGCATGTGATTACTATGTAAGTAAATTATAATAAGATTTAAATTAAACACATTATGTAATATTATAAACTCAAGTATTGCATGTGATTACTATGAACTCCAAGTTTACTTAAATGTTGAAGGAATATAAAACCCTTTCTTGATTGAAAATGCTCAAATATGTTCCTTCATTATTTAAGTAAATTATAATAAGATTTAAATTAAACACATTATGTAATATTATAAACTCAAGTATTGCATGTGATTACTATGAACTTCAAGTTTACTTAAATGTTGAAGGAATATAAAACCCTTTCTTGATTGAAAATGCTCAAATATATTCCTTCATTATTTAAGTAAATTATAATAAGATTTAAATTAAACACATTATGTAATATTATAAACTCAAGTATTGCATGTGATTACTATGAACTCCAAGTTGACTTAAATATTGAACGAATATAAAACCCTTTCTTGATTGAAAATGCTCAAATATATTCCTTCATTATTTAAGTCAATTATAATAAGATTTAAATTAAACACATTATGTAATATTATAAACTCAAGTATTGCATGTGATTACTATGAACTCCAAGTTTACTTAAATATTGAAGGAATATAAAACCCTTTCTTGATTGAAAATGCTCAAATACATTCCTTCATTATTTAAGTAAATTATAATAAAATTTAAATGAAACACATTATGTAATACTATAAATTCAATCCCACTGCAGACGACAATAAATTCATCCCCGATGCCAACGAGGAATTTGCTTGTGCCATTTTGTTCGAACTCGTACGAGCTCTTCAAATGCAGAAGAATACTCAGAACATGGATTGCATTTCCCTTGCTATACAAGTAAGACATCATGTGATTTATTTGGGGAGAAATGAATGTTACAGCGAATGGTATTTTTAGGAAACCTTGAAGGCTTATGACATTTCACCGCAAGGACGAAATAGTCAAGTGTGGAACAACCTGCCTTCGACGATGCAACAAATGATATTCCCGTTTCTCACGTCGCATTATACGATAACAGCTATTAACGATGAGAAAACCTTCCCTCATCCTATTTACGGGTATCTGCATACATTGTTTGAATTGTAGTTTATTCACACATGTTTGAAAACTTAGTCTCATTTTGTTTTAATAATTTGCAGCTCCGAATCCGGTTCAACATTTGAAACTTGGGCTTACAATTGGCTCTGTAGTATGTGCAACAGTATACATAATGATACACTAAGTAAAGTGTTATACGCTTGTAGGCCTGCATTTAGGCGGGATATGAAAACTTTAATGTTTTGTCTACCGTATGTTGTTTGTAAGTTACCCTGTTCAATACGTACCAATTTCCTTGCATAGTTTGTTTCTAGATTATTTATGTGTCGTGTATATTATCACCTACTTTAGCATACGTGATAGCCCATAGTACCGACGAGATGCATAATAAATTGAGAGAAGAGATTTTAACAGTTATAAACGTCAGAGAGAAATCCGCTCTGGATTCGAAGCTTTTAGATCACCGACCCCTACGCCATGAATTAAATACGAAGTCTCACAATGCTAGGGTATCTGACGAAGCAAGGCGCACACGTTGTTCTCAGGTAAGAAAGACAATTCCTACAACCCATTTATCTGGAAGCATCGACAAAATGTTATTTGTTCATATTTTATTGCAATAGGTTGTTTTTTCAATATTAGATCATCTTCAGAGGTGGTTGAGAGAGAGGCGATTAACGCGTGATCAAGAATACGACGCGATACTAAGTAAGAGTCATGAAAGCTTTGATCAGTAGATCGAGCGAGATATTACTATCATATGTCGGAGGATCCAAATTAATTTATTTCTTTAACATTCAGAATTTTGTGGCAATCTGGACAGTCTAATAGTGTCTGAAGGTTGTTATCAATGCCGTGAGTACCATCGAGCGCTAATGTATTTAGAACAACACATGGCTTCAACTAACAAGGGGTTGTCAGAAGTGGTCGAAGGTGGATTACTGGCTGTGAGTTGACTTGTATACTTGAATATGCGGTAAACTAATTAACACGTTGACTGCCGTGCGTATTTTGCCGTATTAGAACGGCGATGCTATGAAATACTACAGCGTTTGACTGAATTATGCAAAATGTAAATAATGTGCAAGTATTGGAGGCCAAAGAATCGCATCACTATTCTAACAATAACTGCATTTATAAAATAATTATTACTGCCCATTGCGAATATTTTGGATCTTCAGTAAAATCTCTTGCGCCGGTCACCGGTGACCATCATGGCAGTCAAAGTGTTAACACGTTGACTGCCAAGCATATTTTACTATATTAGAACGGCGATGCTATGAAATACTACAGCGTTCGACTGAATTATGCAAAATGTAAATAATGTGCAGGTATTGGAGACCATGGGATCGCATCACTATTCTAATAACAACTGCATTTATAAAATAATTATTGCTACCCATTGCGAATATTTTGGATCTTCAGTAAAATCCCTAGCGTCGGTGACCAGTGACCATCATGGCAGTCAAAGTGTTAACACGTTGACTGCCGTGCGTATTTTGCCATATTAGAACGGCGATGCTATGAAATACCACAGCGTTTGACTGAATTATGCAAAATGTAAATAATGTGCAAGTATTGGAGGCCAAAGAATCGCATCACTTTTCTAACAATAACTGCATTTATAAAATAATTATTACTGCCCATTGCGAATATTTTGGATCTTCAGTAAAATCTCTTGCGCCGGTCACCGGTGACCCCCACGGCAGCCAACGTGTTAAGAATCATTTAATCGTGTCTGCTGTTTTTCCACAGAAAATATATGCGCAACTCGATGAGCCTGACGGAGTCTCTGGTATTTTAGCGACTCAGGATCAGTCCCCGACCCTACAACAACTTGTTCTGGCTCATGAAGTCAATGGTCAACTTCAGGTATAACGCGGATTTTTGTATCATCAATAATTCTTAGTTTACGTGTAACGTTCAGATTTTTATCGCGTCCAGGATGCAGCCACGTGTTACGAGAAACTTGCACAGAAGAAGGTTTTCAAATCTTCTTATTTGCAAGGGATGATTCAATGCTACCTTGGTCTCGATCAACCGTTCACAGCAATGAATATTATGGAGGGTGTATTGAGCAACAGGTACTTCAGATATAGAATAATCATTTAATGGTAAATCATACTTTATGGCAGTAGATTAACTTAACGGTGAATATAATAAGTTAGCGGTTAACGACATCTTTCATGGCGATTTAATCCTCCGAAATGTTTTCACACAGGCCGGACCTTGAACCTCTCATGGTCGAACACGAACCTTTCTGGAGATTGGCACATTTCACACGACTCGATGATACGATACATAAAAACGTGAAGCACTCTCTGTTAGAGGACTTGAAGAAGGGGATCAGACCGGATCTGGCATATTTAAAGACAAATTTGGTAGCGCTGTTGGAAGACGCTGCACGTCCGGGAGTTTACCAACAAAGTTATTCCTACATCATGAAGTAGAGTCGATCATTGTTATAGCTGAATGTTAATCCCAAATCACTAGATGTTTGCAAGCAATTATATGCAAATGTATTTTGGCCTGCAGATTACACATTCTCAATGAGTTCGACAAAGCAGTGTCGATGATGTTGACCGACACGGGAGATATGCCGAAACTTTTCGAAGAATGGGAAAAGCGTGGACAATTGGTCAGAACTTCCCGCGGTGTGGAATTTGTTCTCAGCATGCGAAGAGCCACTCTGGATTTGGCAGCGCAATTGGAGATTGAGAAAATAGGAGCCGAGAGTCCAGTGCTTAAGCAGGAAATAGGAAAGATTTGGCTGAAGAGTGCCAAAATTGCACGAAAGTAAGAATGCCAACTGCAGTAACATATTGAATATGATGTCTTGCGCCTGGTTGTATGACTGGCATTTTATATATTAACACATTTTTGGTTGGTCACGAGTTAACTTGTGTTTGCACTGGCAGTAGTTGTTTCAATGTTTGAAACGCGGGGCATAAAAAATAATTGCAAAAGCTTTGTTTCTCGTGTTTATTCGTGTCCGCTTTATTATAAAAAAGTATAATTTTTTTTGGCATTTCGGTTTTATCACAATTCTAGTATTACAAAGATTTCAACCATGACGAAATGCGACTGAAAAATTTTTCATTGAATTATTCGCGGATGCACCATTACACCTAGGTGACTGGGGTATCGCTTATCATACCAAAAGAAAATATTAAAAATTCTATAAAGGACACATCCAAAGTTTAATTTTAATTCATTATGCGTCAATAAAAATGACTGCAATTTTATTGCGTAAAATTGCCGATCAATAATGTGTTAAAATAACCAGTTAATGACGATGGTGAATCTGAATTTTAGAGCTGGATTTCATCAACAAGCCTACATGTATATACTATCAGCGAGTGACTCTTGTCCACCCCAAGAATTACACATCGAGCAAGCGCAACTTTACTGGCAGAAAGGGTGTCAAGAAGAAGCGTTCACCACGCTTGGAAGGTGTTTCAGTAATTATTTCCAGCCGGCGACGTTTTATAAACAATTACCTTCGGGCGAATGCACGGAGGAAAGGAAACAATGTGCAAAGGTTTGATGTGTAGAATTAACGACTACAATCTTGAAAAGGTGGTGAGGCCGTCTCGAAAGGGACCTGAACAAACTTTTCGCTTAATTTTTACAGGCTAAACTTTTGTTTGCAAAATACAATGATGAAACCCTGAACGTTGATACGGATGGCAACATTATGAATTATAAAGAAGCCATAGAAGTTTGGAGAATGTGGGAGAAGAGCTTGCTCGCTTGTGCACAGTATTACGAGTCCGTTGTTGATAGGATTGCCGATGGAGAGAAGGATATTAAAGGCCGGTAAGATCTTACTCTATTGCGAATTATATTTCGGATGCACAAGGAAAACATGATATGATGCTTTTAGAGATTTACAAGTGCACATGATGAATTATTACGGTAAATCGCTCCAGTATGGATGCAAGTATATTCATCAGTCAATGCCAAGAATGCTGACGATATGGCTGGACTTTGCGTCTCGTACCACAGCGCGTAGCAATCCTTATGGGCAGAATGAATTTGACAAGTCTCGGCAGGATTGTTTAACGAAAATGACCAAAATAATGGGTAATTCTACACAAATCGCTTGCATGAAAGGTTCCGACATTTTAATGTAATATACGAATATGCGTATTCTGCAGAGGTGTACCAAGAGCGATTACCAACGTATATGTGGTTGACAGCGTTCAGTCAGCTCGTTTCCAGAATTTGTCACCCCTCCCAAGAAGTGCAGAAGACACTTTGTAACATTCTGGTGAAACTGATCTTTTCATACCCCCAGCATTGTTTATGGATGATGGCGTCGGTCTTTAACGTACGTACTAAGCAACCACACAAAGCATTTGTCAGCGAGACGTAACTACTCACCTAAAAAAATCTTGCAGTCGTCATATTCAACGCGACAACGAAGATGCCAGGAAATCTTTAATCATTCTCAATTGAAGACGCTCGCAATGTGTAAGCTCATTAAAGACCTCAATAAACTTTGGGAGAAGCTGATAGAATTATCTAATAAGCCCATACAAGACGTGAGTCTGCATACATATCACTTTCTTTCCGTTCGTTTAAGCATGAATAATATTGTTCGCTTAAAATAGGGTATATCAAACACGACTGTACAACAATTGTCTCGAAATCTTCCAAGACTGCTGGCAAACTCAGATTTCAGTTCAATCATGGTACCTACTTCGAAGTTTAGGCAACTTCATCTACCACCTAAAGGTGGCTCGATAGAAGATCATAATCCATTCATGTTGTAAGTGTCATTATTTTTCATGTCAAACACTGTAGGAATATGTTTCTTAAGCCATTCTTTTAATTCTTAGGGATTGGGCGAGCATAACAGGAATACAGGATAATGTCGTTGTTATGCCATCGCTTCAAAGGCCACGACGTATCACTTTAAAAGGATCCGATGGAAAATTATATCTCTTCATGTGCAAGCCGAAGGACGATTTACGGCGAGATTTCAGGTTAATGGAGTTCAACCATATTGTAAATAAATACCTACAAAAAGACCCGGAATCCCGACAGAGGAGGCTTTATATTCGTACATATGTTAGTTAGTTTAAATCTATATAACGCATGTTGCTCGCATTTATTCTTCTATACATTAATGAAGCTCATTCCGCAGAGTGTTGTGCCGCTTAACGAAGAATGTGGCTTAATAGAATGGGTACCAAACTTAGTGGGCTTTCGACCAATTCTCGCAAGCCTTTACAAAGAGCGAGGCATAACAATGACGGCTAGAGAACTGAAAGCTCTGATATGTGGTATGTATATAATATATACAGTATAGTACGCGAATAAGGATATTGTAAGTTTATGTTTCATCGTTCTATCTCCAGCACAAAAAGATCCATTAGCCAAAAAGAAACAAGTCTTTCTCCAGAAACTTTTACCACGGCACCCCCCAGTGCTTGGAGACTGGTTTCGCCTGACTTTTCCTGATCCATACGGCTGGTAAATATTACGCCGAACACGTGCAATACGTCTCGTCATATAAAATATGTTGTCCATTAATTAATGCGTAACTGCATTAGGTACGAAGCGCGTACGGCGTATATTAGGACTACGGCAGTTATGTCCATGGTGGGATATATCCTCGGTCTCGGTGATCGTCACGGCGAAAACATATTATTCGACTCGAAGTGCGGCGATTGTGTGCACGTGGACTTTAATTGTTTGTTTAATCGGGTATTTCATTTGACCATATATTTCTGCACTTTGTATGTTCGTTCTCGGCGCCGATTCTTCAAGCTTGGTTGTTATCATTTAGGGTGAACTTTTTGATTGGCCAGAACGTGTACCATTCCGATTAACCCATAACATGGTTGACGCAATGGGGCCTTTGAAGATCGAAGGACCATTTAGACGAGCCTGCCAGATAACAATGAGAGTTCTTCGTCAGCAGTCCCGTACGCTAATAAGTGTTCTCACTCCGTTCGTATATGATCCGCTCGTTAGTTGGAACCAAAAGGAACCTAGCGAGGCGGGTGAGAAAACCAATGAAAAGGTATTTTTCATTTGTCATTAACCGAATTGCATCTGTATTTATATTCTTCGTATGACTAATGGTCATTAACCATATTTGTATTCTTCGTATGACTAATTTTCATTAACCGAATTGCACCTGTATTTATATTCTTCGTATGACTAATGGTCATTAACCATATTTATATTCTCCGTATAACTGATTGTCATTAACCGAATTGCACCTGTAATTTGGACCACATTTCCCATATGGCTTATTGTCTGATGTCCCTATGATTAGTATTATTCTAAAGGAAGGGCATTTCAACAGACTCTTTCACGTAATCAGCTTTTACAAAAACTCTATCAATCCGAGGATAAGAACAATTGTGTCAAACTGAAAGTACTCTTACACAACGTAGCACAACATCGAGTTTAGGGTTAAACGAATTGATTTTTATCTAACAACATGGTTATTTAAATATTTTCAGGCTGTGGAACATATAAAAAACATTGAACAACGTCTGAAAGGATTAATTCGCTCGCAGGGGAAGAAGTTGGAAAATATCGCCTTGCATCTCAGCGTCGAAGGACAAACGAATCATTTGATTTTAGAGGCAACGAACATAGATAATCTCTGTCAGATGTACATCGGCTGGGGCGCTTACATGTGAAGAGGATTTCTAAAGTTACAGTACCTGTAACCCAGTCCTGCGTATTCGTCTATTTTTACAAGCAAACATTTACGTGTTGTCATTTTCGTTGAAACTTCGGAGGACCATGAAATATGAGAGAGAAGTGCTTAATACCTACAATTATAACATGCAGGTCATGACAGTTTTGTAGTGAGTTGTTTAATATAAGTGTTCAGAAGCGAACAAAACCATGATTTTTAAGAAAATATTGAAGTCAATCACTCCAGTTATCGTAAGACTTCTTGTATTTGAAACGTGCCGAACGTATTCAACTTTAATGTAACTGTATGATAGGATTTTAACGTTGTTGTTGTGTTTACATTTAACCTGTTTTTAAAAATGAAATGTTGCAATTTTTACCGCGTTGAAGTTTTCCAAGTGCATTACGTAAAACTTTCCAGCCGTAACGTAACTTGGTTTCTGAGCACGCATCATCATCAGGCATATCTCGTTCTTAATTTGCCCTGGCAAGTTATACCATTTTATAGAGTATATGGCCCTGCTCACTAAAGAACTCTGTGACAAATATGATTCAGAATATGATATGTTTACACTATGTCCATGCGCATGCAAGTCTTAATTTGCTTTCCTTCACTACCTGGTTAATCAAGTCGTCACCCGGAAAGCAAAACAGTAATAATTGAAACAGTGCCATGAGTAAATATGAAAAGTATTTTAACATTTTATACCGTTCTGTCAGTGTCTGCAAAATATATTGTGTTTTTACTATTTATTATATCTGTGATGAATCTGCCGTGAGACAGAAATTGTGAAGCTGTACTTACACTGCTCACTTGAAGACCGACTAAACAAATGATGACACTGCTAGCTAATGTTTGTAAAAGTAATATTGGATTGAAACTGTTTTCCATAACATCGCAAAACCTACATTATAATTATCATTCAACTTATGTGCGTATAAGAGAATTTGAACGGAGAAGAAAAAATATATCGTTACCAAAGGATTATCTGATGATGTTTAATAATACGTCCTATTTTATTCTTAACTTTCACCACGAGAACTTCACGTTTGATTGGACTTTGTTTCAAATTGTTCACCTAAAAAATTGATTAAGTTGACGGTAGAACGTAATTATCTTCAAGCTACTTCGTAATGTACCAATTATGTACCCACGAGATTATTTTTACTGAGATCCTTAAGGTCTTCTTCGAGTACTTTAAAATGTGCGCACGTATGGAAAAGCGCTGTCGCGATCAACGTGTCGGTTGCAATGATTATAATTGCGCACATACTTGTAGCAACCAATTGAGAAAGATAAACGATCTGTGTCAGTCAGATTACATGATATTAATGACGTGTTATTATACCCTTACAATATGACTGACATACCTCGTAGTACGGAGAGTTATAAAAACGTTCTGGATATGCTCCAACGAATGGGAACTGTTTGGTATAGTTACCATCTCCCTGGATTCTAGTAATAAACATCTTAATCGGAGGTATACTGAAGAAGAATAGCAGAGCGTTACAAATTAGAAACACGTATCCTTTTGTTATCTGTTTCGCGTATCTGCAAATTTATAACATGTTATCACAAATGGTAGCCAATTATACGGATGTCAATGGTAAATTACGTTGCATAGGTGTTTAGATGTTCAGATAGATGGGACTCAACGATGTTCCAGTAATCGGTCAGCATAAATTTAATAAAAGGTTCCACCTGCCTTCTGTTGTAAATCCACACGATCGATTTTAACAGAGCGAGGATTATCGTAAGTAAAACGGAACTGCAAGTGTGCAATGTTATCTATCAAATGTCACTTTCACTCGTGGCGCACTTTGTACACACCATGTTTCTAAAATAATATCTAGATTCTGCCAGCACTGCCATATCTGCAGCGTTTGAGGTATAATAATAAGAAGCATGCACGTTGCGCACCCAGTGTATCGCAGATAATTTATTGGATAAAGTCCGACAAACTTCAAAACTTTCAGATTCAACAATATATAGTCATCTATACGCATCCTGCGTCATTAAGAAGACAATTAGTTTATTAGAAGACTACGCTAGCGGCGGTCCGAGGGTGGGTTTTATACGTAGTTTCCCTTTATTAATAATGCAGTCGATAATTTGAACAATTTAGACGCGAACGGCCGACAATTTGTGTCGGCCGTTAAATATACATTCCAGCTTTCTTCACAGCTTTTAATCTCACGTCTCTAATTTTCAGTTCTTTACTCCCCCAGACATGTGAATAATTTACTTAATCAATATGCGTATTCATCAAAGGTATCGAAAACTGCGTACCATCTGTCTGACAGAACCCATCAATCGCATGAAAGTTGAATGCTGTAATTAATCGACGTATGTCCGATGTACGTCGAATAATAGGAACGTTGGTTGGATGTATCTTCCTACTCCTGAAGATTAGCGTTCACCGTGGAAAAGAACACCTGATCTTTTCTCACCGCTGATACGTATAAAGCTAAATAGAGGTATACGAGAAAATGTTCGGTTTCAAGACAGCCTTTCGTGGTAAGTTTTTATAAAAATCCTAATACATCTCATACACAAGGAGTTTTATAGACGTTGTCGCAATATTAATATTCATACCTGGTGCGTCAATATTAAATAATTATTCCGATGTAAAGTCTTTCAACTGTCTATTTTACAAAGTCATCCTTTAGACCATACATTAGTAAAATATATTCGTTCGTGTATCAAATTCACTTGAAATAGCGGCTGAACAATTTATGCAACGTTTTTCAGTGTGTTATGAAAAATCGATTATTAAAAACCATAAATTCGGTTCGTGTAAACCCTAAGTTGGCCACTGTACACGTCAAATAACGTACAATGTATTTTAAGTCTTCACAATTGGTACTTTAAAAAAGTGACACTATTATTGCGCAATATCTGTACAAACATCGACATTATCACAAGTTCACAAACATGGACCAATATAGATTGTTACGAACTTATGGACATTTACGTTCCACTTGACTCTTGCCGCTCTCTTCGTACTCTTGACTCGATATCCACATTTGCTGGAAGGTGCCGATCGAGGCCAAAATCGAACCACCGATCCAAGCCCCGAATCTTCTTTCGGCACATCCATTAGCGCTAATGAGCTTTAGTCTCATACTAGACGGTATTCTCATAGACAGATCTCTGTTAAGTCGTTCTGGGAAACCCTGAATACAAACGTAAATAATGATGGTTAGAACCTTTGCGATTTACTAATTACATATGCTTAGGGGTGTGCGGATACCCGGACCTCGGATCAGGTTCCCGAAAATTCGTATTTTTCGGGTACCCAAAGATCAATCTGGTCGGGTTAGGATCTTGAAAGATTTTAATGTTTGAATACTCGTGAGTTCGAATCTGACTACACCATAGAATACAGAAATTCCTTTGAAATTAGAAAGTTGAAATATCGAATCCAATTGAAGAATCATGAGAAAACATCACAAACTTTTAACACTTTGAATGCCGTAATGGTCAGCGCTGACAGGCGCAAAAGATTTTACTGAAGGTCTAAAAAATATTCAGAATGGGTAGCAATAATTATATTATAAATGCAGTTATTGCTAAAACAGTTATGCGATCTTTTGGTGTCCAATACCCGCACATTATTTGCATTTTGCATAATTCAGTCAAACGCTGTAGTATTTCATAGGATCGCCTTTCTAATACAGCAAAATACGCATGGCAGTCAACGTGTTAACACTTTAACTGTCGTGATGGTCACCGATGACCGGCGCAAGAAATTTTACTAAAGATCCAAAATATTCGCAATGGGTAGCAATAATTATTTTATAAATGCAGTTATTGTTAGAAAAGTGATGCGATCCTTTGGTTTCCAATACCTGCACATTATTTGCATTTTGCATAATTCAGTCAAACGCTGTAGTATTCCATAGCATCGCCTTTCTAATACAGCAAAATACGTATGGCAGTCATCGTGTTAACACATTGCGGATCGGGCATTCTATTGCCAAGCGTATCCAGTGGCCGGGTATTTTTTTGCGTCAAATATTTTTAAATTAGTGATTATTTAATAGTACTTAAAAATCATGGTCGCGTGAAATATTTATTTCAACAACTTTAAAAATGAATGATTCTTTAATATTTTTCGGTGAGTAAAAATCTGTACAAACTAAACAGTTTTCAAAGTATGATATTTCGTAAAACGTGACACTCAGTGAAGTGGAACACCAGAAAGCTTGCAAATATTTCTGTAATATTAAAGTACGTAATTGATCTATACAAAACCAGAGAAGGGCATTCGAGAATTATATTAACCCTTTGCGGTCGGCAGATTTTGCTCTTAAGAGTACCAGTAGGTCGGATGAAATCTAGCATTTCGCAGTTACTTTTCCGTACAAAATTTAAAGTCAATATATGGATATTCAAACCCACAGAATGTGTTGAAACTGATTTGTTGTATTTATTACTACTTTTAATACGTAAGAATACAAATTATTAATATCTGTAATGTTCTGCAGTATGATATTTCACGAAACAATCACCGATGTGAAGTCTTGGCTTTCGTGTACAAGTATCATAATACGTGTGTGTTTATCGTCTTTTTGAACGAATTATATGGAATTGATTATTTAATTTAACGTCCACGAATGACGCTAAAGGTTGGGGTGTAGATAGTGTTTGGTGGCGGAAATTTCCTACTAACTGATCGACTAAACGTGTCACAAACTTTAAGTGTGTTAGTGGCTTTTTGTTGTTCTGTTGTTTTCTCTGTTGTTTTCTTAGTTTATACAGTATTAATGAGTTGATGAAGCCCATCTCCAAGCCACAAAAAATAATTGCATTTTCGGAGGTTGCCGTTACAGGGACACCGACTTCTACGGCGATTGAAAAATGTCCCCGCTACGGGGACACCGACCGCAAAGGGTTAAATGTTATTTGTCTGCTTTGAATCACTTCGTAAAGAACAGAACTAAGCAAAGTATGATATTTTGTAAAACATGACACTCAGTGAAGTGGAACACCAGAAAGGTTGCAAATATTTCTGTAATATTGCTAATCGTTTTGTCGCTATCCATATTTCAGGGCTTCAAATAATTAATTCGCAATACAAATTACGAAAAACTGCCGCTGACAATCACGTAGCAACTGTGTGGTATCTCGTCACATGTCCCGAACGACAGAATATGCAAGACGATATATCTCGTCAACGGCCCCGAACGACGAAATAGGAATGACGAGATATCTCGTCATCCGTCCGCAATGTGTTAAGATGCTGACCTAAACCTGAATCGTAGGGTACCCGCACATCCTTATCCGTTTAAGTACGGGGAAGCGCTATCGCGCTTCACTTGTGGTATGCCAAAAATACGGCGCAGCGCGATAGCGCTTCTCTTGTTTTGTATCGAGAATGCGAAGACGCTGCTGTTGGTAGTATACTTTACGCAATTATTGAGAGCAGTTGCAGTAATATCAGTAGCAGTTTTTATTCATTTAACTCAGTTGTAGCTTTTAACAATATAAGAATTAATGACACTATAGAGGAGGAATGGTTAGCAAGCAAAAATGCCACAGGAACATCACCAATAAGTAAAAAGTTTTCTTTAGACAAATTGCCTGGGCGAAATTTGCGACAGTGTGATGTATGCAGTAATAAAAATAGTAATGGAATTAAACGATCCAGCCTAATTTGCGCTATATGTAAGGAAGGAATTCATGGAATTTGTGCAGCAAAACATTTTTGTAATAAGTGAAAATAAAATTTTTTTTTATCATAATTACTTGTTACATAACAATTAGTGTTAATTATAACCATTTTCATTGTTTCCCAAAAAAAAATACTACGGATTTCACCCGGACTTTTAGCATATGCATAAGAAAATGCTCCCGTACTCAAACGGTTATTTACGGTATAACAGAAAAGAAGAAAGATTGAGACTTTACCTGTATGAACGAATTGCCGCCTGTAACAACGACACTGCCATAAAGAGCTGGTCTTACGTCGACGTCGCACATACCGACGCTTGTGGTTACTATATGACCCACACCGAGCATGGTATTGCCTACCATGCCACCACGCATTTGTACCATGCTGGGGTCGAACAGTGCCTCCGGTATTCTGAATCTCTCGCTGCCGAAATCCTTAAAGAATCATACAAGTAAGTACACAGCTGCCCAGCATCCATTGCAGAGCAATAATAAAGTTAGTTTTTTGAAAAATTGGCACAGACAAACACCTGATGATAGCCAGTAGGGAATTCATACTGAACAGCTGGAATTGTGGATACAATCTTTTCGTCAAATGGAGTCTCTGAAACTTGCAACACTGTTGCTTGGAAGTCCTGGATAAGTTTCTTCACCATATAATTATGCCAGGACTTTGTAACTTCTGGTAAGTTTTTCTTTTTCACCCACCTCGGTTTATCATGATCTTTGACAACTTCTTTGCTACCCACCATATAGGAGGGAGACAAATCTATGTCACCGTCCTGTTGTAATTTAAAGATATGCTGGTTTAGCATGTACAACGGATTTTAGTGAGTAAGGTTATTACTTGTATCATGTTTACCTGTAGAAATTGTCTACACTGCATACTTATGTAGTCTCCACCTAAAGGAGACTTTACTATGGCTTGTGTCAGTACAAAACCATCTTGCACCGGAACAGCAGAAGTATGGGTTGCACCGCTGTCAACAACAATTCCTGTGGCTCTACCATTAGCGAATGCAGCCAGAACTGCATTCTTTACAAGAAAATACGCCGGTACGTTATACTTCTCAAACATCAACTCAGTCAACTTTTCCCTTTTGCTGCGTACATTCCATGGGGACTCAGAAAATAATACTGGATGATACTCTGCATCAGACTGAATTACTTTTGAGTACGTATAGTCCAAAACCTAGGAGCCATCAATACCATTATTATCATTATCATTACAGCAATCCGCTGTTCAGTTTTAAGTATCATTTGGAAAATTCTGTCAAATAGTTCCTCGCAGGCTGCACCTTTTCAAAATGATCCCAGTCCTCGATCATGCCATCCTTCATATAGCTCACTACCTCCATGCCCTTCCGTGGCACATGGAGAATCGTCGTATCAATATAGTACTTGCTCCCTGACTGCGTAATATTGCTATCTGGCTTTTTGTCATCGATATCCATTGTGTCAGCAGTTGTGGCAGTACTGTTCCCATCCTCGCCGATTCCGACGACCGCCGGAATTTCAGCCTTTGGCGTGTCTTCCTGAGCATAACCAACTCTGAGAGAATGGTGTCCCAGGTCGAACACTAACGCACCGATCTCGTCCCCACCGTAGAGCATGCCACCCGACATTTTTGCGACTTACAAAATACCTTTGGTAAAAATATCAACGATCAGGCGCTCACTCGCACTTTCTTTCCACCAATCACCGTTGAAATACCGATGCCGCAGTTCGTTTACGATGCAGAAACATGAATGGTAACCGTGAACATTACGGCCCACAAGGTTATATAGTGCATAACATTAGTTGTACAAAGCTCACCGTAGCTCGGTCACCAAAATAACACAATGAAACAGCCGATCTGAATGTCCTCGACGAGTACATACAAGTTTATTTACTACTTCATTTCACAGCAGCGAGAAACATAACCTCGCCCGAAACAGACGCTACAGCATGACTGTCAGGAAGAGTTCGTCTTCTAGACTAGCAAGTCATTCGGCAAAATGGTTCCGCGGACAGTGGCGCTTTAATATGCGCGCGGATTTTATTTTATCTACAATCGTGTGTACGATTTAAAAAATGTTCTCATTGAGAGACGAAATCGTTTTTTATTAAATGTTTAAATTAATATGTGTTTTTACATTATTGCGGAAGAAGTGTATATGTAATTTATATAGTCGACGCAAAAGTATTGGAGTAAATAAGCTTCGGTAGTCAAGTATTTCGTTTTTCAGATATAAAGCAACATAGAATTCGCAGGATAAACGCCGGGGTGTCAACACGTTAAAATAAGGCGTCAAATGTGATATATTCAAAAATAAGTATAATCAAAAACATAGTAAAACATAGTAAATATGCTTCGGTATTCAAGCGTTTTGTTTTCTAGGTATACAACAGTATTAAACTCATTATTCTCAAGGAAATTCTCAAAAAGAAACAACTTCGGTATTCAAGCTCTTGTTTCTTAGGAATGCAGCAGTATTAACACTTTGATTGCCATGATGGTCACCGGTGACCCACTCAAGGGATTTTACTAAGGATCCAAAATACTCGCAATGGGTAGCAATTATTATTTTATAAATGCAGTTGTTATTAAAATAGTGATGCGATCCTTTGGTCTCCAATACCTGTACATTATTTACATTTTGCATAATTCAATCGAACGCTGTATTATTTCATAGCATCGCCGTTCTAATATAGTAAAATACGCTTGGCAGTCAATTTGTTAAACTTAATATTCTCAAGGAAATTCTAAAAAAAAAAGATAAGAAAAACAGTTTTACAGGGCACAATGATCGAATTAACTTAGAATAAGTTATTGCGAAAGAAGTATATATGTAATTTATACAGTCGACGGAAAAGTATTACTTATAGTCAATAAGCCTCGGTATTCAAGTATTTCGTTTTTCAGATATACAGCAGCACAGAATTCCTTCCACACTCCAACTTGTAAGCTGTTACTAAATACCCCGATAAACACCAGAGTGTCAATACATTATAACAAGACATCAAGCGCGATATCTTCAAAAATAAGTATAATACAATAAGTATAATTCAAAACCATAGTAGATACGCTTCGGTATTCAATTCGCCACGAAGTCTATTTGCAATCTTGGAAAGCAATTGATATTGGAACGGTGTTTCAATACTTTTGCTTCTAACAACTCTGCGTTACCTTCATTTTGCATGATTTAATCATACTCTGTAGTATTTCATTGCATCGCGGTTCTAACATAGCAAAACACGCTTGGCAGTCAACGTGTTAATCGGCTAGCGGTCGTTAAGGGGTTATGCCTACTTGGGTTGGTGAAAAAAATCGACTTTTTTTTTATTGCATTTTCTTAATGTACATCATTTTAAGAATATTCCGTCAAAAGTACATAAGAATCGGAGCACACGTTCAAAAAGTATAAGCGTTTATCTGGAGCGCTACTATGTATGATTAGTAAAGAGTTTGAAACTTTAAACGCGATTATCTCGAAACTGTGTTTTTAAAAACATACGGTTGCGGTGACCACGATTTCTCAAAAACTACTTCATCGATCGGACTCTAATTTTATATACTTATTTGTCATTACAATAGGCAGGGCCTGAACGAAGGTTTTTTTATTTCGGTAATAAAAAAAAAAGTTACAACATAAAAACAACAGTTAAACCACCTCAAAAGACGGGTTTTTTTCGTAAAATTGCTGTCATTCTTGTAAAAATTAAAATTTTTCAAAATCCTTCGTTCAGGCCCTGCCTATTGTAATTAAAAATAAGTATATAAAATTAGAGTCCGATCGGTGAAGTAGTTTTTGAGAAATCCTGGTCACCGCAAGTGATGAAAATAAACAGAAGCTCTAGAAGAAGGGCTATATTTCCTCCATTTTTTAACATTTTCTTATAAAAAAAATGTATACAAATACCACTAAATACGTACTTTTGGTAGTACTTTGCGAATTTTAATTAGTACTCATTAAAAGGGCAAAAAAAATCTTGAAAATCATGTCATTTCGCCGATCCCAAGTAGGCATAACCCCTTAAAGTGTTAACACTATGCCGTCCGGCGACACCACAGTGGTGTCGTACGCAAAGTATCGCTCGATGGCCTCTATCACGTACGCGTGACTTTTTTTCTTCCAGGGGTGATGCTTAATTTCCATGTTGTGTAGGGAAATACATTGTTGCAGAGCAATGTTTGACGACCAGGGAACTGTGATTTCAACTTTGTTGTCCTCCCAATTTACCAGATTGTGTTTCATTGATAACTTATTTAAAAATCACTCCGCAACTATATAAAGCATTCACGTATAATTGATTTAAAACTGCTTTACCGTAGCGTTCCGTCGTTCTTGACACTTTCTAATACTAGAATTATAATAAAAGCTTCAGTACCAAGAAAAGTATACTTTTTTATAATAAAGCAGACGCGATTGAACACAATGAACAAAATTTTGCTGTATTCTATATTGCCCTGCGTTTTAAAAATTAAAATAGCCGACGCAAATCCAAACACGAGTTAATTCGTCACCGGTCAACAATGTATTAATACTAATTATATTGCAACTACGTATATTACAAATGATTGCATAAATACCACTGTTGGAGAATAGTCGAACTTACGTGAATCTCGCCGGCGGCAACACAACGGCGACTCGAAAAATATGCGGCCGGCAAAGTGTTAACTTAGAACAAGTTTGAAATTGCGCTGATTTGGCGGGAAAATGGCGTGGCGTTAGTTTCGGCGCCGCACGTGTGGCGTCGCTGCGATCGTTGGTCGCCCGACAAGATGGCGGCGCGTGTCAGATCGTCGTTGCGCTCGGGACAATGCGGAGTGATGTGTGCGCCAATCCGTTAGCCATGTTAGACGATCGGCTACGCGTCCGCGAGTTGGCCATCCGACAATGAGGTACTTGGTCCGCGCGACTCGATGTTCCGCGTTCTGAGCGACGAACCGCCGAAGGGACTGGCATGTGTGCGCTGGGCAGGATATTGTGCGCTGGAGGGCTCTTCTGAAGGCATCTCGGTGGCTCTTTGCGAACGTCGGAGTCTGTGACACCCGCTGGCCTAATGGAGCCGCGTACTCTCACCGTCCCGCTGGCTTTGTTGACATTCGTCGCGAAGGGTGAGTCCCACGACACGTTCTCGCTCCGTTTATTTCTAGGGCCCCATTAAAAACCGGTGCCGAGCGGACTGGCGCGACTTGCCTTTAAGCGATGACATAGGACGAGAGCGCTAAATTAACAGACGCACAGGAGGATAGAGGCGATGGCTGGGCGAGTTGTGGCCAAGTTGTGGGCCGGTGTACGGAGGACGTTTTGTCGATGAGCGGCTGGATAAAAGCGAGGAGGTGACGGAGGCCACGCGATCGCGGAGTTTGCGGGATGAGGGGCGCGCGTACCTATGGTCAGCGGAGATACGGCACGGAGCTGATTAACAAGAGATTTACTCGAGAAATGCGGAGATATGCGATGTAGCGGAGGAGGGCGGAGGGGTGCGATGGTTAGGATTTGAAAAGTCGAAGAACGCGCGGGGGGATAGATTTAGATATGTAGTCGTATCGGAGCATCGACGAGCGGCGGCGACAATAGATGAGCAGGATTTGAAAACTGGAAGTTCAGGGGGATATGTAGTTGTTTCGTGCCGTCAACAAATGTCAGTAAAGTAGATGTGTAGAATTTGAAAACTAGAAGCCAGGTATAATAGAAATGAATTTGGATATGTAATCGTATCGTGCCGTCAACAAATGTCAGTAAAGTAGATGTGTTAAATTTAAAAATTAGAAGCCGGCGGAGGAAATTCACTCGGATATGTAATCGTATCGTACCGTAAACAAATGTCAATTGAGTAAATGCGCAGAATTTGAAAATTAGAAGCCAGGTAGAAATTAATTTAGATATGTAATCGTATCGTACCGTCAACAAACTTGGTAAAATAGATGTATAGGATTTGAAAATTAGAATTCGGCGGAAGAAATAAATTTATATATGTAGTCGTATCGGAGCATCGACGAGCGTCGGCGACAATAGATGAGCAGGATTTGAAAACTGAAAGTTCAGTGGGATATGTAGTTGTTTCGTGCCGTCAACAAATGTCAGTAAAGTAGATGTGTAGAATTTGAAAACTAGAAGCCAGGTAGAAATGAATTTGGATATGTAATCGTATCGTGCCGTCAACAAATGTCAGTAAAGTAGATATGTAGAATTTGAAAACTAGAAGCCAGGTAGAAATTAATTTGGATATGTAATCGTATTGTGCCGTCAACAAATGTCAGTAAAGTAGATGTGTAGAATTTGGAAATTAGAATTCGGCGGAAGAAATGAATTTAGATATGTAGTCGTATCGTCGCATCGACGATCGTCGGCGACAATAGATGTGCAGGATTTGAAAACTGATAGTTCATTGGGATATGTAGTCGTATCGTAGTTGTACCGTGAACAAATGTTAGTAAAGTAGATGCGTAGAATTTGAAAATTAGAAGCCGGCGGAGGAAATTCATTGAGATATGTAATGGTAGCGTACCGTCAACAAATGTAAGTTGAGTAAATGCGCAGAATTTGAAAATTAGAAGCCGGCGGAAGAAATTCATTTGGATATGTATTTGTATCGTGCCGTCAACAAACGTGCGTGAAAATAGATACGCAGAATTTGAAAATTAGAAGCCAGGTAGAAATCAATTTAGATATGTAATCGTATCATGCCGTCAATAAACGTGCGTGAAAATACATACGCAGAATTTCAAAATTAGAAGCCAAGTAGAAATTAATTTAGATATGTAATCGTATCGTACCATCAACAAACTTGGTAAAATAGATGTACAGGATTTGAAAATTAGAATTCGGCGGAAGAAATAAATTTAGATATGTAGTCGTATCGTCGCATCGACGAGCGTCGGCGACAATAGATGTGCAGGATTTGAAAACTGGAAGTTCATTGGGATATGTAGTCGTATCTTGCCGTCACAAATGTCAGTAAAGTAGATGTGTAGATTTTGAAAATCAGAAGCCGGCGGAGGAAATTCATTTGGATATGTAATGGTATGGTACCGTCAACAAATGTCAATTGGGTAAATGCGCAGAATTTAAAAATTAGAAGCCGGCGGAAGAAAATCCTTTGGATATGTATTCGTATCGTGCCGTCAACAAACTTGGTAAAATGGATGTACAGGGTTTGAAAATTAGAATTCTGCGGAAGAAATTCATTTGGATATGTATTCGTATCGCACCGTCAACAAACGTGAGTGGAAATAGATACGCAGAATTTGAAAATTAGAAGCCAGGTAGAAATTAATTTAGATGTGTAATCGTATCGTGCCGTCAACAAACTTGGTAAAATAGATGTACAGGATTTGAAAATTAGAATTCTGCGGAAGAAATTAATTTAGATATGTAGTCGTATCGTCGCATCGACGAGCGTCGGCGACAATAGATGTGCAGGATTTGAAAACTGGAAGTTCATTGGGATATGTAGTCGTACCGTGAACAAATCTCAGTAAAGTAGATGTGTAGATTTTGAAAATTAGAAGCCGGCGGAGGAAATTCATTCGGATATGTAATCGTATCGTACCGTCAACAAATGTCAGTAAAGTACATATGCAGAATTTGAAACTAAAAAGCCGGGCAGGAAATTAATTTCGATATGTAATCGTATTGTAATATCAACAAGCGTCAGCGAAAATAGATGTGCAGAATTTGAAAATTAAAAGCCGGGAGGAAATTAATTTAGATGTGTAATCGTATCGTGCCGTCAACAAATTTTGTAAAATACATGTATAGGGTTTGAAAATTAGAATTCTGCGGAAGAAATGAATTTGGATATGTATTCGTATCATGGCATCAACAATCGTCAGCGAAAGAACATATGCAGAATTTGAAACTAAAAAGCCGGGCAGGAAATTAATTTCGATATGTAATCGTATTGTAATATCAACAAGCGTCAGCGAAAATAGATGTGCAGAATTTGAAAATGAAAAGCCGGGGAGGAAATTAATTT
The DNA here is from genome assembly GCA_033815515.1 of Cryptocheilus praepositus. Lineage (NCBI taxonomy): Eukaryota > Metazoa > Arthropoda > Insecta > Hymenoptera > Pompilidae > Cryptocheilus > Cryptocheilus praepositus. The sequence continues at coordinate 1,696,474 of JAWWQZ010000314.1, forward strand.
GGATACGTAGTCGTATTGTGATGTCAACAAACATCAGTAAAATGAATGTACAGAATTTGCACAGTGGAAAAAAGCGGAAGCAATGGATTTGTATGCGAATCGTGGCATCAATGATTGTTAGCCAAAGTGAATTTACAGAATTTGGAAATCGGAAGAATGCGGAGGAAATTCATTTAGATACGTAATTGTACCGTGTTATCAACAAACGTCAGCAAATGTAAATATGCAAAATTTCAAAATTGAAAGTCTGCGGAGAAAATAAATTTGGGTACGTATTCGTATCGTGCCATCAACAAGCGCCAGATAAAATAGATATGCAGAATTTCAAAATTAGAAGCCTGGGAGCAAATGAATTTCGTTATGTACTCGTATCGTGCGATCAACAAACGTCAGCAAAAAAAAGATATGCAGAATCTGAAAATTGGAAGTCCGCGGAGCAAATAAATTTGGTCAAATGTCCATATCGCACCATCAATAGAAGTCAGTAAAAGCTTCCCAGAAAATAGCAGTAACAGTTTATGCAACTTTGCTCGTGACATCTGTAAATTTAGTGTTGACACCCGGTATGAAAACGGACTTGACCGTGTTCATTCCGACGGCGCCAAAGTTAATTTTTGCGTGGCGTACGGTCAGCAGATAACAGTAGAGATGTTGCGCGAGATCAATTAAAACTTTGTGCGAAACTGGTCTAATCGTGTTTTACCTGCGAAACGTTTCTCTAATTTTGTTCGCGAAATCCGTGGGTCTAGTGTTGACCCGGTGTGAAAGCGACCCGACCACATTTATTCCGATGACACCAGAGTTCATTTTTGCGTGGCGCACGGTCAGCAGATAACAGTAGAGATGTTGCGCGAGATCAATTAAAACTTTGTGCGAAACCGGTCTAATCGTGTTTTACCTGCGAAACGTTTCTCTAATTTTGTTCGCGAAATCCGTGGGTCTAGTGTTGACCCGGTGTGAAAGCGACCCGACCACATTTATTCCGATGACACTAGAGTTCATTTTTGCGTGGCGCACGGTCAGCAGATAACAGTAGAGATGTTGCGCGAGATCAATTAAAACTTTGTGCGAAACTGGTCTAATCGTGTTTTACCTGCAAAATGTTTCTCTAATTTTGTTCACGAAATCCGTGGGTCTAGTGTTGACCCGGTGTGAAAGCGACCCGACCACATTTATTCCGATGACACCAGAGTTCATTTTTGCGTGGCGCACGGTCAGCAGATAACAGTAGAGATGTTGCGCGAGATCAATTAAAATTTTGTGCGAAACCGGTCTAATCATGTTTTACCTGCGAAACGTTTCTCTAATTTTGTTCTCGAAATCCGTGGGTCTAGTGTTGACCCGGTGTGAAAGCGACCCGACCACATTTATTCCGATGACACCAGAGTTCATTTTTGCGTGGCGCACGGTCAGCAGAAAACAGTAGAGATGTTGCGCGAGATCAATTAAAACTTTGTGCGAAACCGGTCTAATCGTGTTTTACCTGCGAAACGTTTCTCTAATTTTGTTCGCGAAATCCGTGGGTCTAGTGTTGACCCGGTGTAAAAGCGACCCGACCACATTTATTCCGATGACACCAGAGTTCATTTTTGCGTGGCGCACGGTCAGCAGATAACAGTAGAGATGTTGCGCGAGATCAATTAAAACTTTGTGCGAAACCGGTCTAATCGTGTTTTACCTGCGAAACGTTTCTCTATTTTTGTTCGCGAAATCCGTGGGTCTAGTGTTGACCCGGTGTGAAAGCGACCCGACCATATTTATTCCGATGACACCAGAGTTCATTTTTGCGTGGCGCACGGTCAGCAGATAACAGTAGAGATGTTGCGTGAGATCAATTAAAATTTTGTGCGAAACCGGTCTAATCGTGTTTTACCTGCGAAACGTTTCTCTAATTTTGTTCGCGAAATCCGTGGGTCTAGTGTTGACCCGGTGTGAAAGCGACCCGACCACATTTATTCCGATGACACCAGAGTTCATTTTTGCGTGGCGCACGGTCAGCAGATAACAGTAGAGATGTTGCGCGAGATCAATTAAAATTTTGTGCGAAACCGGTCTAATCGTGTTTTACCTGCGAAACGTTTCTCTAATTTTGTTCGCGAAATCCGTGGGTCTAGTATTGACCCGGTGTGTAAGCGACCCGACCACATTTATTCCGATGACACCAGAGTTCATTTTTGCGTGGCGCACGGTCAGCAGATAACAGTAGAGATGTTGCGCGAGATCAATTAAAACTTTGTGCGAAACCGGTCTAATCGTGTTTTACCTGCGAAACGTTTCTCTAATTTTGTTTGCGAAATCAAATTGAACGAGACATCTTTTTTGACCCCGTGTGGAAGCGATTACCCGACCACATTTATTCCGATGACACCAGAGTTCATTTTTGCGTGGCGCACGGTCAGCAGATAACAGTAGAGATGTTGCGCGAGATCAATTAAAATTTTGTAAGAAACCGGCAACTATATCTAATCGTGTTTTACCTCGCGAAATGTTTCTCTAATTTTGTTCGCGAAATCCGTGGGTCAGAGTGTTGACCCGGTGTAAAAGCTATACCCGACCACATTTATTCCGATGACACCAGAGTTCATTTTTGCGTGGCGCACGGTCAGCAGATAACAGTAGAGATGTTGCGTGGGATCAATTAAAATTTTGTGCGAAACCGGTCTAATCGTGTTTTACCTGCGAAACGTTTCTCTAATTTTGTTCGCGAAATCCGTGGGTCTAGTGTTGACCCGGTGTGAAAGCGACCCGACCACATTTATTCCGATGACACCAGAGTTCATTTTTGCGTGGCGCACGGTCAGCAGATAACAGTAGAGATGTTGCGTGGGATCAATTAAAACTCGGTGCAAAACCGGTCCAATCGTGTTTCACCGGTGACGCTAATGGGTTAGGATAAAATGATAATCGGCGCCAGACCGGATGATTGCGATGCTAACGTGAGTAAGGTGCACCATTGGCTACGGTCATCGGGAAATGAGCAGAAGTCACAGCGCCGTGTGCCCCCATTATTTGCACGGCGAATTAATGACACTGTATAATTTGACGTGTGATTATCCGCGATATTTTCAATCGAGTTACTTGCCAACGGCTAGGACATTAAATAGTCTCGTGTTCTCGCGGTGGCGCACGCTAAATAACTAGTCATTGTGTTTTGGGAAGTTGATCCAAAATATTAGGTCTACCGGAAAGTTCCAATAGGGACCGCATAAAGAAAATGCGTAAAAAAGTATTCCGAAACTGCATAAGTAGCTATGAAAAATATTGTTCGTAACATATTTAACCCAGACCATAAAGATGTATGTGAGAATTTGTCTTTGTTCTTCGTCTTTATCGATCAAATGAAGGCAAAGCTTTGTTACTAGCGAATATCGGTCATCGATGATCAAAAATTAAATTATTTTACACGTTCGAAAGTAGAAAGTTAATCCAGCATTTTGGTACTGTGTATATTCTATCTTCGAAGGGATGTATTATCTTTTACTAATGTCAATTAGAAAGCAATAGGACATTACTTTTGTTGGTCAATAGTTAAATTAATTTTTGTCTAATTTCTTGAAATTTCAACTGCCAATGATTGACGTACACCAATAATAAAGCTTTGGTTTCACTTGACCTGACGGCTGACGAGAACAAATTCAATATCGCGCAAAGCAAAAGTAATGTTCGATAGCTTCCTAACTGATATTCATTAACACGTTGACTGCCACGGTGGTCATCGGTGTCCGGCGCAAAAGGTCTCACGAAAAATTAAAAAAATAGCCAATCGGTAGCATTTATCATTTTGTAAATGCAATTAATATTAAACAGGGATTCAATTCTTTGGTCTCCGATACCTTCGCGTTATTTTCATTTTGCACAATTCAATCATATTCTGTAGTACTTCATCATGTTGCGGTTTTAATATAGTAACATACGCACGGCAGTCAAAGTGTTAATGAAAATGTATATTGTGAATAGGGACTGTATAAAAAGTCGCACATAGAAAATAACCCTAAACTTCACAGAGTAACTAGCAATCGCGTTTTCAAACGAGAAAGAAGAATTTATTTACGCACGAGAAAAATGCATAAAAAAGTACTCCGAAATTGCATAAGTAGCTATGAAAAATATTGTTCGTAACATATTTAATACGTTGACTGCCGTGGTGGTCATCGGTGACCGGCGCAAAAGGTCTCACGAAAAATTAAAAAAAATAGCCAATCGGTAGCATTTATAATTTTGTAAATGCAATTAATGTTAAACAGTGATTCAATTCTTTGGTCTCCGATACCTTCGCCTTATTTTCATTTTGCACAATTCAATCACATTCTGTAGTACTTCATCATGTTGTCGTTTTAATATAGTAACATACGCACGGCAGTCAAAGTGTTAATGAAAATGTATATTGTGAATAGGGACTGTATAAAAAGTCGCACATAGAAAATAACCCTAAACTTCACAGAGTAACTAGCAATCGCGTCTTTAAACGAGATAAAAGAATTGATTTGCACACGAGAAAATTGTTCAATATTTTATTTATACAATACATATTACATGTACGAAAATTTCCAAAATGTACATATGAAAATTATGCTTTGTACTCGAACGCGGATTTTCTCTTTCGTGAATCGGTTGAAAATCAGTTCCGTCGCTTGAAAATGTCATCTCGCAACTCATTCAGAACTTCTTTCACACGATAATCATTTTCTGTCGTATTATCGAACCGCACAAATTTATAATACGAACCCGCGTCGTTCAGTACCAAACAATTCGTACATTATTCGCGTTATGCATTTTTTGCTATATACCGGATGAAAAAGCGGTGCATAAAAAATGGCGAAAGGAGGGCGTAAAAACAGGCTTGTGTGCGTTCGCGTTAGCGTGGCTGCGAAACTCGGGCCGCACTTCATTTCGCATCGGCTCTGTAACTCGCATCACGTTGCATCGAAAGCGGAGAACTTTCCGAAGTAACCGGCGAGGCTTCTCTGCCCGATATCGAGTATTTGCACGCGGAATTACAGGTGCCCCCGGTGCACTCCGATACCAGTGCCACTTATGACTCGTGTGTGCCAGCGTGTGCGCGCTGCTAAAATCGCGATAAAACGTTCGCTTTATCGTTGACAGCCGCCGCACGCGACCGTGATCGCGCAAAAAAGCCCGAATCGGGCGGAATTGGCAATTGGCGAATTTGCAAAATGCAGGCGCGACGGGAGGCGTCGGAAAAAAGGTGCTGCAAATTCCACGGTTGCTCTGTAAACTCGACCAGTTTGGGAGGCTGGTCTTTACTGCCGTCAGCTCGGGCCGAGTTAATCTGCCAGAGATACGTTTGCATTGGAAAATGAACGTTTGTTTTTGCAAAATTCCATATATGCGGACGCAGGTGTTCGAAAGTTCGGTAACCCTGGGCCGTTGTCAGGTTTCGCCAAATTATTAAAATTTAAAGAATTATTGGGTTGGAGGGAAAGTTCTGTAGTATTTTAAAGAATATATTTGAATTACTTTTTAAAAATATGTGTTTAATATTAATCATAATACATTTAATGTGTTGTATGATGAATGCCAAACTCTTCTGTAATTTCTCTACTTGTTAAATGTGGATTATTTCCCAACATGGATCGTAAAACATCATTATCGATCTTGGATGGTCGTCCAGATCGATCACTTTCTTGGAGGCTCAGATCCCCAGAACGAAACTTGCTAAACCATCTTTGACAAGTACGAACATTTACAATATCTTTTCCAAATACCGTACATAAATTTTTACATGCAACCGATGCGTTGCTTCCTTTTTGGAATTCATACAAAATGCAGTGTCGTAAATGTACTTTATTTACTGACATGTTTTTCACTTTCAATATCACAAGTAAATGATGAACGGTAAAAAAGGACTCCTTTTATATTATACAGCAGCTTTAAAAAAAAAAAAAAAAAAAACGAATGACTCACTAGCCAGATGTTTTTTTTATTTACAAGAAAAATAACCTGCCTATTAAAAATACGACAGAACTTTCCCTCCAACCCAATAAAATTAATTTTTTCAAAATTGTACGTACTCGTACTCAGGCGTGCGAAGAGTTGCGAAGTGTAAATTTTCTGTGATCTAAATGTATTCAGTACGAGAGCTGTCCTAACGCTGCCCCAATTGTGAAGTTGTGGAATTAAGTAAAAGTCCGCTCCCCACTGTTTTCTCCCTTCCTTTAAGCCGGTATACGAAGAGTTCGCGGTTCAATATCGGGGCTAAGAGGCAATATAATGCCATGGCACACAATGCCTATGGGTATTTTATTGCGTAGCTTTAGGATAAAGCACTGAGGGCAAAGTTTTCAGTTGGCCAGTGTCTAGGGACGCGTGGCGAGGAAAGATACTATCGATACTAATGGATAATGTGATAAAAGCCCATTTTTCGTTGAAAATCGAAATCGACTGAGAACTTTTATTAGAATGTTTTTACGTGTTTCTGTGCAGCCAGTTCATATTCATCAGGAGTATATAATAATAAAGTGTGCGTTAATGGTATGTGTGGGTTATGTATTTTTCTGATTCAGTAAATGTGAAAACTGACAGATGTTCGGTTGTCAGGCGTTTTCCTGTCTTCTCATTTCACACATGAGGGTTACTCATTTTTTACGAAATTGTCAAATAAAATTGTCAAATCACACTTCGTAAAAAATTGTCAACTCAAATTTCGTCAAAAATTGTTACATGAAATTTGAGCCGTTTATTTTGAAAGTGGCCTAACTCCATTTATCTTCAAATCGAGATAAATAACATTTACTGATAAATAACATGAATTTGTACATCTAACCATGGTAACTGGAAAATATTGAAAAATGGAGTTACGCCACTTTCAAAATAAACGGCTCATTTCATCAAGTCAAGTTTTATAAAAAACGAGTGAAAGTGATGTATGAAGTGAGAAGGCAGGACAACGCTTGACAACTGAACATCCGTAAGTTTTCATATTGCCCAACGAAAAAAATGCAGCCACACATTACGTTACAACACGCCTCATTATTATAGACCCCCGTTGAGATGACACAGGCAGGATCGAAACAGAGACGTTGGTCCTCAATCGGTTCGATTTTGAACCAAAAAAGGACTCGTTATCCCATTATCCAGCGGTACTATCGATATTGCATCGTGTGTGCGAGGGAATAAAAATGAGATGACACAGGCAGGATCGAAACAGAGACGTTGGTCCTCAATCGGTTCGATTTTGAACCAAAAAAGGACTCGTTATCCCATTATCCAGCGATACTATCGATATTGCATCGTGTGTGCGAGGGAATAAAAATGAGATGACACAGGCAGGATCGAAACAGAGACGTTGGTCCTCAATCGGTTCGATTTTGAACCAAAAAAGGACTCGTTATCCCATTATCCAGCGATACTATCGATATTGCATCGTGTGTGCGAGGGAATAAAAATGAGATGACACAGGCAGGATCGAAACAGAGACGTTGGTCCTCAATCGGTTCGATTTTGAACCAAAAAAGGACTCGTTATCCCATTATCTAGCGGTACTATCGATATTGCATCGTGTGTGCGAGGGAATAAAAATGAGATGACACAGGCAGGATCGAAACAGAGACGTTGGTCCTCAATCGGATCGATTTTAAACCAAAAAAGGACTCGTTATCCCATTATCCAGCGGTACTATCGATATTGCATCGTGTGTGCGAGGGAATAAAAATGAGACGACACAGGCAGGATCGAAACAGAGACGTTGGTCCTCAATCGGTTCGATTTTGAACCAAAAAGGACTCGTTATCCCATTATCCAACGGTACTATCGATATTGCATCGTGTGTGCGAGGGAATAAATATGAGATGACACAGGCAGGATCGAAACAGAGACGTTGGTCCTCAATCGGTTCGATTTTGAACCAAAAAAGGACTCGTTATCCCATTATCCAGCGGTACTATCGATATTGCATCGTGTGTGCGAGGGAATAAAAATGAGATGACACAGGCAGGATCGAAACAGAGACGTTGGGCCTCAATCGGTTCGATTTTGAACCAAAAAAGGACTCGTTATCCCATTATCCAGCGATACTATCGATATTGCATCGTGTGTGCGAGGGAATAAAAATGAGATGACAGAGGCAGGATCGAAACAGAGACGTTGGTCCTCAATCGGTTCGATTTTGAACCAAAAAAGGACTCGTTATCCCATTATCCAGCGGTACTATCGATATTGCATCGTGTGTGCGAGGGAATAAAAATGAGATGACACAGGCAGGATCGAAACAGAGACGTTGGTCCTCAATCGGTTCGATTTTGAACCAAAAAAGGACTCGTTATCCCATTATCCAGCGATACTATCGATATTGCATCGTGTGTGCGAGGGAATAAGAATGAGATGACACAGGCAGGATCGAAACAGAGACGTTGGTCCTCAATCGGTTCGATTTTGAACCAAAAAAGGACTCGTTATCCCATTATCCGGCGATACTATCGATATTGCATCGTGTGTGCGAGGAAATAAAAATGAGATGACACAGGCAGGATCGAAACAGAGACGTTGGTCCTCAATCGGTTCGATTTTGAACCAAAAAAGGACTCGTTATCCCATTATCCAGCGGTACTATCGATATTGCATCGTGTGTGCGAGGGAATAAAAATGAGATGACACAGGCAGGATCGAAACAGAGACGTTGGTCCTCAATCGGTTCGATTTTGAACCAAAAAAGGACTCGTTATCCCATTATCCGGCGATACTATCGATATTGCATCGTGTGTGCGAGGGAATAAAAATGAGATGACACAGGCAGGATCGAAACAGAGACGTTGGTCCTCAATCGGTTCGATTTTGAACCAAAAAAGGACTCGTTATCCCATTATCCAGCGGTACTATCGATATTGCATCGTGTGTGCGAGGGAATAAAAATGAGATGACACAGGCAGGATCGAAACAGAGACGTTGGTCCTCAATCGGTTCGATTTTGAACCAAAAAAGGACTCGTTATCCCATTATCCAGCGATACTATCGATATTGCATCGTGTGTGCGAGGGAATAAAAATGAGATGACACAGGCAGGATCGAAACAGAGACGTTGGTCCTCAATCGGTTCGATTTTGAACCAAAAAAAGACTCGTTTCCCATTATCCAGCGGTACTATCGATATTGCATCGTGTGTGCGAGGGAATAAAAATGAGATGACACAGGCAGGATCGAAACAGAGACGTTGGTCCTCAATCGGTTCGATTTTGAAGCAAAAAAGGACTCGTTATCCCATTATCCAGCGGTACTATCGATATTGCATCGTGTGTGCGAGGGAATAAAAATGAGATGACACAGGCAGGATCGAAACAGAGACGTTGGTCCTCAATCGGTTCGATTTTGAACCAAAAAAGGACTCGTTATCCCATTATCCAGCGATACTATCGATATTGCATCGTGTGTGCGAGGGAATAAAAATGAGATGACACAGGCAGGATCGAAACAGAGACGTTGGTCCTCAATCGGTTCGATTTTGAACCAAAAAAGGACTCGTTATCCCATTATCCGGCGATACTATCGATATTGCATCGTGTGTGCGAGGGAATAAAAATGAGTGGGTGTAACTTTTTCGCCGCACACTCACACGCTTGCATCCCCTGTTTGCGCGCGCCTCGGCGCAGCGGCCCGACAAATATTTACAGTGCCATTCTGCGATTTTACTGTTTGCCAGTCTCTTAATGGCGAAGATTACATCGCACAGCGCGGATCCCGCTGGGAGATCGGCGACGTTTGGATCGCCACCGAAAAGTGCCCCTTTCGATATTTTCCGTGACGGTTCATATTTATCGACTGCGACTAATGGCGATATAGAAACAACGCGTTAGCACGGAATACCCTTTTTTTTCTATATTCACGCTGCACTATGTACTCTATTCTCACTTCGAGAGATATTATATGTAGATATAATATTCATCTTTTTTCTATTCACTCTCGCTGTGCAATATATATACCATTTTCATGCCCATTCACACATTCATGCAATCTGGAAATCATACTGTTACAGTGCAATTTGATTTTGTACAATCTATTTTTTCAATCATCTTCTCCGCAATTCTACATATTCGTTTTCTATAGGCTTCCCATGCCGGACTTCTACGCAATCATTTTTTCCAATTTTCTGCACTGCAATTCTACATTTTCATTTTGCACCGACTCTCCTTCTACGGCTTCTATACAATTTCTTTTTTCAATCGCCTTCTCCGTAATTTTACATTTTCGTTTTACACAGACTCCCTCTACGGCTTCTGTACAATGTCTTCTTTGAATCGCCTTCTCCATAACGTACAATCTCTCTTTCGAATTATCCTTTCTTCAATTGTACTTTTTCGTTTTACCCGGACTCTCCTTCTACGGCTACTGTACAATTTCTTGGTTCAATCGTCGCCTCACAAATTCTACATTTTCGTTCCATACCTTCGGGAATAACGCGCACCCTGTATTCGAGCAGTAACGCACACCAGTCGCGATCGGCCATATTGCGCTGACAATCGAAGCGAAGAGGGTGCGAAGTCAGATTTATCCGACAAACCCGCTTATAGCTTCGGAATACTCATCGTCGCCGTCGGGATGATCCGAGGAAGACAAATTGCCACCGGTTGCGCGGCCTTCCTGCGATACGCACGATTCCGCACCGTTCCGCACGTAATTCTCGCCGTATGACGAGCCAGACATCGAAACAGAGAGCAAAAGCCAGACGTAAAGGTGCAAGCGAAAAAATATTTCAAATAATTCAAATAATTCGTGCGGCTCCGGCGTAAATTCAGTTAAAGTTAGTTAACACTAGAACTACCGACAATTCAGCAAACCTACTTCTACCAAAACCAGTCAAAATGACTGATCTTAAAAAAATACTTAATAATAGAATATTTTTAAATGTCACTTTCTTGGAAATCCATGTTTTATGTAATACATTTTTATATTATTAACTTATTTAATGAGTTAGGATTATCTCTTACGCATTAGTAAACACAATACTCCTCGCGCATGGTTTATAATTTCATTTTGTGATTTATAAAATACTTTCTTTAGTTTTTCAGAACTTGAAAACACTCGAACACATCTACTTTTACGTAAATTCGGATTTCACATTCGCTTTCTGAAGATTTCTGAACATATTCTTTGTCTAAATCATCATTGTCACTTCTGTCACTATCAACAAGATTATCGTGAAAATGCAAACGATTCAATTTCATTTTCTTTTTCATCTTCATAGTCATAAAGTTCACCATCTTCTATATTAGAGCATTCCATTGGCATATCATTCAATTTTTAAATACTTCACAAGTTTTCAATCGTTTTGCCATTTTCAGGGCTTAGAAAGACTAGAACAAAACTGTTTATTATAAAAATGAGTATATAATATTTGTATTTATTTTCTCATCTTACACTAACTGAAATAATATGTCGTATACTGACTATATTGTTATATGAACAAGAGCATGATGGTCTTCCATATGTTATAAACGCGATGATTGAATGAAACTTCTCTATTTGATGGTTGTTTTTACAATGTTGCCTGATATAATACCGTGATTTGGCAAGCGAGCAAATTCCAAAACAAAACAATAACACAAAAAATCTTCAAATGTTTTACGACTTCAGATCTCTAAATGAACATATAATAAATACCAGTCAAAATTTTGTTGGTATAAGTAACCATAGTATCAATTTATTTTGATTCAGTATAAATAAAACATTTAAAAAATATATTTTACTATTTCTTTAGTTATCACCGCAAAAGTCATTACACCATTTCAATTAAAAAATGTAACATAAAGTAGAAATATTTAAATCAAATTGTAAAACCAGTCAAAATGACTGGTGCGGTAGTTCTAGTGTTAAAAACGTTACAGTTCTCAATAGAAATTTATATGTTCCGAACGTGACTGCGCATAAAAAAATACTTCTAAAACGTTACACATTTAATGTAATTTTGAAATGATGTAATTTATATTGAATTTAATGTTTTTCCCGAACTACGTGCAATACAGGATCGTTACTACCAAATACTGTTTATAGGTTCAAACTGTTTTATATGTTCTTTATGTTTTTCAAGCAGCGTACACTAGTCCGCGTTACTTGCGAAAAATGGGCGGTGGAAAGCATAGGGTTAGATGCGGTGCACGCGGTTGATTGAGTGTTAAGATATGAAAAATGCAAAAAATTCGCATTCAATAACATTTTTCATTTTCTAAGTTAAATTGATATTGCAATATTCGATCGGTTGTTCTTCAATACCTCGACATTCTTGACACTTTGTGCTATTCAATCGTATTTTATAGTAGTTCATGACGTTGCGTTTCCAATATATCAAAATACGCTCAGCGGTGACCGTGTTAACACTTTGACTGCCAAGCGGATTTTAATATGTTAGAACCGCGATGCCATGAAAATTTCAGATAATTAACGTCATGCAAAATAAAGGTAACGCAGAGTTAATTACACATTCATATATTTCGTTTCAATATCAATTGCTTTTACAAGATTGCAAATAGGCTTCATTACTAATTATTTGCATTTTTAGTTAAATCTTTTGCACCGGTCACCGGTGACCGCAGTGGCAGTCAAAGTGTTGACTGCCATGCGTAACACTATATTAAAACTGCGATCGATGAAAACAAAATCGATAATTAAATCATGCAAAAAGGAAGATAACGTAAGGGTGTTAGAAGCCGAAGTATTGAAGCACGGTTCCGATATCAATTACTTTTACAAGATTGCATAATAGGCTTCATTGCGAATTTTTTGCATTCTTGGTAAAATCTTTTGCACCGGTCACCGATGACCACCGTGGCAGTCAACGGGTTAAAGATACGAAATCGTGCATTGCCGAACTTCTTCTCCGACACGATGGCATGGCATAGCGAGAACGCGTTTGTCCGGGAAGTGTTTCATTTATTTCTAGCGTGACGTGTGCCAGCGATAGCACTGCAAGTACTAACGCGGTCATTCTTTTTAACGAATCCGCCTGAAGTCATCGATCTGAAGTCACTTAGCCAAACGAACGGGGGGCGTTTCCTATTTTTTTCTGAGCACCTCGTTACATTTTACTTCACCTATATAAAATGTCAACATATTCATCAAATTCCTAATTTCTTTATAAATGGACTATAAGGACGAAAGGACTATAGATTATGGAGAGGATTTTCTCAGCAAAGCATTGCCTTTTATGATGTCTGCTTATTCGTTCATTATTTAAATAATTTAAATATTTAAATGACAAAAGTATAAGAAGACGTCATACATGACAATGCGTTGATAAGAAAAACGCATATTTGTATATAATCCCTTGTTACCGATCGTTTTGTTTGCTCATTCGTTAACCGTTTCACATTATGCGCTATGTATAGTTTAGAAAAAAAATTAATAATTTGGCGAATAATACGTTGAAATTTTTTATTTAAAGAAATCTGACATTTCAGCACTACGCGCTTTCCTTTGTCAAAATGTTACTTATAGACGGTTATTAAGAATACATGAAATACTCTTTTGTACAGACTTATAAAGTGCATTTGCAACTGCACAACTAGGGCTCGAAGAATCATTAAAACGTTAGAACGTCCGCTAGCTTGCGATTCCTACCCTCAAGACAAGCTAAGCACGTTGACAACGCGACGCGTACTTTTGCTCAGCATTGTCCGGCCGTCATCCCGGCCGGCGGTTATTTAATTTGCTCTCGTAACCGCGGCGCATGAATGATTTTATGAAATAACCACTTAAACGAGTAATTGCGCCTTATCACCGGACATCGCGCGCACCACGCCGAACCGTAACGGAAGAGATCCTAGCGCCGATAAGAAAGACACTGTCGCGAGTTAACCACGCCTGAATATTTTTAATTCATTCAAAATATAAACAGATATTTAGAATAAAATAGTATTTTACGCGTGCACTTGTCTGTATGGAATAAGATGTCAGTTTAATAGCTCAAAATTGGTTTATACCACCGCAGACTCTCCTAGAGAGAAGCGTACGATTCATTTATCAGTAACATAATAATGAACATTTATTTCTGAATATTTTTAATTCATTGAATTAAAAATATATTTAATTTATTTTACGCGTGCACTTGTCTGTATGGAATAAGACGTCACTTTAATAGCTCAAAATTGGTTTACATCACCGCAGACTCTCCTACAGAGAAGCGTACGATTCATTTATCAGTAACATAATCATGAACATTTATTTCTGAATATTTTTAATTCATTCAAAATATAAACAAATATTTAGAATAAAATAGTATTTTACGCGTGCACTTGTCTGTATGGAATAAGATGTCAGTTTAATAGCTCAAAATTGGTTTATACCACCGCAGACTCTCCTACAGAGTAGCGTACGATTCATTTATCAGTAACATAATAATGAACATTTATTTCTGAATATTTTTAATTCATTCAAAATATAAACAAATATTTAGAATAAAATGGTATTTTACGCGTGCACTTGTCTGTATGGAATAAGATGTCACTTTAATAGCTCAAAATTGGTTTATACCACCGCAGACTCTCCTACAGAGTAGCATACGATTCATTTATCAGTAACATAATAATGAACATTTATTTCTGAATATTTTTAATTCATTCAAAATATAAACAAATATTTAGAATAAAATAATATTTTACGCGTGCACTTGTGTGAATGGAATAAGTTGTCACTTTAATAGCTCAAAATTGGTTTATACCACCGCAGACTCTTACAGAGTAGCGTACGATTCATTTATCAGTAACATAATAATGAACATTTATTTCTGAATATTTTTAATTCATTCAAAATATAAACAAATATTTAGAATAAAATAGTATTTTACGCGTGCACTTGTCTGTATGGAATAAGATGTCACTTTAATAGCTCAAAATTGGTTTATACCACCGCAGACTCTCTTACAGAATAGCATACAATTCATTTATCAGTAACACAATAATGAACATTTATTTTGAAAGATAAATTAGTAGAAGGATAATTCACGTTTACTTTTAGTTAGAAGAAATAGATGGCCGAGGGTTAGTCAATTTTTGACTCTGCGCACGAGGATCCAGCAAAGATCGGAGGATTACTTGTGTTATTTGCCAACTGCAATGTTTGTTAGGCGTTTAGGCGTTTTTTGTTTATCCACGTTCCTGTTGTGTCGTCCCAACGGGAGTAAATCTGCGTTTTTACTCATTTGCGATCCAGTTACCGCGTCCGGTGACTCCGAAACTTCTTGTTTTCCCCAATCCTCTCGGGATTTCTCCAACTTTCCGTATTTTTCACGTACTCTTGTAGTGTTATTTCTGGGCTCTGCGATTTTTCAACTGATGACAGGGCGGAGTTTAGCTAGAGTGCGCACGCACGCGTTTCTCACAGGGAATGATAGTGCTACGTATAACATTCGCGCTTAATTGCATTCATTCGATGCGCAACGTATCCTACATTCTAATACCGGCCGGCGATCGATACCAAATTCTAACGTAGGACATTAGCTCCGGTTATTGGAAGAGCCGCGGTGCTATTCTCGCAATCGTAATCGACCGCGTGCATACAAGATTCCTGTGACCTGAACATTCGTCGCCAAACTGAATTCTGCATTCGTCAACAATTATGAGGACTGACGCTAACTACCCTTAATGGCACAGAATATTGGATACCGGTGTATCCGATATTAAGGAGGTATTAAATGCTCTTTTTATATATGCATATACGTACTATACTTCTTATAGGTGCAGAAGACATTTTTTTCGGGATTTTTATCAAATATTGATGCACGTTATATCAAATATTGACGAATGTGTCATTTCACACCCTAATTTCACATTTTCTTAATACTTTCTTCAGATTTCTCAAACATTCACCTTACATTTCTGGTGCACAAGATTTAAATTCATAAAAAAGTACTGCTCAAGTAACATTTTTCCAACACTTAAGGAAGACATTTAGCCAATATTTTTGTATCCGATATTAAAAAGGTATTAAATGCTCCTTTTATATATGCATATAAGTACTATATTTTTTTATAGATGCAGAAGACATTTTTTTCGGGATTTTTATCAAAGATTGGTGCATGTTATATCAAGTATTGATGAATGTGTCATTTTACACCCTAACTTCACATTTTCTTAATACTTTCTTCAGATTTCTCAAACATTCACCTTACATTTCTGGTGCACAAGATTTAAATTTATTGAAAAGTACTGCTCAAGTAACATTTTTCCGACACTTAAGAAAGACATTTAGCCAATATTTTTGTATCCGATATTAAAAAGGTATTAAATGCTCCTTTATATATGCATATATGTACTATACTTCTTATAGATGCAGAAGACATTATTTTCGGGATTTTTATCAAATATTGGTGCATGTTATATCAAGTATTGATGAATGTGTCGCTTCACACCCTAACTTCACATTTTCTTAATACTTCCTTCAGATTTCTCAAACATTCACCTTTCATTTCTGGTGCACAAGATTTAAATCCATTGAAAAGTACTGCTCAAGTAATATTTTTCCGACACTTAAGAAAGACATTTAGCGAATATTTTTGTATCCGATATTAAGAAGGTATTAAATGCTCCTTTTATATCTGCATATATGTACTATATTTCTTATAGATGCAGAAGACATTTTTTTCGGGATTTTTATCAAATATTGGTGCATGTTATATCAAGTATTGATGAATGTGTCGTTTCACACCCTAACTTCACATTTTCTTAATACTTTCTTCAGATTTCTCAAACATTCACCTTACATTTCTGGTGCACAATCTTTAAATCCATTGAAATGTACTGCTCAAGTAACATTTTTCCGATACTTAAGAAAGACATTTAGCCAATATTTTTGTATCCGATATTAAAAAGGTATTAAATGCTCCTTTTATATATGCATATACGTACTATACTTCTTATAGATGCAGAAGACATTTTTTTCGGGATTTTTATTAAGTATTGGTGCATGATATATCAAATATTGCTGAATGTGTCATTTCACACCCTAACTTCACATTTTCTTAATACTTTCTTCAGACTTCTCAAACATTCACCTTACATTTCTGGTGCACAAGATTTAAATCCATTAAAAAGTACTGCTCAAGTAATATTTTTCCGACACTTAAGAAAGACATTTAGCCAATATTTTTGTATCCGATATTAAGAAGGTATTAAATGCTCCTTTTATATATGCATATACGTACTATACTTCTTATAGATGCAGAAGACATTTTTTTCGGGATTTTTATCAAATATTGGTGCATGTTATATCAAGTATTGATGAATGTGTCATTTTACACCCTAACTTCACATTTTCTTAATATTTTCTTCAGATTTCTCAAACATTCACCTTACATTTCTGGTGCACAAGATTTAAATTCATTGAAAAGTACTGCTCAAGTAACATTTTTCCGACACTTAAGAAAGACATTTAGCCAATATTTTTGTATCTGATATTAAAAAGGTATTAAATGCTCCTTTTATATATGCATATACGTACTATACTTCTTATAGATGCAGAAGACATTTTTTTCGGGATTTTTATCAAATATTGGTGCATGTTATATCAAGTATTGATGAATGTGTCATTTTACACCCTAACTTCACATTTTCTTAATATTTTCTTCAGATTTCTCAAACATTCACCTTACATTTCTGGTGCACAAGATTTAAATTCATTGAAAAGTACTGCTCAAGTAACATTTTTCCAACACTTAAGACAGACTATTAGCTAATATTTTTGTATCCGATATTAAAAAGGTATTAAATGCTCCTTTTATATATGCATATACGTACTATACTTCTTATAGATGTAGAAGACATTTTTTTCGGGATTTTTATCAAATATTGGTGCATGTTATACCAAGTATTGATGAATGTGTCATTTTACACCCTAACTTCACATTTTCGAAATATTTTCTTCAGATTTCTGAAACATTCATTTTACATTTCTGGTGCACAAGATTTAAATTCATTGAAAAGTACTGCTCAAGTAACATTTTTCCGACACTTAAGAAAGACATTTAGCCAATATTTTTGTATCCGATATTAAAAAGGTATTAAATGTCCTTTTATATATGCATATACGTACTATACTTCTTATAGATGCAGAAGACATTTTTTTCGGGATTTTTATTAAGTATTGGTGCATGTTATATCAAGTATTGATGAATGTGTCATTTTACACCTTAACTTCACATTTTCTTAATATTTTCTTCAGATTTCTCAAACATTCACCTTACATTTCTGGTGCACAAGATTTTAAATCCATTGAAAAGTACTGCTCAAGTAACATTTTTCCGATACTTAACACTTAGCCAACCGCGCGCGCATAAACGAACTGTACGGTTTCCACCACGCATTTTTTACAAGTAACGCGAACTGATATTCACTATTTGCCATCAAAGAAGCCTGAAAATTATTTAAGTGGTCAATTATGTCTGGCAGTAACACTTTTGTTTAACGATTTAAAATATTGTTTACACAAAACATGAAATTAAAAGTATATAATAACAATTTTTGGCAGGCTGTTCAAAAAAGTATGGGCAATAAATTTGAAAATTAAGAGCATTACAGATGACTAAAGATAAATAGCACGATCCAAACATGAAATAAAAAAATAGTAATGCGTTTTAATATATTTTTAAAGTGTGGTATCGTTCACAGCATGCCAGTTTATACAGTGGATTGTGCATGTTTTAATATTTACTTGTCACACCTCATACCGCCATAGCTTTATTTAGTCCCAACGATTATGTAACTTCTTTAAGAAATTTTCAGTTCTAAATGAGTGGATTTTATTATATACTGTGCTTTATGGAAACAGCTTGTCAGTAATTGTGAACAACTGCAGATAAAGGCAACTGATAATAACAGAAAGAAGGAAACGCGTTGCTAAGATTAAAGTGGGAGATCTCCCCGATCGGTCGTGCACCGATTTCTTTTAAAATGGGGAGATCTCCCCAATCGGTCGGCTAAGTGTTAAGAAAGACATTTAGCCAATATTTTTGTATCCGATATTAAAAAGGTATTAAATGCTCCTTTTATATATGCATATACGTACTATACTTCTTATAGATGCAGAAGACATTTTTTTCGGGATTTTTATCAAATATTGGTGTATGTTATATCAAATATTGATGAATGTGTCATTTCACACCCTAACTTCACATTTTCTTAATACTTTCGTCAGATTTCTCAAACATTCACCCTACATTTCTGGTGCACAAGATTTAAATTCATTGAAAAGTACTGCTCAAGTAATATTTTTCCAACACTTAAGAAAGACATTTAGCCAATATTTTTGTATCCGATATTAAGAATGTATTAAACGCTCCTTTTATATATGCATATATGTACTATACTTCTTATAGATGCAGAAGACATTTTTTTCGGGATTTTTATCAAATATTGGTGTATGTTATATCAAATATTGATGAATGTGTCATTTCACACCCTAACTTCACATTTTCTTAATACTTTCTTCAGATTTCTCAAACATTCACCTTACATTTCTGGTGCACAAGATTTAAATCCATTGAAAAGTACTGCTCAAGTAACATTTTTCCGACACTTAAGAAAGACATTTAGCCAATATTTTTGTATCCGATATTAAGAAGGTATTAAATGCTCCTTTTATATATGCATATATGTACTATATTTCTTATAGATGCAGAAGACATTTTTTTCGGGATTTTTATCAAATATTGGTGCATGTTATATCAAGTATTGATGAATGTGTCATTTCACACCCTAATTTCACATTTTCTTAATACTTTCTTCAGATTTCTCAAACATTCACCTTACATTTCTGGTGCACAAGATTTAAATTCATTGAAAAGTACTGCTCAAGTAATATTTTTCCGACACTTAAGGAAGACATTTAGCCAATATTTTTGTATCCGATATTAAGAAGGTATTAAATGCTCCTTTTATATATGCATATATGTACTATACTTCTTATAGATGCAGAAGACATTTTTTTCGGGATTTTTATCAAATATTGGTGTATGTTATATCAAATATTGATGAATGTGCCGTTTCACACCCTAACTTCACATTTTGTTAATATTTTCTTCAGCTTTCCCAAACATTCACCTTACATTTCTGGCGCACAAGATTTAAATTCATTGAAAAGTACTGCTCAAGTAACATTTTTCCAACACTTAAGAAAGACATTTAGCCAATATTTTTGTATCCGATATTAAGAAGGTATTAAATGCTCCTTTTATATATGCATATACGTACTATACTTCTTATAGATGCAGAAGACATTTTTTTCGGGATTTTTATAAAATATTGGTGCATGTTATATCAAGTATTGATGAATGTGTCATTTTACACCCTAACTTCACATTTTCGTAATATTTTCTTCAGATTTCTGAAACATTCATCTTACATTTCTGGTGCACAAGATTTAAATTCATAAAAAAGTACTGCTCAAGTAACATTTTTCCAACACTTAAGGAAGACATTTAGCCAATATTTTTGTATCCGATATTAAAAAGGTATTAAATGCTCCTTTTATATATGCATATAAGTACTATATTTTTTTATAGATGCAGAAGACATTTTTTTCGGGATTTTTATTAAGTATTGGTGCATGCTATATCAAGTGTCGATGAATGTGTCATTTCACACCCTAACTTCACATTTTCTTAATACTTTATTCAGATTTCTCAAACATTCGCCTTACATTTCTGGTGCACAAGATTTAAATCCATTGAAAAGTACTGCTCAAGTAACATTTTTCCGACACTTAAGAAAGACATTTAGCCATTATTTTTGTATCCGATATTAAGAAGGTATTAAATGCTCCTTTTATATATGCATATATGTACTATACTTCTTATAGATGCAGAAGACATTTTTTTCGGGATTTTTATCAAATATTGGTGCATGTTATATCAAGTATTGATGAATGTGTCATTTTACACCCTAACTTCACATTTTCTTAATACTTTCTTCAGATTTCTCAAACATTCACCTTACATTTCTGGTGCACAAGATTTTAAATCCATTGAAAAGTACTGCTCAAGTAACATTTTTCCGACACTTAAGAAAGACATTTAGCCAATATTTTTATATCCGATATTAAAAAGGTATTGAATGCTCCTTTTATATATGCATATACGTACTATACTTCTTATAGATGCAGAAGACATTTTTTTCGGGATTTTTATTAAGTATTGGTGCATGCTATATCAAATATTGCTGAATGTGTCATTTCACACCCTAATTTCACATTTTCTTAATACTTTCTTCAGATTTCTCAAACATTCACCTTACATTTCTGGTGCACAAGATTTTAAATCCATTGAAAAGTACTGCTCAAGTAATATTTTTCCGACACTTAAGAAGGACATTTAGCCAATATTTTTGTATCCGATATTAAAAAGGTATTAAATGCTCCTTTTATATATGCATATATGTACTATACTTCTTATAGATGCAGAAGACATTTTTTTTGGGATTTTTATTAAGTATTGGTGCATGCTATATCAAATATTGCTGAATGTGTCATTTCACACCCTAACTTCACATTTTCTTAATACTTTCTTCAGATTTCTCAAACATTCACCTTACATTTCTGGTGCACAAGATTTAAATTCATTGAAAAGTACTGCTCAAGTAACATTTTTCCGACACTTAAGAAAGACATTTAGCCAATATTTTTGTATCCGATATTAAAAAGGTATTAAATGCTCCTTTTATATATGCATATATGTACTATACTTCTTATAGATGCAGAAGACATTTTTTTCGGGATTTTTATCAAATATTGGTGTATGTTATATCAAATATTGATGAATGTGTTGTTTCACACCCTAACTTCACATTTTGTTAGTATTTTCTTCAGATTTCTCAAACATTCACCTTACATTTCTGGTGCGCAAGATTTTAAATCCATTGAAAAGTACTGCTCAAGTAATATTTTTCCGACACTTAAGGAAGACATTTAGCCAATATTTTTGTATCCGATATTAAAAAGGTATTAAATGCTCCTTTTATATATGCATATACGTACTATACTTCTTATAGATGCAGAAGACATTTTTTTCGGGATTTTTATGAAATATTGGTGCATTTTATATCAAGTATTGATGAATGTGTAATTTTGCACCCTAACTTCACATTTTGTTAATATTTTGTTCAGATTTCTCAAACATTCACCTTATATTTCTGGTGCACAAGATTTAAATTCATTGAAAAGTACTGCTCAAGTAATATTTTTCCGACACTTAAGGAAGACATTTAACCAATATTTTTGTCATTTCGTATTTGGGTTACATCGTAAACGTGTCAGAAACCGTTTTTAGCGTTCATTTGCGACACGTTCCTGAGTCTCAAAGTTTGAACGTAGTTGAGCAACACTGGACACCGTGTCACCATTGCCGATGCAGAAAATGTTGTCGTGCGAGGGTGTGACTCAGGGTGTATTTCCAATTGCCACGACGCTGGACCCCAGGCAGCATCCCTCCATTACTTCTCTCGTTCTCTTGCTCACACATGCGTCTACACATCCGTCCTTTCTTTCACTCTCGTTCTCCCCCATCGGGCCATCTCGATAATGAACGCTGCACGGTGCCGTGGATAAAGTAGCAATAAATCGACGGAGCCTTTTGTTTGTAGGGGTAGTTTTCCCGTCGCACGCGTTTCCGTGTTCACCCCGTGTTCACCCCGTGTTCGATCCGTGTACTAGTGCGTCGGAGCACCATGTCTCGCATTAAATGTTCATTAAGCGTGCTAGCTTTCGCCGACCGACGCGGAGACGTATTTTTGGTTAGAAGTCGCTTGCACCCAAGTAACGCGGTCTCTTCATTTTCTCTGTGATTGGAAAGATACCGCAGCGGTGGAGAACACTTTGGTGGATGATGGGATTTCAGGCAAAATTCGGCGGTACTTAGGTAGTGTGAACGGCGATGAAAATTGACTCGAAAAAAGTTAGGATAAGTGAATAGTAAAAATAATTCTAAATATGCCTTTAAAGATTCTTAGTGCGATAGCATATAAAGAGATGGAGGCGAAATGTTTTTTCGAGCATGCCTTTATGTGAGTTTTTATGTGAAATAAAAATATTAAATATTTTCCTAAAATTTATCAATACGGTGATAGTAATTCTTGCAACGTTACATAGAAATATCAAACATTTTGTCAAAGTTCATGAGCGTGGTTATAGGCAGTGTGACCAATGGCGAAAATTATTCTTCACAAAAATAGGACAAATTCGGCGGTACATAAGTAGTGTGAACGGCGATGAAAATTGATTGGCGAAAATTAGGGTAAGCGGATAGTAAAAATAATTCTAAATATGCCTTTAAAGATTCTTAGTGCGATAGAATATACAGAGATGGAAGCGAAATGTTTTTTCGGACATGCTTTTATGTGAGTGTTTATGTGAAATAAAAATATTAAATACTTTCTTAAAATTTATCAATACGGTGATAGTAATTCTAGCAACGTCACATAGAAATATCAAACATTTTGTCAAAGTTCATGAGCGTGGTTATAGGCAGTGTGAGCAATGGCGAAAATTATTCTTTACAAAAATAGGACAAATTCGGCGGTACATAGGTAGTGTGAACGGCGACAAAAATTGATTCGAGAAAGGTTAGGGTAAGCGAATAGTAAAGATAATTTTAAATATGCCTTTAAACATTCTTAGTGCGATAGAATATAAAGAGATGGAGGCGAAATGTTTTCTCGAGCATGCTTTTATGTGAGTTTTTATCTGAAATAAAAATATTAAATATTTTTTTTAAATTTATCAATACGGTGATAGTTAGTAATTCTAGCAACATCACATAGAAATATCAAACATTTTGTCAAAGTTCATGAGCGTGGTTATAGGCACTATGAGCAATGGCGAAAATTATTCTTCACAAAAATAGGACAAATTCGGCGGTACGTAGATAGTGTGAACAGCGATAAAAATTTATTCGAGAAAAATTAGGGTAAGCGAATAGTGAAAATAATTCTAAATATGCCTTTCAAGATTCTTAGTGCGTTAGAATATAGAGAGATGGAGGCGAAATGTTTTTTGGAGCATGCTTTTATGTGAGTTTTTATGTGAAATAAAAATATTAAATATTTTCTTAAAATCTATCAACACGGTGATAGTTAGTAATTCTAGTAATGTCACATAGAAATATCAAACATTTTGTCAAAGTTCATGAGCGTGGTTATAGGCAGTATGAGCAATGGCAAAAATTATTCTTCACAGAAATAGGACAAATTCGGCGGTACGTAGATAGTGTGAACAGCGATAAAAATTTATTCGAGAAAAATTAGGGTAAGCGAATAGTGAAGATAATTCTAAATATGCCTTTAAAGATTCTTAGTGCGATAGAATATACAGAGATGGAAGCGAAATGTTTTTTCGGACATGCTCTTATGTGAGTTTTTATATGAATTAAAAATATTAAATATTTTCTTAAAATTTATCAATACGGTGATAGTTAGTAATTCTAGCAACGTCACATAGAAATATCAAACATTTTGTCAAAGTTCATGAGCGTGGTTATAGCAGTGTGAGCAATGGCGAAAATTATTCTTCACAAAAATAGGACAAATTCGGCGGTACGTAGATAGTGTGAACAGCGATAAAAATTTATTCGCGAAAAATTAGGGTAAGCGAATAGTGAAGATAATTCTAAATATGCCTTTAAAGATTCTTAGTGCGATAGAATATAGAGAGATGGAGGCGAAATGTTTTTTCGAGCATGCTTTTATGTGAGTTTTTATGTGAAATAAAAATATTAAATATTTTCTTAAAATTTATCAATACGGTGATAGTAATTCTTGCAACGTTAGATAGAAATATCAAACATTTTGTCAAAGTTCATGAGCGTGGTTATTGGTAGTATGAGCAATGGCGAAAATTATTCTTCACAGAAATAGGACAAATTCGGCGGTACATAAGTAGTGTGAACGGCGATGAAAATTGATTGGCGAAAATTAAGGTAAGCGGATAGTAAAGATAATTCTAAATATGCCTTTAAAGATTCTTAGTGCGATAGAATATACAGAGATGGAAGTGAAATGTTTTTTCGGACATGCTCTTATGAGAGTTTTTATATGAAATAAAAATATTAAATATTTTCTTAAAATGGATCAATACGGTGATAGTAATTCTAGCAACGTCACATAGAAATATCAAACATTTTGTCAAAGTTCATGAGCGTGGTTATAGCAGTGTGAGCAATGGCGAAAATTATTCTTCACAAAAATAGGACAAATTCGACGGTACGTAGATAGTGTGAACGGCGATAAAAATTTATTCGAGAAAAATTAGGGTGAGCGAATAGTGAAGATAATTCTAAATATGCCTTTAAAGATTCTTAGTGCGATAGAATATAGAGAGATGGAGGCGAAATGTTTTTTCGAGCATGCTTTTATGTGAGTTTTTATGTGAAATAAAAATATTAAATATTTTCTTAAAATTTATCAATACGGTGATAGTAATTCTTGCAACGTTACATAGAAATATCAAACATTTTGTCAAAGTTCATGAGCGTGGTTATAGGCACTGTGAGCAATGGCGAAAATTATTCTTCACAGAAATAGGACAAATTCGGTGGTACATAAGTAGTGTGAACAGCGATAAAAATTGATTCGAAAAAAGTTAGGATAAGTCAATAGTAAAGATAATTCTAAATATGCCTATAAAGATTCTTAGTGCGATAGAATATACAGAGATGGAAGCGAAATGTTTTTTTGGATATGCTCTTATGTGAGTTTTTATATGAAATCAAAATATTAAATATTTTCTTAAAATGGATCAATACGGTGATAGTAATTCTAGCAACGTCACATAGAAATATCAAACATTTTGTCAAAGTTCATGAGCGTGGTTATAGGCAGTGTGACCAATGGCGAAAATTATTCTTCACAAAAATAGGACAAATTCGGCGGTATATAAGTAGTGTAAACGGCAATGAAAATTGATTGGCGAAAATTAGGGTAAGCGGATAGTAAAGATAATTCTAAATATGCCTTTAAAGATTCTTAGTGCCATAGAATATACAGAGATGGAGGTGAAATGTTTTTCCGAGCATGCTTTTATGTGTTTTTATGCGAAATAAAAATATTAAATATTTTCTTAAAATTTATCAATACGGTGATAGTAATTCTAGCAACGTCACATAGAAATATCAAACATTTTGTCAATGTTCATGAGCGTGGTTATAGCAGCGTGAGCAATGGCGAAAATTATTCTTCACAAAAATAGGACAAATTCGGCGGTACGTAGATAGTATGAACAGCGATAAAAATTTATTCGAGAAAAATTAGGGTAAGCGAATAGTAAAAATAATTCTAAATATGCGTTTCAAGATTCTTAGTGCGATAGAATATACAGAGATGGAACCGAAATGTTTTTTCGGACATGCTCTTATGTGAGTTTTTATATGAAATAAAAATATTAAATATTTTCTTAAAATGGATCAATACGGTGATAGTAATTCTAGCAACGTCACATAGAAATATCAAACATTTTGTCAAAGTTCATGAGCGTGGTTATAGGCAGTATGAGCAATGGCGAAAATTATTCTTCACAAAAATAGGACAAATTCGGCGGTACATAGGTAGTGTGAACGGCGATAAAAATTGATTGGTGAAGATTAGGGTAAGCGGATAGTAAAGATAATTCTAAACATGCCTTTAAAGATTCTTAGTGCGATAGAATATACAGAGATGGAAGCGAAATGTTTTTTCGGACATGCTCTTATGTGAGTTTTTATATGAAATAAAAATATTAAATATTTTCTTAAAATGGATCAATACGGTGATAGTAATTCTAGCAACGTCACATAGAAATATCAAACATTTTGTCAAAGTTCATGAGCATGGTTATAGGCAGTGTGAGCAATGGCGAAAATTGTTCTTGACAAAAATAGGACAATTAAACAGTAAACGTCATTCTAGATATCCCGTTAAATATCATCGCTATTATCGTAAAATATCAAGTATTTGAAAAAAAACCTTTCCTGGAAAAATTGTTCGTGGAAAAAGCAGGAAAATGGAATAATTCTCGTAGACGTTTCGTTAAATATCGTGAGCACTGCCGTAACGTATCGAGAGGCGGAGGCGAAATATTTTTTCGAGCACGCCGAGGCCTTTCATTTAACGTCCGTTGCGCCGTTTCTCGGTTCTCGCCGTTTTAATAAAGCGCGATCGTTCGCGCGGATTTCCTCGGAGCGTCGGGAAAAAGCGATGACCGCGCGGTTCTTGCGAGACGTACCCTCCGCGGCGTTCAAACTTTCAACGATGGAAACTTCGGATGCCTGGAACTTCAGGAGGTACGGCGAGGAAGAGGTTTCTGGGTTATTCGGTTCTTTCGCACCAATTTTACTCCAACAACGTGTTACAGATTCACAGATTTTGCATACAGTCTATTTACGTCACTTCGGCTTTGCCGCAAGCAAACACCTTTTTAGTTCGACACTCGATCTATGCAGATATGTCTTTTGTTGATGGCGCAATTTTCGTGCGCTTCTATTTAGGGCACTCACTTAGGACACTATTTCGGTTTTGCAATTTAGCAATAAGAGTTTAGTTTGACTGAATATATAAATAAATGCTGCAGTCTTGGTCGCTGTTATATTGAAATTCGTGATTTGTAAGCTGGCTGTGAGGTGTGTGAACTGAATAAATTTGAAAACGTACGTTGCGGTAGCCCATAGAAATAGGGGTTTGAGGGAACCATCGTTTCGCAACACGTGTCTACAAATGCGGTACACTAGAATCTGAATACCTACAATGCGGTAAAGATTTTACAATTCGCAGTTTACTGTAGTCGATCATAACATCTTATCTCTATCACAGTCGATTTCTTTTGTTTGCGCAACGCAATTTCATACAGCGCATAATGTATTAATCGCGTTAAGCAGAAGTGTACTGTAAGTGGAATCTGAAACAACACGATTTTATGCTGCTGTACATTAAATAGAGTTACATATAAATAATTTGACACCCTTCTACCAACAATCTGTGCGATTATCGCGTATCGAATATTCTGCAAAACCCTAAAGTTATTGTACCAATCTTTTTCCATGTAACGCAATTCTTGTACGAAGCTCTCCAATAAAATGCCGTATTCCTCAGTTTACTCTAGTCGACCGCGTCGCAGCTTATCTCCATCACAATTTTCTTTCGTTTATAATTTCGTCCAATTTATTTTCCCATATCGTTCCTATTGCATTGCAACGCAGGTCCTAACAGAGTTACATATAAATAATTTCACACGCTTTTAACAACAATCTGTGCGATTATCGCATATCGAATATCCTGCAACACTATAAAATTATTTTACCAATCTTTTTCCATGTAACGCAATTTTTGTACGAAGCTCTCCAATAAAATGCCGCATTCCTCAGTTTACTTTAGTCGACCGCGTCGTAGTTTATCTCCATCACAATTTTCTTTCGTTTATAATTTCGTCCAATATACTTTTCCTTATCGTTCCTATTGCATTGCAATGCAGTTCCTAACAGGGTTACATATAAATAATTTGACACCCTTCTACCAACAATCTGTGCGATTATCGCATATCGAATATCCTGCGACACCCTAAAGTTATTGTACCAATCTTTTTCCATGTAACGCAATTCTTGTACGAAGCTCTCTAATAAAATGCCGCATTGCTCAGTTTACTTTAGTAGACCGCGTCGCAGTTTATCTCCATCACAATTTTCTTTTGTTTATAATTTCATCCAATTTATTTCCTATATCTTTCCTATTTCATTGCAACGCAGTTCCTAACCAGATCTGCTTTTTGACACATCGACGAACCGGCCCTCAGTGAACGAGTTTTCCACACGTCCTACCCGTCCAGCCGCCGCACGATATTTACCGTGTCCTTCCACACGCATAAAGCTCATCCCATTACGCGCCCTTCTCGTCCTCCGCCTTCCAACTATTTGTATTCAATTGGTTAGGCATAAAGGCCCGTTTCCGGCTCATCATGACGGTAAAGTATTCAAACAATGAGAGGGCGGTCGCCGCGAACGACCGAGATAGACACCTGAGGGCGGAAAATGGAGAGGGACTAGTGGTGAGGCTAACGGAGAAAGCGATAGAAAGCGATAGAAAACGATGGGAAGCGATGGGAAGCGATGGGAAGCGATAGACGGAGACAGAGAGCGGTAGCCCTTTGAAAGGGTGCGTTCCCCAAATAAACCTGTTAGCTTTTGTCCGTCGCTGGTACTCGCCGTCGGGTAGTACAGTGTACCGACATGCAGCAAACCGCGAAGCAATTATGCGACTATACAAACGGAATATGATAAGGCAAACAACGGTGCCTGGCTTCGATATTCACGTCCCGCGAACTGTGCGCGGTGCCCCGACCCTTTCCGCTCCATCCCGGACAATGATCTCCTATTACAAGCAGTGGCGGCGCGTACGATCAAATCATGGGGGTGCAACTCGTCAGAATATGTAGTAGTCCGTGTGAAAAGTGGACGCGTGTTTCGGCGAAACAGAAAAATTATGGTAAAAGTGAAAAATTACGCAGCTTGGTATAATTGAAAATTACGTAAAAATGAAATCCGTACTGCTTTTGTTTCGAATGTGAAAATTAACCCTTTGCGATACAAAAGAAAAACGAAAATTTTGGAAAATTGACGATTTATTTTTCAATCGTCATTTAACTCGGTGTCCTTGATAGCGGGGACATATTTGAAATCATTGTAGAAGTCGATATTCCGTTTGCAGCGGATAACAACCATCCGAAAATGCAATTTTTTGTTTAAGCGCAATGCCGATATGGGTCATCAACTCATACATACTGTATAAAATAATAAAACCACAGAACAACGAAAAGCCACTGACACACTTTTGTGAAATGTTTATCGATCGGTTAGTGATGGCCAAATTTCTGGGGCACCAAACACTAATTTAGTAAATCACTAAATAATTAATTTCATATAATTCGTTCAGGAATCAAGAAAGACTATGTAGTATGTTTCGACAGGAAAACTGCGGGACAAAAACGACAAATACACACGTACTGTGATACTTGTACACGCCCCATCCACCGTACTTCATAACGGTGATTGTTTCACGAAATAGCATACTTTAGAACATTACAGAGATTAAAAATCTGTATTCTTACGTATTCCAAATAGTAATAAACCAAACAAATCAGTTTCAACAAATTCTGCGTGTTTTAGTATCCATATATTAACTTTAAATTTTGTACGAAAAATAACTGTCGAAATTCTAAATATCATCCGACCTGCTGGTACTCTTAAGATCGAAATCTGCCGACCGCAAAGGGTTAACACATTGACTGCCACGGTGGTCACCGGTGACCGGTGCAAAATATTTTACTAAAAATGCAAAAAATTCGCAATAAAGCCCATTTGCAATTTTGTAAAGCAATTGATATCGGGATGGTGCTTCAATACTTCGGCTTCTAATAACTCTGCAATTTATTTTGCACGATTTAATTATACTCTGCAGTATTTGATCGCATTGCGGTTGTAACATAGCAAAATACGCTTGGCAGTCAAAGTGTTAATAAGTTTTTCTTCGGTATTTGTGGTGCTGTGGAATAATGCTTTTTTTCGTCGACTCTATCGCAAGTGCATTTAAATGATTTTTTCCGGGATATTTGATTATCTTAGAATTTTCAGCAAAACTGATTGCTGACCAAATGAAGTATTACCAGCAAATGTAAATAAGCCAATAGAAAAATTTGGAATTCTGCATTTCCGTATTGTCTATGCACGAGCCGCACTTGATTACAAGTACACAATAGCAGGCACAGGGAATAATAATGTCGGTCAAAATATAGAACGGTACCCGTATCGTTGCCGCCGCTTATGCAATTTTACTCGTGAAATTCGAAACTCGTCAAATTGACGGAACCTGTGAATCTAGTGTTCACCATTAGATTCTCTGATTCTGATCCTTAATCATTAACGCAAATTTACATTAGTCCCTGTACCGCCATGTAATTGTTCAACCGTTTGATTTGATTACTGCTGTCATTGTAAATGTTACGCAAAAGTAATCAGCAGTCGCACGACTAATTGTTAATAGAAACGGATATTAGCCACTGTATTATTATAAATAGCATGTAATTTCGAGCGTGATAATTCTCTGTAAAGCACATCCTAACTAATTTAATCTGGAAGTGGATGTACTACGTAATTTAGAGAAATACGTAGGTATACGACATACAGAATTTGAAAATTAAGAACATGCGGGGAAACGAATTTGGTTGCCAATTCGTATCCTTCATCTAATACATGTCAGTAAGAGTAGTTAGGAAATAATAGTAATACTTTGTTGCAATTTTCCTCGTCGAAATCGGAAAGCCGTAAAATTGCAGATTTCGTAAATCTAATGTTAATGGTTAGTTCCTTCGATTCCAATCCTTAATCATTAACGCAAGTGGATGTTAGCCACCATATTAGTAGGACGATTAACGCCGCCATGTAATTTGTTCGGCCGTGTCTTCCGGGCTCGCGGAATAAAAGCACATGGCCGTTGGGCGGGTGGATAATAAATCTTAATCTTCCCGCCGCGCCTTGTTTGGCCTGTGTATTTGGACGATCGATGGTAAAGCCCAGAGTTTGCCTCGAGGAATCAATCTGTGCCGTAATTCGGCCACACAGTCAAACTTCACTTTAGTATTAGCGCGCTAATATCCTCGGAACTCTTAGGGAATTAGGCTCAGGATACTTTTTAGGCAGAATTATCACGCGTCGGTGACCTTCTTTTTCAACCTACGTTGCCGACAGATAAATTGCACCTAATGGAATTAGGACCCTTAATGCTTCCGTTATCTTTTCAATATGGGAAATGGAAGCTTTCATTTACAAAAATAAGTATGCTCATGAATATTTTTTTGTTACTTTAACCGTTTGACTGCTACGCGCGCAAAAGCGCTGCGTTCATTTGTCTCGAAAACCGCGACGCAGCGCTTTTGCGCTGCGAGTTTCAGTAAGTCTTTGTTGGTCCGTGGGAGTAAACATAGTAAATTCACATCGAAAATTATTGACGATATCGAAAAGGAGTGGATGAATCATAAAAATAGCGTGTCAACCCAACCATCTTCATCAACCAAAAAATTTGCGCTTAAAAAATTATCGGGACGTAACTTACGACAATGTGCGGTGTGTAGCAACAGAAGGAGCGGGATCAGGCGATCCCGCCTTATTTGCGCTTGTTGCAAAAAAGGTCTTCACGCTATTTGTGCGACAAAACGTAGTTGTTATACATAAATTTCTCATGTAAGAGTCAGTGATCTTCCCCTAATCAAAATGATCCTTTACGTGCTGATCATAAGAGAAGATCAATAAACTTTAAGTTATCTTTTTATAAATTTTAATTTTCAAAGAAGAAAACAATTTAATGTTTATTTTTTCTTATTCACAACCACAATTAATATTGTTTCTTTATAATAGGAAAAGAATTATTAAAATTAATTGATATTTGTCTAAATGAGAGTGTTTTATTTGACAACATCAAGTCAAAATGTGTCCCGCAGTTTTCGTGCGTTCTTGCAAGAATTGCTTAGCAGTCAAACGGTTAAGAAAGGCTTTGTTTCAGAGTAGATAAGGCGGAAGGGTTAAATATTTTGCTTTCCACGTCTTCCTCCTAGGATTAATCGCGCAGCAAGTGACGCTTAGCATTTATGCGAAAACTCATGTCTTGTTCAACATGAAGTCCCCGATACAATCGTATACGCACGCAAACACAGAATCACACTCCACAATTATTTTCTAGCACCTGTTGCTGAATTTTATTAATCGAACGACACGAATGTATATCCAAATATATCAACTACTTACATATCTCTCCATAAATCTATTATTAACACTTTGACTGCCACGATGGTCACCGGTGACCGACGCAAGAAATTTTACTGAAGATCCAAAATTCGCAATGGGTAGCTATTATTATTTTATAAATGCAGTTGTTATTAGAATAGTTATTTGATCCTTTGGTCTGCAATACCTGCATATTATTTACATTTTGCATAATTCAGTCAAACGCTGTAGTATTTCATAGCATCGCTGTTCTAATATAGTAAAATACGCTTGGCAGTCAACGTGTTAAAAAAAAATTATCACAAGTATAGTAATTATGTTAATAGCATATTATGTGCAATTGACTATCCGTAAGTTCAAATATTGTAACACACATCAATTTTTGTACACTTTTGAAAAGGCTGCGCCCCAAACACGTTCAATTGCAATAACAGAGTCCTATGGAGTGAATTTTCAACCAAAACCGAGTTTATATTCCTTAATCATTTAAGTAAATTACAATAACAGCGAAATTGAACACATCATCTACCTCCCACTCTAATATAGATTCTAAGGTTAGGTTCTAATATAGTAAAATACGCTTGGCAGTCAACGTGTTAATCGCGCGGCAACAGACGTTTAAGCCAAAACACAATCTCCTCACACATTCACGTGATTTCTAAAACACAAAATCAAACTGCACGTCAGCGTGAAATCGCTTGAGTTTCTCGGGTCTCGCAGGACCCACTTCGCGTTTTCCACGTTGTCGATCGAGCTTCTCGATGCCGTTGACATAACAGCATCTTCTCCAGACGCACAACTCCAAAAACGATCCCGAGAGAAACGCGACACGTAACAAAGGAAATTTACACTGCCGACGTATCGTCTCGCATCGGCTAAACGGCCTGTCGTTACGACATCGCGTGCAGTTCGGCAAACAATGTCGCCGGGCTGATTCGGGATTTTTTCGGTGCCTTCGGAGAGTAGAGGCGGGCGTCGAAATTGGTCCCTCATGCAAATCGCTATTTACGAAGGTGCGTGCAGTCCGGCACGGCTGACGATGTCGTAACAGCACCTTACCGGTGAGCGTCGGCGTACATTCTCGTTCCTCTACTATAATCGTGCATGTACGGTGAACAGGGATTACCCCTGGCGGCGTGAAAATATGTTTCTTTAATACTTTGACTGCCATGGTGGTCATCGGTGACCGGCGCAAAAGGTCTTACGAAAAACTCAAAAAATACCCAATCGGTCGCATTTATAATTTTGTAAAAGCAATTAATATTAGATAGCGATTCAATTCTTTGGTCTCCGATACCTTCACATTATTTTCACTTTGCACAATTCAATCATATTCTGTAGTACTTCATCCGGTTGTAGTTTTAATATAGTAAAATGACTATTAATATTAAATAGTGATTAAATCCTTTGATCTCCAATACCATTGCATTATTTTCACTAAAAATGCAAAAAATTCTCTAATGAAGCCTATTTGCAATATTGTAAAAGGAATTGATATTGAAATAGTGATTCAATACTTTGGCTTCATACAACTCTGCGTTATTTTATTTTGAACGATTTAATTATACTCTGCAGTATTTCATCGCATCGCGGTTCTAATGTAGCAAAATACGCTTGTCAAATGTAGCAATGTAGCAAAATACTGTGGTGGTCGCCGGTGACCGGTGCAAAAGATTTTACAAAAAATGCAAAAAATTCGCAATGAAGCCTATTTTCAATCTTGTAGAAGCAATTGATATTGGAACTGTGTTTCAATACTTCGGCTTCTAACACCTCTACGTTATCTTCCTTTTTGCAAAATTTAATCATACTCTGCGTTATTTCATCGGATTGCAGTTCTAACATAGCAAAATACGCTTGGCAGTCAATGTGTTAATCACTTGCGTTAAAAAAGATTCATATTTTCTAAACTAATTTATTTTCGACGTAGGACTTTTCATAGTTGTTTGAAGGGAATATAAAGCATCGATTGATTATAAAATACATGTACGCCGTTTTTGTTTCTGTGACAATCGCATGACGACGTACATACCACGTCGTTGGCGATTTTGTGACAAAAGATTACGACGTGCATGGCACGTCTTTCCAGCGCAAATGGTTAAATGTTAAAAATAAATACATTCTTGCGCATGACACAACTACACTGTGCATTGTGCAGACGCGAGAGTTCACGGATTTTCTGCGAATACATATTCACAGTCAGGTCAGATCGAGTGCAGGTTCCTTGGGTTATTCGTAGGTATCGATGTGTTGTCATTTTTTACGTCCGGCTGCTTTGTTATAATTGATAATATGTTTATGGTAATAAGAATGCGTTGTCATAGAGAAGAAAACAGAATAAACGAACGAGGAGATGATCGGCAGTTTAGTTCGGTTTGGTTCAACGCGAGAAAAAGTACCAAATTACAGAGCATTATCTTTCATTTATCCTTATTCATTAATTCGTTAAATAATTATTCTCTTAGTCATAAAAAGACTACATGTTTATGGAAAGTCAATTCTTTAGATGATTCATCAAGGGAGCATCTTCTTTTTATCATCAACGAATGAATACTTCGTTTGGAAAGATAGTTAGTGTCTCGTGTAACAAGAGCGATATTTTTACCTTCCGTGAATCAATATTCCCTTCGAAAGGATATTAATCTCCCATATCAATATAATGGAAAAATAGGAAGGGCGATCATATACATCTTAGTTCCTCAAACTGTTGTTAGAAATTGATTCGATCTTGAAAATCTCTTGCCTCCATGGCCATCATTTGTGACTGCCATCGTGTATGTGATATGAGTTCTTTCATTGTATGCATGGCGACTCGGCACTCTGCGGGGTCTCTTATGAAACAGCCAGCGGACGCAAAGGGTTCAATATCTTTTCACAAATGGTGGAGAAATATGTGGTGTCAAATTTAACGGGCCAAAATTCGGTCCTCGGAACGAATTGTTCACTTTCGCAACATGTTTACGTTCCGTCCGGATGTTTCGATATTAAATTGATTTCTATTTTGATATCTACTTATTTCATTTCATGACATAAGAATTGGAACGAAAGAAGCAATTTTTCTGTATTTAAAACAAATATTGTTTGCACATATAAATATAAAAAAATGACTCAGTATCTTTTTAATATTGGATTCATACGTTTTACTCACGCTCGACCGGAGACAAAAGCTGAGTTTGCGAGTTTGCGAAGTTGTTAGCTTGTGATCTTCGAGTATGAGGCGCTATGCCGTGGCAAACGTCGTTTTACGATTCGTAACGAAGCTCGTATGTTGCTCCCCTACGCATTTACGTACTGTTCTGCTCGCATTACGTAGAGGCATGCAATTTCAATGGTGCTGGATCGATTACGGGCGTACGGTTGTACGTTCGAACGGTTGAAAATGTCGGACGAGAGTAGTGCATATGATGGGTGTAGTTTTCCTTCGTGCCGCTCCTTTTTTTCAGGATGAGTCTTATTATTTGAAGTGTATTGCATTTAGCATTTGGAGTGCATGATTAAACGTGACAAGTTGGGCTGATAAACGAAGTAATAATAGATACACTAATAATAAAATAGACGAAAAAATATATTTTTGGGATTCTCTGAAATATTATTTTAAAGGACGGTCGATTAATACAAAATTACTTTACGTACATGGTAATTAATGTTTCGATTGACTGATTCAATTTGGTGAATTGAGGTTGTGAACGAAAATGCGTGGGAATATAGTTTTTTTTTGGGGATACACTGTAATAGTATTATAAATTATGAGCGATGGAAGCAATATTATTTTACGTATACGGTAATTAACGTTTGCAATGCACGATTAAATACGGCGTGTTGAGTTCGTAGTCGAAAAGCGTGTGTACGTATTTTTTTTAGGGTACCTTGCAATATTGTAAAAGACAACCGATCAAAACAACATTATTTTATGTATACGACAAATAACGTTTGCAACGGACGAATCAATGCAGCGAGTTGGGGTCATAGGCGAAAATGCATGTAACGCAATTTCTTTCTGGCGTACGCCGTAATACTTTGAAAGGATGCATGGCTCCTTTTTTTCACAATGAGTCTTATTATTTGGAGTGTATGATTAAACGTGACGAGAAGGGCTGATAAACGAAGTAATAATAGATATACTAATAATAAAATAGACGAAAAATATCTTTTTGGGTTTCTCTGTAATATTATTTTAAAGGACGGCCGATTAATACAAAATTAGTTTACGTACATGGTAATTAATGTTTGTAGTGATGTTTGTAGTTAATGTTTCGAGTGAATTGTGATTGTGAACGAAAATGCGTAGGAATATCGTTTTTTTTTCGGATACGCTGTAATATTATTATAAATAATAAGCGATGGAAGCAATATTATTTTACGTATACGGTAATTAACGTTTGCAATGCACGATTAAACACGGCGAGTTGGGTTCGTAGTCGAAAAGCGTGTGTGCGTATTTTTTTGTAGGGTACCTTGCAATATTGTAAAAGACAACCGATGAAAACAACATTATTTTATGTATACGACAAATAACGTTTGCAACGGACGAATCAATGCAGCGAGTTGGGGTCATTGGCGAAAATGCATGTAAACGCAATTTCTTTCTGGCATACAGGATGAGTCTTTTCAGGATGAGTCTTATTATTTGAAGTGTATGGCATTTAGCATTTGGAGTGCATGATTAAACGTGACGAGTTGGGCTGATAAACGAAGTAATAATAGATATAGTAATAATAAAACAGACGAAAATATATATTTTTGGGATTCTCTGAAATATTATTTTAAAGGACGGCCGATTAATACAAAATTAGTTTACGTACATGGTAATTAATGTTTGTAGTTAATGTTTCGAGTGAATTTGGTGAATTGAGATTGTGAACGAAAATACGTGGGAATATAGTTTTTTTTTGGGTTACGCTGTAATATTTTTATAAATAATAAGCGATGGAAGCAATATTATTTTATATACACGGTAATTAACGTTTGCAATGCACGATTAAACACGGCAATTTGGGTTGCGTGAAAGCGTGTGTACGTATTTTTTTGAGGGTGCCTTGCAATATTGTAAAAGACAACCGATGAAAACAACATTATTTTATGTATACGGCAAATAACGTTTGCAACGGACGATTCAATGCAGCGAGTTGGGGTCATAGGCGAAAATGCATGTAAACGCAATTTCTTTCTGGCATACGTCGTAATAGTTTGAAAGGACGCACGGCTCCTTTTTTTTCAGGATGAGTCTTATTATTTGGAGTGTATGATTAAATGTGACAAATTGGGCTGATAAACGAAGTAATAATAGATATACTAATAATAAAATAGACGAAAAATATCTTTTTGGGTTTCTCTGTAGTATTATTTTAAAGGATGGCCGATTAATACAAAATTACTTTACGTACATGGTAATTAATGTTTTGAGTGAATGATTAAATCTGGTGAATTGCGGTTGTGAACGAAAATGCGTGGGAATATAGTTTTTTTTTGGGGTTACGCTGTAATATTATTATAAATTATAAGCGATGGAAGCAATATTATTTTACGTATACGGTAATTAACGTTTGCAATGCACGATTAAATACGGCGAGTTGGGTTCGTAGTCGAAAAGCGTGTGTGCGTATTTTTTTTAGGGTACCTTGCAATATTGTAAAAGACAACCGATGAAAACAACATTATTTTATGTATACGACAAATAACGTTTGCAACGGACGAATCAATGCAGCGAGTTGGGGTCATAGGCGAAAATGCATGTAAACGCAATTTCTTTCTCGCATACGCTGTAATACTTTGAAAGGATGCACGGCTACTTTTTTTCAGGATGAGTCTTATTATTTGAAGTGTATGGCATTTAGCATTTGGAGTGCATGATTAAACGTGACGAATTGGGCTGATAAACGAAGTAATAATAGATATACTAATAATAAAACAGACGAAAATATGTCTTTTTGGGTTTCTCTGTAATATTATTTTAAAGGACGGCCGATTAATACAAAAATGAGTTCACGTACATGGTAATCAATGCTTCGAGTGACTGATTCAATTTGGTGAATTGAGGTTGTGAAAATGCGTGGGAATATATTTTTTTTGGGGGATACGCTGTAATATTATTATAAATAATAAGCGATGGAAGCAATATTATTTTATATACACGGTAATTAACGTTTGCAATGCACGATTAAATACGGCGAGTTGGGTTGCGTGAAAGTGTGTGTACGTATTTTTTTGCAATATTGTAAAAGACAGCCGATGAAAACAACATTATTTTATGTATACGACAAATAACGTTTGCAACGGACGAATCAATGCAGCGAGTTGGGGTCATAGGCGAAAATGCATGTAAACGCAATTTCTTTCTGGCGTACGCCGTAATACTTTGAAAGGATGCACGGCGCAATCGCGCACTGTTTGTTTCGTGTTTAAACACGTGCAATTGCCCCGCGGAGTTTACGTTGTCAGAGTATTCATAATGAATAGTCGCAATGTTCTATTGATCCTGCGTTATAGCAGCGGCAGAATTCCGTCGACGTGTTGTATAATTCGATGTTCGGGCGAGTTAATGTTTTACATTTCGTAATGAACGGCGCACGCTGTTCAACTTGGCCGGCGCTGCCATTATACAGGTGAATATTACATGACGTCTGCATTGTAATAGAGACAATAAACAGATTCTACGTCGAATTAATTCCGTATGAACCTAGCTCCATAACGCGGCCCTTAATATTAGATACCTTTGCACATTTTGCAGTGCCGGCTGTCGCTGTTACACAACCGCTACATACCGTTATTCATTGCAATTGTATTTCGGGAATGAACGGTATATTTTGAGGACCTTGCTGCCTCACTCGTCGCCACGTTGAAATTGGCATAACTTCAAAAGCAGCGGGCACGGACGTTCACCTGTTTCATCTGACACGTCGTTATCATGCACATCGGCATCTAACATTTATGTAGGATTTCGTTTTAGAGAAATCAAATTTATTACTGATTTAGGTAATACAAATAAAAAGTATGTTGAAAGTATACAAAAGTTTGCGGATTGATAAATACAGCTTACACACACACACATGTCGATTAATAATGTCGTTGAATACGTCGTCTTATCAAAAGAGACTCGGATCTCGTCAATTCCGTCTATATTCGTCTATACCGCCGAAGAGGAATCACCGTCAACAAAATGCGTCTTACGCCGTCGAGAGTCGTCTACGTTCTGACCTTTGCCGAATTCTTTTGTCTGTTCTCACTCGCTCGCTCTCACTTGTTCTCACTCGCACTCACTCGCTCTCACTCGCTCTTACTCTCGTTCGCTCGCGTCATTTCTTAGAATCCTACATTTATGTAAACAAATATTTATGAATTATCATATTCCTTTGTTCAAGTGTGTATGGTTTTGCTTCGTATTATTTATATGTACTAAAAGTGTGTGGATTTCAATGCATTTTGTACTGGTTTTCAATGAGTTCAGCATTCAAACAATGTAACTACTTTCGTCACATCGAAAATAATTTTGACAGTAGACCGATATGTTGAAACATGGGTTTAAGTTAAAAACGAATTCAATGAATACTCCAATTAACGTTACAATACCATGAAAAAGCATAAAAACGAAGTAATGCCGATGGACGCTTTTTCTGCGGCGCTTTCATAATTTTAATTATTAAATCTCGAATCGCCTCCCTTAAAAATTAAATTGCCTCAGGTTGGAAACCAGTGATGTCAGGAACAAGTGGTCCAATTAAAAAGGAAAATTGACCGGATACGCTAAGTGAAGTTATAATGCCACGAAAAAGATAATAGTAAACAAACTTTTAAAAAATATTATTAGAAAAACATTATTAAAAAAAGTATTATCAGATTATGCAATTTCACTTCCGTTCGACCTCATGGGCACTATATTTTCAAACGCTGCATCTTCCCGAGGCCGCACCCTGACGATTACAGGATAATTATTATATAAATCGCGATACCCTCATTCATTTATCTCTGGCAAATTTCGAGATATCGCACAAATTTGGCCACGCGTATATGCATTAATTTATCACTATTTTGCGTCGGTACGTATTTGCGAGAGTGTGAGTTTGTGTCGGTATGCCGTGCAGATCGTTGCCTCGGACACGGGGAACGAATTAGCAATATTATCGGTGAAAGCGCAATGCACTGTGTCAGGCGGGCGTAATTATAGTATCGTTGTCGTTAGTTTACGACCGTCACGGAATTGACGCTCAAGGAACGCGAGCGCGAGCGCGATATTTGTGGCGCCGCTCGCCATTTCTTAAGCTAATACGGCCGCTACTGGCCCGCAGTTAATCACGCAGGTATCACACTAGCACATATATTATTCGATGCGTTTCTTTCCTTAATTTCTTGATCGACGTCTTTCTGCGATCTTGCCTTTCCCAATGTTTCCCCAAATTTGTCTGCAAAATATCATTTTTTCACCATTTTTTCACATATTTTCGGCCGTATCTCCATAACTACTGCGAATTTTTGAGCGCGGCTGCGATTTTTCGGAGTCTTTTTGTACCCCCTTTTATTTGGAACAATGACAAGCCGATCGGTAGAGTTTTCATTTTTGATCCCATTTCCAAGCTCGTTTTTCACGATTTTTCCACACATTTTTAGCGATATATCCGGAACTATTGCGAATTTCGGGGTGCGCCTTGCATTTTTCTGAGTCATTTTGGACCCCCTTTGATATATTAAAAGGGCAATAAAATCGGTGACCCATCGTTTTTTGGCAAAAATGGCAACCTTAAGATTTTCGCGATTTCTACAAGGTCCCGTCCCATCTAGACTAGTGAGCGAAACCTATAAGTAATATAGGTTTTCTTAAAGCTCTTTAGACACACTTTCACGCGAGACTAATCGTAACCAGCAATTTTGAAAAAAATTTTTTTGCACTTCCTTAGAATCGCCATATCTCCGAAACTATGAAGAGTTCAGCGCTCGGAATGTAGTCTATCTTCAGGGCAAATTACCCTCTATCGAATGGTATCGGTCCGAAACAAAAAGAAAATTTCACTTTTTTCGCCTATTTTCGCGTATTTTCAGCTATTTTTCTCGTTTTTTTTTCTCTATTTTTGCTTATAACTCGTGAACTATTGCGAATTTTGGGGCGCTGTTTGAATTTTTTCGAGTCTCTGCCCATCCTCTTTCATTTCATATAGGTGGGCAAGTCAAATTGTTTATTTTCTGTTGATGGTTACTAAAAAACCCGTATTATTCTTATGTTTTTCACAATTTTGTACCCCTCTTTATTTGGGACAATGACAAGCCGATGGGTAGAGTTCCATTTTTGATTCCATTTTCAAGCTCGTTTTTCACGATTTTTCCACACATTTGCGGCGATATCTCCGAAACTATTGCGAATTTCGGGGTGCGCCTTGCATTTTTCTGAGTCATTTTGGACCCCCTTTGATATATGAAAAGGGCAATA
This sequence comes from Cryptocheilus praepositus, assembly GCA_033815515.1. Taxonomy (NCBI): domain Eukaryota; kingdom Metazoa; phylum Arthropoda; class Insecta; order Hymenoptera; family Pompilidae; genus Cryptocheilus; species Cryptocheilus praepositus. The sequence continues at coordinate 1,738,608 of JAWWQZ010000314.1, forward strand.
AAATCGGTGATCCATCATTTTTTGGCAAAAATGGCAAGGGGTATACCTTGAGATTTTCGCGATTTCTACAAGGTTCCGTCCCATCTAGACTAGTGATCGAAACCTATAAGTAATATAGGTTTTCTTAAAGCTCTTTGTACACACTTTCACGTGGGACTAATCGCGATTAGAAATTCTGAAAAAAAATTTTTTGCACTTCCCTAAAATCGTCATATCTCCGAAACTATGAAGAGTTCAGCGCTCGGAATGTGGTCTATCTTCAGGGCAAATTGCCCTCTATCAAATGGTATCGGTCCGAAACAAAAAAAAATTTGACATTTTTTGCTATTTTCCACCCATTTTAGGCCGATTTTTCTCCATATTTTAATTTATTTTCCGTCATATCTCGAGAACTATTGTGAATTTTGAGGTCCGGTTTGCATAATTCCACTTCTCGTTGGATCCGCTTTTGCTTCCGAAAAAGGCAAGTCAAATTATCCACTCATAATTTGTAAACATAAATAAATATGTTTTTCATCCGCGTTTTTCTTGTTATTTTTTGTCTATTTTTTCCATATTTTGGAAACTATTTCGAACTTTTCAGCGCGATTGCGATTTTTCTAAATCCCTTTGTACTGCTTTTCATTTGGGACAATGACAAGCCGATCGACAATTTCCATTTTTTATTCCATTTCCCTTGATATTTTTTTGACGTCCTTTCAAGGAAGATCAATGAATTCGAACTGCTAAAAAAATTGTGGATACACAAATTGTTCTATTTCAAAAAATACTGAAATTTTAATGGACAGTTAGTGAACCATTTCCAGCGGAAATTAGCCTGCATCGAATTATTTTGACCCGAACTCGACCGGTGCGCAGTGTTAAAATATCTGTATACAGGACGCATATGGCAAATCATTGTTTGGTGAGATCACGATGTTTCTGCAATCGTCTCGAATTAGCCCGCTTTCCGCCTCCACATATATTTCAACCTTCTATCTACGGTGCAAAGTACAATCCTCCGTCCTTTAACACATTACCTATTGTTATGTTTTCTCGCATTGAACGTTTATGTTTTCTCGCATTGAACGTTACACGTGAAGCGCATGAACCTTCGCGTATTTATCCAGACATTTCTCCGAGGGACATACGTTCACGTTTTATCAGACTGGAAATGTCTCTGCTCGCGCGCCGTGAAGTTCAAACAAGCCTGAGAGGGAGAAAAAATGAAGAGAAAATTGCCCTGGATCGCAATTAAAAAAATGCGCCCGATAGGATGTTACCGGGGCGCCGCAGGTACACTTAGAAAAATGCTGCCGGTTGCCAGTCATTCGCGAAAAGACAGGAGTCCGTTACGTTGCACGCGTTTCGTTGTTCGGCGAGTCTGAAATTTCGCCCGAAAATCTGACCTGCTTCCCCGGTAACATCGTTATCCTGAATTATTCATTCGGAAACAGTGCATCATTCAGTTCCCATAGAAGTTCCTTGCCGCAACGGTGCCGTCGAAAGTTTCGGCATTCGAGGGAGGAGAGAAAAAAGCCGCTAAATATTCCCCCACCCCCTCGCCGAGCTCGTCTAATTATGCCATTGAAGTTCGGAAAGCCCGGCGAGATTCGAGCGAACGCTGCAACCCGCGCATTTCTCGGCTTTCCGCTTCTTCGAATGCCGGGATGGCGAAAACTATTACAACGTCGTTAACTCATTGCGTACGGGTGACGAGAAATCTCGTTTTTAGCAAACCGAAAGTTGAGGTCGGGTGACGAGACTTAACGAGTTCAGAAATTAAACATGTTAATATTGTCATTATTACGATACCAAGGTGGGGAAGCCTTGCGTGAGCTTATAACAGAAGATTCGCGAAATAAATGAATGTCGAAATGTCAAAACAGTAGAAAACAATCGGCCAGTATCACAATTACATCAGTGAGTCTGGTCTATTAGTCTATCGTATCTTATAAAAGATTTTATTATTGTGCATTTTATTATTTGAACAATAGCATTTTAACTCATTGCGTACAGGTGACGAGAAATCTCGTCTTTAGCAAACCGAACGGTGAGGTCGGGTGACGAGACTTGACGAGTTCAGAAATTAAACATGATCATATTGTCATTATTACGATACCAAGGTAACGAAGCCTTGCGTGAGTTTATAACAGAAGATTCGCGAAATAAATGAATGTCGAAATGTCGAAACAGTAGAAAACAATCGGCCAGTATCACAATTACATCAGTGAGTCCGGTCTATTAGGCTATCGTATCTTATAAAAGATTTTATTATTTGAACAATAGCATTATAACTCTTTGCGTACAAGTGACGAGAAATCTCGTCTTTAGCAAACCGAACATTGAGGTCGGGTGACAAGACTTGACGGGTTGAGAAATTAAACATGATTCAATTGTCATTATTACGATACCAAGGTAACGAAGCCTTGCGTGAGTTTATAACAGAAGATTCGCGAAATAAATGAATGCCGAAATGTCGATACAGTAGGAAACAGTCGGCCAGTATCAAAATTACATCAGTGAGTCCGGTCCATTAGTCTATCGTATCTTATAAAAGATTTTATTATTGTGCATTTTATTATTTGAACAATAGCATTTTAACTCATTGCGTACGGGTCACGAGAAATCTCGTTTTTAGCAAACCGAACGTTGAAGATGGGTGACGAGACTTGACGAGTTGAGAAATTAAACATGATAATATTGTCGTTATTACGATACCAAGGTAACGAAGCTTTGCGTGAGCTTATAACAGAAGATTCGCGAAATAAATGAATGTCGAAATGTCGAAACAGTAGAAAACAGTCGGCCAGTATCATAATTACATCAATGAGTTCGGTCCATTAGTCTATCGTATCTTATAAAAGATTTTATTATTGTGCATTTTCTTATTTGAAAAATAGTATTTTAACTCATTACGTACGGGTGACGAGAAATCTCGTCTTCAGCAAACCGAACGTTGAGGTCGGGTGACGAGACTTGACGAGTTGAGAAATTAACACGTTGACTGCCACGCGTGTTTTACTATATCGAAACCGCAACGGGATGAAATACTATAGAATATGATTGAATTGTGCAAAATGAAAATAATGCGAAGGTATCGGAGACTAAAGAATTGAATCACTATTTAATATTAATTGCATTTTCAAAATTATAGGTGCAACCGATTGGGTATTTTTTGAATTTTTCATGAGACCTTTTGCGCCGGTCACCGATGACCACCATTGCAGTCAAAGTGTTAAACATGATAATATTGTCATTATTACGATACCAAGGTAACGAAGCCTTGCGTGAGTTTATAACAGAAGACTCGCGAAATAAATGAATGTCGAAATGTCGAAACAGTAGAAAACAGTCGGCCAGTATTACAATCACATCAGTGAGTCCGGTCCATTAGTCTATCGTATCTTATAAAAGATTTTATTATTGTGCATTTTATTATTTGAACGATAGCATTTTAATTTGTGAGGAAACAGTTTTTGAATCAGTTCACAAAATAAACCCTAATTCTAAAAAAGTCAAACATGTCATGGAAATGAAGAAAATGAAAGCCAATATGAATTATTGTTTGATGATTTATCTGAAGTGCCAAATAACATTTCAAGTGAAAGTGAACTTAGTGACGATAGCGACATTGTTGTAATAAGTGCTGGTATTATACGAAGGAAGAGGATGAATATTTTATAAATGCGAATTAAAAAAATGCATGTATACGTTGCACAAAGTTATCTTGGAACGCTCGAAAATATGCTTTGAGTGCTATGGACGCATATATGCGTCCGCCGAAATCTGTCGGTGTCGGCTATGGGCGCATATATGCGTCCCCAATCGTTTCGATTTCTCACCTACTGTAGCCACAATTATAAACATATGAGATGAATACAGATGCGTTCTTTATCAAACGATTTTCTTGTATTATTTAATTTGGCGTAAATACAGAATTATCATTAAAACTTACTTGCGCCTTAAATAATCGATCAATAGAATTCACACTAGTGAAAAGTGTTTCGTCCTCAGCGAGCGCTTTGGCCAAAAGTATTCAGCACTCAAAGGTTTAACACGTTCCCTGCCGTGCACTCAACTTTCCGTTCAGACCGTTTCGAATTCTCATTGTAAAACGAAGAATTTCGAAGAAATTTATTATAAAACGAGGTGTCGAGAAATCAGGTCAGGTGTCAAGTCAGGTGGTAAGGAATTTATTCTAAAGTCGGTGACACGTTAATAGGATGTATACCGCGTTTGCTGCGGCGGCGTCGCAGTCATTTTCTTGAACTACTTTTTCTTCATATTGCTCGTGTCCACTTTCGGTCAGTTATTTACTCGCGCGTTTTTGAGGCCACAATTAGTGCTTGATTAAAGCTGGCGTTTGTTTCGTTCAGTGTGTTTCTAAAGATAAATCCTTCGAGATTTTCCTGCATTCTTTTTTTCAGACTGTTAACACTTGGCATGCGGGTATACTTCACCGCCGAATTTCGCATGCAGCGGGCGTTTTTTCTTGAACCGACGGAAGTTTGGTTATTCAGAAAAATCGCAGTAAATCGAAAACTACTTCGTTTTTATGAACGAAACTTTTTTTATTTCACACTTAAATATATACTGTATGATTATTTAACAAAAAAACGAACGATATTTTTACGAAATCATAAAAATAAACGATTTTTAAAACTTTCTACACTATCATACGAAAAGTCCGATGATTTGTCAGCGCATATTTCTTCATCACTATCTGTGTCACAACGGCTCATTTGATCAATTTTGTAATCAATAATAAAAAATCAAGCTTCAAATTGATAAAACACGTTCTGGAGCTAAGAATTCGATTGAAGACGAAATAACTCAGCAAAAGATCGAGTAACTTATGGGAAAAAAAATGCAAAGCGTTGCCTAGCAACGCAAACAACACGCATATAAAGTCACACATTCATGTAATTATACGTATTTAGTAGATTTGTGGTGGATATCCACTAACAACACCAAATCAAGTAAATACGTATTTTTACGTGACCCGCGTTCCAGTGACAGACTACAAAAAACGTAAAAATACGTTGCCCGCATGCCAAGTGTTAACAAGTGATTGTATCATTTTTACTACTTGCAATCAGAAATGGCGCTGCAGGGTGAAAATGTGGAAGCATGCGATTCGTCCGCAAGAGTAAATGTTCAACGATGCGTTAATTAAATAATTCTTTAAAAATTAAAATGATTGCTTTGTTGTCAAATGCATCTTAAATCGTACACTCTTTCCTGATAATTATATTGTTTGCTTTGATTTTTCGTCAGAAAAATATATTCGGAGTGTAGGATTTAGATTGGAATGATATATTAAACGGTTTTAGTCACAAAAGTAATGGTTATAATATTACTCGCACTGCACTCTGTATTAAACGCTGACAAAGATTCGCCGAAACTCGCAAAACACATTCGCTGATATTCTCTAAAGATTCGCTAAGACGCACACACTGTTACTCTTGAAAGCTTCGCAGAGACTCACTTATTTTAATATCACGCTCAACCCTTTTATACTGTTTGGTTTCCATGATAGAAAATTCTTTCGAGAACATTCCTAATAACAAATATAGACTCATGCATTCTCTCTCACTCATACGCACACTTTCTCATTGCTCGTTCATACAAAATCACACATGCCACAGGAGCAATTGCGCTAATGATTCGGCACAAAAATATATTCGGGGCAACTCAACTAATTATTCGCCAGTAAAATCTATTCGAAGCAATTGGAGTAATGTCGAACAACGTCGCAGGAAGTAGCCAAGTGCGGCTGCGATGTTCGTGGAAGTAATTTATCGATCGCAAAGTCACGCCTTGATCGACGAAGCAACGTCTCTCTTTATCGCGATACGATACCCTTGGTAGCACGGTTCTTCTTCGCTGGGTAACGATTAATTGATTCCCGTGGAAGAGGGCACCGCTCTCTCCTCGGTTCTTGCCCGTCTTCCCTTCTTCCACGCGACTTTTTCTTTTCCCAGTCTCCCCTGGCGATCGATAGTTCATGGAAAATAATTCAAACCTCCTTTTTTTTCCTACGTCCGTTAGCTTCGCCGCTACTCACTTACCTTCGCGGTCCTCTCTGCGTCTATAAATTATGACTGTCGTCTCTTCGTGCGCTTTGCACCGGCATCGATGGTTCACGGAAAATAATTCAATGCTCTCGATGAGTGCTGCGAGAAGAAAAATCAATATGTCTTGCATGTATGCATTTCTGTGGGACACTGTTTTATATTGCATAGCGGCAGAGATGTTTATATATTCCTTTTTATCTGGCGTCTTCGTATTGTTGCAATTTCCATTATGGTCAGATGTTTGTAGGAATACTTTATTCTATTGCAAGAAATGTTCGATACGATTTTTTTTTCTTGGAGAAGTTCCACGATATCTCAGTCATTGCGCTGTAATTGATACGATAATGTGAATGTACGTGATTGTGAGAAGAAAAACCAATATGTGTCATATATATAAATAAAGAAATATATGTCACTTCTGTTGGATACTGTTTTATAAGAGAGTGACAGGGTGCTCTCGTTTGTCTGTCATTATAAAATTACTGTATTCTATAATATTTTGTGTCGGTAGTTTTTTCGCGCGGGACTTGCGTTTGAGAATAGCTGCAGTACGAGTTGATTGCTGTCTTACTTTCGTATTTTATGGTTCGTTACATTAGAAACACGAGCGACGGAGATGTCTTCGGTCGATAGCGTTGCGAAGTTTATTGGAGCCGTATCGATTCGCTGCGGTATTCTTGGCGGTGCAATTAACTGATTAGCTTTCTGTTTAAGGATACGTTTGGACAAGAGCGGTTGCTTGGTAAAATGGTCGGTGACTCTTCTTCTTCTCTGCGTCGGTCTTCTTTTTGACTTTACTCTTTCATCAATTGCATTCTACGGAAAATAACAAATAAATTCTACATTTCAACCAGGAAATGCGTGTATAATTTCAGACACTAATAAGGTTACCTTAACACTTGGACTGCCATGGTGGTCACCGGTGACCGGCGCAAAAGATTTTATTAAAAATGCAAAAAATTTGCAATGAAGCCTATTTGCAATCTTGTAAAAGCAATTGATATTGGAACGGTGCTTCGATACTTTGGCTTCTAACAACTCTGCTGTAGCTTCATTTTGCACGATTTAATCATATTCTGCAGTGTTTTATTGCATCGTGGTTCTAACATAGCAAAATACGCTTGGCAGTTAACGTGTTAACAACTCGTTAAGGGTTTAACTTAATATTTTACCGACCGCTATTGACTGAAGATGCCATTCACTAACGACCGACACTGTTTTGGATATCGCGCAGAAATTGTGTATGTGACTATTTGCAAAGCTTTATAACTGAAAAATACTGAATGTGTTGTTGAGAATCCTTTGATTTCAAAGCAGGGTAATTCTATTGTCATTCAGAATTGTCACAATATCATCTGATATTTATTTTATCTAATATAACCGTTGACCACTGAAAGGCCGATTAATCGGCTACCGGTAAATAGCAGTTGAAACCGAAAAGTCGATTAATCGGCTACCGGTAAATAGCAGTTGAAACCGAAAAGTCGATTAATCGGCTAGCGATCATTAACACGTTAACTGCTAAGTGTATTTTACTATATTAAAACCGCGACGTGATGAAGTACTACAGAATATGACTGAATTGTGCAAAATGAAAATAATGCGAAGGTATCGGAGACCACAGAATTTAATCGCTATTTGGTATTACTTGCATTTACAAATTTATAAATGCTACCGATTGTGCATTTTTTTAATTTTTCGTGAGACCTTTTACGCCGGTCACTAATGACCACCACGGCAATCAATATGTTAAAGTGTTAATAAGCTTGGAGCAAGTAGCGAAGCATTACCTTGTGATATACCCTCGCACACAGCGTATACCGAATTTTCGTCCTACGTCCGACCAATCTTAGGTTGAGGCGTCGAAACGGACTCTCCTCGAAAAAATTGCTGCCGCCGGCGCCGAGAGTTTTTCCGCGAACAATCAATCCCTGCACCCGCGACCTCCGGTGTCATTTATTTCGCGGCGATTCTTTTTGCTGGCCGAGCACGACGCATATATTAATGCGCTAAAAGTGTGGCGCGCGTTTGAGGGGAGCGGCGCGCTGAGAAACGCGGTAAAAGTCTACTCGACATGTGACGAACAGACCGTGAAGGAAGGCAAGGCACATACGCGCGTACACGCCGGGGCACGGCTTGTCTACGCTGTGTCGTATAAATACAGTTAAAACGTCAATTCGCCTTTTCAGATGTGAGAAAGGAGGGATAAACCGGAAAGGGGGTCAAACGGAAATTCGAGGATAACGGACGGGGGTGTGTGCCGAAAGAGAAGTGTTACCGATGAACGAGAATCTAAGTCTGTCTGGTCTTCTTACATCAGGAATTGTTGGGGGGTCAACTGCATTCGACTATTCATGCGATGGATATGTTCTTTTATGCTCTATTAGCGTATTTGCGGCATTTGGGTGAAGCTGTAAATGGCTTTGTATTCCAGGCAATTAATAGGAAGTTGGTGGACGAGGGTATGTGCCGAAAGAGAAGTGTTACCGATGAACAGGAATCTAAGTCTGTCTGGTCTTCTTACATTAGGAATTATTGGGGGTCAACTGCATTCGAGTATTCATGCGGTGGATACGTTCTTATGCTCTGTTAGCGTATTTGTGGCATTTGGGTGAAGCTGTAAATGGCTTTGTATCCCAGGCAATTAATAGGAAGTTGGTGGACGAGGGTATGTGCCGAAAGAGAAGTGTTACCGATGAACGAGAATCTAAGTCTGTCTGGTCTTCTTACATCAGGAATTGTTGGGGGGTCAACTGCATTCGACTATTTGCGCTATGGATACTTTTTATGCTCTGTTAGTGTATTTGCGGCATTTGGGTGAAGCCGTAAATGGGTTTGTATCACAGGCAATTAATAGGAAGTTGGTGGACGAGGGTGTGTGCCGAAAGAGAAGTGTTACCGATGAACGAGAATCTAAGTCTGTCTGGTCTTCTTACATCAGGAATTATTGGGGGGTCAACTGCATTCGACTATTCATGCGATGGATATGTTCTTTTATGCTCTATTAGTGTATTTGCGGCATTTGGGTGAAGCTGTAAATGGCTTTGTATCCCAGGCAATTAATAGGAAGTTGGTGGACGAGGGTGTGTGCCGAAAGAGAAGTGTTACCGATGAACGGGAATCTAAGTCTGTCTGGTCTTCTTACATCAGGAATTGTTGGGGAGTCAACTGCATTCGACTATTCATGCGACGGATACGTTCTTATGCTCTATTAGCGTATTTGCGGCATTTGGGTGAAGCTGTAAATGGCTTTGTATCCCAGGAAATTAATAGGAAGTTGGTGGACGAGGGTATGTGCCGAAAGAGAAGTGTTACCGATGAACGGGAATCTAAGTCTGTCTGGTCTTCTTACATCAGGAATTGTTGGGGGGTCAACTGCATTCGACTATTCATGCGATGGATACGTTCTTATGCTCTATTAGCGTATTTGCGGCATTTGGGTGAAGCCGTAAATGGGTTTGTATCACAGGACATTAATAGGAAGTTGGTGGACGAGGGTGTGTGCCGAAAGAGAAATGTTACCGATGAACCGGAATCTAAGAAATTGCGTGCAACTGGCCGATCTGTCGGTTCTTTTTACGGCATAAGGAATTGTTGGGGGCTTACTTGTGTTCGATTATTTACTTAAATGATTATGGAATATAAAGCGCCTTTTTGCTTGAAAATGCTGAGTATAGAACTTTGTTACTGTAACTCAACATAATTAGGGGTCACTGGTATTTCTCTTTTTCAGGAGTATACAAAAATGGATCTGTTACAAAATTTGTTTGCTTAAAAAATATGTACAATGTAAGGATTCGTAAATTCAGAAGTCCTTTTTTGTTGAAAATTTTGATTGTAGATCTTCATTACTGTAAGTCAGCTGTATTCGATTATGCAGAGGGTGCATGTCTTCCTTTATTCTCTATTAATGCATTCGCGGCATTTGCGTAAAGCCGAAAATGGGCTTGTAGCACGGGGAATTAATAGGAGGATGGTGAACGAGGGAGTGTACCGAGATTGAAATGTTACCAGCGACTGGAATGCAAGGAATCGCATAGAACTGACTACTCTATCGGATGTCTGGTCTTTTTGCGGCATCAGGAATTGTTGGGGGGGTCAACCGCATTCGAGTATGCACGCGGAGTATGCCCTCTTTTATTCCATACTAACTCATTTGCAGCATTTGAGTAAAGCCGAAAATAGATTTGTATCACGGAACATTTTCTTGAAAAAGAATCTAAATGTACTGAAATGTATTAAAATATGTCTACAAAGTAAATCTTAGTAGGTCAGTCGTTGGAATGATAATTTATATATTTTGGCGGAATATTCCGTCATTCGTGACATGGCCTATGAAACTTTTGTAGAATATGCCACCAAGGATATGTATATAATATAAATAAATAAGAATATATATTTTATTATAAGTAATTTGGTTTCTCAATTTACATTTAAGTAAATTCACGTTACAAAACGATCGCTCACGTAAATACGTAGACTCGCTTATCCTGAGAACGTCAAACGCAAATTTTTCAATTCGTGACACGCGCCGACAACTACACACCTAAACACCGACCACTTTATTTTCACTTCCAATTTTACTTTAGAGCCGTATGCAAACATCCCAGGAGACTCGAATAGAAATTCGTTTTTTGCCGAAAGATCGTTTTTGTCGTAGAATCTGAAAGCGTGGCGCCAGGTGTCGTTGAAATGATAATTTATATATTTTGGCGGAATATTCCGTCATTCGTGACATGGCCTATGAAAAATTTGCAGAATATGCCGCCAAGGTTATGTACATAATATAAATAAATAAGAATATATATTTTATTATAAGTAATTTGGTTTCTCAATTTACATTTAAGTAAATTCACGTCACAAAACGATCGCTCACGTAAATACGTAGACTCGCTTATCCTGAGAACGTCAAACGCAAATTTTTCAATTCGTGACACGCGGCGATAACTACACTGTACCTAAACACCGACCACTTTATTTTCACTTGCAATTTTACTTCAGAGCCGTATGCAAACATCCCAAGAGACTCGAATAGAAATTCGTTTTTTGCCGAAAGATCGTTTTTGTCGTAGAATCTGAAAGCGGGGCGCCAGGTGTCGTTGGAATGATAGCTTATTTATATATTTTGGCGGAATATTCCGTCATTCGTGACATGGCCTATTAAACTTTTGTAGAATATGCCACCAAGGATATGTATGTAATATAAATAAATAAGAATATATATTTTATTATAAGTAATTTGGTTTCTCAATTTACATTTAAGTAAATTCAAGTTACATTTGGATCGCTCACGTTTATACGTTTACTCTCTTATACTGAGAACGTCAAACGCAAATTTTTCAGTTCATGACACGCGCCGATAACTACACTGTAATAAACACCGACCACTTTATTTTCACTTCCAATTTTTTCAGAGCCGTATGCAAACATCCCAGGAGACTCGAATAGAAATTATCGTTTTTGTCGTAGAATCTGAACGCGCCAGGTGTCGTTGGAATGATAATTTATATATTTACACGGAATTTCCGTCTGTTTTAATCGTGACAGAACATATGAATTTTTTGTAAATATTTTAAAGGATATGTATGTAATATAAATAAATAAGAATATATATTTTATTATAAGTAATTTGGCATTTTTGTCCATTTAATAAAACTACAAAACGATCGCCCACGTAAATACGTTTACTTAATTATAATGAGAACGTCAAACGCAAATTTTTCAATTCATGACACGCGCCGATAATCACTGTACCTAAACACCGACCACTTTATTTTCACTTCAATTTTTTAAGCCGTATGCAAACATCCCCGAATAGAAATTCATTTTTTTAATCGTTTTTGTCGTAGAATCTGAAAGCGTGGCGCCAGGTGTCGTTGAAATGATAATTTATATATTTTGGCGGAATATTCCGTCATTCGTGACATGGCCTATGAAACTTTTGTAGAATATGCCACCAAGGATATGTATGTAATATAAATAAATAAGAATATATATTTTATTATAAGTAATTTGGTTTCTCAATTTACATTTAAGTAAATTCACGTTACAAACCGATCGCTCACGTAAATACGTAGACTCACTTATACTGAGAACGTCAAACGCAAATTTTTCAATTCGTGACACGCGCCGATAACTACACTGTACCTAAACACCGACCACTTTATTTTCACTTCCAATTTTACTTCAGAGCCGTATGCAAACATCCCAGGAGACTCGAATAGAAATTCGTTTTTTGCCGAAAGATCGTTTTTGTCGTAGAATCTGAAAGCGGGGCGCCAGGTGTCGTTGGAATGATAATTTATATATTTTGGCGGAATATTCCGTCATTCGTGACATGGCCTATTAAACTTTTGTAGAATATGCCACCAAGGATATGTATGTAATATAAATAAATAAGAATATATATTTTATTATAAGTAATTTGGTTTCTCAATTTACATTTAAGTAAATTCACGTTACAAAACGATCGCTCACGTAAATACGTAGACTCGCTTATCCTGAGAACGTCAAACGCAAATTTTTCAGTTCATGACACGCGCCGATAACTACACTGTACCTAAACACCGACCACTTTATTTTCACTTCCAATTTTACTTCAGAGCCGTATGCAAACATCCCAGGAGACTCGAATAGAAATTCGTTTTTTGCCGAAAGATCGTTTTTGTCGTAGAATCTGAAAGCGTGGCGCCAGGTGTCGTTGGAATGATAATTTATATATTTTGGCGGAATATTCCGTCATTCGTGACATGGCCTATGAAACTTTTGTAGAATATGACCAAGGATATGTATGTAATATAAATAAATAAGAATATATATTTTATTATAAGTAATTTGGTTTCTCAATTTACATTTAAGTAAATTCACGTTACAAAACGATCGCCCACGTAAATACGTAGACTCACTTATAATGAGAACGTCAAACGCAAATTTTTCAATTCATGACACGCGCCGATAACTACACTGTACCTAAACACCGACCACTTTATTTTCACTTCCAATTTTACTTCAGAGCCGTATGCAAACATCCCAGGAGACTCGAATAGAAATTCGTTTTTTGCCGAAAGATCGTTTTTGTCGTAGAATCTGAAAGCGTGGCGCCAGGTGTCGTTGAAATGATAATTTATATATTTTGGCGGAATATTCCGTCATTCGTGACATGGCCTATGAAACTTTTGTAGAATATGCCACCAAGGATATGTATGTAATATAAATAAATAAGAATATATATTTTATTATAAGTAATTTGGTTTCTCAATTTACATTTAAGTAAATTCACGTTACAAACCGATCGCTCACGTAAATACGTAGACTCACTTATACTGAGAACGTCAAACGCAAATTTTTCAATTCGTGACACGCGCCGATAACTAACTGTACCTAAACACCGACCACTTTATTTTCACTTCCAATTTTACTTCAGAGCCGTATGCAAACATCCCAGGAGACTCGAATAGAAATTCGTTTTTTGCCGAAAGATCGTTTTTGTCGTAGAATCTGAAAGCGTAGCGCCAGGTGTCGTTGGAATGATAATTTATATATTTTGGCGGAATATTCCGTCATTCGTGACATGGCCTATGAAACTTTTGTAGAATATGCCACCAAGGATATGTATGTAATATAATAGGTGTACAACTTTGCTCCCGCCGTTTTTTGCATTGGACGAAAGGGAAAAACGGCGGGAGCAAAGTTGTGTACCTATTAAATAAATAAGAATATATATTTTATTATAAGTAATTTGGTTTCTCAATTTACATTTAAGTAAATTCACGTTACAAAACGATCGCTCACGTAAATACGTAGACTCACTTATACTGAGAACGTTAAACGCAAATTTTTCAATTCGTGACACGCGCCGATAACTACACTGTACCTAAACACCGACCACTTTATTTTCACTTTCAATTTTACTTCAGAGCCGTATGCAAACATCCCAGGAGACTCGAGTAGAAATTCGTTTTTTGCCGAAAGATCGTTTTTGTCGTAGAATCTGAAAGCGTGGCGCCAGGTGAAAATTGGTAGGCGCCGGGGCGATTTGTCTATCTCCGTGAGGCAGGTTCTTCCTTTTTCGCTTTCCGCTTAAACACGTCGCGGCGAGAGAGAACGTGTGTCGCCGAGGAAAGAGAGTGAAAGGCTCGCGCTGAAGTTCCACAGTCGTAAAACGTGTTAATTAACACATTAGTACATTAGCACGCCGTATCGGCGTCGATCGGCTCGACGTACTATTCAAACGTGCAAACTTCGAGAAGCTTTGCGTTATTCCGCCCGGAAAATATGCATACTCGCAACTTGTAGTGTTTGCGGTTTCGACTGTTTTAGTGGCAAGCTTTTTTTTTTTAAACCGCGTCGAATGTAGCCTTATTTCAAATAAATCCAGAAAGTTCAAAGCAATGCAGTTATACTTCGTTGGTAACGGCGGTGTGACTTTCTTATTTATTTCATGTTTTGATATATGAGCGTAGAGCGTTCAGTTGTCCTGCGAACACGGTTTTTAATCATACTACATTTTTATCAATCTTAATAAAATCACAACATATTCGTTTTACTTTAATTATTGTAAACGTTCGAGGTGTTCCATTTGATGCACATTTAATCATTACACTACATTTCCATCTGTTTTAATCAAATCAGAACATATAATTTTCTTTTAATTATTTTAAACGTTCGATGCATTCCATCTGATATATATTTAATCACTGTACTGCATTTTTGTCCATTTCAATAAAACTATAATACCACATGTTCGTTTTATTTTAATTATTCTAAACGTTCGACGCATTCCATTTGATACACATTTAATCATTATACCATATTCTCATCTATTTTAATAAAACCATAACGCATTCATTTGATTTTAATTATTCTATACATCTCAGACATTCCATTTGATGCACATTTGATCACAGTTGCCAAATACGGTACTGAACACGTTAAAACAGACTGCTAAATTTTGACAAACCTAAACTTTTGCGCTTTGCCGTTTACTAACGACTGGGCAATTTGTCGAATCAAACGAACGAAACGCTGCGGACGAGACTCCGAACTGTTTTTTGACGTAACGTGAAATTCACATAAGAATCTTATCTCAGGACATAACAGCGTCCGATGCAATGAATCTCCGCGGAAAGTGAGTGCTTCGTGTTTTAACACGCGAATAATTAGTCCTTTCTCCGCCCGCTTCTCGCTCGCAATTAACCAGCGTGCGACACGTTTCGATTACGCAGGGTCCTCGGGGTGGGGGTCGCATTTTTCGCCTACAAACGTGCCGCCGAGCATATCGATTATTCGCAGGCACCATATCTATGTCTTACAAAATGAACCGTTCCGTTTTCATGTAGAAAATTCCCACATCTGATCGCGCTGCAATTTCACTGATACTTATGTAGGATGTGTGATTTTGTACGAACGAACAATGAGAAAGTGTGCGCATGAGAGAGAGAGAGAGAAAGCGAGAGTGAGAGAGTGAGAAAGAATGCATGTATCTATATTTGTTATTAGGAATGTTCTAGAAACCAAGCAGTATAAAAGTGTTGAGCGCGATATTGAAATAAGTGAGTCTTTGCGAAACCTTCAAGCGTAACAGTGTGTGCATCTTAGCGAATATTTAGAGATTATCAGCGAATGCGTTTAGTGAGTTTTGAGCGAACCTTTATTAGCGTTTAATACAGAGTGAAGTGCGAGAAACATTACAACCATTACTTTTGTGTTTAAAACCGTTTAATATATCATTCCAATCAAAAATCCTACACTTAATTAATACTAGATTAAAGCTAACTCATAAATAATTAAACTAATAAAAATAATTAAACTTTAGTGGAATATTAAAAACAAATATTTAAATGAATAATTTAGAACTAAGCTAATAAAGACCTAAAAAGACCAGGATTAGATACCCTGTTATTAAATTAAAAAATATGAATCTAAAAAAGCAAATGAAATAACATTAAAATTATATAATTTGGCTGTAATTAATCAAATTAGAGGAACCTGTATATTAATTCGACAATCCACGATAAGAAATACTTATTTAAATACTTATGTACTGCCGTTTAAAAGATTATTTAATTGAATAGTTAATTAAAAACTCAATATATAAAGTAACAATTCAGGTAAAAGTGTAGAATATATAAGTTAGTATGGGTTACATCATAATAAAATTATTTAATTATTTTTTTTAAATAATAATTAAAAAGAATTTAAACTTTATTTAGAATTATTTAGAATTTAAATTTTAAATAATAATTAATAAGAATTCCTGGCGTAATTATTTTTTTATGTAAACCATATGAACACTGTTTTCGTTGGTGTCAAGTCTGTTGATTGATTATAACACTAGGTTTACGGGCGTTTATTATATACCTATCTCTACGAGCACCCGTCAAATTGACGGGTAGGTGAAAATATGTATTTACATTAAAAAATCAATTTATTTAAACTAAGTTTGAGTTGAACAAAATAAGGCTTCACGTAAAAATAAAATATTAATAAGTCAAGATTTTTTTTCCGAATATCTTTTCGATACGACATTTAGTCTGCCGCATGCTTTAAGTTTCGAATGACTCGAGGATCACTCTGGTAGGCCAGTTCGTTCGAGTTGAGATAATGAGTCGAGGGCATCTCAGACTTTTCTTTCACTCTTATATTTACTATTGGAGGAATAATTTTACAAACGAAGCAAATATATAAGGATTGTTTATGTAATCAGTTAACCCGTCAATTTGACGGGTTTCGTAGAGATAGGTATACCACATACAAATGTCAAAATTTAGAAAGCTTAAGGAAATAATAATTGTGTGTATGAACTCTTTTAATGAAATTATGAATTTACGACGCAAAGTAGTTAAGATTATTGCTATGGTTTTTTGCGTGTTTCATTTCAAAGTTTGAAATCCGCCAAATTGACGGGTCCCGTAAACCTAGTGATAAGAAGCGCACGTAATTTGTTTTCTTTCGCTGCGAAAGAATTTCCATATATTCATCTCATACCCTGATCCTCACGATTGCAATATCCAGCATATCGAAAAAATTGAAGGGCCATAGTCGTGTCCATAGTCCCCGAAGATAGCTTTTCGTAGACCCACTTATGTGCTCTTAGTTCACAAGGGTTGTTTCCTTTGAGCACATATATACCCATTGCACTCAGAGTTAAACGCCGGCGATTTTCGATTTGGCGTCCGTCGAATTTCAAACACTTGAAAATCAGACTCCTCGATTGTCTGACGTGCCGCGGGAGAGAAGCGAATTCGTAGTTGGAGCCGGTTCGTATCGCGTACGTGCTGCGTAAAAGGCGGAACAATTTTTCAGCCGATCGGGCACGCACGGCAAACATCGCGGATGATAACGAATCTCGAGCGGGCATAAAATTCCACGATACGCCTAAGGCCTTGTCTAGTTCGATCATGAGAGACGAGGAAAGGAGAATCCAATCTGGCTCCCTGTAATTGAGAGGATAAAATGATCATTCGATTATATCGAATTTCGCTCGGTCGCGTTCCGTCCGCGGAAAATGTTTTTCCGTTATGACGTAGCCGCGGATAACGCCGAATCGATCTTCGAACGTAACGACGATGTTCGAGCGTAACAACCGTGGATACGGTCCGCGCGATAAATGATAATGACGCCCTGATAAAACTTTCGAACGCGAGCGGAACGTGCGAAGTAAATTTAATTAACCTTTTGCGCTCCGATGTTTTCTTTTCGGGTAATATTAAGCTGCAAGGTGTTATTTGACACGGAATTTAAGAGTGTAGTGTAATGTCTATGAAATGCATTGTGCATAATATTGCCCGAAAAGCATGATTTGATGGGGTGTATAAGAAGTGCGAAAACAAGAGTACTAATGATATACACATAATTCGAGAAGGAAAATTTGACGAAATAAATTGTGAACAAATTAATGACAAAGTTGCATCAATGATACTTTACACTTTACAATTAACTCACAAATTATAAGGTTGAAACTAAGCACATAATCTAACAGAAACTTGATTAGCAAGACTCTATGGGTAAATGTAGAGTTGAACAAAAGCGAAGTATCATAAAGCTTAAAAAACTATAACCCGTGCCAGGATTTTGGGCAAATTAATTATCTGAAAACCACAAACTGATTATTTTATTTTAATTCGTGCAACATTAATGCGCACAAAAGCCTGCGGTTTCCACAACGACAAACAACGTACTGCACAATTACAAAAAGAAAGTATTTGCATGCAGTCTTGATACCGCCTTCATAACTGCATATCGATAGAATTGATTGTGGCTGGCGTCGATTATAACCTTCCACCAACCCTCAATCAATAACTATTACTACTACCTCGCCACGGACACGCCGAATGGACAAATGAACAAAAGCGAAGTATCATACAGCTTAAAAAACTATAACCCGTGCCAGGATTTTGGGCAAATTAATTATCTGAAAACCACAAACTGACTATTTTATTTTAATTCGTGCAACATTAATGCGCACAAAAGCCTGCGGTTTCCACAACGACAAACAACGTACTGCACAATTACAAAAAGAAAGTATTTGCATGCAGTCTTGATACCGCCTTCATAACTGCATATCGATAGAATTGATTGTGGCTGGCGTCGATTATAACCTTCCACCAACCCTCAATCAATAACTATTACTACTACCTCGCCACGGACACGCCGAATGGACAACGAAACAGCGTTTTCCCCAATAACTCCGCTTTTTCTCCTTCGACTCGCTGACACTAATTGGCCGCATAAAGTACGCAACGCACAAGAGGCTGTCAGCCATTAGATCACCATTTAGCGCGTACTCAACCTCGTAACGCGCCCAATTTATCCTTTTCCGCGGCTCGGTGCATTTTTCCCGCTGACCCGCGATAAGCAGACATTCGACGAATTTCGCATAAGCATCGTAACGCTTGTTAAGCACGTCCGCCGCGGAAAAGTACGATACGTGGCGCGTTAAATTGTTGCATACGCGCGCTCTCAATAACTTAATTGCCGCGCGAATTTACGATTACGCACTGTTATCGGGCTACGTCTAATGAATTTTTCAACAGTGTATGTAACACGTTGACTACCACCTTCGTTACCAACGAGCGGAGTTACGAAAAATGGGGTAATTGAATTAAAATTAATGTCATTGACTAAATCATTTGAACGACATAAGTAACTAAACCACACGTTACTGCGGCGTTTAACCCATTGACTGCCACGCAAATTTAGCGCGTCTTGCCCTGGGTGCGACAGTTTTATTTTAAAGAAGACATTTTAAAATAAAACTGTTGTTATTTATTTATTTTACAAAATATAATATTACTAAGTTACTGATATAATATTGTAATTGTAAAATTGTACGGCATTTACAGTATTTTTATGGAAAGTAAAAAAATTTGGTAATTGAATTAAAAGATATGTCAGTTGGCTAAATCATTTAATACCTGTCAGCGGAGATACAAATATTTTAGGAATCGAATTAAGGTGAATCAAACAACGTAAGTAACTGAAGAAGACGTTGACTGCCATGGTGGTCATCTGTGAGCGGAGCTATGAAAAATTTGCGTGATTGAAGTAGGATTATTTCGAGCAACATGAACAACTAAACAACTTGTAGACTACCACTCAGGTCAGGTGTGAGCGGAGTTGCAGACATTTTGATTAATTGAAGTAACATGAATGTCGTCAACCAGATAATTCTGCTCAACGCAAACAACTGAACAGCACACCGTCTGCCACGTTGGTCACCTGTAACCAGACTGACGAAAAATCAGCCTGTTAAACACGTCCACCGCGAGAAAGCAAAATACGCTTTTCTTAAATTGTTGCATTCGCGCCCGCCGTACGACTTAATCTGAACGCGGATTTACGATTACGCAGTTCTGTCGCGTTATTCCGAAGGAATTGACTCAGTGCCGGAAAAAAATGTCGACGCGAAATTGATGTGTGCCGGGGTATCGTAAATCCGCCGAGTGGCCGCGGGACAAGTTGCACTTAATTATTTCGTCTTAGGCGGTGAAGGGTCGAATCCGCGGCGAGTTAATTAGCGGCGGAAGCGAACAGCGAGTAGCCTGAAAAGCGAGGGCCGAGGTGAAAAATGAGTCGAGAAGTGGGTCATTAGTTTGTGGCTCATTATCGCGGCGGCGAGATTTCTGCGCCGGTTTTTCAGCTGTTTAACGAACACCCGATGGATCGGTAAGGTGCAGTGGTTGCTCCCGGGGCGGATTTACCCTGCCGTACACAAACTGTAATGCTTCTCGTCGTGGTCTATTTCGGTATGCGGCGTGGTAGGTTGTCGTACTCGTAAATCAAACAGTCGGACGGCGAACGGTTTATTTTCCGCTAGAATGCGATGTCTGGCTGCTATGGAGCGCTGAATTCGGCAGAATGCTTCCATCCGGTCCCACTTATTTTCTTCTTATTGTTAACGTTAACAAAGAGGCGCGATGACGGCGACGGTACGGCCAGGTAGACAGAAACTTGTAAGGATGCCACAAAATCTTCTTTAACACGTTGACTGCCAAACGTATTTTACTATATTAGAACGGCGATGCTATAAAATACTATAGCGTTCGACTGAATTATGCAAAATGTAAATAATGTTCATATATTGGAGACCAAGGGATCGCATCACTATTCTAACAACAATCGCATTTATAAAATAATAATTGCTACCCATTGCGAATATTTTGGATCTTCAGGAAAATCTTTTGCGGTGGTCACCGGTGACCATCACGGCGTATCCAAGCGTATTTTACTATATTAGAACGGCGATGCTATGAAATACTACAGCGTTCGACTGAATTATGCAAAATATAAGTAATGTGCCGGTATTGAAGACCAAAGGATCGCATCACAATTCTAACAGTAACTGCATTTATGAAATAATTATTGCCACCCATTGCGAATATTTTGGATCTTCAGAAAAATCTTTTGCGATGGTCACCGGTGACCATCACGGCAGTCAAAGTGTTAACACATTGACTGCCAAGCGTATTTTACTATATTAGAAAGGCGATGCTATGAAATACTATAGCGTCCGACTGAATTATGCAAAATGTAAATAATGTTCAGGTATCGGAGACCAAGGGATCGCATCATTATTCTAATAACTGCATTTATAAAATAATAATTCCTACCCATTGCGAATTTGGATCTTCAGTAAAATCCTTTGCGTCGGTCACCGGGGACCATCACGGCAGTCAAAGTGTTAACACGTTGGCTGCCAAGCGTATTTTACTATATTAGAACGGCGATGCTATGAAATACTACAGCGTTCGACTGAATTATGTAAAATGTATTATATATAATGTGCAGGTATTGGAGACCAAGGGATCGCATCACTATTCTAATAACACCTGCATTTATAAAATAATAATTCCTACCCATTGCGAATATTTTGGATCTTCAGGAAAATCTTTTGCGGTGGTCACCGGTGACCAATCACGGCGTATCCAAGCGTATTTTACTATATTAGAACGGCGATGCTATGAAATACTACAGCGTTCGACTGAATTATGCAAAATATAAGTAATGTGCCGGTATTGAAGACCAAAGGATCGCATCACAATTCTAACAGTAACTGCATTTATGAAATAATTATTGCCACCCATTGCGAATATTTTGGATCTTCAGAAAAATCTTTTGCGATGGTCACCGGTGACCATCACGCCAGTCAAAGTGTTAACACATTGACTGCCAAGCGTATTTTACTATATTAGAACGGCGATGCTATGAAATACTATAGCGTTCGACTGAATTATGCAAAATGTAAATAATGTTCAGGTATCGGAGACCAAGGGATCGCATCACTATTCTAATAACTGCATTTATAAAATAATAATTCCTACCCATTGCGAATTTGGATCTTCAGTAAAATCCCTTGCGTCGGTCGCCAGTGACCATCACGACAGTCAAAGTGTTAACACGTTGACTGCCAAGCGTATTTTACTATATTAGAACGGCGATGCTATGAAATACTACAGCGTTCGACTGAATTATGTAAAATGTATTATATATAATGTGCAGGTATTGAAGACCAAAGGATCATATCACTATTCTAACAAGAACTGCATTTATAAAATAATAATTGCTACCCATTGGAAATATTTTGGATCATCAGTAAAATCTTTTGCGGTGGTCACCGGTAACCATCACGGCAAGTTTTGTGTTATTGGTAAACCGATATTGAAAATTGCTGTATGAGTTTGAATGAAAAAAGCACTGAGTGGATAAAAAGTGCCCCTACAGAGAATCGGACCTACGAAAAGTTTGCACGGATTGAGTAGTAATTTTACATTTTATCGCTGCGTCACCCGCGTCGTTCATTTCTGTAGTACTTCATCACGTTGCGGTTTTAACACGTTGATTGCCAAGCGTATTTTACTATATTAGAACGGCGATGCTGTGAAATACTACAGCGTTCGACTGAATTATGCAAAGTGTAAATAATGTGCAGGTATTGGAGACCAAGGGATCGCATCACTATTCTAATAACACCTGCATTTATAAAATAATAATTCCTACCCATTGCGAATATTTTGGATCTTCAGTAAAATCCCTTGCGTCGGTCATGGCAGTGAAAGTGTTAACAGACTTCAAAATTCTTCTGTTAAGTTTGTAATCATTTCTAATACAGTAAATAATTCTTCTGTAAGTTTAATTGTTCCTGACTCTAATTAATTGAACGATACGAGTATATGAGCCGTTTATTTCGAAAGTGGCCTAACTCCGTTTTTTAATATTTTCCGGTTACCATAGTTATATGTACAAATTCATGTTATTTATCAGTAAATGTTATTTATCTCGATTTGAAGGTAAATTGAGTTACGCCACTTTCAAACTAAACGGCTCATATATATATATAAATTTATTGCATCATCCGGCTCTTTTTGCTTTACAATTAGTACATAAATAATTAAAACTAAATTTAACAGTTTTAAATAAATATATTACATATATACATTTGCCCACGAATCTATTGTGAGTCGCGTGGCAACGGACATTTGTCTCTTACGTGGCAGATCGCGTTCTTGAAATATCCCGCTACATTCATACCCTCACACAACCTCAGAATCGCACTCCACAGTACGTTCCTTGATGAAACATTCTGAAGGATCAAACGAATTAGTTCCGCCATCGTTAAACGCCTCTCCTTAGTAAGATGGCGTAAAGTGTCGGATTCGAAGGCATCGTTCCTTCTTTCACTTCTTATTCTCCTAGCCTTTCTTCCGGTGCTCGCCATTTTAATCTTGCAGCCCTCCTTCTTCTGGCGTGCTTCTATTTGCCCTTATACGCTTCCTTCCTTCCTTTCTTCATTCCTGCGAAACGTCTAGCCTCATCTTTCCACCGAGCCCGTTAATGCTTTCCGCTCGTAACGAGGATATAAACATATCGTAGGATCAATCGATTCGTCGAGTCGTAAATTTATCCGGTAACGTGTGCTACCGCTAAAAGTGTGCACTGCGGTCGCTGCGCAGAAATCGAAAGACATTGGTCGGTAACGGTGTCAGGATCTGCAGTAAGTGTGACGGCTGTTGCGAAAAGAAACGAACCGGCGAAGTTCTTTATCAGATACTGTCGTTCTGGATCGACGACGTTAAATACAATCCTTATGTGGAGCGTGATTTTGAGCGTGTGTGAGCGGATTAATGTAAATGAGAGAGAGCGAGGATCAGGTAGGATCGTCAAATAACGTCGCGGTATCATAGGCAATCTGTTCGTTTAATAGTTATGTAGGATGTGTGATTTTGTATGTACGAACAATGAGAAAGTGTGCGTATGAGAGAGAGAAAGCAAGAGTGAGAGAGTGAGAAAGAATGCATGTATCTATATTTGTTATTAGGAATGTTCTAGAAACCAATCAGTATAAAAGTGTTGAGCGCGATATTAAAATAAGTGAGTCTTTGCGAAACCTTCAAGCGTAACAGTGTGTGCATCTTAGCGAATATTTAGAGATTATCAGCGAATGCGTTTAGTGAGTTTAGAGCGAACCTTTATTAGCGTTTAATTCAGAGTGAAGTGCGAGAAGCATTATAACCATTACTTTTGTGTTTAAAACCGTTTAACATATCATTCCAATAAAAAATCCTACAGTTATGTATGTGGGCGTGTATCGGTGAATGATTGCGAAGCTACGATTCTGTAAAAAAGAATGAAGGGGGAATGAAGAGTGTGAACAGCGTGATGTGAGAGAACCGGGATCGAGAATTAACCTTTTGAGTGCTATAGACGCATATATGCGTCCGCCGAAATCTATCGGTGTCGACTATGGACGCATATATGCGCTTCCCAATCGTTTCGATCTATTACGTACTGTAGCTACAATTATCAATGTGTGGGATAAATACAGATGCGTTCTTTGTCAAATAATTTTTTTTGCATTATCTGATTTGGCGTAAATGAAGAATTACCATTAGAACTACGTTGCGCCTTACATAATCAATCAATAGAATTTAAAATATCGAAAAGTATCTCGTCCTCAGCGAGCGCTTCGGCCGGAAGTATTCAGCAGTCAAATGGTTAAAAGAAGTGTAATAATTTTGTACGTGATTCACATAAAAGTGATCATAACGTCATAAGGAAATTGAATTTTCAGCCAAAATAAACATTTTTAGAGTAAATGTTTAAAACGACCACTTTCATCCGCTGTTATGTCTAGTCTTAAAAATTAAATTTTCACGAAAACCACGACAGTATAGCAATTCTCTTGGTTATTGACATTCATCCCTGAAGCAACTGCCATCACAAGTATAATAACTCCAACCGTCAGAGTGGCTTTAAGTACTTCCAACAACGACTCGGTGAACATTTGCCGAAGACCGTGGCATAATCGTCTTTACATGACGCAGGAAGCAGACGTGTCGATATATCGACGTCCTGCAACTACCGTAGGTCTTCACCCGCCGACATTCGTGTCTGCCAAACTATACGGGGGTTAACGGTTGACGGGTTATGACTCGGCGTTGTCAACTATCGTCTCCAACGACCCATGTACTGACTCTCAGCCAGCGGAAACGCGAAGCTGCAACTCGGGATGCGTTATATGTTAAACTCCCGTATAATGCTACTTCCTAAAATGTAAATTCCTGCGATGCGCGAAGCATCTTGTGACGAGTTTGTTTCTATAACGTGATTCCTGCACAACGGGCTAAAGATGTTGTCATGACTTCGTTTCGCACAACGTAATTCCCGTACAAAACGATATATGAGCCGTTTATTTTCAAATTTGAGTTGAAAATATATCTTTATTCACTAGTGCCACTGCAACCTAAAAATGAAATAATAGGCTTATGATAGCTAACATATACATCAATTCGGGCTTGGGGTTTATTCAAAACGTTAGTGCACTGTGCTTAAATTTAATATATGACCCGTTTATTTTGAAAGTGGCCTAACTCTGTTTTTCAATATTTTCCGGTTACCATGGTTCCATGTACAAATTCATGTTATTTATCAGTAAATGTTATTTATCTCGATTTGAAGATAAATGGAGTTAGGCCACTTTCAAAATAAACGGCTCATATAATACCATAGTTGAATCTAGTATAGTTTGTTATCTCCATTGCAACCAATATTTTTCGTTTCTTTATAATAATCATTCCACAAATGTTACACGTGTGTACAGTATTTCCTTCATTTATGCGGGTAATTGTTTCCACGAAGCAGTGCAAATGGGGCCATAAACAGCCGTTTGTAATAAGAATCCGTTCCACATTCACAAACGCGTACTTAGCTCCTTACCGGGGTAGACCACTTTTAACGCAAATTACAAGTCTTACAGTACACCAATTAACATAAATTTTGATTTCTTCATTATTCATCCGCTTTAGATATGTGTACATACTGTTATAAAAATACCCATCGTTCACATTGACTACATAAGTAAACTACATTTATTTAGTAAACAGTTCTTCATGAAATTACAACACTATCATTTATTTTCGTAGCTTAATCATACTCATACGAACTCACTTTCACTCTTCCGCGCATCTGTTAGTTCAAGCGTGTTAAGTCGTATACCCGCAAATCGAGGGATTTCTGTACTTCTATTATTCACGTTAGCGGAGGGAAATTCCCGTGTGCCGCGATTTCCTATAAGGTGATTTCATGCAACGCGTACCGTGTTAACCGCATTATACGGGAGTTTACTGCATACGACTCGCGACAAATCTACCGAAACTAACATAAAGGACGGAGCGCGGTCGCAAGATATCGCGAGACGCATTTATCATAATGTTGCGTGTGCCGAGAAATGGTACGCGATCTAGGGACAAATGACTCGTAAAATGTGCCCGCACAATGACGGGAAGAGGAAGGAAACGCGCGAGTTAACGGTTGACGGGTCGTCGTTGCGTCACTCCGCGAAGACAAAGGCTCCTTAAGCGCAAATAGGCGATAATAATAAAATTAGCAATTGTCACGCGAGACTTCGTTACGGCAAAAAATCAGGGCAAACGTCATTCTGCGGCACGTCGTTTTTGCAGCACGGTTTAACGAGCTGTCTGTCAAATTGGTCACCCGTGAGCGCAGTTACGGAAATTTGAGTGTTTGAAGTAACATGACTGTTATCGATTGGATCGTTTTGAACAATGTAAACAACTGAACAACACGTTGACTGTGACGTTGGTCACCTATAAACGAAGCTACGAAAAATTGGAGTAATTGATATTAGATGAACAACTAAACAATATTGCAAAATAGAAAGTGCACTATTGTACAATCAGAGACGTTGACAAAATGTAATCTTTTACAGATATTAAATAATGCGGCACGATATATAACTCTACTGTGGTATCTAGGGCAAAACATAAAAGTTGCGTGGCAGTTAACGTGTTAACGACGAGTTCTGTTAGACGTAAAAGAATCGCGGTATCGGCCAGTCCCGTGGCACAAATTATTTTTGCCGTGTCCATTAGGCCGACATAAACGCGACAGTATTTCGCAACGCAAACACACGTATCGCTTACCTTCTGCGAGTCCGGCTTCTGTTACGGTACACACGAGAAAGATGTTTGCCGCGGGTACATACAAAATCATAGAGCGGCGCAAGTAAATACGTCGGTGAAAGCAACAGCGTGATTTTCAGCGTTCGATAGTCGGCGACGGCTGAGAATACAGCAGACTCTCGTGTAGCGCGAGTTCTTACAACGCGCTAATGACATTACGAATTTTTTTGCAAACGCAATTCTCGTAAAATGCGCTATTTTTTTTACGTTTTATTATTCCTGATTAGTATGACTACCTGTCTATAAAATTACTCTATTGGGCAGGTCCATTAACACATTTTGTTAATATGGAGTATTTGTTATAATATTGGAGTATAATATGTGGTAAATATTTTATTTTGAAATTGTTGAAGGATAGCAATATTAACATTACTTATGTGCAAATTGTATTATATAATTGTATTTATGTGCTAATTGTAAAGTAAAAGGAGCCGGACGATAAAATGAATTTATATATATATATGTACTCGTATCATTCAATCAATTTTAATTTACTATAATACTAATTATTAATCATTTACTGTATTCGAAATTATTACAAACTTAATAGAAGAATTTGAAAGTCTGTTAACATTTTGACCGCCATGTTGGTCATCGGTGACCGGCGCAAGAAATTTTACTGAAGATCCAAATTATTGGCAATGAGTAGCAATAATTATTTTATAAATGCAGTTATTGTTAGAATAGTAATGCGATTCTTTGGTCTCCAATACCTGCACATTATTTACATTTTGCATAATTCAGTCAAACGTTGTAGTATTTCATAGCATCGCTGTTCTAATACAGCAAAATCCGGGGGCAGTCAATGTGTTAAAGTTGCTGTTTGTATAGTTTGTTTTCTACATTTCAATTGATTTCTTTTGTTTGTGATTTCGTACAAAGCGATTTCATACAATGCATAGCATAACTTCTGATTTTTTTATGCCTGCTTTCATACAACGCAATTTTATACAATGCGTAGCATAACTTCCGATTTCTTTTACTCCTGCTCTCGTACAACGCGATTTTATACAATACGTAGCATAACTTCCGATTTTTTTTATTCCTGCTCTCGTACAACGCGTTTTTATACAATGCGTAGCATAACTTCCGATTTCTTTTACTCCTGCTCTCGTACAACGCGATTTTATACAATGCGTAGCATAACTTCCGATTTCTTTTACTCCTGCTCTCGTACAACGCGATTTTGTACAACGCGTAACATAATTTCAAACTTTTTTTACTCCTGCTCTCGTACAACACGATTTCATACAATGCGTAGCATAACTTCCGATTTTTTTTACTCCTGCTCTCGTGCAACGCGATTTCATACAATGCGTAGCATAACTGCCGATTTCTTTTACGCCTGCTTTCGTACAACACGATTTCATACAATGCGTAGCATAATTTCCGATTTTTTTTACTCCTGCTCTCGTACAACGCGATTTCATACAATGCGTAGCATAACTTCCGATTTTTTTTTACTCCTGCTCTCATGCAACGCGATTTCATACAATGCGTAGCATAACTGCCGATTTCTTTTACTCCTGCTCTCGTACAATGCGATTTCATACAATGCGTAGCATAACTTCCGATTTCTTTTACTCCTGCTCTCATACAACGCGATTTCCACAACGCCTAGGTATCAAGCGCATTGCACAACTGACCGCATCCCTCGTGTAACGCAACATCGATAACCGGATCGGTAATGCGGTTTGTCGCCATGCAAAGGGTAGGAGCCGAAGGGTTGACGACTGACTCCGCGGCCAGTCACCACTTGCCATTATGAACCCTTGATATTCCGGCTGTCAGTCGTCGTTGTCGACGCGAAACGATCGGCACGCTCCGACAGTCTCGGGTCTTAATGTTTTTACGGCGGGAAGAAATTGCATTCGACGGGCCCGGTTCCCTCGACGATCGTCGGGGGAATCGCGTTCTCGGCACCGTGGACTCGGCAACACATGCACACGCGCGAGAAATCATCGCGAGGAGGTGACAGACCACCGTGAGCGCGAAACTGTAACCCAATAACCGCCGACAGTGTCTCTCAGTTCAGCGTTTCTCCGTGGCATCTAGAACGGGTCACCCTTTCACGGCCATATTCGATCGTACAATTTACTTTGCGCAAACTAATTATATTTATTACACTTTTACCGATTGGAGTGACACCGAATGCGATGCAGCTGCGGGTGCATTTAGTTATGCAATGGTTGTTATGAAATAAATTTAGTGATCATACTTTGGTCAATCAAAATTGGACGGCAGGCGACGTAATTTTGAACCACATTTACTTGCTGAGTGCTTATCATGAAGTAATTTACTCAGTAAGTAGTCGTAAGTAAATGTGAACAAAATTATATCTAGATTTATCTCCTTTTGATCACAAAAATATAAACGATAGGTTGAAAACATTTCAATTTTATTTTATCACACTATAGTTTTATGCAAAATATAATTTGAATACAGTAAACTTCTGCTCGCTAATCACTAGGAGTCAAAGTTATTAGTATTCTTGCTTCTGCAATGTCGTTTGCGCATTAGGCTTCCATTTTCATATCTGCATATCGCATATGTATATATCTCTCCGCAAATCTAGTTATAAGAACGTTAGTCTCTACCAAAACTTTTGTTTACTAATCACCAGGAGTCGAAGTTATTAGCATTCTTGCCTCTGCAATGTCGTTTCTGCATAAGTTTTCCATTTTCGGCAAATCTAGTGTTACAAAAATCTTTGTCTCTAGCACAGCTTTTATTCGCCAATCACCGCGGATCGAAGTTATTAACATTCTTGTCTCTACAATGTCGTTTCCGCATTTGGCTTCCATTTTCGAATTCTGCATATCGCATATGTATATTTTTCGGCAAATCTAATGTTACAAGAATCTTTGTCTCTACAATGTCGTTTCCGGATTTGGCTTCCATTATCGAATTCTGCATATCGCACATGTGTATATTTCTCGGCAAATCTAACGGTACAAGAATCTTTGTCTCTAGCAAAGCGTTTGTTCGCTAATCACCGCGGATCGAAGTTATTAATATTCTTGTCTCTGCAATGTCGTTTCCGTATTTGGCTTCCATTTTCGAATTCTGCATATCGCATATGTATATTTTTCGGCAAATCTAATGTTACAAGAATCTTTGTCTCTAGCAAAGCGTTTGTTCGCTAATCACCGCGGATCGAAGTTATTAACATTCTTGTCTCTATAATGACGTTTCCGCATTTGGCTTCCATTTTCAAATTCTGCATTTCGCATATGTGTGTATTTCTCGGCAAACCTAATGTTACAAGAATCTTTGTCTCTACAATGTCGTTTCCGCATTTGGCTTCCATTTTCGAATTCTGCATATGGCATATGTGTATATTTCTCGGCAAATCTAGTGTTACAAGAATCTTTGTCTCTAGCGAAGCGTTTGTTCGCTAATCACCGCGCATCGAAGTTATTAACATTCTTGTCTCTACAATGTCGTTTCCGCATTTGGCTTCCATTTTCGAATTCTGCATATCGCATATGTATATTTTTCGGCAAATCTAATGTTACAAGAATCTTTGTATCTACAATGTCGTTTTCGCATTTGGCTTCCATTTTCGAATTCTGCATATGGCATATGTGTATATTTCTCGGCAAATCTAGTGTTACAAGAATCTTTGTCTCTAGCGAAGCGTTTGTTCGCTAATCACCGCGGATCGAAGTTATTAACATTCTTGTCTCTATAATGGCGTTTCCGCATTTGGCTTCCATTTTCGAATTCTACATATCGCATATGTGTATATTTCACGGCAAATCTAATGTTACAAGAATCTTTGTCTCTACAATGTCGTTTCCGCATTTGGCTTCCATTTTCAAATTCTGCATATCGCATATGTGTATATTTCTCGGTAAATCTAATGTTACAAGAATCTTTGTCTCTAGCAAAGCTTTTGTTCGCTAATCACCGCGGATCGAAGTTATTAACATTCTTGTCTCTACAATGTCGTTTCTCCATTTGGCTTCCATTTTCGAATTCTGTATATCGCATATGTGTATATTTCTCGGCAAATCTAATGTTACAAGAATCTTTGTCTCTACAATGTCGTTTCCGTATTTGGCTTCCAGTTTCGAATTCTGCATATCGCATATGTGTATATTTCTCGGCAAACCTAATGTTACAAGAATCTTTGTCTAGCAAAGCGTTTGTTCGCTAATCACCGCGGATCGAAGTTATTAACATTCTTGTCTCTACAATGTCGTTTCCACATTTGGCTTCCATTTTCGAATTCTGCATATCGCATATGTGTATATTTCTCGGCAAATCTAATGTTACAAGAATCTTTGTCTCTACAATGTCGTTTCCGCATTTGGCTTCCATTTTCGAATTCTGCATATCGCACATGTGTATATTTCTCGGCAAATCTAATGTTACAAGAATCTTTGTCTCTACAATGTCGTTTCCGCATTTGGCTTCCATTTTCGAATTCTGCATATCGCACATGTGTATATTTCTCGGCAAATCTAGTGTTACAAGAATCTTTGTCTCTAGCAAAGCGTTTGTTCGCTAATCACCGCGGATCGAAGTTATTAACATTCTTGTCTCTACAATATCGTTTCCGCATTTGGCATCCATTTTCAAATTCTGCATATCGCATATGTGTATTTTTCTCGGCAAATCTAATGTTACAAGAATCTTTGTCTCTACAATGTCGTTTCTGCATTTGGCTTCCATTTTCAAATTCTGCATATCGCATATATGTGTATTTCTCGGTAAATCTAATGTTACAAGAATCTTTGTCTCTACAATGTCGTTTCCGCATTTGGCTTCCATTTTCGAATTCTGCATATGGCATATGTGTATATTTCTCGGCAAATCTGGTGTTACAAGAATCTTTGTCTCTAACGAAGCGTTTGTTCGCTAATCACCGCGGATCGAAGTTATTAACATTCTTGTCTCTACAATGTCGTTTCCGCAGTTGGCTTCCATTTTCGAATTCTGCATATCGCATATGTATATTTTTCGGCAAATCTAATGTTACAAGAATCTTTGTCTCTACAATGTCGTTTTCGCATTTGGCTTCCATTTTCGAATTCTGCATATCGCACATGTGTATATTTCTCGGCAAATCTAATGTTACAAGAATCTTTGTCTTTACAATGTCGTTTTCGCATTTGGCTTCCATTTTCGAATTCTGCATATCGCATATGTGTATATTTCTCGGCAAATCCAGTGTTACAAGAATCTTTGTCTAGCAAAGCTTTTGTTCGCTAATCACCGCGGATCGAAGTTATTAACATTCTTGTCTCTATAATGACGTTTCCGCCCGAGCGTCCGCATACTCGCGCAACTGGATACACGATACTCGCATATCTTGAGTTGAAAGCAAGGCACGCTCTCGTTCCATTATCGCGAAGCGCAGTAACCTTCGTACCTCCGCGAAACGCTTCTTCCCGCCGAGCTTCCTTCGGCGTTTCCGCTGATTCCGCACACCAGCAGAATTCCATTCTTCGCCCGGAGCGTTACACTTTTCATCCGGGCGCGCATTTGCATAAGCGCATCCGCACGTGAGAATCGCACTGACCTAGTCGAACCTTCATCGCCTATCAGCAATATTCGATCACCCAACTTCGCATGCAGCGAACTCTCCCTTGCCCAGAAAAGAGTAGGTCGACGTGTCTCGGGTACCACGGCCTCAGGTATATTCGTGGTTCCACTTAGCCGAGCAATAATTAACGGCCTGGGAGTGGCGAAAGGTGATCTGTGCGTCGCTAAGATAATAGACAGTCAAGAT
Source organism: Cryptocheilus praepositus (assembly GCA_033815515.1). Taxonomy (NCBI): domain Eukaryota; kingdom Metazoa; phylum Arthropoda; class Insecta; order Hymenoptera; family Pompilidae; genus Cryptocheilus; species Cryptocheilus praepositus. The sequence continues at coordinate 1,771,385 of JAWWQZ010000314.1, forward strand.
CGCGAATTAGTGTAGGAGATGATCAGCTTAATTGCGGCGTCATTGGTATTTACTTACAGTGAAGCGCATCATCTAATGTTTGGTGGAGAAGTATTACGTATTCATCACAGTGCGAATAGACGTTGACTGTAGAAGTTTCTTAACACTTTGACTGCCGTGATGGTCACCGGTGACCGCCGCAAGAGATTTTACTGAAGATTCCAAAATATTCGCAATCAGTAGCAATAATTATTTTATGAATGTAGTTATTGTTAGAATAATAATGCGACCATTTGGTCTCCAATATCTGCACATTATTGACATTTTGCATAATTCAATCAAACGCTATAGTGTTTCATAGCATCGCCGTTCTAATACAGCAAAATCCGCTCGGCAGTCAACGTGTTAAAGTTGCTGTTTGTATAGTTTATTTTCTATATTTCAACCGATTTCTTTTGTTTGGGATTTTGTACAAAGCGATTTCATACAATGCGTAGCATAACTTCCGATTTTTTTTACTCCTGCTCTCGTACAACACGATTTCATACAACGCGTAGCATAATTTCCGATTTTTTTTACTCCTGCTCTCGTACAACGCGATTTTATACAATGCGTAGCATAACTTCGGATTTTTTTTTACTCCTGCTCTCGTACAACGCGATTTTATACAATGCGTAACATAACTTCCGATTTATTTTACTCCTGCTCTCGTACAACGCGATTTCATACAATGCGTAGCATAACTTCCGATTTTTTTTTACTCCTGCTCTCGTACAACACGATTTTATACAATGCGTAGCATAACGTCCGATTTTTTTTACTCCTGCTCTCGTACAACGTGATTTCATACAATGCGTAGTATAATTTCCGATTTTTTTTACTCCTGCTCTCGTACAACGCGATTTTATACAATGCGTAGCATAACTTCCGATTTATTTTACTCCTGCTCTCGTACAACGCGATTTCATACAATGCGTAGCATAACTTCCGATTTTTTTTTACTCCTGCTCTCGTACAACGCGATTTTATACAATGCGTGGTATAACTTCCGATTTTTTTTACTCCTGCTCTCGTACAACGCGATTTCATACAATGCGTAGCATAATTTCCGATTTTTTTTTACTCCTGCTCTCGTACAACGCGATTTTATACAATGCGTAGCATAACTTCCGATTTATTTTACTCCTGCTCTCGTACAACGCGATTTCATACAATGCGTAGCATAACTTCCGATTTTTTTTTACTCCTGCTCTCGTACAACACGATTTTATACAATGCGTAGCATAACTTCCGATTTTTTTTACTCCTGCTCTCGTACAACGCGATTTCATACAATGCGTAGCATAACTTCCGATTTTTTTTACTCCTGCTCTCGTACAACGCGATTTCATACAATGCGTAGCATAATTTCCGATTTTTTTTTACTCCTGCTCTCGTACAACGCGATTTTATACAATGCGTAGTATAACTTCCGATTTCTTTTACTCCTGCTCTCGTACAACGCGATTTTATACATTTTACATAATTCAGTCGAACGCTATAGTATTTCATAGCATCGCCCTTCTAATATAGTAAAATACGCTTGGCAGTCAACGTGTTAACACTTTGATTGCCATGATGTTCACCGGTGACCGCCGCAAGAGATTTTACTGAAGATTCCAAAATATTCGCAATCAGTAGCAATAATTATTTTATGAATGTAGTTATTGTTAGAATAATAATGCTTTCCTTTGGTCTCCAATATCTGGACATTATTTAAATTTTACATAATTCAGTCGAACGCAATAGTATTTCATAGCATCGCCGTTCTAATATAGTAAAATACGCTTGGCAGTCAACGTGTTAACACTTTGATTGCCATGATGGTCACCGGTGACCGCCGCAAGAGATTTTACTGAAGATCCAAAATATTAGCAATCAGTAGCAATGATTATTTTATAAATGCAGTTATTGTTAGAATAATGATGCGATCCTTTGGTCTCCAATATCTGCACATTATATACATTTTACATAATTCAGTCAAACGCTGTAGTATTTCATAGCATCGCCCTTCTAATACAATAAAATACGATCGGCAGTGAACGTGTTAATACCGTGGACATAGTTATTATCCGTATGTTCAAGTTTTTACATTGTACCTATTTTTAAAGAAACACTATAGTCACAATATAGTTCTATCGTGAAAAGCATTTTCAACCAAAAAGTGGTGTATGTAGTTCTATAGTCAAAAGCATTTTTAACCAAAAAATGCTCGTAAAAGGGTTTTATGTACGTTAATTATTTAAGTACATAAGAGAATCCTGATTTGCGCTTCTCTAGAGGCTAACTACTTTAAGTCCATGAGGAATTTTCTGAGATCCGCGACATAGTGATGATCGCAGACCTCGTTAACGGCTTGTGGAAATGTCAGATCATTGGAAGTAGCAATTATACAGAACGGTGCTGTCGTAATTACTGCCCGAGGCATGGCGTGACATGACAATGTTGGTCTTTTCACTGTGCAGCATTTAATGTGAGTGATCGGTGATTTACTTGTAATTATCGTCCAATCCATGTATTTGATTGTTTATTTGTTGTGAGAAATGTGGTACAAATGTTTGGAAAGTTTGGATAGTGTTAAAATAGTAGACATTTAAGAAAGATGAAGCATCAAAAGTTTGCTATTATTTTTATAATACAGGGTTCGGCAAGAAATTCGGTGATTTCGAAATCATGGTACAAGACTAATGTGATACGAAACAAAATTATTTCTGTCTTATTTTGTATTTTATATCAAAATACTCGTATCAATTTGCGATATTTTATTTTTGTTCCGTATTAAATTATAAAAAAATTACCTTCCTTTCATTTCGTATTCCGGATTAAGTTATTTGAATCAAATTGTTATACTCTATTCTTTCATACCAAATAACAATCTTTTACCGTGATTTCACAAACTGTCAGATTTCCCCGCCTGACCCTGTATTTTTCTGTTACATTCCACGATCCGCGTTATATCAGATCCGGCTGAAAACATATATAGAGACATTCTGCGCAGCTTATGCATCAGGTTTTCCTAGGAAGCACCTATCTCCTACGATCCTACGAAGCACCTATCTCCTACGATCACACGTCGTACTCGATATCTCCCAGCATAATCCAAACATCGTAAACTTTATACCTCGAGCGTTCGCGCGTAATCATCGAGTGCCGAAGTAGAGATATCCGTTCAAAACCGAGATAGTCCAGGTCCCAGGGGATCTCGGCCCGTAAAATTCCGTCTACCTCGCTGCCGGCAACAGCATTATCTTTTTATTTAGTTGCTTAAAGTCGCATCAACTGCTCATGTGGGCTATTAGCGACGCAAGCTGAAGCTTTACAGCTTGTGCTGCAGATTGGAGAGTTTCCTAGATTTTTAATAGGTTTCACATCGATGGGATATCCTTTAAATTGTCTTTCGCACTAGGTTCTATGTTGAATCAGTATTTTCGATAATGGGTGACAGTGTCCTCCACTGAGAGATCGAAGGTTGGGGATTCTTCTTTGTTGAGGAGATATTGATGGCTAAGTTTGTCGTGTATTATTATGATTCTTGAGACGGTAACTTGATCGACTCTTGATAGGTTTCTATCAATAGTCTTCTAGGAAAAATTATTTTTTATTGGAGTCTTCTTGAGTAGCTTCTTCAATTGTCTTTTACTTTCTGTTCTATATTCTGGATTATTCTTCGGTCAGGTTGCTCAACGACATTATTATTCGATCTTGCCTCGCTGCGCAATTGAAAGATAAGTTTAGCGTGTTTTCTCACGATTCTTGACACGATAACTCGATCGTCTCTTGATAGGTTGCGAGCAACGGCCTTCTTAAAAAATTGATTTCTCATTGAATTTGAACGTGGTTTCAGTAAGGTCGTCCATTTTTTTCTCCCAATTTCCTTTTACTTTCCATTTGAAATTAGGCAGCATTCTAAGGCCGGGCTTCTAAACAGCATTATTGTTCGATTTTCCCTCCCTGCAATATTGATGGTTACGTGCAGTATGTCCCATCATATCCCTTGATCGCGTCTTGATAGAATCGAATTGATAACTTGATCGTCTCTTGATAGGATCGAGTTGGTAACTTGATCGTTTCTTGATAGGTTGTGAGCGACGGTCTTGAAAAGATGGTTTTTCATTGAATTTAGACGTTTGGTTGAGGTTTTCCATTTTTTTCCTCTTACTTTCCATTTGAATTTGTGCAGCGTTCTAAGGCCGGGCTTCTGAACAGCATTATTGTTCGATTTTCCCTCCCTGCAATATTGATGGTTACGTGCAATATGTCCCATCATATCCCTTGATCGTGTCTTTATAGAATCGAGTTGATAACTTGATCGTCTCTTGACAGGATCGAGTTAGTAACTGGATCGTTTCTTGATAGGTTGCGAGCGACGGTCTTGAAAAGATGGTTTTTCATTGAATTTAGACGTTTGGTTGAGGTCTGCCATTTTTTTCTCCCAATTTCCTTTTACTTTCCATTTGAAATTGTGCAGCATTCTAAGGCCGGGCTTCTAAACAGCATTATTGTTCGATTTTCCCTCCCTGCAATATTGATGGTTACGTGCAATATGTCCCATCATATCCCTTGATCATCTCTTGATAGAATCGAGTTAATAACTTGATCGTCTTTTGATAGGATCGAGTTAGTAACTGGATCGTTTCTTGATAGGTTACGAGCGACGGTCTTAAAAAGATGGTTTTTCATTAAATTTAGACGTTTGGTTGCGGTCTTCCATTGTTTCTCCCAATTTCCTTTTACTTTCCATTTGAAATTGTGCAGCATTCTAAGGCCGGGCTTCTAAACAGCATTATTGTTCGATTTTCGCTCACTGCACAATTGATGGTTACGTGCAGTATGTCCCATCATATCCCTTGACCGTCCCTTGATAGAATTGAGTTGATAACTTGATGGTCTCTTGATAGGATCGAGGTAGTAACTGGATCGTTTGTTGATAGGTTGCGAGCGACGGTCTTAAAAAGATGGTTTTTCATTGAATTTAGACGTTTGGTTAAGGTCTTCCTTTTTTTTCTGCCAATTTCTTTTTACTTTCCATTTGAAATTGTGCAGCATTCTAAGGCCGGGCTTCGAAACACCATTATTGTTCGATTTTCCCTCGCTGCAATATTGGTGGTTACGTGCAGTATGTCCCACCATACCCTTGATCGTTTCTTGATAGAATCGAGTTGATAACTTGATCGTCTCTTGATAGGATCGAGTTGAATGATGTTTTTCATTGAATTTAGACGTTTGGTTGAGGTCTTCCATGTTTTTTCTCCCAATTTCCTTTTATTTTCCATTTGAAATTGTGCAGCATTCTAAGGCCGGGCTTCTAAACACCATTATTGTTCGATTTTCCTTCCCTGCAATATTGATGGTTACGTGCAGTATGTCCCATCATATCCCTTGATCGTCTCTTGATAGAATCGAGTTGATAACTTGATCGTCTCGTGATAGGATCGAGTTGAATGATGTTTTCATTGAATTTAGACGTTTGGTTGAGGTCTTCTATTTTTTTTCCCAATTTCCTTTTACTTTCCATTTGAAATTGTGCAGCATTCTAAGGCCGGGCTTCTAAACAGCATTATTGTTCGATCTTCTCTCACTGCGCCTCGCAAGGCTTTTGCAGCGCGTCTTAACGACGCATTACATAAAGATACCCATCGAAGACTCGCGATCGGCTGTATTTAATACGCGCTTAGCCCATGAGACGGCAACGGAGAATTTCTTCGAAAAGAGCACTCTCGGCGAGTGGAATTTTCTTGAATCACTCCTCCGCCGGCTCCCACGAGGTTGTTGCATGTTCGGCGCACGGGTCGTTCTTGTATTACGAGGTGTCCAAGGTTTTCTCGCTTCCGCCGGCTTTTTTCTGCCGCCAAACGATTCGCCTTGACATTGGGCTCGTTAAGCGGAAGGTAATCACTTTGATTCAGCCTGGGAACTGTTCTACAGAGCACGCATTGTCCCTCGCGCGCTGCTTGCGTGTGTCTTTATAGTGGAAGCGAAGTCTTGTGGGTGCACGTCGGTCACCCGCTAATCGAATGGAAAAAAACAATTCAATTGTTTGGAAGGTTGGAAAGTAGGAAATTAATGTAATGCTGTGCGGCCATGTTCGTGGTGTCTTCAAAGGAATTATTTTTAACACGTTGAATGCCATGCGTATTTTACTATATTAAAACCGCAACGTGATGAAGTACTACAGAATATGATTGAATTGTGCAAAATGAAAATAATGCAATGGTATTGGAGATCAAAGGATTTAATCACTATTTAATATTAATTGCATTTTACTATATTAAAACCGCAACGCGATGAAGTACTACAGAATATGATTGAATTGTGCAAAATGAAAATAATGCGAAGGTATCGGAGACCAAAGAATTGAATCACTGTTTAATATTAATTGCATTTTACTATATTAAAACCGCACCGCGATGAAGTACTACAGAATATCATTGAATTGTGCAAAATGAAAATAATGCAAATGTATCGGAGACCGAAGAATCGAATCACTGTTTAATATTAATTGCATTTTACTATATTAAAACCGCACCGCGATGAAGTACTACAGAATATGATTGAATTGTGCAAAATGAAAATAATGCGAAGGTGTCGGAGATCGAAGAATCGAATCGCTGTTTAATATTAATTGCATTTTACTATGTTAAAACTGCAACGCGATGAAATACTACAGAATATGATCAAATTGTGCAAAATGAAAATAATGGGAAGGTATTGGAGATCAAAGGATTTAATCACTATTTAATATTAATTGCATTTTAGTATATTAAAACCGCAACGCGATGAAGTACTATAGAATATGATTGAATTGTGCAAAATGAAAATAATGTGAATGTATCGGAGACTGAAGAATCGAATCACTGTTTAATATTAATTGCATTTTACTATATTAAAACTGCAACGCGATGAAGTACTACAGAATATGATTGAATTGTGCAAAATGAAAATAATGCGAAGGTATCGGAGACCAAAGAATTGAATCACTGTTTAATATTAATTGCATTTTACTATATTAAAACCGCAACGCGATGAAGTACTACAGAATATGATTGAATTGTGCAAAATGAAAATAATGCAATGGTATTGGAGATCAAAGGATTTAATCACTATTTAATATTAATTGCAATTTACTATAGTAAAACCGCAACGCGATAAAGTACTACAGAATACGATTGAATTGTGCAAAATTAAAATAATGCAAAGGTATCGGAGACCAAAGAATTGAATCACTGTTTAATATTAATTGCATTTTACTATATTAAAACCGCAACGCGATGAAGTACTAGAGAATATGATTGAATTGTGCAAAATGAAAATAATGCGAAGGTATCGGATACCAAAGAATTGAGTCACTATTTAATAGCACTTGCGTTTACAAAATTATAAATGCTACCGATTGAATATTGTTGAATTTTTCATTGATGACCACCGTGGTAGTTAACGTGTTAATGAATATCAGTTAGGAAGCTATCGAACATTACTTTTGTTTTGCGCAACCATTGAATTTGTTTTCGTCAACCGTCGAGTCAAGTGAAACCGAAACCTTATTATTGGTGTATGCCAATCAATGGCAGTTAAAATTTCAAGAAGTTAGACAGAAAATAATTTAACTATTGACCTATTGAAAAGTAATGTCCTATTGCTTTCTAATTGACATTAGTTAAAGATAATACATCCCTTCGAAGATAGAATATACACAGTACCAAAACGCTGGATTAACTTTCTACTTGCAAACCTTTAAAATAATTTAATTTTTGATCATCAGTGACCGGTATTCGCCAAGAACAAAGCTTTGCCTTCATTTGATCGACAAAGGACGAAGGACAAAGACAAATTCTCACATACATCTTTATGGTCTGTTAAATGCAATTGGGGCATTATCCGTTTCACGCGAGTTCGAATCTACCAGTTGCTTTGTAACACATTCCGGTGATTAGCGGATTCGTGAAAGGATATCGCGACGTTCGCATGATACGAATTTCGAGACAAACGTGTGCGGGTTAAGGACGCGCTTTTGAGTGACGCGCGGCCAGGGGTAACGAGTCGTTATTTATTCTTTCGATTTTCTTCTTTATGCGCCGTATTTTATCAAAGGCTTGACGACCGTCGGAGTGATTTGCACATTTAAAGCTGCGGTTCTGAACGAGCTATTGTTCGCCCGTATTCTTTTCGTACCGACCCCTTAGGTATTCGAGTCGAGAGGATTCGGCTTCACGTTCTGTTGACGCTTGCCTTCTACAGCGCCAAATAAAAAATAGTATGACGACGTATGAACTTCATGTGCGCAGATACGATGATATTTTTGTAATATTGCCCGCGATATTGTACTGTTTACGAAAAAGGACGGATGACTAAATATTTACGATTTTGTCTGTCCGCGTTAAAGGGGGAAAGTTCATACAAATAAAAAATAGTGGGACATCGTACGAATTTTATGTACGCAGATATGATCATATTTTCGTAATATCGCCCGCGATATTATTCTGTTGACGAGAAACAACAGATGTCTACATATTTTAGGATTCTGTCTATCCATGTTAAAAGGGAGAAATTGTCGCAAAAAAAAATACGTTGAATAGGTATATCCTACGCTTCAGACCATAAAACCATTTGACAGAACGTAGTATCGAAAGGTTAGCCACATTACCTTACAAGGGTACAATCATTCTTCGACATCTGTCAGGCAACTGTTCTTTTCGCCACCCCATTATACTCATTCCGTTTCACCCTCGATCACGCATCGATTCACATCGCGCATATTGATTCTTTTTTCTCTTTCTGACCATTGAACACCGCACGCAACGATTCTAATCACGTGTCACTCCGTCTGTATTTCTGCAATAATGACCCGCAACCGATAAAAATCTTGAACTCCCCGGGTGAATGTGTTTACTCAACGTTTGTCGGACATCATTTTTATGCGTGTCTACTAGCGGTGGCATTAAGATCAACGACAATTGTTTTGATACCGTAATTTAATTTTGCTTTGCGTCACGATCTGTACTTCGGCAGGCAAGATTTTATTATTGGCGCATGCCGGTTAGTGATAATCGAGACGAAAGTTAATAATTTAAAAGGTGGAAAGTAGGGAAAAAAATTAATCCGACGTTTGGCAGTGTATTCTTTATTATTATGTATTGTTTTTTTACTAACGTCTATACATCGTTAGTATAAGGTTTTTATGAATTCTTTTCTATTATTTTCTGTATAGGATGTTAAAGGCGTTTGACATCATTATAGTAAACTAGCATTCGTAAATAATAAAATCTTGCTAACGTGACCATGTATTTTTGCCTCAAAACAGGACATCTACTATTTTTAGGTAACATATTCCTCCATCGTTTTTTATTCATTAATGAAAAGAATAGGAATTTATGTGGTCTCATATATTTCAGAGGAATAAATTTGCACTACTCTATTTGGTCTTGATTTCAAATAAAAATTAAATTGATTTGCTCCTGTTTTTATTCGTTTGTCCGCAATTTATTCATAAGATAAAAGACATTTTTCTACAGGCACGTTAGTACCGGACAGACATAAAATATATTCAATAATTATACGAAAGTTCATATGCTTAAAATGATTGGAGCGACAGCGTTTGAACAATTCCACCTACCGACTTTCGTTTGAAACATTCCTAGTGTTCCATTCAGCCAGTTTTTGCGCTGTAACGTAGTTAGAAGCAAGCGACTACTCATCAAATACTTCTGCACTTTGGTTACAATTAATGAATCCCTTTTCAACCGATACATCCATTGCACTTTGAATTTCTGCCGCATAGGTATCTCAATTAAATTAATACTACAGACATTGTTTTGCAATTTAACAATGAAACCAATGAAAATAATTTAAAAAAAAATATTAAATACTCTGCGGTACCGTCGTACTTTTTATTATTCGCAGCTTAGAAATACTACAGCTTAGGACTGAGTTATGCAAAGTGTAAATAATGTGTAGATATCGGAGACCAAAGGATCGCATCACTATTCTAACAATAACTGCATTTATAAAATAATTATTGCTGCTCATTGCGAATATTTCGAATCTTCAATAAAATCTCTTGCACCGGTCACCGATGACCATCATGGCGGTCAAAGTGTTAAATTGGTGGATTAGTCCCTTTCTAAAACCGGGACATTTTAACACTTGGCATGCGGGCATACTTCGCCGCCGAATTTCGCGTGCAGCGGGCGTTTTTTCTTGAACCGACGGAAGTTTGGTTATTCTGAAAAATCGCTGTAAATCGAAAACTACTTCGTTTTTATGAACGAAATTTTTTTTATTTCACATTTAAATATATACTGTATGATTATTTAACAAAAAACAAACGATATTTTCACGAAATCATAAAAATAAGCGATTTTTAAAGTTTTCCACACTATCATACGAAAAGTCCGATAATTTGTCAGCGCATATTTCTTCATCACTATCTTTGTCACAACGGCTCATTTGATCAATTTTGTAATCAATAATAAAAAATGAAGCTTCAAATTGATAAAACACGTTTTGGAGCTAAGAATTCGATTGAAGACGAAATAACTCAGCAAAAGATCGAGTAACTCAACAATCATAACTTATGGGAAAAAAAATGCAAAGCGTTGCCTAGCAACGCAAATAACACGCATATAATGTCACACATTCATGTAATTATACGTATTTAGTAGATTTGTGGTGGATATCCACTAACAACACCAAATCAACTAAATACGTATTTTTACGTGACCCGCGCTCCAGTGACAGACTACAAAAAACGTAAAAATACGTTGTCCGCATGCCAAGTGTTAACATCTCATAGTTGTATTTGAACACAACTCGACAGGCTACCTAAAGCTTAGACCCACGCGCTAAACACTATTCCGCTTGTCTTTTTTTTAGTTATCACTGTAGATTACTCTTTTTCTGAAAACGGGAGATTTTGGCATCCCGTAGGTATACTTGTACACAACTCGATACGCTACCTAAAGTTCGGACGGTGTCCCGTTGAAAACAGGTCGTATCGCCACATTACGTGTGCCACACGGGCGCCTCCTGAGGGTTCCACGAATCCCGAAAAGTGTCTTTCTCACGAAGTGGCCGGCGATAAAGCCTCGGTTTGATAAACACTGAGGGCGTGCAACGGATAGAACGGTGCGGCTTCTCATCAGTAATCTCTCTCGCATCGTCGTCCCATAAAACTGTCCCGTGAAAGGTTCTCCTCCACCTCTGCTAAATCGTCGCGTATCGCCGTGCGATCGGACTTCTGCGCGGGGAACGGAAAAAGAGACGAAAAAGAGGAGCGAAGGGGTCGGGGCGGACGGAGAAATTGGAAGCGAGAAAGAATGAGAGGCGGAGAGAATTTAGGCGTCTCGTCCTAAGAGGGGTGCCCCTATAGGGTTGCCCGACCCTTTGTTTGACGCTCGGCCTTCCTGCCTTTTTCGTCCTCGACTGGTATAGTCCCTCTGACGATGTCCTTGCGCTCGTCTTCATTGCCGCCGATTCAATCGCTTAGATATTATATACCATTGGTCGGGCCTTTGCGTGTGTGAGATTTTTTCATAGAACACCAAAAAGGAGTTGAGAAAGTTAATAATGAACGGTATTTATTTAAATGAATGAATATGAAAATATTTGTAACTTCGCGAATTATATTTCATTCAATTTTTTCTTATTGATGTTAATAGTGAATATCATTTCCATAACGATGGATTTATATTATGATTTTGGCATATGCCTGCATTTTTAACAGCAGGCCCAGAGCAGACTCAATAAAATTGACAGTGGATGCTTATTTCCTAACCGGCGTACAACATTAATAAGACTTTTTATGAAAAATTATATTCATATTAGAATTTATTTTATGGAATTTATATTTCTTACATTTTAACAGATTTTTTAACAGAACACCAGAAAGAAGTTGAGGAAGTTAATAATGAACGGTATTTATTTAAATGAATGAATATGAAAATATTTGTAACCGCGAATTATATTTCATTCAATTTTTTCTTATTGATGATAATCGTGAATATCATTTCCATAGCGATGGATGTGTAATGCGATTTTGGCATATGCCTGCATTTTAAACAGCAGGCCCACAGCAGACTCGATAAAGTTGATAATGAATAGAATTTAGTTTAAACAAGGAAATGCTTATTTCCTAACCGGCGTACAACATTAATAAGACTTTTTATTAGAAATCGTATTCATATTAGAATTTATTTTATGGAATTTATATTTCCTACATTTTAACAGATTTTTTAACAGAACACCAGAAAGGAGTTGAGAAAGTTAAAAATGAACGGTATTTATTTAAATGAATAAATATGAAAATATTTGTAACTTCGCGAATTATATTTGATTTAATTTTTTTTAGTGATGTTAATAGTGAATATCATTTCCGTAGCGATGGATTTGTATTATGATTTCGGCATATGCCTGCATTTTCAATAGCAGGGCCACAGCAGACTGGATAAGGTTGACAATGAATAGAATTTAATCTAAACAAGTGAATGCTTATTTCCTAACCAGCGTACAACGTTAATAAGACTTTTCATTAAAAATCAGATTCATATTAGAATTTATTTTATGGAATTTATATTTCCTACGCGGAGTACAAAATTAATAAAAGTAGAATTTTTAGCAATTAATTTTTAGAAGTTAGCTTTTGATATTTGCGTTTCACGAGAGCGCGCATCATGAAAAAGCTCGTAATACAATTTAATACGTCGTAGGACCTCGCGGTATATCAGGGCGCCCTGTAATTGCATGGTGGAAAGCACTAGCAAGCATAAACCGCAGCGTTACATTGTTTACGTGCATTCCACGTGAAACATTGCCGTGCAGAGACGCAGTCCCGAAAGTCCAGCTGCATGCAAGCTGTGAAATTCATCACACCCGCGTCTATCAGCGGCAATGGACTCTTCCATGGCTTAGCTCTCTGCGATATTTCCCGTAGTTTATCGGGAAAAGTGCGGGGGTAGGTCAGATACTGCAGTCATTTTCGATAGATACCCGCACCGCGCTGTCTCTACACATGTGAACTAATGCCAGAAACGACGTATGCGTCGTCGTGTGTAATAAAATCGATGTTTGAATAATTTCTATGAGCTGCAACGTCCCGGACATGGACGTTGCCATCGGAGACGTTGCATACTCCTCTGAGACCTTCCATCAGCCTTTGTCCTGGTACACGTCGAGGTCGCAGATATAATGCACCTATTAAAGTTTACGCGCGCAAAGTACATACGGGGCAGAGTCCTGATATAGAGTATACAGGGTGTTTCCGAAAATGCACTCATCATTTCGGAGCTAGCTGGTCAAATTGAATATGTGAAAATAAGAAAACACTTCATAAGAATTATAGCCATTTGTATTTTCCGGTCATTTTTAGCACTTTGCTGACTGTTGACTTCAGAAATAAGTATCAATGTAATCAAGAAGTTCTTACGAAATAAGCGGAAAAAATAAGTGCACATAAACTTTACTTTTTTTTTTCTTCTGTGCATTGAAGAAGAAAGTAGAAAACAGTTGTCTGTTTAATACTTTGACTGCCGTGATGGTTAGTATTGACCAACGCAAGGGATTTTACTGAAGATCCAAAATAGTCGCAATGGATTGCAATAATTATTTTGTAAATGCAATTATTGTTAGAATAGTGATGCGATCCTTTGGTCTCCAATACCTGCACATTATTTACATTTTGCATACTTCAATCAAACGCTGTAATATTTCATAGCATCGCCGTTCTAATACAGCAAAATACGCGCGGCAGTCAACGTGTTAAGAAAATGTTGGTTTCCGTTTATGTCAATTTGTCGCGATCCGTAGAGACAGATATATAAGAAATGTCCGTAAACCTAGTATAAATTGTTTATAAGTAACGCTTCTTATCTCACACACTACCTTCCGGTCTGCTATGCAAATACTACTAGTCGCAGTTGAGGGGCACAAAGATTACTTTTCTTCAAATAACCCCCGACACAGATCGCCTTCAAGTCTGCAGTCGTCGCCTCACTCAGTTTCACACATGCTAATCCATCTCACAATAATCCGAGCTGCTAATTTCCATAACGTTACATTGAAAATATGCCGGGTAACACAGTTTTCCGTAAAAGTTCTTAACCCTTTGAATTCTTAAATACGTTTCACTAGTGTGAACTTTATTGATCGATTATATAAGGCGCAACTAATTTCTAATGATAATTCTTCATTTACCCTAAATTATATAATGCAAGAAAATTATGTGATAAAGTACGCATCTGTATTCATCTCGTACATTGATAATTGTATGCAATTACAAAATCTGGGGGCATATATGCGCCCATGTTCATATGCATACTTTTCCTCTTATTTCACCGTACTGCATCTATCCCCGAACTTATGCCGACGTTTTCGGAAACACCCTATATATATTATAAGACGTATATGACGCACGGTTCGCCGGTCCCGGCGTCTTCACGCTCTGCGTACGCATTAATGCTTGTTTATTATGGACACTCTACGCCGAAGTTTGCACATCGCTGAATCGATACTTGCATAATTCTTGGGCGCTTCTGAGCACACGAGTGGATCGTATAGGTGCCAGAATCAACCCTTTTGCGATCGGTGCCGCCGCAGTGGCGAGATTTCTAATTTGTCTTCGGAGTCGGCATGATGTTTTGTATACAAAAATGTTGAAACGTCGGACGAAATTACTTTGGTGGAAAAGGAGATGTCTTCAATAATTCGTGTACGATGCATAAGATGGTGTAAGAAGCAGAGAGAAATGCCACTGATACATCTTAGTTTTGTGAAATATTTAGTTGACCGATTAGTACGAAATTTCCGATATAGAACTTCATTCAGGGCGCAACTTTTGATGACATTTGTTGAGAGTAGTTTAAATAACTTGTTATTCGCAACTCCGACATATTATGCAGCGGGGCATCTAAAAGGAGGAAGTTCTACTTCGAACAGAAAAGATTACAAGTGCTGGCATTTGATACATTTGTACATTACATACATTTGATTTCATTTATTTTCGTAAAATGCTTTTCTGCAAAAGACCCCAACCTTGTCTCCGCCTCTTCCCTCAATCTATTCCGATCGTCAATAAATATCGTGAACAGTATTTCCCGAAAAGTTCAAATATTTCATTCCACGTTTTAGTTAGCGAAAATGAAAAATATTTGATTTGCCCAAACTTTCCTTTCTGCATACAATAGCGTTCCAGTATGATTTGAGAACACGATTATTTGAAATAGCATTCGAAATATTTTTTCAACGAAATTTTCCTCGGCACTGCGTGCAGCCACACGTGCCTTTTGTCGAATAGGTGATGGGGGCCGAAATTCGATAACTGCGTGTACGTGGCCGTGTATGTGGTCGTGTCTAGGCGGGCGTGCATGATCGTTCGCCGCCGGCATTAATCGAGGCCAGAAGCCCCTGGAAACGCTACCGTGGTCTTATTGAAAGCGGTCTTAGCTCGAGAGCCCGATATTTAGTGCTGCGGGAGAAATGCCGCGTCGTTCGCTAAATTATTTCAGGCCGGCGTCGTAAATTTTCGCGGGAAAATCTATGCCTGCCGTGCCGAGTATTGAACGGTGCGTTTTATTGTCGTAGTAACGTTGCGTGCACGGCGTCCGACAGAATTAATTGCGCGGTTTCGTTGAGTATCTTCGCGGCTGCTGTTGGATGCACTGATTAAGCTTGCATCGCAAAGCCGTTTATTGACGTGAACGCTGTAAAATGCTTCGCCGAATGTTCGAGCTTGAGAGATGAGCTCGAGGCGACCATGCAACGTATTTTTATAAGTCGGCGCCAGTAAATGGCGTTTTAGCCCATTGCGGACGGATGACGAGATATCTCGTCATTCCTATTCCGTCGTTCGGGGCCGTTGACGAGATATATCGTCTTGCATATTCTGTCGTTCGGGACAGGTGACGAGATATCATACAGTTCCTACGTAATTGTCAGCGGCAGTTTTTCGTAATTTGTATTGCGAATTAATTATTTGAAGCCCTGAAATATGGATAGCGACAAAACGATTGGCACTATTACAGAAATCTTTGCTGACAGTTTATCGCATACGTCAAATGATGACGAGAATATTAGTGTCATGTCACTTCACTTAGTGTCATGTTTTACGAAATATCACACTTTGAAAAATGTTTAGTTTGTATACATTTTTATTTATTAAAAAATATTAAAAAATTATTCATTTTTAAAGTTGTTGAAAATAAATATTTCACGCGACAATCATTTTTAACTACTAACAAATCGTCACTAATTTAAAAACATTTGACGCAAAAAATACCCGGCCACTGGGTATGGTTAGCAATAGAATGCCCGGTCCGCAATGTGTTAGTATTAACACTTTACCGACCGCTATTGACTGAAGATGCCACTCACTAACCCTTTGACTGCCGAAATCTATCGATGTCGACTATGGGCGCATATATGCGTCCCCAATTGTTTCGATTTTTTACCTATTGCAACCGCAATTATTAATGTACGAGATGAATACAGATGCGTACTTTATCAAATAATTTTCTTGCACCATTTAATTTGGCGTAAATAAAGAATTATCATTAGAACATAGTTGCGCCTTACATAATCAATGAATAGAGTTCACACTAGCAAAAAGTGTTTGGTCCTCAGCGAGCGCTTCGGCCGGAAGTATTCAGCACTCAAAAGGCTAACGACCGACTCTGTTTTGGATATCGCGCAGGAATTGTGTATGCGCCTATTCGTAAAGCTTTATAACTGAAAAATACTGAATGTGTTGTTGAGAATCCTTTGGTTTCAAAGCAGTGTCATTTTATTGTCATTTAGAATTGTCATAATATCATCTGATATTTATTTTATCTAATATAACCGTTGACCACTGAAAAGCCGATTAATTGGCTACCGGTAAATAGCAGTTGGAACCGAAAAGTCGATTAAACGGCTAGCGGTCGTTAAAGTGTTAATAGTAATAATTTATTCTATAATAAGTCGAAATAAGCCGTTCACGCACATTGGTGAACGTTTCGCAAGTTATCACACCGCCGTGCGTTACAAAACGTAATATTGAAGTTTGATTTCCACTACAGCAAAGCGCATTTGCACATTAACACGTTGACTGCCACGGTGGTCACCGGTGACCGGCGCAAAATATTTTACTAAAAATGCAAAAAATTCGCAATGAAGTCTATTTGCAATTTTGTAAAGCAATTGATGTTGGAACTACAGTTACAAATATTTATATCGTATTCTGCAGTATTTCATCGCATCGTGGTTCTAACATATCAAAATACGCAAAAGACTTTACTTGCACGATTTAATGGAAAAGCAATTGATATTCTGCAGTATTTCACTGCAACGTTGTCCTTTTCCACAATTTAATCATATTCTACAAATTGCACGCGGTTCTGACATAGCAAAATACGCAAAATATTTTACTAAAAATGCAAAAAATTCGCATTGAAGCCTATTTGCAATCTTGTAAATGCAATTGATATTGGAACGGTGCTTCAATACTTTGTATTTTCGCTTCTAACGATTTAATTAACTCTGCAGTATTTTTACCTTCATTTTGCACGATTTAATCATATTCTGCAGTATTTCACTGTAACGTGATTCTAACATAGCAAAATACGCGGTGACCAGTGCAAAATATTTTAGTAGAAATGCAAAAAATTCGCGATAAAGTTATTTGCAATCTTGTAAAAGCAATTGATATTGGCACGGTGCTTCAATATTTCCGCTTCTAACAACTCTGCTTCACCTTCATTTTGCACGATTTAATTATATTCTGCAGTATTTCATTGCATCGCGGTTCTAACTTAGCAAAATACGCTTGGCAGTCAACGTGTTAAGTAGCAAACAAAAAAATTCATACGCACTTGCCTCTTTTCTTTTCTCAACAAAACCTTCCGTTTTCGGCATTAAAAAAATAACCGCAGCATTACGGTATGACTGGCTCGCTTGGAAGTTCGTTCAAAAATTCGCCCCTCGCCAATTCTCACGTTCATCTCTTTGCTTTCAGCAGTCAGCGCAGGTGGATTGCACTTCACCATTGAGCCGCAGGATGTGGTCGTCGAGCAGGGAGGTCCTGCGAGGCTGGATTGCGAGGCGAAGAGCATCTTTGGGCAGCCCAGCATACAGTGGAGAACGGACGACGGCCAGCCGATCACGTTTATCGGTGACAGCTATCGGTAAGGTCTCGGGGTCGACACCCACGAAGTGAAAAACGCTGGAGACGTGTTTTCGGTTGTCCACTTTCGTCATAACCAATGAGATCCTCACTCTTTCTTTGTAGATCGCAGCTAGCGAATGGGTCCTTGTACATAAATAGCGTTTACGCCGGTAGTCCAGAATTAACTGGAAGCTATCAGTGCTTAGCTTCCGTAGATAACGTCGGGGCGATCGTCTCTCGGCCAGCCACGATCAAACTCGCAAGTTAGTATCTTAGATCCATGCTGACTAGAGCGCAGATTGTTTTCATGTGTGGCATCCCGTGAATGTTCGAATTCGATGATGAAATGGCGCGTGCTGTGGTGCTTTGTTCGGTCGAATTTCGGCGGAAGAACGAATGTGTTGGAACAGTTCGTTTTAATGATGTTAGTTGACGCATTGTTGACCGAGCACAAGTTGACAGGTTCGGAGCGGAGTTTGATGAACTTTCCGTTTAGGCGACGCGTGAATGTAGAGATGTTTGTGCATGAAGAAGAGACAGGGAGAAGAAAACCACGGTTTTGCTTAAAATGTTAATGAAAATTCGGCAAAATAGTTTATACAAGTCTTTTAATATTATATGGTGTTGAAAGTAAAATGTTTAGAAGTTGACACTAGCGCCTAAATGGAAGGTATAACGTGTTAATTTGTATTTTTATGCCCGAATGTTGTTGAAAGATCACGAGTTTAGTCGTGCTTGCACTGGCATTGGCTATTTGAATGTTTGAAACGCAGGGCTCTATAGGATACTGCAAAAGCTGTGTCCGTTGTGTTTAATCGCGTCCGCTTTATTGTAAAAATACTTTTTTTGGTATTTCGATTTTTATCACAATTCTAGTACTACGAAATTCTCAGCCATGTCGGAATGTGACGATTATTAAATAAATTGTAGTGATTTGAAAAATGATAGTTTATCGGAAGACGGTTTCAAATCTGACATTAGATTTGAGGATCTAATCTAGCTCTTCAAAATAAAAGCGGAACGAAACAAAATATATTTGCAAAACCTATTATATACCGTTACACGTATGTGACTGCTTGGTTTATTACAGAAAAAATATTAATACCTACATAAAAGATATGTCTAAAATTGAATTTCAATACGTCACGAACGCATAAAGTTTGTTGAAGTTCATTTGGGTTTTTTCACTTGCATATTAAATTATGTAATAATAACCCGTGCCACTGGGCGGCATTCGCGTAAAATTACCGGTCAACAATGTGTTGAAATGATGAATTAAGCGGTAAATATTTTTATATATTAATTTGAAACGTACAAAGGCAAGCTTTCGAAGCAAGTTTCCCACGAAAGCAGCAAAGTATCGCCGCACCGTTTTTCGCCGAGAAGCCATACCGATCATCGAACGGTTCCCACTCTCTTCTTTGTCTCGTTTTAACCCAACTCCGGAGTCTTCCTTTCCCATCTCAGTCTTCGATGCCTCATCACGTTCACTTCCCGTATGTGATTAGCGATCCTCGCGGAACGAAGGAGTCCGTGCGATATTGACGTTAGATCATAGATCGCCCGTTAATAACGTGGCTCGTCGATTCTTCAAGGTTTGCCCGGCTTCGAGAGCGAGCCCCAGGATACCATGGTTTATCCGGGACAAATAGCATACTTAAGTTGCACGCTTCCCGCTTCCTCGAGCCTCTTGAAGGTGCAATGGCTTAAGGACGAGCACCCGCTGATCCTTGACGAGAGTCGAATGACAATATTACCGTCAGGTAGGATTAAACTCCCTTCGCACTTTGTTCGCGCCTTATAAGTGCCCGAATTAACAGTGGCTTCGTATTTCAACAGGTGCGCTGGAGATCGACGATGTTCAGAGCCAGGACGTTGGATCCTACAGGTGTAACGCCACTGGATACGGACAGTACAGACTGAGTAATAAAGCGCAGTTGGCACTCTTAACGAGTGACATCGGTTAGTCGAGGCTTCATGATTATTCTGCATGTAGTTTTGTGTCTTTGTAACATACAGGGACCCTCCCGTATAACGCGGTTAATGCGATCGGCGTTCTATGAAATCGTAAGTAGAGGAAGTCAATTGCGGTGGAGACAAGGGCTCTACAGTGATCGACTAGAGTAAAGGCGGAAATGATGTGTTTTGTTATAGCGGGTCGTACGAGAATTGCGTTATGGGGAGAAAGTAGTAATACTCTGCTGAAAAATAGTAAACTCGCGTTATGTGGGACTCTATGGTAATTCCAAAGTTTGTAATTGAAATGATGTCGATTTACTTATTTCTAATTCTGTTTAGTGTACCGTAGACTATCGTATAACGCGTTGCATGAAATCGCGTTATATGAGATTGCAAAGGAAAGAAATCGATTGCGACGGAGACAGCAAGCTATGCTATGGTTGACTGGAGTAAACTGTAAAATCTCGCATTTTATTATGACGCGTTGTACGAGGATTGCGTTATGTGAAAAAATCTCGTAATATCTTTCGCACGTTGTAGGAACTTGTGTTATACGAGAGTCTGCAGTAATTGCATAGTTTGTTCCCCGTAACGCGGTTAATATGTGACGCGTTGCGTGAAATCGTGTTGTACGAATTTACAATGAAAATAAATCGATTGCGATGGAGACAACAAGCCATGCTATGGTCGATTAGAGTAAACGGTAAAATCTCGCATTTTAGTATAGCACGTTATACGGGAATTACGTCATATGAAAAAACTCGTAATATCTTTCGCGCGTTGTAGGAAGCTGGGTTATACAAGAGTCAACTCTAATTGCATAGTTTGTCGTTAGACCCGTGTCAATTTATTTATCTATAATTCTGTTTAATGTGCAATATACTCCCCTACGCCGCCGTTAATGCCATGATCCGATATGACGCGGTTAGAACCATGAAAATTTATTTATCCATAATTCTGCTCAACGTACAGTAGCCTCCCATATAAAACGTTTGATACATCACGCGTTGTACGAAATTCCAAACGGGAGAAATTGATTGCGTTTGACATAACAAGCTATCCCGCGTTCAACTAGCTTAAACCGCGAAATCCCGCATTTTTTTATAATGTATTGTACGAAAATCACGTTACATAAAAAAAAAATCTTATAACATTTTTAGTACCTTGTAGGAACTCGCGTCACACGGGAGTCTACTCTTCCCATTTGCGGTCCTCAACTAATCGTATTTTTCACTTATCTTTTAGCGCACCTTTATCAGTGCCAAGTATCCTCATAAATTATTTTTTATTATCTATTTTACAATTTCTTATTATTTCGAATAATGGATAAATGGGTTTTGATCGATAAAATTCAATAATATGAATAACCCTTTGAGTGCTATGGACGCATATCTGCGTCCTCCGAAATCTATTGGTGCCGACAATGGACGCATATATGCGTCCCCAATTGTTTCGATTTCTTACCTATTGCAGCCAAAATTCTCAATGTAGAGATTGATACAAATGCGGTCTTTATCAAATAATTTTCTTGCATTATTTAATTTGGCGTAAATGAAGAATTATCATTAGAACTTAGTTGCTCCTTACATAATCAATCAATAAAGTTTACACTAGCGAAAAGTGTATCGTCCTCAACGATCGCTTTGGCCGAAAGTATTTAGCATTCAAAGAGATAAATGACTTATGCTTCACAGATCAGGGCAACACCGCTCCAGTTTTCATCGCCAAGCCCACGCAGCAAGTGGCAGTCGAGGGTTCGACAGTGACACTGGAGTGCGCCGCGAACGGTTACCCGAAGCCGACGATATTTTGGCTGAAAGACGGCGTGGCCCTCGACTTGGCGTCGCTCGACTCGAGGTATGACAGAGTGGCGCAGCAAAAAAGTTCTCCGCACTCATGAAAGTATAATCCGCACGTTTGCCCCGTGTAAGGTACCACAAAGTAGCGGACGCCAGTCTCATGATTACCGATATCAGAGAGTCCGATCACGGCTCGTACCAGTGTCGGGCGGAGAACGAGGTGGAAACATTAGACGCGGTTGCGGAGATAATAGTACAAGGTATGTTCGGATCCGCGGCGGGGAGATTTACCGGCCGCGTTTCCCGTGCGAACGTTTGAGCGAGTTTGATGATGCCGTAGTTCCGCCGAAGTTCATCAAGAAGCCCGAGGACAAAGTGGCGAGTGAGAACCAAGACTTGGAGTTCGGATGCGAGATCTACGGTAAGCCGGAGCCGAAAGTCACCTGGTTGAAAAACGGCGAGCGAATCACGTTGAGCGCATATTGGCAAATCGTTAATGGGTACGTATTTCGACGGACGCAATTTGTCGGAGCGACGAGAGGCGTTGCGCGGGAAGAAAGAGTGATTAGGTGTGCCGAAGGCGATTCAGAATTTCTACGGGGCTTTTCGTGCCGGCTTAAGTGATTAAGGAATATGAAGCCCTTTTTTTTATTGGATATGCTGACTTTTTAGTAGCTGCTGCGGGAAAAAGTATTTTAGTCAAGTATGAAAGTCGTTATATGGAAGTTATGTAAAGCCTTACATGAAAGCAGTCTTCACAATTTTCATATGATCTATACAGTAAATATTGATTTTCTTTCTAAAATATCAATTTAACTTCAATTGATAGGTGTGTGCCTCGGTTTCTTTGATTTTGAAATAAGTGCCCTGTAATTCTAACTTCAGTAATTTCTTTTGGAAAAACCTCACTGTGTGCACGTGCTTCTGTCTTATGTGCGAGGATGCGACGCTTACCCTGTGGATCCTCAGCTTGTCATAACTCGCACAATACGATATTCTCGCGTTTGCACTTCACCAGAAAAGGGCTCTATATTCTTTAACTATTTGAGTAAATTACAATAATACACATAAAGTTGAGACAAAACACATCACCTAACGTTCGCATAGCATTGCTGCTGAAATATTCTGTAGTTAGATAGCCCCGAACTCATACCAAGAATTTCGAAACACTAGCTAACGCAGCTAACTCACGGCATAGCTGCGCCGTCTTCATAGCAACGTTCGGAATGCATTTTTCGTTTCGCAGGTACAATCTCCGAATTAACGGTCTGTTGCCTATAGACGCCGGCATATTTCAGTGCATCGGCGTAAATTCTGCCGGTAGCGTTCAAGCATCGGCGCGTCTCACCATCAGTCAGCCCAGTAAGTGTCCCCGTGGCCAGCAAAGAGAAAACTTCGATAAACTCCCACACTTGAGTAGTACCGATGACAACTCTCACGTTTTCACATTCTCTAACACGCATTTGCATCTTTTTGTTTTCCGTTTGTCTCTATCGTGTTCCTTCTTTCTTTCAAGCCAAGCAAGTTTTCGATCCGTCACGCCTTCCGTTTTCTTTGAGTGTTTAATTTCGTTTTTTTTCTTTTCTCTTTCCTTTTGCATCTCCTCCATTTGTTAACTGTACTGCATGCTAACAAAACGTACCCAAGAGAAAGCAGTGTCTCACAAGACGACCACTCCGAAGTCAGTTCCGAAAAAAAAGTTGCTGAACCACCGTCCGTTTTATAACAAGACCTGGCAGCATCCGAGTACTCTCCTCGGCCACACGCTGTCTTCTCTCACCCCGAATCCTCCACTCTCCATCAGCTCTTCCGACGATCCGACCGATTTGCCCGGCTCGGTGAAATACCCCAACTCCCTTTACGACCCAGAAACCCGTTTTATAGATGACACCGACAGCCTGGAATCGATCGAAGGCAGCGTACCCTCCGCGCCGAGGAATCTGAGTCTCGTAATCGTCACGGCGAGATTCGTTACGCTCCGCTGGCAGGAGCCAGAGAATACGAACGGCGATATTCTGAATTATTACATTTACTATAAGCAGGAGGGCGTGCAAAGGTAAATCTTAGCCGACCTAAACGTTACTATTTTTAAGATTGAAAATAAGTAGAGCAAGTGCGTTAACACTTTGACTGCCATGGTGGTCATCGGTGACCGGCGCAAAAGGTCTCACGAAAAATTCAAAAAATACCCAATCGGTCGCATTTATAATTTTGAAAATGCAATTAATATTAAATAGTGATTCAATTCTTTGGTCTCCGATACCTTCGCATTATTTTCATTTTGCACAATTCAATCATATTCTGTAGTACTTCATCCCGTTGCGGTTTTAATATAGTAAAATACCCGTGGCAGTCAACGCGTTAATACATATCATGTTTTTTTTCTATTATTGGCTGATTTAAAATCGGTTGATTTATCTAGTAATAGTAATATTGGGTTGGCGAAAAACTTCGTTCGGTTGTTCAAATCATTTGTTACCCTGAATGATGTAGAAATTTTATGAGGGTGGAATCATGAAAACGCCTAGAAATTGGCAGAATGTAAGAAACAAAAAATTGAATACTCAACCAATTAATTGTTTTTTTTTTTTGTACCCATTTTTAACAACCCAATAGAATTGGTACCCCATAATCAGACGCGTCATTATGAACATCTCTTCTTCAGGGAACGCGTTGTGAACACGCAGCAGAAACTGGAAGCGATGATACCTGGTCTCCAGCCTAGTATGACCTATCAGTTTCGCGTTGTGGCTCAGAACGCAAGAGGACCGGGAGTTTCTAGCGAAGTGCTGCAGGTCACCACGCATGGCGAGGTAGGCGCATCGAGAAAAACACACCGGTCGTTTTCTTTAAACGTATGATTGCGCGCGTGGAATGCGTGAAGGACGAATGCACACGTATGGCACGATTGATACCGGTGAGATGAGTGTGATCGCTGATTCGAAAGTATGCTGAGATAATATAATCGCGCATGGGAATGAAAAGTTGCCCCATTACTGACTGGCAACATCCGGACCGTCCGGCTGTTGAAATGACAGATACGACAAACGTTGTTTTTATCTCTATATGCACATTTATATATATTCGCGTACAGATAATCTTTCACGAAAATCAACGTAAGAAAATTTGCACTTGCTGGGATGCGTTTGTGAATAATATCTTAACTCTTTGCGCTCGACGCGCTTTTCTCTTGACCAGCAACTCGACAGTAATCCGCCGCGCGCGCGATTTCATGAGTTCGTTTCTGTTAACTTAAAATAATTTTAAGCACAATGGGACACTTTAAACTCGTATAATTTAACATTACATACATTTATTTAACTTAATGAAGGATATTTATTAAGGATTACGTTCTATAATTTTTCTTCTTGTGGTATTTTGTAAAACAATCTCCAATGTGCATTCTTGGCTTGTCGGGGCATGTGTCACAATAGTACACAGTTTGTCGTCTTTGGCCGGACTTTCGATTGGTTCTTTTTGTACCTTTTTTTGAAAGAAGCGAATTGAAAATCTATCAGCGTTCTATTATTCTCAAGAAACGCATTGAAATTCGTTTGTGTTTTTGAGATAAGACATCTTTATAGCTATGTAGACACTTCATAAAATGATCTACAAAAGGCCAGGTAGACTTGTCAAGCGATATTCGTTAGGCCAAACACAAATAAACACCGTTACCCCTCAATTTACCGCATCGATGCGAGTGGTGCCTGAGAGGCACCGGTCGAGTTGGCGCAGCACATGCCGTGGTGCCTGAGAGGCACCGCTAGAGCGCAAAGGGTTAAAAGAACATTTTGCACTGAATTGTTATCACGATGACAGTTCTACTTCATAAAGTTCTGCGTGAATTTGATGAAAAAATGTTTTGTACTGAATTGTTACGACCGTGAAAACCGTAAAAATCGCACTTCATGAATATCTATGTGAACTTGAAAAACTATTTTCCACTGAATCGGTCCGATAGTGAACGTTTTTAATGAATTCCACCAGGCGAACGTTCCTGGGCCTCCGATGAACGTCGAAAGTCATGCAACAAGCAGCGTGAGCATTGCACTGTCGTGGGAGGAACCGCAAGTGATTAATGGACGTATATCTAAATATATTATAACGTATATGGAAGGGGATAGCGAGGAAAGGACGCGCGAAACCACTAGTACAACGTACGAATTGGTAGATCTCGTGCCTTATACAGAGTACAGTATTAGAGTCCAAGCTGTCAATGAAAATGGACCCGGTGCATTCACTCGGGACATCGTCGTTCGCACGCATAGCGCGCAACCGACTCAGCCACCGCATAATGTCACTCTGGAAGCTGCTAGTTCAACGGTAAGTATTTTGCCATTCTTCAAGACTTCAATGCGTGCTTCCATTTTTATAACACTTATTGAAACTGATTCATAATGACATGATAGCCTCTTTTTGGTTGAAAATGGAAATCTACTCAGAAAAATATATCCATTGGATGGATTTTGGAATAAATGGCGAAATGTTTCGATAAAATATATAAATTATTTTTACATCATCTGAGCCATTCATACTTAAGTTTACAATATATTTGAATATATTAGTGTATGTTCACATTCTTTTTCACAACATTAAAACGTCTACAACACAAGTTTAATTTCGGCATTGCCCAAATTATGCGGATGGAATGAAATTAACCCTTAGCGCTCCGTAGGCTCCGCTGCGGAGCCGAATGTTTTTAACATGATTGCGCTTAAAATATTGCAGTATCGTCGGCGTTGGCAATTGATTACTGTAGTTAAAACGTGATCAGTCTCTGCACTGGTACGATTAAACCATTTTTTGACCTTTTTTATAGCACGTGTAATTCTTCTCACTTAAAATAAAACTCCGTTTCACTTGTTCCGCTTCGAAAATGTGCCGGAGCGCTAAGGGTTAACACGTTGGCTGCCGTGGAGGTCACCGGTGACCGGCGCAAGAGATTTTACTAAAGATCCAAAATATTCGCAATGGGTAGCAATTATTATTTTATAAATGCAGTTATTGTTAGAATAGTGATGCGATTCTTTGGTTTCCAATACTTGCACATTATTTACATTTTGCATAATTCAGTCAAACGCTGTAGTGTTTCATAGCATCGCCGTTCTAATACGGCAAATACGCACGGCAGTCAACGTGTTAACACGTTAGAGGGTTAGCGTTTCATTCACTTCGAACGATGTTCTCTCGCCAGAGTATTATCGTAAGATGGGAACCGCCGTTGGAAGGACAGAACGGAATAATTACGGGTTATAAGATTCGTTACCGCCGACATGATCGGCGTTCCTCTCCGAACACCGTGACGACAGAGGGGAATCAACGTCTTTATGTGCTCACCGGACTTGAGAAGCACGTCGTTTATCAAGTCCGTATATGTGCCTTCAATGTTAATGGAACAGGACCTTGGACGGAATGGATTACTATTGAGACCTATGAGAACGATCTTGACGAAACAAACGTACCAAATTCACCGAGCAACTTACGAAGTAAGAGATCTTCTCCCATGTTCAAAAAGTTTATTCTCAGAAAGTATGATGATTCTGAACGTTACACGTCCTATTATTACAGCAAAAGCTATGTCAGATTCCATATCAGTTTGGTGGGGTCCTCCGAAGGATCAGAGTATTAAAGTCAGAGGATACACGCTCGGATGGGGCAAGGGTTACCCCGACGTTGAAATCAAAGAGGTTGATGGGAAACAGAGATATTTCTCTATCGAAAATTTAGGTAAACGTGCATACATATGCTTTCATAGTAGCAACGGTGTTCTTAATTTTTTTCGTTAACTTCAGAACCAAAGACCGAATATGTTATATCGCTAAGAGCAATGAACGAAGCTGGCGAAGGACAACCAGCGTATGCAAACGTGCGAACAACTGAACGTTCAGCATCCGAGTCAGTTGCGCCCTTGATACCGCTAGTTGGTCTCAAGGCTATTGTACTCTCGGCATCCACCGTTGTATTATATTGGACTGACACTACACTCCCGAAAAGTCAGGTACCCACACGTCCAAATCGTACAATATTACAACAGTACCACACTACCTACGTATCGAACATTTTTATAACCGAAATATGTTTTTAGTATGTCACCGACAACAGGTACTATGTAGTGCGTTATACATCATATCATCATAGCAGTGCACCTCGTTACAAATATTACAACGCTACTGACCTCAATTGCATGATACACGACTTAAAGCCGAATACGCAGTACGAATTCACTGTCAAAGTTGTCAAGGTATGATAGCTATAACTGTTTCACGCGTTTAATAAATAGTCTGCGTTAAAAGTTCGTGAACATGATTATATGGCGTGCTCTGCAGGGAAAACGGCAGTCGCCATGGAGCATGGTAGTATTGAATCAGACACAAGAAGCAGCCCCAAGCTCTGCCCCACGAGACTTAACCGTACAAACTATCGAAGATCGGCCCAAGAGTATTCTCCTGCGTTGGCAACCACCGAAACAGCCGAATGGACCGATTACAGGTTACTAAACTGACAAAAAGGAATCGACACATCTGCATACGTTATTATCATCTGTTATTTTGTATTGCTTTAGGGTATATAATTTTTTATTCAACTGATAATACCAAGTGGGACCGTGATTGGTTGATAGAAGGTGTGATCGGCGACAAGACCGAATACATAGTTAAAGGTCTCCTGCCTAATACGACGTATTACTTCAAGATCCAAGCTCGTAACTCGAAAGGATACGGCCCGTTCTCTACAACAATTCCGTTCAAGACTCCGCAAAGTGAGTACCGGATTTTACGTTCGTGAATTGCGCACGGTGTCCTCAATTGTTTGTTGTTGTTTTCTGACGTTTGCTTATGTCGTACAGTATAATATATATTCGCATTTCTGAAATCGTTAACGTATCACTGTCAACTATAATCGGTATTACTTTACGAATCACCACGGAATACCGATACGTTAATGTACATCGTTCAACGTTGATACACTGTTATGCTGTTTGCGTAAAATTCGAGGCGTTATTCATCGTGTCTGTTTTTTTATTTTTGTACTAGGCAATGGCACGGATATCTATGATGAGTTGCATGGTCGAGGTAAGATATGATTTCCCTTTCTAGCTTTCTATCCGGTACACCTATCTCGCATGCTTTGAAAATTAGTGAATGTACTCTGTAAAGAAACCTCTGTTCTTATTTGATCCAGTAGAGTAGATAGTATTAATATTTCACCACGCTGTAAGGCATTTACTTGGTCAATTCAACCATGTTTTCGTAGTATGCTGTACGTGAATGCGCGTGTTTCTTTCTAATATATATGTGTATCGGAAGGACTGTAGAAACGTTTAGCAGTGCGGAAAATCCGTAAAACTTTGTAACAGATGCATCCAATACTTCGTGCAAGTATATGCAGCAAACAAACGTTACTTTGCAGATACTTAGGAAACTATACTCCCCGACAGTAACAAGAAATGTACTAGTAATAACTTAAAACGTTTTCAGATGGCCGTGGTCTCTCCAGCATATTGATTTACATAATAGTAGGCTGTTCCATCGTTGTTATAACGGGTATAGCAGTGGTAGTCGTGGTCATGTGTTGCAAACGCAATCCAGACTCGCCAGACCGAAAGAAAGGGTATCTGTCAGAACTTACGTGCGTTTATCTACTTATTCATTTTTCTCTCCGAAACATCCCTTAACGACGGCACTCACTCCGTAGATATATGAAAGATACCAATCAAAAGATGAACATCAAGCCGCCGGACCTATGGATTCATCATGATCAAATGGAACTAAAAGCACTTGAGAAGTCGTCGATCAATGGTGAAGCATCTACAAGCGGCGTTGCGAGTAACACTTTGCCGAGATCGGGCAACCAGGAATATAATCCAGACAACGTACACGGGAACTCTAGTTCATTGGACAAGCGTACTTACGTGCCAAGTTACATGGGTAAGACACGAGATAAGGCTAGCGATCATCTTTACAGAAGTTTGCAGAGGGCACACTGATCATGAACATCATTTTTACGCGACAAAACAGTTGATACTTGTGCATTTTTCTTTTGACACGTATATGCAGGGAAGACAGTTAACATAGTAGACTTAAAGATCTCCGCTACGTTTGAGCGTACAAAAGGTAACTGTATCAAAGGTTGTCGGGTTTAAAAAAGGATTATGGTATTGAAAAAAATCATTGTTAAAGTCAAACCGAAACAAATAATTTTAAGAAATATTATGCGCACGCTATCATATTTCTGTCTTTACGCCGTGCAACGTTTTTTACTCGAGTACATCTTCGTACGCTTAACCGCGATTGAGATATTTAAACATACTGTTTTGCGTGCCCCGTCTTGTACATGCGATTCTGCTGATTTCACATGTTCCGTTGTAATTTATGTTGGCGTGCGAAACCGATACATATTTTCGTTTGCCGTTCTCCTCATTTTGGCACTTTGGTTCTCTTTCATTCACCCGGTACCAGGTAACACAGACGAGAAGTGCTCGACGCTGAGCAGGCAGCACAGTCGTGGAAGCCACAAACCTAAACTCATAACACTTCCCGTCGACAGTGCACCTTTACATCAGCGTGAGTAACAAGCCCATAATTTGGACACAATGCCGTTAAGCGGCTTTCTTGTAGGACTTAACCAGGATGCTTAGCGTGCGCGTAGCTTCTCGAGTTTCCGACAGTGCATGCAAACTTTGTTTTAGCTATAGCCACTGCGACACCGATCGTTAACAGCAGCATGTCGCAGCCAACTATTCACAGTGCGTGCAGTGACACGCCAACTGTCAGGCAGAATTATCCACGCACGGTAGCGCAATACAGTTTGAGCCGTGCACACATCACGTTGGAACCGACGCCGGAATCCAGCCCGGATTCCTGTAATATGCCAAGTTCTTACGAACCGCTGCAGAGTCAGGTACCTACTGAATTATTTCTTAACCCTTTCGCTACGGACCGATTTTCCGGCGCGCTCCTCCTGGTGAACGAGTTATTCGAAAATCGTCTTTATGATATTTCCGTAAAATTTCTCTTATCAATTTAAGATGAAAAGCAGCTACAGAAATATCTTTACGTGTTTTGAATTTATGTAAGCGATATGAATTGCAAACTATGGTTATTGTTCGCACGTAGCGATCAGGCGTACGGTGACTATAGTCACCGGCCGAAGCGAAAGGGTTAATATCACTTATCACTTATGCACCTGTTATTCGAATTTTCTTAGTATATAGTCCTGTAATTTCCAGTTACTCGTGCCTAACAAATTGTTCTGTTTATTGCAGCTACCCTACGGACCGACTGGGCAGCCGTACACCGGAAGTGGACAGTACGCACCCGGCCATTATGGTAGCGGTAGTCAACCCACAAGTGCAGCGGCTGGAATGGAAGCTAGTAGTAGTAAAAGACTTCAGGGTCACCCCTTGAAGAGCTTTAGCGTCCCGGCTCCTCCGCCACAATCCGCCCCCTCGACTCCAGCTCAACAAAAGCACGGAGGTATCATTTATGTTCTATCGCGACTGTTTTGCTTTGTGGTTCCGGTTGATTGCATCAGTTAATCAGGATGTCGTTAAAATTCTGGCATCCTCACGGGGCTACTATGTCATAAACCGTTAAAAAGGCCAGGAAATATTGAAACATCCTGATACCGTCAATCGGGACAGAAGTTTAAAATTAACCCAATTTGGTACACCGACCTCTCGATTTTTAACTGACCAATGATCAATGAAAGAACACCTTGATTGGCCGGTGCGATTAACCTGAATATTAACCAGGGATATATGCAGATGAGCTTATACGCCAACACCTTATGAAATGAATCCTGGTCGTAAAGACCTTAAGGAGAGAAAAAAGTATATATGTAGAATTTTATCTTCCTGCAGTATCGCAAGTAACGGTGAGGCCAACGATGTCGGGTAGCCCGTACAAAAAGTCACAAAGCTCAACGTCGCAGATAGGCAAAAATCGCTTGGCTTCAGTCTCAAATCCGACGCACACTTCTGAAGAAGTAGAACGATTGAAGGTACTGTTCCTTGAATAGTTACATTTTTACCCGAGTTAATTTGTATGTATAGAAGTGTGATTTTATCATTTATGTGATGCAATAACATTTTACAATTGATTGGCTTTCGAATGGTGGCCGCGTCTTTGTCCGGCAAATTGCCGACGTTTCGTAGGTGTTACAGTTGGTACAAGCCGGCCCTGATGTTACAAACAATAATGTCTGCAAAACGTCGGCAATCTCTTAACCTTTTGAGTGCTGAATACTTCCGGCCAAAGCGCTCGCTGAGTACAGAATACTTTTCATTAGTGTGAACTCTATTGATTGATTATGTAAGGCACAAGTAAGTTATGATAAAAATGTTTAATTTACGGTAAATTAAACAATGCAGAAAAATTACTTGATAAAGAACGCATCTGTATTCAGCTCGTACATTGATAATTGTGGCTGCAATAGGTAAGAAATCGAAACGATTGGAAAACGCATATATGCGCCCATAGTCGACACCGATAGATTTCGGCGGACGCATACATGCGTCCATAGCACTCAAAGGGTTAAGAAAGGATGTGGCGGTCATCCGAAAGCCAACAATATGTACAATTATGTCCGCGCAGAAGCTTGAAATTCAGAATAATAACGTTTCGACAACCTTGCAGCCTTCGTACAGCACAGAGGAATTGAACCAGGAGATGGCCAACTTGGAGGGTTTGATGAAAGACCTGAACGCCATTACAGCATCCGAGTTCGAATGCTAAAGTAGGTTCCTAAAACTTTGTGCCATCCTAATTGGATAGACTGTTCGACACGTTCTTGCTCCCAGTGCCAGAGAGGTAAATCAAACGTTTCCGACATGTCGAACCGGTTAGACATCGCGAGTGACGAGCGTCGATGAACGGCGTGGGTGACGAGAAGATGCGAGAGTGAATGGCCGAAAACGTTGACCTACTATCAGCAGCATTTGAACAACGAACTGTTGGACACTCAACGGTTTTCTCTCCGGTACAAGATACATTTCTTCGGGCGCCTGACCCGAGTTTTATACTTGCCAATGTACGTTGACACTGCCGTGCGTTCATAGTGTTCACTTAGTGTGGGGCTGCCAGTGTCTCTAATTTAATAATTTTTAAATGCCCGTAACGTGCTACGAACAGATTCAAGATGAACACTTTGCTTCTATGTGCGCCTGTTACGTGTGCGTGTGAATGTCGGCATACCGTATATTTACCAGGTTGCAATCGCAGAACGCGAAGAAACCTGTTCTGGCTTGGTCGTACATTTTCAATATCTTCCGCTCGCTGCTCATATCTAATACTCAGATTTCCGGCGCGATAGCAGCTGTAATGCAGGATTAAAGCCCGCCGTCAGATAATTATGGCAGCTCTAATTCACTTGCACATATGAAAGATTGTTTTTAACGGACCTAGTGTCACACGAATGTCATGTAAAGAAATCAATACGCTCAAAATACGACGGGACATTGCTATACAATTTTTGTAGTTGGCCTTTATTTGGATAACGGAGATCATATACTTTGCATCAGCCTAATATGTGTAGCCGCATACGTTTTTATGCATTTCACTGAACCGACGGAGCTATTGAAAATGTAGGACCAATCGCAGACGTTGTATATTGGCGCACGTGGGCGATCTCATCACTATCATTTGCCCGAATCGGTTGCGTTAATGTGCTTCCGGACGATTGAATCGAACGACGAATTTGCCTAAGTGAACTTGTGCGAGTGCTGCAGTCCAAACGGAAGGTCCGCACATTCGTGTCGTCGTTATTCATTCGCGTACTCGTAAGACTATCGTAGCGTGTAGACCACTGTCGACTGCCATATTACGCTTACGATCGAATGGGACTAACGCGGGCGGACCTCCCGAGCGAACAATATTACGGTCCAGGTGGGAGAAAGAGTGAGCGGAGGATGGAAGTATTTTTTCTAAACTTCGTACTCGTTATAGTACCTTCTTGTAATATTTTTTACCGTACTATCACAGCGTATGCTTTGTATTAAGAGAATCGAGCGAGTCAAGTTCATTCTGTTTCTGAGGACGTTCGGCTTTGGCGATAATTTGTCAATGAAAAAAAGGGCAGCGCAGAAAACTGTAAGAATGAGTTGTGAAAAGAATGCGTCACGGTGTTATACGCTTTGCGTGTTATGGGACTGGTTGGTGTTCTATATTACGTGTTCATCCGTATGCGCACAGTGGCCACGGCAGCTCGATAAATAATTCCGTTGCATTTAACAGGCACATACGTTCGTTTGACTGCAAACTGAGTAGTATTACGATCTCATCGGGGGAAGACGGAGTAAAATTACTTTTAGTGTTAGCGCTTTCGTTGAGGTTCGGTATTATAATAAGCCGCTTCTAAGTGTAGCAAGACTTATTGATTCATTCTTAATGTAACTTGTATGATGGAAAAGGAGTGTAATTTATAGATAGGTATAAATGATCGAAGGTGAGCGAATACGGTATTTTTTTGTGCCAACCTGTATACCCGGGGCACTATTATCGTGTCGACACGTTCGAATTCCGAATTATCGACGATTATTACGCTGCTAGGACTTGCGGCCCGACTATTAACAAACGAAATGAAAGACGAAGCGAGCTTGACCTATCAAGAGCCTTTCTCTCTTGTCAGCGTTAAAGTATTAACGAAGCAGTCGTATAAGTATTTTCAAAGTGAACACGCGGTTACCATGGAATTTATGAATCGTTTATATATTTCTCAATACCCAACTTTCGTTCCTTGGTACAGTCTAGAGATTTTGCATATTTATCATTGCCTCCGTTATTATCCACGACACTTCTATCGACGTAACAGTCGATTTCATCCGTTCAACGTGTTACACATAATTCTTTTCCGACACGAGAACACAAACGATTGACTACAAGACCTACAAATGCATATCCGTCAAAATACTTAACATGTATTTCCTTCCAGTACCGGGGAAATCTCGTGTGAGGCTTACGCTCGTGTTCTTTATCACTCTTAAACGACGCGTGTAAGCTTCTTAACGCGAGCGTCCCTGAGAGCAGGGTAACATAATTGATCGTAAATACAGCGACTTTATACCGTTCGTATATCTTCGAATTTTGCTACGTCCAACTTTTTTACACTCTTTTGTATCTATCAGACGCTATATCGTACGAAAGCCCGATCGTATAAACTGAACTGACGCACCGTGACAAGAAAATTGCAGCGTAAATTCCGTTCTAGTTAATAATCGATGAAAAGCGATGCGCGACACTCTAGAAATTCAACAGCAATCGAGGACGATCGTAAGTTGTGCAGTTGTCGGGGAGTGTCGGGAGTCACTTGATGTGGTATTTACTGCTACGCAAACAAAGAACGGTGCGTCTGTCTGTAAGTTGTTTCAAGAATCTGGGTTACGGTCCATTGTTCATTGACGTAACACGAAAGTAATCGCCCGAGGGTCGTAACGCGGAACACAATCCCAATCGTAGAGATGTAGAGGCGCGCAGTATGACGAATTATGAATGTCGAACGACACGTTTTTCACCGCGTTGTGAAATACGTCTCTCGGTACCTCTAAAAATTGCATTTCTATATTGTCTCAGTGATCTACCGATACCTTTGCCGCTTCAAAGCTTTTACGATCGATCGAAACGGGATTGAAATAATAGTGTGACCTATATCGGTAAAGAGAACAGCTTGTAAAATAAAAGTAAATATATATGTATGTATACATATGTCCAAAATACTCGCATATGTATATATATGTGTATATATATATATATAAAATTTGTAACTATTTCGCTGTTAATGGGCGATAAAGCACTTGTAATTGATTGCAGGCCTATGGGCGGCCTACGAAAATATTTTACCACAAAAGTATAATTAGCATAGTTACATAGTATATATAGTATATATTTATCTATATACGATTTATATTATTTATTGATTTTTACGTAAGCTGGGAATTCTGAGTATAAACGAATGTTTGGAAGATGCTAGAGCCTGGTTGCTTTCCATCATTACCGTCATCATTCATCATTATCATCATTGTCATCTTTGTCATCATTGTCATTGTCATTCTCACCACCATTCATGATTCTCATAAATATTGTACTCATCGTGTTTGATCAACGAATCGGTCATCTATTAATAGGATTAGTATTGAAATTCGGCGATAATCGAGACTAAACTGCAGGCTATTAATGTACATAAATAAAATACCGCCACTTTACAAGGTAATCGGATATTTATATATATACATATGTATATGTATATATATAGCTATTATTAAATATAATTATTATATTTGTACGATATCTAATAAGAAGGCCATCCCTATTGAAACATTCATAACACGTGTGTGATAATATTTGTAAAACTTCATACCCAATAAACGATCTTATGTTCTTTACAATGAACGTTTCAACTCTTTAATGTTCGTTAAGACACCACGTTATCTAAGATATTCAACGACTAACTATCAAATCACATAAAATTCTATAATCCAACGAAAAATTATTCCAAGGTTTATTAATTTTTTCTTGTGCATGCTCGATTTGGTACCCACAGCATATATCTAGAGTGTAGTTACCTGTACAGTACCTAATCTAAATATGCAGCAGAATTATTTAATTACAAAATTAATGCTTTCCCAACCATTATT
This sequence comes from Cryptocheilus praepositus, assembly GCA_033815515.1. NCBI lineage: Eukaryota > Metazoa > Arthropoda > Insecta > Hymenoptera > Pompilidae > Cryptocheilus > Cryptocheilus praepositus. The sequence continues at coordinate 1,807,914 of JAWWQZ010000314.1, forward strand.
AGAAATAGTATATTCGGTTGACTATGTCACTAATCCGACATTTTGTCGGCATTTTGGTTGATTTTATCGATGTTTCACGCGGTCTGCTATTACACTGAATGTAAACCGTGACTCGAGCCCGGAAACCCTCGGAAATTCCAGTCGTGTCACATATGATCCGTTTCATGAAATAGCATGCAATCGTTGCAACTTATATATTATACGATTTTACTGATTTAACATTTCTGTTGACTTCCATGGCATTCGACGCAAAGTCTCTTATTGCATCAAGTGTAAACCATGACTCGAACCCGGCTACCCTCGGAAATTCCAGTCGTGTCACGTAATGACCGTTTCATGAAATACCTCGCGGCCGCCGTAATTCATATATTATACAATTTTACTAATCTGACATTTTGCCAACATTTATGATGACTTCATCGATGTTTGACGCAGTTTGATAACATCGAGTTTAAAGCGTGGCTCGGACCCGGTAACCCTCGAAAATTCCAGTTATGTCATATAAGATTCGTTTCATTAAATAACTCGCGGTCGTTCTAATTTATATATTGTACGATTTTATAAATCCGATACTTTGCCTACATTTCCGTTGATTTAATCGGTTTTGATGCACAGCTCGATATTGTACCGAATTTAAAATGTGACTCAAGCCTGGTAATCCTCGGAAATTTCAATCGTGTGACATAATGTCCGTTTCGTGGTCGTTACAACATTCTATGATTTTCTTAATCCAATATTTCTGTCGACTTCTTCGATGTTCGGCGTAAAGTTTCTTATTGCAGCGATTCTAAACCGTAACTCGAGCCCAGGAACCCTTGGAAATTCTACTCGTGTCAGATATTATCCGTCTCATGATCTAGCTCGCGGTCGTTACAACTATACATTATACGATTTTACTAATCCAACGTTTCTGCCAACTTCATCGGTGTTCGGCACAAAGTCTCTTATTGCACTAACTCTAAATTATGACTCGGACTCGGCAACCCTGGGAAACTCCACTCGTGTCATATAGTCAGTTTCACGAATTAGCTCGCGGTCCTTATAACTCATATATCATGATTTTACTAATTCGACATTTCGCCAACATTTCTATAGATTAGATGCCATGATTAGAGCCCGGCAACCCTCGGAAATTCCATTTGCATCACATAAGGTCCATTTAATGAAATAGCTCGTTGTTTTCACAACCCGCATACTACACGATTTTACTAATCCGTCATCATTTCGCCAACACTTCGCCAAGATCTCTGTTGCTCGGCGTTCAGCGCAGTCTCTTATTGCCTCGATCCCAAGAATCCTCCGAAATTCTACTCGCATCGCATATCAGCCGTTTGAGAAAACACCTCGCGGTCGTTAGATCCAGATCGTAGGATTCCTCGCCTATCGACTCGTGTCCCTCGCCGATAATGATCGCGGCTGTCGGACGTTTGAATAAATCGCGCCGCCGACACGCAGCCAAAGTCACCAGCGCCGTAGAGGGGACTTTCAATCCCGCATCGTGCCAGTGCCGTTCGAGACATCGGCGGCGTAGTACTGTCTGCTCGCACGCCGACAGATCGCGCCACCGGCCGGCCGTGCGTGTTCAAAAAAAGCAAAGGACAACAATACGCGACCGCGAGTGCGGTGGAAATCGGTGAAATGGTGGAGTTTCGGTGTGGGTATATTTAGAAGCAGGTGAGTACCCGGTCGTTCATTATCACGCCTGTCGATGTTCGAGGTTTGCGGGTGTCGTGCGGGAACGACATCCTCGTCGTCCGCGACGTTCTCGTCGCAGGCAGCGCGGAGTCAAAGACGGCAAATGTTTTTCGCAGCTCGCTAGGTGTCGTCTGCGGTGGACACGCGTGCGAATTCGGGCGAATTCGGAGTCCCGCACCGCGAGCGTGTTCGATGATCGAACGACGATCGAACCATGATCGAACGGTGATCGGACCGCGATAAACACTGTTGTTTTGATCGATTCGTCGCGCACACGCGAATCATAACCTCACCGGGAGGCGCACGTCATGCATAATTTCACGAATTATTTCACACGACCCGCGCACACGACGACGTGCACGCGTGTGTGCGCTTGAGTGCGACGGGCAAGGAGCCCATACGTGGATATGCTCGGCTTTTCCTTGCCTCCGCTCTTTTCAGCCTTTTTGGACTATTTCGAATGATACGCCGCTTTATCGTTCGTGTCGTACTTTACGTTCAGCCGTAAAAGGACGTGGCGCGTCAAATGCTGGACGTTTCACGTGCGTCGTGTTTTCCGAGGGTCTCGGTAGGACTCCTGCGGACGCGAGAAACGGTGGGTTAGGGACGTTTACGGTGCGATGCAGAAAATCGCCGGGACCTGGGCGTCCGCTCTTTTCAACAGTTAATTGCACGTTCTGTCACCGGCGCGAATCCTGACAACGACGATCTCGGGGTCCTTTGAGCTTTTCAAAGGTGCGGAGGCAAAGTGTGTCTGACAGCGACGGCGCTGGGTTGTTTTTATTTCCAGTTGTCATCTGAGCGGCACGAGCGCGTAGATGACTCAGTATCTGCTCCGTGTGGCTCGCGGTCGTTAAAGATAAACCTCTCTACCGCGGCATCTACTCGTACATGAGGCGCAGGCACGTTAATGACGCTTTAATAACAGCGCACCTTGGTTCGCGCACTACTCGTGTCTTACCTGCTGCGCCTCTACAAAAAATCGTCTATTTTTCGCCCCGTCCCTTTAACCTTTCGCCAGATCGCAGATATAAGTTCGTTCGATCTCGCCGCGGAGCTTATCTCGGCACGTTACGAAACTGTGCACGCGCGCGAACTGTTCAGCGGCTTATCAGCCGTAACGCGCCCGCTAAAAGATGTACCTGCAGAAAAAGGACCATTTCCAGCGATCGTCGAGTGTTCCGACGAATGCATTTTCGTGCGCTCACGTTTCAACGTAACTGCGTCTCTCCTCCTCGTCCCGAAGCCGAATTTTCACGGTGGCTTTGTGCTCCCTCCCCACCATGATCCGGCCTCTATTGATTGCTCTACCGCACTACTGCCCTACTTTTATGGCTTTACCGCACTCCCTCCGCCTTACCCTTCGTCCAGGTTTCCTGCTTCCCACCCCACTTCACCCTGGCCCTCACGCCCTCACCAACACACGCACACTCGCCTGCTCGCTCGCTTTCATGCGCGCACATGTGTCAGTACGACCATAGACGCAGGAAGCGTAGAGCGTGTGCTCGGCGTATCGAAAATCCTCCTGCGGCGTTGCAGGTGCTGCCGCGAGTCAAATGCACCGCGCATTCCCTCCGAATTCCGCAAATCCGACGTCTGCCTGGACCCGCGATTTTTTTTTCAATTATGGATATCGCAAGGGATGCAGAGGAGTGCGATCGCGCTCCTTTCATTCGTTCTCGAAATAATGTAATTAAATGTGCACGCACGATCAATTAACCATTGTCACTGAATGCGTAACAACTTTTTTTACATGAAACCTCAAGAGCTTATTTGTAAAATTGCAAGAGATGCAAAGGATGCGATCGCTTTCTTTTGATTCTATATATATCGAAATGATACAATCAAATTGGAGCGCATAAATAATTGAGCATTGTCACTGAACACCGTAGCAATTTTTTACACGAAACCTGAAGGCTTATTTGATATCGTTGCAAAGGATGCAGAGGAGTGCGATCGTGCTCCTTTGATTTGTTCTCGAAATAATGTAATTAAATTTGCACGCACGATCCATTGACCATTGTCACTGAATGCGTAACAATTTTTTTTACACCAAACCTGAAGAGCTTATTTGGTAGAATTGCAAAAGATGCAAAGGATGCGGTCGCTTTCTTTTGATTCTATATCGATATGGTATAATCAAATTGGAGCGCATAATCAACTGAGCATTGTCACTGAACGCCATAGCAATTTTTTACATGAAACCTGAAGGCTTATTTGATATCGTTGCAAGGGATGTAGAGAAGTGCGATCGCGGTCCTTTGATTCGTTCTCGAAATAATCTAATTAAATTTGCACGCAAGATCAATTGACCATTGTCACTGAATGCGTAACAATTTTTTTTACACCAAACCTGAAGAGCTTATTTGATAGAATTGCAAGAGATGCAAATGATGCGGTTGCTTTCTTTTGATTCTATATTGATATGGTACAATCAAATTGGAGCGCATAAACAAAGTGAGCATTGTCACTGAACGCCGTAGCAATTTTTTACACGAAACCTGAAGGCTTATTTGATATCGTTGCAAAGGATGCAGAGGAATGCGATCGCGCTCCTTTGATTCGTTCTCGAAATAATGTAATTAAATTTGCACGCACGATCAATTGATCATTGTCACTGAATGCGTAACAATTTTTTTTACACGAAACCTGAAGAGCTTATTTGGTAGAATTGCAAGAGATGCAAAGGATGCGGTCGCTTTCTGTTGATTCTATATCGATATGGTGTAATCAAATTGGAGCGCATAATCAACTGAGCATTGTCACATTGCCGTAGCAATTTTTTATACGAAACTTGAAAAGCTTATTTGATATCATTGCAACGGATGCAAAGGAGTGCGGTCACGCTCCTTTGGGTCGATATTCAAAGGATAAAATCAAATTTGAGTGCACGGTTAACTAGGCATTGTTACTGAACGTCGTAGCAATTTCCACATAAAACCACAAGTATTTGATATAATTGAAGGGGGTGCGGTTGCGCCCCTTTGACTGTATGTCAAAATAATATGATTAATTTTGAGCGCGCGGGTAGCTAAGCATTGTTACTGAAGTCCGTGCAATTTTTCATGTAAATGCAAAAAATGCAAAGCAGTACAGTCGTACACCTTTGATTCCATGTCGACGTAATCTAATCAAATTTGAATGTACGGTCAACTGAGCAGTGCCAGCGAATGTCGAATAATTTTTTACATAAAATCTGTAGAGCTTATTTGATAAAGTTGCAAAAAGTGCAAAACAGTACGGCCGCGTTCCTTTCCTTCAATGTCGAAATGATATAATCAAATTTGAGTGCACAGTCAACTGAGCATTGCGAACGAATGCCTAGTAGTTTTTTATACAAAATTACAAGAACGCGATTGCATTTGTTAGATATATTTGCAAAAAATGCAAAGCAGCGTAATCGCCCCCTTGGTCCGGTCTCGGAATAACATAATAAAATTTGCGCGTCAACTGAGCATTGCACGGAATGCCTATACATTTTATCAAAATTACAAGAACGCGATTGCATTTGTTAGATATATTTGCAAAAAATGCAAAGCAGCGTAATCGCCCCCTTGGTCCGGTCTCGGAATAACATAATAAAATTTGCGCGTCAACTGAGCATTGCCACGGAATTCCTATAACATCTTTACTCAAATTCACAAGAACGCAATTGCGTTTGTTTGATATAATTGCAAACAATGTAAATCACCGTAATCGACACCCCTTGATTCGATGTCTAAATAGCAGAATAAAATTTGCAGCGTACCGTCAACTGAGCATTGCCACGAAATTCCTATAACTTCTTTACTCAAATTCACAAGAACGCAATTGCGTTTGTTTGATATAATTGCAAACAATGTAAATCACCGTAATCGACACCCCTTGATTCGATGTCTAAATAGCAGAATAAAATTTGCGCACACCGTCAACTGAGCATTGCCACGAAATTCCTATAACTTCTTTACTCAAATTCACAAGAACGCAATTGCGTTTGTTTGATATAATTGCAAACAATGTAAATCACCGTAATCGACACCCCTTGATTCGATGTCTAAATAGCAGAATAAAATTTGCAGCGTACCGTGAACTGAGCATTGCCACGAAATTCCTATAACTTCTTTACTCAAATTCGCAAGAACGCAATTGCGCTTGTTTGATATAATTGCAAACAATGTAAATTACCGTAATCGACACCCCTTGATTCAATGTCTAAATAGCAGAATAAAATTTGCAGCGTACCGTGAACTGAGCATTGCCACGAAATTCCTATAACTTCTTTACTCAAATTCGCAAGAACGCAATTGCGCTTGTTTGATATAATTGCAAACAATGTAAATCACCGTAATCGACACCCCTTGATTCGATGTCTAAATAGCAGAATAAAATTTGCAGCGTACCGTCAACTGAGCATTGCCACGAAATTCCTATAACTTCTTTACCCTAATTCACAAGAACGCGATTGCGTTTGTTTGATATAATTGCAAACAATGTAAAGCAGCGTAATCGCCTCCCCTTGATTCGATGTCTAAATAGCAGAATAAAATTTGCAGCGTACCGTCAACTGAGCATTGCCACGAAATTCCTATAACTTCTTTACTCAAATTCGCAAGAACGCATTTGCGTTTGTTTGATATAATTGCAAACAATGTAAAGCAGCGTAATCGCCTCCCCTTGATTCGATGTTTAAATAGCAGAATAAAATTTTCGCACACCGTGAACTGAGCATTGCCACGAAATTCCTATAACTTCTTTACTCAAATTCACAAGAACGCATTTGCGTTTGTTTGATATAATTGCAAACAATGTAAAGCAGCGTAATCGCCTCCCCTTGATTCGATGTTTACATAGCAGAATAAAATTTGTGCACACCGTGAACTGAGCATTGCCACGAAATTCCTATAACATCTTTACTCAAATTCACAAGAACGCAATTGCGTTTGTTTGATATAATTGCAAACAATGTAAAGCAGCGTAATCGCCTCCCTTTGATTCGATGTCTAAATAGCAGAATAAAATTTGCGCACACCGTGAACTGAGCATTGCCACTGGACGCCTAGCAATTTTTGTCATGAAATCTGATGAGTGGCGTTAAAACGGTTGAGGCGACGGGAGGAGATAAAAGTTACCTCCAAATTGCACGGAATGGTCAGACGATGAGAGTGGTGCTTGGACACGGACGATGGTGAGATTTAAAGTACGTTCTGGCATTGTTATGGTACACGGTTGAAAGTACGTCTTGACTGTAGGGGTGAATGGATGATTAAGGTGCAGATGATATTGTTGCGGTGGGCGGAGAATGAATGTTCATCCTAGTATTGCGGTGTCCGGATTATTAAATGCGATTGTTAGAACGATGGGGGATTAAGGCACACGGACAATTGTTGGGATGATCGGGGCATTATGGTTGAGTTTGAATTGGGATGATGAACCGAAACTGAAAGTGTCTGAATTGGAGTCTCTTCAGTCGTGACGATGAACAGAGAAACACAGTATGCGTTATATTACGATAGTCAAACGATTAGAATGTTCTGGCAAAAATTAACCCTTTGCATTCGAACATCTTTCTTTGCGAAGTAGTAAATAGCCCATCATTCCGTATGAAATGATTTCTGAATAAATTAGTCTATTCAAATTATATTTTGCGTAAAACTTTATTGATATATATTATAGGAAGTAAAATTGGGATTTTGCACCTTATACTGTTCGAAACAATCATGAATATGCATTACTATTATTTGTAATAGATTGAAAATATCTTAAGAAAACAAATGTTTGGACAAATTTTGTGTTTTCATGCATTTGCTCAGTGAGTACATGCATTCTTTTCATGTCTCCTCAGAAGAAAGCGTAGAATGCACAGGGTTAAAATCTGCTGAATCGTAGCACGCGATAACCTGCCACGTTCGTAGAAATGAAACATTCGCTTGGAACGATCGTTGGAAAAGTCTTTTAGCAGAGACTCATTGCGAAAGCTTCGAACCAAACGATGGAAAATCTAACTGCAATAACTTGATTGCAAATTTAACCTTTTATTAACGATGTTATCATTTTTGTGCCTGTAAACATACGGAGCACCTATGCAATTAAACGAAATCACTCAACCAGAACAGGTAATACAGTGATTAACATAAATGTCTAACGTGAAGGTAATCACTTTTGGATGAGTATGAATGTGAAATTTGCGGAAATGTGGGACCGTCCAAAATGCACTTGCATTTTGCCGGTTGACTGATTTCAATCTTACGACAATGGGAAATTGCAAAGCAGTTTCGAGATTTACAAGGATTTGCACTTTCATGAGAATATCGCGGGCTGTGGCCAATGCAAAGCTGAGAACAGTAACATCGTCGATAGCTTCTAGGATCCTGTTATATTATATACTGTCCGAACTATTAATGGCTGTGACGTTTGAGTCGATTGGCGAACAATGTAGGACTAGTTGATACGCTTTACGAGTTTGGGCAAATCGGTTGTATGTGAAATGTCGGCTCTCATTTGAGAACAGTGACATTTTTGCAGCATTTGAAACTTATCATTTTACTTAAGCTTACAAGCTTAAAGCTTACAAACTTACAAGCTTAGCTTTATAAAATGATGGGTAGCGAAATATTTAGGAAAAACTGCAATATTTTTACTACTTGAAATTTGTCCAAGGGACTGGTACATTTTTTATATCATTGCTGTTACGCAGAATTGGTTATAATGAATCGCGATGAGTAATTCTGTATAATAATTCGTTCAGTTCGAGTATAATTAAAGACTGGTCAATCGGGTCGATGAATATTCGAGCGCCAGTCCGTTAACGCTTGCGGACTCTGTAAGAAACTTTGAACATTTAACAGCGATTATTAATTGGGTCAGTGGCTGATTCAGCTAAAGAATAACGGAAAATCGGTCAGACGGTCCAGTAATTATTCAAGGATAAGTTAATTAACTTGCTAGAGTTATTGAGATCTCCATGAAAAACTTAACATAATATTTCCTATAAAGCTACCCCCTGCATCCCACTAGTGGAAAACAGCGACCGAAAATACTATCACCTGAAATAAGCATTTCAAATTATACCTTGAGTCAGTTCATGAAAGAAATACTTGAGAATACTTGAAGAGAGCACAAACAAATCTCTTAAGGCTATTAGTCGTACCAGAAATGCTCTCTTCCGTCAAAGATATGCTTCAAGATGAATAAATCGTGTTCTAGTAGCACTATATATAGCAACACAATCTGCCTAACTAGTATCCATCAAAGAAACTGTTTCGAAGAGACATTAGAGAAAACATCTTTCTCATAAGTCTTCTAGGCTAACGTTGGTAAACCGTTTCTTTCTTGTGAATTGCGAATAACGTTAATTTTTCCTTAACCCTAATTAGTATCTACCAGAGAAACTCTATCGAACATGATTAGAAAAATCGTCCAGCTTGACAGCGTTCTTCTCATAATTTTTCTAGCATACTAAAGAAGATATCCCGTTTGTATTTTCCGTGCTTATGTACACGTTAATTTTTCCTTAACACTTTGACTGCCAGGATGGTCATTGCTGACCGACGCAAGATATTTTACTGAAGATCCAAAATATTCGCAATGGGTAGCAATAATTATTCTATAAATGCGGTTATTGTTAGAATAGTGATGCGATTCTTTGGTCTTCAATACCTGCACATTGTTTAAATTTTGCAATAATTATTCTATTCAATCAAACGCTGTAGTGTTTCATAGCATCGCCATTCTAATACAGCAAAATACGCATGGCAGTCAAAGTGTTAACCCCAACCAGTTTCTGAAGATCCGAAATATTCGCAATGGGTAGCAATAATTATTCTATAAATGCGGTTATTGTTAGAATAGTGATGCGATTCTTTGGTCTTCAATACCTGCATATTGTTTACATTTTGCATAATTCAATGAAACGCTGTAGTATTTCATAGCATCGCCGTTCTAATACAGCAAAATACGCATGGCAGTCAAAGTGTTAACCCTAACCAGTTTCTGAAGATCCGAAATATTCGCGCAATGGGTAGCAATAATTATTCTATAAATGCGGTTATTGTTAGAATAGTGATGCGATTCTTTGGTCTTCAATACCTGCACATTGTTTAAATTTTGCATAATTCAATCAAACGCTGTAGTATTTCATAGCATCGCCGTTCTAATACACCAAAATACGCATGGCAGTCAAAGTGTTAACCCCAATCAGTTTCTGAAGATCCGAAATATTCGCAATGGGTAGCAATAATTATTCTATAAATGCGGTTATTGTTAGAATAGTGATGCGATTCTTTGGTCTTCAATACCTGCACATTGTTTAAATTTTGCATAATTCAATCAAACGCTGTAGTATTTCATAGCATCGCCGTTCTAATACAGCAAAATACGCATGGCAGTCAAAGTGTTAACCCCAACCAGTTTCTGAAGATCCGAAATATTCGCAATGGGTAGCAATAATTATTCTATAAATGCGGTTATTGTTAGAATAGTGATGCGATTCTTTGGTCTTCAATACCTGCACATTGTTTAAATTTTGCATAATTCAATCAAACGCTGTAGTATTTCATAGCATCGCCGTTCTAATACAGCAAAATACGCATGGCAGTCAAAGTGTTAACCCCAACCAGTTTCTGAAGATCCGAAATATTCGCAATGGGTAGCAATAATTATTCTATAAATGCGGTTATTGTTAGAATAGTGATGCGATTCTTTGGTCTTCAATACCTGCACATTGTTTAAATTTTGCATAATTCAATCAAACGCTGTAGTATTTCATAGCATCGCCGTTCTAATACAGCAAAATACGCATGGCAGTCAAAGTGTTAACCCCAACCAGTTTCTGAAGATCCCAAATATTCGCAATGGGTAGCAATAATTATTCTATAAATGCGGTTATTGTTAGAATAGTGATGCGATTCTTTGGTCTTCAATACCTGCACATTGTTTACATTTTGAATAATTCAATCAAACGCTGTAGTATTTCATAGCATCGCCGTTCTAATACAGCAAAATACGCATGGCAGTCAAAGTGTTAACCCCAACCAGTTTCTGAAGATCCGAAATATTCGCAATGGGTAGCAATAATTATTCTATAAATGCGGTTATTGTTAGAATAGTGATGCGATTCTTTGGTCTTCAATACCTGCACATTGTTTAAACTTTGAATAATTCAATCAAACGCTGTAGTATTTCATAGCATCGCCGTTCTAATACAGCAAAATACGCATGGCAGTCAAAGTGTTAACCCCAACCAGTTTCTGAAGATCCGAAATATTCGCAATGGGTAGCAATAATTATTCTATAAATGCGGTTATTGTTAGAATAGTGATGCGATTCTTTGGTCTTCAATACCTGCACATTGTTTACATTTTGCATAATTCAATCAAACGCTGTAGTATTTCATAGCATCGCCGTTCTAATACAGCAAAATACGCATGGCAGTCAAAGTGTTAACCCCAACCAGTTTCTGAAGATCCGAAATATTCGCAATGGGTAGCAATAATTATTCTATAAATGCGGTTATTGTTAGAATAGTGATGCGATTCTTTGGTCTTCAATACCTGCATATTGTTTAAATTTTGCATAATTCAATCAAACGCTGTAGTATTTCATAGCATCGCCGTTCTAATACAGCAAAATACGCATGGCAGTCAAAGTGTTAACCCCAACCAGTTTCTGAAGATCCGAAATATTCGCAATGGGTAGCAATAATTATTCTATAAATGCGGTTATTGTTAGAATAGTGATGCGATTCTTTGGTCTTCAATACCTGCACATTGTTTACATTTTGCATAATTCAATCAAACACTGTAGTATTTCATAGCATCGCCGTTCTAATACAGCAAAATACGCATGGCAGTCAAAGTGTTAACCTCAACCAGTTTCTGCCAGATTCCACTGTCTCGCAGAATCATTCAAAAAATTGTAGTAACAGTGTTCTTTCGTTTGCTTCCTTACAACTGTTTTCGGATACCGAAGGTGCCCCGTCCGTATTTCCCGTGTCGTTCAAAAATTGTAGTAATAGTGTTCTTTCGTTTGCTTTACAACTGTTTTCGGATACCGAAGGTGCCCCGTCCTTGTTTCCCGTATATCGGGCATAACACCAAATTTTCCCGTCTCATCGGCAATCCACCCACACTTCTCATCTTCGGCGCAACATCCGTGACTCTTCACTCTTTCTCTCCCGCCGTCTATTCTCTAAGAACGCGGCCGCATTCGTGAAACCGTGAAATGCAAACCCGCTCGTAAATTGCGACCCTCTCAACGTCCATAAATTGCCCCGTAATATTATGCGGCCGTACGTTTGCATTCAAAGTCGTGGCGCTCGTATTTGCACCGCGTACAGGTACGTAAACGTACTTACACGGGTCCCTACGTGCACGGCGAGATACACAGGCGTGCACGTAAAGAGGTGCGCGCGTCTGTTTGCGAAAGTACATGCACCGTTGCGTGTACAGGATCAAGGCTGCACGTGGTGCAGGTTTATTTTCGAAGGCGCTGTACTACAGAGCTTTCTCAGACGAGCGAGGCAGTGCTTTTTTCTCACTCGCTCTCCTGATCGCGCTACCCTCCGCGACCACCGCCTTTCCTTCCCTGCCTGTCTAAAGCGCTCGCGTGCGGATTCCGGGGTATTTATATGATTTGCTGTTTCGCGCACCATACCGCTAATGCACCTCGATCTTTATTTTCGTCCTTTTTGGCTGGCGCTGATGAATCTCTGGTAAGCAGTGTGTGAATATGTTTTGTGACGAAAGAGAAATGGTTCGTAGGGAATGGCGGTCAGTGATGAACGAAACGAAATTAAATTCTGTTGCGTGGTATAAGAGATATTAAAGTCAGTGATCGAATGGGTTCGAAAAATAATTTTTATTTTCGGTCTTTTCGAATCGTGTTGATTTTTCCAAATGGAAACGCTTTACGTATTGGCCGAATGTAATATTTTACAATGGTATAAGAGATATTAACACTTTAAGTCGATAATCGACTTTTTGGTTCTTATTGGCGATTAATGCTTTTCGGTCGGTAATATTAAAATAAATATTGATAAACGACAATGAAAATCTGTTGCGTATTTTTGGTATAAGAGATATTAAAGTCAGTGATCGAATGGGTACGAGAAATAATATTTATTTTCGGCCTTTTCGAATGGTGTTGAGCATTATGCGAATGTAAATATTTTGCGGTGGAATAATAATAATCTTCATTTTCGTCCTTTTCGGGTGGCGTTGATTTGCTCAAGTTGAATCGCTTTGCGTATTGTCCGAATGTAATGTTTTACAATGGAAGCAAGACTCTTATTGGCGAATGCCGGTCATTGAAAATCGAAACAAAATTAAATTCTGTTGCGTGGCACAAGATATATTAAAGTCAGTGATCGAATGGGTAAAAGAAATAATATTTATTTTCGGCCTTTTCGGATGGTGTTGAGCATTATGCGAATGTAATATTTTGCGGTGGAATAATAATAATCTTTATTTTCGTCGTTTTCGGGTGGTGTTGATTTGTGTAAGTTGAATCGCTTTGCGTATTGCTCGAATGTAATATTTTTCACTGGAAGCAAGACTCTTATTGGCGAATGCCGGTCATTGAAAATCGAAACGAAATTAAATTATTTGATGCGTCGTACAAAGAATATTAAAATCAGTGATTGAAGTATGTCAAGATTGCCGGACGTTTCAACATCATTTTCCAATCTTTATTAGTCAGCTCAAAGGTTAATGAAGACCGTCAGGAGAGAGTTTAATGAATAAATTGAAAAAAAATCGAACGTTAACCGAATTCTGAAATATGCAATAGAATAAAATGTATGTTATACGCACTATAAAAATTTTAGTTTTATAGCATTTTTTGGATTTAAAGATTTTGCTTACATTTTTTATACAAGTTTTTGTCATAATATACAAGGTCGAGCAACATTCTTTGATTAATATATTTTGTATGCGGTCGGCGGTTGTTGAACTGGCACATTTTTGTGGGGATTTACCGTGAATCCGTATGGAAGTCAAAGTTAATAGGTGATTTTCCCGTCGCAGTTTTGGTCTTTATCGATTTTCACAGAAGCTGTTAACGGTAAAAGTCAAAGTGTCTTTTCATGATGCACGATGCATTCTTTCGGCCGAGAAAGGTCGGGGTGATCATTTACGGTAAGGTCGACACCGTCCAACTCTGTACGCGTGTTAACACACTCGGATGGCGTGATTCGGCGACGTGAAGAATTTCTTTTTTTAACTTATCAACAGTGCCGATCGGCGGCCGCTCAAGAACCCGCCGCCCGTTTAAGTCGCGTCAAGTACACGTCAGTTTCGCGCAAATTAATTCGAACACTCCGAATGATAGATACAATGAAAATTACAGCCCAAAGGCATTTTCGCTTCCGTTGCACACCCGATTTTCCCTCTGCTACCCTCCGCGAGAGGTTAATTGCAATTATGGCCCGCGATATCAAGCCAGTACTTTTGTGGTAGCTTTTTATTCCACGGCCGTGCCGCTCTTTATGTATGTAGGTCAAGATATTTTTCTTCGACAGACTTTCCGCCGCAATTTTGTCTGTAAGTTGCCTTTGCCACTGGCGTAGAAATCTACACTCGTCAGATATGTTACACAGAGCGTCCTATGTGGATTCGTTTTGCGCGATTGAAATTTTTATATTAACATTCGCTATATTTACAGTGATATTCGCTGTATTCCATTAAACTTTATATTTTTGGCTAATTCAAGAGCTTTACAAAGATTTTCTGCACAAATGAATTTGTTTCTTCGTGGTCACTGTCACCCTTATCATTACGTTGGCTTTCACATATTATATGAATTAATTAAAAATCGCTTAATTCTCGAACTACTACCAAATCAATAATCGTTCAATTTTAAACAGTATCACGACAATAAAAAAAGGTTAAACCTTTGGCAATGATACATTCAAATAAGAATCTGCGTCAATCTGATATATAATAAATTCCACAGAGAACGTTGAGACACCGAAAGCTATCCGACCAGCATAAAAGGAATACCGCGTAAACTGAGGGACTATAATATTCTCTATTCTTCGGTCGAAAGGCGTTTTCGTCTTTTCGGTGAGAAGTTTGATATTCTCGGAATTCGCGGAATCTCGGCACTTCGTCACGTCCCACTTTCTGTCAATGCGATGCGTACGGCTTCCCGTATTTGTGACATTGGTCGTAAAGTGTGCTTTCGCGCAGGACTGGGGGCAGGGCAGATCGGGCGGCGATAAAATCCGGCGGTCAATAATATTTTCCTTCTGCTTGCCGGCGACGCGTTTATTTTTGGCAGCGATTTACTTCTGGCGGAGTTTATTCCAGCGCGTGCCGCTGACAGTCAATGCGAGTCGATAGTTAACACATTCCGTGCCGCGTGGGTCGCGTGTGACCCACTCCGAACCTGCCGTTTGGGCCGTTTCAGATTTTCGCTGCCGAATGGAAACTTTTCGCAAAGTATTTGATAACATGTGATATACCCGTTCGTCGGTTTACGTGGCACTTCTTTTACGCGATTTCGTTTTATGCGATCAAATAGGTTTTGCTTTATTGTATTAACTGTAGTGAAATTGTAAGCGAAAGTCGCCCAGACTAAAATGTTTGCTGTGTTCTGTATAAACTTGAGTATAAACGGCCCGGCGAGGAGATATAAACAGTAATAAGTTTTTATTTGATAGTCAAGTTCAGTGATATAGTCCCGTTCGTTTTCGGTTTACGTCGGGCACTATTTTTATTTATTTATTTTGTATTTATATGTATAATTAGTGTCGATTTCTTTCAATAAATTATTCTATCAATATAGGTTTCGACATCACCTAACATCTTATATCCCTACAGTATTAACTGTAGTGAAATTGTAAGGCGCATGCCATAAGCGAAACTCGCACAGACAAAAATGTTTGCTGTGTTCTGTATAAACTTCTACACCTAGTCATTGTTTCATTCCTAGATGCATTTCCTCGTCACGTCAGTCATAAGCAAGACTCGCCAACAAACTTACGAAAAATCGAACGGGCGTGGAACGTGTTAGCCGTTTCCAGCGTAGCTTACTTTTAGAGCCATCAAAAAAGTCAACTTCCTCGACTGTGCGGAGACGTGGATGTATTAGGTTGAACGTATATGGGAAAAGAGTCCGTGCATTTTATTAAGTGCTTCAGTCGACGGTGCGACGGATATATACGTTCTAGTTTTGTAGCTGTTCAATGGGTAGGATGTATATATGTTCCACATACTTTTTTCTCTTATTATCGCTTTTCTCGCGGACATGACGAAAGTGAATTGCGTAACTTACGTAATATCTAGTTCAACCATTTTTAAACGTTTGCGGACATTCGACATATTTATGCGACTGGTGAAATTGAATGACACAAGCATGACGATATGCATATATCGAGGACGATATATGGGAATAGATCGATTATTATGAGACTACGCTTGAGAACATTAGAAGTCGAATCCACTGATTATAGCCTTATTAATTGTACTGTAATCGTGACGTAGAATGGAGGAATTTTCTGATAGTGCTGTGAAACATGTAGAAATCAAAGTCATTGAAAAGAAACTTTTACATTTTTAAAGTAAGACCCAAAATAGGTGAAAGATGTCCGTTTTTTTTGTTTGGATCCGATATCATTCGATAGAAGATAGTTTGAATTCCCGACGTATGTCGAAAAATAAATTAAAATACCGAGAAAAATCGGCCTAAAATGGGCCGAAAATGGTGAAAAATGTCAATTTTTTTTTTCTTCCGGATCGATATCATTCAATAGGGCACAATTTGCGCTGAAGATAGACCACTTCCCGCGCGCTGAACTCTTCATAGTTTCTTAGATACGACGATTTTAAGGAAGTGCAAACAATTTTTTTCGAAATTGCGAATTGCGATTAATCCGACGTGAAAGTACGTGCAAAGAGCTTTAAGAAAACCTATATTACTTATAGGTTTCAATCACTAGTTTGGACGGGACGAGGCGTTGAAGAAATCGCAAAAATCTTAAGGTTTGACATTTTTACGAAAAAATGATAGGTCACCGATTTTGTTGCCCTTTTAATATATCAAAGGGGGTCCAAAATGACTCAGAAAATAGTTCCGGAGATATAGCCAACAATGTGCAGAAAAATCGTGAAAAACGAGCCTGAAAATGGGGTCAAAAATTAAATTTCTACCGATCGACTTGCAATTGTGCCAGATGAAAGGGGGTACAAAGAGACTTAGAAAAATCGCAACCGCACTGAAAAATTCGGAATATTTTCCGAGATATGGCCAAAAATAGAGAAAAAATAACGAGAAAAACGCGGATAAAAGACACATTTATTTGTGCCTACAAATTTTGAGTGGATAATTTAATATGCCTTTTTAGTAAACAAAAGTTGGTCCAAAGAGAAGTAGAATTATGTAAACCGGACTTCAAAATTCCAAGTGGTTCTCGAGATATGACGAAAAATAAATTAAAATACTGAGAAAAATCGGCCTAGAAAGGGTCGAAAATGGTGAAAAATGTCAATTTTTTTTTTGTTTTGGACCGATACCATTCGATAGAGGGTATTTTGCCCTGAAGATAGACCACTTGCCACGCGCTAAACTCTTCATAGTTTCCGAGATATGACGATTTTAAGGAAGTGCAAAAAAATTTTTTTCGAAATTGCTGATCGCGATTAGTCCCACGATAAAGTACGTCCAAAGAGCTTTAAGAAAACCTATATTACTTATAGGTTTCGATCACTAGTTTAGACGGGACGGGGCCTTGAAGAAATCGCGAAAATCTTAAGGTATACCCCTTGCCATTTTTGCGAAAAAATGATGGGTCACCGATTTGATTGCCCCTTTAACATATCACAAAATAACTCAGAAAAATGCAAGGCGCACTCTGAAATTCGCAATAGTTCCGGAGATATCGGCAAAAATGTGTGGAAAAATCGTGAAAAACGGGCCTGAAAATAGGGTTAAAAATTAAAACCCTGCCGATCGATTTGTAATTATGCCAGATGAAAGAGGGTATAATGGGACTTGGGAAAATCGCAACCGCATTGAAAAACTCCAAATAGTCACCAAGATACGACTGAAAATAGACGGAAAAATTCGCAAACGCGAAGAAAACGAGTTACAACACAACCGCTAACTGACAATGTATAATTCGACTTGCCTCCTGCATAGAACGAAAGAGAGTCGTACGAGGCTGAGAAAAGCACAAATTGCACCCAGAATGTCGAAAAAGCTTCGTTAAGAAGCATGTCCGCATCTAAAGGGCAAAGTTCTTCGTTCGACATTTCCGTCCTAATTTGCACACTGGCAGGTTCCGCCGTAAAATGATGACGCCGCCATGATCGGCGAGTGACGTGACTCAGCGCGCAGTCGGACGGAATAGCCTGTGCGGTTTGAAGTGATGTGACGGCATTATAGCCGGCCGCATGTGGTAGTCCTACTCTCAAGTAGTAACGGCTTGCGCTGGTCAGTCGTCGTGCCGTGTTACGTCGAGGCTCTCCGCGATAACGCAATTCCACGTTGTCGCAAGTTGAACGCAGCACGGGGCACGCTGACGACGCACAGGGCGTAAATGAAATGACAGCGATTAGTCCCCGTCGCGCACGCTTCTTTTATGACCGCTTTCTGCGCAATCAACAATTTCAGCCGCGATGCGAAAATGACAAAGCGACACCGTACGCGTGTAAATACTTTCGAGGCGAGATGATGCACTGCGGGAACGTAGTTTCGCGTTATCTGAAGTGACGCGCGGAACCGTTGCCGATAAAACGTAAGAGAAGCGTCGCGAGCGAAGCGGTGAAAAATTAATTATGCGAATGTAGTATTTTGCGGTGGAATAATAATAATGTTTATTTTCGTCCTTTTCGGATGACGTTGATTTATCCAAGTTGCATCGTTTTGCGTATTGCCCGAATGTAATGTTTTACAATGGAAGTAAGATTCTCATTGGCGAATGCCGGTCATTGAAAATCGAAATGAAATGAAATTCTGTTGCGTGGTATAAGAGATATTAAAGTCAGTGATCGAATGGGTACGAGAAATAATATTTATTTTCGGCCTTTTCGAATGGTGTTGAGCATTATGCGAATGTAATATTTTGCGGCGGAATAATAATAATCTTTACTTTCGTCCTTTTCGGGTGGCGTTGATTTGTCCAACTTCAATCGCTTTGCGTATTGCCCGAATGTAATGTTTTACAATGGAAGCAAGGTTTCTTATTGGCGAAAGCCGGTCATTGAAAATCGAAACGAAATTAAATTCTGTTGCGTGGTACAAGAGATATTAAAGTCAGTGATCGAATGGGTACGAGAAATAATATTTATTTTCGGCCTTTTCGAATGGTGTTGACCATTATGCGAATGTAATATTTTGCGGCGGAATAATAATAATCTTTACTTTCGTCCTTTTCGGGTGGCGTTGATTTGTCCGAGTTGAATTGCTTTGCGTATTGTCCGAATGTAATGTTTTACAATGGAAGTAAGATTCTCATTGGCGAATGCCGGTCATTGAAAATCGAAACGAAATTAAATTATTTGATGCGTCTCGCGCGGCGAAAATGACAAAGCGACACCGTACGCGTGTAAATACTTTCGAGGCGAGATGATGCACTGCGGGAACGTAGTTTCGCGTTATCTGAAGTGACGCGCGGAACCGTTGCCGATAAAACGTAAGAGAAGCGTCGCGAGCGAAGCGGTGAAAAATTAATTATGCGAATGTAGTATTTTGCGGTGGAATAATAATAATCTTTATTTTCGTCCTTTTCGGATGACGTTGATTTATCCAAGTTGCATCGTTTTGCGTATTGCCCGAATGTAATGTTTTACAATGGAAGTAAGATTCTCATTGGCGAATGCCGGTCATTGAAAATCGAAATGAAATGAAATTCTGTTGCGTGGTATAAGAGATATTAAAGTCAGTGATCGAATGGGTACGAGAAATAATATTTATTTTCGGCCTTTTCGAATGGTGTTGAGCATTATGCGAATGTAATATTTTGCGGCGGAATAATAATAATCTTTACTTTCGTCCTTTTCGGGTGGCGTTGATTTGTCCGAGTTGAATTGCTTTGCGTATTGTCCGAATGTAATGTTTTACAATGGAAGCAAGGTTTCTTATTGGCGAAAGCCGGTCATTGAAAATCGAAACAAAATTAAATTCTGTTGCGTGGTACAAGAGATATTAAAGTTAGTGATCGAATGGGTTCGAAAAATAATTTTTATTTTCGGTCTTTTCGAATGGTGTTGAGCATTATGCGAATGTAATATTTTGCGGTGGAATAATAATAATCTTTATTTTCGTCCTTTTCGGATGACGTTGATTTATCCAAGTTGCATCGTTTTGCGTATTGCCCGAATGTAATGTTTTACAATGGAAGTAAGATTCTCATTGGCGAATGCCGGTCATTGAAAATCGAAATGAAATGAAATTCTGTTGCGTGGTATAAGAGATATTAAAGTCAGTGATCGAATGGGTACGAGAAATAATATTTATTTTCGGCCTTTTCGAATGGTGTTGAGCATTATGCGAATGTAATATTTTGCGGCGGAATAATAATAATCTTTACTTTCGTCCTTTTCGGGTGGCGTTGATTTGTCCGAGTTGAATTGCTTTGCGTATTGTCCGAATGTAATGTTTTACAATGGAAGCAAGGTTTCTTATTGGCGAAAGCCGGTCATTGAAACTCGAAACGAAATTAAATTCTGTTGCGTGGTACAAGAGATATTAAAGTTAGTGATCGAATGGGTTCGAAAAATAATTTTTATTTTCGGTCTTTTCGAATGGTGTTGAGCATTATGCGAATGTAATATTTTGCGGTGGAATAATAATAATCTTTATTTTCGTCCTTTTCGGGTGGCGTTGATTTGTCCAACTTCAATCGCTTTGCGTATTGCTCGAATGTAATGTTTTACGGTGGAAGCAAGACTCTTATTGGCGAATGCCAGGTCATTGAAAATCGAAACGAAATTAAATTATTTGATGCGTCTCGCGCGGCGAAAATGACAAAGCGACACCGTACGCGTGTAAATACTTTCGAGGCGAGATGATGCACTGCGGGAACGTAGTTTCGCGTTATCTGAAGTGACGCGCGGAACCGTTGCCGATAAAACGTAAGAGAATCGTCGCGAGCGAAGCGGTGAAAAATTAAGAGTCGCTAAAATTGAAACCGGAGACGTTTGCGACGGTGCGATTCTAAAACGCGGGTCGGACGCTTTCAAGCCACCGGGCACATACTCTTGCGACGTGTGTGTAAGAATTTCTCTTTTATCGACCGTTTAATCAAATGAGCGCGAGGTTTTATTGTTGGCGAACGGCGGTCGCTGATAATTGAAACGAAATTAAATGGTTTAAAAGGTTGAAAGTCGAGAGAAAATGAATCCGACGTTTTGGCACTACGTGCATTCCCTGTTCAAAGGAATGAATTATTGTCTGAAAGAAATTAATTTTTGTTTTAAAAGAAATGTACCCGAGTCAAAGGAATGAATTATTTCTTGCAAAGATATTAAATTTCACAAAAGTACAAACTTCCTGTAGGAAAATAATGTGTCCACTACAAAGAGATGAATTATTCCTTGTAAAATTTTAATTTTTACAAACATGCAAGTTTCCTGCGAAAAAATAATCTGCTCGCTTCAAAGGAAGTAATTAGTACAAAAAAACCATGTGTCCACTTCACAAAGACATTTGTTATTTTTTGTAAGATAATTAGTATCTACAGAAATAAAATCTGTTTGCGGAAAAAAATAATGTGTTCAGGTCAAAGGGATGAATTATGTGTCCTAAAAAAATCAACGTGTTCTCTTCAAAAGCATTACCTATTTCTGTAAAATTATGAATTTTTTTTACAATAATAACGTTTTTTTCAAGAAAATAATGTGCCTGCTTCAAAGGCATGAATTCTGTGTCCTAAAAAAGGCAACGTGTTCTCTTCAAAGGCATTACCTATTTCTGTGAAGTTATTAATTTTTTTACAATAATATTTTTTTCAAGAAAATAATGTGCTTGCTTCAAAGGGATGAATTATTCCCCCTAAAAATATTCGATTCCCGTAAAAACAAAAAATTATTTCCCTTCAAGAGGCCACGCACACAGTGCCGAAGCATCGGATCAATTTTTCCATACTTTCGTGCTTTGAAATAATTTGATTCGTTCCGCTCATCGATGACCAGCGTTCACCGACAATAATATCTTGGCTTGATATTGGTGCAACGTACGAGGCATGATATCGCGCGCAGCCGGCCGAAATTCAGCTTAACGAGCCTGGATGCTATATCTGCTTTATACTGCTCGCAGTGTGGGAGGTCATGTTCCAGGGGCGCGCGTGCGGAAAAATGCGATGATTCACGGCTGGTTCACGTAATTCAGCGAAGTTTCCGTGCGCGAACGTTGCGACGCGTGGGTCGAGAAACGTCGGCGAGCCTTGGCCTCGAAAAGCACCACGTGCACGGCCCGTCAGGAAGCGTGACTCCGAAATTTACGGACGAATTCTCAAGGTGCCGATCTTCAGGAACCCACGGCGGAGGGCGCGATCGAACTTTCGCGGTCTGACGTTCGCCTGTTCGCTAAAACATCACTGGGGAACGTGACCGAGTCATTCGCGGTATCAGCCTTTTAGTATCGAACGACGATGTAACGTCGTTAGTGACGGTTGCGAAAAATACTGGCTTTAGAATATATCGTCGTTAACGCGTTGACTGCCAAGCGTATTTTACTATATTAGAACGGCGATGCTCTGAAATACTGTAGCGTTTGAATTATGCAAAATGTAAATAATGTGCAGGTATTGGAGACCAAAGAAACTCATTACTATTCTAACAACAACTGCATTTATAAAATAATAATTGCTACCCTTTGCGAATATTTTGGATCTTAAGTAAAATCGCTTGCGTCGGTCACCAGTGACCATCACGGCAGTCAAAGTGTTAAAGACACTTGCGGAAAATACTGACCACATGAATATCGTCGTTAGAGATGGTTGCGAAAAATACTGGCTTTAGAATATATCGTCGTTAACGCGTTGACTGCCAAACGTATTTTACGATATTAGAACGGCGATGCTCTGAAATACTGCAGCGTTTGACTGAATTATGCAAAATGAAAATAATGTGCAGTATTGGAGACCAAAGGAACGCATTACTATTCTAACAACTGCATTTACAAAATAATAATTGCTATCCTTTGCGAATATTTTGGATCTTCAGTAAAATCGCTTGCGGAAAATACTGACCACGTGAATATCATCGTTAGGGACGGTTGCGAAAAATACTAGCTTCAGAATATATCGTCGGTAACACGTTGATTGCCAAGCGTATTTTACTATATTAGAACAGCGATGTTCTGAAATACTGCAGCGTTTGACTGAATTATGCAAAATGTAAATAATGTGCAGTATTGGAGACCAAAGGAACGCATTACTATTCTAACAACTGCATTTATAAAATAATAATTGCTATCCTTTGCGAATATTTTGGATCTTCAGTAAAATCGCTTGCGGAAAATACTGACCACGTGAATATCGTCGTTAGGGATGGATGCGAAAAATACTGGCTTTAGAATATATCGTCGTTAACGCGTTGACTGCCAAGCGTATTTTACTATATTAGAACGGCGATGCTCTGAAATACTGTAGCGTTTGAATTATGCAAAATGTAAATAATGTGCAGGTATTGGAGACCAAAGGAACGCATTACTATTCTAACAACTGCATTTATAAAATAATAATTGCTATCCTTTGCGATTATTTTGGATCTTCAGTAAAATCGCTTGCGGAAAATACTGACCACGTGAATATCGTCGTTAGGGATGGTTGCGAAAAATACTGGCTTTAGAATATATCGTCGTTAACGCGTTGACTGCCAAGCGTATTTTACTATATTAGAACGGCGATGCTCTGAAATACTGTAGCGTTGGAATTATGCAAAATGTAAATAATGTGCAGGTATTGGAGACCAAAGAAATGCATTACTATTCTAACAACTGCATTTATAAAATAATAATTGCTATCCTTTGCGAATATTTTGCATCTTCAGTAAAATCGCTTGCGGAAAATACTGACCACGTGAATATCATCGTTAGGGACGGTTGCGAAAAATACTAGCTTCAGAATATATCGGCGTTAACACGTTGACTGCCAAGCGTATTTTACTATATTAGAACGGCGATGCTCTGAAATACTGCAGTGTTTGACTGAATTATGCAAAATGTAAATAATGTGCAGGTATTGGAGACCAAAGGAACGCATTACTATTCTAACAACTGCATTTATAAAATAATAATTGCTATCCTTTGCGAATATTTTGGATCTTCAGTAAAATCGCTTGCGTCGGTCACCAGTGACCATCACGGCGGTCAAAGTGTTAAAGACACTTGCGGAAAATACTGACCACGTGAATATCGTCGTTAGGGATGGTTGCGAAAAATACTGGCTTTAGAATATATCGTCGTTAACTCGTTGACTGCCAAGCGTATTTTACTATATTAGAACGGCGATGCTCTGAAATACTGTAGCGTTTGAATTATGCAAAATGTAAATAATGTGCAGGTATTGGAGACCAAAGGAACGCATTACTATTCTAACAACTGCATTTATAAAATAATAATTGCTATCTTTTGCGAATATTTTGGATCTTCAGTAAAATCGCTTGCGTCGGTCACCAGTGACCATCACGGCGGTCAAAGTGTTAAAGACATTTGCGAAAAATATTGACCACGTGAATATCGTGGTTAGTGACGTCTGTGAAGAATGCTAGCTGTATGATATATCATCGTTAGCGACACTTCCGAGAAATAATTTGAAATCAGTTAAAAGATAAATAAAAAGTAACGTGCACACATATAACTTTTAATCAGGCGTTATAAAATTTTTCAGTAAATTTAACTGAATTGCGAACAGCTCTAGTTCAAGACAATGTAAAAACCGCAAAGGTAAATGAAATGAAACGCAACGTGTTAATAAAGGGGCAGATCTCCCCATTCGGTTGGCTAAGTATTACGTGCTAATGCAACTGTAACCGACATTAATTGGTCTGACATCGTTACGTTTTTGTTCCACCGATTATAAATGGCGCGCACTTCTTCTATGCGCTGCATTGTAATAATTCTGGCTAACAACTGTGCGTCACCCTCATCAAAACGCATTGTTTCAGGGGGTTTCCCAAACAAATACCTCTTTTGATACTTCAGCGATACCCGGTAACCGTATCGATGTGACACTCGACCGTTATGAACAAACAAGTCGCAACGGTACTGACAACTTTGTGTTCTGATATCAGTTCGATCCTGCAACACGATATTTGTTCGGCAAATTAATGTGCTTTAGTGCTTATTTAAGAGTTTGTTTTCCGTCGACCATTCAACCAAATGAAGCCAAGATTTTATTATTGACGTATATCGATCGCTAATAATTGAAACGAAATTAACTTACTTAAAACTTTGAAAGTAGCGGAAAGTTTAACTCGACGTTTTGGTACAACGCATATGTTCTCTTCAGAGAAAGGATTTATTCTTTTTCATTATAAAAATTATATATTTTTTGTAGAAATTAATATTTTTACAAAACATAATAATAGTAATTTGAAAGGACACGCAATAATGGACAACGAATATTTTTGTAGATTAATTTGTTCAAAACATACATTTCACTTTTTTAATCATTTAATTTCGTCTCGACCATCAGTGATCGGTATTCTCCAATAATAAAATCTTGCTTTCATGTGATTAAATGATCGACAGAAGAACAAATCCTCACATACATTATGTGAATATACAAAAGCATTTAATTCATTAATTTCGACATTACCGCTTCGCAAATGCTACGTTTCAACTTTAGCGATTTTTAATTTTTCGTTGCATCGGTTGTCACAGTTTTTCTAATGATTACACCTGAAGGATGCAGCTTTCCTTCAAATCGTTGAACCGGTGATTTCAGATATTGAAAGTGACTCTTTAGGAAGTTCCGTTGAATCGGTTAAAGGTTATCACGAGTACAAACGCGCGTCTGCGAAATGATGAGTCACGACTGGGTTCGTCGAATTGTTTTCCACGAACGAATCGGGAATGATTGAAGATCGACTTTTTCGCCGAACGGCTCGCCGGTGATTTTCAATTAGGTCGCGATACGATTCGAGGCGGAGAAAATTGCTGGGTCGATGAAACTGGGAAACGTCTAATTTGAAAAAGAGCGGGTCATTTTGAGAATCAATAGATCGACGTAATTAAAGAATCGATTGAGCGGATTCTTGGACGTTCGAAGACTGTCGCGCAGCTTCGGCAATTCGAAAAGTTTGAAGTCAATTAACCGCATAGCTAAAAGTCGATCGCTTGGATTGAAAATTCCCTAATTAGACAAACTTCTAGAAAATCCCCTACTCTGGTAACCGGTTTTCCCGTTAGTGACAAAACAAATAACTATCTGCATTCAAACGGAAGGTCTTTCTTATGCTGGTTGTTTGCTTTTTCAAACTAATGGCCTACCCTACCTCTTTGAAAACATTTCAGCTGCTAAACTCTCCATTCTCCCACGCTCTACTGGAGACTGGCAATTTTTTGAAAATTCGTTAGCACTTTGACTGCCGTGATGGTCACCGGTGACCGACGCAAGAGATTTTACTGAAGATCCAAAATATTCGCAATGGGTAGCAATTATTAATTTATAAATGCAGTTGTTAGAATAGTGATGTGATCCTTTGGTCTCCAATACCTGCACATTACTTACATTTTGCATAATTCAGTCAAACGCTGTGGTATTTCATAGCATCGCTGTTCTAATATAGTAAAATACGCTTGACAGTCAACGTATTAACGAAAGCATTCTTTTACACGGAATTTGTCCGTATTAACCCTTTGACTGCTATGGACGCATATATGTGTCCGCCGAAATCTATCGCCACAATTATCACTGGGACGCATATATGCGTTTATCCAATAATTTCGATTTTTAATATTGCCGCCACAATTATCAATCTACGAGATGAATGTAGATGCGTTCATTATCAAATAATTTCCTTGCATTATTTAATTTGGCGTAAATGAAAAATCCCGACTGCCAGAACTTAGCGCGTTGCTGGGTGCCACGGTTGTATTTTACATAATCATATAATAATATTAATTTGCGCTGGCGATAAAGTATTTACGTATTTTTATTCTCAGCGAGCTGGCAGTTCGGCAGACGGCTTATTAAGTATTCAGCAGTCAAATCGTTAAACTAGAAAACGCTGCAGAATCGGCAGTCAAGTATACAGAATCTTGATGATCGCGCGTCGAATTTTCCCACCGAATTGCGGAAAGTGAAAAGTTAGCGGCGATGAGCGTGGAACGTCGAGTGCCGATTTTCGTCTGGCGTGCCTTTTCGCCTGTGGCGGTCACGCCATCATCAATGTCGTAGGTTAATGCGGCGGTATCGCGCACGTGGACGCGCGAGTAAAGAGAAACACGCCGACGGAAGGCTCGAGCTTGAGGGAGAGAGAGAGACAGAGAGAGAGAGTGCGGCTAACCTTCTTTGCCCAGGGAATTCCCACCCTCGAGTTGAGATTCGATCGAAGGTACCACTTTAGAGGTGAAGGTCAGCCTCGTGTGTGCCCGAGTTGTCCGGGTGTGTGGGCGTGTGTCGTGTCGGCCTATCGCGATGATTCCATTCGCGCGTCGAGATTCCTTTTCGTGTCGTTTCGCTTCGTGTCTGTCTGGCCGCGTGCTGCCGGAACTGGCTGGGTTTCGCGATCGCTCGAATCTCGGCGGATCGGAGGTGCTTACCGGGTTCTATAGTTAGCCGATGCATCGCTCTACAAATTGTAACCGGATAAGATTGCTTAATGGGTTTGCGGGATATGGTATTTTCGAACTGCGATGCACAATGCGCGTGCGAGCGCAGTGCGATAGCGTGGAAGCCGCGATTGTCGGACGAGCGTTGGCCAGAAATTGCGGTGCGCGGCATGATAAATGTCATTTTACGGTGAAAGCGTAAACGGAAATTGTTGAGTGCTCTGTTATTTTCAACATTGGTAATAACAGTAGATAATGGGATAAAAGCTGGTTTTCGGATGAAATTGAATTGAGATGCGCGGGGAGATAATTGTCATTTTTCAGAGGGAAATGGCAATAGAGTAAGAGTACACGCGAATTAAAAACGGAATTTGTTGAAGGGTGCATTATTTTCAACATTGGTAATAACAATAGGTAATGGGATAAAAGCTGGTTTTCGGCTCAAATTGAATTGAGATGCGCGGGGAGATAAATGTCATTTTTCAGAGGAAAATGGCAATGGAGTAAGAGTACACGTGAATTAAAAACGGAATTTGTTGAGGTGTGCGTTATTTTCAACATTGGTAATAACAGTAGATAATGGGATAAAAGCTGGTTTTCGGCTGAAATTGAATTGAGATGCGCGGGGAGATAAATGTCATTTTTCAGAGGAAAATGGCAATAGAGTAAGAGTACACGTGAATTAAAAACAAGAAACGTAAACGAAATTTGTTGAGAGGTGCGTTATTTTCAACATTGGTAATACCAGTAAATAATGGGATAAAAGCTGGTTTTCGGCTCAAATTGAATTGAGATGCGCGGGGAAATAAATGGCATTTTTTCAGAGGGAAATGGCAATGGAGTAAGAGTACACGTGAATTAAAAATGGGAAACGTAAACGGAATTTGTTGAGGGGTGCGTTATTTTCAACATTGGTAATAACAGTAGATAATGGGATAAAAACTGGTTTTCGGCTCAAATTGAATTGAGATGCGCAGGGAGATAAATGTCATTTTTCAGAGGGAAATGGCAATAGAGTAAGAGTACACGTGAATTAAAAACGGGAAACGGAAACAGGATTTGTTGAGGGGTGCATTATTTTCAACATTGGTAATAACAGTAGATAATGGGATAAAAGCTGGTTTTCGGTTCAAATTGAATTGAGATGCGCGGGGGATAAATGTCATTTTTCAGAGGCAAATGGCAATACAGTAAGAGTACACGTGAATTAAAAATGGGAAACGTAAACGGAATTTGTTGAGGGGTGCGTTTTTTTCAACATTGCTAATAACAGTAGATAATGGGATAAAAGCTGGTTTTCGGTTCAAATTGAATTGAGATGCGCGGGGAGATAAATGTCATTTTTCAGAGGGAAATGGCAATAGAGTAAGAGTGCACGTGAATTAAAAACGGGAAACGTAAACGGAATTTGTTGAAAGGTGCGTTATTTTCAACATTGGTAATAACAATAGGTAATGGGATAAAAGCTGGTTTTCGGCTCAAATTGAATTGAGATGTGCGGGGAGATAAATGTCATTTTTCAGAGGAAAATGGCAATAGAGCAAGAGTACACGTGGATTAAAAACGGGAAACGTAAACGGAATTTGTTGAGGGGTGCGTTATTTTCAACATTGGTAATAACAGTAGATAATGGGATAAATGCTGGTTTTAGGCTCAAATTGAATTGCGATGCGCGGGGAGATAAATGTCATTTTTTCAGAGGGAAATGGCAATGGAGTAAGAGTACACGTGAATTAAAAACGGAAAACGTAAACGGAATTCGTTGAGGGGTGCATTATTTTCAACATTGGTAATAACAATAGGTAATGGGATAAAGGCTGGTTTTACGCTCAAATTGAATTGCGATGCGCAGGGAGATAAATGTCATTTTTCAGAGGGAAATGGCAATGGAGTAAGAGTACACGTGAATTAAAAACGGAAAACGTAAACGGAATTCGTTGAGGGGTGCATTATTTTAAACATTGGTAATAACAGTAGATAATGGGATAAAAGCTGGTTTTCGGCCCAAATTGAATTGCGATGCGCGGGGAGATAAATGTCATTTTTTAGAGGGAAATGACAATGGAGTAAGAGTACCCGTGAATTAAAAACGGGAAGCGTAAACGGAATTTGTTGAGGGGTGCGTTATTTTCAACATTGGTAATAACAGTAGATAATGGGATAAAAGCTGGTTTTCTGCTCAAATTGAATTGAGATGCGCGGGGAGATAAATGTCATTTTTCAGAGGGAAATGGCAATAGAGTAAGAGTACACGTGAATTAAAAACGGAAAACGCAAACGGAATTCGTTGAGGGGTGCGTTATTTTCAACATTGGTAATAACAGTAGATAATGGGATAAAAGCTGGTTTTCGGCTGAAATTGAATTGAGATGCGCGTGGAGATAAATGTCATTTTTCAGAGGAAAATGGCAATAGAGTAAGAGTACACGTGAATTAAAAACGGGAAACGTAAACGGAATTCGTTGAGGGGTGCATTATTTTCAACATTGGTAATAACAGTAAATAATGGGATAAAAGCTGGTTTTCGGTTCAAATTGAATTGAGATGCACGGGGAGATAAATGTCATTTTTCAGAGGAAAATGGCATTAGAGTAAGAGTACACGTGAATTAAAAACGAGAAACGTAAACGGAATTTGTTGAGGGGTGCGTTATTTTCAACATTGGTAATAACAATAGATAATGGGATAAAAGCTGGTTTTCGGCTCAAATTGAATTGAGATGCGCGGGGAGATAAATGTCATTTTTCAGAGGGAAATGGCAATAGAGTAAGAGTACACGTGAATTAAAAACGGGAAACGGAAACGGAATTTGTTGAGGGGTGCGTTATTTTCAACATTGGTAATAACAGTAGATAATGGGATAAAAGCTGGTTTTCGGCTCAAATTTAATTGCGATGCGCGGGGAGATAAATTTCATTTTTCAGAGGGAAATGGCAATGGAGTAAGAGTACACGTGAATTAAAAACGGGAAACGTAAACGGAATTCGTTGAGGGGTGCATTATTTTCAACATTGGTAATAACAGTAGATAATGGGATAAAAGCTAGTTTTCGGCTCAAATTGAATTGCAATGCGCGGGGAGATAAATGTCATTTTTCAGAGGGAAATGGCATTAGAGTAAGAGTACACGTGAATTAAAAACGAGAAACGTAAACGGAATTTGTTGAGGGGTGCATTATTTTCAACATTGGTAATAACAGTAGATAATGGGATAAAAGCTGGTTTTCGGCTCAAATTGAATTGCGATGCGCGGGGAGATAAATGTCATTTTTCAGAGGAAAATGGCAATGGAGTACGAGTACACGTGAATTAAAAATGGGAAACGTAAACGGAATTTGTTAAAGGGTGCGTTATTTTCAACATTGGTAATAACAGTAGATAATGGGATAAAAGCTGGTTTTCGGCTGAAATTTAATTGCAATGCGCGGGGACATAAATGTCATTTTTCAGAGGGAAATGGCAATGGAGTAAGAGTACACGTGAATTAAAAACGGAAAACGTAAACGGAATTTGTTGAGGGGTGCATTATTTTCAACATTGGTAATAACAGTAGATAATGGGATAAAAGCTGGTTTTCGGCTGAAATTGAATTGAGATGCGCGGGGAGATAAATGTAATTTTTCAGAGGAAAATGGCAAAAAAGTAAGAGTACAGGTGAATTAAAAACGAGAAACGTAAACGGAATTTGTTGAGGGGTGCGTTATTTTCAACATTGGTAATAACAGTAAATAATGGGATAAAAGCTGATTTTTGGCTCAAATTGAATTGCGATGCGCGGGAGGATAAATGGCATTTTTCAGAGGGAAATGGCAATAGAGTAAGAGTACACGTGAATTAAAAACGGAATTTGTTGAGGGGTGCGTTATTTCCAACATTGATAATAATAGTGGATAATGGAATAAAAGCCCTTTTTTTGGTTTAAAATGGCCTCGACCTGTTTCGGGGCGATCAGTGCATTAGGAGTCTGTAGTAATAAGGTGTACGTTAATGTAATGTTATGTACAGGTATATTTTTCTGATTCAGCGAATATGAAAACTTACAAATATGCGGTTATCAAGCGTTTCTCCTGTCTGGTCCCTTTTATCTCATTATCCACTATTATAAACATATATTTGGCAAACTATTGTCAGGGATTAAAATAAATTCGAAGACGTGTCGGAACTATTCGAAATAGGGTTAATGGATTACTGATTTCCCCACAACCGCATGTTTGCAAACACCATCCTCAGCGGAAATAATATGTCCATATCTGAAAACGGTTATGCAAATGTAGTAACCTTTTAAATGAGTAAAAGCATACTTTTTATTTGATTTGAATAAATTCAAACAGACTCAAAATAAAAATAGAACGAAACGCAAATTGCATTGCTAGTTACTAGATTATTGCAGTACCCTTTAAAAATGAAGAATTAGTGCTATTATATAATTTATAACATAAAAGAAACATACGGGGATCAAAACCGCATTGAAATATTGAAAAAGCCGTGGTTGCCGTTTGCGGTTGCTGGATGAGTAGTATGCGAACTGGTATGTCAGGAGCCGATTGCACGTGCCGGATTAAATGTAAATTTTACATGGAATTCAAAAGCGAAAAACGTCGATACAAGCGGCTTCGCGGTAATGGCGCAGATAATTCCCAAATTTCCAACTGGCATCGATTATCGCGCAACACTTATTTCTTAAGCAGCTCATGCACCCGCATCATGTAGCACGTAATCTATAGACCGACGGACATAAGCCGCTTAACCCTTTGCGTTCGGGCGTGTTCCTTCGCAAAGTGGTGAATGGCGAATCAATTCGTATTCAAATTATACATTGCATAATATTATTTTCGCGTACAATAAAATTGTATGATAATGTTTAAAATAATCATCAATAAATATTCGATGTTTGCTGGAATAAGTATTCAAATAATAAGTGGTTTATCGTCATTTTTTGGCGTTTTTCTTTTCGAACATGCAATAAAGTCTCATTTATTTTCTCGCGCACGTATACTCCAATTTGTCATTCAGTTTATTGTCTGAATATATTTTTATTTGTTTTAATTGTAATGGATTGGAAATATCTTAATCCTTTTAGGAGTCGTTAAAGCGGTAGTATTTATGCAAGGCATACCGCTCTAAAAACTCACAGTTTAATAGAGTCTATAGAAATAAGTATAAAGGAAAAGGAATCAATTAAGGTTTATGGAAAACGATCAAATAGAAAAGTATAGTATTCGGTTTTGTTCTTTAACCACGTCGACCTCGTTAACTACCAAATACAACTGTTCAACCACAGTAGTCCCACATTCTTTGACATTTACAAATAACCATGGAGGCTCTCTGTTTGCCATCATCTCCCGACTATTTGCAAAAAACATCTGGGGCCGCCCCATGACCAGCCTTTGCCAGCAAACAAAGAGCAGAATACTCCCACATCGGAATCCCACAACGCGTCGTTTGACAAACCAAATTTGCCGGTCTCAAGCGTAGAAAGGCGTATCATTTCGAATAAAAACAGCTCCGCCCCCGTGATCGTCGGAACTCGACGTGTCCTTTCTCCACGCCTATAACGCGATTAGGATGTAACGGAGGGCAAATGATGCAATTCGACCCTCTTTGCGCGCACCGATGACTCAGAGTTCGAGCAGGAGCCGGCGACTTGGCATTCTGTAAGTCTCGTATGCGCGGGTGTGTGACCAGTTCCGTCGAAGTGTGTGCACGTAGGTGAAGGGTAGAGTAAGCCAACGGCTCGTTAGGTCGAGAAGGCAGTTAGGATCCTTCGAACGGGCGAGTTACAGGCCCTGAACACGCCATGGACGGGATATATTAAGGGATATTGCGGACACTTTTTATCTTGGCGCGTGCAGAAAATCTCCGGACGAACTGTTCGGCCGGGCGTTATCGCGGTAAATTATCGCGAGGCGCTCCCCTTCTTATTGGACGACCGACGATAAGCTCCGAGAGCTACGCACCAACGAAAATGTCTGTATTCGGTGAATAATCAGATAATGAGCCATTGTTTCGTTGAAAGCGGAACGCGATTGAGAACTTGAGAAGAGTCCGAGTCTGCAGAATTATTATTGTCGTCAGTAGGATTCAAAATTTGCATTAGAAATTACATCTTCATTCGTCAAATACACCGTCATTCATATTTTGTCCGAATCCAACTGATTCCGTAATACTTGCGCAAAAGTCACTACTGCATTTCTAAAGACGTGCTTCTCTTCGTGCATTTCTATGTGTTTCCACCAATCGCAGAATTCGCATCATTATTAGCACGATTGAAGACTCGTATTAAAAATGACACCGGCATTCGTATTTTGTCCGAATCCAACTGATTCCGTAATAATTGCGCAAAAGTCACTACTGCATTTCTAAAGACGTGCTTCTCTTCGTGCATTTCTATGTGTTTCCGTCAATCGCAGAATTCGCATCATTACCAACACGATTGAAGACTCGTATTAAAAATGACACCGTCATTCGTATTTTGTCCGAATTCAACTGATTTCGTAATACTTGCGCAAAAGTCACTACTGCATTTCTAAAGACGCTTCTCTTCGTGCATTTCTATGTGTTTCCACCAATCGCAGAATTCGCATCATTATTAACACGATTGAAGACTCGTATTAAAAATGACACCGTCATTCGTATTTTGTCCGAATCCAACTGATTCCGTAATACTTCTGTAAAAGTCACTACTGCATTTTTGAAGACGTGCTTCTCTTCGTGCATTTCTATGTGTTGCCGTCAATCGCAGAATTCGCATCATTATCAACACGATTGAAGACTCGTATTAAAAATGACACCGTCATTCGTATTTTGTCCGAATCCAACTGATTCCGTAATACTTGCGCAAAAGTCACTACTACATTTCTAAAGACGTGCTTCACTTTGTGCATTTCTATGTGTTACCGTCAATCGCAGAATTCGCATCATTATCAACACGACTCAAGACTCGTATTAAAAATGACACCGTCATTCATATTTTGTCCGAATCCAACTGATTCCGTAATACTTGCGCAAAAGTCTACTGCATTTCTAAAAATGTGCTTCTCTTCGTGCATTTCTACGTGTTTCCGTCAATCGCAGAATCCGCATCATTATCAACACGATTGAAGACTCGTATTAAAAATGGCACCGTCATTCGTATTTTGAACTTGAGAAGAATCCGAGTCTGCAGAATTATTATTATCGTCAGTAGGATTGAAAATTTGCATTAGAAATTACGTCTTCATTCGTATTTTGTCCGAATCGAATTGATTCCGTAATACTTGCGCAAAAGTCTACTGCATTTATAAGGATGTGCTTCTCTTCGTGCATTTCTCTGTATTTCCGTCAATCGCAGAATTCGCATTATTATCAACACGATTGAAGACTCGTATTAAAAATGACACCGTCATTCGTATTTTGTCCGAATCCAACTAATTCCGTAATATTTCCGTAAAAGTCACTACTGCATTTCTAAAGACATGCTTCTCTTCGTGCATTTCTAAAGACATGCTTCTCTTCGTGCATTTCTATGTGTTTCCGTCAATCGCAGAATTCGCATCATTATCAACACGATTGAAGACTCGTATTAAAAATGACACCGTCATTCGTATTTTGTCCGAATCCAACTAATTCCGTAATATTTCCGTAAAAGTCACTACTGCATTTCTAAAGACATGCTTCTCTTCGTGCATTTCTAAAGACATGCTTCTCTTCGTGCATTTCTATGTGTTTCCGTCAATCGCAGAATTCGCATCATTATCAACACGATTGAAGACTCGTATTAAAAATGGCACCGTCATTCGTATTTTGAACTTAAGAAGAGTCCGAGTCTGCAGAATTATTATTATCGTCAGTAGGTTTGAAAATTTGCATTAGAAATTACGTCTTCATTCGTATTTTGTCCGAATCGAATTGATTCCGTAATACTTGCGCAAAAGTCTACTGCATTTATAAGGATGTGCTTCTCTCCGTGCATTTCTATGTGTTTCCGTCAATCGCAAAATTTACATCATTATCAACACGATCGAAGACTCGTATTAAAAATGACACCGTCATTCATATGTTTTCCGCAACCAACTGATTCCGCAACACTTGCACGAAAATCCAGTACTGCATTTCTAAAGATGTGCTTCAGTTCGCGTATCGCGTAATATGCATTTCCGTCGACTCCTACGCCGACGAAAGAAATATCGTCGCCAATGCCGGTCTTACATCGTCGCCCGCGATTTGTCACGAAGCTATTCTGCTCGATGATACACGCCGGTCGAATATCGCGACGCGATCTCGATCGTGCAATCCCTTGGAAATGTGGAAGGGCCGCGCCGTGCTTTTCCACAGTCTCGTGACTCATTCCGCCGCCACGCGAAAGGGGGTCGAACTGCATCGCTGCGCATTATGCTTGAGCGGGAAAAACGTGCCCTGACATTTCGCCGGATTTCGTTGGATTTCGCCATGCGCAAAATGTCAGCGGACGTGGTGGATGTCACGCGTGAGAACGAAACAGCGAGACGATCTGAATGTGGCGATAAATGGGGCTGACGCTGACGACGAGAGTCACCATCAACAAAAAACAACAAAGCCAAATCGTACAATATTTTTTTTCGCTAGTCAGCATTTTTTCAAGAAAATTGCTGTCCTCGAAAAGTGGAACGAATCATTTTGAACGGCGACCTGGCTCAAATGCCAAGGTAACTGTCTACTGTTGCGGTGTCTAAAGAGTTCGGATCTCTTTTTGTTAGAGTCTATAGTGATGTGAACTAGTTTTGGGCTGTTTAGCTCATATTGTTCCATGTTCCGAAATAATATCTTTTTTCCGGCAGCGAATTTTCTTAAAAACTGCATGAAACGATTTCCATGCACTGTCTTCTCATAGTGTAATGCATCATTTTGAACGGCGACCTAGCTCAAATGCCAAGATAACTGTCTACTGTTGCGGTGTCTAAAGAGTTCGGATCTCTTTTCGTTAGAGTCTATAGCGATGTGAACCAGTTTTGGGCTGTTTAGCTCATATTGTTCGATGCTCCAAAATAATATCTTTTTTCCGGCGGCGAATTTTCTTAAAAACTGCATGAAACGATTTCCATGCACTGTCTTCTCATAGTGTAATGCATCATTTTGAACGGCGACCTAGCTCAAATGCCAAGGTAACTGTCTACTGTTGCGGTGTCTCAAGAGTTCAGATCTCTTTTTGTTAGAGTCCATAGCGATGTGAACCAGTTTTGGATTGTTTAGTTCATATTGTTCGATGTTGCAAAATAATATCTTTTTTCCGGCGGCGAATTTTCTTAAAAACTGCATGAAATAGTTTCCATGCACTGTCTTCTCATAGTGTATTTTGAACAGCAACTGGACTCAAATCAAAAGCGGAGTGTCTAGGGATGAAGTCCGAAGGATTTAGTCGTCTTATTACAACCTCTCGTTCAACATTTTTTAACATTTTTCTTTGCAAATTATTTGAAAAAGCTGAAGTGCGTAACAAGATAAATGAGAAAATGACACATAAACACGCGATAAACTGTATCAGAGAGTTAAAAATGGCTGATGTATTGAAGAATGAATTATTCACACAGCAACGCGGGGTAAATGGCGGTATTTTTGTGATCGAAGCCAGACAATTTTGATCTTCATACGTAAGAAGCTTGGCCTAAAAGACGGTGTTGAAAAAAAAATCACTCCGGAAAGACTTTGAGCATACAAAAACAGCTTGACTAATCGGGTTATCTTGTTACGCAAATTACACCGCTGATGGAAACGACGTATTATCGTTGTAGGAAAAATATACGTACGAAAATCACCCATTTTCTTAACCTCTTCAAGCGCACTGCCATTGGCGTATACGTTTGGTTCCTTAAACTTATAATTATTTTCACTGACAACAGATTGAAAATTCGATGGTGAATTATTCACTATAGGATTCCTTAGCAAAGGAAACAAAACAAACATTTTGTCCTGTAACTACGCTGATAACATTTATCTTCATTATACAGTTAAGAAAATCGTACTTGAAGAGGGTAAAATCTACTGGCCCATGAAAAAAATATTCTATGGTTTCACATATCTGGGATGGTGGAACAACATATGAACTCTGTAGTTCAAAACTCGTTTATACCACTCTACTTGCGAAATAAGGCGGGGGAAAGAAAACTGTTTTCTAAGTTACGTATTTGCGAAAACTTGAGTGTTCGCACTGTGGCAGGATGATGGATGTTGGATGCAAAATGAAGATTTCAAAATTAAATGTCAGAGTAACTAAGTTGCGAGATGTTTAGCGGCAGAAAGGAAAAAAGCGACGAGTTGACGGTTGAACATCAGATAGATGAGGAATCATGCAAGCATTTAATAAGAAAGTACGTAAACTTAGGTAGGGTAAGAGTATTATCCGTCGATCCTCGAACAAGTTAATCTATTTTTAACACAGCAACAAGAATATAAGGTCTTTATGCGTTCGTTGCATTGATCTACATTAATTACTATTTTTAACACATTTTCCACATTTGTAAAAGTAGTGGCAAATTTGTTTATTTTAAGTATAACATCGAATAGACCAATCTATTTTGGTGAAGAGGAGCTAGAATTTGATGGTTTTATTTTGCACCCATTCCCGTACTGTCGCATTGGTGTCTGTAAGGGCTTTGCGGTTATTGAGGCGATTTTGAGGTGTGTTAAATTCGCAAAAAAGTCTTGACTTTGTGGACTGCTGACCAGACTCCTCTTTCTCACAAAGGATTAACCTTTTCCAATTCTGTGTCCCCTGAGGCCGAACAACCCGCGCAAATTAAGATAAATATAGTGAGGAAGTGAGGCCGTAATGACGCACGTTAATCGTGACTATATATTCGCATCCCGGGGTTGAACGTTGAAACTCGGCTGAATCGCAAGCCATGTTTTTATGGCATCTTTGATAGCTCTCAGGCAGTTAGTTTTAAAAAGCAACATTTTTCAGATGTAAATCCATTCGCATATAAATGATCTCAATTATAGTATCTACTACCGGTCTATTCAATTTTTGGCAGTTAGTTTTAAAAAGCAACATTTTTCAGATGTAAATCCAT
Organism: Cryptocheilus praepositus; assembly: GCA_033815515.1. Lineage (NCBI taxonomy): Eukaryota > Metazoa > Arthropoda > Insecta > Hymenoptera > Pompilidae > Cryptocheilus > Cryptocheilus praepositus. The sequence continues at coordinate 1,846,330 of JAWWQZ010000314.1, forward strand.
TCACATATAAATGAACTCAATTATAGTATCTACTATCGTTCTATTCAACTTTTGTCTATTTTCGCTTACAGCACATATTAAAACGAACATTTTATAGATATAAACTTCGTCTCGATCATAGTATCTTCTATTCAGTTTTTACCTATCATTTTCTGTTACCGCGCGTATTAAAAAGGAAGATTTTCGCGATGTAAATTCGTTTGCATATCATTGGGCTCAATTACAGTATCTACCATCCTTCGATTCAATTTCTGTCTATTTTCTCTTGCCGCGTGTATGAAAAAGGAAGATTTTTGGGGTGTATATTTGTCCGCATATCATTTGTCTCAATTACAGAATCTACTACCGCTTTATTCAGTTTTCGCCCATTTTCTCTTACCGCGCGTATTGAACAGGAAAATGATTCAGATGTAAATTTGTTCGTATATCATTGGTCCCAATTACAGTGTCTGCACAATTCGTCATAATCCTACAAATTCGTTTCGGGTGGATCGCTGAAAAGCAGTTTTCGTATTTAATAACTTTATCTAGTCCTTGTCATTTTTCTATCGGCTAAATTCCGTTATCGTTCATAGCTGACAGGGGTGGCCTTAATTTGACGTTCTATATTTACCCGTATATTTATATGTTTATATGGCTTATATTTATAGTGTCCGCGCATGACGCAAAACGGGTTTGAAGTGGAAGGGCTGAGAATACGTAGTCGAAGGCGTCAGGACGACGATCGGTCGCCCTTTTTATCGATAAATACGGTCTACTAATTGTAAGTCATTGAAATATAAGTCACATCATTTATATAGATTATGTAATTTACACGAGTGAAGTAATTTACGAAACGCTTGCTTCGATTATATATTTAATTCCTTAAAACTCTATTGAATTTTAGTAGATTATTTATGAAAATTCTATAATAGGCATGCCCATGTGAATATTCCATTAGAACATTTGATAAAAGACAAACATATATTGAAGCTTAATATATATTTTAATATTATGTACACGAAATACCATGCCGATCTGTCATAAGATAGAACAAAACGTCGATTTTCAAATACAAACTTGTCTTTAATATTTATTAATGATCTTAATTGTTCATTAATTGTAAAAATATATCCCGTTTATTTTGTTAGTCGTGGTAGTTTACTGCGAAGCAGTTTTTAAACATTGCACGTGGTCATACGTTGACAATACGCTGGAAGTACTTCATTTAAAGCAGTTGCCACTCGTAAATCGTTACACTTTAATTTTCGTTCACTGTTCGTTTTAATTGCTTTGCACTGCCCATTGTACCCTGCCTTGCGTTTCATCTTTTATTTATTTGTCAACGTTCTCTCTCCGTCGTTCTTTCATTCTTTGTCCCTTCATCGTATCTAGTATATAATTGAAAGCTTCTGTCTGTCCAATGTTAATGATCAATTTGCAAATTTATCTCGACTTCCCCAGATTTTTGTGCAAATTACAGCTGACGCATTGAACGTGGCGTCTATTGTCAGCGAATCGTTCGGTTAAAAATTCTTCCTCTAATTAGTGACTTCGACTGTTCGTAAAACTTTTTCTCTCGCAATGCAAAGTTACGCCAGGCTCATGGTTAACAGTGACTAAGGAGAGTGAACATTTTTCTTTATCAGGACGAAAACTCGTTTTACGCAAAAATTGAATCGTTTATTCGCATTTCTCTTTTGGTCATTTCTGATTTTGAACAACTGTGCTTCCAAAACTTTGATCACCCCATTTCAGTACTGGTACACCTACACCACAGTACATAAGTATTTGGATGTTTTCACATTATTAGAAGTGCATGAGATATTCTTGAAATAAAATACTCTCATTCCATTGGAAAAGATTTGTTTCTAAAGAGTTGGAAAGTGCCGTTATAGACAATGATTGTTCGTTGTTAATAATGTATATTACGCAATATTTGAGCCGTTTATTTTGAAAGTGGCCTAACTCCATTTATCTTTAAATCGAGATAAATAACATTTACTGATACATAACACGAATTTGTACATGTAACCATGGTAACCGGAAAATATTGAAAAACGGAATTAGGCCATTTTCAAAATAAATGGCTCATTTAATTCCACCTACCTGATTCTACTGGAATCTCACTTCATTTAATCCGTGAGGCCCTTTTCCATCATATTTACTGGAGTTGTATAGGTATTTGAAATAAAATGTATTTCCGTTCGTAACGAAACTGTACATGTGAGCACATACAATGTTACACTTTGATTGTTATCTTTCGTAGTCGGATAATGTGACTATACCGTTATATCGTGACTTTGCTGGCTCATACCGGTATTCTCAGAATTCTGTTTCTTTCGGGGTAACAGAACAACTACCTAAAAATACTCGTGTACGGTAGGGGACGTGAATGTTCTTCCTACACTTAATCGATAACCCCACGTGTACAACTTCGATCACCGCTAATTACCGATTTTTCGCCACTGCGTCTCACACCTTCAGTCTCGCGTTTGCGTCTCGTCCAAATTGGCTGCGTTAATTTCTTTGAACCGTCTCGCGCAATTTAACCAGTGAGCTGTTTTCGACGAGTACATTCGTCATCAAGAAATGTGCAAAAATTAGTTACATGTTGCGGTCTAGCTTGCAATTTTAGGGAAATTAAAACATATTCGTGAATTCTTGGATGTTTTAAGTAGTTGGAGGTAAAGACTAAATAAAACGAATAAATAAAAACATATATAATTATTATGAGAAACTGTATGCAAGACCGTTTCTCAAACTACTTTACTGAAACAAGTCTCTTTTTCACACATTCATTGCCTTGAGACAGTTACCAGAAAAAGCTGGAAGTAATAAGATAAAAACATAATACCATAATTTCATAGCAACTGAATTCTATGTTATACCAGCCACACACGCTGTTTATTTGATTGGTGTGTTCGTCGCAAAAATTAGTTACAAGTTGTGGTTCAATTTGCAATTTTAGGGAAAACTAATATATATTCGTGAATTTTAAAATGTTTTGAGTAGTTGGAGGTGAAGAGGAAATAAAACGAATAAATAAAAACATATATAATTATTATGAGAAACTGTATGTAAGACCGTTTCACAAACGACTTTATTGAAACAAGTCTCTTTTTCACGCATTCATCGCCTTGAGACAGTTAGCAGAAAACGCTGGAAGTAATAAAATAAAAAAAATAATACCATAATTTCATAACAACTGAATTCTATGTTATACCAGCCACACACGCTGTTTATTTGATTGGTGTGTTCGTCGCAAAAATTAGTTGCAAGTTGCGGTTTAGCTTGCAATTTTAGGGGAAACTAAAATATAATCCTGAATTTTAAGATGTTTTAAGTAGTTGAAGGTGAAGACGAAATAAAACCAAGAAATAGAAACATGTAAAATTATTATGAGAAACTGTATGTAAAACCCTTTTACAAACAACTTTACTAAAACAAATCTCTTTTTCACATATTCATCGCCTTAACACGTTGACTGCCATGCATATTTTAGTATTAGAATGCTGTATTAGAACGGCGATGATATAAAATACTACAGCGTTTGACTGAATTATGCAAAATGTAAATAATATACAGGTATTGTTGACCAAAGGATCGCATCACTATTCTAACAGTATCTGCATTTATAAAATAATTATTGCTACCCATTGGGAATATTTTATATCTTCAGTAAAACCTCTTGCGCCGGTCACTGGTGACCATCATTGCAGTCAAAGTGTTAAGACAATTACCAGAAAGACCTGGAAGTAATAAAATAAAAAAATAGTACCATAATTTCATGGCAACTTAATACTTAGTTGGAGGTGAAGACGAAATAGAACAAATAAATAAAAACATATATAATTATTATGACAAACTGTATGCAAGACCGTTTCTCAAACCAGAAAGTCTCTTTTTCACACACCTGGAGAAAAAGTGATAAGTAATAAAAATAAAAAAATAGTACCATAATTTCATGACAACTTAATTCTACATTATACCAGCCACACACGCTGTTTATTTGATTGGTGTGTTCGTCGCAAAAATTAGTTACAAGTTGCGGTTCAATTTGCAATTTTAGGGAAAAATAAAATATATTCCTGAATTTTAAGATGTTTTGAGTAGTTGGAGGTGAAGACGAAATAAAACGAATAAATAAAAACATATATAATTATTATGAGAAACTGTATGCAAGACCGTTTCTCAAACTACTTTACTGAAACAAGTCTCTTTTTCACACATTCATTGCCTTAACACGTTGACTGCCATGCATATTTTAGTATTAGAATGGTGTATTAGAACGGCGATGATATAAAATACTACAGCGTTTGACTGAATTATGCAAAATGTAAATAATATACAGGTATTGTTGACCAAAGGATCGCATCACTATTCTAACAGTATCTGCATTTATAAAATAATTATTGCTACCCATTGCGAATATTTTAGATCTTCAGTAAAACCTCTTGCGCCGGTCACTGGTGACCATCATTGCAGTCAAAGTGTTAAGACAATTACCAGAAAGACCTGGAAGTAATAAAATAAAAAAATAGTACCATCATTTCATAACAACTTAATTCTACATTATACCAGCCACACACGCTGTTTATTTGATTGGTATGCTCGCCATCGCTTACTTCTCGCGACACGTTTCAGGTAGGCACTTTTCGCAGAGATCGCAAGAACTAACTGGTTAAAGAGAATGGCGCACACGTTCGGTCGTTTACCCCGTCGACCGTGTAAACTGCTATACTGAATTTTAAGATGTTTTGAGAATGGCACACGTTCGGTAAATAAAAACATATATAAACTCGCAAAAATAGTTACAATGTATTTCAATTTTAGGGAAAAATAAAATATATTCCTGAATTTTAAGATGTTTTGAGTAGTTGGAGGTGAAGAGAAATAAAACGAATAAATAAAAACATATATATAATTATTCTGAGTCCACTCGCGGGATGTAGCTTTTTCCTCTGCGACCTTTCTGCCCTTACTCTTCGCAGTCGGCAGATACAATGACCGCGCGCAACGCGTTGTGTCAATCGCGCGCAGATCGTCTTGAATATTTTACGCTCTTATCGACTTGTCTGCACGGCGATTATCAAGGAAAATTATGTGTTTCTGTGCCCGCTTCCTGAGGCCTTGTTCTGCAACTACGACACTCTCGCGGTTAAGACACCGTTCACAATGGGAAGACACTTTGGTGGTTAACGGCGGCAATAAAAAGATCATTGAATATGCAGGCATTATCCCTATCGTTCCAAACAAGACAATGTGCGAAATTATCATTATATAATGTGGGTAGATGCTCTTTTCTTGATGTGAAATTTTGTATTTTTTTTTGGAAATTCTAGCAAGTTGTTGGATTTTATTATGAATAAATTTGGGCATGTATAATTTTAAAGTATTATTGTTACATGCGTAGTACGCGCAGCGGCAATGGTTATAACGAAAATATTACCAAAATGCACCCTTTGCACTTGACTACTCCTTCTGAGGGGCACGAAAAAATTGCACTTTTTTATTGACAAAGTACAGGTTACGTTTCCCTAATCAAATTTTCATTAAACAGCGTTACCTCTACACCGGTATTTGTCATTCGCATTTTTCATGCAAACTTCCGTATTCCGACACGAGCACGGTAGCAGGTTTGCAACAGTTATCGGACGATTGTGGGCGATGCTTTATACATTCGATTCGTTCACGTGATACCGGATATGCTCCCATGCTTTCTTTCACGTGCGGTTATAGAGTTCCTCGGTCGGGCGATGCAAAATGCAGCACAAGCCTGCCTGAATAATGCAGACTACGGACTGACAGAAGACGCGTGATGGTTCGTATAAGTATGGCCGCGAACGGAACTTCTGCTATCAGTGCATCAAGGGAGGTGGACAGATTGTGTCAGGGGAAAGTACGGCAGCGTTTGTCGTTTCGGGATCGAGGGAAACGTTCCTTCAGCGGGATTAAGGTTTTTGTGGATGCATCGCGCGGAAGAAAGCGATTCTTTCTATTGCAGCGACGATCTTCCGTTCGTTGCACGTTTGTGAGTACCCAAGGGCGCTTTGACGTTATGCGGATTACATAGTCCGGCAGTTTGATAAGTGGCTCCGCATTTTCATCGCGCGCACAATTTTTCATTCGGAATTCTCCGAGTGCGATGCTCAGTTTTTCAATTATTTTTAAGTAGGTGTGATGGATGGATTGATTTTATATTGTTACGCTTGCAGAGGTGTTGCATTTTTAGCGATTGTCTTGTGTTTCAAACGGTATATATCGATAATCCATAATCGCATGTCAATTACTCAATTTTCTACTTGAAATTTTCCGAGTTTCGAATTCCATAATCTTCATTTTTATACAAGTTTTAAACAGGTGCGACAGATTAATCAATTTTGGATATAGATAATCTGCGGAAAATACGTGTTGTCGGTAAAAACAATAACCAAACAACGCACAAAACTGCCCACTAATATCACTACTACAACTGTACCTACCAGAAACCTAAATTAAATCCCAAAATGTCTATAACCGAAGAAGAACAAGTATTGCGCAAGTAAAAACTACTTTCTCCCATCCCGCAGCATCAGCAACTCGCTTCTTATCAAAGCCACTTCATGCCGTTGGACGTAAAAGTCTCTTTCTTTCTCTCAACCCTCTCTCTTTCTTTCAACCTGTTGTGAATCGCCGACAGGATTATATCGTACGCGCATCGAGACACGGCTAAGGAGCGTCAGCGAGGAAACGGACGCGTGCTCGATCATTAAAGCACTCGACGTTATTTCGGTCCAGAGGCCTACAGAGAGATATAACCTGTCGACCGTCGAAGATTCCTCGTCGTCGTCGTTCTTTCATTGATGCTGGCGTCAGAGTCCGTCTTGACGTAGTCCTGGACTCCGGCCAAGATTGAGCGGGCCTCGTCGAATACGCGGAATCGTCGTGCGCCGGTAATGAAGTACGAATTTTCGGCCGGGCGAATTCTCGCGCTTGCCGCTCAGACGAAAAACTTTGGGCGAACAATCTGACGATCCGCATTCAATGCTGATCGCTGAATTTAAATACTAGAGTTGTGGTGGCTTGACTGTGCGAACGTAGCGCAATGACTTGACGTTCAATTAATACTTTGACTGCCATGGTGGTCATCGGTGACCGGCGCAAAAGGTTTCACGAAAAATTAAAAAAATACCCAATCGGTAGCATTTATAGTTTTTTAAATGCTATTAATATTAAATAGTGTTTAAATACTTTGTTCTTCGATATCTTCGCATTATTTTCATTTTGCACAATTCAATCATATTCTGTAGTAGTTCATCACGTTGCGGTTTTAATATAGTAAAATACGTACGGCAGTCAAAGTGTTAATACCTTAACTGCCAAGCATATTTTGCTATGTTAGAACGGCGATGCGATAAAATGCTGCAGAGTATAATTAAATTGTGCAAAGTAAAGGTATCGCAGAGTTGTCAGAAGCCAAAAGTATTGAAGCACTGTTCCGATATCAATTGCTCTTACAAGATTGCAAATAGACTTTATTGCGACTTTTTTGCAAAAAAGTAAAATCTTTTGCACCGATCACCGGTGACCACCGTGGCAACATATAGGATAGAAGGAGAAATGAAAAATTAACTGATGGAAAATAAAAAATGGAAATTTAACTTTTTGTTAAAATGCTGAAGTGATGTTTTAGACTGAAAATAGTATCAGCCAGGTTAAAAAACATTATTCTGCGAAGACACGTTTAAATCAAATTAAACGTACACGTGTGCAGTAGTGTGCTGGAACAGCTAAAAGTTCTTTAAGAACTATCGGGTGCTTGAACCGCACGACGTCGAACTCTATACCCCAATTAGCATTTCATATCCTGCCTTATAACTGTCTGATGTCCTTCTACGTAGCTTACAACCTGAACTTGCAGACAAAGAATAAATTTTCCGAAGCGGAAAACGATAAATAAACTTGAGCTATCGTAAACGATCCGTTCTGGTAGTACTAACCGCGTGTTGCGTTTTCGAGTATGTTCGCGGTTCGTTCGATTGGCAACAATTGTCGACGACAATCATCGCTCGTGCTACCGGCAATAGAAACGACAATGAAATGATTATCACGTGTCAGTTCAATACGCCCGGGAAGTATTAAATACGATACGATCAAATTACGGCAACGGCGCGTAGGATAGAAAATCAGATATGTGCGCCGACCGCGGCATTCATTAATATAATGCGAAAAGAGATCAATAGCATGAAAAGCAATCGAGCAATTTGATTGACCCCCAATAGAACGCGTCGATAAATGATTGAACACTCCGCAAACTAATCGCGGAAAGGTACGCCGCGATAAGAATTCGAATGTTTATAACCGCGGCACTAATTATTGAGGCGGGCATAAAAAGCAACAATCATTGCCGACTGTGCCAATATCAGTTTGCCAATTACGCACGGCGGGTGGCCGATATTTTTTGCAGATTAATGTTCACTACTTGAAAGAGACGATTAACATATAAAAATTATTTTAACGGATAAATGACGTGTGATGGTAATGATCATGCGTTGCACATCCGTCCCTCAATTTATGCGGCACTTTTTCACGCAAATTTTTTTTGGAGCCATAAATTATATCGTTTCGTTTCGAATCGAATTTTTATCGCAACCGTATAATCAACACATAAAACAATAGAATCAGTAAATATTTCTGTAGGGTGAAAGTTGAATATGCAAAAGTCCATGCAACGTCTTTACGCTGGCATCGGTACGCCGGTTTTGAATATTTGAAACAGTGGCCCTGTTCCTGAACTGTCCCAGTTCGATTCCGTCGAGAGAAACAATGCGAGCGATTTGACTGTAACTCGCCACGAATCGACGTTGGACTTTAAGCAACGCGTTGGACCGGTTAAATCCGTTGCTCGGGGTCCGCTTAATGGATTCGAATGCGAATCTGTCAGCGGTGAACGTCGAAAGGACGCGAGATGAAACTGTCAGGGAGCTAAGTGGAATACGGACGGTATTGATCCGACGTGGACGAAAACTGACTCTCTCTCCTTCCGCCCCACCCCCCGCAATTTGTTCCTTCTTTTCTCTCAAAGCTACCTCACTCCGAGTCCATTTTTTCTCGCGCCGCGCTCCCATTCACGACCTAATGCTCCCCATTTGTTTCTCTCTATACGCTCGCCCGCTTTTCTCTCTTTCGCGAACCCTGCACTTCCTTCATTTCTCCATCTCGGCTTATCGTCGTGCATCTTATCTCGCCAGATGCGCGTCCGCCGCCCTTCTAATCCATTGCACTTTTTATCTCTTCCGTCCCGTTAATCTTTCAGTGCTTTCGCAAATTGTATCGTTCGTGCGTACGGCTTCCTTTTCGGAACCGCAATTTTGTGGACATTTCAACGGTGCCGGATATTTTTGCTGACTGTTCGGTACATCGTAGCTTTCGAATTTCGTCTTCCTTTATGCTCTGACTTTTGTCGATGTATATACGTTACAGTGAAACACCGAAATCTGGAGAATGTCGACTTTCACCGGTGAATGTCAACATTCACATAGTCGCTCGGTGTATGTCCGAAATATTTGCTAAATACCCTTATTTCTGTCCGAATGTGCAACAGTGTAATGAAATATTCGATCTTTCACCGACGTATTTGGTATCTGTTGATATTCACCGGTGAAAGTCGACATTCTCCAATTTCGGTCACTCACGGTAACGTATATATTTTTTCCTAGTATCGCAATTTTATATATATTATACTGATATTTGTCAGTTTTGTTGATTTTTCGATATATCGTGGGTTCCTAATGTCGTCCCTTTGTATGCTGCATCTTTTGGTCAGTTGCAATTCGATCGCTTTGTTTTCCCCTTTTCCTGTTTGCTTCTTTTTCCGATGTTCCGGTACACAGCTTCGATTATAAGCATCTGGCATTTATTCTGCGTACTCACGCAGTCATGGATTTACGATAGCTGCGTTACTTCAAGATGCACGTGTTGCACACCCCGGATGTAGACACTGCGATGCAGCTTCGATGAAATCGACTGGCGAAGAAATATACTTTCGTTAAACCGCCGGCAAAATAAACTGATCATATCTACATAAACGTTTTTTTTTCTATGATAGTTAGCAAACTGATTTAAAAGATTCCGAGATTTCAAGGAAATATGGCAATGCACACCTATCAATTTGAAAAGATGCCTGGTCATAAGAAACGCTAATTATAATCTGCGCACCAGCCAATGCAATTTTATCAAACCAACAACTGACTTTAAGATTTCTCCAGGCTAAAACTGGAACTTCCGTGGACATTCTGTTAAAGATACACATCGGTACAACTAACATGTCGACATTTTCTGACGACAGCACTGTGATGTTTTTTTAACCGTATGCTTCTATGTCGAACGGTTCGACCGAAAGCTAGTATATAATAACGTTTTCGTCGATTGTCGACAGCTGAAAAAGGCCGGGAGCAAAAGCGACGTTCGGGATAAATAACGTATCGCTCAGGGTCGTTCCTTTTCGCCGACTTGCGCGTGAAAGATCAATGCTCGATGCGTGGGCGTGTGATGTACGTTTTAAAGGCTTCTTGTTAAATAACGGCAGGATGTCTTTGCTTTTGTCAGTACGTGCTTTCAAAGAGAGCCGGAGCAAATTGAGGAAACTGAAGACGTCAGTCAGCTCACGTTTGTTAGCTTCGTTAAATCGAGGAAGCGGCACTCTACCAGTTATCTGCGAAAATCAATGTCGCACGTGCAATTCGACAATTTTTGAAAGTTACATTTTCTGACGATGTGCCGCAGTTCTCGTGGACAGTTTAATCACATTCATTAAAGTCATCCCGTAATAAGTTATTAATTATGTAATGTGTTTAGAAAAAAAAAACGATAAATTGTTGTTTTTATTAATACATTTTTTGTATTTCTTTTTATTTCAACAACTATGTAAACGAATACACCTCAACGCGTCGGCACGCATTGCGTGTCATTCTCACGACAAATTTCGCAGAATTAATTTGAAAAATCAAAAGTTAAACGTATGTTAAAATACGGTATACGGAGGATTATTTATGTTACACACGCTTTATATATTGTAATTGTAGTATCAGGAAAACGGCTGTAGACGCGTCGCAGAAAACTGTCGCGGGGCCATCGGATCCTGCCGGATTAAGATAAGGTGGTAAAGATCCATATAAAAGCCGGCGTGGTTTGCGACGCGAGTTCAGTTTTCAGTCAGTTCAGTCCAGTATAGATGCGTTTTCTTACCGTTTACCGAATCGAAGTCGAATTGCCATAGTTTCACCTTCATTTTATATTTATATGTATATATTACTGCTTCCATTTATCTTTAACACGTTCACGCCGGCGTGTACCACCGGTGGGTCATGCTCGACTGTCCCATCGGGCGTGAACATTTGTTTAGTAAGTGGACAAATTTGCTGTATAGTTGAACATTTAAATAATTAAAACAAGCAAGAATCGTGCGCCACCAAATGAAGCGCTGCATGAATTCGAGCGCCGCCTCACAGCGAAAAACATTAAAATCGGCCCCGGCGTGAACGTATTAAATAAACTTACTCAACTTAACACGTTGACTGCCGTGCGTATTTTGCCGTATTAGAACGGCGATGCTATGAAATACTACAGCGTTTGACTGAATTATGCAAAATGTAAATAATGTGCAGATATTGCAAACCAAAGGATCGAATCACTATTCTAATAAAAACTGCATTTATAAAATAATAATTGCTACCTATTGCGAATATTTTGGATCTTCAGTAAAATCTTTTGCGCCGGTCACCGGTGGCCCCCACGTTAGCCAACGTGTTAACACGTTGACTGCCATGCACATTGTGCCGTATTAAAACGGCGATGCTATGAAATACTACAGCGTTTGACTGAATTGCTCAAATTTGGCGAATACGCGAAAGCACCGGACAGATAATGTTTAACACGTTGACTGCCGTGCGTATTTTGCCGTATTAGAACGGCGATGCTATGAAATACTACAGCGTTTGACTGAATTATGTAAAATGTAAATAATGTGCAAGTATTGGAGACCAAAGAATCGCATCACAATTCTAACAATAACTGCATTTATAAAATAGTTATTACTACCCATTGCGAATATTTTGGATCTTCAGTAAAATCTCTTGCGCCGGTCACCGGTGGCCCCCACGTTAGTCAACGTGTTAACACGTTGACTGCCATGCACATTGTGCCGTATTAAAACGGCGATGCTATGAAATACTACAGCGTTTGACTGAATTGCTCAAATTTGGCGAATACCCGAAAGCACCGGACAGATAATGTTTAACACGTTGACTGCCGTGCGTATTTTGACGTATTAGAACGGCGATGCTATGAAATACTACAGCGTTTGACTGAATTACGCAAAATGTAAATAACGTGCAAGTATTGGAGACCAAAGAATCGCATTACAATTCTAACAATAACTGCATTTATAAAATAGTTATTACTACCCATTGCGAATATTTTGGATCTTCAGTAAAATTTCTTGCGCCGGTCACCGGTGGCCCCCACGTTAGCCAACGTGTTACCACGTTGACTACCATGCACATTGTGCCGTATTAAAACGGCGATGCTATGAAATACTACAGCGTTTGACTGAATTGCTCAAATTTGGCGAATACGCGAAAGCACCGGACAGATAATGTTTAACACGTTGACTGCCGTGCGTAGCGTATTAGAAGCGATGATGAAATTACAGCGTTTGACTGAATTATCAAAATGTAAATAATGTGCATGGAGACCAAAAAATCGCATTACTATTCTAACAATAACTGCATTTATAAAATAGTTATTACTACCCATTGCGAATATTTTGGATCTTCAGTAAAATCTCTTGCGCCGGTCACCGGTGACCCACACGGCAGCCAACGTGTTAATATAATTCCGCATCCCGCTTCAACAACACCTAACATATTATCAGTTACTCTGAATTATAATGATAAGGTCATATATGAAATATTCTACATAAGTTATTCTGAACAATACATACCGAAATATGTTTTGTCATATTTGTCATTCGTGCTCTCGTTCCTCGACGTCTTCGGCAGAGATAACGTACTTCGACGTTAGTAATTCCCTGAGCAGCTACATTTCGCGCGCAGTTGTAACAATAGCCGCGCGGCGTTAAATTCATAATAAAAGCCCTGTTTTCGTTTCTTTCGTGTTCACGTGCTCGAGGACTCGGGTGCCGAGGAGCGTCGTAAGACGTGAGATCGATGGGTCGCGCGGAGGTGTTAAATGCACGTTAAGAGAGTCGTGTGTCCGTCGATGGATACGTGGGCACCGCGTGGACGTCAGGCGAGCGGCGGGTGTCGCGAAAATATTTTCATTATAAATAGCGAGCCAGCGAGCCGTTCGTCGCTTTACGGTCCTGAGTTATCGGGCCAGGCTTCGTAGGCTCTCAAATCGGTGTCGAGCGGAATTCTGTTTGAACAACGGATGACGCGGAGAGAAACAGGCGCGATGTTCGAACGAAAGTTTGCGCGAATAAAGTCGGTTCATTTCGCGAAGGCGCGAGAATGAGAGAAGATCGTTTGATGCATTGTTGTCGGTGACGTCAGATGTTTATTTCACGTGCGTTGACCCGGGGTCCGATAAGGCGGACAGCAGAAACTAAAAGCATCGCAGGATCTGGCCATGAGTGGGTAACGTGATACCTTCTGAGCGCTGGCTTTTGCGCGCGTTGTTAGGGGAATAAATGATCGGGCTGGGCTATGCCGATAAAATGGTACAATGATAAGAATCCGAACGGGTAAATGCGTTAGGCAGAAATGTGCGCGAAACGACTCGAATAGTGCCTAAGCGTGTTATAAGGTATGCTGTCGAACTTATCTCAGCTGCTACAATCTGTTATTGGCGGCATAGCGTTTTTCTGCAGTTTAATTTTAGGTGCACCAAGGAATGTCATGATATGTATTAGTTGTATACAAGAATCCTCAAGTTCGTTAGCGTGTATAATTATGAATTGTACTGGGTCGTGTCGGTGTTAAGGAACCGCGAACATAGTTCAGTCACCGAACACACAGAAAGAAGTGATTCTCTTAAAAAAAAAACGGATTCAAAATGTAGGATTAAGTTTGTGCAAACAGAATTTGTTTTGGCGAACAAAATTCCGTCGCAAATCGATTAGTCCGGTTTCTTTACTGAATTTAATTGAGAACCGCTGCGTTAATGTCTCCTGTCGCGATCATCGAGGGAAGCCTTTATAAATATAAGCTGTCCTGCGAAATAATATATAAGCTAATAATATCTGGAATCCGACGTTCTTGAATAATATCAGTCTTCTTGCGCACGTTTCCACGAAATAAATTTCTTCAGGGGCTACACATTCGTGAAGCAATTATCTTTCGTTCTATGCACATTCCATAAGAACGCGGTTTAAAATAGACTACACCGATATCTAAGGAGAGAGACAACAGTTCAGCTAAAGCATTTTGTTCTCTTAATTGATAAGAATTTCTGTGAATTATCATTTTTAAATTTTGATGAAAATTGTACCGTCTTATTAGCTTTCATAGACGGGCTTTTTATAGATATTTTTATATGTAGGACTGTACAATATAAAGAAATATTATCAGTGTAGCCGCACAATGCACAAAAAATTAATATTTAACTTATAGATAATTACAACATAAAATGGATCGTTTTCCTCATCTTCATAAAATTTCCCTTACTTCTACAATGAAAATTATTACTATCTATATAACTATCCGTACGTACACGTGCCAGCGAACGAAATGCACCCTTAAAGAAATAACATTTAACATTCAACAATTCCAAAATAATTAAGAGTATTATAAAATCTCTTATCACATCAACAAAAACCCCTTCCAATTTTTATCTTTAAAGAATTCCGTAGTCAATAATTTATCACGAAATGTTCATTTTTCCGGCAATGAAAATAATTACAGTTTCAACAGCTAATCGTACCAGGGTTCTCGAAGCCAATTTACCGAACAAAATAGCCTCTTTCATAAATGCCTCTTCTATCCACCCCCGAATTTTTTGTCCGGCCTCAACCATTGCCACATCATTTCTGCACGTACCACCGCATCTCATCTCAGTCCACGTTCGCCGTTTGCCATGCAACTCGTCGCGCGAATGTTTCCGCTCGCACTAAAATTACCAGCGGAAGCATATGCCTTTTTCTATCGCCGTTACGTTTCTTTCAAGCTGGCCGAAGTTAGCGCGACGGTCCGCAGGAGGGTGACAAAGTGCACGGTTGACGATTGAATTGACGGGGATTGCTCGTGAAAGTGAAAATAGTTGAGCGCGGAGGGTATCGAAGTCGGCCAGGCTGAAATGAAGAGGGAGGATCGGACGGTCCGTTAGACGGGAGACGAACTCGATCTGTCTTCGTCGTTTATTCTCTGACCTATTTGCCGATATATAGGCCACGGAGTTCACCAACCCTTGGCCTCCAGGTCGACCGTGTAACGGGTGACCCACGTGAAATTGATCGCGCCTTGCCCGCAAGCGGAGGACCAGAAGCATGGGTCGCCGATTTCTTTTCAAATTTTGCGCGAGCTTCTTTATCCGAAGATGTTGAACGCGGCGTTTGCCGAAGGTGGCAACACTCGCCACATTTTCAAAAGAGTCGAGATGAGAACCGAAGGCTTCCGACCGTGTTCAAATTTTGCAGACGTGTTCGGAATGAAAGATGCAGATATACGGACGTTTTTATTTTGCACGTAGAGGATGTTCGAAAAAAGTATACGTGTTGGAGGACCTTAGAGTGTACAATGGCTTTTGTCGAAATGTAGCAGCTGAGAGAATGGAGCGTTTGCTGATAAGTATCATGACACGGTTTTCTAACCAGTATAATTTTTTTTCTTTTCATTGTATAATAATACATTTTTATTCTTCTCTATACGCGTGTATATTTTTTAAACATTGTGTATTTGTGAAATAAAAATGTACGTGTTGTTTGATTTTAATTTTGAACGCGATTGGGAATTTTCGACTTTTGACGTTAATTTCTTCAAAGATGACGGAATGTTGCCACTTTTGATAACAGACGTTTCCAATATTTTCAGCTGAAAAAGGTCTGTCCAAAATTTGAAAAGAAAACCGGTAACCCACATTTCTGATTTTTCCCTTGTCAGCGAGATTTCATTTAAAGAATCGGGGAGTCGTGAGTGTAAAATCTGATTTAGTGACGTCTTTCACCGATCGCGCTCAATTCGGATACTGTAATCTTCGAAGGTTGAAAAAGTTTAACATGCAGAGTTAGCTATCGATCGTAAATCGTAGAATCGGAGGTGGCTGGGCTAATACGATTTTGTTGGAAATAATTCAGTGTTATAGCAACTTTGTATGTCAACGCAGATGATTTGAATGCAAATAGTGTTGGAACATATTAATTCGCCTTACAATCAATTAGTCGGAACGGAACTCATTCGTACGTCGAGGAGATCCTATATTCTATTATAACAAATATTCAGTCAATATGTAAAACCATTTGTATAGCACGAACCTCCAATGCACACAAATGTGATACCAACTAACGCCGAGGTTTTAGCTTGAAGAAGATCGATTTTCCATATTCACCGAGCGCTAAACTCCAATGCATCCTGTACAGTAATTTTTTTTCACTTTTGATTTGACATCACGCCTCGTAACTCAGATGTTGCGGGTATATATATTACAAATTTATGCATGCAGTCTAACGTGCCGGACAAGCTGCATAATACAGAGACCTTCCGATAACGTGTATATTCCTTATCAGGACCACAGAATCGTGCAGATTGACGGGCTATATTACCAACAGATGTCGACGATCCCAACAATGTCGTAAGAGTGATTCGACGGCTTCAGAGTTATGTCGTCGGATGCGATAATGCGGTCTAATAATACAACCTGGAATCGTGCCAGCTCCGACACTTCATTGTCTTTTTCGACCGGACGAAATGTAATTCGAGCGCGAGATTGTCTTTATCGGCTGGCGGTTTCACGGCGTTGCTTATTCTTCCGTGCTCAAAAGATGCAGTTACAAGAACGAATGCGCACTAAATACTTTTCAATCGAAAGTTTACCATATTCGAAAGATTACACGCACGGCGTACTCCGCGAACAATTAATTTCCTATAGATAATTGTGATTAGACATCTTAAAGTGTTAAGATATATAATGAAAAATAATTGAATGATTGTTATTTTATTAAAAAAAAAAAAATTTAATTTGTTAGTAATTTAACACTTTGACTGCCATGCGTATTTTACTATATTAAAACTGCAACGGAATGAAGTACTACAGAATACGATTGAATTGTGCAAAGTGAAAATAATGTGAAGGTATCGGAGACCAAAGAATTGAATCGCTGTCCAATATTAATTGCATTTACAAAATTATAAATGCGACCGATTGGGTATTTTTTGAATTTTTCGTGTGACCTTTTACGCCGGTCACCGATGACCACCATGGCAGTCAAAGTGTTAACTTAATAATTGTTGAATATTTTATATATAATATTAAAATCTATAATTAATTATCAAATAAATAGCAATTACGCTAAATTTTTATTCTTTTAGTTTTAATCCTATCCGATAATTAGTACTGTCTCCAACGTGTCAATCTGAAAAAACAATATCAGATTCGGTTAAACGGTCTTTTTCTTATGAGCGACTAATAATAAATTTTTTTCAACTTGGAAGTTGTAATGAAATATTGTCTACTATAATATTGGCTAACGGTTTGACGGCATTGCTTATTTTTCCATACCCAACAAATTACATGCGCTACACTGCGAGCGATGCAGCTACAAGAGCGAATATGGACTAAATACTTTTAAATTGAAACTTTTAATTGTATCTAATAATTAGTACAATCTGCAACGTGTCAGCCGGAAAAGCGAGTTGTTTGATCAAACCAGAAAAATTCGATTAAACCGTCTTTTTCAAATAAGCGACTAACAGTAAACTCTTTTTAACTCTGAAGTTGTAACGCAATTTGTAAGCGCGGATAGCTAATGGTAGTTGGAAAAAGTGACGTGAAAAAGTAGCGTAATCACTTCGAATGGTCCTCGAAAATAAACGGCCGATAGCGAAGGAACTGAATTGCATCGTCAGAGTTGGCACGGAAGAAAAATGTAACGCACGTTAATAATCTTATTCTCGCGGTCCGTGGGGGCTGTCGCTAAAGCGCTCTGACGAGAATTCGGCCGTCCGTGGCTGTCGAAAGCAGTAAAAGCTATTCCAATCACGGGTTTATAGACCCCAGCCACGCGTAAGAGTCCGTTCGAAAAATCGTTCGCGCTTACACGATAAAAATGGATTGGGCTCTTACGCGGTCACCAACACCCCGGCTGCTCTTTCCTTTCCGCGAGCGCGTGTTTAAGTATAAATGAGATCGGACCGAAGCTTGTATTGTGCTTGCGAGAGCTGAACTAATTTCCGCCAGGAGCCGTAATGAATTTTCTTTGCAGACTGCTCTGATAAAGAGCCAAATGTCGGGCGAAATTAAAAGCCGGTTTGTGCAGCGCGGAAGCACGAATAGAACGCGAATGGAATGAGGCTGGAATTTTAGCGACGTACGGGCGGAGATTCGTTCGTGTCAAAATTGAACCGAAATCGTCTTCAATGCGGGGGAACCAATTCGGAGGACCAAATGAATGGCGAACGATAGTGTGGGGGATTGGAGATGCGTGCGTTTCGTTCAGAGAATGGCGCGTTTCTTATATAGTTGTTAATGTTTCTTTTTTAATTGCTTTTGGGTCGAATGAAAGATTCATGGACAAAAGATGCGCGATTGATGAATGACGCTTTTAATTCCGTCAGGAATAGTTGCTGGAATACATTATTCATGCGGTAATGATATATAATAATTCAGTAGGTATATAGAAATTTATGGTATTTTCAAGGGCATCGCGTTGAGAGGTTCGAGTTGCGCTAAAATTGATTGTACAGTGTTCAGACTGTCGTCAATAAAAATCGTGACAATTGTCAAGCGCGTTCAATTTTAATTCCGGTTAATTCAAAGTTTGGTTCAAATGCGAATTTTATCGAGTTGCGCTAAGTTTGATTGTACAGCGTTCGGACTATGGTCAATAAAAATCGTGACAATTGTCAAGCGCTTTCAATTTTAATTCCGGTTAATTCAAAGTTTGGTTCAAATGCGAATTTTATCGAGTTGCGCTAAATTTGATTGTACAGTGTTCGGACTATGGTCAATAAAAATCGTGACAATTGTCAAGCGCTTCCAATTTTAATTCTGGTTAATTCAAAGTTTGGTTCAAATGCGAATTTTATCGAGTTGCACTAAATTTTATTGTACAGTGTTCGGACTATGGTCAATAAAAATCGTGATAATTGTCAAGCGCTTTCAATTTTAATTCCGGTTAATTCAAAGTTTGGTTCAAATGCGAATTTTATCGAGTTGCGCTAAATTTGATTGTACAGTGTTCGGACTATGGTCAATAAAAATCGCGACAATTGTTAAGCACTTTCAATTTTAATTCCGGTTAATTCAAAGTTTGGTTCAAATGCGAATTTTATCGAGTTGCGCTAAATTTGATTGTACAGTGTTTGGACTATGGTCAATAAAAATCGTGACAATTGTTAAGCGCTTTCAATTTTAATTCCGGTTAATTCAAAGTTTGGTTCAAATGCGAATTTTATCGAGTTGCGCTAAATTTGATTGTACAGTGTTCGGATTGTGTTCAATAAAAATCGTGAGAATTGTTAAGCGCATTCAATTTTAATTCCGGTTAATTCAAAGTTTGGTTCAACTGCGAATTTTATCGAGTTGCGCTAAATTTGATTGTACAGTGTTCGGGTTATGGTCAATAAAAATCGTGACAATTGTCAAGCGCTTTCAATTTTAATTCCGGTTAATTCAAAGTTTGGTTCAAATGCGAATTTTATCGAGTTGCGCTAAATTTGATTGTACAGCGTTCGGACTATGGTCAATAAAAATCATGACAATTGTCAAGCGCTTTCAATTTTAATTCCGGTTAATTCAAAGTTTGGTTCAAATGCGAATTTTATCGAGTTGCGCTAAATTTGATTGTACAGTGTTCGGATTGTGTTCAATAAAAATCGTGAGAATTGTTAAGCGCATTCAATTTTAATTCCGGTTAATTCAAAGTTTGGTTCAAATGCGAATTTTATCGAGTTGCACTAAATTTTATTGTACAGTGTTCGGACTATGGTCAATAAAAATCGTGATAATTGTCAAGCGCTTTCAATTTTAATTCCGGTTAATTCAAAGTTTGGTTCAAATGCGAATTTTATCGAGTTGCGCTAAATTTGATTTACAGTATTCGGATTGTGTTCAATAAAAATCGTAAGAATTGTTAAGCGCTTTCAATTTTAATTCCGGTTAATTCAAAGTTTGGTTCAAATGCGAATTTTATCGAGTCACGCTAAGTTTGATTGTACAGCGTTCGGACTATGGTCAATAAAAATCGTGACAATTGTTAAGCCCTTTCAATTCTAATTCCGGCTAATTCAAATTTTGGTTCAAATGCGAATTTTATCGAGTTGCGCTAAATTTGATTGTACAGTGTTCGGACTATGGTCAATAAAAATCGTGACAATTGCCAAGCGCTTTCAATTTTAATTCCGGTTAATTCAAAGTTTGGTTAAAATGCGAATTTTATCGAGTTGCACTAAATTTTATTGTACAGTGTTCGGACTATGGTCAATAAAAATCGTGATAATTGTCAAGCGCTTTCAATTTTAATTCCGGTTAATTCAAAGTTTGGTTCAAATGCGAATTTTATCGAGTTACGCTAAGTTTGATTGTACAGCGTTCGGACTATGGTCAATAAAAATCGTGACAATTGTCAAGCGCTTTCAATTTTAATTCCGGTTAATTCAAAGTTTGGTTCAAATGCGAATTTTATCGAGTTGCGCTAAATTTGATTGTACAGTGTTCGGGCTATGGTCAATAAAAATCGTGACAATTGTCAAGCGCTTTCAATTTTAATTCCGGTTAATTCAAAGTTTGGTTCAAATGCGAATTTTATCGAGTTGCGCTAAATTTGATTGTACAGTGTTCGGATTGTGTTCAATAAAAATCGTGAGAATTGTTAAGCGCATTCAATTTTAATTCCGGTTAATTCAAAGTTTGGTTCAAATGCGAATTTTATAAAGTTGCGCTAAATTTGATTGTACAGTGTTCGGACTATGGTGAATAAAAATCGTGACAATTGCCAAGCGCTTTCAATTTTAATTCCGGTTAATTCAAAGTTTGGTTCAAATGCAAATTTTATCGAGTTGCGCTAAGTTTGATTGTACAGTGTTCGGATTGTGTTCAATAAAAATCGTGAGAATTGTTAAGCGCATTCAATTTTATTTCCGGTTAATTCAAAGTTTGGTTCAACTGCGAATTTTATCGAGTTGCGCTAAATTTGATTGTACAGTGTTCGGGTTATGGTCAATAAAAATCGTGACAATTGTCAAGCGCTTTCAATTTTAATTCCGGTTAATTCAAAGTTTGGTTCAAATGCGAATTTTATCGAGTTGCGCTAAATTTGATTGTACAGTGTTCGGACTATGGTCAATAAAAATCGTGACAATTGTCAAGCGCTTTCAATTTTAATTCCGGTTAATTCAAATTTTGGTTCAAATGCGAATTTTATCGAGTTGCGCTAAATTTGATTGTACAGTGTTCGGACTATGGTCAATAAAAATCGTGATAATTGTCAAGCGCTTTCAATTTTAATTCCGGTTAATTCAAAGTTTGGTTCAAATGCGAATTTTATCGAGTTGCGCTAAATTTGATTGTACAGCGTTCGGACTATGGTCAATAAAAATCATGACAATTGTCAAGCGCTTTCAATTTTAATTCCGGTTAATTCAAAGTTTGGTTCAAATGCGAATTTTATCGAGTTGCGCTAAATTTGATTGTACAGTGTTTATATGGTCAATAAAAATCGTGACAATTGTCAAGCGCTTTCAATTTTAATTCCGGTTAATTCAAAGTTTGGTTCAAATGCGAATTTTATCGAGTTGCACTAAATTTTATTGTACAGTGTTCGGACTATGGTCAATAAAAATCGTGATAATTGTCAAGCGCTTTCAATTTTAATTCCGGTT
The DNA here is from genome assembly GCA_033815515.1 of Cryptocheilus praepositus. NCBI lineage: Eukaryota > Metazoa > Arthropoda > Insecta > Hymenoptera > Pompilidae > Cryptocheilus > Cryptocheilus praepositus. The sequence goes on from JAWWQZ010000314.1 coordinate 1,868,343, forward strand.
AATTCAAAGTTTGGTTCAAACGCGAATTTTATCGAGTTACGCTAAATTTGATTGTACAGTGTTCGGACTATGGTGAATAAAAATCGTGACAATTATCAAGCCCTTTCAATTCTAATTCCGGTTAATTCAAAGTTTGGTTCAAATGCGAATTTTATCGTTTAATTCGAATGGTAACTGGTACTTCATGTATAGTAAAAGTCTTTGATGCATTATACATGCAATAAAAATTCTGTCCCCATCTATATTCAATTTTATATACGTAATTAAAAAAGAAATCATGACAATTATCCATCGCTTTAAATGATAAGAGGTACCGAATTTTATCGTACAATTCGAACGGTCACCAGTATTTCGTATGACGTAAAAGCCTTTGTTGGAATATGCACGCAGTACAGTTTCTATGCCACGAGTACATAAATCGCAAAGCAAACTCGAAAGACCACAGAGGAGGACCATTGGGTAAACATCACACACGATCACATTGGTAGCATAGAGTGTCTAACACCCTTCAATCCGGACATTGTACAGAAACTCAAAACGGGAGACGCGCGACAACAGCTGGTATTATCGAATGCAAACGTATACTCCGTAATCCCGTGGCGTATATATTCACCCACGCGGATGAATTATTGTGTCCTAGTCGTGGCGAGCTGTTGAACTCGACCCGCTCCATCTCTGATCTGAAATTCGCGCTTCCGCTACCTTCAACTTCATTGCACACAATCGTTTCCTCGAAATATTTGCTTAATGTCATTTTCTATTGCCATCGCTCAATTTCGTAAAGTACGGTTTATCAGCTTCGATTATAATGTGTATCACAACTGCCGTTAAACAAGATTTTTTTAATAGGTTTTATTAAAGTTTATTAACACTTTGACTGCCATGGTGGTCACCGGTGACCGACGCAAGAGTTTTTACTGAAGATCCAAAATATTCGCAATGGGTAGCAATTATTATTTTATGAATGCAGTTGTTATTAGAATAGTGATGCGATCCTTTGGACACCAATACCTCCACATTATTTACATTTTGCATAATTCAGTGGAACGCTGTATTTCATAGCATCGCCGTTCTAATATAGTAAAATACGCTTGGCAATCAACGTGTTAAAAACAATGTCAAGCACGCCGATTCATTAAACATTGGAGTCACATAAGTTTTTCTTAACTAATATTTCGCACTGTCATTAAGATGGTATTTTTAGAGGAAATTGCAGCGGTTATTAATTCAAACCGGCGCCTTTAAAGCATGACCATCGACCACTGCCGGTTTGGCACCTTCCAAAATGCAAACACTGCAAAAAGCGGAAATTCCGACAACTTTCCGGTTCGACGTCATTTGTTTCGCATCGCTAAAGTTCCGGGCGGAATGTGACGGGCAAGAATTGTTTAAATGCTCACACCTTCAGCTGGCCGCACATTGGTCGTGCATAGAAGCGCGCGTTCGCGTAAATACGAAATTGCACACACGGTATGCCGGAAGATTTCGCCGGCGGTTCGGTTCGGTTCGAAATAGAGTTTGCAAAATTGTAGCCTCGCATGTGCACGATTCAGCGATTCCGGCGTTCCGCTGTTAAACACCATACGCACTCAGAACGAGATCTCGTGCCAAAACGGAGTTTGGCAAGGCGCTCTGCGTAATCGAGGAAGTGCGAGCTGAGATGCGTGTTAGCGGAGAAAGTTGTCTGGTCAATTTATCAGGATAAAGAGCGATGCGAGAATTGTGGCGCGGATTAGCTGACTTTTCTGTTTCCGCTTATTCGCACCCGGAGTCTCGCATTTAAGTTTTGCTTTTCGATATATGTACAGAGTCGAGTGATTATTAGCAGCTATATATCGTTTTGCGATTATATGTGTTTATTTTTTTAATGTATAAGCATATGGTTGATGAATGTCGATGTCTGCTGAATATGATACGGTTAACACTAAACGTACCGGTACTTTATACGTACCTATTCTTACAATGTGGGATCATTTGACCTCTTATGAAATAAACGTTGGTTTTCAGAAAAAAATTCCTAATTTATTAAAGCGAGAAATGGAATAATCGGATGATATGAGAATTTACAGAAAGGCAAATGAGCGAAAGAAATAACAATGAATGTACGATTTTAAAGTAAATTTTGAAAGGGGTCATTTGATCTCGCTTGGTACATTTAGTGTTAAAGATGTAGATATGTTGCTTTATGTTAATTTATATTGTAACTCATTACAAGCGAACTACACGGTTGTTAAATAGATGCCAGGAGATGCGTTTTCCGTATTTCAATTACGACGAACTACGAATTACGAATTACGTAGAGATACGCAAGTTACATTGATGTACGAAGTACAAGTTACGAACTTCGAATTACGTGGGCTCTGTGCGAAACGAGTGTCACAGCTGGATGCGAATTTGTCGCAAGTGAATAATTGAAGACGTAATTATCGATAGGTAATCTAGTTAATCAGACAGCGGTAAGATCTTCTTATTATTAGAAAGCACTCCTTTCGCAGGCTAAATTCATCTTCGCGCTTCAACCAGGCAAGAATGCAGAAATACTGCGCCGCGTCGGCAGATATCTAAATGCAAATAAACGGTGTACCTAATTATCCCGGTGCCCGAGGGTAGTCGTTGCTCTCCTTTAGAACGGCTCTGGTTAAAGAATCGACCATTTATTATCCGCCACAAATTATTCAAGCCGCCCGGAAGAAAAAGTATTACCATCAATGCTAACTCCCCAATCCATTTCTCTCCGATTTCCAACTTTCATCCCCCAGTCCGCCAATTCATCGTCTCTCGCCGATATGCAATTTTCACCGAAAAATACGATCATCCAGTTTCCCGAGCGTGTGATCAGACCTCGTTACCCGTATTTCCATTATAATTGGGCGTTTATGATTACGCGAGAAATAAGTTTAACCTCCTGTAAAAACCTCTTGTACACGGAAAGCCCGTTTTGGTCGAAAATGCTGACTACAGAACTTCATTACTGTAACTCAATATGTTTCGCAAAAATAGATGTGTATTATAAAATTTGTTTCTTCAAAAAATATGTACAATGTAAAGATTCGCATAGTCAGTCGATACTGGCAATAGACCAACATGCAAGTGCCTTACCACTTCGGTACTTCCGCATAACAGATAAAAAGAGACAATATGTCAGTGAATATGTACCGTTCAGGTAATTTCCAAATTAGTGCAAGTAATGTGTAGAGGACAGAGATGGGAAAATGACTGACATTATTACTATCCGTATGTTCGTATCTTTACACCATACATATCTTTCAATTAACCAAGTTTTGTAACACATATCCAATTTATAAACTCCTGAACCCGCAGCACCAGAGGTCCCGAAATCCGCCGAGTTACACTATAATCAAGTATTTTCACCCGAAAGCCGGCTTCCGCTTCCTTAATCATCCAAGCAAACTACAATAAACTTGAAACGACGCAGACCACGAGACCCCGGGGTCCCCTTCCTGAACAACCGTCGGACCGGCCGCCCTGAAAAATCCGTCTGCGCTCGAAACAGGAAGTGCATCATCTCCTTCCAACGCCAGCCCTCCCCCGCACTCGCTCACTTTAAGCGGACACGTTCCTCGCAGATTCGCCGACACTAGTCTCGTTAAAACTCGTCGACGTGGCGCGTCATTTTCCGGCGAGCAAGAGTAAACCAGGATTTCGGGGTCGGGTTGGGGCTGAACGGGGTGGCTCGGTAGGAAAGCGGACGGGGGTGGGGTCAAAGAGCACCCAGATATCCTTATTCGAATGTTTAACACGCGGAGGGTGGCCGATGCGTCTGTCCAGGGAGAGTAGGTCGTTTCCATGGCGACAAGGGGTGCATCGGACTGGCACGTATTGCTAAACTGAACGTACCTACCCCACCGAACCCACCCTCCCCCCTTTTCGCCCCATGACGACGGCCTCTAACCTCCCCCAGATATCCCACCTCCTGCGGAATATCCTGCTGTGCCTGAGTTCTCCTGCCTGGGTCGTCGTTCTGTCTCTGTCTCACTTGTCCTCCCGTTTCTTCTGTCTGCTCCGCTGCGTCATCTGATACATCTACGTGTCGCCTTGTTCTGCCGAGTTTTGCGCGACCCTTCATTTGGCAGTGATCAGTTTGGCAGTTTTATACTTCCACGTGCGTGCGGCTTTCCACTTTTTCCTAGTCACGTTTCTGGTGGTGCTGCCGCGCATTTCGTTTCATGCGTGCGCGGGGTGGATTGAATTGATGGGACGTTCAGCGGTTTTTGATAATGTTAAACATTTTGCGCCTGGTGGGGTGAATAGTTTAGTTTAGAGAGGCAGGGGTCTATATTCTCTCTTCTAGAGCACTGTGGATTTTTTGTGAATGCGTACGGAATGATTGTTCCAGAGGATTGTCATAGTCATCTTGCAGGATTAAATAAAACTGTTCCAGCGGAATAGGCATCAGGTTATTAATATTGTGAAAAAAGTTTGAATTTGCAATTAAGTTAATTCAGGAAGAATATTTATGCAACGGCTAAGCGCGAGTTTCTGACGGATTTCTCCGGAAAAATACCGATTCTACGGGATTAAATAAAATCATTCGAACAGAACAAGCACAAAATTACTAATATTGTCAGAAAAGTTAAAATTTGAAATTAAGTTAATCCGGCAAGCATGTGTATGAAACGGTCAAACGCCAATTTTTCTCGAATTCCTTCGCAAAGATACTCATGCCCGTCCGCACACTATTATTAACACACGCCTGTTCGTATAAGCATATATGCTGACCTTTTTCTCTTTCGTTCGCATTTAGTCGTGGAATGAATGCGTACGCGTGTCTGTTCTTTTGTACTGTTAATAGATACGCTGCCGTTCGTACTGCTTGTGTATAACTATTTCTCAACCTATGTTCCCTTTCCCAGACTCTGCCGACTCTAGCGCGCTCGCCATCCAGGTATTTCCAGGAATCGGTACGTGAATGCGTCCGCGGAAGGGGGATGATCAGGAACGAGCGATAATTAGGTGCCTGTTTAATCTGCATTCTCGTTCGGTGCGCTGCGGAGAATTGTGGCGGGCAGCTACGCGTTTTAGCTGATAATGAGAACTGAAGAGATAGATGCCAGCGATAGACAATTTTTATAAGGAAACAAAGCGTTCCGATGATAGTTTTGTTGAGAAATGGAATTTGACTGAGAATTTTTCTTATCAGAACTCCCGCATCCAGTGTCCTCTCGACAGAGTGTACGATAGTAAAATGTATTGTCAATGATAGATGCGGGTGTATCATTTCACTACAAAAAATTGTGAAAACTGACCGATGTTCGCTTTATAACAGACTTTCACTACTACTTACTTCAGCTTTATTAATGGTTAAAATGTAAGATTTATTTGTTATTTGTTTATTCCGTGTACAATTGTGTATTCCGTTTCCGAAACATATTGAGCTAACAAATAAATCCTACGTTTCAATCATAAAAAGATGAATGTCTTCAACTGCCCTTTTCTCATTGTTTACGATTAGTAATACGATTGAAAACGGCACACCGCCCAACAGCCGGCGATTTCAGTTATTCGAGTATTTGGTCGCGGTCTCTGCGTAGGCGAGATTTGTGCAGGAATGAAGCTGACCATTTCAATATTTAGACCGAAACTTTCGTCCCCTCTGAACGCGTATTCTGCGATCCGAAGCTGATTAAATTCGTTTCCTGTGACGCATCGATCGTCCCGCGTTGACGTACATCTGTTCTTACCGGACAGCAGAAAAAATATTTGCCGGACGGTATCGGTGACGCTGGCAAACCGAGCACTCCCTTTCTCCCGATACTTTCGAACCTTTCAGGTCCTGCAAACATTACGATCTGATTTCCGCTCGACGCCGCGACGGACTCGTCGTGCGTCAGCTGCGAAGTACTCGCGATTAGGTCATGGCGAAAAAATACGGCTGACGTAAGCCACGTAAAAAGCCGAACGTCCTCCTGAAAGTTTGACAAAATCCTTAAAAACCCTCTTTCAACGTGTATGCGCGCAATCTATGTCACGATAGAAAAATTGCGAACAGAGGTATCTGGGGATCGGAGTGCACAACGGAAAAAGAAAGAAGGTCGGAAAAGAAGGGGATGACGTATGCATACCGCGACCAATGTGTAATAAGGGTCTTAACACTTAACCAACCGAACGGAGCGATCTCCTACTTTGTCCTTAGTAATGTGTTCCCATTTATTGTATTCACTTTTTATTGTGTTATTCGAAATTCTTATATATTAACACATTGACTGCCGTGCGTATTTTACTATATTAAAACCGCAACGTAATGAAGTACTACAGAATATGATTGAATTATGCAAAATGAAAATAATGCGAAAGTATCGGAGACCAAAGAATTGTATCACTATTTAATATTAATTGCATTTACAAAAATCTGAATGCTTTTGATTGGGTATTTTTTCAATTTTTCGTGAGACCTTCTGTCTCGGTCACCGGTGACCACCACGGCAGTCAACGTGTTAATTATTTAATTTATATTGAATTTAATGTTTATTATCGATTATATGCAATACAAGATCATTACCACGCAGTATAATTTATCCCCAAAAATCATTTTTATATGTACACATACTATATGCCTTTCATGTAGTAAAGATGAGTCATTTGCGGAAAATGGACGGTGGGCAGCATACAATCAGGTGCGGTACACGCGGTTGGCTAAGTGTTAACACATTGTGGACTGATGACGAGATATCTCGTCATTGCTATTTCGTTGTTCGGGGCCATTGACGAGATATATCGTCTTCCGTATTCTGCCGTTTGAGGCAGGTGACGAGATATCACACAGTTGCTACGTGATTGTCAGCCGCAGTTTTTCGTAATTTATGTTGCGAATTAATTATTTGAAGCTCTGAAATATGGAAAGCGACAAAACGATTAGCAATATTACAGAAATATTTGCGGACAGTTCAACGGATAGATCAAGTGATGACGAGAATATGAACATTTGTGAGGAATTTGTCGTGTTCCACTTCACTTAGTGTCATGTTTTACGAAATATCATACTTTAAAAAATGTTTAGTTTCTACACATTTTTACTGATTGGGAAATATTAAAAAAACATTCATTTTTGAAGTTGTTAAGAATAAATATTTCACGGGACAATCATTTTTAACACGTTGACTGTCAAACATATTTTGCTCTATTAGAATGCACCGTTCCAATATAAATTGCTTTTACAAGATTCCAAACTGGCTTCATTGCGAATTTTTTGCATTTTTAGTCAAATGTTTTGGACCGGTCATCGGTGACCACCGTGGCAGTCAACGTGTTAACTACTAACAAATCATCACTAATTTGAAAATATTTAACGCAAAAAACTACCCGGCCACTGGGTACGATTAGCAACAGAATGCCCGGTCCGCAAAGTGTTAACACATTGCGGACGGATGACGAGATATCTCGTCATTGCTATTTCGTCGTTCGGGGCCATTGACGAGATATATCGTCTTGCGTATTCTGTCGTTTGAGGCAGGTGACGAGATATCACACAGTTGCTACGTGATTGCCAGCCGCAGTTTTTCGTAATTTGTGTTGCGAATTAATTATTTGAAGCTCTGAAATATGGATAGCGACAAAACGATTAGCAATATTACAGAAATATTTGCGGACAGTTCAACGGATAGATCAAGTTATGACGACAATATGAATATTTGTGAGGAATTTGTCGTGTTCCACTTCACTTAGTGTCATGTTTTCCGAAATATCATACTTTAAAAAATGTTTAGTTTTTACACATTTTTACTTATTGGGAAATATTAAAAAACCTTCATTTTTAAAGTTGTTAAAAATAAATATTTCACGGGGCAATGATTTTTAACACGTTGACTGTCAAACGTATTTTGCTCTATTAGAATGCACCGTTCCAATATAAATTGCTTTTACAAGATTCCAAACTGGCTTCATTGCGAATTTTTTGCATTTTTAGTCAAATATTTTGCACCGGTCATCGGTGACCACCGTGGCAGTCAACGTGTCAACTACTAACAAATCATCCCTAATTTGAAAATATTTAACGCAAAAAACTACCCGGCCACTGGGCACAATTAGCAATAGAATGCCCGGTCCGCAAAGTGTTAACACATTGCGGACGGATGACGAGATATCTCGTCATTGCTATTTCGTCGTTCGGGGCCATTGACGAGATATATCGTCTTGCGTATTTCGTCATTCTGGGCCACTGATGAGATATATCGTCTTGCATATTCTGTCGTTCGAGGCAGATGACGAGATATCACACAGTTTTATTATTTTGACAGAATTAATTATTTGAGCTCGGAAATATGGATAACGACAAAACGATTAGCAATATTACAGAAATATTTGTGGACAGTTTAACACTTTGACTGCCAAGCGTTTCTTGCTATGTTGGAACCGCGATGCGATAAAATACTGCAGAGTATGATTAAATCGTGCAAAATGAAAGTAATGCACAGTTGTTAGAAGCGAAAGTATTGAAGCGCCGTTCCAATATCAATTGCTTTTACAAAATTGCAAATAGGATTCATTGCGAATTTTTGCATTTCGAGTACAATCTTTTGCACCGGTCACCGATGACCACCATGGCAGTCAACGTGTTAACTACTAACAAATCATCACTAATTTGAAAATATTTAACGCAAAAAACTACCCGGCCACTGGGTACGATATGCCCGGTCCGCAAAGTGTTAAGACCGAAAGTATCGGTCGCACAGTGATTTAGCCGCTGGCTTCGAGGATCCGAAGGAAGCGGAGTCGAACTCCGCCCGATGCTGCCTTATGTTTCGTCCTTACACACAGAACGTTTCTTTCCGAACACGACACGATACTCCCGTTTCGCAGGAGGAACGAAAAACGGTGGTATCCAATCGATAGGGATCGTTCGTTCGGGACTCCGCACCCGCAATCTCTGCCGTTATACAAATTTTCAATATATCCCACGTCCTCCCGCTCCGAAGACAGCAGCGAAAGTTATTCAGCGCGAAGCCTTTGGCGGGCAAAAAAGCGTCATCTTCGCGGATGTGGGACGAATCCGGGCAACTCGAGTTTTTTGCTCCCGGATATTCGCTCGCAGTCCGTTTATCCCGACCTGATTTCGTTGTCCCGCAAAATTCGGTGCGCGCGCACGCCGGTGCAGTTCGCCGCGAATAAATTTAGTCGCGGGGCGACTTCTTATCTCGCCGCGCAGTTCCCGCGTTTTATTGCATTACGATTCAGCCTTTTTCGGTACTGTTAATAATTTTCCGCCTGTTCCGGTTGAATAATTTTGTTTAATCCTATACGATAGCCAGGATGATCCTCCTGGGATGAGTATCTTTCCGGCGGAATTCGTGGGAAATTGGCATTTGGCCGTTCCATACGTATGCTCGCTGGATTAGCTTCAATGCAAATTTAACCTTTTTTTGTTAATGCCAATTATCTTTGTGCCTGTTGTTGAAAAAGACTGGTTCTTTGATAAGGACACGCGTCTGATGCATGTTTTGCCATGAGGGCCGCAATCGAATTTAACACAGTGCAGCATACTGATTAATTGGTGGAACACATGTTTTATTAAAGTGTTAAATTGTTATATAGACCACTATTTATTTCGTGAAATTGTCCAGTTATGTACGTTGTTAAACAATTTTTAATTGATGAGATTCATCTTATTTTCATCATTTGAACAGTTTTACAACTCCGGTTATAGGGGACATATAATTCGAACAGATTAATTTACCGTATGCAGCAATTCAATTCACACATCATTAGTAATAACGTTGACATTAATCATTTTTGTTAATTTCAGTTCTATTGTTCGTGTATTTTTATATTACACACTATTTAAAATATTATGAAAATTTGTATTTAAAATAAGTATTAGAACTTATTTAAAATGAAATTTATTTCAACTTAAATCGTGCGTTCTTATGTTATATGGTATTCAAAAATTGAAATAATATTTATTTATTCAAAGAAAAATACAATTTAAATAAAAATAAATTTAATTTCAAATCCATTTCAGTATTTATATCAAATACTGTTATATAAATGTTATTATTATTGATATAAATTTGCTGATAATAAACCACGATGTAATTTAAATACACGTCATTAAAAATTTTAAATATGTAACGTAACGAACAGTAGAATTAAGGTAAACTTATTTGTTCAATGACCTCCTGAACAGGAGGCTGATGGGCGTCGAAACATATACGCCTGCTGCGGGGTAAAATAAAAGACATTCAATCATAGACAGGCACAAAAATGTTTAACGTTCTCGCGTTTTCCGTTTAGAGAGGATCGCGACGAAGATGCACGGCTGGGATGTGTCCTCCCGGGATAATTACCGGAGCGGCATATTTATTTTTCCCCCGTAGCCCCGGCGACAAATCGTGCCGCGTCGGCTACAGCATCGGTTTCCGATAATTGCGATTTCGACGACGCACTCTCGCGACAATTGACTCTTACTGAATATAACCGGGAATATGTCCCCGCGTGTTTGACCGCCGTCCAACTTCGGAATTGGAAGTTTACCCTTTGTTGCTGGTGTACGTCTGTGATTTTTTTTCAGCGTAGTGAAAAATTTTCGCCGGTCGAAATCACAGGAATGTATTTTTCCTCGAACAAAAATATTTGTTGGCTTGATCGTTGCAAAAGTTACTGTCCAGTGTAACGAGGCGATTATTCGAATTGTCGAAAAAGTCGAAGATGTCAGTAGAAAATATTTACTGCTTCATCCAACTAATATCTAAACGCCAACTTCGGAATTGGATTTTTCACCGGTCGAAGTAACACGAATATATTTTTCCTCAGACAGAACTATCTGTTGGCTGGGTTGTTGCAAAAGTTACTATTCGATGTAATGGGACGATTGTTCAATTTGCCAAAAAGGTCGGAGGTGTCAGTAGAAAATATTTAACGTCCGGTCTAATTAATGTCCGCTTGATTGCCAACTTTGGAATTGGAAGTTAACGCTTTGTTGCCAGTGAACATCTGTGATTTTTCAGCGTAGCGAAAAATTTTCCCCCGTCGAAGCAACACTAACGTATTTTTCCTCGAACAAACTATTGGTTGACTTGGTCGTTGCAGAACTTACTCTCCGATACGACGGAGCGATTGTTCAGTTTGCCGAAAAAGTCGGAGATGTCAGCAGAAAGCATTTACCGTCCAGTTTAAAATATTTATTTAGCCGTTCAATTAATAGAACGACTAAATTACTTGCTATAGATGTAGGAATTTAATACGTGAAACTAGAGAGTATAATATTTATAAACAATAACAACACAATCAAGACCCTTTCGTCTTATTTCCTAATCTTTCATCGTTTCGTCTTTACGTCTTATCGTCAATTGACCACTAAGCAACCAAATAACACAATTCAACAAACTCGTCACCTATGATACATTAATATAATAATTGAGCATCATAGGGGGCCTTTCATTGTCAATTAGCACATTGAACGCCCAACGCAAATCGGTAGACTTTCTCCCGAGGCCCAAATTCAAGACTCGGAGTATAAGCAGGGCGATAAGAAAGAGCGATACAATGCAATGCGTCGTTTAAATGTAACCACAGTTAATTTAGCGATATATTAGAGGATCTTTTTTAGAAGACATGTTTTCGCTAAGTATAATTTTTATTTTTAGAAGATATTTATTTTTTAAAGAGGATTAAAAGACAATTTTGTGGAAGATGCTTACATAGTGCAAAGGACGTCGAAGTGGGAAATACGGTAAGCGTTCCGAAAAAATACCATGAGATATCTCATTGCACCAGAATTTTCAGTCTCCTCAGAACATTCAGTTTCTTCAATTATTCATTTAGTCGAGCAGTATTTTTTGCATATTTTTAACATCTTTATTTATATCTTGATTCCTAAAATGTTTGTTAGACAGCGCAAAAGTGTAAATATAAGTATATTTGTAATGTATCTTTTTGTTTGTTTTATAGTTCATTGTTACTTTCTATTGTCTATACTCGTCATAATTGTGCTACAAATAAAATTATTACAAATTATCCCAAAAATCTGTGGAAACACAGCCGTTCAACGTGTTAGAGGACCCTGTATTTGAGATCCCACATAGACTTATTTTCCCTCTTCATTAACTCGCCACAAGTAATCGAGCCATATCGCAGCGCATTGAAAGAGACCAGGCAATTCGGTGCTCGAAAAATACCATTTCCCATGTAAGCCGATTCGCTTTATCGCCAGCTCGTGAAAAATCGCACCTGCCGTTCGCCGAATCACGGCGAATGATCGACAGGGATTTTTCGTGGTGCGTGCTCGGAAACGGTCCGGCAGCCGCGTGTGCGAACTCCATAAGTCCAACGACTCGTGAAACGCTCTCCCGCGAGCTTTCTCGCCGGGCCCGAAGCTTTCGCGTCGCTCGAGCAAAATTGATCGAGCGAATATTTGCCGGCGACACGTATGGGTTCCCGGTCCGTTTCGCGAGTACACCCGTGCGCGGCCGGAATTAAAAGTCTGAGCAGAGGCGCGAATGTCGGCCGAGAGGATTCGCGGTAGAATGTCGTTCGCGAATAAAATCAATATCGCGAGAAAGTGTCGGCGAGCGTGCGGTTGCGTGTGTTTTTTAGGACACCCTGTATTATTCCAGGGGATACAGGGGTGCATGACCTAGTTACGCTTGGGCGTGTTATATGGGTCATAGACACCATTCGCGAGCGATCCTCGCACTCGCTTCCTCTCGGGCACTACCCTCCTGCCCCTTCGTGTCTTTGTGTCTCCCACCCACGTACACACAGGCGCACAAGCGGGCCACAGGTACATATCTGGATTATGGTTGTTTCCACGGTGATGCGAACTCTCGGATGTAGGACAGAAAAACTTTCGCAGTGAACGCACGCGCATCCGCACGGACGAGTCCGGGTTAACGTTTTTGAATATCAACTTTAAGGTCGATGTACGTCGCTGTGGAGACGTCTTAATGATGCGGGCAGAGGAAAGCAAATTGGATTGCAAGGGATTGCAGTTCATCCCTTTGGATGGTGTTAATCATTTTTGGCTATTACGGCTGAATTATTGTTTTCAACCGCGATAGGCAAAAATGATTGACAATGGGAAATAGGAGTGGTCGGCGAATACCTCTAAACTAATCGGCAAATGAGTATATGAAAAGATGTTAAAGTGATGGGAAACGTTACTTGTACGAATGGTAGGTGATTTTTCCCAACTAGTCCTGACTTCAATAAAAATGTCTTAGTTCGGCCACGCGATAGACATCCGCGATTACCGAGTACAAAATTGTCAAGTTGATGTTCGCCTTCAACGTTATCACGAATGGACGCGGGGAGGATATCCTTTCAGGAAACGCAATGCAATGAGAAAGAATGCATTATCGTAATGATGCTCGCAAAAAGTTCACAATACAGACAATTGCGCACTCACGCCTTTACATCATGCTGCCATTCGTCGTTCTTTTAGTCCTTCGTCCAGCTTTTTCGTTAACCCCTTTTTCCCTTTCTACGCAAACACCAAGGACGCCATTGTCTCCGAGAACAATGCGGGGAACAAAATATCCGCGCTCATTTGCGATCGATATGCGTACAAAAAGGAGACTGCAACGATGAGAAAAATGTTCGACCCGCCGCCGCGCGAAATTCAGCGAAAACGTATTACGATAAAAATGACTTCGGAAAAAATTGTAATTTTCAACGGTCTCACGGTAACAGCCCGATATTTGTCCAATTATCATCCTGCTGTTGATTATTTTACGCGGCATTAATGTTTCCGGGACGGTTCGGAAAAATATACTTAAATTGAAATATTGCCATAGTAAGTTTCAACGGTCTGTGCACCACGGCGCGGTGTTTGTCCAATTAATATCTGGACGCTGATTATTTTACGCGGTTTTAATATATTTCCGCAACGGTTCGGGGAAACGTCGGGCGAACGAGGATGCAACGGAAAAAAAATTAATCGAGTCTCGCTGTCCTGAAATTTCATTTCCCGGAACGGCGTCGTTTTGTTTGCGCGCTGAATCCCGCGGTGATCGTTTCCTATACGACGTCCGAACATGACAGTTGAGAGTTCGCAGGTCACTTTTATTCTTAAACTGACTTCGTCCCGACGCGCGATGGGAATTAGACTCGAAAGCCTCTGTCGTGCAAGAACTTCATGTCCACAGAGTTTTCTACCAATCTGTACAGCTAAGTAAAATGCACCTGGAGAATTGCCAACGTTATTCTTCAATACCGCGGGGGATTTTACGATTTAATGCTTTCCGAACGTTCGAACAGCAGAACGAATTGATTAACCGAAATATTAGGTTGTTAATACGGTTTTTATGAGGGAAGTATTACGTTCAATTAGGTAGATTAACGCGATGCTAACAAAGACCTTACAATTTAGACAAACAATAAAAAGCGATTTAAATATAAATAATAATGTCATAATAAATATAAAAAAATAACAAATAATTATAGCAACTATATAATATACTGTAAACTGATTAAAAATTAAACTGTTGCGTTGTGAAGCGTGCCACCTTCTGTTCAGTGGCAGCGAGTAGTAGAATCTGGTGTCCGTCCGTCTGACCATATACGGATGCAATCACTTTAAATCGCTCCACGTAATTTTCACGCGCGCCAAATGAAGTTATTCCTCGAAGCGCGGAGTCCCATATTTCAGGAAGTCTATTTAAACTCATTTATATAAAAATCGAATGATCGTCCGCCCATTTTCTTAAAATCATTGCAATTTTTTTCCGTCATTTCGAAAGACCCCTGTGTCCGTGTTCGATTGACACGTGTCACCGCGGAAGTTCACATGAGCTAGCACAGTATTGCACATCTTACTTAGCCGCTGCGCTTTACCTCAAGAGCACCTTGGTTCAACGTGATCTTCTAGGCCAGTGATTCGTCGCACACCCGGTACACATTATATACGCGCACGCGTGCACTTGCCCGACATACGGACTGCCCTCTCTTCCTCTCTCGTACCTTCCATCTTCCTCTCTCTACATGTCCATTCCTCTCTCTCATAACTTCTGTCTTCCTCTTGTACACATGCATTCCTCTCTCTCATACTTTCTGTCTTGCTCTCTGTACATGTTCATTCCTCGCTCTCATACGTTTCGTCTTCTTCTCTCCACATGTTCACTCCTCTTTCTCTCTCTGTCTCATACCTTCGCCTTCCTCTCGCCATCTTCAATCCTCTCTCTCTCCCGCACGTTTTTGTCTGCTCGTCTCTCCTTCCCTCCGTCTATCCACCTATCAATTCATCGCCTTCGGTCTATCTATACTCTATCAACTCTCTCTCTCCCTTGCTGTCCTCTTAATCCTTCACTCTTCTTCAATCCTCCATTCTCCGTCATTGTCGTGCATGTACCTCCTACATCCGTGCACTCCTCCCGCGTCTTCTCTCTCGCGCGCATGCTTTCTATTTCGTTCTCACCGCCACCTTTATTCCTCTTTCTTCCGCGCACGTTTTCGTCTACTCCTCTCTCCCTCCATCTGTCTATCTATACTCTATCCACTCTCTCTCTCTCGCCTCTCCTCCCATTCTCCATTCTCCATGCTCGTCTAGCACATACCTCTTACATCTCTGCACCCCTCTTGCAAGCTTTCCATTTCATTCCCTCCCGCAGCTCCCACCTTCGGGCACGTCGCTCTCTTTTCATCGCAGCTCTCTTTCTCTCCGTCATCTGTTCGGTCTCTCGCTCGTTCTCGCGACCTCTCCCTCTCCCTCTCTCTCTCCTCCTACCCTCGCAACTCCCTCTTTCCTGTTCCCGCCTGCTCGCCTCGGCGCAGCGCCGCGGAAACTTCTCTCTCAGTCTCTCGTGCAAAGCGGTTTCGTGGCGACGTGGTGTTATACTCGGTATATTGCGGCTGGTCCAGGTCCTCACCATAACGCGTGCCCCACTCTCGCGTCCTCTCTCGCCTCTCTCACACCCTCACCTTTGCAACCCCTGCGCTCTCTCGCGCTCTCTCGATCTCGCTCGATCCCACACGATCCCGGTCGATCCCGCTCGATCTCTTTGACGCGCATTTCGACCCTACGGCCACGCGCTCCTGGCCCTCTACCCTCCGGCCACGCGCTCCAGAAGAGCTTCGTCCATTGAGGAGGCCGAAGGCAAACGCGCTGCCGTTCGTCCGAACGCGCGCCCTCGCATTAGGCGAAAAACGGACGTGGGCCGATGAGCGGAGACGAGTGGCATCGGGAGGGGCGGCAGTGGGAGTGAGCGGGAGAGAGGACGTCGCTATTTTCGAAACGCCGTGGAGCCCTGCCAAAGCACGCGGCTCTTCGGCACGGGAAAAAAGAGGAAAAAGTCGTGGGTGGAAGGTCGTGAAAATCTGTGCGTATTAGCGTCTCCGGCGATGACAGATCGAGGGGTCGATCGGGCGAGGATGCTGTGCGCGAATTCGCGCGTCGATTCCGACGCGGCCCGCTGATTATGCGAGGAGACGGAAAGAGCGTGCGAGAGTTGCGTGACGGCGGCTCAATGAGATGTCAGCGGCTCGTCGTGGATGTGGTAGCGTGTGTGGGAGCGTGTGCGCGACTGATCTACGGATCGTGTGCACGGCCGATCGAAGTTTGCGAGCTCTGCGAAACGCGGATTCCTGCCTTCCGGTTACTGTGCGAAGGGCGGTGGGTTGTAATTAGCAGCTGAACGGCGGCAGCGGTTTCGGATGTGATTCGTCAGGCCGGAGCGGCGAGGTGTCCGCGGACGCTTTTCAACTCGGGCGAGATTCGTCATTTTAATCGGTCGATCGCCGGACGCGTCGCTGGCGGATGTAAGCTGATCGTTGGGTATAGTGAGCTTTTTTCTAGATACGTGCGGCAAGTGGGAAATTGCAGTAATTATCGACGGCTTCGGTGCGAGATGATACCGTTCGTTATAGTGATCATTCTTCAATTTCACTAATTATCGATGGCATTGTTGCAACTGTTTGAAAGTATCGTTGATGTCGATCATTGGTCATAGTGAGCATTTTTGTAGGTACGTGCCGCGAGTGAGAAATTTCAGCAATTAGCGACGGTTTCGTTAGAACAATTTGAGAGTGTCGTGTGTGTGTGTGTCGGCTGTGAGGTGATGCCATTAGTTATAGTGATCATTTTTTAAGTTCAGTCATTTTCGGCGGCTTCGTTGTAACAGTCTGAAAGTATCGTTGATGTCTGTACCGGCTATCAGGTGATCTTTAGTTACACTGACGATTTTTGTAGATACGTATCTCAACTCGAAAATTTTAGCAGTTATCGAGTCGATATCGGTTATATTATTAATCATCGGTTGTAGTAATGATTTTTGTAGATACGTGTCGCAAGTGATATTTAAGAATAACGCTATTATATCGTTCCGCGGCAACAAAAGAAGCAAAATTCGTAATGATATTATGCACGCGCTCATGTTGACAGTGTCTCTCGAGAACTCCTGAATTAGCAGTCGCTCGCGTTATCCAGTTAGCTGTTTTTGGCGGGTGTACTCGTAATTCATAATAGTTTAAATTGCAAGTTTAGTGAAATAAAATACTTTCGGAAATTTTAAAGTGTTTTGAATACTTGCAGAACCATCAAAACAAGCCCAAACAGAACGAATTAATAAAAAAATATAAATATCTATTATGAAGATAACTTTACATAGTGCAGGAATTTATTTTTCGGTTCAGTATGTTTCGGTTCAAGTTTTCGGTTCAGTAATGTATTACAACAAACTTTAACAAACAAATCTCTCTTTCACACATTCACAATTATCTCAAGACATTACTATCAGTGATAAAACTACAAACTAAAGCAGTTATTTCGCTATAACTTCTATACTATAATTTGTGATCGTTTACGTTCTGCGACACGTTTTAGCTAGCCATTTTTCAGCGAGTTCGCAATAGCCACCCGGTTAACGAAGAATATCGCCTTGCCGTCGGATTTCCACCGAAATATTAATTACCGTTGTTTTCCTACCGCATGCTGCTTCGTTCTCATTACCGCCAGCACTGTCTTGCCAGCTCGCGTGTCGACACGACGCTTCCTTCCACGTTATTCGCCCGCACGCTATACGCGAGCTCCCCTCGTGAGTCGGATTTCCGTTATCAAAACTCGAACTGACCTATCCGAACGCTCACGACCCTCCGCGTTCTCTAGCGCGCGCGACGGAAAGAAAATGAAAACGGAAGTGCGAAGCCAAACGTGCCGTCGCATTTCAGACGACGACATCGGGCAGCCAGCAGCGAAAACCCAAACTCAAAGAAACCTGATGAAAAACGTTCCGCACCTCCCGTTTCGCTTTAGACCCCGTCGAACTTGATTGACGAGTCCAGAGTCATAATACCAGGAGCCGGCGGAATTAAACACCGTCGACAATTTATTCCGAAAGTTGCGCGCACCCGACAGGCAGGCTGCGAACTGCAGGATAAACTTCTCTCCGCGGCTCTCATTGACGAAAGACAAAAGGCCGGAGGATCCGGTGGACCCTGGGTCTCTGGCCACCGAACGCAGCGAGTCGAATTCGTTTGCCGTCAAAAGAACTTTTACCATGCCCGGAGAGCACATGAAATAATTCCTGACTACGACAAGCCAGAACCGTTGGCACGTGAGAGGAGGCTGCACTCGCAGTTGTCGGAAGGAAGCGAGGCGAGAGGAGGCGGAGAAAAATGTTGACGGCGATCGATAGCGATCGATCGCGCACGATCGGCGTGCCTCTCCCGAGCGTAACGAGCAGATAAGAGTTTTACGTGCGAGAGGGGAGGAGGAGAATCGGGGAAAATCACGCGGAGAGCGAACTGGCGAGAGGGTAGAGGGCGAAGAAAAGGAGAATGAAGTGCACGAGGGCGTAGTCGCTGCCTCGATCATCTTGTAATCGGATGATTTCTGACGCTTATCAATAGACCGCCATGGGGATTGGCGCTAATTGGAGGTTGGTTCAGCGTGGGGCTTGGTATTTTTACGTTTTCTGCTACGCAGCCGGGTAGAGATCTCGATAGTGCGCAGCTGTGCTTTCGCGTGTGTTGGATGACAGGCGTAGAAACGGGGAAGTGAAGAAATTTGACAAATTTCTACCGACATCTTTTATAAAACAATTTTTCAGGCGGTAGAACGTTCATTCATTTCCGAGGCATTTCGTCAATAAGTCGGCGCTTTAATTGGACAGTGAAGGAATATATAAAGACCTCTTATAATTGAAATTTGATGACTTCTGAATTTTATTGTGGGAATTCGTGACATGTCTCGAAGTCACTGGTACTCCCATTTCACGAGTCTACAAAAGGTGTACGTGTATTATAATGTTTCTGTTTTGTACCATGGAAAATACAATTTTTCTTGTATAATGGAAGTCAGAGAAATATTTTACATTGCATAAAACAAAAATCTGGTAACACACGCACAACATACCAGTGACCCCGAAGCATGTCGATAATTTCACCAATAAAATTCTCAAGTCAAAAATGTTAAACTATAAGACGACTTTTTTATAGTTCATCGTTGTTAAATTAAAATCATAATGGGGTTAAAAGGAAACGCACCATCTAATAAGTTAGCGCAGAAACGGAATGTCGGAGTGAAAAAGCATCACGAGCCTTGGATAACGTTTATGTATCCGCACGCGACATCTGTTCAATTTACAATTCGAATGTACGCGAATTGTTGCGCTACCCTTGGCATAGTTTTATTATTCTCACCGAGGATCCGGAGACGATATATCAGGCGATATTTTATTGCACCCGTATTTAAGTAAATTACCCTCGCTCTGCGTGTTCTCGTACGTGAAATCGGCTTCACAATGAAAATCCTGTTTGCTGTTAGCGATCGGGAGGGCAGAGTGCTAGTTTAGGCTATCGAAATTATTAACGATGATCGATCTGCGTCCTTAATATGATAAACCTGACGTTAATCTAAATGACCTGTGTACTATACCTAAACTAATGACTTAACGATTTAGTAACATTGATCAGTAAATAATTTACTCAAATGACGAACATAACGTGTGCGTCATTTTTGTACTGGATATCGATGGCTTTGAATTGTGCCAAATAATAGGTTGTTGTAATAACAACTTCCTTGCTTTGTTATTGCTTCGCTTTTAAATCATTTTAGCTGTTTTACCTCACCTTTGAACAGTTTTTATAGTTATATATATTAACATACATGTATACATACATGTGATGAGTAAATTGTAATTGTTACTAGGTACCAGAGAAGTTAACATTGACCCTAATTGCTCTGAGCTTGTTTGTATATCCCCAACTAAATTCAAATATACATTCACTACGTATCGAGCAAATTAATTCAACGAGTAGAAATGCAATTCAGGACATGACAATCAATGCATAACTATACCTAATTGTAAATTAAACTGAACTTAACACTGACCCTAATTGCTGCAAACCTGTTTATATGCCCTAAATGGAATCAAATCCAGTATGACTGTATTTCCGGCAAATTAATCAAACACTACTTATTCAATTTTGATATACGAGAAAACTAACAGTGTGAATTTACAATATAACGACCAACTACTCTTGGGCACTAGAAAGTTGCGTGTTGACCTTTGCGGTAATTTCAATCAACTCTAGCGTAACTATGTCTGCGGCAAATTAATCGAAGATCGCCTACCAAATTTTGATAGACGAGAAAATCAAGAGTGTTAATTTACGGTAGACAACCAACTGCCTCTAGGCACTAGAAAGTTTCGTATTGATGTTTGCAGTAATTTCAATAAAATCTACTGTAATTACAGCTCGGGCAAGTTCATTAAACGTCTGTTGGTGTTTCATATACAAAGTTATTAAGGCACTAATTAACCGCCCCATGAAATAGGCTAAGTTCCCACGTGTCGCTCCGGAATGTTACGTAAGGCCATCACATTGGTGTTGTCTCTGCTTACAGAGTGTACGATGTCGGAAGGTGGACGTGCAGTGATCTGGCTCCTTGTATCAGCCCAACGAGCTGCACGCCACCCGAAAGATTCATGTACTAACCCCGTTGCACCTGTTTGAACCCACCAGTTGCAGAGCCCTGCACCGTAACCCCATGACGCATTTAACACATGGCCCGCCTGGAGAGTAAGTGTTGACATTCACTGTTTTCTGTCCACTATGACCGACAGCTGCCATCACTAAGTCACTTTGCCATCTTGTTCTAATCAGCTGTCTTAAACTACTCGTTCGCTCATAAGTACTCATTCATGAATGACCAGACTAACGCTTGTACTAAATAACACTACTAACGAATTTATAATCAAGTTCTCCGTAACAGGAACCTTCTCACCTTTACATTGTGCCCATTAAATTCCGCCGTGTTCCGAAAAATTCAACTAATATCCCAAATTATAAATTATGACAACTGTCAAAGGCAGGCAAAAACGTTATAATTTGAGCTTCCACCTTTGAATACCTCCCAAACGCAAACATGCAATTTTATCGCTACACTTTATATTTTTTCAGCATTGCGCTTAAATTGTCAAAGGTAACTAAAAACACCAGAATTCGAGCCTCCAACTTCGAATACCTCTCAAACGTAATATTCAAGACTACCGCTATATTTTCTCAAATTGCAGCATTGCGCCCTAGAAAATTGAGCCAAAAACACTAGAATTTGAGCATCCACCTTCGAATATCTCGCAAGCGCAAACATGCGACTATCGCTATAGCCTCTCAAATTTTAACATTGCTCCCTGCAAAATTTAGCAAAAAATACTAGAACGCGAGCATCCACCTCCGAATACTCCCCAAACGCAAACATGCGATGATCGCTATATTTTCTCAAATTTCCGCATGGCGCTCTGCAAACTTTAGCAAAAAATACTAAAACGCGAGCATCCACCTTCGAATACCCCCCAAGCACAATGTGACTATCGCTATATTTTCTCAAATTTCCGCATGGCGCTCTGCAAAGTTTAGCGAAAAATACTAAAACGCGAGCATCCACCTTCGAATACCCCCCAAACGCAAACATGCGACCATCGCTACATTTTCTCAAAATTTCAGCATTGCTCCCTGCAAAATTTAGAAAAAAATATTAAAACGCGAGCATCCGCCTCCGAATACCCCCCAAACGCAAACATGCGACCATCGCTAAATTTTCTCAAAATTTCAGCATTGCTCCCTGCAAAATTTAACAAAAAATACTAAAACGCGAGCATCCACCTTCGAATACCCCCAAACGCAAACATGTGACTATCGCTATATTTTCTCAAATTTCCGCATGGCGCTCTGCAAAGTTTAGCAAAAAATACTAAAACGCGAGTATCCACCTTCGAATACCCCCCAAACGCAAACATGCGACCATCGCTATATTTTCTCAACATTTCAGCATTGCTCCCTGCAAATTTTAGTAAAAAATACTAAAACGCGAGCATCCACCTTCAAATACCCCCAAACGCAAACATGCGACTATTGCTATATTTTCTCAAAATTTCAGCATTGCTCCCTGCAAAATTTAGCAAAATATACTAAAACGCGAGCATCCACCTTCGAATACTCCCCAAACGCAAACATGCGACTATCGCTATATTTTCTCAAAATTTCAGCATTGTACGCTGCAAAATTTAGTCAAGAACACTGGAATTCAAGCATCCACCTTCGAATACTCCCGAAACGTGCTCCCACCGTCACTGACAATTCTCTCCCGACGCGAGTGGTAATTACAGGGGAATTATGTGGGCGCCGTGTGTGATTTCAGTACCGAGTATAGTGGTGCATAAAGGCAGCAGGTCGCAGAGCCGGCCTGAAAGTCCCACGGTGGTGGTGCGCGGTGGAGGAATGCCCTCACTGCCGTCATCGAGACAAGGCCTCATCGTCGTCAGCGGCGGCGGTGGCTCCAGCGCGACCTATCAGAGCGCCTCGGAATTGGACATGATAGACGGGAATGCCAACCAAACCGTCGGCGCCTGCCCAACGTCTAATTCGCACCACCGTCCCTCGCCATCCTGCCAACCCGACAAAACGGACACGGAGAACAAAAACTTTCGCAACAGGGTGCGCGCTTTAGTAAAATGCATAGAGCCCTCAATTAACGAGGGGAGGAATTGACGTGTGGCTCACCGATTTTCTTCATATTTCCTACAGAGCTTCTATGGGAAAAAATATAAAGAGCGGTGATATGCGGCTGCTGTTTTAAATTGGGGTCAAAGTAGTATGGTCTTTGAGTAGTGTGCAGTTTAGGCGGTTTTCGTTGAAGCGTATCAATGGAGGGAGCGAGATGATCGAATACGAGGGTTAGATCGGCGGTTCGGATATGATGCTGGTCATTTTGATTTTGTGCTGAGATATTTTGTGATTTATGCATTTTTACTACTTTTGCGTGCATGTTTGTAATTCAAATATGTCGTTGAGAATGGCCAGCGTTAAATTTAAACCCTCAATTTATTACACGCAGTCGAGTATCTCGCTTAATCGACTAACATGTTTTGATGAAAACCATGTAAATTGTAGAGTACTTCAACATGTATTAGAACTGCTACTTTTGGCAAAATACGAGTTTAATGTTTGTTGCTATTCAATTTCTATACCAAATATGAAGAAAGTTGAAGGAAAATGAAGAAAATTAGCGAGTCTCTGCTTTCACGTCTTCGAGGTGTATGCAAAAAGCGTCGAACCGCTGAATTGCGCGACTCTTTTCGACATGCTAAGTTTTCAGTAAAACGAAGCTTGCGCACGAGACGGTCTGATCGGACGCGAGGTCGTCGGTGTTGTTTCAGGCGAACACGAAGGTAAAACTGCTGGTCAGAAGTCATGCCATGAGAGAGTCGACGTCCCCCCCGAGGGAGCCGCACAACGGTCCGTCGTCGCCGCACAGCCCCCAATCCGTGGAAAGCGAGAAGAAGTTCGCTAGCAATCTCTCGCCCACGTCCACAAACGCTAAGCTCAACAACAACGAGTCGATGTACAATAGTAACCTTTGCCCAGCTCAATCCCCGAAGCAAATGCGCAACACAGCGACTTCTCCTACTTGCCGAGCACCGTCGCGAAATGGTAACGTCAATTTCCGAAAACTATAGTACCTTTATTGGGGAGAAAGGACGGTTTTCACGGACTTCTGATATCGCACGATGTATATAAAATATTTTGCAAATTGTGCCAAAAGAAATGGTAGTGTACACGGGCCGATTTTTGCTGAGCAACATAGTGGAAGCGGTTTTATTGTCGAAGAAGAACATTTTACGCGGACTTCTGATATTGCATCATGCATATGAAATATTTTGAACATTGTACTAAAAGAAATTGTAGTGAATACGGGCCAATTTTTGCTGAGCAACATAGTGGGGGCGGTTTTATAGACGCTTTCGTTAGGAAGCTTTATTGGCAGAGAAGAAACGATAACGAAGAACAAAAATTAAACCACTTCGGAACTTGAAAGCGCTAAGTCACGTAAAGACTGAGCAATCCCACCGAAGAATTCAAACACGCGTCCACTGTTCTGCTTCCCAGCAGAAACATTACAATTAACCGTCACGGATAAAACTACTTATTATTTCCCTTTAATATTCAAATGTACGAAATCATCAAAGTAACGTGTTCTTCCGTTTTCGCAGGCCAATCTAGTCCTTCTCAGGTACACTCACCAAAGAATAGTACGTCGCCGACGAACAACGGCGGTGGGAAGCAGGATAATAATCAGCGGTTGAAAGGACCGCACCAGAACTCAAACATCATCCAGAAATGCAATAATTGCTTGAAAAACAATCAGGGCAGCGAGAGGCCGGGCCTATTGCAAACACCCGTGTCGCCTGCGAAGTCTGGCCAGGCGCTTCAGCATTCGCCGAAGAGCACGAATCTCGCGCAGGGCGTGCAAAATAATCAGCAGAAGTCGGAGCAGCGGCGGCCGAACACGCTGAACATCTGCAATAATCAGTGCACGGCGCAATGCGGCAACACGCTCTCCGTCAGCAGACCTGGCTCACGGCACAAATTGAGGCATCAGAACTCGTCCCAAGGGAGCTTTGACAGTGCGTCACCATGTCTTTCGCGAGGTACCGTTGACAGTTTATAGTTACCTCCTCTGTCCGTCGCATAAGCTGCACATTAGATACGCGCGTTGTGTTCAACATTATTAGAAATCGTGGGTAACGAGTAGAAAGGCTTCTTTCGTTGAAAATTGGAATGTTCTTGAGAATTTTTATTATTAACACGTTGACTGCCAAGCGTATTTTGCTTTGTTAGAACCGCGATGCGATGAAATACTGCAGAGTATGATTAAACCATGCAATATGAAGGTAACGCAGAGTTGTTAGAAGCCAAAGTATTGAAGCACCGTTCCAATATCAATTGCTTTTACAAGATTGCAAATAGGCTTCATGGCGAATTTTTTGCATTTATAATAAAGGTTTTGCGCCGGTCACCGGTGACCACCATGGCAGTCAACGTGTTAATATTTTCTACATGTTCCGGAAAATTTGGGTATGCGTTTATCATTAAACATGCCATTTACTCACCATCTACGTTTTTCGGGGCTTTTACATATGTGTTTAACATTAACAATTCGAGTGTGTTTGTCGTTAACAGCACATATGTGGATGCCCCGAAGTATGTAGATGGTATTAATAATATAAATTCTCAAGCGAATTCCAAGTTTCATTATTTAGGGCTTTTTCTCATTATCTTACTATCGACGATTAATAATAAGAGTTGAGTTAACCTTTCGAGTTGTTGTATTGTTCAGATGGGGTCATACCGGAAAAAGTGCATAATATGGTACCTGCATTTTTAACGAGTTTCTCTAATATGAGATACCTCCGTGATATTGCGCGCATGCTATTAAACGTTAAGTCGTATGCACGTGCGTATGACTGCAAAGAAACTTCATATCATATAAGTTCTTCGAACTTCGACTATAAATAAAACGGCCGGACGAATAACGAGAACGGCTGTTCCTAGTAAAATTCACACTTTAACGTCGACATACGAGTGCTAGACTTTTATTTCGCAACAATTAACTGGCGGACGTGATTACTGCCGTATGAAACGACACTTATCAAAAATCAAACTACCACATAAAAACTAGAATCTGTTTGTACAACACGCGAGCGTACCGCAACCGTCATATCGTAATCCATGTGCAATCGTCTCGATATTTTTACACGCTTCATGCGGCGAACACGTAAAAGTCCATATTATCCTGAAAATTTTCCATACGAATTTCATCGGTACCCCATTGCCCTCTACTCACACGGCTGCTTACATCCCATCCAGCATCACTGAATTTTCTCAAAACTTAAATTCCAATTCAAACGCGCATTTTGGAACAATCGAAAAAATGCTATCGTTACTCCCAAGGACCCTGTTTCCATGATATCACGTACGTTACCCCATAAGTTGATCGTACCCCGAATTATCAAACCTTATCGCATGCACGTTCCTACCCGAAAATTTCGCTTTTCAGACAGCAGTACGGAATTGTACACGGACAGCACCGGCATCGATCTCGAGCAATTTATCGCGGAGACGATCAATCGTAATCAGAAGGACCGGACTGTCCTGCTGAAGATCGAGAAGGACCTGATCGAGTTCGCGAAGGACCGTCAGAAGGTCTGCCACAAGTTCCCGAACATGTCCTCGTACAATCGCATGCTCGTTCATCGTGTCGCGGCCTACTTCGGCATGGAACACAACGTCGATCAATCGGGCTTAAGCGTGATCGTGACGCGAACGAAGAACATGCGAATACCGGATACCCGTTTTAAGGAGCACATAAGGGACGACTTGATCTTGTCGGAAGAGCCGCGCAGGAGCATACTCAAAAGAGACTCCAGCTCGTTCGAGGACAGTTTCAACTTCAAGTCGCCAGACAGGTATTACAGTGTTCGCTTCGAAAACTTTAACTTTGGTGATTCAGTTCATATTACGCGATTCTTTCTGAAAATGATTTTCCTACCGCCTCTATGAGAGTGTAATGAGACACTACACGGAGGCTATGATGAGAACGGGTGTTGCTGTTGATACGTTGTTAGGGCATTGGTTATGAGAGCGGATGATTTCTGGGATGCCAGTCAACTGTCAATGACAATGATGTGTGACGGTAATTTTTTTTCTTTTTCTCTTATTGAGAATAATGGCATTAGAGTTACTTGGCATTAGAGGTATATTGGTATTGCAGAAGAGAATTGCATTTGATGTAACAGTTGTTGACTCTAGTATATCAGACTTAAGAAGTATCAGTCTTTTATGATTGATTAATATAAGAACTAGTTATATTTTGTCACTTATTTGTCGTAAGTTCTAAGACTGCTCGTTCGTAGAAATTCATACATAGCTTTGATCGCGGATATGTTTAGTTGTTGGATAATCTAATGATTTCTATAGTTTTCCGTTCAGTTTTTTGTCGCTCATATCCACAGAACGGTACTTGATAACTATTATAATGCGTTATATTATGTTCTAACGTCGCGCGCATTGCCACTAACCGTTGGCTGACATTCTACATACTTGAGACTCGCCATTGACATCTGAGAATCCGGTAGCATTCCGTTTAATTGCGACGGTATCTGTGCGTATGGAACCACTTAGAGTTGATTCGAACAGGTTGTCCGGCGA
The DNA here is from genome assembly GCA_033815515.1 of Cryptocheilus praepositus. NCBI lineage: Eukaryota > Metazoa > Arthropoda > Insecta > Hymenoptera > Pompilidae > Cryptocheilus > Cryptocheilus praepositus. The sequence continues at coordinate 1,895,781 of JAWWQZ010000314.1, forward strand.
TTATTGCCGGCGCAGCAAGAGTTTCGAAGAGCGGGAGGAGGAATACGAACGAGCCAGGCGAAGGATATTCAAAGACAGTAGCGGCGAAAGTAGCGAGGTCACCTCGTGGCCATATTGGTCGTCATCCGAAAGTTCGGACGCTTCCGCGAGGTATCGCTTGCTGCATCCTTCGGATCATACACCCAGGTACATTTGCCCGTCTTTCCTGCGTCTCGTTACTTCGATTTGCAACGTCGTAATTCATTAACTGAATCATCACTGTCATATTAGACGAAACGCTATATTATAGGTGTTGCTTTTGTCAGCAGCGTTGTCGGACAACGCGCTGTATCGTTATGAGCGAAATGTCTGTGCAGGCAAACGAGACTGATGAAGGGCGAGTCGTTCGACGGGAGAGAATCATTTCGCGGCGGAGCGTTACGGCCGTCCGTTTCCAAGTCATTTAGCTTTGGCGGCTATACAAGAGGCATGCTCTCCAGAGGGGACAGCGTAACATCGACGCACAGCGCGGGGGCTCGTCTGATGAAGCAAGGTTCGTTGCAATCTGCCCTTGAAGATAGAGATTAACACGTAGAGTACCGTGGTGGTAGCCGATGATGGGCGCGAAATTTGACATATAACACGACACTAACACCCGCCATTACGCAATTTTATCAACACCTTAGGGAAAGTGATGTGCGATGTGAGAAAACGGGAAAACACTTGACAAACCGAACATATGCGACTTTACTCACTTTTGCTGTATTAAAATAATACAAGCACACGTAACGTTATCACAAGCCTTATTATTCCAAAGTCCTGACGAGGGAGCACTGGTAAAGAAGTTCCAATAAGAATTCTCTATTGATTTCCAATTCCGACCAAAAAATGGCTACTTTCTCATTATCCGCTATTAGTAATATGGTTGAGAATAACACACCACTGAATAATTCATAAAATCCCACTGAGTACCGCAGCCCGAGAATATCCCAAAGCCTCCAGACCGTACGAGCAATAGTAAATGTATTAAGAGCAGTTCCAAACGGGCGCGTTTACTTAACAGACTCAGGAGCCAGCATGTGTTCACGCCTGAGCCCATCGAGCAGCGGCTACAAGTCTCAAAGCCAACGCAGCGACGCGACCATCTCGCCGTCGCCATCGCCGTCTCCCGTGGCCACGATGACCTGCAGCCACACACAAGTATCTAGTCAAGACCTGGCGTCACCGGAGTCGAACAACCAAACAGTGATGTGGGCGGTGACCAGCATATCCAGCGTGCCACCGGGCAGCATAATAATCAATCCGCAAACGAATCAGCCGTACACGAATCCCGACGGTTCGATTTACCGCTTCGACCCCGACAATCCACCGAAATTCTTCGAGAACGAGACGACAACGAGTGGCGCGTCGAAGCACGCGGAATCCGAGCCATCGAGGACGAACTCGAAGAACGATTGCAAGAAGCGCGCGCCCAGCAAGAGTGTCGTCGTGACCACGACTGCCAGCGTGACGAGTACCGCGACGTCGCCGAGTTTACCGTTCACGCCACTCCCGCCCCAGCATCAGCAACCGATGCAACAGCAACAACCGCCGCCACCCCCACCGCCGCCGCCACCACCTCCGCCGCCGCAACCGCAGCCGCAACAGCAGCAGCAAACTCTAGTCAAGCCGACAGTGCAAACGTGTAGTCATAATCAAACAGCTCAACCAACGTATGCGACCTACGTACCTACCTCAGAACCGTACAACCAGGGTGTCTATCAGCCCCCAATGGGGCAGCAGACTGTGATGATGGCTCCCCATCCCACTCAGGGTCAAGCTAGCGCGCCAAACAACGGACAGAGCGAGGTTGTCTTCAATCAGAATGCCGTTTACACGAATTACACGGCGGTGCCCGTGCAGCAAGCGCCCGTCCCACAATCAGGGGTAAGTTTTGTCTTGATGCGAACCTGCCTGCCACCCTCTTTAGCTCGCGCGAGAAACTGGCGTGTCTGTCCGATCGTTCAAGTACAACTATTCTGGGACCCAGGACGTGTCGGAATTGTCCGGCTACTTCATGGGGATGAACATCTACGAACAACGCGGCGGTGGAAACGGGGCTGGTGGTGCCGGCGAGAATCACGCGACGGCTCCGCATACTTATCCGCAGCCACCTCCGTCAACGAACCAAACTATGCCAAATCTACAGACGGTGCAGCCGAACTATTGGCAACCCCCATCTAATCAGATGCCGGTATGTGTTTCACGATAATCTTGCTTACGGGATGATGCGTTTCATTTCAACCTTATTATGATTTTAATTTGATAATGGAGGGAATATATTAAGCCCGCTTGTGTTGAGACTATGTAACTGAAAAATTGTCTTGTTGTAGTTGTCGATATGTTTCGGGACAACTGGTGCCCAGTGTTTAGGAGAATTTGACGTTATATGAAACAATAATCTTGTATCACGCATACACCTTTGGTACAGGTCATGAATTTCAACAATCTAAATATTTCCAACTATAAAAAGGCTTGATATATTCCTTCATTATCCAATTAAAATCTTGCTTACTCGTTACCACATCAACGGTGCTTGTTAAAGGTCTAATTACCCAGAGCCCAAAAAGATCGTATCTATGGAGCAATTTCCTCGCGTCATAATTACAAAAAGTTCGTGTGACATTTTAGCCACAGCAAACCATGTATTTCGTGCCTCCATCGGGAACGACAATATCGGTTGGACAAAACCCCGGAGATAGACAACAAAGATTCGCGACGAACTATTCTTTCAATACACAGACGATGACACCTCCGAGCCAAACGAATTGTGAGTAGTCCTGTCAACTAGCATTACGGGACCTTGTACTGATGGAGTAAATTTGTTGCAGCTAACTACGTGGGCAGTTATGCAGTACCGTACAACTCGATGCCCACGGTTACTCCCACGCCGACGGATTATACGTATCAACCACCGGTTCACATGGTTCCTACGTATTATCCGCCAGGCCAACCGGCTATGCAACCGCCGCCTGTCATGTACAGAGTACCTACGCCCCCGAATACTCCGACATCAAATCAGGTAATTGTAATGAGCTCTGTCAATTACAAAGTTTCTGACCATGCGTAACCTTTTTCATTCCTAGACACTTCTTTAGCACACTGAGATTAGCCAGTCAATGCTTTCTCTGACTTAGAAATGTATGCATAGGGCATGCACGTAATACAAATTATTCTGTCGTGATATAGCGAGTTTCGTTATATGTGTCAAGTCTCTAGCAGAAATTCGTGAATGTTATCTTAAGTAAATAAATTATATCGAACAGCAGCTTTTGACGTCGAATGGAGGGATGGCTGCAAAGTTTCATGCAAAATGTATGGTAATGACTCATAGATGCCCGGTATGTCGCTGATGTACGTGAACTCTGGCAGCTATGGGCCACCGGCGATGATGTCAAGCGGTACATTCGGTCATCAGGTTGCTCACAACGGCACGTCACCTGCGCCACCACCCAGCACTTACGTGGCACCTGCGCTGGTTCCAAATCTCGTCTTCAGGCAAAACGTTCCTGTAAGCAAAACTTCGCAAAGCCACACTTGCTCTGAAAATATCTTGAATATTTAGAATCACTTTACTGCTTAACACGTTGACTGCCACGGTGGTCACCGGTCACCGGTGCAAAAGATTTTACTAAAAATGCAAAAAATTCGCAATGAAGCCCATTTGCAATCTTGTAAAAGCAATTGATACTGGAACGGTGCATCAATATTTTGGCTTTTAACAACTCTGCGTTACCTTTATTTTGCACGATTTAATCATACTCTGCAATATTTCATCGCATCGCGGTTCTAACACAGCAAAAATACGCTTGGCAGTCGACGTGTTAACAAGCCATTCTTTGAAGTATTATCGATCCGTACGTTTTTAGAATTTTCTGCAAAATACAAACATCTCAAAGATGAAGATATTTTTACGCCCACCTGCACGAGGCCGGTTGACACTTAGATTATGTGAAATATAAACGCAAAAATAGAGAACATAATATACGAGACCAGTTACAATGTCGATATCAATTAATTGGTAGTAATGTTTGTATTTTGTGTTTAGCAAGTCGTTGCTGGCGTTCGAGCATCGACGCCTGGTAGTTCTCAGAGAGCGAGCAGGTCACCCACACCGGCGCATGAGCTGTTTGGGGGTGGGAGCGGGGATAGAAGCGCACAGGCCCAGCCACGCTACCCACTGCCAATGTACCAGGGTGTCCATATCGTGCAAGGTAACTGCTTTGTAACAAATATCCTTATGCAGCGTACTGGAATGTCTACATCTTCAATTTCAGCCGTATTGCAATTCACTTAGGTAAATAATACGTAGTAACAAAGTCTTGCAGACAAGCATATTCAACCGAAAAAATAGCCTTTGCATTCCTTAATTATTTAAGTAAACGGAAAATTGAATTTTCTGTCATCGCCGAAACTGTATTTGAGCCGTTTATTTTGAAAGTGGTCTGACTCCGTTTTTCAATATTTTCCGGTTACCATGGTTACATGTACAAATTCATGTTATTTATTTCGATTTGAAGATAAATGGAGTTAGGCTACTTTCAAAATAAACGGCTCATTTATAGTTTTCAGAACTCTGATATCTATGTACCTATCAGCTTTACTATAACTTGAGAAAAAGAGATACGCTAATAACAGTGTCGGTGCACTCTTCAAATCCTCGTAAAACCAACTGCTCGAGGTTAAAGGATAACAACTAAACATTGTTATTTAACTTGTTATTTATAGGAGATATGAGGTTGATGCATCCTGGAGTACCATCGAATCCACGGTTGCAGTATGCACCGGTACCATCACCGCCAGTTGTTCAGGGTTGTCCACGACCGTATCGACCGCCATCATACTCTTCGAACACATCAGGTGCCGGTACCCCCACATCGTTTGACGGGAAAAATCAGAAGATTCGCAAACAGAGGTATTGTGGTAAATCGCCTCTTTCATATAAGTACCCTTACTGATCGTGTTTACTTTTAAATGCCCCACAAATATTTGAAAGCAGTTCTAGTAAAGAACCTTGTTGATAAAACATAGTGTTACAGGCAAAGATTCTTGGTGACGAGTCCAAACTAAGTGTCCCTTTCAATGTTCGGAATACATTAGGCTTTAGTAGCATGTTTTTATGAGAAATCTGATGCAAGGCAGGGATTAACCGTTTGAGTGCCACGGGTCTTTCTCATTTCCCGGTCGAAACTTGCCAAGCGGCGCGATAGCGCTTGTTATATTCCGTGTCGAAAGAAGCGGCGCTATAGCGCTTGTTATATTACAGCAATTTTTATATGAATAAAAGCATGTTATATGTAACATTACTCCAATTTTATCTTTTTTACCTAAGATTGAAAAGTTACCGTAATGTTGTGCATCGAGAGAAACCGAGCCTGCTGTGATTACGCTGCAGTTTTGAGGACAGACAGAAGAAGCGCGATCGCGCCGCTTGGCACTCAAACGGTTAAAGAAATCTGTTCTTGTTTATGCCTGCAGGTCCAAAATAACACCTTTGCCATCGTCCGGCACGCGGCCCAATATTTATCAAACTCCTTCCATGCCATCGCTCACGTCTAACATACCAAAAGATATCAGAGAAGGTAAGATCAACATGAATTACGCGGCATTCGACAATTGCTGAGTACGTTGCTTGAGATGGTTGTTACCCTCTACTTTCGTTCCGCCTAAGAACGGAGAACGTATAACACAAATTTTTTGACACCTTCTTGTATCCCCTTAAAAGCGAAACCTGTGGAAGACAATATGATCTAAGGTACATAATATAAATATAACGTACTAAAAAGACCACACTATCGGTATATCCACATCGTACTGTAGAAGCTTATTCACGCGCGCTCTCTCATTCCTTTTTTGTCGTCTAGACACATCTTTTACGCTGCCCCGGGGCTCTGCCGCTTTCTAAGTCATCCAGAATGTGCTGGAAAGTGATAGTCGTGGAATAGTACACACTCAGATTGCGATCAACAAGCGGCGAAGTTTAATACTGTCGCCTTTGTTTGAACATTTCTTACGTCCACTTTTTAACACTTTTTCTGTGAACAGTGGAAGGACATCTTTTCAGCACACGTGTTCATACTCGATAACACATATCGAAGCACTATACGCTTACACGCTCTCATGTGCAAACAAGTGATGGAGTTTCGAATGTTTTGTCCGTCACAATGTACGTAGATTCGATGCTGGTTGCATTTCTCGCACAAACCTCTTCGTACGTAATCAATGTTAGATTGTCTTATAAGCTTTGCGCCGCATATCAATGAACGTGCCAAAAACCGTGACCGTTTCAGGTAGTATTTCTTGGTACCGCGATTCCGCGGTACCAACTTGGGTCGCCACGGCAAATCGACCGACTTATAAAAATATCGTCAACGAGATAGAGCTTGGTCGATCAAAAAGTGCTTTTTGCTGACGTGTCGCAATATTTTCACTGTCAACCCTTACAGCAGAAACTTTGGATTTATTGTCCACGTGAAGGTAGTATTGAAAGGGTTGCATTGTGAAACTGATACACGCCCGACATTTTACCATCGCCATACGTTTGGTTCGCACTTATATGCCGATTTTCACTGACACTCGATGTTTCGTGGACCGGAGCATCGTTTCTGCCTATGTCGCAATACTCACAACAAACATTTTCGTTTCAGGGACCGTGAAGGTGACAATCACCCGTCGAAACCAGTTGGTACAATATTAAATAATGGGCTGGCAGAAAAAACGCACACAGAGATACAGACAGCAGACACACACAGACACATGAACACAGCTACTACACCGTTGAACGTACGAAACAGAGTAATAATTACCAAAAGAGAATAAAGAGACGTTGAAGTGGAAAGAGCAGAAGAGAAAAAGCTAAAACGGCAACCTACTCTATCGGTAGACATACGATTCGTAACGCTATATCACCTATACTCTTAATTATTTAACGAAGGCTAAGGCATAATTACTAGGTACATAGACGTATACATACGAACGTGGTGATGTGAAAGCAAAGAGAACGAGGGAAGCAAAGAGGAAAGCGAACATTGCGAACGCGAGAGACCCCGTCGGCGCTTTCCTTTTTGACAAAATGCAAACCGCGGACACTGGAGTATCGAGCAACTCGTTTAATCTCATTCGCTCACGTTAACTATCGAACATCCAAATTATCATGACAATGGGTAACGTGTTGACGCAACGACGATTATTATGAGCGTGTCGCTTTCAAACGTGAAGAAATGATGCAAAAACGCGAGATACGCCATTCGAAGATATAACAGAAGAAAAAAGAAGAAACAACACTGCTACACCGAACAGAGTTTTGACTACTATTACAATTATTATTATATTAAATATAATATATTGTGTTGTAATATGAATATATACAGTATGTATATTCTATATTATACATACGATATATTATACCTGAAGATATTTTAATCGCGGTTTTACAGATACTATATGAATGTGAGATTTAATTTTAAGATGCATTAATAATAAGACAACAAACACATTCGTACACGATGACACACGTACATATACGCGCATACACAAGATGATAAGGATCTTACGGTGATCGACAGATCATCGTGAATATCAGAATATATATATATTTTACTGAGTACGTTTACACTCAGGTGCTTTCTTCTACTGTGTTGTGCAATTTCCTTTCTGAAATGCTCAATCATTTTTTATATGCAATCTCTCGCGTAAATTCTTTTCTACCGAAACGATCGTGGCCGACAAAGAAGACATTCTAAACTGAGTTAACTTCTAACGAATCTCACACGATTCTCAACCTGTAAAAGTGATCAATGTGATGTAAATATAAGTTTCAAGTGGAGTGTTCTTTCGTCAAATACGAACATATAACACCTTCTAGCACGTCGTTATCTAAATATTGACTACTCTTAATTGATTTCGGAAAATTATACGCTTTGATCAATATTCCAAACAAAGATAATTTACGCGACATATTCTTTCTACCGCCACAGGCGTCTGATAACATTTAAGCCTCTAACAACTATTGAAGTACACTTCGATCACGCCGCTAAACGATGTAAACGTATTCAGTATGCAGTCTATATGTTTAGAGTGAAACGATAGTTAAGTAACGTGAAACTATCACAGCTTTGCAAGGAACCCTCTTACCGTATCGTTCCACAGATCGTCTGACATTGTACTTTCATTTCGACGTTGTTCCGTCAATTGAATTACAAACAGAATTGGCAATGACCGTTGATCGACAAAGTCAACGATGATTACGACTCGTCTTCCAAAGTGATGTGCGACACGCTTGATCGAGCACGCGAAACGAGCAAAACACAAAAACAGAGGAGCACGAAGGAAAACACGACAGAAGTCCGTAATGCGTCATCAGTTCGCTTTAAGCACGCAATAACGAAATAATAACGATAAAAAAAGCTCTTAGCACTGCTGCGGCGAGTATGCGTCTCTCTCATTTCGAGTATTAGCTAGACAGCGTCGGCAGTAACAGCTGTGATCGTGACACGCGACCGCGGCAAATAAAACAAAGTCTCCGTCTGTGAAATATTTGCAGATCAACGAAGGCAGCTCAATTTACGAAGAGAACTTTCCAACTTTCGCAAAGCGCTTCTCAGTTTCGTTCGTCTCGTATGCGTTCGCTGTCGCGTCCTGCACGTTAAGCGTCATTCCGTGGCCCAAATTAAATCGTACGGATGACAAGACGCGAGTTCGCGAAATGCGATCTTTTTATTTTTCGCTTCGTCTTACGGCGACGTCTTGTACTTTGTCGTTTAATTTCGATGCTTGAGGAAACGCTTGGCGGCCGAGGACGTGGCGTCGAACGTCGTTTATAATTTTACGTAACACTTTTGCACCGCGAACAAACTAGAGTGTCTACGTTGTTCTGCGAGGAAATAAAAAAAAACCAAGTGGAATCCATCCAGAAGCTTCGCTGACGGCGATTGTACTTCAGGACGTAGGTGGGAAAGGTGTGCCTATCTTTTTATGAGAACTACAGCAGGACAGAATGAAAGAGAGAGCGAGAGAGGGAGAGAGAGTGTGTGAGCTGGAGCCGCGTTTCTTATAATACACAATTATCAAGAGTTCGTTGAAGATCTTCGCATGATACGAAAGTTTCGTTCAACTCCAATTTACTGCACGGTTCGTTGGGAAAGTTCGTTGACCGTTTATTCGTTAAACCCTTCAATGTCCGAAGTCATGAGTCTCAATAGTTTCTGTTGTCATTCGAAATGTTGACTCGGTCTATTCATTGAACAGGTGAGTACGGTATTCCTCTATACGAAGACACTTGGAAGATTCGAAAATGATAAGCGTTTGTCCTGTAAGCAGGAAAAGAAATCCGAAGAGACAGCGACACGACAAGCCGATTGCACAGAACGTACGACCGACGAGTTATAAAGAGATGGGCGCACAAACGTAGTATTTAACTGTACCTAACGTCGTCGTAGCGGTTAATGAGAAGAAAAAAAAAATTAAGTGTACCTAATAAAAGCAGTTCACGAATCTATCTCTCTTTCACACACGCATACATATACACACTATAACGATATAACGTGACGAAAGAATTATCGGCCATCCATCGGGGGTAAATACTATGATGCCGAACTATAGTGCCGTTCGAATCGACACACACATTATAATATATTTTAGCTAATCGATCATCATTAGTGAAACAATTGCGTTTGCGTTGGCCGTGCTCGGACTAAAATGTAAGAGAGCGTGTCTAGTCATCGATCGTTAACCCTTTATGGTCCAGCATCTTTTCGAACAAGAACACACCTATCAACGACGAACAAATTCAATGTCTTTCTAAGGTTCTTATAGCGATGTTTTTGTCATGTAGATGCAGTGACGTAAATCTTCCGTACTCGTCTTTTGTCCTAATCGAACGTTTCTTTTCGATACAATCGTGGATTATAGAGGGTTAAGTCGAGTAATCGGTGCACGGCCACATTCTCCTGGTTTATCGCTTTGATCGTGCACTTCTATCGCATCTTCATTGCACTCGGTGCGCACCCTGAGCAGAAGTTGCGGGCACCGTGTTTCCGAATTAGAGCGCACCGAGAGCATTGAAGATCGATGACTGTCGTTGCGCGTGCGGAATTACAAGTTTCTCTGGCTATTCTAAGCGAAGGGGAGTTCGGAAAGAAAGGACTAGGGGATAAGCACGCGAGTCCAATGTTTAACGCATTCATTGCATACGTCGCGATCGCAACGCTTAAATTGTTACGAATTATACAGGGTAATTGCGAAGCCCTCCATTTTAACGAATTCACTTAGAATTCATTCGAATAAATTCACTTCTGACGCGACGGAAGCTGCAGATTCATACGACGAGATTTAGCTGGTAACAAACGTCCGTTTTCTAACGTTTCGCTAAAATAAAAATTGAAAAACATGAAATTAAATGAAATTTATAATCGATCCGGCTGTACCTTTTATCTGCTCGCCGCAGGTTTTCGATTCGCCAGCATTCGTTACTGGATTTTTGCAATGAACACGTTAAGACACAGACTCGCTGACGATCGACAGGAGAGAGCGGGTGATAAATCATTATAAGTTCGCAAAGACCTCAAGTTGGTTTCCTACTATTTTTCTATGACGCCGTAAGAGTGGAGGACGGTCGGTGATAGGTGAATTGTCGTTGTGGAAAAAAATGATTGACAGAGCGGCCGGAAGATAAGCGGAGGAGTCAAGAGATGAGCCGAAAGAAGGAACTCGAAGAAGCACGCGCGAGGAAAGAATGGAAAGCTGGATGTTCCTACACGAGGATTCGCATCTTCCAGATTTGGCAGCGGTCTTTTACTGAGAATTCCTTCCGTTTTCTGTCCCGCGAACGTTGTCACGTCTTTCGTAATTATCGATTATTAGTCTTAGCACCCGGTGCCACCCAAATTGATTGTTGTGTGTTTGTTAGATACCTTCTGCAACCCCGATATCTTCAGTAATCGAGTATTAAAGTGCGATAGTCCTGTTCGTCCACTCGCCATCGCGCGAACTTACACAGTTAATAACTTATTCAGTGTACGATTTTATCGTGGTAGAGCGAATGGAGGAGTTGTGCGGAGTAACGAGGGTCCGTCTGAGAATGGAAGTCTTAAACACGATTTTGTTCACATTGGATTCTCTTCGAGTTACGCTCTCAGTTAATGGAGGAATGTTTTCGTCTGCAAATTGGTAAACTTCGGACGCGGTTCCATTGAAATCGAATTCTCTTCGAGCAATGCTCTCAGTTAATAGAATAAATTTTCGTGAAATCCTACATGACGGTCAATCGATGGGATTAAACGATCGGAGATGGTACAGAAAATGATTGTGTCAGTGAACTCATGGATGTGCCGTTTTGTTATTGTTTTCTGGTTACTTTGTGTAATGTTACTAAGGACGAGTTTTGTTATAGACGTCTCAGTTATCGTTTGCGAGTATCGTTTCTATCATTTGTTAAATTGGAAATCAATCATGTATATGTTACTTCTTTTTGTTTACACAATATAAAAAGGAGAAAATTACGAGCTGACCACCTCATTATTTCACACGCCCTTCGAGCGCAGTTAGTCCTGTTTAGACGTAAAATAGATGACGATGTGAACTTGAAATTGCCTCGTTGTTAAAGAGAGAAATGGAAACGAATTATCTTGCTATTGTTAAAAAAGGAAAGAGTAACGATTTTCCACGACCTCCAGGCGAATGATGAGATCGACGGTGGATATGTTTGATATAAAATATAAGAAAAAAGCGAGCCCTCGATCTGAGGATTAGTATGGATGTGAGAACATGCGACACGGATAGTTTCCGTTTGTTGGGTGTGCGAGAGTTGAAGCGCGAGGACAAGTTCTAAGTGAATCATTAAACAATACCGTTCACACCTTTACTTTGCCCTTCTCTTTTTTGCCCCGATATTTATAAACAACGCGACGAAACGAATGATGACTATGGCTCCGAATAATTTTCATTAGGAATTCCTATCAATGTCAAACAAATGCGGAAAAAAACTTCGACCCATACAAAATTTTTCAGTTCTGCATAAAAGAAAAATACAAAGAGGACAGTCAATAATGTTCATATGTTCATGATCCGCGTGCAGGGTGAATTACTATAAATTACCATCTCGGAACTCTCGTTTGTTCTTGATGATACGGAAAGGTACTACAGAATAAAGCTGCTTATGTCCAACGGCAAATATTTTTATCGCACTATCATTTTTTTCGGGTTCATAATTTCCGAGATCACCTGATTGCTTCAAATAAATATTACAATACTTGCTCGAAGCTACCGTGTATTTCAAATCGTGATTTGGATAAAAATGTTAGTGTAGTAAAAATGCACTTTTTGCAAAATTAAAAGGAACCGAGTTTTTCGAAATGGTATTTTATAACGAGTACCCTGATACCACTGTTCTCTATCCCAGACATGGATGAATTTCGTTTTTGAATCTGAATGATGCACGATAAATGCTTGGAACTTGTCCTTGCATCGATGACAATGTACAATGTTTATGCGAACGATGCGTACAAGTATTCAGGTGATGCGTTAGCGAAGAGAGATATACTTTATATTTATTAAGATAAGATTTCTATGCGTAAGAGGTACGAGGGGGATGAGTGGAACAGGTTCAAGCATATTCACCGACTCTCCGTGGGCTGCACGATCGTGTGACCGTTTTATCGTTCGGGAACATATATGTAAAACGTTAGTCAGGGGCGGGACGATTGGGTGAAATAAGGGCAAAAAAATGTTTGGGGTTGCGACCATCACGAATTCGATTGTGCGTGTGCATGGATTGCACAGGTGACCATTACGAAGGCAGAAGCAATTCGACAATTCATTGGCGCAAATTCAAGAGCTATATTTACTGACCCAAGATGCACAACATCATAGAGAGCCGGAAAATTTGATAGAACTCATGTCAGTCTAATTATATTTCTTGTTATATTATATACATATATATATATATATACATATACATATATATATATTATCATATTTTCCAAAAACGAATTATATATAATTAAATAAAAAAAAGACACTCTTGTTTGATACTTTCTGTGAGACCTTTCAATTGCACTCCTTCACAATACTAATCCCTATTCTGACATCTGATAATTACAGATCAATAAACAACCTTACATGTTATTGCGCGTGAAGCTTAGTTGAAAAAGTTGATTTTCTAATTTCAGTTATTACTATAAAATTTATGTATCGATCATGATGATTTTTTAAAAATGATAATTTCAAGCTATTTTACGTGACTTTATACAGAATTACAACAGAAATTAAAGATTATTCTATTAGTCAAGTTTAGATTATGATAGAGCATAAATACTGATTTTAATGCGCGTAACTACACAGTATGGGCACTAATAGTATCATTCTGAAGAGTCTATACAAGTCTGGTGAAAAATGTACTTTTTACCACATAATCACCAAAATAAAATATTGCTTTATATCATAATATGTCATATGATAATTAAAAGCGCAGGCGTGACCTCTTGATCCTGAAACATAAAACAGACATTATTAAACAAATATGCAAAAATTAAACACAAAAGATGTAACAAATAAAACATGTGATCCAATAATATGTATCACATATTATAAAACCCTGGCAGCCGATGAACCTGTAACAAAAAGCATACATGTGTTAGCAAGTCTGTATTATATCCCACAATTGATTAAATAACCATGATTAATTCTTTATCTCAGTACGAAGTATTCATCAATTAATTCAAGAATGAGTAAGCAACAATATTTTTCACTACTTCAATTACGTACTCAATTTCATGACCACGTGAAAACCGAGAAGAATTAACCGAGGTAGTTAATCGTGCCTTTCCTTTTACATGTGCAATATTTGACCATGACGAGCATAATAGCTATCGTGGAAAATGAATCCAGCGTTGAAGCCCTTTTCCACAGGCCACTTCAGCTAAATCAACATAGCCCCTTCTTTCTTCGAACATGCTTTTGCATGTCCCTCTTGATTGGGAATTGCTCAACAGGTATCGAATATGTCACATAAATTTGAGCACTTATACAAAGGCGAAGTGATAACGAAATTATACATATATACCTGCCTACCCGTTTGATATATATATAACCAATATCATTTTCGCCTTTGCCTTAGAAAGTGATCAAATTAATATAAAATCTCAATACCTGTTTCTTCGAAAGTTATACCGATCATGCGACATAGGAGCTATTAATTTTGCTTACAAGGGCTCTAACATGCCGGCAATGCCATTATTGCTGACAGACCGTACACGTGCACATTAAACCGCAATTCCCAACCAGTTCGAAATATGTACACCGTGTGTGCAAAGTACACACCGACAGTATACCTATTTCTGCTTAAAATTACAAAATAGTCTTATATTTAGCACTTGACCATTGCAACCGATATATATGAAATAAATATATTGTTCTATAAAGTACGATAGGGTGCTTATATTGATACTTTATGTCTGTAAGTGTATGAAACACATCAGTGTTGTCTGAATAAGTACTGTATAAATCACATAACAAGCAAAATATTATGGTTGCAATTGTCAAGTGAATCCCAAGTAAGGACATATCACTTTAACGCCTAGCACCTACTCGCGAAAGAATAGGTGATAGCCTCACTCTGGCCCTGCCTACTTAAAATCTATCATTCACACAGAAGTATGCTACCTGCCTGCCTAATACCTATATTTAAAAATACAAACCAATCACACCAACACACTCACTCCATTCTCACACATACCGCCCGGGTGCAATAAGCCTATTCCTAGAGAGTACGTCCCGGGACGTCTCCGACACCCGAGCTCAGCGCACATCATCATTCATTCACTAAGGTACGTACCAATTCCTGAAATCGACTGTCAAAGCTTAGTGACCATAAAAGTTAACCGCGACCACGGTACATACTAATTCATTTCTCTGAGCAACCAACTATTGCACAGATTGTAAACGATATTCAATTTAACTGGGATTGTCTACTAATGAAAGAAAAAACTAAGTAATATTCACAGTGATTTTTTAAAGAAGCGAAAGAATATTATAACGAAAACTCAATATGCATATTTGCTTGTCCAACGTGCAATCCATAACACTACCATTCATACCACACACAATGGAAAGCGCGTTGGTGGACACTGAACGCAATGACAGTCGCTTATGCATTCATTAATAATCTTATATTTAAAATCGTGTTCACTGGCCTGAGCCATAGATGCAGCACCTGGGCGCATGAATGGCTTCAGACCTTAAGCAATGAACACGGGCAATTAAACAGTATACCAACCATTTTGCTGAAAACATCCTAAACTAAGATTAGTAAAATAAGTGTATCTAAGCGGACTAATACAAGATACGTTTACAAGAATTGACTCTAATTAATTCTCAAGCAAATAGAAAATACTCAGCATGCATGATTGTATATTTTATGAACTTGAAATTGTATTAAAATTTCTGAAACATGCGAATGATAAAATAAACCTGAAAATAAAATCTTGGTTAGCCTCGGGCAACCTGTTCTCGGAGAAATGATTTTAAAAATCCAATCAAACATCTGTATATCTCTCCGAATACAGGTACTACCCGTCGCGATGTGCCTTCCTGCTCTTTAACACTAAATCGAGTGACGGACGTGAAACCGTGTCCTAATTATACCAGAAGTATAATCAGAAACATTGGTAGTTACAAAACATGACTCTACTGCAGAAACTTATGCATAACTAACTTATGTGTCAACAGCATCTAAACTGAAAAAATGAACTTTAATTAACGATAGTCTTAGTTACTAGCACATTTTTCGTTTCCATACATGTTTTCAAATCGCGAATCGCGGATCAACGGTATTACACAGAAAACGAACAAAGAAGGCCTATCCTCCTCTAAAAATACTCACACAACATAAACAAATTGCCACTCATAGATATACTCCGCAGAGTATACCTACGGCCACTATGCTCTCAGTCTAAATCTTTTTAAATAATTACAACCAATCACCCGTGTCGGTTCGGACCATTCGCCCTGCGACATGTTTGGGTAATCGGAGGGACATGAAAATCTGACTCATCGGCGTTGGCTTGTCAGGATACCACAGGAACACGCTGCATTAATGGACCCTTGGCCCCTGGGCATGAGGATTCAGCATTGTGAAGCCTTGTGCTCGCATTCAGCATCGCGTTAACAGAAACATTTTCTTCAAGTATTGACTCTGTAAAATAACAATAAAAATGATTATCAATTCATCACTTGAAATAACTGCACTAATAAACAGTTCTATTAGACAATATAAATACTTGCAATAAAATATTTAAAAAAAAATGTAAATCCATCATTAGCATTGAAGAATCCTGACTCTACTACACGATCCGATACAACAAAATAACCGTAGTATAAATTATTTAAAAAAAAATAGTTTCATCGCAATATTTAAGAAAAAGTAATAATTATATAAACCTAACCAAACTAACTTTATTTAATGCCTATCCCTAATACTATAATCAACCGAGGGCGCTTGATTCAAGTACAAGTATGCTTGAATAAATGTATGTGTGTGTGTGTGTGTGTGTGTGTGAAAGCGTGTGCTTGCCTAACCCACACACTTGCACAAAATTAATAACCTCAGCACGTTCAATAAATAAGCTCAATATATGTTACAAATTAACTGCACATGCAGGCCATTCATTGAATTAGACACTTAGATGTCGTCAAACTCACCGACAATGATGTAGAAACTGAAAAATACGATATCCCACGGCACGGTACCCGCCGTTTTCTACGATCGCACGGCCCCTGAAATCACAGTCGAATATTTTCAATAATTCACAGATGCAAGCAAAGTCACATCGAAATACGCGTCGCCCCATATTAAATTTACAGGATTGAGACAAATTTGGGGCTTGGCCTGTAAGAAACAAACCATTAAATAACATAAATGTAGCAGCTCACCTGTTGCAACTGCACCGTGTCACTGCCAGACTCCGAAAATGGCCGTTATGCAGAGGGGGCTGCGATTGGCCAGTATGCAGCAAATGGCGCCTAGCTGATTTGAAGAGCCACAGTTACGCGCCAAAGTACATGTTACTAGATGCGTTGGCGCGAGGGAGAGTGCCCTTACCTAACCCACACAACTACAAAAAAATTAAAATTTTCAACGTTGGCCTATTTTGGCAGATATTCGATTAAATTTTGGAGTATATACCACTCATTAATAGTGTATGCAGGCTACACACTTAATGAAATACTTGGATGCGGTCGAATTCACCGAAAATTGTGTAAAAGCGGCAAAATATGTCCCATGTCGCGGTGTCCAACGGTTTCTTCAATCGCATGACAGCCTGCAATCAGAGTCGAATATTTTCAATAATTCACGAAAGCACGCAAGGCCACAACAAAATATGTATAGCCCTATATGTAATATACAAGGTTCCGATAAATTCGGGGGTCGTACGGTAAGAAATGAACGCTTAAATAACGTAAATTGTGGGAGCTCACCTTCTGCAACTGTACCCTGTCACCACCAGACTCAGACTGTGGTGGGGTAGCGAGCTGAGCTGTGATTGGCTAGTTAAAAGTCATGGCTGCCGTTCGGTTCTGATTGGTTACCAAAATTATACATTTTACTGACTCAATTGTAATATTAAAAGCTAAATATATGCTATTATTGCTTTATACACACCTAATAAACATAATATTTGCTTCTAATTAAAATGTCCATGTTCCCTAGCAGCAAAACGCATGGTTTAATATTGATAAACTCTTAGAGAATACTGTGGTGAACTGCCAAGAATTTCTGAAATCAATGCGTTAAATGTTGCAGTTGATTTATTAAGTAAACATTTGGTACGTCGAACAACATATTGCTACTTTCAATTTGCAAACCAAATGGAACACTGTATTCTAAGTCGGTAGCACAGGTTCTGCAGTACAAGGCGAATGTTTAGGGACTGTATCAGTTGGTTGTATAATATCTTTATGAGGAGAGCGCTACTTAAATTAACAACACGCAATTATAGTTTCAGTTTTAATTAAACATGCCTCAAAATTACGGTTTATGAGAGTTTTCCCTTTAACGTTATATATCAGTTGGTATCCAGTGAAAATGTAAAATGCCTTTATAGTGACTTTGCTTATCTCTAAATATTGGAGACGACTATAAAGAAATGGATGTTTACTCCAAAATATTATTATTAGATTACTACCAAAAATCAGTCAGTGTTTTTAGCTTCCACTGTTTTGGAATGTTAAATATATATATACGAATTGGATAAAGTTAGTATTTCAGTTTGACAGATACAAACTCTTATAAGGCGACAGTACTGTACTTATTACATCTGTTATTTGTCTCTTTATTTATATTGTAATAGTGATGTGAAATGAAAATATATCTTACATTATCAATACATACTCAGAAGAATGCAAGACAAGAGACGTCATGGATGTTACACAATCTTTAAATATTTATATTATTCTACTCAACCTGCATTAATGACTTAGTATACAGTATTCTACTTACTTCTTGTATTGGCAGTACACAATCCATATAAACACAATACATAATTTTTTAAAAATAACTAATTTGACATTGTCCACAGATCAACTGATATTCATGGCAACTGCTACGAATCAAATAGATAATTATTAGCAAAATATGTACTGTTCAGTTGCTAATAACCTAATAGGGAAGCCTGTAGAAAAAATACATCACTGAAGTTTAAAGCATTCCCCACAGTGAACAGTCACTCCTATAATCTTCATGTTTCTGCTACAATTACAAACAAGTTGACACATGAATAGAGTGTGGGTAATACTTTAATACTTTGAAAATATACATACAATTTTAAAGTTTAAGAAAAAGTTAATCTAATATTGGGGTGTTAGTGCTCTGGTATATAAAAAGTCACATTCAAAACATTTTCTTCATTGATGGTTGTCAGTTTCACAGTAATGCCCTTAAGAGGTTACCTATTGCATATTAACTATTTTGTGTATTTTTAAATTCATGATAGTTTTGCAAGCTAATTGAAGAGACGTACACATATGTAAGTACTGTTACTTTATTTAACAATTCATTGAAATATTCAATGCTGATTTCACACACTTAACAGTTTAGAAAAAGAATATCAGTAAAATTGAAACCATGGCTTGTAACAGTTCTTGCAACATTCTCTGGAAAATAAGGTAACGTTAAACTGTCTCATTCACCAAATAGGTTGAATTAATCATTTATTAGCAAAAAAGGTCATGTGCGTTTAACATAGCCGCAGCAAAAATATAAAATATTACCTTTTTGTCCTAACACTTTGAATCTATTGAAGAAATGTAATTATGAAAGCCAACCAGATTCGAACGTTTCAATAAAAAACAATCTCACATGAACTCATAATCTACGCTTTCTGATTGTACTTAATAAGAAAGTTCATATACAAAATAAAACACCACTAATATAGGATGCATTGCATAGTTGTCAAATATGTGACTCTTATAATCTGCATTTTTTAGTTGCACTCAAGAAGGAAGTTTGAATTGCAGATAAATTATTAAGGAAATTATTAAGGAACTTATTCACAATATAAAACTAAATTATATTTTAATTATATCCCAGAAAACTAATATTTTGATCTTTTAATTATATCCAAACTGAAACAATTGTCATATATAAGTGGTCACTTTTAGGGCATTGTATCGGAGAGATCTCCCACTTTTTGGGGTTATTTAAAAGTGATACTGTTTATATAAGCACAGATTGAAAGTTACACAATTACATATAGCAGTATTTTAAAAAAAATGCACAATCTCTGTATTTTCTTCAATATGTTTACAAACATATTAAAACGAATTACTATTTTTTTAGAAATGTCATCTTTAATGTTCTTAATTTTCAATTTTACTTAACTTTTTGAGAGAGTTGAAATCCTTAAACGAAAGTGTGCAAGATATAATTCTTAATAATCTTGATTCTTTATTCAATAGTGAATATCACATGAATTGAAACGTTTGACTGTAACTTAAGACATTTTTGGCAGGTCTGCGAAACAAGTCCAGCAGGACATCTAACCATGGTTTTTAATAGTTTTCATGACATTTACATAAATATTTTCAGTCTTTTATTTTTATTTTATATATTATATGTATTTTTAATTTTTTTATTTTTGTCAATATTGAACTATGCCATTCGCTGCTTGGCGAACAGGAACAGTTAATTAGTAACGAACATTATCTGTATTAAACATATATGAAGCAAAAATGTAAAAGTTTTTAATATTACAGTTCGAAGTCAGTATAAAAGCATAATTTTCTTAACCAATCAGACTCGATCGGCGGCCATATTGCATCAGTAGCCAATCACAGCTCAGCTCAACATCCCACCACAGTCCAAGTCTGGCAGTGACACGGTGTGGATCGTCAGAGGTGAGCGGCAACATTTCCACTATTTTATTGTTACATCTTCGTTCTATAACCGGCAGACTTATTGACATCGTGTAAATTTAGCACGGGGCATTACGAATTTCGCAATGGTATTGCTTGGATTATTGAATTAATCGAAATATTTGGCTCTGATTTCAGGTACCCTTGCGTGTGGCGAAAGGCAGTTCTCACCATATTTGGCAGATTTTACATTATTTTCGGTAAGTTTCATCATATTCAAGTACTTTGTTTGGTGCATGGCTTGTATGTGCAATTAATTAGTGACACATATAGGGGTTATTAATCAGGCATATCCTAATGTAGTGTACCATTGGGGTTGTCGATCCCGCCAATTTTATGCATGTGTGTGTTAGGTAGTATGCGCTTGTCCGTAAATTCAAATGATACTTTGCCGCGGCGGTGTCTGCTTGAATCGAGCGCCCTCAGTTATTCAGAGTCGCATTTCAGTTTTTTCAAATTCAGTCATTTTAGCTAACAATCGTTTTATTCTGGTTGTTACTTAATTCTGGTGAAATCATTAACTTGTGTAAAACAATAATTAATTTCAGTTTTGTGTTTAATTGGTCAAACGCAATAAAAGTTTTACATTGATAAAGAATTGAAATTATATTTTAGGTTAAGATAAATTTCTTGAATATAATTATTACTTGTGTTATATGAGTCTATAAGATGCACTGCATGCAATGACTTTGTTTAGGTTAATTTAAGGTCAATAAGTTCTTTTGTTTTTTACTTTGCCAAGTTATTAATTTAAGAAAATATTTATTTTTATGTTTCCAATGCTGAGAGAGTGAACGTAGATCCAGAATGCTGAATCCCCTGACTGCATTTTTCTGCTATCCAGACAAGACAACATCGGTGAGTGAAATTTTTGAGTTTGTCTAATCATCCATACCAGTTAAAAAATTGAATTGCTGCCCTCGCATAGTGGTTAGGCATAATTGTATGTAAAGTATTTGTATGAATTGTTGTAACAAACATATTGGCTGCAAAAAGCAAAACTTTTTGGACAATTTTTAGACCAATTCTTTTAATGCGAGTGTAATAAAACGTGGGTTAAGAAGGGTACACAAGCGAATATGATATTACGTAAAACGTGGGGAATTGGTGCAAGTATTTTCAAACAGCGTTCTAACTGGAGGATGTTTTTATTTAACAACTTGATAAAAGGAGTTTTTTGTGGGTTAGAAATTGAAGGATGGGAAGAGAGAATTGAAGTGTCGGTGATAGAGGAAGCATGTATGACAGTGATCAGAAATAAATAGAGATTAAAGTTGCACTTCTTTGTATGTATTATATCAGGAAGTAAAAAGGAATAAATTTGAGATTAGTATCGGGACTGAAGTAATTAAATTTCAGGAAAAGAGCAAGGACAGAGCACAGTTTAGTGACAGATTGTTGGAATTCATGAATAATTACAGAACGAATAGCCAGTGGATATTCAGAAGGGACTGGAAATAGAGAAATACATGAATAGAAATGGGACGAACATAAGTAGTACTAAGCAAATGAAAATGCAAAATATAATGCGGAATATGGAGACATTATGTGCAGGAAATTACTTTAATGCTTGAGAGAAGGTGGAATGAAAATACTGGGTGGATCATTTATAGGGTGACAAGGGAAGAAATGTTAATAAAGAGGTATATCTGTCTAAGTGGAATAAGAGAAACATGTAAGGAATGGGTATGAGATGAAATATGAATAGAAATTTTGTAATCTAAATCCTCGCTAGGGCCCAAAAGGGCACAGAGTACTAGTGATATAATAACATTCTTTTGGCATTATCAATAATTTTACTGGTTTTCAATTATCAAATGAACCTTAGCCATACTAATCATTACCAAGATAATATAAAAACTTGTGAAACTCACATAGCTGCTAAATAATACTGTTTATATTATTATTATATATATTGTTGCTAAGATGATCAGTCACATAAACATGGTTGGAAATTCTTATTCAAAGATATATTTACACAACAAATGAATATAAATAGACTTGATGGTACCATTTTGTTGTCAATCATTGAATTTTTAGCATGCAAAATAACGTAGTTTGGAATAATATACAAAATAAAAAATTTAATAAACATCATGAGACGTTGTCCAATAAAGTAATAGGGAAGTTCACAACTTGCGCATGATCTACTCGAGGAAGATGCGCAGTTGTCCAGTGAGCTTAGTCTTACATCAGCTACCGTAGAGGTCACTTCGAAAGTTTCAAACTCATCAAAAGTGACATGTGCTTATTCATCAAGCCCAATCTTGCTTTCATTTTCAAAGAAATAACTTCTGTAAATAATGTAGCATTCAGTTTACAAATTATGACGATGAAAAACAAACTTAGGATTGCGATGTGAGTATTAATATTGTATATTGCCGATTAACGTTGACTGTCCATATAATTCGGTATATGGTACCTATTCCGAACGTTAGAAATCATACAGGTCACAACTCGCAGCGACCTCCACGTGGTGTGACCCGGACACTGTTATCTTTGAATCGGGTGTTTTCATCTGAATCAAGGATCACAGTGACTAACCGCTGCGACTCGCGTTTTGTTTTTATGACCCAATAATATGGTCTTACTAGAATGTCAATAAACTTTCGTTAAACGTAGTTTTACTTCCGTAACGGTTAACACATTCCTACAATCACGTCAGCATTCGTGGTAACAGAAAAAGAATTTCGTTGAGAAAATTACGTACATTTTTAATCTTACTATTCTTTCCCTTTGTTTCAGCAACTTTGCGACTCCTCGTCGGTCTTTAGATTCAGTTTTGCTCGATCAAATCCGTTTGTCTCCATCCGAGCGTGTTGAGGCGAACGCGCGCGGAATAGTGTTGCGCTTTTAACATATAGTTCGCCGCGAAATAAATTCTGTGTTGAATTAGAATACTCGATTTCGATTGTGACTACCTCCATCCGCGAATGTCGAGGCACGCGCGCGGTTCGGTCATCTCCATCCGCGAATGTTGAGATCCGCGAAATCGTTTGACTTCCACCCGCGAGTGTCGAAGTACGCGCGTCGCGATTTCGATAGCTTCCACCCGTGTGTGTTGAAGCTCGCGAATTAGAGTCAGTGCATAAGAATATTCTATCACACATCCCGTTTATTCGACAATTATTTAATTTATTTCGAGCTTTCCATTTCTTGAGTTTCATGATTCGTTTTCCACTTAAGACAATTTGCTTTCGACATTTTTAACGCGTATTTCGTTCATTGTACTTGCAATTATGTATTGTAAAAGATGGGATGTGTTATAGAACATTCTTCAAATTATTGTGATCGCGCGCAATGCGATCTTAGAGTCAATTTTGCTTTCGAGTAAGTTATTTCCCCGGAGTCGCACAGACTCTTTAGCTTCAACCCTTTGCATTAGAATGTAGAATCACGCGAAGTAGAGACAGTGTTTGCTCGCCGTTACAAGTCCTCCTCGGTCGAACTATATTTTTCGCTTCGCGTTAGAGTCAGTGTTTGCTCGCCGCCACACATATATATATATTTTTTTATTTTTTTTTTCATTAAAACACCTCGGTCGCGAACACGTATACCGCAGCGCCCATACCGCGATCGCGTATTATAATAGTAGAGTCAGTGTTGTTGCGTCGATTCAAGATCTTCCGGTCGCGAAATTCACAATTATTATTTCGTCCGCAAAAGTAGAGTCATGTTCGCCGGTAATATTATATTCGGTCGCGAAATCCGTAAATGACTTCGGGCGTAACGCGTAGTAGAGTCAGTGCATCAAGAAGATGCCTGGTCCTGTCTGAGAGGATGGATAACTGGAGTCTGAGGAGTCCGAAAGCCGTTCAATGTGAGGGTCTATGATGCCTGGGCCTGTCCATCTGGTGGTTCTTGAGAGTCCAAAATCGACTGCCCTCATCCCACTGTTCAGAATGCAGAATCCAGAACTTGAGGGTCTAGGAACTGAGGGTCACGGACCCGTCGATGGTGCGTGTTCCAGTGGTATGCTGACCAGGCGGTGAGTGAATTTTTAAGTCACTCAGCTAATGTTGTCACTAAAAGTTGTTAAATTACAGCTTGTAGTATAAAGTTAAAGTCGCGTTTAAATAGAGTCACTATATTCATGCTTAAGAACGTACCGTTTTTGTTCGTTTATGATTAGTTTAATGAGCAAGATGGCATTTCGCCTGTGGAAATTTCGTTGCAAAAAATTTGACTTTTTTCGCCATTTTCGACCCTTTTTAGGGATATTTTTCTCAATATTTAAACTATATTTTCTCATATCTCGAGAACTACTTCGAATTTTGAGGTCCAATAAATGTGTTTTTTATCTGTGTTTTTCTCATTATTTTTTTTCTATTTTTGGCCATATTTCGGAAACTATTTCGAATTTTTCTCTGCGGTTGCGATTTTTTCAAGTCATATTATACCCTCTTTCATCTGGCACAATTACAAGTCGATCGGTAGAAATTTCATTTTTGACCCAATTTTCAGGCTCGTTTTTCACGATTTTTCTGCACATTATTCGCTATATCTCCGGAACTATTGCGAATTTCGGGGTGCGGCTTGCATTTTTCTGAGTTATTTTGGATCCCCTTTGATACGTTAAAACGGCGATAAAATCGGTGACCCATCATTTTTTGGCAAAAATGGCAACGGGTATACCTTAAAATTTTCTCGATTTCTTTAAGGCCCTGTCACGATTAAACTAGCGGTCGAAACCTATAAGTAATATAGGTTTTCTTAAAGCTCTTTGGGCGCACTTTCACGTGGGACTAATCGCGATCAGCAATTTTGAAAAAAAATTTTTTACACTTCCTTAAAATCGTCATATCTCAGAAACTATGAAGAGTTCAGCGCGCGAAAAGTGGTCTATCTTCAGGGCAAATTACCCTCTATCGAATAGTATCGGTCCGAAACAAAAAAAAAAAAATTGACATTTTTCGGCATTTTCCACCCATTTTAGACCAATTTTTCTCGATATTTTAATTTATTTTCTGTCATATATCAAGAACTATTGTGAATTTTGAGGTCCGGTTTGCGTTTTCTTGTGTCCCTTTCTCACCTCTTTCATCCCATGCAGAGATGCAAATCGATATGTATGCCCCCACGCCGCTCCTAACATTATTGGGAACAATTGATATTTTTAACTAATCCTTTATCAGAAGTGTATGTGGAAGTGCTTACCTGCAGAGACTCTCACTCAATCTATCTTCCTGCCGCTATCGTCGCTGTACTCCTTTTCCAAAGTCACATCGGTAATCGAAGTCTCTACGCTTACCCGACAAGCAAGTGATAGGCAAAAATGATTTATTCCATCCGCGTAATACCGTAACTATTGATTCTCCCAGCCGCAGGCGAAACTGGGTAAAACCACGAGCGTCAATTTCTCGGCCCCAAATTGAGCTAATCCACGCGATGCTTGTAGGCGAATCGACTTCTACAAAGAGACCCGTCGTGTGGTTTGGAACCTGTTGCCTTTGGCTTTCGTCAATCGTAGTTGGTCGGCGGTGTCGCGTGCACGGGGGAATTAACGCGTGACGAGAGGAAGGTGTGTGTCTACGCCATCACGATCGAAAGGGTCGAAATTCACGATTTACGAACGGGAGAACATATCCGCGCGGAGGTAGACGTTTCGTGTCGTCGGTGGCGCGTCGTTCCGACCCGAGCGACGAAGCTCTATTGTCACTCAGACGTAGTGATGGAGGTAACACGCTCGCTGCTGCAAACGCGTTCGTAACGTGGCGGCAATAACTTTTCGTTACTTCAAACAATACGCCCCCTCATGAATCAAAATGAAAATAATTAACAAAATATACCAGTAATTAGGTAAAATGAAAAGTACAATTGAGCCGTTTATTTTGAAAGTGGCCCAACTCAATTTATCTTTAAACCGAGATAAATAACACTTACTGATAAATAACATGAATTTGTACATGTAACCATGGTAACCGGAAAACATTGAAAAACGGAGTTAGGCCACTTTCAAAATAAACGGCTCAATTATGAAATGTGACTTTGAGTTTGCGTGAGGGGATGAATATGAATGTGAGAGAGAATGAGGATCACCTATGATCGTTAATTAATGTTGCGGTATCGTAGGTTATCGGTTTGTTTCATACTTATATACAGTACATAGCACGTGCTCGTGACGTAAGTGGTTGCGAAGCTGCGAATATGTTAGAAAGAATGAACAGAGTGAAAATTGCATTAAAAGTATGAACGGCGTGACGAGAATGAAGTGTTGTTGTTTGTTATGTATTATCTATATTTACTTGTTCACTTTATTTTATTGGCTCCACCCAATTAAATAAGCATTGCATTTTTCGTTGCGCTTCTATGACTCAATGTGTCAACTCTCACTATCGCGAAGATTCACTTCAATAAATATCGTCAATGTATGAACACATGTATCGGTAGTGACACGTGGGTCTCACACGATGGCTAAAACGCACGTGCCTTACGGGGCCTATGTAAAAGATAAGATTAAGAGCTAATTGTTTGCCATCAATACACGGGACATCGAATGCCGAGGCAAGATCAGTCGTAGTTAAAATGCCGTACTGAAACATCATTGCAAAATAGCAACCATAGATCCCAATCCGGCATAGATAGTTATTTATTGACGAAAGGGTATTCTTTGCTAAAGGTAAAAATCCAATGCTAAAACGACAGATAATAAATATCAGATAATGTCATTAATAATTACGGTCAGAATAAAATAACGTACAATAATGTTCTAAGTATTGATAAAGATACTCTTGGCATGCATTGATCGGTTCGCCTAAGTTTTTTATTTAATTTAACATTTCGTTTGAATAAAAATTGAATTTAGATTTAATTTAGCTTTTAAATTATTTGAAATTATGCCAATTGTCGCTAAACTGGTATTAAATCATTCGCCAAACATACTGAAATAATGCATGCATGTTGAATTTGCTAGGCGCGATACGCACGAATGCTCCAACTCGTCGCACATAATCGACATATGCATACTTTCTTATGGCAAGAATTTAAATTCAGCATTATGCACCGGTAATCATATATAATTAGTTCACACCTCATCAAACATTTTACTTCATTCTCAATTTCACCAGTAATATCCACTAAACCAGAAGTATGGCACAGTTTGAAATATTGCCAAATATGCTATAAGCACTGATGCGTAGTAAATCAATTCCAACACCTTATCAAACATACTAAATCATTGTCAATCTCATCACTAATTTCCACCAAATCATAAACACGGCTTAATCTAAAATATTTGCAAACATACTACGTCGACCATACATAGAATTTTAACCCTTTCGCTACTACGGACGACTATAGTCCATCTTGGCACATTTATCATGGACCTCTTGTTCGGTATGTTGCTTTTTTTGTTAGAGAGCATAGCATTGTTACACGTGTCCATTCTCAATCAGCCGTAGCTTTCGTCAGAAACATTCTTTTCCTAAAGAATTCATAATCGGGACATTTTTAAGAGTGAGCATAAAGTCAAATTGTGGAAAAGACCGCCGTAGCGAAAGGCTTAATTCCAGCACCTCATCGAACATATTACCTCACTGCCAGTCTTATCAGTAGCTTCCCCTAAATCGAAAGTATCACTTCTTCAGAAGCAATCTTAACACATTGCATGCGGGAAACGTACTTTTACGTTTTCTGCAGTCTATCACTGAAGCGCGGATCACGCAAAAGTGTGTATTTGGTAGATTTGCTCTGGACAGCGGGTATCGTGTAAATACGATGGGCATTGTATGTACGGTGTTTGTGTTGCTAGGCAACGGTTTGCATTATTTCTTTCTTAAAGTTCAGTTTGAGACAAAAAAACGCTCGCTACATGCGAAAGTCCACGACGAAATATACCCGCATGCAATGTGTTAAACATGCTACGAGGGCTGACGCGTAGGAAAACAATTGCTAGGATGGCGACAGGAAAACAATCTCCACCGGTCTCAGTCCCATCACTACTCGTCCGGGAAAGGGTCGAACGTTGCGTTTGGGCGAACGGGGAACAAGGCCGACGGAATTCCTCGCTCTTTAACCGGCCAACGTAAAGGGTCGAATTTCGTGTTTTAGCATCCGGGCTTGATGCGCGCGAAAAGGTGGCCGCATGCTCGAAACGACGGAAATACACGATGTTTGACGAATGAGTAGCGGGCGAGCAGAATCATTGAGAGGTACGGCGGATACGTTCGATTGGCAGACGCACATTCGATCTGACACGCAATGCACAGCCTGCAACGGAGAACGAAAAGGCTTTGAAATTCTTGTAACCGGAGCTGGGTAGCATGAGGGTGGAGGAGGGTGTAGTAAGCTGCAGGAGGCTGGAAGGTGAACGGCGGCGGTTAGGGAAGACTTCCGGCCTGACGACGTTATATCGGTACACCACCTTGTCTAGGAGGTAGATAATCGTTTCCATTCGGTATAAATTAGTTAATTTCAAAAGATCGGCTGCCAGTAACGCGCTTTCGTACGCGGGCTGCATCACCGGCGAAGAGGTGGGTCGCTTGCTGGCTGAGACCTTAGCGCGAAATTCAACTGGCCATTTCAATTTGTTTCCTGCGACAATCTTTAGTTATTTCCTTTATTGCGCAATTCGAGTTTATTAACACTTGGCATGCGGGCAACGTATTTTTACGTTTTATGCAGTCCGTCACTGGAGCGCGGGTCACGTAAAAATACGTATTTAGTTGATTTGGTGTTGTTAGTGGATATCCACCACAAATCTACTAAATACGTATAATTACATGAATGTGTGACATTATATGCGTGTTATTTGCGTTGCTAGGCAACGCTTGCATTTTTTTTCCCATAAGTTATGATTGTTGAGTTACTCGATCTTTTGCTGAGTTATTTTGTCTTCAATCGAATTCTTAGCTCCAGAACGTGTTTCATCAATTTGAAGCTTGATTTTTTATTATTGATTACAAAATTGATCAAATGAGCCGTTGTGACAAAGATAGTGATGAAGAAATATGCGCTGACAAATTATCGGACTTTTC
This sequence comes from Cryptocheilus praepositus, assembly GCA_033815515.1. Lineage (NCBI taxonomy): Eukaryota > Metazoa > Arthropoda > Insecta > Hymenoptera > Pompilidae > Cryptocheilus > Cryptocheilus praepositus. The sequence goes on from JAWWQZ010000314.1 coordinate 1,925,180, forward strand.
GTATGATAGTATGGAAAACTTTAAAAATCGCTTATTTTTATGATTTCGTGAAAATATCGTTTGTTTTTTGTTAAATAATCATACAGTATATATTTAAGTGTGAAATAAAAAAAGTTTCGTTCATAAAAACGAAGTAATTTTCGATTTACTCCGATTTTTCTGAATAATCAAACTTCCGCGCGATTCAAGAAAAACGCCCGCTGCACGCGAAATTCGGCGGCGAAGTATGCCCGCATGCCAAGTGTTAACACTTTGACTGCCATGGTGGTCACCGGTGACCGACGCAAGAGATTTTACTGAAAATCCAAAATAGTCGCAATGAGTAGCAATTACTATTTTATAAATGCAGTTGTTGTTAGACTAGTGATGCGATTCTTTCGTCTCCAATATCTGCACATTATTTACATTTTGCATAATTCAGTCAAACGCTGCAGTATTTCATAGCATCGCCGTTCTAATATAGTAAAATACGCTTGGCAGTCAACGTGTTAACGTGTTTGAAGCAACACGCATTTTGTTACATACGTTCCTGATGCAGGAGTAACTGTTTCAATATCTTGCAACAAGATATTAAAATGCCATTATAATGCACTATTAATTATATTAAATGCCATATTAATCTTTTTACAGATAACTGTTTCAAATCATGCCACAAAATATTGCCATATTCATTATTAACTATATATTAAATGTTATATTAATCTTGGGCCAAGAATATTAAACCAGTTACTCCTGATGTAGGAACCTGTGTGGCCCTGGAACGTATTGAACTAGGAAGTAAATGTAACATTTCAACTATAAAAAGGTGTATTATTTCAAAATTTTAATTAGGCCGATATCCAATGTTGGTTAGTTTCTTCAAACAAAGCCTTTTGTACTTTTTCAAAACCAGCGAATTACTTCTATAGGAGTGGTGTGTGTGTCCTTTTGAATCCTTACTCTCGATTTCCTCTCTTTTCATTTGTTTGGCAGCCAGAATCCGAATTACTTTTTGTTATTATGATTATATATTTTTGGGTTTCATAGTTTGGACATACAACTCTGGGAACCACTTTTCTTAGATGTTAGTTAAATCTTTCTTCGATGTTAACCTACTTAATAACGTTTGCTAGTTTCTCCACCGCTAGGACATAATATTTTTCGAAACATTTGGAATGTTGGTAAGACTGAGTAAAGCTTTTTCTGTAGTAAAAATAATGTATTCAACAATGCATTATATCAAACAGAATACAAACGGTATTATATTTACAAAATCATCGCATTAGTACACACGACTTAGAACACATATCTTCGTATTAATAATAAAACAGTATAAATGTAATACCTATTTATATTCTAATGTGTGCAGAACCGCTCAGGCTATAAATATTACCGGTAATATTTGGAAGTCAGATATAACGATGGTTTTCCACGCTGTTAATCGTATAAATATTATCACAAATTGATCGAATCAACCTGTTACAGTAAATACTTAACATAAGTCGCGGTTTAAATTACTCCGATGATGCGTGACATTTGAAAAAACAACGTATCCCTCATCCCCCACTAATACTACGCCCCATCATTTGCATACGATAAATTAAACTGCACTCAAATAATTAATGTCGCCGTTCGATCCATCCCACTTCTTCGTCTATGTGAATCACAGTACGTTATATGACTTCTCACATGAGAGAAAATGTACTTTTGAAAAGTAGTCATATCTGACCCAAAGAATCCATTTACCCCCACAATCCATTTTCTTAATATATGATCATTAAATAATTATACACTTTCTGTTTATGTAAACGTAAAAAATATTGTTCCTTTCATTACAATATATCTTATGTAATCGTTTGCACATCATTTGTTTGGTAGAAGCACTCGTACTGTTTGAAAGCGACATTAACTTTTCGACAGCGTAACGATATGCTTTTGTCTCATCACATCCTTTCAGAAACTTCATCGTTCGCATGTCAGTGAACGCGCGTCACTTATACGGAGTGTAACGGAATGTTTATAATACTGATGAAGTGTTTGGCGATGATGTTTCTGCTCGGTATCGTTTGCAGACACCGAAACTGCGCGTTCTTCACGCAATATGTGTGAAGACGACGACAAGACGCTCGGAAATAAATAGAGACACGTATCTCCATTGTGATGATTAACGCGGTGAATCGTTCAATATTGACGCAAAGATTGTTCACATCGAATGCCTGCCAGACGAATGTATCGACGTTTCCAGAACACGTCATTACGTGCATTCAGTTCGCAATTGATGGTGTTTGATATTTCCTTAATGCTGTCCAAGTAAAGGAATTCTTGCCTAAGAAGCGCCACGGTTCTATCAGTGGCTTCGTGCTCACACTTGATTTACTCCGCTATCATCAATGCGTCTTCATCTTTCCTGCTCTCTTGTCTTCGTTCTTCTGAATATTCGTCACTACGCTGACAGTTACTACCTTTGCTCGATCCGCACGTCTAAATTGTCACAGTCCTTCGCACTTCTCAACTTCGACAATCGGCGACGAATGATTCGCAGAGATCATTACGCAGTGTTTCAACGACACCAAAAAAACAACGATATGTTCAAACACAAACTCGCTCCAACGCGATCACGCTTATCACACAATTGTCTTGCTGCTTTCCGCGATCTTTCACGTTCTCCTTCTCGACGGCGTCGTGGGACAGATCGAGACAGAAATTGTCATATATATAAGCATTCGCTGTCATATTCGGATACTTCTCTTCCGCGATCGGCCTGAACCTCTCCAGGCACACGGTTTTGGTGTTAACGCTTTCGCTCCTGCTCTCTCTGCCGAAGTTGATCTTTGAGCACGAGAACTTTCTTTCGATGTCGTCGAGACTCTTTCCGCGCGTTTCCGGTAGAATGGTCAAAGCGAACAAGGCACCCAGTAGGCTGGCAGCGCCGAAGGCCCACATTGTCGTTTCTAAACCTACGGACGTACTCACATCTGGGTAAACCTTGATCGCAGCGAACGTGAGCATTTGAACGATACTCGTCGTAATTCCGCCTAACGGTCCTCTGAACCTTAGCGGGTACAGTTCTGATGTCATGACCCAGGGTAGTGTAAGAAATCCGATCATCGAGAAAGCGACGTGTCCGCCTATACAGGCCAAAGGTACGGTCGAAGACAGGTCGTATCTGAAAAGTGTGCAGTTCATTTCGTTAGTTCGTCTACAATGAAACATTGTTCTAATATTGAACGGAAGCTTTGCCCTCTACATGATATGGGATATTACGATGTTCTTTAGTCTTCTTTAACACTTGGACCGCCACGGTGGTCACCGGTGACCGGCGCAAAAGATTTTACCATAAATGCAAAAAATTCGCCATGAAGCCTATTTGCAATCTAATAAGAGCCGTTGATATTGGAATGATGCTTCAATAGTTTGGCTTCTAATAACTCTGCGTTACCTTCATTTTGCACGATTGAATCATACTCTGCAGAATTTTATCGCATCGCGGTTCTAACATAGCAAAATACGCTTGGCAGTCAAAGTGTTAAACGAAACCTTTTTGTATTGTACATGGGGCGGAACCGTGAGGTCACAAACTATTTACTTCACGTTATGTGTACATATAGACTTTTGAACAAGGAAGTCACGATACGAAAATATTACACGTTCATATTACACGTTCATATTACACGTTGGAAGTTGAGACGGCATTATCGGACAGAACTTTCCGGTCAGATGTAATATAACGACTCTCACTAGAATCGTCTATCATAGAAAAAGGAGGTGAAAGCAGAAATTAAGTTACCTAAACGAAAGCGCAACGCCAACCGCAGAAACCGCCATGCCGAATCCACTGCTGAAGGCTAATGTTTTTCTGCCGAAACTGTTCGCCAACGCAGCTCCGATGATGGAGGCAAAGAGTCTGATTACTCCAATGCCAACGCTTCCGACATATTCGTTAACATCGACGCCGATGTCCTTAAGCACGCTGACCGCGTAGAAAAGGATGATGTAAATGCCAGATAATTGTTGGAGCGCGAAGAAGACGATGAGAATCAGGAAAGGTTTCCAAACGTTTGGCTTCGGAAGCGCCTTCAGAAGAGATTCTCGTCTCGTCTCTTCGCGTCTCGAATTCGCCTTGTAAAGTTCCTGATACTCCTTGTCAGTCGACATGCCAGATCCTCGAAGCCAGAGCAGAGACTCTTTCGCCTCTTCGGTTCGATTTCTACTCAGCAGCCATGCTGGGGTTTCAGGAAGCATTCTGAAACAGAACATTTTTGTAATAAAATACAATCGTTCTTGGGTCTGATATAATGAAATGTATGCTCGTGGCTGGATACCGGTTAGCATTCTTTTCTTTATTCATATTAAATCAAATTATCATACAATTAATTTAGAAAGTACCGACATTTCGATATAGCTTCGTTTTTTTACCGAAACGTCGAGTTTGGTCATTTTTAAATTACTTTTTTAAAAATAATAAAATGTTGGCCGGTATACAACCACCGCCATGCCTTTTGACAAAGCAGCATTTTTGTGCAAAATATTTTTTTGCGTTCAATCAGTGCTATTATACTCCGTTGATATGGTTTATATTATGTTGATTTCGGATCATGACTTACCGTGTAAGAGCTAGTGAAAGAATTGCTGGACCTATGCTAATCGCAGCCGATCTTTGCCATGTAGTTAACGCTCCTAGTGTGTAAACCATTAGTACGCCGAGTGACACCAGTATCGGTCCGCAACTAGCCAGCCAAGCTCGTTGTTTTGGTGCAGCAGCCTATGAATAAGTTACTTTTTAACAATAGTAAAACATTTAACTGCGATTAAAGTATAAAGGATCATTTCGATAGTAATTCTCGGGATCAAAAATTTATGGTATACCCAAGAAGAAGGTATTTTCTGCACATAATATGAGCCGTTTATTTTGAAAGTGGCCTAACTCCGTTTTTCAATATTTTTCAGTTACCATGGTTACATGTACAAATTCATGTTAATTATCAGTAAATGTTATTTATCTCGATTTGAAGATAATTGGAGTTAGGCCACTTTCAAAATAAACGACTCATATATTAAAAAAAGTGGAAAGCTCACGCTATAAAAAAAGCATTTTCTTCATATCACGTAATAAAAAAAAACGGTTCAGCATCTACAAATTTCATGGAAATAATTCTCGTCGCATTAAATTCCATGTAAATAGAAACGTAGAGTTCTGCGGTCAGGGTAAATATCAATCTAACGGAGAGCCAGATGCACCATTGTCATGCTTCGCTGTTAGCTCGTAAAACAGATTCAATAGGAATAAAGTAATGACGTACCTCGCTGACGTACAAGTAAAGTCCATTTGCCATGCCAGTACCAATGCCGCTGATAAATCTTCCGGCATATAGCATGGGCACGTTCTTTGAAAGAGCGATCAGGAGCCAACCAGCTGCGTGCGGCAATGTGGCCAGTGCGATTGCCGATCGTCTGCCGAAACATTCGGCGCATAATCCGGCGACTAGGGCACCCAAAGGATTCGAAACGACGCCGAGCGAGGCGATCCATGATGTTTGCGATTGATCCGCGAAGTTCGACTCAAGAAGCTTTGGTATCAGGATAGCGCTGAAGCCTTGTGACAACCCGACGGAGATTTGGCCAGAATGCGCAGCCAAACCAGCGAGTATCTGTGGCGAAAGACATATAATTGCGATTAAATATCCATGAAACACCATGCAACATAAAGTGTACTATATAATAATTGAAAACTTTAAGAAACCATAGGATTTTGCGCAAATTAAAAACTACGATGTACTGTGTTAAATTTAATTGGACCACCCCGGGGAAAATATAAGAAACTTACATGGCACTCAACGCGTTAAAACTGTTTTGGCAGTACATTGTTCATACTAATTTCAATATTCATTTCCTTTTTAATATAATTGAAATAGATTAATTGGCCGTATACGCCAATTAAATTTGCAACATTAAGATATAGTTGCGTAACGGTCAAATGCGTGTGAAAACACTGTTCCAAGTCGGTTGATTGAATGCATGTGCAAACTTAATGCAAGAATATGCGCAGTAGTATTTCGTATTTCGTATTGCCACCGACAAGAGTCATTGACCATAAAGATGTCAGTATTTGTCAGTCACTGTCTGTTGTGTCCAGTCTGACGTCCACAGTTTCATTGTGTCAGATCGTATTATGCTCACGTATCTGCGGTAAAGTTTAATCAACGCCCGAATAAAATCACTGCGTCGTTTCCTAGGAAATCGCGAATCTTATAGAGCCGACTATCGTGCGTGTGATTCAGTAACGAAGTTTTAAAATTGCGCTTCTTTACGAGTCGTACGTGCGGCGAAATTTGAATTAAGTTCCGCGAACGTGCGCTGAAGTGCTAATAGGAGAATGATTAGGGCCGTAGTGTACAACGCACGCCGTTGATATGCTAATTGTATGTAGTTGAACATTCGTCACTAGGAAAGGACGCAAAACGCTTGTAATATCCGATAACACGATTCAATTGTCCAATTCGCGTCGGCCGATAGTTCTCGTCGCGCAAAGCAATTCTTTCTTTTCGTTTCACCGTGCACCAATTATCTTGGCATTATTAATTATTTCTTTGTACGTCTGTAATATTCGATAACACAATTTAATCGTCGAATTCACGTCAGCCCATAGTTCTCGTCGTGCAAAGCAATCCATTTGTTTTCTTGCCGCGAAGTACCAATAATATTCGTCACATTAATATTTTTATATTTATGCGCCTGTAATCAACAACACCACAATGTAATCGTCGAATTCGCGTCGGCCGTAGTTCATGTCATGCAAAACAATTCTTTCTTTTCGTTTCGCCGTGCACCAAGAATTTTCTTGGCATTATTAATTATTTCTTTGTACGTCCGTAATATGCGATAACACAATTTAATCGTCGAATTCACGTGAGTCCATAGTTCTCGTCGTGCAAAGCAATCCATTTATTTTCTTGCCGCGAAGTACCAATAATATTCGTCACATTAATATTTTTTTATTTGTGCGCCTGTAATCAACAACACCACAATGTAATCGTTGAATTCGCGTCGGCCGTAGTTCATGTCATGCAAAGCAATTCTTTCTTTTCGTTTCACCGTGCACCAATTATCTTGGCATTATTAATTATTTCTTTGTACGTCTGTAATATTCGATAACACAATTTAATCGTCGAATTCACGGCAGCCTATAGTTCTTGTCGTGTAAAGCAATCCATTTGTTTTCTTGTCGCGAAGTACCAATAATTTTCGTCACATTAATATTTTTTTAATTGTGCTCCTGTAATCAACAACACCACAATATAATCGTTGAATTCGCGTCGGCCCGTAGTTCATGTCATGCAAAGCAATTCTTTCTTTTCGTTTCGCCGTGCACCAATCATTTTCTTGGCATTATTAATTAGTTCTTTGTATGTCTGTAATATTTGATAACACAATTTAATCGTCGAATTCACGTGGGTCCATAGTTCTTGTCGTGTAAAGCAATCCATTTGTTTTCTTGCCGCGAAGTACCAATAATATTCGATACATTAATATTTGTTTATTTGCACCTTGTAGTCTACAACACCACAATTTAATCGTCAAATTCGCGTCGGTCCGTAGTTTATGTCATGCAAAGTAGTTTGTTTTTTTTCGTTTCGCTGTGCACCAATCATTTTCGTCGCATTAATATTTATTTCTTTGTGCGTTGAAGGCCAGTGATTTTTTCAGGAGCGCGATTCGATCGTTTGTCGAGACAACGGCTAATGATCTTTTCGTATTACGATTTGATCTTTCGCCGGGTTGTGGAATGTGTTTGTGTCGAGTAGTTAAGAGTCGCCGAGCACCTTACGGACAAAATCGATTACCGCTGAATGCGTGTCGAGCAAAATTCGTCCATGAGAACTTTATTTTCGGTTTCTTTGTTTGCTGTTGTTCGACAAAGTTTTTTTCAGTCCCGCCGAAAATTCGATTCTTTATTATACCGAAAACACCCGGCAGTTCCGACGAGTAAGCGCGCTACCGGGGGTTCATTATTATTTTGCAACTTCATAAAGCGACTGTGATCGATCGAATTGGGACGGAAAAATAAATCACCGCGGCCAAATCGACAGGTCTCCGAATGAAATCAAACTGATACGAAGGTCGGGCCATGACTTTGCATATGCGGTGGGCGAACTAATGTTTACTTCCTACGCCGGGCGATATTAAAGATATCCGAAAAAAAGCAACCCGCGATGCAGCGCGTAAAAAACCAATTTGCAGGTCAGCTTTTTGCAGATCGTGTCTAAAAATAGAAAACGCCGCCTGCGACGCAGATTTCGGAAGCACTGCACGAAAATTTATTTTTAGCCTCGAACGTAGTACAATTTTAGATAACGTATTTGATTTCTACCTTATTTATTTAAATTATTAAGGAATATAGAGCTTTTTTTCGTCGAAAATACTGAGTATAGTATTTTATTACTGCATCTCAGCATGTTTCTACTTGTGCCCCCTTTTCAGGACTTGTACAAAACTGGATGTATGCCACAAAATTTCTCTCATTGAAAATATGTGTAATGTGAAGATTCGAACTTACGGATAGTAATTATATCAATTAGTTTTCCGTCTCCGTACTTTGCATACCACTTTTTTTGAAGAAATCAATTTTAACCGCACATCCATTTTTGCAGACTCGTGTAAAGAGGGTAGTAGTGGCCTCAAAACACGTTCAGTCGCAGTCATAAAGTTCAATTATTTAGCATTTGCAACTTGGAAAAGGACTTTATATCGCTTTATCGTTTAAATAATACCATTCATGCGATGCCTTTGATTTATTACTCGCGCAGTTCCGTTAATACGGAATTATCGCAATGCCGCTATTCGACTCCTTCGACACTCGAACCGTTGCTCATCTAACTATGTGACTCGCGAACAATTACGCGGCGGACGTAACGCTGCGAAAAAAGCAAACAGAATCGTGCCGAGACTCTCGGTGGAATCTCAAAAATTCTTCGACATCGTGTCTGATCCAAGGCCAGATCGAGAAGGCCGATCGTTCGATCGCTCCCCCCGTTTAGCCATTTGTTTATTTATAAACGATCGTCTCCCCTTCGTTGGCCTCGTTCTGGACCGCGCGGCGATGGTCTTCAACAGATACCTCTGTTCTAGCAATAATTATCCGAGTAGATCGCAATCGTTTAGGAGCATTGTTACCACGTTGTAGCATTGTGCAATAGTGGAACGGGCGAGTAGCATTTCAATCGCTTTCTTTCAACAATAAACTCTGCACGAATTTCTTCCGACCGCGACACAATTTGTGCACCAACAGATATAGATTTAGAGACTTCATTACGCTGTTTACCATTTTTTGGAACAATATGCCTCAATCATTTGTACGGATCGTTGGATGAAATATATTTTTTTATTAAGTTGGAAATACTTTGACCGATTCAAACTAAACTTTATATAGTTGTTTTTGGATTTTAATAAAATTTTCTATGATAATTATTATTAATAATGAAGTTTATTGTGATCATTAAATAAGCGCAGCTCAAAATCGAACGTGAATGTAAAATGAATAACCAAGTAATAATTATACTGATCATACAACACCGAATTGCTAAATTTATGAACGACACAGGCTCAGGCACACAGCGCGTTAAATGTAATTGGAAAACGTAAAATGATTATTCTGTTATCGCAAGAACGTGTACGTCAGGCACCATTGCTAAACAAAACTGTTGTCGTGAAAAACATGTGCTTCTAATCGGCAAATGTGCCGCCGTAATTCTGTCAGGAACGTTGCAATCTGCATTGTGGCGTGTACGTGTCGAATCCGAATAAATGTAATCGGACGATAAACTGCACCGAAGAAGAAAAATACTTACGCCTTTCTTGTCGCCGGAGTGGAGTAGCTTCCACCAAAGTTTGGCTTGTGTCATCATGGCGGAACACGTTATAGGGTACCTGGAGCAAGAACAAAATTATCTAAAAGCAGTCAGGGGTGTTAACACTTTGACTGCCATGCGTATTTTACTATATTAAAACCGCAACGTGATGAAGAACTACAGAATATGATTGAATTGTGCAAAATGAAAATAACGCGAAGGTATCGGAGACCAAAGAATTGAATGACTATTTAATATTGATTGCATTTACAAAATTAGAAATGCTACCGATTGGGTATCTTTTGAATTTTTCGTGAGATCTTTTGCGCCGGTCAGCGATGACCACCATGGCAGTCAACGTGTTAATATAGGCTAACGTGACTATTTTTACAGTAAATCAATTTCGCTTAGAGCACATTTCAACCGGAAGACATGGAGAATATCGGATAGGCTTCACGTGTTTCGAAACAACTTTTTTTTATATGATAAGATATCTATGAACTACGCAAGATAATATTCAATTTTGTTGACGAAGCCAAATACTATTAACTAATTGAGGTCAGTCAAAATCCACTTAAACATCGTTATGCGGTAATTAAAAGTGCAGATGATCCATAATCGGCTCAGCCGTGAATAGTGACACTAATGAGCAATAATTATTGACAAGGAAACAGTTTCAAGCAATTTGGCCTAATAGTTTCTGTCGTCAGCAATTCGAAGTTACCTTTTTCTTAATTTCCTTTAAGCCTCTTTCAAAAATCATAAAATGCGAAAGAAATCTTTTGTACAATGGTATCCTCGGCAACGTTAAATTATGGAAATTCAAAATAGAGTTCGCTCTAACTCAAACTCTGTTGTTAGTGATTCTTATTGATTGTTTTAAGCCTTTTTGAAAAGCCCGAAAATATGAAAGGAGTATGTTGTACAGAGATAATCTCAGTAATATTAAATTGCAGAAAATCATTAACACGTTGACTGCCATGTGTATTTTACTATATTAAAACCGCAACGGAATAACGTACTACAGAATTTTATTGAATTGCGCAAAATAAAAATAATGCAAAGGTATCGGAGACCAAAGAATTGAATCGCTATTTAACATTAATTGCATCTACAAAATTATAAATGCTACCGATTGGGTATTTTTAGAATTTTTCGTGAGACCTTTTGTGCCGGTCACCGATGATTACCACGGCAGTCAATGTGTTAATTACTTTGATAGTTCTTAACCCTTTTTGAAATAATCAGAAAATGCAAAAAAAAATCTTTGACAGCCATAACCTCGGCAACATTATATTGCGAAAATTTAAAATGGAGTTAAGTTGTCATTCGAATTCTGTTGCCAGCGACCCGCACTGTCGATTATGCATGCGAACGACGAAGCTGTCGGTACGTTTTCGTCCGGACGACGTAATATTTACAGGGGACCGTACAATTTGAACCGGTCGCAACGCATAAATTGAATAATGGCCGTGTTTAAACAATTCGTTCCGGTGCGACTCGAAATACTTAAGAAACGAGCGGCTGTATCTCGATCGCGCGCTCTGCACACGTGACTCATGGTGTGAACAGACACTATCGTCTTTCATGCCCACACAGCCTAAGACCGTCCGTGCCGGTATTCTCAATCAGTTTCACACGCTTATTGCAATTTACTCATTAACTCGTTTCGCACTTTAACTTTTCATGCTGCCGCACGCTATCGTTACGGTTAATGAATCACAGCCTGTTTCTGTTGACACACGTTTTTGCCTGAGATCCCTCGGTGTTAAATAAGCAATCGCATCCTTCCTGTTTTGCACCGAATGCTGCTCGCTAGCCAACACTCTAGCCAACCAGTGCTAGAGCGTGTGGTCAAGGTTGTTTTATTGCTAAATTATATGTCTGACGAGTTTGCGAATGGCGAAATACTTTTTTTTTCATTAATCTATTTAATTGTTTTGGGAAAATCGTAATGCGTCGGTAGCTGTTTCTTGGGAAACGGCCGGATTTGTCAACCGATCATTTTCAATCGTGCTCATCAACAGCGAAATACTGTATTAACACTTTGATTGCCAAGCGTATTTTGCTATGTTAGAACCGCGATGCGATAAAATACTGCAGAGTATAATTAAATCGTGCAAAATAAAGGTAACGCAGAGTTGTTAGAAGCCAAAGTATTGAAGCACCGTTCCAATGTCAATTGCTTTTACAAGATTGTAAATAGGCTTCATTGCGAATTTTTTGCATTTTTTGTAAAATCTTTTGCACCGGTCACCGCGTATTTTGCTACGTTAGAACCGCGATGCGATAAAATACTGCTGAGTATAATTAAATCGTGCAAAATAAAGGTAACGCGGAGTTGTTAGAAGCCAAAGTATTGAAGCACCTTTTCAATGTCAATTGCTTTTACAAGATTGCAAATAGGTTTCATTGCGAATTTTTTGCATTTTTTTGTAAAATCTTTTGCACCGGTCATCGCATATTTTGCTACGTTAGAACCGCAATGCGATAAAATACTGCAGAGTATAATTAAATCGTGCAAAATAAAGGTAACGCAGAGTTGTTAGAAGCCAAAGTATTGAAGCACCTTTTCAATGTCAATTGCTTTTACAAGATTGCAAATAGGTTTCATTGCGAATTTTTTGCATTTTTTGTAAAATCTTTTGCACCGGTCACCGCGTATTTTGCTACGTTAGAACCGCGGTGCGATAAAATACTGCAGAGTATAATTAAATCGTGCAAAATAAAAGTAACGCAAAGTTGTTAGGAGCCAAAGTATTGAAGCACCGTTCCAATGTCAATTGCTTTTACAAGATTGCAAATAGGTTTCATTGCGAATTTTTTGCATTTCTAGTAAAATGTTTTGCGCCGGTCACCGCGTATTTTGCTACGTTAGAACCGCGATGCGATAAAATACTCCAGAGTATAATTAAATCGTGCAAAATAAAGGTAACGCAAAGTTGTTAGAAGCCAAAGTATTGAAGCACCGTTCCAATGTCAATTGCTTTTACAAGATTGTAAATAGGCTTCATTGCGAATTTTTTGCATTTTTTGTAAAATCTTTTGCACCGGTCACCGCGTATTTTGCTACGTTAGAACCGCGATGTGATTAAATACTGCAGAGTATAATTAAATCGTGCAAAATAAAGGTAACGCAGAATTGTTAGAAGCCAAAGTATTGAAGCACCTTTTCAATGTCAATTGCTTTTACAAGATTGCAAATAGGTTTCATTGCGAATTTTTTGCATTTTTTGTAAAGCATTTTGCACCGGTCACCGCGTATTTTGCTACGTTAGAACCGCGATGCGATAAAATACTGCAGAGTATAATTAAATCGTGCAAAATAAAGGTAACGCATAGTTGTTAGAAGCCAAAGTATTGAAGCACCTTTTCAATGTCAATTGCTTTTACAAGATTGCAAATAGGTTTCATTGCGAATTTTTTGCATTTTTAGTAAAATCTTTTGCACCGGGCACCGCGTATTTTGCTACGTTAGAACCGCGATGCTATGAAATACTGCAGAGTATAATTAAATCGTGCAAAACAAAGGTAACGCAGAGTTGTTAGAAGCCAAAGTATTGAAGCACCGTTCCAATGTCAATTGCTTTTAGAAGATTGTAAATAGGCTTCATTGCGAATTTTTTGCATTTTTTGTAAAATCTTTTGCACTGGTCACCGCGTATTTTGCTACGTTAGAACCGCGATGCGATAAAATACTGCAGAGTATAATTAAATCGTGCAAAATAAAGGTAACGCAGAGTTGTTAGAAGCCAAAGTATTGAAGCACCTTTTCAATGTCAATTGCTTTTACAAGATTGCAAATAGGTTTCATTGCGAAGTTTTTGCATTTTTAGTAAAATCTTTTGCACCGGTCACGGGTGACCACCGTGGCAGTCAAAGTGTTAATGTATTACATGACGTGTTTAATTTCAACCTTCGTATGTTTGTAGTGATTAAAAGTATTTTTTCTTGGAAAACATTGACTTGAACACCTTTATTATTCAAATTCTCGGTATATCTCATCAATGGAAATGTTCAAGTCAACATTTGTCAATCACGAAACTTTGTCTTCCTTTCCAGACAAAGTTTGTTTCTCAATATCTAAAATTTTTTTTTAACTTAAGTTCGTTTTCGTCTGGGTATATGCTGAAGATAAAATAAGATTTCATACACTGTTGTCGTATGTAAGTTAGTGCCGTTGCGTGTGTGTGTGCTTGGCGCACAACGTAACACTTCCCGCCGAAGCGTCTGACCACGCACGTTTTCCTACTACTTGCCGGGAGTTTTTCACTAATTCACGGAAGACGTTGTTTCGCGGCCGGCAGTAATTCTGGCGATTCTACCGCAATCTTTTTTTAACAGTCAATAAATGTATGGCCATTACGCTATATCCGGTAATTACGAGCGTCGTATAATCGAATTAAACGAGTCGAACGTTGTCGTCCGAGAACCTGCGACCTCACGCTCGCATGTTGTCACGTTCAATTTGACCGGGAAATTTCCTCTCGGCGTCGTCAAACTTCCGGGCAAAAAGATGACGTCAGTCAGAGAGCAGAGACGAAGATTCGACGATCCCCCGTCTAACCGATAAGGATTGCAGGTGCATTGGGAAAGTAAGATGCTGTATAGAATGGTTAAAGGGCAAAGATAATGCATAACATTAAATTATTCATATTTCATATATTTGGTGGAGTTTGATTTCATAACATAAATTTATGAGCAGTGAATAAGATTTAGCTCAATCTTAGGTTTATTACGAGCAGCATAAGAAATTATGACGCCACTAAAAAATATCTGAATTAAGTCTACGTTACGTAACGTGTTAAACAACTAATTGTTGCGGGCATTAATACGATGTCATTCGGTATTCAGAGATAAAGATTTCACGGTTTTTCGTGTAACCGGCAATGATTGCAGGTGAAGTGGGGAAGTAAGGTGCCATATGGAATGGTTAAGACGTAAAGATAATACATAACATTAAATTATTCACCTTTCTCAGGTATTCGGTGAAGTTTATTTTTGTAACATGAAACTATCACGCCGCAATAAAGTAGATTACCTCGGGTTTATGTTCGTTTCAAGCAGCCTTAGAAATTACCACACTGCACCAAAAAACACGTGAATTAATTTCATATTACACAACGTGTGGAACGACTGATCGATGAATTTGTTTCGCAGCTTTCAATTCCCGGATAAAGTGTGCCGCGAGTATTATATTGAAATTCACCAAAGATGTCAAATGTTCTATGAAGCATCTTGGCTTTTTCCACAATAGCCTAGTTTTCCACTTTGGAAACGGCATACACATTGGGAGAAGAACACTTGTTGCGCATTATCGGCCATTCATAGCGTGCATCGGGACAATTATAGTGCACTCGGTTCGTTCGCAGAAGTTGAGATAACAGGACAATGCATATTTTGCGTGGACATGTACAATTGCTGCGGAAATGAATGCGTGACAACAACTCTCATTCATGCAAGTAATGACTAGCATACGAGAAGTTCTTAAGTCAGACGGTACGGTCAAAGTCTTGGTACGGATTGGTACTGAGATGTTCTGAATTCACCAACTTCCTGAAACATTCGGTGACGGACTATTAGGGGACTCGAGGAAAAACGAGAAAACTCGTGCGAACTGTCATTAGTCTCCGAAGCAATTAAGGTGAAACTAACTTGAACATACGATTACCAGCTGTTTGCATATTTCAAACTGTGCAGGCGTCGGATAGAACGGAATTCTAGGCATAGAGAACTGTCGCACGCACTGACAATGAAGAATCCATGACCCGATAAATTATCTTACGCATTTATGTATCAGATATTGTCATAAAAATGTCTGCAAGAGCAAGATCCTGAAATACAGCGCGAGAGTGCTTGGTGCAAAGGGGAGCATTGATGAACACCGACACAGATGCAACAGCGCGTTGTATAATGTCCGATTAGCATGCGGCTCTAATGGGGTTAGATAAATTGGAGCGTGAGTCTCAACGTGCGTCATTAAAAAATTATATGCAGATGTATACACTTTCGAAAAAACGCCGATTATAAACAATGCGTATTCGAGCCGGCATTAGGTAATTGCTACCGGCAATTTCCAGACTACCGGGGCAATTACATCGATAACGTAATCGGAATTCTATCGATGGCATTTGCATTCAAAGGAGAAATTCATGTCAGCCGGTGAAGACGCAAGGAGACAAGCGAATTGGCGCCAACGGCATCGCGGTTGTGGAAATTGTTAAATCAGATAATTATTTTCTTTACTGTTTCTTTTTCAACGTTTTTGGATGAGTATTTAACAAAATGCCTCGGATTAATGCTGCGTCACAGACCGAACAGGAAGAGGTGGCAATTTGTTATCTTCGTTCGTGAGATATACCGTATTCGGCAAGATAGCATGTATCAGGCTCTCGGGAGTCCGTATTTTTCATTATTTATCCGCCTTATCCTGGAAATGAAGTTTCGACTCCTGCATCGCCTGGCACGAGCGTAATATAATAAATTGAATTATTTCAATTTAGAGTTATTCAATCAATCAATATAGTTAGATAGAATTATTTCAGTTATTATTATTTCCGTATAGAATTATTTAAATTTAAAGTTATTCGATCAATCAATATAGTTCGATAGAATTATATCAGTTATTATTATTTCAGTATAGAATTATTTCAATTTAGAGTTATTCGATCAATCAATATAGAGTTATTAGAATAAATTGAAATAATTCAATTTAATAACTCTATATTGATTGATCCAAGCGTATCGCTTCGCTTATGTCTATTCATTTACAAGCCTACCCGTTGAGTACACAGCAAACTTTGGTCGAACTAACTATGTAACGAAAAATTATTTCTTCTTTTGCCGCATACATAAACCTTTTTAAAATATTTCGAATAATACGCCGTTTTAAGGTTGAGATGTAAAACTCGTATTTGTTAACTCGACACATCTCGGGACTACACGAATTCTCGATGCGGGAGTGTACAATATTTATAATTATGTCAGTGTGTGCTGGTTGTATCGTGTCCTTATTGTACGGTACTTTAACTTACACTCTGTTTTTCATTTTACGGGAAAAGAATTTCGAAAAAGAAACGTCAATGAGAAATTGTAATCAGCCGAGCAGGTGGCGTAACATAAATCACCGCGAGATGCGGCCTAGAAAGAAATTACAGACATTACGTCCAATTAATGATAGAACTGCGCGCACTCTCGTCGAACCTCGAGTCAATAATTCATCGATTGGCATCGTGGGTGACACACATCAGAAGAATTCCTATGTAACATCCGGCCGTGTTTCGAAAAATATTTGCTCACCAGCAGCGTCGAACGTTTTCTACGCAACTGCGCAAACGATACTTTTCAGACGATGCTTCGCAAAAACAATTCAACACAGATCGTCGGACGTAACTAAGAAACTTGTAATTGGATCTGGCCAATTATGAGATCAATATGACTCGGTTTCGATGCATCGCGTTGTGGAAATGGGCAGATAACAAAATAACAATTTCTTAGAAAAATTGCATCTTATTTTTGATCATTTGTATATATCGCGTCGAGACGATTACGAGACCTCGTCGATAACAGTGAAGGTAAATGTTTGGAAAACCCGTTGCAGCAATACGCATTGCCATATAGACGGCTACTTTGATCAACGCGATATGCAACTGTTACACAAGATTGCTACAATCTATTCGCATAATGCACATACAGTTTTTCTGCTCTTTGAAGTTTTCATTAATTTCTATAATCCTTCAGTAGCCAATTAATATATAGCCACTTGTTTTCTCCTCGTCAATTTATTAGGGCCTTCGAGTTTTTTGAATGTGCCGTTTGAGAGACTTTTGACGTGGGACGGTGCTGTGTTGTTTCAGTATAGTTTCCATTTCTTAATCTGTTTACGTTTGACATCTTTTATTAGGTCATCAGAGGGTAGATTTAATCATGTGTTTGAGTTCGTATATACAGATTCTTGTAGGCACAAAAAGGCAATGACGGTAGTGCAATAATTGAGACTTGCAGTTCCATCGCCAATTAACACGTTGACTGCCAAGTTTATTTTGCTTTATTAGAATCGTGACGTGATAAAATAGTACAGAATGCGACTGAATTGTATAGAATGAAAATAATGTGGAGATTAAAGTATTTGACCGCTATTTTGCTAGTAATTGCACTTTCAAAATTGTGAAGTTACGAATTGTGCAAAATGAAGATAATGTGAAGGTATTGCAGATCCAAGAATAGAATCATTATTCTAACACCAAATAAATTTACAAAATTATAAATGCTACCGATTGTGAGATTTTTGCATTTTTAGTCAGATCCTATGCGCTGCTCATCGCCGACCACCACGGCAATCAACGTGTTAAGATCCCAACGAAGAATATCCGAACGTCTCGCGGCCAAAAAAAACCGGGCAATGACGGAAAAATGGTAAAAAAGACAGATAGGCGAATCACATGATAGCATGAATCACGAACGTCTTGAAATAACGAGGAACCTTATGTATACAATTATCGGCAGAGGTCGGTTCGCTTAATTGAACGCTTCCTGTGGCGAGGCGAGAATTTTAAATGGCACGCGCGAGTTGAACCCGATTCGTGATTGTCGGCGAGTGCTTCTGCGGAGGGAACTTTTTTACGGAATCGGATTTGTACCCGCCGCGATAAATAAATGTCACGGGGGTGATGTGTTAACGTTCGACATTTGAGCGCGCGCGATCATCCTGCAATTAAAAGTCATCCGCTGCTGGCGAGTACCCGTTGATACGAACCGGTAATCAAGCGTGCGAAG
Source organism: Cryptocheilus praepositus (assembly GCA_033815515.1). Lineage (NCBI taxonomy): Eukaryota > Metazoa > Arthropoda > Insecta > Hymenoptera > Pompilidae > Cryptocheilus > Cryptocheilus praepositus. The sequence goes on from JAWWQZ010000314.1 coordinate 1,943,779, forward strand.
GGTCTTTCGAGTTAAAAGTGAAAGAGTTAGCGCGCGTTTATAAGATACGAATCTCGCTGCATAACTCACCTGTTATGGCAGCTTTTATTGTATTATTGTAGCACCTAAGTGCTCGCCCGTGTATCGTTCAGATTGCCATTGAGTTGGAAAATAAATGTTTTCAAATAATATGCCTTTTTATTAGCTCGACATACTTCGAGACCACAGGGGTTCCTGATGCAGGTGTAACTATTTTATGTCCTGTGGCAAGGTTTTCCCTAGGACAACCTCTCTCGTGCGCTGATTATTTAACTGCATGCATATAGACGTATAGAAGAGGTCGTATTATTTCAAATACTTTAGTAAGATTGAAGTAAGCAGGAAAGAAAGAAAATGTTTTTACGCGGAGTTAAGCATGTTCAGGCGTTAAAGCATATTGACGAACAAAACGTTACGCAACAAAGCAATAGACACAGAATAGGTATATCATTATTTCACTGTTTCCGTGTAGTTATTTTCAGTTCATTAATATGCATCAAACGGTTTGTCAAGTCGTGCCGTTGCGGACTGACAAACATACGCGCTGAAGAAGATTTGTGCGCTTAAACTGTTTCTGAAGTTTTTCCGCGGAACGTTGCGATCGGCCGCGGAAAATATATGTTTAGTTAATCTACCATGTAGCACGTTACGTCGATCGACGCTGCCTACGCTCGATGGCGGTTCTCACGCCAGGAATTCGCTATCCGCCAAAAGCGTGTAAGAACATGTGCTGAAAACATGGCGATTTCATGTTGGATTAGTCTTACACAATTCAACGGTCTGCTGTCAGTGACATAATACGATAGATTTGTGAGTTCTTCACTTGCTGCACCTATTAAAGCGCATATTAATGTTTCACGATATCGCATGGCTTGCGTTCGATTTCTGCCTTCGCTCGCCGTGAACTGTGACTCAGCTGAACATTATTTATAAATTGCAGAACGTCGATTTAAACGCGCGATGCCGCGAAATTCGTTAAATCGTTTTCTAGAATGAGCCTCAAGGAGAAACGTTATTTGTAGATTATTGGAACGTATTGTTCAGCGGTTCTGTGCATGCGCAATGACGATGATTTTGTTTTCGCGCCATTTGTTTACAAACTGCGGTTATTTTCGTCGGCCAGATGCGTAGGAGCTGGCAACCGAAGCTGCACGTTCCCAAGAGAACTGAATCTCAGGCGGCATAACATGTTCGCTAGTTAATTGTTGCCTGCCGAACGGTAAACAGTCCACTTATCAACTAGTCGTAAATATTTTCTGTTCATAATTGGCGTATCAATATCGGGCAAAACTTCGATTTAAACTGACTCAATTAAAGAAAAAACGGATCAATTAGTTATGTCGATCAGGTAGACGTTAATTTCAGGTCGTCGTGATTAGCTTGTCAAATCTTTACCGTCCGACAGTAGATGCAATATCACACAGTGATCGTTATTTTTTGTTTTTAGGAATATAAGATTAGGTACACATCATTCTCAGTTTTTTTTTTTAATAATTATTGCGTTAAATCTTTAGCCATTTATGATTAGATAGATGTTATTTTCAGTTTTTTTCGCCATTAGTTTATCAAATCCTTACGTTCTGCAAGTGTACGCAATATTACACAGCCAGCATTATTTTTTATTTTTAGGTACTTGCGACTAGGTAGACGTCACTTTCAGTTTTTTTTTTAATAATTATTGCGTTAAATCTTTAGCCATTTACGATTGGATGGATGTTATTTTCAGTTTTTTCGCCATTAGCTTATCAAATCTTTACGTTCTGCAAGTGTACGTAATATTACACAGCCAGCATTATTTTTTATTTTTAGGTACTTACGACTAGGTAGACGTTATTTTCAGTATTTGCGTGATTGTCCCGTCAAATCTACACTGTCCGAAATTGCATGCAATGTCACACAGCGACCATTGTTCTTAATTTTTCGACATTTAGCATTAGGTAAACGCTATTTCCAGTTTTCTTTTTCTTGATTATCTTGTCAAACCTTCCCTCGCCGCAAGCGCACGCGGCGCTTACTCCTTACATACCCTTCAAGTATCGAGCACGACTCCCGAATTAATTGCGTACACGCAAAGTCCGGTGCACGCATCAATCTCGCTTAAAGTTCAAATCCGCGGTTCATTCACTAGCGTCATTATAGCGTCGACGTAATAACTTACCCGAACGTAACGTTTTTCTGTAACAGGAAGACTCCTCTGTCCGCGCATTTACATAATTCCCGCATTTATGTAATATCGAGCGTCGCCGCTTCTTTCTCGGCTCGGCAATCAATTACCATCGGCCGGCGACAAAAAAGAATCGTGAAAGCGTCGGCTTTACATCACGCGCTCGCGACGAAATGTCATCGCATTATCATCGCATTAGGCGCGAATCTTTCGAGAACGGTGCGTACCTTTTGCGTGAAAATTCCTGCGTCCCTCGTCGCTGTGCGAAATCGAAGCGATCTCTCTCGTCGATCTATTCTGCTGCGCTGTCCTCTCGTTCGCCAGTCATCGGCGCGAAGTCCTCGTGTCGGGCGATTCGCCGTGGCAGTCACGTGCGTCACGCGAGCAAATCATACCGGCCAATTATCCGCCGTGAAAAAACACAAGTCGCATCAAATCGATCGGCGAACTCCGTCGGGGTCTTCGATCAGCGGCGTCGAGCGAAGAATGGAAATTCCGCTCTCGCGCTCTCTTGCCAGCCAATTACCGGCGAATTAACGAGCGTGTCGCGGACAGGACGAAACGATCGCCCGCGCACTCTCACTTTCGGCCGTAAAACTTTACAGTTCTCTCGCGCCTGGCTACCGGTGCGATTAGTTTCGCGGCCCGCGTAAATATAGTCGGCTTCACGAGCTTCGGATTACTTGCTCGAAACGCACTTGCACTTACAAACCGAAATGTTCGCAGATCATAGTTGCAGTTCGAGTTCAGCGAAAACTTATGTTTGACGTTCGAGTTTGTTAGAAAGGAGTATCCGAGCTTTAGAAGAACGTTTGAGTTCGTTAAATAACGAATGTTCGAGTTTCGGCAATCATAGTTGACGTTCGACTTGAGCGAAACATTAGTCGGAACTCGTGGAAATCCAACGTTTAGTCAAGTACAATAGTTGGAGTTTAGGAAAGATCACCGGAACACACGCTCACACTCGACCGTGAATATGGAGCAGCGTGTCGACGTGCTCGACACCCCCAACACGCGAAACGTTCGTCGGCGCACTGAAGTTCTACTCTCACCGGGCAGTCGGAAAAGCTGAGCGAGTTAACGCGCACGTGGCTTTTTGAGCTGTCACCGATTGGCCGCGTACGCTCAAGCGAGACCAAGACCGTCGCGAGTTTTTTCGCGCTCAGCACTGAGTGAGACGATTTTCGTCCGCGCGTTCGCATTTATAGCCGCGCGCCAAGCGGCATCATGCCGGCTCCTCTCTTTATTCATTCGAAACGGGCGCCTCGCGATGCGCCCTTCCAGGGCCGTCTCGAGGCCTCCTGGTGCCAAATTCCCGCCACCGTCACTAAGTCACTGCCAGATTAATCCAAACCAATTAATTCATCGAGTCATATTGGTCAAATTAATCCATCGAATTCAGTATGCCCTGGCAAGCCGATAGCGGAAAAGATGTCGGTCTTTTCTGGGAATACGGGGTGATGTGAGGAAATTGACGTCTTGATGGTTTTGGCATTTTAACACGTTGACTGCCTAGTGTATTTTACTATATTAGAGCGGCGATGCTATGAAATACTATAGCGTTTGGCAGAATTATGCAAAATGTAACTAATGTGCAGGTATTGGAAACCAAAGGATCGCATCACTATTCAAACAACAACTGCATTTATAAAATAATTATCATTACACATTGCGAATATTTTGGATTTTCAGTAAAATCGCTTGCGCCGGTCACCGATGACCACCATGGCAGTCAAAGTGTTAAGGTTCTTTTGCCGGAATATTATGACGAGAGAAAGTTCAATTTTCGGGAATATACAGGAATATTGTGTGATAAGAAATTCTTCTCTTCTGGATTTTATATTTCATGAACGTTTTTTCCGAATATTATATGATGTGATGAAACTACCGTCGTGTTCATTTGGGATTTTAAGGTTGTTTTGTGGGAATTTTGTGTGACGCAAAGAAATTGCCGTCTTACTGATTTGAGATGTCAAAGTTGTTTTGTGGGAATATTATGATAAGAGAAAGTTCAATTTTTTGGAATATACAGGAATATTATAATATGTGATAAGAAATTCCTCTCTTCTGGATTTGATATTTCATGAACGTTTTTTCCGAATATTATATGATGCGATGAAACTACCGTCATATTCATTTGGTATTTTAAGGTTGTTTTGTGGGAATTTTGTTTGACGCAAAGAAATTGCCGTCTTACTGATTTGAGATGTCAAAGTTGTTTTGCGGGAATATTATGATAAGAGAAAGTTCAATTTTTTGGAATATACAGGAATATTGTGTGATAAGAAATTCTTCTCTTCGGGATTTGATATTTCATGAACGTTTTTTCCGAATATTATATGATGCGATGAAACTACCGTCATATTCATTTGGGATTTTAAGGTTGTTTTGTGGGAATTTTGTTTGACGCAAAGAAATTGCCGTCTTACTGATTTGAGATGTCAAAGTTGTTTTGCGGGAATATTATGATAAGAGAAAGTTCAATTTTTTGGAATATACAGGAATATTATGTGATAAGAAATTCCTCTTTTCTGGATTTGATATTTCATGAACGTTTTTTCCGAATATTATATGATGTGATGAAACTACCGTCGTGTTCATTTGGGATTTTAAGGTTGTTTTGTGGGAATTTTGTGTGACGCGAAGAAATTGCCGTCTTACTGATTTGAGATGTCAAGGTTGTTTTGCGGGAAGACTATGATATGAAGAAATTGCTTTGTGGGAATATCGTGTGATGTGAAGAAATTGTCGTCTTCTTGATTTGAGATTTCAAGGTTCTTTTATGTAGGTATATAATACACAGAATTTGAAAATTAGTTGTCTGTGGAAAAAAATTAATTTCATTATATACTCGCGTCATAGGTTCCCTCAGGATTAGTATTTCCTTTTCCCTTTTTGTTGTGTTGTCTTTCCAATCCCTTTTCTCAATAGATATTTGTGCTTTACATTTATTTGTTGTATTCTTAGTTATTTCTTGTTAATATTTCTTTTATGGTTTTTGCTGAACTCCGATTTACGTTCCCATTATTATAATTATTATTGAACACACAACCTCTTTGAAAGATGCCTTGCTTCGGAGTGGGTGGATTACTCATTGTGGGATTACTGTGATAACATGATCATAATACTATGACTAGTCAATTGCGATGAGCCTGCGTATTGTATTACGAAATAATGTGCTTAACGTTCGTAATATAATGGGTACCAATTTGTTAACAGTCTTCACAGAATGACCGCAACTCACTTGACAATCCTGATGTGTTTGACGTCTATAGTGGCTAGTGATGATAGAATCATAAAAAAGTGTCAAGTAAATGCCTTCAGTATAATTATTCGGTATGTGAGTATTTGCTTTTGGATCGACCGTCTGAACAGATGTACACAAAATTTTATTTTTGGCGAATACCGGATAAAGATAATCGCAGTGAAATTTAATTAATCGAAACACTCGGAAGTTAATGACAATCGCATTTTTAACCGGTTAAAAATAATACGCTTTTAATTAATTTGCTTTGGTTTCGATTACCAGTGATCAATTCACGAACAAGAATTCAATATATTGTGTTTTACGATGAAGCTATCGCAATATTTTCGAAGAATAATTATTCACTCGACAATGCTCTGATTTTATGGGTTTGCGATGGTTGATGATGCATAAGTAAAAGAAAAGCATTAAGTAAATTGGTTTGAAATTATGAATCATTCCTGTAGAAAAAATAAGAGATGCTTCATTATGATCGTTTTATGCTAAGAAAGGTGCAAAGAATGGAGTAAGTGTCGAGACTCCTGTATTTGTTTTGTAAATAATCGAGCAACTGCGTCAACTGAAATTGCATACTTGACTTATGTGTAAGCGCTGACAATCGTTTTAATTTTACAATCGGGTGGAGACGCAAACCACATTGGATCCATGCAGATTGGTCGCTGCATAAACTTTACATTGTATTTCTGTCAAGACGATTGCCTTGTAAAACAAATCAATGTAAAGTTAACGTTGTTTAATGACGTAATATGTCAGATAATGGCAGAATAATTAACCGGTGGAATGTATAGATTTTCGAAACTTAACGTGGAATATTGCGCATGCTTCTTGGGCACGAGGACCATAAAACATTTATATTGACATCATTAAAATATAGTAAACCATCATATAATGATTATAAAAAAATATATGTATGAAAAAATGATATATAACCGTATAAAAATAATTCTATGTGATAGTCTGTACTCTTACAGCAAATGCATCAGAATTAATTGTTTTACCTATTTTACCTGTAAATTCGTAACATCGATCAAATTTTGCCTTACTATTACGAAACAACCTGCCATCTAGAGAATCCACTAATGCCACTAATACGTTCGTTTTGTCATTCGCCGGAGATTTTTCACTTTCGTCACGACGTTGTCGTTTTACATGGTGCAACGAGCGATGTCGTGAAGAAAATTGCTCCCGTGCGCGTACTATTTAGTGGATGCGCGTACCGTGCAATAAGTGTGAGGCCGCACGTGAGTTTCTACGCGGATTTCCTGGGCTTTTATCCGTCGCCTGAATCGGGGCAATTTTGGTTCCACATTTAGACATAGCAAATCTCAAGTGCGACGGCTTGTATAAATTTTCTCTAGCATTGTGAAACATGATAACGCAATCTTCAGTGTACACTGGTACTCTTGAATGGTGCCGAGTGTTAATAACATAATAATATAATAATATAATAATATAATAATATAATAATATAATAATATAATAATATAATAATATCATAGATACGTCACAGTCGTAAATTCGCTAATTCTATAATTGAACACGTCCTACTACACGCGACGTTATAGTGCGCAATTTTAAATTAAAGTGGCGCCATTTAACACTTTGCTATTGAAAGGCGAGAAAGTTTAAATCGCGTCAAATACATATAACTACCCATATACGTAAGGAAACATGTAGAGTTTATGAATCAAATGTCCATAAGCACATTTAATATGCGCGAATCAAGTTGATCCATTGACAGCCACTCGAGTCTAATGCCGACGCGTAAATTCGCTTTCGCTCAGGCAGCGTAACGTAAACATTTAGATATAGTGTCATACGCCTACAATATGTCACGATGATCGTTACGCGAATTAAATATACATCAAGGACAATTAATTGCAGCAATCATAGAGACATTTCATAAAAATATTTACAAAATACTTATATGAGAAATTACTTTTAACAACACCGTAATGATGCTTTTCAACAGACGGATTGCTTACGTCAAAAGATTTCGTTAATTATTCTTCCGTCGATTTCTCCCGATTGAAATCATCTTTGCGCGCAATACCACCATGATCAAAAAGTTTTAGGACCGGTCGCCGTATGGCGCTCTCAGTCACTCGATTGACTTTTTTTTTTTTTTTTTTGGTAGGTTGCCACATCTGTCATTAACGTTCCCACCAAATTTCAGCGTCATAACTTGGCATTTGCAAAACTTATACCGTGTTGAGTACATCTACCTTTGTGCGCGTTTTCGATTTTTTACATATTTGAAAATGGCATCAACCTTGGATCAACGAATTTGCATAAAATTTTGCGTGAAAAACGGATTTAACGATCCGCAGACGTTGGAAATGTTGGAGAAGTGTTTCGGCAACGATGCTCTTTCGAGATCAAACGTTTTTCGGTGGCACGAATGCTTCCGAAGAAACCACGTTGTTTTCAGTCGAAAAAGAAGGTGATGCTCACGGTTTTCATGCATTACAACGGTGTTGTGCATCATGAATTCTTGCCAGAGCAACAGACAGTCAACAAAATGTATTATTTGGGCGTTATGAGACGTTTGCGTGAAACAATTCGCCAAAAAAGACCGAATTTGTGGGCAAACAACTCGTGGATTTTGCACCACGATAACGCACCGTCTCACAATGCGATCCTTATTCGCGAGTTTTTGACTAAAAATAATACGAATACTATTCATCAACCTCCGAATTTACCTGATTTAGCTCCCTGCAACTTTTTCTGTTTAACCGACTTAAAAAGCCGCTTCGCGGAACGCGTTACAGCACTCGGAAGGATCTTATGGAAAAATCGAAGACGGCTCTGATGGACATACCAAAAATTGAATATTAGCGATGTTTCGATGATTGGATCAAGCGCTGGTATAAGTGCGTTACAGTCGATGGGGAGTACTTTGAAGGGGACGATATCAATTATAATGGATAAACTTGTATTTTCGATCTTATGAATGAAGTCCTAAAACTTTTCGATCAAGGTGGTATACTCATATCGCGCGTTTTATTACCGGTGCTGTTTACTATTGAAGGGGACGATATAAAGAATAATGAATAAACTTGTATTTTCGATTTTATGAATGAAGTCGTAAAACTGTTTGATCAAGGTGGTATACTCGTATCGCGCGTCTTATTACCGGTGCTATTTACTATCGAAGGGGACGATATCAATTATAATGGATAAACTTGTATTTTCGATCTTATGAATGAAGTCCTAAAACTTTTTGATCAAGGTGGTATACTCGTATCGCGCGTCTTATTACCGGTGTTATTTACTACCAAAGGGGACGATATCAATTATAATGGATAAACTTGTATTTTCGATTTTATGAATGAAGTCCTAAAACTTTTTGATCAAGGTGGTATACTCGTATCGCGCGTCTTATTACCGGTGCTATTTACTATCGAAGGGGACGATATCAATTATAATGGATAAACTTGTATTTTCGATTTTATGAATGAAGTCCTAAAACTTTTTGATCAAGGTGGTATACTCGTATCGCGCGTCTTATTACCGGTGCTATTTACTACCGAAGGGGACGATATCAATTATAATGGATAAACTTGTATTTTCGATTTTATGAATGAAATCCTAAAACTTTTTGATCAAGGTGGTATACTCGTATCGCGCGTCTTATTACCGGTGCTATTTACTATCGAAGGGGATGATATCAATTATAATGGATAAACTTGTATTTTTGATTTTATGAATGAAGTCCTAAAACTTTTTGATCAAGGTGGTATACTCGTATCGCGCGTCTTATTACCGGTGCTATTTACTATCGAAGGGGACAATATCAATTATAATGGATAAACTTGTATTTTTGATTTTATGAATGAAGTCCTAAAACTTTTTGACCAAGGTGGTGTACTCGTATCGCGCGTCTTATTACCGGTGCTATTTAATACCGAAGGGGACGATATCAATTATAATGGATAAACTTGTATTTTCGATTTTATGAATGAAATCCTAAAACTTTTTGATCAAGGTGGTGTATTCGTATCGCGCGTCTTATTACCGGTGCTATTTACTATCGAAGGGGACGATATCAGTTATATTGGATAATCTTGTATTTTCGATTTTATGAATGAAGTCCTAAAACTTTTTGATCGAGGTGCTATACTCGTATCGCGCATCTTATTACCGGTGCTATGTACTATCGCGCGCTAAAGCGTTAATCGAAAATGTCAGGAACAATGGCGTTCGTGCGTCGGTGCGGGGTCTTAGCTAAAAGAGGAAAATCCGCAGCAACGAGGAAGTGGAGAAATGGGCCATTGACAAGCGGCAGGTCGAAGTGACTTGGCCAGAGGGACGCCGGGCGTGCTTTTTTCGCCTCTCCTCGCCTTTCGCATTGGCGCAGGTCAGGGATGTGGCTTTGTATAGCGCGGCGCGCAAACCCGAGCAGAGGCAGAACGAAATGCTAAAGTGTACCGATTCTCGTCTCTCTCCACTTTTTCTCCGTCTCCTTTTCTCGCTCCCACACGCCGCTCTGTATTATTATTAACGCGACTTTTTTTATCGCAAGTGCACGGTCTTACAATCACCGCGGAGGTCGTGCCTTTAAGTCGTGAACGGCTAATGCGAGCCACCTTTTACCGGCACACGTACAACGTCCGGCTTGAATGCTGTCGGTCCCAACTAACGTATTTACGCTCGAAAATACTTCATTTCAGAATTTTATTAGTTATATCGAAAAAAGTTTCATTATTAACACTTTGACTGTCATGATGGTCACCGGCGACTGACGCAAGAAATTTTATTGAAGATTCAAAATATTCGCGATGCAATTATTATTTTATAAATGCAGTTGTTATTACAATAGTGATTCGATCCTTTGGTCTGCAATACCTGCACATTATTTACATTTTGCATAATTCAGTCGAACGCTGTAGTATTTCATAGCATCGCCGTTCTAATATAGTAAAATACGCTTGGCAGTCAACGTGTTAAAAGTTACACATTGCATTATTAAAACTTGTGACATGCTTCAGGACCACTGATTTCACCACTTCGGAAATCTATGTAAGGCGTGGGTGTGTGTTACAAAAGGTGTGCGTGCGTTACGAAGTTTTGTTTTGTACAATTTACACTTTCCCTCACTTATGGTTTGTAATTGTGCAAATCACTCTTCCATCTCAGCACTTCGCACATCACTTTCACTCATTTTGAAAATTATCTTACATATCATATGGTATACATGCGATTTATGATATGTCATTTTCACTATATTCGTTTCAACGTATCAATATCTACTTATATCAATCTATCAATGTATCATATTAATTTTGAAAACGATATGCTATATCGTATGATACGTATCGTATATACGAAAGAGCCTGACAAATGAACCTCCACTCATTTGTAACGAAAATGTGTGATCTGGGAAAAACAGATTTTCATAAAAAAAATAGTGAAACTGATGTATGACATGGGAAGACGGGAAACAGCTTGACCAGTCGTCCTCATATTGGTCAAACAAAAAAATACACCTACATTATGTTACATTGACACACCTTATTATCATAGATTCCTGATGAGGGGCATTGAAACGTGTAGAGACGTTCAAATAAAAGTTCTCAATCGGTTTCTGTTTTCAAGGATAAAGAGACTTATTATCCACTATTACTAATGTGTTGAAAGTAACACACCACTCAATGCTAACGTAATGTTTATCTCCCATACGATTTAAATGGTCTTCCCGCCCACGACCTTCTCGGGTGGCGTAGAACATAGTACGTGTTTGATGTCGTGAATTATTTGACGCATACGGTCGATTAATCTGTTTTAATTATATTGTTTAACGCGTTGATGTGCTGCTCACCTGTGACTGGAATTATAAAAGTGTCAGCGTGGTTAAAGTAAGATGAATCCCGTCAATTATTAACACTGAACAACGTAAATAACTGAACTAAATTGTAGAATACACAGTGCCCTATTTAATAGTTCAATACTTTAATAAAACATAATACTTTGCACAAATGAAATAGTACGATGTATGATGTCCTCAGGGCGAAACATAACGTATTGGCACTATATGCATGACTTTAACAAATTATTAAATTTCTCATACCGAAGTCTAATCCTTAGATAAGGACACATCTAGTGCCGAAACGTAATGTTTCTAAACAATCAACTTTGTACACGTATTTGGCGTCTACTGTCAATTGGTGCGATTAAACTTTATTGTTTAGAAAATTAACATTATGACACTACATACATGCCATTATCGCAGGATTGATCTTCAATAGAAAAAATTGTATCCTTCGGCACCGTAACACATCAAGTCTCGTGACCGTAACGGCCGACGCCATCATTGAATCCATGATCCTGAAAGTACCGGCGAAGTAGTTAAGCAAAAACGTCGTCTACCGTATCAGGAAACGTTTAGAACTAATTAAGCGGGACGCGGACGTTTTCTTAACATTGCTGCGGGTCAGGGATGTATATTAACGAGAGCGGATCGTTGCTTTTATTGTAGTTGACTTTTTCATCGGTCGTCTCGAACGCTGCAATCACTGCGGAGGTTGGAGCGCACACGATCGCGATTGTGAATGGATGCCGACCTGCTATCGGACTGATTATGCTAATTTTGCTATGTCAATCTGCAGTATAAAATGCTAATTTAAGCAATATAAAAATTTGATCGTTAGATAAGGACAAACATTTGACGTCGAAACGTTAGATTTTCAGACAATAAAGTTTAAACACATCAATTGACTGTACATTCCAATGATGTACAACATCAGTACGTTGTGCATTGGAAGAACACCGTAACGGCAGTGACCTTCTTTGAATCCACGATCTTTACAATTAAATGGATTTAAATGGAGTCGGTCACATTGTGGTAGGCTCGATGAGTGGCCATTCGAAGTAATGTGTTCAGAACTAATCTACGCTGTACAAAATGTCAATCTACGCAGTATAAAATGCTAATTTATGCAATACAAATATTTGATCGTTCGATAAGGACAAACATTTGACGTCGAAACGTTAGATTTTCAGACAATAAAGTTTAAACACATCAATTGACTGTACATTCCAATGAAATGTACAACATCAGTACGTTGTGCATTGGAAGAACACCGTAACGGCAGTGACCTTCTTTGAATCCACGATCTTTACAATTAAATGGATTTAAATGGAGTCGGCCACATTGTGGTAGGCTCGATGAGTGGCCATTCGAAGTAATGTGTTCAGAACTAATCTACGCTGTACAAAATGTCAATCTACGCAGTATAAAATGCTAATTTATGCAATACAAATATTTGATCGTTCGATAAGGACAAACATTTGACGTCGAAACGTTAGATTTTCAGACAATGAAGTTTAAACACATCAATTGACTGTACATTCCAATGAAATGTACAACATCAGTACGTTGTGCATTGGAAGACAAACACGTCGTAACGGATTTTCAGACAATGACATCTTCTTTGAAATGTCACCGTAATGGTACGGCTGACCTTCTTTGAGATAGTTGATGAGGAAAAGAATTGACGTGTTGAAAATTAAAACGAAACGTCAGGCTTTCTAACTAATCTTCTTAAATTTTTATATGCACAATATATTATGTATGTAACATTTAATCTTCATAATTAATCACTTCGGTAGTATGTGTCAAAAATATACTACTTTCTTATAATTTAAAAATACACAGAACTTTCCAATAGACCTAATAGATAATTTCAATATTAGTTAATTTAATCGTGTTTGTCGATGACAGTGGGTGACAACTAAGTGCTTCGCCGTCATATTAACGTAATGGGCTTTTTAAAAAGTTATATGAAAGAGCATTTATTAAACATACCATTAGCTGAAACTATTAGCAAGTAATGAGTAACCATTACAATGTCGTTTGTCAATAATCCTTGCTTATTGTGATGATACGTTTTCTTGTCACATGATGATGAGACCGATAGCATAGCGGCATCACTTTTTACCGATGCTTCTTTAAAAGCCCCGATGAACTCATAAGGAAAGCTATAATGATCAGGAGTTTTTACAAGCGCGCGAAAGCACACGTGTATACAAGTGTGTTTAAAATGTAAATTTATATGAACATGTGCGCGTATAGCTGGATCACTGACGTGTCTTCCGACTTCTTCGAATTAAACTCGTGAAACATCGTTGACCTGAATAAACATTTGAAATTAGTCATCGCCACTTTTTTCTGCGGATCAACCAGGTTCCCAATGCAAACAGATCATGCATACGACTATTTTTAAAGCGATTCACGGGGATACAGGGTATGAAACAGATATGAATGACAAGAAGTGCATTTATTCATTCAACACAAAAATATTGACCAAGTAGCATATAATCGATACATCAATATTTCCTTTTCATTTTCACTATTACGGAACGTAACTGCGTAAGACAGTGAAAGCAAGATTTTATTGATAAACGAAATGAATTTAAATGATTTAAAAGGCCGAAGGTGGACAAAACACATATTCAACACTCCGACGATATGTATATGTCCTCTTCATATAAAGGTATTATTCTTAGATTATTTTTGTTTTTTTTACTTTCAACTTTCTCCGCTTTTGACCTTTTAAATAATTTAATTTTGCTTCGATTACCAATGATCGGTACTCGCAAATAACAAGGTCCTGTCTTGATTTGATTAAATGCTCGATATAAAATAAGAACAAATTTTCTCGTAGTAAGTGATACAGTGTAACAGTCGTTACTATATGTCATCACAAATAGCATTGCCACAAAACACAACAAATTAAAATTTGTAACACAATTGTGAATTTACAATATAAAAGGCGATAATAAATACACTAAAAAAATCACGATTATATTTTGAATTCACAATATAAAATTCCATAATAAATATAACAGAATAATAAGTGCGCAACGTAATTGCGAATTTACAATATGCAATATAAAAGCCACAATACATATGTGTAAAGGAATGAGTGCATTCGTGAGTCAACGATATGGCCTCCCACTCATTAAAAATATCCGAGGCCCAGACAAACGCTAACGAATTAATCGTCCGTCGCGAATCGAACGTGTCTTTGCGAAGGCGCGGCATTAACGACGCAAACGTGCGCGGAAGGACCTTTCGATGCGAAAAGTGTAATTACGCGGAACATGGAAGAGTCATTATACGCATGGACTCGGGCGATACAAATGTCTCCCCTTCGGCGCACACAGCGTATGAATAATTTTCAGGTCAGATGCGAGGCGGAGGAGGAGGATGTGGAGATGGAGGCCTCTCCTTGGATAAGAAATTGATTTCGAAGGTCGTATAACGCGCAGGCACGAACCTCGTGCAGAGATAACGATGCATAACACATATTGATCTGTAATCTCACACGGTCCATCTTCAGGACTCTAAAAAAGGACGTTACAATATCGTTTACACGGGTATTTATATTCTAGCGACTGTTTAACCCATTTGCATCATTTGACGAAATAATCTGCAAACTAAAAACTGATCATTATCACCGGGAGCGGATAAATCCGCACACAATAATTTTTGTTTTCAGCTTATCAGCAATCGTTAAAGAGACTGTACGATAAACAAACAATTAAGAATTTCTTGTGTAAAATATTATTTTTCTTACTTTTCTGGTTGTAAGTTCAAAATAATAATATAATAGGAAAAATAATAGATAATAAAATTTAACAAAATTACGTTACCATAATGAATTACAGTTCGGATTCGGATTCAAGCATAGAAATGCAAATATGCCATAAGCGTAAACGTGCTACAGCTCTAATAGATAGTAGTCGAGATGACCAACCCGATAATATTGAAACTGAAGATTTCTTATGGGGGAAACCAAATTGTATGCCAACATTACATGATTTTACTGCCGTAAATGGTGTAACCATCAACGTCAATGGAATGTCCAGGCGTGATGTTTTCAAATTATTTTTGAACGTGGAAGTAGCCTAAAAAATAGTTCTGGAAAATACGAGGAATATATCGTAATTTGAATAACCCTATAACTCTATTTCTAATGAGAATAAACACTAAAAGTCTACCTTGCGCATGCTGGTATCGGCAACGTTTAGCTGCGCATGTCGGATTTTTTTAGTAAGATTGCGGATTTAGTGCGATGATGCAAATGGGTTAATAGAATTGCAAGATTTGATTATTGGTGTATATCGGTCGCTGATGCTCGAAAATTCGCTTAATTGGGAGATTCAAAGTTGAAAAAAGAAAATAATCAGATGTTTCGGCAGTATGCGGCTGCTCTCTTCGAAAGAATTAATTATTTTTAGCTAATGTACATATTACTAATGCACGCATTAGTTAACCCTTCTTTGCATGATTTTTTCTTTATTGGTGAAATAAATCAAGGTGATATAATTCATGTTCAAAATTAAAGGAAAAATGGTTAAAAAAATCTTAGTATATATTTATAGTATAATATTTAGCTTTCCTTGGATAAAAAACAATATGATGGAAATTTCCATCATCATGCAAAGTTAGATTAAAGTGAACTTGTTCTTTTATATAATTTTTGGGCATTCAATGTTATGATGGAAATTTCCATCATCATGCAAAGAAGGGTTAAAAATCATTCCTCTTAAGGCAGCATCTACATTGTGCCGAAACGTCAGACCTTTTCTGAGCTACACAAGGTGGAGGTGTATATCGACACGGAGGCCTTTCCTTGGATAAGAAACTGTTTTCGAAGGTCTAGCCGGTCGTATAACGTGCAGGCACGAATCTCGTGAAGGGGTAACGATGAGGTGATAATAAAATGGAGAACTCGTAGGCCTCGACGGCGCGCGAATTACGCGGCTTTTTCCAATGGGCAATTCGTTACGTCCCCTGACAACTCGCGCCACTTCCTTGCGCTCGCCCACCCCTTGCCGGTAAATCGCCTCTGTCGTTACGACGCCAATACGCCGCAAAACGGAAGGACGAAATCTTCGACCGCGCAATCCGCCTTTGCGGAATTCTTATTTACGCCCGGTTATCTCGTAACTTTTACGCGACTTCGTATAAGGTGTTCGGTAACTGATGATACCAGCTAAAGTGGCATTCAGCGTAAGAAAAGGAATGAAAAGAGTCGGGAATGTAAAACAAGATCTTTTCCTTTGGGTAGATCGTATTTGTTTTTCGTTGCGCGTGTATGATAAATACGGAAAAGGAGACCAGGAATATAATTGTTTTTACTTTGTGTACAAAAAAATTAATTATATACATTCGACTTATTTTTTCATCTAAGCCTCTTAACCCTTCTTTGCATGATTTTTTCTTTATTGGTGAAATAAATCAAGGTGATATAATTCATGTTCAAAATTAAAGGAAAAATTGTTAAAAAAATCTTAGTATATATTTATGGTATAAATTTAGCAAAAAACAATATGATGGAAATTTCCATCATCATGCAAAGTTAGATCAAAGTGAACTTGTTCTTTTATACAATTTTTGGGCATTCAATGTTATGATGGAAATTTCCACCATCATGTAAAGAAGGGTTAAGTTTCGCCTTTCTACCTCTAGCTACGGGCCACCCTGTATAAGATGGCACTTAGTTTATATTTATCAGCCATGGCATCACGCCAAATCTAACTGCTAACCGCTTTTCGAAAAACGCGGCCGGCAGGCGTGAGCGAGATGGTGACAATGAGAGATGAAAAAAGCGAATAAATTGAACGTCTTCGTCCTTGCGGTGAGCCTGAGCACGTGTGTGTACGTTCCTTTGCTCCAGCCGATCGCACCTTCGCCTTGTGGCTCGAAGCAGATCCAACAATGAAATTCACGAGCTGCCCACACGCGACCCGAATCCATGAATCGACCGTGGAAGTGTATTTGCCGGGCCTGTGACACTAAGAAACAAGAAAGGATTTCAAACACTTTCCGCTCACCTTGCCGCGGGATCGATGAATCGTTCAACGCGGAAAAGCCCAACGCTTTCAAGATCCTGTTTTTATGCCCACCGATACCGGATGTCTATGATTCGTTGTGTAGATTGGCACAGGCTTAAAGGTCTAATCTCCAGATGCCCAGCCTATAGCGGTCCAACTTCTCTTAAATGACTTTCCATTGCGAGGTTAACAGTAGATTTACGGAGAAATGTGTAGGTAAGATTATTCGGAGAAATGTGTATGCGACACACGGAATTTGAAAATACAGTACGGGGAGGGAAATAATTTGGATACGTGTTCGTGTCATTCCATTAATAAACGTTTGAAAAATTTACTAAAAAATAATAATAGTTTCTATAACTTCGCTGGTGATATCCGAAATGTAAATTTAGTGTTATATATCTGCGCGCCGAAAATAATTACATTGAAATAAGTATTTTATCTCTTCGATTCCAACCTTTTTTTATAGCTATCTCCACATTTCCAACAGTTAAATAGAGACGGACATTATCAGTACAGCTACGCGATAAGATTTTTATTTTGGTGGTCGAGGAATTCTGTACTTTATAATTCACCATCGAATTTTCACTTTTCTGTCAGTAAAGATATCGTTAAGTCACCCCTCTGACAATTCTCGGCACCTACAAGCGCTTTGAAAATTTAAACAACACAACGGGTTGTATTTAAATAATTATGATAGTTGATTTTATTTTTGTCTGTAAATAGACACAGACATTATCAGTCCAGCCACGCGATAAAATTTTTATTTTTGTTGTCGAGGAATTCTGTATTTAATAATTCACCATCGAATTTTCACTTTTCTGTCAGTAAATATATCGTTAAGTCACCCATTGACAATTGTTGGCATCTACAAGCGTTTTGAAAGTTTATACAATACAACGGGTTGTATTTAAATAATTATGATAATCGATTTTATTTTTGTCTGTAAATAGAGACAAACATTATCAGTGCAGCCACGCGATAAGATTTTTATTTTTGTTGTCGAGGAATTCTGTACTTAATAATTCACCATCGAATTTTCACTTTTCTGTCAGTAAATATATCGTTAAGTCACGCTTCTGACAATTCTTGGCATCTACAAACGCTTTGAAAATTTAAACAACACAACGGGTTGTATTTAAATAATTATGATAGTCGATTCTATTTTTGTCTGTAAATAGAGACAAACATTATCAGTAAAGCCACTCGATAAGATTCTTATTTTTATTATCAAGGAATTTTGTACTTAACAATTCACCATCGAATTTTCGCTTTTCTGTCAGTAAAGATATCGTTAAATCACCCCTCTGACAATTGTTCGCACCTACAAGCGTTTAGAAAATTTATACAACACAACGGGTTGTATTTAAATAATTATGATAGTCGATTTTATTTTTGCCTATAAATAGAGACAAACATTATCAGTGCAGCCACGCGATAAAATTTTTATTTTTGTTGTCGAGGAATTCTGTACTTAATAATTCACCATCGAATTTTCACTTTTCTGTCAGTAAAGATATCGTTAAGTCACCCCTCTGACAATTGTTGGCACCTACAAGCGTTTTGAAAATTTATACAACACTTGGGTTGTATTTAAATAACTATGATAGTCGATTTTTATTTTTGTCTGTAAATAGAGACAAACATTATCAGTGTAGCCACGCGATAAGATTTTTCTTTTTGTTGTCGAGGAATTCTGTAGTTAATAATTCATCATCGAATTTTCACTTTTCTGTCAGTAAAGTTATCGTTAAGTCATCCCTCTGACAATTCTCGGCACCTACAAGCGTTTTGAAAATTTATACAACACAACGGGTTGTATTTAAATAATTATGATAGTCGATTTTATTTTTATCTGTAAATAGAGACAAACATTATCAGTGCAGCCACGCGATAAGATTTTTATTTTTGTTGTCGAGGAATTCTGTAGTTAATAATTCACCATCGAATTTTCACTTTTCTGTCAGTAAAGATATCGTTAAGTCACCCCTCTGACAATTGTTGGCATCTACAAGCGCTTTGAAAATTTAAACAACACAACGGGTTGTATTTAAATAATTATGATAGTCGATTTTATTTTTGTCTGTAAATAGAGACAAACATTATCAGTACAGCTACGCGATAAGATTTTTATTTCTGTTGTCGAGGAATTCTGTAGTTAATAATTCATCATCGAATTTTCACTTTTCTGCCAGTAAATATATCGTCAAGTCACCCATCTGACAATTCTTGGCATCTACGAGCGTTTTGAAAATTTATACAACACAACGGGTTGTATTTAAATAATTATGATAGTCGATTTTATTTTTGTCTGTAAATAGAGACAAACATTATCAGTGCAGCCACGTGATAAGATTTTTATTTTTGTTGTCGAGGAATTCTGTACTTAATAATTCACCATCGAATTTTCACTTTTCTGTCAGTAAAGATATCGTTAAATCACCCCTCTGACAATTGTTCGCACCTACAAGCGTTTAGAAAATTTATACAACACAACGGGTTGTATTTAAATAATTATGATAGTCGATTTTATTTTTGTCTGTAAATAGAGACAAACATTATCAGTGCAGCCACGCGATAAAATTTTTATTTTTGTTGTCGAGGAATTCTGTACTTAATAATTCACCATCGAATTTTCACTTTTCTGTCAGTAAAGATATCGTTAAGTCACCCCTCTGACAATTGTTGGCACCTACAAGCGTTTTGAAAATTTAAACAACACAACGGGTTGTATTTAAATAATTATGATAGTCGATTTTATTTTTGTCTGTAAATAGAGACAAACATTATCAGTGCAGCCACGCGATAAGATTTTTCTTTTTGTTATCGAGGAATTCTGTACTTAATAATTCACCATCGAATTTTCACTTTTCTGTCAGTAAAGATATCGTTAAGTCATCCCTCTGACAATTCTCGGCACCTACAAGCGTTTTGAAAATTTATACAACACAACGGGTTGTATTTAAATAATTATGATAGTCGATTTTATTTTTATCTGTAAATAGAGACAAACATTATCAGTGCAGCCACGCGATAAGATTTTTATTTTTGTTGTCGAGGAATTCTGTAGTTAATAATTCACCATCGAATTTTCACTTTTCTGTCAGTAAAGATATCGTTAAGTCACCCCTCTGACAATTGTTGGCATCTACAAGCGCTTTGAAAATTTAAACAACACAACGGGTTGTATTTAAATAATTATGATAGTCGATTTTATTTTTGTCTGTAAATAGAGACAAACATTATCAGTACAGCTACGCGATAAGATTTTTATTTCTGTTGTCGAGGAATTCTGTAGTTAATAATTCATCATCGAATTTTCACTTTTCTGCCAGTAAATATATCGTCAAGTCACCCATCTGACAATTCTTGGCATCTACGAGCGTTTTGAAAATTTATACAACACAACGGGTTGTATTTAAATAATTATGATAGTCGATTTTATTTTTGTCTGTAAATAGAGACAAACATTATCAGTGCAGCCACGTGATAAGATTTTTATTTTTGTTGTCGAGGAATTCTGTACTTAATAATTCACCATCGAATTTTCACTTTTCTGCCAGTAAATATATCGTTAAGTCACCCCTCTGACAATTGTTGGCACCTACAAGCGTTTTGAAAATTTATACAACACAACCGGTTATATTTAAATAATTATGATAGTCGATTTTATTTTTGTCTGTAAATAGTGACAAACATTATCAGTGCAGCCACGCGATAAGATTTTTATTTTTGTTGTCGAGGAATTCTGTACTTAATAATTCACCATCGAATTTTCACTTTTCTGTCAGTAAAAATATCGTTATGTCACCCCTCTGACAATTCTCGGCACCTACAAGTGCTTTGAAAATTTAAACAACACAACGGGTTGTGTTTAAATAATTATGATAGTCGATTTTATTTTTGTCTGTAAATAGAGACAAACATTATCAGTGCAGCCACGCGATAAGATTTTTATTTTTGTTGTCGAGGAATTCTGTAGTTAATAATTCATCATCGAATTTTCACTTTTCTGTCAGTAAAGATATCGTTAAGTCACCCATGTGACAATTGTTGGTACCCATAAGCGTTTTGAAAATTTAAACAACACTACGGGGTGTATTTAAATAATTATGATAGTCGATTTTATTTTTATCTGTAAATAGAGACAAACATCAGTGCAGCCACGCGATAAGATTTTTATTTTTGTTGTCGAGGAATTCTGTACTTAAAAATTCAGCATCGAATTTTCACCTTTCTGCCAGTAAATATATCGTCAAGTCACCCCTCTGACAATCGTTGGCACCTACAAGCGTTTCGAAAATTTAAACAACACAACGGGTTGTATTTAAATAATTATGATAGTCGATTTTATTTTTGTCTGTAAATAGAGACAAGCATTATCAGTGCAGCCACGCGATAAGTTTTTTCTTTTTGTTGTCGAGGAATTCTGTACTTAATAATTCACCATCGAATTTTCTCTTTTCTGCCAGTAAATATATCGTCAAGTCACCCCTCTGACAATTGTTGGCATCTACAAGCGTTTTGAAAATTTAAACAACACAACGGGTTGTATTTAAATAATTATGATAGTTGATTTTATTTTTGTCTGTAAATAGAGACAGACATTATCAGTCCAGCCACGCGATAAAATTTTTATTTTTGTTGTCGAGGAATTCTGTACTTAATAATTCACCATCGAATTTTCACTTTTCTGTCAGTAAAGATATCGTTAAGTCACCCCTCTGACAATTGTTGGCACCTACATGCGTTTTGAAAGTTTATACAATACAACCGGTTGTATTTAAATAATTTTGATACTCAATTTTATTTTTGTCGTTTGTCGATGTAGATGGAATATAATCGGTATTTTAATCGCGTGAGCGACCACAGCGATAACTTGATAATCTGCTTGAGAAACACGTTTAGTCCGTAGTGACAGACACTGCCCTGCACTGTGCCTGGAAGGTATACTTGGACCGCAAAAGGTCGATATTTAATACATAGCTTCGAGGTACTCTCGGCTGACACATTTCTCAGAATTCTGATATCTAGATTTCGAAAATCTTAGTTATTATTCGTAACCGCACGGAGAGTTCTGCGGTCTTCGTGAAGCTTGTGTATGTGAAAATAAGCACACGTTCCTTCACCGTTGAGTTAGAAGGAATCGTAGGAAGGTGGATCGTTTCAATTAATTTCACGGTTGAATCATTCACTCGGTAATTGTAACAAGCGTCGAGCAATGTCAATTGAAAAATTGTTACCGATTTAGCCTCGGTCAATTAAACGGTTACGATTCAATTAGCGTTATGTTCATGTCCGTATCAATAAAAACAAATGACCACTCGTGACATACCGTACGGTTTCCCGCAACAATTAATTGTCATTTAAAATACCGCAAGGTATACCGTCACTGGCGCCTCTTCCAAGATATTTATGCGTAGGACTTGAAATATTTCCAAACTAATTATTTCCTGCGTCTTCGTGTAATTTGTGTATTTTGAACATGTCCATGTAATTCGAGTACTATAAATATTGAAAATCATAATTACATAGTATAATTAAACCGTATAGATTAAAATCGTTAAACAAGTAAGTTTCATAAAAAGTTTACTCTCTCAACATAGGCAGGGTATTCAAATAATTATAGGCATGTTTATATTTTCAATTGTATAACAGAGACATATTATCAGTGCAGTCACACGAAAAGATGTTTCATGTCATTGTTAAGAAATCTTCTAGTAAATAATTTAACATCGAATTTTCATTTTTTATCAATAATTATAATTTTTACATTTTTAAAGTTATATTATTTTGGATATTCAACTGGATGAGGTACAATTTAAAGATGTTACTTTCTTTAAATAATTATATTTTACCTCTCATTGACTGACGCGTGATATAAATATACAGGGACACCTCATCGCCAAGATAATTACATTGTTGGTAATAAACCCATCGGCAATGTTATCGATTGAAATTTCCAGCGAACGCTATTTTAAGACATGCCCAGGTGTTAAGGTGAAATAAGGTACGCACTCGCACCGAATGCAAATCAACCTTTTATCTTTCACTCATCTTTCCGTACTGGGGGAAATTTCATTGTTCGATCATCATATTATCCAACAGATACAATCGGGTAATTCCTGAACGCTATATGGAATAGAATCATATTGTACGATCAGCCAGACCGCAATATTATCGTGTGATACTACGAATCTCGTTTGTAACATTGAATTACGATCTCAGTTATGCAATAATTTAATTCCCTTATGCAACTATTATAAGACGTCCGTTTCGTCGATGGCGCTTAATTGGATTACACAACGGGAATAACTGCAAACGGATACAAAGCGAGTTTAACGGCTATGACACTCAGGAGAAGAATGGCAGACGGCATAATGACCTAGCCGAAACGTACGATGCAATCAAGATGCGACATAAGTAGTTTCGCGTGTGCTCCGAACAAATAAATCACCGCTACCGCTATCGTACAAGACTGCGAAACAGCACATTATCGAGTTAACTGAAAGATCGCATCCTAGACGCAGCCTTCTTCAATTCACATAATCAAAAGCATCAAATTCACAGAAACTCAGATGCGCATCATGCACCTGTTGAAAATTCCTATTAGAGGTAATCCGTTGCTAGACTCTTTAAGCTGCGCATCTTAACACTTTGACTCCCGTGATGGTCACCGGGGACCGACGCAAGAGATTTTACTGAAGATCCAAAATATTCGCAGTGGGTAGCAATTATTATTTTATAAATGCAGTTGTTGTTAGAATAGTGATGTGATTCTTTGGTCTCCAATACCTGCACATTATTTACATTTTGCATAATTCAGTCAAACGCTGTAGCATTTCATAGCATCGATTGCGAGTTCAATGATTTTGCTAATGTTAACACTTTGACTGCCGTGATGGTCACCGATGACCGACGCAAGAGATTTTACTGAAGATCCAAAATATTCGCAATGGGTAGCAAGTATTATTTTATAAATACAGTTGTTGTTAGAATAGTGATGCGATCCTTTGGTCTTCAAAACCAGCACATTATTTGCATTTTGCATAATTCAGTCAAACGCTGTAGTATTTCATAGCATCGATTGCGAGTTCAATGATTTTGCTAATGTTAACACTTTGACTGCCGTGATGGTCACCGATGACCGACGCAAGAGATTTTACTGAAGATCCAAAATATTCGCAATGGGTAGAAATTATTATTTTATAAATGCAGTTGTTGTTAGAATAGTGATGCGATCTTTTGGTCTCCAATACCTGCACATTATTTACATTTTGCATAATTCAATCAAACGCTGTAGCATTTCATAGCATCGATTGCGAGTTCAATGATTTTGCTAATGTTAACACTTTGACTGCCGTGATGGTCACCGGTGACCGATGCAAGCGATTTTACTGAAGATCCAAAATATTCGCAATCGGTAGAAATTATTATTTTATAAATGCAGCTGTTGTTAGAATAGTGATGCGATCATTTGGTCTCCAATACCTGCACATTATTTACATTTTGCATAATTCAATCAAACGCTGTAGCATTTCATAGCACCGATTGCGAGTTCAATGATTTTGCTAATGTTAACACTTTGACTGCCGTGATGGTCACCGATGACCGACGCAAGAGATTTTACTGAAGATCCAAAATATTCGTAATCGGTAGAAATTATTATTTTATAAATGCAGTTGTCGTTAGAATAGTGATGCGATCCTTTGGTCTTCAAAGCCTGCACATTATTTACATTTTGCATAATTCAGTCAAACGCTGTAGCTTTTCATAGCATCGATTGCGAGTTCAATGATTTTGCTAATGTTAACACTTTGACTGCCGTGATGGTCACCGATGACCGACGCAAGAGATTTTACTGAAGATCCAAAATATTCGCAATCGGTAGAAATTATTATTTTATAAATGCAGTTGTTGTCAGAATAGCGATGCGATCCTTTGGTCTCCAATACCTGCACATTATTTGCATTTTGCATAATTCAGTCAAACGCTGTAGCATTTCATAGCATCGATTCCGAGTTGAATGGTTTTGCTAATGTTAACACTTTAACTGCCGTGATGGTCACCGATGACCGACGCAAGAGATTTTACTGAAGATCCAAAACATTCGCAATCGGTAGAAATTATTATTTTGTAAATGCAGTTGTTTTAGAATAGTGATGTGATCCTTTGGTCTCCAATACCTGCACATTATTTACATTTTGCATAATTTAGTCAAACACTGTAGTATTTCATAGCATCGATTGCGAGTTGAATGATTTTGCTAATGTTAACACTTTGACTGCCGTGATGGTCACCGATGAACGACGCAAGAGATTTTACTGAAGATCCAAAATATTCGCAATCGGTAGAAATTATTATTTTATAAATGCAGTTGTTGTTAGAATAGTGATGCGATCCTCTGGTCTTCAAAACCTGCACATTATTTGCATTTTGCATAATTCAGTCAAACGCTGAGGTATTTCATAGCATCGCCGTTCTAATATAGTAAAATACGCTTGGCAGTCAACGTGTTAATCTGAACAATGTTTCAAGTATTCCGTAAGTTGTAATTTTGTACAATCTGAATTATCAGTATTTTTGTAAAATCTCAACACACACCCACTTTTTCTAACATGCACACATCAACTCTGTCCTGACATAAACCCCGGTCCCGAAACACGCAGAAAGCTTTTCCTACCAAAATCTACCAAAATGAGTCACAATTTCGTGAAAAAAATCAGGCAACTGAGTTAGCCGAACATTCAAATCGCCGACGATCGCGTGGAAAATTCTCGGCTTCTCGATCCTTCCGCCGGCGCAATTAGTGTTATAATTGCGCTTATATAAATATAAAAAAAGAAGTGCCGGGCGGGTGGGGAGGAAAAAACGTGTCGCTCGCGATCGGTGACGAAACATTAATCGAGCGCTGATTAATGGCGGGTGACGTCTGATTTATAATCGATCGGCGGAAATGAGGCTGCCGTGTCGTCGAGAGGCGGTCGGGGTTGTCGGACAAAAACAGGGTAAAGGTATCCCGGCGGCCCGTAAGTGCGCAGGACGTTAGAATTAACAGTACGGCGTTATATGTGACGTAATGACACGTAACTATCGCATATGCACGAGTTTCGCAATCGGCTAGGCGGGGCGAGAAATGTAACATACGCGCTACGTTCGACGAATGTGCATGGAAATTGCGCGACAGACGCAGATCTTGGCTGTTCAGTGACCTAGCAATGTGACGAAAGGTTAAGATAAGGGTAAACTAGCTAATGCGCGCAAACTTACGTAATTAAATTGGTGTTGTTCATGCACTGCTTTTCAAGTATGCAGATGTAAAGTGCTAAGTGCGGTTTGGAAAATGAAGCCTTTTTTATTCGTTCTTTCGTTTATCTGTTAAAAACAATTCTGCCTGAGATGCTAATTTGATACACGTGTTTTATAAACCGAAATCCTTTTTATTGGTTGTTTATTAAGAACAATTTTTGCTGTACGTGTTCGAAACCACATCATCGTTTTCCTTAGATGCACATACGTAATGTGTGAATTAATTGCACGGGGGCAGTGCGATGAGAGTAGGATGTATAGACATACAAGGTATAAAAGACAATGTACAGGTAGCTACGTGTAAACGTTTGTGATGCAGAATCATTGATGGGGTCATCAGTGATTAGATAATGTAACTGGAGTGTGCCTGGTTACGGTTGACTAGTACATTTAATTTAATCTTCTCTACTCATTACGTAACTGCAATTACACAAGAAGCCAGACAAGAGAAGAGACCAATAAATCTCTCTTTATGTGGCGGAATGAAAAAGTAATCTGCAGAAATTACATCTGTATAACACGTTAATTGTTTTTCTCACGCGGTGCATTTTCAAGAGCTTAACAAAGGATTTTATAATGTAATTTATATGAGTATTTGCTTTTTCATCCATTGTTTAATAAAAACGCAAGATTTTATTAATGGTGAACAGCGAGTGCTGGTAATCGAAACGAAATTAATTTAGTTATGATATTGAAAATTGAGGAATGAAAATAATCCGACGTTTCAGTATTACGTGCGTGCTGTCTTCAAAGAAAATAATTATTTTTAACTAATGTACGCATTAAAGATGATTTAGTTAATGCACACATTAGCTAAAAATGATTTCTTTAATGACAACTCGTGCATTGTGCCAAAACGCTGGATTTAATATTTTTTCTCAACTTTCAACCTTATAATTAAGTTAATTTCGTTTCGATTATCAGTGGCCGGTATTTGTGCATACATATGTATACGTCGGCTTAATTTTCCAAATACATGAACATAAGATTTTCGTTACAGTCGCGATGTCAGGTTATCGTAAGTTGTTCGGATCGATAGCATACCGGTTTTGCTGAACAGCAGGGCGTTGATTATTAGCGGATCAGGAACCAGTCTCACATTTACTAAGCGAGCCTTTGATCGATGACGATGCGAACGAAAGTTCGAGACCGTAAATGACCAGGAAACAAGTCCAAGGTTGTCTTTCATTCACGAAGCGACTATCCATCTATTGCGAATGATTTTTTCTCATGCAAATGTCAGACGCCGACTCCGGAAGCCTTCCGTTTTCAATTGTGATGGCCTTCGATCGCTGACGAATTTCGTCGAGGCGATTTCTTTAGAGTGATCAGCGGATTCTTATTCGATCGCTTCGGAACTTTGTTTATTCTCTTTGCGAGGCGCACAATTTCGTTTGGAATTGCTTCCGTCGAAAATCTGCTCGGATAATAATCGAGCGCATGTAATTTTTCGGTCCATCGTTTCTTCGAAAATGTTATGACACTCGTTATGATACATTATGTTCATATGCTTACAATATTTAAACAGCAGCAAACGTAACTTCATTTTTGCGTTAGTTTTATTGGTTGTTAGCATTTCAGTAACTAAATTTAACCTTTGTGTTACTAATGAAACTCTGTAAGGCACATGTGGATGCTTCGGATTTAAAAATACATCTGTATGTAGCACATTTGGATAATTTGGGTTTAACAATATAATTCGAGAAGGCACGTTTGCACCGCAAAAGGTCAAAACGTCCTTTGCCTTAATGTAAAACTTCCTGCCACGCTGTCCGATCAAACCGACCAAATCTTAATTTCAAATAAACATTTTATGAACGTAAAAACCGGCAGACGCGGCTGTCCGTACAAATTAGCGTAGTGATTCAATCGCTTCGAAATTACAGACGGAGGCGACTACGTTTTTTATTTGCCAATGCCATCACTGCGTTAATCATTCGACATTAATCGGTGCGTTCGTCGTTAACAGTCAATAATAACATAATTAACTGCGTTGCCAACCAATTACCAGTGTACGACGACACAGTTGCTGCGACACAAACTGTGGATGATGATTACGACTGAACGCATGTAAATCGATTGAACACGATGTACGATCGCGTCCGCAATGTCAAAACATCGATGTAACAGATTCATTTGAGCCCCGTCGTAATTACAACAAACTGCTTACTATTCAATCGCTTAGGCACTCACATATTTGCCGATTGCGTCAGGTTCGCGTTTGTTGTAACTCCGTTTCGTCGAACCGCCAAGATCGCGAACTCCGGAGTTGAATAACCAGCGTCGAAAAAACGGTGAACGTTGAGTATCCAATAGGGTCAAGTACCGCTGGACTTGTGCAACGCTCAGTTACGATATTACTAGGAATTTCGTTAATGGCCCCAAACCGAGTCTGCGATCCAACGACCTTTCAGTAGTTTTACACCTTGCGGTTCATTCCTTTGTTACCCTGCTGAATTTCTTTTCTGTGTTTCTGTGTTTCATCTCATGCTGCTATATACCACTGCGGTTGGTTGCATTAAAAAAATGACCTTAGCCTATTACGGAGCAAACCCACTAAACGCTTCCAAGTTAATCGGTGCGCTTTTTCTATTTCCTTTTATCGTTCATCTGATTATGCTGTACACCATTGCGATTGGTTGTATTAAAAAATGAGCTTGCACCATTACGGAAGAAACCGACTAAACGCTTATAAGTCAATAGGTGTACTTATTTTCCTCTCACTGCGGTTGCTTGCATTAAAAACTTTGCTTGCGCCACTACGGAACAAACCAATTAAACGCTTCTAATTCAATCGGTTTACTTATTTTTCCGCCATTCATCTAATTTTACTGTACAGCACTGCGGTTGTTTACACTAAAAACTTTTCTTGCACCATTACGACAAAAACCAATTCCACACTCCCAAGTCAATCGGTGCAACCTTTCATTTGTTTCCTCCATCGTTCATCTAATTCACTGTGCACCACCGTGACCGCTTGTATTGAAAAATTTGCTCGCACCCCTACGGAATCGGTGTTCTTTTTTTACTTTTCCTTCATCGTTTATCTAATTCTTCTGTGCACGATGGTGGCCGCTCGCATTAACACTGTGACGTCCGCATGTTTCAGCTAAATTTTTATGTTTGGCGCCGGCGAAATTGCCATGAAATTTTTCATTTTCATAGACGTTTTTTAGAAATCAGATGTAATATAGGTTCTAAATATAATAAAAAAACATTTAAACACCCAAATTTGATATTATTACAAAAACGAAAGGCACAAAAGGTCTTTTTTATAGGGTTTTGGTCTTAAAGACAGCACAGCTTTGGTTCATCTGTTACTTTTCAATTGTAACAAAATGACACCAATGTGGTGTCGCCGGACGGCAAAGTGTTAACACATTGACTGTCACGGTGGTCACGGGTGACCGGTGCAAAAGATTTTACTAAAAATGGAAAAAATTTGCAATAAAGCCCATTTGCAATCTTGTAAATGCAATTGATATTGGAAAATGCTTCAATACTTTGGCTTCTAACAACGCTGCGTTATCTTTATTTTGTACGATTTAATTATACCCCGCAGTATTTTATCGCATCGCGGTTCTAACGTCGCAAAATACGCGGTGACCGGTGTAAAAGGTTTTATTAAAAATGCAAAAAATTCGCAATGAAGCCGATTTGCAATCTTGTAAAAACAATTGGTATTGCAACAGTGCTTCAATATTTTGGCTTCTAACAACTCTGCGTTACCTTTATTTTGTACAACTTAATTATACTCTGCAGTATTTTATCGCATCGCGGTTCTAACATAGCAAAATACGCGGTGACCGGTGCAAAAGATTTGACTAAAAATGCAAAAAATTTGCAATGAAGCCTATTTGCAATCTTGTAAAAGCAATTGATATTGGAACGGTGCTTCAATACTTTCGCTTATAACAAATCTGCATTACCTTTATTTTGTACCATTTAATTATACTCTGCAGTATTTTATCGCATCGCGGTTCTAACATAGCAAAATACGCGGTGGCCAGTGCAAAAGATTTTACTAAAAATGCAAAAAATTCGCAATGAAGCCTATTTACAATCTTGTAAAAGCAATTGATGTTGGAACGGTGCTTCAATACTTTGGCTTCTAACAACTCTGCGTTACCTTTATTTTGTACGATTTAATTATACTCTGCAGTATTTTATCGCATCGCGGTTCTAACGTAGCAAAATACACTTGGCAGTCAAAGTGTTAAAAGATTCGCTCGCAGCACCGCGGCACAAAGCGGCTAAACGCTTCCGGGTGAACCGCTGAATTTCTTGCGCCCGTTCACACGGCAGCGCCGACACGTCAATCATCGCCCTACTATCCGGGCATCTTTATTCCATCGCAGAATTACGCGGCAGCAGGTATTTTACGTAATGTCGGATCGCGCTCTGTCGTCGGCGCATGGCCCGGACATTTCGACAGACCCACTGCGGAACCTCTTAATTGCCCTGATATACAGCGGACACGTGTCAACGTGCAGTGTGCATTAGCCGGTCAAGCGTTGGCACGTAGGTCGTTAATTCGTGCAACGACGTCTAATAGGAAGCCGCCGCACTCCGTTGCATAATAAGCGCGCTGCACGTCGAACCGATTAAGCTCAAAGTCGGCGTTACTCGCGTCTCGCCCCTTTATGCCGATTTTTTCCCTCTTTTCATAATTGCGCGATTTTTCTGACAGTCACGCAGGAGGCCGTGCAAAAACGGGCCGCGCGAGGGACCGGATAAAAAGGTGGGCGACGGGGGGGACGGTGTACAATTAAGCAATGTTTGTATTTGTACACGCATCGCGAAATCGGTGACCGACGGCCGTCACGCGGCTCGATAACATCGCTAATTGCGACCGGCGATCTTGGCGTCTGCGTTCTTGCGCGTCTGCCGTCCGAAATGACGATGTTTTTGCGCTTACCGTGACCTAGCGCACACTTACGTTGGCACTTACTCAACATTAAAATTGCCGACTTTAAAAATATATGTCCTGATATAGACCGAAGCCAATTGCATAAAGAGGAATATCTTTTCTTTTAGTTACAAGTGAATAATATACATTTATACGCTGTCACCACATTTTTTGAAGGTATGAGCGGCGGTCTTGACGTCTGCCGTCCGAAATGACGATGTTTTTGCGCTTACCGTGACCTAGCGCACACTCACGTTGGCACTTACTCAACATTAAAATTGCCGACTTTAAAAATATATGTCTTGATATAGACCGAAGCCAATTGCATAAAGAGGAATATCTTTTCTTTTACTTATAAGGGAATAATATACATTTATACGCTGTCACCACATTTTTTTGAAGGTATGAGCGGCGGTCTTGACGTCTGCTGCCCGAAATTACGTTGCTTTTACGCTTACCGTGACTTGCCGACTTTAAAAATATATGTCTTGATATAGACCGAAGCCAATTGCATAAAGAGGAATATCTTTTCTTTTAATTACAAGTGAATAATATACATTTATACGCTGTCACCACATTTTTTGAAGGTATGAGCGGCGGTCTTGACGTCTGCCGTCCAAAATGACGTTGCTTTTACGCTTACCCTGACTTGCCGACATTAAAAATATATGTCTTGATATACACCGAAGCCAATTGCATAAAGAGGAATATCTTTTCGTTTACTTACAAGTGAATAATATACGTTTATACGCTATCACCACATTTTTTGAAGGTATGAGCGGCGGTCTTGACGTCTGCTGCCCGAAATGACGTTGCTTTTACGCTTACCGTGACTTGCCGACTTTAAAAATATATGTCTTGATATAGACCGAAGCCAATTGCATAAAGAGGAATATCTTTTCGTTTACTTACAAGTGAATAATATACGTTTATACGCTATCACCACGTTTTTTGAAGGTATGAGCGGCGGTCTTGACGTCTGCTGCCCGAAATGACGTTGCTTTTACGCTTACCGTGGCTTGCCGACTTTAAAAATATATGTCTTGATATAGACCGAAGCCAATTGCATAAAGAGGAATATCTTTTCTTTTAGTTACAAGTGAATAACATACATTTATACGCTGTCACCACATTTTTTGAAGGTATGAGCGGCGGTCTTGACGTCTGCTGCCCGAATTGACGTTGCTTTTACGCTTACCGTGACGTGCCGACTTTAAAAATATATGTCTTGATATAGACCGAAGCCAATTGCATAAAGAGGAATATCTTTTCGTTTACTTACAAGTGAATAATATACGTTTATACGCTATCACCACATTTTTTGAAGGTATGAGCGGCGGTCTTGACGTCTGCTGCCCGAAATGACGTTGCTTTTACGCTTACCGTGACTTGCCGACTTTAAAAATATATGTCTTGATATAGACCGAAGCCAATTGCATAAAGAGGAATATCTTTTCGTTTACTTACAAGGGAAAAATATACATTTATACGCTGTCACCACATTTTTTGAAGCTTTGAGCGGCGGTCTTGACGTCTGCTGCCCGAAATGACGTTGCTTTTACGCTTACCGTGGCTTGCCGACTTTCAAAATATATGTCTTGATATAGACCGAAGCCAATTGCATAAAGAGGAATATCTTTTCGTTTACTTACAAGTGAATAATATACGTTTATACGCTATCACCACGTTTTTTGAAGGTATGAGCGGCGGTCTTGACGTCTGCCGTCCGAAATGACGTTGATCTTACGCTTACCGTGACGTAGCATAATTCGATTTTCGCATTTAATACTAAACGTACCGACGCTTTATGTACATAAAGCAGATAATATAGTCCCAAATAACATGAATTGTTCGAATAGGCGAGGTAGAGTACCATTTTTGTCCTAAAAGGAAACAATAAGAAAAATGTGAACATCGAAATATTTTTTGTGTTAACATATTTATGAAATGCGAGTTTCGGTATTTATGAGCAAAATCACGGGCACTATTGTTATTATTTTCTATCAGTTCTGAATATTTCTGAATTTCGAATTTTGCACAACATGCATATTTTTCCGTAAGCCTAGTGTTAGCAGATGTGCAATGCAATGCTCTGCAGCGAAAAATATTTTCCGCTATACGCGCACTGTAGAATTTCCGGTAGCTGATAGGTTGCAGGCGCGAGTTTAGTTTTTGCAGATTCGATGTTGTGTCGACGTGGCATGCGACTTTTATTTTAGGTAAATCCAAACAGAACAATTTTTTTTTAACACGTTGACTGCCACGGTGGTCACCGGTGACCGGCGCAAAAGATTTCACTAAAAATGCAAAAAATTCGCCATAAAGCCGATTTGCAATCTTGTAATAGCAATTGACAGTGGGACGGTGCTTCAATACTTTGGCTTCTAAAAACTCTGCGTTATCTTTAGTTTGAACGATTTAATTATACCCTGTAGTATTTCATCGCATTGCGGTTCTAACATAGCAAAATACGCTTGGCAGTCAACGTGTTAATACATGTTTCATGTTAGGGAAAAATATGTTTTTCAAAGTACAAAGTGGATATTAATTTAATATTGAAAATGGAATCTTCTTTCTCAACTGCGACATTCGTTTATTATCAGGGATGTACGTCTTTTTCCATTTCTCGGAATTTGGCATAGCACATGTTTTTAACTTTTGCAAATTTGTTATTTTAATGTTGCACCTACCTTCGTGAGGATTCGACGAAAACAATGATATCAGAGATCCCACACACTGCAATGCCGTAAAAAAAATTGAGATCTACAATACTACGTGCAGCATGAGTCATCGCGAAATCAGGTTTTCAATGGATGGATTTTCTATGTATTTTTATTTATTCTTAATTTATTGTTCTTGACTGCCAGAGGACCCTTTAAGTACGTTGTGAAAAATGGAAGTGGCGATTTGTGCGGTCTTGTCTGGAACTAAAGGAACGCGATGACTTTGAAGATCATAATGACGATCTCGACAAGTAACTAAACTACGGGTGGATGTACATAATAATTTGAATCTGTCAGATGTCTCGTGTTAGATAACTGCTATGCAATAGTTTTTGCCACATTGGTGCGCAAAGCACAGGATATCGCGTTGCAGGGAGCCGAACTGTAGTAAATCACGAAAGATGCTAAAGAGCAGCAAGCACAGTGCGACACAACTATTAATTATCAGCTCTGATTCATTGAGGGAAATTCATTATCATTAACTCGCATTCACTTTTAAGTTGGTAATTGATTCAGCAAAATTATTCCATTATGCATGTACGCACACGTCCAATTTTGCAATTTATAACTTGTAATTTATGTCCAGTCGGATGTGCATATTCGAAATCATATCGGGTGTAATACAGGTACAGACAGTTTTTATCCCGCGATATCATTGAATTTATGGATTCTTATTCAATTTTTTAATGCAACAGGCAGAAAACTGTCATGCAACGCAATCAACACAATATTGATAAATGTCAAAGAAAGAAAAATTATAGTTTCGACGCCCGTTCAGCCTTCTTTTAATTTATGCCCAATCAAGTGTGCATATACCAAATCGTATCAGAGGTAATACATATACAAGACAATTTCTAACTCACGACATCGTTGTACTTATGGGTTCTTATTAAATATTTTAATGGAACACGTAAGAAACCGTTGCGTAACGCAATCAACATAATATTCACAAATGTCAAAGAACACACCAAATTTTTAATGCAACAGGCAAGGCACCGCCATGCAATGCAATCAACATAATTATTGACAAGTGTCAAAGAGCACGAAATTACAGTTTTGACGCTCTTCTTCTTTTCATTTATGTCCAGTCAAATGTGCATATTCCAAATCGTATGAGACGTGATACATACACAACACAATTTCTAACACACGTCATCATTGTATTTCTGTGTTCTTATTCATTTTTTTTCATGCAACAGGCAAGAAACGGCCACGTAATGCAATCAACACAATATTGACAAGTGTCAAAGAACACACAATCGCAGTTTTGACGCTCGCTGGTCTTTTTTTATTCATACTCTGCCAAATGTGCATATACCAAATCGTATCAGAGGTAATACATATACAAGACAATTTCTAACTCACGACATCGTTGTACTTATGGGTTCTTATTAAATATTTTAATGCAACAGGTAAGAAACTGTTGCGTAACGCAATCAACATAATATTCACAAATGTCAAAGAACACACCAAATTTTTAATGCAACAGGCAAGGCACCGCCATGCAATGCAATCAACATAATTATTGACAAGTGTCAAAGAGCACGAAATTACAGTTTTGACGCTCTTCTTCTTTTCATTTATGTCCAGTCAAATGTGCATATTCCAAATCGTATGAGACATGATACATACACAACACAATTTCTAACACACGTCATCATTGTATTTCTGTGTTCTTATTCATTTTTTTTCATATAACAAGCAAGAAACGGCCACGTAATGCAATCAACACAATATTGACAAGTGTCAAAGAACACGCAATCGCAATTTTGACGCTGATCTTTTTTTTTTTATTCATATCCGGCCAAATGTGCATATACCAAATCGTATCAGAGGTAACACATGTACAAGACAATTTCTAACTCACGACATCGTTGTATTTATGGGTTCTTATTAAATATTTTAATGGAACGGGTAAGAAACCGTTGCGTAACGCAATCAACATAATGTTCACAAATGTCAAAGAACACACCAAATTTTTAATGCAATAGGCAAGGCACCCTCATGCAATGCAATCAACATAATTATTGACAAGTGTCAAAGAACACGAAATTACAGTTTTGACGTTCTTCTTCTTTTCATTTATGTCCAATCAGATGTGCATATTCCAAATCGTATGAGACATGATACATACACAACACAATTTCTAACACACGTCATCATTGTATTTCTGTGTTCTTATTCATTTTTTTTCATGCAACAGGCAAGAAACGGCCACGTAATGCAATCAACACAGTATTGACAAGTGTCAAAGAACACGCAATCGCAGTTTTGACGCTGATCTTTTTTTTTATTCATACCCTGCCAAATGTGCATATGCCAAATCGTATCAGAGGTAATACACGTACAAGACAATTTCTAACTCACGACATCGTTGTATTTATGGGTTCTTATTAAATATTTTAATGGAACGGGTAAGAACCCGTTGCGTAACGCAATCAACATAATGTTCACAAATGTCAAAGAACACACCAAATTTTTAATGCAACAGGCAAGGCACCGTCATGCAACGCGATCAACATAATTATTGACAAGTGTTAAAGAACACGAAATTACAGTTTTGACGCTCTTCTTCTTTTCATTTATGTCCAGTCAAATGTACATATTCCAAATCGTATGAGACATGATACATACACAACACAATTTCTAACACACGTCATCATTGTATTTCTGGGTTCTTATTCATTTTTTTTCATGCAACAGGCAAGAAACGGCCACGTAATGCAATCAACACAATATTGACAAGTGTCAAAGAACACGCAATCGCAGTTTTGACGCTCGCTGAACATTTTTTATTCATACTCTGCCAAATGTGCATATACCAAATCGTATCAGAGGTAATACATGTACAAGACAATTTCTAACTCACGACATCGTTGTATTTATGGGTTCTTATTAAATATTTTAATGGAACGGGTAAGAAACCGTTGCGTAACGCAGTCAACATAATGTTCACAAATGTCAAAGAACACACCAAATTTTTAATGCAACAGGCAAGGCACCGCCATGCAACGCAATCAACATAATTATTGACAAGTGTTAAAGAGCATGAAATTACAGTTTTGACGCTCTTCTTCTTTTCATTTATGTCCAGTCAAATGTGCATATTCCAAATCGTATGAGACGTGATACATACACAACACAATTTCTAACACACGTCATCATTGTATTTCTGTGTTCTTATTCATTTTTTTTTCATGCAACAGGCAAGAAACGGCCACGTAATGCAATCAACACAATATTGACAAGTGTCAAAGAACACGCAATCGCAGTTTTGACGCTTATCTTTTTTTTTTATTCATACCCTGCCAAATGTGCATATACCAAATCGTATCAGAGGTAATACATGTACAAGACAATTTCTAAGTCACGACATCGTTGTATTTATGGGTTCTTATTAAATATTTTAATGCAACAGGTAAGAAACCGTTGCGTATCGCAATCAACATAATGTTCACAAATGTCAAAGAACACACCAAATTTTTAATGCAATAGGCAAGGCACCCTCATGCAATGCAATCAACATAATTCTTGACAAGTGTCAATGAACACGAAATTACAGTTTTGACGCTCTTCTTCTTTTCATTTATGTCCAGTCAAATGTGCGTATTCCAAATCGTATGAGACATGATACATACACAACACAATTTTTAATACACGTCATCATTGTATTTCTGTGTTCTTATTCATTTTTTTTTCATGCAACAGGCAAGAAACGGCCACGTAATGCAATCAACACAATATTGACAAGTGTCAAAGAACACACAATCGCAGTTTTGACGCTCGCTTCTTTTTTTATTCATTTGCCAAATGTGCATATACCAAATCGTATTAATACATATACAAGACAATTTCTAACTCACGACATCGTTGTATTTATGGGTTCTTATTAAATATTTTAATGGAACAAGAAACCGTTTAACGCAATCATAATGTTCACAAATGTCAAAGAACACACAAAATTTTTAATGCAACAGGCAAGGCACCCTCATGCAATGCAATCAACATAATTATTGACAAGTATCAAAGAGCACGAAATTACAGTTTTGACACTCTTCTTCTTTTCATTTATGTCCAGTCAAATTCCATATTCAAATCGTATGAGACATTACATACACAACACAATTTCTAACACACGTCATCATTGTATTTCTGTGTTCTTATTCATTTTTTTTCATGCAACAGGCAAGCCACGTAATGCAATCAACACAATATTGACAAGTGTCAAAGAACACGCAATCGCAGTTTTGACCTCGCTGAACATTTTTTATTCATACTCTGCCAAATGTGCATATACCAAATCGTATCAGGTAATACATGTACAAGACAATTTCTAACTCACGACATCGTTGTATTTATGGGTTCTTATTTCATATTTTAATGGAACGTGTAAGAAACCGTTGCGTAACCATAATGTTCACAAATGTCAAAGAACACACCAAATTTTTAATGCAACAGGCAAGGCAATGCAACGCAATCAACATAATTATTGACAAGTGTTAAAGATCATGAAATTACAGTTTTGACGCTCTTCTTCTTTTCATTTATGTCCAGTCAAATGTGCATATTCCAAATCGTATGAGACGTGATACATACACAATACAATTTCTAACACATCATCATTGTATTTCTGTGTTCTTATTTTTTTTTTTTCATGCAATTGCAAAACTTCCACATGCAATCAACACAATTTGACAAGTGTCAAAGAACACGCAATCGCAGTTTTGACGCTTATCTTTTTTTTTTTATTCATTGCCAAATGTGCATATACCAAATCGTATCAGAGGTAATACATGTACAAGACAATCTCTAAGTCACGACATCGTTGTATTTATGGGTTCTTATTAAATATTTTAATGCAACAGGTAAGAAACCGTTGCGTATCGCAATCAACATAATGTTCACAAATGTCAAAGAACACACCAAATTTTTAATGCAACAGCTAAGAAACCGTCATGCAACGCGATCAACATAATTATTGACAAGTGTTAAAGAACACGAAATTACAGTTTTGACGCTCTTCTTCTTTTCATTTATGTCCAGTCAAATGTGCATATTCCAAATCGTATGAGACGTGATACATACACAACACAAGTTCTAACACACGTCATCATTGTATTTCTGTGTTCTTATTCATTTTTTTTCATGCAACAGGCAAGAAACGGCCACGTAATGCAATCAACACAATATTGACAAGTGTCAAAGAACACGCAATCGCAGTTTTGACGCTGATCTTTTTTTTTTTATTCATACCCTGCCAAATGTGCATATACCAAATCGTATCAGTGGTAATACATGTACAAGACAATTTCTAACTCACCACATCGTTGTATTTATGGGTTCTTATTAAATATTTTAATGGAACGGGTAAGAAACCGTTGCGTATCGCAATCAACATAATGTTCACAAATGTCAAAGAACACACCAAATTTTTAATGCAACAGGCAAGGCACCGCCATGCAACGCAATCAACATAATTATTGACAAGTGTCAAACAGCACGAAATTACAGTTTTGACGCTCTTCTTCTTTTCATTTATGTAAAATCAAATGTGCATATTCCAAATCGTATGAGAAATGATACATACACAACACAATTTCTAACACACGTCATCATTGTGTTTCTGTGTTCTTATTCATTTTTTTTTCATGCAACAGGCAAGAAACGGCCACGTAATGCAATCAACACAATATTGACAAGTGTCAAAGAACACGCAATCGCAGTTTTGACGCTGATCTTTTCTTTTTTGTTCATATCCGGCCAAGTGCGCATATTCCAAACCGTATCGAATGTAATGCACGTACGAAACAATTTCTAACTCTCGACATCGTTCAATTTATGGGTTCTTATTAAACGTTTTAATGCAACAGGCAAGAAATGATTACGTAATGCGATCTGCATAATGTTGACAAATGTCGAAGAATATACTATATTTTGAATGCAACAGGCAAGGAACCGTCATGCAATGCAATCCACACCGTATTGACAAATGTCAAGGAACACGCAATCGCAGTTTTAACGCTCGCTTATCTTTCTTTTCTTCGTTTTAATTTGTTTTTCTACTGTGTACCTGTATAAGTGGATAATTGACGCGCTTCCCAGGAAATTTGAAAATCCACGCCGCGAGCACGCCAGCAATCTCAACCTGGGAAAAGAATTATTTTTGCGCAATCCTTCTGCGTAAAGCGCGTATATATGTGTCGTCGTTAATATCTAATAAACTGAGAACGACTGAAGGTTAGAGGTGCGCAACGATATTGTCAGGTGAATAACGTTCTACTAACTATGCGGCGATTGATTACTGACAGTACCGAGTATTCAATTACTGTTCGAAAGAATTAGAAGTTCGCGCAGCTTTGATTTGACAGAACAGATTTTGCTCGCTGCCAGCTATTATCTCCGCACTTTGAAGTGTAGCACAAGACATTGTACACGTTTGTGGAACTCGTTAACTATAATATGAATTTTCAATCGCTTCCACTGATGTCCGTTTAAAGCTCTTCGCTTTATAGATGTTCGGTATAAACGTTTTGTTCGTTCGTTATAAACGGGCATTAGACAATTACTATGATTATTATTCCATGTGTTTCTATTTCGTCATTTCAGTATTTCAATTTCATTATTTGAATATTTTAATTTCGTTATTTCGGTATTTCAATTTCAAGATTTCAATTTCATCATTGCAATACTTCCATTTTATTATTTCAAGATTTCAATTTCATCATTGCAATACTTCCATTTTATTATTTCAAGGTTTCAATTTCATCATTACAATACTTCCATTTCAATATTTCAAGATTTCAATTTCATCATTGCAACACTTCCATTTCATTATTTCAAGATTTCAATTTCATCGTTGCAATACTTCCATTTCAGTATTTCAAGATTTGAATTTCATCATTGCAATACTTCCATTTCATTATTTCAAGATTTCAATTTCATCATTGCAACACTTCCATTTCATTATTTCAAGATTTCAATTTCATCATTGCAATACTTCCATTTCATTATTTCAAGATTTTAATTTCATCATTGCAAATACTTCCATTTCATTATTTCAAGATTTCAATTTCATCATTGCAATACTTCGATTTCATTATTTCAAGATTTCAATTTCATCATTGCAATACTTCGATTTCATTATTTCAAGATTTCAATTTCATCATTGCAATACTTCGATTTCATTATTTCAAGATTTCAATTTCATCATTGCAATACTTCGATTTCATTATTTCAAGATTTCAATTTCATCATTGCAATACTTCCATTTCATTATTTCAAGATTTCAATTTCATCCTTGCAATACTTCCATTTCATTATTTCAAGATTTCAATTTCATCATTGCAATACTTCCATTTCATTATTTCAAGATTTCAATTTCATCATTGCAATACTTCCATTTTATTATTTCAAGATTTCAATTTCATCATTGCAATACTTCCATTTCATTATTTCAAGATTTCAATTTCATCATTGCAATACTTCCATTTCATTATTTCAAGATTTCAATTTCATCATTGCAATACTTCCATTTCATTATTTCAAGATTTCAATTTCATCATTGTAATACTTCGATTTCATTATTTCAAAATATCAATTTCATCATTGCAATACTTCCATTTCATTATTCCAAGATTTCAATTTCATCATTGCAATACTTCCATTTCATTATTTCAAGATTTCAATTTCATCATTGCAACACTTCCATTTCATTATTTCAAGATTTCAATTTCATCATTGCAATACTTCCATTTCATTATTTCAAGATTTAAATTTCATCATTGCAATACTTCCATTTCATTATTTCAAGATTTCAATTTCATCATTGCAACACTTCCATTTCATTATTTCAAGATTTCAATTTCATCATTGCAATACTTCCATTTCATTATTTCAAGATTTCAATTTCATCATTGCAATACTTCCATTTAATTATTTCAAGATTTCAATTTCATCATTGCAATGCTTCCATTTTATTATTTCAAGATTTCATTTTCATCATTGCAATACTTCCATTTAATTATTTCAAGATTTCAATTTCATCATTGCAATACTTCCATTTAATTATTTCAAGATTTCAATTTCATCATTGCAATACTTCCATTTCATTATTTCAAGATTTCAATTTCATCATTGCAATACTTCCATTTCATTATTTCAAGATTTCAATTTCATCATTGCAACACTTCCATTTCATTATTTCAAGATTTCAATTTCATCATTGCAATACTTCCATTTCATTATTTCAAGATTTCAATTTCATCATTGCAATACTTCCATTTCATTATTTCAAGATTTCAATTTCATCATTGCAACACTTCCATTTCATTATTTCAAGATTTCAATTTCATCATTGCAACACTTCCATTTCATTATTTCAAGATTTCAATTTCATCATTGCAATACTTCCATTTCATTATTTCAGGATTTTTCATCATTGCAATACTTCCATTTCATTATTTCAAGATTTCAATTTCATCATTGCAATACTTCCATTTCATTATTTCAAGACTTCAATTTCATCATTGCAATACTTCCATTTCATTATTTCAAGATTTCAATTTCATCATTGCAACACTTCCATTTCATTATTTCAAGATTTCAATTTCATCATTGCAATACTTCCATTTCATTATTTCAAGATTTCAATTTCATCATTGCAATACTTCCATTTCATTATTTCAAGATTTCAATTTCATCATTTTCAAGATTTCAATTTCATCATTGCAATACTTCCATTTCATTATTTCAAGATTTAAATTTCATCATTGCAATACTTCCATTTCATTATTTCAAGATTTCAATTTCATCATTGCAATACTTCCATTTCATTATTTCAAGATTTCAATTTCATCATTGCAATACTTCCATTTCATTATTTCAAGATTTCAATTTCATCATTGCAATACTTCCATTTCATTATTTCAAGATTTCAATTTCATCATTGCAACACTTCCATTTAATTATTTCAAATTTCAATTTCATCATTGCAGTACTTCCATTTCATTATTTCAAGATTTCAATTTCATCATTGCAATACTTCCATTTCATTATTTCAAGATTTCAATTTCATCATTGCAATACTTCCATTTCATTATTTCAAGATTCCAATTTCATCGTTGCAATACTTCCATTTCATTATTTCAAGATTTCAATTTCATCGTTGCAATACTTCCATTTCATTATTTCAAGATTTCAATTTCATCATTGCAATACTTCCATTTCATTATTTCAAGATTTCAATTTCATCATTGCAACACTTCCATTTCATTATTTCAAGATTTCAATTTCATCATTGCAATACTTCCATTTCATTATTTCAAGATTTCAATTTCATCATTGCAACACTTCCATTTCATTATTTCAAGATTTTAATTTCATCATTGCAACACTTCCATTTCATTACTTCAAGATTTCAATTTCATCATTGCAATACTTCCATTTCATTATTTCAAGATTTCAATTTCATCATTGCAATACTTCCATTTCATTATTTCAAGATTTCAATTTCATCATTGCAACACTTCCATTTCATTATTTCAAGATTTCAATTTCATCATTGCAATACTTCCATTTCATTATTTCAAAATTTCAATTTTATCATTGCAATACTTCCATTTAATTATTTCAAGATTTCAATTTCATCATTGCAATACTTTCATTTAATTATTTCAAGATTTCAATTTCATCATTGCAACACTTCCATTTCATTATTTCAAGATTTAAATTTCATCATTGCAACACTTCCATTTCATTATTTCAATTTCGTTATATCAATACTTCAATTGCGTTACTCGAATATTTCAATTTTATTACTGCAATATTACTTCAAGTAACTTATAAGGTTGGAGAACACATTGAAAGGTGTGCGACGTGAATGTTGCCACGTCGACGAACAGTGAAAAATGGAAAACCGGAAAAAGTAAACGGCGGAGCCTCAAAGATTCGTTATACCGTCGGGAACTGCCTTCGTATCAATTGCATAACCATGATGTAACGAAGATTTTGCTGGCGTAACAATGGAGACAATAAAACAACGGAACACGTAACGTATCCTAATCTGTTCGGATTTTTCGAAGCAACCGCAATCTGCCGACCGTAATCATTCATCGTTTCGGTTTCTTCCATTTTCCATTCATTTTTTTTCTTCCCTCGATGTAATTCTTGCCGATCGTTCCTCGCCAGTAGGAGTTCAATAGCAATAAGAATCATAATAGTCGCCATTAGCGATTCCATTATACACGTTGCGCGGTAAACAGATTACGTTCGACAGTCGTAATTATGCAAAAAAGAATAGAAGAAAACCCAAATATATGTAACGTTCGAACACTGTATTCTAATAAGTATCGGTTCTGGGAACCCTCGGTATGTCCCTAATTGGGCTTCCATGGAAAGTTGGCAAGAATGGACACGTAATGGTTCCTCTAACTCAATTAGTCATAGCCAAATTATCTAATTGCAGAATCCTAGTTTTCTTCAAA
Organism: Cryptocheilus praepositus; assembly: GCA_033815515.1. Taxonomy (NCBI): domain Eukaryota; kingdom Metazoa; phylum Arthropoda; class Insecta; order Hymenoptera; family Pompilidae; genus Cryptocheilus; species Cryptocheilus praepositus. The sequence continues at coordinate 1,988,492 of JAWWQZ010000314.1, forward strand.
GATATTGTTAGTTCACATTTTATACCGTATTCTGCTAATACACTTTTAAATGTTTCACTAAGTGTTTTCATATATTTTATAATTCATTTTATTGCAATTCTTTTTCTAGATTTAATGAAATATTTAAGAAATTGTGGAAAATGTTGATGGAAACACGTAAGAAATGCACGAATGAATAATAAAATTGAACGTATGTAAGTATTTGTTTTTATATCGATTGCATAACTGGATGCAAGAAATTTTTTTAATACATAATTTACTTGTTAATAATATAGTTTTTTTAATATAATAAGTTTTAACCGCGATCAGATGGAAGCATTGAATAAGTTCGCCGCAGAATAACAAAATTGATTGTACACGAGTGTTTCTTTTCGTATCGATCGTTTGATGCGACGTAGACAGTTTTTTTCCCCAACTTCCAGACTTTTAATTAATGTAATATGGTCTTGATTATCACTGACCGGTAGTCGCCGACTATAAAATTTTGCCTACGCAATTGATTACGTATCTAATTTCATAAGGTACATTAATGTATTCGCTATGTACATAATCGCACATAATCTGTTTCTTAATTAACTCGCGTAACGATAAATGCGAACGTGACCAGCTGAAAGAGGATCCTTATCCTGACTGACAATTCCTCGCGCAAAGTAAGCCGATTTTGCGAAACTACTAGCTACGACGAACGCTACGAATTGCGCGCAAAATTGCGCAATTCGTGACGAAATACAGATTGACGCCGTCGGTGGAATGATTTCTTGTTTTTTTTTTTACTCCTCCATCGTGTTCGGCGTAGCGACAAACAGGATCGGATAGAATTACATGATCGTTAATGCCGCACCAGTCGCAGCTAATAAATCACACTTTTTCCGCGCAACATTTCCGCAACTACGTATTTCTGTGTTAACAAATAAATTTAACTATTTGCGCATACCGTGTTTAATAACTGATAAGTAAAGGCGCGGACGTGTATACTCTGGTGTGTTCGGAATTCGCAGAGTTTGCTGTGAGGTTATTATCTATTGACGATACACTTCATTCAACGCAAATGTTTGTTAACTGTCAGACAACTATTTATAATCTTTCTGTAATCATTTTGTACAATAGTACTGTTGCGATATAAAACATCGTGTACTCGTACATGTAATTCTATAAGTAATACGCAATGTAATCACTGCTCACTATTAGTCAGTCAACAGTTTAAAATATCTCTATAACAATTCACGTGCAACAACACGTACTATCGCCATATAACACATTATACAATCGTACACTTATTTCTATAAATAATACACAAATCGTTTGCTTATAACTGCTAGTCGTATTCATAATAATTCTATAATAATTTACATGCAATATTACATACTGTTGCGACATTATATATTTGCTCACTGTTAGTCAGTCAACAGTTTAAAATATCGCTATAACAATTCACGTGCAACAACACGTACTATCGCCATATAACACATTATACAATCGTACACTTATTTCTATAAATAATACACAAATCGTTTGCTCATAACTGCTAGTGGTATTCGTAATAATTCTATAATAATTTACATGCAATATTACATACTGTTGCGACATTATATATTTGCTCATCTAGTTCTGCAAATAATACATAAATTATTCGCTCATAACAGTTGGACAACTTCCACAATATTTCTGTAATAATTTACGTGCAATAATACTGCTACAAAAATAATAATGCTATAAAGCCATTATATATTCGCAAATCTAATTCTACAAATAATGTGTAGATCGTTCGCCATTCAATCAACGAACTATTTATCATATCTCTCTAATAACTTATGTACAAGACCGTGTACAGTTACGATCCCACACATTATATATTCGCAGATCCAATTCTATAAATATCACATAAATCATCCGCCGACGAGCACATGGCGATCTTTCGCTGTCCGAAGATAGATCGTCGATCATCATCGTAGTGCAATCGCAGAATCGATTAGCGGCGGATTATCGCGGATCTGGAAATTGCTGAAAACCGCGCATGATCCCGACAGTCACCCCCGTAAAAAGTTTTCCTCGCGCCGAACGAGCCGGGATAATTAATGTGCCGAGAAAACGATCGGACGGCGCACGGTAATTGCCTTTGACATTGCATCGAGCGTGTTACGTCATTTTTTCATATCGCACGAGGTACGTGCTTTTAATGATCAATGAAGCGATTCTCGCGTCTCACGGTCCCGCTCTGTTCGTTTATTCGCAGTATGTTAGATACGTGTTGCCCGTGCCATCAGGCAAATAACCGTTTACAGAGAATGCCTTTAATAGTTGACAAGAATTACTTTTAACACTAGGTTTACGGGACCCGTCAATTTGACGGATTTCAAACTTTGAAATGAAACACGTAAAAAACCATAGCAATAATCTTAACTACTTTGCATCGTAAATTCATAATTTCATTAACACTAGATTGCCGGAGGTTGATTGTATATACTGACACAATTGTATTAGGTTTTTTAAAATAATAAAATTTTATTACAAATAAACTTTTTAACACTTTTTGCATACATATTTAGTTTTAAAATACACTTTCCGCATATTTTTTTATTACATTTGCTACAAACGCCCTTGCTTCTGTTTCTGTTCAAATTGACCTGGCAATTTGAACGGTTTTCAATATTTTGTATATTAGATAAAGTCGAACACATTCGGCTTCATTATCATATATTTGCTTAATTCTTGTTGCAAAAGAAATTTTTTCTTGACATTTGTACTTAGTCACATCTTTATATATAGCATTGATTGCTGCCAAATCTAAAATGTTGTAGAACATGTGAACGGGGCATCTGCGGGAACCTGCTTTGGTACTATATTTTCGCGCCATTTGATCAGTATATATCTCTTAGTATTATTATAAAAAGATATAGCGACACGTTTTTCATTTTTTGCAATTCCTACAATGTTTTGAGCTCAATAATAAAACTTTTTTATTGGCTTTACTTTTATACATGGTTGTGTGGCCTCCCGTAGCGTGTCATTTTGTTTTTTCGCTTTTGCAATTTGGGGCAATTCAGTGCCTACAGTTATCGGGGTTTGTTTTGCGACAAATGCACTACTTTCTCCGGTGCCATAAGTCAAAATGAAAGATTTCAACAGGATAGTTTGCAACAAATAATTTTACAGCGTTGACTGAACAAATTATAACATGAAAACTCTCCCACCAGAACGTTTACAACAGGTTTTTATGTTACGTGTGTCTAAAACGGTGAGTCAATTTGACTCGTATCCGGCAAAAAAAAATATGAATTATTGGAGTTAGGGTGGAATAGAAATTACTTTTTGTATACCTTTCATTGTTCTATGAAAAACCAAAAAATGATTTAAAAAAATGACTTAAAATTGTTATATATATCACAGTAAAAGTGCAAATGAGTCAAATTGACTCGCTCCGTCAATCTAGTGTTAAAAGAGTTTATACACACAATTATTATTTCCTTAAGCTTTCTAAATTTTGAAATTTGTACGTGGTATACCTATCTCTACGAAACCCGTCAAATTGACGGGTTAGCTGATTACGTAAACAATCCTCATATATTTGTATATAAAAACTATTCTTCCAATAGTAAATATAAGAGTGAAAGAAAGTCTAAGATGACAACTCATTATCTCAATGGCGCTTCGATAATGTGACACAAAGCGAATTGTGTGGTCCGGGTGACATGTTACTTCGTATTGAACGAACTCGCTTACCAGAATGATCCTCGCGTCATTCGAATCTCAAAGCCTGCAGCAGATTAAATGTCGTATCGAAAAGGTATTCGGAAAAAAAATCTTGACTTATTAATATTTTATTTCTACGTGATGCCTTATATTGTTCCACTCAGACTTAGTTTGAATAAATTGATTTTTTAATGTGAATACGTATTTTCACCTACCCGTCAATTTGACGGGTGCTCGTAGAGATAGGTATATAAGAAACGCCCGTGAACCTAGTGTTAATGGTTGACAAGAATTAATTTTAAAAACAGCACGGCATCACCTGTTTCGCGCCTTCCAGATCCTTAATTATTATCGACCGTGGAAAGACATTCTTTATAAACGGTTATGCACTAAATTAAATAGTTACTTATTGCAGGTGTATTTGCTTAACGTTTACACAGCATATGCGGCTTTGATGTAACGCGTATGTTTTTTGCCGCACGTTTCAAATGCCAATCATTGTTTTAACACTGAAACAGAACAGAAAGGATCTTCAGTTTTCCATGTAATTCGGGTTAACGTTTGGTTTTGAACATATTTCACACATGTATTTTTTCATTAATATTTTCCTACGTAGCTTTTAATGGTCAATGAAGCGATTCTCGCATCTCACGGTCCCGCTCTGTTCGTTTATTCGCAGTATGTTAGATACGTCTTGCCCGTGCCATCAAGCAAATAACCGTTTACAGAGAATGCCTTTAATAGTTGACAAGAATTACTTTTAACACTAGGTTTACGGGACCCGTCAATTGGACGGATTTCACACTTTGAAACGAAACACGCAAAACACCATAGCAATAATCTTAACTTCTTTGCATCGTAAATTCATAATTTCATTAGGAGTTTATACACACAATTATTATTTCCTTAAGCTTTCTAAATTTTGAAATTTGTATGCGGTATACCTATCTCTACGAAACCCGTCAAATTTACGGGTTAGCTGATTGCGTAAACAATATATACGTTTGTAAAATTATTCCTCAATAGTAAATATAAGAGTGAAAGAAAAGTCTAAGATGCCCCCAACTCATTATCTCAATAGCGCCTCGATAATGTGACAAAGCGAATTGTGTGGTCCGGGTGACATGTTACTTCGTATTGAACGAACTCGCTTACCAGAGTGATCCTCGCGTCATTCGAATCTCAAAACTCTAAAATGAGATATTCGGAAAAAAAATCTTGACTTATTAATATTTTATTTTTACAAGCCTTATATTGTTCAACTCAGACTTAGTTTGAATAAATTGATTTTTTAATGTAAATACGTATTTTTGTCAATTTGACGGGTGCTCATATAAGAAACGCCTGTAAACCTAGTGTTAATGGTTGACAAGAATTAATTTTAAAAACAGCACGGCATCACCTGTTTCGCGCCTTCCAGATCCTTAATTATTGTCGACCGTGGAAAGACATTCTTTATAAACGGTTATGCACTAAGTTAAATAGTTACTTATTGCAGGTGTATTTGCTTAACGTTTACACAGCATATGCGGCTTTGATGTAACGCGTATGTTTTTGCGGCATGTTTCAAGTGCCAATCATTGCTTTAACACTGAAACAGAACAGAAGTTTCTTTAGTTTTCTATGTACTTCGGGTTAACGTTTGATTTTGAACATATTTCACAAATGTATTTTTTCATTAATATTTGTTTTAACACTGAAACAGAACAGAAAGGATTTTTAGTTTTTCATGTACTTCGGGTTAACGTTTGGTTTTGAACATATTTCACAAATGTATTTTTTCATTAATATTTTCCTACGTAGCTTTTAATGGTCAATGAAGCGATTCTCGCATCTCATGGTCCCGTTCTGTTCGTTTATTCGCAGTATGTTAGATACGTGTTGCCCGTGCCATCAGGCAAATAACCGTTTACAGAGGATGCCTTTAATGGTTGACAAGAATTACTTTTAATGCTAAACGTATCGGTACTTTACACCTACCTATTCTTACCATGGGGGATGATTTGACTCCTTATGAAATAAACGTTGATTTTCAGAAAGGAATTCCTAATTTATTAAAGCGAGAAATTGAATAATCAGATAATATAAGAATTTACAGAAAGTCAAATGAGCGGAAGAAATAACAAGGAATGTACGATTTTGAAGTAAATTTTAAAAGGGGTCATTTGACCACGCATCGTACGTTTAGGGTTAAAAACAGCACAGCATCACCTGTCTCGCGCCTTCCAGATCCTTAATTATTGTCGACGGTGGAAAGACATTCATTATAAACTGTTATGTACTAAGTTAAATAGTTACTTATTGCAGGTGTATTTGCTTAACGTTTACACCGCATATACGGCTTTGATGTAACGCGTATGTTTTTTTGCCGCACGTTTCAAATGCCAATCATTGTTTTAACACTGAAACAGAACAAAAAGGATCTTCAGTTTTTCATGTGCTTCAGGTTAACGTTTGGTTTTGAACATATTTCACAAATGTATTTTTTCATTAATATTTGTTTTAACATTGAAACAGAACAGAAAGGATTTTTAGTTTTCCATGTACTTCGGGTTAACGTTTGGTTTTGAACATATTTCACAAATGTATTTCATTAATACTTCCCTACATAGCTTTTAATGGTCAATGAAGCGATTTTCACGTCGCAATGTTTCGATACGTTCTTTTATTCGCAACGCCTTACATGTGTTGCCCGTACCATTAATCAAATAGTTTCTTATGACAGGTGTTTTTGCTGTGTTGTATTTGCTTAATGTTTGCATACTGTATGAGGCTTTGATGTAACGTTTATGTTTTTTAAAATATGAAAAACTCAAGTTTTTTTTTGGTTCGGTTTTCTTTGTATTGAAATAATTATACGCTCCGCCTGTTTCAGAAACAAAAACACAATAGAAAAGGAGCTTCAGTTTCCCACATATTTCACGCTAGTGTTTGTTTTCAAACGTATCTCTCAAATATATTTTTTCATGAATACTTCGCGGGGTAGCTTTTTGTATTGAGTGCATTTGTGTGATGAAATATCTTGATTAATCCTTAAATTTAATTGGCCTATGCGGTAATGGACGCATTTTAATTTTCAGCATTCATAATTGCTGGTCGAAGAACGGGTCGTTACATACTAATCTATATTTAATATATTTGTCACCGATAATGGAAAATGAACCGTAATAATAAAAGTAACCGCAAATTAAATTCGCAATATCACGGTACACTTTACTATTTGGTACGGGAGACCTGTCGATGAAATGTTGCCTTTCTGCTTGCCGACTTTTCAACACTTTCGGTTTCTCGGATCTATTACAGGCGATTAGCGGAAATCGAAGTACCGGCTGTTTTGTCGTGTTTGAAAAGGTCCTGCCAACTTTCGCGGGGAATCACTCGAGCATTTAGCGAGCCGACGAATTGCAGCAATGGCCATTTGTTTCGCGACGGCAACGGAAACGATTACTCGCCAAGACACATGATAGTGCTGAAGCATTATTAAGTTATAGTCAGGTTATTCAGCCACTATTACCGTAACGTGGACAATCCTTCGCTGACAATCGAATAAAATTCAATTCGAAATTAAACATCGGAACAATTTTTTACTTTTTTCTTTCGAACTGTTCAAATAATTTGATTTAACTGGTTTCAATTGATTTAAGTTGCATGCGCTTGATTCTACGGTCGGTATACAAAATTGTGACATACGACTTTCTGATGTAGACGCACGCGGCAAAAATGTGCCAAATTCATCCAAGTAGGGTATTCGTTCGCGATAATAGTCTACAGGAAGTCAAATAATAACGAAATTCGTTTGTTAGCACATTCATCGCTATCCATACAATAGACCATAAGTCGACGGTGTCTATAAAGCGTAAATTCAGTGATTGGTATCGTAATTTACATAACTTCTATGTAGGCGCGCATGGCAAGATTTGTGAAATTCTTTGAAGTACAGCACTTCATAGGTGACAATAGTCTACAGCAAGTCAAATAGTAACGCAACCAGTTGTTGTTACACCCACAACTATCAACACAATAGACAATGCCGACGGCGTGCATAAAATGTAAATTGATTCACTGTTTGCGTAATTTGCACAACTTTACGCAGGTGCGCGGGACAAAATTTGCGAAATTCATTCATCATTTCGTAGGAAGTCAAATAATAGCGTAATCCAGTCGTTAACATGTTCGGCGTATATAAAATACGAGAGCTCCTAACCTGACGCAACATTAGACCAGCTGCCACAACTTTTCGTTACTCATACGACGCCGGCATTTCGTTCTTAGTCTTTGTTCTTCATCGTCAGACATCTGTCGTCGGACAATATTTTCTTCCTGCCGCTCGTATCGCATGACGAAGCGCCGCACAAATCAGCGAGATAAAATCCCATTAATGAGCGAAATTGTACTTTCCGGTGTGCAGCCCTAATCGACAGGTCTCGCAAAATGATTGAAGAGCGGCTGATTCCGCGTTTATCCGCGCCAAATTGGTAAAGATGCGCAAAGCTGGCTTGGAGGAATGATTAACACTAGATTGCCCGAGATTTCTTGTATACCTATATTGCCCAAAAACAGTCAAAATGACTGCATTGTGAAAAAATAACAAATATGTAAAGAAATTTGTTTAAAATTAATTTTTAATATTTTTTATGTTATTTACAGTTATATAACAGGTTATTAGTAAATATTAACTGTACATATTCACTGTTTTCAATGAACTTAACCCATATTTCCGAGAGCAAGGCAAATTTATTTGATTGTAGGCGCCTACTGCATTCGGTTCTTTTGTCAAAATGAATAAATCGTAGGATTTGCTTGAACTTTTCTCTGGCCATAGTTTTTCTAAAAGATTCGGGACCCCACTTCGCTGACCATAAATAACTCAATTTAAAATTTGTTGCCTCGTAAGCTCCACGAGCATATAGAACCCCAATAAATGCACGTATTTCCGGTAATGATATTGCCCAACCGTTCCGCAAAATTCGGCGACATTCTTCTGTGCACTTTCTTATATGTTTGATAATATAGTTATCTATTATCGATGATAATGCACTGATAACATTATCTGCCACAATGTTCCTTTTTGCGTAGCCTGTTGGCCCTTTCCCCCTCTTGAAAATACAAGCAGATGGTATCCTTCCAGGACCTTCGTCAATTTTTGTCCACACAGTACCATCAGCAGCTGTTTCGACCTCCTGAAACGTATTTTCAGTTTCTTCATCAGAATCTGAACTAGTTAGCACCCTACACCTTTTCCTGGGCATATTGATGACACTTTCATTTTCATCATTGGTGATCGACTCTTCATCACTATCTTCAGCGTCAGATGTTTCGCTTTGAATATAATCCGCTTCATCTTCAGATGATAGTTCAGAATTTGTTGCATTTGATTCTATATCGGAGCACTCTTCACTTATGTTCGTTAGCTTTTCCAAGAACTCATTTCTGTTCGACATTTTTTTCATAAAGTTAGGGCGCAAAAGAAATAAAATAAACAACTTGTTAGAACAACACTTTATAAAGATTCGAATAACTAGTACTACTTTAGCTTATTGAGCAACTGACACTTATCAAGTATACGGCCAAATCGACAATTTATCATGCATCATATTTCAATACAAAGCCGGACAGGTCATATAAGAAATTTACTCAATTCAATAAATAAAAATCTTTTGATTATTTAAAATTTACCAAGCAGTCAAAATAACTGCTTCTGGGCAATATAGGTATAACACATATATATACGGAAATAAAGGCATAACTACAATTATTCATAAAACCATTTATATGTTACAGAAAAAGTCACCAAATTCTAAGAAATTGTGTCATTAATTTCATAATTGTTTTTCTAATTGAAATTAAAAAACAGTCAAAATGACTGCCTTGGGCAATCTAGTGTTAACACTATTACTGTTCACTAGTAAGGAGGGGGCACCGATAGTCCCGAGGAGTGCCGAATTACAGCAAGAAACTTCGATTGTCTATCCAAATCACATTCTTTAACTATTTAACCCTTTGACTGCTAAGTACGTCCGGCCGAAGCCGAAGCAATTCTATTGATTGATTATGTAAGGCGCAACTAAGTTCTAATGATAATTCTTTACTTACGCCGAATTAAATGATGCGAGAAAATGATTTTATAAAAAACGCATCTATATTCATCTCCTACGTTGATGATTGTGGCTGTAATAGGTAAGAAATCAAAACGATTGGGGACGCATATATGCGCCCATAGTCGACACCGATAGACTTCGGCGGACGTACCATATATATGCGTCCATAGTAGTCAAAGGGTTAACACTTTGATTGCCGTGATGGTCACCGGTGATCGATGCAAGAGATTTTATTGAAGATCCAAAATATTCGCAGTGGATAGCAATTATTATTTTATAAATGCAGTTGTTGTTGGAATAGTGATGCGATCCTTTGGTCTCCAATACCTGCACATTATTTGTATTTTGCATAATTCAGTCAAACACTGTAGTGTTTCATAACATCGCTGTTCCAATATAGTAAAATACACTTGGCAGTCAACGTGTTAAGTAAATTAGAGTATGGTTGAAATTAAGCATGTCATCTACGCGCATTATGCTTTTTCCCTTTAGAAACATGTGAAGGTTTTCAACAATAAAGATCCAAAGTCAAGATTTGCCCTCAGAAGAGGGCATTGTGCGTTCCTTCGCTGTCTAATTAACACTTTGACGTCCACATATTTTAGCTAAATTTTTATGTTTGGCGCCGGCGAAATTGCCATGAAATTTTTAATTTTCATAGACGTTTTTTAGAAATCAGATGCAATATAGATTCTAAGTATAATAAAAAAAATATTTAAATACCCAAGTTTTATATTATTACAAAAACGAAAGGCACAAAAGGTGTTTTTTATGGGTTTGTGGCCTTAAAGACAGCACAGATTTGATTCATCTGCTACATTTCAATTGTAACAAAATGACATCAATGTAGTATCACCGGACGGCAAAGTGTTAACACATTACGTACGGCGCTCTTTTACTTTTAATTCGCATTTGGTAGCAGATATTCACATAAAGTATTCTTAAATATTACTATATATTTTTTATACATCTTTTACATTTTTTACTTCTATGCGTCATTTTGCCACTATTTTAGAATTAGGGCCTGTGTCATAAAATAATTCTTATTATAAATTATCATTAAAAACTGAAAATATACATGATTTTTAAAAAGCTGTTTCCTTTCAAATGAAAATGTGAACTTTGAAATAATAAAATGCTGTACAGCAAAAAAACACTTTATAAGGTATGATACACGATCGACACAGAGCTACCGATGTAATGGCTATACTGACCGCTTGATTTTTAAGCTCTCAGAATGTCGACATTCATTTTTTTCCGCTAACCATTTGTTAGGGGAATACGCGAGACTTCGTTACCCTGGTAACGTATCAAGAAAGTCTATTTTCAGTTCCTTAAATTGTCGATTTGATCCAAGAATCCTGAAAACGAGATATCTCGTCGCCCGGTCACAATGTTCGGCTTGCTAAAGACGAAATGTCTCGTCACCCGTACGCAAAGTGTTAAAATAATAATTCTTCGACGTCGCGTTTGACTTATGCGCCGCGTCGCGGCGTCGGGTGTAGACGACAGATTGCTCAAGATCAATTTCAAGCATTATCGGCTCGCGATTGTTTTGCGCTGGCGCGAGTTAATGACACAGGCTCCCGCCGGCGTAGACCTACTCGCGTAATCTGCAGTGGTTAGTGGTCATTGTCAAGGTCGGCCGGCGCGCACCTTGCATAATGTTCCTATGCACGCATGGTCGCACATACGAAAAACTCCTGCCGGCACTCTCGCATTATGTGATTCTTGCCCGCTACTGTTCCGCGGCGACTTGTATAACCGGTGTTCGTAACTCGACGTCGCTGGAGTCGGAAAAGTACAGTGCAAAGCTGGAAACCGGCGACTCGCGTTCCTCACAATTCGGGACACGCGATCAACTCGATACCTTGTGGAGGAGTGCATCTATTTTTTCTTTAACACTTCCGTTACTATGTCCGCAATACGCTACTTGTATACGACCAGCAAATATAGTCGCCCAACTACATTTACGGTGGACCGCTTGTTCCGTATGTTGCCTTTTTTTTAGGGAGGATAGCATTGATATATGCGCCTTTTTTCAATCAGCCTTTTCAATTTCGACAGAAATGGTCTTTTTTTGAAAATTCTAACTAAATTCTAAAAAATCTAAACATTTTTAAACGTAAGCATAAACCCAAATTATGGGAAGGACTACAGTAGCTAAAGGGTGGAATAATGATTGGACAAGTTTTAGTCAAAATTATATTTTAAACTTAACCAATAGTATAACCTGTTTGATATGTGCTCTGATGTGGTGTGATAAATGAATTGTGTGCCGAACAAAATCTTGTAATCTAATGAATTTGAGAAGCTGTTATTTCCCTTAACACATTGTTGACCGGTCACGAGTTAACTCGTGTTTTCATGGCCAAACGTTGTTGACCGGTCACGAGTTAACTCGTGTTTGCACTTGCGTCGGCTATTTTAATTTTTGAAACGCAGGACAATATTGAATACAGCAAAATTTTATTCATTGTATTCAATCGCATCTGCTTTATTATAAAAAAAGTATATTTTTCTTGGTACTGAGGCTTTTATTACAATTCTAGTATTAGAAAGTATCAAGAACGACGGAACGTGACGGTGAAGCATTTTTCAATAAATTGTACGTGAATGCTTTATATACATGATTTTTAAATAAGTTGTAGTCATTTGGAAAATGATTATTAAAAATGAAATAACAAGAGCATAATCTAGCTCTTTAAAAGGAAAGCGCAAGGAAACAAGATATATGTGCAAAACCTCTTGTCTACACCGACGCGTAAATTACTGCTGTACGTAATCATACGAAAAAATATTAAAAGTTACATAAAATGTATATCCAAAGTTTAATTTGAATTCATTATGCACGAACAAACTTAATTGAAAGTTATTTACATCGTTTCACTTCCATGTTTAATTACGAAATAATAGCCGGTGACTTGAGACAGTTTTTGCCGAAAATTGCCGGTCAACAATGTGTTAAGAGGTTGAAATTAGGAGCTAGAAATGGGGGTGCTGGGACATAATAGTCAGCGCGATACGCTGTTGCTACTTGGTCTATTGAAAGTCTGTGTACTATGGATGGGCCTTTGTGTTAAATTTTGCACAAAAATCTCTCACTGCATCAAAACACTCTTGATTTCGACATTATAACTGATGACAATGATGTTCCGACGCTTGATGTATTGCTAGAGGTGAAAGAAATGTGGAGTATGGGAGGAGGGGTAGACAAATTAACAGTGCAAATGGTCGAATCGTTGAACAGTTAGGGAAAACGTGATGTATGAAACTAAACATTATTCACATCGATGAAATATAAATCCAATATAATAATGGGTAATACGGAACTAAATGCGATGTATGAAACTAAATATTACTCACACTATCGACATTAATAGTTGTTGGTACCAAAGCATAACAACGCGCATCCGATTCCGCGAAGAAGAGAGTAAATTAAAAGTGTCGAACACAAGTGAGACAAAGCGAGTGACGTGTCGAATGCCGTGGCATTGGCGTAGTTTGTAACAAAATTGCAATGTACAACTCAACTGACATTAAAGATGAAAATAAAAATAAGCGTTTAAATGAAAAAAATAAAATCGCTAAGGAAAAGGTGAACAGGTATTTAGACCGATCAACCGGTTGCTTAGACCGCTTGCCTAATATTGGAGACCTGGCACTTGCGCTTGCGATAACATAGAGTAACTTGTTAATATTACGTGCCTCTGCAAAAATGGCGAACCATTTTATAATTCTAAACATCTGATAGTTTGATCCTACGCGAATATATATTAGGACTACCGGAAAATTCTGTCCAATAATGTCATCTTAAGTATGCACACCTATGAACATCTTTATTTGAAACATATGCGGCTGCCTCTATTTATCATTGTATATTGCCATATGCGCTCCTCCAAATGTGCTGAAACAATGATTTCGATATCTCAGTATAATGTATTGACAATGTGTTATTTTCTTTTAATTCAAGAACGGGCAAAATGTTCTGGTACTCCTAATATATGTACATGTTACAATAATTTAGATATTTTACTAACATGCAAGCGTGAGTTGTATTCTTATTTTCTAATATTCTGCTTACAGTCTATTTGGATGACGAGCGTTTTCTCTTGCAGTTCAGAATTTTAGTTTTCTACTTCCTACTGAAAAAAGTCAGGTTTACAAATAAAATCTAATTTCACTTATTAGCCTTCGACCGAAACGTGTCCAGTTGACGAATGAAATCTAAGTTTAAAAAAATTCCTAATATAAAGCGATAGTAGAGTAACGCTTAGGATATATTGCAGTGCCTACATACATGGATGTAGCGATGATACATTGTAAAACGTACGGCGCAGTTAAAAACAAGACTTCGTGCAGACGCAAAAGCGCAGGTCAGTTTGCCGTGCGAAGATGACTTGCATCGTACTCTTACGATATAACAGATTACGTACTCGCGCAGCTCATTCTACAGTAATACATAAATCGATCCCTGGCAACTGTCAGTCACCTGTTCATAATATCTCTCTAATAATTTTGTGCAATACCATTAATAACAACGGTCGGAATAAGATATTGGGTTGGAGGGAAAGTTCTGTCGTATTTTAAAGAAAATATTTGAATTCATTTATAAAAATATGTGTTTAATATTAATCATAATACATTTAATGTGTTGTACGATGAATGCCAAACTCTTCTGCAATTTCTCGACTTGTTAAATGTGGATTATTTTCCAACATGGATCGTAAAACATCATTATCGATCTTGGATGGTCGTCCAGATCGATTACTTTCTTGGAGGCTCAGATCCCCGGAACGAAATTTGCTAAACCATCTTTGACAAGTACGAACATTTACAATATCTTTTCCGAATACCGCACATAAATTTTTACATGCAACCGATGCGTTGCTTCCTTTGTGGAATTCATATAAAATGCAGTGTCGTAAATGCACTTTATCTACTGACATGTTTTTCACTTTAAATATCACAAGTAAATGATGAACGGTAAAAAAGGACTCCTTTTATATTATACAACAGCTATAAAAAACAAAAAGAAATCAAAATGACTCACTAGCCAGGTGTTTTTTTATTTACAAGAAAAATTACCTGCCTATTAAAAATACGACAGAACTTTTCCTCCAACCCAATAGTATACCAGATGATAACACGTATCGATACGATATAACACATTATATAATGATCTGTTTCTATAATACTTAACGTGCAACAACACACTGTTGCGATACAAGACATAATGTAATAACTGTTCATAATGTCTCTATAATAATTGTCATGCAATATGGTGTACTGTTACGATATGATGCATTATATACTCGCACCTCGCATTCTATAAATAAAACGAATCGATCGCCATTTATGGCCAGTCAATTGTTTTTAATATCTCTATAATAATTATCTCGCAATAGCACATAAATCGGTCGCTTTTAACCCTTTTAGTGCCAGGTGAAAAAGAGGTGCCTATGCGAGAATAACCGGCCGAATTTCACGGTTTTTGTAGGGTTTGGGAAAATGCTCATAAAAACTAAACACGAAACAATATTTACATGATTCAAAAAACAGTATATTAAGGACGAAATAGAGAACAAAACAACGCCATTAGCTTTTCTAAATTCATTGAAAATTATATAAGTAACAAAGGTATAAAAGATTATGAAAAAAGTAAAAGTTGAGGTCTCTCTTACAAAACGTATTTGCACATACAAAAAGTCATCTTTTCATCATAATTTTATATAGACCATTTATTACAAAGTATGTACTTTGCATTTCCAATATATTTTGTAACAAAATAAACAATATTACATAACAAAAATAAAAAATAACAAATTTCACGTCATCCATGACGGTGTATTTTTTATAAGAAGGTTGGTGGCAAAATTTTAGAAATCCTGTTTTGCTAATTGGTAGTTTGTCAAAAACAGAAATGTTTGACACAAGCGGAAAATAACTGCAATTACAAAAATGACGCTTTCAAACTGTCACTGGGACAAAACGAAATATACTGCTCATGACAACGATCGGGGAAAGACTAACTGATCCCAGGTGTTGCTACGGCAATGCGATCTTATTTCTTCAAACAGTTGTTTATATCAAACACTGTCGGCATGTTCTGACAAGGGCCCAATTCAACGGCGATTCACGCCGCAGGTCGGATGTCGCCTGAGCGGCGACCATCGATGTTTATGTCAGATTTCGTTAGCTCCAAGCAATAGGAAAAAGTCGTCGTCCACAAAGAGTTAAAACAAAAAACTATTTTTTTAATTCTCTCATAATGAAATTAGACGATTTATAACGTATTATAAATTTATTTTGAGATAGAGTTCTCCCGCAATGCAAATAGTAAAGCGCTACAAGGCGCGGGCCGATATATCGGCTCCCGGCACTAAAAGGGTTAACTATTAGACCACCGTTTATAATATCTATGTAATAATTTGCAACAGATACTATTACATTATAACACCTTGCCTATTCGCACATCTACTTCTATGAAAAATACATACATTTGAATTAAAAACTAGAATGAAAGGAACATTGAAAAATTTACTGTCGGAAAATAAAGTACTGACATACAGGTTTCTGTCGTAATACTAAAATAAAATAGTTAGATTACAAAACCATATAAAATTCTAAAGCTTTATGTATATACATATAATTTGAATTATTATAATGTTGAAATAACTGGACTTAAATTACTCTAGATAATTCAATAATATAAATAAACTAATTAATAATGAGAAAATATCAGATCGCGATAATAGGTTTTGTTATGCATATGTATGAAACAATAAAGCAATATATATATGTATATATGGTACGATCAAATGTATGCATGCAGCTTTCTACCGGTCAAAATGATTATCTTTAAATAATTCAAGAAAGTTAACCGAGCACGTTTTCAAATGCGGTATAACTTGATACGTTAAGTTGTCTTTGCGTGATCAGTCGGAGTTCAGTTAGATACATTTTTGAGATTAGCCAGATAAATTCCTCCGTGCGCAAAGTGCATTATCAGCGTGGAAATCTGCATACTGTCACTGCCGTTCCAACGATAACGCGCAATCGTTTATTCGCCGCTACTTTCTATGTTTAGTCCTTTATCCTAGTCAATTCGCATTGAGCGGTGAACGGATTGCATTTGCATGAGGCCGTGTGACACGCCGATTTGTCTGCTCAAGGAAATCGCTCGGATAAACGTATCGTCAGCTTCGCAGTCGCGAGACCTTTTAATTCGAGAGAACGTCTGACAATTGAAAGGAACGTTGAATATCACGTCGAAACGGTATCAGGTGTTTCGGCCCAGTAACGTCAAGGGTGCCAGCTGTTCAGGAATCGAAACATTACGCTTTCGATCAGTACAAATTAAAT
Organism: Cryptocheilus praepositus; assembly: GCA_033815515.1. Lineage (NCBI taxonomy): Eukaryota > Metazoa > Arthropoda > Insecta > Hymenoptera > Pompilidae > Cryptocheilus > Cryptocheilus praepositus. The sequence goes on from JAWWQZ010000314.1 coordinate 2,005,645, forward strand.
GTTATTTTTCGCTTAACACATTGTTGACCGGTCACGAGTTAACTCGTGTTTTCATGGCCAAATGTTGTTGACCGGCCACGAGTTAACTCGTGTTTGCATTTGCGTCGGCTATTTTAATTTTTGAAACGCAGGGCAATATAGAATATAGCAAAATTTTGTTCATTGTGGTCAATACCGTCTGCTTTATTATAAAAAAGTATACTTTTCTTGGCACTGAGGCTTTTATTACAATTCTAGTATTAGAAAGTGTCAAGAACGACGGAACGTGACGGTGAAGCATTTTTCAATCAATTATACGTGAATGCTTTATATAGTTGCTCGAGTGATTTTTAAATGAGTTATAGTCAATTTGGAAAATGATTATTGAAAATGAAATAACAAGGGCATAATCTAGCTCTTTAAAAGGAAAGCGCAACGAAACAAGATATATGTGTAAAACCTCTTGTCTACATCTACGCGTAAATGATTTCTGTACAGTTAATCGTATGAAAAAATATTAGAAGTTACAAAAAGTTTATGTCCAAAGTTCAATTTGAATTCATTATGCACGGACAAACTTTATTGAAGGTTATTTATATCGTTTCACTTCCATGTTCACTTACAAAATAATCGCCGGTGACTTGAGATAGCTTTTGCCGAAAATTGCCGGTCAAAAATGTGTTAACATTTTAATTTTGATACATAAATAAAAAAGATTTTTGAAAAAGATCTTTTGAAATGAGTCAAACGTCTAATTTAAAACATTACAAAAAAGGGATCATGCAATCTAATTATCTCACGGTGTGTACAGTAAAGCCTGTTTTTGTGCGGTCTTTTTTTATGCGATTTTGTTTTTGTGCGATTGGTTTTGTGCGATTTTATTTTTGTGCATTTTTTTTGGTGCGATTTATTTTTATCCGGTATATGAATCTTAGCGGCGTTAGCACCAGTTTAACGTTTCCTATCATGTACATATACATGTTGTGGACGAAATATATGAATGTGTAATTAATCGAAACGTTACCGAAAACACGTCAACGTTATTATCTGAAATTAGTGCGCTTGCACATAACATCGGCGGAGAAGGTTTTGATTCTTTCGGCGATAATGACCTAGACAAGATGATTGAGGACCAAACTGTCGATGATAGTGACATTATCAATAGTTTGATAGATTATGAAAATGGACCGATGAAGAAGAACCGGAATCTATTACAACAGATAAAATATATGCAGGGATCCAAATTTCGAAAAAATTGGAAACGCATTTTCTTAAAGTAGATACCAACGGGTTAGCGATTCTTCTTAGAGATGCTTCACGAGCAACGCTGATACTCACATTTTCCAGGTGTCATGACAGCGCTCGTGATCATACTATGATTTTCATAACGCCGAGAACAGAAACATTTTTGTTGGTACGGCAAAACTGCTTGAAAATGTATAGTACAGTAAAACCTGTTTTTGTGCGGTCCTTTTTTATGCGATTTTGTTTTTGTCCGATTTTATTTTTGTGCAATTTTTTTTGTGCGATTTTTTTTTATGCGGTATATGAATCTTAGCGGCGTTAGCACCAGTTTAACGTTTCCTATCATGTACATATACATGTTGTGGACGAAATATATGAATGTGTAATTAATCGAAACGTTACCGAAAACACGTCAACGTTATTATCTGAAATTAGTGCGCTTGTACATAACATCGGCGGAGAAGGCTTTGATTCTTTCGGCGATAATGACCTAGACGAGATGATTGAGGACCAAACTGTCGATGATAGTGACATTATCAATAGTTTGATAGATTATGAAAATGGATAAGAAGAACCGGAATCTATTACAGCAGATAAAATATATGCAGGGATCCAAATCTCGAAAAAATTGGAAACTTGGTATCTTAAAATAGATACCAATGCGGAAAGACGCTTAAAATTCGAAAAAGAACTGAGATCATGCATGTCTCACTATCGTGGCGTTTACAAGCAACTGACCAGTCGACCGTCGTCACAAAAACTGATCACTGAGTTTATGGTACCAAAAAACAAATCAATTGAAATCCTATCTTCAAGCGACGAAAGCGATTTTCAACCAATCCATCACAAGAAGATGCGCGTTTTGGATTACGACGAGTAGCAGCAAACTATTTAATGTGTAATGTGAAAACTTCTTCATGTATATGTACAATGAAGAATTAAATATTTTTACAATTTTTTTAGGTCTAATTTAATTATTTCATTTAATTGAAAGCATTCTCTCATCTATTTCATAAATTATTGATGTATTTTCTAAGTCCGACTTTTTTTATGCGGTCCCTATCCACCGCATAAAAAAATTTTAGGTACTATATCGCACAAAATTGTTTATTATATGTAAGAATTTATAAAATTTTCGAATATTTTTTTGTACGATTTCTTTTATGCGGTCCCTATCCACCGCACAAAAACAGGTTTTACTGTATTATATTACTATTATATATAATACGACCGATTATATTATTATATTATACGACCACCGAAAAGTTTTGTCTGTTTCGTAACTAAACTAAACCAATAAGTTTTCAATACATTTGTGGAAGTACACATCTTAGAGCACATGATGACATCCAACGAAAGTATCCGGTATCCCTACTATATTTTGGCATCCCAATATTTTGCGTCTACGTATCTCGAGCACATTGTGCCCATGCAGCGATGCATTCATGTTTTTTCGAAGAACTCCTCAATGGATCAGAGGCTTTACTTGGCGTAATTTCTTTGATAGCGATCGCTTCCGCGTCGGAAACGAGAATCGCAATTGTCTCGCGGCAAAATTGTCCCCGCGGCGATCTCGATCGCAGATCATGTCGGGTATAATTGACGCAAACGAAACGTATGGGAGCGGAAGTGAATATCGCGCTTCCTAATACGCCTATTCGACGTTCGCGGGACAGTTGACATGACAGCACTTAGGAGAACCTGTTGCTAAACGCTTAAAAAAAGTCATTGACCCGTTGATACGATCAAGGCCCATGATCGATGAAAGGTTGCTTTGTAAAGTCGGCGCAATTGAGAGTGTACCTCTGTCATTGGATCTCAATCTCTCTTCGTTTATTTAAGGGGTTATGCCTACTTGGGATCGGCGGAACGACATGATTTTCAAGATTTTTTTTTGCCATTTTAGTGAGCACTAATTAAAATTCGCAAAATACCACCAAAAAGTACGTATTTAGTGGTACTTGTATACATTTTTTTATAAGAAAATATTAAAAAATTGAGGAAATATAGCTCTCCTCCTAGAGCTTTCGTTTATTTTCATCACTTGCGGTGACCACGATTTGTCAAAAACTACTTCACCGATCGGACTCTAATTTTATATACTTATTTGTCATTACAATAGGTAGGTCCTGAACGAAGAATTTGGAAAAATTTTAATTTTTACAAAAATGACAACACTTTTACGAAAAAATTCGTCTTTCGAGGTGAACTGACTTTCGTTTTTATGTTATAACTTTTTTTTTTATTATCGAAATAAAAAATCCTTCGTTCAGGCCCTGCCTATAGTAATGACAAATAAATATATAAAATTAGAGTCCGATCGGTGAAGTAGTTTTTAAGAAATCGTGGTCAGCGTAACCGTATGTTTTAAAAAATACAATTTCGAGATAATCGCGTTTAAAGTTTCAAGATCTTTACTAATCATACATAGTAGCGCTCCAGATAAACGCTTATAATTTTTGAACGTGTGCTCCGATTCTTGTGTACTTTTGAGGAAATATTCTTAAAATGATGTACATTAAGAAAATGCAATAAAAAAAAGTCGATTTTTTTCACCAACCCAAGTAGGCATAACCCCTTAATTCAATCTTGTTTTGTTGCATTCATTTCATCAAAAATGGTCGCTTGAAATGCAAAATTATTTCTTCTGTTATCAAACGTCTTACAACAATGTAGAGATGATGTAATTCGATCTTGTAACAGGCCTCCACCTCGTGTTTTTTCGTTAGAATGAAACAGAGCGTGACTCTTATCTATGTATCAGTGAATGGAAGCTCCATGAAAGTTAAATTAATATTTAACATAATTCTACTCTCGCCTTCCGAATATTTATGCTTTATGTGTATACTCTTGTATAAGATCGCACGCGTGTAAGATTCTTCTATTTTAAATATTATACATTTACCGTGTACAGGTAACCCTCCTATAACACGGTAGTTAGGTTCCTAGAAAATGCCGTGTTGGGTGAAACCGTGTTGCATGAGACCCTGGCCTAGTACAAAAAGGGGGGTTACGTTCCAAAAACTTATTAAAAACAAATCTTTTTTTTAATTCGACACAAACAACTTAATTTTTATTAAAAATATAAATGTATGTACAACACAAAGTAAACAAAAAAATTTAATCTAACGCCACCATAATTTAATGAATTTATTGGTCGTCACTGCTCAGTATAATCAACCGAGAATGTTTTTTCGGTGGAAGGATATTGCCTTCTCTTTCAGAACTTTTTCTCTATTTAAAGTTTTTGTATGTTTTCTCCTCTTAAAAAAATCTGTAATCGAACTTTGCTTGCTGGTTCTAACTAGGTCATTGTAAATTTCGCGGTATGGAGCTAAACAGTTTTGCAGCTCCCTTTTGAATTTTCGACTTCTTTCCGTGGAAGGGTCTGTATTCAAGAAAAATGACTCGAGATTTTCCACTAAGCATAGGCCTTCTTGTATTTTTTTAATGTTAAATTCTTAGCTGCACAATCTTCATCAGAGCTAGCGTCCTCAAAATCGATTTAATTTGCATCTAGGGATGCCATTTCCATCAAATCCGCTTCGTCAACTTCTTCTTCCACTAATAAATCTTGAATGTCTTTGGTAGCCATATCCACAAAATCTTCGCCTCCGATTGATTTAGCGACTTCTAATATGGCACCAATTTCATTTTCTGATGTTTCACGCATGTTTTTTATTTCAACTGAAGAGGGCCATATCTTCTTCCAACACGCATTTAAGGTTGATGTTTTTATTTCTTTCAGCGACAAGGATATGTTCCCAATGTCCTACGGGGGACACAGGCCCCGATAAGAGGAACAATCGTGTTATAGGATGCCGTGTTGTAGGAGTGTTCCCGCAATTTACGAATCGTGTTATAGCGAAACCGTGTTATAAGATACCGTGTTATAGGAGGGTTACCTGTATATGTATTAATTTCAAAAAACACTATTAATCTGTTATACGCACAAGATAAATAAAAGTAGCAGCATATAATTCATGTGTAAATTCCTAAGTTTGTTATAATCATACAGGTCCGCCTGTTTGAATGCAACTTGAAATACACAGGAGCGATTTAGTACAGACTAAAACCCATGCGTTTAGTAAGTTCCATCGTTATCGACCGGAATAATTATTTTATCGTATAGTTTCAGCCGTTCGTTGCTAGATGGCAATGCAAGTTTATAAACAGGGTACATATTTAACATAAAAACGAAGATTAATATTTTACATTTGCATTTATTCAATTCAGTATGCAGTATCTGTACAATGATAAATATACATCTATCACAGTAGCCGTTTCCGCAGCTACTCTAGTGATCTGTTGATGCAGAAGGCAGTTTATCACTCTTCTGTCGTAATTCACTAAATGGCAGCTTAAATTAGAATTGCCCGAGTTGATTGTAAATTGATTGGTGATCTACTACTTACATTGGATCGATTCAATGGAAGTTTTAATTCTATTCAGATTAATCTATTCTCTCTTCAGTTTTTCCTCTTCCCTCACAAAGTATATAAATCTGGCTGCGTCAAACGGTCTGAAATATGATCCAACATAGTCGCCCTTCGTTCTCTGCAAGTAGTTGATTCGGGCCTCAAGTTTCCTCAGTTCAGCCTCCGTGCTCAGTTTGTAGGCACGAGCCAGAGCTTTCTCATAATCTTGTTGCATCGGAGTAAACAAATACTTGGAGAAAAATCTCTGAATTGGATGCTGTAACGTAACAATTGACATTTACTATTTCTATTCTCGTCCTTAACACCACAGTCCTATGACTAAATTAGCAACGCACTCTGTAATATTCCCAGTGTTTGGGAACATATCCCTCAGGTATCGGCTCCAATGTGGCAGGACCAACAAAGATATTCACCCATGTTGTGATTAACAAAAGTGGTATGGCACCTAGAAGCACATAGAAGTGCAGCCAATCCTTCATTTTCACCCATTGCCAGTTAGTCGGCTGGATTTGGAAGACTTTGGCATGGTCGCTGGACAATCTCACTTGACCTGCAATATCAACATACCATTATACACAGTATCACATGGTAACCACTGCAGCAGCATACGAATATTATAGATGCTTTCCAAACGTACGCAACTAAATGTCTAAATTTTGATAGAACACCACACTAACGAACAACACTGTTTCAAACGATGTGCTTTTGGATACAGCATCGCACAGAGGAAATGCATTGAAGCTAAGCAAAATAAGCAAGTTCGTCCGCTAACGCGTTGCGTAACAAAACACCGTAGGTCTAATTACGTCGTTTTGAATAATCGAACGCAGGCGAACTGGACAGAAATAATTGACGGTACCATTTCGAAGCACTGGCTGTGGTAGTTTCACAGCAGAACGAAGAAGCCTCGGAGTTGTAACAGACAAAAGTCCGCTCCACGCCACCATCGCACCTAATGTAGGCTCCGAATGGCAAGAGAAGTTGGACTTTCGTTAAGACGGGACGTATATTACGCTAGCTCTGCTTATCGGCAGAGCATGGGCGACGGCACTAGGCGCGAGAATTCGAATTCTATCCACGTGTGTGTCGCGAAACAAAAGAATTCAACTTGACATTTTATATAGGCTGGTCTTCGTTCCGAAAGATACAGATGTATATGTGTATGTTGCTTGAAATCATTCCAATAGATTCCCGCGTGTAGATCGTTTTATATCAGTTGTATTCTATTTTTTATTTCTTTGAAATCAATTAAATTGAAAGCATACATTGCCGTTGCCTACCATTTACTATTAACACTTTGACTGCCAAACATATTTTGCTATGTTAGAACCACGATGCGATGAAATATTGCAGAGTATAATTAAATCGTGCAAAATAAAGGTAACGCAGATTTGTTAGAAGCGAAAGTATTGAAGCACATTTTCAATATCAGTTGCTTTTACAAGATTGCAAATAGGTTTTATTGCGAATTTTTTGCATTTTTAGTCAAATCTTTTGCGTATTTTGCTATGTTAGAACCGCGATGCGATGAAATACTACAGAGTATAATTAAATCGTGCAAAATAATGGCAACGCAGAGTTGTTAGAAGCCAAAGTTTTGAAGCACTGTTCCAATATCACTTGCTTTTACAAGATTACAAATAGGTTTCATTGCGAATTTTTTACATTTTTAGTCAAATCTTTTGCACTGGTCACCCCGTATTTTGCCACGTTAGAACCGCGATGCGATGAAATACTGCAGATTATAATTAAATCGTGCAAAATGAAGGCAACGCAGAGTTGTTAGAAGCCAAAGTATTGAAGCACCTTTTGAATATCAATTGCTTTTACAAGCTTGCAAATAGGTTTTGTTGCAAACCTTTTGCATTTATAGTCAAATCTTTTGCACTGGTCACCCCGTATTTTGCTACGTTAGAACCACGATGCAATGAAATACTGCAGAGAATAATTAAAACGTACAAAATAAAACTACGGCAGAGTTGTTAGAAGCCAAAGTATCGAAGCACCGTTCCAATATCACTTGCTTTTACAAAATTGCAAATAGGCTTCATTGCGAATTTTTTGCATTTTTAGTCAAATCTTGTGCACTGGTCACCCCGTATTTTGCCACGTTAGAACCGCGATGCGATAAAATACTGCGGAGTATAATTAAATAGTACAAAATAAAGGTAACGCAGATTTGTTAGAAGCGGAAGTATTGAAGCACATTTTCAATATCAATTGCTTTTACAAGATTGCAAATAAGTTTCATTGCGAATTTTTTGCATTTTTAGTCAAATCTTTTGCACCGGTCACTGCATATTTTGCTACATTAGAACCGCGATGCGATGAAATACTGCAGAATATAATTAAATCGTGCAAAATAAAACTAACGCAGAGTTGTCAGAAGCCAAAGTATTGAAGCACCTTTTCAATATCAGTTGCTTTTACAAGATTGCAAATAGGTTTTATTGCGAATTTTTTGCATTTTTAGTCAAATCTTTTGCGTATTTTGCTATGTCAGAACCGCGATGCGATGAAATACTGCAGAGTATAATTAAATAGTACAAAATAAAGGTAACGCAGATTTGTTAGAAGCGGAAGTATTGAAGCACATTTTCAATATCAATTGCTTTTACAAGATTGCAAATAGGTTTCATTGCGAATTTTTTGCATTTTTAGTCAAATCTTTTGCACCGGTCACCGCGTATTTTGCTACGTTAGAACCGTGATGCGATGAAATACTGCAGAATATAATTAAATCGTGCAAAATAAAACTAACGCAGAGTTGTCAAAAGCCAAAGTATTGAAGCACCTTTTGAGTATCAATTGCTTTTACAATATTGCAAATAGGTTTCATTGCGAATTTTTTGTATTTTTAGTCAAATCTTTTGCGTATTTTGCTATGTTAGAACCGCGATGAAATACTGCGGAGTATAATTAAATCGTGTAAAATAAAGGCAACGCAGAGTTGTTAGAAGTGAAACTTTGAAGCACCTTTTCAATATCAATCGCATTTACAAGATTGCACATAGGTTTCATTGCGAATTCTTTACATTTTTAGTAAAATCTTTTGCGTATTTTGTTATGTTAGAGCCACGATGCGATGAAATACTGCAGAGTATAATTAAATCGTGCAAAATAAAGGCAACTAAGAATTGTTAGAACCCAAAGTATTGAAGCATCTTTTCAATATCAATTGCTTTTACAAGATTGCAAATAGGTTTCATTGCGAATTTTTTGCATTTTTAGTCAAATTTTTTGCGCCGGTCACCGGTGCAGTCAACGTGTTAAATACATTTTGCCTTTTAGTTGTTTTAAGTTAGTTAAATTAAGAGCGTGCATCTCCGTTGCTTACTTTTGCATGAATATAACAGTCCGCCAGTTGCGCAATTGTATTCTTTCAATTTCTGCGATTTGACACCGGCGACTCGTCTAAAAGGCATCCAACTGAACTATTTTCTCGACTGTTCGAAAGAGTTAATAAGTAATCGGTGTTATAAGTTTGTTTTGCACGCATCGGCAGCAGCGGAATAAACGTAGCGGTCGGATACCGTAATATAATGGATGTCCAACACCAATGAGACGCGGTCAAGTGAGTAATTGAACCCGGCAAATGATCGTAGATTAAGAGTGTTCGCGAATCCCTGTGACGGGATCGTGCGCGCACGATAATCAATGACTATCCAATTCGACATTCTTTTTAGGAATAAGAAACTTGCGCCATCCTAAGATTAAGCGGTGTGATTCAAAAGTATGACTTCATGCTTTTTTGGCAGACTGACATTGATTTGTGCCAGAGGTTTTACACATAAGATGAGCATTTATTATAATTGAATAAAGTAATGTTACAAACGTCTTAACGTAATGCGGCTCTATACAAAAATCATGTGAAGAAGGTAGGCAAAAGAAGTATGTAGACGATTCTATCGCTAGATAATACAGCAGTATTCTAAAGAAATTATACATAGATATAATATAAAAAAATATTACATATATGAGCCGCTTATTTTGAAAGTGGCCTAACTCCGTTTTTCAATATTTTCTAGTTACCATGGTTACATGTAAAAATTCATGTTATTTATCAGTAAATGTTATTTCTCTCGATTTGAAGATAAATGGAGTTAGGCCACTTTCAAAATAAACAACTCATATACAACACATATTGATTTTTATTCTCACAATTTACGAATTTTACGTTCGAAGTCTTTGCTTCAAGGCGTTTGGTTTTGCATTTCGGGCACTTTATTAAAGATATTTTTTTAGTTGTTAGTACAACATTAACGTACGCCACACATATGGTAAGTACCTTTGACTCAGGTACTTGTTTTTAGTGGCATTGGTTTCGAAAAATAACCTTCCACAGTATTAGTAGTTTAAATTTAAATGGGGTGGTGGAAGGCGGAATAATGAATAAACGAGGAAAAATGTTAATAAAGTGGGTGACGCGCGCATAGTAACGAACATAAATATGAAATATTGTTAAGGTACATCTATATGCTGTGAATATGCGGCATTCGTGCAGTTTAGAAGAATGTGCCATTCTAACATAAGTACCCTTTATGCGGATACAGCACGCAAAACATTTTTCCTGTTATACTCTTGTAGTATTAACATACGGCATACGTATGCTAAGTTGTTAGAGGTTTTTTTATTTTGAAGGACAACATTGCCCAATTCGTATTTTACATGTAGATGTATTTGAGAAAAGGAGAGCGATGAATGAATGAGGAAGAAGTGTTGGCAAAATAGATGACGCACGCAGGTGACGAATATAAAATATGAAGTATTGCGAATGTATATGTTGTATGCCACAAATACGCCACATTCGTTCATCCTAGCTGTATTAACACTAAACGTACGAAGTACTTTCAAAATTTACTTTAAAATCGTACATTCGTTGTTATTTCTTTCGCTCATTTGACATTTTGTAAATTTTTATATCATCTAATTATTCAATTTCTCGCTTTGATAAATTAAGAATTTCTATCTGAAAATTGGTTTGGATTTTTCGAGTCAGTTAAATTGAGTAAAAACTAGAGTTAGTTCGTATTTTCAGTTTTTGTACAGTTAATAAACAGTTCTTTCAAGCCAACTTTAAAAAATATTTTCGCCTGTAAGACAAATTTCACCTTATTTTTAAGACTGTAAGGTATCATTTAAGACAAAAAAAAATTGTTTCAATCTTTTGAAAATTTAAGGTATTATAGATATTACCCCTTAACACTAAACGTACCAAGCGGGGTCAAATGACCCCTTTCAAAATTTACTTTAAAATCGTACATTCGTTGTTATTTATTTCGCTCATTTGACATTTTGTACATTTTTATATCATGTAATTATTCAATTTCTCGCTTTGATAAATTAAGAATTTCTATCTGAAAACCAACGTTTATTTCATAAGGGGTCAAATGACCCCTCATGGTAAGAATAGGTAGGTGAAAAGTACCGGTACGTTTAGTATTAAAAATATTTTCCAGTTATTTTGTACGTATATATTCGGTGTATATGTTTGGTGGGCATCGTTTATATAATATAGCAGCGAGCATATCATATAATAGAAATACGTACAAGTGTCGCACAAATGTGCTGGATCGATGTCATGACTCGCACTTTGATTTATTCAATGGCTTTGATAGGCTGATCGGTCTGGTGACACATATATGTATATGTTCGTATTTAATGTACAGATCGAAAAACGCACACTATATATTGGGTTGGAGGGAAAGTTCTGTCGTATTTTTAATAGGCAGATAATTTTTCTTGTAAATAAAAAAAACATCTGGCTACTGAGTCATTCGGATTTTTTTTTGTTTTTTTTTTTTTAATAGCTGCTGTATAATATAAAAGGAGTCCTTTTTTACCGTTCATCATTTACTTGTGATATTTAAAGTGAAAAACATATCAGTAAATAAAGTGCATTCACGACACTGCATTTTGTATGAATTCCAAAAAGGAAGCAACGCATCGGTTGCATGTAAAACTTTATGTGCGGTATTTGGGAAAGATATTGTAAATGTTCGTACTTGTCAAAGATGGTTTAGCAAATTTCGTTCCGGGGATCTGAGCCTCCAAGAAAGTGATCGATCTGGACAACCATCCAAGATCGATAATGATGTTTTACGATCCATGTTGGAAAATAATCCACATTTAACAAGTCGAGAAATTGCAAAAGAGTTTGGCATTCATCATACAACACATTAAATGTATTATGATTAATATTAAACACATATGTTTATAAAGTAATTCAAATATTTTCTTTAAAATACGACAGAACTTTCCTTCCAACCCAATATAACGTGTTAAAACGTTAAACGTGAAAACGTTAATTGAGATCTCGTTGTAATCTGTGACAGTTATTTCATGATCGTCTGTTACGAAAGAATAACTTTAAAATTTTTCAATAGTACAGCGCAGATAAGATAGCCAGTGGATAACCGATGTACATCTTTATTCTAAAATAATTCTAACACAGTGTCATTCTCGAAAAATTTACGTTGGCGTTTCACTCGATGCATCTCAATATTGTAACGAGATTAGCCCCAATATAAATTTGCTTGTGATTAATATGTGATCAATTCAGCCGTGCTTTACAACCAATGATAGTCTATGACAGAAATATAAAAATATTTCGTAAAGAATTTTTCAAATGAATTGAGATGTTTTGGATATAATTGCGAAACCGTCGTATATTTCTTTTTTCTTTTATCTTGAGATTGGACCGAGAATCCTTGCATCGATAATCAGTGTAGGCAATGGTCGAGGTTTAACCAAATGAGCCCTTTCGACGCCTGCGGGTCTCTTTGAATACTTAGTAGTGATGAGTGGGTGACGAAACTTTCCGGAGCGCCCTTTGCTTCATGAAACGATTCTATGTACACATGAAAACTTCTTTGTCATACTCGTTGCACAACAATTTGATCGTTACCAACTTAAACCGTTAGTTATCGCTGACAGCATTTATGCAAATTATAAAGTGTTAAGTAAATGTAAATGTGGCAGACGTTATCATAGATGTTAATTTTATATTGTGACAGTGTATTGTACTCAATCGGCCCAAAATGATATATTAACACTTTGACTGCTATGATGGTCACCGCTGACCGGCGCTAGAGATTTTACCAAAGATCCAAAATATTCGCAATGGGTAGCAATAATTATTTTATAAATACAGTTATTGTTAAAATAGTGATGCGATCCTTTGGTTTCCAATATCTGCACATTATTTACATTTTGCATAATTCAGTTAAACGCTGCAGTATTTTATAGCATCGTCGTTTTAATACAGCAAAATACGCATGGCAGTCAACGTGTTAAATAACCCTTACTAGCCCAAAGTATTGTATACATGTGTAACCAATATTAAAAAAATATTGACTCTCCATTCTTTATATTTAAATGTTAATATAGTATTTTTTTAATACTAGAAGTAAAGATGTATGGTTTCACATATTTATCGGTATTTATCAAATAGCGCATAAAACATCCGGTCGTTTCAATACTTTTCATAACTTCTTCTTAAATTTGGAGAATTTATTGAATACTGTTCAAATATTCAATCTATATTTCTCACTTTTTTTTTAAATATTTAGTTTATTTTTTTGAAATATCTAATTCATGTTCTCTGAGCATTTAGTTTATATTTTCTACACAGTAATGTTATGTTTCTTGTGCATGTGCACAATATTTGAATCCAATATTTTTCACATATTCAAATGTGCAGTTTAAAAACTATTTGCTCCAAACTAGTGCATAAACAAATATATATTAGTATGAATCTATTGCTTTCGGTTTACAATGAGCACAATTCGTTGTATACATAAGAGTCGCTTTGTATAGTGAAACGCCAAACAAGCTGCAAAGTTTCCCGCAAAGGATCAGATGTTCAACGATTGCTCAATGATTGCATAACGATTATCAACCGAGCGATTAAAGTATCTAAATAATTGATCCGCAAACATTGAACTTTTTTTTATCAAAGATGCAGTCAATTGATTTCTCGATAACGATTAATAAGAGAGCGATTAAAGTATCTACATAATTGATCTCCGTGCATCGCCTTTTTTTCCGAGATGCGAACTGTCAATTGATTTCTCCCGACAGCTTCCAAAGACGACATCGGAGGATTCGTGTCCTTGCGAAGCATCATTGACTTCGCCAATTGAACTTCCCTACTTCGCCCTTGAGTTTTCATTGCCAGGATCACGTCAATGCGGAAAAATGGTACGTCTCGTCATTGGAATGCGATAAGTGCAGATAACAAGTTGCAATGATAAAACGCGGAAAACCACGTAAAACGACTGATGCCAATAAATCATTACGCAACGATAAGTCGAGTCAATGCTCAAACATTCGCCGTTTTTCTAAGTGTCACGCGATGACCTGTTACTCATCCTGATCCACGTGGAGTTATCGTTAGCAGCTGTAATTGCAGTTAGGAAAATATAAATGGATACCGCGGAAAGAAATATCGGCAGCTGGCAGCATTGAAAACATGTAATAGCTAAATCATGAAAATAATCATGTGGCAATTTGTCACTTGTTATGGTCCATTTTGAGTGTTCATCAGCAGCTATAATTATAGTTAAGAAAACACAAATGGACGTCACAGTAAAAGACGTAGTAATTATTCAACATATTCACAAGTAATAATTTAAAAATAGAAATAATTGTGCGATAATTTGTCATTGATCATGATGTACATGGAGTTATCATTCGCAGGTATAATTACAATTTGGAAAATACAACTGGACGGCATAGAAATAAAATATCGGCAACCGGCAGTGTTGAAAGGATGTAATAATTAAATAATAAAAATAATCATCCGGAAAACCGCGTAAAACGACTGATGCCGATAAATCATTACGCAACGATAAGTCGAGTCAATGCTCAAACATTCGCCGTTTTTCTAAGTGTCACGCGATGACCTGTTACTCATCCTGATCCACGTGGAGTTATCGTTAGCAGCTGTAATTGCAGTTAGGAAAATATAAATGGATACCGCGGAAAGAAATATCGGCAGCTGGCAGCATTGAAAACATGTAATAGCTAAATCATGAAAATAATCATGTGGCAATTTGTCACTTGTTATGGTCCATTTTGAGTGTTCATCAGCAGCTATAATTATAGTTAAGAAAACACAAATGGACGTCACAGTAAAAGACGTAGTAATTATTCAACATATTCACAAGTAATAATTTAAAAATAGAAATAATCGTGCGATAATTTGTCATTGATCATGATGTACATGGAGTTATCATTCGCAGGTATAATTACAATTTGGAAAATACAACTGGACGGCATAGAAATAAAATATTGGCAACTGGCAGTGTTGAAAGGATGTAATAATTAAATAATAAAAATAATCATCCGGAAAACCGCGTAAAACGACTGATGCCGATAAATCATTACGCAACGATAAGTCGAGTCAATGCTCAAACATTCGCCGTTTTTCTGGTTTTGTGTCACGCGATGACCTGTTACTCATCCTGATCCACGTGGAGTTATCGTTAGCAGCTGTAATTGCAGTTAGGAAAATATAAATGGATACCGCGGAAAGAAATATCGGCAGCTGGCAGCATTGAAAACATGTAATAGCTAAATCATGAAAATAATCATGTGGCAATTTGTCACTTGTTATGGTCCATTTTGAGTGTTCATCAGCAGCTATAATTATAGTTAAGAAAACACAAATGGACGTCACAATAAAAGACGTAGTAATTATTCAACATATTCACAAGTAATAATTCAAAAATAGAAATAATTGTGCGATAATTTGTCATTGATCATGATGTACATGGAGTTATCATTCGCAGGTATAATTACAATTTGGAAAATACAACTGGACGGCATAGAAATAAAATATTGGCAACTGGCAGTGTTGAAAGGATGTAATAATTAAATAATAAAAATAATCATCCGGAAAACCGCGTAAAACGACTGATGCCGATAAATCATTACGCAACGATAAGTCGAGTCAATGCTCAAACATTCGCCGTTTTTCTAAGTGTCACGCGATGACCTGTCACTCATCGTGATCCACGTGGAGTTATCGTTAGCAGCTGTAATTGCAGTTAGGAAAATATAAATGGATACCGCGGAAAGAAATATCGGCAGCTGGCAGCATTGAAAACATGTAATAGCTAAATCATGAAAATAATCATGTGGCAATTTGTCACTTGTTATGGTCCATTTTGAGTGTTCATCAGCAGCTATAATTATAGTTAAGAAAACACAAATGGACGCCACAATAAAAGACGTAGTAATTATTCAACATATTCACAAGTAATAATTTAAAAATAGAAATAATCGTGCGATAATTTGTCATTGATCATGATGTACATGGAGTTATCATTCGCAGGTATAATTACAATTTGGAAAATACAACTGGACGGCATAGAAATAAAATATTGGCAACTGGCAGTGTTGAAAGGATGTAATAATTAAATAATAAAAATAATCATCCGGAAAACCGCGTAAAACGACTGATGCCGATAAATCATTACGCAACGATAAGTCGAGTCAATGCTCAAACATTCGCCGTTTTTCTAAGTGTCACGCGATGACCTGTTACTCATCCTGATCCACGTGGAGTTATCGTTAGCAGCTGTAATTGCAGTTAGGAAAATATAAATGGATACCGCAGACAGAAATATCGGCAGCTGGCAGCATTGAAAACATGTAATAGCTAAATCATGAAAATAATCATGTGGCAATTTGTCACTTGTTATGGTCCATTTTGAGTGTTCATCAGCAGCTATAATTATAGTTAAGAAAACACAAATGGTTGTCACAATAAAAGAAGTAGTCATTATTCAACATATTCACAAGTAATAATTTAAAAATAGAAATAATCGTGCGATAATTTGTCATTGATCATGATGTACATGGAGTTATCATTCGCAGGTATAATTACAATTTGGAAAATACAACTGGACGGCATAGAAATAAAATATTGGCAACTGGCAGTGTTGAAAGGATGTAATAATTAAATAATAAAAATAATCATCCGGAAAACCGCGTAAAACGACTGATGCCGATAAATCATTACGCAACGATAAGTCGAGTCAATGCTCAAACATTCGCCGTTTTTCTAAGTGTCACGCGATGACCTGTCACTCATCCTGATCCACGTCGAGTTATCGTTAGCAGCTGTAATTGCAGTTAGGAAAATATAAATGGATACCGCGGAAAGAAATATCGGCAGCTGGCAGCATTGAAAACATGTAATAGCTAAATCATGAAAATAATCATGTGGCAATTTGTCACTTGTTATGGTCCATTTTGAGTGTTCATCAGCAGCTATAATTATAGTTAAGAAAACACAAATGGACGTCACAATAAAAGACGTAGTAATTATTCAACATATTCACAAGTAATAATTTAAAAATAGAAATAATCGTGCGATAATTTGTCATTGATCATGATGTACGTGGAGTTATCATTCGCAGGTATAATTACAGTTTGGAAAATACAACTGGACGGCATAGAAATAAAATATTGGCAACTGGCAGTGTTGAAAGGATGTAATAATTAAATAATAAAAATAATCATCCGGAAAACCGCGTAAAACGACTGATGCCGATAAATCATTACGCAACGATAAGTCGAGTCAATGCTCAAACATTCGCCGTTTTTCTAAGTGTCACGCGATGACCTGTTACTCATCCTGATCCACGTCGAGTTATCGTTAGCAGCTGTAATTGCAGTTAGGGAAATATAAATGGATACCGCGGAAAGAAATATCGGCAGCTGGCAGCATTGAAAACATGTAATAGCTAA
This sequence comes from Cryptocheilus praepositus, assembly GCA_033815515.1. Lineage (NCBI taxonomy): Eukaryota > Metazoa > Arthropoda > Insecta > Hymenoptera > Pompilidae > Cryptocheilus > Cryptocheilus praepositus. The sequence goes on from JAWWQZ010000314.1 coordinate 2,023,068, forward strand.
ATCATGAAAATAATCATGTGGCAATTTGTCACTCGTTATGGTCCATTTTGAGTGTTCATCAGCAGCTATAATTATAGTTAAGAAAACACAAATGGACGCCACAATAAAAGACGTAGTAATTATTCAACATATTCACAAGTAATAATTAAAAAATAGAAATAATCGTGCGATAATTTGTCATTGATCATGATGTACATGGAGTTATCATTCGCAGGTATAATTACAATTTGGAAAATACAACTGGACGGCATAGAAATAAAATATTGGCAACTGGCAGTGTTGAAAGGATGTAATAATTAAATAATAAAAATAATCATCCGGAAAACCGCGTAAAACGACTGATGCCGATAAATCATTACGCAACGATAAGTCGAGTCAATGCTCAAACATTCGCCGTTTTTCTAAGTGTCACGCGATGACCTGTCACTCATCCTGATCCACGTGGAGTTATCGTTAGCAGCTGTAATTGCAGTTAGGAAAATATAAATGGATACCGCGGAAAGAAATATCGGCAGCTGGCAGCATTGAAAACATGTAATAGCTAAATCATGAAAATAATCATGTGGCAATTTGTCACTTGTTATGGTCCATTTTGAGTGTTCATCAGCAGCTATAATAATAGTTAAGAAAACACAAATGGACGTCACAATAAAAGACGTAGTAATTATTCAACATATTCACAAGTAATAATTTAAAAATAGAAATAATCGTGCGATAATTTGTCATTGATCATGATGTACATGGAGTTATCATTCGCAGGTATAATTACAATTTGGAAAATACAACTGGACGGCATAGAAATAAAATATTGGCAACCGGCAGTGTTGAAAGGATGTAATAATTAAATAATAAAAATAATCATCCGGAAAACCGCGTAAAACGACTGATGCCGATAAATCATTACGCAACGATAAGTCGAATCAATGCTCAAACATTCGCCGTTTTTCTAAGTGTCACGCGATGACCTGTTACTCATCCTGATCCACGTCGAGTTATCGTTAGCAGCTGTAATTGCAGTTAGGAAAATATAAATGGATACCGCGGAAAGAAATATCGGCAGCTGGCAGCATTGAAAACATGTAATAGCTAAATCATGAAAATAATCATGTGGCAATTTGTCACTCGTTATGGTCCATTTTGAGTGTTCATCAGCAGCTATAATTATAGTTAAGAAAACACAAGACGCCACAATAAAAGACGTAGTAATTATTCAACATATTCACAAGTAATAATTTAAAAATAGAAATAATCGTGCGATAATTTGTCATTGATCATGATGTACATGGAGTTATCATTCGCAGGTATAATTACAATTTGGAAAATACAACTGGACGGCATAGAAATAAAATATTGGCAACCGGCAGTGTTGAAAGGATGTAATAATTAAATAGTAAAAATAATCATCCGGTAATCTGTCACTCGACATGCTCTAAGTGATGTTCTCATTGACAACCATAATTACACTTGGCAAAATGCAAATTAATGGCACAGAAAAGATACTAAAAGCTGACACCAATAACAATAAATAAACAATAAAAAGAAAATCGTAAGAAGTTATAACAAAGATACGAGACTCACTAAGACGTATTGTGGGAAAGTTATTTATCTTCAAGGATTTGTCTGTGGGCAGACGAGCAAAAAAACGAGAAGTGGATCAGCCAGAAAACAATTACTTCTGAATGAGAGCAGCGGAACGGAAAAATATCGATGAGAAGACAATAAGAGTAAGACAGCGGGACGCATTACCGAATATGAACAGAACGATAAATTGATAGATAAGAAAGTCAGCCAGGATCTAACTCTGACCGAAGAGGGAGGACGTAAAACAGGGAACGTCAATCTATAATTGTTTCGAAATACTTGGAAAGCTTCAAGCTATTTTTGATTGATTTACTCGTTTTGTTATTTGCCGGATTATTGGCGACCAGTTTAACGATTAATTTCAACACTTAGCAAAATCCATAGATGGGGCAACTTGTGGCGCATCGAATTTCTGAAAGCGAGATTTTGATTGGCTAATACTGCGCGCTAATATTCGAACGAAATTGAATTGTTTGGATGGAATTATTCTTAATTGAATTTTTAATACTACTGGTAGATTTCCAGAGAAATATCTAGGTATACTTGTAAAAAAATTGTGCTCTTGCAGGTGAAGTTTCACAATTCGTCTTGCTCAATAACAAAACGAAAAATTCATTGTTCAGCCTGCATTAATACTTATCGCTACCATACAACAGAAAATATAAAACATCTTAAAAAACACATGTTTGCAGAGATTCGACTATCCAAACCTTCTTCCGTAACAACAAAAGCACAAATTGGACTATTTGCCTGCCTTCATCCTTATATACGTCATACAACAGAAACTAAAAAAAATCCCTAATCAAAACATGCTTCTACACATGAAGACCCCTAACGCAATAAAAAATGTCATCCCATTCCCACACTGTCACCCCTCTTTCCCTGCCCCTAAGAATATAGCAAAACCCGAAAAAAATCTTTGTCGAAACGCCTTAATTTCCGCGCCGCGGCGCGTCAACTGCGGAAAGCACCTTTAACATCTGGGTATACTTGTAAAAAAATTGTGCTTTCACAGTTTAAGTTACACAATTCGTCTTGCTCAACAACAAAAGGAAAAATTCATTGTTCAGCCTGCATTAATACTTATCTCTGCCATACAACAGAAAATATGAAAATTCTTAAAAAACACATGTTTGCAGAGACTTGACTATCCAAACCTTCTTCCGCAACAACAAAAGGAAAAATTGCTTCTACTGACGCAACCAAAAATCTCACCCCACCACCGCACTGTCACCCCTCTTTCCCTGCCCCGCAAGAATACATCAAACTCCGAAAAAAATCTTTGTCGAAACGCCGTAATTTCCGCGCCGCGGCGCGTCAACTTCGGAAAGCACCTTTAACATCTAGGTATACTTGTAAAAAAAATGTGCTTTCACAGCTTAAGTTACACAGTTCGTCTTGCTCAATCACGAAAGGCAAAATTCATTGTTCAGCCTGCACTAGTACTTATATCTGCTATACAACGGAAAATACGAAAATTCTTAAAAAGCACCTGCTTGCAGAGGTTCTACTATCCAAACCTTCTTCCGCAACAACAAAAGCAAAAATTGCTTCTACACATGAAGTCCCCTGACGCAACCAAAAATCACACCCCACCCCCGCACTGTCACCCCTCTCTCCCTGCCCCGCAAGAATACATCAAACCTCGAAAAAAATCTTTGTCGAAACGCCTTAATTTCCGCGCCGCGGCGCGTCAACTTCGGAAAGCACCTCTAACGGAGCAACAAAGGAAAGCAGCGAACCGCGGCAGGAAGCGAGCGAGTAGGAAAAGTCCGCATGGCCGCACACTTGCTTCTCGCGCATCTAGGCGTGCGAGACAGAGAAACTGGCCTCTCCGCTCTCAGTCGCGTGCCGTCCATCGTCAAGCTCGCATCGGCGTCGGACTCCTGCACACCGACGGCAGGTAGCGACAGTTCATTCCTCGTCTTCCCACCTTCGCACCCTCTAACCCCCTGGCTGCCGGTCGTCGAATCGGGACCCCGAGCACATCGATTCGGCGAGCCAACGAACGCCGGCGGAGTACTGAGCTTCTTCGCAGATGTCCTGGCGTAAAGTGGTGAGTTTTCTGACAGCTCGCGTCGCGGTCTCTGCGCCATGGCGTCGGCGTCGATGTCGGCGTCGATGTCGATGTCGATAGTGCACGCCTGGCCTGGTGCCGGGTGAGGTCCACGTAGCGGATTTAACGCGCTGACTGCTGGCTGCAATTCGCGGTGTGCGACGATGATGCGAAGAGACGGGTGCGAGAGCCGTGGAACATGCAGAAGGATTGGCTCACCGGTGTAGTGGCGATTGCAGTTGCTGAATTGCCGTTTTTGCGGTTGCGGGGAGATTTGCACCGGCAGTCAGCGGGTTAGCGTCCTGTGTATTTCGCTGTGGATTCCGCTGCGGTGGAATGGCGGCGTGGTGAAATGGAAATAAGACGGGGGTATGGGGGATCGGAGAATTGGAGCACTTTTCTAATGGCGAAGGCGTTTGCGAAATTATGAATGGGAGCGATTGCGGGGTTTCTTATGTTGCTACTGAGATCTTTTGCGCCGGTCGCCGGTGACAGTGACGGCAGATAGTGGGGTGTGTATTTTGGTGTATTGGAATGACGGAAGGATTGCGGGATTTTTGTATTGTTACTGAGTTGTTTTGTGCCGGTCACGGGTTACCACCGTGGCAGTCAGTGGGTTAATGTAACAATGACTGATCTTTACTGAGATCTTTTGCACTGACCGCAGAGGACGACCACGGCAATCGGCGTGTTTTGATGGATTACAATAGCGGCATGATGAAATCGTAGAGAATATGATCGCATTGCGCAAAATGGAACTAACGCAGAAATATTGGGAATTGAAACGCTATTCTGATATCAGTTGCACTTACAAAATTGTAAATTTTCGAATTGTGCCAAATTAAAATAATGCGGAGATAATTGAGACCGAAGGATTGAGTCTACATGAAACTATATATGAACTAACGCAGAGGTATTGGGGATTGAATCGCTATTCTAATATCAGTTGCACTTACAAAATTGTAAATTTTCGAATTGTGCCAAATTAAAATAATGCGGAGATAATTGAGACCGAAGGATTGAGTCTATATGAAACTATATATGAACTAACGCAGAAATATTGGGGATTGAAACGCTATTCTAATATCTGTTGCACTTACAAAATTGTAAATTTTCGAATTGTGCCAAATTAAAATAATGCGGAGATAATTGAGACCGAAGGATTGAGTCTATATGAAACTATATATGAACTAACGCAGAGGTATTGGGGATTGAATCGCTATTCTAATATCAGTTGCACTTACAAAATTGAAATTTACGAATTGTGCCAAATTAAAATAATGCGGAGATAATTGAGACCGAAGGATTGAGTCTATATGAAACTATATATGAACTAACGCAGAGGTATTGGGGATTGAATCGCTATTCTAATATCAGTTGCACTTACAAAATTGTAAATTTTCGAATTGTGCCAAATTAAAATAATGCGGAGATAATTGAGACCGAAGGATCGAGTCTACATGAAACTATATATGAACTAACGCAGAAATATTGGGAATTGAAACGCTATTCTAATATCAGTTGCACTTAGAAAATTGTAAATTTTCGAATTGTGCCAAATTAAAATAATGGGGAGATATTTGAGACCGAAGGATTGAGTCGTTATTCTAATATCAATTGCATTTGCAAAACTGTAAATGCTACTGATTGTAGCGAGTGAGAGGGGTTGAATTTGACACATTGCCTATCGAGGGTCTTTTACTATATTAGATCCGCGACGTGATAAAATACTATAGAACATGCTTGAATTGTGGAAAATGAAAGTAATGCCAAGGTACTGGAGACGAAAGGATCGAATCACTATTCTAATATCAATTGCTTTTACAAAGTTATAAATGCTACTGATTACGTATTTTTTGTATTTGCACAGCAGTCAACGTGATAACATTTGAGTCCCACACAGCGCAATCGTGCTGTATAAACTTCATGTAGAAAAGTGCCTTAACATTTATTGCGATGTGCTACTGGCAGTATGTGCCAAATTTGACCGATACAAATTCTCTGCAAAGTTATTATTTTTCATACAGACCATATGAACAATATATTTTCTCTGTATTTGCCATTTTTTTTTCACGACTTTCGGTTTTTTTTACATAAGTTACTTGCGGAATACATACGTTTTACATAAGTTAACACTATACTTGCGGAACCCGTCAAATTGATGACAGACAATTTTGTATATCGTTTAAAACAATATACCTTTTTTAATGGTTAAAGTATAGAACTTTCATTTGTTAACTTGACATGTTTCGGGATCACTCTAGCTCCCTCTGGGTGTCCATAATATTTACGAATATAATATTACGAATATTATAATATAACATACATGAATAAATTATACTGGAAACTATTATGAAAATTTTCTGGTGAAATTCTAGTAAATCTAGTGGTAATTTGACAATATTCGAACCCTGAGAAGATAATAAATTTAAACATATACACCCGCATCATTTCTTCAATAACAGTCGGCGAAAGTTCCTCGAAAATTGACTACGAAAATTCACAGTGAAAATTGACTGTTGAATTTTTTTCCGTTATTCTTCCGGTAAATTCACGATTAACTGACTGTATGCGGGTTTTAGTTCAACGGTTGTCGAACTGAGATTTCGACTGTTACCATTAGAACCCGATGAAACGAGATGACATTTTCGAGATCTTACTACTGCGAAATAACTAAATAATTTTTCAATCCAGCCGTTGACATAACCGTGACTAGTTCGAAAGGTCCGCCAGAAAATAAGCGCAGTGCTGCCAAACACGCCCAATTTTCTTTGGCGTGGCACCATTGTCGCTTTACGGCTTTGTGCTCGACACAATCGCGAGTTTCTCTTGTAGCTGTTCGCAACGTTCATGGTGGCCGAACGTCATGGAAATTTGAAAGAGTCGCGAACAAAACTGTCCGGTGAGAGTGCGGGTATTAACTTGATTTAATGGATATCGACAGTTAACGGAGCAAAAATGACTTGTACGCTTCGCGGTGCAAAGATTAACGCGAGTGCCTTCATGACGTCCGATAGAATTCGCTTGGTCATAGCAATGTATTTTTAAAGGTATTTATCTACGGACCAAATAGTTTACTCGGATTTTCGGTGCTTTATGGGTTAGAAGCGTTTCGATGGGTTTTCGGAAACACGACAAGGGACGTTGGTGGAATTTCGAAGGACCATGGCTTTTCTGATGGGCCTGCGTTCTTTGTTTTGGCCATTCTGAACAAAGAAAGTTCGTGAAATTTGAGACTGCGGCATTAACCTAAAAATCACCGTTCGAACTGCGTGTTAAGGTATTTATTGTTTTATTCGTGTTGGCCGAAAGGAAATTTGGAGAATCCGCGAACATGGTTTTAATCTAAAAACTATCGTTTAAATTACACATTTAATTTGGTTATTTAGTTTTGTCAGTTCTGATCAATTGCAAATTTGTCAAATCGAAGAATATTGCTTTGACTCAAAAACCACCGTTCGAAGTACTCATTTAATTTGTTTATTGGTTTGCTCATTTTGATCGAAAGCAAATTTGCAAAATGCAAGAATATTACTTTGACCGGAAAGCCATCTATCGAAAAGAATCTGACTGAAGTCATAAGCCGCATTTCGAACTACACGTTTAATTTATATATCGTTTTATAAATGCTGACCAAATTCATATTTGTAAAATCTGAGAACACTGCTATTACCCGAAAGCCATTGTTCGTGAAATTTGCGACTGCGGCATTAACCTAAAAATCACCGTTTGAACTGCGTGTTAATGTATTTATTGTTTTATTCGTGTTGGCCGAAAGGAAATTTGGAGAATCCGCGAACATGGTTTTAACCTAAAAACTATCGTTTAAATTACACATTTAATTTGGTTATTTAGTTTTGTCAGTTCTGATCAATTGCAAATTTGTCAAATCGAAGAATACTGCTTTGACTCAAAAACCACCGTTTGAAGTACTCATTTAATTTGTTTATTGGTTTCATAATTTTGATCGAAAGCAAATTTGCAAAATGCAAGAATACTACTTTGACCGGAAAGCCATCCAGCGAAAAAATTCTGACTGAAGTCATAACCCGCATTTCGAACTACACGTTTAATTTATATATCGTTTTATAAATTCTGACCAAGTTCAAATTTGTAAAATCTGAGAACACTGCTATTACCCGAAAGCCATTGTTCGTGAAATTTGCGACTGCGGCATTAACATAAAAATCACCGTTTGACCTGCGTGTTAATGTATTTATTGTTTATTCGTGTTGGCCGAAAGGAAATTTGGAAAATCCGCGAATATGGTTTTAACCTAAAAACTATCGTTTAAATTACACATTTAATTTGGTTATTTTGTTTTGTCAATTTTGACCGATTGCAAATTTGTCAAATCGAAGAATACTGCTTTGATTCAAAAAGCACTGTTCCGAGTATACATTTAATTTGTTTATTGGTTTGCGAATTTTGATCGAAAGCAAATTTGCAAAATGCAAGAATATTACTTTGACCGGAAAGCCATCTATCGAAAAGAATCTGACTGAAGTCATAAGCCGCATTTCGAACTACACGTTTAATTTATATATCGTTTTATAAATTCTGACCAAATTCATATTTGTAAAATCTGAGAACACTGCTATTACCCGAAAGCCATTGTTCGTGAAATTTGCGACTGCGGCATTAACCTAAAAATCACCGTTTGAACTGCGTGTTAAGGTATTTATTGTTTTATTCGTGTTAGCCGAAAGGAAATTTCGAGAATCCGCGAACATGGTTTTAACCTAAAAGATATCGTTTAAATTACAAAATTTGCTTATTTTGTTTTGTCAGTGTCTGACCAATTGCAAATTTATCAAATCGAAGAATATTGCTTTGACTCAAAAACCACCGTTCGAAGTACTCATTTAATTTGTTTATTGGTTTGCTCATTTTGATCAAGAGCAAATTTGCAAAATGCAAGAATACTACTTTGACCAGAAAGCCATCTATCGAAAAGAATCTGACTGAAGTCATAAGCCGCGTTTCGAACTACACGTTTAATTTATATATCGTTTTATAAATTCTGACCAAATTCATATTTGTAAAATCTGAGAACACTGCTATTACCCGAAAGCCATTGTTCGTGAAATTTGCGACTGCGGCATTAACCTAAAAATCACCGTTCGAACTGCGTGTTAAAGTATTTATTGTTTTATTCGTGTTGGCCGAAAGGAAGTTTGGAGAATCCGCGAACATGGTTTTAACCTAAAAACTATCGTTTAAATTACACATTTAATTTTGTTATTTAGTTTTGTCAGTTCTGATCAATTGCAAATTTGTCAAATCGAAGAATACTGCTTTGACTCAAAAACCACCGTTCGAAGTACTCATTTAATTTGTTTATTGGTTTGCTAATTTTGATCGAAAGCAAATTTGCAAAATGCAAGAATATTACTTTGACCGGAAAACCATCTATCCAAAAAATTCTGACCGAAGTAATGAACCGCATTTCGAACTACACGTTTAATTTATGTATCGTTTTATAAATTCTGACCAAATTCATATTTGTAAAATCTGGGAACACTATTATTATCCGAAAGCCATTGTTTAAAATATACATTTAATTTGTTTTCCGATTTATCCACGAATACCTCTTTAACCCAAACACCTTCGTTGAAAATACTCACTTAATTTATTTATCATATTAATTCCGGTCAAAAGCAAATTCGTAAAATCTGCGAACACGTCTTTAACCTAAAAGGCACTGTTTAAACTAGACGTTCTCTTGTTGATTGTTCCGGGATCCCATGCACGGTAGATCATGCCGTTTGACACACTTCCTTGTAAAAGCGGATCGCTAACTCTTTATTCTCCTATTTCATAGTTGAACATCCGTACGTTTCGTTGAATCGCTCTTCAGTGGTTACGTTTAACGGTATCTACTACCTGCAAATAAGGAATTTAAATTCAAGTCATGCGATATGTTGTGTTCAAATATAAAATGAGAGGTTCAAAATATAACTTAAAACATCAAGAGTGTCACGTTCTTTCCAATGCATGAAGGAATGCACAAAATATATAGTATCTAAGCAGTAGTTGAAATTATTCTATTTTTTAAAGTACATGTATAAAAAAATACGGATAGCCAGGTATAGTCTTTTTGATTACAGTGTCATTTCTGTGGGTATCAGTGAAACAATATTCAAGAAGTAGTAAAAATTATAGTAGTTTTTAAAATACATCTATTAAAAAGAAATAGGGAGAGACAGGTAAATTCCTTGTGATTACAGTGTCATTTTTCTGGGCATCAGTGAAACAATATTCAAGAAGTAGTAAAAATTATAGTAGTTTTTAAAGTACATCTATTAAAAAGAAATACGAATAGCCAGGTAAATTCTTTGTGATTACAGTGTCATTTTTGTGGGTATCAGTGAAACAATATTCAAGAAGTAGTAAAAATTATAGTAATTTTTAAAGTACATCTATTAAAAAAAAATACAAATAGACAGGTAAATTCTTTGTGATTACAGTGTCATTTTTGTGGGGATCAGTGAAACAATATTCAAGAAGTTGTAAAAATTATAGTAGTTTTTAAAGTACGTCTATTAAAAAGAAATACGAATAGCCAGGTAAATTTTTTGTGATTACAGTGTCATTTTTCTGAGTGTCGGTGAAACAATATTCAAGAAATAGTAAAAATTATAGTAGTTTTTAAAATACATCTATTATATTAAAAAGAAATAGGGAGAGACAGGTAAATTCTTTGTGATTACAGTGTCATTTTTCTGGGTATCAGTGAAGCAATATTCAAGAAGTAGTAACAGTTATAATAATTTTTAAAGTACATTTATTAAAAAGAAATACGAATAACCAGGTAAAGTCTTTGTGATTACAGTGTCATTTTTGTGGGTATCAGTAAAACAATATTCAAGAAGTAGTGAAAATTATAGTAATTTTTAAAGTACGTCTATCAAAAAGAAATACAAATAGACAGGTAAATTCTTTGTGATTACAGTGTCATTTTTCTGGGTATCAGTGAAACAGTATTCAAGAAGTAGTAAAAATTATAGTAGTTTTTAAAATACATCTATTAAAAAGAAATAGGGAGAGACAGGTAAATTCTTTGTGATTACAGTGTCATTGTTCTGGGTATCAGTGAAACAATATTTAAGAAGTAGTAAAAATTATAGTAGTTTTTAAATAATACATCTATTAAAAAAATACGAATAGCCAGGTAAAGTCTTTGTGATTACCGTGTCATTTTTGTGGGGATCAGCGAAACAATATTCAAGAAGTAGTAAAAATTATAGTAATTTTTAAAGTACGTCTATTAAAAAGAAATACGAATAGCCAGGTAAATTCTTTGCGATTACAGTGTCATTTTTCTGGGCATCAGTGAAACAATATTCAAGAAGTAGTAAAAATTATAGTAGTTTTTAAAGTACGTCTATTAAAAAGAAATACGAATAGCCATGTAAATTCTTTGTGATTACAGTGTCATTTTTGTGGGTATCAGTGAAACAGTATTCAAAAAGTAGTAAAAATTATAGTAGTTTTTAAAGTACATCTATAAAAAAGAAATACGAATAGACAGGTCAATTCTTTGTGATTACCGTGTTATTTTTGTGGGTATCAGTAAAACAATATTCAAGAAGTAGTAAAAATTATAGTAGTTTTTAAAGTACATCTATTAAAAAGAAATACGAATAGCCAGGTAAATTCTTTGTGATTACCGTGTCATTTTTGTGGGTATCAGTGAAACAATATTCAAGAAGTAGTAAAAATTATAGTAGTTTTTAAAGTACATCTATTAAAAAGAAATACGGGTAGACAGGTCAATTCTTTGTGATTACAGTGTCATTTTTCTAGGTATCAGTGAAACAATATTCAAGAAATAGTAAAAATTATAGTAGTTTTTAAAGTACGTCTATCAAAAAAAATACGGAGAGGCAGGTAAAGTCTTTGTGATTACAGTGTCATTTTTGTGGGTATCAGTGAAACAATATTCAAGAAGTAGTAAAAATTATAGTAGTTTTTAAAGTACATCTATTAAAAAGAAATACGAATAGACAGGTAAATTCTGTGTGATTACAGTGTAATTTTTCTGGGCATCAGTGAAACAATATTCAAGAAGTAGTAAAAATTATAGTAATTTTTAAAGTACGTCTATTAAAAAGAAGTACGAATAGACAGGTAAATTCTTTGTGATTACAGTGTCATTTTTCTGGGTATCAGTGAAACAATATTCAAGAAATAGTAAAAATTATAGTAGTTTTTAAAGTACGTCTATTAAAAAGAAATACGAATAGACAGGTAAATTCATTGTGATTATAGTATCATTTTTGTGGGTATCAGTGAAACAATATTCAAGAAATAGTAAAAATTATAGTAGTTTTTAAAGTACATCTATCAAAAAGAAATACAAATAAACAGGTAAATTCTTTGTGATTACAGTGTCATTTTTGTGGGTATCAGTAAAACAATATTCACGAAGTAGTAAAAATTATAGTAGTTTTTAAAGTACATTTATTAAAAAGAAATACAGATAGCCAAGTAAAGTCTTTGTGATTACAGTGTCCTTTTTGTGGGTATCAGTAAAACAATATTCAAGAAGTAGTAAAAATTATAGTAGTTTTTAAAGTACGTTTATTAAAAAGAAATAGGGAGAGACAGGTAAATTCTTTGTGATTACAGTGTAATTTTTCTGGGCATCAGTGAAACAATATTCAAGAAGTAGTAAAAATTATAGTAGTTTTTAAAGTACGTCTATTAAAAAGAAATACGAATAGACAGGTAAATTCTTTGTGATTACAGTGTCATTTTTCTGGGTATCAGTGAAACAATATTCAGGAAGTAGTCAAAATTGTAGTAGTTTTTAAAGTACGTCTATCAAAAAAAATACGGAGAGACAGGTAAATTCTTTGTGACTAACGTGTCAGTTTCCTGGATATCAGTGATTTTGTGATAGGCCGTCTAATAGCATACGTAACGGCGAACATCCGGTGCATCGTTTCGCGAAGGCATAAACTCGATCAACCGATTTTCCGGAACAAACGATAACGGAACATTGGTCATCAGTTGCGTAAAGCGTTATTTCTGCCTGTTCGGCAGCTGAACATTTTGTACTGTCCCAATGAATTACCTCGCCTACGTCAAGTCGAATTTCCGGGAAAGACAAACAAATACATCGCGCACCAATCATGATATACGCGCCACAAGTTTAAGGCACTGCGAAATGCTGTTTGATCAGTATTTCTTACTTGACTGTATTAATGAAAGCTCCTGACATTTTTTGAGTAATTGTAAGCATTTATTAGCGTTTCTTAAATTATATTTAATTTTTCTAAGATTTTTTTTTATTTTTATCTTATCTAATGTAGATTTATTTTTATTTGGTCTTAATATGTTATGCTCATTAAAAATGGAGGTTAATAAAACCTTTGGCTTTCAAAGATAATAATTAGATATTTCGAAAATTTTAGTATTAAAGATAAATTAATCTTATAAGTAAATTTAGTTTATTATTCTACTAATCATAAAGATATTGATGGTATCAATTTTTTGACTCCCGTTGTTGTCAGCAATATTGGCGGTACTTATATGCATCCGGTTGTTCCATGAAATATATACCAGTAAAATTTTACGACATACAATTTGAATAGAGTAATTCTTTCCGAAACTCGTTCCGTAAATTATTTCCACTTTATGTAAAGCAATGCGCTGTCAGCAACTGCATAAAGAAACATATCTCAGTGCAGACTCGATTTATTTGCCCCGAACGCAGGCTTTCGATCAAAGTAACTACCTTCAGTTGATCTTTTCGAACATAATTCTTGGAACAAATTTGTTTAGACGTACCCACCGCGCAGAAAAATTTCGAATAAAAAGGAGTATACGTGACCGCTACGCGAATTAGAAGTGAAACTTAAAAGATACAAGAATCGTACTACTACTTCAATAGTACACTTAGACAATAAAAAAAAAACGATGAGTGCAATAGTCTTATTTTGTTCAAGTTCCATACATAGCTTCATATTCATTATCAATTCAATTATTGAATAAATAAAGTGTAGAGTCTGCACATTTAACCTGTTTCAGAAGAAAATCTCATAACATTACTGTATTAATAGACTACAATTAAATTTGACACATGTTAAAGTATAGTTTATTACTCGTTACTGTGGTTACTTGTTTATTTGATCTTATTAGCTTTTATTTGATCTTATTATAGCTTTATATTCATTATTAATTCAATTATTGAGTAAACAAAGTGTGGAGTCTGCACATTTAACCTCTTTCAGAAAAAAAATCTCATAATATTACGGTATTAATAAACTGTAATTATATTTGACACGTGTTAAAGTATAGTTTATTACTCGTTACTGTGGTTTCTTGTTTATTTGATCTTATTAGCTTATATTTGATCTTATCATAGCTTTATATTCATTATTAATTCAATTATTGAATAAACAAAGTGTGGAGTCTGCACATTTAACCTGTTTCAGAAGAAAATCTCATAACATTACTGTATTAATAGCCTACAATTAAATTTGACATATGTTAAAGTATAGTTTATTACTCGTTACTGTGGTTACTTGTTTATTTGATCTTATTAGCTTATATTTGATCTTATCATAGCCTTATATTCATTATTAATTCGATAATTGAATAAACAAAGTGTGGAGTCTGCACATTTAACCTGTTTCAGAAGAAAATCTCATAACATTACTGTATTAATAGACTACAATTAAATTTGACATATGTTAAAGTATAATTTATTACTCGTTACTGTGGTTACTTGTTTATTTGATCTTATTAGCTTATATTTGATCTTATCATAGCTTTATATTCATTATTAATTCAATTATTGAATAAACAAAGTGTGGAATCTGCACATTTAACCTGTTTCAGAAGAAAATCTCATAACATTACTGTATTAATAGACTACAATTAAATTTGACATATGTTAAAGTATAATTTATTACTCGTTACTGTGGTTACTTGTTTATTTGATCTTATTAGCTTATATTTGATCTTATCATAGCTTTATATTCATTATTAATTCAATTATTGAATAAACAAAGTGTGGAGTCTGCACATTTAATCTGTTTCAGAAAAAAAATCTCATAATATTACGGTATTAATAGACTGTAATTAAATTTGACATATGTTATAGTATAGTTTATTACTCGTTACTGTGGGTACTTGTTTATTTGATCTTATTAGCTTTTATTTGACCTTATCATAGCTTTATATTCATTATTAATTCAATTATTGAATAAATAAAGTGTGGAGTCTGCACATTTAACCTGTTTCAGAAAAAAAATCTCATAATATTACGGTATTAATAAACTGTAATTACATTTGACACATGTTAAAATATAGTTTATTACTCGTTACTGTGGTTACTTGTTTATTTGATCTTATTAGCTTATATTTGGTCTTATCATAGCTTTATATTCATTATTAATTCAATTATTGAATAAACAAAGGGTGGAGTCTGCACATTTAACCTGTTTCAGAAGAAAATCTCATAACATTACTGTATTAATAGCCTACAATTAAATTTGACATATGTTAAAGTATAGTTTATTACTCGTTACTGTGGTTACTTGTTTATTTGATCTTATTAGCTTATATTTGATCTTATCATAGCGTTATATTCATTATTAATTCGATAATTGAATAAACAAAGTGTGGAGTCTGCACATTTAACCTGTTTCAGAAGAAAATCTCATAACATTACTGTATTAATAGACTACAATTAAATTTGACATATGTTAAAGTATAATTTATTACTCGTTACTGTGGTTACTTGTTTATTTGATCTTATTAGCTTATATTTGATCTTATCATAGCTTTATATTCATTATTAATTCAATTATTGAATAAACAAAGTGTGGAATCTGCACATTTAACCTGTTTCAGAAGAAAATCTCATAACATTACTGTATTAATAGACTACAATTAAATTTGACATATGTTAAAGTATAATTTATTACTCGTTACTGTGGTTACTTGTTTATTTGATCTTATTAGCTTATATTTGATCTTATCATAGCTTTATATTCATTATTAATTCAATTATTGAATAAACAAAGTGTAGAGTCTGCACATTTAACCTGTTTCAGAAAAAAAATCTCATAATATTACGGTATTAATAAACTGTAATTATATTTGACACATGTTAAAGTATAGTTTATTACTCGTTACTGTGGTTACTTGTTTATTTGATCTTATTAGCTTATATTTGATCTTATCATAGCTTTATATTCATTATTAATTAAATTATTGAATAAACAAAGTGTGGAGTCTGCACATTTAACCTGTTTCAGAAGAAAATCTCATAACATTACTGTATTAATAGACTACAATTAAATTTGACATATGTTAAAGTATAATTTATTACTCGTTACTGTGGTTATTTGTTTATTTGATCTTATTAGCTTATATTTTATCTTATGATAGCTTTATATACATTATTAATTCAATTATTGAATAAACAAAGTGTGGAGTCTGCACATTTAACCTGTTTCAGAAAAAAAATCTCATAACATTACGGTATTAATAAACTGTAATTAAATTTGACATATGTTAAAGTATAACTTATTACTCGTTACTGTGGTTACTTGTTTATTTGATCTTATTAGCTTATATTTGATCTTATCATAGCTTTATATTCATTATTAATTAAATTATTGAATAAACAAAGTGTGGAGTGTGCACATTTAACCTGTTTCAGAAGAAAATCTCATAACATTACTGTATTAATAGACTACAATTCAATTTGACATATGTTAAAGTATAATTTATTACTCGTTACTGTGGTTACTTGTTTATTTGATCTTATTAGCTTATATTTGATCTTATCATAGCTTTATATTCATTATTAATTCAATTATTGAATAAATAAAGTGTAGAGTCTGCACATTTAACCTGTTTCAGAAGAAAATCTCATAACATTACTGTATTAATAGACTACAATTAAATTTGACATATGTTAAAGTATAATTTATTACTCGTTACTGTGGTTACTTGTTTATTTGATCTTATTAGCTTATATTTGATCTTTTCATAGCTTTATATTCATTATTAATTCAATTATAGAATAAACAAAGTGTGGAGTCTGCACATTTAACCTGTTTCAGAAGAAAATCTCATAACATTACTGTATTAATAGACTACAATTAAATTTGACATATGTTAAAGTATAATTTATTACTCGTTACTGTGGTTACTTGTTTATTTGATCTTATTAGCTTATATTTGATCTTATCATAGCTTTATATTCATTATTAATTCAATTATTGAATAAACAAAGTGTGGAGTCTGCACATTTAACCTGTTTCAGAAAAAAAATCTCATAATATTACGGTATTATTATAATAAACTGTAATTATATTTGACACATGTTAAAGTATAGTTTATTACTCGTTACTGTGGTTACTTGTTTATTTGATCTTATTAGCTTATATTTGATCTTATCATAGCTTTATATTCATTATTAATTCAATTATTGAATAAACAACGTGTGGAGTCTGCACATTTAACCTGTTTAAAAAAAATATCATAATATTACGGTATTAATAAACTGTAATTAAATTTGACATATGTTATAGTATAATTTATTACTCGTTACTGTGGTTACTTGTTTATATGATCTTATTAGCTTTTATTTTATCTTATCATAGCTTTATATTCATTATTAATTCGATAATTGAATAAACAAAGTGTGGAGTCTGCACATTTAACCTGTTTCAGAAAAAAAATCTTATAATATTACGGTATTAATAAACTGTAATTATATTTGACACATGTTAAAGTATAGTTTATTACTCGTTACTGTGGTTACTTGTTTATTTGATCTTATTAGCTTATATTTGATCTTATCATAGCTTTATATTCATTATTAATTCAATTATTGAATAAACAAAGTGTGGAGTCTGCACATTTAACCTGTTTCAGAAAAAAATCTCATAATATTACGGTATTAATAAACTGTAATTATATTTGACACATGTTAAAGTATAGTTTATTACTCGTTACTGTGGTTACTTGTTTATTTGATCTTATTAGCTTATATTTGATCTTATCATAGCTTTATATTCATTATTAATTCAATTATTGAATAAACAAAGTGTGGAGTCTGCACATTTAACCTGTTTAAAAAAAAAACTCATAACATTACGGTATTAATAAACTGTAATTAAATTTGACATATGTTATAGTATAATTTATTACTCGTTACTGTGGTTACTTGTTTATATGATCTTATTAGCTTTTATTTTATCTTATCATAGCTTTATATTCATTATTAATTCGATAATTGAATAAACAAAGTGTGGAGTCTGCACATTTAACCTGTTTCAGAAAAAAAATCTTATAATATTACGGTATTAATAAACTGTAATTATATTTGACACATGTTAAAGTATAGTTTATTACTCGTTACTGTGGTTACTTGTTTATTTGATCTTATTAGCTTATATTTGATCTTATCATAGCTTTATATTCATTATTAATTCAATTATTGAATAAACAAAGTGTGGAGTCTGCACATTTAACCTATTTCAGAAAAAAAAATCTCATAATATTACGGTATTAATAAACTGTAATTATATTTGACACATGTTAAAGTATAGTTTATTACTCGTTACTGTGGTTACTTGTTTATTTGATCTTATTAGCCTCGTCTAATGTAATTACAATTTCCGTTCCGCTTAGACTACTCAATGTGCCGACTTACTCTATCGCGAATTAAGATGTCCCACTTGAAAAAGTTTGGCGCAAATTTTTATCACGCGCGCATACGTCAGATCGAATTCCAGATTACGCACGGTCCTTCAATCTGATGACGAAAGGTCCCCGTGCATGTGCCACGTGACTCACGTGACACCGTAAACGAAGGCATTAACTGGATTCTTGTAAAATGCACAAGTTCATTTGACGGCGTTACCACATTTCGAACTGATAATAGGCTCCGCGAACGCTGCTTTTCACTTTTACCTGACGGCGCACTCCGGGTCTGACTAAATCAATAATTTGTCGAACGAGTTTCTGCGCTGTCACATAAAATATTGAGACACTGCGGAAAACGTCTTAATTCTACGTTGCACTCGCAGATTGTATGAGGAAAAAATTAATTTTCCAGTTACACAACTTTCGCCGGACTGACGCAATGAAATATGACCAACGTCAATATTTGTTGGCAGTAGGTTTAGAGAACAAGTACATTTTACAATCATTTCAAAAGCTATTAGAATTATTTTCGGGCGATTTTTACTCACTTTTATTGATGCAATGATAAGAATGAAATATGAATAAATGAAATATGACCAACGTCAATATTTGTTAGCAGTAGGTTTAGAGAACCAGTAAATTTTACGATAATTTTAGAAGCTATTAGTATTATTTTCGGGCGACTTTTACTCACTTTTATTGATGCAATGATAAGAATACGTATTCAAATTTATTTTCGTCTCAGGTTTCTACTTTTGCCAAGTTAACACTAGATTTACGGTATTCGTCAACTTGACTACGTGGATCACAGAAATTATTGGTATTATTCTCTGTCCACTTTTGCTATAATAGCTTTGATTAATTGAATGGTTCGAATATATATTCAAATTTATTTCCATATCAGGTTTCTACGTTTGCCAAGTTGACACTAGATTTACGGTATCCGTCAACTTGATTACGTGGATCACAGAAATTATTGGTATTATTCTCTGTCCACTTTTGCTAGCTTTGATTAATTGAATGATACGAATATATATTCAAATTTATTTCCATATCAAGTTTCTACTTTTGCCAAGTTAACACTAGATTTACGGTATCCGTCAACTTGACTACGTGGATCACAGAAATGATTGGTATTATTTTCTGTCCACTTTTGCTAGCTTTGATTAATTGAATGATAAGAATATGTATTCAAATTTATTTCCATATCAGGTTTCTACTTTTGCCAAGTTAACACTAGATTTACGGTATTTCGTCAACTTGACTACGTGGATCACAGAAATTATTGGTATTATTCTCTGTCCACTTTTGCTAGCTTTGATTAATTGAATGATACGAATATATATTCAAATTTATTTCCATCTCAGGTTTCTACTTTTGCCAAGTTAACTCTAGATTTTCGATATCCGTCAACTTAACTACGTGGATCACAGAAATGATTGGTATTATTCTCTGTCCACTTTTGCTAGATATGTATTCAAATTTATTTCCATCTCAGGGTTCTACTTTTGCCAACTTAACACTAGATTTACGGTATCCATCAACTTGACTACGTGGATCACAGAAATTATTGGTATTATTCTCTGTCCACTTTTGCTAGCTTTGGTTAATTGAATGACACGAATATATATTCAAATTTATTTCCACTTTGAATATTGTAGTATATGCTACACATTTATCCGTGAATTCAATATTAAGGAATTACATATTGCCATATAACGTTTTGATACTTGGTCCACAGTAATGAATCGAATAGTTCATCAAAACGTTATAACTTGAAACGTCGAACGACTTCTTTCATCTGCTAAGATAAATTACTGACAAAACGAGGTCGCGCAGTATCTTGATAGCAATAGCGAAAGGAGATCAGTCAAATTTACAATGTTCAATCTCACCTGACTCATATGGCGTCCATATTAACCTCATCAAGCATACTGTCATAAATGTCTACGTTTAGTTTCTTTAAATGATAATTATTCTCACTGATGAAAAAGTGAAAATTTGACGTTAAATTACTTAATACAGGGTTCCTAAACGAATAAACCAAATGTATTTACTCGCCGCGCTAATAATATTTGTTTTTATTATACAATAAAAAGTATGAAAATATGCAAAAAAAGAATCGTGCGCGTTAAATAGCATGCGAAATGTGAATTTGCTCAACAAAGATATCATTCGCTATAGAGGTTAAGACTTTAAGCGCTATTATCTCAGTTTAGGCGACAGTGCCAACTTTGGGAAATGATGTATAATTCATATAACACTCGAAGAATGCGTTTGCACTCTTTTAATGCATCTTGAAATGTTTTAAGTAGAAGCGAGATTCTCTGCTCGTTGCCTTTTGTTTATACATCAATATATTCTCTCTACCTACGCACTGCCTAAATGCGAAGTCAAATAAAGTCAGGTGCCGGCGTTTGACCTGTTAAATAACCAGCCGAATTAATCATCGCCGATGCGTCAACGCAAATAATTGTCTGGCTTGTGCAGACACAACAATGGCAGGAGATCGTGAAGATTTCGTCGCTTATCTAGTATTATCGCGTAATTCTCAACACGATCCTGTGTAAACCGTTTCAAAGCGTGCAATCTTATCGCAGGCTAATTAGGAACACAAGCACCAGACACCTATTACGGTTATTTATATACACAGAGTTTCCGAAAAAGTGGGCATAACTTCGGGAATAGATCGAGCACGTCAAAATGAGAGGAAAAAGTTTATGCGAACATATGCCCGATACGAAATACGTGGATCAAGAACTATTTTAACCCTTAACGGACGACGACTTTTTCGACCGGGTGAGGTAGCAGGACGAAGCGATTCTAGCGAATGCGTTTAGTGACTTACATAATATTATGAAATGATCTTACATATAAGTTATCTCATAAAAACGTTATATTTCGATTGTTCATCTATATTTACACCTTTAAAACTTTATTTTTACAAATATTATGTTCTGTACTTTTGCTGTGTGCTAACTTGTATTATCCCCATATTTACAACCACCGTAATAAACGCCCAAAATTCATTCTTTGTGACATTGTACCAAGTTTGCCAGAGGGACCTTGATGATAGCGCCTTTCCCTCTATTTTTTTGTCGCATAGTTGTTTGTATCGATTATTATTCGATCGACTAGCTCCTCGGTAAAGAACAACTTAAAAAAATCCAAAGGTTCTCTCACATTGGACGGTACGTGTGGTCCTGCAACTCTTTCGCTCGGTTTGAATTTTATTCTGGGTGGTAGTTCCTTGGAATCGTCACACTCTGTCCATTGTGATTTATCGGAATCAATATCACTCTCGGATTCGCTATCTATCACTCTGATTTTTCGAGTTCTTACGCCTACTACTATATCGTCATCTTCATCCATTATGTCACTTTCTATCTCACTAACTTCTTTATGAATACGTCGGATTTCGTCACGAACTGTATCAAAACAAAATTCGTCTTCACTAGAGCTGAGTTCATTTGTGGAATCCATTTTTGCAGGGGTTCACACAAAATCACGTTAAAAAAATTCTTCTGATGCTTTTGCCAAGCTTGCCAAGTCTCAATTGATGTCGGAACTACTGTCAGAGCTACATTCATCGAAGAATGTTTCAATATCTTATCTCTGTTATGGTATGTCATTTCATACATTGTACAAGAGACCATCGATAGCTAAGGAACCTTTCCCAGAAGCAATAGTGCGACCCTGTTGTTTGGAGATAACAAAATCTAACATATACACCGAGTGTCGCCTCTCACTCGCCACTCGTCCTACCGCGCGGAACACCGTGGCGACTCAGAGTCGCCTCTCGTCCGTTAAGGGTTAACACGTTGACTGCCACGGTGGTCACCGGTGACCGGCGAAAAAGATTTTACCATAAATGCAAAAAAATTCGCCATGAAGTCTATTTGCAATCTTGTAAAAGCAATTGATATTGGAATGGTGCTCCAATACTTTGGGTTCTAACAAGTCTGCGTTACATTTATTTTGCACGATTTAATCGTACTCTGCAGTATTTCATCGCATCGCGGTTCTAACATAGCAAAATACGGTTGGCAGTCAACGTGTTAATAAAAAAGAGGGTTGAAAAAAAAGGCGAAACTTCAAAGATACGGGAATAGGAAATTTGTAGGATAACAGAGTACTATTATTTTTATTATTATTTCTGGGATAACAGAGTGTTATTATTTAGAACCTGTGTAATTATGCGTTGAAAATATGTTTATTCACTTGCATTCATGACTTCACCGAAACCCAAAAGTGAAACAATGCGTTTATGATTGCAAACATATATGTAAATTCGGGATTGGTTTTTATTTAAATATCTACAAAAGGCGAGTCCGACAATCTTTATTATGTTTGAGTCTCATACATGGATTTATGCCTAACAACCAAAATGTTCTTGTTATCGAAAAAGTAAAGTTTAATATGTTAACATTTATTCTGCCTCAAAAATAATTCTCATCATGTTACTAGCCTGTGATTACACTTGACATATGTTAAAGCAGACTTTTTTCTTTGGTGCTATAGTTACTTGTTTATTTGACTTTGTTGGCCTCTTCTGATCAATCAACCGTTGCACTTTTCGTTAGGCTTCGATGATTCACTCCGCCGACTTATTTTTCGCGCAAAAAAACTTTCACTTAAAAATAAAATCTTATTATGTTCGAGCTTCATACGTAGCATTACATTCAACTGCCGGCATTTCTGACAATTAATCTGTTTCAGAAAAAAATCTCAATGCTACTAGACTGCGATTAAACTCGGTATATGCTAAAGTACAGTTTCTTACTTGTGACTATAGTTACTTGTTTATCTGACTTTGTTGGTCGCGAAGCAAACAACCGCCGAATCGGCTTCAGTTTGATCGAATACGTTGTGGCGGAGTGTGGCGTCGGATATTTCACCGTATTTGTCAGCGTAGGAATCGTTCGCGGATTCTATTCGCTTGCAGTGGGGCCCAGCCGGCGGAGAGATTCGCACAACAGAGAAAGTTCCCTTTCGGATATCCTTGCGAAAAAAAATTGCAACATCATTGAGTGACGAATCGATCGATCAGCGTCCGTACAATTTTTCCATAGACAGCGTTCGCTGTTACGTCAGCGCCGAAGTTGGCCGGGCTGGATGACGAGTTCATTTGACAGAACGATAGTGCCAAATTAACATAAACGAGGAGCCGATTTTATTTGACTTTTTAATTTTGCCTAAAATGTTTCAGTGGAAACCCATCATGAATGTCTAACATATTTGTTTAATATTGCGCGATTTGCAAAGTATGAATTTGTTTTGAATGTTTTGCAAAAGTGTTTGCACAAAGCTTGTTGCAAAGTTTTGATTTGCAAAGATTGAATTACGTATCACTGGTTTAAGCAGATATCAGAATTTTTTTTGTATTGCTTGATTTAGAAAGAATTATGTCTTAAGTATGGAAATCAATGTTCGGTTGTGACGAATTGTAAAAAAAATATTTCTCGGACATTCACTTTAATTATTTTGAAGGTTCAGAGTATATTTTGTGGCTGTATCATTTTCATTTCTGTAAACGTTTATCAGATTTTATTTGACTTTTTAATTTTGCCTA
Organism: Cryptocheilus praepositus; assembly: GCA_033815515.1. NCBI lineage: Eukaryota > Metazoa > Arthropoda > Insecta > Hymenoptera > Pompilidae > Cryptocheilus > Cryptocheilus praepositus. Next base: position 2,046,956 of record JAWWQZ010000314.1, read on the forward strand.
AAACCTTTCAGTCGAAACCCATCATGAATGTCTAACAAATTTGTTTAATATTGCGCGATTTGCAAAGTATGGATTTGTTTTCAATGTTTTGCAAAAGTGTTTGCACAAAGCTTGTTGCAAAGTTTTGATTTGCAAAGATTGAATTACGTATCACTGGTTTAAGCAGATATCACAATTTTTTTGTATTGCTTGATTTAGAAAGAATTATGTCTTAAGTATGGAAATCAATGTTCGGTTGTGACGAATTGTAAAAAAATATTTCTCGGACATCCATTTTAATTATTTTGAAGGCTCAGAGTATATTTTGTAGCTGTATCATTTTCAATTCTGTAAACGTTTATCAGATTTTATTTGACTTTTTAATTTTGCCTAAAATCTTTCAGTCGAAACCCATCATGAATGTCTAACAAATTTGTTTAATATTGCGCGATTTGCAAAGTATGAATTTGTTTTGAATGTTTTGCAAAAGTGTTTGCACGAAGCTTGTTGCAAAGTTTTGATTTGCAAAGATTGAATTACGTATCACTGGTTTAAGCAGATATCACATTTTTTTTGTATTGCTTGATTTAGAAAGAATTATGTCTTAAGTATGGAAATCAATGTTCGGTTGTGACGAATTGTAAAAAAATATTTCTCGGACATCCATTTTAATTATTTTGTAGCTTCAGAGTATATTTTGTGGCTGTATCATTTTCAATTCTGTAAAAGTTTATCAGATTTTATTTGACTTTTTAATTTTGCCTAAAATCTTTCAGTGGAAACCCATCATGAATGTCTAACAAATTTGTTTAATATTGCGCGATTTGCAAAGTATGAATTTGTTTTGAATGTTTTGCAAAAGTGTTTGCACAAAGCTTGTTGCAAAGTTTTGATTTGCAAAGATTGAATTACGTATCACTGGTTTAAGCAGATATCACAATTTTTTTTGTATTGCTTGATTTAGAAAGAATTATGTCTTAAATATGGAAATCAATGTTCGGTTGTGACGAATTGTAAAAAAATATTTCTCGGACATCCATTTTAATTATTTTGTAGCTTCAGAGTATATTTTGTGGCTGTATCATTTTCAATTCTGTAAATGTTTATCAGATTTTATTTGTCTTTTTAATTTTGCCTAAAATCTTTCAGTGGAAACCCATCATGAATGTCTAACAAATTTGTTTAATGTTGCGCGATTTGCAAAGTATGAATTTGTTTTGAATGTTTTGCAAACGTGTTTGCACAAAGCTTGTTGCAAAGTTTTGATTTGCAAAGATTGAATTACGTATCACTGGTTTAAGCAGATATCACAATTTTGTTTGTATTGCTTGATTTAGAAAGAATTATGTCTTAAGTATGGAAATCAATGTTCGGTTGTGACGAATTGTAAAAAAATATTTCTCGGACATCAATTTTAATTATTTTGTAGCTTTAGAGTATATTTTGTGTTTATCAGTCTTAGTTTCTCAGTCTCAGTTTATCAGTCTCTCACAAATAATATAACTCGTAATATTTGTAGTGTATACAACAACAGTTTCGATTTACACGAGCAAAATTACAAAAGCTGCTAAAATTGGTTTCTAGCAATATTTGCTAGTTTATTAGCCTCTTCAAGTGGGATTTTTATGGATATTTTCTAATTTTCGACAAATTATAATTTGGAGAGACTAAGTGTGTATATATTGAGCAGGATGCTTTTATCAATAGAATAGCCAATACTAGATAATGCTACAAACACTACAAATGAATACTAGAACTGCGGAACCCGTCAATTTGACTACATGAATCATAAAAACCATTAGTATTATTTGCCAGTGACTTTAACAGACTTTCATTAGTCAAATTGTACGAATATACATTCAAATTTATTACCGTTTCAGACTTCCACTTTAGTCAAACCAATTCTACAATAGATTTACGGAACCTGTCAATTCGACTACATAAATTACAGAAACCATTCATATTATTTACCAGCGACTTTTGTTGACTTTTATTAATGGAAGGACAGTAATATACATTTAAATTTATCACCGTTTCAGACTTCTAGTCCTGACAAATTGATACCTGAGTTGCGGTTTCCATAAATTTGACTACAAGAATTACAGAAACTATTAGTACTATTTTCCACATATTTTTGCTGTCTTTCATCAAACGAATACACATCGAAACGTATCCCAGCGAACGTACAATCCAATTTAACACGTTCTCCTCATGCCTGCAACTTTCAAACCTCACACGCCACTCCCCCGTAAATCCACCGTGAAAAACATTGCCGATCGACTGAGTCCCACCCTCTTTCGTTTCAGCTCTTAAAATGATGAGTGGCAGCGGCCGTGTCCAGCTGAGTTGACGAGGGTCCGCATTAGGATCGAACTCGCTAAAACCCGCCTTGCCGCAATTAACTAATTTCGCCGGAGAGCAGCACGACCGCCAGCCATGGATCCTTATTCATTAAGGTAAGTAATTCCTCTTTACGCCTGTCTCCAGTTAATTGTTTGCCGATCACGCCCGTTGTTCAGTCAGAAAACGTCACCAAACGCAATAGCGTTTGTTTTATGTTCGCGAAAAAAATGAGAATGTCAAACACTGACGGCGGGAATAACTGAGCCGTTTATTTTGAAAGTGGCCTAACTCGATTTATCTTCAAATCGAGATAAATAACATTTACTGATAAATAACATGAATTTGTACATGTAACCATGGTAACCGGAAAATATTGAAAAACGGAGATAGGCCACTTTCAACATAAACGGCTCATATGCCCAAACCCATTTCCTACGCAAGCTTATAGTTAACACTTTGACTGCCACGGTGGTCGCTGGTGACCGACGCAAGAGATTTTACTGAAGATCCAAAATATTCGCAATGGGTAGCAATTATTATTTTATAAATGCAGTTATTAGAATAGTGATGCGATTCTTTCGTCTCCAATACGTGCACATTATTTACATTTTGCATAATTCACTCAAACGCTGTAGTATTTCATGGCATCGCGTTCTAACACAGCAAAATACGCATGGCAGTCAAAGTGTTAAATTGGAAGCATACATGGCCGCTGGCTACCATTTGCGATTAACACTTTGGCTGCCAAGCGTATTTTACTACGTGAGAACCGCGATGCGATGAAATACTGCAGAGTATAATTAAATCGTGCAAAATAAAAGCAACGCAGAGTTGTTAGAAGCCAAAGTATTGGAGCACCTTTCCAATATCAGTTGTTTTTACAAGATTGCAAATAAGTTTCATTGCGAATTTTTTGCATTTTTAGTCAAATCTTTTGCACCGGTCACCGCGTATTTTGCCACGTTAGAACCGCGATGCGATGAAATACTGCAGAGTATAATTAAATGGTGCAAAATAAAGGCAACGCAGAGTTGTTAGAAGCCAAAGTATTGAAGCACTTTTTCAATATCAATTGCTTTTACAAGATTGCAAATAGGTTTCGTTGCGAATTTTTTGCATTTTTAGTCAAATCTTTTGCGTATTTTGCTATGTTAGAACCACGATGCGATGAAATACTGCAGAGTATAATTAAATGGTGCAAAATAAAGGCAACGCAGAGTTGTTAGAAGCCAAAGTATTGAAGCACCTTTTTAATATCAATTGCTTTTACAAGATTACAAACAAGTTTCATTGCGAATTCTTTACATTTTTAGTAAAATCTTTTGCGTATTTTGCTATGTTAGAACCGCGATGCGATGAAATACTGCAGAGTATAATTAAATCGTGCAAAATAAAGGCAACGGAGAGTTGTTAGAAGCCAAAGTATTGGAGCACCTTTCCAATATCAGTTGTTTTTACAAGATTGCAAATCAGTTTCATTGCGAATTTTTAGCATTTTTAGTCAAATCTTTTGCACCGGTCACCGCGTATTTTGCCACGTTAGAACCGCGATGCGATGAAATACAGCAGAGTATAATTAAATCGTGCAAAATAAAAGCAACGCAGAGTTATTAGAAGCCAAAGTATTGAAGCACCTTTTCAATATCAATTGCTTTTACAAGATTACAAATAAGTTTCATTGCGAATTCTTTACATTTTTAGTAAAATCTTTTGCGTATTTTGCTATGTTAGAACCACGATGCGATGAAATACTGCAGAGTATAATTAAATCGTGCAAAATAAAGGCAACGCAGAGTTGTTAGAAGCCAAAGTATTGAAGCACCTTTCCGATATCAGTTGCTTTTACAAGATTGCAACTTTCAAAATAAACGGCTCAACTAATGTCATGCCGGCATCTTGGCATAAACTATTTTATTTGAAAACCCGCGAACAACGGTGAACGGTAGAGAACGCAATTCAGTCGAAATGTCGGAAGTAAAGGTAACGAAGAAAAATGGAAGACCTCGGTCTCGTTTGAAATCTGTCAAATGCCTCTTCTGCTGAGGACAAAATAGTTTGGGTGATAGTTTTCGAGTGTCCCGTTTTCTCGCATGAAAGGAAGGCTGCGCTGGGTTCTATGGTGGTTCGGCAGGTATGACCCGAGAGGCGAAAATTGGGGAGGTTCAACCGTACCTGCCTTCACGAAATCGCCCTTTGCTGTTCAGTCCGCCATAAGTCTCGGAAAGGCTTCCCAGACGTGGGTTTATTCGGTGCTTTGTCGAGAACATCCCCTATCGGGGATGTGTTGAATAGATAGGCGCGACGTTCTGCGTCTGCTGATGAAATCGAGGCTTTTGTTGAGTTGAAGGGAAATCCGTGGGACTCTTTTATGTCTGCGAATGTTGGTTCAGAAATCTAGGTCTTTGTAGACAAGAAAATTAGTCCTTTTATGGATGATGCGCACTATGCGTGAACAGTTTGTCCATGGATTTTATACGCAGTTTTTTTTATGTTCGTTATATGCTATGAATACTTTTAGTACTCACATATTTTTTAAATAGTCTGCCAACTTTACTTTGTGGTTTTTATCAAGGGAATTAGGCTTTTCCTAGTTCGAAACTTTTAAAAGTTCACCCATTATTTTATGAATTTCAACAAAGGAGTTAGGCGTTTTCTGATTGGAAATTTTTAGTATCGAAAGAAAACTGTCAACCTTGCTTTGTTATTTTCATCAAGAAAGTTAGGTTTTTCCTGTTTGAAAATATTTAGTTGGGATTTCCATGTGACTGTGTACATATTTTAGAACCCTCGGGTCTCTTTGTCAGAAGTCATCTAGTGAATCATATTTTTGTCGCCTCCAAACTATTTAACACTTTGACTGCCATGGTGGTCATCGGTGACCGGTGCAAAAGATTTGACGAAAAATGCAAAAAATTCGTAATGAAGCCTATTTGCAATTTTGTAAAAGCAATTGATATTGGAATGGCGCTTCAATACTTTGGCGGTCAGTTTTTGTTTTCAGATTGTTACGTGAAATGATGCAAATGGGTTAATTTTGATCAATGTTAATTATGCCAAAAAAATATAATTCTGCAAACTTTGTATCGTCACTCACTGGTCACTCACGGTGTCTGAAGAAAAACTACATGTTAATCATTATTGCTCTAACACAGCCTGAATATAAACTACATTGTCAGCAACTTGTGAAGCCCGCTTTGCAATCTTGTAAAATAATTTGTTTGGTATTGAAACAGTGCTTCTTGATAAAAATATATACTTGCCATCCGTGACTAACATCAGGGGAACAACTCTGCGAAAAAACGATTTTTTTTATTGCAAGATTTATATTTTGCTTTGCAGTATTTTATCGAAAAATTGGGAAAGTTATCGCCTCGCATCTAACATCGCGCAAAATACGTCGCTTGACCGGTCCCAAAAGATTTTACTAGAAATGCTTTATTTAAAAAATTATCTAATGAAACGATTTGCAATCTTGCATTGGTAAACATTATTGATAGTGTGTTCCGCTTCTAAAATAACATCTAAATATCTCATTACATTTATTTTCGATGTTTAATGTTTTTGCTCTGAACATGCATTTTATCGCATCAAAAAAGACGTATCGTTTTAATATGGATCGAAAACAAAATTTGTCAATTCGAGAACCTGTCGTTCGCGAAAAAGAAAGATTATTTTAGCATACAAGTGAATGCAAAAAACATCGGCAGAAAAATAAATGCTGATCTGCATGTAAACTTGATCCGGCTATGAATTATTGTATATTACAATTTACTACGTAAGAATCTTTTATATACAAAAATTCGATATGCAAAACTTTAAATGTGTTTTTCTCGTTACCTATATTTTGCACGATTTAATCGATCAATCGGTGCGAGATTTTAATATATTATTCTACATACTTATGCCTATCGTATGAACTACGGGTGTGTTAATTAATCAATATTTTTTTATTTTTTTCCATCATAAAAAGACGGAAAAAATGCCATTTTCGTGAACCTTATTTTGGAAATATAATTTTGAAAGTTTTTGCAAACTCTTTCTCCGTGGTTCATGCGATAGTGGTTAGTATGTAAATTAAGATTCATGTTCTGTTTTTTTTTCTGATTAACTAACAACCGAATCACGCACGCCAGTGAGTATGAATTTTTTGTGTCTGAGCAATAGAAGAATTTATATGAAAAAATTTGAAAAAACATAAAAAAAATATTTTTGTATAAATCGATATGATACAATGTGAAAGTTTCAAATTGTTGCGTTTCTATTTTTGATAAGAAAAAAATGATTGAAAATCAGTAAAATTTTTCGATGAGAAAGTAGAATGTCCCCTTAACGTGTTAAACAAGGAAATTACCGGTAATCGCCAATAACATAGGCCCGCCTTTATAAAGGCACAACTAAGTATTTCAGTGAAGTTCCAGCGACAAATTTGTCTAAGGAATAAAAAATGTACGCATGCGTATATTCTTGCGTAGGAATTGCGACAGATCTGCGTGGAACGGTAAAGCGTTCTCGAAGGTCGAACAATGGGAAAGTCTGATCCTTGCCTCCGTCACAGAGGCAAGTTGAATTGCAAACCGTGCAAATGCTAAGGCTCGCCTAATCGCGTGTTTACCGGTTGAACACAGATTACCAGTGTGACGCATACAATGTTCTGCTTTGTGGTCGGACCCTTTAATCGAACGAAATAGGCACTCACCTGCCTCTAGGCTAATCTACATTCGCGTGTCGGCATCTGGTATGCTACTAAATTTCGCTAAATCGGACATGATTTAGGAAAACTGTTAACCGTTCATTTGTTTGACCACTTTGTACTCTTTCTTCGTTTCTTTTCTCTTGACCACGCACTCTTTTTTCACCCCCGCAGTATATTGAGGGAGGAAATATCGTTTGCAGCTATCGAGTATTAAAATAAAAACTTTCTTCTTTAAACTTATGTTTAAATAAACTCAAATGATTCGCCTGTCGGCATCTGCTATGCTACTAAATTTCGCTAAATCGGACATGATTTTGGAACACTGTTCACCGTTTATTTGTTTGACCACTTCTTTGTACTATTGCTTCATTTCTCTTCTCTTGACCACGCACTCTTTTTTCACCCCCGCAGTATATCGAGGGAGGAAATATCGTTTGCAGCTATCGAGTATTAGAATAAAAACTTTCTTCTTTAAACCTATGCTTAAATAAACTCAACTGAGTCGAAAGCCAATGGACTAGGAGTCAGATGGTTTAGGAGAAATAACAGATTTCGTCTGCGGCATAGCAAAACGGTTAACACTTTGACTGCCGGGATCGGTGCAAAAGATTTTACTAAAGATGCAAAAAATTCGCCATGGAGCCTATTTGCAGTCTTGTAAAAGCAATCGATATTGGAACGGTGCTTATTAAAGCAAAGTATTGACTTTGGCTTCTAACAACTCTGCGTTACATTTATTTTGCACGATTTAATTATACTCTGCAGTATTTCATCGCATCGCGGTTCTAACATAGCAAAATACGCGGTGACCGGCCCAAAAGATTTTACTAGAAATGCAAAAAAATTGGCAATGAAGCCCATTTGCAATCTTGTAAAAGCAATTGATATTAAAACAGTGCTTCAATACTTTGGCTTCTAACAACTCTGCGTTACATTTATTTTGCACGATTTAATTTTGCTCTGCAGTATTTAATCGCATCGCGGTTCTAACATAGCAAAATACGCGGTGACCGGCCCAAAAGATTTGACTAGAAATGCAAAAAAAATGGCAATGAAGCCTATTTGTAATCTTGTAAAAGCAATTGATATTAAAACGGTGCTTCAATACTTTGGCTTCTAACAGTTCTGCGTTACATTCATTTTGCACGATTTAATTTTGCTCTGCAGTATTTAATCGCATCGCGGTTCTAACATAGCAAAATACGCGGTGACCGGCCCAAAAGATTTTAATAGAAATGCAAATAATTGGCAATGAAGCCCATTTGCAATCTTGTAAAAGCAATTGATATTGAAACGGTGCTTCAATACTTTGGCTTCAAACAACTCTGCGTTACATTTATTTTGCAAGATTTAATTTTGCTCTGCAGTATTTAATCGCATCGCGGTTCTAACATAGCAAAATACACGGTGACCGGCCCAAAAGATTTTACTAGAAATGCAAAAAAATTGGCAATGGAGCCCATTTGCAATCTTGTAAAAGCAATTGATGTTGGGACGGTGCTTCAATACTTCGGCTTCTAATAATTCTGCGTTACCTTCATTTTGCACGATTTAATTTTGCTCTGCAGTATTTAATCGTATCGCGGTTCTAACATAGCAAAATACGCTTAGCAATCAACGCGTTAAGATCGTTTCGCGCCGCCTCCGACAACTGCGTGCGCAATTCCACTCTGTGCAGCGTGTTTTATCACGTGCGCAACTTTACGACATTCTCCGCTCGTAGCGCAATTCAAACTGGACGCAACGAGTCAAAACAATTACGTTAAATGTCATTACACCGCGGATGAAATGTCAAGCGCGGCGGTTCGCGCGTCAGAAGATATCGAAGAGACGCATAATACGCTACCGACGAACAAAGAACCCTCGTCTCGAACATGCCCGCATGATTAACGACGCTGTTCGTAGTCGAGACTTCTTCCGAAATATTCCGCGCTCAACGCAAACAGCGCCGAATTCGGTGAAGTCCGAATTTCCGCGAGTTCGACGTACAATTAGCGCGTCCGCGGATTAAGAGTGTCGGCCGATTAATCGCCGCTGATGGGAGGCAGATTACCGAACGTTGCATGATGATCGATTAGGCGTAACTGTAATGAGCGCATTCGTAGACTAGACTTATCGGTCGATTAAGTCCTGCTGACAAGTGGTAGATCATTTAACGTCGATAATCGAATAGCACAATGATAATTAACACGTTAACTGCCAAGCGTATTTCGCTACGTTAGAACCGCAATGCGATAAAATACTGCAGAATATCGTTGTCGGAAGCCAAAGTATTGAAGTACCGTTCCAATATCAATTCTTCTTACAAGATTGCAAATAGACTTCATTGCGAATTTTTTGCATTTGTAGAAAATCTTTGGCGCCGGTCACCGGTCACCAAAGTGTTAACGCGCGTGTGGATTAGACGTTGCTGAATTTTACACGCGAATAACGTATCATGCAACGCGAGTTTAGCTGCAAATCAGTTGTACAATTTAATTTTGTTATGTATCTGGATGTGCAAGAGTTGTTCTTTGTGCTTATGTACCTAAAGAATACTGAATCACTTACGCTTTCATATCGCTCAATGTACATGACGTTTTAAATTCTAACATTGAAATTAAGTTTGTCCAATTGGCACATTCGCAGAGTAAGCATACGCGTCGATTAATCTGCTAAGTGGTAGATCATCTAACGTCGATAATCGAATAGCACAATAATAATTAACACGCGTTTGGATTAGTCGTTGAATTTTACACGCGAATAATGTACCATGCAACGCGAGTGTAGATGCAAATTAGTTATGCAATTTAATTTTGTTATGTACCTATACGTGCAAGTGTTGTTCTTTGCGCTTATGGTACCTAAAGAATACAGAATCACTTACGCTTTCATATTGCTCAATGTACATGACGTTTTAAATTCTAACATTGAAGTGAAGTTTGTCAAATTGGCACATTCGCAGAGTAAGCATATGGATCGATTAATCTGCTGACAAGTGTTAGATCATTTAACATCGATAATCGAATAGCACAATGATAATTAACACGCGGGTGGATTAGACGTTGCTGAATTTTACGCGCGAATAACGTATCGTGCAACGCGGGTATAGATGCAAATTAGTTATGTAATTTAATTTTGTTATGGACCTGGACGTGCAAGCGTTGTTCTTTGTGCTTATGCTACCTAAAGAATACAGAATCACTTACGCTTTCATATCGCTCAATGTACATGACGTTTTAAATTCTAACATTGAAGTGAAGTTTGTCGAATTGGCACATTCGCAGAGTAAGCATATGGATCGATTAATCTGCTGACAAGTGGTAGATCATTTAACGCCGATAATCGAATAGCACAATAATAATTAACACGCGTTTGGATTAGTCGTTGAATTTTACACGCGAATAACGTATCATGCAACGCGAGTGTAGATGCAAATTAATTATGTAATTTAATTTTGTTATGTACCTGTACGTGCAAGTGTTGCTTTTTTCACTTATGGTACCTAAAGAATACTGAATTATATGACATTTTCAATTCTAACCTTGAAATTAAGTTTGTCGAATTGGTACATTTGTAGAGTAAGCATATGGGTCGATTAATCGCTGCCGACAGCGACAATTCAGCCGATGACGCTTACGAATGAATAGCAGAATTTTTCCACAATTTTTTTGGCGTCGCGGGACATTTGATACACAATGAAACTGCGTGGCATTCAACGAAGTGACGGAAGATCGAATATCAGCGGGCATTGTTAACTTCGCGGAATTTCGGGGGGCGAATGGCATTGGCCGAGTTTTCGGAAAACACGTGTCAACGACGTGCGTGAATGACGAAGCGAGAGTTAACGGACGAGAGGACGGGACAAATTGATATTAAGTGTGTTATGCGGTGTCAACGAGTTGTGAGTCTTGTGACGTGAAATATTGTAAATTTGACAGATGGCCTTTCCGTTTCGTTGGTAACGGCTGCTCAACCGCAAGCCAGTTATTTGAAAGCACGTGAGGTGTTGGAAGGAATATTAATATGTCGTCCTATGTTTTATTCCGATCGTCGTTGCTTAGTGAAATCAGAAATTCGCTGGGCGTCTACCGATCGGTTGGTTCATATGTTGAAATTGCCGGACGACGATATATTCGGAAAAGGACTCTGACAATGATATATCGTTGGCATCCAATACACTATTCGGTGCGAGAACTCTATCTCAAAATAAATTTATAATACGTTATAAATGGTCTAATTTTATTGGGAGAGAAAAAAGAATAGTTTTTCGGTTGAACTTTATATTACCTATAACAATGACTTGTTTCCGAAGAGATAATCCTATTATCTAATTTATTTATTAATAAAAATAAATAGATTTCTTGGAATAAATTTATTTCTGATATGCAATATTATTTATTTTGTTACAAAATATTTTGCAAATTCAAAGTATATACTTTGTTATAAATGGTTTATATAAAGTTATGATGAAAATATGACTTTTCGAATGTGGTAATACGTTTTGAAAGAGAGAACTCAATTTTTATTTTTTTTTTTATCATTTATACCTCTGTTATTTACTTAATTTTCAATGAATATAGAAAAATTAGTGTCATTGTTTTATTCTTTATTTCGTTCTTAATACCCTGCTTTTTGAATTATATAAATATTGTTTTTTGTATGGTTTTTATGAACCTTCTTCCAATTGCTTGCTCTTTTTTTAAATGATTAATATGTTGAAATTGCTGTTCGGACGACTCTGACGTTTGGACACTAGGTGCGTGCTCTTGTCCTCAAAATAGTGGCAATATTTGTAGTCAGAATAAGTTTGTCGTCTTTCATTCGGTGTTTTTTTTCTTGAACGTACAATAGTACAGTTCCATTTTTTCCATCACGCCCCTATACCACGTAACATATCATTTAGCCTATTTGCCTGACTAAGTTATAGAAGGATATTTTCGCATTTGCTGGAATTTATCTCTCGTCTCTTATCGACGGGAAATTTTATACATTTTATAAATTCTGCTTGGTACAGAAGTTTTGCATTTTTCCAGCGCTTCGCCTCATATCTTATTGTAGTGAATATTCAAACTAATTTTCCGCTTGCTTGCGTTTTTCTGAATGATAACGTGCAATTCTTTCGTGTCCCCTCAAAGCAGGCGCGTAGGTACTCAAAATAGTGGCAATATTTGTAGTCAAAATAAGTTTGTCGTCTTCCTTTCGGTGTTTTTCTTCTTGAACGTACAATAGTACAGTCTCGTTTGTACTTTCAAGCGTCTATACCACGGAACTTATCATTCAGTCTATTTGCCTGACTAAATTGTAGAAGGATATTTTCGCATTTGCTGGAATTTATCTCTCGTCTCTTATCGATGGGAAATTTTATACATTTTATAAATTCTGATTGGGACAGAAGTTTTGCATTTTTCCACCGCTTCGACGTATATCTTATTGTAGTGAATATTCAAACTAATTTTCCGCTTTCTTGCGTTTTTCTGAATGATAACGTGCAATTCTTTCGTGTCCCCTCAAAGCAGGCGCGTAGGTACTCAAAATAGTGGCAATATTTGTAGTCAAAATAAGTTTGTCGTCTTTCATTCGGTGTTTTTCTTCTTGAACGTACAATAGTACAGTCCCATTTTTTCCATCACGCCCCTATACCACGTAACATATCATTTAGCCTATTTGCCTGACTAAGTTGTAGAAGGATATTTTCGCATTTGCTGGAATTTATCTCTCGTCTCTTATCGACGGGAAATTTTATACATTTTATAAATTCTGATTGGGACAGAAGTTTTGCATTTTTCCACCGCTTCGACGTATATCTTATTGTAGTGAATATTCAAACTAATTTTCCGCTTGCTTGCATTTTTCTGAATAATAACGTGCAATTCTTTCGTGTCCCCTCAAAGCAGGCGCGTAGGTACTCAAAATAGTGGCAATATTTGTAGTCAAAATAAGTTTGTCGTCTTTCATTCGGTGTTTTTCTTCTTGAACGTACAATAGTACAGTTCCATTTTTTCCATTACGCCCCTATACCACGTAACATATCATTTAGCCTATTTGCCTGACTAAGTTGTAGAAGGATATTTTCGCATTTGCTGGAATTTATCTCTCGTCTCTTATCGACGGGAAATTTTATACATTTTATAAATTCTGATTGGGGCAGAAGTTTTGCATTTTCCACCGCTTCGACGTATATCTTATTGTAGTGAATATTCAAACTAATTTTCCGCTTGCTTGCGTTTTTCTGAATGATAACGTGCAATTCTTTCGTGTCCCCTCAAAGCAGGCGGGTAGGTTTTTACGCGCACCGTTCAAACGAGAATCGCGTTCTGTGTCGTCGATTCTACGAGGGTCGTAAATCCTCGACGCGTTGTGCCACTTGAATTATGCGCGTTTTCTCATGACCGTTTAGGGAGATGAGAATGATTTTGTTGTATGTAATGAGGTAACAAAGAAACGTATATTTTCTCTAAAAATATATAACAAACGGGTTTGGATACTAAGTTAGTTTTTCGTGATAGAGTAATGTTCGCGTGTTGAGTGTAAGTATTGTGTAACGTTGTAACGGATTGTTTAGTGACGCGTATTGTTGGTGCGAGAGTTTGAATCAGAGTGCCCTTCTCGTCGTTTTGGAAGAATCATGAAGGAAAGGGCTCGTGCAAGTTTTTAGGAAAGGAAAGGGATTTGCCAATCAGGGAGGTTTTTTCTGGTGATGTTGTTAACCTATGATTGGATGCAAGTTTGCTCCACTCATTGCGGAAAATACAGTGTTTCCCCTTGTTCGCTGTTGAGTGGGGCGACATGTGGTTGCAGCATGTCTTAGTAAAGAGAAAGCGGGTATTGGGACTTGACTGAATATTGAAGACTAAGTGCAATGCTGAAGTAATAAAGATGTTAGGAAGGTACTTGAAATGGTCACGGAGGATTAGGGAACGGAGTCTTGGAAGTATAATGAATGTCTTGAAGGCTATTTTTGAGGAGTCTCGAGAGTGCAGGTATAAGGCTTTGTTTTGGGGATGGACAGGACTCCGGGCGAAACGACTCGTTTTGAGAAGTGAAAGTGTGGTGTGTAACATAGGTACTCAAAATAGTGGCAATATTTGTAGTCAAAATAAGTTTGTCGTCTTTCATTCGGTGTTTTTCTTCTTGAACGTACAATAGTACAGTTCCATTTTTTCCATCACGCCCCTATACCACGTAATATATCATTTAGCCTATTTGCTTGACTAAGTTGTAGAAGGATATTTTCGCATTTGCTGGAATTTATCTCTCGTTTCTTATCGACGGGAAATTTTATACATTTTATAAAGTCTGATTGGGACAGAAGTTTTGCATTTTTCCACCGCTTCGACGTATATCTTATTGTAGTGAATATTCAAACTAATTTTCCGCTTGCTTGCGTTTTTCTGAATGATAACGTGCAATTCTTTCGTGTCCCCTCAAAGCAGGCGCGTAGGTACTCAAAATAGTGGCAATATTTGTAGTCAAAATAAGTTTGTCGTCTTTCATTCGGTGTTTTTCTTCTTGAACGTACAATAGTACAGTTCCATTTTTTCCATCACGCCCCTATACCACATAATATATCATTTAGCCTATTTGCTTGACTAAGTTGTAGAAGGATATTTTCGCATTTGCTGGAATTTATCTCTCGTTTCTTATCGACGGGAAATTTTATACATTTTATAAATTCTGATTGGGACAGAAGTTTTGCATTTTTCCACCGCTTCGACGTATATTTTATTGTAGTGAACATTCAAACTAATTTTCCGCTTGCTTGCGTTTTTCTGAATGATAACGTGCAATTCTTTCGTGTCCCCTCAAAGCAGGAGCGTAACATAGTCCCGGTACTTTTGCAGTGTCGATCATTCCCGAATGGTTTCCGTTTTCAAAGCAAAACTGGTCTTATCAGCTCATACCGCAAGCAAACAACGCGACTAAACACCAAATAATGTTTCAGATAACGCAAATAGACTGCCACACAAAACACTTCTAATTCTCGGTCTCGGTTCTCTCACATTACGTTGTCCACATTTTTATTTCACTTTTCGCGCTGTTCAGTCTCTTTGTCAGCTTTGCAACCACTTACAGCTTTACGCACACATAATTATCAAACAAACCGATCATCCATTGACACTGCCACATTAATCGACGATCGCAGGGGATTCACATGCTCTCTCAAGCATTCACATTCTTACGCTCACATTACCAATGCCATTGAAAGCAACGCGCAGCGTGAAAATCAAAAAGTCGACCCGCCAATCATCGCAACCAAATGTCATATATCACCGTAAAAAAGCGTGAAGACAAAGATCACCGCAAAATGAAAGGATCAGTTTATAATAGCGAGCGTTTAGCGCGTCGACTGAATTTCCGGAAGGCATATAACGATTTTCGGTCATGAACAACAAAAGCAGAACTCAGCAGACGAAAGGAGAGATCCAAGGCCGATGCCGTGGTCGATGATGAAGAAGGATGCTGGATAGCGAAAAAAAGTTCTTTCGTAGAGAAAAATTTGAACATTTATTTAAACGAACTCTACATGTCTCGGGATATTGAGTGCACCCTTATCGGGAATTTGCAATAATTACAATCTCCTGTTGAAGGGAGAATGCTTGACAAACGGAACTTTTGCGCGTCGACTGAATTGCCGGAAGGCATATAACGATTTTCGGTCATGAACAACAAAAGCAGGACTCAGCAGATGAAAGGAAAGATCCAAGGCCGATGATGAAGAAGGATGCTGGATAATGAAAAAAAGTTCTTTCGTGGAGAAAAATTTGAACATTTACTTAAGTGAACTCTACATGTTTCGGGACATCAAGTACACCGTTATCAGGAATTTGCAATAATTACAATCTCCTGTTGAAGGGAGAATGCTTGACAAAAGGAACTTTTGCGCGTCGACTGAATTTCCGGAAGGCACACAACGATTTTCGGTCATGAACAACAAAAGCAGGACTCAGCAGACGAATGGAGAGACCCAAGGCCGATGATGAAGAAGGATGCTGGATAGCGAAAAAAAGTTCTTTCGTGAAGAAAAATTTGAACATTTACTTAAATGAACTCTACATGTTTTGGGGCATCAAGTGCACCGTTATCGGGAAATTTGCAATAATTACAATCTCCTGTTGAAGGGAGAATGCTTGACAAAAGGAAATTTTGCGCGTCGACTGAATTTCCGGAAGGCACGCAACGATTTTCGGTCATGAACAACAAAAGCAGGATTCAGCAGACGAAAGGAAAGATCCAAGGCCGATGATGAAGAAGGATGCTGGATAATGAAAAAAAGTCCTTTCGTGGAAGAAAATTTGAACATTTATTTAAACGAACTTTACGTGTTTCACGGCATCAAGTACATCGTTATCGGGAATTCGCAATAATAACAATCTCCTGTTGAAGGGAAAATGCTTGACAAAAGAAACTTTTGCATATTTTCATATTTTTATCACTTGAATAATACACGTAGAGGCATCATTAAGAACAGGTTTAAAATATTCCGATGATGAAGAAGGATGCTGAAAAAGGAACAAAAAAGTTTTCGTGGAGAAAAATTACACACATTTATTTAAAAATCATGTTTCAGAACAGAATGCTTAACCGTTATCGGGAATTTGCATATTAAATCCTGTTGAACGTGAAAATGCTTGACAAAAGAATATTTTGCATATTTTCATATTTTTATCACTTGAATAATACACGTAGAGGCATCATTAAGAACAGGTTTAAAATATTCCGTGGTAGGGAGAAAGCTTGACAAAAGGAACAGGTGCAAGTTTTCATGTTTGACTGCATTTGAATAACAGACATACACACACCGTTCATAACAGATTTAAAAATCTGCTGCAGAAGGGAGAATGCTTAAACATAAGGACCATGTGCAAGTTTTTATATTTTATTCTATTTGAATAACTAGTTAAACTCTGTTATTAATGGCGTGTGTACACACACTATTAGCAACAGAGTTTAACTATTCTAGACTCCTGACGAGTGAGGACTGTATGCATCATGTAGAGTGCATATATAAATGTTCAATAAAAAAAAGGCTTTTTCCGTATTCTTCTATTAACAACATGCACACACTATTCACAACAGATTTAAAAATCTGCTGCAGAATGGAGAATGCTTAAACATAAGGACCATGTGCAAGTTTTTATATTTTATTCTATTTGAATAACTAGTTAAACTCTGTTATTAATGGCGTGTGTACACACACTATTGCAACAGAGTTTAACTAATGTCGTTTCTCGGTGTAAGAACTGTATGCATCGAAACATGTAGAGTGCACATGAATAAATCTTCAATAAAAAAAAGACTTTTTCCGTTATCCTCTATTAATAATATGCACACACCATTCACAACAAATTTAAAAGTCTGCTGCAGAAGGGAGAATGCTTAAACAGAAGGACCATGTGCAAGTTTTTATATTTTATTCTATTTGAATAACTAGTTAAACTCTGTTATTAATGGCGTGTGTACACACACTATTAGCAACAGAGTTTAACTATTCTAGACTCCTGACGAGTGAGCACTGTATGCACCATGTAGAGTGCATATATAAATGTTCAATAAAAAAAAGACTTTTTCCGTTAGCTTCTATTAACACATGCACACACTATTCACAACAGATTTAAAAATCTGCTGCAGAAGGGAGAATGCTTAAACAGAAGGACCATGTGCAAGTTTTTATATTTTATTCTATTTGAATAACTAGAAAAACTCTGTTATTAATGGCATACGTACACACCCTATTGACAACAGAGTTTAACTATTCTAGACTCCTGACGAGTGAGCACTGTATGCACCATGTAGAGTGCATATATAAATGTTCAATAAAAAAAAGGCTTTTTCCGTATTCTTCTATTAACAACATGCACACACTATTCACAACAGATTTAAAAATCTGCTGCAGAAGGGAGAGTGCTTAAACAGAAGGACCATGTGCAAGTTTTTATATTTTGTTCTATTAGAATAACTAGTTAAACTCCGTTATTGATGGCATATATACACACACTATTAGCAACAGAGTTTAACTATTCTAGACTCCTGACGAGTGAGCACTGTATGCACCATGTAGAGTGCATATATAAATGTTCAATAAAAAAAAGGCTTTTTCCGTATTCTTCTATTAATAACATACACAGCATTCACAACAGATTTAAAAATCTGCTGCAGAAGGGAGAATGCTTAAACAGAAGGGCCATGTGCAAGTTTTTATATTTTATTCTATTTGAATAACTAGTTAAACTCTGTTATTAATGGTGTGTATACACACACTATTAGCAACAGAGTTTAACTATTGTAGACTCCTGACGTGTAAGAACTGTATGCATCGAAACATGTAGAGTGCACATGAATAAATCTTCAATAAAAAAAAGACTTTTTCCGTTAGCTTCTATTAACACATGCACACACCATTCACAACAGATTTAAAAATCTGCTGCAGAAGGGAGAATGCTTAAACAGAAGGACCATGTGCAAGTTTTTATATTTTACTCTATTTGAATAACTAGTTAAACTCTGTTATTAATGGCGTGTGTACACACACTATTGACAACAGAGTTTAACTATTGAAGACTCCTGAGGAGTGAGCACTATGCACCGAACCATGTAGAGTGCACATGAATAAATGTTCAATAAAAAAAAGCTTTTTCCGTATTCTTCTATTAATAATATGCACACACCATTCACAACAAATTTAAAAGTCTGCTGCAGAAGGGAGAATGCTTAAACAGAAGGACCATGTGCAAGTTTTTATATTTTATTCTATTTGAATAACTAGTTAAACTCTGTTATTAATGGCGTGTGTACACACACTATTGACAACAGAGTTTAACTATTGTAGACTCCTGACGAATGAGCATGATGCACCGAACCATGTAGAGTGCACATGAATAAATGTTCAATAAAAAAAAAGCTTTTTCCGTATTCTTCTATTAAGAACATGCACACACTATTCACAACAGATTTAAAAATCTGCTGCAGAAGGGAGAATGCTTAAACAGAAGGACCATGTGCAAGTTTTTATATTTTATTCTATTTGAATAACTAGT
Source organism: Cryptocheilus praepositus (assembly GCA_033815515.1). Taxonomy (NCBI): domain Eukaryota; kingdom Metazoa; phylum Arthropoda; class Insecta; order Hymenoptera; family Pompilidae; genus Cryptocheilus; species Cryptocheilus praepositus. Next base: position 2,065,988 of record JAWWQZ010000314.1, read on the forward strand.
TAAACTCTGTTATTAATGGCAATCGAGTGTGTACACACAGGATTTTCAGGAAGTTCGATCATTTTATAGACGCCAATTGACGGTGAGCAACTCATTTTTCATATTTCAATGATATATAAATGTTCAATAAAAAAAAGGCTTTTTCCTGTTTTTTAAACAATTTGCCAAAGAACATGCACACACTATTCACAACAAATTTAAAAATCTGCTGCAGAAGGGAGAATACCGTAAAAACACCGTAAATTGCACCGTAAAAAAGACATTTTTATATTCCGATCAGACCGTAATTTCGTAAACCGAGACTTTTAAATTCTGAAATTAATACAAACAGTTCACACTTCTTTGATAACTGCAGTTTAATCTAGTGGCTAACGTCAGGATTTTCAGGAAGTTCGATCATTTTATAGACGCCAATTGACCGGTTAGGCCAATATCATTTTTCTATATTTTCAATGAAAGAAACTGTTGGTGTAAGATGAAATACCATTTTCGCTGTTTTTTAAACAATTTGCCAAATGTGCCGAACATGTTTTGGTAATGAAGAAATCGAGTACCAACAAATAGTCTAATATTGTGCATATTTGCCGAAGGGAAGTACCGTAAAAACACCGTAAATTGCACCGTAAAAAAGACATTTGCGAAATTCCGATCAGACCGTAATATTCGTAAACCGAGACTTTTCCTAATTCTGAAATTAATACAAACAGTTCAACTTCTTTGATAACTGCAGCAATCGAGTGGCTCAACGTCAGGATTTTCAGGAAGTTCGATCATTTTATGAACGTCAATTGACCGGATACGCCAATAGCATTTTTCAATATTATCAATGAAAGAAAAAGGATGAAATACCATTTTCGCTGTTTTTTAAACAATTTGCCAAATGTGCCGAAGCATGTTTTGGTAATCGAAGAAATCGAGTACGAACAAATAGTCTAATATTGTGCATATTTGCCGAAGGGAAGTACCGTAAAAACACCGTAAATTGCACCGTAAAAAAGACATTTGCGAAATTCCGATCAGACCGTAATATTCGCAAACCGAGACTTTTCCTAATTCTGAAATGAATACAAACAGTTCAACTTCTTTGATAACTGCGGCAATCGAGTGGCTCAACGTCAGGATTTTCAGGAAGTTCGATCATTTTATAGACGCCAATTGACCGGTTAGGTCAATATCATTTTTCAATATTTTCAATGAAAGAAACTGTCGGTGTAAGATGAAACACCATTTTCGCTGTTTTTTAAACAATTTTCCAAATGTGCCGAAGCATGTTTTGGTAATCGAAGAAATCGAGTACCAACAAATAGTCTAATATTGTGCATATTTGCCGAAGGGAAGTACCGTAAAAACACCGTAAATTGCACCGTAAAAAAGACATTTGCGAAATTCCGATCAGACCGTAATATTCGTAAACCGAGACTTTTCCTAATTCTGAAATTAATACAAACAGTTCAACTTCTTTGATAACTGCAGCAATCGAGTGGCTTAATGTCAGGATTTTCAGGAAGTTCGATCATTTTATAGACGCCAATTGACCGGTTAGGCCAATATCATTTTTCGATATTTTCAATGAAAGAAACTGTTGGTGTAAGATGAAATACCATTTTCGCTGTTTTTTAAACAATTTGCCAAATGTGCCGAAGCATGTTTTGGTAATCGAAGAAATCGAGTACCAACAAATAGTCTAATATTGTGCATATTTGCCGAAGGGAAGTACCGTAAAAACACCGTAAATTGCACCGTAAAAAAGACATTTGCGAAATTCCGATCAGACCGTAATGTTCGTAAACCGAGACTTTTCCTAATTCTGAAATTAATACAAACAGTTCAACTTCTTTGATAACTGCAGCAATCGAGTGGCTCAACGTCAGGATTTTCAGGAAGTTCGATCATTTTATAGACGCCAATTGACCGGTTAGGCCAATATCATTTTTCGATATTTTCAATGAAAGAAACTGTTGGTGTAAGATGAAATACCATTTTCGCTGTTTTTTAAACAATTTGCCAAATGTGCCGAAGCATGTTTTGGTAATTGAAGAAATCGAGTACCAACAAATAGTCTAATATTGTGCATATTTGCCGAAGGGAAGTACCGTAAAAACACCGTAAATTGCACCGTAAAAAAGACATTTGCGAAATTCCGATCAGACCGTAATATTCGTAAACCGAGACTTTTCCTAATTCTGAAATTAATACAAACAGTTCAACTTCTTTGATAACTGCAGCAATCGAGTGGCTCAACGTCAGGATTTTCAGGAAGTTCGATCATTTTATAGACGCCAATTGACCGGTTAGGCCAATATCATTTTTCAATATTATCAATGAAAGAAACTGTCGGAGTAGGATGAAATACCATTTTCGCTGTTTTTTAAACAATTTGCCAAATGTGCCGAAGCATGTTTTGGTAATCGAAGAAATCGAGTACCAACAAATAGTCTAATATTGTGCATATTTGCCGAAGGGAAGTACCGTAAAAACACCGTAAATTGCACCGTAAAAAAGACATTTGCGAAATTCCGATCAGAGCGTAATATTCGTAAATCGGGACTTTTCCTAATTCTGAAATTAATACAAACAGTTCAACTTCTTTGATAACTGCAGCAATCGAGTGGCTCAACGTCAGGATTTTCAGGAAGTTCGATCATTTTATAGACGCCAATTGACCGGTTAGGCCAATATCATTTTTCAATATTTTCAATGAAAGAAACTGTCGGTGTAAGATGAAATACCATTTTCGCTGTTTTTTAAACAATTTGCCAAATGTGCCGAAGCATGTTTTGGTAATCGAAGAAATCGAATACCAACAAATAGTGTAATATTGTGCATATTTGCCGAAGGGAAGTACCGTAAAAACACCGTAAATTGCACCGTAAAAAAGACATTTGCGAAATTCCGATCAGACCGTAATATTCGTAAACCGAGACTTTTCCTAATTCTGAAATTAATACAAACAGTTCAACTTCTTTGATAACTGCAGCAATCGAGTGGCTCAACGTCAGGATTTTTAGGAAGTTCGATCATTTTATAGACGTCAATTGACCGGTTAGGCCAATATCATTTTTCAATATTTTCAATGAAAGAAACTGTCGGTGTAAGATGAAATACCATTTTCGCTGTTTTTTAAACAATTTGCCAAATGTGCCGAAGCATGTTTTGGTAATCGAAGAAATCGAGTACCAACAAATAGTCTAATATTGTGCATATTTGCCGAAGGGAAGTACCGTAAAAACACCGTAAATTGCACCGTAAAAAAGACATTTGCGAAATTCCGATCAGACCGTAATATTCGTAAACCGAGACTTTTCCTAATTCTGAAATTAATACAAACAGTTCAACTTCTTTGATAACTGCAGCAATCGAGTGGCTCAACGTCAGGATTTTCAGGAAGTTCGATCATTTTATAGACGCCAATTGACCGGTTAGGCCAATATCATTTTTCGATATTTTCAATGAAAGAAACTGTTGGTGTAAGATGAAATACCATTTTCGCTGTTTTTTAAACAATTTGCCAAATGTGCCGAAGCATGTTTTGGTAATTGAAGAAATCGAGTACCAACAAATAGTCTAATATTGTGCATATTTGCCGAAGGGAAGTACCGTAAAAACACCGTAAATTGCACCGTAAAAAAGACATTTGCGAAATTCCGATCAGACCGTAATATTCGTAAACCGAGACTTTTCCTAATTTTGAAATTAATACAAACTATTCAACTTCTTTGATAACTGCAGCAATCGAGTGGCTCAACGTCAGGATTTTCAGGAAGTTCGATCATTTTATGAACGTCAATTGACCGGATACGCCAATAGCATTTTTCAATATTATCAATGAAAGAAACTGTCGGAGTAGGATGAAATACCATTTTCGCTGTTTTTTAAACAATTTGCCAAATGTGCCGAAGCATGTTTTGGTAATCGAAGAAATCGAGTACCAAAAAATAGTCTAATATTGTGCATATTTGCCGAAGGGAAGTACCGTAAAAATACCGTAAATTGCACCGTAAAAAAGACATTTGCGAAGTTCCGATCAGACCGTAATATTCGCAAACCGAGACTTTTAATTATTTAATTCTGAAATGAATACAAACAGTTCAACTTCTTTGATAACTGCGGCAATCGAGTGGCTCAACGTCAGGATTTTCAGGAAGTTCGATCATTTTATAGACGCCAATTGACCGGTTAGGTCAATATCATTTTTCAATATTTTCAATGAAAGAAACTGTCGGTGTAAGATGAAATACCATTTTCGCTGTTTTTTAAACAATTTTCCAAATGTGCCGAAGCATGTTTTGGTAATCGAAGAAATCGAGTACCAACAAATAGTCTAATATTGTGCATATTTGCCGAAGGGAAGTACCGTAAAAACACCGTAAATTGCACCGTAAAAACGACATTTGCGAAATTCCGATCAGACCGTAATATTCGTAAACCGAGACTTTTCCTAATTCTGAAATTAATACAAACAGTTCAACTTCTTTGATAACTGCAGCAATCGAGTATAATGTCAGGATTTTCAGGAAGTTCGATCATTTTATAGACGCCAATTGACCGGTTAGGCCAATATCATTTTTCGATATTTTCAATGAAAGAAACTGTTGGTGTAAGATGAAATACCATTTTCGCTGTTTTTTAAACAATTTGCCAAATGTGCCGAAGCATGTTTTGGTAATCGAAGAAATCGAGTACCAACAAATAGTCTAATATTGTGCATATTTGCCGAAGGGAAGTACCGTAAAAACACCGTAAATTGCACCGTAAAAAAGACATTTGCGAAAATCCGAGCAGACCGTAATGTTCGTAACCCGAGCCTTATCCTTATTCTGAAATTAATACAAACAGTTCAACTTCTTTGAGATGCAGCAATCGAGTGAGATCAACGTAATTTTCAGGAATATTCGATCATTTTATAGACGCCAATGACCGGTTAGGCCAATATCATTTTTCGATATTTTCAATGAAAGAAACTGTTGGTGTAAGATGAAATACCATTTTCGCTGTTTTTTAAACAATTTGCCAAATGTCGATGTTTTTAATTGAAGAAATAGAACAAATAGTCTTTATTGTACATTATTTCATTGAAGTACCGTAAAAACACCGTAAATTGCACCGTAAAAGACATTTGAAATTCCGAAACCTTAATATCGTATAGAGATAGGTAGAGATTCATTTCAAAGGTTAAATATTACATAATATAATCGAGAGATCATCGTAGATATTTTTAGATGAATTTAAAAAAAATATTATAGCGATATTTTAAAATAAATGTCGCTAAGTTCGTTAATTGCATCGATTTTACGTGAAAATAGAACATTAATTTATTAGAACATTATTTTATTGACACTATGAAAGTTTTCTTACGTATACAACATTATGTACTAAACTTACATATCATATAGAGATAGAGGTAGAGATATCATTTCAGATAAATATTACATAAATGTTATAGAGATCATCTGTAGATATAATTTCAAACAAATTTTAAAAAAATATTATAGCGATATTTTAAAATAAATTTCGCTAAGTTCGGTAATTTCATCGATTTTACGTGAAAATAGAACATTAATTTATTAGAACATTATTTCATTGACACTATGAAATTTTTCTTACGTATACAACATTATGTACTAAACTTACATATCATATAAAGATAAAGGTAGAGATATCATTTCAGATAAATATTACATAAATATTATAGAGATCATCTGTAGATATAATTTCAGACAAATTTAAAAAAAATATTATAGCGATATTTTAAAATAAATTTCGCTAAGTTCGTTAATTTCATCGATTTTACGTGAAAATAGAACATTAATTTATTAGAACATTATTTCATTGACACTATGAAAGTTTTCTTACGTATACAACATTATGTATTAAACTGCAAATATCACATAGAGATAGAGGTAGAGATATCATTTCAGATAAATATTACATAAATATAACAGAGATCATCTGTAGATATAATTTTAGATGAATTTAAAAAAAATATTATAGCGATATTTTAAAATAAATTTCGCTAAGTTCGTTAATTTCATCGATTTCACGTGAAAAGAGAACATTAATTCATTAGAACATTATTTCATTGACACTATGAAAGTTTTCTTACGTATACAACATTATGTACTAAACTTACATATCATATAGAGATAGAGGTAGAGATATCATTTCAGATAAATATTACATAAATATAACAGAGATCATCTATAGATATAATTTTAGATGAATTTTAAAAAAATATTATAGCGATATTTTAAAATAAATTTCGCTAAGTTCGTTAATTTCATCGATTTTACGTGAAAAGGGAACAATAATTCATTGACAATAATTCATTATTTCATTGACACCATGAAAGTTTTCGTATACAACATTATGTATTAAACTGCACATATCACATAGAGATAGAGGTAGAAATATCATTTCAGATAAATATTACATAAATATAACAGAGATCATCTGTAGATATAATTTTAGCTGAATTTTAAAATAATATTACAGCGATATTGTAAAATAAATTTCGCTAAGTTCGGTAATTTCATTGATTTTACGTGAAAAGAGAACAATAATTCATTAGAACATTATTTCATTGACACTGAAAGTTTTCTTACGTATACAACATTATGTACTAAACTTACATATCATATAGAGATAGAGGTAGAGATATCATTTCAGATAAATATTACATAAATATAACAGAGATCATCTGTAGATATAATTTTAGATGAATTTTAAAAAAATATTATAGCGATATTTTAAAATAAATTTCGCTAAGTTCGTTAATTTCATCGATTTTACGTGAAAAGAGAACATTAATTCATTAGAACATTACTCCTCTCTGTTTATTGTGCTATTGTCTGCAACGGGCAATAAGTTATACACGGCCCGAGGGCATTAATGGTCAAGGAAGAAAAAAGGAGGATTAACCAGTGGAATCTTTCACGGCTGCTTGTGCGCATTGAACACGTGAACGTTTACTAAACATTAATTTGGTTTAACAATGGCGTTTAATTTATGAGAGCTGCGTGGCTAAGTGCTGCTCGGTTCTTCACGCAACGCCTATGTATAAACGCTCGCGCTAATAAGCGATGTCAAGCAAATTGTACGATCACGTATCACGACACACGTAACGATGCCTCTTTCGATTTTACGACTTTACGATTTTACGATTTTTCGAAATTCGACTATCTTTATGGCTTTCGCACATGCTATACGTATTTTGTCTTTATTACTTTCGAAGATAAGGAGAGATGAAAGTATTATAAGAGCTTTGGAGGTTTCTCGTGAGTATTGCGTCTTATCAGATATTGGACAGTTGGATTTGGGAAAAATGTTTTATTGACAAAGAAACCTTTGCCGATTATGTGGCGCGTGGCTGTACATGAGAAATTATGCTTGTGTTCGGGACACATATGAGATTAGTGTCTTATCAATTTTGTGGCAGTCTAGTATACTCATATATACAGTCCATTGTTTACGTAGATCGATTTGAGTAAATTCGGGAATAAAAGCATGATCAAATGTATCTTACGAGCAAATTGCAAAATTATAATTATCGCATTGTAGATCCAACAGAAATATTCATAAATATCACTAGTGTCACATATATATTGATTATAATATTGCAAACACAAATTATGTATCCGGTCAATCAATCTGTTTGAAATTATATTTTTGAAAGATCCTAACGTTTGGACACCGGATGCGTGCCTGTGTCAAATGATTAAACCTTCTATACTAATTGTGGTAATAATTTATGTAGTAATTAGTATAGCAAGTATAACAACGGTCGGTATAAGATATTATATTATGTACGTATTGACCATACGTTATGTACGGGAATAAAAGCAAGATTAAATGTATCTTACGAGCAAATTGCAAAATTATAATTATCGCATTGTAAATCCAACAGAAATATTCATAAATATCACTAGTGTCACATATATATTGATTATAATATTGCAAACACAAATTATGTATCTGGTCAATCAATCTATTTGAAATTATATTTTTGAAAGATCCTAACGTTTGGACACCGGATGCGTGCCTATGTCAAATGATTAAACCTTCTGTACTAATTGTGGTAATAATTTATGTAGTAATTAGTATAGCAAGTATAACAACAACGGTCGGTATAAGATATTATATTATGTACGTATTGACCATACGTTATGTACGGGAATAAAAGCAAGATTAAATGTATCTTACGAGCAAATTGCAAAATTATAATTATCGCATTGTAGATCCAACAGAAATATTCATAAATATCACTAGTGTCACATATATATTGATTATAATATTGCAAACACAAATTATGTATCTGGTCAATCAATCTATTTGAAATTATATTTTTGAAAGATCCTAACGTTTGGACACCGGATGCGTGCCTATGTCAAATGATTAAACCTTCTATACTAATTGTGGTAATAATTTATGTAGTAATTAGTATAGCAAGTATAACAACAACGGTCGGTATAAGATATTATATTATGTACGTATTGACCATACGTTATGTACGGGAATAAAAGCAAGATTAAATGTATCTTACGAGCAAATTGCAAAATTATAATTATCGCATTGTAGATCCAACAGAAATATTCATAAATATCACTAGTGTCACATATATATTGATTATAATATTGCAAACACAAATTATGTATCTGGTCAATCAATCTATTTGAAATTATATTTTTGAAAGATCCTAACGTTTGGACACCGGATGCGTGCCTATGTCAAATGATTAAACCTTCTATACTAATTGTGGTAATAATTTATGTAGTAATTAGTATAGCAAGTATAACAACAACGGTCGGTATAAGATATTATATTATGTACGTATTGACCATACGTTATGTACGGGAATAAAAGCAAGATTAAATGTATCTTACGAGCAAATTGCAAAATTATAATTATCGCATTGTAGATCCAACAGAAATATTCATAAATATCACTAGTGTCACATATATATTGATTATAATATTGCAAACACAAATTATGTATCTGGTCAATCAATCTATTTGAAATTATATTTTTGAAAGATCCTAACGTTTGGACACCGGATGCGTGCCTATGTCAAATGATTAAACCTTCTATACTAATTGTGGTAATAATTTATGTAGTAATTAGTATAGCAAGTATAACAACAACGGTCGGTATAAGATATTATATTATGTACGTATTGACCATACGTTATGTACGGGAATAAAAGCAAGATTAAATGTATCTTACGAGCAAATTGCAAAATTATAATTATCGCATTGTAGATCCAACAGAAATATTCATAAATATCACTAGTGTCACATATATATTGATTATAATATTGCAAACACAAATTATGTATCTGGTCAATCAATCTATTTGAAATTATATTTTTGAAAGATCCTAACGTTTGGACACCGGATGCGTGCCTATGTCAAATGATTAAACCTTCTATACTAATTGTGGTAATAATTTATGTAGTAATTAGTATAGCAAGTATAACAACAACGGTCGGTATAAGATATTATATTATGTACGTATTGACCATACGTTATGTACGGGAATAAAAGCAAGATTAAATGTATCTTACGAGCAAATTGCAAAATTATAATTATCGCATTGTAGATCCAACAGAAATATTCATAAATATCACTAGTGTCACATATATATTGATTATAATATTGCAAACACAAATTATGTATCTGGTCAATCAATCTATTTGAAATTATATTTTTGAAAGATCCTAACGTTTGGACACCGGATGCGTGCCTATGTCAAATGATTAAACCTTCTATACTAATTGTGGTAATAATTTATGTAGTAATTAGTATAGCAAGTATAACAACAACGGTCGGTATAAGATATTATATTATGTACGTATTGACCATACGTTATGTACGGGAATAAAAGCAAGATTAAATGTATCTTACGAGCAAATTGCAAAATTATAATTATCGCATTGTAGATCCAACAGAAATATTCATAAATATCACTAGTGTCACATATATATTGATTATAATATTGCAAACACAAATTATGTATCTGGTCAATCAATCTATTTGAAATTATATTTTTGAAAGATCCTAACGTTTGGACACCGGATGCGTGCCTATGTCAAATGATTAAACCTTCTATACTAATTGTGGTAATAATTTATGTAGTAATTAGTATAGCAAGTATAACAACAACGGTCGGTATAAGATATTATATTATGTACGTATTGACCATACGTTATGTACGGGAATAAAAGCAAGATTAAATGTATCTTACGAGCAAATTGCAAAATTATAATTATCGCATTGTAGATCCAACAGAAATATTCATAAATATCACTAGTGTCACATATATATTGATTATAATATTGCAAACACAAATTATGTATCTGGTCAATCAATCTATTTGAAATTATATTTTTGAAAGATCCTAACGTTTGGACACCGGATGCGTGCCTATGTCAAATGATTAAACCTTCTATACTAATTGTGGTAATAATTTATGTAGTAATTAGTATAGCAAGTATAACAACAACGGTCGGTATAAGATATTATATTATGTACGTATTGACCATACGTTATGTACGGGAATAAAAGCAAGATTAAATGTATCTTACGAGCAAATTGCAAAATTATAATTATCGCATTGTAGATCCAACAGAAATATTCATAAATATCACTAGTGTCACATATATATTGATTATAATATTGCAAACACAAATTATGTATCTGGTCAATCAATCTATTTGAAATTATATTTTTGAAAGATCCTAACGTTTGGACACCGGATGCGTGCCTATGTCAAATGATTAAACCTTCTATACTAATTGTGGTAATAATTTATGTAGTAATTAGTATAGCAAGTATAACAACAACGGTCGGTATAAGATATTATATTATGTACGTATTGACCATACGTTATGTACGGGAATAAAAGCAAGATTAAATGTATCTTACGAGCAAATTGCAAAATTATAATTATCGCATTGTAGATCCAACAGAAATATTCATAAATATCACTAGTGTCACATATATATTGATTATAATATTGCAAACACAAATTATGTATCTGGTCAATCAATCTATTTGAAATTATATTTTTGAAAGATCCTAACGTTTGGACACCGGATGCGTGCCTATGTCAAATGATTAAACCTTCTATACTAATTGTGGTAATAATTTATGTAGTAATTAGTATAGCAAGTATAACAACAACGGTCGGTATAAGATATTATATTATGTACGTATTGACCATACGTTATGTACGGGAATAAAAGCAAGATTAAATGTATCTTACGAGCAAATTGCAAAATTATAATTATCGCATTGTAGATCCAACAGAAATATTCATAAATATCACTAGTGTCACATATATATTGATTATAATATTGCAAACACAAATTATGTATCTGGTCAATCAATCTGTTTGAAATTATATTTTTGAAAGGTCCTAACGTTTGGACACCGGATGCGTGCCTATGTCAAATGATTAAACCTTCTATACTAATTGTGGTAATAATTTATGTAGTAATTAGTATAGCAAGTATAAAAACACCGGTCGGTATAAGATATTATATTATGTACGTATTGACCATACGTTATGTACGGGAATAAAAGCAAGATTAAATGTATCTTACGAGCAAATTGCAAAATTATAATTATCGCATTGTAGATCCAACAGAAATATTCATAAATATCACTAGTGTCACATATATATTGATTATAATATTGCAAACACAAATTATGTATCCGATCAATCGATCTATTTGAAATTATATTTTTGAAAGATCCTAACGTTTGGACACCGGACGCGTGTCTATGTCAAATGATTAAACCTTCTATACTAATTGTGGTAATAATTTATGTAGTAATTAGTATAGCAAGTATAACAACAACAGTCGGTATAAGATATTATATTATGTACGTATTGACCATACGTTATGTACGGGAATAAAAGCAAGATTAAATGTATCTTACGAGCAAATTGCAAAATTATAATTATCGCATTGTAGATCCAACAGAAATATTCATAGATATCACTAGTGTCACATATATATTGATTATAATATTGCAAACACAAATTATGTATCTGGTCAATCAGTCTATTTGAAATTATATTTTTGAAAGATCCTAACGTTTGGACACCGGATGCGTGCCTATGTCAAATGATTAAACCTTCTATACTAATTGTGGTAATAATTTATGTAGTAATTAGTATAGCAACTATAACAACAACGGTCGGTATAAGATATTATATTATGTACGTATTGACCATACGTTATGTACGGGAATAAAAGCAAGATTAAATGTATCTTACGAGCAAATTGCAAAATTATAATTATCGCATTGTAGATCCAACAGAAATATTCATAAATATCACTAGTGTCACATATATATTGATTATAATATTGCAAACACAAATTATGTATCTGTTCAACCAATCTATTTGAAATTATATTTTTGAAAGATCCTAACGTTTGGACACCGGATGCGTGCCTATGTCAAATGATTAAACCTTCTATACTAATTGTGGTAATAATTTATGTAGTAATTAGTATAGCAAGTATAACAACAACGGCCGGTATAAGATATTATATTATGTACGTATTGACCATACGTTATGCCTTCTTCAATGCACGACAGATTTTCCAACTAAATACGTCACGCACATTGTCTGCTTTATAACCGCAAGTGTCTCAAGAGAAACGGAAGGTATCATATGCGCAAATTACATAATTATTGTTACTGCATCGTAGAATCAATATTACACATTACGCAATTTTCCAACTAAATGCGCCCTGAACCCTGATTATATAATTATTACAACTGCATCGCAGAACCGATCGTAATATTCCACTAGTGTCAAATGCATATTGACCACACGTTACACATTCTCCAACACACGGCAGATTATCCAGCTAAATGCGCCACACGCACTGATTACTCCAGAAGCACAGGTTTCTCAGAAGAAACGTAAATGTGTAATGTCTCTCAGAAAAAAGCTAAGATATAGGAAAATGAGCATCACGAGAGTAGTTTTGCAGAAATCCGATCTAACTTAATGATTTTGAAAATAGCTTTGTAAAAACATCCTCAAATGTACATTGTGCACAATTTGCAATATTTATTTGTATCTATTTGTATTTGATTTCTGCATCGTTGAATTAAATTTCACTAGTGCTAAGTACGTGTTGACTACGCGTTACGCATTTTTTAGTATACAAGAGATTCTCCAGGAGAAAACGTAGGTGTGTAGTGTTTCCGAGAAAAAATGTGATATAGGCAAATGACAAGCCATCATCGGTGCATCATAGAATCCAGCAAAACACTCTATTTTAAGCGTCCCAGAGCATCACGAAAGTAGTTCTGTTGGAATCCGATCTAACTTAATGATTTTTAAATTAGATTTGTGAAAACACATTCAAATATACATTGTGCACAATTTGCAATATTTATTTTTATTTATTTGTATCTATTTATATTTGATTATTGCAACGTTGGATTAAATTTCACTAGTGTCAAGTAGGTGTTCACTACGCGTTCGGCATTTTTCAGCATACAAGAGATTTTCCAGGAGAAAACGTAGATGTGTAGTGTTTCCGAGAAAAAGTGTGATACAGGCAAATGACAAGCCATTATAGGTGCATCATAGAATCCAGCAGAACTCTCTATTTTAAGCGCCACTCAGCACCATGAGAGTAATTATAATAAACATACTCAAATGTACATTGTGCACAATTTGCAATATTTATTTTTATTTATTTTTATCTGTTTGTATTTGATTTCTGCATCGTTGAATTAAATTCCACGTGTTGACTACGCGACACGCATTTTTCAGCACACAAGAAATTTTCCAGGAGAAAACGTAGGTGTGTAGTGTTTCCGAGAAAAAGTGTGATACAGGCAAATGACAAGCCATTATAGGTGCATCATAGAATCCAGCAGAACTCTCTATTTTAAGCGTCCCTGAGCATCGCGAGAGAAACTTTGCAGGAGAACGGGCGAGCGTAATGGGAACGGTCGTTAACGCGGCAGAGGAGCAAAGCCGTAGAAGTTGGACGCTGCGCAGCGCGTCGAATAATCCGAACCGATCGCGCCGAGACAATTCCGGTCTCGACTAGAAACGATCATGATGGAAGTGTTTCAATTAACTTTCGTCGATACCCCGGCCACTTGTTGATCTGTTAACAGTCAGCGTTAACCCCTTAATTGGACGTCTTACGTCCTTTATAGGTGTAACTTGCGCTCGATCCTTTTTTCGGCTGTCTGTCCATGCGCAATCGCAAAAACTCGTTAGAATTCTGCGACTCGACAAGAATTTCTTGACACGGAAAATTTTGCTTCTGCTCGACAATATTTATTCTGCGTATATTACGTTTTTTCGGTCTCTACGTTCCCAGAGCAAGAGTTCAGAAGTAGATTACTTTTGGATGATTTTCTTTATGTTCTTTGTTTAGTGTTTTGCTCCGACCATTTGAAAGAAAATCATTCTTTAGGTATTTACGGCTTCGAGGCATGCGGAATAAATTTTGCTTCTGCTCGACAGTCTTTATTCTGCGTATATTACGTTTTTTCGCTCTCTATGTTCCCAGAGCAAGAGTTCAGAAGTAGATTACTTTTGGATGATTTTCCTTATGTTCTTTGTTTAGTGTTTTACTCCGAACATTTGAAATAAAATCATTTTTTAGGTATTTACGGTTTCGAGGCATGCGGAATAAATTTTGCTTCTGCTCGACAGTCTTTATTCTACGTATATTACGTTTTTTCGGTCTCTACGTTCCCAGAGCAAGAGTTCAGAAGTAGATTACTTTTGGATGATTTTCCTTACGTTCTTTGTTTAGTGTTTTACTCCGAACATTTGAATGAAAATCATTTTTTAGGTATTTACGGTTTCGAGGCATGCGGAATAAATTTTGCTTCTGCTGGACAATCTTTATTCTGCGTATATTACGTTTTTTCGGTCTCTACGTCCCCAGAGCAAGAGTTCAAAAGTAGATTACTTTTGGATGATTTTCCTTATGTTCTTTGTTTAGTGTTTTACTCCGAACATTTGAAAGAAAATCATTCTTTAGGTATTTACGGTTTCGAGGCATGCGGAATAAATTTTGCTTCTGCTCGACAGTCTTTATTCTGCGTATATTACGTTTTTTCGGTCTCTACGTTCCCAGCGCAAGAGTTCAGAAGTAGATTACTTTTGGATGATTTTCCTTATGTTCTTTGTTTAGTGTTTTACTTCGAACATTTGAAAGAAAATCATTCTTTAGGTATTTACGGTTTCGAGGCATGCGGAATAAATTTTGCTTCTGCTCGACAGTCTTTATTCTGCGTATATTACGTTTTTTCAGTCTCTACGTTCCCAGAGCAAGAGTTCAGAAGTAAATTACTTTTGGATGATTTTCCTTACGTTCTTTGTTTAGTGTTTTACTCCGAACATTTGAAAGAAAATCATTCTTTAGGTATTTACGGTTTCGAGGCATGCGGAATAAATTTTGCTTCTGCCCGACAGTCTTTATTCTACGTATATTACGTTTTTTCGGTCTCTACGTTCCCAGAGCAAGAGTTCAGAAGTAGATTACTTTTGGATGATTTTCCTTATGTTCTTTGTTTAGTGTTTTACTTCGACCATTTGAAAGAAAATCATTCTTTAGGTATTTACGGTTTCGAGGCATGCGGAATAAATTTTGCTTCTGCCCGACAGTCTTTATTCTGCGTATATTACGTTTTTTTCGGTCTCTACGTTCCCAGAGCAAGAGTTCAGAAGTAGATTACTTTTGGATGATTTTCCTTATGTTCTTTGTTTAGTGTTTTACTCCGAACATTTGAAAGAAAATCATTCTTTAGGTATTTACGGTTTCGAGGCATGCGGAATAAATTTTCCTTCTGATCGACAGTCTTTATTCTGCGTATATTACGTTTTTTCGGTCTCTACGTTCCCAGAGCAAGAGTTCAGAAGTAGATTACTTTTGGATGATTTTCCTTATGTTCTTTGTTTAGTGTTTTACTTCGACCATTTGAAAGAAAATCATTCTTTAGGTATTTACTGTTTCGAGGCATGCGGAATAAATTTTGCTTCTGCTCGACAGTCTTTATTCTGCGTATATTACGTTTTTTTCGCTCTCTACGTTCCCAGAGCAAGAGTTCAGAAGTAGATTACTTTTGGATGATTTTCCTTATGTTCTTTGTTTAGTGTTTTACTCCGACCATTTGAAAGAAAATCATTCTTTAGGTATTTACGGTTTCGAGGCATGCGGAATAAAAAAAACTGTCATGTATAAAGAATAAATGAGCCGTTTATTTTGAAAGTGGACTAACTCCATTTATCTTCAAATCGATATAAATAACATTTACTGATAAATAACATGAATTTGTACATATAACCATGCTAACCGGAAAATATTGAAAAACGGAGTGAGGCCACTTTCAAAATAAACGGCTCAACTATAATTTCAGTCAAGTCTGCCCGTGCGGAATGTCAAAAATTCTCTTAGCAGAAATAAGTAGTACACGCATTAAATGGAATACTCTATCACAATATTTATTTATTGTCCCATAAATACCACGATCATTAAAAATTGCATTAAATTCTTTTTCGCGCAAAATTATTCCGTTTCGTAGCATATCATTACATATTATACGTAAAAAAAAGGCCACTATCAGTAATAAAATTTTAATGTGCCAAACTCTTTTCACTTAACGTGCACAGTCTTAACGGTAAACGAATGATAGCGTGCAACATGTATTACGTTGACGTGATGTTCTCATTGACCATGACAATGACATCGTGCGGCGGTAAAAAGTTGCTGTGACCAATCACACTTATTTCACGCGCGCTATAATCTGTTTTAAGCGTTCACTTGAAGTCATTGTCGCTTTATAAGACGCAAAAGACTTAATCACGTTGTCCACATTATCGATACTCTATATTTTTTCGCAACCTCTTATCAGCTCTTATTTTTCGCACAAAAGGATATTTCTGTATTTATAGTCTCTAAAGACAATGATTTTACATTTTCCTTCAACTGTCCACTTTCAATGAGTCAAATGAATCGAATGAGAATTTGGAGTTAACACTTGGCATGCGGGCAACGTATTTTTACGTTTTTTGTAGTTTGTCACTGGAGCGCGGGTCACGTAAAAATACGTATTTAGTTGATTTGGTGTTGTTAGTGGATATCCACCACAAATCTACTAAATACGTATAATTACATGAATGTGTGATATTTGCGTTGCTAGGCAACGCTTTGCATTTTTTTTCTCATAAGTTATGACTGTTGAGTTACTCGATCTTTTGCTGAGTTATTTCGTCTTCAATCGAATTCTTAGCTCCAGAACGTGTTTTATCAATTTGAAGCTTGATTTTTTATTATTGATTACAAAATTGATCAAATGAGCCGTTGTGACAAAGATAGTGATGAAGAAATATGCGCTGACAAATTATCGGACTTTTCGTATGATAGTGTGGAAAACTTTAAAAATCGCTTATTTTTATGATTTCGTGAAAATATCGTTTGTTTCTTGTTAAATAATCATACAGTATATATAGTGTGAAATAAAAAAAGTTTCGTTCATAAAAACGAAGTAGTTTTCGATTTACAGCGATTTTTCTGAATAACCAAACTTCCGCGCGATTCAAGAAAAAACGCCCGCTGCACGCGTAATTCGGCGGCGAAGTATACCCGCATGCCAAGTGTTAAGCAAATCTGAAAATGTATTTAATTTGAAAACATTTGGAGATCATTTAAATGGTTACAAATAAAAACACTAATAACTATTAGCGCACTCTTATATTAATATGCATCCGCAAAGTTAATTTTTAAACATTATTGCGTTATACTCTGAAATTCACGGATACTGCCGCGCAGTTTAACTTTATTACAAATAAACGCGGCGACAGTATGAAATAAAACCATGAAGATGAATCGCCGACAATAAGCCTGGCTGAAGCTTGCAAAGGAAAGGCAAATTCATTTCTCCGAATGTAATGCAATCGATTATAACCCGCTCATCGCAAGGATACGACTGTCAATACCATCCGACACATTCGCCACAATGCATAATACTCTGATGATGTCATTGCTGGCAGACAACGCTTGTGAACTATCAGCTTGATATCGTAACCCGATTCGCAACGCAGTCGGGCTCGGTGTTTGATCGACAAATGATTAACAGGCACATAACGAAGATTTCTCAGTGTGGCAATTTCATTATTGCTTTCGTATTACTGCATCTGGCGAATATTTCGCATGAGACATTTTATCCACTTTTTTTTAATATTATGTCTGTTCTGATAGTTTCTGTAATTTCATTTTTTTTAAAATAAAATCCCGCAAATCTGGTGTTACAAATTTGATCGGTGCATAAAGTCACATAATCCTCTGCTCAAAGCAATATGTAAAGTGCTCAATCCATGCTCAAAAGCAATATGTAAAGTGCTTTTAGCAAAGCATTCAAATCTTTGTATTGAATTCATACTGATTACGTACTGCTCAAAAACAGTACAAAAAGTGCCCTTAGCAAAGCATTCAAATCTTTGTATTGAATTTGTACTGATTATGAACTGCTCAAAAACAGTACGAAAAGTGCTTTTAGCAAAGCATTCAAATCTTTGTATTGAATTCGTACTGATGACATACTGCTCAAAGACAGTACGGAAAGTGTTTTTAGCAAAGCATTCAAATCTTTGTATTGAATTCATACTGATTACGTACTGCTCAAAAACAGTACAAAAAGTGCCCTTAGCAAAGCATTCAAATCTTTGTATTGAATTTGTACTGATTATGAACTGCTCAAAAACAGTACGAAAAGTGCTTTTAGCAAAGCATTCAAATCTTTGTATTGAATTCGTACTGATGACATACTGCTCAAAGACAGTACGGAAAGTGTTTTTAGCAAAGCATTCAAATCTTTGTATTGAATTCGAACTGATTACGTACTGCTCAAAAACAGTACAAAAAGTGTCCTTAGCAAAGCATTCAAATCTTTGTATTGAATTTGTACTGATTATGAACTGCTCAAAAACAGTACGAAAAGTGCTTTTAGCAAAGCATTCAAATCTTTGAATTGAATTCGTACTGATTACATACTGCTCAAAAACAGTACGAAAAGTGCCCTTAGCAAAGCATTCAAATCTTTGTATTGAATTCGTACTGATTACGTACTGCTCAAAAACAGTACGAAAAGTGCTTTTAGCAAAGCATTCAAATCTTTGTATTGTATTCGTACTGATTACATACTGCTCAAAAACAGTACAAAAAGTGCCCTTAGCAAAGCATTCAAATCTTTGTATTGAATTCATACTGATTACGTACTGCTCAACAAAAGTACGAAAAGTGCCCTTAACAAAGCATTCAAATCTTTGTATTGAATTCGTACTGATTACGTACTGCTCAAAAACAGTACAAAAAGTGCCTTTAGCAAAGCATTCAAATCTTTGTATTGAATTCGTACTGATTATGTACTGCTCAAAAACAGTACAAAAAGTGCCCTTAGCAAAGCATTCAAATCTTTGTATTGAATTAGTACTGATTACGTACTGCTCAAAAACAGTACGAAAAGTGCTTTTAGTAAAGCATTCAAATCTTTGTATTGAATTCGTACTGATTACATACTGCTCAAAAACAGTACAAAAAGTGCCCTTTGCAAAGCATTCAAATCTTTGTATTGAATTCGTACTGATTACATACTGCTCAAAAACAGTACGAAAAGTGCTTTTAACAAAGCATTCAAATCTTTGTATTGAATTCGTACTGATTACATACTGCTCAAAGACAGTACGGAAAGTGCTTTCAGCAAAGCATTCAAATCTTTGTATTGAATTGGTACTGATTACGTACTGCTCAAAAACAGTACGAAAAGTGCCCTTAACAAAGCATTCAAATCTTTGTATTGAATTCGTACTGATTACGTACTGCTCAAAAACAGTATGTAAAGTGCTTTTAGCAAAGCATTCAAATCTTTGTATTGAATTCGTACTGATTACGTACTGCTCAAAAACAGTATGTAAAGTGCTTTTAGCAAAGCATTCAAATGTTTGTATTGAATTCGTACTGATTATGAACTGCTCAAGAACAGTACGAAAAGTACTTTTAGCAAAGCATTCAAATCTTTGTATTGAATTTGTACTGATTACGTACTGCTCAAAAACAGTACGAAAAGTGCTTTTAGCAAAGCACTCAAATCTTTGTATTGAATTCGTACTGATTACGTACTGCTCAAAACAGTACGAAAAGTGCTTTTAGCAAAGCATTCAAATCTTTGTATTGAATTTGTACTGATTATGAACTGCTCAAAAACAATACGAAAAGTGCTTTTAGCAAAGCATTCAAATCTTTGTATTGAATTCGTACTGATTAGGTACTGCTCAAAAACAGTGCGAAAAGTGCTTTTGGCAAAGCATTCAAATCTTTGTATTGAATTCGTACTGATTACATACTGCTCAAAAACAGTACGAAAAGTGCTCTTAGCAAAGCATTCAAATCTTTGTATTGAATTCGTACTGATTATGAACTGCTCAAAAACAGTACGAAAAGTGCTTTTAGCAAAGCATTCAATTTCTTGTACCGATTTTGTACTGATCAATAACGCTATGAGAAGGTTAATTGTAATAAAAGAAGCGTCAGGTTTTTAAAGAATATAATTCAAACAGATTAATTGACAGTGATTTGTCTTTCGCATACATTGTCGACCATGTATAGTTAGACGTAACAGTAAGCGGGAAATTGTGCAATTTCCATGTAGCACATAGTATATGCACTGATTATAAGCATGTACACGGGTTCTTTATTACGTTACGTAAATCCTGTGATCGAACTACGTAACGTAGTGACGGCGAACTTTGCACACTAAAAGAACATACATTTTCTAAGTCGTTGGAATTTTAAATGTGCTTTGTCATATATAGTTCTTGCACTTTGTGATTATTATATCTACATTTGCATTGTGGACTTGGTGGAAAATATTATTTCGCGTGGGAACTGGCAGAGTAGCAGATATCTGAATGGCGACCGACAAGATCACTCGTGTCAAACGATTCTTTCAACATGACGCGCATATACTAACTCTTGTATACATTATAGACAGCTGTAGAGGAAACCCGTGCGCTGCCGAAACGTGTCGAACTAATAAATAAAGCATTTATGAACATACGTAGTGCTATGTGTGTTATTGGCATTTAATACCTGCATTATTATTAAAAATGATCACAAATACACTGTAACGTGCCCGTCCTCTATACGAGGGCAGTCCGATAAGTACTTAGCCTACAAAAGAAAAACGAAAATTTTGGAAAATTGACGATTTATTTTTCAACATAGTCTCCTTTTAACTCGATACACTTGATCCAGCGATGAAATCTGGGCATATCCTGCATGAAATATTGGGCATGAGACAGCTTTCTGCTCGATGGGTGCCGCGTTTGCTCACTCCGGATAACAAGCGCATGCGTGAGACCACTTCAGAGCAGTGTTTGACACTGTTTAAGCGCAATCCGAAAGAGTTTCTACGTCGTTTTGTGACTGTCGACGAAACGTGGATCCACTGGTACACACCAGAGACCAAGGAACAGTCGAAACAGTGAACTGCGCCCGGCGAATGTGCTCCGAAGAAGGCGAAGAATGTCCTATCGGCCGGAAAGGTGATGGCCACCGTTTTCTGGGATTCACCAGGTGTGATCTACATAGACTACCTGGAGAAGGGTAAAACACACAGGGCTGTACTATGTTGAATTATTGAGCCGATTCGACGCCGAATTAAGGAAAAAACGGCCCCATTTGACGAAGGAAAAAGTGCTCTTTCACCACGATAACGCACCGGCTCACACCTCTGCCAAGCTACAGCCAAATTCGTTGAATTAGGCTACGAACATATATATATATATATTGGCATGTGTGTGACTTCTTTTTGTTCCCAAACTTGAAAAAGTCACTCGCTGGGAGAAATTTGATGTCGAATGGAGGTTATCGCCGCCACGAAGGCCTACTTTGCAGATCTCCAGAAAACGTATTTTTCAGATTGGTTAAAGAAGTTGGAGCATTGCTGGATCAAGTGTATCGAGTTAAAAGGATTGCAAAATAGATAAATCGTCAATTTTCCAAAACATGTATGAAGGACACACATTTTGAAAAATATCATAAATGTCAATTTGAAAAATGTCAAACTGACAAATTCGAATTTATATTTGGGCCATTGCTATTATATACCTCGTGACTATTAAAAATTATTGCAAATGCGTTGTAACTTGCAGCAGCAGATACTACAGCAGCGAAAATATTATTGCAATATACATACGAACGACGCACATGAAAACTTGCATAAATGATAGATTGTCGAAGAGGGAACTCGTGTGCTTCCGAAAGATGTCAAACTGACAAATAAAGAATTTATATCGCCATGTGGGCCATTGCTATTATGTACCTCGCGACTATTAAAAATTATTGCAATATGCATACGAACTACACACATGAATACTCGCATAAATGATAGATTCCCGAAGAAGGAACCCGTGTGCTTCCCAAAAATGTCAAACTGACAAATAAAGAATTTATATCGCCATCTGGGTCATTGCTATTATATACCTCGCGATTATTAAAAATTATTGCAAATGCGTTGTAACTTGCAGCAGCAGATACTATAGCAGCGAAAATATTATTACAATATACATACGAACGACTCACATGAATATTCGCATAAATGACAGATTCCCGAAGAGGGAACCCGTGTGCTTCCGAAAAATGTCAAACTGACAAATAAGGAATTTATATCGCCATGTGGGCCATTGCTATTATATACCTCGCGACTATTAAAAATTATTGCAAATGCGTTGTAACTTGCAACAGCAGATACTATAGCAGCAAAAATATTATTGCAATATACATACGACCGACACACAAGAATACTCGCATAAATGATAGATTCCCGAAAAGGGAACCCGTGTGCTTCCGAAAGATGTCAAACTGACAAATAAAGAATTTATATCGCCATCTGGGTCATTGCTATTATATACCTCGCGACTATTAAAAATTATTGCAATATACATACGAATGACACACATGAATACTTGCATAAATGATAGACTCCTGAAGAGGGAACTCGTGTGCTTCCGAAAAATGTCAAACTGACAAATAAAGAATTTATATCGCCATGTGGGTCATTGCTATTATATACCTCGCGACTATTAAAAATTATTGCAAATTCGCTGTAACTTGTAACAGCAGATACTACAGCAGCGAAAATATTATTACAATATACATACGAACGACTCACATGAATACTCGCATAAATGATAGATTCCCGAAGAGGGAACCCGTGTGCTTCCGAAAGATGTCAAACTGACAAATAAAGAATTTATATCGCCATCTGGGTCATTGCTATTATATACCTCGCGACTATTAAAAATTACTGCAAATTCGCTGTAACTTGTAACAGCAGATACTACAGCAGCGAAAATATTATTGCAATATACATACGAACGACGCACATGAAAACTTGCATAAATGATAGATTCTCGAAGAGGGAACCCGTGTGCTTCCAAAAGATGTCAAACTGACAAATAAAGAATTTATATCGTCATGTGGGCCATTGCTATTATATACCTCGCGACTATTAAAAATTATTGCAATATACATACGAACGACACACATGAATACTCGCATAAATGATAGATTCCCGAAGAGGGAACCCGTGTGATTCCGAAAAATATCAAACTGACAAATAAACCATTTATATCGCCATGTGGGCCATTGCTATTATATACCTCGCGATTATTAAAAATTATTGCAAATGCGTTGTAACTTGCAGCAGCAGATACTATAGCAGCGACAATATACATACGAACGACGCACATGAAAACTTGCATAAATGATAGATTCTCGAAGAGGGAACCCGTGTGCTTTCGAAAGATGTCAAACTGACAAATAAAGAATTTATATCGCCATCTGGGTCATTGCTATTATATACCTCGCGACGATTAAAAATTATTGCAATATACATACGAACGACACACATGAATACTCGCATAAATGATAGATTCCCGAAGAGGGAACCCGTGTGCTTCCGAAAAATGTCAAACTGACAAATAAAGAATTTATATCGCCATGTGGGTCATTGCTATTATATACCTCGCGATTATTAAAAATTATTGCAAATGCGTTGTAACTTGCAGCAGCAGATACTATAGCAGCGAAAATATTATTGCAATATACATACGAACGACGCACATGAAAACATAAATGATAGATTCCCGAAGAGGGAACCCGGGTGCTTCCGAAAGATATCAAACTGACAAATAAAGAATTTATATCGTCATGTAGGCCATTGCTATTATATACCTCGCGACTATTAAAAAAAATTAGAAAATGCAGAGCAACTTGTCCGTCAGGCAGAAATGGATGACTTTGCGTCGAACGTGTGAAATAGCGAATGAAATGACACTCGCTATAGCAACTTGCAGCAGCAGATATGCGAACGTCAGCCGACAAGATCACTCGTGTCAAGCGATTCTATACACACGACGCTTCTTTCGCATGAACGTTTAAAAATAGTTGGCGAATAGTAGCTCGGCTAATCTTTCACACCGTCAGCGCATAAAGTCACCGCGTCCGTCGTCAGAAAAAGACGCGCCGTCACTGACGTTCGACGTTCTGCAGAAAAGAAATCGTTCGCGCGTTCATCGTCGGCCGTAGACAAGAAATTAAAGAAACACGGATGCTTTCAGTGTCGAACGTGAGGCCTCGAAGAACATCGAAGAGAACGAGAAGGAGTGCTTCAAGGATGCGATCGTCTCCAGTCGAAGCCTCAACAAGGGCTTCGTCGAGAAGACCAACTGGAGGAACGCCATACCGGAAGTGAGTCCCTCCGTCTGTGTCGAATTAGCCGCGGATCGATCGGACAAAAATGCCGGACGTTCGCTCGTTAGATAACGAATACACGCGACTGCCCAGTGCCAGTTTCTCAACTACCAAGTTCAACTAAATTATAGCAAAAAGTTAACCCTTCTTTGCATGTTTTTACTTTATTGGTGAAATAAATCAAGGTGATATAGTTCATGGTCAAAATTAAAGGAAAAATGGTTAAAAAAATCTTAGTATATATTTATAGTATAAATTTAGCAAAAAACAATATGATAGAAATTTCCATCATTATGCAAAGTTAGATGAAAGTGAACTTGTTCTTTTATGTAATTTTTGGGCATTCAATGTTATGATGGAAATTTCCACCATCATGCAAAGAAGGGTTAATATAAATTAACACTTTACCGACCGCTATTGACTGAAGATGCCACTCACTAACGACCGACTCTGTTTTGGATATCGCGCAGGAATTGTGTATGTGCCTATTTGTAAAGCTTTACAACTAAAAAATACTGAATATGTTGTTGAGAATCCTTTGGTTTCAAAGCAGTGTAATTTTATTGTCATTTAGAATTGTCATAATATCATCTGATATTTATTTTATCTAATATAACCGGTGACCACTGAAAAGCCGATTAATGGGCTACCGGTAAACAGCAGTTGGAACCGGAAAGTTGATTAATCGGCTAGCGGTCGTTAAAGTCTTAATAGAAAAAGTTAGTAAAAAACAGTTGTGGACGATGTTTAAAGTTGGTCGAGAGATCGTTTGACGGTTAGATAACGAATACACGCGACTGCCCAGTGCCAGTTTCTCAACTACCAAGTTCAACTAAATTATAACAAAAAGTTAACCCTTCTTTGCATGATTTTTTCTTTATTGGTGAAATAAATCAAGGTGATATAGTTCATGTTCAAAATTAAAGGGAAAATGGTTAAAAAAATCTTAGTATATATTTATAGTATAAATTTAGCAAAAAACAATATGATGGAAATTTCCATCATCATGCAAAGTTAGATCAAAGTGAACTTGTTCTTTTATATAATTTTTAGGCATTCAATGTTATGATGGAAATTTCCACCATCATGCAAAGAAGGGTTAATATAAATTAACACTTTACCGACCGCTATTGACTTAAGATGCCACCCACTAACGACCGACTCTGTTTTGGATATCGCGTAGGAATTGTGTATGTCTGTATTTGTAAAGCTTTATAATTGAAAAATACTGAATATGTTGTTGAGAATCCTTTGGTTTCAAAGCAGTGTAATTTTATTGTCATTTAAAATTGTCATAATATCATCTGATATTTATTTTATCTAATATAACCGTTGACCACTGAAAAGCCGATTAATCGGCTACCGGAAAATAGCAGTTGGAACCGAAAAGTCGATTATTCGGCTAGCGGTCGTTAAAGTGTTAATAGAAAAAGTTAGTAAAAAACAGTTGTGGACGATGTTTAAAGTTGGTCGAGGGATCGTTTGACGGTTAGATAACGAATACACGTGATTGTCTAGTGCCAGTTTCTCAACTACCGAGTTCAACTAAATTATAACAAAAAGTTAATATAAATTAACACTTTACCGACCGCTTTTGACTGAAGATGCCACTCACTGACGACCGACTCTGTTTTGGATATCGCGCAGAAATTGTGTGTATGCCTATTTGCAAAGCTTTACAACTGAAAAATACTGAATATGTTGTTGAGAATCTTTTGATTTCAACGCAGTGTAATTTTATTGTCATTTAGAATTGTCATAATATCATTTGATATTTATTTTATCTAATATAACCGGTAACCACTGAAAAGCCGATTAATCGGCTACCGGTAAATAGTAGTTGAAACCGAAAAGTCGATTAATCGGCTAGAGGTCATTAAAGTGTTAATAGAAAAAGTTAGTAAAAAACAGTTGTGGACGATGTTTAAAGTTGCTCGAGAGATCGTTTGACGGTTAGATAACGAATACACGTGATTGTCTAGTGTCAGCCAAGTATCGAGTTTAAGTGCATAGGCCGAAAAGCAGATCCTGAACCCAATGAATGTTTTTTCTACGAGTTCGTGTTGCGAATTAATACAAAAATTTGACGACGTCAAAGTTGCCTGAGAGAGCTTTTGCTGATTAGATAATCAATGCGAGTAACTGTGAAACGCCATTTTGCCAAGTACCGAGTTTATGTTTATAGCAAAAAAATAACTACTCGAACTGCAACTAGTCATTTCTCTATGAGTCAACTTTGTAGAGTAGTAAAAAAAAATGGCGGACGATAATTAATATCGCTCGAGGGTTCCTTCGCTTGTTAGATAACAAAATCATATGACTGCGAGCACCGTGATTGAGCACAATGGCGAATAAAATCTTTAACACAATAAGAGATTTTTTTCTATCTGCTCACTTTACGAAATATCAAAAAAACTACGAACGGTGCTTAAAGTTGGCTAAAACGCCGTATGCTTGTTAAGTAACAAATGCACGTGACTGTTAAGTATCGTGTTTTATTGTATCAGCAAAAAAAGATCCTTAATGCGACGAGTGATTTTTCTTCGTGTTCACTTTGCGAAATAATAATAAAAAGTCGCGAGCGGTAATTAATGTCACGCCGCAAATCATTTGCTGGTTAGATAATAATTGCACATCACTGCCAAGTACTGTGTTTTAGTAGATCTGCGAAAAAAAATTTTAACGTAATGAAATTTAATATAATTGCTAGTAAAGAGAAACACATTCATGCATTGAATAATATAGACACCACACCGTAAAGAATAAATAGTATTACGTTTCAATACAATTTTAAACATCACCCTAACTTAATTTAAACAAAGAAGAAGCAAAGATAAAGCGTTGCAACATCGGTAAAAACGAATATATCGGTAATACAAGTAAGACGCGATCGCATTTTAGGATCTCATAAAGCAAATACTCTGAAACGCATTTTTATATAATTGTTAATTTTACTTGGCACGCGGTCATAAATTCATGCCCGACAGTGTAGATATAATGTGCACAACATGCTATGCATACAAATGCGTGTTTTAGTAGATCTGCGAAAAAAAATCTTAACGTAATGAAATTTAATATAATTGCTAGTAAAGAGAAACACATTCATGCATTGAATAATATAGACACTACATCGTAAAGAAGAAATAATATTACGTTTCAATAACATTTTAAACATCATCCTAACTTAATTTAAACAAAGAAGAAGCAAAGATAAAGAGTTGCAACATCGGCAATACGAATATGTCGGCAATACAAGTAAGACGCGGTCGTATTTTAGGATCTCATAAAGGGAATACTCTGAAACGAATTTTTATATAATTGTTCATTTTACTTGGCACGCAGTCATAAATTCATGCCCGACAGTGTAGATATAATGTGCACAACATGCTATGCATACAAATGCGTGTTTTAGTAGATCTGCGAAAAAAAATCTTAACGTAATGAAATTTAATATAATTGCTAGTAAACAGAAATACATTCATGCATTGAATAATATAGACACCACACCGTAAAGAAGAAATAATATTTCATTGCAATATAATTTTAAACATCACCCAAACTTAATTTAAACAAAGAAGAAGCAAAGATAAAGAGTTTGCAACATCGGTAATACGAATATATCGGTAATACAAGTAAGACGCGATCGTATTTTAGGATCTCATAAAGCAAATACTCTGAAACGCATTTTTATATAATTGTTAATTTTACTTGGCACGCGGTCATAAATTCATGCCCGACAGTGTAGATATAATGTGCACAACATGCTATGCATACAAATGCGTGTTTTAGTAGATCTGCGAAAAAAAATCTTAACGTAATGAAATTTAATATAATTGCTAGTAAAGAGAAACACATTCATGCATTGAATAATATAGACACCACACCGTAAAGAAGAAATAATATTTCATTGCAATATAATTTTAAACATCGCCCAAACTTAATTTAAACAAAGAAGAAGCAAAGATAAAGAGTTGCAACATCGGTAATACGAATATGTCGGCAATACAAGTAAGACGCGGTCGTATTTTAGGATCTCATAAAGGGAATACTCAGAAACGAATTTTTATATAATTGTTAATTTTACTTGGCACGCGGTCATAAATTCATGCCCGACAGTGTAAATATAATGTGCACAACATGCTATGCATACAAATGCGTGTTTTAGTAGATCTGCGAAAAAAAATCTTAACGTAATGAAATTTAATATAATTGCTAGTAAACAGAAATACATTCATGCATTGAATAATATAGACACCACACCGTGAAGAAGAAATAATATTACGTCTCAGTAAAATTTTAAACATTACCCTAACTTAATTTAAACAAAGAAGAAGCAAAGATAAAGCGTTGCAACATCGGTAAAAACGAATATATCGGTAATACAAGTAAGACGCGGTCGTATTTTAGGGTCTCATAAAGGGAATACTCTGAAACGAATTTTTATATAATTGTTAATTTTACTTGGCACGCGGTCATAAATTCATGGCCGGCAGTGTAGATATAATGTGCACAACATGCTATGCATACAAATGCGTGTTATCCATTTCTCGAAATTCAGACATACTTTACTTTATGTCTTATAAGCCTGTTTTTCTTTCTTCTCGCACGATGGCAGGATGTTTTGAAAATAATCTGCGTCCACTTAGCCGAACATACTGGAAGTTTCGTATTTTCAGATCGCCGCCTGCATTATTGCCGCTTCTTTTCACATAGCAGTGGGTCTCAGCATGGCGTACTCTGCCATTCTCATTCCTCATCTCGAGGCTAAAGACGCGGAAGTCAAGGCTACGCAGGAGGAGACTTCCTGGATAAGTAAGAAGCACTACTTTCGTGCCTTTTCCAAAGCCTACCGTTTTTTTCTAGAGTAGAACGACGAGTACAAAGGTTTCAGTAATGTAAAAATGCATCGCAGTTCAGTGAATTATTCAACAATTATGTCATACCTGACATGTCTTCATTTACCATTGTATTGGAGCAGTCCTATATAAGACCCTTGCTTTTGTAGATATTTTAGCAGATTCTCATTCTTGCAGCATAGGAAATAATGCATTTTTTGCCAGATATTTGATCGTTTAAGATTCTTTTATCTAACATATCTTAATTTATTTTTTGTGCTGGAGTACTCATATATAAGACTTTGTTTTGGTAGTTATTTATACCTATTCTCATCCTTAGAACATGGAAACTAATGCACTCTTTCTAACAGACGTTCTATCGTTTAAGAAACTTTTAGTTCAATGTCATTATGCGTCATATGCGAACTTCTAATAAAGTGAGGAGATTGAACACGCTCTTTGCCGTACTTAAGTGACACGTGCGTGTTGAGGACAATTAAATTACTTTTCCAAACCCAATCTATCTTAATTCGTTTGTTTATTATTTCGACGAGCGCTTGGATGTTAAGAGCACTCATTTTTTCTCATTAAAAAGTTTGTCGCAACGTGCGTCAGCGAGAATGTTGCACAATATTGAGCAAGATATTCAATCGTTTAAGAGGCTCTGTTCAATTCGTTGCATTAAGCGCAGTCTATGTAATACTACAATAATAGGCAAGATTTAAAAATATCCGTAACTGCAGTACATAAAATTATTGTTGCAATAGTCAATTAGTAATAACACATAGAGAGGAGAATCTTTCAATGAATAAGAAATCTTCGTTATTGTAATACCAGCATAATACGTAAGGTTCAATGTTAACCCGCATGGCAGTGCATGACATTATTGTTCCAACAGTAAATTATGATTATGACGTAAAGAGAATAGCCTTTCAAATGTTAGCTTTTAACTCAAATTTGTAGCGCACATTAGTTAACACGTTGAATGCCAAGCGTATTTTGCTATGTTAGAACCGCGATGCGATGAAATACTGCAGAGTATAATTAAAACGTGCAAAATGAAAGCAATGCAGACTTATCAGAAGCCAAATTATTGAAGCACCGGTCTAATATCAATTGCTAAAGGCGACGTAGAGTTATTAGAAGCTAAAGTATTGAAGCACCTTTTCAGTATCAATTGCAATTTACAAGATTGTGTTAAATTTCACTACGAATTTATCGATAACGTTAGTCAAATCGAATTTTGCACCGTTGAGAAAATCGCGTATTTTGCTACGTTACAACCGTGATGCGATGAAATACTGCAGCCAATATAATTAAATCGTGCAACATAAAACTAACGCAGATCTGTCTCTGATCAGCCAGCGTGGTGGTAGTCAGCGCACCTTTAGGCGCATTACTGGGCGGCTTCATGATGGAAACAACTCAAATTTGTAGCGCACATTAGTTAACACGTTGAATGCCAAGCGTATTTTGCTATGTTAGAACCGCGATGCGATGAAATACTGCAGAGTATAATTAAATCGTGCAAAATGAAAGCAATGCAGACTTATCAGAAGCCAAATTATTGAAGCACCGGTCTAATATCAATTGCTCTTGCAAGATTGCAAATTGGCTTCATTGCGAATTCTTCGCATTTTTAGTAAAATCTTTTGCACCGGTCACCGGTGACCACCGTGGCAGTCAAAGTGTTAAATCACTACAATCCATCGATAACGTCACATAACGAATATGTTACACCCGTTGAGAAAATCGGAGCACGTCCCTATTCCAAAGATTGAGACCGCAGTCTTCCGTGTTCATGGGCCAGTAGCTGATTTGTAACATTATCTTTCATCTGTCTCTGATCAGCCAGCGTGGTGGTAGTCAGCGCACCTTTAGGCGCATTACTGGGCGGCTTCATGATGGAGACACTCGGTCGCCTGCGAACTCTTCAGCTCGGTGCGATACCATGCATCACCGGTTGGATCCTGATAGCTCTCTCAACGAACGTACCGATGTTGCTGGTCGGCCGACTTTTGACCGGCCTCGCCACGGCACTTGCTACCTCACCGGCGATAGTCTACATAACAGAAGTGGCCAGGCCAGAGTTGAGGGGGTCTATGATCTCATTCGGACCCACCCTGGCTTCCTTCGGCATGGTCCTCTCCTACTTAAAAGGCGCCTACCTGCACTGGAGACTGGTCGCTTGGTTGTGCATCATTTACGCCGTGGTGCCCATCATACTGATACAGTTGTTTGTGTCGGAGTCGCCAGTTTGGCTCGTATCGAAGGGCCGGGCGGAAGAGGCGAAGAAGTGTCTGGAATGGTGGGTACCTGATAAGGTCTCATGTAGTGGAGATCGAAGGGTTCTTTAGCAAATAACTATCTTGCACTATTTTTTATCCTGTTTTCCCACATTTCGTCAAATATCAGTAATGAAATGTGTGAAAATGAAATTTAACCCTTTTAGTGCCAAGCGTTTTATGGAGTACATGCGAGAAATGCCACGGGCCGATTTGATAAAAAAACGTAGCACTCTTCGCATAAGGATCGTGGGCCGATAGATCGGTCCGCTGGCACTAAAAGGGCTAAAAAAAACCGGGGGTCTACGGCATACCGTCAGGACACCGAAATTGTTCCTCGTCCATATTCAATGCGTATTTACGGCTTACTCCTGACGAAGATCCATACTAAAATCCAAACGCCCTGATAGGTGTGCTTAAGAGATTATTGTCTCGTAATAATTGAAAAGTAACATTTCTTAATGTAGGCTTTACAAGTTGGAGCCGGTGACGCCAGGAAAATGCTCGGTTGCGGAAGCTCAGTTTCAAACAATAATGAAGGAGAACGAGATAAAGCTAAGTGAGCAACGTCGCAGCAAGCATGGGAGTGCCTCTTCGAAAGTGCGGGCTTTCCTCAAGCCCACAGGTTGGAAACCGCTGGCGATACTTTTCCTATTCTTCTCGTTCCAACAGTTTTCGGGAATCTATATCACCCTTTTCTACGCAGTTACCTGGTTCCAGGTAAATGTGCCTCTGACAATCACTTCTGCCGTTTGATCGCGTGCGAATTTCGCGTGCCGCGCGTGCTTATGCAAACTGTCAAAACCGACAGGAAGTTGGCGCGGGTGTTGATGAATATCTGGCCTCTATAATGGTTGGCGTGACACGCTTCTTATGCTCGATGGTCAACACGTGGCTGCTGAGACGCTACAAGAGACGACCACTTTGCATTATTTCATCTTTCGGCATGGCGGTCTGCATGATTGTGTCCGGTTACTTCACGCTGCGTATTAAAGAAGGCGATCGGTCTGGGTATTGGGTGAGTTCCATCGAATATTTCAATTACATTTACTCAGTAAGTAACCTAAGGTATTGAATTTGGATATGATTTTATTCCGGAATATTAATTATTGGATATGGTTTTATTTTGGATTATGGTTATATTTTATTATATAATTTGGATATAGTTTTATTCCGGAACATTAATTATCGATATGGTTTCATTCCGTCAATGAAAATTGCTAGAAAATAATAGTAATGGATTCTGTCAATTTGCTTGTAAAATCCGACACTGCTTAAATTGACATGTTCCATAAATATACTGTTAATAAATATCTCTCTAATAACTGATCTTTTCAATTCAGATGCCTGTACTTTGCCTTCTACTCTATGTCTGCACGTCCATGGTCGGCATGCTGACTATTCCGTGGACAATGACGGCTGAACTGTTTCCGACTGAGATCAGAGGAATCGCCCACTCAATCAGTTATTCCTTGGCAAATTTACTCATGTTCTCAGCTTTGCAGAGTTATAGAAGCTTGCAAGCTTTTCTGGGAGGTACATTGACACGACGTTTCGTTAATACAATTCTTATTATCTAATTAATTAGAACTCAATCTTGATTATTGTTGAGGATTTTACGCCTATTATGGTTGAATGTTCTTTCATTACATGTGCTCCTCAGGAATCTAATATACACAAGTCTATTGAACAGCATATTCAGCGATAAAACGTGTAAAATGCATACATAACAACACTTATACGATACATAGAACGTATTTAAGTGAAAGAAACCCGCATATTCAACCATAAGACGCGTAACTCCGCGTACATTTCGCACTCAAATAACACAAAGTATATTCAAACATAATAACCGTAAAATTCTCAATCATTCTTATTATCAGCGCATATCACTATACACCTGTTTTGAATATGAATGGTTTGTTACTAGAAAATGTTCACATGTTTAGGTTCTTACGCGGTGCAGTGGTTCTTCGCTGCTATTTCATTGGGCGCAGCGGGTTTCGTTTGGCTCCTGTTACCGGAAACCCACGGCAAGAAGCTTTCGGAGATCGAGGAGTACTTCCACAACAATTGCTTAGCCTGCGGCCTGGATGCGAAGGCACGGAAGAAGCGTGCGCGAAGGAGGACCCCGGCGAAATCAAAATCAGCAGTTACCCAGCCACTTAATCCGAAAGCCCTGCAGACCGTTTAATCATACCCCAATCGAAAATCACATCATCAACCGGTAAACCTTTCTATACCAAAAGCATTAACACGCTCGCGACCGTTCACATAGTTCTACGTACTCTCATGTTTTACATGGATTTTCATATATTCGTATTAGTCTTGACAGATCATGCGCCAAGCCGTGCGTGATAACGTTTTTCATACGCTCTAATATATTAAGATGTTGGGATTGATCACATAGACCACACGTAGCAGGTAAGGCAACGGTCTGTGCGAAATTTGGAGGACTCGCGACGAACTTCTTTACTAGTTTGGTCTTCGCAGCTTTTCTTCGAACGGTTGGTAAGTTGTTGCGCGAGAAGTGTGGAAAAGCTCCATTAAAAATAACCTCATTCATTTTTTCATATGATATTGTGTCAGTAAAGTATCAACAATATTGATCATTGAACTTTATGACACCAGGGTATTTACTAAATGCAGAAATAGTCGTTACTTTTGCACAGTTTTACAATCTTCCGTTTCTAAAAATATGTTTCTCTACACTCGTCTTTCGTAGATTATCATAAGCGTTCAGATATGCACGCGTCCACGCAACAATTCAAAACGTTAGCTTAATGTCAAATTTTTTCCGACGCTCTACACATACGAGCAGGGCATTTGCACAATTTTTCGCGATAAATGAGAATAAATAGATATTCTCACGTACGTGTCCGCAGCATGTTTCATACGTGTTCACTTAAAAGAGATAGCGGCGTGTACCTAAGGTAGATCGTCGGAAAGTGCAGCAGCACCATAGTATAATGTGGAAAGGAGGGAAGAAAAATAATGTTACGTTGACGAACGGAAAAGGACAGTATTACGTCGGAAAATGCAAGATTGTCAAAGAGAAACACGGCGCGTTCATCTCTAAAGTTACAACGTCCGTATATAGTGCCTCGAAACAATCGTCTCTATCCGATTCACATTCTTTATATGCTAAGGAAGAGACATTAATGTTGTCGCATGCTGACTTAATAATGCCTTCCACGTTATAGACTAAAACACGAGCGCAAAAGAGGAGAAAAACGAAAAAAAAAAGTTATATAAACGGTTTATACAGTTCGACTTCTAGCGATCCTCAGACATGAATTTATTCTACACTAAAACAATTAGGCGCCCATTACCGGTTCGCTCCGTGAACATAAGGGGGCAACGATTCATGGTTACGGTTATTTTATACTTTAACGAAAGATTTATAATCAATTTTTGATATAAGTTCTCTAGTACTTGCACAGTTTTTGTGGCGACGGGGATCTCAGCGGTTTCTGTCAAACGACACAGGGACAACTCAACGAGACAACGTTTCTATTAGAAGGATATAATGTGCTTCATTGTACTGTGTTCAAATTGGCAAGTGTACTTTGCGAGAACTCTTTGTATACTGTTTTTTATCGCCGATGAACTTTTCTGACACATTTTACAACGCAAAAGGGTCCAAGCGCGTTAATCGGCGACTCTGCGAGCGAAAGCTGTGCATTCCTTCTTCGTGCGGGAAGTGAACTCTGTGATCGACTAAATTCGTATTATGATAGACGCGACTTACGTTTATGGTGCTTTCAGATGGCGGTCCCATTAACGTATGTGGAAACAGTTCGATGTAACGTGCGTTCAAGCGCTGGCGCTATGAACTGGTATATCATTTCATTGAACTCGTTTCGACAGTAGAACCGGTTCATCCCTTTCTGACTCGGTTACTTAAACGGATGGATATACTTAATTTATCAAGATGCGGCATTCTACGCCGACAAAGTATCATGTTCCGTCTCACATTGTTTCCTCAAAAATCTCGCGGATTCCAACTATTCGCTAATATAAAACTGAACCGCGGATATCTGCGCTCTTTATAGAAGAAAGTATAGAAAATATTGTAAAGCGTGTAGTATACTATAACGTATATACCTATAGTATAACGTTGCACCAATATTCAGAAATATATATTGAAGAAATACACGACGCAGCTACTTAAACGGATGGATATACTTAACTTATCAGGATACGGCATTCTCCTCAACGATATCATGAATTTCAACTATTCGCTACTGTAGAACTGAACCACGATTATCTATGTTCGTTGCAGAAGAACATGTACAAAGTACTGTAAAGCGTGTAGTATACTATAAAGTATATACCTATAGTATAACGTTGCACCGTTATTCGAAAAATATATAGTTAATGTTTACGAAGCAGCACGTACGCTCTATCAACGTTTTCGACGATACCAGACGAGTTTATTTGACGAACAGTGTAGAGTGGAACAACGGAATGTCTCATAGCGAACTTAATGGGCATTCCTTCACGTGTGATGAATTTACGGAAGCTACCGAAACGTTGGATGTCCAGTTTGATGACTCGGACAACAGAGACCATGTCGGTTTCACAGGGATCACACAATATGCGACGATATTGTTAAGGGAATCGTTAAAACAACGTAGTCAAGCGATCTGTGGAACGATGAGCTCATAATCAAATTGGATCGATTATCCGTACCAGTTTCAGTTAGTCGCTTCTTAGGTATTATACTTACATATGTGTGCCGTTAAGAGTATGTTAGACAAGCTTGCGTAAAAATTCGGCACAGTGACGTGCCTTCTTTCGTTGTCGGATATTGAGCAACGTTCTTTGTGTTTGTAACGAGCAGATGAATATTTATATTAAATATCGGTATCGTTGCATAGGTAAGCTTGTAACTCCAAACAGTATATATATGATGCCATTGTAAAAGTTGTATTCGACGATTTAATAAAGTGTTTATAATGAAACGTTTGTCATGAGACTCTTATAGAATGTTTTGGCCTAGTGGTGGTCAGTTATAGAGGGACTGTTAGGTAAGCGAACGTTTTTTTCAAAGGCATTGCAATTTTTTTGAATACTTAAAAAAGTGCATATTCCTTTTCATCGTAATGAAAAAAATAATTAATACTAGTTTTACGAGCAATATTACATAAAGTACTAGTGTTACTTCATCGTAACTTTTGTGTAATTTCGTTTGAAATTTCGCGGTTGTATATTAAAATTCATTCCAATCGCGCTGGCATTCCAAACTAATTTATTTGGAAAATAACCATACGTCTTATTTATAATATAATATCTGCATTATTCTTCCTGACAAAAACTTGGTGCTTCTCTTCCAACAGTTCTATGTAAGACTAAGAATACTGCACTTCACCTCAGGCGTATAAGGTTTTTTTTTGTGCGGACTGACAAGAGCTGCGCTGGCATGGGGAATTAATTTATTTGGACAATAACTATACGTCATACAGTATCATAAATATTCCTTTTTACAAACCATCGATTCAAGACCACTTAATGGAAAAAGCTTATCCGATATTAATATATATATATATATATAAATTGCATGTGAAAGGTATTCCCTTAATGTTAGTGTAACGAATAGTATTTTCTAATACACATTGGTGACGAAAATAATTTATTTATCACGCTCCCGTACGCACGTTTCGGATATAACAAGTGGCGTTTATGCGCCGCCATCTTGCACGCGAGAATGCACACGTTTTAGAAATAACGAACGGAACAAGAACGACGAGTGTGACGCCAGCAACGCAACGCTGCTCAAACGAAAATCATCGCATCACCTTTTCTCGGTCGATATCGAAGCGATCGGAAAACAAGAAAGTATCGTAGAACGCAGAAGATCGCTAATCGTTTTACTCGCATCCGCTGACTCCGTCATAATGGTGACGCGGCGGTACCAGAAAGGAAATAATCACCAAAGTCGCGTGTGTACACAGCTCACGCTAGAAATAATACCGGTAGCAAAACAGAACTATTGTACTACTATGAAACATCGTATAAAATTGTCAGAATGCGTTAGCAACGTCTGAAAGTTGCGTCAACCTACTTTTCAATGCGTCACAACGAAATTTCGTGAACAGACGGAAAGCCCTATCTTCGGCCAGCGCGAATATCAGACTGGCTCAATTCAACAGTAATAAGTGTTCCACCCGTTTCTTCGGAAACTAAATCAGCGAGACCACAGCATGTACAGCTCTTTCATCGATCACGATATAAAAGTGGCAAGGATATCATCGTTATCGTTATTACTTCATCTATTAATATCGTTATCAATATTATTATTATTTCATAACGCGTCACATATTCCATACATAACATACACGCACTAATGCTCGAACAATGTAAATGTCAAATCGGTCATAATAATAATAGTAATAATAATAATGCTCGAAAACTTAACAAAACAAGCATCTCATATAAAGACTGCACTTTTTTGCGAGACCTACGCAAGGACAGGCTGCTCTGTGTGCCATCAGCACGACTAACACTTCAGGCAGTGACGATCAACTATCTATAGTCCATATTAATATTATATAATAGATTCTACATTATTTTACTATATGTATATATATACACACTCGGTACACGTTAGATCTTTTAACACGCCTGACCAATCTTGGCTTCGTTCCAATCTTTACCTCGCCCCTCGTCTCATTGGATTCTCGTCGAACGAATCGTTTTTAGATGGCGAGACAAAACGGTACTGACAGCGATTTTAATCAAAGCTCCAAGCGTTCGTTAAGCGCCGACGACAGAAACGTTTCGTACAAGTCTGTCCTTAGTGTCTTTTCGCTCTTGCCTATCTTTGTTCTTGCAAAGAAAACGCGTTGCCGTGAGTCCAATGTCAATTTACAGCATGTACCTTTCAACGGTGCCATTTCAAATGGAGACTGAAAGCTGCATCAATCCGCAATCATCAAATTGGCGAAAGAGAATCTCTGATCAACGCCACTCTTCATTGCGGTCACGTTTAACACATTGTTGACCGATCACGACTTAACTCATGTCTGCAATTGCATCGATCAAATTTTGAAACGCAGAGCAATGTCGAACAGCGCACAAGCTTTGTCCATCGTATGTAGACGCGTTGATTTATTATAATAAAAAAAGGCTTTTCATAATATTCACGTTTTTGTCGCAATTCCAGAATTAGAAAAACTTTTTAATGAATTATTCCCAAACGTTTTTGATCCTGGTATTAGACGACCAAAAGAGCACAAAAAGAAATATAACAAAATCTAATAGTGAAAGTATCTTTGCATTCTATTAGGCAGAGGTGACTGCTATCAAAAAGAAATATTATAAGTTAAATAAAAGGTTTGTCGAAAGTTTCACTTCAATTCATTACACACAAATAGACTTTGCACTTGCACTTGACATGAGGCAGCTTGTGCATAAAATTGCCGGTCAACGATGCGTTAACAGAAGATTCACCTTTGCTTATCCTCGTACGCTCGTGAGTTTTCAGTCTCCGTTTCAGGCACGGCTCTGGCTGAATGAACAACGAACAAGGTTCGTCCGTCGGTAATGAAACGTGAACGTCTTTTATTGTGGCTGAAAAAGTAACATCGTGTACATAATATTCCCGCTGTTCGTTGCCAACTTGAGACCTTCCCGCGAGTCTATCTCGAAGTGCCCCGCCTTCTTCTTCCTCCTCGTCTACTCTCCGCCGCCCCACGCTACTAATTTTTATTCGTTCGTTCTACCGAGAACTCCTGCTAGACAGTAAAGTATAATCGCTTAGAGACAAATTTCGTCGCAACGTCATTACATTAAAGGCACCAAGTAAAAGAATGTATACGATAGAAATTTCGCGGCAAATCATCATTCATCACTCCCAACCGAGAGTCTTTCCTTCCGTCCGTCAAGATGGTTAAGCTACGTCTTTCCTCCGTTTATGCGTCTTAACCTTCTCCCCGTCTTTCTTAAACCTCTTTTGGCACGGTTTGGCCTTGTCGTAATCGAGACATCATTAAACTACGGCGTTCCGGTTGCATTTGACAATAGAATTCGCGCGACGGTTCAGACACGCGTCACGCGCCTTCCTCGACGTCTCCTGCCGTGGTCGATGAAGTTTGTGCTACTGATTTCTCCACTCGTCACACCCTTTTTGTCGACTGCAGAAAGAGCAGCTTTCTTTTCCTAATCTTTATTCGCTTGACCGTAAAGTTATCACGCTATGTCGACTAAGTAATAGTAATAGTAATAATAGCGTAGTAATAGTAATATAGTAGTAATAGTAGTGGTAATAATAATGATGGTAAATAAGAAGTGAACGAGGGATGACCTACATATATGTATAATACGTATATGTATATATACATACATATATATATTTTTTGTTTAATAGTTATAAAATAAAAAGTGAAAACGCAATGGCACGAAACATTACTAAATTCATTACACGTTAGCTTTGATTTAGCATTTACTCGATTATTGGCAACGCGACGGATAAAGTTAAATATTAACATTACGCTCAAGTAGATTCTTTCCCGTCGTCTCATCTCAACTCTCTCCGCTTGCATTTCTCGTGCCTCTTCCCCAATGCAATCATCTCACGCGCGCTCATTCATTCACTCCTCTATCTCTCCTTCCGCTCTCCTCTCATGAAAAAAGACACGACTATGGTTTCTTTTGTGCGTCCTTGGGAATCTCTGACTAGCACATGGATTTCAAAACGGATTACTATTACATTTATATCTCTCCCTTTCACTCTCTTTGTTACTCTCTTTATTTTTATGCGTGTACACCGTTGCGTCTTGCATCTCGTAGGATGTGTATGACATAATGCCGCGCGCGTTCTTCTCGCGACGCTCGTAAATCGATTAAAAGAAGCGTATGAGTGTGGTTAATGCTTTCACCATCCCGTGGGCACCTGCTCCTTCCAATAGTAGGCTTTTAATTCCGCGCCGGAACGGAAGTATCGTCGTTGGCGTCCTGACAGTGACGTTGACCGACCAAAGTGCTCGCAGTTTCGTCCTAACTCGCGGAGGACACGGCGATGTCATTGCATTGTCGA
The DNA here is from genome assembly GCA_033815515.1 of Cryptocheilus praepositus. Lineage (NCBI taxonomy): Eukaryota > Metazoa > Arthropoda > Insecta > Hymenoptera > Pompilidae > Cryptocheilus > Cryptocheilus praepositus. The sequence continues at coordinate 2,106,953 of JAWWQZ010000314.1, forward strand.
GAACGAAACGACGCGACGTGCAACGAGGGAGAAGGTAGGCGACAAAGCTCAACAACAACGTACGTACTATCTACTTAAGTATATAATAATATCAACGAATTTCATTCTTTCTTTTTTTTTTTTTATACAAGAGAAACGAAACACGGTGGTTTGCGCACACTTAAAATTACTTTACACGTGGAGTCTAGAGGATTTTTTCTCGATGCGACGTAGGCGATGCGTCCCATTTAACTTTCCCGTTTGTCATTGTTAAAGGAGGACCGGATGAAGGTGCTGCTGTTAGGGACCGGCGGAAAGTTTACCCGTTTTTTTGCACACCGAATGCTCCGAGGAGCGTGTTACAGTCGTCGCGTACAAAAAACTGAGCAACGTTCGTTTGCACGCGAAGAGAGACGCGGTTCATGCTGTTGTGCACACGTACATTCACATTTTTTATGTACCGTTTCGCAGAGATTCTTCGTGCAACATCAATGTCAGGACGACACGTAAAATCATGGATAGAAATTGGTCGCGAAGTAGTAACTCATCAGTCTATTACGTTGAGACACGGATCGAAACCGAGAGCCAAAAGTGAACAATTTAAGTCAACGTAGAAGCCCTCCTAGCATAGCCACGTCACCGGAAAATTGTCAAACCGTTATTACCCGTCTGTAGTCAATCCCTGGTGCCGAAGAAGCTCGATTCGTACCGTCAAGTTCAATTATAAACCGTTTCGCTACCGACAGCACCTTCGCCGTACAAATATTCTCGTACAACACAACACATCGTAGGTTCTCTTTCATGTTATCACGTTAATGTAACTACGTTATCCTCGATAGTCCGCTGTATGTCATACTCGACTTGATACATAATATCGTTACTCAGAGTCGAAGTTGTTCATGCAACTTTTCAAAAAATATGAATCACAGCAATCCCGGATTATCGTTCATCTGACTGCACTCGACCCACATCTTTGTTCTCTCGAAAATCAAACACAAATACTCGCAGGAACACGAAACTAATTCGACGCCAATATACCGCGAACGTTCGTTCTCTAACGCAACTGTACAGCAATGTGAAGCACACCCAGCGTAACAGAAACTTTCATAGGAAATTCGCGTTGAATTTAATCTCGACACGCCGTTACACCGTTCGCATAATAAGAAACAGCGTACCTACGACGGACTTGCGCATCGTCGAAAAGTATCTCAGTAGCGAAATGGTAAATTGTCACGGGCCAGACTTACTGAGAAATTTGACCAACATACGCTCGTGTCTCGCGCTCAAACGCGCAAACTTCTTAAGTATCGCAACCCTGAGCGTCGCGGAATTTGATGTTAGTTAGTTTTTACCGTTGCTACGCGGACTCGCAGGTTGACTGTTGTTGGCCTGTTGCGCACGTTGTATGTAAATATTCAAAAGCTTCAACTTGCTCGCGTAGAGAGTGCTGAGATGCGGTCGCAGGACCTCCTCGCCGACCGCTGTATGTATCGCTACCATACAAAAAACGGCACTTTTTCGCACAGTACTTTCGTTGTCGTCATAGGCCTGGCAAAAAAAATTTCAATCATTATCATGTTAATGTTCGTCGGTGCGTCAAACGATTAACACTTTGACTGCCACGATGGTCACAGGTGACCGGTGCAAAAGATTTTACTGAAAATGCAAAGAATTCGCAATCAAGCCTATTTGCAATCTTGTAAAAGCAATTGATATCGGAATGGTGCTTCAATACTTTGGCTTCTAACAACTCTGCATTGCCTTCATTTCCCACGATTTAATTATACTCTGTAATATTTCATCGCATCGTGGTTCTAACATAGCAAAATACGCAAAAGATTTTACTAAAAATGGAAAGAATTCGCAATGAAGCCTATTTGCAATCTTGTAAAAGCAATTGATATCGGAATGGTGCTTCAATACTTTGGCTTCTAACAACTCTGCGTTGCCTTCATTTTCCACGATTTAATTACATATACTCTGCAGTATTCCATCGCATCGTGGTTCTAACATAGCAAAATACGCAAAAGATTTTACTAAAAAAGCAAAAAATTCGCAATGAAGCCTATTTGCAATCTTGTAAAAGCAATTGATATCGAAACCGTGCTTCAATACTTCGGCTTCTAACACCCTTACGTTATCTTCCTTTTTGCATGATTTAATCATACTCTATGGGATTTCATCGGATCGCAGTTCTAATATAGTAAAATACGCTTGGCAGTCAACGTGTTAAGAAACGCAAGGCCCTGTTTTGACTGCAAATACTGACTACAGAACTTGGTTACTGTAACTCAATTATGACGGATTGTCGATCATTTGAGTTATATGCCCATAAAGAAGGCAATTGTAATAAAAGAGATATACCTGAAGAAGGCCCGGCATAACTCTTGAAAGGTGTGGTTCGATCGCCTCACGGCCCCAGTGTTCGGCTACTTTGTGCAACATTTTTATCGCCGCCATATTCATTGGATATGGCTCGGTCGTTATTATGGTTGAAACCATTTGTATAACTTGTTCGGGTTGGAGAACAGTGGCAATCGTTTCACCACATTTCTCTGCCATCCTGTGAAGCTACGGATAAGAAACGCTCGTAAATGAAACGACTAGTACTAAATCGTCAACAGTATGTACCACCGCAGAAACGGTTAGTACAATTGCACGCAATACAAAGTAACGTTTCCATTAACGCTCCCACTACCCATAAAAGCATAGTTTAATTGGGATCAATTATTAACTGTGCTAGCAGAAATAGGGTTCTAATAATTGTAGCTATAAAATGAAATAGGGTGCTAAAGGGATCGTGTATGACAAAATGACACAGGATGTTAAAAGACGTTACGTGACGTTACATGACGATAGACAAGCTATAACACGAAAGACCCATATACCTCTGACATTTTTACCGGATATGGTCCACTGCCCTGAGTACCGGCGCCAGAAGCATCCGAAGATTTCGATTCCTCGAACTTGTGAGTGCTGATTACTTTCAGAACGAGCAACTCCGGATAACCTGAAAAACTGTCGACGAGCTCTGGACATTTTAACATGTCGATTAACGTAAGAAGCACTTCTATCTTTATTCTTTTGGTATCACTTGTCAGGCTAGCTAATAGCGTCTTGAGCAGTTTCCTAGAAGGAACGAATAATATGAACAACATGAAAACAGAATACAAAGAGTCCGAGTGGCAAAAGATAGTTGGGAGCGATCACTTAAGACATACTTAAAATTTTGTTTGATATACGACATGTCACCCTCACGAAGATATGACTGGAATTCTTGGAATGCCGCAAGTTTCTCGACGTTCTGCGAACTTTTTGATTGTAGGGTCTTAATCATATTGTCCAACGTTTCAGGTCGACTTGTAGAATCGGGCGAGGAACCTGAAAATATAAATATATCCATTGATTGCGTATCTCAAGAATATTTCAATAAACTTTTTTTCTACCGGTATCACCTTAACGATTACACAAAAATAGACAGCGGTTTCGGATATCAATCTCGTGCGGTCACGTACCGTGCGTCTTATAACCATTGTTCTCCTGAGGTAGAATGAGGTCTCCAGCGATCGTATCACTCGAACCATTTATCACTGTTATATTGGAAACGGATCGTCCTCTCTGGGTCGGTGAACATACAGAAGAAGAATGCCCCTGTTTGAAATGAATCCAGACATACCCCTAGTTAGGTCCCCCACATCTTCGATACTCAATAATGACAAGACTCGCCAATCCAGTGAAAGGCTCTCTTACCGAATTCGACAACGTAAGACCCTCCATTCTCTCTTCCACGTCAGCCATGTTACTGATTCCGCTGTCTTTGCTCGTCGTAGCCCTTTCTAGCCGCTCGAAACCGTAATTCTGTATCTCCGCCGTCGTGCGTCGTAACGATCTGTTGGTAGAACTTTAAATTTACAATGTCGAAACATTACAAACTGAAAGTGCAAGTTCTGAGTGATCAGTCGAAAATGTTGATTAGTTGCATGACTGAACTCTAACACATTCAACATCTAATTACCACGCGTTCGCAAGAGCTTATAACAGTAAAAATACAAAGAACGATCTATGAGTCCTTATAAATATTTATACGTAAAAAATATATAACACTGTTGCTTTTTGACGTGTTCTTTAAAATGGGTTAAGCGAGGTGGTGCATTTCAGAAGGGTTACGACAAGAAGTCACAGTTTCTTTAAAGTTCTTCTAGTTGTTTCGTGGATTTAGACTTTGTCTACTGGCAAAAAATACGCATTCCTCTAATTGTCTTTACCGTAGAGTTTCTTGCATTAAACTGCGCGCTATAGTCCGGTCTATGCTACTAATTCTGTTACTTTGGGGACATGATAATTCTACGACTGAAGTTCCTCAAATTTGTGATTTTAATTTGGCTTCGAGCTCTAATTGTATTGATAAAACAGACAATGCGTTGCCAGCAGTTTGTCAGCGCGTTAACGGTTTGAACTTCAGAGAAATATGTAGTGATGTTATGCTGGACGATTAACGTGTTAACCCTTTGAATGCTGACCACCTTCAGCCGAAACGTTTGTCGGTGGTTGAATACTTTCTCCCTAGTTTAACCCTTTGAGTGCTGAATACTTTTGGCCAAAGCGCTCGCTGAGGACGGAACACTTTTCGCGAGTTTGAACTCTACTGATCGATTATTTAAGGCGCAAATAAGTTTTAATGATAATTCTGCATTTACGCCAAATTAAATAATGCAAGAAAATCATTTGATAAAGAACGCTTCTGTATTCATCTCATACATTTATAATTGTGGCTACAGTAGGTGAGAAATCGAAACGATTGGGGACGCATATATGCGCCCATAGTCGACACCGATAGATTTCGCCGGACGCATATATGCGTCCATAGCACTCAAAGGGTTAACAAGGCATAACTAAGCTATGTTTGTACCCGTTCAGGTGCGCCAAATGGAATAATCTAAGTTATTTGCTAAAAAAGTGCACAATTCGTCTCATACATTGAGAATAATGAGAGCCGTACGTTGGGGGTCGAAAAGATTGACGAACGCATGCATGTGTCGATAATACGGCTGGGAACTTTTTCCGAACATATTCGTTCATGGCACTCAAAGGGTTAATGATTGATCAGGAGAATACACGTCCAACTCACTTGTACACTTCCTCCAGATTCTCGTCGGCCGCATCTGCGTCGTTCTTCGACTTTGTTCTCGCTGGTGAATGTTGTGCCCTTGGAGGCGGTGTCCCGGGGGAGGCTGGGTTACTGGTACCCGACGATCTCCTTAAATGGTTCTGCACTAAAGGTATCGCCGCTTCCTGCAAAAAACACGGTATCGGATGGAAACCAGTCACGACCTACCAATCACTTTCTAACAATCTGACCGCGCGCAACTTGACTTGCCCTTTGCGCTAACACTAGATTTCGGTCAATTTGATGGGTTTAGGCACGAGAAGAATTACGGAAACTATTATTATTAACTTGTAGCAACTTTTGTGAACTTTGATTAATAGAATGATAGGAATATGTATTAAAGTTCATTTGATAGAGTTGCTCGGGTGAACCGTGGTGTAACTGTGTACACGAGGTGTGCCTTATTTTGGTGGACAGGTTTGTCGGTCAATTTTCTTTACGTGTTCCGCGTCCGCCGGTATAGAAGTTTATGATTGCTGTGCTACGGGGATTCTCTCACTGTAAGAATATTTATTAATTTGGACATGTATTGTGTTCGATATTTATTGTGTTGAATATCTCTTATATTGGATACCTATTACATTGAATATTTATGATATCGGATATCGACATAATAGGTCAAAACAGAATCGACATGAAGAGACATTCACTGACATTTGGATATATTATATTGGATACCTATTACATTAAACATCCATTACTCAGGATATTTATTATCCTGTACATTTACTACGTGGACTATCAACACAAGAGATAACAGTACGGTACCATCCCTGTTGTGCAGTAAGCATACTCTAGATACACAAACCCCACTTTCAAACCCTAATCCGCATACCAAAATGATCACCCAAAGAATGTTCTACTTCAACTTTCTCCATCTATCCTATCTAAAACACCCACCTGGTAATACTTTGGTAATTCAGCGAGTATCATGGTCACTTGGGAAGGATTCATGTTGTAGAGGGCTATGACAGCGTTCTGTGCATGCCTTCTGACGTCCTGGCTCTTGACGTCGTTCGTCCAATCGAGCAATCTCGCCAGGGCCGTGCCTGCAGCACTGGTCAACGCCGACGGTTCCGCCGTCTCTGTGATCTGCGTGATGAAGGTGAGCGTCGCTACCTTGGCACGCGAGTTGGGGGTCTGCGTCGGATCTGTCAGATATCTCATGACCGCTGGCAAAAGTTGCTCGCTCGGGAAGTACTCTCGCACGACATCCAGTGTCTTGTGTATCTTAACCTGTATCGACGCCAGGAGGTCTGTGCCGAGTTTGTTCAACAGCCTCGCGCACAGAACGTAGAGCCAGTCGCCGAGGTCCTCGCTGTGGGTGGCGACGAGCTCGTTCAGCGTGTCCAGGAAGAGGCTGAACACCTTCGTGTGCGAGTCCATGAACATTTTCGTGAAAATGTCGGTGACCTTACGCAGCTCCGTGGCCGTCAGGGTGTTCCCGTTCGAGAGGAAATGCTGGAGGCCGACGAGGCCCTCTTTTCTGTCGCCCCAATGCTTATGACCACAATTCTCGATTATCTCTTTGATGTCCTGAAAGGATTTTACGTCATTGCGGGATAGTGCACGCGATGAAGGGCCTGGCGGCGAGTCGCTACGCGATGCTAACGTCGAAGACGCTTCGAAGCAGAGAGAATCTCATCCTTAAGAGTTTCACTGCCGCGCGGGGCGATTGCACTCTAGTTTTTGTGGCAAAAATAAATGCGGCGTTTGGTGGTGCTCCGGAGGTGAGTACATGTGCTTTGCATTTTTGAGAATTTGTTGAAATGAGTGCTATCGTGTCGCGCGGCACTGTCTGACACGATTTTGAAGAAGAACACTGGCAGTAGAACGGTCAACGCGTTCGCTGCCGATACGTGAAAGGACAATGTCTATCTGTCTGAACAAACTATGTCATTCATATATGAGCCGCTCGAGAGCGAACGCGTTAAGGTGCTCGCAACCAGAATTCGTTTGATAAGGTATTGGTTTCCGCATAGGCAGGTGTGACATTGAGGCACCCCGTCTTCATCTCGTTATTATAATGATCCATAAAGAAATGCCTGTTTATGGTAAAAATGTAATTCTTGTCAATTATAAAAAGGCAATTTTTACTCTGACCCGCATTTTCCGTCGACCGGAACGTTAACCAAAACCACATAAGAACGATTTGAGCCCCTTGAGCTTTAGTATCCAGAAGTTAAGACCTTATCCAACGAAAAGAGATAATGACGACGGAAACTGTCGCTAGACTCGAACGAAATCATTGCGTTAAGTGTCGGAGATGCGTGGCTGCGTCATGACGCTAAGTGTCGGTAGTATGGAAAATGTGCAGACGAACAAAGTGACGTCGAAAGTTCACGACTGCATTAAAAGTGAGAGACTGCCTAACGTGAGCTAATCTAAATGCATGTGTTCCGTTGAGTGTTGGTTTCTAACGCCGTTATCGGTGCGCAACGAATATGACAATTCCATTTTTTTCTCGTGAATGCGACTGCACGTGAACGCTGCGTCAAAGAAAGAGGTATGAACGAGAGAGTCGAAGAAGTTTGAAGGAAAATTAAGTTGAACAAACCTTCGGGACTGTCTGATCCCACAGATCACGGTATAGTCTTTGTTGGGAGCCGCTCCATGAGAACGACTAATGGGTGGATGGACGATGGACACATACGAAGAACACAATGGCGCATTGCGTTAGTCCAAACCAAACAAATACGCCGCAACAAAAACCAAAACAAAAAAACCACACATGCGTTAGCTACATCATATAATAGTGTGCTTTCGAAGCTCTGCACTTTTTAACATGAAACGCTTCGCCTTTCGTTTAATTCTCGCAACTCAGATTACGTGACTGCTGAAGCGATTGAAAAGAGATAAGAAAACGTTCTCTATTTTCTCTACGTTCACTCGAGGCTGTCAGTACAAAAATGTGCGGGTTTGAGTGAGTACAGAGTATCGTTTGTACTCGAAAGAAGCTTTGTACGGTGCACTCAATACTCTTAGGCGAATTCGTATTCGTTTTTTTTTTAATATTATTAAAAATGTATTAGATTCTGATAAAAACCTCCAATGTCGCTTCGATAAATAGCATTGTATTCAAAGGATCGATATGTAGGCGTTATGCTTATGTCGGTATAATCATGTGAGAAACATAACGAGCTAATGTCGATATCGCAAGCCATTATGATTTATCTACAAAAGCGATAAAATGTTATAGTGTTTTAATGAAACTAATGTAGATCCATATGTATCTTGGTCATTAATGTACATATATTGTTAATGTTCACACTATATAAGTGTTATACGTATGCGATGTGAAAAGCGTCGCTTGTAACATCTAAGTCTAGAATGTATGTGCGTGTATTCTAAGATGACTCTTATACCACCTGCTAAATCCCACCACAGTGTTACTAAAGTTTATACGCTCTATGTAGGACGACTAAATTTAGTGTCTTCCACTGACAGCACGCTCGGTTACCATAGAGAAGACCAAATCTGATAAACACGTTATAATGTTAGTACGGAAAATGTTAGTAATGTACTGTCTGCCTTAAACTTATGAATACAAACGTAACCGCTATATAGGACTCGACGGGAAACATGAAACCGTTAAGGAACGTAGCCGCAGAAACTATCTGAGAAAAAAAAACTTTTCACTAATACCACCTAGTCTCCGTTTCAACACGTAATAATTCTTGATTAAACTAATATTCAACCTTGCTTTGTATTCAAAAATATTATTGACCTATGTTGGTTGAGTGACTTTTTATTTGCAATTTTTCTTCGAAACTCGACATATCATGACACCCTTGGGCCTCCTCTAAAATATAATTAAAAAAAATACATTTGGATAAGACAGGGTCTCGAAACACATCGAGTTATAAAGAAAACCCGCAAAACAGTCATTCACTTAATAACTGAAACAAAGAATCCTTGCAGTCTTCTATATACCCAACAGTTCACGAAAATCTTCTAACCCGTTCATCTGATACATTTTGTGTCCGCCAATAAACACGATAAACCTCAGATTGTTGTACTAATAATTCTAACACAATCTGGTATACCAAAGATTTCTTTTTATTGCCTCCGACTAATTAGTAAGCGAGCAAGCTGACAGCGGTGTAAAGACCGACAAATTCGAAAGGACGTCTAATGGACCTTTTTTCTATCGAAGTTTCTACCATCACTTGTACTCACATCGCTGGGCCGTCTAAAGCTGTCGACACTGCGTTCTGAGCATATGCTGCTCGTTTCGCTGTCATCACTATGGTCTCCCTTGCCTCTTGGCGTCCTGTTGTAACAATCGATGCTGTCGAACGTGAGAGCATCTGCCAGCGCGGATTCTGCTTCTCGGGATTGCTGGAGCATCTTCTGTGCCATCACCGGCCTCGACTGAGGTCTGTCCGTAGGTGACATGTGCAAATTTCTCCCCCTGTCGAGCGTGTAAAATAAATCACGTCTAACCTTCTCGAAAAATATACATGAACGGTTTAGTTATAAACTCTGTTGAAAGAATCATCTATAACGTGCACATGACGATGTTATTGGCGGGTGCTAATTCTAAAGAGAGAATAAAAATTCTGGGGCATGGAGAAGTTGTCCTCTACTTGGTTTCAGATTTTCAGGTGAGATTCTACTTGAATGAAAGCCCGTACTGTAGATGATTCGTTTTATTCCTTTGGTCGTTTGCTCATGTTTGGGTTTTCTTACTTTTCAATCCCCTTTTCCAATGCGGTAACGTTTTACTGTCCCTTTCGTGTATTTTACATTTGAAGCGGTGTCTATTGTTCGGGTTTATAACTTTTTATGGTATTCCTTGTTTTTGTGGTTTTGATGGCTAAACTTCGATATACTTTTCCGTTGATCCTAGTCGCGATAGGTTTTCCTTCAAAAAGAATACAGCACCTTAAAATCTTAAACCAAGAAAAGGGCATTTTCTTCATATCACATAATGTAAAAGATGAATGTTAATAATTTATTGTTTCGCCTGTCTTTACTGAATGGGTTTTATTTTATCTTGCAGGAGCTCTACATATTTTGATTCCTATGAGCTCCGCGGATTTTTCACAAGTTTTTTTTATTTAGATTTCATCGCTGACGGTGTGAATGATTTATTGGATTAACTTGATCCCGAATTAAACCAGTTTTTGTTGGTGTTAATACTTCTTCTGACTGGTTTCGGTTGAATGTATTTGATTTTATCCTGTATGTCCACACCGCCATCGATGAATTCAAGATAAAAAAAAATTGTAAAAAATCTACAGAGCTCCTGAAGAATAGCCTCATTGGCCTCCGGAAATATGGGGCACCTACAGAATAGAATAAAACATATTCAACCAAAAACGCAAACAAATTCTCAACATTTACAACTAAAGATTGAAGACGCAATCGATTTAATCCAATTTAAAAGGTTCAGCATCCAAAACTCGACCCACCTGACTCACGACCACAAAAAGTCAATTGTAACTTGTTTTCACTTGCTACGTACTACGTACACAGCACTTAATTTCAAGATGTATTTCCGTTTAACGTACAACAGACTACATATTAGGCACTTTTCACATGATCGCTTTACGTACAATTTTGAATTTCGCACGAGAGTAGCGTGGAAAAATGTAAATCCGCCGTACGACTTACGGTCGCAAGTCCAGGAGAGCCTGCATCTTGTAGAAGGTTGCAGCAGAACTCACGTGATGCCCAGGCGAGCACATATCAGAGGCGTCGAACCGATTGAATACCTACCGTGTCTTCCCGGCGAAACTTCTATCCATTCCAAACCTCTGCGGGCTCGGCTCGCGACTATTGCCCGTACTTCTAATTCCGTGACCGGACAACCTTCTAGGCCTCGCGATCAATGACTCTCCCTCGCGGTTATAAGTCGCGTAACTCAGTCTGGACGAAGGCGAACCCGATCTACTGCTGGCTGCATTCAAATAACACCCCGTCACTCTATCTGTTTGCCGACGTGTCGAAGGAAAAATGGAGGAAAAGAGTGTCGTTACATACGTTGCGACTGCGACACACCCGATACCCTCGTCCTTGTACGCGCAGCTCTCTCAGGACTGGCAACGGTCGTGGCATCTGGGGATCTGTTTGGTTGAGCTACACAATAGACGAAGGTGGGACATGTTGAGTAAAACGACAGAGTCGCTCGGCTTGCTACAGCTACGGTGACACGCTTTAATATTCGGACGCCACTGCTGCTCAAAGATGATTGCTGCGTACTGGCTACTCAAGTTGAGCTCGACGGCTCGGGTTTTTCGAAGCGAAACTTCTTATTTCGCGGCACATTGAGTCGTGGAAGCGTGACAAAAAGTGCAAGACGAAAAGTGTCGTTGTCTGTCAGTGTGAACGTGGATTCGACGTTAAAGCAGATGAACGGTTTGTCTGCGAATGCGAAGGCAGTGGGGCAAATATGTGCGGCGCGATGTGCTGTGAAAAGTGGGCAAACAGTTGTTGTGGCTGTCTGTATATCGACGGATAAGTGAATCAGCGGCGTAGTTCATTTTATACGAGAGAGATATTGCTCGCGTGTGCTCCGGGGGGTGCAGCTTTGCTGAATGAAAATTGGGGCGAGGTACCAGTCATACTGAGCGGTGATTTCAATGTAAACTTCGTCGAGCCGGAAGTAACACTGATTGACTTGTTAGGCAGTAAATTGAAGTTGAAGGTGAATAATGATAGAACGATATCGACTACAAAATCTCGAACGTATATTGACGCAGTATTCTGTGGATATCTAGATAAACTCTAGCTCCATATTTGTATGTGATATCTTGGCAAGCACAAACCCGTTATTTCAGTTTTAGATTCCAGGATGGAGATATGGAACTAATGTTTAATGATATAATTTCAACACATAATTAAATGCGTTTTAAGAATTCTTTTATCTTGTAAATTTCTTATTTCTGCATCTTTGAAGTTTCACTTCTAACTAATATTTTTTATATATTTTTTTGTAATATGTTTTTAAAACTAGAAAAACTACTATTTGATAAAAAAAAGAACCTAAATTCGTTAACTCAGTTGTAAGTGTCCAGAATAATCACGTTTGAAAAGCAGCGGTGTCCAAATATCAAAGCGTGTCACAGTACGTAAACCACTTGATCACTAACGAGCAGACGAACGACGAAGCGACATAAATAAAAGTTTCGTCCAATACCTTGTTTGGCTTGATGACTGCCGTGATCATTATCTTCAGACAGCATAAAGGCAATACTTTAATGTGAATAGAAAACAGATATCTTTCTTGTTCTCTTTCGTGTAAATACTGGCATATCGGTAAGTTAACGGAAAAAACGAAACGTCCGAGTTGTCTAAAGCTTTTCGACGGCCTGGCATTAGTATAGCAATCCGATGAATGGTACTTACGGAGCGCTGCTTTCTGTTTGCTCATGTTTGCGTACAGCATTCGGGCTTTAACCCGCCGAGCAGCCTGCAGATCTATGGCGCTGGTCGATCTGACACCGGGCGTCACGCGATCTGCGGAAAATGGAAAGAAACTCTAGTAATCGATCGAGAGATCCTTACAATAGACGTTAGCGTATCACTTTCATTATTCTAAACTTCAAAGCGCGTGCATGTGAGAATGTAGATGGGGTTTCGTGAACGAAGTAAAAAGCGTAACGCAATGAGTCGAATTATGCAGAACCAGCGTGAGACACATTTGCAAACAATAAGACAGAACCCAACGTGGTGAGATTAAATCAACTGAGGTATCCCGCGTGACAGCTTACAGTGCTTTCCTCTGAAAGGCACTCGTCGGCCAGGATTCATTTGATAAGGCGTTAGCCTCCGGATGGATGCCGCATTTGAATTTAATATTGTACAGACGTTTCGCAAACGTTGCAGTTTGCGTCAGAGTCTAGGGAGGTGTGATACTGAAGTTCCCCCAATTAGGGTGCTTCTTAATTGATCAGTTCATTGGTTCAGTAACCTCTGTCCCGATTGCAGTTATCAAGATGTTTCAACATTTCTAGGCCCTCTCGATGTTTTCTGACATAGTAACCTTATGAAGGTACCAGCGTTTCAGTCTCGTCAAAGTTGACGGTACAAGTTTCTATACCATGCTTCGTCAAGGCTGGTTGGGAAAACTGATTCAATTTGCTACACCGTTGGTGTTCTTCAATCAATGCATACTGATGCCCCCGGTTTCTCCAATGACCACATTTTCGCATGGGCAAGATACTTCACACACTTTTGGTCCACTCAAGGGTAGTTTTAGGTCTTTTGAATTTGGGAGTATTTGTGCGCTCTTCTGTAGCTTGCAATTATGCGGATATTGTGTTCTCAAAGTACCTTGCTGATGCGTTCGGTGGTCCAGCTAATCAATGAGAAAACATCCCGGTTGCCTGGTGGAATCAACCGGAATACTAACCAGACAAGAACTACTTGAATCCACTGAACTTCAATATTAACACGTTGACTGCCATGGTGGTCACTGGTGACCGGCGCAAAAGATTTTACCATAAATGCAAAAAATTCGGAATGAAGCTTATTTGCAATTTTGTAAAAGCAATTGATATTGGAATGGTGCTTCAATACTTTAGCTTCTAACAACTCTGCGGTACCTTCATTTTGCACGATTTAATCATATTCTGCAGAATTTCATTGCATCGCGGTTCTAACGTAGCAAACCACGCGGTTATCGGTGCAAAAGGTTTGACTAAAAATGCAAAAAATACGCAATGAAGCCTATTTGCAATCTTATAAAAGCAATTGATATTGGAACGGTGCTTCGATACTTTGGCTTCTAACAACTCTGCCGTAGCTTTATTTTGCACGATTCAGTCATATTCTGCAGTATTTCATTGCATCGCGGTTCTGACATAGCAAAATACGCTTGGCAGTCAACGTGTTAAAGTTCCCTAGCCGTAAAAATGCGGCCTGCAAGATTTGCATAACGTCGGCACAATGCCGAATTGAGCCGCGGCGTCCATCCGATGGCCAAGACCTCGTCAAAAGTTTACAGGTGCTATTTTACGTATCCGCGTCTGCGCTCTTCGAGACTTTCTCTACAAAGTATTAGTGCGGCGAACGGTGAGAACGACCGCGCGTAAAGAAATCTCCAAGAGGCGCGCGCTTAGTAGTTACAAATGGGAAGAATTACAGTGATTATCTGTAGGTCTTTGCAGAATGGGAATACCAGACTGGCGATAAGATCGTGGCAACGAGGGTGTACGTCTAAGCGGGCCGTGAGGCTGACCCGGTGCCTGATGCAAGTTTTCCGTACTACCTTCATACGTTTAATGTTAAGAGGAGTCACGAAGCAGCATGAAAAAGAGAGCAACAAGTAATTCATTTCATGTGATGTTCATAGGTGCGACTCGATAAACGTGTGCGCGCGCGCGCTACGTCGCAGTAGTATAACAAAGGCATGTTCTTTTTTTTCGCTAGTATCATGAGAATGAATTTCGAAGATGTATCACTCGGCGTATGGAGGGTGTCTGGTATTACCTGTCGCGCTTGTCGCTGGTCTCGACATTCGCGGACTGACGCTCGTTGATCTCGCGACGACATTTAGACTGTTAATACTACCGCTGTTGCTGAGGGACATCAGCGAACGCTTGTAGTTCGCGTCCAGACTGTTGAGAAGTACCTCTGCCTGCTCGGGGAAGTGATCCTTAAATGCCCAGTACGACCTGTAAAGCAGGAGAGTTGCGAGTTACGAAACTATGTGACGCAGTATGGTTTGAAAGACATAGCCTTATTGTATCAAGAAAAATAATTATATTACTATTCCATTTAACAATTATTATGTCAGGAAAAATATTATTGTGAATATCCTACGGCAATATTTATTGTAGAGATTCCGTTACCAATATTTTTAAGAGAACTTTAACGGCAGATATATGGCACCCGTCGGTATGGCGGGTTTAAGACTTCATGAACAAAGCCAAAGAAGTGACTTTTAATAAGGGAGTGATACGAATATATATCTGAGTTCAATTCTGCCGCAGGCTTCGAATTTTCAACTTCTGCATGTCAAAAATACGTATTTCTCCGAATAATGGTACACCTACATATTTCTCCGCTATATAACTTTCAATTAATTTAATTTAATTTAATTAAATAGTATATATTAATGTAAATTAAATAGAATAAAAATTAAATTGATGAAATTACTATCAATTCGAGTTAATTTAACACTTTGACTGCCATGCGTATTTTTGCTGTATTAGAACTGTGATGCTATGAAATACTACAGCGTTTGACTGAATTATGCAAAATGTAAATAATGTGCAGGTATTGGAAACCAAAGAATCGCATCACTATTCTAACAATAACTGCATTTATAAAATAATTATTGCTACCCATTGCAAATATTTTGGATCTTCAGTAAAATCTCCTGCGCCGGTCACCGATGACTATCATGGCGGTCAAAGTGTTAACACTAGATTGCCCAAGGCAGTCATTTTGACTGTTTTTTAATTTCAATTAGAAAAACAATTATGAAATTGATGACACAATTTCTTAGAATTTGGTGACTTTTTCTATAACATATAAATGGGTTTATGAATAATTGTAGTTACTTCCGCCCTCCTTTATTTCCGTATATATATATCTGTTATACCTATATTGCCCAGAAGCAGTAATTTTGACTGCTTGGTAAATTTTAAATAATCAAAAGATTTTTATTTATTGAATTGAGTAAATTTCTTATATGACCTGTCCGGCTTTGTATTGAAATTTGATGCATGATAAATTGTCGATTTGGGCGTATACTTGATAAGTGTCAGTTGCTCAATAAGCTAAAGTAGTACTAGTTATTCGAATCTTTATAAAGTGTTGTTCTAACAAGTTGTTTATTTTATTTCTTTTGCGCCGTAACTTTATGAAAAAAATGTCGAACAGAAATGAGTTCTTGGAAAATCTAACGAACATAAGTGAAGAGTGCTCCGATATAGAATCAAATGCAACAAATTCTGAACTATCATCTGAAGATGAAGCGGATTATATTCAAAGTGAAACATCTGACGCTGAAGATAGTGATGAAGAGTCGATCACCAATGATGAAAATGAAAGTGTCATCAATATGCCCAGGAAAAGGTGTAGGGTGCTAACTAGTTCAGATTCTGATGAGGAAACTGAAAATACGTTTCAGGAGGTCGAAACAGCTGCTGATGGTACTGTGTGGACAAAAATTGACGAAGGTGGTATTCCTGGAAGGATACCATCTGCTTGTATTTTCAAGAGTGTGAAAGGGCCAACAGGCTACGCAAAAAGGAACATTGTGGCAGATAATCTTATCAGTGCATTATCGTTGATAATAGATAACTATATTATCAAACATACAAGAAAGTGCACAGAAGAATGTCACCGAATTTTGCGGAACGTTTGGACAATATCATTACCGGAAATACGTGCATTTATTGGGATTCTATATGCTCGTGGAGCTTACGAAGCAACAAATTTTTAATTGAGTTATTTATGGTCAGCGAAGTGGGGTCCCGAATCTTTTAGAAAGACTATGGCCAAAGAAAAGTTCAAGCAAATCCTACGATTTATTCATTTTGACAAAAGAACCGAATGCAGTAGGCGCTTACAATCAAATAAATTTGCCTTGCTTTCGGAAATACGGGTTAAGTTCATTGAAAATATATATGTACAGTTAATATTTACTAATAACCTGTTATATAACTGTAAATAACATAAAAAATATTAAAAATTAATTTTAAACAAATTTCTTTACATATTTGTTATTTTTTCACAATGCAGTCATTTTGACTGTTTTTGGGCAATATAGGTATATAAGAAATCTCGGGCAATCTAGTGTTAATCTAGGTTCGATCACCAGTATTTATTGATGTCGATTATCATTCGCCAATACTAAAATCTCGCCTTCGCGTACGAAGTGCTCACTTACTTTCTCGCGAAAGCTCTCGCCTCGGAATCCGAATCGGCAATGCCCTTCTTGATAGCATCTTGCAGTATCGACACGTGCTTTTGAAGCAACTGCGCCGACCACGTCTGCAGAATTAGATTGAGATACTCGCACGAGGCCCGGCGGATGTCTTTGCTCTTGTGGTTCTGTGACGACGTAATGATAGGCACATAACGACTGCAGTGCGTGTTTTGGAGTATGAACCTGACGGCTACGGCACCTGCCGTCGCGACAACCTGCGAAAACATCAACGGTATTATGTGCATCGGCCCGACATTATGTCTAATGACATGAATACCGAAGCGCCGTTCTTTTCCTACTTATACAGGAGCATTCTTTCGTTCGTGCGACGTATGACCTGAATTCTATCTTAACAACCTGCGCGGCCGGTACGTCGAGACGAATAAATATGCGATAGGAGCGTATCTTTCAGGGAACGCATCCCTGCAAATGGTAGAATGAATAATAAAAACGTGTATGAGAACGAATAATGAAAACGCGTACGAAATCTAATACTCGTGAAAAAGGATAAAATCAACGAACGTATAGCAAAATATGGCTAGCTATAAAGATACTGGAAACACGGGTTGGGTTTAGCGAATGAGTTGCGCATGGAGAATTTATTGATAATAGCCAAAGCAGAAGAATGTAAAAGATGTTTGGAATTAAACACATAAACGTTTTGTTTCATAGCTGAATATAATGGTAATTATTTTTGTGTCTATTATGGTTGAATGGTTTTATGCGATCCTGTAAGAGCACTGGGGATTTTTTGTTAATTCCTTCGACAAGATATCCATTGTCTGATTTGCTTTGTGTATATAATACTATAAATATTATGGATTTTGTATGTTATAATATTGTACGCACTATGAATTTGGGATATAATACTATTTTGGTTGAATGATTTTATGTGATCCTGTAAGAGCACTACGGATTTTTTGTTAATTCCTTCGACAAGATATCCATTGTCTGATTTACTTTGTGTACATAATACTATAAATACTATCGATTTTGTATGTATAATATTGTACGCACTATGAATTTGGGATATAATACACAGTAGGTTAGAAGATGAGTATCTTCCCGGAAAATTTTCTGAAAGATCCTCACTGCTCCTGAACATGTGACCTACGAGTCTTGAAACACGTAGACCTGCTACCAGAATTACATAAAACCATAGAACCGAAACAGACAGCTAACTACTAAAACTTGTCGAAAAAAGGTTCAGCTCTTTCCTGAAAAGCATTCAAGTGCCGTGATAAAATATAACCATTAGAAGGCAAGAAGGCATTAACAATTTATTGTGAATAGCCAAAGAGGCAGAATGTAAAAGATGTTTGGAATTAAACACATAAACATTTTGTTTCATAACTGAATATAATGGTAATCATTTTTGTGCCTATTTTGGTTGAATGGTTTTATGCGACCCTGTAAGAGCACTGGGGATTTTTTGTTAATTTCTTCGACAAGATATCCATTGTCTGATTTGCTTTGTGTACATAATACTATAAATACTATCGATTTTGTATGTTATAATATTGTACGCACTATGAATTTGGGATATAATACACAGTAGGTTAGAAGATGAGTATCTTCCCGGAAAATTTTCTGAAAGATCCTCACTGCTCCTGAACATATGATCTACGTGTCTTGAAACACGTAGACCTGCTATCAGAATTACATAAAACCATACAACCAAAACAGACAGAAAACTGTTAAAACTTGTCAAAAAAAGCTTCAACTTTTTCCTGAAAAGTATCCAAGTGCCGTGCTAAAACATAACCATTAGAAGGCAAGAAGGCATTAATAATTTATTGTTAATAGCCAAAGCAGCAGAATGTAAAAGACGTTTGGAATTAAATACATAAACGTTTTGTTTCATAACTGAATATAATGGTAATTATTTTTGTGCTTATTTTGGTTGAATGGTTTTATGCAATCCTGTACGAGCACTGGGGATTTTTTGTTAATTCCTCCGAGAAGATATCCATTGTCTGATTTGCTTTGTGTATATAATACTATAAATACTATGGATTTTGTATGTTATAATATTGTACGCACTATGAATTTGGGATATAATACACAGTAGGTCAAAAGATGAGTATCTTCCCGGAAAATTTTCTGAAAGATCCTGACTGCTCCTGAACATGTGACCTACGTGTCTTCAAACACGTAGACCTGCTATCAGAATTACATAAAACCATAGAGCCGAAACAGGCAGCTAACTACTAAAACTTGTCAAAAAATGTTGAGCTTTTTCCTGAAAAGCATCCAACTGCCGTGCTAAAACATAACCATTAGAAGGCAAGAAGGCATTAACAATTTATTGTGAATAGCCAAAGAGGCAGAATGTAAAAGATGTTTGGAATTAAACACATAAACATTTTGTTTCATAACTGAATATAATGGTAATCCTATTTTGGTTGAATGGTTTTATGCGACCCTGTAAGAGCACTGGGGATTTTTTTAAAATTTCTTCGACAAGATATCCATTGTCTGATTTGCTTTGTGTATATATTACTATAAATACTATGGATTTTATGTATAATATTGTACGCACTATAAATTTGGGATATAATACACAGTAGGTCAGAAGATGAGTATCTTCCCGGAAAATTTTCTGAAAGATCCTGACTGCTCTTGAAACATGTAGATCTGCTACCAGAATTACATAAAACCATACAGCCGAAACAGGCAGAAAACTGCAAATCCTTATTAAAAAATGTTGAGCTTTTTCTTGAAAAGCATCCAACTGCAGTGCTAAAACATAACCATTAGAAGGCAAGCGTCACTACACATATTAGCCAGTTAACGCGCGTAAGGTCGCGCAGTTTAATCGGCAAGAGGCTGCTACCTCGTGACAAATCCGTAACGAATCCGCGCCGCTTTGAGGAAATGTAATAATTGTCGCGCTTCGGCGACAAAGTGACACTAAGTCCGCCATAGGGGGTACTAACTACTCACCTTGGCACTATTCTGTATGAGGTTCATCAGCGTATTTAAAACGGCCTCTCCAAAACTGGCAAACTTTGTCTTGAGATGCTGACTCAGAAAGGCCAGGGTGATGCACGCTTCGCGGACAACCTGTGATCTGAGGTCAGTGCAGGCCACGTCGAATGGTCGATGAAGGCTCTTTAGGCACTCCGAAAAATTCTCGTAATTCGTGCCGCCTGCTAATACAATCGCTCGCAGCTTCTTTATCTGTAAACCATATGAAAGGCCTTAGTAGACATTGTTCTGATGCTTCAATGCGGATCACAATTCGTGCGATTTCGGAATTCATCGGCAAAATTGCACAACTGAATTTTCTGCAAATTTTTACAGAATTTGTTAAGGGGTTATGCCTACTTGGGTTGGTGAAAAAAATCGACTTTTTTATTACATTTTCTTAATGTACATAATTTTAAGAATATTTCCTCAAAAGTACATAAGAATCGGAGCACACGTTCAAAAATTATAAGCGTTTATCTGGAGCGCTACTATGTATGATTAGTAAAGAGCTTGAGACTTTAAACGCGATTATCTCGAAACTGTGTTTTTAAAAACATACGGTTGCGGTGACCACGATGTCTCAAAAACTACTTCACCGATCGGACTCTAATTTTATATACTTATTTGTCATTACAATAGGCAGGGCCTGAACAAAGGATTTTTTATTTCGGTAATAAAAAAAAAAGTTACAACATAAAAACGACAGTTAGACCACCTCAAAAGACGGATATTTTCGTAAAATTGCTGCCATTCTTGTAAAAATTAAAATTTTTCAAAATCCTTCGTTCAGGCGCTGCCCATTTGTAATGACACATAAGTATATAAAATTAGAGTCCAATCGGTGAAGTAGTTTTTGAGAAATCGTGGTCACCGCAAGTGATGAAAATAAATGGAAGCTCTAGGAGAAGGGCTATATTTCCTCCATTTTTTAATATTTTCTTATAAAAAAATGTATACAAATACCACTAAATACGTACTAGTTGGTAGTATTTTGCGAATTTTAATTAGTACTCACTAAAACGGCAAAAAAAGAATCTTGAAAATAATGTCATTTTGCCGATCCCAAGTAGACATAACCTCTTAATGGGGTGATATAGACGTGTGTGCAAATTTGGGTGGAACGATACGAATATATATTCAAATCTCTTACTGTTTCAGACTTCCAATTTTGTGTAATTAACCCTTTGAGTGCTGAATACTTCTGGCCAAAGCGCTCGCTGACGACGAAACACTTTTCGCTAGTGTGAATTCTATTGATCGATTATTTAAGGCGCAACTAAGTTCTAATGATAATTCTTCATTTAAGCCAAATTAATTAATGCAAGAAAATTGTTCGATAAAGAACGCATCTGCATTCATCTCATACATTTATAATTGTGGCTACAGTAGGTAAGAAATCGAAACGATTGAGGACGCATATATGGGTCCATAGTCCACATCAATAGATTTCGGCGGACGCGTATATGTGTCCATAGCACTCAAAGGGTTAACACTTGGCATGCGGGCAACGTATTTTTACGTTTTATGTAGTCTGTCACTGGAGCGCGGGTCACGTAAAAATACGTATGGCTAGTTGATTTGGTGACTTATATTAGTGGATATCCATATACAAATCTACTAAATACGTATAATTACATGAATGTGTGACATTATATGCGTGTTATATTGCGTTAACACTGAGCAACGCTTTGCATTTTTTCGCCCCATAAGTTATGATTGTTGAGTTACTCGATCTTTTGCTGAGTTATTTCGTCTTCAATCGAATTCTTAGTTTCCAGAACGTGTTTTATCAATTTGAATATATACTTTTTATTATCGATTACAAAATTGATCAAATGAGCCGTTGTGACAAAGATAGTGATGAAGAAATATGCGCTGACAAATTATCGGACTTTTCGTATGATAGTGTAGAAAACTTTAAAAATCCCTTATTTTTATGATTTCGTGAAAATATCGTTTGTTTTTTGTTAAATAATCATACAGTATATATTTAAGTGAATAAGTTATATTTAAGTGAATAAATATATATTTAAGTGAGTAATTTTTCTGAATAACCAAACTTCCGCGCGATTCAAGAAGAAACGCCGGCTGCACGCGAAATTCGGCGGCGAAGTATGCCCGCATGCCAAGTGTTAACACTAGTTTTACTTACAAGACCCGTCAATTTTGCTCCGAAAATCATAGAAACTATTAGTATTATTTGTTGGCAAATTCTATCGACTTATATTAATGGATACGAACATATATTTCATATGCACCAATTAAACTTGTAGCGTCATTACTTCATTACAGTAACTCAGTTGAACTGTTCTATGTCATTTTGAGAGGTACTAATATAATGTATAAATAACGAATATTTGTCTAACAGCTCTGAACGAGCAGGCAGAAGCCATATTCCATCCATCAGAGTTTATTCTACTGAGTTCCTGCACCGACATTTATACGTACACATTCTATCCGCTGCTTCCAGTCCTTTTTATCGTCGCACACGGTGTCTTTGATCGTTTTGATCTGCTCCTCAAGATCCTTCGCAGAGAACAAGTTTACCGTCGTAACATCTTCGAACGCCGTGAGAAAAGTTTCTTCGTCGACGGCACCGGCTTGACCTAATAGTTCAAGAAATTAATTACCCACGTTCGACAGCATCGTACATGCCGTAGTCAAGAGCTCAGTGATCAGGAGTAGACAACTTTTTGGGCACCAGTATTTTTTCGTTCATCTCTTTCTTTTGCCCAAACTGACCAATTTCTTGACGTCGAAAAACAAACTTTCAAAACTCGGTTTATTTTGTTACCTACCCCTGACACTGATCACCATGTTCACACGAGTGTGTGTTTGTGATGTTAAGAACTTGAGTGACGTATGCGAAAAATCAAAGGGGAGTCTCTACTATCTAACAATGAGTGAAAAAGTGTAATGCGCTTCTGTAAGTCAGTATGTTACACGTGACAGTCGAACAACTGTGCATGATGAGAAAGGTATGAGGACGTTTCTGTGCGACAAATAGTCCCACCGCGTAAAGTGCCGATGACGAAACATAAGATACGCTGAACTTCAATGGTAAAACGTGAAAAAAGACTGTGCTTCGGCAAATCAACAATACTCGCACATGACAAGTTCGAAAGTGAGAAGAAGCGTTTAACTACTCGTCGATGGAAAGAAATAGTATGGCACACATAGAAACTACGACAAAAGCGGATTAACACGAAAAGCTCACAGAAAATGAGGTACGCACATGACCTTCTCGCTAATGTTCGACTAAAATGTCAATCTTGTCGTTATATGGTGTGGCGGCGGAAATTCGTCGAAATCTGCGTGCGCTTCGAACTTTTACCGCAGTTTTCCTCGAATACGCTTTTACGGATAAATTACGTGACGAACAGAAAACAGTGAAATGTGGGTAAAAACCGCAGAAAATTTTCGCGCAAAGTAAAAGATCACCTCCGACTGCCGTAATATGATTTCTTCATATTTTTCCCATGAAAACGCATTCTCTCAAAACGTAGAACCCGACGTATATTTTCTAATGCTTCGATTCTATGTCGTTGCCTTAACACGTTGACTGCCACACGAATTTCAGATGTTTTGCTCTGGGGACCACAACAGAATTTTTCATACAGTAGACGGTGCTATTTAATTTAACTATTATATTAATTATGCTTTATCAAAGTGTTTAATCATAGAATTGTAAAATAATCTGGCCGATGACGTTTATCTTACTTTAATCAGGTAGCTGTTGCAATCTCTGCAGAAAGTGTGCACATAAAATGTGTCGCAAAAAGTAAACGATGACGAGTGTATGAGCCAGAGTATGTCTGACTGTTGTAATGTAGAATTATTTTGTAATGAAATAACTGTTTTATTTTTTACTTTTAGTACCAACAGGTTTTGTGCTAAATATCTTGTGGTGATGAATGCGTGAAAAAATATTTGTTTCAAATAAAGTTGATCCTTGAAATTTCTACAGGTTAGTTAAAGATAAATTGAATCCAATTCCTACCCTATATACAGTTTTCCAGAATAATTACTTACATCTTTTTATTTATTAATTTCATTTTATCTTAGCCTCGAAATATTCAAAGCATTCAATAAGTTACGAATATATTTTATATTTCCCCTAAAATTGCTCAAGTTCCTTAGTCTAATTATAATAAATATCTGCACGGATGACGTATACGTGGGATAATTATCCTAACCGATCAATCAAAATCAATTATTCGTTTCATTCAGTCTTGGCCTCCAGATATTCAAAACATCTGAAAAGCGATGATTATATTTGCTTTTCCACCATAACTCCAATTGAAACAGGAGCTGGCCACTACTTTTTACGCATGGCGCGTATCTTCGCCGTATAGGAAAACATCGCCATTTATTCAGGACGATGATAGACGTCAAAAGCATCAAAGTGTTTAACACGTTGACTGCCAAGCGTATTTTGCTATGTCAAAACCGCGATGCAATGAAATACTGCAGAATATGATTAAATCGTGCAAAATAAAGCTACGGCAGAGTTGTTAGAAGCCAAAGTATCGAAGCACCTTTTCAATATCAATTGCTTTTACAAGATTGCAAATACGTTTGATGGCAATTTTTTGCATTTTCAGTAAAATCTTTTGCACCGGTCACGGCATATTTTGCTACGTTAGAACCGCGATGCGATGAAATACTGCAGAGCATAATTAAATCGTGCAAAATAAAGATAACGCAGAGTTGTTAGAAGCCAAAGTATTGAAACACCGTTCCAATATCAATTGCTTTTACAAGATTGCAAATAGGCTTTATTGCGAATTTTTTGCATTTTTAGTAAAATCTTTTGCACCGGTAACCCCGTAGTTTGCTACGTTAGAACCGCGATGCGATAAAATACTGCAGAGTATAATTAAATCGTACAAAACAAAGGTAACGCAGAGTTGTTAGAAGCCAAAGTATTGGAGCACCGTTCCAATATCAATTGCTTTTATAAGATTGCAAATAGGCTTCATTGCAAATTTTTTGATTTTTGGTCAAATCTTTTGCACCGGTCACGGCATATTTTGCTACGTTAGAACCGCGATGCGATAAAATACTGCAGAGTATAATTAAATCGTACAAAACAAAGGTAACGCAGAGTTGTTAGAAGCCAAAGTATCGAAGCATCGTTCCAATATCAATTGTTTTTACAAGATTGCAAATAGGCTTCATTGCGTATTTTTTGCATTTTCAGTCAAATCTTTTGCACCGATAACCGCGTAGGTTGCTACGTTAGAACCGCGATGCGATGAAATACTGCAGAGTATAATTAAATCGTACAAAAGAAAGGTAACGCAGACTTGTTAGAAGCCAAAGTATCAAAGCACCGTTCCAATATCAATTGCTTTTACAAGAT
Source organism: Cryptocheilus praepositus (assembly GCA_033815515.1). Taxonomy (NCBI): domain Eukaryota; kingdom Metazoa; phylum Arthropoda; class Insecta; order Hymenoptera; family Pompilidae; genus Cryptocheilus; species Cryptocheilus praepositus. Next base: position 2,132,324 of record JAWWQZ010000314.1, read on the forward strand.
TACAAATAGGCTTCCTTGCAAATTTTTTGCATTTTTAGTAAAAACTTTTGCACCGGTAACCGCGTATTTTCCTACGTTAAAACCGCGAAACGATAAAATACTGCAGAGTATAATTAAATCGTACAAAACAAAGGTAACGCACAGTTGTTAGAAGCCAAAATATCGAAGCACCGTTCCAATATCAATTGCTTTTACAAAATTGCAAATGGGCTTCATGGTAAATTCTTTGCATTTTTAGTCAAATCTGTTGCACCGGTCACGACATGTTTTGCTACGTTAGAACCGCGATGCGTTGAAATACTGTAGAGTATAATTAAATCGTACAAAACAAAGGTAACGCAGAATTGTTAGAAGCCAAAGTATTGAAGCGCAGTTCCAATATCAATTGCTTTTACAAGATTGCGAATTTTTTGCATTCTCAGTAAAATTTTTTGCACCGGTCACGGCATATCTTGCTACGTTAAAACCGCGAAGCGATAAAATACTGCAGAGTATAATTAAATCGTACAAAATAAAGGTAACGCAGAGTTGTTAGAAGCCAAAATATCGAAGCACCGTTCCAATATCAATTGCTTTTACAAGATTGCAAATGGGCCTCATTGCGCATTTTTTGCATTTTCAGTCAAATCTTTTGCGCCGATCACCGCATATTTTGCTACATTAAAACCGCGATGCGATGAAATACTGCAGAGTATAATTAAATCGTACAAAACAAAGGTAACGCAGAGTTGTTAGAATCCAAAATATCAAAGCACCGTTCCAATATCAATTGCTTTTACAAGATTGCAAATAGGCTTCATTGCAAATTCTTTGCATTTTTAGTAGAATCTTTTGCGGCGGTCACCGGTGACCACCGTGGCAGTCAAAGTGTTAATCACTCCTATTTTCCATAACTCCGACGAGGAGCGAACGACGTGGCGGTCTACGTGGTAACCGACTCGCAAGCGTACACTCATCGTCAGGCAAATTTGATCGAGCACCCGCCGCGTTCCTCTTTCCGGCCGACTTTCTCCGCGCGCACCGCAAAAACTGCGGCAAAAGTTGGCACGGCGAACTCGTTCGCCGCCACAACGCGAGCTACGGTGTAATAAAAGAAGTAGTAATTGTCAGTAGAGTTTTAGATACCTTGCGTTGATCTTAGCGACACAAATCTTTTGACGGTTGGCGCCCTTTGGACCGTGGAGGGTGTATTACCCGGTCGAGCTGTCATGCAAGCGAACAGTTAGCGGGCATCGTCATCAAAACGTCAGCCAGTCACTGGCCCGCCTGACATTTCGCTGACGAGTCTCGTTTTAAACAAGTTATCAATGGTTACAGAATGCCGCAACGCATTAAATAAGCATAGAAGTTGCATTATTGGCGTGTGGGTGTACCAAATGTGCGTCTAGCCTGTCTGAGCAAACGTCGATCCCGGCCATTTTAGCACAGCTTCGGGTAAACAAACTAACCCGTTTTCGGAAAGGGGACCCACGGTAACGATTTAAAAAGGTAGTGTACAATCGGTTTCATTTTTTAATTTCATTGATTTAACGGCGAAATTCCTGCTTTCGAATAGAGGAACCCATGGTATAAATTAAAAAGAAAAATATGGGAAAAGATCCGACAGTAGCGCCTCGTATTTAATTACGTTTTTTGTTAGCTTAATTAATTTAATAGCAATATTCCCGGTTGCGGGAAGGGGACCCACGGTAACGATTTAAAAAGGTAGTGTACAATCGGTTTCATTTTTTAATTTCAGCGATTTAACGATATTAAACCCATGGTATAAATTAAAAAGAAAGATATAGGAAAAGATCCGACTCACCTCGTATTTAATTAGGTTTTTTGTTAACTTGATTAATTTAATAGCAATATTCCCGGTTGCGGGAAGGGGTACATACGGTAACGATATAAAAAGGAATTCCGTTCTGAGGAAAGAAATTAATAAATGATGTTTTGCGCAGCGTCGAGAAGTGAAGATCAAAGTAGTTACAAATATTAATGAAACCGCAGTCACCATCCTCCTGATGTTACTAGTTGCCATTTCTTTTTGTACCGTTTCTATTATGCATTATTTTGTAACAAGAAATTTTTAAATGATTACAAATAATAGTTACTAGTTGCCATTTCTTTTTGTACCGTTTCTATTATGCATTATTTTGTAACAAGAAATTTTTAAATGATTACAAATAATAGTTACTAGTTGCCATTTCTTTTTGTACCGTTTCTATTATGCATTATTTTGTAACAAGAAATTTTTAAATGATTACAAATAATAGTTACTAGTTGCCATTTCTTTTTGTACCGTTTCTATTATGCATTATTTTGTAACAAGAAATTTTTAAATGATTACAAATAATAGTTACTAGTTGCCATTTCTTTTTGTACCGTTTCTATTATGCATTATTTTGTAAGAAGAAATTTTTAAATGATTACAAATAATAGTTACTAGTTGCCATTTCTTTTTGTACCGTTTCTATTATGCATTATTTTGTAACAAGAAATTTTTAAATGATTACAAATAATAGTTACTAGTTGCCATTTCTTTTTGTACCGTTTCTATTATGCATTATTTTGTAACAAGAAATTTTTAAATGATTACAAATAATAGTTACTAGTTGCCATTTCTTTTTGTACCGTTTCTATTATGCATTATTTTGTAACAAGAAATTTTTAAATGATTACAAATAATAGTTACTAGTTGCCATTTCTTTTTGTACCGTTTCTATTATGCATTATTTTGTAACAAGAAATTTTTAAATGATTACAAATAATAGTTACTAGTTGCCATTTCTTTTTGTACCGTTTGTATTATGCATTATTTTGTAAGAAATTTTTAAATGATTACAAATAATAGTTACTAGTTGCCATTTCTTTTTGTACTGTTTGTATTATGCATTATTTTGTAAGAAGAAATTTTTAAATGATTACAAATAATAGTTACTAGTTGCCATTTCTTTTTGTACCGTTTCTATTATGCATTATTTTGTAACAAGAAATTTTTAAATGATTACAAATAATAGTTACTAGTTGCCATTTCTTTTTGTACCGTTTCTATTATGCATTATTTTGTAAGAAATTTTTAAATGATTACAAATAATAGTTACTAGTTGCCATTTCTTTTTGTACCGTTTCTATTATGCATTATTTTGTAACAAGAAATTTTTAAATGATTACAAATAATAGTTACTAGTTGCCATTTCTTTTTGTACCGTTTCTATTATGCATTATTTTGTAACAAGAAATTTTTAAATGATTACAAATAATAGTTACTAGTTGCCATTTCTTTTTGTACCGTTTGTATTATGCATTATTTTGTAAGAAATTTTTAAATGATTACAAATAATAGTTACTAGTTGCCATTTCTTTTTGTACCGTTTCTATTATGCATTATTTTGTAACAAGAAATTTTTATATGATTACAAATAATAGTTACTAGTTGCCATTTCTTTTTGTACCGTTTCTATTATGCATTATTTTGTAACAAGAAATTTTTAAATGATTACAAATAATAGTTACTAGTTGCCATTTCTTTTTGTACCGTTTGTATTATGCATTATTTTGTAAGAAATTTTTAAATGATTACAAATAATAGTTACTAGTTGCCATTTCTTTTTGTACCGTTTCTATTATGCATTATTTTGTAACAAGAAATTTTTAAATGATTACAAATAATAGCAACTAGTTGCCATTTCTTTCTGTACCGTTTCTATTATGCATTATTTTGTAACAAGAAATTTTTAAATGATTACAAATAATAGTTACTAGTTGCCATTTCTTTTTGTACCGTTTCTATTATGCATTATTTTGTAACGAGAAATTTTTAAATGATTACAAATAATAGTTACTAGTTGCCATTTCTTTTTGTACCGTTTCTATTATGCATTATTTTGTAACAAGAAATTTTTAAATGATTACAAATAATAGTTACTAGTTGCCATTTCTTTTTGTACCGTTTCTATTATGCATTATTTTGTAAGAGATTTTTAAATTCTTACAAAAAATACGCCATCCACCCATACGTAAAAGTAAATTAGATGCGTAAAAGGGAAAATATGGGGGAATTGAGAGTCCGGGGTCTGCGTTTGCTTAGACAAGCCATACGTGTGTCTCATACGTGCGCATTAATCGCAGAGGAAACGTGTGCGATTCCGTGAACATTAGTGGTACGCCGGCGGAATCGGGTGTTGAAACCGGTATGATATCCAGAGCTGGTCATATCTCGTTCCGTGTAGGAAGCAATAAGTATTAAGCTCGTTAATTGCTATGAAAGGAGCAACGGGTACCATTGATTAGAACAATGTTCGCCTCAGGCGAGGCTGGTAACGTTAGACGGCTTGTAAAGCCGTAGCAAACGACGCTTAGGAAAAGTGTCGGAAAACTGATACCTACAACTGAGTAGTGACCTGCGAGAAACTAATATTTATGTCTCTGCTTCCCACGCATGACGCGTCAATGAATAATGTGCAGTAAATTTTTGCGTTCCTTCCCCGTTCCAGGAGCCGCCTGGACAGTATATAAATACACATTGTGACGTACATATTTATAAAAAAAAATAAATCCGAATGTACACGGCGATCAGCTATTGATAAAAGTATTGATAAAACTACGGTCGCCTTATTTTGAGGACAAGATCGAATTGTACTTTGAGTTTGTTACGGACCGTTATTTAGTTGCATAGTAATTGGAATAATGAACAAACTACGCAAAAAGCCGGCATTAAATTTTTTGATATTTTTGCACTTCAGTGTTCTGTTATATGCTCTGCAATTTTATGTGCCGCTTTTTCGTATGGCGTCGTATTATTATTTTCTTTGACGACTTCTCAGTGATTTCTGCCTCGGTGCTTAAATTGACCTTTGCTTGTTATTTTTCTCCTTCGTACATGCGATGTGCTTTGGGCACTTGCTAAAATGATATCACCGGCCTTTAGGCTTCCTCCGCCTGAATAATTCACTTTTCGAATAACAACAACTGTATGTCACAACATCCTTATGTGATGCACGGCAAAAATAAAAAAATGGGAACCACTGATTTATATTTATGTCGTGGTATCTGACTTCCTCGCTACGATATGAGCGACTATGAAAAATGCAATTCGCGTTTTTTTTTGTACGCAATGCAAATGCTTGTATTTCTGGTATGCAACGCAAATGCGATCATTTGTTGCATAAAACGCAAATGCACTTATTATTTTTTCGACGCAAAAGCAATTATTCCTTGTAAGTAACGAAAATGCGCTTATTTTTTCAATGCAAGGCCAATGCGATTACTTTTTCAACGCAAATGCGCTTGTTTTTCATATGCAACCCAAATGCGCGTATTTTTTTATGCAACGCAAATACAATTATTTTTCTGTATGTAACTCAAAGCGGAAGCGCTTATTTTTTTTTGTATGCAACCTAGATGCGCTCATTTTTTCTGTGCGACGTAAGTGCGTTTATATTTTATGTACCCCGCATATTCTTCAACACAAATGCGCTCATTATTTTTCAACGTCAATACGCGTATTTTATTTTCAACGCAAATGCAATTATTCCTTGTAACGTAAATGCGCTTATTTTTTGGATGCAATGCCAATACGATTGCTTTCTTTTCAATGCAAATGCGCTTATTTTTCATATGCAACGCAAATGCGCGTATTTTTTATGCAACGCAAATACAATTATGTTTTTCAATGCAACCTAGCGCTTGTTTTTTCTATGCAACGCGAAAGCGCTTATTTTTTGTATGCGACTTAAATGCGCTCATTATTTTTCTACGCCAATGCGTTTATTTTATTTTCAACGCAAATTCAATTATTCCTTGTAAGTAACGTAAATGCGCTTATTTTTTGGATGCAAGGCCAATACGATTGCTTTCTTTTCAACGCAAATGCGCGTATTTTTTTATGCAACGCAAATACAATTATTTTTCTGTATGCAACCTAAAGCGGGAGCGCTTATTTTTTGTATGCAACGCGAAAGAGTTTATTTTTTTCGTATGCGACCTAAATGCGCTCAATTTTTGTGTGCGACGTAAGTGCGTTTATATTTTGTGTACCCCGCATATTCTTCAACACAAATGCGCTCATTATTTTTCAACGTCAATGCGCTTATTTTATTTTCAACGCAAATGCAATTATTCCTTGTAAGTAACGTAAATGCGCTTATTTTTTGGATGCAAGGCCAATGCGATTGCTTTCTTTTCAACGCAAATGCGCGTATTTCTTTATGCAATGCAAATACAATTATTTTTCTGTATGCAACCTAAAGCGGAAGCGCTTATTTTTCCTATGCAACGCGAAAACGTTTATTTTTTTCGTATGCGACCTAAATGCGCTCAATTTTTGTGTGCGACGTAAGTGCGTTTATATTTTGTATGCCCGGATATTCTTCTTCAGCACAAATGCGCTCATTATTTTTCAACGCCAATGCGCTTATTTGATTTTCAACGCAAATGCAATTATTGCTTGTAAATAACATAAATGCGCTTATTTTTTTGGATGCAAGGCCAATGCGATTGCTTTCTTTTCAACGCAAATGCGCGTATTTTTTTATACAACGCAAATACAATTATTTTTCTGTATGCAACCTAAAGCGGAAGCGCTTATTTTTTGTATGCAACGCAAAAACGTTTATTTTTTTCGTATGCGACCTAAATGCGCTTATTTTTTCTGTGCGACGTAAGTGCGTTTATATTTTGCGTACCCCGCTTATTCTTCTTCAACACAAATGCGCTCATTATTTTTCAACATCAATGCGCTTATTTGATTTTCAACGCAAATGCAATTATTCCTTGTAAGTAACGTAAATGCGCTTATTTTTTGGATGCAAGGCCAATGCGATTGCTTTCTTTTCAACGCAAATGCGCGTACTTCTTTATGCAATGCAAATACAATTATTTTTCTGTATGCAACCTAAAGCGGGAGCGCTTATTTTTTGTATGCAACGCGAAAGAGTTTATTTTTTTCGTATGCGACCTAAATGCGCTCAATTTTTGTGTGCGACGTAAGTGCGTTTATATTTTGTATGCCCGGATATTCTTCTTCAACACAAATGCGCTCATTATTTTTCAACGCCAATGCGCTTATTTTATTTTCAACGCAAATGCAATTATTCCTTGTAAGTAACGTAAATGCGCTTATTTTTTGGATGCAAGGCCAATGCGATTGCTTTCTTTTCAACGCAAATGCGCGTATTTTTTTATGCAACGCAAATACAATTATTTTTCTATATACAACCTAAAGCGGAAGCGTTTATTTTTCCTATGCAACGCGAAAGCGCTTATTTTTTTGGTATGCGACCTAAATGCGCTCAATTTTTCTGTGCGACGTAAGTGCGTTTATATTTTGCGTACCCCGCATATTCTTCAACACAAATGCGCTCATTATTTTTCAACGCCAATGCACTTATTTTATTTTCAACGCAAATGCAATTATTCCTTGTAAGTAACGTAAATGCGCTTATTTTTTCGATGCAAGACCAATACGATTGCTTTCTTTTCAACGCAAATGCGCATATTTTTTTATGCAAAGCAAATACAATTATTTTTCTGTATGCAACCTAAAGCGGAAGCGCTTATTTTTTGTATGCAACGCGAAAACGTTTATTTTTTTCGTATGCGACCTAAATGCGCTTATTTTATTTTCAACACAAATGCAATTATTCCTTGTAAGTAACGTAAATGCGCTTATTTTTTGGATGCAAGGGCAATGCGATTGCTTTCTTTTCAACGCAAATGCGCGTATTTCTTTATGCAACGCAAATACAATTATTTTTCTGTATGCAACCCAAAGCGGAAGCGCTTATTTTTTCTATGCAACGCGAAAGCGCTTATGTTTTTCGTATGCGACCTAAATGCGCTCATTTTTTCTGTGCGACGTAAGTGCGTTTATATTTTGTATGCCCAGATATTCTTCTTCAGCACAAATGCGCTCATTATTTTTCAACGCCAATGCGCTTATTTTATTTTCAACGCAAATGCAATTATTCCTTGTAAATAACGTAAATGCGCTTATTTTTTGGATGCAAGGCCAATGCGATTGCTTTCTTTTCAACGCAAATGCGCGTATTTTCTTATGCAACGCAAATACAATTATTTTTCCTATGCAACGCGAAAGCGCTTATTTTTTCTCGTATGCGACCTAAATGCGCTCATTTTTTCTCTGCGACGTAAGTGCGTTTATTCTGTGTACCCCGCATATTCTTCAACACAAATGCGCTCATTATTTTTCAACGTCAATGCACTTATTTTATTTCAGCGCAAATGCAATTATTTTCTGTACATAACGCGAACGCGCGCGACTTTTTCATGAACCGACACTACTCCTTTCGCAAGATACGCGAGAAACGAAGCTTGATAACAATGAATTAGCAGACGCAAGAAACAGCGATGCTTAAGAGACTTCGAATTGGCAGTGCTCGGTGCCAACTTGAAGTGTGCGAACGCCGGCGAACGAAGAAGGCACGTCGAAGTTGTACACAGCTCTGTTATTATTCCGGTTTGATGAATTTCCGATGACGCAGCTGCGGGATAATTAGCAGCGATGTTATTATTAAGTGCAGCGATGACGGTTCGAGAGCAAAACGCGAGCTTCATTTCTCCGTATCTGCGTCACCGGAAATCGATGGAATAGTCGTTAACACCTGTTACGTACCCCGACCGGGACGGTGATACAGAAAAGGGGAGATACGATATATATTATTGAAAGAAACATGGAACAGCGACTGTTTACGATATACAAAGCATCTTGACACAAAAGGGTATGCATGTTACGGTACCAGCGTTCCAATGCAAATTACGAAGAATAATCTCTCAGACTGATCATTTCATCTTTACGCGATGCATGTTGGGTCTATTGAAAAGTTCTGTCCGAGAATGTCAGCTCAGACTTCGTCTGAAGAACGTGAACATTCGAAGCGAATGTCTGTAGACGGTTGCCTCGATTATTGAATTTTTACAATCCTGTTCTTCTTAATCGATTGAAACCATGGTTTCATCGAAGTATTAAATATTTTAACCCTTTGCGCTCGAACGTGTCTCGACGCGAACTGGTAAAGAGCACGTAGTTTTCTACAAAGTCTCGTATTCCCAAAAGAATTGGTCTATTCGAGTTCTATTTAGCGAGTTCTATTTTATGCTCTGCATGTTTCCGTATCGTAAGTTCCTTCTACACGTGTCTATGTGTATATGTTACCGTGAATGACCGAAATTGAAGAATGTCGACTTTCACCGGTGAATTTCAACAGATATCAAATACGTCGGTGAAAGATCGAATATTTCATTACATTGTTGTACATTCGGACCCTCTCCGGTGTGTGTCGACAATCACAGATATGCTCTGGTGGAGGTTCAAAACAGAAGAGTCAAAAAAGTATCATAATAGTTTAACCCTTCTTTGCATGATGGTGGAAATTTCCATCGTAACATTGAATGCCCAAAAGTTATGTAAAAGAACAAGTTCACTTTGATCTAACTTTGCATGATGATGGAAATTTCCATCATATCGTTTTTTGCTAAATTTATACTATAAATATATACTAAGATTTTTTAACCACTTTTCTCTTAATTTTGAACATGAATTATATCACCTTGATTTATTTCACCAATAAAGAAAAAATCATGCAAAGAAGGGATATACTTCATAAAAAAAATTGAAATTTTATTCTACAAATTCATTAGTAAATGAATTGGTCGAAAATGTTATAAATCGTAAATGCGACAAGCGTCTTTCGTTGCTTTGCTCGCTGATAAAAAATATCAAAAAATAAATGCTCGAGCGAATTTTGCCCTTGTAAACATTTTTCTCGACAGTCGAGCGCAGAGGATTAAAAACGTGTTACTTTCTTTTAATTCAGAAACGGACGAAACTTTCCGGTAGACAGACTTCGCTTTTCCGTCTACGCCTTATAAATGCGATTAGCGCTGACGGGGCGCCTAATTTAGCTTATTAGACAAGCGACCGCCACTGATTCTTCTTCGTAACAGCCGCAGTAACGCGCTTCTACGGTAACTTATGCGATCGGTCTAATTAATGAAACGTTTAACTAGATATCGACAACGGAGTGTTACGTAAACCATTAGAATGCTACCGGGAGGTACTGAACATAAAAGATCTCGACGATGTTACTCTAAATACGTGAAGCCACTTTTTTCTCGTCAACTTTGCTAGCGGCGGTACTCTGATCCGCGGCAAATCGTCTACGTGTCTTACGTTACTTGTTACTGCCGGTTAATGAGCAGAGATAAAGAACGATATAAAAACTTCGCTGGTTATAGTTCTGACGATGCTTCATGCTCTCAGTAGAATGTTAACGAAAAAAAAAGAAAAAGAAACGGTGTAATTTCAATATTGTACCCATTCAGTTCGTTCTTAACGACTAGCGTATGCAGGGTTTACATGTGTGTATGTAAATGGGTTTTACGTCGGGACTCGAATGATTTGAACTATACCTAATGTCGATGATGCCGACTTTGCTGGTCCGAATTGCCCCCTTTTCGGAGGCGCGGCCAATCTTTTTGCGGGCGCAGATTTCACCTGAAACGGACGTAAGCGTTCTCGTGAATTTCGCATATTTCAATGCTGATACACCTCATAAGGAGATACAGTAAAGCCTGTTTTTGTGTGGTCTTTTTTTATGCGATTTTGTTTTTGTGCGATTAGTTTTGTGCGATTTTATTTTTGTGCGATTTATTTTTATGCGGTATATGAATCTTAGCGGCGTTAGCACCAGTTTAACGTTTCCTATCATGTACATATACATGTTGTGGACGAAATATATGAATCTGTAATTGTGCCCATAATTATGAAAGTGGTTTAAGTCAAAATTTAAAAAAAATGAGTTTATCAGTTATTTCATACCACATTATTTTTAACTAAATTTATTCAATGTAATTTTTACGAAATTGTCAAAAATGAGCCATTAGATAGTGGTTGTAATTTCAACATTATATGGAATTCGTTTAGTTTTAATTATGAAAGTGGTCTAAGTCAAAAATTTAAATAAATTATATAAACAACTTGAAAATGGCACTGTCTTTGACGCGTTTCTGAACTACATAATAAAATAAATGACAATCAAATTTTAATAATAACAATGACAACTTCATTGTTTAATCAATAACAAGAAAGTAAAAAAACCGCGGGTGAATCTGTCTCTTGGATAAAATATATGGATGAGATTCTTGAAAAATGAACCTTATAAAATTTCTATAAAACATCTTTAGATGATTCTAAATTTCACGTTTTGGATCTTTCTAAAGTAGAGACCAAAAAAGCGATTAAAGACTTCCATTATACACCACCATTAGACCAGTATCGGAAAAAAACATAAAGATATTATGAGTTTACATGTACTCCTAGTTTTTCGAACATTTTAAGAATTTAAATACTCGAAATAATGATAAAAATGGATCATGTTTAAAAATAATTAATAAATGTAATAAATGTTCACGAATTATTTCAATCAAATTATTGTTTCAAATAAAACTCAAAGTTCTTTATTGCTTTAAGTCATTTATAGGACATTCAGTTAATTTAGAAAATGGTCTAAGTCAATTCAATCTTTAAAAATAATATTATCGTATAAAATTCACACAAAATTTCATATTCATAGTAAATTTCCATTAATTAAGACTAATAAAATTATAAATTAAAATGTCGCATAATGTAAAAATATTGTTTAATTTATTCAAATGCAATTCATTAAATATCTCGAAACAAGAAATATATGACTTAGACCACTTTCATAATTATGGGCACAATTAATCGAAACGTTACCGAAAACACGTCAACGTTATTATCTGAAATTTCTTGCACATAACATCGGCGGAGAATTTATTCTTTCGGCGATAATTAGATGATTGAGGACCAAACTGTCGATGATAGTGACATTATCTCTTTGATAGATTATGAAAATGGACAAGAAGAACCGGGATCTATTACAGCAGATAAAATATATGCAGGGATCCAAATTTCGAAAAAATTGGAAACGCATTTTTTAACACATGACCGGTCACGAGTTACTCGTGTTTTCATCCAAACGTTGCTGACCGGTCACGAAACTCGTGTTTTTGCGCTATTTTAATTTTGGCTATTTTAATTTTTGAAACCCAGGGCAATATAGAATATAGCAAAATTTTGCTTATTGTGTTCAATCGAATCTGCTTTATTATTAAAAAGTATACTTTTCTTGGTATTGAAGCTTTTATTACAAATGTAGTTTTAGAAAGTGTCAAGAGCGACGGAACGTGCCGGTGAAGCATTTTTCAATAAATTATACGTGAATGCTTTATATAATTGCCTGAGTGATTTTTAAATAAGTTGTAGTCATTTGGAAAATGATTATTGAAAATGAAATAACAAGGACATAATCTAACTCTTTAAAAGGAAAGCGCAACGAAACAAGATATATGTGCAAAACCTCTTGTCTACATTTACGCGTAAATGACTGTTGTACAGTTAATCATACGAAAAAATATTAAAAATTACATAAAATTTATGTCCAAAGTTCAATCTGAATTCGTTATGCACGAAAAAACTTTATTGAATGTTATTTATATCGTTTCACTTCCATGTTCAATTACGAAATAATAGCCGGTGACTTGAGACAGCTTTTGCCGAAAATTGCCGGTCAACAATGTGTTAAAGTAGATACCAAAGCGGAAAGACGCTTAAAATTCGAAAAAGAGCTGAGATCATGTATGTCTCACTATCGTTACGTTTACAAGTAATTGACCAGTCGACCATCGTCACAAAAACTGATCACTGAGTTTACGGTACCAAAAAACAAATCAATTGAAATCCTATCTTCAAGCGACGGAAGCGATTTTCAACCAATTCGTCGCAAGAAGATGCGCGTTTTGGATTACGACGAGTAGCAGCAAACTATTTAATGTACGATGTAAAAACTTCTCCATGTATATGTACAATGAAGAATTAAATATTTTTACCATTTCTATAGGTCTAATTTAATTATTTAATTTAATTGAAAGCATTCTCTCATCTATTTCATAAATCATTGATATACGACTTTTTTTATGCGGTCCTTATCCACCGCATAAAAAAATTTTTAGGTAATATATCGCACAAAATTGTTTATTATATGTAAGAATTTATAAAATTTTCGAATATTTTTTTGTACGATTTCTTTTATGCGGTTTTTTTATATTACTTATTTTCAAATTAACACGTTGGCTGCCGTGGGGGTCACCGGTGACCGGCGCAAGAGATTTGACTGAAAATCCAAAATATTCGCAATGGATAGTAATAATTATTTTATAAATGCAGTTATTATTACAATAGTGATGCGATTCTTTGGTCTTCAATACTTGCACATTATTTATATTTTGCATAATTCAGTCAAACGCTGTAGTATTTCATAGCATCGTCGTTCTAATACGGAAAAATACGCACGGCAGTCAACGTGTTAAAAAAAAATGTTTGTGATGGCAATCTGTGGCCAACTAGATTTATAACTAAATTTACAACAATAATAAAACAATTTACGATGATCTGACTTGAAAAATTATAAATATTAGATTATATTAGATTAATATTATATATGTAAATTAGTCGTACAGGGTGTTATGAAAAAAAAACATTTTTCTGTTATGTGAGAACAATGTTATACTTACCGCTCTGTCAGTTTCATCAGTGTCTCTGCCAACTGAAACAAATAAATGCGATCCGTTAGTATGTAATAACTAGAGCATCAAAACGGAAACATACAAAGTTTCAAATATTAAATGTTTCTAAGAAAATACGTAGTCAATCACGCTCTCATAAATGATACCGTAACGAAGTAAAAGAAAACGTTTCACGGAAAAACGACTATCCAGTTCTCAGTAGGAAAAAACAAATGCTAGCGCGTTTGAAGAACGACGGCTATTTTTCTGTAATGCTCGTTCAATAAGAATATTCATACTCATTTTATCAATTATACAGCTATAAAACTAAGTTCATCAAATACAATGATACGCTCAGGAACCGACACAATACTTAATATTTAATATTTATGGTAAGCAACGCGTTTGCTTCGATTTCTGGAACTCCTCAAAGCTGGAACATTCGGCAGAAAATTATTTACCATCCAATGTATGCACCGCATACATTGTTATCAAAATGCTGTTGCAAATTTAATCGACGTGTATAATCAATTAATGTGCTTCAATTTTATTGTCTAAACCTAATGTTTTAGCATTGCTTGAGCCCTATTACCAAAAGATTGAATTGATCCAGTAGAAAAATTTGAATTCTTTAAAGAATACACGTCTAGTGTAAAAACGTTGGATTTATAAAGCAATAAAATTGAATACTAGACTTAAGAGCAAAATTACTGAAACAATTACTATTATTTTCTAATAAATTTTGCAAACTTTGATGAATGGAATTTATCCACACAGTCACAGTCTTATTACTATTACATAATAATATTCCACTTTTATATTTGTAACATCATATACGAAATGACAAAGCTTCATATCAGATGAGGCAAATTAGACAATTTAAATATTTCTATTATGATATTATTAACATAAAGATTATTTTCTACTATCACATTTCTTTTACCAAATCTCGGCACAAGCCGGAAAAGCTTCATATCAGATGCGGCAAATTAGACAATTTAAATATTTCTATTATGTTACATAACATCATTAATATTATTAACATAAAGATTATTTTCTACTATCACATTTTTTTTACCAAATCTCGACACAAGCCGGTAAAGTTTCATTTCACGAGCACATCAATTGACCGCACCGGCATATAAATTTTGCACCATTATCAACAATCATCGGCAATTATTTTCTGACGCGCTCATCAGAATATTTGCAAGTTGCCCGCTTATCGCCGCTCTAATAATAAATGCTCGCGTGCTTTGTGTACCTAAGTGTGGAAACAGCCATGGTGGCTTATGAATGTCACAGTGACACCCCCTCGCCCTTGCGCCTGGGTGTTTTACGATATTGTCCCACTGGAGGATCCACGTGCTGCTCGCGTCCCATATTTTCTTATCGATGCTCGGATACTTCTTCAATCCGCGATGCGGACACCGATGTCCGCTCGGGATTATTACGCCAGCGTCGTTCATCGTTGTCGATGCACTGCGATAACGAGTCTTTCAACGAGACACGCTCGGTTATCCGGTCGGACGATGCACGCAAGAAACGAAACGCATAAGAACCGCACTCATCATAGTCACGGGAACACCTAGCCGTTTTAAGAGTGTTAATTATTTTTATGCCTGCTTTCGGGTGAATGTGATTTGGTTTATGTCGGAAAATGCGTATCCAGCTATCAAATGATACGAAAATTCAGAAAATCTGGCGTCATTGCTATATACGAAGTATGTAGTGATTCATTTTATATACGGCTTTGGTTAAATAGCCTGCTTATTTTACATCCTTCGTAGAAGGGATATCTGCCTGAAGTTTTGTATCGTATAGTATGGGATAATATATTTTCGGTATTGTATTGTAGTGTATAAGGCAGAAAATCTGGCGTCATTGGTATATACGAAGTATGTAGTGATTTATTTTATATGTGGCTTTGGTTGGATAGCCTGTCTATTTTAAAGCCTTCCTAGTAGAAGGGATATCTACTCGAGGTTTTGTATTGTATAATATGGGATAGTATATTTTCGGTATTGTATTGTAGTGTGTAAGGCAGAAAATCTGGCGTTATTGGTATATAGGAAGTAGTGATTTATTTTATATATGGCTTTGATTGGATAAATCCTTCGTAGAAGAAGTGGTATCTACTCGGGGTTTTGTATTGTATAATATGGGATAGTATGTTTTCGGTATTGTATTTGTATTGTATAATATGGTATATACGATATGCCTGCCTATTTTAAAGCCTTCGTAGAAGAAGGGATATCTGCCCGAGGTTTTGTATTGTATAGTATGGGATAGTATATTTTCGGTATTGTATTGTAATATGTAAGGCAGAAAATCTGGCGTCATTGATAAATACGAAGTATGTAGTGATTTATTTTATATATGGCTTTGGTTGGATAGCCTGCCTATTTTAAAGCCTTCGTAGAAGAAGGGATATCTGCCCGAGGTTTTGTATTGTATAGTATGGGATAGTATATTTTCGCTATTGTATTGTAATATATAAGGCAGAAAATCTGGCGTCATTGGTATATGTATACGTAGTATGTAGTGATTCATTTTATATACGGCTTTGGTTGGATAGCCTGCCTATTTTAAATCCTTCGTAGAAGAAAGGATATCTGACCGAGGTTTTGTATTGTACAGTATGGGATAGTATATTTTCGATATTGTATTGTATTATTATATGTAAGGCAGAAAATCTGGCGTCATTGGTATATACGAAGTAGTGATTTATTTTATATGTGGCTTTGGTTCGATATCCTGCCTATTTTAAACCCTTCGTAGAAGAAAGGATACTACTTGAGGTTTTGCATTGTATAGCATGGGATAGTATATTTTCGGTATTGTATTGTAATATGTGAGGCAGAAAATCTGGCGTCATTGGTATATACGAAGTATGTAGTGATTTATTTTATAAATGGCTTTGGTTGGATAGACTGCCTATTTTAAATTCTTCATAGAAGAAGGGATAACTGCCCGAGGTTTTGTATTGTATAGTATGGGATAGTATATTTTCGGTATTGTATTGTATTATGTGAGGCAGAAAATCTGGCGCCATTGGTATATACGAAGTATGTAGTGATTTATTTTATATACGGCTTTGGTTGGATAGCCTGCCTATTTTAAATCCTTCATAGAAGAAGGGGTATCTGCCCGAGTTTTTGTATTGTATAGTATGGGATAGTATATTTTCGGTATTGTATTGTAATATGTAAGGCAGAAAATCTGGCGTTATTGGTATATAGGAAGTAGTGATTTATATTATATATGGTTTCGGTTGAATAGCCTGTCTATTTTAAATCCTTCGTAGAAGAAGGGATATCTACTCGAGTTTTTGTATTGTATAATATGGGATAGTATATTTTCGGTATTGTATTGTAGTGTGTAAGGCAGAAAATCTGGCGTCATTGGTATATACGAAGTATGTAGTGATTTATTTTATATACGGCCTTGTTTGGATAGCCTGTCTATTTTAAATCCTTCGTAGAAAAAGGGATATCTACTCGAGGTTTTGTATTGTATAGTATGGGATAGTATATTTTCGGCATTGTATTCTAGTATGTAAGGCAGAAAATCTGGCGTCATTGATAAATACGAAGTATGTAGTGATTTACTTTATATATGGCTTTGGTTGGATAGTCTGCCTATTTTAAATCCTTCGTAGAAGAAGGGATAACTGCCCGAGTTTTTGTATTGTATGGTACGGTATATTTTAAGTATTGTATTGTAGTGTATGTTGGACAATACAAAACCTCAAGCAGACACCCTTCTTTCCATGACGGATTTGAAATACTCAGAAAATTCAACCGGATTAGCATATATAAAATAGGCAGGAATACCAGCCGAAACAGTAGATAAAATGAATTAGAGAATAAGTATCTTCCGGAGGAAACTTGTGAAAACTCCACAGTGCGAGAATACGAGCACAATTTTACGTACTATGAAAGATAAAACTTACGAACAATAGAATAAAGTTAAACTCATTCGTACAATAGGTTCTTCAAGTGGGGCATTCAACCAAGAACAGGCATAAAAATGGCTAACATTAACAAAAAAGGTTGAACTGACAATCAAGTCCATCAAATTTATAGACTATGTACGCTATTTCCGTTGTATGCAGGCTTTGATTAACTTCTTCGTTAAATCGTCTTGTACCGTGTGATGTACCGTGTCAATTTTTGTTGCCCCGTCGTCGGACAGGTTTGTAAATGTTACAGATATAGTACACGTTTTATCGATCCAGTTTTTGATTGTACGCAGAGTGTCGATTCGATCGTTATAATGCTTAGTTTATCCGACCACTTCTGGATCTAACTTGTGCACGGGCACGGCTCGACTCGCAGGTTTGATTTGTTGAAGGTGGAATTATTGCATGTTGCTTTGTACGCACGGTATTCCACTTTCGTTCACGCAAGTTCGTTATCCGTGCAGATCGAACGTGCGTGAATTCTCGCGAATACTAAAGCAAACGAAAATGCAAATTGTTCGTTATAGTCTTGATTAATCTCTGCATACCGATTTTTTTTCGTAGAGATCTTTATGTTTGTAATTCTAGACCTAATAGAGACCTAATAGATTTATCATCGAATTTTCATTGCTTTGTCAATGAAAATAATGATAATTTGGTACTGTATTTACGGGATCCATCGATTAAATGGATTTCGAGTTCGAGGAAAATTGCAAAAACTTTCTGTCAAATTCTGCCGAATTTCTTCGAAATTAATGGAATGACATACTTAAACGTGTATTCAAATTCCACTTCAGGCTACCCATTTTTAACCCTTTGGGTGCTGAGGACTTCCGGCCGAAACACTCGCTGAGGACGAAATACTTTTCACTACTGTGAATTCTGTTGATTGATTACGTAAGGGCGACTAAGTTCTAATGGTAATTCTTCATTTATGCCAAATTAAATGATGCAAGAAAATTATTTGATAAAGAACGCATCTGTATTCATCTCGTAAATTGATAATTATGGCTGCAATAGGTAAGAAATCCGAACGATTGAAAAACGCATATACGTGTATGCGTTCATAGTCTATACGGATAGATTTCTGCGGACGCATATATGCGTCCATAGGAGTCAAAGGGTTAACACTTGGCATGCGGGTATACTTCGCCGCCGAATTACGCGTGCAGCGGGCGTTTTTTCTTGAATCGCGCGGAAGTTTGGTTATTCAGAAAAATCGCTGTAAATCGAAAACTACTTCGTTTTTATGAACGAAACTTTTTTTATTTTACACTTAAATATATACTGTATGATTATTTAACAAAAAGCAAACGATGTTTTCACGAAATCATAAAAATAAACGATTTTTAAAATTTTCTACACTATCATACGAAAAGTCCGATAATTTGTCAGCGCATATTTCTTCATCACTATCTTTGTCACAACGGCTCATTTGATCAATTTTGTAATCAATAATAAAAAATCAAGCTTCAAATTGATAAAACACGTTCTGGAGCTAAGAATTCGATTGAAGACGAAATAACTCAGCAAAAGATCGAGTAACTCAACAATCATAACTTATGGGAAAAAAATGCAAAGCGTTGCTTAGCAACGCAAATAACACGCATATAATGTCACACATTCATGTAATTATACGTATTTAGTAGATTTGTGGTGGATATCCACTAACAACACCAAATCAACTAAATACGTATTTTTACGTGACCCGCGCTCCAGTGACAGACTATATAAAACGTAAAAACACGTTGCCCGCATGCCAAGTGTTAACTGCACATTTCTCGGTAAATCTAGTGTCAAAGTAACAAAACGTACGCATTCGTCGCACTGTGCCCGAAAACGTTAAATCTACTCCTACTCTACGCTTAGCCCTTTGAGTGCTATGGACGCATATATGCGTCCGCCGAAATCTGTCGGTGTCGACTATGGGCGCATATATGCGTCCCCAATCGTTTCGATTTCTCACCTACTGTAGCCACAATTATAAATGTATGAGATGAATACAGATGCGTTCTTTATCAAATGATTTTCTTGCATTATTTAATTTGGCGTAAATACAGAATTATCATTAAAACTTATTTGCGCCTTAAATAATCGATCAGTAGAGTTCACACTAGCGAAAACTTTTTCGTTCTCAGCGAGCGTTTCAGCCGGAAGTATTCAGCAGTCAAAGGGATAATCAATCGATGTTCTGTATTCCCTTCAAACAACTATAAAAAGTCCTCGGTCGAAAATGAATTAGTTTAGAAAATATAAATTGCGAGTTACACTGGACGGTTCTGGTACACGCGTCGGTGAATTTTTTTCCAGCGCAAGTGATTAATGGATTTCAAGTCCTACGAGGAAAATTGCAAAAACTTTCTATCGAATTCTGCTGAATTTATGCCAAATTAATGGAATGACATAAACGTGTATTCAAATTCCGCTTCAGGCTACCCATTTTTAACTGCACATTTCTCGGTAAATCTAGTGTCAAAGTAACAAAATGTACGCATTCGTGGCGCTGTGCCCGAAAACGTTAAATCTACTCCTACTCTTCGCTTAGCCCTTTGAGTGCTATGGACGCATATATGCGTCCGCTGAAATCTGTCGGTGTCGACTATGGGCGCATATATGCGTCCCCAATCGTTTCGACTTCTCACCTACTGTAGCCACAATTATAAATGTATGGGATGAATACAGATTCGTTCTTTATCAAATGATTTTCTTGCATTATTTAATTTGGCGTAAATGAAGAATTATTATTAGAACTTCGCTACGCCTTACATAATCAATCAATAGGGTTCACACTAGCGGAAAGTTTTTCGTCCTCAGCGAGCGTTTCAGCCGGAAGTATTCAGCAGTCAAAGGGATAATCAATCGATGTTCTGTATTCCCTTCAAACAGCTATAAAAAGTCCTCGGTCGAAAATGAATTAGTTTAGAAAATATGAATTGCGAGTTACACTGGACGGTTCTGGTACACGCGTCGGTGAATTTTTTTCCAACGCAAGTGATTAATGGATTTCAAGTTCTAGGAGGAAAATTGCAAAAACTTTCTGTCAAATTCTGCTGAATTTCTGCAAAATTAGCGGAATGACATAAACATGTATTCAAATTCCACTTCAGGCTACCCATTTTTAACTGCACATTCCTCGGTAAATCTAGTGTCAAAGTAACAAAACGTACGCATTCGTGGCACTGTGCCCGAAAACGTTAAATCTACTCCTACTCTATGCTTAGCGCCACTCATCACTTTCATTCACGAACGTTCCCGTCCAAGTCGCCTTCTCTTCGCATCTCGAAGAAGGTTGCCGCGATATTTCGCTATTGTGCGAAATTCGTCTAGACCTCACGCACCGCTGACAAAAAGAACGGCGAAAGAAAGTGCACGGTCCTTGGATAATGCCGTGGAAACTCGCGGTCGCTTGTGCATAGAGTGAAAGTAATTCTCCATTGTATTTGAAAAGTCGCTCCGCTCAAGTAACCGATCGCGCTGTCCTAATTGCGCACTCGTAACTGCACGTAATTAATTCGCCGGTTCGGGTGTGAAGGGAAAAGTACTCGGGCCGACTACAAGCATGCATTAGATTTAATGATGTGAATTTTTTACCGCGATGTTACATCACGGGGACCCATTCATATCCTTAACGTTAGGTCACTCATCCTGTTTGCTGGCGTGCCGAGTGCTCGTTGATTGAGACGTGCGAAATGAAGACAAAGCGCCAGTAAAGAAGGTTATCAGAAAAACAATGTATTCGTTTATAAAGAGGGTTATGAGAAAAATAAAGGATTCGGTTGTAAAGAGAAATAAGAATCCGTTTGTGAAGAGGGTCGTAAGGAAAATAAAGAATGCGATTCTAAAGAGGGTCATAAGAAAAATAATGACTTCGTTGCATTCTCGTGGGTCTGGTATCTGGTCGTAGATCATGCGTTTAATTTCAACATTATTATAATTTACTTGAATGCTTAAGGGATATAAAGCTCTTTAATCAAGTAATTCTATAAAAAGTAATGAAGAGAATATAGTATGAATGTGATAATGAAGAAAAATAGTTGAATTCGTTGCATTTTCATACGTTGAGTAATCTGGTCTTTGTTGGGAAAGCAAATATTTTTCAAAGATCAACTGATATGGAGATAAGAAGCAAGTGAAGTAAAACAATGTATTCGTTTATAAAGAGGGTTATGAGAAAAATAAAGGATTCGGTTGTAAAGAGAAATAAGAATCCGTTTGTAAAGAGGGTCGTAAGGAAAATAAAGAATGCGATTCTAAAGAGGGTCATAAGAAAAATAATGACTTCGTTGCATTCTCGTGGGTCTGGTATCTGGTCGTAGATCATGCGTTTAATTTCAACATTATTATAATTTACTTGAATGCTTAAGGAATATAAAGCTCTTTAATCAAGTAATTCTATAAAAAGTAATGAGGAGAATAGAATATGAATGTGATAATGAAGAAAAATAGTTGAATTCATTGCATTTTCATACGTTGAGTAATCTGGTCTTTGTTGGGAAAGCAAATATTTTTCAAAGATCAACTGATATAGAGATAAGAAGCAAGTGAAGTAAAACAATGTATTCGTTTATAAAGAGGGTTATGAGAAAAATAAAGGATTCGGTTGTAAAGAGAAATAAGAATCCGTTTGTGAAGAGGGTCGTAAGGAAAATAAAGAATGCGATTCTAAAGAGGGTCATAAGAAAAATAATGACTTCGTTGCATTCTCGTGGGTCTGGTATCTGGTCGTAGATCATGCGTTTAATTTCAACCTTATTATAATTTACTTGAATGCTTAAGGGATATAAAGCTCTTTAATCAAGTAATTCTAAAAAAAGTAATGACGAGAATATAGGATGAATGTGATAATGAAGAAAAATAGTTGAATTCGTTGCATTTTCATACGTTGAGTAACCTGGTCTTTGTTGGGAAAGCAAATATTTTTCAAAGATCAACTGATATGGAGATAAGAAGTAAGTGAAGTAAAGATTAATTACAAGCGCCTTTCAGATCTTGCGCGTGAGAAATGGGCGTTTAGCAGAAATCTAGAATATCTAGATATAGTGACTACGCTATACAAGTGACTACACACAGATTTTCTGCTAAACCTTCTTTAAATAAATTTTTACCGTGGACGTGATTTGGGACTTGTAAAATGATGGCAAAGCGCCTATAAAAAAGGTTAGGCCTGGCGCCAGTGTATTAGGATTAATTTCGTTTCCAAAACTATCTCATTATCGTCTACTTGAATATACTATTACTATAACGATTTATTATAAAATAATATCAATAAATTTGGCTACTACACCCTTTGTCGCAATATCCTTTTTTTAGCCAATAGTTGCCGCTGCAGTGGCGTGAGTTCAGAGTTTATTCTGCAACGCTGCAAACACTGAAATCGACCGAAAATCTATGCAACCATTTTTTGCCGATAATTTGTCATACAGCGTAAAAAACCGTGTCTGGCAATTGAATATTTGTGCAGTAATGACCAATATTTGGCGCTATGATTACATGACGCGGTTAGAGTTTATTTTGCAATTTTGCGAACGTTAAAATCGAGTAACAGCAGGAGACCGACAGTGTATTAGGATTAATTTCGTTTCCAAAACTATCTCATTATCGTCTACTTGAATATACTATTACTATATCGATTTATTATAAAATAATATCAATAAATTTGGCTACTACACCCTTTGCCGCAATATCCTTTTTTTAGCCAATAGTTGACGCTGCAGTGGCGTGAGTTCAGAGTTTATTCTGCAACGCTGCAAACACTAAAATCGACCGAAAATCTATGCAACCATTTTTTGCCGATAATTTGCCATACAGCGTAAAAAACCGTGTCTGGCAATTGAATATTTGTGCAGTACTGACCAATATTTGGCGCTATGATTACGTGGCGCTGTTAGAGTTTATTTTGCAATTTTGTGAACGTTAAAATCGAGTAACAGCAGGAGACCGACAGTGTATTAGGATTAATTTCGTTTCCAAAACTATCTCATTACCGTCTACGTGAATATACTATTACTATAACGATTTATTATAAAATAATATCAATAAATTTGGCTACTACACCCATTTGTCGCAATATCCCTTTTTTAGCCAATAGTTGACGCTGCAGTGGCGTGAGTTCAGAGTTTATTCTGCAACGCTGCAAACACTAAAATCGACCGAAAATCTATGCAACCATTTTTTACCGATAATTTGCCATACAGCATAAAAAACCGTGTCTGGCAATTGAATATTTGTGCAGTAATGACCAATATTTGGCGCTATGATTACGTGGCGCTGTTAGAGTTTATTTTGCAATTTTGCGAACGTTAAAATCGAGTAACAGCAGGAGACCGACAGTGTATTAGGATTAATTTCGTTTCCAAAACTATCTCATTATCGTCTACTTGAATATACTATTACTATATCGATTTATTATAAAATAATATCAATAAATTTGGCTACTACACCCTTTGTCGCAATATCCTTTTTTTAGCCAATAGTTGACGCTGCAGTGGCGTGAGTTCAGAATTTATTCTGCAACGCTGCAAACACTAAAATCGACCGAAAATCTATGCAACCATTTTTTACCGATAATTTGCCATACAGCGTAAAAAACCGTGTCTGGCAATTGAATATTTGTGCAGTAATGACCAATATTTGGCGCTATGATTACGTGGCGCTGTTAGAGTTTATTTTGCAATTTTGCGAACGTTAAAATCGAGTAACAGCAGGAGACCGACAGTGTATTAGGATTAATTTCGTTTCCAAAACTATCTCATTATCGTCTACGTGAATATACTATTACTATAACGATTTATTATAAAATAATATCAACAAATTTGGCTACTACACCCATTTGTCGCAATATCCCTTTTTTAGCCAATAGTGGCGTGAGTTCAGAATTTATTCTGCAACGCTGCAAACACTAAAATCGACAGAAAATGCATGCAACCATTTTTTACCGATAATTTGCCATACAGCGTAAAAAACCGTGTCTGGCAATTGAATATTTGTGCAGTACTGACCAATATTTGGCGCTATAATTACATGACGCGGTTAGAGTTTATTTTGCAATTTTGCGAACGTTAAAATCGAGTAACAGCAGGAGACCGACAGTCAGACAAACAAGTTGGCGCCATGGTCAGAAGGAAGGAATGACGACGCGGGAGTGTTATTACGTCTCTACTCTTATTTTTCGTGCGTCTTTAATATGCCGTGAGTGCGTACCGTATGGGAGAACATTCTCCACGCTCGTCCCCCCATTCTATACGCTTCGACACAATGAACGGTCACATAATGACCTGCCGTGTCAGCATGCTTCGCCACGGCACGTCACGCAACTCTTCGAAGCTTTTTTGCAAATCAACATTCGACGTAGCCCGCGACGCAGCGAAGATTTCCTGTGTCATACGAATGTACTATGACAATTTTTTTGTGTACTGTGACTGCAGGAATGGTTGTGTAGGAGGGCGTCAATCAAATTTTGGGTGCAATTTGCAGATGCGGGTAGAAGAAAGATGCTGTCACCACCGAAAAATTGCAAAAAGGCATATTGGGGTCTGGTATTGAAAGTTCGGTGGGTATTGAAGAGTTTGCAATAGGATTCGAGGTGAACAATTTGGATGACGCAGAATGAGGCAGTGAAACATTAACCCTTTGCGGTCGTATGTCTGCTCTCAGCCACCACAGCAAAGAACCATAATAATCTTATATTGTATTTCAAAACTAAGCTTTTAAAACTAAGCTGCTATTTAACTGATACCCTTAGGTCAAACAAAAATATTTATCAGCTGTGATTAAAAAAACCAGCTGTAACAAAAAATAATACTGTTGCTACATATCCATCAGGTGATATTCTATTATTAGCGTGGAAAGACAAGGAAATAGTCACCACACTAAGCAGGTACGATACCTCGGGCATAAAATCTATAAAAAGAAGGACGGAAAAAGGTGGCAACGTCAGCATTTGAAACCAAATGTTATTATAAATTATAATATGTATATGGGAGGTGTCGATAAGACTGACCAGTTAGCAAATTCATATTGTTTTACGAAAAAATCTTGCAAATAGTGGAGAAGATTTTTTTATGGGGAACAGAGGTTTGCACTGTCAATAGCTACATCTTACGTAAGGTGTCAGCAAAAAGAGAAAACAAGACGCCTGTGTCACATTTAATGTTTGTCCGAAAATTGGTGGAACAACTTGTAGATGATTTTCGTCAAGGAGCATCTTCAAAACTACATGTGGTTACTTAATGGTAAACTATATATATTGCTGCATTGTCAAAACGTAAAGAGTAAAGATTGTTCTGTATATTCAAACAGAAAAATCCAGGGCGGAAGACACCAAACTAATTATTTTTGCGACACCTGTAATCAAAAAGCAGGACTTCATGTTGGATACTACTTTGAAAGATACCACACGATGGAGAATTACAAAATATAATTTTCACATAAAAACATTACATTAAAACACATTATTGTGTAAATATATATCCAAAGATCACAAAAAAATTAATAAATCTTGTTTATTCTTCATAATCTTGCATATTATGTATCACTCCTCGTTCAACGGAAATTAATTCCGACCAGTATAACACCCATGTCTAAATTTAATACGACCGCAAAGGGTTAACACTAGATGTACGGAACACGTCAATTTGACGGTTTGTGAATTTCGCAAAATTACAGAATGAGTTAATATTGTTTTCTGGCAAGTTTTATTGATTTGCATTAATGTCATAGTACGAATATGCATGAACGTTAATTTCCTCCTCAGGCTCCCAAGTTCCAAATTTTGTATGTCTCACACCTACAGATTTCTTCGGATAATGTTGTACATCTATATATTTCTTCGTAAACCTAGTGTTAAATAGCGTGACATGCCGGAAATATCCTAAGGACTTTCTGTTTGTTCGGCAATTTTCGGGACCCCGGATACAAGCAGCGCTCCGTCAATTAAAATGAATAATAACTCTGTTGCATGGTGTCATTTTCTGAGTGTGGCGTTAAGCGAATTTATAATTGTAAACTAAAACTTGGAGGTACTAGAAAATCGAGCACCTTAACAGCATAAATTATTAAACAACTTTCTGTTTGCTCAACAATTTGCCGCATCCCGCACAGAAGCAGTATTTCACCAATTAAGATTCTACCGCGAGCTATCATTTTGCAAGGCTGGAAATCAGCGAATTTATAATTGTAAGATAGAGCACTGTAATGTTCTAAGTGAAAAATTTGGTGTTGCCGGAAAATTGAGCAACCCGACAGTGTAACGAACCGAACAGCTTTCCGTTTGCCCAGTAATTTGTCGGATCCCACACAAAACCCGCACTCCGTCAATTAAAACTCTATCGCGTGCTATCATATTACGAAAAAGTGGAAAATAGCGAACTTTATAGTGACTGTAAGATAGACTCCGTCAATTACAGAGGTCATCATTGTAAGTGACAAATTTGGTTCGAAATGAAAAAATTTGGAAAATAACCAAACAACTTTATTTGCGCCATCATATTACTCAACAGTGCTGCTAATAACCCAACGACTTTCCGCTTTCCCAGCAATTTAGCGTATCCCGCACAAAAGCAGCAGTCCGTCAACTAAAATTCTATCGCGTGTCATCATTGTACGAGTCTGGAAATCGGTGAATTTATAATTGCAAGATAAGGTTCAAAATGAAAAAATTTGGAAAATAACCAAACAACTTTATGTTTTCCAAGTGATTCTCGGATCCCACACAGAAGCAGTACTCCGTCAAATAAAATTCTATCGCGTGCCATCATATCAAGAGTGTGGACATCGGCGAACTTATAACTGTAAGATAGAGTACAGAGGTTGAAGTGACAAATTTGGAGGTACCGGAATTTGCGCAACTCAACAGTGCTGCTAATAACCCAACGACTTTCCGCTTTCCCAGCAATTTCGCGTATCCCGCACAAAAGCAGCAGTCCGTCAATTAAAGTGATCGCTAACTCTACCGCACGCTGTCATTCATCTCCGCCGTCGCGGGATTCCCGCAACAAGGTCTGCGCACCCCACACCCGCAATCTCGCCGACTCGATCAGCGAAACGTCCGCGTTTTGCGACCGTTTAACGACGGCTCATTACTCAACGGCGCACGAGGAATCGTATACAAATTGCGCGCACGCACGGAGAACGGCAATTATTATAACGTATCTCGCCGAACGACGCGCCGCGGCTTCCAGTATCTACAATGAGCCGGTTAATGAACGGCCTCAATTATGGCGTATCGGCCCGGGGTAAGCGTAACGGCGAATTAATTTAGCGATAACCCATTTGTCAATGATGCGTCGGCCGCGGATAATGCGGCTGCGAGACATATTTGCATGAACGATGCCATTCATAAATGCCACGACGAGACGTTTTCTCACGTTACAGATAACGCCGACATTCCCCTACCACTCGACGCGATTCTATTCGCAATTCGTTCGGGAGACGCTTTCTCGGGCTCTTCGCGCGAGACTTCCTTTTCCTAGTCTGCAAGGTTGACGCAGAAACGCCGGACGATGCATGGTCGTGTTCGGAGCTAAGATCTTAATACTTTAACGACCGCTAGCCGATTAACACTTTGACTGCCGTGATGGTCACCGGTGACCGGCGCAAGAGATTTTACTGAGGATCCAAAATATTCGCAATGGACATCAATAATTATTTTATAAATGCAGTTACTGTTAGAATAGCGATGCAATCCTTTGGTCTCCAATACCTGCATATTATTTACATTTTACATAATTCAGTCAAGCGCTCTAGTATTTCAGAGCATCGCCGTTCTGATACAGCAAAATACGATCGGCAGTCAACGTGTTAACACTTTGACTGCCATGATGGTCACCGGTGACCGGTACAAAAGATTTTACTAAAAATGCAAAAAATTCGCAATGAACCTTATTTCCAATCTTGTAAAAGCAATTGATATTGGAACGGTGCTTCAATACTTTGGCTTCTAATTCTGCGTTGCCTTTAATTTGCACGATTTAAAAATACTCTTTGCACTACTACATCGCATCGCGGTTCTAACATAGCAAAATACGCTTGGCAGTCAACGCGTTAATACTTTGACTGCCATGATGGTCACCGGTGACCGGAGCAAAGATTTTACTAAAAATGCAAAATATTCGCAATGGACATCAATAATTATTTTATAAAGCAATTGATATTAGAATAGTGATTCAATACTTTGGTCTGCAATACCTACATATTATTTACATTTACAAAAGTCAAGCTCTTTGCAGTATTTCATCGCATCGCCGTTCTGATACAGCAAAATACGCTTGGCAGTCAACGTGTTAACGCTTTGACTGCCATGATGGTCACCGATGACCGGTGCAAAAGATTTTACTAAAAATGCAAAAAATTCGAGGCCTATTTTCAAAATATTCGCTTCAATGGACATCAATAATTTAAAAATATTTTATAAATGCAGTTACTGTTAGAATAGCGATGCAATCCTGATTGGTGACCGGTACAAAAGATTTTACTAAAAATGCAAAAAATTGCAATTATTTGCAATCTTGTTTGATATCGAATTCAGTCAAGCCTTTAATTTGCACGATTTAAAAGTATTTCAGAGCATCGCCGTGATGATACAGCAAAATACGATCGGCAGTCAACGTGTTAACACTTTGACTGCCACGGTGGTCACCGGTGACCGGCGCAAGAGATTTTACTGAGGATTCAAAATATTTGCAATGGACATCAATAATTATTTTATAAATGCAGTTACTGTTAGAATAGTGATGCAATCCTTTGGTCTGCAATACCTGCACATTATTTACATTTTGCATAATTCAGTCGAACGCTGTAGTATTTCATGGCATCGCCGTTCTAATATAGTAAAGCACACTTGGCAGTCAATGTGTTAATCGATTTTTCGGTTCCAACTGCTATTTACCGGTAGCCGATTAATCGGCGTTTCAGTGGTCAACGGTTATATTAGATAAAATAAATATCAGATGATATTATGACAACTGTAAATGACAATAAAATTACACTGCTTTGAAACCAAAGGATTCTCAAGAACACATTCAGTATTTTTCAGTTATAAAGTTTTACAAATAGGCACATACACAATTCCTGCGCGATATCCAAAACAGAGTCGGTCGTTAGAGTGGCATCCTCAGTCAATAGCGGTCGGTAAAGTGTTAATCTCCGATGCAAGCATGTCAAGAGGTCGAAGGGCCGAGTAAAATTAGCCGATATGTTCGAAGTGTAACGCTAACTTTATGAAAAAAATATGTAGGCACGCGACAGTGTTTGGAGACATATGTGAATGCATGACGTTCGGTGTATGTAGGAATTATGTAGATACAAAGGAAATTTGGAAGAGGAATGGTATCGTTCCACTGATCCAAGTCTGCAGAATTTGTATCTGTAGTTTTGTCCGTGAAATCCGGAACCTGGCAAATCACTGGATCCCGTAAACCTAGTATCAAACTTGCTGGGAAACAGTAGTAACACTTCCTGTAATTTTGATCATGACATCCGGAACCCGTCCAATTGCTCGATCCCGTAAATCCACTATCAAACTTCCCAGAAAACAGTAGTAACACTTTCTGTCACGATGCTCGTGAAATCCGGAACCTATCAAATTGATGGATCCCGTAAATCCACTATCAAAGTTTCCAGCAAACAGTAGTAACACTTTCTGTCATTTTACTTGTGAAATCTGAAATCCACCAAACCGACTCGAATCGCAAATCTACTGCCAAAAACTCACTACCACCGTCTTTTCATCGTCTAATTTCACTGTTCTCAATTCGACCACAGCGGCGGTATTTTCGCAATCAGAAATCCGTCGGCGTTTCCTTTCTACTTATCCTTCCTTCTACGCGTCCGGCAATTTGCAATTCCTTTCATCACACCGTAAACCTCAAACGCCCCCACTCCAACTGTTTCACGTCACACACTACACGTCTCTAGTGCCCCATCCCGTTCCACGAGGAAAAACATTTCTGATCTCCACGTCCGACAACTCCCACGCGTCTCATTTTCGGTACATGCCAAAACTAATTTTCTTGCCGACGTTCTTTTGATCAGATGACAAAGCGATGCATATCCCCGTCGATACGTCTGTTCCGATTTAATGGACCCAAGAATGGCTCCGTCCTAGAGCCCAAATTTTATTGCCGATGTGATTAATTGCTACACGTGTTGATGATGTCCTA
Source organism: Cryptocheilus praepositus (assembly GCA_033815515.1). NCBI lineage: Eukaryota > Metazoa > Arthropoda > Insecta > Hymenoptera > Pompilidae > Cryptocheilus > Cryptocheilus praepositus. The sequence continues at coordinate 2,163,029 of JAWWQZ010000314.1, forward strand.
ATACGCGATACCAAAAACAATTTAATCTTAACACATTGCCAGCCGGCGACCTAAGAGACATTTAACACGTTGACGTACATAGAACGGCGATGCTATGAAATACTACAGCGTTTAACTGAATTATGCAAAATGTAAATAATATGCAAGTATTGGAGACCAAAGAATCGCATCACTATTCTAACAATAACTGCATTTATAAAATAATTATTACTACCCATTGCGAATATTTTGGATCTTCAGTAAATCTCTTGCGCCGGTCACCGGTGACCCCCACGGCAGCCAACGTGTTAAAGTCTGAGCGCCGGCAACGTATCGGCCACTTGTTTCGCTTGTTTCTGAAAGTGATTCCGGCGTCAAGTGATAGACTCAGAAACCCACGTTTTCGCGGGGCCGGCTGTCAATGTGTTAAAAATGACTGAAGTAGTGCGTCATAAGTAAAGAAAGAAACAGCTAACGCCGACGGTAGAATAGTATTTTAAGCGTAATCATAGTATTTACATGATACCACGAAACAAAGTCAAATGTGCCCTTAGCGGAGTCAAAGGATCCCTAAGGGTTAATGCTCCACACCTCTGCACCATTTTGCATTTTTGTATACCGTGAATCGACTTTATTATAATAAGAGGTAACAGCCAATAAGCAATAGCTAACGTCGAGCACCAAACGCGGAAGTCGTCAGACAAAACGCGATTTCCGAAAAGTGTCTCTCGTAAGAACTTCGATCGGAAATGCCTGCTGTTCAAAGAACGGTGCACAAAGTTTCTAATGCTGTTTTCACCGCGCGCCTAGATACACAACCGAGGAATTCGTCTTCTTCATTTTTGTATACGTTAATCGACTTTATTATAATAAGAGGCAATAGCCAACGTCGAGCACAAAACTCGGAAGCTGTCAGACAAAACGCGATTTCCGAAAAGTGTCTGTCGTAAGAACTTCCATCAGGGCTGCCTGCTGTTCAAAGGACGACGTGCAAAGTTTCTAACGCCGTTTTCACCGCGCGCCCAAATACACAACCGAGGAATTCGTCTTCTTCATTTTTATATACCGTGAATCGATTTTATTATAATAAGATATAACAGCCAATAAGCAATAGCTAACGTCGAGCACCAAACGCGGAAGTCGTCAGACAAAACGCGATTTCCGAAAAGTATCTCTAGTAAGAACTTCCATCGAGGCCCTGCTCTTCAAAGGACGACGTGTAAAGTTTCTAACGACGTTTTCACCGCGCGCCCAAATACACAACCGAGGAATTCGTCTTCTTCATTTTTATATACCGTGAATCGACTTTATTATAATAAGAGGCAATAGCCAACGTCGAGCACCAAACGCGGAAGTCGTCAGACAAAACGCGATTTCCGAAAAGTATCTCTGGTAAGAACTTCCATCGAGGCCCTGCTTTTCAAAGGACGACGTGTAAAGTTTCTAACGACGTTTTCACCGCGCGCCTAGATATGCAACCCAGGAATTCGTCTTCTTCATTTTTGTATACGTTAATCGACTTTATTATAATAAGAGGCAATGGCCAACGTCGAGCACCAAACGCGGAAGTCGTCAGACAAAACGCGATTTCCGAAAAGTATCTCTGGTAAGAACTTCCATCGAGGCCCTGCTGTTCAAAGGACTGCGCGTAAAGTTTCTAACGACGTTTTGACCGCGCGCCTAGATACGCAACCAAGGAATTCGTCTTCTTCATTTTGATATACCGTGAATCGACTTTATTATAATAAGAAGCAATAGACAACGTCGAGTACGAAACGTGGAAGCCGTCACACAAAACGCGACTTCCGAAAAGCGTCTCTTGAATGAATCTCCACCGGAGCTGCCTGCTGTTCAAAGGACGGTGCACAGTTTCTAACGCCGTTTTCACCGCGCGCCTAGATACGCAACCGAGGAATTCGTCTTCATTTTTGTATACCGTGAATCGACTTTATTATATTAAGAGGCAACAGCCAAGAGGCAATAGCGAACGTCGAGCGCCAAACGCGGAAGTCGTTAGACAAAATGCGATTTCCGAAAAGTGTCTCTCGTAAGAACTTCTATCGAAGCTGCCTGCCTGCTGTTCAAAGGACGGTGCGCAAAGTTTCTAACGCCGTTTTCACCGCGCGTCTAGATACGCAACCGAGGAAGCCTCCTTCTTCGCGGCGGTGTCTCCTGGCATTTCGAAAATCACGATTTCGCGCTCGCACATATTCTTCCAGGAATCGGTTGCGTCACGAGCCCTGGCCGGCTTTTGCATATAACCTATTACACCACACACGTACACACGCGCGGCTCCCGGCACTCTGCGACCACTTATCGCCGGTTTATCGTTGACTGGGCGCATTACCATCACCCGCCGCCGCAGTTACAGAGTGCCAGCTACTAATCCGACTGACACGGGTCCGTGTAAAACGCGGACGTCCAACGTATTGCATTCTCACATCATTCGAATCCTTTCAACCGATTTCTGTTAGCAAATTTTTCGCCATTTCTTTGAGCCGAACTTTCTCATTTTTTAGCAGAACTTTTTCGTTTTCTTTAAAGATGAAATTTGTACTTTTTTAGCCGAACTTTCACGGCGTGAGATGCAGCTAGGAAAAAGTGCGGCGGGTTGAAAGTGTTTTTAGGTAATTTTATGAAGAACTGCAAGTGAGTGCGTGGTCGGATATTGCGTAACTGATAAGTTGGATGATGTGTTTAATTGCAAACTTTGTTGGAATTTAGTTGGATGGTTAAGGAGTGAAAAGTCGTTTTACGGTTGAAAATGATGGTTAGGGAACTTTTATGGTATGGTGCGATGTGTTGCGGGGCTACTGGTGCTCCATGTTCAGGTATTGACGAAAATGGATGCGTGTTGTAAAATTTGTTTTTATGCAAAAGGGTGATTGACACAATCATTGGTCACTCGTTTGGAAACGTTTTGAACTATTCTAATGAAATCCTAGTTGGCATTTTCATGCGAAAAGGGCAAAACTTGTGACGCTCTCGGACAATTAAAGAAACCCTAGTGCTGAGCATTGGTAGCGTTCACAACTAGAGAGACGTCGCAGAGAAATTCTGCAGAGAAAGTGATGCTTTCCTAAGGATCTTTGATTCAACGCGCGATACGTTTCTGATCGTTATCTGCTGTCTCGCTTGCGATCTACTCGTCTCATTATGCACAAAGTTAACGTACACCGAGTTTCTAATCAAGATCGGTAACGCAGCCGGTAACGAAATAAATCCTCTTCATTACGATCTACCATCACTGATGTGGGAATTTTTAACGGGACAATCTAGTTGTTAGGTCGCCCCAAGCATAGCTTTGAGACACTAAAATGACCAGTTTCCAAAAAGACTAACTTTTATTACATTTTTCTAAATTTTAATTTCACGACAATTTAAAACGAAGAGACGCGAAAAAAATGTCGGCGGCGCTTAGTATTTTTTTCATCAAAAGAAATTATTTACTTTCATGTGTTCATTCTGGTTCTTTCAAATCAATAAAAACGATATCAAAATATGCATATTCGCGAATACACATATTACGTATGTAGATGTTTCGTTTGGAGGAAAAAAAATTATCACGTTTTCTATAACGCCGCCAGGTGCATATCAAAGTAAAAATATATGTTCAAATTTGACGGCAGGGTAATGCAGATTAACACGTTGACTGCCATGGTGGTCACCGGTGACCAGCGCAAAAATTTTACTATAAATGCAAAAAAATTCGCCATGAAGCCTATTTGCAATTTTGTAAAAGCAATTGATATTGGAACGGCGCTTCAATACTTTGGCTTATAACAACTCTGCGTTACCATAATTTTGCATGGTTTAATCATACTCTGCAGTATTTCATCGCATCGCGGTTCTAACATAGCAAAATACGCTTGGCAGTCAACGTGTTAACACTTGGCATGCGGGCATACTTCGCCGCCGAATTTCGCGTGCAGCGGGCGTTTCTTCTTGAATCGCGTGGAAGTTTGGTTATTCAGAAAAATCGCAGTAAATCGAAAACTACTTCGTTTTTAGGAACGAAACTTTTTTTATTTCACACTTGAATATATACTGTATGATTATTTAACAAAAAACAAACGATATTTTCACGAAATCATAAAAATAAGCGATTTTTAAAGTTTTCCACACTATCATACGAAAAGTCCGATAATTTGTCAGCGCATATTTCTTCATCACTATCTTTGTCACAACGGCTCATTTGATCAATTTTGTAATCAATAATAAAAAATCAAGCTTCAAATTGATAAAACACGTTCTGGAGCTAAGAATTCGATTGAAGACGAAATAACTCAGCAAAAGATCGAGTAACTCAACAATCATAACTTATGGGAAAAAAAAATGCAAAGCGTTGCCTAGCAACGCAAATAAAACACATATAATGTCACACATTCATGTAATTATACGTATTTAGTAGATTTGTGGTGGATATCCACTAACAACACCAAATCAACTAAATACGTATTTTTACGTGACCCGCGCTCCAGTGACAGACTACAAAAAACGTAAAAATACGTTGCCCGCATGCCAAGTGTTAACATTCTCCGTAATTCTCAATAAATTGCATAAAAAAAAGAAATGGTCGCGTCAGGCGCACCTAACGTCCAGTATTTCTGCATGTCTCACGAACTGACAAACTTCGATCGACAATCTGGCGCAGTCAACGCCGTAAATCCGTCGACTTACAAGACTTACGGCCCCTGAGAGCGAATCACATCGATTGGTTCGCGCTCGCGATAAATCACCGAGCGTCGACAGCAAAACGGCGCGTGGCGAAAAAAGGTGAACATCAAAAATGCCACTTTTCCGTGGCGCGTAAATGCGCACCGGCAAAATGCCGCCATGTCGGAACGAATGGCTAACACTGATTGCGCCCAGAGCTTTATTCGCCGGAACAAATAGCTTCGCTCTTCCTCAATAGTGGAACAGGTAGATGCAAAGTCGACGGACCCTTCGCGTTCACTATTTACGGGCCGACTTTTCCTGGATGTTCTACTGCAGAAATAACTGACTTGTCTTTAACCCTTTTACTGCTGAATGCTCCCGGCAGAAGCGCTCGCTGAAGACGAAACACTTTTCGCTAGTGTGAACTCTATTGATTGATTATATAAGGCGCAGCTAAGTTCTGATAATAATTTTTAATTTACGCCAAATGAAATAATGTAAGAAAATTATTTGATAAAGAACACATCTGTATCCGTCTCGTACATTGATAATTATGGCTGCAATAGGTAAGAAATAGATTTCGACGGACGTATATATGCATCCATAGCAATCAAAGGGTTAACGGTAGGCTTTAGGGTATTTCTATTATTATAAGCAAAAGCCGACGTTTTCTTAAATGGACAACTCTTCGGTAGTTCTTATTTAATGCGCAAAATTAAGAAAATAATGAAACTTCTAGCGCCGCGGACGAATTGCCGGATGGATTCTGTGAATTTTATTCGTCCAGCGTCAGTAATGTCGTGACAGACCGAGTGTCCTTCTATCTGCTGCGTAGCAGTGTACAATGGGTAGTTAACAGTAGGTTTACGGACATTTCTTATATCCGTATCTCTATGGATACGTGGCAAATTGACAGATAAGCGACAACCAGTATTTTTTTAAATGGGCGGCTATTCTATAATTTCTTGGCCGATGCACAAAATGACACGTACCGCAAACCTAGTGTTAAGCACGACTTTTTGTAGATATTTTCATGTTTTTAACTGCAGCCGCGCTGAATTTTTATTTTGTTGTTGAGAAATTCTGCAATAAATACATCTTTATATAGATATATTTATATTCATGTTTTCATCTTCAATGTTCAAATACATCTTTATATAGATATAGATATTTTCATGTTTTCAAATGCAATATACTTGAGAGATTCTTTATATACATATATTGTATGATTTATAGTGTATCATCTCTCAAAATATAATTTAATGTGTTAACGCGTTCGGCTGCTAACGTTCGATTTATGGGAATGTCAAATTTGGCGATAAAAATTACAGAAACTATCACTATTATTTCCTAACTTCTATTGGCCTTCATTAATAAAATAATATCTAAATTTCCTACATACTCCTCTGTTAATCGAATCTTAACGTAACCAGACGTGCCTGAAAAAGTTATTATAGAGCATAAAGAAGTCACTTTATCTTTTTTTTAAATATCCTGTGCTTACGACGTCGCGGCACCATTAAGCAATTATCGTCAAACATTTCCTTTCTTTTTTGTGTTACTTATTTTTAACACCGGCATTAGTAACGAAAGGTAACCTACACTGCATGGATATCAACGCGAGAAACACCCTCGTACCGCAAAAGGTTAAAGACGTCTGAAAGGATGAACGTAGACAAGAAAAAAGTCATGTAATAGCTGCGGTGAGAATTGCCTACTTTCATGAAAGCGTTCGATTCCGGTGACAAGCCGTTACTCCGTGTTGATGGACTCCTAGCGTGTGCATTTACATTTCAGAGTCCATCCACAAGATCTGTACTAGACAATTTCCGATTCTATTCAGTTCTTACGCTGCACAAGACACGTACATATGTAGAAACGTAGTTTTTGCTTCTGTTTTATCATGCGCCACTAAGCTGAAGTACGACGTAGATTTATTTACGTAATTTACATAAATAACATAACGTATATTAACCCTTTGCACTCATATGTCGAGTGTCACTCGACATCACTTTTTATCTCAGGAGCTCCTTTGTCGAGTCCCACTCGACATTTTTTCATGTTCAAATAAATAGATGTCGCGCACATATTATACGTTATCAACGCTCTCGCAATGTCACTAGAAGTGTTAGACATTCAGGTAATCGAAGAGAAATAAAAAACCGAATGTGATCATAGATTATAATAAAAATATGGGTGGTGTCGATATGGCGCACCAATACGCGACATCTTATTGTTTTTTCCGTCGAGCACTCAAGTGGTGGAGGAAATATTTATTTTCGGGATTAGAAATCTCCATAGTAAATGCGTATATTTTATACAAAGAAAAAAAAACAAAAAACCAAGGAACAAAACCTATAGCCCAGAAAAAATTTCGCGAAAAGCTTTTGTCAATGCTTACTCGTGATTGTCGTGCACGAAATATGAAATTGGGGAGGCCTGGAACACTTGATAAACACGATCGCTTAGATGGAAAGCCTCATTTCATCTTGGTACATTCCGAAGGAAAACACAAAGACTGTGCAGTTTGCCCAAATAGAAAAATACCTGGAGGAAGAAGAGAAACTACCTATTTTTGCGAAACATACGAAAGAAAAGCAGGGTTGCATCTTGGAAGTTGTTTCAAAAATTATCATAGGCTTGAAAATTTCAAAATACGACAATAGTGTAAATAAAACTGGTATTTAAGTGAATTAGTTTCTTCCTTTATTTATTTAAATTGCCTTATTTTTTTAGTTAAAGTAAATTTCAAACAAAACACTTAAAAGTGTTGGGAGCTGCTGGTAACGAAATTGCAATCAAATTCGGAGTGCAAAGGGTTAATCCATTCGAGACCGATTGCACACCGTGTGTGCAATAACAGTAATGTGCAATTATCAGTTATTCTGAGTAAACCAGCCGTCAAAATAAGATTTTTCTCGAACTAATAAAATCTGTAAAGTACAGGAAAACAAAATTTGGCATTGGTTTTACTGTGTACGAAAAATTAAAAATGAACAATATAAAGAAAAAAAAATTTCGCTTATGGGGACCGTGTTCGAAAAAAGTCGTCGTCTCGAATGGGTTAAATGAGTCGTTTATTTTGAAAGTGGCCTAAGTCCGTTTTTCAATGTTTTCCGGTTACCATGGTTACATGTACAAATTTATGTTATTTATCCGTAAATGCTATTTATCTCGATTTGAAGATAAATGGAGTTAGGCCACTTTCAAAATAAACGGCTCAAATAAAGAATCGGTTTATAAAGACGGTTTTACGAGAAATCACGAATGCGCTGTATTTTTGTACGTCTAATGTCTGGTGCCTGCTGAGAAAGGAAACGTTTTCAAAAAATCACCTGGTATGAAGATAAAACGCGAGTGAAGATTAATTACAGTTCTCTTTGAGCTGTTGCCCGTGAGAAACGGGCGTTTAGCAGAAATCTGGTGATTCTTACGTAGATTTGTTTACGTCTGCGCTCTAGACACGGTGAATACAGTATGCAAGTACTCCTACGCCTTTACAGCGAAACAAAGAAATTCCACGCGCGGTGTGAAAAGGATGGTACCGTGTAAAGACGCAATTAACACCCGCGTTAATTAATTTCCGATGGCACCGCCGAGAACACGAGTTTCTCTTCGCCTTAAGAGAAGAACATAATCAACGATCGAACGAAGATAACGTTTTGTCCCACAGTACAATCTGGTACCCTCTCAGAAATTTATTTTAATACCGACGTGCTGTTAACTCGATTTTTTTCAGAAATTCATTATAACATCGTGGTCGATACGGTCTAATATTAATGGCATCCACCTGTTGCATGTTCTTCAATTAATTCGCTGTTATGGCCTCTGTGAAAAGTGTCTACCTAAAATTTATCGTATAAAGCGATAAACAGAAAACAGATTATGTGTATCTGTTGTAATATAGAATTATGTTGTAATGAAATAATTATTTAAGCTCTTCATTCTATTATTGACAGGGTAACTTTGACTTTTGGTAAATGTCTTAATGTGACCATGAATGTATGACAAAGAAATTTATCGAAAATGAAGTTGGTTGTTGAAGCATTATTGTAATAAATTACTGTACCAAAGAGGTATGTGGGATAATTATTCTGACCGATAAATCTAATCCAAACCCCACGCTACATAAAGTTTTTCACAAAAATTATTTATATTTTCTAATTTATTCCTTTCACTTCACCTCGCCGACAAATATTCAAAAAATTTTTAAATCAATTAATCCACTGTTATGGCCCCTGTGAAAAGTGTCTACCTAAAATTTATCGTATAAAGCGATAAACAGAAAACAGATTATGTGTATCTGTTGTAATATAGAATTATGTTGTAATGAAATAATTATTTAAGCTCTTCATTCTATTATTGACAGGGTAACTTTGACTTTTGGTAAATGTCCTAATGTGACAAAGAATGTATGACAAAGAAATTTATCTCAAATAAAGTTATTTGTTGAAATATTATTGTAATAAATGACTGTACCGAAGAGGTATGTGGGATAATTATTTTAACCGATAAATCTAATCCAAACCCCACGCTACATAAAGTTTTTCACAAAAATGATTTATATTTTCTAATTTATTCCTTTCACTTCACCTCGCCGACAAATATTCAAAAAATTTTAAAATCAATTAATTCACTGTTATGGCCCCTGTGAAAAGTGTCTACCTAAAATTTATCGTATAAAGCGATAAACAGAAAACAGATTATGTGTATCTGTTGTAATATAGAATTATGTTGTAATGAAATAATTGTTTGATCTCTTCATCCTATTACTGACAGGGTAACTTTGACCTTTGGTAAATGTCCTAATGTGACCATGAATGTATGACAAAGAAATTTATCACAAATAAAGTTATTTGTTGAAATATTATTGTAATAAATTACTGTACCGAAGAGGTATGTGGGATAATTATTCTAACCGATAAATCTAATCCAAACCCCACGCTACATAAAGTTTTTCACAAAAATTATTTATATTTTCTAATTTATTCCTTTCACTTCACCTCGCCGACAAATATTCAAAAAATTTTAAAATCAATTAATCCACTGTTATGGCCCCTGTGAAAAGTGTCTACCTAAAATGTATCGCAAAAAGTGACAAATAGAAAACAAAGTATGTGTGGCTGTTGTAATATAGAATTATGTTGTAATGAAATAATTGTTTGATCTCTTCATTCTATTACTGACAGGGTAACTTTGACTTTTGGTAAATGTCCTAATGTGACAAAGAATGTATGACAAAGAAATTTATCTCAAATAAAGTTGTTTGTTGAAATATTATTGCAATAAATTACTGTACCGAAGAGGTATGGTGGGATAATTATTTTAACCGATAAATCTAATCCAAACCTCACGCTACATAAAGTTTTTCACAAAAATTATTTATATTTTCTAATTTATTCCTTTCACTTCACCTCGCCGACAAATATTCAAAAAATTTAAAAATCAATTAATCCACTGTTATGGCCCCTGTGAAAAGTGCCTACCTAAAATGTATCGTATAAAGCGATAAACAGAAAACAGATTATGTGTATCTGTTGTAATATAGAATTATGTTGTAATGAAATAATTTTTTGATCTCTTCATTCTATTATTGACAGGGTAACTTTGACTTTTGGTAAATGTCCTAATGTGACAAAGAATGTATGACAAAGAAATTTATCTCAAATAAAGTTGTTTGTTGAAATATTATTGTAATAAATTACTGTACCAAAGAGGTATGTGGGATAATTATTCTGACCGATAAATCTAATCCAAACCCCACGCTACATAAAGTTTTTCACAAAAATTACTTATATTTTCTAATTTATTCCTTTCACTTCACCTCGCCTACAAATATTCAAAAAATCTTAAAATCCGCAAATGTATTTCACTTTTCGCCAGAGTTCCAATTTAAGCAGCGGCTCGTAACTACTTTTTACGCACAGCGTGCATACTCGTCGAAATATAAAACATTGCCATTTCTTCTAGACGAGTATATTCGTAAAAAGACGGCCAACTGTTTGAAGGAAATTGATAACCACCCGGTGAAAAGTGGAATTAATGACGAATTAATGAGCTTTTCTGCACGCTCAGGAAAAGTTGGTTTCACTTCGGCGATTGAGAAAAGATAGAAATAATCGCTGAGCATACGCATTATGGTACCGCTCGTGCTGTGTCGCGGAAATTAGCTTAACACATTGCGGACGGATGACGAGATATCTCGTCATTGTTATTTCGTCGTTCGGGGCCATTGACGAGATATATCGTCTTGCGTATTTCGTCATTCTAGAACACTGGCGAGATATATCGTCTTGCATATTTTGTCGTTCGGGACAGGTGACGAGATATCACGTTGCTACATGATTGTCAGCGGCAGTTTTTCATAATTTGAATTGCAAATGAATTATTTGAAACTCTGAAATATGGATAGCGGCAAAACGATTAGCAATATTACAGAAATATTTGTGGACAGTTTAACACTTTGACTGCCAAGCGTTTCTTGCTATGTTGGAACCGCGATGCGATAAAATACTGCAGAGTATGATTAAATCGTGCAAAATGAAAGTAATGCACAGTTGTTAGAAGCCAAAGTATTGAAGCGCCGTTCCAATATCAATTGCTTTTACAAAATTGCAAATAGGATTCATTGCGAATTTTTTGCATTTTAAGTACAATCTTTTGCACCAGTCACCGATGACCACCGTGGCAGTCAACGTGTTAACTACTAACAAATCATCACCAATTTAAAGATATTTGATGCAAAAAAATACCCGGCCACTGGGTACGATTAGCAATAGAATGCCCGGTCCGCAAAGTGTTAAACTGCGTTTGTACCAAAGGTTAGGTAGGTGCGCTCCGCTTCGAACTTCTTTTACGGAATGAAAATAACACTCGCTATCGGTCGCTTATCAGCGAGCCGTTATAACATGAGCCTGCGTGCGCGAATATCTTATATATACGCGTCGGAATTCTCATATGTCGATGCCGGGCATTGTTAGAGGCGGCCAACCTACGAAATACGTGAAATCCTGCAAAAGCGTTACGTTTCACAACGCAAAATACTTTTCCGCTGCGCCGCTCGACTTAATCAGTTAACCGTTGCGATCCCTATGAAAAAGTGTGTATCTGAAATGTGTCGCAAGAAGTAAGCGATGACGAGTGTACGCGTCAAACACATAGTAATGCTGGCGGTTCTGATATGGAATTAATTTGTCATGAAATGACGGTTTCATTTTTTGCAATTGTCCTCGGGCGATCAATGTGTAAAAAAGAGATTTGTTTCAGATAAAGTTGTTTGTTAAGGGGTCCCGTAATATTTTTTAGTTCAAATATTCAAGATACCTTACAATTTACGAATATATTTTAGTTTTTACTAAAATCGCAATTTAAACCGCGACTCATATCTACTTCTCGGGTACGACGTTTGTTGTGATATGGAATTAATTTGTCATGAAATGAGAGTTTCATTTTTTGCAACTGTCCTCGGGTGATGAATGTGTGAAAAAGAGATTTGTTTCTGATAAAGTTGTTTGTTAAGGGGTCCCGTAATATTTTTTTTGTTCAAATATTCAAGACACCTTACAATTTACGAATATATTTTAGTTTTTACTAAAATCGCAATTTAAACCGCGACTCATATCTACTTCTCGGGTACGACGTGTATACACGTTTGTTGTGATATAGAATTAATTTGTCATGAAATGACGGTTTCATTTTTTGCAACTGTCCTCGAGTGATGAATATGTGAAAAAGAGATTTTTTTCAGATAAAGTTATTTGTTAAGAGGTCCCGTAATATTTTTTAGTTCAAATATTCAAGACACCTTACAGTTTACGAATATATTTTAGTTTTTACTAAAATCGCAATCTAAACCGCGACTCATATCTACTTCTCGGGTACGACGTTTCTTGTGATATGGAATTAATTTGTCATGAAATGACGGTTTTATTTTTTGCAACTGTCCTCGGGCAATGAATGTGTAAAAAAGAGATTTGTGTCAGATAAAGTTGTTTGTTAAGGGGTCCCGTAATATTTTTTAGTTCAAACATTCAAGACACCTTACAATTTACGCATATATTTAGTTTTTACTAAAATCGCAATTTAAACCGCGACTCATATATACTTCTCGGGTACTACGTTTGTTGTGATATGGAATTAATTTGTCATGAAATGACGGTTTTATTTTTTGCAACTGTCCTCAGGCGATGAATGTGTAAAAAAGAGATTTGTTTCAGATAAAGTTGTTTGTTAACGGGTCCCGTAATATTTTTTAGTTCAAATATTCAAGACACCTTACAATTTACGAATATATTTTAGTTTTTACTAAAATTGTAATTTAAACCGCGACTCATATCTACTTCTCGGGTACGACGTTTGTTGTGATATGGAATTAATTTGTCATGAAATGACGGTTTCATTTTTTGCAACTGTCCTCGGGTGATGAATGTGTGAAAAAGAGATTTGTTTCAGATAAAGTTGTTTGTTAAGGGGTCCCGTAATATTTTTTAGTTCAAATATTCAAGACACCTTACAATTTACGAATATATTTTAGTTTTTACTAAAATCGCAATTTAAACTGCGACTCATCTACTTCTCGGGTACGACGTTTGTTGTGATATGAAATTAATTTGTCATGAAATGACGGTTTCATTTTTTGCAACTGTCCTCAGGTGATGAATGTGTAAAAAAGAGATTTGTTTCAGATAAAGTTGTTTGTTAAGAGGTCCCGTAATATTTTTTAGTTCAAATATTCAAGACACCTTACAATTTACGAATATATTTTAGTTTTTACTAAAATCGCAATTTAAACCGCGACTCATATATACTTCTCGGGTAGGACGCGTATACACGTTTGTTGTGATATAGAATTAATTTGTCGTGAAATGACGGTTTATTTTTTGCAACTGTCCTCGGGTGATGAATGTGTGAAAAAGAGATTTGTTTCCGATAAAGTTGTTTGTTAAGGGGTCCCGTAATATTTTTTAGTTCAAATATTCAAGACATCTTACAATTTACGAATATATTTTAGTTTTTACTAAAATTGTAATTTAAACCGCGACTCATATCTACTTCTCGGGTAGGACGTGTATACACGTTTGTTGTGATATAGAATTAATTTGTCGTGAAATGACGGTTTCATTTTTTGCAACTGTCCTCGGGTGATGAATATGTAAAAAAGAGATTTGTTTCAGATAAAGTTGTTTGTTAATGGATCCCGTAATATTTTTTAGTTCAAACATTCAAGACACCTTACAATTTACGCATATATTTAGTTTTTACTAAAATCGCAATTTAAACCGCGATTCGTATCTACTTCTCGGGTACGACGTTTGTTGTGATATGGAATTAATTTGTCATGAAATGACGGTTTCATTTTTTGCAATTGTCCTCGGGTGATGAATGTGTAAAAAAGAGATTTGTTTCAGATAAAGTTGTTTGTTAAGAGGTCCCGTAATATGTTTTAGTTCAAATATTCAAGATACCTTACAATTTACGAATATATTTTAGTTTTTACTAAAATCGTAATTTAAACCGCGACTCATATCTACTTCTCGGGTACGACGTTTGTTGTGATATAGAATTAATTGTTATGAAATGACGGTTTTATTTTTTGCAACTGTCCTCGGGCGATGAATGTGTAAAAAAGAGATTTGTTTCAGATAAAGTTGTTTGTTAAGGGGTCCCGTAATATTTTTTAGTTCAAATATCCAAGACACCTTGCAATTTACGAATATATTTTAGTTTTTACTAAAATGCAATTTAAACCGCGACTCATATCTAATTCTTGGGCACGATATGTATACACGTTTGTTGTGATATAGAATTAATTTGTCATGAAATGACGGTTTCATTTTTTGCAACTGTCCTCGGGTGATGAATATGTGAAAAAGAGATTTGTTTCAGATAAAGTTGTTTGTTAAGAGGTCCCGTAATATGTTTTAGTTCAAATGTTCAAGACACCTTACAATTTACGAATATATTTTAGTTTTTACTAAAATCGAAATTTAAACCGCGACTCATATCTACTTCTCGGGTACTACGTTTGTTGTGATATGGAATTAATTTGTCATGAAATGACGGTTTCATTTTTTGCAACTGTCCTCGGGCGATGAATGTGTAAAAAAGAGATTTGTTTCAGATAAAGTTGTTTGTTAAGGGGTTCCGTAATATTTTTTAGTTCAAATATTCAAGACACCTTACAATTTACGAATATATTTTAGTTTTTACTAAAATCGCAATTTAAACCGCGACTCATATCTACTTCTCGGGTACTACGTTTGTTGTAATATGGAATTAATTTGTCATGAAATGACAGTTTCATTTTTTGCAACTGTCCTCGGGCGATGAATGTGTAAAAAAGAGATTTGTTTCAGATAAAGTTGTTTGTTAAGGGGTCCCGTAATATTTTTTAGTCCAAATATTCGAGACACCTTACAATTTACGAATATATTTTAGTTTTTACTAAAATCGCAATTTAAACCGCGACTCATATCTACTTCTCAGGTAGGACGTGTATACACGTTTGTTGTGATATAGAATTAATTTGTCATGAAATGACGGTTTCATTTTTTGCAACTGTCCCCGGGTAATGAATATGTAAAAAAGAGATTTGTTTCGGATAAAGTTGTTTGTTAAGGGGTCCCGTAATATTTTTTAGTCCAAATATTCGAGACACTCGGGTTACGTTTGTTGTCAATTTACGAATATATTTTTGTTTTTACTAAAATTGCAATTTCAACCGCGACTCATATCTAATTCTTGGACACGACGCATATACCCGTCATACCACAAAACATTGTCATCTTTCCACGCGACGCGCAACCTCGCGAAAACTAGCCGAATGCATAATCGGCGCCTAACATACTAAACATTCCAACAAAAGACTCCGGCGCTTCCACCTATCGTAACATACGCGACACCTCCAAAACAGCTCACACCTCGGCAGCTGTACGTTACCAAAATTCACCAAAACAGCTAAACTCCCGCGAAATACCACCGGCTCTCTTGCTCGCAGGACAACAACGAAGGTCAGTCTCCAAACACAAGCGAGCCAAAGGTCGAGCGCTTAACTGAGAAACCAGGTGAAGAACGTCGCATTCGTAAACATACCAAACGTTCACTAAACGCTCGACACACAATATCACTTCCTAACCCTACCATACGAACTTCGTCCATAAACGTTCCACCGCATACGCGACGCACAATTCGACACACAACCGCCCAGCCCGAAAACAATACACAACTCCCGGACCCACAGCGCATTCACAACGCAGCTCCGAGTCTTTCTTCTAGCGGAACTTCATCAAATCCGCCGAATGCACACCAAGTTCCCACCAAGTTCACAACTAAATTCACCCCAACAAACTGCACGTTTCCGGCAGTTTTCTTGTATCAGGGACCGGCGTCGCAAACACTAAGCACTCAAACCGTCCTTGGCCATTGTCCGTTGGCGAATCTGCGCAAAATGTTGGCTGATGGAGACAAAACGGCGGAGATGAGACGGAGAGGCGCAGATGAGCATCGGGCTCTGAACAAGAAGGCGGCACGCTCGCGGAACACTAGTCAAGTTGACGAACGACAACGGCTTCTAGGTTGGTGCGACGCGCGCGTCTCTCACGCTGCTAAATGGCGACTCGTTTACCCGCGCGGACTCCCGTAGTGCTTATGCGCGCGCGGAACGTGAACAGAGTCGGCGAGAGTCGAAGGTAGGGAACCGTCGGGGGGATCTTCCCCTATCGGTGCCCCACTCGAGGTGCATGGCCTATATGGCCCTAGGAGGGACCCTGGAAGTTAGGCCGCACGTTCCGAACGGGAAGAATCGATCGCGAGGCTCTTGTTCTGCGAATGGGCTGCCACCAAGGCTAGTGGGGGCCTCATCATATGCTTTTTTTCTCTATCTCACATCATTCAGTTATTTTTTCGGCAATAGCATCTTTTTCATCTATGGAGGCTGATCATATGTTTTTTTTTATGTATGTGACATTTTGACACGTTGACTACCACGGTGGTGACCGGCGCAAAAGATTTTACTGAAAATGCAAAAAATTCGCAATCAAGCCTATTTGCAATCTTGTAAAAGCAATTGTATTGGAACGGTGCTTCAATACTTTGGCTTCTAAAAACTCTGCATTGCCTTCATTTCCCACGATTTAATTATACTCTGCAGTATTTCATCGCATCGTAGTTCTAACATAGCAAAATACGCAAAAGATTTTATTATACTAAAAATGCAAAGAATTCGCAATGAAGCCTATTTGCAATCTTGTAAAAGCAATTGGTATTGGAACGGTGCCTCAATACTTTGTCTTCTAACTCTGCGTTGCCTTCATTTTCCACGATTTAATTGTACTCTGCAGTATTTCATCGCATCGTGATTCTAACATAGCAAAATACGCAAAAGATTTTATTATACTAAAAATGCAAAGAATTCGCAATGAAGCCTATTTGCAATCTTGTAAAAGTAATTGGTATTGGAACGGTGCTTCAGTATTTTGGCTTCTAACAACTCTGCGTTGCCTTCATTTCCCACGATTTAATTATACTGTGTAGTATTTCATTGCATCGTGGTTCTAACATAGCAAAATACGCAAAAGATTTTATTAAAAATGCAAAGAATTCGCAATTTTCGCAATTCGAAACGGTGCTTCAATACTTTGGCTTCCAACAACTCTGCGTTGCCTTCATTTTCCACGATTTAATTATACTCTGCAGTATTTCATCGCATCGTGGTTCTAACATAGCAAAATACGCAAAAGATTTTACTGAAAATGCAAAGAATTCGCAATCAAGCGTAGTTACAATCTTGTAAAAGCAATTGATATTGGAATGGTGCTTCAATACTTTGGCTTCTAAGAACTCTGCGTTACCTTCATTTTGCACGATTTAATTATACTCTGCAGTATTTCATCACATTGTGGTTCTAACATAGCAAAATAAGCAAAAGATTTTACTAAAAAAGCAAAGAATGCGCAATGAATCCTATTTGCAATCTTGTAAAACCAATTGATATTGGAACGGTGCTTCGATATTTTGGCTTCTAACTCTGCGTTACCTTCATTTTGCACGATTTAATTATACTCTGCAGTATTTCATCACATCGTGGTTCTAACATAGCAAAATACGCAAAAGATTTTACTAAAAAAGCAAAGAATGCGCAATGAATCCTATTTGCAATCTTGTAAAAGCAATTGGTATTGGAACGGTGCTTCAATACTTTGGGTTCTAACAACTCTGCGTTATCTTCCTTTTCCACAATTTAATCATATTCTACAGTATTTCATTGCATCGCGGTTCTAACATAGCAAAATACGCAAAAGATTTTATAAAAAATGCAAAGAATTCGCAATCAAGCCTATTTGCAACCTTGTAAAAGCAATTGATATTGGAACGGTGCTTCGATGCTTTGGTTTCTAACAACTCTGCGTTACCTTTCTTTTTCACGATTTAATCATACTCTGCAGTATTTCATCGCGTCGTGGTTCTAACATAGTAAAATACGCAAAAGATTTTACTAAAAATGCAAAGAATTCGCAATCAAGCCTATTTGCAATCTTGTAAAAGCAATTGATATTGCAACGGTGCCTCAATACTTTAGCTTCCAACAACTCTGCGTTACCTTCCTTTTTCACGATTTAATCATATTCTACAGTATTTCATTGCATCGCAGTTCTAACATAGCAAAATACGCTTGGCAGTCAACGTGTTAATGTTGTTCATCTATCAATTCTATATGGCCCTAGGAAGGACTGTAAAAGTTAGGTCACCACATTTTGTTCGACAATAATTAATCGCGCGATTGTCTGATGAGGCGAAATGAAGGCATGGGAGGCTGACGATATGCTTTTTCATGATAGTGACACCAGCAATGATAACATTATGCGGCAGTATAATGTTTTAATGTATAAATTTGACCCCAGCACGGCCTATGAGAGTTAGGCTCACACGCTGCGAACGATAAAAATCGATTTTCGCCTTTGTCACTTGCGAAGAGGCGAGATGGAGGATTTATGTGGGGTTCGATGGTTTTGTCGTACAGCGAAGGGTGTGAATCCACCATAACGTGGGATAACCATTTTTTTTCTCAATTTCGAACCTTTTAAACAACATAGAATAAAATACTGCCCAAATCTTTTATAAATGTTTCGGTTCAGTATTTGAACAGCCGCTATCTAACTGCAAAGCGAAAGGTTGGGAATCGCACGATTGAATATCGCGACGCCCGGAGTTGCGGAATTGGTAATAGAAGAGGCTCCCCACGCTGACCTTTATCATCCGCTCTTTCGACGAAAGCGAAATAGGATCTCATGAGGCACTCGAAAGTATAAGTAGCTCCCTATGCCTCTCAATTTTTGCCCGAATATTCTACGCAAAAGCAAGTCTGCAATCGTCCCGTTAATATTGGGTTGGTTAAAAATTTCGTACGGTTGGTCGAATCATTCCTTTTCTAGAACGATAACGAATTTTGGAAAAATGGATTTGTGAAGACACCTAAAACTTGAGAGAAGGTAAACGATAAAATATTGAAGGTGCCGTAAAGCAAGATGTTGATGAAAATCAAATACCCAGCCAAAAGTATCGAGTATTCGGTCAGTTCCCGAGTCGGCAAGATTCTGGCTTTGTCAAATATACCATAAGTCAATCTTTTGTACTATAAAATAAAGCAAAGCAATGGACAAGCATTGGGTTGGCCAATCATTTTGTTCAGTTGGCCAAACTTTTCCTTGTACACAAGGATAAAGAATTTTGGGACAATGAAGACATTTAGAAGTTGCCAGTAAACTGAAAAATGAATAAACCTCTGTCATGGTACCTCTGGAAAGCCCGAAACTGGTACTGCTGCTCTTACAATGAATTCTCGTCAACCATCAAAGGTACTCTTTCATATCTACATCTGTTCTTTATCCCTTACCACCTTCTAAGCGTCTTCACTATTCCAATTTTCCACAATCTCGAATCCTCCTACAGAAAGTCCTACCGATCGGTACATAACCGCATCCACCGTTACATATCAACATCGACCACCACCCATAATTTCTTCCACAATAAAACACCGAGCACTCGGTCACTGAACATATCGATGAACATGAAATATATCTTTTGGCCAACCGAACGTCTTGTCAAAGCTGACTCTCAGGGCCAATTACCGTCTCCCCGCAAAAACTAAATCCGACGGGCGCGCGCGGGGGGTAGATTGTTTAATCGTTGACCATAATCGACGGCAATTAAGCGTGCGCCCGCCGAGTTGATTACGGACGCTCGAGAAAGTTATCGCGCACCGAAGTTCGGCAATGGCTTTCGAAAGGATCCGGCAAATTGTCGGTCGTAAGAGCGAACAGGTACGTGATTAATCGTCGCATTCAATTTGCGCTCGTTTTAGCCCGCGACTCCCCCGGCGACAGAGTGCGGAACGCCAGGGGTCCTGTTCTTTCTCGCGCAAATCCGGAGAGAGGCGGGATGGAGCGAGAGAGGAAGATTAATGTCGCACGAAATAAGAATCAGGTTACGTTCTGCACGCCGCTCTTCGTTCGAAATGTTGCGTCCCTTCATAAATCTCGCGTCACGCACGCGCTTCGACCAGCCCGAACGACAAACGCGCAATTCTACGCAACCGATTGCTGCCGCGCAAATTTCAGTTAGCGATTTTTGGGATTTTTCGCATATTTCGGAAAGCGATAATTTACGCTTTAAGGGAAAGCGATAGACGATAAGTGTTGAGTCGGTCAAATTATGCCTTCTGCAGAAGGATGCAGATGTTGGGAGAATGGAATTGTGATGACGCATAGAATTTGACAGAAGGTAAACAATAGAACATGGAACACACGATTAACCCTTTGACTGCCAGCGGGTGGATCTATCGGCCCTCGGTTCCTATGCGAAAACTGCCACGGGCCGATATCTTTAATGCATTTTTGTGAAAATAATTTTCCACGTACATTTTGTATAATCTAAATATAAAAATTTACAAAATTTCGGAAAGCGATAATTTACGCTTTAAGGGAAAGCGATAGACGATAAGTGTTGAGTCGGTCAAATTATGCCTTCAGCAGAAGGATGCAGATGTTGGGAGAATGGAATTGTGATGACGCATAGAATTTGACAGAAGGTAAACAATAGAACATGAACACACGATTAAACACACGATTAATGAAAACTGTTGAGGATATCTTTAATGCATTTTTGTGAAAATAATTTTCCACGTATATTTTGTATAATCTAAATATAAAAATTTACATTGTTTATTATTAAATATTTAAATTCCCTAAAATTGTATTCAATATCTTCTAAGTTTGAAAGAAATCAATTTTAAAACTCCTCCAGAAAATCGGCATTTTGTTCTTGACCAAATAATTCATCGTGAATATTATCAAGATGGGCCTGGCAGTAAAAGGGTTAATCAAGATGTTGAGGAAAATAAAATATATCCAAATTTCCATAAAAATCAAACAAACTTTTTGGCCAACCCAATACTATGAAGCGTGTCACTCATTCGGTTGACCAAATCATTTCTTATCGGTAATGATGCAGAATTCTCGAAAAGTCTAATTATGAAGATGCCGCGAAGTTGGCAGAAAGTAACAAAGCATCGAACACTCGTTCAAAGTATTCACGAAAATAAAACATATCTCTTCAATTTTTCGGTAAAAACCGAACGAATTGGGCTTTCCGCAATTGATTGCTGGCACGCGAATTTCAGTCAGCGATTTTCGGGATTTTTCGCATATTCCGGAAAGCGATCATTTGCGCTCTAAGGGAAAGCGATAGATGATAAGTGTTGGGTCGATCAAATTATGCCTTGCGCAGAAGGATGCAAATGCTCGGAGAATGGAACTGTACGCGTAGAAGTTGGCAGAAGATAACCAACAGAACATGGAACACTCGGTTAGCACGATGACTACCAAGCGTATTTTGCTATGTCAGAATCGCGATGCGATGAAATACTGCAGAGTATGATTAAACCGTGCAAAATGAAGGCAACGCAAAGTGGTTAGAAACCAAAGTATTAAAGCATAATTTCAATATCAATTCCTTTTCCAAAATTGCAAATACGTTTGGTGGCAATTTTTTTTGCATTTACAGTAAAATGTTTTGCACCGGTCACCGGTCACCGGCGCAAAAAGTCTCACGAACAATTCAAAAAATACCCAATCGGTAGCATTTATGATTTTGTAAATGCAATTAATATTAAATAGCGTTTAAATTCTTTGTTCTCCGATGGTTTCGCATTATTTTCATTTTGCGCAATTCAATCATATTCTGTAGTAATTCATTACGTTGCGGTTTTAATATAGTAAAATACGCACGGCAGTCAAAGTGTTAATCAAGATGTTGAGGAAAATAAAATATATCCAAATTTCCATAAAAATCAAATAAACTTTTTCGCCAACCCAATACTATGAAGTGTGTCAGTCATTCGGTTGACCAAATAATTTCTTATCCGTAATGATGCAGAATTCTCGGAGAGTCGAATTATGAAGATGCCGCCAAGTAAAAGTAACAAAGTAACAAAACATCGAACACTCGTTCAAAGTATTCACGAAAATAAAACATATCTCTTCAATTTTTCGGTAAAAACCGAATGAATTGGACTTTCCACAATTGATTGCTGGCACGCGAATTTGATCGATCACGAACTCTTGCACACAGTGCGTCGGGTGCGTGGAAATCCGCCGGCGAGTGGGCCGATGGATGATGGTACAGACGCCTTTCGAGCACATTTTTAACGATACCTGTTGAGGTCAGGAGGCGCAGGTTATAATCGGCGGAATTTCGCGTAATCGTCAATTAACGCGCGTCGCGGTGCATTAAGGCGTAATTAAGTCGGGGAACTACCGCGCAGCGAAACGGTGAGGTAAGTGGATCAGCGGCCAATTGCAATGTTTAACTTTAATAGCCGACGCACTGCCTTCAGGGGTAGGCGACGCGGCGGAAAAATTCTCGGCAGGGACGTATAGAGGATTAACTTATGGAATCTTTCAAAAGAGCAAGGAAATCGCTGATTCTGGAACTAACTGAAGCTGCTGACAAAAATTACGAAAATGATATAGAATTTAAGTTTAAAGAAAATTCAATTTTTGCAGCTCTCTGGTGGTAAAGGTGCAAGAGATTATATGAAATTTGCATTGAAGGAAAATTACATTTTTGTTGCCCACCACATTTGTTTCGTTCTCAGATGTTTAATTTTTGAACTCCGTATGTTGTACGTCTATACATTTTACCGACTAGTGACGTATGCCTGCAAGTTTCTCGGTAAATCGAGTCTTAAACATGCATCTCTTACCCTTGGAAACGACACACGCTATGCGAAACACCGTATCCACGTTATGTGCTACGTGACTCACCAACAGTAACAACCAATATTGCCGTCACGTCGCATCTTTCACTACAGAATGTTAATCATTTTTATATCTCTTTATGTGTGTTGCTTTATACCGGCAGATATCCCTGCTCCCACGAAGGATATAAAATGAGCAGAATATCCAACCGAAACAGTAGATAAAGTAAATAAGTAGATTCGGGACACAATTTTAAGTGACATGTAACACAAAACACGCGAATAATCGAATTAAATTAAACTTATTTGAATAATGGGACCCTTAAATGGTCCATGGATGCTCAAAACATGTATGTATAATAAAATGGTACATGTTAAACCAAAACGATTGAATCTGCAATCAAGTTAATCCACTAAATCACAACAGCCACGTATGATTTTGATAATACCATTTTTTAAACCCTTTTCACAATTAAACACACATTCAGCCGCAAACATACGCAAAAATATTTGACACCGACAAAACAGGTTGCATCTATCCTCCACTGAATTCAAGAAACTACAGAACACGGACACTTTCCCGACGCGCACGAGGAAATTGCCGAGAATTTCGCAGGCTGCCATAGATTTCCTCCTGGCAGGACGGACGGTGAATGCGAAACTGGGACCGTTTCCCATCATCGTCATCATCGTCGACATCACGATCGTCAGGCCAGAGCAGAGAGGCGCGGAGCCGATCGGAAGAGATCCTCGCCGACGGTCGCTCGACATGGCTCATTATTATGCGTGCATTCGTATGCGGCCGCGGGAAAACGGTATTGGCAATTACGGCGGGCGTGTAATTAAACGTACGAGGTAGCGTGGGCCGCGGAGAGTTACGTCTTCTTTCCCTTCGGGCGGTACGAGCGGACGCGGCCTTCTTAGAAATGCACCGCGGACGAGTTGCCGGATGGATTCCTCGAATTTTATTCGTCCGCAATCGGTGTAATGCTGTGACAGATCGAGTGTCCTATCCGCTGTGTGGCAGGGTGTAATGAATGCATCTCTACGGATAGGCAGCACATTGATACAAGCCGTAGTCAATATTTTCGTAAACCATACTGTAGGTTCTTGTTCAAAGCAGGAAATTACAAACAAAAAATAAAAAAACATGAAAATTATCGGATGGATGCTTCGAATTTTATTCGTCCGCGGCGTCGGTGTAATGCTGCGACAGATCGAGTGTCCTATCTGCTGTGTGGCAGGGTGTAATGAATGCATCTTTACGGATAGGCGGCACATTGATACAAGCCGTAGTCAATATTTTCGTAAACCATACTGTAGGTTCTTGTTCAAAGCAGGAAATTACGAAGAAAAAAAAACATGAAAATTATCGGATGGATGCTTCGAATTTTATTCGTCCGGAATCGGTGTAATGCTGCGATCGAGTGTCCTATCCGCTGTGTGGCAGGGTGTAATGAATGCATCTCTACGGATAGGCGGCAAATTGATACAAGTGATAGTCAATATTTTCGTAAACCATTTTGTAGGTTCTTGTTCAAAGCACGAAATTAAGAGAAAAGAAACATGAAAATTATCGGATGGATACTTCGAATTTTATTCGTCCGGAATCGGTGTAATGCTGCGATCGTGTGTCTCATCTGCTGTGTGGTAATGTGCAATGAGTGTATCTCTACGAATAGGCGACAAATTGATACAAGCGGGAGCCAACATTTTCTTAAACCGTTCTGTAGGTTCTTGTTCAAAGCACGAAATTAAGAATGTCCCCTTAAACCGTTCTGTAGGTTCTTGTTCAAAGCACGAAATTAAGAAAAAAAAAAACATGAAAAATCGTCGGATGGATGCTTCGAATTTTATTTGTCCGGAATCGGTGTAATGCTGCGATCGAGTGTCCTATCCGCTGTGTGGCAGGGTGTAATGAATGCATCTCTACGGATAGGCGGCAAATTGATACAAGTAATAGTCAATATTTTCGTAAACCATTTTGTAGGTTCTTGTTCAAAGCACGAAATTAAGAGGAAAAAAAAACATGAAAATTGTCGGGCGGATGCTTCGAATTTTATTCGTCTGGAATCGGTGTAATGCTGTGACAGATCGAGTGTCCTATCTGCTGTGTGGCAATGTGCAATGAGTGAATTTGTATGGATCGGCAGCAAATTTATACAAGCGGGAGCCAACATTTTCTTAAACCGTTCTGTAGGTTCTTGTTCAAGGCACGAAATTAAGAAAAAATGCATGAAAATTATCGGATGAATGCTTCGAATTTTATTCGTTCGGAATCGGTGTAATGCTGTGACTGATCAAAGGACCTATGCGCTGTGTGACAGTGTATAATGGATTGTTAACAATAATGTTTGCGGACATTTTTTTATCGCTACGGATGCGCGGCAAATTGACATAAGCGATAATTAACATTTTCTTAAATGTTTAACTGTTCTATAGCTTCTAGTTCTATGCACAAAATGAGTGGCCGGATGGATTCTTCGAATGTTATTCGTCCGACGTCAATTATGCTGTGAGGGAACGAGTGTCCTTCTATCCGCTATGTGGCCGTATACAATGGGTAGTTAGCAGTAACTTTATGGACATTTCTTATGTCTTTTTATGAATACGCGGGAAATAGACATATAAGCCAAAGCCAACATTTTCTAAAATGGATAACTGTTCTGTACTCCCTTCTTTAATGCGCAAAACGAAGAAAAAAATGAAACTTCTAATGCCGCGAACGAGTTGCTGGATGGATTCTGCGAATTTTAATTGCCCATCATCAGTAATGCTGCGACAGATAGAGTGTCCTTCTATTCGCGAAGCTATGTCTTGCATCGAACTACGTGTTGCATGGCGGTATGACAATGGGTAGTTAATAACAGAAATATGTGGGTATGTGTATTAGACACAGAAATATGCAGGTACGATATATACGATATTAGTCACAACAATGTGCACGGCCATGATCAATTCCGAGGTAAGGCCTGAATATTTACGAAGATATATGTAAGTAAGGGGCAGGATTCGGAGAAATACGTAGGTATAAAATAATTTAAAAATATATTCGTGTCATGACATTAATCAAAGCGAAGAAAAGTCAGTATAAAATAAATGTAACAGTTTCTGTCATTTTGCACGTGACGTCCGAAAGTCGTAACATTTCCGGATCCCGTAAATGTATTTTTAATTTCTTGCATTCGCACATGTTTCTGCGCGATGCACTGAATAGCGAAAAATTTCACACAAAATGATATAATAGCGGAACTAATAACCCTATTCAAATTACATTTTGCAGACCTATTATTTTAGGAAATAAAGGTGCAATTTTATAGCTCTTGCTTTTCTAAAGTGCGATAGCGTTCAAAACTAATTTTATTCAATATTAAGTTGTTTTTGGTCTCTTACTTAGCGGTTTTCATTTCAAGCATAAAGCACACTCTCATTTATTTTCTCGAGCGCGAATATACAGTTTGGTCCATTATCCGAATATGACACAGACGGATATTCCCGCCGTTGCTAGAATTCCAACAGAAATTTTAAATGACACGAAGAAATATTATATGAATTTGTACGAATTTATATGAATTTTGCGTACTCTCTTCTCACTAACAACATGCAATACCTGCGTGTCTTTTGAGAGAGGACAATCAAGTGCAAAGGGTTAAAAGATGTGGAGTGTATTGCATGACAAAAGTTACGACATTCTACGATCTCAATGTGACATGGAAAGACTATCATTTACATTCCGCGGCTTAGATTAACGATGTATGAGCAAGAAGTATGTTATTATTGAAGAAATATTGTATGAATTTGTACGAATTTATATGAATTTTGCGTACTCTCTTCTCACTAACAACATGCAATACCTGCGTGTCTTTTGAGAGAGGACAATCAAGTGCAAAGGGTTAAAAGATGTGGAGTGTATTGCATGACAAAAGTTACGACATTCTACGATCTCAATGTGACATGGAAAGACTATCATTTACATTCCGCGGCTTAGATTAACGATGTATGAGCAAGAAGTATGTTATTATTGAAGAAATATTGTATGAATTTGTACTAATTTATATGAATTTTGCGTACTCTCTTCTCACTAACAACATGCAATACCTGCGTGTCTTTTGAGAGAGGACAATCAAGTGCAAAGGGTTAAAAGATGTGGAGTGTATTGCATGACAAAAGTTACGACATTCTACGATCTCAATGTGACATGGAAAGACTATCATTTACATTCCGCGGCTTAGATTAACGATGTATGGGCAAGAAGTATGTTATTATTGCGCGAACGCGACGGAATTTACATAATGTGTAATAGGAGATTTGAGGTACGGGTATAAAACTTATCTAATCTTCGTTCGTAATATCTGTATATATCCGCCTGCGCAAACGATCGGTCGTAATGGGAGGGTAATTACTAGCCAACGTATCGCGCGGATATGCAGGACGATCGCTGGCTCAATACGCCGTCTGAGCAACCTAAATAAATGAAACCGGCAACATAGCTGCGACCATTATGAAAGATCGCACTGTAGTCGATGGTCGTGCGAGAAAAAGGAAAGGAAAACACAATGCTCATGAAAGTTTGTAATGGAAGCGACCTTCATCGGCGGACAGACAAGACTCCCGGGAAGACTGTGGTTATTGTATTCCAAAGAAACGCAGTTATTCGGAAGACTATTCCAATTATGGAATAACTGTTTAATTAATCACCGTCTGCCGTAACTACGGCTAAGCGAAAGACATTG
Organism: Cryptocheilus praepositus; assembly: GCA_033815515.1. Classification (NCBI taxonomy): domain Eukaryota; kingdom Metazoa; phylum Arthropoda; class Insecta; order Hymenoptera; family Pompilidae; genus Cryptocheilus; species Cryptocheilus praepositus. The sequence continues at coordinate 2,190,653 of JAWWQZ010000314.1, forward strand.
ATCAAAAGACGTTGTGCGGAATTAAAGTGAACGATACATTGCGAGATCTTACAATGTCTACACGTGATCATGCCACTATAAGGTTTTACAGATCACGCAATTTAGCATGTTATTGCAAGGTTTTACGGTTCACAGGCGTCAAGAAAATCGTAACATCACGACAAGCACTGCTAATTATCTGAAAGAATGCTAATCAAATCTGTCCGAAAGCAAAGTAAACTATGCACGCCGTTACCCACGTTTAGTATTACTATACATTTTCAAGCAGTTTTGCCGTAAAGTAAAGCCTGTTTTTGTGCGGCCTTTTTTTTATGCGATTGGTTTTGTGCGATTTTATTTTTGTGCAATTTTTTTTGTGCGATTTATTTTTATGCGGTATATGAATCTTAGCGGCGTTAGCACCAGTTTAACCCTTTGCACTCCGAATTTTATTTCAATTTCGTTACCAGCAGCTCCCAACGCTTTTAAGTGTTTTATTTGAAATTTACTTTAACTAAAAATATAAAGCAATTTAAATAAATAAAGGAAGAAACAAATTCACTTAAATACCAATTTTATTTACAGTATTGTCGTATATTGAAATTTTCAAGGGTATGATATCTTTTGAAAGAACTTGCAAGATTTAACCCTGATTTTCTTTCACACGTTTCACAAAAATAGGTGGTTTCTCTTTTTCCTCCAGATGTTTTTCTATTTGAGTAAACTGCACAGTCTTTGTGTTTTCCTTCGGGATGTAGAAAGATTAAATGAGGCTTTCCATGTAAGCGATCGTGTTTATCATGTGTTCCAGGCCTCCCCAACTTCATATTTGGATGACGACAATCACGAATTAGCATTGACAAAATCTTTTCGCGAATTTTTTTGTGGGCTATAGGTTCTGTTCCTCGGTTTTTTGTTTTTTCTTTGTATAAAATATACGCATTTACCATGGAGATTTCTAATCCCCAAAAGAAATATTCCCTCCACCACTTGAGTGCTCGACGTAAAAAACAGTAAGATGTCGCGTATTGGTTCGCCATATCGACACCATCCATATTTTTATTATAATCTGTGATCACATCCAGTTCTTTTATTTCTCTTCGATTACCTGAATGTCTAACCCTTCTAGTGACATTGCGAGGGCGTCGATAACGTGTGCACGATATCTATTTATTTAGACATGAAAAAATGTCGAGTGGGGCTCGACAAAGGAGCTCCTGCCATAAAAACTGATGTGGAGTCACACTCGACATAGGAGTGCAAAGGGTTAACGTTTCCTATCATGTACATATACATGTTGTGGACGAAATATATGAATGTGTAATTAATCGAAACGTTACCGAAAGCACGTCAACGTTATTATCTGAAATTAGTGCGCTTGCACATAACATCGGCGGAGAAGGCTTTGATTCTTTCGGCGATAATGACCTAGAAGAGATGATTGAGGACCAAACTGTCGATGATAGTGACATTATCAATAGTTTGATAGATTATGAAAATGGACAAGAAGAACCGGAATCTATTACAGCAGATAAAATATATGCAGGGATCCAAATTTCGAAAAAATTGGAAACGCATTTTCTTAAAGTAGATACCAAAGCGGAAAGACGCTTAAAATTCGAAAAAGAGCTGAGATCATGCATGTCTCACTATCGTTACGTTTACAAGCAATTGACCAGTCGACCATCGTCACAAAAACGGATCACTGAGTTTATGGTACCAAAAAACAAATCAATTGAAATCCTATCTTCAGGCGACGGAAGCGATTTTCAACCAATTCGTCACAAGAAGATGCGCGTTTTGGATTACGACGAGTAGCAGCAAACTATTTAATGTACAATGTAAAAACTTCTCCATGTATATATACAATGAAGAATTAAATATTTTTACCATTTCTATAGGTCTAATTTAATTATTTAATTTAATTGAAAGCATTCTCTCATCTATTTCATAAATCATTGATGTATTTTCTTAGTCCGACTTTTTTTATGCGGTCCTTATCCACCGCATAAAAAAATTTTTAGGTAGTATATCGCACAAAATCGTTTATTATATGTAAGAATTTATAAAATTTTCGAATATTTTTTTGTACGATTTCTTTTATGCGGTCCATATCCATCGCACAAAAACAGGTTTTACTGTACTATTAAAAAGCACAGAGTGTGCCTACGTGCAAGCTTTACGGTGCCGTTGGCTACAAGTGACGGAATCCACGAAAGACGCTTAAAATTCGAAAAAGAGCTGAGATCATGCATGTCTCACTATCGTTACGTTTACAAGCAATTGACCAGTCGACCATCGTCACAAAAACTGATCACTGAGTTTATGGTACCAAAAAACAAATCAATTGAAATCCTATCTTCAAGCGACGGAAGCGATTTTCAACCAATTCGTCACAAGACGATGCGCGTTTTGGATTACGACGAGTAGCAGCAAACTATTTAACGTACAATGTAAAAACTTCTCCATGTATATGTACAATGAAGAATTAAATATTTTTACCATTTCTATAGGTCTAATTTAATTATTTAATTTAATTGAAAGCATTCTCTCATCTATTTCATAAATCATTGATGTATTTTCTTTGTCCGACTTTTTTTATGCGGTCCTTATCCACCGCATAAAAAAATTTTTAGGTAGTATATCGCACAAAATTGTTTATTATATGTAAGAATTTATAAAATTTTCGAATATTTTTTTGTACGATTTCTTTTAAGCGGTCCATATCCATCGCACAAAAACAGGTTTTACTGTACTATTAAAAAGCACAGAGTGTGCCTACGTGCAAGCTTTACGGTGCCGTTGGCTACAAGTGACGGAATCCACGAAAGACGCTTAAAATTCGAAAAAGAGCTGAGATCATGCATGTCTCAGTATCGTTACGTTTACAAGCAATTGACCAGTCGACATCGTCACAAAAACTGATCACTGAGTTTATGGTACCAAAAAACAAATCAATTGAAATCCTATCTTCAAGCGACGGAAGCGATTTTCAACCAATTCGTCACAAGAAGATGCGCGTTTTGGATTACGACGAGTAGCAGCAAACTATTAAAATGTACAATGTAAAAACTTCTCCATGTATATGTACAATGAACAATTAAATATTTTTACCATTTCTATAGGTCTAATTTAATTATTTAATTTAATTGAAAGCATTCTCTCATCCATTTCATAAATCATTGATGTATTTTCTTAGTCCGACTTTTTTTATGCGGTCCTTATCCACCGCATAAAAAAATTTTTAGGTAGTATATCGCACAAAATTGTTTATTATATGTAAGAATTTATAAAATTTTCGAATATTTTTTTGTACGATTTCTTTTATGCGGTCCCTATCCACCGCACAAAAACAGGTTTTACTGTACCAACAAAAATGTTTCTGTTCTCGGCGTTATGAAAATCATAGTATGATCACGAGCGCTGTCATGACACCTGGAAAATGTGAGTATCAGCGTTGCTCGTGAAGCATCTCTAAGAAGAATCGCCCACCCGTTCTCGCAACGTGCCGCAGGCGATAATGGTACCCCTCTCGTCATTATATAATGCGCCGGGTATACATTGCGCATTATCGCATACATGAGCGCGTGCTTATCGAGTGCCAAGCGATGTCGCGGGTTAAATAAACAATTAGCCCATTAAAGAGGATCGTCACGCTTTTTTGCAAGGCCGCCCAACGGTGCCTTTGCACTTGCGGGCATCTTTGTATACGGAAGTATTCATTCGGATAGATTATTTTCGAGCGTTGCGACGTAATCGTATTCCTATAAATACGCGTTTATCGGCAGGTTGGCGTAGAACGCAGTCGCTGCTGGTTATTTATAAAAAGAGGTGACTATCTTGCGAGGAAGTAAATTGATGCGAATGAAGAAATACGGTTTGTTGTGGTAAGACTTGTTTTACGTCAGCTGAGAGTGCTACGATGCCATCTATTGTTCCGTGGGTATACATCTTGTTGCTGTGTACCTCGGTTGCGAACGTTTTTGCGTGCATATTCTAATGATTTGTTCTATGAGCAAAAATGTTAACCCTTCTTTGCATGATTTTTTCTTTATTGGTGAAATAAATCAAGGTGATATAATTCATGTTCAAAATTAAAGGAAAAATGGTTAAAAAAATCTTAGTATATATTTATAGTATAAATTTTGCAAAAAACATTATGATGGAAATTTCCACCATCACGCAAAGTTAGATTAAAGTGAGCATGTTCTTTTATATAATTTTTCGGCATTCAATGTTATGATGGAAATTTCCACCATCATGCAAAGAAGGGTTAAGATGCATAGATCCCAAAATATTTTATTTCAAGATCTTTGCACGCTTTTGTGCTCGTCGAATGAATTACTACAATTTGTACGAAACAATCGTGGACACTGTGTGTGTTTATACTGTTGCATATTTAACGTGTTTGTAAAACATAGGACAGAATCAGAAAAAGCAATGGATGCCGTCGCCAATGAATTACAGAACCTGTTTTAATGACGTAGCAACCTCTTCTGTCACGTCGTGCGTCGTTCTACAGGTAAAGCGCTAATCAATGAAGGATTACTCACAATATTTTGAACCGATTTGCCGAGACGCCATGGTGACACGACTCGCAGATGTTCTTCCAACCACAAATGCAATTCTCTCAGTCGTCAATATAACAATTCTTTAATTCTGGATTAAAATTCCCAGGTAAACAACTGTCTAACTTTGAGTTTCTGACGCGCGTCTACACTCAGAAACGAAACAGTCAAGAAACAATGAAAACCACCATCTTTGAAGAACTAATTTACTCTGACACGTAGGTGTCTATGCACTTATCCCGAAATTCAGCTTGTTCGGCACTAAAACCACCACATGATGATCCATTTCCGCAAGAAAACGGCCCGGCAAAACAGAATATTCACTCGACTGTGCTCGGCGAACCACAAGATATCGCGCCAAGCTTACTGCACGTATTAAGCTCGTCGCAATACACGCATCCATCACAATCGATTCTGGCAGCAGCGTACAACTGGCCGCTAGGTTAATTGGGTGACCTGAAAGTCGATAAAGCCGTGTTGTCACGGGGCTATTTCACTAGCCGCTAGTGCTAGCCGCTAGTGTTGCCGATGATGCAAAGACGCTAAGGAGGACATGGCCGCGTGATGGAAAAGATAGCGGCAAAAGAACTAGTCGATAAACAACTTTGCTAAGCTGTTAGTCGTATGACTAGTGTAACACGTGTGTGAAATTTGAATGTGTCTTTAATAGAGTGTAGCGCGCTGAAGAAAATACTGGTAGATTACGTATTCGGTAAATAGCAAATAGCATGAACGTCATCTATACTGCGATTTTAGCAACCAAACAAGAAATCAATGAAGTTACTCAGTCCCGTCTCCACTGGATCCCGAGATGCCAGGATCCGAGAATTCCGGGATCCCTGCATATTAGGATGCTGAAGTTTCAGGATCTCAGGATCCCAGGATGTCACAATCTCAAGACCCCCTGATATTAGGAATCCAGGATCCCAAGATGTCAGGATCTCAAGATCCCAGGGTGCTAGGAAATTTGAATGTCTTCAGTAGAGTGTAGCACACTGAAGAAAATACTGGTAGATTACGTATTCGGTAAATAGCAAATAGCCTGGATGTCATCTACATATACTGCGATTTTAGAAACCAAACAAGAAACCAATGATGTTACTCCGTCCCGTCTCCCGAGATGCCAGGATCCGAGAATTCCAGGATCCCTGCGTATTAAGATGCCGACGTTTCAGGATCTCAATATGCCAGCGTCTCAGTATCCCTGGATGTCACAATCTCAGGGTCCCATGATATTAGGAATCCAGGATCCCAAGATGTCAGGATCTCAGGATCCCAGAATGCTAGGAAATTTGAATGTGTCTTCAGTGGAGTATAGCAAATAGCCTGGACGTCATCTACATATACTGCGATTTTAGAAACCAAACAAGAAACCAATAATGTTACTCAGTCCCGTCTCCACTGGATCCCGAAATGCCAGGATCCGAGAATTCCAGGATCCCTGCGTATTAAGATGCCGACGTTTCAGGATCTTAATGTGCCAGGGTCTTAGGATCCCAGGATGTCACAATCTCAGGACCCCCGGATATTAGGAATCCAGGATCCCGGAATGCTAGGATTCCAGGATCCCAGGGTGCCAGGATTCCGAAACCCCAAGACGTGAGGATCCAAAATCCTAGCATCCCGGAATCTCAGGATGACAGGACCCCGTGATCTTAAAATCCGTGGATCCCAAGCTCTTAACCCTTTCGTTGACCTTACAAAACAACGCAATTTCTGTGCTATGTAACACCTCTTCCAATCCTCCCACAGCAATAACAAAACTAATACAATCAGATCTAGAATATTTAGCCTAAAATACAGACAGCAACTCTGTCATTTGTTGCGCATTCAAGCCACATCAGGACAGGCAGAAAGCAAGTTAGCTAGGCAAATATTAACTAGGCCAGCTTAGTAGTCGGCAGCACTTGCCACTGCTAAACTAACCCCGCGCCTTCAGCCGCAAGTCAAAGTGTACGACACATTCGCGTCGCGGGCGTCGAGGGGACACAGAAAGGGCAATTGCCGGTATTCTCCGCGTTTCATATCTGATCGGCGCATAGTCGGGCTTAACGGGCGCAACGTGAAACTGTACATAGTGCTGATAAATCTGCGTTATAACCCTACCTTTCACTTCTTGCGCACGTGTGCATGCGTCTCTCGCGCTGCCCTCGGGGTAAGGTCGCATAATAAGGTGAGCTTAGACCGAGCACGTGGATCGCGGGTGGCAAACCGTCCGCTGATTCCTATTATGCGCTAGCAGAACGCTCGCGTGCAACGTACAATGTCCAGCTTCGATGGTGCGCGGTATGCTGGAATCGACCCGTGCCACGAACGGCCGCTAGGTCGACTTCACAGTACACAAACTGTTGCTTTGTTCGATGTTGCGCGAACGTGTGCGGAAGAATGTAGGTGGTATGGTTGACCTATGATTACGCGAATACTGTTTAGCGGGATGGCGAGTTTAGAAAATGCGGAAGCGGGTGGAAAATTGTGAAACTGGAAGCCAATGGGGGCCTGGTTTGCATTGACAAAAATGTTAACACTTGGCATGCGGGTATACTTCGCCGCCGAATTACGCGTGCAGCGGGCGTTTTTTCATGAATCGCGCGGAAGTTTGCTTATTTAGAAAAATCGCAGTAAATCGAAAACAACTTCGTTTTTATGAACGAAACTTTTTTTATTTTACACTTAAATATATACTGTATGATTATTTAACAAAAAAAAACGATATGATTACGAAATCATAACTGAAACGATTTTTAAAATTTTCTACACTGTCATACGAAAAGTCCAATAATCTGTCGGCGCATATTTCTTCATCACTATTTTTGTCACAACGGTTGATTTTATCAATTTTGTAATCAATAATAAAAAACCAAGCTTCAAATTTGCAAAACACGACTTGTATACATATTCTGGAGTTAGGAATTCGATTGAAGACGAAATAATTCAGCAAAAGATCGAGTAACTCAACAATCATAACTTATGGGAAGAAAAATGCAAAGGGTTGCCTAGCAACGCAAGCAACGCGCATATGTCACACATTCATGTAAGTATGCGTATTTAGTAGATTTGTGGTGGATACCCACTTACCACCACAAATCTACTAAATGATTTTTTGACCCGCGCTCCAGTGACAGACCGCAAAAAATGTAAAAATACGTTGCCCGCATGCCAAGTGTTAAAATACCCTAGTCAAGGTTCATAAAGCAATCGTGCTGTAAAGAGAAGGCAAATACACATTCAATGTATGTGATGTGATTGACCTCTGATTAGACGAATAATGCCTAGAGGGATGTAGAGTTGATGAAATGGAGAAAATGGGAACCAAAATGCCGGCGTGTGCGGAAGAATGTAGGTGGTATGGTTGACCTATGAATACGCGAATACTGTTTAGCGGGATGGCGAGTTGAGAAAATGCGGAAGCGGGTGGAAAATTGTGAAACTGGAAGCCCATGGGAGCCTGGTTTCCATTGACAAAAATGTTAAAATACCCTACTCGAGATTCGTAAAGCAATCGTGCTGTAAAGAGAAGGCAAATACATATTCAATGTATGTTATGTGATTGACCTCTGATTATACGAATAATGTCTAGAGGGATGTAGAGTTGATGAAATGGAGAAAATGGGAACGAAAATGCCGGCGTGTGCGGAAGAATGTAGGTGGTATGGTTGACCTATGATTACGCGAATACTGTTTAGCGGCATGGCGAGTTGAGAAAATGCGGAAGCGGGTGGAAAATTGTGAAACTGGAAGCCAATGGGGGCCTGGTTTCCATTGACAAAAATATTAAAATACGCTAATCAAGATTCATAAAGCAATCGTGCTGTAAAGAGAAGGCAAATACACATTCAATGTATGTGATGTGATTGACCTCTGATTAGACGAATAATGTCTAGAGGGATGTAGAGTTCATGAAATGGAGAAAATGGGAACCAAAATGCCGGCGTGTGCGGAAGAATGTAGGTGGTATGGTTGACCTATGATTACGCGAATACTGTTTAGCGGGATGGTGAGTTGAGAAAATGCGGAAGCGGGTGGAAAATTGTGAAACTGGAAGCCAATGGGGGCCTGGTTTCCATTGACAAAAATGTTAAAATAGCCTAGTCAAGGTTCATAAAGCAATCGTGCTGTAAAGAGAAGGCAAATACACATTCAATGTATGTGATGTGATTGACCTCTGATTATACGAATAATGCCTAGAGGGATGTAGAGTTGATGAAATGGAGAAAATGGGAACCAAAATGCCGGCGACTATGAAATTCGTAGCAATTACTTATACTGACGTTCATAAAGAAATCACGTTGTAACGCGAAGGCACGTTAACCGACTATTGCATAATTACAGTCTATAATAAAACATGACTCTCGTACTTCCGCTTAGATTGAATAATCGCATTTTCGCAGGATCGCAATACGCTTCATAGACTTTGCAACGCAGCGACTCCACACAACTTGCATCGAAGTATTTGTCACGATTGCGCGCAACAACTCCACGTAGTACGAATATACAGAGTACGCTTCCTTGAATACATCATGTTACTGTTAGCAACTATGAAGGCAAACGTTTTTATATTCTCCGCGGCAAATGTCATTTCCTAGTGTTCGCCAGACACAGTACTTCGCACACGTTGTAACGCAAAAAATCCACACGACATGCATCGAAGTATTTACCACGGCTGCGGACAATGATTTGAGCCGTTTATTTTGAAAGTAGCCTAACTCCATTTATCTTCAAATCGAGATAAATAACATTTACTGATAAATAAAATGAATTTGTACATGTAACCATGGTAACCGGAAAATACTGAAAAACGGAGTTAAATCACTGTCAAAATAAACGGCTCATTTCGTGGAAGACTTGAATATAGTGAATATAATATTTACTAAAATATAATACTTGTGTGAATGTATTATCTTACTGCTAGCAACTGTTCAGTCAAATGTTTTTCTTTTCTTTTCCTGTGCGGCAAATGTTAATTTCCAGTGTTTAACACGTTGACTGCCAAGCGTTTTTTGCTATATTAGAACAGCTATGAAATACTACAGCGTTCGACTGAACTATGCAAAATGTAAATAATGTGCAGGTATTGGAGACCAATGGATCGCATCACTATTCTAACAACTGCATTTATAAAATAATAATTGCTACCCATTGCGAATATTTTGGAAATCTATCTATTATATCTTCAGTAAAATTTCTTGTATTGGTCACCGGTGACCATCATGGCAGTCAAAGTGTTAAGACACATATCACTTCGCAGTTTTTCTTAACGCAGAAACTCCACACGACATTCATCGAAGTATTTATCACGACTGCGCGCAACAATCCCATGCAACGCTTGAATATAAAGAGCACACATGTGTGAATGCATTATCTCACTTTTAGCGACTATGATTTTTAGTCAAACGTTTTTATTTTCTCTACGGCAAACGTTAATTCCTACTGGCCGTCAGACACAGTGGCCGCTGTCTTTCTTCAGTTGGCGCCGCAGGAGGCCAACGTCGAAACGTCCAATTCCGCGGCCGCTCGCAGGGAAAGAGAGAGCGAGAACGAGCGTGATGTATGCTAATTTTTGCCGGTGTCGAGCTCCCTCAACCTTTCCAAGTCCGCATAGCAGCGTGGAAGACGCTCTCGCCAATGACGTCGTCTAGGATAAAGGAGCTTCAGGTTTTTTCCCCTGATAGACTCGCAGAGAGACGAACGTCGGCTGGTTACGTAAAAGTCTTTCTAAGACGCCAACGGAATACGGCGAACACGCATCGAGAGCAAACATCGCTCTTATTGAAAGGCATGAAAATTGTGGAATGCGGCAAAGGTGGTATGAGTGTTTGCAGGTGAATCGATCGAAAATGCGCGGTGCTGGACACGCATTTATTGGGATCTGAGTTGGTGTTAATTTTAACACATGTTGCGAAATAATAAATTATATCAAACACAAGGAGGCGTTTATCGGAAGAAACTAAATTTCGATAAATCACTTTTTAATACAGCGAACACGCATCGAGAGCAAACATCGCTCTTATTGAAAGGCATCAAAAATTGTGGAATGCGGCAATGGTGGTGTTGGCTTTGTCGGTGGTGTTGTCAGGTGAATCGATCGAAAATGCGCGGTGCTGGACACGCATTTACTGGGATCTCAATTGGTGTTAATTTTAAAACATCTTGGGAAATAATAAATTATATCAAAGAGAAGGGGACATTTATCAGAAGAAACTAAATGTCGACAAATGACTTTTTAATACGACGAGCACGCATTGAGAGCAAACTTGGATCTTATAGAAAGGCATGAAAATTGTGGAATGCGGCAAAGGTGGTGTTAACTTTGACGTGCGACTGTTTTCAGGTGAATCGACCGAAAATGCGCGGTGCTGGACACGCATTTATTGGGATCTAAGTTGGTGTCAATTTTAAAACATGTTGGGAAATAATAAATTATATTAAAGAAAAAGGGGCGTTTATAAGAAGAAATTAAATTTCGATAAATGACTTTTTAATACAACGAGCACAAATCGAGAGCAAACATCGCTCTTATTGAAAGGCATGAAAATTGTGGAATGCGGCAGAGATGGTGTTAACTTTGATGCGCGAGTGTTTTCAGGTGAATCAATCGAAAATGCGCGGCATTTATTGGGATCTGAGTTGGTGTCAATTTTAACACATGTTGCGAAATAATAAATTATATCAAAGAGAAAGGGGCATTTGTCAGAAGAAACTAAATGTCGACAAATTACTTTTTAATACGAGGAGCACGCATTGAGAGCAAACATCGCTCTTATTGAAAGGCATAAAAATTGTGGAATGCAGCAAAGGTGGTGTTAACTTTGACGGTGTGAGTGTTTTCAGGTGAATCGATCGAAAATGCGCGGTACTGGACACGCATTTATTGAGATCTCAGTCGGTATCAATTTTAAAACATGTTGGGAAATAATAAATGATATTAAAGAAAAAGGGGCGTTTATAAGAAGAAACTAAATTTCGATAAATGACTTTTTAATACAACGAGCACAAATCGAGAGCAAACATCGCTCTTATTGAAAGGTATAAAAATTGTGGAATGCGGCAGAGATGGTGTTAGCTTTGACGATGCGAGTGTTTTCAGGTAAAACGATCGAAAATGCACGGTGCTGGACACGCATTTATTGGGATCTCAATTGGTGTTAATTTTAACACATGTTGGAAAATAATAAACTATATCAAAGAGAAGGGGGCATTTATCAGAAGAAACTAAATGGCGACAAATGACTTTTTAATACGACGAGCACGCAAGGAGAGCAAATTTGGGTCTTATTGAAAGGCATGAAAATTGTGGAATGCGGCACTGATGGTTTTAACTTGAACGGTGCGAGTGTTTTCAGGTGAATCGATCGAAAATGCGCGGTACTGGACACGCATTTATTGGGATCTCAGTTGGTGTTAATTTTAACACATGTTGGAAAATAATAAACTATATCAAAGAGAAGGGGGCATTTATCAGAAGAAACTAAATGTCGACAAATGACTTTTTAATACGACGAGCACGCATCGATAGCAAGCTTGGGTCTTATTGAAAAGTATGAAAATTGTGGAATGCGGCAGAGATGGTGCGGGTGTTTTCAGATGAATCGCTCGAAATTTGGGTTGGTGTCCATTTTGAAACGTGTTGGGAAATAAATTATACCAAAGAGAAGGGGGCGTTCATCGGAAGAAATTACGTTTGAATAAATGATTTTTTAATACGGTGAAATTTTGATCGATCGTTAAGCATTGCGCAATAAACGTATCAACCAGAACAAGGCATTCACCGGAAGAAATTCAGTTCTAATACACTATTTTTTAATACAGCGAAATACCAGTCGATCGTTAAAGCATTATGCAGTAAAATATATCAACCAGAACCAACTAAATTGCAATGTACGATTTTTTTGCCACAGCGAAACTCCGGTCGATTATTAAGCACTACGTAATGAAAGATATCAGCCAGAACAACATAAATTCCACTAATAATTTTTTTATACAGTAAAATTCGATTGATTGTTAAGCACTACGTAATGAAAGATATCAGCCAGAACAAATTAAATTCCGATAATAATTTTTTAATACAGCGAAATTCGATTGATTGTTAAGCACCACAGAATAAAACGTATCAACTAGAACAGAAATTTATCACAATAAAATAAGTTCCACTAAATGATTTTTTGACGTACCAACCTTTCGATCGGCTGTTCAGCACCGCAAAATAAAACATCAGCCAGAACAGACATTGACCAATACAAACCGATGCAATAAAACAAAAAGGTAAAAGAAAAGAAAAAAATAACTTATGCTCAGAGAGAATGGAATAAGCGTAATTAGGTAATTCAGCAACCATCAAGGCTTTTGTCTCGCAGAACATCGTAGCCGGATGTTCGAATATCGATTTGCGAATGACAGAGGGGTTTGTCCCGCGGATGATCGCCATTATCGTTTCACGGCTATTTTGAGTTCTATTAATATCTCTGAAATCAAGCGAAACACGCTGTGACTTCTGTCTTCTCGCCAAGCCCATGTATGACCTAATCGTAGCCAATGCGTATGCAAGGCGCGTAGCGAAAGAACCGAACGATCTGCGAAAGAAGAAGAAGAAGAATGCGTCTTCCCATTCGGTATCAAGATACACGTGATGGAGAACTAATGAGTTAATGACCGGCTCGCGTCCGTGACACTCATAACAAATTCAAGTAAAAACCATGTAGAGAGAAGCGACTACCAAATGGGTTAATTAAACGAATCATTTTCGATCCAGAAATCCTGCTAACGATTAACTGAAGAATTCTCATCTGCGTTTTAGTTGATTTGACGATTATTTATCACTCAGACGGTACAAACTTGTACATTTCTTTCCCGCAATAAACAGGTAGAAACGCGGCCAAACATGGATGTAATTTTAACAGGTCAGAATGGGGAACCGTTGGATTCGAGGTAGAGATTTTAATTGCCTAGAACCAGTTTCCACGAATTTCACCTATCATTAGGCTATCTGCTGGCAATTTTGCTAGATGCGTGGAGCCGACGCGAACGGAGAATTTACATATTAATTTACTGCTTCTACGGAAATGCCGAACCATAAATCGTTTATCAACTGTACCGACTAAGTAATAAATTGTTAATGTTCTCACGAGGAAATCTTTTGATGTTGATGGGCGAACAGTGCTGTGTTCTTTGCGATTTCCGTTAATTAACGCTTCGGCGTTATTAGAAGATTTTCAGTTTAATACCTTCATGGCTAATAATAGTGGATTAGATGAAGGTCCTCTTTTGGTTGAAAATAAAAATTGTTTGAGAACTTTTATCTGAACGTGACCATTATTTTTCGCAACTGCCTTGAGGGGGTGAATGTGTAAAAGAGATTTTTTTAGGATACAGTTGTTTGTTAACACTTGGACTGCCGTGATATATAATTATAAATTCAGTTATTGTTAGAATAGTCATGCGATGCTTTGGTCTCCAATACCTGCATATTATTTACATTTTGCATAATTCAGTACAACGCTGTAGTATTTCATAGCATCACCGTTCTAATACAGCAAAATACGCACGACAGTCAACGTGTTAACATTTTGACTGCCGTGATGGTCACCAGTGACCGACGCAAGACATTTTATTGAAGATCCAAAATATTCGCAATGGGTAGCAATAATTATTTTATAAATGCAGTTACTGTTAGAATAGTGATACAATCCTTTGGTCTCCAATACTTGCACATTATTTACATTTTGCATAATTCAGTACAACGCTGTAGTATTTCATAGCATCGCCGTTCTAATATAGCAAAATACGCATGGCAGTCAATGTGTTAACAAGTCAACTGCCATGCGTATTTTGCTATGTTAGAACTGCGATGTGATGAAATACTGCAGAGTATGATTAAATCGTGCAAAATGAAGGTAACGCAAAGTTGTCGGAAGCCAAAGTATGGAAGCACCGTTCCAATATCAATTGCTTTTACGAATTGCAAATAGGCTTCATTGTGAATTTTTTGCATTTTTAGTAAAATATTTTGCGCCGGTCACCGGTGACCACCGTGGCAGTCAAAGTGTTAAGGAATCTTGTAATTTACGAATATATTTTAGTTTTTACTAAAATTGCAATTTAAACAGCAACTTGCCACTACTTTTTATGAATGGCGAATATACTCGTCATAAGACAAAATACCGTAATTTCTTCATGACGAGCATACTCGCCAACAGAACAGGTCAATAAGGTTAAAAGTAACACTCCATTTGCAGGAAATCTGACTTTCAACCTTTGCATTTGGTTCGCAACGCTTTAAGTAAACAAAAAGTCGGACGCCATGAAGAAAGGCGTTTTCGTGAACGTCAGTCTTCCTTCGAATTTATGAATATATTTTAGTTTGCACTAAAATTGCAATTTAAACAGCAACTTGCCACTACATTTTACGCATGACGAGTATACTTGTCATAACATAAAATACCGTAATTTCTTCATGATAAGCATACTCATCAAAAACATCTAACTGGTCAATAAGGTTAAAAGTAACACTCCATTTGCAGGAAATCTGAGTTTCAACCTTTGCATTTGGTTCGCAATGCTTCAAGCGAACAAAAAGTCGGACGCCGTAAAGAAATGCGTTTTCGTGAACGTCAGTCTTCCTTCGAATTTAGGAATATATTTTAGTTTGCACTAAAATTGCAATATAAACAGCAACTTGTCACTACATTTTATGAATGGCGAGTATACTCGTCATAACACAAAATACTGTAATTTCTTCATGACGAGCATACTCGTCAAAAACATTTAACTGGTCAATAAGGTTAAAAGTAACACTCCATTTGCAGGAAATGTGACTTTCAACCTTTACATTCGGTTCGCAATGCTTTAAGTGAACAAAAAGTCGGACGCCGTAAAGAAAGGCGTTTTCGTGAACGTCAGTCTTCCTTCGAATTTATGAATATATTTTAGTTTGCACTAAAATTGCAATTTAAACAGCAACTTGCCACTACATTCTACGCATGACGAGTATACTCGTCATAACACAAAATACCGTAATTTCTTCATGACGAGCATACTCGTCAAAAACATCTAACTGATCAATAAGGTTAAAAGTAACACTCCATTTCCAGGAAATCTGATTTTCAACCTTTGCATTCGGTTCGCAATGCTTTAAGTGAACAAAAAGTCGGACGCTGTAAAGGAAGGCATTTTCGTGAACGTCAGTCTTCCTTCGAATTTACGAATATATTTTAGTTTGCACTAAAATTGCAATTTAAACAGCAACTTGCCACTACTTTTTAAGCATGACGAATACATATATTCGTCATAACATAAAATACCATAATTTCTTCATGACGAGCATACTTGTCAAAAACATCTAACTGGTCAATAAGGTTAAAAGTAACACTCCATTGGAAGGAAATCTGACTTTCAACCTTTGCATTTGGTTCGCAATGCTTTAAGTGAACAAAAAGTCGGACGCCGTAAAGAAACGCGTTTTCGTGAACGTCAGTCTTCCTTCGAATTTACGAATATATTTTAGTTTGCACTAAAATTGCCATTTAAACAGCAACTTGCCACTACATTTTAGGCATGATGAGTATACTCGTCATAACACAAAATACTGTAATTTCTTCATGACGAGCATACTCGTCAAAAACATCTAACTGATCAATAAGGTTAAAAGTAACACTCCATTTGCAGGAAATCTGACTTTCAACCTTTGCATTTGGTTCGCAATGCTTTAAGTGAAGAAAAAGTCGGACGCCGTAAAGAAAGGCGTTTTCGTGAACGTCAGTCTTCCGTCGTTGCGTAAAACGCCGCAAATTTATCGTGCGTCGCGCAGTCGAAGCAAGGAGGGTTACGCACGTATTCGTCCACCCACGCACAAGAGACCGAGTCACGATTTATCGGCCATTGTATGTCAAGCGTAATTCGTTCGCCGGGCGAGCGTATTTAGAAACTGCGCGCTGACATTCGTTCGATACGGATTTGTCCACTTTTCCTCGTACGACATAATAATCAACGCCAATGCATAAACCGGTTTGAACGACGCCACGGTCAAAAGGCAAACCAGAGCCTAAACCAAACACAACATTTAATACACCACCTAATGACCTATCAAAGAAAAAGGATAAATGAAAAGTTTCAATCTAGCAACTCATGTGTCGGGGGTATAAAATGGCGAAAAATGAAAATCAGGTTTTTGTTCATGACATTGCATAGAAAAATGGAATAAAATGAGACATTCCGGCCGAAGGGGCATATATTACAAATGGTGAAATTTTTGCATTAACACTTTGATTGCAATTAAAAAAATACCCAATCGGTCGCATTTATAATTTTAAAAATGCAATTAATATTAATTAGTAATTCAATTCTTTGGTTTCCGATAACTTCGCGTTATTTTCATTTTGCACAATTTAATCATATTCTGTAGTACTTCATCCCGTTGCGGTTTTAATATAGTAAAATACGCGTGGCAATCAACGTGTTAAAAATTCAAGCGCTGAGAAATGAGGAACCTCAAAGAAGCCGAAAAAGGCCAATTTTGTATTGAAGAAGGCGCAAGCCGACGATTATGCAATGCGTGAGATTCTACTGCCAATACTAATTTCCTGTTTCTTTTTTATATGATTTGTTCAGGTGGGCCGCATTTAAAACAAATGAAAACTGCTTTACCCGTCGTTTTTACATGTCGGCATAATTCTTGCGAAATAGATCCGCAACTGCAACGAATTGCCAGTAGTCCAATTCAGCCAACCTTATTTATTTAGCTGTAAACTTATAACGGTAATTTCTTAGCCTCTCATCCACTGCTGGCCATTTTGGGATTGGTTCTATTACGCAGTAAAGCCAGTATCAATTAAATGACAACGGGTTCCGTATTACATTTGAAAGCCGACCGACCTTTCAAGGAATTATGACTGATGACACGCCTTCGATTACTGGTAACCATCAATTAAAACCGAACGATCGCCGTCGAGTTGGCGTGGGAGGTCGGTAATGTCATCGAGTACAGTTTGCAACCACCCAATTACCAAAATTGGCAACATTGCGCGATATAACGTAAAATCTTTCACATTGTCCCTCTGGGCAGAAGCGCGAAGAAAATGGCTAAGATTTTTTCAGTTAAAATGCGACAAGACACGATATTATTTAGACCACGTTTTTTTGTCTCAGCCGAACTGTGGAATGAGGTGCTTAGTAAGTACCCAGAACTAATTTGATAGAATAAAATTCCAGATCTGATACAGTCCAAAGATATAGTGTTCCTGTTCCCAAACTACCCTAATTCGATTCCATCCAGAAGGGCGACGTGAGAATCTCCCTTTAGTGCAGTTACATTGACCGTTATGTGGAAATGCCCCAATAAAATTTGATGCGTAATCTGTGGAGAGCGGTAGAAAACAAGTTCTGGCACGGTCAAAAAATTGTAAAATGCGCGGAATGGGAAAAAGGAAGGGTAATATCTGGTATTGGTAATTTGATCGCTATGAAAGATTTTACGACTATGGAAATCAGCGGATTTCTTAGTTGCAAAAGTTTCTTTTCGCACAGACATGTCGAACTTTTCAAACTATCCTAATTCGATTCCGGCCATAGAAACAACATTAGCAATTTTCCCGTACCAAGACTGTAATTTCCAAAAGTCGCCTTAGCTGTCTCTACTTTCTTTTCACGCCGCCATCTTAACCGTTTGACTGCTGAATACTTCCGGCCGAAGCGCTCGCTGAGGACGAGATACTTTTCGATATTTTAAATTCTATTGATTGATTATGTAAGGCGCAACGTAGTTCTAATGGTAATTCTTCGTTTACGCTAAACTAGATAATGCAAAAACAATATTTGATAAAGAACGCATCTGTATTCATCTCATACATTTATAATTGTGGCTACAGTAGGTGAGAAATCGAAACGATTGGGGACTAATACTGAGATAGCGAAGTCATTGTTTCAGCACATTTAGGAAAGTGCATATGTAGAAATACAGTGATAGATAAAGGCAACCATATACGTTTCAAACGAATGTTGAAATTTGAGATTATATTTCGGACAGAACTTTCCGGTAAACATAATATTTTGCTGTGTCAGAGAACATACGGTTAAAGCACTATTTTAATATCAATTCCATCTACAAAATTTAAAATGCGTCTGATTGCGAATTTTTGGAATTTCTGGAGAGATCTTTTGCGCAGGTCATCGCTGTCTATGGTCGGATGTATTATAGTTATAATCCCTGCAAGTCATAATTGATTGTGCCGATATGAATTTATGAGGGCGGAATCAAGAATTCGTGTAATCAATTTTTGTTTTTGTTATTAGGCAATTTCTTGTTTGTCATTGTGAAAAACGGCGGCGTTTTGTATAATGTTACACGAGTTCAAATTAAATATTCGATACCTTTCCTTCGGTTAATTTATGTTTGGCGGAAGCACTGGCGTTCACATCAAGTTTACTTTACATTTTGGAAATTAAAAATTCGAACCGCGGAAATTCAAGTTCAGAAATACAGTGTTTGAACATACAGAATTCAGAAATGGCTATTAAAAATTATAAAGCAAATCCTGGAAAGGCAAAGAGGGAAAGGCGAAGGAAAACTTCTCACTAAACAGATACACACAACCGCAACACGTATACTTTTTTCAGAAACACATTACTAATATACTTAAACCATACGCATGCTTAACCCTTTGATTGCTGAATACTTCTGGCCAAAGCGCTCGCTGAGGACGAAATAATTTTCGCTAGTGTGAACTCTAGTAATCGATTATTTAAGGCGCAACTAAGTTTTAATGAGATTTACACTAAATTAAATAATGCAAGAAAATTATTTCATAAAGAACGCGTCTGTATTCATCTCATTTATAATTGCGGCTGCAGTAGATAAGAAATCGAAACAATTCCGGACGCATATATGCGCCCATAGTCGACACCGACAGATTTCGGCGGACGCATATATGCGTCCACAGCACTCAAAGGGTTAAACATCTCGACTCGATTCCGAGCAGAGATACAACATTCTCAATTTTCGTCTCCCACGCCCGTCATCCCGAAAAATCGCATCAGCCCGCTCTTTATTCTTTTAGCAGCGACCCCCCAAAATCCGTAACCTCCCGTAAACTCTCGCCGAGTCTGCCGACGATATTGTTGCTCATCTGTGGCAGGTTGCAGGCGCGGGATCTAATCTGCAAAGTATTCAGTTGCCGGCGCGACATGTAATATTTGCGAACGAAACTCGAACACCCGTAACAGAGTTGTGCATACGGAGCCGTTACAAGGCCGCTCATTTGAAGCAGGACGGGCTCCGGTATGGATTACAGACGGCGATTGAAACAATACACCGCCGATATTGCATGGCGCACCGTGGCCGTCAGTATGCGTGCGGCATTATGTAATGCGCCGGCGGACAGATAACATGAATTAGCGATATCATTGTATTTCTCGCTCAAGGAAATGACACTTTATGCCGTCGACGCACGGCTCAGGAGCTCCTGGCGAAAAGCGCACGGCAATTAAGACTTTGATTGCCGTGCGTATTTTACTATATTAACACATTGTTGACCGGCAATTTTCGGCAAAAGTTATCTCAAGTCACCGGCTATTATTTTGTAAGTGAGCATGGAAGTGAAACGATATAAATAACCTTCAATAAAGTTTGTTCGTGCATAATGAATTCAAATTGAACTTTGGACATAAATTTTTTGTAACTTCTAATATTTTTTCATACGATTAACTGTACAGCAATCATTTACGCGTAGATGTAGACAAGAGGTTTTACCCATATATCTTGTTTCGTTGCGCTTTCCTTTTAAAGAGCTAGATTATGCCCTTGTTATTTCATTTTCAATAATCATTTCCCAAATTGACTATAACTTATTTAAAATCACTCGGGCAACTATATAAAGCATTCACGTATAATTGATTGAAAAATGCTTCACCGTCACGTTCCGTCGTTCTTGACACTTTCTAATACTAGAATTGTAATAAAAGCCTCAGTACCAAGAAAAGTATACTTTTTTATAATAAAGCAGACGGGATTGACCACAATGAACAAAATTTTGCTATATTCCATATTGCCCTGCGTTTCAAAAATTAAAATATTGGACGCAAATGCAAACACGAGTTAACTCGTGACCGGTCAACAACGTTTGGCCATGAAAACACGAGTTAACTCGTGACCGGTCAACAATGTGTTAAAACCGCAACGTAATGAAGTACTACAGAATATGATTGAATTGTGCAAAATGAAGATAATGCGATCGTATTAGAGACCGGAGAATTGAATCACTAGTTGATATTAACCCTTAGCGCTCCGTAGGCTCCGCTGCGGAGCCGAATGTTTTTAACATGATTGCGCTTAAAATGCTGCGGTATCGTCGGCGTTGGCAATTGATAACTGTAGTTAAAACGTGATTAGTCTTTGCACTGTTACGATTAAACCATTTTTTGACCTTTTTTATAGTTAGCAACATGGAGAAAAATAATTATTATGATGAGAACTTAGAGTTGAATGGTAGTGAAGGCGTGTTTGATTTTCAAGTGTTAAAAGGCATTGCGAAAGACAATGGTGATTATAATTCTGACACTTCAAATAGTGGTTCCGAAATTATACTACATAAAAGGGGGACTGTGTTGTGTCTTCTACAAGGAAACAAAAGGATGGCAGACGTCAAACAAGTAAGTGATTACTGTGACACTTGCCCAAGTAAACCCAGGATGCACATGGGAGATTGTTTCCAAAGATATCACACCATGGTGAATTACAAAATTTGAAATTTATCTTTCATTTGCAAGAAGAAACTGCATATGTATAAAATAAATATAATTAAAAACATTCACAAGCACGTGTAATTCTTCTCACTTAAAACTCCGTTTCACTCGTTCCGTTGTGAAAATGTGCCGGAGCACTAAGGGTTAATTGCATTTACAAAATTATAAATGCTGCCGATTGGGTATTTTTTGAATTTTTCGTGAGATCTTTTGCACCGGTCACCGATCATCACCATGGCAGTCAAGGTGTTAACAATTCTTTCGGTAGTCTTTTCGCGGCAGACAAGGCGCTAAAGTTGTTACGAGATGTTTGCACTAGTATTGAATTTATTTGGCTGGTCATTTTGTATAACGCGATTTCACACAAGGTGGAACAAATTAACTGCGTTGTGCGAGACAAACTGGGCAATTGCAGTACACTTTTGCATAACACGAATTCCTACAAGAAGTTCGGTATTACGATATTACCGTATTCAGTATTCGGTATGTTCAAATATTTTCCGCATAATGCGTTGTAATAAATGGAGGGGTTTCATAGTTTACTCTCGTCGACCGATCATAATTTCCATCGCAACCTAATTATTTTGTTCGTAATTGTGCACAAGACGACTTCATAAAATGCCCTCTACAGGAGTCTAGTGACATTAAATAGACTTAGACATAAATTAATTAACACGGTTCTAACGACTATACAATTGCACGTATAACGCGAATTTCTTCAAGGCACTAAAAATGTTACAATACTCTTTTTGGTGAAACACGATTTTCGTACAACGCGCTATAATAAAATGCGGAATTTATAAGTTTCCTATTCGCAAATGTGTGGATGTACTGAAGGATGAATTATTATCTGGCAGTTCTGCTGATAGGCTTTTTGGTTGAAACTGATACGGTCACTTTCTGGTTGAAATGAAATTTAAAGTTATTCCGACGGCCGAAGAGAAAAGCGTTTGCGCGTAGTGATACGCGTGACTTCTAAGCCGCTGGCTCGGCGCAAATAATCAGAATGCCACGGAGTGTGGCATCTTCTCAAAGGTTCAGCGATAGCTTGTATCGGACGTGCTTAATTTTTTAAAATGTCATATCTAGGTCATTTTGAGCGTAACCACTTCAAGCGAGTTTCAGGTTAAGGCTGTGCTAAAGGCCAAAAACGTTACGTCGTTAGCTTCACGATACGCCACGCGGCATGACCTGATTTCATTTCATACTTTAATTCAGAACTATCAAATGCATTTCTTTCTTTGATACGTAAAGTCGCCTTAGGCTATTCGAAATTATATCAACTAACAATAAATACAAGAACACGCTAATCATTTGTACAATACTCGAAGCGTCTGAAGTCACAAAATAGTTTTGTTGATTCTGACGCGCACGATTTTCCTAATTTTTACTGTCATAATCAATATTTCTCGTCCTATAACTTAAGGTTGTAAAATGCTATTCTTTCTCTTATATGCAAATCTACCTGCCGCTTCTGGACTATTTTATGCCTCTAAGAATAAATATAAGAACTGACCAATCTTTTATTCATCACCCGAAGAATCTGCAACCATAGAATATTTTTAATTCTTATCCCACAATTTTCTTTCATTTTATCTGTTACAATTAATATTTTTCATACTTCAACTCGAGATTACCAAATGCCTCTCTCTTGTAAGTACAACCACCTTAGGCTTCCCGAATATTTTATTCCATTGAAATAAATATAAAAACCGGTCAATCTTTTATTCATTACCCGAAGCGTCTGCAGCCATAAAATATTTTTATTGACTCTCACCCTACACTTTTCTTTCATTTTGTCTGTTACAATTAATATTTTTCATACTTCAACTCGAAATTACTAAATGCCTCTCTCTTGTAAGTACAACCACCTTAGGCTTCCCGAATATTTTAATCCATTAAAATAAATATAAGAACCGGTCAATCTTTTATTCATTACCCGAAGCGTCTGCAGCCGTAAAATATTTTTATTGACTCTTACCCTACACTTTTCTTTCATTTTGTCTGTTACAATTAATATTTGTCATATTTCAACTAGAGATTACCAAATGCCTCTCTCTTGTAAGTACAACCACCTTAAGCTTCCCGAATATTTTAATCCATTAAAATAAATATAAGAACCGGTCAATCTTTTATTCATTACCCGAAGCGTCTGCAGCCATAAAATATTTTTATTGACTCTTACCCTACACTTTTCTTTCATTTTGTCTGTTACAATTAATATTTTTCATATTTCAACTCGAGATTACCAAATGCCTCTCGCTTGTAAGTACAACCACCTTAGGCTTCCCGAATATTTTAATCCATTAAAATAAATATAAGAACCGGCCAATCTTTTATTCATTGCCCGAAGCGTCTGCAACCATAAAATATTTTTATTGACTCTTACCCTACATTTTTCTTTCATTTTGTCTGTTACAATTAATATTTTTTATAATTCAACTCGAGATTACCAAATGCCTCTCTCTTGTAAGTACAACCACCTTAAGCTTCCCGAATATTTTAACTCATTAAAATAAATATAAGAACCGGTCAATCTTTTATTCATTACCCGAAGCGTCTGCAGCCATAAAATATTTTGATTGACTCTCCGCCACACTTTTCTTTCATTTTGTCTGTTACAATTAATATTTTTCATACTTCAACTCGAGATTACCAAATGCCTCTCTCTTGTAAGTACAACCACCTTAGGCTTCCCGAATATTTTAATCCATTAAAATAAATATAAGAACCGGTCAATCTTTTATTCATTACCCGAAGCGTCTGCAACCATAAAATATTTTTATTGACTCTTACCCTACACTTTTCTTTCATTTTGTCTGTTACAATTAATATTTTTCATACTTCAACTCGAGATTACCAAATGCTTCTCTCTTGTAAGTACAACCTTAGGCTTCCCGAATATTTTAATCGATTAAAATAAATATAAGAACCGCCCAATCTTTTATTCATTACCCGAAGCGTCTGCAGCCATAAAATATTTTTATTGACTCTCCGCCACACTTTTCTTTCATTTTGTCTGTTACAATTAATATTTTTCATATTTCAACTCGAGATTACCAAATGCCTCTCTCTTGTAAGTACAACCACCTTAAGCTTCCCGAATATTTTAATCCATTAAAATAAATATAAGAACCGGTCAATCTTTTATTCATTACCCGAAGCGTCTGCAGCCATAAAATATTTTGATTGACTCTCCGCCACACTTTTCTTTCATTTTGTCTGTTACAATTAATATTTTTCATACTTCAACTCGAGATTACCAAATGCCTCTCTCTTGTAAGTACAACCACCTTAGGCTTCCCGAATATTTTAATCCATTAAAATAAATATAAGAACCGGTCAATCTTTTATTCATTACCGAAGCGTCTGCAACCATAAAATATTTTTATTGACTCTTACCCTACACTTTTCTTTCATTTTGTCTGTTACAATTAATATTTTTCATACTTCAACTCGAGACTACCAAATGCCTCTCTCTTGTAAGTACAACCACCTTAAGCTTCCCGAATATTTTAATCCATTAAAATAAATATAAGAACCGGTCAATCTTTTATTCATTACCCGAAGCGTCTGCAGCCATAAAATATTTTTATTGACTCTCCGCCACACTTTTCTTTCATTTTGTCTGTTACAATTAATATTTTTCATACTTCAACTCGAGATTACCAAATGTCTCTCTCTTATAAGTACAACTACCTTAGGCTTCCCGAATATTTTAATCCATTAAAATAAATATAAGAACCGGTCAATCTTTTATTCATTACCCGAAGCGTCTGCAGCCGTAAAATATTTTTATTGACTCTCACCCCACACTTTTCTTTCATTTTGTCTGTTACAATTAATATTTTTCATACTTCAACTCGAGATTACCAAATGCCTCTCTCTTGTAAGTACAGCCACCTTAAGCTTCCCAAATATTTTAATCCATTAAAATAAATATAAGAACCGGTCAATCTTTTATTCATTACCCGAAGCGTCTGCAGCCATAAAATATTTTTATTGACTCTCCGCCACACTTTTCTTTCATTTTGTCTGTTACAATTAATATTTTTCATATTTCACCTCGAGATTACCAAATGCCTCTCTCTTGTAAGTACAACCTCCTTAGGCTTCCCGAATATTTTAATCCATTAAAATAAATATAAGAACCGGTCAATCCTTTATTCATTACCCGAAGCGTCTGCAGCCGTAAAATATTTTTATTGACTCTCACCCCACACTTTTCTTTCATTTTGTCTGTTACAATTAATATTTTTCATACTTCAACTCGAGAATACCAAATGCCTCTCTGTTGTAAGTACAACCACCTTAGGCTTCCCGAATATTTTAATTCATTAAAATAAATATAAGAACCGGTCAATCTTTTATTCATTACCCGAAGCGTCTGCAGCCATAAAATATTTTTATTGACTCTCCGCCACACTTTCCTTCCCCTTGGCCGCTACAATTAACATTCTCCAAACATCGTGTTTCGACTTTTACTTAAGTCAGTCCAAATACATCTTAATCCGCTTAAGTTTCTGCCCAGCACTGCTTTGTGCCCGTTCCAACAGCAGAACTTCCGAAGAGTGTGACCTGGGAATGTTCGGGTGATCGAGGCAATTAACTTTAAATCAGTAACGTTACGCCATGCCGGGCGTCGTTGCGGAAATTCTCGTCACGTCAACGAACAAGTGGTCCTTGGTAAATATTCATGACGTCCACATGTAACACACCAACAACACAACTGGCAAGGAAACGGCGGATCTTCCTGAATACGAAGCTGCTCGCTACGTAATAGCGTTCGCGGCTGCATGATGGCAGCACAATCTTGCAACGAGAAAATGAGAAGTCTGGCTCGCCGATTTTTTCTCTTCAAATTCTGCGCAGACTTTCGTCGGTCGAAATCGACGGACGCGTCTTTTGCCGAATGTCGCGACGCTTGGACATTTTTCGGATAGACTATGTTGAAAATCAATCACGTGTGATCGCATGCAAATTGCGCAGACGCGCGCAAACTTGAAAACAAGGACGTGAGGGCGTTTGGCGAATACAGATAAAATGTTAAACTGCAAATTTAAACATTTTGCGCTGCTACGACTTTAAGTATTATGTATGTTAAACTGCAAATTTAAGCATTTTGCGCTGCTACGACTTTAAGTATTATGTATGTTAAACTGCAAATTTAAGCATTTTGCGCTGCTACGACTTTAAGTATTATGTATGTTAAACTGCAAATTTAAGCATTTTGCGCTGCTACGACTTTAAGTATTATGTATGTTAAACTGCAAACTTAGACATTTTGTGCCGCTACGATTTTAAGTATTATGTTTAAATCGATGTAGTAAACTGTGAATTTAGTTACAGGATAAATAAGTCTTTATATTAGTAGCATATAGTAGAATGACACACAAATGGACAGTGAACTGTATAGGAGAGTTTGCTCAAAATTATTCATATACTACAGAATACATTAACGAATCAACGCGGGATGAATGTTTGGCGAATACAGATAAAATGTTAATGTTTGTGCTGCTACGATTTTAAGTATTATGTTTGAATGGATGTAGTAAACTGTGCATCTAGTTACAGGATAAATAAGTCTTTATATAGTAGCATATAGTAGAATGACACACAAATGGACAGTGAACTGTATAAGAGAGTTTGCTCGAAATTATTCATATACTTCAGAATACATTAACGAATCAACGCGGGATGAATGTTTGGCAAATACAGATAAAATGTTAATGTTTGTGCTGCTGCGATTTTAAGTATTATGTTTGAATGGATGTACTAAACTGTGAATTTAGTTATAGGATAAATAAGTCTTTGTATTAGTAGCATATAGTAGAATGACACACAAATGGACAGCGAACTGTATAGGAGAGTTTGCTCGAAATTATTCATATACTACAGAATACATTAACGAATCAACGCGGGATGAATGTTCGTGTTTTGATATGACAGAAACTTGGCTTATGAAAATGAGGTTGGAAAAATATTCAAATCAACAGGAGCTGTGAAGATATAGACACCGGTTTCCTAATCGAAAAGAATTGTTACGCTAGAGGAAGAATATGTGGATGGAAATCATTTTATGCGATTTTCTAAAAAATGACTGACCACCGAAAAAATATTTGAGGGTACCATACGACTCGGAGAATGACATCTACGAGCATTATACATCGTTTACATCATAGATATCGAAATGTGCGATTTGTCCTGAAACTAGACTCGCATAACGGACAAAACGTGATTATTTCCACGATTATCTGAGGTGACTGTACAGTTTCACAATTACGTTTCTATAAAATTATCCTGTTACACCGGTGTGCATGCTGTCAAGCGCACTTGTGCTAAACCACTTTGACACGCTATGCAGAAGCACGTAGTTTATCGTAGGTTACGTTCATGTGACATTTCATAAGAAGACGTTCGTCAAACTCAATATGTCAATTGCACAGTTACACGGGTGTGCCTGCTGTCAAGGATTTTTATGTTAAACCACGTTGACACGTGAAGTTTCATGAAAAAAGGTTCGTCGGACTCAACGTTTGCAGCACTCCACAACATTCTAATTGTACAGTTAGACTGGTGTGGTTGCTGTCAAGCGTTTTTATGTTAAACTACGTTGACACGCTATGCACATCCGCATAATCTATCATAGGTCACGTTCATGTGACGTTTCATGAGGAAACTTTCATGGGACTAAGCATTTTAATTATACAGCTACACTGTTGTGCTAGCTGCCAAGCATTCTATGCTAAACCACGTTGACACGTTATTCACATTCACGTAGTTTATCCTAGGTTATGTTCACGTGACGTTTCATGAGAAGACTTCCGTCGGACTAAACATTTTAATTGGAAAGTTACACTATTGTGCCTGCTGTCAAGGATTTTTATGTTAAACCACGTTGACACGTGACGTTTCATGAAAAAAGGTTCGTCGGTCTCAATATTTGCAGCACTCCACAACATTGTAATTGTACAGTTAGACTGGTGTGGTTGCTGTCAAGCGTTTTTATGTTAAACTACGTTGACACGCTATGCACATCCACATAATCTATCATAGGTCACGTTCATGTGACGTTTCATGAGGAAACTTTCATGGGACTAAGCATTTTAATTGTACAGCTACACTGTTGTGCTAGCTGCCAAGCATTCTATGCTAAACCACGTTGACACGTTATTCACATTCACGTAGTTTATCCTAGGTTATGTTCACGTGACGTTTCATGAGAAGACTTCCGTCGGACTAAACATTTTAATTGCACAGTTACACTGTTGTGCCTGCTGTCAAGGATTTTTATGTTAAACCACGTTGACACGTGACGTTTCATGAAAAAAGGTTCGTCGGACTCAACGTTTGCAGCACTCCACAACATTCTAATTGTACAGTTAGACTGGTGTGGTTGCTGTCAAGCGTTTTTATGTTAAACCACGTTGACACGCTATGCACATCCGCATAATCTATCATAGGTCACATTCATGTGACGTTTCATGAGAAAACTTTCATGGGACTAAGCATTTTAATTATACAGCTACACTGTTGTGCTAGCTGCCAAGCATTCTATGCTAAACCACGTTGACACGCTATGCACATCCGCATAATCTATCATAGGTCACGTTCATGTGACGTTTCATGAGGAAACTTTTATAGGACTAAGCATTTTAATTATACAGCTACACTGTTGTGCTAGCTGCCAAGCATTCTATGCTAAACCACGCTGACACGCTATGCACAATCACGTAGTTCATCATAGGTTATGTTCACGTGACGTTTCATGAGAAGACTTCCGTCGGACTAAACATTTTAATTGCACAGTTACACTGTTGTGCTCGTTGCCAAGCATTTTGTGCTAAACCACGTTGACACGCTATGCACAATCACGTAGTTCATCGTAGGTTAAGTTCACGTGACGTTTCATGAGAAGACTTTCGTCGGACCTAGTGTTCTAAGTATTGTGCGGGTTCCTTCAATTTTCTCCGAAGAGAGTACCGGCGCAGTTCTGCATAAAAAAGAAAGCGACTTACCGTCCGACGACATTGCCAATGGTAACAGATCGCCCGTGGCCTTAAGCTGATCGAATTTCTCATTCAGGAGCACCAATCTGAAAGTAGCGCCGGACGACGATTATCATTCCGCACAATTAACAATTCGTACGTTCGCCAAAATGCGATTTCACGAATTTCACTCACTTTGCGTGCGGCACGTTGTGCTTCCTCTGCAAATCGACGCGCAATCTTTCACCGACGTGCCTGTACATGTCCGCAAGTGTGTTCATGGCGGTCTCCCGGACTTTCTCAGACGGATCCGACAACAATTTAACGATACTCGGAATCACTCCTGACAAAACCATCTCGTCGGCGCCATGTCTGAAAGGGAAATGCTTATTATGCGTTTTCAGGAAAAAAAATCAGTAATCTAAAGTATTGGTTAAGTCTGTGTTGTGTTAACACGTTGACTGCCGTGCGTATTTTACTATTTAAAACCGCAACATGATGAAGTGCTGCAGAATATGAATGAATTGTACAAAATGAAAATAATGCGAAGGTATCAGAGACCAAAGAATTGTATGACTATTTAATATTAAGTGCATTTACAAAGTTATAGATGCTACCGATTGTACAAAATGAAAATAATGCGAAGGTATCGGAGACCAAAGAATTGTATGACTATTTAATATTAATTGCATTTACAAAATTATAGATGCTACCGATTGTGCAAAATAAAAATAATGCGAAGGTATCGGAGACCAAAGAATTGTGTGACTATTTAATATTAATTGCATTTACAAAATCATAGATGCTACCGATTGTGCAAAATGAAAATAATACGAAGGTATCGGAGACCAAAGAATTGTGTGACTATTTAATATTAATTGCATTTACAAAATTATAGATGCTACCGATTGTGCAAAATGAAAATAATGCGAAGGTATCGGAGACCAAAGAATTGTATGACTATTTAATATTAAGTGCATTTACAAAGTTATAGATGCTACCGATTGTGCAAAATGAAAATAATACGAAGATATCGGAGACCAAAGAATTGTATGACTATTTAATATTAATTGCATTTACAAAGTTATAGATATTACCGATTGTGCAAAATGAAAATAATGCGAAGGTATCGGAGACCAAAGAATTGTATGACTATTTAATATTAATTGCATTTACAAAATTATAGATGCTACCAATTGTGCAAAATGAAAATAATGCGAAGATATCGGAGACCAAAGAATTGTATGACTATTTAATATTAATTGCATTTACAAAATTATAGATGCTACCGATTGTGCAAAATGAAAATAATACGAAGGTATCGGAGACCAAAGAATTGTGTGTCTATTTAATATTAATTGCATTTACAAAATTATAGATGTTACCGATTGTGCAAAATGAAAATAATGCGAAGGTATCGGAGACCAAAGAATTGTATGACTATTTAATATTAAGTGCATTTACAAATTTATAGATGCTACCGATTGTGCAAAATGAAAATAATGCGAAGGTATCGGAGACGAAAGAATTGTATGACTATTTCATAATTAAGTGCATTTACAAAGTTATAGATGCTACCGATTGTGCAAAATGAAAATAATGCAAAGGTATCGGAGACCAAGGAATCGTATGACTATTTAATATTGATTGCATTTACAAAATTATAGATGCTACCGATTGTGCAAAATGAAAATAATGCGAAGGTATCGGAGACCAAAGAATTGTATGACTATTTAAAATTAATTGCATTTACAAAGTTATAGATGCTACCGATTGTACAAAATGAAAATAATGCGAAGGTATCGGAGACCAAAGAATTGTATGACTATTTAATATTAATTGCATTTACAAAATTATAGATGCTACCGATTGTGCAAAATGAAAATAATGCGAAGGTATCGGAGACCAAAGAATTGTATGACTATTTAATATTAATTGCATTTACAAAGTTATAGATACTACCGATTGTGCAAAATGAAAATAATGCGAAAGTATCGGAGACCTAAGAATTGTATGACTATTTAATGTTAATTGTATTTACAAAATTATAGATGCTACCAATTGTGCAAAATGAAAATAATGCGAAGGTATCGGAGACCAAAGAATTGTATGACTATTTAATATTAATTGCATTTACAAAATTATAGATAATACCGATTGTGCAAAATGAAAATAATGCGAAGGTGTAGGAAACGAAAGAATTGAATGACTTTAATATTAATTGCATTTACAAAATTATAGATTCTACCGATTGTGCAAAATGAAAATAATGCGAAGGTATCGGAGACCAAAGAATTGTATGACTATTTAATATTAAATGCCTTTACAAAATTATAGATGCTAGCGATTGTGCAAAATGAAAATAATGCAAAGGTATCGGAGACCAAAGAATTGTATGACTATTTAATATTAATTGCATTTACAAAATTATAGATACTACCGATTGTGCAAAATGAAAATAATGCAAAGGTATCGGAGACCAAAGAATTGTATGACTATTTAATATTAAGTGCATTTACAAAGTTATAGATGCTACCGATTGTGCAAAATGAAAATAATGCGAAGGTATCGGAGACCAAAGAATTGTATGACTATTTAATATTAATTGCATTTACAAAATTATAGATACTACCGATTGTGCAAAATGAAAATAATGCAAAGGTATCGGAGACCAAAGAATTGGATGACTATTTAATATTAATTGCATTTACAAAATTATAGATGCTACCGATTGTGCAAAATGAAAATAATGCGAAGGTATCGGAGACCAAAGAATTGTATGACTATTTAATATTAATTGCATTTACAAAGTTATAGATGCTACCGATTGTGCAAAATGAAAATAATGCGAAGGTATCGGAGACCAAAGAATTGTATGAGTATTTAATATTAAGTGCATTTACAAAGTTATAGATGCTACCGATTGTGCAAAATGAAAATAATGCGAAGGTATCGGAGACCAAAGAATTGTATGACTATTTAATATTAATTGCATTTACAAAATTATAGATGCTACCGATTGGATATTTTTTTAATTTTTCGTGAGATCTTTTGCGCCGGTCACCAATGATCACTGTGGCAGTCAACATGTTAAGAAGGTTTTATGTGGAGTACCCTATAAACTAAAGCCCTTTTTGTTTACTGCAAATTCATGGTTTCAGAATCTCAGTAAAAGAATTGAAAAATTAAATGGCTACGAATCGTCAATCTCTAATTATATACATTTCTATAGTTTGCCGAAAACGCCTATGGTAATCTTACTCGTTTAATGTCGTGGTCAGTAGAATCAAAGCTTCCTCGCGCAATTTTGCATTCTTGTGAATGAAAGCCGGCCGTAGTCTGTCTAAAAGTTGCTGCGGCGTCATGCAACCTTTCTCCATGATTTTCAGAAGAGCCAGCTGTGCCTTTTCCCGTGTCGCATCTTTACTGTCGCCTGCAATAAAAAATACCAGAGTTATTATATGTCAACGGTGGACAATATTTTCAAGTGATATATCTGGCAATAACATATAATAATATCTTATTCCGATGGTTACGAATAATGATATCAAAAATTGCATTGTCAATAGAAATTCAGTATCAGTATTATTTTAGGGGTAGACAATAATTTAAAAGTGACGCAGTTTATCATCAGTGTGTTATAATATCTCATTCCGACTGTTATTATTAATGACGTCAAAAATGGCACTGTCAGTAGAAATTGACGACCAGTATTTATGTATTATACTGCGGTCGAAAATAATTTTTAAGTCATACATCTTTCAATAATGTGATATAGTATCTTATTTCGACCGGCGTTAATAATATCTGTGAAAGATTGCACTCTCAGTAGAGATTCCCGATTAGTATAATTTCAAGGAACTACTCGCTTTCAGCCGTGCTGTTTCTATAATAAGCCTTCACGTGCACACAAAAGAATACATTGTGCTTTTTCTAAAGGTCATACTTCGCCTTCCGATTTCTTATCCAAGAGACAGCAGATTTTACTATTAATTTTAATATTCATAATGAACAGTAATTAATGTAACCGAGACTTAGGCGATCTAAGATGTATTACACGATCAACTGCTGCAAAATTGATGAATAGAAATGAATAAATATTGCTTTTATTTAAGTATCTGCCTTGAGCAATAAAAGCATTCACTACACAAGATCGTCTGGCAATAAGTTTCTTCAGGGTACCTTCTCGATTTTCAGCTTCAATTTCAAGACAATGTAAGCATGTATTCGGAACATGGCAGGAAACACTAGAAGTAGAGGAACTCAAGTATCGCGGCAAGATCAATTTTCGATGGATTTCAGTTACCGCGTTTTCACTTATAATAATATATATGAGAAAATACGTGCCAGTAGGTGTCTACCGATCAAACCTTCTTTATTTTGAAACAATTAATTTCGAAAAGACTAAATTCAATGGTTTAATTAATTTATTATCAAATTTGAATTTTTTTTCTCGGTTTATAGCCATAGACATATAATAATGAATGTAAAATACTATTCCTATCGGTATTTATACACAATGTATGACTGTCTGCAACAGAATGGGAAGCCAAAACTATATCAGAGGATTTTACTTCAAAAATGTCTCATCCGCTTCCGATAATGTGGAATTAATTATCAAATTTGGATTGTGACCGGTATGTAGCCATAGTCATAATATAGCTAATATAAAATATTCTTGTTTTTAGTTTTTATAAGTGGTATGTAACCATCTGCGACAAAATATGAAGCCAAAACTGTATTAGCCGATTTCACTTCAAGAATATCTCATACACTTTCAACAATGTGAAAGTGTCCGAACATTTACGTACGGTAATATACATCGTATTTAACGACAAAAGTCATTCTCTATCTCTCGCACATTTAAATTCGTCCCATTGATGCAACATTTTTCAAGATTCTACTATGATTCCGCGAAAATAGCAAAGCGCAGCAATTTGCTCCATAACAAAATGCAGGAATCCACGTCGCAGTTACTTACCGAGTCGATCTATCGTTGGTTGAATAATCGTGGAGATGTAAGGCTTGAAGTCATGACCCATGCGATCCGCGAGAAACGTGAGGATCTCCAATCCATTCTGTACGACCTGCAACAAGAAAAGTGTCGTTTAAACTACGGGCCACTATAGACCACAGTCCATCTTGGCACATGTATCATGGACCTGTTGTTCCATATGTTGCTCTTTTTTTAAGCACATGTGTTTATTCTCAATTCAAGTCAGAAATGTTCTTTTCCTAAAAAATTCATAATCGTGACATTTTTAAGAGTGAGCATTCTCAAATTGTGGAAAAGACCGCCGTAGCGAAAGGGTTAAACTAGGGTCGAATATGGGTATTTCTTTTTACCACGTTCAACGCCACGCTTATTTTACGTAGATTGTCCGTGGCGCCAACGTGCATTTGTTATTATCCGAGACACATTACATTCAAATATTATCCACAGCGAACAAGTTGACGTGTATAGCGATGTTTAATGAATTTATCTTACTAACGCTGAAATGCATTTCTTCGATTCCGCGGTGATTTACTTATTTTTTGTTGTTGTTCGAAAAATTGTAAAAGTGTACAAGTCTTAAAATGGCAGAATTTATTACTGTGTGTGAACAACTTTGTTTTAGTGAGAAATCAAAATTAATTACGGGGAATACAATTCAGGAAAATCTTCAGGTTTCTTTCACGTAATTTTAAAGCTCGTTTTTCACGGTTTTCCCACACATTTTTTACGATATCTCCGGAACTATTGCGAATTTCGATATGTTAAATTTGTTGTTTGATATGTTAATTTTGATATGTTAAATTAGTGATCGAAACCTATAAGTAATATAGGTTTTCTTAAAGCTTTTTGGACGCACTTTCACGTGGGACTAATCGCGATTAGCAATTTTGAAAAAAAAATCTTAAAATCGTCAATCCGGAAACTATGAAGAGTTCAGCGCGCATTTTTTGGCAAAAATCGAATGGTATACCGAAACAAAAAAAGAATTTTCGCGTATTTTCAGCTGATTTTTCTTTATGTTCTCTTTATTTTTGCTTGTAACTCGTGAACTATTGCGAATTTTGGGGCGCGGTTTGAATTTTTTCGAGTCTCTGCCGATCCTCTTTCGTTTCATATAGGTGAGCAAGTCAAATAATTTACTTTCAGTTGGTGGTTATTAAAAAAACCCGTATTTTTCTTAGGTTTTTCTCGATTTTTCGTCCTATTTTTGGCCAAACTATTTCGAATTTTTCAGTGCTTTGCACACACTTTCGATCGGTGGGATGACCCCATTTTCGCTCGATCGAGCAATTATTGGGTATTTGAAAAAAATTTTTTGTCCCATGTTAAAATCGTCATCATCGCAAAAATGGCGGAAACTAAGATGAAGAGTTCAGCGTGAACGCGGAAAGCCCTTTGCACACGCTTTCGTGGAATTAATCGATTCAATTCTGAAAAAAAATTTTTGCGCTAAAATCGTCATATCTCGGAAACTCTGAAGATCAGCGCGCGAAAAGGTATCGGCAAAATAACCTGTATCGAATGATATCGATCCGAAAGAGAAAAAAAATTGGACATTTTTCGCCTATTTTTGGCCAAACGTCGAGAATGTACAAGTCCAATCTCGATCATTTTCACTGTCTCTAAATGCCTCTGGGAACTATAGGGCATAATCTGTAACTCCACAAGCAAAATTCCAAATTAACCCGGCGGAAAGCTCAGCGCACGTGTCAAACGTACGAAGCTAAAAAGAATGAGCCGCTGAATACGCCGAGCGCAAAAGAACCGCGACGTGCGTCGATCGATGTCGGCCGCGCAATTTGTCGAGCACAGAAAGGTGCCTGTCTGAATCATTGGCTTTCGCTTTGTATTAATTAGGGCTGGTGATCATGCGCGGCGACTGATGTGGGACGTTCTCCGAGTAGCAGCGGCACATGCCTCGTTAATGCACATCTTAACGCCCACATATGAGTGAGCGGGACGTACGATACGCTCATGTAACTGTGCGGCTCTTTCATTCATCAAATCTTGATATCACGTCCACGCGTTTAACCTGCGCGTCGCTTTGAGGAATTGCTAATCTGCTAATTTGCTGACTTGCTAATATTCTTCGGTGTGTGGCTAATGTGCTCGGAATATATTTACTATTTGCTGCACGGTTCGAGGTGTGCCTAATGTGACAATACGTTTTCAGGTAGCCCGAAGCGGAGATTCGGGACACCAAAATGTCATGGGGAGAGAGCAACACACGGTGACAATTGAAAAAAATGGCACGGAAAATCAAACGATGCGGTAGTGCCTCGTATTTAATGGGGGTTGTTAATTAATTTTATGAATTGCATGGGAAAATTGTATGAAAGTGGCTGCAGTGATGTTGACTGAGAATATATGAAAATTATAGCTGGATTCTATAAAATAAGCAAAATATTGGGAGTAATGGAGCTGATTCTTTGAAGAATTAAAAATATGTGAATGACGAGTTTACCTAAGATACTTGCATGGAAAGAAATTCTGAGTGTAATGGGTGTATTGATTGAAAAGGGATTCATTAATTGTGATCAAACAAGGTCGAGCTTTGCTACACATTAGGTGTAAACGTTACTGGAATCCTCCCGATGCTCCCTTTCATAAGAGGGTCCTATCCTGGCTCTTTTTAACCCTTTCGCTACGGCGGGTCTCGCCGCGGAGTTCCTCGCCGAAAATGGGAACATTAAACGCACGCATTCGGGGCCACGACTTTTGTCTCAAAAACAACTTTGTGATATTACTTTTAGAAGGAAAATGATTTGTTCACACCCCACCAGTCATACATAGGGAAAAACTGTAGCCATAGCTTACACGGACTGGCTCAGGTACCTACCCCTATAAAAGGCCGACACATTAGCAATAGGCGGCAGTTTCAGTTTGTATTCGAGTGCGCAAAGAACTGTATTCTAGACCAAAGAAATATATTCATTTGTTAGAGACAGTTTCTCAAGTTATTCGGACGTCCAACCAGTGAATCCAATCCTAACTATTGCACTCCCGAAGCCTAATTCGTGAGTGACACCTTGTAGCACAATATCAGCAACAGTGCGCGTGGTGACATCGAACATTATTTGTGTTCATAATTTTCTCATGAACGTATTTTTAATTCAACAATATAATTGATATTTTTACATTACGCATCAAAATATATAATTATAACATACTACTGAGCAATCATTTTGTACCGGGTGACTATAGTCACCCGTAGTAGCGAAAGGGTTAATCATACCTCTGGTCATTGGAGTTTCATGCCCTCTCGGGATATTAGCGGACCAAGACACCATTACCCGTGGTACCACCGTTTTCTAACACCACGCCCAACAGGGCTAATCCACTGACCACGGAAAAGGTGATCTCCCACCCGTTTTCTTTACTCAAGGTGTTAGAAGACTCGTAAAGGTACGTGATGCACCCCCCTTGCTGAAGATACATAGCTGCCGACAAAATTCATCGCCAACAGAAAGGGCCCACGCCTTCTAATTTATAGAGCCCGAGCTCTAATTATTGGCAGCAGCGTCGTCACTCACCGACGGACGACAAGAATGCTAGATAACCCTAGCTTTATCAGCAGCAGTCACTTCTAACAAAGGGTTTTTCATTAAGCGTGTCTGAACTTTAAAATTGAACAAAAAAAGTTGTGTGCGACATATGACGGAAACCTTTATTGCGGATTAAAGTACATTCGGTACCATTAGGTTTTAACCAGTTAACTGTGGCGCCCTCGTTTAAGAGTGTGCACCGTTTTGTGTCGCCAGAATCGAGCCATGACGAGTATATTCGTCAATCACAGAGTAAGTTGCGCTGGTAAGAAATTGGATGAGAAAGATGGATTTATTTTATAATATTGAAAATTTTATTACTAATATTTACTTATTTGGTTAACATAAGCATATATTACATACATATTAAACAAAAATGAATAAAATAAACTTCGGGCCAGCAACTATCGACGCTCAGCGCCTGGTCGACGTCATCGTTATTTCTCCCATGACTGAATATACCTGAAGGAATCCTATTGTAAATAAACTTTTTGACTTTTGCCTTTGCTCCTTTGAGGTTAACATCTAAAAAACATTATCATCGCACATAAATAAATTCATTATGCGAACTGGTAAACTGTTTCAACCGGTGCATACGGAGACGCATGACTTCATCTCAAACTGTTTATGTTTTTTGTTTGTTTGTTTTATTCCGGCATAGCCTCAAAATATTCTAAACATCTTGAAATTTGAGAATATGTTTTGTTTTTCTCAAAAATTGCAATTTAAACAGCCAATGGTCACTGCTTTATTCGCATGACGAATATACTCGTCAATGCACAAAATCGTGTCGCTTCTCCATGACGAGTATACTCGTCAATCACAGTTAACTGGTTAAAAATGATATCATTCAAATGGCCTCCGCGACTTCGTTTACAGGACTCGATCCGAGAGGTCCAATTTTGTATGACTCTCTTGCATAAGTCGGCCTTGATCTCACTGATGGTTCGAATGATATTTTTTTCGCGTTAGATCGCGCGTTTCTGATCACGTACAGGGATTGCTTTATCAGCACAGCCGAATCGCTTTGCTCGAATTTCGCGATAATTCGTTGAATTGATCGCTCGGTTGGACGATCATTTCTTCCCCGTAAATATTTCGTAGCTCGCGAAAAGTTTGGCGAACAGAACATGAATATTTATAATAAATTTTAACAATTTCGACGCGTTGTTGAATGGTATAGCGCTCCATCGTTAAATGGTAACTATGGCAAAACATAAACAACGAAGAGTGACAGTGCTGCCACCTAAAATGTCAGAGCAGCATGCTGTCAAAGTTCGGACATAGCTATTGAAAAACCCTTTAGTTAGAAAGAAAAGTTGCCGAACGTTCTTCCGCAGTCGGAAGCTTTCGTCGGCGGTAGGAATTGAAGTGACACTTGTCGAAACGCACGCGGCCGTCGGCTGGCGAGGAAAATTGACAAAAATCACATACGTGCAGCCGGCACGGCGCGGTAATTGCACGACAATGAAATTACCGAGATCGTTTAATAACAGAGAACGGGACTAATTGCGCCGGGGGTTAAATTGCCGTGACGGGAAACGGCCGATGCGTAAGAAGAGTCCCGCATATATACGCAGCAGAGTGTTGCAGTTATCGCGGTGGCGACGAAAGTTGGGCGGAAGCGACTTTTTTCCAGTTAAATACTGACGGCAAGAAGCCCTGACGATCGTAACTCGGCACGCAGCTATCGATCCGACCGAGGCGGACCCCACCTTAATCGTTTGTACGCAACGAGATTTTTATCGCAGTTTGCCGGTGCGCTAACGGCAGAGAAATGCTAGTGGCCAAAATCCAGGCGATAGCGAAAGTGAATACACGGGGTTGGCGAGGTTGAAAGGTTGACGAATGTTGTGAGCAGCTGGAGGGTTAGCAAAATTCTTGAGGGTGGAAGTAAATTAATTTTTTGGGATTAACCTTTTAGATACGACGCGCCACTATAGTGGCTTTCGCGAATATCATTTTTCAGGACGACGCGCCACTATAGTGGTTTTCACGGATATCATCTTTTAGGACGACGCGCCACTATAGTGGCTTTCGCGGATATCATCTTTTAGGACGACACGCCACTATAATGGTTTTCGCGGATGTCATCTTTCACGTTGACTGCAACAAATATATCGTTGATCAGCCGTTCAGACTAATCACAAAGCATTTTCAATTGTATTGTAAATCCAAAAACTCTAAAATAACGTTACAAAATTGCATGGTATGTTCAAAAAACAATATAAGACGAACATCAAGCTATGTGTGCGAAGATTATGACGTGGGTCTATGTGTCGTACTATGTTTTAACATATATAATACCCAATTGTATTATTAATTATTAAAGGGAATTGTTAAAATTAGAGTACGTGCAATATATTTTTAAGAAAAATAATAATTTAATCATCAAATACTTCTTTCCAATGTACTCGTGTAGAGAACAGCATTGTCCATCAGACATTGCAGTGCTGTATCGTTTCAAAAAAAAATTGTTTTTTTAAACTTAGTTCGCGTTAGACTCTGCCGTTCAGGGAAATAGCCACACGCAGAATTCAGCCGTACCTAAAAGGTTAAACACCGTTTGGGGGTTGTTGAAGAATTGAGCTTGGTAAGAAAATGTCATGAAAGCGATTATATGTAAGGGCAAAGAGGTGATAAATGTTGACTACGGTTAAGAAGGCAGCAATATACGCAATTAATATAATTCTCTGTGACAGATGTAAAATTCATTTTTTCGCGATTAAACTTTGTTGCGTGATTGCAAATGCAGTTGAGAAACATTGGGTATAACAAAAAAATCAACAAAATTCTTTATGACACATGTAACACAATGTTTTTGCGATTAAACCTCGTTCAATTTCGTACACGAAATCTTGACTTAAACTCTGACTTTAAACTCGATAACAAACGTCACCGGTATCAATGTTATCTGAGTACAACCGAAAAATCAACAAAATTCCGCATGCCAAAAGCAAACCGAATTTCCGGCAATCAAGCTTCGTTTACACGGAATCTTGACACACTTTACCCAAAATATTCATGCAAACTATGTCGCTGTCTATAGCCACTCACTTTTAAAATAACTATCGAACTAACAGGCGTAAGGCAAACGTCAGCAAGCGCTCGGAATATTTTTCCTCGACTTCGCCCGCTTTAACACAAGTCCAAGACGCTCTCGGCGTCTTAATGACGAGAGGGTTAAGTCGAAAAATCACGGATCCCTCAGACTTTTCCACCGTTCGCGGTAATTACGCCCTGTCTGCGAGGCTCGGCAGACGACGCGCACTCGTCGCGAATTACGACGCCAAAAGAAGCGGGATGGAAACGTCGGCAGCCTTCGGGCCGACGCCAGGAAATTCGTTTTCACGCCGTAACGAACCTGCAAGTGCCCGACATTTAAACCGCAACGGTTCCAGTATTTTTTCAGTGCCGAAAATGAAAGCTTCGATGTGAAAAAAAGTAATGGGCGACAGGTGATAATTTTTTTATTTGATTTTTTTTCTTAACACGTTGACTGCCAAGCGTATTTTGCTATGTTAGAACGGCGATGCAATGAAATACTGCAAAATATAATTAAATTGTGCAAAATAAAGATAACGAAGAATTGTTCGAAGCCCAAGTATTATAGTATTAGTATAAGCGTTCTAATATCAATTGCTCTTACAAGATTACGAGTAGACTTCACTGCGATTTTTTTGCATATTTGCTAAAATCTTTTGCACCGGTCACCAGTGACCATCGTGGCAGTCAAAGTGCTAAAGATATTATATCCTGGCAACGACCCTTAGCACTCCGTTTATTTTTAACACCGACAATGAAAGCTGGAATTTAAAAAAAAAGGGCAACTGGCTAAGAATTGTTCTTCTTATTTATCTTATGAATGTGCAATATTTTAGTGGAAATAATTGGAAACGGAATTTTTCTCTTTCTATTCATTTCATAAATTCGCGGTATTTTATTTAGTTCATACGCTACTAAAATTTTCCTCTCACAACATTCTCCAATCTGCGTTCTTGTTTTATTCGAACGGGTATCTTTCCGTTAAAAATCCTTTGAATACTTCCCAATCAAATACGTTCTCACTATCACTTTGCTCTATACTCTCATATTAACATTCTTCTTACTCCATGTTTTTATGGACGAGAAAGCGTTAAAAAGTAGTTAGTCTAAACGTGAGAGTAGTACGTTACAAGTCCAGAAATAAATAGACAATAGTTCGACGATATCATAAACGGTAACTCGATCGGTGTCATATAATTCGCGCAGTCAGACAGGAAATGCACGTCTGGCAGTCATCTTTTACTTCGCTGTCGCGCTTGAACGAGGAGATATTTTGATGCACGAGGGAAAGCCACAGTTTGAGGGCAGACTAGTGAACCACCCCATCCGGCGGAGACGGAGAAAGCGCGGTCAGATCAATATCGAAAGCGCAAGTAGAAGCGCCGCGCAGATTCGCAACCCTTAAAGGCGATCGAAAGTAAATTGCAGACGCACCGCCCACGGTGCGATCCTGTATAACATTCGGACACGCGAGCATGTTTGATTACAAGAGAATCGTTATATCGTGAAACGCCAGGAAATGGACTGTTCTTCGAAGCCGTTCAATCAATAAGATGCGTAATAGATGTCTTACGCATGTGCATCTGCGAGTTCGACGCAGAGCAGACTGTGCTTTCCATGAAAGATTAAAGGGTTGAACAGAATTGCCTGGCAATAAATGTGAAAGTGTGATGTAGTTCTCTGTTTATACTTATGAAGTTAGTAGTTGAATATATTGCTTTGGATTAGAACAATGTGCGGTTTATTGTTCATTTTTAACATAAATATTATTTCGACACATATTATTTTGATGCCCCAATCCTGCCGACGAATAAAATCAACAGACTACCCTCCAAAAATTCTGCAAAAAAAGCTGCAGCAAAACAGCCCAAACTCTCCAAACTGACCCAGCATAAGCAAATAAATCATTAACTGCGACGCACACCGTTTCTAAATACACGCAACCAAAGAACCCGCCGCAAGCAATTAATACAATTCAATAATAGTGATTGTTGGGAAATTATTCCGTGATTGGTTGTCAGGAAATTTGGAAAAAACCTAGTCAGTGGGGACCGCGATTGAAGTGATCCGCTGGGGCTATTGAGAATTTTATGACCGTAGAGGAAGGTGGTGATGATAAAAATGTTGGGCCTAGCGGAATTTAAGATCTGATCTTTTATGAAGGGGATCAGCGCAGGATCTGTAGATGATTGGGGTGAGTCGGATCGAAAGGAAAGTAATTTCCCGTCGCAAGCAATTAATACAAATTAATAATAGGGATTGTTGGGAGATTACACCGTCATTGGTTGCCCGGGAATTTGGGAAAAATTTAGTCGGGGGGCACCGCGATTGGAGTGATCCATTGGGACTAGGGAATTTTATAACCGTAGAGGAAGGTGGTGATGATGAAAATGTTAGGCCTAACAGAATATAAGATTCGATGTTTTATGAGGGGGATCAGCACAGGATCTGTAGATGGTCGGGGTGGGTCGCATCGAAAGGAAAGTAATTACCCGTCGCAAGCAATTAATACAAATTAATAATAGGGATTGTTGGGAGA
Organism: Cryptocheilus praepositus; assembly: GCA_033815515.1. NCBI lineage: Eukaryota > Metazoa > Arthropoda > Insecta > Hymenoptera > Pompilidae > Cryptocheilus > Cryptocheilus praepositus. The sequence continues at coordinate 2,234,041 of JAWWQZ010000314.1, forward strand.
TAATTCCGTGATTGGTTGTCAGGAAATTTGGAAAAAACCTAGTCAGTGGGGACCGCGATTGAAGTGATCCGTTGGGGCTATTGGGAATTTTATGACCGGAGAGGAAGGTGGTGATGATAAAAATGTTGGGCCTAGCGGAATTTAAGATTTGATGTTTTATGAAGGGGATCAGCACAGGATCTGTAGATGATTGGGGTGGGTGGCATCGAAAGGAAAGTAATTACCCGTCGCAAGCAATTAATACAAATTAATAATAGGGATTGTTGGGAGATAATTCCGTGATTGGTTGTCAGGAAATTTGGGAAAAACCTAGTCGATGGGAACCGCGATTGGAGTGATCTGTTGGGCCTATTGAGTAGAGAAAGGTGGTGATGATAAAAATGTCAGGCCTAACAGAATTTAAGATTCGATGTTTTATGAGAGGAATCAGCACAGGATCTGTAGATGGTCGGGGTGGGTCGCACCGAAAGGAAAGTAATTACCCGTCGTAAGCAATTAATACAAATTAATAATAGGGATTGTTGGGAGATAATTTCGTGATTGGTTGTCAGGAAATTTGGAAAAAAACCTAGTCAGTGGGGACCGCGATTGGAGTGATCCATTGGGACTATTGCGAATTTTATGACCGTGGAGGAAGGTGGTGATGATGAAAATGTTAGGCCTAACGGAATTTAAGATTTGATGTTTTATAAGGGGGATCAGCACCGGATCTGTAGACGGTCGGGGTGGGTCGCATCGAAAGGAAAGTAATTACCCGTCGCAAGCAATTAATACAAATTAATAATAGGGATTGTTGGGAGATAATTCCGTGATTGGTTGTCAGGAAATTTGGAAAAAACCTAGTCGATGGGAACCGCGATTGGAGTGATCTGTTGGGGCTATTGGGAATTTTATGACCGTGGAGGAAGGTGGTGATGATAAAAATGTTAGGCCTAACAGAATTTAAGATTCGATGTTTTATGAGAGGGATCAGCACAGGATCTGTAGATGATTGGGGTGGGTCGCATCGAAAGGAAAATAATTACCCGCCGCAAGCAATTAATACAAATTAATAATAGGGGCTGTTGGGAGATTATTCCGTGATTGGTTCTCAGGAAATTTGGGAAAAACTTAGTCGATGAGGACCGAGGTTGGAGTGATCCATTGGGACTATTGCGAATTTTATGACCGTGGAGGAAGGTGGTGATGATAAAAATGTTGGGCCTAGCGGAATTTAAGATTTGATGTTTTATGAAGGGGATCAGCACAGGATCTGTAGATGGTCGGGGTGGGTCGCATCGAAAGGAAAGTAATTATCCGTCGCAAGCAATTAATACAAATTAATAATAGGGATTGTTGGGAGATTATTCCGTGATTGGTTGTCAGGAAATTTGGAAAAAACCTAGTCGATGGGAACCGCGATTGGAGTGATCTGTTGGGGCTATTGGGAATTTTATGACCGTAGAGGAAGGTGGTGATGATAAAAATGTTAGGCTGAACGAAATTTAAGATTTGATGTTTTATGAAGGGGATCAGCACAGAATCTGTAGATGGTCGGGGTGGGTCACACCGAAAGGAAAGTAATTATTTGCTGGACACATATTCAGGAAAGGCCGGTTCGTTATTCCGTACTCCGTAACAATAGCACCCTCCTCGGATCAGATCATTCGGGTGTCTAGCGAAAAACCGTTCGGACCCACTCGCTGGATGGTCATTAATTGGCGTCGACCAATTTGCCGGGCATGCGAGTCCAATGTCACAAAAGCGAACAAGTCCAGTGGCCGCGGGGCGCTTAAACACATTGAACGTGGCGCTATAGATAGACGTGGCAGCCTATTTTAGCGACGCGGGGTAAACGTTCGCTGAGGGGCCCTCTCGTCTGGAAGTGACATCACCGCGGCCAGTAGCAAGACTTTTCGCCCATCCCTTTCGCTCGAAATTCTGTATAATTAGCCCTTGCCATCTTCCGTTCACCGTTAATTTCGCGGACGCGCGGTGCATCGTATTTCATGCGGCTAGAATTAGACCGGCGCAGCCGTCCAAACTTGGGCGGCGAGCGACTTTCTTCCAACCGCGCGGCGGACGATTATTATACAGAAGTGCGATTGCCTTGACGTTCAGCCGATGTGCGGGACTTTGAGAGGAATGATAGCGGTGAAAAGAGTGATAAGATGTCGATCGGGGTATACATTCGAAGTTGTGAATTTCTGGGATATTACGCGGGGTTGTAATAATCGTGAACGCGTGGTGAGAATTGCGGTAATGTTAGGAAATTTCATGTAACGAACGCTGACGTTGTGTGGGAAGCTTTGTAACGTTATAGAAATGTTTCGGAAATAATATATTTCGGTCCTTGTCAATTTCTGTAATGTTAGAAAACTGTTTACGTGGTATTAACACTTTGACTGCCACGGTGGTCCACGGTGACCGGCGCAAAAGATTTTAATAAAAATGCAAAAAATTTGTAATGAAGCCTATTTGCAACCTTGTAAACGCAATTAATATTGGAACGGTGCTTCGATACTTTGGCTTCTAACAACTCTGCCGTAGCTTCATTTTGCACGATTTAATCATATTCTGCAGTATTTCATTGCATCGCGGTTCTAACATAGCAAAGTACGCTTGGCAGTCAACGTGTTAACGATTATTACATTCCGTTTGGGATACTTCAGAAATTGATAAGGACCGAAATACATTATGTGCAAAACATTTCTATGCAGGCACATGCAAGTGCAAATGGCCTCGCGGCCGATAACATTTAACGTTCAACAGGAAAACGGCAATGCTTCGAAATAGTAGGCGGCATAACGTACTTATCAAGATATTACTTCGGAAAACTGTATTCTGCTTTAAGGGGTTATGCCCACTTGGGATCGGCGAAATGACATGATTTTCAAGATTTTTTTTTGCCGTTTTAGTGAGTACTAATTAAAATTCGCAAAATACTACCAACAAGTACGTATTTAGTGGTATTTGTATACATTTTTTTATAAGAAAATATTAAAAAATAGAGGAAATATAGCCCTTCTCCTAGAGCTTCCGTTTATTTTCATCACTTGCGGTGACCACGATTTTACTACTTGATCGGACTCTAATTTTATATACTTATTTGTCATTACAATAGGCAGGGCCTGAACGAAGGATTTGGAAAAATTTTAATTTTTACAAGAATGACAACACTTTTACGAAAAAAATCCGTCTTTCGAGGTGAACTGACTTTCGTTTTTATGTTATAACTTTTTTTTTTATTATCGAAATAAAAAATCCTTCATTCAGGCCCTACCTATTGTAATGACAAATAAGTATATAAAATTAAAGTCCGATCGGTGAAGTAGTTTTTGAGAAACCGTGGTCACCGCAACCGTGTGTTTTCAAAAACACAGTTTCGAGATAATCGTCTTTAAAGTTTCAAGCTCTTTACTACTACTCTTTACTTTATCATACATACTGGCGCTCCAGATAAAAGCTTATCATTTTTGAACGTGTGCTCTGATTTTTATGTACTTTTGAGGAAATATTCTTAAAATTATGTACATTAAGAAAATGCAATAAAAAAAATCGATTTTTTTCACCAACCCAAGTAGGCATAACCCCTCAATGCGGTAACTACTCCCACAGTGACAAACGTGCAGGTATCTGCGCAGTGGACGTCAGGAGGTATGCAGAAATGCATTCCAAATTCAGTAACGACCGGACGTGACACATGTGAGGAAAAGGGGGGCAGGACAAAGCAATAACGCGAGAATATCTTCTCTGCGAACGTCCAGTTCTGCTCGTGTCAACTTTGGTAGAAATCGCGGTCACTGCTTGCACGGCCTTCCCCGAACGCGTTTGGCAATAATTTACGGGACTATTAGGGGTGCGCGCTGAACATAAACGTGTACGGAGATACCTTCCGAGCTAGATAAAATATCATTTGTGTATGAATTTATTACGTGAAACTAGAGAGTATATTAGGCGTACAACTTTGCTTCCGCCGTTTTTTTCCGAAATTCGAGGCTTTATTGTAAAAAACTGGTTATACGTTTATGATTCAAAGTATTGTCCATCGCTGGCCACTACTTTCTCCCATCTTTCGGGCAGCGTACGAATCCCGCGTTGAAAAAACTGGTCATCTTTTGAAGCGATCCACGAATCGATCTAATTTTTAACTTCTTCATAAGACCGGAAGTGCTGGTCAGCCAGGCCGTGTGCCATTGATCGAAACAAGTGATAGTCCGAGGGAGCAACGTCTGGAGAATATAACCCATTTCAACGTTTCAATATGTCTTGTCGCAACATGGGGTCGAGCATTGTCGTGCTGTAAAATCACTTTATCATGTCTCTCGTTGTATTGCGGCCGTTTGTCTTTTAATGCTCGGCTCAAACGCATTAATTGCGTTCGATAACGATCGCCTGTGATTGTTTCAGTCGGTTTTAACAAAAATGCACTACGCCGAGATGGTCCCACCAAATACAGAGCATTTGGAACCGTGAATATTCGGTTTACATCGATAATATATCCCCATGATTTTCTGCGCTTGGGATTATCGTAATGAACCCATTTTTCGTCCCCAGTCACAATGCGATGCAGAAATCCTTTCCGTCTTTGCCTTGCAAGCAGCTGTTCACAAGCAAACAAACGCCGTTCAACATCTCTCGGCTTCAACTCGTACGGCACCCAATTTCCTTGTTTCTGAATCATTCCATGATTTTCAGGCGTTTTGAAATGGCTTGTTGCGTCACTCCCAATGATACTGCCAATTCTTGTTGCGTTTGACACGAGTCTTGATAGTAATATTCTGCATCTTCGAAAACCTTCTCTCTTCCACCGCCTTGCCGGTCTTCGACGTCAAAATCACCGTTCTTGAAGCGTTGAAACCACTCTCGGCACGTTCTTTCACTAATAGCGGCCTCACCATAGGTATTTGAGAGCATTCGATGAGCCTCAGCCGCAGATTTCTTCATATTAAAAAAATTAAAACCTCCCGCAAATGACGAGAATTTGGCTCGTAAGCTGACATGTTTAATCGAGAATGACTTTATGATGCAGACACAAATCGACTAATATTTCGATGGCGTTATGTTTACAAATGCCTGTATGACATCTACGATCTATTTATTTCGACTACCACTTACCGCTACAGCCATCTATTGCAAAACGGCGGAAGCAAAGTTGTACACCTAATAATATTTATAAACAATAACAACACAATCAAGTCACTTTCGTCTTATTCCCTAATCTGTCATCGTTTCATCGTTTCGCCTTTTTGTCTTTACGCCGTTTCATCTTTTCGTCTCTTTGTCTTCATGTTTTACCGTCAACTCCCTCCTTAGCAATCAAAATAACACAATTCAATAAACTCGTCACCTATGATACATCAATATAATAATTGAGGATCATAGGTGACCTTTCCTCGCCAACTGGAGGACCCTGTATCTGAGATCCCACATTTGAAACAATAAATAGCAAATAGTCTATTCTCTTTGAAATCGGAAGCACATATTTAACAAGTTGACTGCCAAGCGTATTTTGTGATATTAGAGTGGCGATACTATGAAATACTACAGCGTTAGACTGAATTATGCAAAATGTAAATAATGTGCAGGTATTGGAGACCAAAGGATGGTATCACTATTCTAATAACAACTGCATTTATAAAATAATAATTGCTACCCATTGCGAATATTTTGGATCTTCAGTAAAATCTCTTGCGTCGGTCACCGGTGACCATCATGGCAGTCAAAGTGTTAAAAATAAAATATTACGTTTGTAGGAAAAGTGTTTACCGTGGCATTTAAAATAGTATTTTATGCGGCGGATACTCAAAACAGTCGGGCTTTAATTTGAAATATTTCATTTCACTCATTCTCTTGTGCGTAACGAACGAATATGTCTGAAAGTATTAACGTACGCGCAGTAACCTTAGTAGTAAAGATCGTTTCTTAATCTCTTGGTATTTGCGTCTATAATATTGTTGTACGAGTTCGTCAACAAACCGGAACGGACACTCTATCCCTCTGCACTGCGAGTGTTTCCTTACTACTGGTCATCGGCAACACCAGTACATTCTTGCACCGGAGCGTCTATTTTGTGCCAAATTCAAATACTTCATTTCATGTTTTAGATAACTAAAATAAAAATATTTTATTTGCACAAATTTTTCTTACCACTCAAAATAGCGTTCCAGTACAATTTCAGAACAACGATTATTTGAAATAGTATATGAAATACTTTTTCAACCAAATTTTATGGTGGCACACCATAATTTTATAATATTAATAATATTTTAATTATATATAATAATATATGTATAATAATATTTAATAATATTTTATCGTGGCACACCACAATTTTAACATAGATATCTACTTCTAAATGATACGAAATATGCGTACGCTGGTGGACTTTGTCAGAATAGAAGATATGAGCGAAATAAGTAGTATCGAAGGTCGCATCATTCATGCACTACATTGTTTTCGCTTATTATTCGGCACACCGCAATTCTAATATAGACATCCGCTTCTAAATGACACGAAATACGTTTGTGGAGCTGGACTTTGTCGGAATAAAAGATATGAGTGAAATGAAGATTACCGAAGGTCGCGTCGTTCATGCACTACTTCTGAATATACCGAACCCGTATTTTGGGATTCCACGACGTAAAGTTCATACGACCTAGATAATGCATAGCTTGACCTACACCTAATGTGCTATAGAATCAACTATATTGTTGTCCCGAAGTGCACGGATATTGAACTTTATACGGTATGCGTTTACGTAGGATGGTCGATTTAACATTATCAATAAAACTATACAGGAACACCGATTATCACAGGTGAAACTCTTTGCGCTTAGAGACTCTTTTCTGGTGATGAACTTTAACACATTTCTTCACGAAGCGGCGAATCCCACGTAATTTCGCATAAAACAGTATAGTTCCGGACATTACATTATTTAAATTATACTTTAATAAAATGATTATCATGTAATAATACCTTTGTATAACTAGATAAAAATTTATTTTCTATTTTACATATTATATTTTATTTTTATTTTTAATGCAAGAATTTTAGCACGTTGACTGCCGTGCGTATTTTGCCGTATTATTGGGTTGGAGGGAAAGTTCTGTCGTATTTTAAAGAAAATATTTGAATTAATTTATAAAAATATGTGTTTGATATTAATCATAATACATTTAATGTGTTGTATGATGAATGCCAAACTCTTCTGCAATTTCTCGACTTGTTAAATGTGGATTATTTTCCAACATGGATCGCAAAACATCATTATAGATCTTGGATGGTCGTCCAGATCGATCACATTCTTGGAGGCTCAGATCCCCCGAACGAAATTTGCTAAACCATCTTTGACAAGTACGAACATTTACAATATCTTTTCCAAATACCGCACATAAATTTTTACATGCAACCGATGCGTTGCTTCCGAATTCATACAAAATGCAGTGTCGTAAATGCACTTTATCTACTGACATGTTTTTCACTTTAAATATGTAAATGATGAACGGTAAAAAAGGACTCCTTTTATATTATACAGCAGCTATAAAAAACAAAAAAAAAATCCGAATGACTTACTAGCCAGATGTTTTTTTTATTTACAAGAAAAATCACCTGCCTATTAAAAATACGACAGAACTTTCCCTCCAACCCAATATATCGCCAATGCTATGAAATACTATAGCGTTTGACTGAATTATGCAAAATGTAAATAATATGCAAGTATTGGAGACCAAAGAATCGCATCACTATTCTGACAATAACTGCATTTATAAAGTAATTATTACTACCCATTGCAAATATTTTGGATCTTCAGTAAAATCTCTTGCGCCGGTCACCGGTGACCCCCACGGCAGCCAACGTCTTAATGACATAATTATCATACAAGTAATGCATAAAATTATCAGTATATTTTTTATAGCTTACACTTGTCTAAAGTGTGGTTTTAGTTGCATAAAATTGTACCGGCACATATTTCTTAAAATGGAAGTGAATTTTTACACCTTATACTTTTCTTAGGTGTGGTGACTAAGCAGGCAACTTTGTCGTCTCTCATTCGGAGTTTCTTTTCTCGAACGCACGGTATCGTCATGTTTGCGGTGCCAGGCATTAAATCAAATTTCAAATCCGGTTTTAATGTTGTATAGATAGATGCGCACGAAGGTCGGTTTAAAAGCGCAGAGCGTGGGCGAGTGATCCGGCCTTACTTGTCAAAGTTGGACGCGGAGACCGTTAAAACTGTTAGTAAGCCACGTGGGTGGTCACAGAAGCACGGAACACGCCCGATGCAGACGGCGGCGACGAATAAAAGGAAAGAACATTCAATTTCGCCGCTTTCGTCGCGAACCTCGACGGACGAAAGTCTAATGTTTTCGGGCGCCAGCGTGAACTTTCGCGTGAACCGACCGAAATAAGTAGGACGTGGAAGAGATCGACGTGGGAAAAACATGCGCACGTCGACGCGAAAATTAACAGATTTTTGCGGTGCATCAAAATTATTCGGCGAAAAATATTAAGTGGGTAGATGACGCACGACTGAAATCTGCGACGTAGTTTTGCAATACAGTAAAACCTGTTTTTGTGCAGTGGATAGGGACCGCATAAAAGAAATCGTACAAAAAAATATTCGAAAATTTTATAAATTCTTGCATATAATAAACAATTTTGTACGATATAGTACCTAAACATTTCTTTATGCGGTGGATAGGGACCGCATAAAAAAGTCGGACTTAGGAAGTACATCAATGATATATGAAATAGATGAGAGAATGCTTTCAATTAAATTAAATAATTAAATTACACCTAAAGAAATTGTAAAAATATTTAATTCTTCATTGTACGTATACATGGAGAAGTTTTCACATTATACATTAAATACTTTGCTGCTACTCAGCGTAATCCAAAACGCGCATCTTCTTGTGATGAATTGGTTGAAAATTGCTTTCGTCGCTTGAAGATAGGATTTCAATTGATTTGTTTTTTGGTACCATAAACTCAGTGATCAGTTTTTGTGACGACGGTCGATTGGTCAATTGCTTGTAAACGTCACGATAGTGAGACATGCATAATCTCAGCTCTTTTTCGAATTTTAAGCGTCTTTCCGCATTGGTATCTGTTTTAAGAAAATGCGTTTCCAATTTTTTCGAAATCTGGATCCCTGCAAATATTTTATCTGCTGTAATAGATTCCGGTTCTTCTTGTCCATTTTCATAATCTGTCAAACTATTGATAATGTCACTATCATCGACAGTTTGGTCCTCAATCATTTCGTCCAGGTGATTTATCGCCGAAAGAATCAAAGCCTTCTCCGCCGATGTTATGTGCGAGCGCACTAATTTCAGATAATAACGTTGACGCGTTTTCGGTAACGTTTCGATTAATTACACATTCATATATTTCGTCCACAACATGTATATGTACATTGATAGGAAACATTAAACTAGTGCTAACGCCACTTAGATTCATATACCGCATAAAAATAAATCGCACAAAAAAAATTGCACAAAAATAAAGTCACACAAAACCAATCGCACAAAAACAAAATCGCATAAAAAAGGACCGCACAAAAACAGGTTTTACTGTACGTTGTCGCGGATAATACGAATATTTTATTGTCCATCTGCGTTGGCTCTGCAGAATTTGGATATATGAGCGAAAGTCAACATTCTGCGAAAATACTATTTTCATGATAGAATTTAAATACTATGGCACTGTTGAGAATCCTTAGGCGCCTTTTTTATGTGTACGTTATGTTTTCATAAGGGAAAAAAAATGGAAATTTGATCCTACATTTCAACAGACTCTGCATACTTTGTTTTCCAAACCATGTACAAACCAGTAATTAACGATATTGCAAATTTGTTCGGTGCATACCAATGAATTGTTATGTTCAAACGCACTATTTGAAAATCTAACATTTCAACACTAGATACGCTCATCAAAAATGCAAGCTTTGAATGCGTTTTTCCCCTAATCAATAATTAACCCTTTGCGGACGGAGCGATTCGAAGCCGATAACACCCATCAAAATTACCAACTCTCGTTTAACACATGCCATTTGTAAAATACATACATATATGCCCGCCTCGGCTCTATTACTTATTTTTCTCGAACGCATATTTATATCTCGGCTTTATCAGGTGTTTTCGCCGAACATAAGTATGCCTTCATCGGTTATAGGAATATCTTATGTTGAACGCACATACGCGTCGCTCGTCCGCAAAGGGTTAACATACTATTAGACCCCTTTCTCGATCGCATTCTACCATTACACTTAGAATATTAATTGGGATACATAAACACTTAGAATATAATCTGCGTACTGCGAAAAACCGCGTCTTGGCACGTGTCGATCAAGAGAAAGAATTCCTCACGTCCACGGTCTTTCGCTAATATCCGCTGCAGAGGCTTTTCTCTCGCTTGCAACGCGAAAAAAGTTGGCAATTCGTATCCCTCGGGACTTCGCGAACGCGGCAGCGAAAGGTGCATTCCAATTTACGGCACTCAATCCAACACTGCCTTTTCCGAGCGGCGGCTGCAACTCTCGGAGTACAAGTGTTGGCACGCGAAACCGCCGGGGCGTCTTCGCTTTTTCTGTTATCAACAATAAGAGGCCGACCCAGAGGGGGAAATCTCTTTTCCGCTCACGTTTCGCGCATACGTGATGCGAAGTCGGAATTGACCGAATTTAACCTTTCGCCGCGTTTTAACCCTTGTCCGGCCGCGTCCCATGGCAAAACGCAACGTCCCGTGACGAATGGATTTGTTGCAATTCGACGCGTTGTACAGAAATGTGATGTACCAAATGTTTTGGCAAAATAAATGTGGTGACTTGTGAGTAATATTGCGATTTATGGAATTCAACTCATTGTTGACGAAGCTTGTAAGGTATTTATGTGTTAGGTTGCGGTATTGTGGTCACATAATTTTTGTATATTTATGTTTATATTTTATATATACGCTTGTATCAGAGTTATCGAAAAAATTAAATGGTAAAGCTAAAATAAATTTACATAAAACGAAACGATGGATTTTTCCAGCAGTACTTTATCCTACGTACGTCACTCGTCGGATGTCACAAATAATTCCAAATAACAGAACGCCTACAAATATTTCGACGCGAATATATTAAATCGTTCACGTATGATCAATTTAATCAAAATAAAGTTATGAATTTTTTCATATAATAACTGATTGCATGTACGTTGATTGCTGGACAAACGAAAATAAATTTGATTAATTGGATATCCAAGCTTGCAAATAGTATAATTGGAAAGAGTTAAGTCGTTTAGCAAAGATAAATGTATACAAATCAAAACGATGAATCTGCAGGCAACAATTGATTCAGCGTACATAGTTCACTCGACGATCACGAATAATTGGGATCAACAGTTTAGTTGCGATTATTACAACCCGAAAGAATTAAGTCGTTTAGTTACGATAAATGTATACGAGGGCAGTCCGATAAGTACTTAGCCTACAAAAGAAAAACGAAAATTTTGGAAAATTGACGATTTATTTTTCAACATAGTCTCCTTTTAACTCGATACACTTGATCCAGCGATGCTCCAACTTCTCCAACCCGTCTGAAAAATACGTTTTCTGGAGATCTGCAAAGTAGGCCTCCGTGGCGGCGATAACCTCCTCATTCGACTCAAATTTCTGCCCAGCGAGTGACTTTTTCAAGTTTGGCAACAAAAAGAAGTCACACGGGGCCAAATCTGGAGAATACGATGGATGGGGCAGCTGTTCGTAACCTAATTCAACGAATTTGGCTGTAGCTTGGGCAGAGGTGTGAGCCGGTGCGTTATCGTGGTGAAAGAGCACCTTTTTCTTCGCCAAATGGGGCCGTTTTTTCCTTAATTCGGCGCCGAATCGGCTCAATAATTCGGCATAGTACAGCCCTGTGACTGTTTTGCCCTTCTCCAGGTAGACTATGTAGATCACATCTTGTGAATCCCAGAACACGGTGGCCATCACCTTTCCGGCCGGTAGGACAGTCTTCGCCTTCTTCGGAGCACATTCGCCGGGCGCAGTCCACTGTTTCGACTGTCCCTTGGTCTCTGGTGTGTACCGGTGGATCCACGTTTCGTCGACAGTCACAAAACAACGTAGCAACTCTTTCGGATTGCGCTTAAACTGTGTCAAACACTGCTCTGAAGTGGTCTCACGGATGCGCTTGTCATCCGGAGTGAGCAAACGCGGCACCCATCGAGCAGAAAGCTTTCCCATGCCCAATATTTCATGCCGGATATAACTCACGCGGTCTTTTGAAATGCCTACTGTCTCAGCTATCTCGCGCACCTTCAGTCGGCGGTCTGCCAATACGAGATCGTGAACTTTTGTCATGTTATCCTCCGTGGTAGCTGTTTTTGGGGTACCTGGGCGTGGCTCATCAAAAACTGAAGTGCGACCACGTTGAAACTCGTTAAACCAATTTTTGACGGTCGCCATTGAAGGAGAAGAGTCACCGTACACAGCATCCAAGAGCTCTTTGATTTCGCTGCGCGATTTCCCTTCCAAAAACAAGAATCGAATCACCGACCGATATTGCTCTTTTTCCATTTTTGCATAATCCGCGGACACGCCGGCTTTCAGACGCGATCAAAACAAAACTACAACTCCAATATGGCTGAAATTTTGACAGTAATCGTCTACGAGAATGTATTACACGATAGTAATTTTTTTTCTACAATAGTGGCGCCCTTAGGCGGTGAGGCTAAGTACTTATCGGACTGCCCTCGTACAAAGAGAAACAAATCTTCAGGCAATAACTGATTGAATCATTGAACGATCAGGAATAATTCAGATTGTGTATCAAAGATGAATGTATACAAATTTCAGGCAATTGATTAAATGCACGCAGCTCACTAAACCATCGTAAATAATTGAGATTCTTTATCTAATCTCTCTAAGATAAATGTATGAAAATGTCAAACAATTGTTTGAGCGTCCGCAGTTGAATGAACGATCACAAACAATTGGGACCAACGACATGCCTACGAATATTACAACCGGAAGGAGTGAAATTTACACCGCGCGGGCGTACGCATTTGCAGCGAACTATTCTCGGTACATCGCGGGTAAGAAACGCGCACTCGAGATATCTACTGCCTCGTGGAGGCAAAACTCCGACCTTACGTGGTCCGCGACAATGAACGTCGTGTGGATGATGAAGGACGAGAGTCGGTGCTTCGGACAAGCAGCGGTTGGCGATAGTGATCGGACCAATTACCGGCGACAAACTGTGAGGGGTGCTCCACTGTTCTGACGCGATGCTTCAAAAAATTGCAGACTCGCGTCGACGCGGTATTAACCCTTCGCGGACGACGGGAGGTCCGCGTATTAAAGAAACATTTATATTTTCCTGTGTCAGGAAACAAATGGTTGAAGCACTATTTTAACACGTTGACTGCCAAGCGTATTTTACTATATTAGAACGGCGATGCTATGAAATACTGCAGCATTCGACTGAATTATGCAAAATGTAAATAATGTGCGGGTATTGAAAGCCAAAGGATCGCATCACTATTCTAATAACAACTGCGTTTATAAAATAATAATTGCTACCCATTGCGAATATTTTGAATCTTCACTAAAATCTCTTACGTCGACCATCATAGCAGTCAAAGTGCTAATATCAATTGCATCTACAAAATTTAAAATGTGTCTGATTGCGAATTTTTGGAATTTCTGAAGAGATCTTTTGCGCAGGTCATTGCTGTCTATGGTTAGATGTATTAGAATTATAATCGGTGCAAGCCACAATCGATTGTGCCAATATGAATTTATGAGGGCGAAATCAGGAATTCGTGTGATCAGATATTTTTTCTTGTTATCGGGCAATTTCTTGTTTGTCATTGTAAAAAGCGGCGGTGCTTTGTAGGTATTAATGTTACACGAGTCCAAGTTAAATATTCAGTACCTTTCCTTCGGTTAATTTATGTTTGGACGAAACACTGGCATCACATCGAGTTTACTTTACGTTTTGGAAAATAAAAATTAGAAGTTCACAAAATCGAAATGCGGAATTTGAAGTTCAGAAATATAGGGCTTCAATATATAGAATTTAGAAACGGGCGTTTAAAAATTGTAAAGCAAATCCTGGAAAGGCAAAGGGGGTTGTTCCGAAGGGAAGCTTCTCGCCAAACAGATACACACAACCGCAACACGTATACTTTTTTCAGAAACACATTACTAATAAACTTAAACCATACGCATGCTTAACCCTTTGATTGCCGAATACTTCTGGCCAAAGCGCTCGCGGAGGACGAAACAATTTTCACTAGTGTGAACTCTAGTAATCGATTATTTAAGGCGCAACTAAGTTTTAATGATAATTCTGCATTTACACTAAATTAAATAATGCAAGAAAATTATTTCATAAAGAACGCATCTGTATTCATCTCATTTATAATTGCGGCTACAGTAGATAAGAAATCGAAACAATTTGGGACGCATATATGCGCCCATAGTCGATATCGACAGTTTTCGGCGGACGCATATATGCGTCCATAGCACTCAAGGGGTTAACACTTGGCATGCGGATACTTCGTTTTTATGAACGAAACTTTTTTTTATTTTACACTTAAATATGTACTGTACGATTATTTATATTAAAAAAAAAAAAAAAAAAAAAAACGGTGGACACTCGAGAACGTGGAATGATGTCATCATCGTCGCTTTCTTCGGTATCTTGACTTTCAGAATCACTATCATACGAGAAGTCCAATAATCTGTCAGCGCAATGTTCTCCATCACTATCTTTGTCACAAGGGCTCATTTTATCAATTTTGTAATCAATAATAAAAAATCAAACTTCAAGTTGACAAAACACAATTTGTACGTTCTGGAGCTAGGAATTCGATTGAAGACGAAATAACTCAGCAAAAGACCGAGTAACTCAACAATCATAACTTATGGGAAGAAAAAATGCAAAGCGTTGCGTAGCAACGCAAACAACACGCATGTAATATAACACATTCATGTAATTATACGTATTTAGTAGATTTATGGTGGATACCCACTTACCACCACAAATCTACTAAATACGTATTTTTACGTGACCCGCGCTCCAGTGACAGACTGCAAAAACCGTAAAAATACGTTGCCCGCATGCCAAGTGTTAAAATCCTCAAACCTACCAAGGACCGAAATAAATGAAACGAACGCAGCAAAGTGACAAAGCGGAATTTTTAAACGAGCCCGTCTCCAGAGTGTCACGCCGACAATCGAACGTGTGCAACCTTAACCTCGATTAACCTACGTTAATTGAGCGATCGCAATGCACGCGTTTGCTATCGGTGTACTATTAAAAAGCACAGAGTGTGCCTACGTGCAAGCTTTACGGTGCCGTTGGCTACAAGTGACGGAATCCACGCGATGGGATAGATTATGGACTATGCGCGTAATGGCGATCAGTGTGACGTAAAGGTTGTGCAACCGTCGTTACGCGGAAAAAGCATAATCGCACGCGAGTCGGTATTACGTTTCAACAAAAGGCACGAACGTCCAGGTAAACTGCAGCTCCAGACGTCCGCGTGTAAAAGCGCGAATTCTCTGCTAAGTAAAACTGTTACGGCGCACCGAAAATATCGGAAAGCGATGGCCGATCGATGCTAACCAAGAGTGTCACTTAACGTCGCCGAACCGAGGTCTTATCGAATGAAGTCTGTCAGTAGCCTTTAAGCGCGATGCTTCGCTGTCAGGTTCGTTCATTTTAAAAGTCTGCGACACGGTGCAACACGACAAAACGTCCGGAAGCGCGAAAATCGCGAAACAAAGCGGCTGGTTTTTTTTTGTAAAGCGGCAGTGGCTTTTTACGTCGGCTTCTTATGACTATTTTATATGCCTGTTTGTGCCAACGCAAGAATGTGTTGTCGCATGAGTTTGTCGATATGAGATTACTGATCATCTTTATGCGCTACGTTTTGCTGGCAGGCCCGCTAATTGTAGTAAAGTAAATAGTAATATAAAAATATAGTGAATGTAATGTAATAAAGTTTGCGTTGCGGCATGGCACGAAACACGGAAGATCAGTAAATTAATAAAGCAGTCAAATGTACTTAACGCGTTCGATATTTTCATCCACCGAGATAACGAAGTGTCTCATTAACGAGCGATTAAGCACAAGTGTAAAGGGGGTTTTTGTAAAATTACAGTCCCTTTTTATAACGGTTTCTTATACGTAATTCCCCTATCAGATTGAACGTGTCAATAACCTTCATACGCTGTACTTATTTTTCAGGTAATATTAATTGTAATAAAATGTATGCTGCGGTATATTGCGTTTTATCAGGAAACACGGAAAATCATCAACTAATAAGCGGCCGAACCCACTTAAAATCTTATTTGCCGCGCTCGATATTTTCATCCGCTGAGATAACGAGGTGTCTTATTAACGAGCGATTAAACACAAGTGCCAAGGTTGTTCTTGTAAAATTACGGTATATTTTCATATCGGTTTCTTATACATATTTCTCCTCACGTATTGAGGGTAACAATCTTTATTGCCCTACACTCCTTTTCCATACTAAAAATTCTTTTGTAATATCACTCGTAATGAAATCTGTACTGCGGCATTATATCCGCGGCCTATCACGGAAAATCAAAATCATCATCTTTGCATACCGGTTTGTTATATGTTTATCTCCTGTCAGATTAACAGTCTCAACAACCTTCATACGTCAACCTTCTTTTCTACAATAACACTTTGACTGCCACGGTGGTCACCGGTGATCGGCGCAAAACATTTTACTAAAAATGCAAAAAATTCCCAATGAAGCCTATTTGCAATCTTGTAAAAGCAATTGATATTGGAACGGTGATTCAATACCTTGGCTTCTAACCCAGTGCAAAAAATTTGACTTAAAAATGCAAAAATTCACAATGAAGCCTACTTGCAATCTTGTAAAGCAATTAACTTTGAAACGACGCTTCAATACTTTCGCTTCTGACCCCGTGCAAAAGATTTTACTAAAAATGCAAAAAATTCGCAATGAAGTCTATTTGCAATCTTGTAAAAGCAATTGATACTGGAACGGTACTTCAATACTTTGGCTTCTAACCCAGTGCAAAAAATTTGACTAAAAAATACAAAAATTCACAATGAACCCTACTTGCAATCTTGTAAAGCAATTAACTTTGAAACGACGCTTCAATACTTTCGCTTCTGACCCCGTGCAAAAAATTTTACTAAAAATGCAAAAAATTCGCAATGAAGTCTATTTGCAAATCTTGTAAAAGCAATTGATATTGGAACGGTGATTCAATACTTTGGCTTCTAACCCAGTGCAAAAAATTTTACTTAAAAATGCAAAAATTCACAATGAAGCCTACTTGCAATCTTGTAAAAGCAATTGATATTGGAACGGTGATTCAATACTTTGGCTTCTAACCCAGTGCAAAAAATTTGACTTAAAAATGCAAAAATTCACAATGAAGCCTACTTGCAATCTTGTAAAGCAATTAACTTTGAAACGACGCTTCAATACTTTCGCTTCTGACCCCGTGCAAAAGATTTTACTAAAAATGCAAAAAATTCGCAATGAAGTCTATTTGCAATTTTGTAAAAGCAATTGATACCGGAACGGTACTTCAATACTTTGGCTTCTAACAACCCTGTGATACCTTTATTTTGCACGATTTTATCATACTCTGCACTATTTTAACGCATCGCGGTTCTAACATAGCAAAATACGCTTGGCAGTCAACGTGTTAACAATTGTTTTCAATACGAATTGTAATGAAATCGCTGCGTTTTATAAGAAAACGCGGAAAACCATCAGTTCGAAAACTAGCCACATAAAATCCCATCAACCTCGCTCAATATTTTTATTCGCCGTGATGAGGTTGTCTCATCAACGAGCGATTAAACGCTCGTGTCCAGGCTGTTTTTGTAAAACCGCAGCCATAACCGCGATACCTTTTTATATCGGTTTTTTCTGAGAAGAGGCGCCGTGAATGTCGAACGAGTGCACGCGGCAAAGGCGCGGATGAGGATCGCCGCGAGGCGAGGGTGATGTCATACTTTTAATCCAAAGAAGGGAACGTTCGCGGCGAGCGAAAAAAGGACGACGGCTGCGAAAAGGACACCCCGCGAGAGTCGCGTTTGTCCCGTACCCTTGACATCGTTAGCGGTTCGTGTGTGAGTCGCGAAAACGATGCAGGTTCAGCGTGGCCTTACACGCGCTCACGTATCAGCTAGTCGTTTGACGGACGGATCGACTCGATAAGGCAAAAGCTATGACATTTATTTTAACCGACAACAATAAAGCGTCGACCAAGTGTTTTGGCGAGAAAATTTAAAGAAATTCTACACGTGAAATTAACCCTTAGCGCTTCGGCATATTTTCGCAGCGGAACGAGTGAAACGGAGTTTTATTTTAAGTAAGAAGAATTACACGTGCTATAAAAAAGATAAAAAAATGGTTCAATCGTGATTGATGTAATCGTTTTAACTACAGTTATCAATTGCCAACGCCGACGATACCGCAGCATTTTAAGCGCAATTATGTTAAAAACATTCGGCTCCGCAGCGGAGACTACAGAGCGCTAAGGGTTAATAGGTTCAGCCTGTCAAATTTGACTCGAAAAAGAAAAAGATATTACATTTATTTTGAATATGAAAAATCAAGCATCAAAGAAGTGCTTTAGCACGAAAATGTGAAATAGTGGAATTCATAGACTTGGCCTGTAAATAACTACAGTTATGAGCGAGTCGTTTGACGGACGGATGGACTCGATAAGGCGAAAGCTATGACATTTATTTTAACTCTCAACAATGAATCGTCGACCGAGAGTTTTGACGACAAAATTTAAAGAAATTCTACAAGTGGAAATAATAGGTTTAGCCTATCAAGATTGACTCGAAAAAGAGAACGATATTACATTTATTTTGAATATGAAAAATCAAGCATCAATGAAGTGCTTAGCACGAAAATGTGAAATAGCGGAATTAATAGATTTGACCTGTCCGTTTGACGGACGGATCGAGTCGATAAGGCAAAAGCTATGACATTTATTTTAACCGACAACGATAAAGCGTCGACCAAGTGTTTTCGCGAGAAAATTTGAAGAAATTCTACGAGTGGAATTAATAGGTTTAGCCTATCAAGATTGACTCGAAAAAGAGAACTTTAGAAAAAAGTGCTTTAGCACGAAAATGTGAAATAGCAGAATTAATAGATTTGACCTGTAAACAAATAGAGGTATGAAGTAGTCGTTTGATGGACGGATCGACTCGATAAGGCAAAAGCTATGACATTTATTTTAACTGACAACAAAGAATCGTCGACCGAGTGTTTTGGCGAGAAAATTTAAAGAAATTCTACAAGTGAAATTAACACTGACTGCCACGGTGGTCACCGCTGACCGGCGCAAGATATTTTATTGAAGATCCAAAATATCCGCAATGGGTAGTAATAATTATTTTGTAAATGCAGTTGTTGTTAGAATAGTGATGCGATCCTTTGGTCTCCAATACCTGCACATTATTTACACTTTGCATAATTCAGTCAAACGCTGTAGTGTTTCATATCATCGCCGTTCTAATACAGCAAAATACGCACGGCAGTCAACGTGTTAATGGATTTGGCGTGTAAATTACCACACATATCAGCTAGTCGTTTGACGGACGGATCGACTCGATAAGGCAAAAGCTATGACATTTATTTTAACTGTCAACAAAGAATCGTCGACCAAGTGTTTTGGCGAGAAAATTTGAAGAAATTCTACAAGTGTAATTAATAGGTTTAGCCTATCAAGAATGACTCGAAAAAGAGAAAGATATTACATTTATTTTGAATATGAAAAATCAAGCATCAATGAAATACTTTAGCACGAAAATGTGAAATAAACTCTAGAAGTGGATTCAATCGTTTTACCCGGACAATGGCTCGCATGCGAACTAGTCATTTGCCATAATAATTAATTCCGCAAAACGCAAAGTATTACCGTCACTGTTTTGTCATGAAAATACATCAAAATTAAACAAATACATTTAACCTCTCTCGCCTGACAATCGCGCACACGCGAGGCAATCATTTCCCAAACCAAAATATTGCATTTACTTTAAATCTAAAAAATGGAGCGTTGATGGTGCTTTGTCACCCCTCTTGTCTGAGAACCGCACATATGCGAAGCAGTTATTTCTCAAACCATGTTGCATTTACTTGAAATATAAAAATGGTGCGTCGATGCTTGACCACGAAAATAAAACAAAAATGAACCAATATTCCAATTTTTTTATATATCCAAAAAATGGAACCTCAATGCTTTGGCACAGAGATGGAAATATTAGGTTGGAGGGAAAGTTCTGTCGTATTTTTAATAGGCAGGTAATTTTTCTTGTAAATAAAAAAAACATCTGGCTAGTGAGTCATTCGGATTTTTTTTTGTTTTTTATAGCTGCTGTATAATATAAAAGGAGTCCTTTTTTACCATTCATCATTTACTTGTGATATTTAAAGTGAAAAACATGTCAGTAGATAAAGTGCATTTACGACACTGCATTTTGTATGAATTTCAAAAAGGAAGCAACGCATCTGTTGCATGTAAAAATGTATGTGCTGAATTTGGGAGAGATATTGTAAATGTTCGTACTTGTCAAAGATGGTTTAGCAAATTTCGTTTCGGGGGTCTGAGCCTCCAAGAAAGTGATCGATTTGGACGACCATCCAAGATCAATAATGATGTTTTACGATCCATGTTGGAAAATAATCCACATTTAACAAGTCGAGAAATTGCAGAAGAGTTTGGCATTCATCATACAACACATTAAATGTATTATGATTAATATTAAACACATATTTTTATAAATTAATTCGAATAGTTTCTTTAAAATACGACAGAACTTTCCCTCCAACCCAATAATTTCAACGAGTGAATTTAATCGCTCCAGCCCGAGATAATAGCGAGCAAAGTGAATGACAAAGGGGGCCTCCGAATGTTCGAAGGAATCAAGAGTTGCAATAAACGAAAGGAGTTGCTCCACCACGATCAATCGGGACGTTCGGCCGAGTGCCGACAAGAAAACGCCTGTGTCAGCGAGGCTCATCCAATCGCGCGGCAGGCCGCTTGCCAAAATGGCGATAACAATAGCGCGTTTGCCGAAAATTAAGGGCGCATCGCAATCTGCATCGTCGACGGTGCATCTTCATTAAGAACGCAGTGGCTCAATGGCACGTGCCTCCGGTCGGGCAAACGGAAAAAGAGCATTTCGACGATTAGACGGCGGGGGCGGAAAGTGTGTCGGTGCGCCGAACAATCTTGAACGCTCAGTACGTTCCCGTAATCACGCCGAAACTGTATAGTCGCGGGCTGATTGAAAAACTACTCGCGAGGTGCAACGTCGATGACGGCGAAAAAATGTCATTTCAAACAGTGGAATCGTCAGCAAAACTGAATACGCACGGTTCGGGTCTTCGGTTCGAGGCTTCAAAATCAATTTTCCAAACATTCCATTACGTTTTCTAATATATTACCGTAATATAAAGTATGGCATAACGTTTCTCCAATGCTTGAAAAAAGTATTAACCAATATTTTACTACTTTTTTTTACGAACTTTGCCACTGTTCCGAACATTTTCGGCCGACTCAAACTCGTCTTTCGAATACGTTAACACGTTGACTGCCAAGCGTATTTTGCTATGTTGCATATGTTGTTTTATTATGTTGCAAATTGTGCAAAATAAAAGTAAGGCAGTATTGTTAAAAGCCGAAGTATTGAAGCGTATTTTGCTATGTTACAAATTGTGCAAAATAAAAGTAACGCAGTATTGTTAGAAGCCGAAGTATTGAAGCGTATTTTGCTATGTTGCATATGTTGCAAATTGTGCAAAATAAAGGTAACGCGGTATTGTTAGAAGCCGAAGTATTGAAGCGTATTTTGCTATGTTGCATATGTTGTTTTGCTATGTTGCAAATTATGCAAAATAAAGGTAACGCAGTATTGTTAGAAGCCGAAGTATTGAAGCGTATTTTGCTATGTTGCAAATTGTGCAAAATAAAAGTAACGCAGTATTGTTAGAAGCCGTAGTATTGAAGCATATTTTGCTATGTTGCATGTGTTGCAAATTGTGCAAAATAAAGGTAACGCGGTATTGTTAGAAGCCGAAGTATTGAAGCGTATTTTGCTATGTTGCAAATTGTGCAAAATAAAAGTAACGCAGTATTGTTAGAAGCCGAAGTATTGAAGCGTATTTTGCTACGTTGCATATGTTGCAAATTGTGCAAAATAAAGGTAACGCAGTATTGTTAGAAGCCGAAGTATTGAAGCGTATTTTGCTATGTTGCATATGTTGCAAATTGTGCAAAATAAAAGTAACGCAGTATTGTTAGAAGCCGAAGTATTGAAGCGTATTTTGCTATGTTGCAAATTGTGCAAAATAAAAGTAACGCAGTATTGTTAGAAGCCGAAGTATTGAAGCGTATTTTGCTATGTTGCATATGTTGCAAATTGTGCAAAATAAAGGTAACGCGGTATTGTTAGAAGCCGAAGTATTGAAGCGTATTTTGCTATGTTGCAAATTGTGCAAAATAAAAGTAACGCAGTATTGTTAGAATCCGAAGTATTGAAGCACGGTTCCCATATCAATTGCTTTTACAAGATTGCAAATAGGATTCATTGCGAATTTTTTGCATCCTTACTAAAATCTTTTGCACCGGTCACCGATGACTACCGTGGCAGTCAATGTGTTAAAGCAGTGGCCGAATTAACTAAAAGCACCTTGCAGCTGTCAGCTGCACGATCCGCAGCGCGGCAGAACATACCATTCTGTCAAACGATGGATCCGCAGTGTAAAGAAAAGCTCGGCCATTGTCGGCATATGCATATTCCCGTGCTTTATAACGAACCGACAGCAACAAGTGGCGCCTCGCGGATAATGATCGCAGGTCGTGTCCCGGCCCCGACGTGTTTACGTTTCGAATTTGAAACTGGAGCGGAGGCCGTTTTCGAGCGCGCATCTCGCGTGTTTCGGCGAAATAAGGTAACGGGGTGACGAGAAAGTGCCGTGACGTCAGGAGGTGCTCCGCGACAATTATGCAAAGTTAACCGGATGTAGGCCAAAGCTCTCGGATAGTCTTATCACGGAGCTCACATTCCGCGAGATCACAATGAATTATTGTTGCCACGCGCACGCTTCCATTGCCACACGGGCTGCATAGATTACGATACGTCCTGATATAACAACCGGCGGAACGTACGAATGCGTACACCTTTGACGCGATTAGCACGTCTTAAGCGGGATACGGCAAAACTCGTTTCGATCATATCGTTACTAATTCGCTGGAGACAACAAAACTCGTTTTCTACGAATTATCTTGTATTTAGAGTAAATTCCTAAAAGTGAACCACGATAGAATACAGTGTGATGACGAAGAATTATGTGTAGATAATATGTCGAATTATTCCTGCGTCTTAAGCGGGATACGGCAAAATTCGTTCTCTACGAATTATCTTCTATTTACAGTAAATTCCTGAAAGTGAAACACGATAGAATTGAGTATGATGACGAAGAATTATGTGTAGATAATGTGTCGAATTATTCCTGCGTCTTAAGCGGGATACGGCAAAACTCATTTCGATCATATCGTTATTAATTCGCTGGAGACGACAAAACTCGTTCTCTATGAATTATCTTCTATTTACAGTAAATTCCTAAAAGTGAACCACGATAGAATAGAGTGCGATGACGAAGAACTATGTGTAGACAATGTGTCGAATTATTCCTGCGTCTTAAGCGAGATACGGCAAAACTCGTTTCGATCATATCGTTACTAATTCGCTGGAGACGACAAAACTCGTTCTCTACGAATTATCTTCTATTTACAGTAAATGCCTGAAAGTGAACCGCGATAAAATAGAGTGTGATGACGAAGAATTATGTGTAGACAATGTGTCGAATTATTCCTGCGTCTTAAGCGGGATACGGCAAAACTCGTTTCGATCATATCGTTACTAATTCGCTGGAGACGACAAAACTCGTTCTCTACGAATTATCTTCTATTTACAGTAAATGCCTGAAAGTGAACCGCGATAGAATAGAGTGCGATGACGAAGAATTATGTGTAGATAATGTGTCGAATTATTCCTGCGTCTTAAGCGGGATACGGCAAAACTCGTTTCGATCATATCGTTACTAATTCGCTGGAGACGACAAAACTCGTTCTCTACGAATTATCTTCTATTTACAGTAAATGCCTAAAAGTGAACCACGATAGAATAGAGTGTGATGACGAAGAATTATGTGTAGATAATGTGTCGAATTATTCCTGCGTCTTAAGCGGGATACGGCAAAACTCGTTTCTATCATATCGTTACTAATTCGCTGAAGACGACAAAACTCGTTCTCTATGAATTATCTTCTATTTACAGTAAATTCCTAAAAGTGAACCACGATAGAATAGAGTGCGATGACGAAGAATTATGTGTAGATAATGTGTCGAATTATTCCTGCGTCTTCTAGCGGGATACGGCAAAACTCATTTCGATCATATCGTTACTAATTCGCTGGAGACGACAAAACTCGTTCTGTATGAATTATCTTCTATTTACAGTACATGCCTGAAAGTGAACCGCCATAGAATAGAGTGTGATGACGAAGAATTATGTGTAAATAATGTGTCGAATTATTCCTGCGAGAACGAGTTTACCGGTGATAATTCTAGGAATGACGAAATAATACGACGTCCTACGACTTTTTTTCCGATTAAGAATTTCAAGCAGCTCTGATTCAAGTCTGGATTCAATGATTCTGATTCTGAAGAAGAATGGTCAGCAGTAGACAATCGAGCAGTCTTTTCTATTATTTTTCACGTGAAATCCGTCAAACGGATGAATGTTAATACATCAAAACCCTTCCGCTGGGTATCTTCAATATTATCTTAAAAACAGACCGGAACGAATGAATTTAAAAGTGGGTAGGCGCTTATGAGAAATGTTCGCATGGCACGCACCGCCCATAAAACATACTGCTAAATACCACACATAAAGGATGTATTCACTATTCACAACTAAAGGATTAATAGTGCGTACATTTTGGAAAACAATTATGAAGGACCCGCGCCATTCTGTGAAATTAGTATTAATACTTCCAACAAATTTTCAGTATTTTTCAATATTTTACTGTAGTGGAAACTGAACACCTTCGATACTGTTTTGAAAACCAACCGGAACAAATGAATTTAACGCAGATGCTAGCTTATTTGGAATAATCGCATAACATGCACGGACCGTACTACTAAATCCTCACATAAAAAGAGGAAGCAAAAGGATTAAGAATGCGAACATTTTCAAGAACAAATACCTAAGTACCGTGCCATTCCATAAATCCATTATTAATTCGTCTAATATATTTTTAATATTTCCCTACAGCAGAAGCTGGCGACCGCTATTACTTCAAAAACAGACCGGAACGAATGAATTGACCGCAGCCAGTCGCTTATCAGAGATATTCGCATAACGTGCACCGCCCGTGCAACATACTGCTAAATTCCGCGCATAAAAGGCCGAACCATCGCACATATCCTATTCGCGCCGAAAGGATTGAGAATGCAAAAATGTTGAACAACAAGCACGTAAGTGCCATTTCCCGCGAGCGCACGGTGTTTAACACTGCGCTCTAATAAGGAATCATTTAAATAGCGGGCGTTCTACCGCGAACCAGCCACATTTCCGTTTATGCACATATCAGTGCGGAAAAGCGAAAGAAAACAGGAGCGTACCGCGACTCACGCACACGTCGATCAGACGAATGTGCGAACGGAGAGGTGACGCCTACAGTAATGAAAAAAAGGTACGCTAAATATAGCAGTGAACGGTGAGGCGTATGTATAGAAATGTGCGCACATGAGAGACGAGCTGCAAGTGTTTTCTGTATGTACGCACGTAACACACATGCAAAATGTGTGCGGTGTGGCACGTTTGTGTGGCATCGGGCGCGAGAGATCAAGGCTCATGCATAATGGAGGAGTCTGAATTTTAACCGCGGTTCGACTCGGTCATCTGTTCGCTATTTATTGCAGAGGACACAACCCGCACGATTCTGACGTCCTTATGCAGCCTTCGCTGTGACGTAAGCGTTATCAGGTTGGCGAAGTTCGGCGGCTGGCTTAAGAGTGGATTTGCGGGGGAATGCATGGATACACGAAATTATCCGGAAAAATGCAGCCTCACAATTTACGCGATCAGATAGATTTCGTTGTGAGATTATGTAGGCATGCAGTATATAGAATTTTATTAACACGTTGACTGCCACGCGTATTTTACTATATTAAAACCGCAACGGGATGAAGTACTACAGAATATGATTGAATTCTGCAAAATGAAAATAATGCGAAGTTATCGCGGACCAAAGAATTGGTCATCTGTTCGCTATTTATTGCAGAGGACACAACCCGCACGATTCTGACGTCCTTATGCAGCCTTCGATGTGACGTAAGCGTTATCAGGTTGGCGAAGTTCGGCGGCTGGCTTAACAGTGGATTTGCGGGGGAATGCATGGATACACGAAATTATCCGGAAAAATGCAGCCTCACAATTTACGCGATCAGATAGATTTCCTTGTCAATCATTTATTTTTGTCAGATTATGTAGGCATGCAGTATATAGAATTTTATTAACACGTTGCCTGCCACGCGTATTTTACTATATTAAAACCGCAACGGGATGAAGTACTACAGAATATGATAGAATTGTGCAAAATGAAAATAATGCGAAGTTATCGCGGACAAAGAATTGGTCATCTGTTCGCTATTTATTGCAGAGGACACAACCCGCACGATTCTGACGTCCTTATGCAGCCTTCGCTGTGACGTAAGCGTTATCAGGTTGGCGAAGTTCGGCGGCGGGCTGAACAGTGGATTTGCGGGGGAATGCATGGATACACGAAATTATCCGGAAAAATGCAGCCTCGCAATTTACGCGATCAGATAGATTTCGTTGCCAGTCATTTATCTTTGTCAGATTATGTAGGCATGCAGTATATAGAATTTTATTAACACGTTGACTGCCACGCGTATTTTACTATATTAAAACCGCAACGGGATGAAGTACTACAGAATATGATTGAATTGTGTAAAATGGAAATAATGCGAAGTTATCGCGGACCAAAGAATTGGTCATCTGTTCGCTATTTATTGCAGAGGACACAATCCGCAAGATTCTGACGTCCTTATGCAGCCTTCGCTGTGACGTAAGCGTTATCAGGTTGGCGAAGTTCGGCGGCTGGCTTAACAGTGGATTTGCGGGGGAATGCTTGGATACACGAAATTATCCGGAAAAATGCAGCCTCACAATTTACGCGATCAGATAGATTTCGTTGTCAGTCATTTATCTTTGTCAGATTATCTAGGCATGCAGTACATAGAATTTTATTAACACGTTGACTGCCGCGCGTATTTTACTATATTAAAACCGCAACGGGATGAAGTACTACAGAATATGATTGAATTGTGCAAAATGAAAATAATGCGAAGTTATCGCGGACAAAGAATTGGTCATCTGTTCGCTATTTATTGCAGAGGACACAACCCGTACGATTCTGACATCCTTATGCAGCCTTCGCTGTGACGTAAGCGTTATCAGGTTGGCGAAGTTCGGCAGCTGGCTTAACAGTGGATTTGCCGGGGAATGCATGGATACACGAAATTATCCGGAAAAATGCAGCCTCGCAATTTACGCGATTAGATAGATTTGGTTCTCAGTCATTTATCTTTGTCAGATTATGTAGGCATGCCGTATATAGAATTTTATTAACACGTTGACTGCCACGCGTATTTTACTATATTAAAACCGCAACCGGATGAAGTACTACAGAATATGATAGAATTGTACAAAATGAAAATAATGCGAAGTTATCGCGGACAAAGAATTGGTCATCTGTTCGCTATTTATTGCAGAGGACACAACCCGCACGATTCTGACGTCCTTATGCAGCCTTCACTGTGACGTAAGCGTTATCAGGTTGGCGAAGTTCGGCGGCTGGCTTAACAGTGGATTTGCGGGGGAATGCATGGATACACGAAATTATCCGGAAAAATGCAGCCTCACAATTTACGCGATCAGATAGATTTCGTTGTTAGTCATTTATCTTCGTCAGATTATGTAGGCATGCAGTATATAGAATTTTATTAACACGTTGACTGCCACGCGTATTTTACTATATTAAAACCGCGACGGGATGAAGTACTACAGAATATGATTGAATTGTGCAAAATGAAAATAATGCGAAGTTATCGCGGACCAAAGAATTGAATCACTATTTAATATTAATTGCATTTTCAAAATTATAAATGCGACCGATTAGGTATTTTTTGAATTTTTCCTGAGACTTTTTGCGCCGGTCACCGATGACCACCATGGCAGTCAAGGTGTTAACCCATAGCGCTCCGTAGGCTCCGCTTCGGAGCCGAATGTTTTTAACACGATTGCACTTAAAACGCTGCGGTATCGTCGGCGTTGGCAATTGATAACTGTAGTTCAAACGCGATCAGTCTCCGCACTGTTACGATTAAACCATTTTTTGGCCTTTTTTTATAGCACGTGTAATTCTTCTCATTTAAAATAAAACTCCGTTTCACTCGTTCCGCTGCGAAAATGTGCCGGAGGGCTAAGGGTTGAAACACTTTGACTGCCGAGAGTATTTTACTGTATTAGAACGGCGATGCTATGAAATACTACATCGTTTGACTGAATTATGCAAAATGTAAATAATGTGCACGTATTGGAGACCAAAGGATCGCATCACTATTCTAACAACTGCATTTATAAAATAATAATTGCTACCTATTGCGAAGATTTTGGATCTTCAGTAAAATCTCTTGCGTCGGTCACCGGTGACCCCCACGGCAGCCAACGTCTTAATGACATAATTATCATGCAAGTAATGCATAAAATTATCAGTATATTTTTTATAGCTTACACTTGTTTAAGGTGTGGTTTTAGTTGCATAAAATTGTATCGGTGCATATTCCATAACATGGGAGTGAATTTTTACAGCTTATACTTTTCTTAGGTGTGATGACTAAGTAAGCAACTCTGTCGTCTTTCATTCGGAGTTTCTTTTCTCGGACGCACGTTGAACACCGTGGCAGTCAAAGTGTTAACTATAAGCTTGCGTAGGAAATGGGTTTGGACATATGAGTCGTTTATTTTGAAAGTGGCCTAATTCCATTTATCTTCAAATCGAGATAAATAACATTTACTGATAAATAACATGAATTTGTACATGTAACCATGGTAACCGGAAAATATTGAAAAACGGAGTTAGGCCATTTTCAAAATAAACGACTCATATATTCGTATCATTCCACCAATAAATATCAACGAAAATTACTAGAAAATAATAGTAACATCTGCAATTTTGATCGTACCATCCGAAGCCCTCTAATCAGACGTATCCCGGAAATCCACATTAATTTTTCTACACTCACATCTGTCACCAATAAATTATGCTACTACAATCAAATTCCCGAGTGTCGCAAGTCTGGCATCAAAGTACCTAACTTTTCGGCAGCGGATATCTACCCCCATCAAAGCCTGACGTTCGATCCTAATTTTCCCGTTGCATTGCCAAGTTTCCATGACTCTCTCTGGCACTTTACGCCGTCGCGGACGGAACAACTACAGTCTGCAGTATCGAGCGGTTAATGTTCGGGTTACTTGCCAAAGATCAGCGTTTTGGGAGGCTGTCCTGCCGAACGCGACACAATCAGCTTCTGCTCCAATAACGGAGCACGCTGGGACGATTATTTCTCCAGCCGAAATTGTGGCAAGTAGATCCGACGAGAGGACGACACTTCGGTGACTTTGCGAGAAAACTTACGGTCGTAACCGAGGGAACACATTACTTTGGGAAGTCCGTAGCCGCGGCAGCTTGAAATCGTGCTGCGAGAGTGTTTCAAAATTCACGTCGGTTTCCTCCGAAAACGAAGGTTGGGAGGAAACGTCTAGACACGGGTGGTTGGTTCTTGGTTCGTGGTTTGATGGTCCGAGTGCCTCCCAGACGCATCAATATTGAGCGTGCATGCAGTTCAAGATCCCACGCGGCACGTTATTGGGTAAATGTAGAAAGCATTTTTCACTGACGGTGTGTGCCGGTCATTGATAATCAAAAGAAATTGAAGTTAATGAACACATTGACTGCCAAGCGTATTTTACTATGTTAGAATGGCAATGCTATGAAACTATATATGCTATAATATTACAGCGTTCGACTGAATCAGGCAAAATGTAAATAATGTGCAGGTATTGGAAACCAAACAACTGCATTTCTAAAATAATAATTGCTACCCACTGCTACTATTTTGGATTTTCAGTGAAATCTCTTGCGTTGGTCACCAATAGCGTATTTTACTATATTAGAACGGCGATGCTATGAAATACTACAGCGTTTGACTGAATTATGCAAAATGTAAATAATATTCAGGTATTGGAAACCAAAGGATCGCATTACTATTCTAACAACTGCATTTATAAAATAATAATTGCTACCCACTGCTACTATTTTGGATTTTCAGTGAAATCTCTTGCGTTGGTCAGCAGTAGCGTATTTTACTATATTAGAATGGCGATGCTGTGAAATACTACAGCGTTTGACTGAATTATGCAAAATGTGAATAATGTGCAGGTATTGGAAACCAAAGGATCGCATTACTATTCTAACAACTGCATTTATAAAATAATAATTGCTACCCACTGCTACTATTTTGGATTTTCAGTGAAATCTCTTGCGTTGGTCACCAATAGCGTATTTTACTATATTAGAATGGCGATGCTATGAAATACTACAGCGTTTGACTGAATTATACAAAATGTAAATAATATTCAGGTATTGGAAACCAAAGGATCGCATTACTATTCTAACAACTGCATTTATAAAATAATAATTGCTACCCACTGCTACTATTTTGGATTTTTAGTGAAATCTCTTGCGTTGGTCACCAATAGCGTATTTTACTATATTAGAACGGCGATGCTATGAAATACTACAGCGTTTGACTGAATTATGCAAAATGTGAATAATGTGCAGGTATTGGAAACCAAAGGATCGCATTACTATTCTAACAACTGCATTTATAAAATAATAATTGCTACCCACTGCTACTATTTTGAATTTTCAGTGAAATCTCTTGCGTTGGTCACCAATAGCGTATTTTACTATATTAGAACGGCGATGCTATGAAATACTACAGCGTTTCACTGAATTATGCAAAATGTGAATAATGTGCAGGTATTGGAAACCAAAGAATCGCATTACTATTCTAACAACTGCATTTATAAAATAATAATTGCTACCCACTGCTACTATTTTGGATTTTCAGTGAAATCTCTTGCGTTGGTCACCAGTAGCGTATTTTACTATATTAGAACGGCGATGCTATGAAATACTACAGCGTTTGACTGAATTATGCAAAATGTGAATAATGCGCAAGTATTGGAGACCAAAGAATCGCATCACTATTCTAACAATAACTGCATTTATAAAATAATTATTACTACCCATTGCGAATATTTTGGATTTTCAGTGAAATCTCTTGCGTTGGTCACCAATAGCGTATTTTACTATATTAGAACGGCGATGCTATGAAATACTACAGCGTTTGACTGAATTATGCAAAATGTAAATAATATTCAGGTATTGGAAACCAAAGGATTGCATTACTATTCTAACAACTGCATTTATAAAATAATAATTGCTACCCAGTGCTACTATTTTGGATTCCCAGTGAAATCTCTTGCGTTGGTCACCAATAGCGTATTTTACTATATTAGAACGGCGATGCTATGAAATACTACAGCGTTTGACTGAATTATGCAAAATGTGAATAATGTGCAGGTATTGGAAACCAAAGGATCGCATCACTATTCTAACAATAACTGCATTTATAAAATAATTATTACTACCCATTGCGAATATTTTGGATCTTCACTAAAAACTCTTGTGCTGGTCACAGGTGACCCCCACGGTAGTCAACGTGTTAAATAGTTATAAATTGGCAACTGATTTTATCGAAATTATTCGATGCCTAAACGTTGAATATGAAAACAATTTGGTTCTCAATTTATGACATTTTAATTAAATTAAGTTAATTTTGATTATCACTGATCGGTATATACCAACAGCAAAAAAAATTACACAATTGATTAAGCGGGCGATATAACATTCACGTTATTGAGTAAAGTACGAGAAGTCCTCAATTTTTAACTTCTTCATTAAGTTAAATTCACTCTGATTTTCAATCACCGCGTATACGCGGGCAGTAAACAATTTTCCTACATTTGATAAAACGGTCAATATTCATTGAATAAAGTATAATATGTATCATATAAAGACTGTTACGTTACTTTCCGTATTGAATTACGGTAGTTTGTGAACATTTTCTGAAAATATCATGACTGTCGCTGGGCGCATAAGAGACGCTGGCCGCAAAAGGTTAAAGTTTGAGCCAAATCGGTGCTCCACGAACAATGCCCGCTCCTTGCGAGTACAATGTACCTTGACCGCGTCCTTTCAATTTTCGCATCGACCAACTGCCTCATGCAACTCGTCCGTTTTCGCCAATTTACTAACCCTTTCGGGACCAAGAACCGAGAATATGTCAAATATTTCACCGGATTGTCTGATAACTCGGCACATAGACCATGTGCGAATTAATATTTCTAACAATCACATTATGTTCAAATGAATAATCTGTCATGTACAAATTAATAGTATACATAATCAAATTGCACACAAGTTAGTAATATGTCATATACCGATGAAGTCATATTGCGTCATATAAGGTCATGTACGTATTAATATTATTGCGGGGCAATTTACATACGAACTAATAATATTAATAGTGAAATTGTATACAAATGAATAATATTATTATTTAAATGAATAATTGTATACAAATTGTATACAATTGTCTTGTATACAAATATAATAATTGTATTCAAATATATAATATATGTATACAAATGTAATAATTGTATACAAATGAATAATATTATTATTTAAATGAATAATATTACAAATAAAGTCATATTACGTCACGTAATGTCATGTACAAATAAAGTCATATTACGTCATATAATGTCACGCACGATATAGTCATGTACAAATGAACGTTATCAATTTTATTAAGAGGATCGACGCACCCACGGTATTACGGTTCGACTTTATATGTAACTCGTAATCTCAGACGCGTGCAGGTGCGTCGAGTCCATTGAATCCCATCTCGTGAAACAATCTTGCGAAAGGCTGGTTGCGTCGACATCTAAATTACTCAATCTGCATCGCTGGATCGTGTAATCTGGTTTACGGTGTGTCATTGTTGCCGATTGAGACGCACAGAAGACGACGGTCAATTCCCCGAAGCACATGACAAAGAGTCTGCACGAGTTCTCGCTCGACAATGGCCCATTGCCGGCTCGTTAGTGCCATTTACCCCTAATTTACTCAAATTATCAAGGAACATAAAGCCCTTTTTTGGTTGAAAACGCTGACTACAGAACTTTATCACTGTAAGTCGATATATTTCGATGTCACCGATTACCCCTTTTTAGAAGTCTGCAAAAATGGATGTGGGTTGCGAAAGTTGTTTCATTAAAATATATGTACAATGTAAAAGTACAAACTTGTGGATAGTAATTATATCATAATATATTGTTGACGGAATGACTGTACTTGCACTAATTTGGAAATGACGTGTCTGGTGTTATTATTATCTTTTATATTATTATCTGCTATGGTCCCAGAGATAATAATAACACGAGACACGTCAGTTCTAAATTGGTGCAAGGGATGTACAAAGTGCGGAGGTGGAGGAGTGATTAACATAATTACTATCAGCGAGTTCGAATCATTAAATTGTACATGTTTTTCAAATTGAATTATCTTGTCATTTTTTAAAATTTGAAATAACTACTTTTGGTAATTTAGAATTTTTACACTGCGCACATTTTTGTAAAGGAACGAATTATTGCAGGTATATTAATTGTGTCAACAGGGTATTATGACATAATTATGATCTGAAAGTTCGAATCTTTCCATTATACATACTTTAACACACAAGATATCTTACTGAAGATCTAAAATATTCGCAATGGGTGGCAATAATTAATTTATAAATGCAGTTATTGTTAGAATTGTGATGCGATCCTTTGGTCTTCAATATCTGCACATTATTTACATTTTGCATAATTTAGTCGAACGCTGTAGTATTTCATAGCATCGCCGTTCTAATATAGTAAAATACGCTTGGCAGTCAACGTGTTAAAAAAAAAAATTATCACAAGTATAGTAATTATGTCAATAGCATATTATGTGCAAATGATTATCTGTAAGTTCAAATATTGTAACACACATCAATTTTTGTAGACTTCTGAACCCGAAACTAGGCTGCACCCGAAACACGTTGAATTGCAATGTAACACACACAGAGAATTTTCAACCAAAACCGAGTTTATATTCCTTAATCATTTCCTATGCAATAACAGAGTCCTATGCAGTGAATTTTCAACCAAAACCGAGTTTATATTCCTTAATCATTTAGGTAAATTACAATAAGAGCAAAATTGAACACATCATCTACCTCCCACTCGATGGTCGGTTCCTGTCATGCCGTAAGTTCAAATATTGAATTTTCAACCAAAACCGAGTTTATATTCCTTAATCATTTAGATAAATTACAATAAGAGCGAAATTGAACACATCATCTACCTCCCACTCGATGGTCGGTTTCTGTCATGCCGTAAGTTCAAATATTGTAACACACATCAATTTTTGTAGACTTCTGAAAAGGCTGCACCCGAAACACGTTCAATTGCAATAACAGAGTCCTATGGAGTGAATTTTCAACCAAAACCGAGTTTATATTCCTTAATCATTTAGGTAAATTACAATAAGAGCGAAATTGAACACATCATCTACCTCCCACTCATTGGTCGGTTTCTGTCATGCCATTCGCCGCGGCTTTCTTTCTGTCGAGGAGTTCGTACTCTGCTTGCGAAGTCGTGTTTCACGTCTGTCTACGCGAGGTCAGTCAATTTCCGAAGAACCTCGAAACTGGTACACACGCTCGCGACAACGGATAAGGAAAAAACTTTCACGCCATGTACGTAGCCGATAGGCTGTTTGGCGACGAGTCGCGGTAAGATTTCGTTCGATTCCGAGTTTAACTTGTTAGACATAACGCAGTAATGAGTGGAGAACGTTTGATAACGGAGCTCAGTTCTATAACAGAAGTGTCCTTAGACTGACAATGTTTATACAGTTCGCTTTCCTGAACGATGTTTTCATTTTGATACGGCTTGAGCGGATAAACAATGACAAATTTATGTTCTATATACCGATGCCGAATTGCGCGCCTTTAATCCTGTCCCTTTCTTCGACGCTATTTTTATTTTGATACGACTCGAACGTACGACCAATGACGAATTTATGTTCTATATACTCCATTCCACATCGTACACCTTTAATTTTGTCACTTTCTCGTGTGCTAATAGCCAATCGATAATACTGATTTACACATGACCCACATGGTGAGTCAGCATTCATTTTGATACAACCCCAATGTAAACCCAATGGCAAATTTATTTTCTACATACTCCACTCCAAATTTGGCATCTCCAACCGTATGAATTTCCTTATTGCTGTCCGATAATCGATTAAGCTAAAGAAATATTGACCGGTGCAGAGCCACAAGTACATATACTACCATAGCAAGTCACGGCATGCCACATCTTGAAACTCTACACAGTGCCGTCGATTCACGAGCAGCGAAAACACTTGCCGGGCTTCAAACGCACGATAAATGCATTTTGCGCTTGACCTTCGTCGGATCACTGAACTCTGATTCGCCTCGGACCGTATCTAGACGCACAGCGATCGAAATCGGCACTCATGAAACACGCATTATCATTTTTATGACTTTTATCACCGTCCGTTATCGTTTTCAGTCAAGCCGCGGAAATGAGCACCTCTGTTTGCTTATTCACGTACCGTCATACATGCACAGTCACTCGTTTTAATATTCGGACACCATTGCTTTGTGATAAAAAAATGAACATTCTTGGCGGTTGTAAATTTTACCAGGAATATCCGTTTTCATTTTATCTAAACATAAAGCACGTGTTGTTGAAGACGAGATGTTATACAGTTGACTAAACGCTGTACATCCGCCACTAGTCACCGGACATAAACTCGATTGAGAATTTATGGGATGAGAGTTAGACCGTAAGATACGAAAAACGCGAATAAGATCAAAAGAGCAGGGAAACATATGTTTAACGGAAGAATGGGAACGGAAGCCGGCTGAAATATTAGAATTAGTTAGAATCAAGCGATCCGCAGAAATATTCGCAAAAGGAGCCGAACTAGTGAAGACGTATTGTCGGAAATTTATATATATATAACTATACATATTTATGTGTGATACTATATACAAAAATTTCATCATGAGTCGACTCGTTATATTCACATTTGGCCCCGAAATTTTCATCACGTGTCAAACTCATTAAAGTACGGCAAGGGATTAATAATTTAAATAAAAATATTGTTCTTTCAGGATCCAAATATTTTTGCGATTAATTCGTTACTCATTAATTCGTTAACTCAACTTTAAGTAAGCCTACGAAGAAATATAGTTTGAAAAGCAGTGGTGTCCAACCATTACCCAGTCAGCTGTTTTTGACAAGTATACTCGTCATGTCGGAATGGCAATGTTTTTTGTCATGCCGAATACACTTATCACGCGTAAAAAGTAACCACAAATCCCTGCTTAAATTGCACCTTGAAAACCTAACACCTTCATCCCCAGCAAATCTCTTTTTCAAACATTCACCGCCTCACAAGTCTGCCCCGTCAGTGACGGTAGGCAAAACGGAGCAGTCATGTGATTACAACTAAATTCCATATCGCCACACATGGCCCGTGCTTAACACTAAACGTACCAAGCGAAGTCAAATGACCCCTTTCAAAAATTTACTTTAAAATCATTTTAATTTCTTTCACTCATTTGACTTGCTGTAAATTCTTATATCACCTGATTATTCAATTTCTCGCTTAAATAAATGAGAAATTTCTTTCTGCAAATTAACGTTTATTTCATAAGGGATCGAATGACCCCTCATGGCAAAAATTGGTAGGTGTAAAGTACCGGTACGTTTAGTGTCAACACTCCATGGTCACTTTGCAAAAGATTTTACTAAAAATGCAAAAAATGTGCAATGAAGCCTATTTACAATCATGTAACAGCATTTGATATTGGAACGGTACATCAATACTTTGGCTTCTAACAGCTCTGCGTTACCTTCATTTTGCGCGATTTAAAACTTTGACTGCCTTGCGTATTTTGCCGTATTAGAACGGCGATGCTATGAATTACTACAGCGTTTGACTGAATTATGCAAAATGTAAATAATGTGCAAGTATTGGAGACCAAAGAAACGCATCACTATTCTAACAATAACTGCATTTATAAAATAATTATTACTAGCCATTGCGAATATTTTGGATCTTTAGTCAAATCTCTTGCGCCGGTCAGCGGTGACCACTGTGGCAGTCAAAGTGTTAATTTCACTTGCAGAACTTCTTTAAATTTTCTAATAAATGTTTTGATAAATTGGAAATAATATTAAGTGTGAAGTTTGCATTGTGTTTAAATGTACAAACTTGTCCGAAGTATCTAGCTTTAACACTTTGACTGCCACGGTGGTCACCGGTAACCGGTGCAAAAGATTTTACTAACAATGCAAAAAATTCGGAATGAAGCCTATTTGCAATCTTGTAAAAGCAATTGATATTAGAACCGTGCTTCAATACTTCGGCTTCTAATACCTCTGTGTTATTTTCCTTTTTGCACCATTTAATCATACTCTGCAGTATTTCATCGCATCGCAGTTGTAGCATAGGAAAATTCGCTTGGTAGTCAACGTGTTAACCCATACGCTCGCGATCGCTTACTTTCTGCTACACATCCCAGGTCCAGAATTTTCGGAGCTGTCGCAAGTGCTAGCTTAAAGCGAGTCGCCGCACAATGGAGAGAGTCTCCGCACTCGACACACCCACCACCGACAACCGCCGAAAGCACGCCATCATAAAAACGAATTGCCCGCGATCGTGACTAACCGCGAGATAATACACGCCGTGGCTCCTAAACGCAGACGGCCAACATTTTTGCCAATAACGCGACCGGCTGGCATCAGGCCCCGTTCGGCGGAACTTGGTCGGGTCTGTTTATCAACTAAAAGCTAGAGCGGTGGGTTTGTCTGCCCACTGTTCTGTTAAATCTTTCGGGTGCGGGGCACGCTGTTTAACGTACCGACAAACTTCCCGTTATCGTTGAATGCTCAGGCACGGCGCATTGTGGTGCCTGATTCATTAGCATGCAGCGTCGGAGATAGGCGTATGAGCACCGCTGGCACCGGCTGAATCTTGCGACATTCAAAGCGCACGGCTCTGAGAATCGCCGCTAATTGTTGGGCGCTTGAATTAAGCTGATTGCGAATGCGACGTTTTCTCGCCGGTGTTAAGCGTATTTATGACTGTTTTGGTTGGATGTGTTTTGTCTTATCGAGCGGAAGCTCTATGTGTTTCGAGGCTCTGGGCCTTTGCGCCCGAAGCGGTATGGAGTTTTCGGACGTTAACACTTTGACTGCCATGATGATCACGAGTGACCGACGGAAGAGATTTTACTGAAGATCCAAAATATTCGCGATGGGTAGCAATTATTATTTTATAAATGCAGTTGTTATTAGAATAGTGATGCGATCCTTTGTTCTGCAATACCTGCACATTATTTACATTTTACATAATTCAGTCGAACGTTGTAGTACTTTATAGCATCGACGTTATAATATAGTAAAATACGCTTGGCAATCAACGTGTTAACGCCGGAAGATAGTATTTCAAATGAAACCGTATGAAAATGTGATAATGTAACGAATGATGTTTGAATGAGAGGGTTTAGGAAGCAGATCAGAGAAAATTGTATACACTGTTTCAAGTCGAAAGAATGAAGCGATGATTAGATGAAACGATGTGTAATGAATGATATTTGAATGAGAGAGTATACGAAAGTGATCAGAGGAAATAGTATATGCTATTTGAAATCAAACGAATGGAACGGTGTCTGGATATTCAAGTGTAATGAATGAAATTGGAATGAAATAGTATATGAAACAGATCAGACAGATATAATATATACTGTTTCAAATCCAACGAAGGAAACAGTATGTAAATATTCAAGCGCAATGAATGCAATTCAGTTGAAAGACTAAGTATATGAAACAAATAAGAAGGAAACAGGGGTATACTGTTTTAAATCTAACAAATGAAATAATCTATCGCATCGACAGTGGACGCGTGTCCCTATCAAAAAACTAAACTTTTCGTCCTGATCTTTTGATTTTTCTTCTAAAAATCAGAATGAAATTGAAACTGACAGCCTCACATCAAGTCAGGAGTCTCCAATATTGAATGCAATATAATGCGTTATCCTGACCATTGCTATTAATGATGATGCAAGTATAATAGCAGTGTACGGTCGATTAATCTGTTTGAGTTATACTGTTTAGAACATCTAACGCTAAATTTTTAAATTTGTACGAAATTGAGAAAATTAGTGCGCAAATCTTAATTATCTGATAATGGCACACGTCCAGCGCCAAAACATTAGATCTTTCAAGCAATGTAATGCACACATTAATCGGCCCTACATGCCAATTTAATTCGCTACATCACTCTACAATTTGAAGACATTTCAGCCAATAAAAGGCTTTACCATTCCTCGTCTAACTTATGAGATTGAAAAACAAGAAACAAATCACTTAACATTACGTGCTCTTGCGTAATACTTATATTCGCAGCCTGCGTTTTTATATTTTGCCGACGTCTTCGACACAATAGTTTCGTGACGCTCTTGTCGTCTAAATCAACGACGACAAAACAACAACAATGCAGAACGTCTCTGGAGTTTCGAGTGGGGTGGCTATTTATACGCAAATACGTTCGACCTATGTTGAGTTTCTTCGCGGGGAGCGCGCGCGTGTTCGAAAATTCTCCGTGCAAACCGGAGCAACAAAGATCACGTAAAACGAGGAAATTGGGTCCTGACATCAATTCGTGGATCGCCGGCAGATGAATGGCCGACCAATCACCGACGTCAGAAGCGAACGAAAGTAAAGTTCGTGTTGACATGCGTAATAACTATGTGATCATACGTCCAGTCTTTAGTTAGTATGTGTTGCTGGCCTCAAGAACAGCTACGGGACGTCAAAATCTCCCGTTTTAAGAAAAAATGCAACCTAGGATAATAATTTAAAAAAAGAGAGACACAAAACATAGAAAAATCCAAACACTGAGTTGTGACTTCGGTTTATGCGGCAGCAGACGGCACGTTCCAGCAAGCTGTATTACAGATCGAGGGTTGGAGTATTTGTGCAATTGAAGGCACGAATGAAATAAATGAAGTTAAAGATAATTTGGCCCTGAAATAAAGTACTCTGTTTTTGACCAGTCCGTTCGTTATTTAACACATTGTTGACCGGTCACGAGTTAACTCGTGTTTTCATGGCCAAACGTTGCTGACCGGTCACGAGTTAACGAGTATTTGCACTTATTTTAATTTTTGAAACGCAGGGCTACATAGAATATAGCAAAATTTTGTTCATTATGTTCAATCGCATCTGCTTTATTATAAAAAAGTATACTTTTCTTGGTGGTATACTGAGGCTTTTATTACAATTCTAGTATTAGAAAGTGTCAAGAACGACGGAACGTGACGGTAAAGCATTTGTTAATCAATTATACGTGAATGCTTTATATTGCCCGAGTGATTTTTAAATGAGTTGTAGTCATTGGAAAAATAATTACTGAAAATTAAATAACAAGGGCATAATCTAGCACTTTAAAAGGAAAGCGCAACGCAACAAGATTTATGTGCAAAACCTCTTGTCTACATCTACGCGTAAATGGCCGCTGTACAGTTAATCATACAAAAAAATATTGAAAGTTACATAAAATGTATGTCCAAAGTTCAATTTGAATTCATTACGCACGAACAAACTTTATTGAAGGTTATTTACATCATTTCACTTCCATGTTCAATTACGAAATAATAGCCGGTGACTTGAGACAGCTTTTGCCGAGAATTGCCGGTCAACAATGTGTTAACACATTGACTGCCATGCGTATTTTGCTGTATTAAAACGGTGATGCTATGGAATACTACAGCGTTTGACTGAATTATGCAAAATGTAAATAATGTACAGGTATTGGAGACCAAAGGATCGCATCACTATTCTAAGAATAATTGAGTTTGTAAAATAACTATTGCTGCCCACTGCGAATATTTTGGATCATCAGTAAAATTCTTGTGCCGATCACCGGTGACCATAACGGCAGTCAAAGTGTTAATGGTCAAATTGCGAGAAAGTGGCTGCAGCGGTGTTGGCAAAGAGTGTATGGAAACAGCAGCTGATAAGAAGAATGAGTAAAGGATGTTTGGAGCAATGGACTTCGTTCTTTGAAGAGCAGAAACGGTTGAGTGAACGAATTTAACCAAAATACGTACGTGTAATGGATAGTACTGATTGAAAAGGGATTCATTGATTGAAAGCAAGATACAGAAGTATTTGATGGGTATCCACTTGTTTCTAAACTACATCACATTGCGGAAAGTGATTGAATGGAACACGCGGAATGTTTCAACCGAAAGTCGTTGAGTGGAATTGTTCAAACACTTTCACACCAATAATTTGCATCATACGAACTCCTGTCTAATTATTGAATACATTTTATGCCCGGCAACAATACGCCCGTAGAAAGGGTCGTTTCTCTTATAAATAATCTGCGAACGACCGAAAAAATACAATTACAAGTCACAGTTCTCAAAGCAACGTTAATTGCCGGAGTAAATTGAACGAAACCCTGCCACCAATTTCACTCTTATTTGAAATCAACATCGAGTACACCAAAGGAAATTTGTTCTTCAGAAAAACATAAGACGTCACGATTTATTGATTTTCACGTGTTCCCGATCTTTGCGTTAGTAAACAAAAACGACGAAGAAATTGGCGTTTTCCTGAATACGCATACTGTTACCTAAAATTGTCAGATGTTGTTTTGCGGCGAAAAAATGAATGGCCACGTTACGCATAACCGTGAGGCCTAACGTTCAAATTTGAATGTGCTCGCTTCGGTATGGGACCCCCGAAGATGGACACACGATCGTGTCCAATCGGACTGGCTCGTCCAATCGCCAGCACCAGCTCCGAACGAAAGTAAAGTTCATGTTGTCGTGTGTAATAACCGCAGAGGTCGTAACGTACGGATTTAAACCCGTCTCCATCCGAGACGAGTGTCGATGTGCGCTGTGACAGGGGAGCGCACGTGAAATGAGAAGAGCGGCGATCGTCAAGTCTCGACAGCTAACTACGCTAATCCTGAATGTAATCAGGCATCCGCACAAGGCTACGGACACTGCTCGAAAACGTCCGTGAAGCAACGAACAATGCTCGCGTCCACAAGCAACACCAGACGTCCGCACGCGCCGTGTCCCTGAGTATCACATTTCTGTATATTCCATTACCCCACTCGGCCGCCCCGGTTTTTGTCCAGACCGCCGTACATCTCGGCGCAGTCTCTCCTCGTTGCCCATGAAAGCAGCCGTCACTCCGATATTCCTCGCTTTCCCCATCGAACCGCGCAATTATTATTTAAATTACATAACGCAGGCCTCCCGATCCCAGACGCAGGCCAGACCAGCGTCGAGGTTCGGTGTGGCGGCAATTGATCAAACCCAGCCCGCACCGCCGGTGCACTGTTTTCCGCGTTCCGTCCATCCCCGCACCCACGATCCACCCGCAGCCAAAAAGTACACGCCGGCTAGCTAACTCACTCACCTTTGGGTTTCCGTTGCCCAGCCACGGGATGATATTGTCGATGAACAGTCCGATGTCCTGGCACTCGATGCTCTTGCTCGGGTCGCCGAGGTAGTTGAGCAGGAGGTTGCCGATGTTCAGCTTCTTCTTAATGTCCGTCGTCGACAGGAGCGACATGAAACCGTCCATGTCCCGCGGGTTCACCGCCATGGTGGCCGAGGAGGAACGTTCGGCGTCGTTTTCGCACCTTCGCACCTTCGCCCCGGATGCACGTCCCAGCGTGGTGGTGAGCTCACAAGTCCAGGCAGGCGACGGGATCTGGCGAGAGGGCACGAACTCACACTCGCGCACGTCAGGGCGACGCACAGTCCGTGCGAGACTCACGAACCGCGACCCACGAACTCCGGACCCTCGTCATACCAGCGACGAGCCTCACGACGGACGACGGCGCGAAAATTCTCCCTGCGACCCGAGAGCCATACGCGAACGACACGGACCCCGCTGCGAACTTCGAGGCGCGGAACGGATCACGACTCAATTTCCACCTTCGATTTCAAGTTCGAGCACTGGCGGCACGCGACGCGGGTCTCGAAGATGGCCAGAGGGACGGCGCTCCTGTTTTACACGCGAAAACTCCGAGTGGCGGTTGCTGCGAGCGGAGACGGAATCATCGGCACCGTGCACGCGACGCCATTATGATTTCTGGCGGAGGCTGCCTGCTGGTGTCGCGCCATCTGCCGATGGAAGCGCCGTTGTCGGCCTCGTAACGAAGTAATATTGACTGTTGGGACGGGCGACGTTTGAAATGGGACGCGGTGTCGCATGAGAGCGACGGGGAGATGAGATGGGCTGAATTTGAAAAGTGAGCATGAGAGTGATGGAGGTTCAATGTTTCAGGCGACGGAACGCGGGGAGTATGAAATGTCGATGGCGATGATTAAGGGGGTATATGAATTTTTGCCTTTTTAGTCACGTTTGCGAAGGTTGACGTGGTAAAAAGTAATGCCGAAGGATGGGGGTGATAAGGTGTTGAATGTTTGAAATATATTGCCTGACGCGGTGAGTACGAAATATTGTTGAATTTAACATGTTTACTGCCGGGTGTATTTTTCTATATTGAAACATTGCAAAATGAAGATAGTATAGTGATACTGAAGACCAAAGGACTGAATCACTCTTCTAATATAATTTCCGTTTCCAAAGTTATAAATGCTACTGATTGCGAATATTGCATTTTTAGTGAAATCTTTTACGTCGGTCACCGGGATAATCGCGGCATAGGTGAGACGGATTTAATTTAACCCTTTGAGTGCTGAAAACATTTAGCCAAACGCGGTGAATACGAAATATTGTTGAATTTAACATATTGACTGCAGGGTATATTTTGCTATATGAAAACCACGACGTGATGAAATACAATAGAATATGATTGAATTGTGCAAAATGAAAATAATACAGTGATACCGGAGACGAAAGGATTGAATCACTTTTCTAATATCAATTGCGTTTCCAAAGTTATAAATGCTACGGATTGCGAATACTGCATGTTTAGTAAGATTCCTTATGTCGGTTACCGGGGACAGTCGCGGA
This sequence comes from Cryptocheilus praepositus, assembly GCA_033815515.1. Taxonomy (NCBI): domain Eukaryota; kingdom Metazoa; phylum Arthropoda; class Insecta; order Hymenoptera; family Pompilidae; genus Cryptocheilus; species Cryptocheilus praepositus. The sequence goes on from JAWWQZ010000314.1 coordinate 2,278,478, forward strand.
ATAGGTGAGACGGATTTAATTTAACCCTTTGAGTGCTGAAGACATTTAGCCAAATACGGTGAGTACGAAATATTGTTGAATTTAACATATTGATTGCCGGGTGTATTTTGCTATATTAAAACCGCGACGTGATGAAATACGATAGAATATGATTGAATTTTGCAAAATGAAAATAATACATTGGAGACGAAAGAATTGAATCAATCTTCTAATATAAATTGCGTTTCCAAAGTTATAAATGCTACTGTTTGCGAATATTGCATTTTTAGTAAGATTTTTTGCGTCGGTCACCAGGGACCATCGCGGCATAGGTGATGAGAGGTGCAATGTTTCAGGCGAGGGAACGCGGGGAGTATGAAATGTCGATGGCGATGATTAAGGGGGAATATCAATTTTTGCCTTTTTAGTCACGTTTGTGTCGGTCAATGTGGTAAGAAGTAATGCCGAACGATGGGGGGTGATAAGATGTTGAATGTTTGAAACAAATCGGCTGACGCGGTGAATACGAAATATTGTTGAATTTAACATATTGACTGCCGGGTGTATTTTACTATAGTAGAACCGCGACGTGATGAAATACGATAGAATATGATTGAATTGTGCAAAATGAAAATAATACAGTGACATTGGAGACGAAAGAATTGAAATACTCTTCTAATATCAATTGCGTTTACAAAGTTATAAATGCTACTGATTGCGAATATTGCATTTTTAGTGAAATGTTTTATGTCGGTCACCGGTGACAATCGCGGCATAGATGAGACGAATTTAATTTAACCCTTTGAGTGCTGAAGACATTTAACCAAACGCGGTGAGTACGATATTGATGAATTTAACATATTGACTGCCGGGTGTATTTTACTATATTAGAACCGCGACGTGATGAAATACGATAGAATATGATTGAATTGTGCAAAATGAAAATAATATAGTGACATTGGAGACGAAAGAATTGAAATACTCTTCTAATATCAATTGCGTTTTCAAAGTTATAAATGCTACTGGTTGCAAATATTGCATTTTTAGTGAGATCTTTTGCGTCGGTCATCGGTCAAAATCGCAGAACATGTGAGACGGATTTAATTTAACCCTTTGAGTGTTGAAGACATTCAGTCGAAATGCTTACTGGGAATAAAATACTTTTTCGCCAGTGTATCCGCTATTATTTAACTATACAAGGCGTAATTAAGTTACGAATGTATTTCTTCAGTCACGCAAAATTAAATAATTCAAGGAAATTATTTGTGGACAAAACGCATGCATGCGTCCGTGGTAATTTTTACCGAACACATGTATGCGTTCATAGCACTCGAAGGGTTAAGAAGTGGTAATAGCGGAGAATGTGTTTGATAACACATTGGCTACAAGATTTTGGCGCAATGCTGAATACAAACGCGACATTCATCAGGTAGCCAATATGTCGTCAAACGAATCCTGACCGCGAAAATCGTAGGGAGAAAACAAAAGATGGGTTTGTTGGGAAGTTACCGCTGTCGGAACCGTGTGAGATAGTATAAATGCGTTTTCGTACGGTGTGTAGGTGTAATGCATATCGGTTGAACGGCGTGAGACATCTGGCCGGAACGTTGGCAGTGCATTCAGCGGAACGGTGTTTACGTTTGTAAGTAGTTGACATCAAGATACATTTCCGCGTAACTGAGGCTCGTCGCGAGAAAACTGAATCATCGAAACGATAACGGTGCCGGAGAAAAATGTATAACGCACGTACTCTCCGGTCTTCCACGAACACTGGCTGTTTGACCGTTACAACTACGAAGTACTACGTACATCATATCGCTTACCATATAATTCAAATCTAAACTAATATATATAACTGACATGTTGAGTAACGTAGAATAACATCGAAGAGGGTACAAAAAAATCTTTGCAATATTGGTTTAATGAAGACAATGGTATATACATAGTTACAATCACATGTACAATATTATATATTTACAATTATCATTGTTAATAGTAGTTGTGTACTTGCGTCATTACCATCCTAATGCAGCATTTAAACGATGCAGTAAATCTTTGCAAAGTATTCACCAGTTTCGTAATTTACAATTTACATTGATAATAACAATAATATTATATCAAATTTCGATGACAAGAGTCTCATGCCTCTGTTACATTTATAACGTAAATTGGAAGAATTGCACATAATTTGTCTTTGGTTGTTTACTTGACAGAGGACATTGCCTCTGCGAGCATTGTGCAGCTCTACATTCTTACTTTCCATTCAGGCCAGTAAACGCCCCAATGTACAGAAACGTCAGAGCTGTCGTAATACCAAACAATATTGTCTTTGTTAACGTTATTACATTGATCCACAAAAGTAAAATTCCGATATTACTCTATGCTACTTATAATATTTAAAATATCCCTACACTTGATACAGATTGAATGTATTGAAATGATACAATGACTCTGATAAATTGAAATGTGCTCAGCACAAAATGTCGTTTTTGCCTTAACCGTATAAATATCATTAAATATAAACGTCGAAATGTAACTGTACCACAATTCGTAAACAAATGGCCTGATATACAGGTTTCCTTCCAATTGATTTTTATGTAGTTCCCATTGGTAAGTTCGCATTGTATCCGAATGCGGCGCAACAATGACTTTAGAATCCGATCACTGTCGCGTTCGTAAAAATATTCTAAAGCGGTATTCAAAGCTCTCACTAAAGCGAATACACGAAATAATCATGTAAAGAATAAATTATACGTATAGGTGTATATGCGGATATACGTATATATATAGATATATTACTCTTGATAAATAACGTATTGCATGCACCTGTTACACTACTATGTTCATCAAGTTTGGGCAATCTGGTTCAGTTCCTACGAATGTTAATAGCTATGATATATCACATTGTATGGCAATAAAAATGGTGAAACTAGCAGCTAACTTATATACTGACTGACGTTTCCTTTGAGTGTTTCTGGACTAAGATTATCACGATTAAGTATAGTTAGATTGCCCCATTTGCCTATAATGATTCTCAACTAATAAATTGCTTTCTAGAGACTTATCGCGCGATTGACAACTATAAGGTACATACTCCATAAGTATTATCTACATTGCGTATAGCCAGGAAACCGTTCCTCCAGAACATTTCGCAGAGATAAATGTCCGCTGCTGGACATCATCATATTTAATTGTACCTAATTCGTATCTGAATCAACGTACGTACTGAAGCATTAAAATCGCTAATTTTAGAATAACTTTATATCACCTAAATTATACTAATTACTTTAAGCGAAGCACGGGTGACTACTGAGGTTACAATTGGCATTTAATAATACTCAACAGTAACTCCACTTTCCTGGCGGATGATAAAAAATTATTCGCTGAGTATGTCTCTTCGGATGAAGGCATTTGAACAGTTGCCCATTTTCATTCAATGAAAATATCTAATAAGTGAATATGATTCTCGGAAATTCTTTTCGTTTCCAATAATTTACCGTTAGTTTATAATTCTCGTTTGTATAGTAGGACTCTCTGCCCCGCTAAAACTCGCACACGTTGCGAGAGTACGTAACCGAAGTAATAAATGGAGTTTCAACTTCGTGTACAGTTGTGCAGGAAAACTATATAATTATCTAAAATTCATTATGTATTGCTTCCATCTTTTAGTAAGTCTCCCGACGATCTACAAGATAATTGTAGACAGGACTCGTCAAGTTATCCTCGAAATTCTCCCCAAGCGATGTGCACAAACTATGCTTCACATGTAATCGCGTAAACCCTTCTAAACGCCTTACTATTAGTATATTATCATGTAGCGTATCCCTGTTTCAAAGTGGATAGTAGTCTGCTTTGCAAAATAACGATATCAAACGAAAAAAATATATACAAAATATTACGATAACGTCGGCACGTGGTAACGTTGCGGTAGATCACGAACGTTTACGGACACTAATATATTATGTACAATTATGGAAACTTAAGCGGTCTCTAATAAGAATATCGGCACCGTACGGTTCAGTATATTATAAAGTATCAGCTAACTTTAACGTTGATTCGGATCGTGAAAATAGAAGAAGTGCAAGAATAATTATCCCGTGCTCTAAACCTTACGCGATTCAGATCGTGCCGTAATTACACTATCACGCTACCTTGGTATTGAACACTTTCTATGACACACTCCTCGCAACATCGATTCACGATCGTTATTTGAAGGACTGCTATTGCTGTTGCTGAAGTTGTTGCAACAAAGGGCACACCTCGACTAAAGGTGTGCCCAGAATCTCCTGACATACCTGATTCATGTCCGGTTCCATCATCAGCGAGGATATCTGATCCTCCGTTAGCATCTCCACACTGGAAATGATGCAAAGCCATGAACACACGAAGGTAATCCAAGCAGGGAGAAATGTCGCGTATTCATTTACCTTGCCAAGCTTTCGCTATCCGATGTCTCCTCGTCGGCGTTGAGATAAGTCATAGTTTTTTCTAGAGGACTCGGCACTTTCTTGCCCTTTGCTTCCGTCTTCTCGACTTTCTCAGACTTTTGTTTATCTCTCTCCAGTGGCCTAGGCTCACTAGAGCGCCGCTCTGTGAGACTCGATATATTCAACATCATCATCCCGTGGTTCAACAACTCCTTGACGCGTTCGCCGGTTCCGCCACTCCACAGCATGTCAAGTGATTGCCTTCGACTTGAATTCGCTAAAACAGAAGTGTCACATAATTTCCCGTGCTACATCAAACGAACCAGAAATGCCAAAGTATGTTATTGCGCAACTTACCAGAGCTACCTGCGCTAGTTTCGCCTCCCGCCGAACTTCTAGTGATCCAGTTGGCCAAACTGGTGTCGAGTTTACTTCTACTTTTCACTGACGGACTTCTCGTCACTTCGGCCTTCCTCGCTTCGCTCATGCTAACTTCATTTTTTCGCGGCATGGAGGGTAATGATTTCTGAGTTACTAATCTTTTCCGATTAACAATTTCGCCGGGCGGTTGGACATTGCCTTCGACAGGCGGACCATTCGTACCTTCCGGACTCGAGTCCATCGGTAACGGTTTATAAGGAATCTGATCCTCCTCGTCGGAGTACGTGTCATTATTGTAATACACCTCGTCCGGTGAATTATTTAAGCTAATCTCCGTCCATTCTTCTCCATTTTGTACCGTCGTATTATTCTTCTCGTCGCCGTTCGGCGTCTGAATCGTTACTTTTTTGTCTACGGGGGATATAATGTTGGAAAGGTCGGATAGACGTGGCGTAGAAGAGCTCGTGTGATTTAAAGATACGATATGTTTTGTGTCAGTAGTTGCGATACTTCGCGGACGGTCTCGTTTTATGTACTTTCGAGGCTCCGTGGACGAGAGATTTAAGTTGTTTAGGCCCAAGTATTCGGAGGATGGATCCCTCTCGATCTAAACGACATGCGTCATTAGCGGTGCATAGATTGGAACAGATATCTTTTGGGAAGGTTTACAGCTGGAAAAAGTATACTTACTCTTGCAGGTATGGGACACGGTGCATTAGGACTCATTTTGTCAGGAAGCCGTAAATATTCGTCGCTTGTGTAATCTGTACTATCTGGCGACCCAGTTACGCTAGAATCTGTTGGAGTTGCTGTGTTCGTTTGTGCAGATTGGTCTGGAGCGTCTTGCTTTGTAAAGTCATCCGTGCCGTCGTAGCGTCTTGTCTACATGAAATAAACAATATTTAAACGCTGGCTCATATAAATGAACCACATCAACGTTTGCTCTCGCTGGCGCATAAGATACCGAATCTATATATTTGCTGAATATCTATAAGTAATAGGAACATGACGTACGTAAGTTTGCGAAAATGAGAGCAAACGTAAATATTTACAAATGTTTGTACCCTATGAATTTCATCACTGATTCGTTCAAGGTTTCTCAACGCTTCAGCGTATGTCATTTTAGCTTCGGCAACCGATCTCTCAAGTGCGCTGACTCTCAGCTTTTGTTCATCCAGCATTTGATTGAAGTGTGCTTTCATTTCGTAATATGGCCTAGATTAATTATCAAATATTAAGATTCTCTTGAATATTGTGCCTTGATTAATTGTATATATTTTAATAGCTACTATCGTTATCATTAATATAATAATCACTTGTGAATTGATATAAGTATGACGCCATATTTGGCGATATGACTTTACCGTAAAAAGCTTTCTTGAGAAAAGCGGGAGTTATATAGTTAGATAAGTTCTATGAAAATAATATCCATGCACAAACAGGGTGAGAGATTGGAAAATAATATGAAAACAATGCCAGTTCTGTAGCACACGCATCAAAAAAGAGTATAGTATAAAGAAAGGAAAAAAAAACAGAATGTCTATCCTACTTACAACATGAGCAAGTTGTGCCTGTAGGCGATACTGTTTATCAGAAGCAAGCTGCGACGTGCACCCATACTGCCAACATGAATATAAACCAAAAGACATAAATTTCCTAATCTCTATATGGAATTAAATCAGAGAAACATAATGAACATTCAAAAACACGTTGTTTAATATTCAAGTAGCACGAAAGTAAACAGAAATCGCTAGTTATTACAAAATGTCAGAAACTGAACTTAGTACATGTTGTTCGTATTTAGGTAGCTATATTAAGTGACAGGTTCTAGCATTTTGGATTGGCCGTTGTTAAATAACTAAATGCAATAACCAACATGCATTGAAAAGGGCTATGAAAAGAATTAGAAAATTATTCAACTCCGCCACCAAAAACCATTCAGTGTTTTTACGTACCTAGACTTAGCAATAGCTCGCTTTAGTTCCCTTTGCAATGTTTGTACTTCATGTTCTGCCTTGTGATATAATGCAGTAGTGTGCCGATGTTCTGCTTCAGATAAAGCTCTTTCATGTTCAGATTCATTAACTCTAGACGTTGCATGATTCAACATTTCCTAAAGTACATGTTTCACATTTAACAGACGCAATTTATGAAGTTTCCTTATGTTGTTTATAAGAAACACTGAACATCATTTACCTGCCATGCATGGTCAAAGCATCTGCCTTCCGTTCTAAGTCCTTCCTCTGCCAAATAAACCATTTCCTTTGCTGCAGCATGTTGACTATTAGCTCTTTCAAACCTAATTGCAGCTTTCTGTGTTTCTTGTAATGCCTAAAATTACATGATTATTAATCATCCATATAAAACTTATGATATAATCATTTTTGGAGAACTTACTTCTTTTGCTTTAAACCTGGCATCATAGTATGGTCTAGATTTTTCTATGCAAGTACCAAGTTTTTTGGCTAAAGTATCGATCTTCACTGTTGACTCGCAGAGTAATTCTCTGAAAGTAGCTCTTGCCTCCTAAAAATGAAAGTGTACAATTATATATAAAGTAAGTAAATGTTTTAATGTTATAGCCTACTGCATAAACTGGTTTTATTACAAATTATTCGTCTATGCATCCAAAAGTACATCATCCCTAAATAAGATCTTGCAACAATGTATCAAGATACGCGCAATAACAATTTCAGATCATAATTCATCATTTTAAGCCAGTTTGGCACGAAGTCTCAAGCCATGAATCGCTTCTTTGCCTGATGCTGACATAAACGACTAGGAAGATAATCTTCATGAGCCATTATCCATTTGCCGATACGCTATACAGCAATCAACTCAATGAAACATAATCACAACCAGTTTCAAAACTTGTCACCAATTTCGTCCTTCAAGGAGATGCGTTCGCTATTCAAAGATAACGCGCGGAGGACAAATTTTGCCCGAAAGGTCAAAAAACAATTATACTCACGTCCAAATCAACCTCTAGTTTGTTAATATCATCCGTGGCCGTATTCAATCGTTCGAGCTCAATCTGCAAGAAGTCATATGTTCAGAATTCGAAAACGGCGTGTTAGGTTAAAATCGAAATTGACAAGTAACCATATTGCATCCTTTGACGCATATCTCCGGCCGACAGGTTAGAAATGACAGTGTCATAAGCGTTACGACACTGTCAATTTCTCCCGATAAGCAATAAACGATGTATTCTTTTCTGACACCAATTAGCTTATCTCAGCCGACGCTCCGTCCGAGACGCCAATGGAAACAATTGTCACTTCCTTCCTAATTAAAACGCATTGTAATAACATTTCGCATCGCCTTCTATGCCGCTATCCGACGCGTACCGCGCCGCAAAAATTTCGCAAGACCGCAATTTACATCTGAATTGCGCTACGAAGCTCGGAATGTCCCCGACATGTGTCCGCACCGAAATAAGGACGTGACGCAGGGGTTAAATATTAAATCACGCCAACCATTCGCGACACAGTCATACACCGTGTCACGCCAATACTCAAACTTGACAATTAGCAAGATCGCACGCACTTTCGAATCTACTTAATGAACGTAAAGCCCCCTCACTTTAAAGTACCTCACCGATACCTCATTAACAAAGTTCCGTAGTCGAGCATCTTCGAGCAAAAAACCTCTTTACGCTTCTTACCCATTTAAATCGCCGTAAGATCGAAATGCGGCACTTCGTCGAGCGTGAAAGTTTAAAATCGAAGCCGGACTAGGGCACGACTTAATTCGCGCCCCAGGAAGAATCGGGCGCGGGGGAGGGCTGCGGCGGACAACAAATTTTGCAACGTGGCAAAGTGCGTCGTTGATATCGGCCTCGCCCAATTACGATGAACGAAGCGAACGCGCGATTAAAAGGCAATAGACCGAGGGACGTGACACAGAAACGGCAGAGCGTAAGGTCCGCGGCGAGGAAATGTCAATATCGCTGGAGAGCACACGACTCGACTGCGTCGGGTGCGAAACGCTTTTCGTCCGAGGGACACACTCGCTCACCTGCACTCTAGGATCCACCGCGTCGTCGACGCGTTCAGAATCATCGGCACTCTCTTTCTGCACACGTCCACTCATAATTAAAGCTATAAGTTAATGTTATTTACAATTTTTCCATGCCACCTGTATCGTCTGCTACACATCAGGTGGCCATGTTGGATGTTAGGACGTACGCGCAGGGCCGTGTCGAAAAGCTGGCGCGGTCAAGGGCGCTTGCATACAGAAACTCGCCTAACGCTAGGCCCCGTTTTCCGCATTTACTGTGCAAGGAATTAGATGGTGCGTTTGATTTCAACGGAGCTGTAATTTACTGAAATTAAATTAATGTCACGCAACGTGTTTCGGGGCCAGTAATGCACCCGCTGCAGGAATCTGCGAAGATGGATGTGCGTTGAAACATTTGCTTCGGGGACAGACTGAATTTTGAATTTTTACGTTGCACGTACCATTTTTACAAGAAGCAAAAATTTGTGGTGCAAAATTTGTTCCTTAGAAAATTGATTTCGGAATATTTATGGTGTATGTGTAATTCTCGATATCTCCGTTTTTTTTGTTTTTGTATTTTTAAATTAAATCGTGAATTTTGCGGTGTATATATAATTTTGAAAAGAAACAAAGGTTATGTAGGAAATTTATTTCTCATTATAATTGCATCTTGAATGTTTACGTTGTACGTATAATTTAAAAATAAAGTGTTTTGTAACACACATCCATTTTTAAAGATTCCTGAAGAGGGGGCAGCAGTGTCGTCGAAACACGTTGAGTCGCAGAAGTAACGTTCTATAAGTCAGCAACTTCAGTCAAAAAAAGTTTTATACTCCTTAATCATTTAAGTAAATTACCGGTGGAATTAAATTCGGTATTGGCTTGTAATTACGGTATTGCATTGGCCTGGTAATTGTCTGAGATGCGTCCGAAGTCCATCTAGCGTCTACTGTCATTATTAAGTAATACATACTGCGAAGATGGATGTGCTTTGAAATATTTGCTTCGGGAACAAACTGAATTTTGAATTTTTACGTTGCACATACAATTTTTACAAGAAACAAAAATTTGTGGTGCAAAATTTGTTCCTTAGAAAATTTAATTCGCAATTTTTATGGTGCACTTGTAATTCTCAAAAAAATAAATTTTGTGTTGTTTTTGTATTTTTTAATTAAATCGTGAATTTTGGGCTGTACATATAATTTTGAAAAGAAACAAAAATTGTGGAAGAAATTTGTTTCTTGTTATAATTGCATCTTAAATTTTTACGTTGTACGTATAATTTAAAAATAAAGTGTTTTGTAACACACATCCATTTTTAAAGATTCCTGAAGAGGGGGCAGCAGTGTCGGCGAAACACGTTGAGTCGCAGAAGTAACGTTCTATAAGTCAGCAACTTCAGTCAAAAAAAGTTTTATACTCCTTAATCATTTAAGTAAATTACCGGTGGAATTAAATTCGGTATTGGCTTGTAATTACGGTATTGCATTGGCCTGGTAATTGTCTGAGATGCGTCCGAAGTCCACCTAGCGTCTACTGTCATTATTAAGTAATACATACTGCGAAGATGGATGTGCTTTGAAATATTTGCTTCGGGAACAAACTGAATTTTGAATTTTTACGTTGCACATACCATTTTTACAAGAAACAAAAATTTGTGGTGCAAAATTTGTTTCTTAAAAAATTTAATTCGCAATTTTTATGGCGCACTTGTAATTCTCAAAAAAATAAATTTTGTGTTGTTTTTGTATTTTTTAATTAAATCGTGAATTTTGGGCTGTACATATAACTTTGAGAACAAACAAAAATTGTGTAGAAAATTGGTTTCTCATTATAATTGCATCTTAAATTTTTATATTGTACGTATAATTTAAAAATAAAGTGTTTTGTAACACACATCCATTTTTAAAGATTCCTGAAGAGGGGGCAGCAGTGTCGTCGAAACACGTTGAGTCGCAGAAGTAACGTTCTATAAGTCAGCAAGTTCAGTCAAAAAAAGTTTTATACTCCTTAATCATTTAAGTAAATTACCGGTGGAATTAAATTCGGTATTGGCTTGTAATTACGGTATTGCATTGGCCTGGTAATTGTCTGAGATGCGTCCGAAGTCCACCTAGCGTCTACTGTCATTATTAAGTAATACATACTGCGAAGATGGATGTGCTTTGAAACATTTGCTTCGGGGACAAACTGAATTTTGAATTTTTACGTTGCACATACGATTTTGACAAGAAACAAAAATTTGTGGTGCAAAATTTGTTTCTTAAAAAATTTAATTCGCAATTTTTATGGCGCACGTGCAATTCTCAAAAAAAGAAATTTTGTGTTGTTTTTGTATTTTTTAATTAAATCGTGAATTTTGGGCTGTACATATAACTTTGAGAACAAACAAAAATTGTGTAGAAAATTTGTTTCTCATTATAATTGCATCTTCAATTTTTACGTTGTACGTATAATTTAAAAATAAAGTGTTTTGTAACACACATCCATTTTTAAAGATTCCTGAAGAGGGGGCAGCAGTGTCGTCGAAACACGTTGAGTCGCAGAAGTAACGTTCTATAAGTCAGCAACTTCAGTCAAAAAAAGTTTTATACTCCTTAATCATTTAAGTAAATTACCGGTGGAATTAAATTCGGTATTGGCTTGTAATTACGGTGTTGCATTGGCCTGGTAATTGTCTGAAATGCGTCCGAAGTCCACCTAGCGTCTACTGTCATTATTAAGTAATACATACTGCGAAGATGGATGTGCTTTGAAATATTTGCTTCGGGAACGAACTGAATTTTGAATTTTTATGTTGCACATACGATTTTTACAAGAAACAAAAATTTGTGGTGCAAAATTTGTTCCTTAGAAAATTTAATTCGCAATTTTTATGGCGCACTTGTAATTCTCAAAAAAATAAATTTTGTGTTGTTTTTGTATTTTTTAATTAAATCGTGAATTTTGAGCTGTACATATAACTTTGAGAGCAAACAAAAATTGTGTGGAAAATTTGTTTCTCATTATAATTGCATCTTGAATTTTTACGTTGTACGTATAATTTAAAAATAAAGTGTTTTGTAACACACATCCATTTTTAAAGATTCCTGAAGAGGGGGCAGCAGTGTCGTCGAAACACGTTGAGTCGCAGAAGTAACGTTCTATAAGTCAGCAACTTCAGTCAAAAAAAGTTTTATACTCCTTAATCATTTAAGTAAATTACCGGTGGAATTAAATTCGGTATTGGCTTGTAATTACGGTATTGCATTGGCCTGGTAATTGTCTGGGATGCGTCCGAAGTCCACCTAGCGTCTACTGTCATTATTAAGTAATACATACTGTTTTATTTGCATGAACTACTGAGTATCTGTCGATGCATGACGTATTGCAGGTTAGAAACAAACAATATGTGATGGCACACTTAAATAGAACCTGAAGCAATGAATGTTTCAGTGGCTTAGATATGTTGTCAAAGCGTCTGTGAATTTTGGAGCCAGAATGTGCTTTCCATAAAAATGTGTTATCACTTTATTGTTAGGTAAAACGAATTGATTAACAATCGCATTCAGTGCCGAAACGGATTGATTGGGTACGCCCATTATATTACAATGTCATTAATAACCAAATAGAAACTAAAATCCGAATAACAAATTAGAAAGTATAACTCTCTGTTAAGGGCACACATCCTGTATCGAAACGTTAGGATCCTTACACAAATATAATTGCAAACAAATAATTTGACCGAGTTATATTAGGTTACATGCAAAAGTTACAGAGCACTAAAAAATATAATCTCAAACAAATTGACCGAATACACCAATCATATTGCAAATATACTGCTTTTCACGCAGACATAACATAAGCCAAACTCCAAATCTCATTTCAGAGTATACTTAACTGAATTACATAATATTATAGTTAAAAGTTACAAGACCCCTACAAATCCATTTTCAAACAGATTGACCCGGTACGCCCATCGCATCGCAATATAATTTCGGCATGCCACACAATTCATTTCCCGCCGACATAGCATAATCGAAATAATTCCCAAATCTAATTTCCCACAGAACAACTGAGCGGGCACGCAAACTTAACATAAACCAAACTCCAAATTTAATTTCACAGAGTATACTTAACTGAATTATATAAAATTATACTTAAAAGTTACAAGACCCCTACAAATCAATTTTCAAATAAGATTGACCCGATACGCCAATCGCATCGCAATATAATTTCGGCATGCAACACAATTCACATCACGCCGACATAGCATAATCGAAATAATCTCCAAATCTAATTTCCCACAGAACATCTGAGCGGGCACGCGAACTTAACATAAACCAAACTCCAAGTCTAATTTCACATAGTATACTTAACTGAATTATATAAAATTATACTTAAAAGTTACAAAACCCCTGCAAATACATTTTCAAACAGATTGACCCGATACGCCAATCGCATCGCAATATAATTTCAGCATGCAACACAATTAATTTCACGCCGACATGGCATAATCGAAATAATTCCCAAATCTAATTTCCCACAGAACAACCGAACGGACACGCGAACTTAATATAAACCAAACTCCAAATTTAATTTCACAGAGTATACTTAACTGAATTACATAAAATTATACTTAAAAGTTGCAAGACCCCTTTTTAAAATCAATTTTCATATAAATTGACCCGATACGCCAATCGCATTCCAATATAATTTCAGCATACAACACAATTAATTTCACGCAGACATAGCATAATCGAAATAATTCCCAAATCTAATTTCCCACAGAACAACTCAGCGGGCACGCGAACTTAACATAAACCAAATTCCAAATCTAATTTCATAGAATATACTTAACTGAATTACATAATATTATAGTTAAAAGTTACAAGACTCCTACAAATCCATTTTCATATAAATTGACCCGATACGCCAATCGCATCGCAATATAATTTCAGCATGCAACACAATTAATTTCACGCCGACATAGCATAATCGAAATAATTCCCAAATCTAATTTCCCACAGAACAACTGCGCGGGCACGCGAACTTAATATAAACCAAACTCCAAATTTAATTTCACAGAGTATACTTAACTGAATTACATAATATTATAGTTGAAAGTTACAAGACCCCTTTTTAAAACCAATTTTCAAACAGATTGACTCGATAAGCCCATCGCATCGCAATATAATTTCAGCATGCAACACAATTCATTTCACGCCGACATAGCATAATCGAAATAATTCCCAAATCTAATTTCCCACAGAACAACTGAGCGGACACGCGAACTTAACATAAACCAAACTCCAAATCTAATTTCACAGAATATACTTAACTGAATTACATAATATTATAGTTAAAAGTTACAAGACCCCTACAAATCCATTTTCATATAAATTGACCCGATACGCCAATCGCATCGCAATATAATTTCAGCATGCAACACAATTCATTTCACGCCGACATAGCATAATCGAAATAATTCCCAAATTTAACTTCCCACAGAACAACTCAGCGGACACGCGAACTGCATTGCACAGTCATTAATAAGAACGATTGGAGCATCTCGCATGAGAGGAGAATTGGCGTCTAGAACCGCGCCATGTGGGTGGCTGCGCAAGAAGTCGTGCGCGTCCATTGTTCAAAAGACCCGGTCATCAGGCGCAACATGGTTGCACATTTCCGTCCGGACAAATTCCCCGAGCCTCCCAGCAGAGGGCGCCGCCTACACATGCGTCCGATTCATCTCTCCGCGATTTTCTCATTCGCCTCGGTGAGTTCTGTGTCGTCGGAGCAGGTGGATTACATTCAGGGAAAGCGGACAACGTCGAGCGCCGCCGCAAAGTTCCAGCAAACGTCAACCGCCGGACCGCCGACCAGCACCCGGTGAGCGAAACAAACTTCCACGCCATTCGTTGTCCCGCGATGCATGATTCGTTGTCCACCTCGAAGGCGCCCCCGCGATTCCCGCCGCCGGGGGGCGAATCCTGCGAAGCGGCGAACTTTTTGATCGCGCCCGACGCCGAACTTTCTATTTTCGCATTTTTACGCCGCGCCGCTGCGAGGAGCGAGGCGGTGGACGGCACCGAGGCCGACAAAGAGAAAACGCTGGCGATCGTTCGGCGATTGGAAATTCACGTGGAAAGTTTTTCGCTGCCAGGTAGGCGCCTCGCGCTCACCACCCGCTTTCCTCTCGGTCGCGGTGCCTGTCCTCTGTCTCCTCTGGCCTCTGTGTCCGCTCGCTGCGTGTCGTTATGCGCACGGAATCGAGAATTTCCCGTGGCGCGTCGATCCGAGCTTTATTTACGCCGCGCGCCGGTTATGTTCGGAGCCGCGAAGTCGGCGGGTAAATATTTGGCGGCCGAAGGGACGAACGGTGACGCGCGTCACTCGAGAACCGACGGTGCTTCGGTGTAGGCAGAATTTTCATTCGGAGCTTCATGCTGGGAGTAGGCAGTGTTAGGTGGCCGTTGGTCCTCACGAGGCGAGTCTATGAAATAGGTGTATGCTGCGAAACTTGTTTCTAAGGAAGATATCTAAGGTATAAGGATTCGAAGTTACAGATATTATAGCAATTATTCCATCTCTAGGTTTTGCATATAGTTTCAAAATAAGCTGATTATAGAATTTGATATTGTAAGTCAGTGTGTTAGGGGGGCATCGGTGTTCATGAGGTAAGGCTATGAAAATGGATGTGTGTTGTAAAATTTGTTTCTATGGAAGCTATATAGGATCTAAGGATTCGAATTTAGGGGCAGTGGTACTGGCAATTATTCTTCTATCTCTGCACTCTGCGTGGGATTTCAAATTAATGCTGACTATAGAAGTTTAGTATTGCGAATCTACGTGTTTTGGAGCCACTGATGTTTACCGTGCAAGTCTGTGGAAATAGATGTATGCTGCGAAACTTGTTTCTGCGGAAGGTATCTGAGGTATACGGATTCGAATTTACAGATAGTGATTATAGCAATTATTCCATTTCTGCAGTTTGCATATTTATTCATATATAATTTCAAAGTAAAGCTGATTATAGAATTTGATACTGTAAGTCAGTGTGTTAGGGGGACATCGGTGTTCATGAGGTAAGGCTATGAAAATGGATGTGTGTTGCAAATTTGTTTCTATGGAAGATATATAGGATCTAAGGATTCGAAGTTAGGGATAGAGGTACTAGCAATTATTCTTCCATCTCCCCAGTCTGCGTGAGATTTCAAATTAATGCTGACTATAGAAGTTTAGCATTGTTTATCTACGTGTTTCGGAGCCACTGATGCTTACCATGCAAGTCTATGGAAATAGATGTATGCTGCAAAACTTGTTTCTGCGGAAGATATGTAAGGTGTAAGGATTCGAATTTACAGGTAGTGGTTATATCAATTATTCCATCTCTGCGGTTTGCATATTTATTCATATAATTTCAAAATAAAGCTGACTATAGAAATTGATACTGTAAGTCAGTGTGTTAGGGGGACATCGGTTTTCATGAGGTAAGACTATGAAAATGGATGTATGTTGCAAAATTTGTTTCTACGGAAGATATATAGGATCTAAGGATTCGAATTTAGGGATAGTGGTACTGGCAATTATTCTTCCATCTCCACACTCTGCGTGGAATTTCAAATTAATGCTGACTATAGAAGTTTAATATTGTGAATCAACGTGTTTCGGAGCCACTGATGCTTGCAATGCAAGTCTATGAAAATGTATGTGTGTTGCGAAATTTCTTTCTGCGGAAGATGTATAAGATCTAACGATTTGAATTTACGGATAGTGATTATAGGAATTATTCCATCTCTGCATTTTGCGTATAATTTCGAATTAATGTTGATTGCAGAAGTTTGCTATTATGAGTCAACGTGTTTGAGAGCTATTAGTGCCCCTAATGCATGAGTTTGTGAGAATGGATACGTGCTGCAAAATTTATTTCTTTAAAAAATACGTAGAATGTAAAGATTTGAACGGACGGGTAGTAATTATGTCAATCATTCTTCCATCTCCGCACTTTGCGCATCAATTGCCCTAATTTGGAAATGATGTTCAGAGTGCGGAAATGGAAGAATGATTGACATACTTACTATCTGCAAGTTCGATTCTTTAGAAGGTACATATTTTTCGAAGAAACGACGGAAATTCGTTATTTCGAATCTTTATATTATACATACTTAAAAGAAAACGAATGATTATAAACACAGTAACAATATCAATAGTATATTACAACATAATTCCTAGTCATACATTCACTTCCGTAGACTCCTGAGAACTGAACACCACTTCCCTTGCAACATCTTGCCTTACAGTAACAAAGTCCCGCAGTCAGCACTTTCAACCAAACAAGCGCTTCATATTCCTCAATCACTTAGTTAATTACAATAAAGTTGAAATGAAACGCATCATCTGACAATGCTTGAGGAACTCTACCGGGGGCTATTATACAAATTTTTCCTCGTACGATTCTGCTAGGTGCCGATCACATAACGCTCCGAGTGCCAACCGGTACTTAAGCTTTCTTGGAACGGTCTTGATTTGTTCGGTGCTTCTTTGAATTTGTTTCGTAACCGGCATGGCGGAAATCGTTCGAAACGGTTTCCCATCGTGAGTACTCGCGAACGGCGATTTTTTCTGAACGCCCGCTATCGCGAGCAGCGCCCGCGTTTGACCCCCATCGATTTTCGATCTCGCTGGGGGCAGCCGTGATTTATTCAGCCCCGTGGAAAGTGACTTGAAGGCGACGTAACGTCTTCGGCTGCCAGTGAACTCAGCGCGACACGGTGTCGTCACGTTGATTATAAACAATGGCTCGTCCCGGTGTTTCCGATGTTGCGCACGCGAATCGAGCCAAGGACATCGTGTGAAAATACGGCTCGCCGCGGATTCGAAATGTCAGAAGAAACGCTTTTACCAGGCACGCTCTCAAACTCGTCGCGTCACGATGCGGGAAACATGCCTAACGTTAATAACGAAAAGGCTTCGTTGGGGACGTTTATGGCGGCCTGTGTCATTTGCGAACGTTGCTTAATGCGGGATTCACGGAGAAATGTGTAGGCGGACATTATCCGGGAAGATATCTAGGTATATAGAACTTGGGAATTAGATGCCTGAGGGGGGAATTACTTTGGATAGGTATGCATGTCGTGCCATTAGAAAAAGTCAACAAACATTGGTATAAAATAGGGAAGACATGCGGATATATAGAATTTGAGAATTAGAAGACAGAATGGGGAATTACTTTGGATAGGTATGCATGTCGTGCCATTAGAAAAAGTCAACAAACATTGGTATAAAATAGGGAAGACATGCGGATATATAGGATTTGAGAATTACAAACTGAATGGGGGATTACTTTGGATAGGTATGCATGTCGTGCCATTAGAAAAAGTCAACAAACATTGGTATAAAATAGGGAAGACATGCGGATATATAGGATTTGAGAATTAGAAGACTGAATGGGGGATTACTTTGGATAGGTATGCATGTCGTGCCATTAGAAAAAGTCAACAAACATTGGTATAAAATAGGGAAGACATGCGGATATATAGGATTTGAGAATTAGAAAACTGAATGGGGGATTACTTTGGATAGGTATGCATGTCGTGCCATTAGAAAAAGTCAACAAACACACATTGGAATTAGAAAACTGAAAATTACTTTGGATAGATGTCGTGCCATTAGAAAAAGTCAACAAACATTGGTATTAAATAGGGAAGACATGCGGTTATATAGGATTTGAGAATTAGAAAACTGAATGGGAGATTACTTTGGATAGGTATGCATGTCGTGCCATTAGAAAAAGTCAACAAACATTGGTATAAAATAGGGAAGACATGCAGATGTATAGGATTTGAGAATTAGAAGACTGAATGGGGGATTACTTTGGATAGGTATGCATGTCGTGCCATTAGAAAAAGTCAACAAACATTGGTATAAAATAGGGAAGACATGCAGATGTATAGGATTTGAGAATTAGAAGACTGAATGGGGGATTACTTTGGATAGGTACGGTTTCTATGGACTATTGTTTGTAGTACGTGTAAAACTTGTTTGCTGATGGGTTCCGTAGATTGCAACTGTGTAGAACACGCAATTGTAGTTGTAGTTATATTCCGGTCAGGTCGGTTCTGTATTCGTGAAATTTAAAATGAAAACTGAAACCAAGAAGAGGAACTGGAATCCTATGTTAGTTCAAGAATATATGTCAAATATATGTTTGAAAAATTCTATTCCGTATTGACAAATTAACAAATAGACAAATGTGATTAGTGCAGTTTAGTTTGACGGTTATAGTGCGATTTTATTCTCCACGAAATAAGAATTACATTTAGGTAATGATATTGCGACTGCTATTTTAATATACTGTGATTTCTCATACAACGCGCCGAATAATAAAACGCAGAAATTATCTTCATTTAAGAAATTAAATCTGCTGTAGTTGAGCGTTACATTGTTTACTTCATCGTTACCGACTCCTTCTGTTTCGTACTTGTTTGTTTATTGACCCAATCCGTCTTAACACAACGATATCAGTATCAGTGCTTGTAACGTGTTGTGATTCATTCCGTGTTTCTTCGTTAAACATCACACACTTGCTGTGTCGTCAAATAATTGAACATAATTATATTTGACAATGTCGTTTATGAAAATCTCAAACGGTTCCTCCTCTTATTTCATTTTATTTCTTATACTATAACATTTAATATTTTAGAGCTCCTGGAAAGGAAAAGTATCGATAACTGTATTACTATTACATCAAATAAACCGGACGGCTAAAATAAAATGGCTTCATTCCACCGTACGCTTCACACCAATTCTTTTTTCCGCATCGCACAGTGTCTGCAATTTTGCTCGTGAAATTCGAATTTACCGTTAACCATATTATACATTCCGTGGCATAAAATCGGACAATTTAGAGCTCCCGAAAGAAAAACGTTCCGTCTATCGTACGCTTCACGCCAATTCTTTTTTCCACACCCGACGATATTTGTAATCCCGCTCGTGAAATTCGCATTTAGTGTCCCGGAACGTAGTTAAACATCCATGGAACTGTTCCCCGTGAGCGAACGTTAGAGAGATAGACGCACGTCCCCTTTTGGACGTGACCGATCCGACGAAGTGGCAGCATGGTTCGCAGCAGGCGAGTGAAAGAGACACAGAAACTGAGCGAGATAGGGCGAGAGCGATCGTTTACTGTACTCGTCGTTTAATAAATGCACGCACGGCGACGAGCGTATGATAACTTTTCATATCACATAGACGCCCACTCCCGTTCTTCAAATTGCGAGGGTTAAATCGGCTTCCCTTGCTGCCGCGGTGACGTCGATCCGTCGTCAAACTATTCTTTTCCGCGTCGCATCTGCGTAAGCCAACTACGACCTATGAAGAGATTTCCTCTGCTGAGGAACTTCTGACGCTTTAAGGGGTAACATCTAGCTTAACACTTAAAAAGATAGGGAAAATTTAGGATTTTTTTTTTTAATTACATGATATAACATATCGAAATTTAGTTTAAAGGCGTTTAATGTGCATACGTTAACACGTTGGCTGCCGTGGTGGTCACCGATGACCGGCGCAAAAGATTTTACTGAAGATCCAAAATATTCGGAATGGGTAGTAATAATTATTTTATAAATGCAGTTATTGTTAGAATAGTGATGCGATCCTTTGGTCTCCAATACTTGCACATTATTTATTTACATTTCTAATGCATATTTCGTTGAGCATCTTTTCATATTTATACCGCAACGTGATGAAGTACTACAGAACATGATTGAGTTGTGGAAAATGAAAATAATGCAAAGGTATCGGAGACCAATGAATTGAATCACTATTTAATATTAATTGCATTGATAAAACTATAAATGCTACCGATTGGGTATTTTTTGAATTCTTTGTGAGACCTTTTGCGCCGGTCACCGATGACCACCGTGGCAGTCAAAGTGTTAATTATAAAAAAAGATGTTTTTATGTTTTTACTTCACAATGGCGGCACTAAAGCTCTCAAAGTAGAAGTACATTTTTGGAAGTGGCCTCCGCGGCTTACAGCACAAGTGCCGTACACTTTCGCTAAGCACAAAAACCAACATTTTTTCACAATCTACATTAAATTTGCTAGAGAAGTACACACGTATATGGTAAAATATTGATTTTTGTAGAAATGGCAAGCACGCGAAGAAAAGATCTAATTTTCATCAAAAAATGCGTCGAGAAAATATTTATAATAACGAAAGTTTTTAACCGATCTTAAAAATCATATGTACTTCTCTGAAGAATGTATTATAGTTTAACAGCTGCAGTAAAAATTTCAAATGAATCGGAGAAAATTTGTTTAAACTATGCTGCAAGCCAATTTGAGAAACGTAGTATCGAGAAAAATGCATTTAAAGTATTGAGTGACGTTATTTCATATTATTTTACTAGTTTTGCCATATTTACGATTATTCTGCAATGCCTGCACCATATAGGTGTCTTTCCACATTAAGGGCCGCTTGGGATTTTTCGCGTCAGTTAAATTGAGTAAAAATTAGAGTTAGTTCGTATTTTCAGTTTTTCTACAGTTAATAAACAGTTTTTTCAAGCCAACTTTAAAAAATATTTTCGCCTATAAGACAAATTGCACTTTATTTTTAAGACTGTAAAGTATCATTTAAGACAAAAATATGTTTTCGTTCTTTTGAAAATTTAAGGTAGATGTTACACCTTAATCTGTTACGTCTTTGCAGTCAATTTATAGGACGCGGCATTTTTGGCGATTTCGGCTTCACGAGAAAAATGTCAGAGACGGTTACTATATTTTTCTAGTGTGTCCAAACTTGTTTGCCCAGTTGCACTAGCTAGTTTCTAGGAACGGATACTATTATTTTCCGGCGACTTTCGCTGGTTTTCATTAACGGAACGATAGGAACGGTTGTCCAAATTTTTTTGTCGTGTGGTGCAAGGAAAGTTACAGGAACCATTAGTATTATTCTGTAGCAACTTTCGCTGATTTTCATTAAGAGAACGACACGAACGGTTGTCACTACAATTGTTCTCTAGAAAATTTTGCTGACTTTTATTGATGGAACGGTACAAATGTATGTTCAAATTCATTTATCAAGTTTCACGGGCAAAATTACAGAAACCACTACTATTATTTCCTGGGAATTTTCATCGAGTTTTATTAGTGAAATTATACGAATGAATATCTACATCCATTTATCTTGTTGCAAGAGCAGAATTGCAGACACCATTACTATTATTCTCTAATAACTTTCGTTGACTTTTATTGATGGACCGATACGAAAGTACGTCCAAATTCATTTATCGAGTTGCGCGAGCAAAATTACAGAAACCGTTACTATTATTCTCTAAGTAACATCCGTTGACTTTTATTAATGAAACGATACGAACATATGTCCCAGTTCATTCATCGCATTACACGAGCAAAATTACAGAAACCGTTACTACTATTATCTAGCAACTTTCATCGTCTCATATTAACGGAATGGTACGAGTATATATTTAAATTAATCTTCAGATTAATTTTAAGATTTCCAATTTTTTAATTTTATGCTTCGTGTATCTACGTATTTTTGATGATAATTTTGTGTACCCACATATTCCACCGAAAATCTAGTGTTAACTTGTGCAACTTGACGGGATTATTTTTGAACGGGCAAATCCTCGAACGTCGCGTGTTATCTGGCAGCCGACTGTTTGCATTTCTATAATTGCACAAGATGTTTCAAATGTGACAGTCCCATGGAAATATACATGTAACACAAGGAACGTCACGATTAATGTATACAATAAGCTGCCATAAATCATTTGGCACTACGCTATCATCGTATCTTTCGGCGTGACATTTTCCTCTCGTCCGTTATATTTCGTGCACTCAATTATGCTTGGCGCATACAAAAATGATCGTATCTGGATGATCGTGGAAAGTAAAAGTATCATATTAATATTAATGACAAGGGCACCCTACGGCACTCAAACCTATATCAACGTTTGTTTTCTTTCAATCTGTTCTCCAACTTTTCGTTGAATGAGTAAGACTCTTTGCGGTAGGAATTGAGATTTTATTTGTCACTACGACATGTTTCGGCTGAAAACAATAAGTAAAATTGGGGTTCTTTGACCTTGCGAGGAATTTGAAATCATATACCCTTTTGCGGTTGAAACATAAATTTCATTTGAGAACTTGACATTAAATTATTGTAATATATACATACATTAGGTCTACCGGAAACTTCTGTCCGTTCTCGTATTAAAAGAAAACAACACATTTTCAATATATGAGCCGTTTATTTTGAAAGTGGCCTAACTCCGTTTTTCAATATTTTCCGGTTGCCATGGTTACATGTACGAAATCATGTTATTTATCAGTAAATGTTATTTATCTCGATTTGAAGATAAATGGAGTTAGGCCCGTTTCAAAATAAACGGTTCATATAATAATTGAGCGCGATCGGGAAACTTCGATATTCTCCGCCGACTTTCTCAAAATATAATATTTCCAATCACTTCGGCGAAAGACGCGTCTAAAATTTTCGGCTAATGGCGTGTGCAAACTTTGAAAAAAATCGGTGATCCACATCTCAGGTCCCCTATTTGTCTCCTGACGGCAAAGTGAAATTGTCATTCTCTTCTTACATATTTAGGCATTCTCTTCTCTTATATACATATGTATAGGTTGATCTTCGAAATTGTTTCGCGACATCTTTGACATTCGAAATGTGCCACGGTCCGCGTTGTTTCGTTCACCCAGTAGGTGGAAATGAGTAATGCACACCGTATGGTGCATTCAGCTGCTGGCTCTGCAAAGCGATAGTGTGCGGGCACGTTTATGCTCGCGTGATCCTGGTTGTTGGCAGGCAACTAGTTACAGGTCTAAACCTGCCGCGCTGACAAAAGCGACCGGTTTGATTGCCGGGAGAAGCAGGTTTTAAAGAGCCACCCGTTGTATCCTTGCGGAAGGCGCGCATCGTCTGCCAGGTTGCAAAGAACAATCCGGTCAGAGGTTTTAAATGTTGGCGAGACTGGAAGAGAAATAGAGATATTCATTTAATTCCTTGAGGCATGGTGCTTTTTGTAGATATTTTCATATATTCAGCCGTATAATAGAAACACATATTAACGGTCAGGCGACATAGGATTTTTCTTTTATTCTTTAGAAATTCAGTCTGTGGTTTCAAATGTTGAGGAGACTGGAAGAGAAATAGAGATATTCATTTAATTCCTTGAGGCACGGTGCTTTTTGTAGATATTTTCATATATTCAGCCGTATAATAGAAACACATATTAATGGTCAGGCGACGTAGGATTTTTGATTTTATTCTTTAGGAATTCAGTCGGTGGTTCCAAATGTTGAGGAAACTAGAAGACAATTAGAGATATTCATTTAATTCCTTGAGGCACGGTGCTTTTTGTAGATATTTTCATATATTCAGCCGTTATAATAGAAGCACATATTAACGGTCAGGCGACATAGGATTTTTGCTTTTATTCTTTAGGAATTCAGTCGGTGGTTTCAAATGTTGAGGAGACGAAGAAAATTAGAGGTAATCATTTAATTCCCTGGAGCCACGATGCTTTTTGTAGATATTTTCATATGTTCAGCCGTGATAACAGAAGCACATATTAACGGTCAGGCAACATAGAATTTTTGCTTTTACTGTTGAGGAATTCAGTCGGTGGTTTCAAATGTTGAGGAGACGAAGAGAATTAGAGGTAGTCATTTAATTCCCTGGAGCCACGATGCTTTTTGTAGATATTTTCATATGTTCAGCCGTGATAACAGAAGCACTTATTAACGGTCAGGCGACATAGGATTTTTGCTTTTATTCTTTAGGAATTCAGTCGGTGGTTTCAAATGTTGAGGAAACTAGAAGACAATTAGAGATATTAATTTAATTCCTTGAGGCACGGTGCTTTTTGTACATATTTTCATATGTTCAGCCGTATAATAGAAGCACATATTAACGGTCAGGCGACAGGATTTTTGCTTTTATTCTTGAGAAATTCAGTCGGTGGTTTTAAATGTTGAGGAGACTAGAAGAGAATTAGAGATATTCATTTAATTCCTTGAGGCACGATGCTTTTTGTACATATTTTCAAATGTTCAGCCGTATAATAGAAGCACATATTAACGGTCAAGCGACATAGAATTTTTGCTTTTGCTGTTGAGGAATTCAGTTGGTGGTTTCAAATGTTGAGGAGACTAGAAGAGAATTAGAGGTAGTCATTTAATTCCTGGAGGCACGATGCTTTTTGTAGATATTTTCATATGTTCAGCTGTATAATAAAAGCAAATATTAATAGTGTCGTGGCACGATAGGATATTGCTTTTATTATTGAGAAATTCAGTGAGCGATTTCAAATGATGAGGAGACATGGTGTAGAAGAGAGTTGGAGGTATTAATTTAATCTCTTTAGGCAATTTTGTTCAACATCCAAATTCACTTATCAAATTACACGACCTAAATTACAGATATTAATTTAACCTCTGCAGGCGCGATTTCTTTTCATAAATATTTTCACACCTTTAACTATGTAACAGAAGCAAATGTGAACAGTGCAACCATACAACCACGATTTTTATTTTCACTCTTAAGGAATTCTGCAGTGAATAATTTACCATCGAATTTTCATTACTCGTCAGTGAAAATAATTGCAATTCGAAGAAATAAAAAGCTCGAATGGTGCACATACCTTTTTTTAATCGGGCGTTGACAAATCACAAATGCGCATCATTTTATTTGCGCGCCCAATTAAAGATGTCGATGAGTTCGTTTCGCGGGGGGCTTTCTTTTTGGGCAATATCGGAGGTTCCGTTTTCCGCGTTATTACGTAACTTTGACGTTTCGCGTGACGTGTGAATAAAGACGTCGCTATGACGGAAAATGTTGTGAGCAGCGTCGAATCGTGCAGGACTGCAGGAACGCGCGGTATGCAGAAAATGTGAGCGTCGATCGAGCAGCGCGATATCGGTAATAAATCGTGTTTCCGACGAATCACCCGGTACATCAGGCGCGGCGATAGTGATCTCGAAACGAGAACGTAATATGGTCGAACTTACATAAGAATTTGCGGATGCACACACCCTGCCAATATCCATGTGTGCTCAAATCGATTCACCCGGCATAGCCAAGTGTAGACACTTGAAACGAAAGTATTCTGTAATTCTGACGTTTTCAAAGAGTCGTTAAAAAATATGTCACTTTTTGTTAAGATATTTTATGTCAATTCTATCCGTTTGTAAACAGACGCGATCGAACTCGGAAGAGTTCGTATTTGCTGCCTATTATACATTTTATCCGAGAGCTGAAACACTAGTGGTTTTCCATAAATATATTTTACTCTCAATTCGGACCGTTTTCAAAAAGTTGTTA
Source organism: Cryptocheilus praepositus (assembly GCA_033815515.1). NCBI lineage: Eukaryota > Metazoa > Arthropoda > Insecta > Hymenoptera > Pompilidae > Cryptocheilus > Cryptocheilus praepositus. Next base: position 2,304,612 of record JAWWQZ010000314.1, read on the forward strand.
AAACGCAATCGATATTCCATTCAATTGCTTTAGTGAATTTCGACCGTTTCCAAACACACGAGCTCGAACTCAGACAAGTTCATATTCGCTGCCTATTATACATTTTACAAAGAGAGGACAAAAACAGAACTGATTTTCCAATCAAATATTTTACGTCATTTCTATCCTTTTTTATTGTTTCCATCCTTCTATCGTTTTCAAACACACGCGATCAAATTTGGAAGAGTTCTTATTTACTACCTATCATAGATTTTATCGAGAGCTGAAACAAACACACGTTTTCAAAAAGTTGTTAAAATGCAACCGATTTTCCATTCAATTTGGTTTTCAAACACACGAGCTTCGTATTCGCTGCCTATTATACATTTTAGAAAGAGAGAACAAAAACAGAACTGATTTTCCAATCAAATTTTTTACGTCAATTCTATCCTTTTCTATCATTTTTAAATACACGCGATCGAATTCGGAACAGTTTGTATTCGCTGCCTATCATACATTTTATCCGAGAGCTGAAACATTAGTGGTTTTCCATAAATATATTTTACTCTCAATTCGGACCGTTTTCAAAAAGTTGTTAAAACGCAATCGATTTTTCATTCAATAGCTTTAGTGAATTTCGGCCGTTTGCAAACACACGAGCTCGAACTCCGAGAAGTTCATATTCGCTGCCTGTTATACATTTTACAAAGAGAGAACAAAAACAGAACTGATTTTCCAAACAAATTTTCTACGTCAATTCTATCCTTTTCTATCGTTTTCAAACACACACGATCGAATTCGGAAGAGTTCGTATTCGCTGCCTATTATACATTTTATCCGAGAGCTGAAACACTAGTGGTGTTCCACAAACATATTTTACTCTCAATTCGGACCGTTTTCAAAAAGTTGTTATAACGCAACCGATTTTCAATTCAATTGCTTTAGTGAATTTCGGCCGTTTTCAAACACACGAGCTCGAACTCAGCGAAGTCTATATTCGCTGCCTATTATACATTTTACAAAGAGAGAACAAAAACAGAACTGATTTTTCAATCAAATTTTTTACGTCAATTCTATCATTTTTAAATACACACGATCCAATTCGGAACAGTTCGTATTCGCTGCCTATTATACATTTTATCCGAGAGCTGAGACACTAGTGGTTTTCCACAAATATATTTTACTTTCAATTCGGACCGTTTTCAAAAAGTTGTTAAAACGCAATCGATATTCCATTCAATTGCTTTAGTGAATTTCGATCGTTTCCAAACACACGAGCTCCAAATCTGAGAAGTTTATATTCGCCGCCTATTATACATTTTACGCGAGAACAAAAACAGAACTGATTTTCCAATCAAATTTTTTACATCAGTTCTATCCTTTTCTATCGTTTTTATCCTTCTACCGTTTTCAAACAAATGCGATCAAATTTGGAAGAGTTCGTATTCGCTGCCTATTATACATTTTACGAAGAGAGAACAAAAACAGAACTGATTTTCCAATAAAATTTTTCACGTCAATTCTATCCTTTTCTATCGTTTCCATCCTTCTATCGTTTTCAAACACACGCGATCAAATTTGGAAGAGTTCGTATTCGCTGCCTATTATAGATTTTATCCGAGAGCTGAAACACTAGTGGTTTTCCATAAATATATTTTACTCTCCATTCGGATCGTTTTCAAAAAGTTGTTAAAATGCAACCGATTTTCCATTCAATAGCTTTAGTGAATTTCGGCCGTTTTCAAACACACGAGCTCGAACTCCGAGAAGTTCATATTCGCTGCCTATTATACATTTTACAAAGAGAGAACAAAAACAGAACTGATTTTCCAAACAAATTTTCTACGTCAATTCTATCCTTTTCTATCGTTTTCAAACACACACGATCGAATTCGGAAGAATTCGTATTTACTAACTGTTATATATTTTATCCGAGAGCTGAAACACTAGTGGTTTTCTACAAATATATTTTACTCTCAATTCGGACCATCTTCAAAAAGTTGTTAGAACGCAATAGATTTTCCATTCAATTGCTTTAGTGAATTTCGGCCGTTTTCAAACACACGGGCTCGAACTCAGAGAAGTTCATATTCGCTGCCTATTATACATTTTACAAAGAGAGAACAAAAACAGAACTGATTTTCCAATCAAATTTTTTACGTCAATTCTATCCTTTTCTATCATTTTTAAATACATACGATCGAATTCGGAACAGTTCGTATTCGCTGCCTATTATAGATTTTATCCAAGAGTTGAAACACTACTGGTTTTCCATAAATATATTTTACTCTCCATTCGGATCGTTCTCAAAAAGTTGTTAAAATGCAACCGATTATCCATTCAATAGCTTTAGTGAATTTCGGCCGTTTGCAAACACACGAGCTCGAACTCCGAGAAGTTCATATTTGCTGCCTATTATACATTTTGCAAAGAGAGAACAAAAACAGAACTGATTTTCCAATCAAATATTTTACGTCAATTTTATCCTTTTTTATCGTTTTCAAACACATGCGATCAAATTTGGAAAAGTTCGTATTCGCTGCCTATCATACATTTCATCCGAGAGCTGAAACTAGTGGTTTTCCACAAACATATTTTACTCTGAATTCGGACCGTTTTCAAAAAGTTGTTAAAACGCAATCGATAATCCATTTAATTGCTTTAGTGAATTTCGACCGTTTTCAAACACACGAGCTCAAACTCATAGAAGTTCATATTCGCTGCCTATTATACATTTTACAAAGAGAGAACAAAAACAGAACTGATTTTCCAATCAAATTTTCTACGTCAATTCTATCCTTTTCTATCGTTTTCATCCTTCTACCGTTTTCAAACACACGCGATCAAACTCGCAATCGCACTCGATTATCTATTCAATCGTTTTCCATCTATTCCAGCTGTTTTCAAACACGCGGTCGGACTCTCGAACAGCGTTCCTCAAAAACCGCGTTGTTCCCGTAGATGAAATTTCTTTCGCGCGTACGTGTTCTTGACGTTTTACGCTCTTTGCCTTGGATCCGTAACTACAATGGCGCGGGTGGCAAAAAATCGCCATCAGAACGTATCTGGCGTATGTGCAGACAAAAATCGCCTAGGCTAGCTCGTAACTAACGCGGAAAACGGGCGGAACTTTTTACATATTCACCTTTTGCCCGTCGGCGACGCGATTTCTATTGTGCGCAGAGTTGCACCTGCACGTACGCAGCGGTACCAGCTTGTCCAATTACGTTACGTTCGCGGCACGATTGCCAGATTACTGACGTCCACGATGTTCAGCCTGAATGGTGTTAATTCCTACTGGAACTATTCTGTTCTAACAAGCCGCAAACTGCGTACACTCAACACTGTAAAACTTTCGCAGCAGGCGGTGCGACAGGTTTTACGGAGATGCAAGCTTTAATACTAGATTGACGGAGCGAGTCAATTTGACTCATTTGCACTTTTACTGTGATATATATAACAATTTTAAGTCATTTTTTTTTAAATCATTTTTTGGTTTTTCGTAGAACAATGAAAGGTATACAAAAAGTAATTCCTATTCCACCCTACTCCCTTACTTCCAATAATTCATATGTGCTATACCTATTTTGCCGGATACGAGTCAAATTGACTCACCGTTTTAGACACACGTAACTTATTTCCTTTTCATAAAAACCTGTTGTAAACGGGTGGGAGACCTCTGATGGGAGAGTTTTCATATTATAATTTGTTCATTCAATGCTGTAAAATTATCTTCACAAGCCTATCACTTGCAAAAAAGTTACGCGCCAACAAAACTTCTTTGGTCGGAATAATACGATCAAATAGAAAAGAATTGCCCCAAATTGCAAAAGCGAAAAAGGACAAAATGACACGCTACTCTACAAAACTTTATGAAACGGAGGCCTGTACACTAACCATGTATAAAAGTAAACCCAATAAAAAAGTTTTATTATTGAGCTCAAAACATCGCAATGTAGGAATTGCAAAAAATGAAAAACGTGTCCCGGAAACTATATCTTTTTATAATAATACTAAGTATGGAGTCGATATACTGGATCAAATGGCGCGAAAATATAGTATCAAAGCAGGTTTCCGCAGATGGCCCATTCACGTGTTCTACAACATTTTAGATTTGGCAGCAATCAATGCTTGGGTCATATATAAAGATGTGACTCAAGTACAAATGTCAAGAAAAGAATTCCTTTTGCAACTGGCGGAAGAATTAAGCGGAAATTACGATAATGAAGCCGAAAGTACTTCGACTTTATCTAATATACAAAATATTGAAAACCGTGCAAATTGCCAGGTACAAGTGTCACGCAACAGAAACAGAAGCAAGGCGTTTGTAGCAAATGTAATAAAAAAATATGCGGAAAGTGTATTGTAAAAACTAAATATGTATGCAAAAAGTGTTTGGAATAAAATTTATTTGTAATAAAATTTTATTATTTTAAAAAACCTGCATTTTTGACGATTGAGTCAAATTGACTCAATCAGGCAAAATAGGTATACAACCAACCTCCGGCAATCTAGTGTTAAAAGTTGTTTGATAAGAAGTTATTGATCAATCGAATTGATCAATTCGAATGTACGTGAAGATGTTAGTTGTGCTTTAGTTTAATTTTATGAGATCTTGTCTGTCTAATAACAGCGTAACATCGTAATATAGTAATGTCGTAAGCATTCAATTGTAAAGCATAATTAAATGGCTCAGAGTAATATCTTTGTTATGAGATATATGAGAGTTTGAATGGGGAATTAGAATTTAGGGTAACTGATAATTATTTGAAGAGATTGCATCGATTTAAAAACTTTAAAAAACGGCAATGTATTTTGTACACCGTTGCAGCCGTTTCTATCGTTTCTATCAACCTTCTTCATATGGTCAGCTATCCAGCATCTACAATCAGTGACCTAGATTACCAACGTTACTTATTGTTTTTTCATCACCGCATCAAGCACAGACGAAGCACGGTGAAGTAAGGCTAGATCTGTTGTCTTGTAGGAGGTTGTGGCTTGCGGTTTTAAATACCGATTACAACCAAAATCGAGCACTTGAAATTTCAGTATGACGCACGTCGAATCGGTTGATATATTCTTATTAATTATACTATACTAATACCATAGAATAAATATATATTCCATCGTACTTTGGTAACCCATTTAAAAATAGCAAAAGCCATCGAAGAATTACTTCTATATATTCCGTAGGCGGACCTCAAAATTCGCAGTAGTTCTCGAGATATGACGAAAAATAAATTAAAACACCGAGAAAAATCGGCTTAAAAAGGGTGGAAAATGGCAAAAATGTCAAATTTTTTTTTGTTTCGGACCGATACCATTCGATAGAGGGCAATTTGCCCTGAAGATAGACCACTTTACGCGCGCTGAACTCTTCATAGTTTCCGAGATATGGCGGTTTTAAGAAAGTTCAAAAAATTTGTTTTCAAAATTGCTAATCGCGATTAATCCCGCGTGAAAGTGCGTCCAAAGAGCTTTAAGAAAACCTATATTACTTATAGGTTTCGATCACTAGTTTAGACGGGACGGGGCCTTGAAGAAATTGCGAAAATCTTAAGGTTTTGCCATTTTTGCCAAAAAATGATGGGTCACCGATTTTATTGTCGTTTTAACATATCAAAGGGGGTCCAAAATGACTCAGAAAAATGCAAGGCGCACCCCGAAATTCGCAATAGTTCCGGAGATATAGCCAATAATGTGCGGAAAAATCGTGAAAAACGAGCCTGAAAATGGGGTCAAAAATTAAATCTCTACCGATCGATTTGTAATTGTACCAGATGAAAGGGAGTACAAAGAGACTTGGAAAAATCGCAACCGCGCTGAAAAATTCGAAATAGTTTCCGAAATATGACAAAAAATAGGACGAAAAATCGAGGAAAACGTAAGAAAAATACGGGTTTTTTAATAACCACCAGCTGCAAGTAAATCATTCGACTTGCTCACCTATATGAATTAAAGGAGGATCGGGAAAGACTCGAAAAAACGCAAACCGTACCCCATGAGCACTGCACATTTCCCATCGTCGCCGGGCACCATTCGGAACGAGCGCACAGAAACGCGTCAACATTTTCCGGTCCCTCTCGTACATTGTTCCCACGACTAACGAAAGAAGCGCGTTCCGTCGATGCCGGACGAAGGTGCAATCACCTCGTGAGTGCGTTGTTAAAAATTGCTGTTGCGCGACACCGCGCGTTGCGACACTCTCCTGACACGACGCAACGACAATTCGACGGGTCGTTATGTCGGCGGATTTCTTTTGACCCTTTGAGCGCTACGGACGCATATATATGTAGGGAAGGAAATGGGCAGAGGTCGACGATTAACGTTACCCCTTTTCCTACCAGTAACATTTAATTACGAATAGAGAGAGGTTTACACTGATCGCTACTCTTTGACACATGTCTGACTTCTTACGACGCGACACTTCCCGACTGTCTTTCCTTTGTCTGTTCCTCACATGCTTCCCATGCACACGTCGGACCACTCCCCACCCCCTTCCGGAGGAGTTTGATGAGTATTTCTCTCGAATATCAGTTTACATATGTGCCCATAATTATGAAAGTGGTCTAAGTCATATATTTCTTGTTTCGAGATATTTAATGAATTGCATTTGAATAAATTAAAAAATATTTTTACATTATGCGACATTTTAATTTATAATTTTATTAGTCTTAATTAATGGAAATTTACTATGAATATGAAATTTTGTGTGAATTTTATACGATAATATTATATAAAGATTGAATTGACTTAGACCATTTTCAAAATTAACTGAATGTCCTATAAATGACTTAAAGCAATAAAGAACTTTGAGTTTTATTTGAAACAATAATTTGATTGAAATAATTCGTGAACATTTATTACATTTATTAATTATTTTTAAACAGTAATCCATTTTTATCATTATTTCGAGTATTTAAGATTTTTAAAATGTTCTGAAAAACTGGAGGGATGTTCTAGTAAACTCATAATATCTTTATGTTTTTCTTCCGATACTGGTCTAATGGTGGTGTATAATGGAAGTAATTTAATATTTCCGTATATTTTTGGTCTTCCTTTTTAGGTGAAAGATCCAAAACGTGAAATTTAGAATCATCTAAAGATGTTTTATAGAACATTTTATAAGGTTCATTTTTCAAGAATCTCATCCATTGAATTTGTAGCCAAAGGATTCACCTGCGGTAAAAATAATTTTTAATCTTCTTGTTAATGATTGATAAACCGTAATGAAGTTGTCGTTATTATTAAAATTTGATTGTCATTTATTTTATTATGTAGTTCAGAAACGCGTCAAAGAAGGCCACGTGCCATTTTCAAGTTGTTTATATAATTTATTTAAATTTTTGACTTACACCACTTTCATAATTAAAACTAAATGAATTCCATATAATGTTGAAATTACAACCACTATCTAATGGTTCATTTTTGACAATGTAAAAATTACATTGAATAAATTTAGTTAAAAATAATGTGGTATGAAATAACTGATAAACTCATTTTTTTTTTAATTTTGACTTAGACCACTTTCATAATTATGGGCACATATGTGTGTTTGTCAAATTTGTCGATCCCTCACGCAATCCAGTCTGTACTATCAATATACGAGTTGAATACGTGTGCATTCTTAGGCAAATAGCTTCCTTAGATTATTCCATTTGGCGTAAGATAACAATTGCAATTCCGTTTTTCTCAATGTTATTGGGTCGGAGGGAAAGTTCTGTCGTATTTTAAAGAAAATATTTGAATTAATTTATAAAAATATGTGTTTGATATTAATCATAATACATTTAATGTGTTGTATGATGAATGCCAAACTCTTCTGCAATTTCTCGACTTGTTAAATGTGGATTATTTTCCAACATCGGTCGCAAAATATCATTATCGATCTTGGATGGTCGTCCAGATCGATCACTTTCTTGAAGGCTCAGATCCCCGGAACGAAATTTGCTAAACCATCTTTGACAAAGACGAACATTTATAATATCTTTTCCAAATACCGCACATAAATTTTTACATGCAACCGACGCGTTGCTTCCTTTTCGGAATTCATACAAAATGCAGTGTCGTAAATGCACTTTATCTACTGACATGTTTTTCACTTTAAATATAACAAGTAAATGATGAACGGTAAAAAAGGACTCCTTTTATATTATACAGCAGCTATAAAAAATAAAAAAAAAATCCGAATGACTCACTAGCCAGATGTTTTTTTATTTATAAGAAAAATTACCTGCCTATTAAAAATACGACAGAACTTTCCCTCCAACCTAATAGAATGCAATCTTCTGGTGTCCTCTTAGACGAACGAGTGCAAAGGGTTAAAATATTGCTCCCATTGTATCATTCTCTAACCCAAACATTTGCCATGACCTCATCTATTCCAACAATTCAGAATATTCGCGCATTTTTCTTCATTCGAATAATGAGCCATCAACTTTTACGTATTCTCGAATATTTCAGCGTTTCATTCGCGAATTCAACTTCGGATAATCGCGACCCCATGTCTGCCATTATCTGTGCACATGCAAATCGCCAGCCAATCGTGACTCTTTCAAAAGGTTGCGCGGCCGTTTCTTTCAATATTCCCGGTGCATAAGAGGAAACCTGGTTTGATCTTTCGCTCCAAATTATCAATCGCTTAATTAACACAAACGTTTAACGTGAATCATCGCAACGGTCGATTGAGCTTGACTACTCGAGGACACCCGGTATTGGAGTGGTAACAGTTTCATGACGTGGCTAGACGCGGATACGAACCGAGTGCACATGCGTCTACCGAACAGAAAGAGGTACTGCAGAATTTCTCACATTGTCCCTAATAGTCCTCCCTTCACAGTGTCCATCCTGATATACGCGCTTGTAAATGTTAGCTCAAGCAGATGTAGCCAAGCATGATGTACAATTGTAATTTGATAACGAGTGAGTGTTAAAAGCTTTTTTAAAAATCATTCAGTTCATAAATCCATTGGTACATAATATAATATATATGATATTCCTACCTAATATTATAGAATATGACTATGAACATTGTTGTTCGAAAGATATTGACTGTCAAATTTTACGGGAAACCTTTATTTAAATAATTTCACTATTGAAATTCAGTGAACCAAATAACAGATTCTTAGAACTTATAAAAGATTTACATTATCATGATCCGTTAACCTATTGACCGCTAGTCACAACACATGAAACAAAAAGCGTCAAGTCTACGTCGGTTTTAGGCAATGACGTCAAACTGACAATGAAATACGTAAACAAAACATTCGTTGTGAAGCAAAACTCGGCTCTCACATACAAAAACAGAATCACAGTAGTTCTGCCACTTTTGCACTTCCCCACGGCACAGAAGCTTTGTAGGGGAAGAATCAGAATAATACCTTCCTTCGCATTGTGAAAATTAGGTTGGTAGAGTAGCAACACAACTACTATCCATAAGTCAAACATAAGTTGACGTTAAACCAAATGTTTCGTAATACACACCCACCTTTTTAAAACATATATACACACATACTTTTTGTAGACTCCTGAGGAGGAGCATTAGTAGTTCCGAAACATGTCGAGAATTTCAACAATAGAATTTCTAAAAGTCAATATTTTTTCTGTTTAAGTATATGTAATTATTATATATATTTGTGTAATGATATTTTATCTATTTTATCTATTTTATCTATTAATCGTAGTATCTTTAACGCTTTGTGGGAATTTCTGTTATAGGAAGTCGCCTAATGCAGGAGTTACTGTTTTAGTATCCGCAACCGTAACGTAACAATATAATTCTTAATACAAGCCAACTTTGCATATCAATTCAACTAAATATTTCAAATGCGCTTTTTTATGGTTGAAATGTAACATTTATTTGTTAGCTGGACATGTTTGGGGACCACACAAGTTCCCTCCTCAGGAGTAACTGTTTTAATATTCCATGGCAAGGTTTCCTAGGACAGCCTCTCTCTTGCGCCCTTGGTTTAACTAAATGCCTATAGGCGTATAGAAGAGGTCGGACGCTTGCTGGCTAAGGCCTTAGCACCAAATTCAATCGGAAGTTCCAATTCTGACGCATTGCGTTAATCTTGAATTATTTTCTTTACTGCTCACTTCAACTTTAGTAAAGTATTTGAAACCATGCGCCTTTTTATGGTTGAAATGTAGGATTCATATATTGATTCGACATGTTTCGGAACCACACGGGTTCTCGATGCGGGAGTAACTGTTTTAATATCCTATGGCAAGATTTGCCCTAGAACCTCTCACGTGCATTCACGGTTCAAATATACGTAAATAGCATGTCGAAGTAATAAACAGGTTCAGCAAACAAATAAATCCTACATTTCAATTATAAAGAAGCATATTATTGCAGAGATTTTATTCTAACTTTATTCAGACTTGTCCGGTCTCTAATAGTCAGAGCAACTTTTTGTGTTCGACAATTTAGAGAACTAATACCATAGAATGAATATATATTCCATTGTACTGTATAGTCGGTGCCATTTGTGTAGAGAATGCGAAAAATATAGTTAAAAAGAGTGGAAAATGGACAAAAATAGAGAACTCGGACCGACCATTCGACAGTCGGCGCAAGATAGACCACTTTCCGCGCGCTGAATTCGTATAGACAATTTTGGGACAATTTAATCCCGCGTAAATAAATCCTACATTGCAACCATAAAGAAGCGTATTATTGCAGAGAATTTATTCTAACTTTATTCAAACTTGTTTGGTCTCTAATGGTCAGTGCAACTTGCTGTGTCGGATAATTTAGAGAATTCGGAGAATTCACACACAACAATTCGTGTAATTTGGACAATATGGATAATTCGGATAGTTTGCGGCCAATTTGGACCATCGGACATGTTGGACGATTCGAACACCCGGTACGTGTTAAATTGTCGACCTTCTGTTCCGTGTGACGAAACAGCCCAGTCCACGGCACACGAAAACATGCGGGCGGAAAGATTGTTGACGGTCAAGAGCATGGTCGGGTGTGCCCGGGAACCAGCTGGTACCTCGTCCATCGATTTGCTTTTTGCCCGCGAACGTCGTGCCACCCGGAGAAAGAGAGTCTTTTGGCGGACACGAGCCAGGGCTTTTCGCTGACAGTAAGCCAACCAAGGCCGATTACGGTTGTCTCATGACATTCTTTCCCATTTTGATACGCCGGTTTATGTTGGGCGGGTCGGAAAGTAATTCCATTTTTTAACGAACGTTTTATCTGCTCACGAACGGTCAAATGCGAGAAATGCGATGTCGGCGCAATTGCTCGTGTTATGCGGCGGCTTCCTTCAAATAATATGTTTATTTTGTCATTGACTTCAGCTGCCTTTCAGAACGGAATTTTGCAAATGAGCTTTGGTGCTAGTGTAGTGTTAGTATACATACGTCTACTCCGTACACTGCACCAAAGTTTTTGCTTGCTGCTTCGGTAAGAGAAAATGTAAAATGAAAAATAAATCATTTTTGTTTTCTACTTTTGATACGACACAAAAGAAACTGCACAGTTTCAATCAAATTTTGTACTAAATAGACCTTCGAATATCAGCTGTCAAAATACGTAATGGCAATATGGCTTAGTATGAAGTTCACTGGTTAAAAATACATCTCCCGACACTCGTGGGTAAATACGAAATTGCTTTCCAAACAACCCAATAGATTAGAGCTCGTTAGTTTAGTCGGAGTTAGGCATGATTTTTTTTGCTTGAACAGCTTTCATCTCACATCGCTCATAAGAAGTAAAATATGCTGAAAACGGCCATTTTTATTTTCCCATTTTGCATACATCACAAAAACAAACTGTACAGCCCCAATTTTATTTCCTTAATAAACTTTTAAATGTCAGTCGTCCACATGTAGAAAAACATGACTTCGGATGAAGTTCGCTGGTTAAAAATACAACTCTCGACACTTGTGGGTATATACGAAATTGCTTTCCAAACAGCCCAATAGATTAGAGTTCGTTAGTTTAGTTAGCGTTAGGCGAAAGCGCCGTGAAACGTTCGTACTGCGATAGGTCCGAAGAAACTTTTAACCGTTTTGCATATGGAGATCTACGGGCGATTGAGTCGGGCGAAAGTTTCGCGAAAAGTTCGTAAATCGCACCGCAATCTTGGAGCTTGTTACCGTTTTGCGTATGTCGATTGGTCGACACCGAAGTTGGGCGAAAGTATTGTGAAAAATGAATGCAGCGTGGCGCGAGAAAACGTTAAACAATCGGGGCGAGGATAGGACTAATTATCTTCTTTCGATTTCGCGCAGATGAAAGCAAGAGTGCGCGAGATATGACTTCGTGGGTTCGCAGAGTCGTGTATGATTAATGCAAGATGACGTTACGGTTGCTTAATCTTTGTTGAAATTGAAATGAACCTTTCCCGTCTTCTTGGTGCGAGATTTTACGGTGTTCTTTATTCTTCTTTGAACAAAGCCGGCATACTCTGTATGCTTCGGAACCGTGAGTACTTCAGAAGCTGGTGTATGTCCTTTTTATTCCTTGTATATCACTATGTTGCACGACTTCCTTGGGAAATGCTTATATTAAATTAAAATTGAAAGTGAAAAGTCAAAACAATAGAATAGTATCTCGCGAAAAACCCCTTTAACGTAATACTATAATTCTGTACCGGTAACCTACGATTCCACAGCACGTACATTACAAACGATGTTGTTAAATAAAAAAGGAAAAAAACAAGTACATCGTAATCGCATGCCAAGGAGCGCCCGAAGCTTCATTTCGAATAAATACTCACTTTGCTTAACACTTTGGCTGCCATGCGTATTTTGCCGTATTAGAACAGCGATGCTGTGAAATACTACAGCGTTTGACTGAATGCTGCAGAATGTAAATAATGTGCAGGTATTGCAGACCAAAGGATCGCATCACTATTCTAACAACAACTGCATTTATAAAATATTTATTGCTACCCATTGCGAGTATTTCTTGATTCTTCAGTATGACAATCTCTTGCAACCTTTGTTATATGCGTCGCAGCTCATGACCATCATCGCGCGTATGCATTCGAATGCATTTGTTTTAAATTAATTCGATATAAATTGATAGCATAAACATTTCATCATTGATTTTTTTTTATTCTATTTAATTTACATTAATATATATCTATTTAATTAAATTAAATTAATTGTATTTTTACGTTTTTTGTAGTCTGTATATAGCGCGGGAGTAAAAATACGTATGTAGGTGTTAGTGGATATTCAAATCTACTAAATACGTGAATGTGTGAAATTATATATTTGCGTTGCTAGGCAACGCTTTGCATTTTTTTTTCCCATAAGTTATGATTGTTGAGCGATCTTTTGCTGAGGTCTTCAATCGAATTCTTAGCTCCAGAACGTGTTTTATCAATTTGATATATATATTGATTACAAAATTGATCAAATGAGCCGTTGTGACAAAGATAGTGATGAAGAAATATGCGCTGACAAATGATCGGACTTTTCGTATGATAGTGTGGAAAACTTTAAAAATCGCTTATTTTTATGATTTATAAAATATCGTTTGTTTTTTGTTAAATAATCATACAGTATATATTTAAGTGTGAAATAAAAAAAGTTTCGTTCATAAGAACGAAGTAGTTTTCGATTTACTGCGATTTTTTTGAATAACCAAACTTCCGCGCGATTCAAGAAGAAACGCCCGCTGCACGCGAAATTCGGCGGCGAAGTATGCTCGCACGCTAAGTGTTAAGATAAAGATTTTAACTCTAACTCTTATTAAATATTTCATATTAGCTTAAAATATCCACGCAACAAGCCTTTACCGGAAAGCAGCAACAAACGTTGTACAGCCTAGTATACATAACGGTCGTAACTGTTCACTCTGCCATTGTATAATGTGGCATATCAAAGAGTATCTTTTTCCTGCCGAAGTAGCGTAATAAGGGAGACGAATTGCACTCGTAATTCCTATGCGCATCGGTTAACGGCGGGTCGCACACGCGTGTATCGCGACGTGAAAAAAGGTTCGCGACGAAAAAGTGAACGGGCGCAGGAAGGGGGAGCTTGCGGTAAATCGGCGGCTGATAATCGCTCGTCGTTCCGCGAAACAATTACGACCGGCGGAATCGGCTAATAAAATTGCCCGATGACGCGAGTGATGATTGGCAAAAAGACGTCTGCGGAATATCGGCGGCCAATTTTCGTATTTGCAGTCGACGAGCGTGCGTCGATCGGGAGATATAAATGAGCTTTTCGGAGGATCAGCGGTAAATGTTAAACTTAGTAATTAGCGGAATTTCGCAGGAAGAAACTACTGTAAAAGTTAACAGTAATTAGAGTACAGCATTTCTTTGATGTGCGGCAATGATTTTTTTAGTAGAAACATCTTATGACGTGTGATATTACATGCTTCGTGATATTTCATAGAGTTTAACTAACTATTAATTTTAACATTTACTGATATATTGGGTTGGAGGGAAAGTTCTGTCGTATTTTTAATAGGCAGGTAATTTTTCTTGTAAATAAAAAAAACATCTGGCTACTGAGTCATTCGTTTTTTTTTGTTTTTTATAGCTGCTGTATAATATAAAAGGAGTCCTTTTTTACCGTTCATCATTTACTTGTGATATTTAAAGTGAAAAACATGTCAGTAGATAAAGTGCATTTACGATACTGCATTTTGTATGAATTCCAAAAAGGAAGCAACGCATCGGTGGCATGTAAAAATTTATGTGCGGTATTTGGAAAAGATATTGTAAATGTTCGTACTTGTCAAAGATGGTTTAGCAAATTTCGTTCCGGGGATCAGAGCCTCCAAGAAAGTGATAGATCTGGACGACCATCCAAGATCGATGATGATGTTTTGCGATCCATGTTGGAAAATAATCCACATTTAACAAGTCAAGAAATTGCGGAAGAGTTTGGCATTCATCATACAACACATTAAATGCATTATGATTAATATTAAACACATATTTTTATAAATTAATTCAAATATTTTATTTAAAATACGACAGAACTTTCCCTCCAACCCAATATTTTCGAAAGGAGAATTCATGTCACCTCTCCCTATTTAACACTTTGACTGCCATGCGTATTTTGCTGTATTAGAACGGCAATGCTATGAAATACTACAGCGTTTGATCGAATTATGCAAAATGTAAATAATGTGCAGGTATTGGAGACCAAAGAATCGCATCACTATTCTAACAATAACTGCATTATGAAATAATTATTGCTACCAATTGCGAATATTTTGGATCTTCAATAAAATCTCTTGCGCCGGTCAGCAGTGACCATCACGGCAGTCAAAGTGTTAACTTCAATACTTTTCCGTCTGCACATGTTTCGAGGCAGCTACTACAAAAATAGCACTGCAAAAGCCAACACAAACGATCGTCCCGTATGCCGTCGAAAACCTACAAATAAAACTCAAACGACCGTTTCTTAATCGAATTTTCGCACAAATAATAACAAATACATATTTCAATTAAAAGCCATAATATTAAATGCCTTTTCCGCAGCTTAACACTTTGCGGACGGATGACGAGATATCTCGTCATTCCTATTTCGTCGTTCGGGGCCGTTGACGAGATATATCGTCTTGCATATTCTGTCGTTCGGGACATGTGACGAGATATCACACAGTTCCTACGTAATTGTCGGCGGCAGTTTTTCGGAATTTGTATTGCGAATTAACTATTTGAAGCCCTGAAATATGGATAGTGACAAAACGATTGGCAACATTACAGAAATATTTGCGGACAGTTTATCGGATACATCAAATGATGACGAGAATATTAGTATCATGTCACTTCACTTATTGTCATGTTTTACGAAATATCGTACTTTGAAAAATGTTTAGTTTGCACAAATTTTTATTTATTCAAAAATATTAAAAAATCATTCATTTTTAAAGTTGTTGTTGAAAATAAATATTTCACGCGACAATGATTTTTAACTACTAACAAATCGTCACTAATTTAAAAATATTTGACGCAAAAAAATACTTGGCCACTGGGTATCGTTAGCAATAGAATGTCCGGTCCGCAATGTGTTAACAAGAATAATTTATTTCCAGCATCAACCTTCCATCCTTTTTACATTTCGAACCGCACAATATAAATGGCGCGTGCTTTGGGAACCGAAATAAACACCAGGCGTCGTCCATTCGCGCAGAAAAACGCGATCAAATATCTCCGTAACTTTGGCCGCGTACCTGTTCGGAATTTCCCCCGGTCGTAAAGATCTGGCGATTTCTCCAATTAACGTTCAGCCTTCAAATCGTCCTGTCATTGTGCGACCGTCCACGTGTTTACCCGGCAACAGAGTCGCTCGCGGAAGTGTCAAAAACACGCACGCCAGGCCGTTCGTTACTTAACATTCGAAGAGTCGCCGTCGGAGTAAACGCGCGTTTGTCCATTTGAATAGCAGCCTCAGCGTGCATCACTCTTCGCGGACGGACCATTAATATTTTAATCACGTTCGCATCTCGCTGCACCGTGAATCCACATGCCGCGGATTGTGCGTGAAACGGTCTGCACATATGCGGATGTTATGTGTGAGGCAAATCTAGCGATGCATTTGCATACGCTGCCGGCGAAGTGAGAAGCCTGTCATTCGAGAGAATACCTAGCTGTTCTGCGGAATAGTTAAGCTTTCGGACAATGTATGCCGTGAAATCGTATGTGGGCGTTTTACGGCTATTCGGTAGATGAGCTTCTTCTGTATTAGCTATTGTCTGTTAACTGTTATGTATTACATATTATGTGTTATGTATATTGTAGCGACACAGTTGTTTTATATGGTGTCTTTTGTCTACTTTCTTCGGGTGGTTTCGTATCGATACTCATTGCCTTAACAGTTTGAGTGCGGAGACGCGTGACCACGCTGCTGTTCATTAGTATAATTTTCGAATTCATTGAGAACAGTTGTATTTATGTCCATTGGAGTTTATTATTAATTTCGTTTAATTGTGGTTTTTAACTAGACTGAAATTTACTCAAGCATTATTCATACTATCGAGAAGGAATGGTTAGCAAGCAAAAGTGCAACAGAAAGACTACCAATAAGTAAAAAGTTATCTTTAGAAAAATTGCCTGGACGAAACTTGCGACAGTGTGAGGTTTGCAGTAAAAAAAATGGAAATGGAATTAAACGATCCAACTTAATTTGCGCTGTATGTAAAAAAGTGAGAATAAAAAACATTTTTGTTAGTAAAAATCACTATTTTTATAATAATTAGAGTCAACTATAACCATTTTTATTATTTTCCAAAAAAATAACTACGCATTCCATGCCGCAATTTTAGCATGTACATAAGAAAATTCTTCCGCACTCAAATGATTAAGACAAAATAACACAAACACACACGTCATTTCTTTACGATTCTGCTTTCTTACACAGGCGACATATTTGTCTATATGCTCTCGTCTGTCTAGGTTCTTCGTGTGGTTGTAGTTCCGCATCGGCGCTCATTACCTTACGATGTTGCAAGTGACTTTATTCCACTATAATAAATGTTGTCAACGTCTAAATCAATGGAGCAGCGCAGACTCCTGACCGAGTTCTTTATATGCTCTTTTCTGTCTACCTTCTCCATGTAGTTCCAATTCCGCATCCAGGCTCATTACCTTACGACGTTCGTAAATGATTTTATTCCACTATAATAAACATGGTGTCAACACCTAAACCATTGATGCATTCTAAATCTCTGACTGAGTTGTTTATATGCTACTTTCTGTCTATCTTCATCGTATGGTCGCACTTTCTGTATCGACTCTCATCTCCTTAAGACGTTCGCAAATGATTAGATTCCAATATAATAAACATTCGATCAACACTTAAACCATTGGTACATTCTAAATCCCTGACTGAGTTGTTTATATGCTCATTTCTGTCTATCTTCTCCGTATGGTCGCATTTTCTGTATCGACTCTCATCTCCTTAACACTAGAACTACCGACAATTCAGCAAACCTACTTTTACTAAAACCAGTCAAAATGACTGGTCTTAAAAAAATACTTAATAATAGAATATTTTTAAATTTGTTGCTTCATTACTTTCTTACAAAAGGAAATCCGTGTTTTATGTAATACATTTTTGGTATTATTAACTTATTTAATGAGTTAGGATTATCCCTTACGCATTAGTAAACACAATGCTCCTCGCGCATGGTTCCGTCTGCAGCAATTTCATTTTGTGATTCTAGTAAAATACTTTCATTAGAATCTTCAGAACTTGAAAACACTCGAACACATCTACTTTTACGTAAATTCGAATTATTTTCACATTCGCTTTCTGAAGATTTCTCAATATATTCTTTGTCTAAATCATCATTGTCACTTCTGTCACTATCAACAAGACTATCGTGAATACCCCACGATTCAATTTCATTTTCTTTTGGTTCATCATCACAGTCGTAAAGTTCACCTTCTATATCAGAGCATTCCATTGGTATATCATTCAATTTTTGCAATACTTCACAAATTTTCAATCGTTTTGCCATTTTCAGGGCTTAGAAAGACTAGAATAAAACTATTTATTATAAAAATGAAGATATAATATTTGTATTTATTTTCTCATCTCACACTAATTGAAATAATATGTCGTATACTGAATATATTGTTACATGAACAAGAGCATGATGGTCTTCCAGCGGCTGTTATAAACGCACTCATTGAATGCAGTAACTTCTCTATTTGATGGTTGTTTTTACAATGTTGCCTGATACAATACTGTGATGTGGCAAGCGAGCAAATTCCAAAACAAAACAATAACACATTCCTTCAAGACTTCACACAGAATCTTCAAATCTTTTACGACTTCAGATCTAAATGAACGACTTAATAAATACCAGTCAAAATGACTGCTGTTGGTATAAGTAACCATAGTATCAATTTATTTTGATTCAGAATAAATAAAACATTTAAAAAATATGTTTTACTATTTCTTCAGTTATCACCGCAAAAGTCATTACACCATTTCGGAAAAAAAATTTAACATAAAGTAGAAATATTTGAATCAAATTGTAAAACCAGTCAAAATGACTGGTGCGGTAGTTCTAGTGTTAAGACGTTCGCAAACGACTAGATTCCACTATAATAAACATTCGGTCAAGTGTAAACCATTGATGCACCACAGATCTCCCGTAGCTCGTCGTCGCTTAATTAAATTCAACCGTGTGTCGAAGAGTGATACCAGGAGGCACGATCGCAGCCTGAAAGAGTCGCTGTCGCGAGAAGCGTGCATCTACCTTCACTGATAACCTTCGCGCGCACATTGTCGACGCGGAAATTATACGTCAATTCCATTCCGCCGGCCGCTCTTCCCACTTCCGTAATCGTAATCGGCCGAGCGATTGCCGATGCAAAATCTCGAAATGCCGATTTTCCGCATTGTCGGATGATTATTATCCGCCGATCTGCGCGGCCGCATGCACAAATTACAACTGTCCGCCGTTTCAACTCACAACTTTGCATAACGCTTTTCCCGCAGAAATTTTCGTCGGCGAACGCGGTCACTCGCTTCGGCCTTTTCGCTGATTAACACATTTTTTTAATGCTGCAAAACAATGCAGTACTGCAGCCTTTTTCGGTTCCATTTTTGGCAATCTTTATTCCGAAAGTTGCAGTATTTTTGTGCTTCCTATTTTTTACACACTTTTTTTAATACTGCAAACAATGCAGTACTGCAACTATTTCGCTTTCATTTTTGGCAATCTTTATTTCAAAATTTGCAGAATTTTTGTGCTTCCTATTTTTGACACACTTTTTTTTTAATACTGCAAACAATGCAGTACTGCAACTTTTTCCGGTTTCATTTTTGGCAATCTTTATTCCAAAAGTTGCAGTATTTTTGTGCTTCCTATTTTTGACACACTTTTTTAATACTGCAAACAATGCAGTACTGCAACCTTTTTCGGTTTCATTTTTGGCAGTCTTTATTCCAAAAGTTGCAGTATTTTTGTGCTTCCTATTTTTGACACACTTTTTTTAATACTGTAAACAATGCAGTACTGCAACATTTTTCGGTTTCATTTTTGGCAATCTTTATTCCAAAAGTTGCAGTATTTTTGTGTTTGCTATTTTTGACACACTTTTTTTAATACTGCAAACAATGCAGTACTGCAACCTTTCTCGGTTTCATTTTTGGCAATCTTTATTCCAAAAGTTGCAGTATTTTTGTGCTTCCTATTTTTTACACACTTTTTTTAATACTGCGAACAATGCAGTACTGCAACCTTTATCGGTTCCATTTTTGGCAATCTTTATTTCAAAATTTGCAGTATTTTTGTGCTTCCTATTTTTTACACACTTTTTTTAATACTGCAAACAATGCAGTACTGCAACCTTTCTCGGTTTCATTTTTGGCAATCTTTATTCCAAAAGTTGCAGTATTTTTGTGCTTCCTATTTTTGACACACATTTTTTTTAATACTGTTTAAAGTATAATGCAGTACTGCACAAATGTTTTTCGGTTTCATTTTTGGCAATGTCTATTCCAAAAGTTGCAGTATTTTTGTGCTTCCTATATTTGACACACTTTTTTTAATACTGAAAACAATGCAGTACTGCAAATATTTCGCTTTCATTTTTGGCAATCTTTATTCCAAAAGTTGCAGTATTTTTATGCTTCCTATTTTTGACACACTTTTTTAATACTGCAAACAATGCAGTACTGCAACCTTTTTCGGTTTCATTTTTGGCAGTCTTTATTCCAAAAGTTGCAGTATATTTGTGCTTCCTATTTTTGACACACTTTTTTTAATACTGCAAACAATGCAGTACTGCAACCTTTTTCGGTTTCATTTTTGGCAATCTTTATTCCAAAAGTTGCAGTATTTTTGTGTTTGCTATTTTTGTCACACTTTTTTTAATACTGCAAATAATGCAGTACTGCAATCTTTCTCGGTTTCATTTTTGGTAATCTTTATTCCAAAAGTTGCAGTATTTTTGTGCTTCCTATTTTTTACACACTTTTTTTAATACTGCAAACAATGCAGTACTGCAACCTTTCTCGGTTTCATTTTTGGCAATCTTTATTCCAATTAAAAAGTTGCAGTACTTTTTTTGGTGCTTCCATTTTTACACGTTTTTTTAACATGCAAAATAATGCAGTAGTGCAACCATTTCGCTTTCATTTTTGGCAATCTTTATTTCAAAATTTGCAGTATTTTTGTGTTTCCTATTTTTTACACGCTTTTTTTAATACTGCAAACAATGCAGTACTGCAACCTTCATCGGTTTCATTTTTGGCAATCTTTATTCCAAAACTTGCAGTATTTTTGTGCTTCCTATTTTTGACACACTTTTTTTAATACTGCAAACAATGCAGTACTGCAACCTTTTTCGGTTTTATTCTTGGCAATCTTTATTCCAAAAGTTGCAGTACTTTTGTGCTTCCTATTTTTTACACACTTTTTTTAATATTGCAAACAATGCAGTACTGCAACCTTTTTCGCTGTCATTTCTGGCAATCTTTATTCCAAAATTTGCAGTATTTTTGTGCTTCCTATTTTTCATTTTATGTTACTATGATACTGTTTAAAGTATATACCATATCGCACAAATGTCTGTGAGTTAAGAGAATAAAAATAGTACGGTCGAATGGAAAAAAGTACTATTTGCCTTTAACGTATGGGTTTTGTATTGTTATTAGTTTCCCAATCAATTCCATACTACAGATCATTTTTCACCGTAATGCAATGACTTCACGATCAACCGCATACAGCTTCCGCCTGCACACATGTGCGTCTCCTGTCACACGACCGTTCGCCATGACGTCTATTGCGCGCGTTAGAAATTGCGATTTCTCGGTCGCACGCGTCATTACGAAAAACGAAAGTACAAATCGGACGCCGAGGAGTGTGCACTGGCGATTACGCGAGTGCGCACTGGAGATAAGCATAATCTGCGGTGGCCTATCCGCTGTCAGTTGGTGCTCTCCACGCGTCGAAATTCCGGTCCCGTCGCTATTCGTCGCTTTATCAAGTGGGCGTACGTGTCGCGGGGAAGTGTCTGCATCTGCCGAAGGCGTATCGCGCGAATGTCGAATGCTTATCGGACCGTCGGATAAACGACCACTTTTCGTGGTAGTCGCCGCTGACGCGATGCATTTCTAGATTGAAAGGTTCGTTTCGGCTGGTTGCATAACTGCTGAAATGTGCTCGTTGCGATAACGCATGTTTCGGTAGTTGCGAAAGGTTTCTGGTTTTCGGCTGTGGCCCGTTGAGAAAAATTTAGCAATTGGTTTGGTTGGAAATGTATATGAGTGGGTCAATGAAACGGTTAGGCGTACGGTAAATCGCTTGTCGCTTATCATCGGAAATGAATGGGACAGTTTGGGAATAGGGGCACTTTCTGGAGTTGTAGGATGACTTGAAAAAAATGACGATGAAATTGGAGTCGAGAGAACAATTAAAAACATTCCTTAAACTTTTCTATATTGAAATGCTTATAACGCGTTGCGTATATCATTATGATTAAAATGAGATCGAAGATAGTATAATTTCCAGGCCATACCTGCTTCTCAGTGCTCATTGTGTAATTTATGTCGTAATAAATATTAAGCAAGTAAATATGGTTCGAATTTTACCATGTTTTGTCTCATTTTAGTTGAAAAAATCTTAGCAATACGTCATGACAATCTTCAGTTTGTAAAAATGCAATAAAAAAGTTATACTATTGTATTATGACCCATCTAGCTATGACCTCTCGTCAAAGGAACCGCGTTGCGTATCGTATTACATACATCGAACACTTGACTCCGGTTAAGATAACATAATCGCAGCAATAACTTTTACGTTGGCGTACGAATACCGAGTCGGACACTGTAAGAGAAAGGCCAGTAGGGTCATTATGAGAGAATTTACTGTACTGTAGTTTAATTGTACTGCAAAATTCTATTGGCACCGTCAATTAATATATACGAAATTGTACAATTTGTTGACCGCTTAAATCTTGACATTCCGTAAAAAATAGCGATCTTATTAACACTGAACGTACCGGTACTTTGCACCTACCTATTCTTACCATGAAGGGTCTATTGATCATTTATGAAATAAACGCTGATTTTCAGAAAGGAATTCCCCATTTATTAAAGCAAGAAATTGAATAATCAGATGATATAAGAATTTACAGAAAGTCAAATGAGCGAAGGATATAACAATGAATGTACAATTTTAAAGTAAATTTTGAAAGAGGTCATTTGACCCCGCTTGGTACGTTTAGTGTTAAAAATTAAATGAATCACGGATACCGCAAATCCTTTGACACAGGCACAAACAAAGTGTAGGAAAAATAGCAACGTTTTTAGAAATCGCATGAGTACAGATAGTTAAATTTCTTTGACATGACCAGTAGGGACAGTGCGACAGAGTTTACTGTACTCTTCGACTCGGCGGCTAATATGTATGTCGGACTTACCGGGTGAATCGAGAGATACTTTCCCTACTTTCGCGCATAACTACTGTCCAGGACAGCTTCTACTGGCAATTGGGCATTGTCCGTGGCGCGCGGCTAGTGAAACCGGAACTCGTGAAAGTTCCAAAAAGATAGATGAGACGCGCGAAAATGCAGGGAGATCGTGTAATATGAGAAATCGGGGAGGTTCCCTCTTGACATAGGCATTCGCCGAAGTGTTACGTGCGCGTTTCTGTCGTTAACCCACTTACTATATGTGCCCGGTGGTAGATACAAATTTCATCGTAAGTTTCGTCTGTTTACGTCTGATCGCCGAGTGAAGTGATATCTGCATCCATGCGCGTGATCGGTAGGATCATTCAGTTCCGACTGGATTTTGTGCCTATTTTATATGTACCAACCAGACTAGTTTTTCTGCCTTTCTTAAACTCTTTATAGAAGTAAGATTATTTACCGGAGGTTTTCTATTGTACAATGTGCAATAGACTTTCGTATTGTACAGTAACGTATCTGTCCTGTGACTTTCTTCCGGAGGACACTCATTCCTCCGATTTATTTTATCTACTCTTTCGGCCGGATATTCTGCCTATTCTAAATCCCACCCACAAGGAAGGGTATCTATTGGAGGTTTCGTTGTATTTGTATTGTAGGTTTCCTCTAGGAGATACTCATTCTCTGATTTATTTTATCTACTCCGACTGGATATTCTACCTATTTTAGATCCTTCACCCAAAGAGGAGTATCTGTCGGACACTTTATGCTGTACAATGTGCAATACGCTTTCGTATTGTTTTGTACTCTAACTTTTCTCCGGAAGATCCTCGTCCCCTGATTCATTTTATCTACCCTTTCAGCCAGATTCCGTGCTTATTTTATATAAACCGAGCAGACCATCTTTCCTGCTGCTCTTTAAATCCTCTCGACAAAAGTTGCGTCGACCGCACACATTACATTTCTCAATCAAACTTTTTGCCTGTTTTGACAAGGATCCCTCGCGTTCGACGTTCAACTGACTGAGTGACTTCTGCGTAGACGCTTTTTATGCCCCCGGCTGCGTATATTACGCTGAAATTCGGCGTAGGGAAAATGTGGCCCGGCAGGAGGAGGAAAGATTCCCGGGGCAACAGTGTATCCTCTTAAATAATCGCCGCCGAAAAAACCGGATCCCGGGCCGAACGAGACAAGAAACAAGCCGCAGTGTCTGCGAACGGATGATGTCCGCGGGCGCAAAACGATCAAAACAAAAATTGTGCAATCATCCCTTCGATATTTGATTGTATAATGAATGAGGAGGCTTCGGCGGAGAAAAAAAAACCGGTTTTCCGTCGATGGTGAATCATGCCTAAAACCTGTCTGGCGCACGGGACCGCCTCACACCGGTCTCCGGTTTCAGCCGATTGTCACCCATACGCCACCATATCGTATCCGCACAGGTTCCGCCATGGATCTTTGCGACGCATCAAACAATTTGACTATTTCTCGTTAAATCATTTTGATCATTTACGCCTTTTTCGTTGAATTACACTAGAAAGTGTTAAGTGTCTCTAGATGTTTCGAGGAACATGGGCTACCTCTTCAGAAACCTACTATATAAATTAATCGCCTTACGGATATTCTTCGTAGATAAGTTACACAGTAGATGTGTGCTTGGTTTACTAACATTATAGTTAAATGCCTCAGAAGGATACTCATCCTGTAATCTATTCAGTGATCTGTATTTTGGCTGAATATTCTGCCTATTATATATATGAGCCGTTTATTTTGAAAGTGGCCTAACTTCATTTATCTTCAAATCGAGATAAATAACATTTACTGATAAATAACATGAATTTGTACATGTAACCATGGTAACCGGAAAATATTGAAAAACGGAGTTAGGCCACTTTCAAAATAAACGGCACATGAAAACGTGGCCAGTTATTTGGTCATCAAGAGGAGGGTACTGTATCTATGCTGCTGCGTTAGAAAATCTGCACTCATGATACTGTAGGCGCCTATAGGCGCTTAACCTACTTTCATGCGCCGGCACGGGAGACGTTGAAAAAAGGCGGAGGTTAACGTTCAGTTTTTTATATACGCGCTGAAAATTCAATGCAGGGTATAAATAAATAAGTCATTTTGGTTTAATATAATGGAATGTCCGAGTTCGTCGGGTGGGTCCGTTCGGAAATTCCGAAGATTCGCCGCGATACGCTGACGACGTCTGGAAATCCTGCTGCACGTAAATTATCCGTAATGTCCACCGCTAGCAATAACATGTTCGACGGCGGACGACGATTTCATTTTCCTGTTATCGAGAGACTGACGCGTAGCTGATTTTAAGACGTCGTGTTTACTGCAGGCCGACGCTTGTTCCAATGTAAGCTGGCCAAATTTCCGTAAATTCCCGTTAGTCATGGATCACTTGCTGGCGGTTACGTAACGTTGGAGCTCCGCGATTAAAAGCAATTTGTCCGAAATGAGAGAATTTGTTTTTTTCTTCGTGATCGCCTAAGCAGGTTAATGCAAGATTTTATTAATGGTAAATGCCGGAATATTGATAATCGGGTGAAATATAATAATTTCGGAAGTTGGGAGCAGGGAACTCAATCATTTGACGTTTTAGCAGTATGTGTGCCCTGTTCAAAAGAATAATTAAGTCGATAGGCATTTTATATGTAATATGCAGGCAATATGTAGGCAATATATAGACAATTTATAGGCAATATTCAGATAATATATACCCAATACACATACATAGGCAATACACAAGAAAGGTATCAATTTTGGAGCTATATATAGGCAATACATAAGCAACATGACTAAATATAGCAAAAAAATGTCTAAAAATCACGTATTGTTTAAAAATTACGTATTCCTTTGAAGACGTATCACTGAAGATGAGATTAATTTTTCCTCTCTCTCTATCTTCCGAGGCAATCTAATTTCGTTTCCACTACCAATAATATCGGTACGCTCGAATAACAAATTTTCTTCCATCTCCCCATCTATCTTCTAACCTGTCTACATGTCCTCGGCGAAGTTCGTCGCCTCTCAACCGTCACTCCCACGGCAGTCACCTAACTTCACAAGTCCCCAGTTCAAAAGTTCGTCCGCGGTGTGACAATTGGCATCCGCAAATTGGATTTCTCCCATGCGCATACTCGGATACATATACGGCGAGCATTTAATTTGCCGTACAGGGTAGGCAAGAGACGCGCGCGGCGATTTCACAATTCGACGTTATTTTCTCACGCACAATGGCCGTGCGCACCGGCATGTGTGTACAGAGATAGTGACTGCAGATAAAGGAACGTCGGCGCGCACGTTAGTTTCGCGCACACAGATCGCCCGTCTACCTGTGAGAGAGCGCCTATCAAACACAATTCAACACGACCATCCTGTCGTGGAGCCTCGCCCTGAATTTCACTCGCCTTCGCGAAAACAGCTAAGTCCGCGCTTTGTTACGGGTAACCCTCCTATGGTGCGGTAGATACTTTCCTAGAAAACGCCGTTGTTATGTGATACATATTGCTGCGGTGTACATTCAGAGTGGCGGTGTTAACCGTTTGAATCCCGGAGGTAGTAGAGATCTCTTCAAGAAGTGGCAAGCAATAGTGCTTCTTGCAACTTATATAAAAAAACACCGGATGACGCGGCCATCCGGTGTTTTTTGACATCCGCGTTGTCATATATTTTTCCGGTTTTTGTAACAGATGTACATAAGTATGGCAGTATGATTGATAATGTAATTTGTTTCTACTAAATTAAAAAACGAAAATTTTGGAAAATTTACGATTTATTTTTGAACATGTCGAGTTTTGTGCCTTTAACGTGCATACGCACTTTTTTTGTTTCATCAAAAGAAAAAAGCGATGAAAGTCATCGTGTGCTGGTAGAGATATCCTGCATGAAATATTGGGCATGCGAAACGTGGTTTCGCAATTCAAATGGGTGATTTCAACGTTCAAGACAAAGAACGTCCTGGATGACAAGCCGAAAATGTTTGAAGATCGGAATTGCAGAGCAGTGTTGGATGAAAATGCAACATAAACTCAAAAACAATTGGCAGAAAAGTTGAATGTGAGCCGTCAATTTGAGAACGATTACAAGCGATGGGGATCCAAAAGATGGACACACCAGAGAATTGAATGAACAGTCGAAAACCGAAAATCGTCCGTGAAATGCTGCTCAAAGGAAGAAGGCGAAGTCATTTCTGCATCGAATAGGAAAGGTGATGAAAAATGGTTTTCTGGGAATCACAAGCGAAAAAAATCATGGTTATCTACATAGACTATCGACTGAGAATCGCTTTGGTCGCAAAATAGTCTGGTGGGACCAGGTTGGTGTTGTATATTATGAATTATTGAACCTGGAGATTCGATGCCGACAACAAATAAAAAACGTGCATTTGACGAAGAAAAAATACGCTTTCAAAGACGATAACGATTTTGCAGCATGACAACGCGCCGTCTCATACAGCAAAAAGTTAAAGAAATGTTGAATTAGGCCACGAAAGTTTTATCCATCCATCGTATTCTCCAGATTTGGCTCCATCCGACTACCACCTTTTTTGTTCCCAAATTGAACAAGTCACGCGCTGGGCAGAAATTCGCCGATTTCGAATGAAGTTAAAAAATCGCCGCCATGAATGGTTTAGATCTCCAGAGAAACGTATTTTTCAGACGGCATCCATAAAGTTGCCTGAGAGATCGCTGGAAAATGTATCGAGTTAAATGGAATACTTTGAATAAATAAATCGTTAATTTTCCAAAATTTTCGTTTTTCTTTGAAAAAAGGAAAGGACTTATCGGACACACCTGGTATGTTATACCCCAATATCTCAGGTATTGTTCCGCAATCGCAGTCTATACGTCGCTCCTTTGTCGACCCAAGCATTGTGTATTTTTCCGCTCACACTTATCGTCCCCAAATTTCCGTGATTTCTTCTTCCACCCCCTCTCTTCTCGAGCATGCAGGTATCGAAGTCAGATATTGATATTTTACATTTTTCACCCAGTCTTGTAGAGCACGGTAGACTGTCCACATCTATTGTATCCATCGTTCAATTTAACACTTTGACTGCCATGGTGGTTACCGGTGACCTGAGGACGAGATCAATAGTTTGAACTGTATTTATTGATTATGTAAGGCCCAACTTAGTTCTAATGATAATTATTAATTTATGCCAAATGAAATAATACAAGAAAATTATTTGATAAAGAACGCATCTGTATTTATCTCACACGTTGATAATTGTGTCTGCAATAGATAAGAAACTTAACGATTGGGAAGCACATATATGCGTCCATAATTGACACCGAAAGATTTCGACGGTCGCATATATGCGTCCATAGCAGTCAACGTGTTAAACAAAAAATGAAGTCCAATGACCGTAAGGAACCAAGGTATCATTTATTTAAAGTTCCGATAATATGTCTCCGCCGCTTTTGCTCTCTTCGCAAACTAAATGGTACGGCAAGGGGTTAAGCTCAACTTAGTCTAAAGTTAGTGGACTAGGAGTTAGAACGTTGACAAGGAACAACTGAGATTTCCCGTCTACGGCGTAACAGTTCGCCCGAAAATTTTCGGATGAACGCATCACCGGATGGGATGAGTCGAGGCCGGATCGTTTCCGCCGTGCAGGAAATTAATTTTGGCATTTAGTGATTCGGGTCACTGCCGTTTGTAAGTGGTCAGTGCGTATTTCAGCATTTCGACATTAAATTTGTACAGTGCGATCGTGTTATATGAGATTCGAACGATTAATATATAATACAGTTATTTTAACTACTTCGGTACATCAATAAATTGCGGTATTAAAAATAACCGAGTAATTCAATATACGCTAAGAAAGCATCGCTTTTCCATCAAACAGCATTTGCTCCTGCAAATTCATCATTCCTCTCGCACCGTAGAAAATGCATTGTAGGCGACGCCATTTACCACGTACTGTTGCACGAGGCTTTCCGAACATTTTTTATCGTTTCAGACGAAACCGCCTTATCAGTTTTCGTGTTATGCGACGTTTTCCGCAAATGTCTAAACGCGTTTGAGCGAAACCGTATTGCAGGATGCCGCGCTACAGACAACTTACTTGTACACGGAAACGCACGAATTTTTTCGTCGGGCACGTCTCGTTGCCCGCGAATAACGCGTGGGCGGAAATGAATTCGTCCGTGACGGCGATTTCGTGAATCCGTCGAAAGCAGAGTTACGTGGCGCAGGTTTCCTTGGTACGCGCTGTTTCAATAATGAGTGCTTCGCCGTGAACATCCTGACTAGCGAAATCTGCGTTTAGCGTAACCTTGCAATTTCGCCGATTATGCAAGAATGCAGACGCGTAAGATGCATATAGCTTAACTGCCGGGCGTCTTTAATTTGACGCGAAGGAGCCGACGTTGTGCGGGGCACGAAATGTGTTTGAAATAATACGCCTGCTTACGGCTGGAATCTCGAATTTTGCTTGTGAATCGACGTGTTTCGGGACCACACAGATTCCCGACGCATGGCTTTACAATTGCAATTATGTGTATTTAACACTAGATTTACGGATTGTGTCAATTTCACGAGTTTCGATATTCGCGAGTGAAAATACCAGGAACTATTGCTATTATTTCCTATCATGTGCGAATTAATTTCCTCATTTCTAACTATCAAATTCGCCATGTTGTATATCTGCATATTTCTTCGTATAAACCGTATCTGCGTACTTTTTTCCGTAAATCTAGCATCAAGACGTTTTTGGTTTTTCAGTTGCCCGCGTTCGCGAAACTCATTGAATATGTCCATCGTTTTCATTTTGGCCAGATTAACGGGAACGCAGGCGGGCGCTTACGTCAAGAATACAAATTCTTCTCTCCCCTTCCTCGTAAAGACAGAGCAGATTATCAATTCCGCCGTGCCAGGTGGCCGTCGCTCTGGCTAAAGGGAACGCTTACGTCAGGAATAGCAATTTTTCTGCGCTCTCCCCTGTAAAGACACGCGGTGACGAGAGTCGCGGGGTATTTGAAGTTTTGATGCGGTCACGCTCCAGATGCGATGGCATATGTTTTAAGTTCCAGCAAGTCAGGTGTTTACTTTATGCTAAGGATAAGCTCTGGTTGTGCAAAACTACGTTTAATCTTTGGATGCTCAGCATTTTGCATTTGTATCGTGCTTCAATTTTTTAAAGTTTTCTTCTGTCTTGCGGTTGTTTTTATTTGTTGAAGAGAAGTGCATCCGCAGAGTTTACAGTTCAGTTATCTGCGCAAACATAGTTTTTGTGAAGTGACGAAATTGACCTCGTCTTGGTTATAGATTTTAAGGTCCATAAACCTCCATTTGTTCCAGTTTGCCCCAGCTCCAACTTTGCTCCAGCTTTGCATTAGGTTTAATAGTAGACGTTGAAGTAAAAACCCCTTTTTAGTTGAAAACTGAAAATCGGTTGACAATTTTTCTTAGAACATCTCCTCATGTTTCACAATTTGTGTGATACAAATTGCGTTACACAATTCCATCAAAAGCGAATTTTCACATTTACCGACTCAGAAAAATCTGTCCACGCATAAAATTATTGACCGCACACTCTATTATAGCACACTCGTGCTGTAAGGGTACTACCCCGCAATATGCAAATACATTTAAATAAAGTTCTCAATCGACGTCCATTTTTGAACCGAAAAAGGGCTTTCATCTCATTACTAGGAAGGTTCAACACACGCCACTCACAAACTTATGCTTGTTTCGTGCGCAATCGCCTGCAGGGCAAGCGACGACTGCCGCAGCGAAGCTGTTCAGGAGAAATTCTGTGCAAAATGTTGTGCGAAATTTTGCGCGTAATTCTACACGAAATTCGATGCAAATTCTGTGCTGAATTTTGTACAAAATTCTATGCCAAATCCTGTGCGAAGTTCCGTACCAAAATCTGCGCACAATTCTGTGCAATATCCTGCGCAGAGTTGTGTGAAAAATTCCGAGCAAAGTTCTGTGCCAAATCCTGTGTGAAGTTCCGTACCAAAATCTGCGCACAATTCTGTGCAATATCCTACGCAGAGTTGTGAAAAATTCCGAGCAAAGTTCTGTGCCAAATCCTGTATGAAGTTCCGTACCAAAATCTGCGCACAATTCTCTGCAATATCCTGCGCGGAGTTGTGTGGAAAATTCTGAGAAAAGTTCTGTGCCAAATCCTGTGCGAAGTTCCGTACCAAAATCTGCGCCCAATTCTCTGCAAAGTTCTATGCCAAATCCTGTATGAAGTTCCATACCAAAATCTGCGCACAATTCTGTGCAATATCCTGCGCAGAGTTGTGTGAAAAATTCTGAGCAAAGTTTTGTGCCAAATCCTGTGTGAAGTTCCGTATCAAAATCTGCGCACACATATTCTGTGCAAAGTTTCAAAATATGCCAAATCCTGTATGCAAAGTTCGTACCTGTGTGCAAAATCTGCGCACAATTCTGTGCAATATCCTGCGCAGAGTTGTGTGAAAAATTCTGAGCAAAGTTTTGTGCCAAATCCTGTGTGAAGTTCCGTATCAAAATCTGCGCACAATTCTGTGCAAAGTTCTATGCCAAATCCTGTATGAAGTTCCGTACCAAAATCTGCGCACAATTCTGTGCAATATCCTGCGCAGAGTTGTGCGAAAAATTCTGAGCAAAGTTCTGTGGAAAATTCTGTGGGAAATTATGCGCAAAATTGTGTGCAGTCAGGTGGCCGGCTAAAGGGAACGCGAACGGACGCTTACGTCAAGAGTACATATTTCTGTCTCCTCTCCCTTGCGGAGACCAAGAGAGGAGTTGCGTAGCAAGAGAGGAGGACAGAGTGGCCCGGACTCGGCCGTGGCTGGCACCGCCATCCTCTATCCCTTCTCATTCTATCGGATCATCTACCATCACCGATCGCACTCGCGAGTCCAGTCTGCGAAGACTCACAGCGCAGCTTAGCCTTGCCAATCAGGCTCCTTTCCTCGCGTTTTAACTGTGCTAACGATACAGATTGGATCATCCCAGAAGGAGTGTACGTCCGCCGGCTAAAAGCGCCTAGACGCCTCTGCACGCAACGTCCACTGACGTCTGTGTGCGTCATGGCCAGCGGTGGGAACAATCGCAGTCGCCTAAATAATTAATCGTCTTATTCGCCGTAGATTTTCGGCATGCGATTTCATGAGTTCCGCATTTCACGATCGAAACTGCACACGTTGTTGCTATTGTTGCCTGATGAATTTTGGCGTCTTTTACTAATGGGGGACCTAATTTGGGATACGGGTTTCAGGGACTAAAATTGCAGACGCTGTTAGTATTGTTTCCTGGTAACTGGTGTCTTTTATTGATGGGGGTTCAATTTGGATTCCGAATTTTAGAAACAAAATTACAGACGCCGTTAGTATTGTTTCCTGGCGACATTTGGTGGCTTTTATTAATACGGGACCCAATTTGGGTTACGGGTTTCAGGGATCAAAATTGCAGACGCTGTTAGTATTGTTTCCTGGTAACTGGTGTCTTTTATTGATGGGGGATCCAATTTGGATTCCGAATTTCAGGAATAAAATTACAGACGCCGTTAGTATTGTTTCCTGGCCATTTTTGGTGACTTTTATTAAGACGGGACCCAATTTGGATTCCGGATCTCATGTATAAATTTACAGACACTATTGCTGTTGTTGATAGGATGACAGTTTGAAATTTATTTCCGTCTCAAGCTTCTAAATTAAAATTCTGTATGTCATGCATCTGCGTGTTTCTTCGGATAATGTGTGCCTACATACTTGTTCGTAATGTAACGTTAATGTTTTCAAGCATGCTACCACATATGTATGTTTTTCCTTATTTAATTGTCTAAAGTCGCATCAGTTGCTTGTCAGGATTATTAGCGATTCGAGGAAAAAATTTACAGTTTTTTGCATAGATTGACGAGTTTTAAATATTTTAATAGCTTTTACGTCGTTTCGGCGAACTTTGAAAGCAGATCCTACGTTGAATCGCTATCTAAGATTGATGTGTTTACTACAATGTCTGACAATGCGCTCCACTACGAGTGGAACACTGCGCAGCTTGCAGACTGGGAGGTTCTTACTCATTCCGGCATTATTGATGGCTAAGTTCAGTGCATCCTATCACGATTCTTCAAACAATAACTTAATCTCGCTTTGATCGTAAGCAGCGGTCTTTCTGTAACCATAATTTTCCATTGAAGTCAGACATCTCTTGGTTCATGCCCTACATCTTTTCTCCTCGTCTTCCTTGCTACGTGCGCCCGTAAAAAGTCTCCGTCCCGAGCGTGACCCAGTCCTACCGTGGGACAAGTAGTCATTCTTCAACGCCATTCCATTGAACATCCGCGAACGTCATACAGACCCTCCAATCAGATCTAACCAAAACATCCATACAACATAGAAAGATTCAAACGTCTCGCCTGCCAAGGAAATGCTTTCGGACGCGAAATTTCCCAGAAAGTACTTCTCACATTCGCAGAGCCCATGAAATCGTCAGATGTCGTGTTGCCCGTTTCTAGTAAAAAGTATCCGTCCCGAGCGCGACCCAGTCCTACCATGGCACAAGTAGTCATTCTTCAGTGCCATTCCATTGAACTGCAAACCTCATACCGGCCCTCCAATCAGATCTAACCAAAACATCCATACAACATAGAAAGATTCAAACGTTCCGTCTGCCCAGAAAATGCTTTCGGACGCGAAGCTTCCCAGAAAGTACTTCTAACATTTGCAGAGCCCATGAAATCTCAGATCCCGTGTCGCCCGTTTCTAGTAAAAAGTATCCAACCCGAGCGTGACCCAGTCCTACCATGAGACAAGTAGTCGCTCTTCAACGCCATTCCATTGAACATCCGCGAACGTCATACCGAGCCTCCAATCAGATCTAACCAAAACATCCATACAACATAGAAAGATTCAAACGTCCCGCCTGCCAAAAAAATGCTTTCAGACGCGAAGCTTCCCAGAAAGTACTTCTAACGTTTGCAGAGCCCATGAAATCGTCAGATCTCGTGTCGCCCATTTCTAGTAAAAAGTCTCCGTCCCGAGCGTGACCCAGTCCTACCATGGGACAAGCAGTCACTCTTCAACGCCATTCCATTGGACCTCCAATCAGATCTAACCAAAACATCCAAACATCCAATATAGAAAGATTCAAACGTCCCGCCTGCTAAAGTAATGCTTTCAGACGCGAAGCTTCCCAGAAAGTACTTCCAACATTTGCAGAGCCCATGAAATCGTCAGATCCCGTGTCGTCCGTTTCTAGTAAAAAGTATCCGTTCCGAGTGTGACCCAGTCCTACCGTGGGACAAGTAGTCACTCTTCAACGCCATACCATTGAACATCCGCGAACCTCATACCGATCCTCCAATCCGATCTACCCAAAACATCCAGACAACATAGAAAGACTCAAAGGTCCCGCTTGCCAAGGAAATGCTTTCGGACGCTTCTCAGAAAGTACTTCGCACATTTGCAGGGCCCGTGAAATCGTCAGATCCCATGTCGCCCGTTTCTAGTAAAAAGTATCCGTCCCAAGAGCGTGAACCAGTCCTACCATGGGACAAGATTCTTCAATGCCATTCCATTGAACATCCGCGAACGTCATTTGGACCCTCCAATCAGATCTAACCAAAACATCCAGACGCACAACATAGAAAGATTCAAACGTCCCGTGTGCGAAGGAAATGCTTTCGGCCGCGAAGCTTCCCAGAAAGTCTTTCTAGCATTTGCAGAGCCCATGAAATCGTCAGATCCCATGTCGCCCGCTTCTTGCCGCGTGCAACCTATCTCTGCCGACCCCAAATACGGTTGCGTCGGAAAAATCAGGCAGCTAGCTACATCGTTTCCCGCAATTCCGCGATCACAGCAAGTTCGCGACGATTCCCTCGCCTTCTGCATCGACTGGTGTTGCTCGTCTCGAAAGTGGCCAGTTGTCGAGAGACGTGCGACCACGATCTCGACCGTGGCTGGCACTACCACCCATCATCAACCGCCTTGGTTCCACGCCGAATCAACTACCTTCGCCCGATTCGACTCCCACGACTCCTGCCTCGGACGTAATCGGACGCACTCGGACGCATTCGGTCCCCTTTCCTGCGTCCAGGAACGCAGAAACAAGGTAGCTAGCCGGGGGCACCCCACAATTTTCTTGCCAGATGCTAGCGGCATTTTCGCCCGAAGCCGGCGGAATCGGCGGAAGCAGCCTGTTAACGCATCGTTTATCGGTCAATTTTCACGGGCTTCGGGTCTGATGAGCGAAATTGGAAGAAGGTGTTGCTGCGGTTTTGTTAACGACGTTTCGTGTCGTTTGAATGGAAGAGTTTTAATCAGCGGTCGCGGGAGAAGTGATGGGAGGAGATGAAATGTGTGACGTGGGGATGAGGGAAAATGCGGGTGGCGTGTCGCGCGTGTCAACGGCGGGACTACTTGATGGGAAAATTGGAAAAATGATTGTTACTCGCATTTGCTTTTCTGTACGTTTCTTATGGGTTTCGGATGTTGATTGTTTGTATGGAGTTTTGTTTAGTACATTTCGTCCAATACATATATATATATGTGTGTATATATACACACACATTGTGTTTATGCAATGCACTGAAGTAAACAACATACAAACTATCAATATTTTGAAATGTGCGTGATAATACCAGAAATACTGAATAATAGAATATGAGTAATAGTCTAGAAGCCATAGCTCGAGCGTAAGTAATACGTTCGTAAAAATTTCAGTCTTCTGACCGATTCTGAATGTAATTTCGACAACAGGTCTCAGTATAAATGATATCTTGCCATACTGTCAAGTACATGGCCTGAATTTAACACCACGCGTCAAACTTCTAATGTTCATTTTTGACCCAAAACTGTCATCACGCATCAGATTCGTGATGTTCATATTAGGTCAAAAACTGTTATCACGCGTCAAACTCGTGTTACTCATGATGTCTGCATCATACATCAAAATCTCCAAATTCTCGAAATAATGTCGCATACTAACTATTTTCTTTCACTGTTTTATAAGAACCGCGTTGCAGCAGTTCACTTTGAAAGATCGCGCCGGTTCGAACGCGAGTCTTATTGTCGCGGAAACACGCGCTCCTGCGTAAATTCACTATCGACGAGCGCGGAAATAGGCGTAATGGGAAACGGCGCGTGGTGATTGGCGGTGAGCGGAGGCGATCGAGTTTACCTCCGAACCTTTGCAGTTCTTTTTAGACTGCGCGGTCTTGCGCCGATTTTTTCTATTTTCGCTGTGCCGCAGTGAGCGATTTGCTCTTTTTGCATCTGACAAGTTAGCCGGCCTTCATCCGGTAGAAGGCGATCTAGAATACGGCGGGATGAAAGTTATACGGTAGGATCGGAGACAGAGGTTTTTGTTCTAGGATAAGTTAGAGGCTGAAGTGGCTGTCTATGGAGACGGCAAAGTTGCCGGTTATATTCGCTGCACTTGGTCAAATATAATCCTGTGGCTTCGAATCATTACTTTCTCTGTCATGCACTCTGATGACCAGTTAGTAGCTTATGCATAGGATGTTTATCGTCTGACCGTCTTTTAGTTACTTTCCTCCAGAAAACGTCTTCCGCATCTACTCCAATGATACAGGAAAAATGATTATTAGTGTTGACGTATACTGATCATAATTTAAGTTAATTAAACTGACGGAAATTGGAGAAATGTCTAATCGTCCACATTAGTTAAATTGATCAGTACATAGCTATTTAATTAACTTAAATACCTTGCAATTATCAGTAACCGGTATACATCAACATTAAAAATATGTTTCTCATTTATTCGATTAAACAGGCGATACGACATTCAGCTACTCCTATAATGTAACTTGCCATGACTTCCTCGTCTATTCAAACCGTGAACCAACTCCAAAACTACGACCAATCTTTCAATTAATCAACGTTATCTCCAATTCCGTGAACTTGACATTTAGATGTACGCGCTGCCGTCAGAATTGATTACCACATTGCCCGACACGTCTCTATCAGACACTCCGAAAAGTCGTCATTATGCAAACTGTTCAGAATTTTACGTCTATCATTGCTGAATGTGCTTTATTGGTTCTTTGGACGGTCGACATGTTTCGAGGCCCTACGAGTATTATAGTATAATAAGCGGCCTTCTCCGGAAATTACCTATCTTCTGTTTGATTTTGTTCTCTGAAGCACATTCAACCATAATAGAATTAATTATAATTCAACCTTGGCTAATGTCCAGAATATTTACGCCTATTGTGTTTGAATACGATTTATTCGCTTCGTTGAAAGCTCTACGGGTTTCCTTAGGGATACGGTGGTCATCCCTTTCATTTTGTCCTAAGTACCATTGTGCTTTTGTACTTTTCTATTATTGTACCCGTGTACTCTTGAACTGTTCCATTGTTGGTTTATTGTATTCTTAAAAGCTTTTCCAGAATTGTATTTTTCTACGCTTGTACTTTTGCAGGCTTGTACGTGCATACGGTTGTAAATTTGGAGGCTTCTTTTGTGTGCTTCTATTTTTCTACACTTGCATTTTTGTATGCTTATGCTTTTGTAGGCTTCTATTTTTCTATACTTGCATTTTTGTATGCTTGTACTTTTGTACGCTTCTATTTTTCTACACTTGCATTTTTGTATGCTTGTACTTTTGTACGCTTCTATTTTTCTACACTTGCATTTTTGTATGGTTGTACTTTTGTAAGCTTCATTTTTCCTACACTTGAATTTTTATATGCTTGTACTTTTATATAATACGTTTCTATTTTTGTACACTTGCATTTTTGTATGTTTGTACTTTTGTACGCTTCTATTTTACTACATTTGCATTTTTGTATGCTTGTACTTTTGTACG
Organism: Cryptocheilus praepositus; assembly: GCA_033815515.1. Lineage (NCBI taxonomy): Eukaryota > Metazoa > Arthropoda > Insecta > Hymenoptera > Pompilidae > Cryptocheilus > Cryptocheilus praepositus. Next base: position 2,342,744 of record JAWWQZ010000314.1, read on the forward strand.
CTTCTATTTTTCTACACTTGCATTTTTGTATGCTTGTACTTTTGTACGCTTCTATTTTTCTACACTTGCATTTTTGTATGCTTGTACTTTTTGTACGCTTCTATTTTTCTACACTTGCATTTTTGTATGCTTGTACTTTTGTACGCTTCTATTTTTCTACACTTGCATTTTTGTATGCTTGTACTTTTGTACGCTTCTATTTTTCTACACTTGCATTTTTATATGCTTGTACTTTTGTACGCTTCTATTTTTCTACACTTACATTTCTGTATGCTTGTACTTTTGTACGCTTCTATTTTTCTACACTGGCATTTTTGTATGCTTGTACTTTTCTACGCTTTTATTTTTCTACACTTGCATTTTTATATGCTTGTACTTTTGTACGCTTCTATTTTTCTGCACTTGCATTTTTGTATGCTTGTACTTTTGCACGCTTCTGTTTTTCTACTCTTGCATTTTTGTATGCTTGTACTTTTGTACGCTTCTATTTTTCTACACTTGCATTTTTATATGTCTGTACTTTTATACGCTTTTATTTTTCTACACTTGCATTTTTTTATGCTTGTACTTTTTTACGCTTCTATTTTTCTACACTTGCATTTTTGTATGCTTGTACTTTTGTACGCTTCTATTTTTCTACACTTGCATTTTTGTATGCTTGTACTTTTGTAAGCTTCATTTTTTCTACACTTGCATTTCTGTATGCTTGTACTTTTGTACGCTTCTATTTTTCTACACTTGCATTTTTGTATGCTTGTCATTTAGACGCTTCTATTTTTCTACACTTGCATTTTTGTATGCTTGTACTTTTGTACGCTTCTATTTTTCTACACTTGCATTTTTGTATGCTTGTCTATTCGTACGCTTGTCATTTTGCACGCTTCCACTTTCGTACGTTTCTACTCTCGCATTCTCGCATTCTACACTTCTGCTCCATCACGTTTCCTAGCTCACATCCGTGTGCCCAATTCTCCTATTCCATAGCATCCGCAGAAAATGCAGTAACTAAAGTCTCGACGCGTCGAAACGGAGCACTTCAAGCCGCAGTTGCCGAGCCATTTGGCCAGGGCCCCTAAGTTCGCAGGTCCGCCCCTTCCTGCGCTCAGTAGCAGCACATTCGACCCGACTCCGACTGCGTCCAACGTGCGACCACTCAGTTCGCTACGAGCCGTCGGACAGCTCAGTTCGTTTGAGTTTCCTCTGACGCAACTCTCCTTTCTCCCGCCTCGCGAAACTCCTACCATCGCCGTCGCCGTGGGAATGTGTCTCGCGCAATTTCGTTGAAGCACTCGCGTGGATTTTTCTCGATCCGAAACACCCCGGCGAACAACGAGACGTCGTTAGGTGAGTGCATCTCGGCCCCCTAAAAAATTCACCTCGTCCACTCTAGTGCGTTGGATGTCACTTTTTGCGCGACATTTCTATCACGGGCCACCTAATGATTTTTATACCATTCGGTGGAAACGGAAGGAATCCGGAGGCTGTGGTTTTGATTGATTGGTCTGGGGGACGGGAGGGGAACACCGGTTAGGTGTCGGCTTTGAGTGCTAATGATAGTTTGGTCCTTTAGAAATTGCAAATACGGCCTGTTTGCATAACGACACGGTGGAATTGGCTGCTGGGAACGCAGTGACGGGGTTTCAGTCGCTGTTCGATGAAATTCACGAAAGATCCTGTGGAAGCAGGTTTTTGGGAGTAAAAATGAATATTTGCGGTGAATAATTAAGAAGAAACTTTTTGAATGTTTTCTTCTTGTTTCTATAGGTGATTAGTAAGTGGTCCGCGGGTGATAGATTTTAAAGCGCGGTATGCGGAGTCCGACATCGCGATCTTTTTAGCGTTTTTAGGAGTGAAAATGTTCTTATTTGCGGTGAACAATTAAGAAGAAACTTTTTAAATATTTTTTTTCGTGTTTCTGTAGGTGTTTAGTAAGTGGTCCGCGGGTGATAGGTTTTGGAGCGCGATATGCGGAGTCTGACATCGCGATCTTTACAACAATATCGTCCTTCTCTCCGTACTTTCTCCATCTATACGTTTCGAATACGCTACGCATTGTCTGTGTGTTTCGCGTATTTGAAAACAAATACTTACGAAACTAAATCCAAATGCGAAATCGCACGCAATGCGATGTTTTTACTTCCTTCCAAGTAACCGCTCTATCGCAACGTCTCCGTTTGAAATGCAGCAATACTGAATTTGAATACGCAACGCAATGAATTAAACGGTGGCCTTTCATCATAGCATTTTCCTTTCTAACTTATCTGAACCTTCAACGGAATGAATGAAGCGATAAGAAAGAGAATACACAGATTACTCCGTCCGCATGACGTGCGGACCAAGCAGCGAAAGTGTTAACGATCATACGATATTTACACGTTTGCTTAGAGCTCTTTTGCGGATTTCGTCGAAAGGTTTTAGAGGAAAGGGAGATTTTCGGCTCGTCGTCTCTTGTTTGCGTGCAGACGCGTTTCATGCACCCCCGCGTGTCACTTAAACGGAATGTCAAATAAAGTTGGATCCGCGTTTAACGCGTTAACGCGCACGGCTGGCGGAGTTGGTGAATTGAACGTTTTTGTTGCCGGGCTGAGCAGTGACGCGAAAGTTGCGCCGATGCAGGAACGTATGTACGTGGAAGGATAGGAACAGTGATGGGTAGGGAGCTCTGTACGTGATCACACGAGTGTTTAGCTTTTTCACCAGGAACACGGTAGTTGTGTCACGAGAGACCCGAGGTGTAGAAATCGAAATTGTATAGATTGTCATAATCCTTTCCTTCGTCGGATTGGAGGAGCAAAATGACAGAAACGGTTACAGTAAAGCCTGTTTTTGTGCGGTGGATAGGGACCGCATAAAAGAAATCGTACAAAAAAATATTCGAAAATTTTATAAATTCTTACATATAATAAACAATTTTGTGCGATATAGTACCTAACATTTTTTTATGCGGTGAATAGGGACCGCATAAAAAAAGTTGGACTTAGAAAATACATCAATAATTTATGAAATAGATGAGAGAATGCTTTCAATTAAATTAAATAATTAAATTAGACCTAAAGAAATTGTAAAAATATTTAATTCTTCATTGTACATATACATGGAGAAGTTTTCACATTGCACATTAAATAGTTTGTTGCTACTCGTCGTAATCCAAAACGCGTATCTTCTTGTGATGGATTGGTTGAAAATCGCTTTCGTCGCTTAAAGATAGGATTTCAATTGATTTGTTTTTTGGTACCATAAACTCAGTGATCAGTTTTTGTGACGACGGTCGACTGGTCAGTTGCTTGTAAACGCCACGATAGTGAGACATGCATGATCTCAGTTCTTTTTGGAATTTTAAGCGTCTTTCCGCACTGGTATCTATTTTAAGAAAATGCGTTTCCAATTTTTTCGAGATTTGGATCCCTGCATATATTTTATCTGCTGTAATAGATTCCGGTTCTTCTTGTCCATTTTCATAATCTATCAAACTATTGATAATGTCACTATCATCGACAGTTTGGTCCTCAATCATCTCGTCCAGGTCATTATAGCCAAAAGAATCAAAGCCTTCTCCGCCGATGTTATGTGCGACTGCACTAATTTCAGATAATAACGTTGACGCGTTTTCGGTAACGTTTCGATTAATTACACATTCATATATTTCGTCCACAACATGTATATGTACATTGATAGGAAACATTAAACTGGTGCTAACGCCGCTTGGATTCATATACCGCATAAAAAAAATCGCACAAAAAGGACCGCACAAAAAAGGACCGCACAAAAATAAAATCGCACAAAACCAATCGCACAAAAACAGGTTTTACTGTATTATCCCTTTTGAGTGCTGAATATTTTTGGCCAAAGCGCTCGTTGAGGACGAAACACTTTTCGCTAGTGTGAACTCTACTGATTGATTATTTAAGGCGCAAATAAGTTTTCATGATAATTCTGTATTTACGCCAAATTAAATAATGTAAGAAAATCATTTGATAAAGAACGCATCTGTATTCATCTCATAGATTTATAATTGTGGCTACTGTAGGTGAGAAATCGAAACGATGGGGACGCATATATGCGCCCATAGTCGACACCGACAGATTTCGGCGGACGCATATATACGTCCATAGCACTCAAAGGGTTCTTATTTTCTACCATAATTCATGACTTCTGTTGATAGAACGATATGGACGTGTAACCGAATTTGTTTGTCGAATATTTTTCATGATAAAAAGGACAGGAATAATAGCGCTAGTAGAATGCATCGGCATATAACACGCAATTTTATAAACAAACGTTTAAAGGAAATACAACGAACTAAATTTTGTTGTCTTTTTTTAACTTTTTGTTGCTAGACGACTAAAAATATTATGTCGACAAACTAGCAGAAATCTAGGAAACTATAACTCGACAGTGCCGAGGCGCCACGATCTCGTTTAAATCATTTTGCAGAATGTCATAAAAAACAATTGCAACATTGTATACGTCTTGCGTAAAAAGCACTTCTAAGTACTTCATACAGTCTTGCACACAGTCGCTAATCAATTTCTGTGTTACAATTACAATTACTGATAATTGAAAATTACTTGTAACCACTTCATAGAATTGTGCACACAGTCGCCAATCAATTCCACAGTTGCAATTACAATTACTCGTAATTGGAAATTATTTGTAAGCACTTAATACAATCGTACACGCGGTCGCTAATCAATTCCTTCGGTATAATTATAATTACTTGTTAACACTTCATACAAACGCGCACATTGTCGCTCATAAATTCCTTCATTACAATTATAATTATAACCACATCAAATAATCGCGCCTACTGTCGCTAATATATTCTTTTATAATAATAATTCCTCCGGTATAATTATAATTACTTGTTAGCACTTCATACAAACGCGCATACTGTCGCTGATAAATTTCTTCGTTCCAATTACAATTATAACCACATCAAATAATCGTGCCTACTGTCGCTAATATATTCTTTTACCATTACAATTACTTTCTCTTGAGAATTGGTCGCAAGCACTTTATACATTCGTGTACACCATCCCTAATAAATTTCTCCGTCACATTAACAATTGCTTGCAATCGAAAATTATTTGTAAACATTTCATACACTCGCGCACACTGTCACTAATCAGTTCCTTCGTCACAATTAGAAATTCTTGCACCACCCGGTAACTTCCCCGTCACCCATATCTTACTGACGCGGCGTAGATTGAATTAAAGGCATCACAAGACGGCGCGAGTAATCACATTACGCTTTTCCGTGAAAAAGAAACGCAACCGCCCCCAGCAATATTCTTTTCTCATTCCCTGCGATGGCCTGCCATGCGAATCGTAATTACGCAGGCGAATCAGTGCCGTGCCATTCCTCGCTGCCCTCGAACTTTTATTGCTAGATCGAGCCGCGGCAATCTTGTCTGACGTCTGACACGACCCAGAAACGGTCCTTTTTCTTCATCCTGTCGCTGTCCACGCGACAGCGACCGTGCGTGCAATTAAACGTGGACGGAGCCGAGTTCAAAGTGTCTCGGAAGTAACAGTATTACTTTTTATTAACCCTTTGCACTCCTATGTCGAGTGTGACTCGACATCACTTTTTATCTCAGGAGCTCCTTTGTCGAGTCTCACTCGACATTTTTTCATGTTCAAATAAATAGATGTCGCGCACATATTATACGTTATCAACGCTCTCGCAATGTCACTAGAAGTGTTAGACATTCAGGTAATCGAAGAGAAATAAAAAAAACCGAATGTGATCATAGATTATAATAAAAATATGGGTGGTGTCGATATGGCGCACCAATACGCGACATCTTATTATTTTTTCCGTCGAGCACTCAAGTGGTGGAGGAAATATTTATTTTCGGGATTAGAAATCTCCATAGTAAATGCGTATATTTTATACAAAGAAAAAAACAAAAAACCAAGGAACAAAACCTATAGCCCAGAAAAAATTTCGCGAAAAGCGTTTGTCAATGCTTACTCGTGATTGTCGTGCACGAAATATGAAATTGGGGAGGCCTGAAACACTTGATAAACACGATCGCTTAGATGGAAAGCCTCATTTCATCTTGGTACATTCCGAAGGAAAACACAAAGACTGTGCAGTTTGCCCAAATAGAAAAATACCTGGAGGAAGAAGAGAAACTACCTATTTTTGCCAAACATACGAAAGAAAAGCAGGGTTGCATCTTGGAAGTTGTTTCAAAAATTATCATAGGCTTGAAAATTTCAAAATACGACAATAGTGTAAATAAAACTGGTATTTAAGTGAATTAGTTTCTTCCTTTATTTATTTAAATTGCCTTATTTTTTTAGTTAAAGTAAACTTCAAACAAAACACTTAAAAGCGTTGGGAGCTGCTGGTAACGAAATTGCAATAAAATTCGGAGTGCAAAGGGTTAACCCCCGCGTGTCGCCTATGCGTCAAACGCAAGTCCGATGATTCACCGACCTGTGTGCATTGCGAATTCGCAAGCCTCCGCGCTTTATTGCAGCCGAGAGCAGAACGCCTTTCGACAGGCACCGACGGTAATAGCGATGAATTCCGAATTTTACGGTCAAATCTGCGCAGAGCGATGGCAAAAGGCACCGTGTGCATTGCGGATTGGAGTGCTCTTTGTTGGAAGTCGGGGAAAGTGGATTTTTGGTGAATGACGGTGATGCCTGGAACGCTGCCTTTGTCTGGCCGGCGAGAGTGAGAAATGCTTTGAGGAAAAACGTAGGGCGATGTGGCGTGCGGATAAGTCGGTTTACGGACATTTCGATTTACGAGGAATTCAGCTTACGGTAAGCTCGGTTTAGAGAAAATTGGGTTTACAGACAATTCGGTTTACAGGCATTTGGATGCATGAAAAATTCTGTTTGCGGACAAATCGGTTTACGAGTAGTTCAGCTCACGGACATTTCGGTTTACGAATAATTCGGTTTATGGACAATTCAGTTTACGGACACTTCGATTTACGAAGAATTCAGCTTACAGAAAACTCGGTTTAGAGAAAATTGGGCTTACAGACAATTCGGTTTACAGGCATTTGGATGCATGGAAAATTCTGTTTACGGACAAATCGGTTTACGGGTAGTTCAGCTCACGGACATTTCGGTTTACGAATAATTCGGTTTATGGACAATTCAGTTTACGGACATTCGATTTACGAAAAATTCAGCTTACGGAAAGCTCGGTTTAGAGAAAATTGGGTTTACAGACAATTCGGTTTACAGGCATTTGGATGTATGAAGAATTCTGTTTACGGACAAATCGGTTTACGAGTAGTTCAGCTCACGGACATTTCGGTTTACGAATAATTCGATTTATGGACAATTCAGTTTACGGACGTTTCGATTTACGAAAAATTCAGCTTACGGAAAGCTCGGTTTAGAGAAAATTGGGTTTACAGACAATTCGGTTTACAGGCATTTGGATGCATGAAAAATTCTGTTTACGGACAAATCGGTTTACGAGTAGTTCAGCTCACGGACATTTTGGTTTACGAATAATTCGGTTTATGGACAATTCAGTTTACGGACGTTTCGATTTACGAAGAATTCAGCTTACGGAAAGCTCGGTTTAGAGAAAATTGGGTTTACAGACAATTCGGTTTACAGGCATTTGCATGCATGAAAAATTCTGTTTACGGACAATTCCGTTTACGAGTAGTTCAGCTCACGGACATTTCGGTTTACAAATAATTCGGTTTATGGACAATTCAGTTTACGGACGTTTCGATTTACGAAGAATTCAGCTTACGGAAAGCTCGGTTTAGAGAAAATTGGGTTTACAGACAATTCGGTTTACAGGCATTTGCATGCATGAAAAATTCTGTTTACGGACAATTCCGTTTACGAGTAGTTCAGCTCACGGACATTTCGGTTTACAAATAATTCGATTTATGGACAATTCAGTTTACGGACATTTCGATTTACGAAGAATTCAGCTTACGGAAAGCTCGGTTTAGAGAAAATTGGGTTTACAGACAATTCGGTTTACAGGCATTTGGATGCATGAAAAATTCAGTTTACGGACAAATCGGTTTACGAGTAGTTCAGCTCACGGACATTTCGGTTTAAGAATAATTCGGTTTATGGTCAATTCAGTTTACGGACAGCTCGGTTTACGAAAAATTTAGTTTACGAACAAATCGGTTTACGGACAAGTCGGTTTACGACTAATTCGGTTTACGGACCATTCGCCGTAGGGATAATTCGGTTTCACTACCTTTTATAACATCAGGTTAACATCATGGAAACAAAAAAAAATCTACTTTTTCGTAACATTTACCACATTAACCCATTGACTGCCAACTGCGAGATATCTCGTAGTAAGCGTCTGTACCAAAAGTGTTTTTCTTTCAATAAAAATACTGTAAATGCCATACAATTTTACAATTACAATATTATATCAGTAACTTAATAATATTATATTTTGTAAAATTTCATGTCTTCTTTAAAATAAAACTATGGCACCCAGGGCAAGACGCGCTAAATTTGCGTAGCAGTCAATGGGTTAACCTACAATTTTTGTTAATTTTCGAGAGTTCCAACTTTTATTATCGTGACAGTTCCAAGATGTCAGACATAAATTTGGGACAGTTCCAAGAATGAAAATCGAGTGCCCTTTAGAATTTGTATTCTTCGAACTTTTACAAATTAAAAAAACCGTTGTAACGCTTTACGAGGGTTCGGAGAACAAAAATTGTTCACTTAAGAATTTTCCAGTGAAAACGCCTTTTTACTGATTATCCCCGATGACATTCGTGACTCATCGGAGCGCACATCCCGCTTTTAATTCGACGCCAGACCTCTCGCGAGTGTCGCTGACGAATGTTTACGTTCGCTTCCGCTTTCGTAGTTTCACACATGACAGAACTATCGCTTGTCGCGAGCAGCAGTGAGGCGCTTTTGCACTCGCGCGGCCAAGACAAAGAGATCGCCGGCGTTCTCAGGGTTATCGACTCGGCGGATTTTCGATAAGTGGGTTCAAAAATATTGAGCAGCGCAATATGTGAACGACTGATCTCGCGGCGCGGATCACAGGTCATCGGGGCCGAAAGAGTCGGATGCGAAATAGTCGTGTCAGGGGTCGCTTAATCAATGCACCGACGCGCATTTCGCAAGTCAAATCGTCGGCAGATAGGCGCCTGACGAACTTTTGTTTCGCTTCAAACGAAAGCTACTGCGAATACACAGTGGAGAACTTTGATATTCGGACACCAGGGCTTTTCATCTACGATTCCTGTGTGTAGCATTATAGCAGAATTGACGGGTATAGCTATTTCTTCGGTTTTTTAAATACAGAGGTTTGTCTGCGCAATTGACACGTTGACTGCCACGCGTATTTTACTATATTAAAACCGCAACGGGATGAAGTACTACAGAATATGATTGAATTATGCAAAATGAAAATAATGCGAAGGTATCGGAGACCAAAGAATTGAACGACTATTTAATATTGATTGCATTTAGAAAATTATAAATGCTACTGATTGGGCATTTTTTAAATTTTTCCTGAGATATTAAAACCGCGACGTGATGAGGTACTACAGAATATGATTGAATTGTGCAAAATGAAAATAATGCGAAGGTATCGGAGACCAAAGAATTTAATCACTATTTAATATTAACCGTTTGAGTACGGGAGCATTTTCTTATGCATATGCTAAAAGTCCGGGATGAAATGCGTAGTATTTTTTTTGGGAAACAATGAAAATAATTATAATTAACACTAATTGTTATGTAACAAGTAATTATGATAAAAAAAAAATTTTATTTTCACTTATTACAAAAATGTTTTGCTGCACAAATTCCATGAACTCCTTTTTTACATATAGCGCAAATTAAGTTGGATCGTTTAATTCCATTACCATTTTTATTACTGCATACATCACACTGTCGCAAATTTCGCCCAGGCAATTTTTCTAAAGAAAACCTTTTACTTATTGGTGATGTTCCTGTAGCATTTTTGCTTGCTAACCATTCCTCCTCTATAGTGTCAATAATTCTTATATTGTTAAAAGCCTCAACTGAGTTAAATGCATAAAAACTGCTACTCATATTACTGCAACTACTCTCAATAATTGCGTCAAGTATACTACCAACAGCAGCGTCTTCGCATTCTCGATACAAAACAAGAGAAGCGCTATCACGCTGCGCCGTATTTTTGGCATACGACAAGTGAAGCGCGATAGCGCTTCCCCGGACTCAAACGGTTAATTGCATTTTCAAAATTTTTGAATTTTTTGTGAGACCTTTTGCGCCGGTCACCGATGACCACCATGGCAGTCAAAGTATTAATGTAATTAATGTAAGCTAAATAACACATAGTGTACATACAACTCAACAACATATTCCATAAGATCATAATTCCACGCCGTTCATTTTCCTTCCTAACAATCAAAATGTATGTCCCGACCTCTAACCTTTTCATTAATTTAAATACGTTTTGCTTATCACTAGCCGGTATTCGCCAATAATAAAATCATAATTCTGCAACGTTCGGCTCGATTCGAAAGAATTCTGCTTCGCAACGCGTAACAAAGAAACCGCATTACGTGGACTGCGGCCTCGCGGCGCGATTTTCCGCGAGCCCGCTTTGATTTAGGGCCAGGCAATTAACCGTTTATTGACGCGCGCAGTTTGCATATTGCCTGCGGTCGGCCGCCTTCGAATCGGCATAATGCAACGTACGAACGCGGCACGCACGAAACAATGAAATTTAATTGTTTTCACCGTTAATTTTAGGTCTTGCATAAACAATCAAGAATACTTTATCACGTATTCAATTTCATATTTAACCAAACATGATTTATCCGTTCAAATAACATTTATACCCTCTTCACGTCTTTTAATCATTTAACATCTCATACAGTTCGAACTGATCTGCACGGTTGCTTATATGAGCCGTTTATCTGGAAAGTGGCCTAACTCCATTTATCTTCAAATCGAGATAAATAACATGAATTTGTACATGTAACCATGGTAACCGGAAAATATTAAAAAACGGAGTTAGGCGACTTTCAAAATAAACGGCTCATATATTAACCCTTTGGGTGCTGAGTACTTCCGGCCGAAACGCTCGCTGAGCACGAAATACTTTTCACTACCGTAAATTCTGTTGATTGATTACGTAAGGCTTGACCAAGTTATAATGGTAATTTTTCATTTATGCCAAATTAAATGACGCGAGAAAATTATTTGATAAAGAACGCATCTGTATTCATCTCGTAAATTGATAATTATGGCTGCAATAGGTAATAAATCCGAACGATTGGAAAACGTATATATGCGTCCATAGTCTACACTAATAAATTTCTGCGGACGCATATATGCGTCCATAATCTACACGGATAGATTTCTGCAGACGCTTATATGCGTCCATAGTCTACACGGATAGATTTCTGCGGACGCATATATGCGTCCATAGGAGTCAAAGGGTTAACACGTTGACTGCCATGGTGGTCACCGGTGACCGGTGCAAAAGATTTTACTAAAAATGCAAAAAAAACTCGCAATGAAACCTATTTGAAATGTTGTAAAAGCAATTGATATTGGAACAGTGCTTCAATACTTTGGCGTCTAATAAGTCTGCGCTGCCTTCATTTTGCACGATTTAATCATACTCTGCAGTATTTTATCGCATCGCGGTTCTAACATAGCAAAATACGCTTGGCAGTCAAAGTGTTAACTCCAGCTATAGTTTGTCATCCGCACGCAGCCCATTGCGCCGAATTCCACTTGGCCAAGCTTCGCGAAATGTTAAGCCCTATTCCAGAATACCGCGAGCCGTGCATTCGACAGCGGCGAAAGTGTCTAAGTTTGTCCGAGCCATCTAGAAACGTCGGTCTTCAAGAAGGCGAGTCACAAGAAGACTGATATCGAAGAGGACAGTTCGCGTCAAACAAACGTTCCCCGTCGCTGCGCCGTGAGAATCTGGGTCAGACGGTGCAGGAGTTTTTTCTAAACGGCCCCGATTGCCGGGCGAAGCCATCGATATTGTGGAAGACCGAGAGAAAGTGCGAGTCGGCCATTTTCTAATTGACCGCATCCGCTGGAAAAATAGCCGCGGCCATGGCGCGCCTCGTTAGGCGTCCAGTTAATTCGCAATTAGCGCCGGCCTGCGGCTTAATGGCACGCGAAAAGATCGGCACATCTTCTCTATGCTTTTGCCCAACGGCGCTTCCTTCACTTCCAGCGTTTCAACGCCGCCACTTCGATGCAATCCGAAATAGAAGTTCGCTTGAATCACCACGTTTCTTCTCGACGGAGGTTTCACCGTTTTGTCGTACTTTGCCGAGTCCCACACGTTATGAAAATTCCGGACAAAATGTGACCGATCCAATTGACGGTAGAAATATGTCAAATTCCGAAACAATAACACCCAACGCGTGGTAAATGCAATTTATATTAAAATAAGGCTTCAACCCTTTGCTCTTCCAGCGTTTCAACGCCGCCACTTCGACGCAATCCGAAATATTCTGGACAAAATGTGACCGATGCAATTGACCCGACAGAAATGTGTCAAATTCCGAAACAATAACACCCATCGCGTGGTAAATGCAATTTATATTAACATAAGGCTTCAACTCTTTGCTCTTCCAGCGTTTCAACGCCGCCATTTCGACGCAATCCGAAATATTCTGGACAAAATGTGACCGATGCAATTGACCCGATAGAAATATGTCAAATTACGAAACAATAACACCCATCGTGTGGTAAATGCAATTTATAATAAAATAAGGTTTCAATCCTTTGCTCTTCCAGCGTTTCAATGTCGCCACTTCGACGCAATCCAAAATAGAAGTTCGCTTGAATCACCGCGTTTCTTCTCGACGGAGGTTTCACCGTCTTGCCGTACTTTGACGAGTCTCACTCGTCATGAGAATTCCGGACAAAATGTGACCGATTCAATTGGCCCGGTAGAAATGTGTCAAATTCCGAAATAATAACACCCATCGTGTGGTAAATGCAATTTATATTAGAATAAGGCTTCAACCTTTTGCTCTTCCAGCGTTCCAACACCGCTACTTCGACGCAATCCGAAATAGAAGTTCGCTTGAATCACCGCGTTTCTTCTCGACGGAGGTTTCACCGTCTTGCCGTACTTTGACGAGTCTCACTCTTCATCAGAATTCCGGGCGAAATGTGACCGACCCAATTGATCCGGTAGAAATGTGTCAAATTCCGAAACAATAACACCCATCGCGTGGTAAATGCAATTTATATTAAAATAAGGCTTCAACCCTTTGCTCTTCCAGCGTTTCAACGTCGCCACTTCGACGCAATCCGAAATAGAAGTTCGCTTGAATCACCGTGTTTCTTCTCGACGGAGGTTTCACCGTCTTGCCGTACTTTGACGAGTCTCACTCGTTATGAGAATTCCGGACAAAATGTGACCGATCCAATTGATCCGGTAGAAATGTGTCAAATTCCGAAATAATAACACCCATCGTGTGGTAAATGCAATTTATATTAGAATAAGGCTTCAAGCTTTTGCTCTTCCAGCGTTTCAACGCCGCCACTTCGACGCAATCCGAAATATTCTGAACAAAATGTGACCGATCCAATTAATCCGGTAGAAATGTGTCAAATTCCGAAACAACAACATCTATCGCGTGGTAAATGCAGTTTATATTAAAATAAGGCTTCAACCCTTTGCTCTTCCAGCGTTTCAACGCCGCCACTTCGATGCAATCCGAAATAGAAGTTCGCTTGAATCACCGTGTTTCTTCTTGACGGAGGTTTCACCGTTTTGTCGTACTTTGCCGAGTCCCACTCGTTATGAGAATTCCGGACAAAATGTGACCGATCCAATTGGCCCGATAGAAATGTGTCAAATTCCGAAATAATAACACCCATCGCGTGGTAAATGCAATTTATATTAGAATAAGGCTTCAACCTTTTGCTCTTCCAGCGTTTCAACGCCGGCACTTCGATGCAATCTAAAATAGAAGTTCGCTCGAAGCAACGCGTTTCTTCTCGACGGAGGTTTCACCGTCTTGCCGTACTTTGACGAGTCTCACTCTTCATCAGAATTCCGGGCGAAATGTGACCGACCCAATTGATCCGGTAGAAATGTGTCAAATTCCGAAATAATAACACCCATCGCGTGGTAAATGCAATTTATATTAAAATAAGGCTTCAACCTTTTGCTCTTCCAACGTTTCAACACCGCCACTTCGACGCAATCCGAAATAGAAGTTCGCTTGAAGTACCGCGTTTCTTCTCGACGGAGATTTCACCGTCTTGCCGTACTTTGCCGAGTCTCACTCGTTATGAGAATTCCGGACAAAATGTGATCGATTCAATTGACCCGGTAGAAATATGTCAAATTCCGAAATAATAACACCCATCGCGTGGTAAATGCAATTAATATTAAAATAAAGCTTCAACCCTTTGCTTTCTAATGTATCCGCCTTATGTCAGTTTTACATAATTCAGAGTCACTCTTCATCAGAATTCCGGGGGAAATGTGACCGACCCAATTGACCCGGTAGAAATGTGTTAAATTTCGAAATAATAACACCCATCGCGTCGTAAATGCAATTTATATTAAAATAAAGCTTCAATCCTTTGTTCTCTAATGTATGCGCTTTATGTCGGTTTTACATAATTGACTTATGTTGCGGTTCTAATATGGACAATTTCGCCAGTGCACTGTAGAGGAAAGTAGGAAAATACCGACGGCAGTCGACGTGTTAACATGTGCGCTTTGACCGGTACCGTGTCAATCGTGGCCAGGGGCAGAACGCGATGCACGCGTCGTTAGGGGAGTTTCACCTTGAACGTTACGCAATCCGGTTGTTAACAAACGCGTACGCGCGTTCGGGTTATCGCATAGCGAAACTACGGCTAATAGTCATCTAGTGGTGCCAGCGGCTAGCCGAGGGCAATTACAAATCTCGTCAAAGTCTCCTCTTTGTCTCTCCGACCCATTCCGTCATCTCGGAAGATCGTTCTCTCTCGTTACTACGACTCTCAGTCTCAGTCTCAGTTTCAGTCTCAGTCTTTGTGCAACCGATTCCCGTATCGCGCGGAACTTTTCTATTTAGCCGAGTTGAGTGCGATTTCGTTTATTGATGTATAATCAACGGCAAAGTGGGGCAATGGGATTTTTCGGTGGGTTGTTGGGGAAATCTGGAGTGGAAGATCGGTATGTTGAATTTTGGTTTTGTTGACCGGCGATATTCGTAGCAACGCTTGCTGCCATTTGTTAATAGAGTGTAGTGGATATCCGAAATAATTTCGTGCTCAGGCTTCTGACGGTCAAGTTGTTTGTCGTGTACCTTCATGTTTCTTCAGATAATATAATAGCGTGCTTGAAGGGGTTAACTTTACTTTAGTAGAAAGCAATGCAAACAAATGCAATGCATCTTATTGACAATTTCATTGTGACAGCGATGCAGTTTGTTACGGGGTTTGCCAAGTCATGTTATTCATGCCTACATGCATCTACATTCTAGATTGCATTATCACATGAGCCAGGAAAATATTAATTTTATTTTGGAATTATGAACTATTATCGTTCTTGAATTGATTTAAAAGCATAAAGAGTGTATAAACAAAAAATCGCTAAAATATTATTTTTATTTAAAAATTATTCATTATTACCATTGTTGAATTTATTTAAAAGCATAAAAAGTATAAACAAAAATAAAACGTGGCGCATTAATCCCTTTGACCCGCGGACAGCATACATCAGTGCAAGCCGCTCTTGAAATATTCTGTGCACGCTCCAGTAACCGTTGGGCATTTTGAATGTTGACGCAGAAGGCAACAATTTCTCATCGTAACGAGACGCACCGCGGGTGCAGTAGTTGTTTCCCACAGCCGCTACGATATTTACGTGTCCGACAATGCGTTCCGCTAACGGGACAGGATCGTGGATGCGCAAATGCATTTTATTCATGGTGCAATTTTTGCATAAAGCTGCCCGCGTTTCCCGGACACAGCCAAGGTTCCGAAAAACGACGGCAGGCAATACTATAAAGCCTCCCGCATTGACCTTCTGGCCGCAATCGAGTTGAAAAGAGATAAAGACGAAAACGTTTCATGAATCTTCGTATATTTATCTTTTGCCGCATGGAAATGTTTATAACGCGCTGTTTACATTGTTGCGATCGAAATGAGACGGCACGTGATATATTTCGGTTGATATTTACTTCTGAGTACATATTGGGTAACTTGTTTCATAAGTATTGAACAAGTAAAAGTGGTCGAAGTTATATCGTGTTTGGTGTCATTGTAATTGGGAAAACTCAGCGATAATGACAATTTATAGATTACAAGAAATGCAAATGCTTGACTGACTCCGGTTAAGATGACATAAATGCCGTAATGACTTACATTGTCGTCGGAATATCAAGTAGGACACTGTGAGAGAAGAACTGATACGGTCAATGTGAGAGAGTTTACTGTACAGTGGTTTCATTGTATTGCAAACTTCTATTTGCTTCACCGGTCAAGTAACATATATAAAATTGTACAATTTGTTAAATAGTCAAATTTTGAGGTTTCGGCATTTGTTCCTTGAAAAAAAATTAAATGAATACGGGTAGTTAATTTCTTTTAATGACACAAGCAAATAGCAAGTGTCGAAACGTCACCATCTTGTTTCACAACAAATGATATAATTTCGATTATCCAATTTAAATACCGCCCGACACCTCGCGTTTATTATTGCCGAAACGATTAATGAAGAAAATGTTCGCAAAAAATGACAGAATGATTTACTGTAGAGTTTACAATGACGTAGGGATGCCAAATTGAAGAGTGCACGGTACCTTACGAACAATGTCAAGGATTTGTCATCATGTCATATTGGAGTCTGGTATTGACGTAGAGCCGATAGAAAATCATGAAAAAATCGTGTCATATTGGAGTATGGTGTTGATGTACCGCCCGACAGAAAAATAATGAAAATCATGTCATATTGGAGTATGATTTTGATATTGAGTCGATAGAAAAACATGCGAATTGATGTGCCGCTCATGAAAAAATATTAAAATTCTTGTCATATTGGAGTACGGGCATCGACTTTTGTTTCATTGGAAAATTATGAAATTTCGTGGCATATTGGAGTATCCAAATTCACTTACATTTTTTCCAAACATAATTTAGCTATGCAAATTGCCTCCCATCATAAAATAATGAAATCTGGTATCATATCAGTGGACGCAAATTGCCTTCCACGACAAAATAACGAAATCACTATCTTGTTTCACAATAAATTATATAATTTCGTTTATGCAATTTAAATACCGTCCGACACCTCGCGTTTATTATTGCTGAAATGGTTAATGAAGAAAATGTTCGGAAAAAATGACAGAAGTTGTACAATGATTTACTGTAGAGTTTACATTAACATAGGAATGCCAAATTGAAGAGTGCACGGTACCTTACGAACAATGTCAAGGATTTGACTGCGCATTATGATTTTAAATGTCGCTTTTAAAGAAAATATTTATTATTGATAAAAATATGCGCGAATCTGTATGCACATGCTACGTTCGATGTGATGCATGATGAAGTTAAATCCGTCGACGGAACGAGCCCCATGCGCTCTACGAAATTGGCCGGCGAAAGTTGTTGACATTTCTGGATATAGAGGGAGATCGCGTGGGGTATAGTTGGAATCGCGCACGGCATACTGCGCGTATGTATTGTGACATTATACTAATTGAGTGCGTGAACCACCGTCCAACTTTTATATTAGACGCATCACGGAGGAATGCTTGCAAGTGGGGAAAATCTAATAACCGCGTGTCAGAAGTTTGGGGCGTCATTTTTACTAATTACTAATGTTCTGAAATTCATTGTAGGCTTACGCCGAAAAAATTTTGTGGTACTATTAACACGTTGACTGTCGTGCGTATTTTGCCGTATTAGATCGCATTACTATTCTAACAACTGCATTTATAAAATAATAATTGCTACCCACTGCTACTATTTTGGATTTTCAGTGAAATCTCTTGCGTTGGTCACCAATAGCGTATTTTACTATATTAGAACGGCGACGCTATGAAATACTACAGCGTTTGACTGAATTATGCAAAATGTAAATAGTATGCAAGTATTGGAGACCAAAGGATTGCATCACTATTCTAACAATAACTGCATTTATAAAATAATTATTACTACCCATTGCGAATATTTTGGATCTTCAGTCAAATCTCTTGCGCCGGTCACCGGTGACCCCACGGCAGCCAACGTGTTAATTAAGTCTTGACACATTAATTATTTGACCGAAAAATTAATTTGGCGTGACCGCTTAATTAATATCTGTAAAATTATATAGTTTTGTACGTATTAATTGTATACTTATGCCGAAACAATTTTGCAGTACTCTTAATGATTAAATTTCAACGCATTAATCATTTGGCCGATACACGTCAAGCAGATTTCTAATTGCTATACAAAATTTGATTGGCAACCGCAGATAATGATTAAATTTTCAGCGGTCCGATTTAATCGTTAGTTGGATCGTCGGTTGATAACCAACCGCTTTCTCTCATTGTGAGTCGTCGTACCAGAAGCCAGAGCCTTCCCACTGCCTGACCAGATCATTTGATACCTTTTGTTTCTCGGACAGTAGCACCGATGCATAAGACGACCGACTTTCAGCAGCAATAACACGTCGAACAGTACTTTAATTTAACACGTTGACTGCCACGGTGGTCATCGGTGACCGGCGCAAAAGATTTTACTAAAAATGCAAAAAATTCGCAATGAAGCCTATTTGCGATTTTGTAAAAGCAATTGATATTGGAACGGTGCTCCAATACTTTGGCTTCTAACAACTCTGCGTTACCTTGATTTTGCACGATTTAATTATACTCTGTAGTATTTTATCGCATCATGGTTCTAACGTAGTAAACTACGCGGTTACCGGTGCAAAAGATTTGACCAAAAATCAAAAAATTCGCAATGAAGCCTATTTGCAATCTTGTAAAAGCAATTGATATTGGAACGGTGCTTCGGTATTTTGGCTTCTAACAACTCTGCGTTACCTTTCTTTTGTACGATTTAATTATACTCTACAGTATTTTATCGCATCGCGGTTCTAACGTAGCAAACTACGGGGTTACCGGTGCAAAAGATTTGACTAAAAATGCAAAAAATTCGCAATAAAGCCTATTTGCAATCTTGTAAAAGCAATTGATATTGGAACGGTGCTTTGATACTTTGGCTTCTAACAACTCTGCGTTACCTTTGTTTTGTACGATTTAATTATACTCTGCAGTATTTCATCGCATCGCGGTTCTAACGTAGCAAACTACGCGGTTACCGGTGCAAAAGTTTTTACTAAAAATGCAAAAAATTCGCAATGAAGCCTATTTGCAATTTTGCAAAAGCAATTGCTTTTGGAACTTCAATACTTTGGCTTCTAACAACTCTGCGTTATCTTCATTTTGCACGATTTAATCATACTCTGCAGTATTTCATTGCATCGCGGTTCTAACATAGGAACATACGCTTGGCAGTCAACGTGTTAATCTTGCCGCATTTTAATATAACTTTAAATATAGTATTAATCAATTTCAATTGAAATTATCCATCGTCATAGTAACGATGAAAGGAACCGTACTTTTGCTCAAATTTCAAAACTTGTTTGAATATTACTTACGCATAGAATTCATATTTTTCACATTTTCTCAACACTTAGTTCATGCCTCTTAAATATCTATTTTCTAGTTTCCGTATATTCCGCTTGTATTTTCCAAACATTAAATTTACATTTCTCGTGCACGTGTACAATATTTCAACAAATAATATATCTCCGACATATGAAAAAAAAAATTGAATCAACATATATATGCGTTGTATATATACGTAATTTCTCTGCGCATCTGTTTTATTACACAGCGACAGTTATATGTCCTCCCCTGACTAACTTCTTCGTACGATTGCAGTTCCGTATCGAGGCTCGTTAAAGCGTTTGCAAAATGACTTTATTCCACTATCATAAATATTCAGTCGATGTGGAAAACCATCGGCGCATTGCGAACCGCTGACACTAATGGATCGACGATTAGCTTGACGCGTTTAATCGAAGGTTCCCGCGGGACAATCTCTGCAGTATGTTTATTCATTATTCATACCGCGATTGTTCCGACGCGGCCATAAATTGTCAGCTCGTCTCGCCAAACGAGAAGATGTGCCGGACAAAGAAAAGCGCAGTAGGCAGGCCGCTGAATGCAAATTTGTGGAAATGCCTGCCGCGCGGAAAAACAATCGGTCCGATGCGCCGAACGTTGTCACCGATATTTCAGGCGCGACAAGAGTGGGCCGATGAGATTTTACTCGAGTAATCCTCATTTAATCGCATTTTACGTCCACTTAACCCTTTTATTGCGAAAAACGTATATATACGCCTTCACAGGTGCATCAATATATACGAAAGGCGCATATATACGCTCTCACAAATCCATCAATATATATGGAAGGCGTAAATATACGACCTCTGTATTTTTTTATTATGACACCTTTACTACTTTATAATCGATTAATTCAACATGGAATTTATCGTCCTATGTAACATAGCAACTAAATATCAGCAATTGCTTTAATATCGTTCAGGCGCGACAAGAGTGGGCCGATGAGATTTTACTCGAGTAATCCTCATTTAATCGCATTTTACGTCCACTTAACCCTTTTATTGCGAAAAACGTATATATACGCCTTCACAAGTGCATCAATATATACGAAAGGCGTATATATACGCTCTCACAAATCCATCAATATATATGGAAGGCGTAAATATACGACCTCTGTATTTTTTTATTATGACACCTTTACTACTTTATAATCGATTAATTCAACATGGAATTTATCGTCCTATGTAACATAGCAACTAAATATCAGCAATTGCTTTAATATCGTTCAGGCGCGACAAAAGTGGGCCGATGAGATTTTACTCGAATAATCCTCATTTAATCGCATTTTACGTCCACTTAACCCTTTTATTGCGAAAAACGTATATATACGCCTTCACAAATGCATCAATATATACGAAAGGCGTATATATACGCTCTCACAAATCCATCAATATATAAATGGAAGGAGTAAATATACGACCTCTGTATTTTTTTATTATGACACCTTTACTACTTTATAATCGATTAATTCAACATGGAATTTATCGTCCTATGTAACATAGCAACTAAATATCAGTAATTGCTTTAATATCGTTCAGGCGCGACAAGAGTGGGCCGATGAGATTTTACTCGAGTAATCCTCATTTCATCGCATTTTACGTCCACTTAACCCTTTTATTGGGAAAAACGTATATATACGCCTTCACACATGCATCAATATATACGAAAGGCGTATATATACGCTCTCACAAATCCATCAATATATATGGAAGGCGTAAATATACGACCTCTGTATTTTTTTATTATGACACCTTTACTACTTTATAATCGATTAATTCAACATGGAATTTATCGTCCTATGTAACATAGCAACTAAATATCAGCAATTGCTTTAATATCGTTCAGGCGCGACAAGAGTGGGCCGATGAGATTTTACTCGAGTAATCCTCATTTAATCCATTTTACGTCCACTTAACCCTTTTATTGCGAAAAACGTATATATACGTCTTCACAAGTGCATCAATATATACGAAAGGCGTATATATACGCTCTCACAAATCCATCAATATATATGGAAGGCGTAAATATACCTCCTCTGTATTTTTTTATTATGACACCTTTACTACTTTATAATCGATTAATTCAACATGGAATTTATCGTCCTATGTAACATAGCAACTAAATATCAGCAATTGCTTTAATATCGTTCAGTCAATTGCCGTCATATTATTATGTTAAAATTATCAAAATATCCTGTTAAAGTTTGTCAAACCCTGCGTTACATTATAAATTTTGGATTTTTTTTTCTTTATATTTAATTACCGATGGTTATTGAAGGAATGCACAAATGAAGTTAAGTAATTTAAAATAGCTTAAAATGTTACTTAAGATAAATGAAAAAACGGATATTTTTAATTTATTTGCCACTATTATTTTTTAAACCCTGAGAGTGGTATAAAATTTCTAGGTACTGTTTTGGTCACTAGTCAGTGGACAACCAGTTGTAGCGACTGACATTCGAAAAACGCGCTGCAGTCAAAGGGTTAAATAGTGGGTGCAAATTAATCGCCCATTGGAAAATATGACGTTTCGCGTTCTATGGGAAAGTGTTCGTTGACTCGCCTTTGACTTAAAATGATGAAAATGTTTGTCATGTTGGAATATGGTATTGACGTACGCCCATAGAAAAATAATGAAAATCCCATCATGTTTGGGTATGCGAACTGACATGCCGCCGGTAGAAAAATGATAAAAATCATGTCATATCGGAGTCTGGTATTGACGTAGAGCCGATAGAAAAATAATGGAAAAATCGTGTCATACTGGAGTATGATGTTGATGTACCAGCTGACAGAAAAATAATGAAAATCATGTCATATTGGACTCTGATATTGACGTTCAGTCGATAGAAAAATATGCGAATTGATGTGCCACTCATGAAAAAATATTTAAAATTCTTGTCATATTGGAGTATGACATCGACTTGTGTTTCATTGGAAAATTATGAAGTTTCGTGGCATATCGGAGTATCCAAATTCACTTAAATTTTTTCCAAACACAATTTAGTTTCGTGTCATATTCGACTATGCAAATTGCCTCTCATCATAAAATAATGAAATCTGGTATCATATCAGTGGACGCAAATTGCCTTCCACGGCAAAATAACGAAATTACCCAACGACGCGTTGCATGCAAATTGCCTCACAAACCAGAGTCACATTTAGGCTGTTAAAGCCTTAACTCAACTAGAAAAAACACGCTTTATCATATTTGCATTTCAGACTAACAGGAAAATGAATTCCAGAAGAGTTGCACGAAATTTAACCATTGTCATTTACGAGATATTAAACTCCATTTAAACTCTGACCTCTACCACTACGGTAAACTGAATTTAAACTTCGACTTTAAGCAGTATACTATTTTAGACGATATGTATGGTGGATTTAAGAGTTCTTATTACAATTTATCAAATCTCTCTGAATCTGCACCATTATTAAATATTGGCAATTGTATTATTAACACATTGCATTCGGGTATATGTCGTCGTGGACTTTCGCATGTAGCGAGTGTTTTTTTGTCTGAAACTGAACTTTAAGAAAGAAACAATGCAAACTGTTGCCTAGCAACACAAACACCGTACATACAATGCCTACCGTATTTACACGATATCCGCTGTCCAGCGCAAATCTACCAAATACACACTGTTGCGTGACCCACGCTCGAGTGACAGACTGTAGAAAACGTAAAAGTACGTTTCCCGCATGCAACGTGTTAATGCTAATTTATTTGTACCAATTGATTGTTCCCATCAAAACGAACGTGCAATAAATATACCACCCAATACAACTGCGCATCGTTTTATCATATGTGACCACAATTCGTCAAGTAAAACCCGTTATCTAACGTCGTACGGAAATTAATATAAATCTATCAGCTTCTGCTCTATATCAATCTCCACTTTCACTTGAACATGAATTACCCTTATAACATGAAAAGATTGAAATCTTCCTGAGTCCCCTCCAGTTTCTATGGCCTGCACCTAAACTAAACTTCGTTACCATTATCGCCTTTCCGCGCATTCCAAAACAGCGTTACACAAGTGCACGTAGATGAGAATTACAGCGATCGTGGCAATGCCATTCGTTCTCTCTGCGTTCTCGTCGCACGATTCTTTGTTCCCGGAATTCTGCTCGACAAACATTGCATAAAAGGCATCAGGGACTCCGGCATTCTCGGGCCCCAGTCGATTAAAACCGTTAATATGATCGGACGATGACTGACGAGATAAACTAATGGCGAGGAGTCATGAGCAATTTAATGGATTATGTACGCATCTGGCGAGTCGGTGGGTTCACTTCTCGCGGTGCGTGCATTGAAGCAGAAGGTATGAAAGACGGTGGCGTGGGAAAGGCAGTGGCTACTGACCGGGATTGATTTGAGAGAAAGCGTTCACTCGTGCGACCGTCGATTTCCTTAAAGTTCGAGTCGTTAATCTGATC
Organism: Cryptocheilus praepositus; assembly: GCA_033815515.1. Classification (NCBI taxonomy): domain Eukaryota; kingdom Metazoa; phylum Arthropoda; class Insecta; order Hymenoptera; family Pompilidae; genus Cryptocheilus; species Cryptocheilus praepositus. Next base: position 2,366,826 of record JAWWQZ010000314.1, read on the forward strand.
TCACTTGTCAAAATTGTTTTGCTATCCTGAGATTGCGGTGTTCTGAAGAATACCGGTTTCTGGATGACATAGTTTAGTGCTTTACTTTACGCGTTTCGAAGTGATGCGAATACATGCGAATGCTTTGAAAATTGTTTTTAACACGTTGACTGCCAAGCGTATTTTACTGTATTAGAACGGCGATGCTATGAAATACTACAGCGTTTGACTGAATTATGCAAAATGTGAATAATGTTCAGGTATTGGAAACCAAAGGATCGCATTACTATTCTAACAACTGCATTTATGAAATAGTAATTGCTACCCACTGCGACTATTTTGGATTTTCAGTGAAATCTCTTGCGTTGGTCACCAGTAGCGTATTTTACTATATTAGAACGGCGATGCTATGAAATACTACAGCGTTTGACTGAATTATGCAAAATGTGAATAATATTCAGGTATTGAAAACCAAAGGATCGCATTACTATTTTAACAACTGCATTTATAAAATAATAATTGCTACCCACTGCTACTATATTGGATTTTCAGTGAAATCTCTTGCGTTGGTCACCAGTAGCGTATTTTACTATATTAGAACGGCGATGCTATGAAATACTATAGCGTTTGACTGAATTATGCAAAATGTAAATAATATTCAGGTATTGGAAACCAAAGGATCGGATTACTATTCTAACAACTGCATTTATAAAATAATAATTGCTACCCACTGCTACTATTTTGGATTTTCAGTGAAATCTCTTGCGTTGGTCACCAATAGCGTATTTTACTATATTAGAACGGCGATGCCATGAAATAATACTACAGCATTTGACTGAATTATGCAAAATGTGAATAATGTGCAGGTATTGGAAACCAAAGGATCGCATTACTATTCTAACAACTGCATTTATAAAATAATAATTGCTACCCACTGCTACTATTTTGGATTTTCAGTGAAATCTCTTGCGTTGGTCACCAATAGCGTATTTTACTATATTAGAACGGCGATGCTATGAAATACTACAGCGTTTGACTGAATTATGCAAAATGTGAATAATGTGCAGGTATTGGAAACCAAAAGATCGCATTACTATTCTAACAACTGCATTTATAAAATAATAATTGCTACCCACTGCTACTATTTTGGATTTTCAGTGAAATCTCTTGCGTTGGTCACTAATAGCGTATTTTACTATATTAGAACGGCGATGCTATGAAATACTACAGCGTTTGACTGAATTATGCAAAATGTAAATAATGTTCAGGTATTAGAAACCAAAGGATCGCATTACTATTCTAACAACTGCATTTATAAAATAATAATTGCTACCCACTGCTACTATTTTGGGTTTTCAGTGAAATCTCTTGCGTTGGTCACCAATAGCGTATTTTACTATATTAGAACGGCGATGCTATGAAATACTACAGCGTTTGACTGAATTATGCAAAATGTGAATAATGTGCAAGTATTGGAAACCAAAGGATCGCATTACTATTCTAACAACTGCATTTATAAAATAATAATTGCTACCCACTGCTACTATTTTGGATTTTCAGTGAAATCTCTTGCGTTGGTCACCAGTAGCGTATTTTACTATATTAGAACGGCGATGCTATGAAATACTACAACGTTTGACTGAATTATGCAAAATGTGAATAATGTGCAGGTATTGGAAACCAAAGGATCGCATTACTATTCTAACAACTGCATTTATAAAATAATAATTGCTACCCACTGCTACTATTTTGGATTTTCAGTGAAATCTCTTGCGTTGGTCACCAATAGCGTATTTTACTATATTAGAACGGCGATGCTATGAAATACTACAGCGTTTGACTGAATTATGCAAAATGCGAATAATGTGCAGGTATTGGAAGCCAAAGGATCGCATTACTATTCTAACAACAATTGCATTTATAAAATAATAATTGCTACCCACTGCTACTATTTTGGATTTTCAGTGAAATCTCTTGCGTTGGTCACCAGTAGCGTATTTTACTATATTAGAACGGCGATGCTATGAAATACTATAGCGTTTGACTGAATTATGCAAAATGTGAATAATGTGCAGGTATTGGAAACCAAAGGATCGCATTACTATTCTACCAACACTATTCCACTACCATACCACACCATACTATTCTAACAACAACTGCATTTATAAAATAATAATTGCTACCCACTGCTACTATTTTGGATTTTCAGTAAAATCTCTTGCGTTGGTCACCGGTGACCATCACGGCAGTCAAAGTGTTAACGTTCCATCGGCCACTAGCAACCAGAGTGAATTTAAATTAATTCTTAATTGCTAACTTTTTGTTGACGCAAATTCCAGCATTTCACAATTAAATAAAGATAATTTTTTCTGGAAGCACTGTAAGTGTGCATGGTGTTTGGATTTTGATGTACTGTAATGCGCAAGTGCGGCGAAGTTGATGCGGTTAATGCAGTTGTTGCTCAACATTATTGCCTCCCGACGTCTCAACTCGAAACAATTACTCGCGCTGCATGGTGGGTGGGTATCTGCGGCGTTATTATTAACATACCATTTTGCGGTGTGTGTCGCGCGATTGGAATGCAGGAAAGTCGCTGTTGTCATTCTTCGGTGCATAAGTCGTGATGCGCCATTCTCGTAGACTCACGCATGTGACGCGTGGATGCGCTGTCATATTGGAGTATGCAAATTCACTTGCGTTTCATTGGAAAGTAATGAATTTTCTCGTATTGGACTCTGCGAATTGATATGCCGTTCATCAAGAATAATACAGTTTTATATCATATTGGAATATGCAAATCGACTTGCATTTCATTGGAAAATAATGAAATTTCGAATGTTCGATATTTTGTCATATTCATAATCGAATGACATAATAACACATGAGAATGGAAATTTCATGTCACTTGGGAGTATGCAAATTTACTGGCATCTCATTAGAAAATAATTAAATTCCGTGTCATATTGGGGTATACCTCGTGTAATTTTGAAGGATGAATGAGGTGTTGGTTACGTATTCGATGAATGACCGTCAGCGTAACGTGCTCAACAAAGCTATTTGCTAGGCACAGACTGCTCCAGTTTTAATGCACCGGAAAAATAGTACGCATGTGAAAGAACGAGAAATAGACTATGTTGTAACCATCGTAGACATCTTATATTTATCTTATATCTAAATTTATATAATTATTGGCGAAGTGTCCACTACTCAAATATTACTATACCAGTACTACTGAATACATTCTCCAAAATTACCAGCAACCGGTATTCGCCTGTCAACAAAATTTCCATTTGATCAAACGGTCGGCCCAAAAAAGGCATTCCCACATACAATTAACACTTTGACTGCCGGGATGGTCACCGGTGACCGATGCAAGAAATTTGACTGAAGATCCAAAATATTCGCAATGGGTAGCAATTATTATTTTATAAATGCAGTTGTTATTAGAATAGTTATGCGATCCTTCGGTCTCCAATACCTGCACAGTATTTACATTTTGCATACTTCAGCCAAACGCTGTAGTATTTCATAGTATCGCCGTTCTAATACAGCAAAATACGCACGGCAGTCAACGTGTTAACACTTTGACCGCCATGATGGTCATCGGTGACCGACGCAAGATATTTTATTGAAGATCCAAAATATTCGCAATGGGTAGCAATTATTATTTTATAAATGCAGTTGTTATTAGAATAGTGATGCGATCCTTTGGTCTCCAATACCTGCACATTATTCACATTTTGCATGATTCAGTCAAACGCTATAGTATTTCATAGCATCGCCGTTCTAATATATTAAAATACGCTACTGGTGACCAACGCAAGAGATTTCACTGAAAATCCAAAATAGTAGCAGTGGGTAGCAATTATTATTTTATAAATGCAGTTGTTAGAATAGTAATGCGATCCTTTGGTTTCCAATACCTGCACATTATTTACATTTTGCATAATTCAGTCGAACGCTGTATTATTTCATAGCGTCGCCGTTCTAATATGGTAACATACGCTTGGCAGTCAACGTGTTAATACGATGGCATTAAATGTTCGTAATGTCTTATATTCCGGCAAAAAGCAATTTTTTCATTCTAAGGCTATATAGTTTCGGTTCCAGCGTGCTTAGTTTACTGAGCAACCGGTCAAGCTCACTGCAGCATCTGCGCGTGTCTCAAATGTCAGCGACCGGTATTCGCCAATAATAAAATCTCTCCTCCCAACGACCGTGCGCAGTCCGCATCGAGTTATTGCAGAAAACGTGCGCTCCGAGTTTTCAATGTCCGTTCACACCGTAAATCAAGATCGGGAGAAAAGGCCGCATGGCTAAGCAGTTAGCCGGGAGCAGCCGTCGGACATACTGGACGGTTTACGAGTGACTCGTACGTTCGTCAAAGAACGTTCCCTGTTTTCGTAAACGGTTGTAACGGCGCATGTAATCCCGACGACCGATAGACGCGCATTTATATTCGTCGGGAATGCGGCCTGAGCATGAAGGAAGACTACATGCAGCGTGCACCGCTCGGCCTCTTGCTCGGACGAGTTTTGTTTTTTAATCTTCATCGTTTGTACACGCCGCTTTTTATTTAACACGTTTCATTTTATCCCGTGGGAGTTGGGTTTTTGAGGGTTAACACTTTGACTGCCATTATAGTCACCGGTGACCGACGCAAGAGATTTTACTGAAGATCCAAAATATTGGCAGTGGGTAGCAATAATTATTTTATAAATGCAGTTATTGTTAGAATAGTGATGCAATCCTTTGGTGTCCAATACCTGCACATTATTTACATTTTGCATAATTCAGTCAAACGCTGTAGTATTCCATAGCATCGCCGTTCTAATATAGTAAAATACGCTTGGCAGTCAACGTGTTAATGAGTTGCATTTGGGTTAGAGTCGATTTGTACTATAGATTTTTGCACAAGGTGGGTCTAGAAGATAGTCATCTTTTAATTAAGTTATATACTGGATTTCCTGGATGTTTTATGTATAGTAATAAGGTTGGATTTTCGGCCTATTTTAAATCGTTCGTGGACTACAGGCATACTGACACGATTCCAAAATTATGACTAATGTAAAACGATGGTTTGTCCCTTCATATACTCGTAGGGGTGAAAAAAGAGTGTGTGGAGAGGGTAAAAATAGAGTACAAAGTTGTCAAAGAAATGAACAGTTAGGAAAAGGGACAGGGACCAGGAAATATGGTAGATGGATTCCTCCAGAACATTCCTATGAAAATCGTGCAGTCTCCCGAAACGTTCCTATGCAAATCCTGTAGTTCCCCGAAAGGTTCCTATCAATCTCCCACAGTGTCCCGAATCGTTCCCATCAAAATCCCATATTTCCCTGATACGTTCCCATCAAAATCCCGCAGTTCCCCGAAACGTCCCCATAAAAATCCTGCAGTTCTCCGAAACGTTCCTATCAAGATCCTGCAATTCCCCGAAACGCTCCCATCAAAATCCTGCAGTTCCCCGAAACGTCCCCATCAAGATCCCATATTTCCCTGAAACGTCCCCATCAAAATCCCATATTTCTCGAAGCGTTCCGATCAAAATCCCACATTTCCCTGAAACGTTCCCATCAAAATGGTCGAGTTTCCCGAAACTTGCGTCTGCCACACTCTCGGGCGACGTCGACTTTCTAAACGTTCGTTTTCCGCGTGCACCGCAGGACGCGCGCACTTTCCTCGGGCCGATTTTCAGTCCATGAAATTCCGTCTTTCGCACGCACCAGATACGTCGACGTCGAGGCGGACGCCCGTCGTGGCACACCCGTTAGATGAGATTCCTCGGCGTCGAATAGGGCGCCCTTTCGTTCCGACGACGAATATTCACGTCTCTCGATGTCTGCCGGTGAATGTCACGAGCGTGTGTTCGGCCACGTGAAAACATGAATTGATTATGTAGTTCGGAAATATATTGCTTTTCAAGTCTGCCGCCGCTATTCAAGGGTTTCCGGACAAAACTACGTTTGGATATTGAGCATAATCATTTTGGATTTCTTAAGCGCAAATCTCTGGTGCAAAAACGTTTTTTCTCCGATAGTTACAACAAGAGTTGTCAATTCTTCTCGTGTGATTGCCATCGGAATTGCAATCTGCGATATTTTGTGAATGACGTTGTTCGGATAACTGTCTATTGATCGTGTGTTTCTTAACACATTGATTGCCGTGCGTATTTTGCTGTAATAGAACGGCGATACTATGAAATACTACAGCGTTTGGCTGAATTATGCAAAATGTGAATAATGTGCAGGTATTGGAAACCAAAGGATTGCATTACTATTCTAACAACTGCATTTATAAAATAATAATTGCTACCCACTGCTACTATTTTGGATTTTCAGTGAAATCTCTTGCGTTGGTCACCAGTAGCGTATTTTACTATTATAGAACGGCGATGCTATGAAATACTACAGCGTTTGACTGAATTATGCAAAATGTGAATAATGTGCAGGTATTGGAAACCAAAGGATCGCATTACTATTCTACCAACACTATTCCACTACCATACCACACCATACTATTCTAACAACAACTGCATTTATAAAATAATAATTGCTACCCACTGCTACTATTTTGGATTTTCAGTGAAATCTCTTGCATTGGTCACCGGTAGCGTATTTTACTATATTAGAACGGCGATGCTATGAAATACTACAGCGTTTGACTGAATTATGCAAAATGTAAATAATGTGCAGGTACTAGAGACCAAAGGATCGCATCACTATTCTAACAATAACTGCATTTATAAAATAATGATTGCTACCCATTGCAAAAATTTTGGATCTTCAGTAAAATCTCTTGCGTCGTTCACCGGTGACCATCACGGCAGTCAAAGTTTTAACTCCCCGGAACTACCCCCAGCGCTTAACAATGTAGTAATTTCATTTGCCAGAAATAACTGAGATGTCCCGTCTACGACATAAGAGTGTGCATACCGATGACACGCTGGGTGTCCGGTAGTTGTACGTGCGACACGTGGCAGGCCGTTTATTTTTGTCAGGGGTTTGCGCTGCGCCGATAGGCATATGACACGTATGATTTAGTAAAGACGTGGTGCAGGAGTGGTTGCAATGTGCTTATGCGATGCCTGCGGATATTTTTGAATGTTTATTGAGAGTATACATATGTAGGCGATAGTTTATGGTATTCTGTTGATGTATGTGTAAGGAGAACATCAGTTACTATTTAACACGTTGGTTGCCGTGGGGGTCACCGGTGACCGGCGCAAGAGATTTTACTGAAGATCCAAAATATTCGCAATGGGTAGTAGTAATTATTTTATAAATGCAGTTATTGTTTGAATAGTGATCCGATTCTTTAGTCTCCAATACTTGCACATTATTTACATTTTGCATAATTCAGTCAAACGCTGTAGTATTTCATAGCATCGCCGTTCTAATACGGCAAAATACGCACGGCAGTCAACATGTTAATGCTTAGTATAGACAGTGGTGAATATGACACACAAAATTTAGTAGACGTACGATCTGTAGAGGTGATTAAAATGTGTTGCATGTCAGTGTTTTCATATTCATACATGTATATGTAGGTATATACATAAAGTATAGGAGTGCATATTATAATTTATGACGTTCTACTTAGATACATATAAATAGAATATGAATATGTAAGTAGAGTATCACTGACTATATAATACTTTCTATACATACAGTGTTATGACATTACAGTGTTGAATGTGGCATATATAATTTAGTAGACCTGCGTCACACAGAAGTGTTTGAAATGTGTTTATGCATTGCACAGCAATGTTCTGGTATTCATCTATATATAGAGTACAGCTTCGGAGACGATAATTTATGACATTCTACTTATATATATAGAATATAAATATATGAGTGGAATATCACTTACTATATAATCCTTACTACATATTCAGCACCATAATATTACAGGGTCGAATTTAACACACATGACTTAGTAAACATTCGTGACCCAGCAGCATCTACAATGTGCCTATGCCTTGCATGCTGACGTTTTCTTATTCATATATATACATATACAGAAAATATACGTCTGCACCCGATAATTTATCGTACGAGACTTAACAATTACTCTAATCATCGCGTAGCCTGACGTCAATTCGTCTGCCTCATCGCAATCACATCCGAATGCGCCGTCGTGTAGATTCGACAGACGTTCAACAGGTGGTATCTACACTTGATAACTCACATTCACCGTAGACACGTTTCTGTTCGAACGTCACTGCGTTTTTTCCTTTCCGCAGAAGCGGCCAAAACCGCTAATTACACGTCTTCGCAGGTCCTTATCGTTTCTATTTTTTCTGCAGGAGCGAACTCTCAATCATGCGCCTTCGTTAGCGCCTGACGTTTCCAATCACACGCTTCGCGCCTCCGTAGAAAAAAAACAGCCAGACGTTAGCAGAATCTCGCTGCATAGTTTGTCCGATCGAAATCTATCTTCAATCTACATACGCGAAACGTATGCGCGTCCATGTGTTCCCTATTAACTCTTAAACGCTTTGACCGATGAAGACTGCGATTTGCATAGATACTGTCTAGGAATAGAACAGACGGATTGCGATTGAATATGGACACTCCGCATTTCATCGCTCTGATACGATGATCATTTCATTTCGGTACATTAAACGTACGCGAATATTATACCGACGGTTTAATGAGATACGGGATAATGTTTCTTTGTTGACGAATGGGGGTCACTGACAATGAAAGTGAATTTAAATTAATGCAAAGTCGGAGATTGAGAAACGGATTTTAAAGGAGTGGCAATTTTTTTATTGGCGTTGACTAAACATTTGGTGACAAATTGAATGAATGGAAATTAACGGTTTTTGTTAATTTTTCATTGTGAAGCGAAAAATTGAAATGCAAAGAGGGAAAATTTTAATTGTAAATTGAGAGAATATTGTTCCTTTCATTTCTCAACCTTTAGCTTTTAATTCATTCAAATTTATTTTAATTACCGGTGACCGGCGTCCGCCAACAATATAACATTTTTCCTAAGTTGATGCGCTAAGTAGACATTGTGATAATTAACATACGTACTGGCGCATTTAAAAATATTACCGTCGAGTACTACAGGAAGCAAAACAAGTTTTAAATGCGACCTCAACTGCAAAACCGGTACTTGTTACATTATTAAAAGGACGACACTGAATTATGCAGAACCGACATAAAAGACGTTGTACTGTGCAATCCTTTGTCTTCCGGCGTTCCCAAAAATCTCTCTCTGGCAAAATGGAGAGTTACATGGAAATTCTCGGCGGCCATAAAAAGTTTCGCATGCGTACCCGTAAAAAGAACTGTTGTGTCATCGTCACGGCAATAAAACCTATTCTCACGTGTGCCACATTCGCGTTAAAAGAAAGAAAAATTGCTTTTTCACTTCGCATTTTTGAAGAAAAATAAAGCGTCGTAAAAGCCATTCTACCAAAACGGGCGAGTAATAATTCTCAACACAATCGTAGTAGAATACTACTTTATTTAACACATTGTTGACCGGTCACCAGTAAAATGTGTTTTCATTTTCTAAAATCGTTGTTGATTTTGTTAATGAAATTATACGAACATGTGTTCGCAAATGCGTCTATTTTAATTTTTGAAACGCAGGGCAATATAGAATATAGCAAAATTTTGTTTATGGTGTTCAATCGCGTCCGCTTTATTATAAAAAATATACTTTTCTTGGCAAGAAAAAGGCTTTTATTACAATTCTAGTATTAGAAAGTGTCAAGAACTACGGAACGTGACGGTGGAGCATTTTTCAATCAATTATACGTGAATGCTTTATATATTCTCAACACAAGTGATTTTTAAATAAGTTATAGTCAATTTAAATGATTATTGAAAATGAAATAACTGCTATAATCTAGCTCTTTAAAAGTTTTGAAAGCGCAACGAAATAAGATGTATGTGCAAAATTCTTTGTCACATCTACGCGTAAATGAACCCTGTATAGTTAATCGTATGAAAAAATATTAGAAGTTGATAAAAAATGTATGTCCAAAGTTCAATTTGAATTCATTATGCACGAACAAACTTTAAAGGTTATTTATATCGTTTCACTTATGTTCTACACAATAATAGCCGGTGACTTGAGATACCCATTTTTTGCCGAAAATATCAACAATTGTTAATACTAGATTTACATCGGATTCCACCAGTAAAATTTCAGAAACTATTACTGCTATTTTCTAGTAACCTCTTCTAAGTTTTGTTAATGAAATTATACGAACATGTATCCAAATTCATTTATCAAATTGCACGCGCAAAATAACAGAATCCATTACTATTATTTTCGAGCATACTATTATTTTGCCTACTCTTATTGATCAAATATGCATCCAAATGAATTTCTACTTCATTTATCAAGTTTCAAATTCTGCACGTCGTATATCTACACACTTTCCCGGATAATATCGCATACCCATTTTTTTCCGTATATCATAAACCTTCATATTCCTGTGTAAATTGGCTACTAATGAAGAATTCGCGTAAAAAGTGATACCTCTGAAGGTGCGTCAAGTGAGTCTTGAGTATCGGCGTGAATAACGTCGCTCAGCAGCAAGACAAATACGTTCTGTACGCATTCTAGCGTGTTGCCGTGCGTCAAATGTTAATGGAGAGACAATGCACGCCGTCGGTGGCCGCGAAAATGATTCAGCACAAGGATAGAGAAGCCTACAATCAGCCGTGGCAGAGTATGTTAATGCTGCGTAAATGGAATTTTTTCGCGAGCAATTAGGGCCAGAGAACCTGGACTTCTTCGAGCACTCCGATGTTTCGTGTAGTTACGTGTCCAGGTTCATCGTGTTATCGCGAGAATCAGAAAGTTTGCAGTAAACTTCGTCACATTGATCCTACTGGTCCTTTCTTGGTATTTTATCCACATGTAAATTTCACGACTTGGCAGTTTACAATAGAATAAATTATTTATTTGTATTCTGTATGTTTGAAAATTGTCATGACATATTTTACTGGGATTGTTCTATTAGGTTGGAGGGAAAGTTCTGTCGTATTTTTAATAGGCAGGTAATTTTTCTTGTAAATAAAAAAAACATCTGGCTAGTGAGTCATTCGGATTTTTTTTTTGTTTTTTATAGCTGCTGTATAATATAAAAGGCGTCATTTTTTACCATTCATCATTTACTTGTGATATTTAAAGTGAAAAACATGTCAGTAGATAAAGTGCATTTACGACACTGCATTTTGTATGAATTCCAAAAAGAAAGCAACGCATCGGTTGCATGTAAAAATGTATGTGCTGTATTTGGGAAAGATATTGTAAATGTTCGTACTTGTCAAAGATGGTTTAGCAAATTTCGTTTCGGGGATCTGAGCCTCCAAGAAAGTGATCGATTTGGACGACCATCCAAGATCAATAATGATGTTTTACGATCCATGTTGGAAAATAATCCACATTTAACAAATAAAACACATTAAATGTATTATGATTAATATTAAACACATATTTTTATAAATTAATTTGAATAGTTTCTTTAAAATACGACAGAACTTTCCCTCCAACCCAATAATTAACACATTGTTGACCGGCAATTTTTCATCATAAAACACATTAAATGTATTATTTTTTGATTAATATTAAACACAATCATTTTTATAACATTAATTCGAATAGTTATTTCTTTCAATAATCATTTTCCAAATTGACTATAACTTATTTTCCCTCCGTATACCCAATAATTAAAATGACACCAAGCGCGATATAATTCAGACCGCATCTACTTGTTCCATTCTTATTACGAGATAAATTGCTCTACACAGCACAATATACGGGCCGAATTACATGAGATTCACTCTCACTTCGATCACAAGACTATCAGCATTCCTATAGCGAACAATTCCAATACAGAAAAGTGTGTGGAACGTCTTCGCCATAGCATTGGCCCACTGGCCTTTGAGTATTCGGTTGCCTCTCATTCCACCGTTACCTTTCCGTCCCTGTTCCCAAACTGTCCTCATTCGTCTCCGGCTAGAGGGACAACGTGAGAGACTTTACCGTACAGTGACGTCGTTGGAGAAGGTGAGAGAAAGCGTTGGAGGTACAGATAAGGCAGTCGCGGTGAGTTCTGTGTCATGCCGGAACCAGGGGGAGAACGGTAATAACGGGAAAGGAAGCGTTGAGTAGATAAACTGCGCAAATGTATAAATTTAACCGACCCGAGATGCACAAGAGTGCGAGAGATGCACAGTGAGAGTGGAAAGTATCTGCTGCAGTGATACGTAGTCTTACGATGTCTTCTCATTTATATCTTGCCATGCATTTTGCGGAGTGTGATTTTCAGTTTGCGTCAGTATATAATGGATATTGAGAGAGAATGCGTGGGCGGTCTGTTGAATAGTTACGTATCTGTACGTAAATATTGGGTTGGAGGGAAAGTTCTGTCGTATTTTAAAGAAAATATTTGAATTAATTGATAAAAATATGTGTTTAATATTAATCATAATACATTTATGTGTTGTATGATGAATGCCAAACTCTTCTGCAATTTCTCGACTTGTTAAATGTGGATTATTTTCCAAGATGGATCGCAAAACATCATTATCGATCTTGGATGGTCGTCCAGATCGACCACTTTCTTGGAAGCTCAGATCCCCGGAACGAAATTTGCTAAACCATCTTTGACAAGTACGAACATTGACAATATCTTTTCCAAATACCGCATATAAATTTTTACATGCAACCGATGCGTTGCTTCCTTTTTGGAATTCATACAAAATCCAGTGTCGTAAATGGACTTCATCTATTAACATGTTTTTCACTTTAAATATCACAAGTAAATGATGAACGGTAAAAAAGGACTCCTTTTATATTATACAGCAGCTATAAAAAAAAACAAAAAAAAATTCGAATGACTATTGGGTTGGAGGGAAAGTTCTGTCGTATTTTAAAGAAAATATTTAAATTAATTTATAAAAATATGTGTTTAATATTAATCATAATACATTTAATGCGTTGTATGATGAATGCCAAACTCTTCTGCAATTTCTCGACTTGTTAAATGTGGATTATTTTCCAAGATGGATCGCAAAACATCATTATCGATCTTGGATGGTCGTCCAGATCGATAACTTTCTTGGAGGCTCAGATCCCCGGAACGAAATTTGCTAAACCATCTTTGACAAGTACGAACATTTACAATATCTTTTCCAAATACCGCACATAAATTTTTACATGCAACCGATGCGTTGCTTCCTTTTTGGAATTTATACAAAATCCAGTGTCGTAAATGCACTTCATCTATTGACATGTTTTTCACTTTAAATATCACAAGTAAATGATGAACGGTAAAAAAGGACTCCTTTTATATTATACAGCAGCTATAAAAAACAAAACAAAATTCGAATGACTCACTAGCCAGGTGTTTTTTTTTATTTACAAGAAAAATTACCTGCCTATTAAAAATACGACAGAACTTTCCCTCCAACCCAATACCTGAGTGATTGCGAAACTGCGAATCTGTGAAAAATTATTTGTGCTACCTGCGAAGTCATTATTTTTGGTCTAGTTGCGTTATTGCTTGTCTCTCGAGTTCTGTTAATAGTCGTTCGTGTTGCTTTGGTGTATTATCATCTAATTAATGAATCCATCCCTGAAATATCAATTAACCGCGCTACGAAAATGCTTTTTCCACGGAACTGCAACGGACAGAAAGTTCCGTGACGCTCAGGCAACCGGTAAAACTGTAGCAACGGAATACACCGTGACCTGCAGGTGGACAGGATACACGGAACATTGCGGGTCGCGCCGGAAACACGAGTACATGCGGTGTTCCACAAAATTTGTCTACAATCTCACCGCTGCAACTAGGGCACAGCGAAGATGTATAGATGCTCGTTGGAATACACGGCACCATATGCTGATTTTGCCAGAAACGAGTCTACCCACTATTTTTTCTTTTCGCCTCTTTGCATTTTGTCCACGACACACGTGAATCAATGTATTTTATAAAACTGGCGCACATTTTTTATTTTGGTTTGTTTGATTTTTATGCAAATTATTTTTTGTTCCGCATGTTTGAAAGTCGTAAGGGTTTCGGCAATTTTTACAATTGTGAAATGAGACCATCGTGATCGAATTGGATAATAGGAATGCACTTAGGTTGAAATCTCTGTAGTTTGGAAGCATGTAGAGCAAAGAACTGTTTTAATAGAAACTCGACAACCTATATAAAAAAAGGTTTGACCTTTATCGCCTACATTGGCCAAGCGGTTATTATTTCATACATTACACGTGAACAGATTTACGCGTGACATTTTTACGCAAAACATGTAGCTCAAAGAATCATTTGATTAGGCACCCAATAACCAGCATAAAACAAAGCGTTTCACTTGTACCGCCTACATTGCCCTAACGGTTATTTTTTTACTACATTACTTGTGAACAAACGTTCCACCTATTATATACCGAGAGCATACAGGACAAAGAATCATTTGATTAGAAACCCAATGACCAACATAAAAAAAGGGTTTGACCTTTATCGCCTACACTGCCGAACGGTTATTTTTTCTTATATGAGCCGTTTATTTTGAGTGGCCTAACTCCGTTTTTCAATATTTTCCGATTACCATGATTACATGTACAAATTCATTTTATTTATCAGTAAATGTTATTTATCTCGATTTGAAGATAAATGGAGTTCGGCCACTTTGCGGACGAGCGAATAAACGTGCGTTCAGCATATTACACGATGCATACTTATGTTCGGCAAAAACCCTGATAAAGCCGAGACATAAATACCGTTCGAGAAAAATAAGTAAAAAACCTGTTTTGCAAACATGTGTTATCGAGAGCGTAATTTTTGGTGAAACGGTTCGAATTGTCCGTTGCAAAGGGTTAAAAACAAACGGCTCATATTACACATGAACTGAGTCCTCGTCCACGTGACACACTTTTATCGGGCGTTTTGCCGGCCGCGTGGAAAGTGCGCGTGAAAATGAGCTGTGCGTGAAAATGAGCAGCGTGCGGGGAAGGGGAGAAAGTGACGGGGGAAGGAATTGTGCGCGGCGTTTGTTCGCCGGTTCGTTCCGAAGCAAAAGAACCGCCGTGCGCTGCTATCCGAGCTCTTTGCGCCGACGTGGGAGGAATAGGAAGTCGTGCATTAAATCCGAGACCTCTCTACCTTTCAGCAGTTAAACGCTCCTCAAATGGGACGTGCAGAGCGCCGTGTCGCACGACAAAAGCGCACCATTGGCGTCCCGTGATTGCTCCCGTTTTCACTGCTGCACATGACGGTGTCAACGAGAACATTCGATCGTTGGCGAGAGAACGCGGGCTTGTGCAATGCGGACGAATGTATGGGGGGCGTGGATAGGAGAGATGACGTAGGCGTTTCTACCTGGCTGCGATTGAATGCGATTCGTTTGATGCTGTGGCTCGAAACGTTGCGACCTGGGAGACTATTGTACGAAGAAGTTAACCACTTGCGCTACGATTTAATTTTCGGCTGCCGCGCTCTACAATATAACATGCCGGCGTAAAAGATTTTACTATAAATGCAAAAAATTCGCCA
Organism: Cryptocheilus praepositus; assembly: GCA_033815515.1. Lineage (NCBI taxonomy): Eukaryota > Metazoa > Arthropoda > Insecta > Hymenoptera > Pompilidae > Cryptocheilus > Cryptocheilus praepositus. The sequence goes on from JAWWQZ010000314.1 coordinate 2,382,337, forward strand.
TAAGGCCTAGTAGCAGCTATTGATGTAGTAGCAGCGTCTATGTAAAAGACACGTCGTTTTTGCTTCTGCGACAAATGCCTATCGACGTGGTATACATGTCGTTGGCGGCTTTGGAATAAAAGCCTTCAAGGACCTTAAGGATCAGTGCAGCGTCGAGACTGAAATTCGAAGCTTTAACCACTTGCGCTACGATTTAATTTTCGGCTGCCGCGCTCTACAATATAACATGCCGGCGCAAAAGATTTTACTATAAATGCAAAAAATTCGCCATAAAGCCTAGTAGCAGCTATTGATGTAGTAGCAGCGTCTATGTAAAAGACACGTCGTTTTGCTTCTGCGACAAATGCCTATCGACGTGGTATACATGTCGTTGGCGGCTTTGGAATAAAAGCCTTGAAGGACCTCAAAGATGAGTGCAGCGTCGAGACTGAAATTCGAAGCTTTAACCACTTGCGCTACTATTTAATTTTCGGCTGCCGCGCTCTACAATATAACATGCCGGCGCAAAAGATTTTACTATAAATGCAAAAAATTCGCCATAAAGCCTAGTAGCAGCTATTGATGTAGTAGCAGCGTCTATGTAAAAGACACGTCGTTTTTGCTTCTGCGACAAATGCCTATCGACGTGGTATACATGTCGTTGGCGGCTTTGGAATAAAAGCCTTGAAGGACCTCAAGGATGAGTGCAGCGTCGAGACTGAAATTCGAAGCTTTAACCACTTGCGCTACGATTTAATTTTCGGCTGCCGCGCTCTACAATGTAACATGCCGGCGCAAAAGATTTTACTATAAATGCAAAAAATTTGCCGTAAAGCCTAGTAGCAGCTATTGATGTAGTAGCAGCGTCTATGTAAAAGATACGTCGTTTTTGCTCTGTGACAAATGCCTATCGACGTGGTATACATGTCGTTGGCGGCTTTGGAATAAAAGCCTTGAAGGACCTGAAGGATGAGTGCAGCGTCGAGACTGAAATTCGAAGCTTTAACCACTTGCGCTACGATTTAATTTTCGGCTGCCGCGCTCTACAATATAGCATGCCGACGCAAAAGATTTTACTATAAATGCAAAAAATTCGCAATAAAGCCTAGTAGCAGCTATTGACGTAGTAGCAGCGTCTATGTAAAAGATACGTCGTTTTTGCTTCTGCGACAAATGCCTATCGACGTGGTATACATGTCGCTGGCGGCTTTGGAATATGAGCATCTCGACGTGCGTGGCACGTCTTTGTAGCGCAAGTGGTTAAGTTAGTTGGGTTCCTCGCGTGGGACATGGTAGGCGATGTTTGCAATGTGCTGGGGGTTTGGTTGGGGGTGGAATTTTCAGAAGTTTCGTCTGGAAGATGCTTGTGGTCTAGGTTATATACGGTTTCGGCTGAATTTTCTGGGGGTTTTATGTATGCGTGTTCAGGTGGATTTTCGGAGTATGTTGAATCCTTCGTAGGAGGGCTGGTTCTAGAAATTTTGTATTGGAGTGGATTGCATTCTGCAAGGCAAAGCGTACGATATAACGACACGATACAATGCAATGCAATACAGTATATATACTATATATGTTATTTTATGCATTGCATTTCTATTATATTGTATCGTATCCTATCGTATTGCATTGTGCTGTACCATAAAAACGTATGCGCGTTCAGGTGGATTTTCGGAGTATGTTGAATCTTTCGTAGGAGGAGGGCTGGTTCTAGAGATTTTGTATTGGAGTGGATTGCATTCTGCAAGGCAAAGCGTACGATATAACGACACGATACAATGCAATGCAATACAGTATATATACTATATATGTTATTTTATGCATTGCATTTCTATTATATTGTATCGTATCCTATCGTATTGCATTGTGCTGTACCATAAAAACGTATGCGTGTTCAGGTGGATTTTCGGAGTATGTTGAATCCTTCGTAGGAGGAGGGCTGGTTCTAGAGATTTTGTATTGGAGTGGATTGCATTCTGCAAGGCAAAGCGTACGATATGACGACACGATACAATGCAAAGCAATACACTATATATATATACTGTATATGTTATTTTATGCATTGCATTTCTATTATATTGTATCGTATTCTATTGTATTGCATTGTGCTGTACCATAAAAACGTATGCGTGTTCAGGTGGATTTTCGGAGTATGTTGAATCCTTCGTAGAAGGAGGGCTGGTTCTAGAGATTTTGTATTGGAGTGGATTGCATTCTGCAAGGCAAAGCGTACGATATAACGACACGATACAATGCAATGCAATACAGTATATATACTATATATGTTATTTTATGCATTGCATTTCTATTATATTGTATCGTATCCTATCGTATTGCATTGTGCTGTACCATACAAACGTATGCGTGTTCAGGTGGATTTTCGGAGTATGTTGAATCTTTCGTAGGAGGAGGGCTGGTTCTAGAGATTTTGTATTGGAGTGGATTGCATTCTGCAAGGCAAAGCGTACGATATAACGACACGATACAATGCAATGCAATACAGTATATATACTATATATGTTATTTTATGCATTGCATTTCTATTATATTGTATCGTATCCTATCGTATTGCATTTTGCTGTACCATACAAACGTATGCGTGTTCAAGTGGATTTTCGGAGTATATCGAATCCTTCGTAGGAGGAGGGCTGGTTCTAGAGATTTTGTATTGGAGTGGATTGTATTCTGCAAGGCAAAGCGTACGATATAACGACACGATACAATGCAATGCAATACAGTATATATACTGTATATGTTATTTTATGCATTGCATTTCTATTATATTGTATCGTATCCTATCGTATTGCATTGTGCTGTACCATAAAAACGTATGCGTGTTCAGGTGGATTTTCGGAGTATGTTGAATCTTTCGTAGGAGGAGGGCTGGTTCTAGAGATTTTGTATTGGAGTCGATTGCATTCTGCAAGACAACGCGTACGATATGACGACACGATACAATGCAATGCAATACAGTATATATAATGTATATGTTATTTTATGCATTGCATTTATATTATATTGTATCGTATTCTATCGTATTGCATTGTGCTGTACCATACAAACACACATGCAATACGATACAAACCCTCCGGTACGTACCCCTACCTCTACAAACGTTTCAAAATATATGATGATAATATATGTGTATATGATAAGAGCTCCTGCACGATAAGTAACCGCTTCTACGAAGGACTTAAAATACACAGAGACCGTTCGAAGCTATTTACTCGATGACATTCATCCCACATCGATCATTCCTACATTTCGCAATCCCGGTCATAGGTGATCAACGTCGCACTTAACCTGTCAACCGGATGACGCGTTCGACAGATGCACTTCGACGGGTAACACACCGCGTTTACTGGCCGTGTCGTTACATTTTCAATGTTTTCGTCGCGGTGCAAACTGACGGGCCGAGGCGGCCGCAGTAACAAAGAACAGTGTCAAAAGATGTTTGTCCGGCGTCGTGCGTCATAACCGCTCCGAAGTCGTTCTAAATATACGCCCGCGGCAGATTGACGGTAAATAGAATAGAATGGAATCGTGTACATATACAAACGAATAGACACGTATCGCCATTGAGACATTCTGTCTTCGCTCGTTGAAGCAATCGCAGACTGGTCATTACTGGCTAATCACGATGTGGCCGGTGCTCCACTTTTGTCCGAGCTACGTTTACTTTCGATTCACTCGCAGGCGTATCCGTTCATCGGCGGCACGTCTCGATGCCCGCCGTTCGTCGCCTCCGACGATTTCGATCAATCAGACGTTTTTAGGTCGTGCATGTAGACACCGATATGACAGAGATCCTGAGCCCGCTGGGATCCCATTGTCCGAGGCGCGCTTTCCAAAGGAATGCGTGCGGCAGCGATCTGCCTTTCATCGCACGTCAGAAACCAGCGCAGAAATGTAAAGTCGAGAGTGACCGAACGGCCCTGATTAGCTTTCACCGCGAGAACAACGGGGAACGTTAATTGGGCCACGCTTTTAGTCATTTAGTCGGCCGGCGCATGATTCTGACGGAAATGCACGGGGAGAGTTGTGGGCTGGCGGGGTGCTAAAACCTGAACGATTTGGAAAGGTTACAGTAACTGGATAATGCTGGATTTGTGGTTTCCGATTTTGAAAGCAAAATTGCAGAAACGGTGACATCTTTCCGCAAATTCTGCATGATTCCGGTCAATGGTGCTATATGAATATGTATAAAAATTCGGTGGGTCTGTAGATTTTTCAATTTTGTATGTCACGTACCTACATAGTTTCTGTAAATCCATTTCACTACGAGATCCAAAGGTAAACCGACCAACATAATTGTGTCACCATTATGTCATATTGATATACTAGTCAATTTGACAGGTTTCAAATTTCATACATACAATTACAAAAATAGTTCGAAATTTTGTACATGATACACCTGCATATTTGTCCGCAAATCGACTATTAACCGTTTTCATTTCGACAACAAACATCAAAATCGGCGGAAAACGAAGTGACGCACTCAGGGCAGCGCGTTGAGTCCCTGAAACGTGTGCAGTTCGAAAACGTTAGAGTAGCCGGGTAGTTCTAATTAATAGCTTTCACTTCGGGATACCTGAGAAACGGTGACATCTTTTCGCAAATTCTACATAATTCCGGTCAATGGTGCTATATGAATATGTATAAAAATTCGATGGGTCTGTAGATTTTTAAATTTTGTATGTCACGTACCTGCATAGTTTCTGTAAATCCATTTCACTACGAGATCCAAAGGTAAACCGACCAACATAGTTGTATCACCATTATGTCATATTGATATACTAGTCAATTTGACAGGTTTCAAATTTCATACATAAAATTACAAAAATAGTTCGAAATTTTGTACATGATACACCTGCATATTTGTCCGCAAATCGACTATTAACCGTTTTCATTTCGACAACAAACACCAAAATCGGCGGAAAACGCAGTGACGCACTCAGGGCAGCGCGTTGAGTCCCTGAAACGTGCGCGGTTCGAAAACGTTAGAGTAGCCGGGTAGTTCTAATTAATAGCTTTCACTTCGGGATACCTGAGAAACGGTGCCATCTTTTCGCAAATTCTACATGATTCCGGTCAATGGTGCTATATGAATAGGTATAAAAATTCGATGGGTCTGTAGATTTTTAAATTTTGTATGTCACGTACCTACATACTTTCTGTAAATCCATTTCACTACGAGATCCAAAGGTGAACCAACCAACATAATTGTGTCACCATTATGTCATATTGATATACTAGTCAATTTGACAGGTTTCAAATTTCATACATAAAATTACAAAAATAGTTCGAAATTTTGTACATGATACACCTGCATATTTGTCCGCAAATCGACTATTAACCGTTTTCATTTCGACAACAAACACCAAAATCGGCGGAAAACGCAGTGACGCACTCAGGGCAGCGCGTTGAGTCCCTGAAACGTGTGCAGTTCGAAAACGTTAGAGTAGCCGGGTAGTTCTAATTAATAGCTTTCACTTCGGGATACCTGAGAAACGGTAACATCTTTTCGCAAATTCTACATGATTCCGGTCAATGGTGCTATATGAATAGGTATAAAAATTCGATGGGTCTGTAGATTTTTAAATTTTGTATGTCACGTACCTACATAGTTTCTGTAAATCCATTTCACTACGAGATCCAAAGGTAAACCGACCAACATAATTGTGTCACCATTATGTCATATTGATATACTAGTCAATTTGACAGGTTTCAAATTTCATACATAAAATTACAAAAATAGTTCGAAATTTTGTACATGATACACCTGCATATTTGTCCGCAAATCGAGTATTAACCGTTTTCATTTCGACAACAAACACCAAAATCGGCGGAAAACGCAGTGACGCACTCAGGGCAGCGCGTTGAGTCCCTGAAAAGTGCGCGGTTCGAAAACGTTAGAGTAGCCGGGTAGTTCTAATTAATAGCTTTCACTTCGGGATACCTGAGAAACGGTGACATCTTTTCGCAAATTCTACATGATTCCGGTCAATGGTGCTATATGAATATGTATAAAAATTCGATGGGTCTGTAGATTTTTAAATTTTGTATGTCACGTACCTACATAGTTTCTGTAAATCCATTTCACTACGAGATCCAAAGGTAAACCGACCAACATAATTGTGTCACCATTATGTCATATTGATATACTAGTCAATTTGACAGGTTTCAAATTTCATACATAAAATTACAAAAATAGTTCGAAATTGTGTACATGATACACCTGCATATTTGTCCGCAAATCGAGTATGAACCGTTTTCATTTCGACAACAAACACCAAAATCGGCGGAAAACGCAGTGACGCACTCAGGGCAGCGCGTTGAGTCCCTGAAACGTGTGCAGTTCGAAAACGTTAGAGTAGCCGGGTAGTTCTAATTAATAGCTTTCACTTCGGGATACCTGCGAAACTGTCACGCCGCTAATTGGCCGACCGCTACGCGCCTCGACGTTCCGTGGCGAAGGTCCGCTGCAAGCATTCCGCGCGCAATTTTGGCCTTCTGACATAGAAACAGGAATCGTTACATTGACCTATTGCGGGTCCACATTACGCCCGTTAACGCACACGCTTGATCTAATTGTGCGGCTCGCTGTCTCTCGCGACATGCATAAGCTGCATGAGCAGCATGAGAGTCTACTGTCATGTACAAGAGACGAGATGGAGCGCGAAAGGATTTAGCCTTCGTGTCCAAGGCTGACTGCTGCGCGAACGGCGAACAATCGGCTGCACTTTAAGCCGGTTTTCCATCCATTACGTGTACGCGCCAGACAATAGGTGTCGAACGTAACGGTCTGCGTGACATCCTATCCGTTAAGCGTAAGCGCGTATTTTTGCGCGCGACACTGCGGCGGCGGTAATTAAAGCGGACAATGCTGGTTCGAGGCATTTTAATGAGCTGCGCTGGACTTCGGCACTTTGCGCATCGGTGGCGGAGTTTTAGACTTTATGTTTTCGCTCAGCCTTGGTGTAATTGAATTTCTCAGGTATTGAATTTCTTTTGCAAGCACACTGCCAAAGGGGGGTATCTAGGTTTTTTTTTAAATTGGAATTTATTTGTGTCTCTTGCTACTTTGCGACATTTCCTGAAATATCTCTGGGACCGAAACTGTTAAGATTTTGCGAACGGAGTGGTTCGAAGCCGATGACAGCCGTCCGAAATACCAACTCACGTTTAACACGTTGACTGCCAAGCATATTTTGCTATGTTAGAACCGCGATGCGATGAAATACTGCAGAGTATAATTAAATCATGCAAAATAAAGGTATCGCAGAGTTGTTAGAAGCCAAAAGTATTGAAGCACCGTTCCGATATCAATTTCTCTTACAAGATTGCAAATAGACTTTATTGCGACTTTTTGCATTTTTAGTCAAATCTTTTGCACCGGTCACCGGTGACCACCGTGGCAGTCAAAGTGTTAACACCTGTCATTTCTAAAATGCATATATGCTTGCTTCGGCTCTATCATTTATTTCTGCGTTTCGGCTCTATCAGCTGTTTTCGCCGGACACAGATATGCATCGCTCGTCCGGAAAGGGTTAACACTTTGACCGCCATTATGGTCATCGGTGACCGGCGCAAGAAATTTTACTGAAAATCCAAAATATTCGCAATGCGTAGCAATAATTATTTCATAAATACAGTTATTAATAGAATAGTGATGCAATCCTTTGGTTTCCGATATCGGCACATTATTTATATTTTGCATAATTCAGTCAAACGCTGTAGTATTTCATAGCATCGCTGTTCTAATATAACAAAATCCGCTCGGCAGTCAACGTGTTAACCCTTTGCACTCCACATGTTCCTCCACGAAGTAGCGAATAGCGCAACATTACGTTTAAAATGGTATAGTTTTGAAAAAAATACTCTGGTCAAATCATGTTTTGCATACAACTTTGCTGATACATTTATGTTGAAAGAAAATCGAAATTTTATAGCCTATTCTTTTCGAATGCGTCATAGTTCATTTCAATGTGCATTGCGGGTTTATTCAAACACATATCGCAGTAATAACTTGATTATGATCTTTCACGTGTCATTTTTTCTTCCGAGCATATACAATGTTTATACAATAACTTGCAATTTATCATTCAGTCTATTGCAGGAATATATAGAAGGTAGTTCTTGCCCGTCGCTACAATTCTCCTCTCAGTTTATTGGCCACAAATTGACTAAATATTAAATAGCACACAGATTATTAATTCTATCTCATTGCCTTAACTTGTAACTCCCCGGAAAAATCTTAAGGAAACGAATATTTGAACAAACTGTTTCTGTACATATATGTATTTTCCTCGATAATAACACGAAGTATCTTTGTGTCCCCTCAAAGGGGACAGTCGAGTGCAAAGGATTAAGGGGTTATGCCTACTTGGGTTGGTGAAAAAAATCGATTTTTTTTTTATTACACTTTCTTAATGTACATAATTTTAAGAATATTTCCTCAAAAGTACATAAGAATCGGAGCACACGTTCAAAAATTATAAGCGTTTATCTGGAGCGCTACTATGTATGATTAGTAAAGAGCTTGAAACTTTAAACGCGATTATCTCGAAACTGTGTTTTTAAAAACATACGGTTGCGGTCACCACGATTTCTCAAAAACTACTTCACCGATCGGACTCTACTTTTATATACCTATTTGTCATTACAATAGGCAGGGTCTGAACGAAGGATTTTTTATTTCGGTAATAAAAAAAAGGTTACAACATAAAAACAACAGTTAGACCATCTCAAAAGACGGATTTTTTCGTAAAATTGCTGCCATTCTTGTAAAAATTAAAATTTTTCAAAATCCTTCGTTCAGGCCCTGCCTATTGTAATAACAAATAAGTATATAAAATTAGAGTCCGATCGGTGAAGTAGTTTTTGAGAAATCGTAGTCACCGCAAGTGATGAAAATAAACGGAACCTCTAGAAGAAGGGCTATATTTCCTCTATTTTTTAATATTTTCTTATAAAAAAATGTATACAAATACCACTAAATACGTACTTGTTGGTAGTATTTTGCGAATTTTAATTAGTACTCACTAAAACGGCAAAAAAATCTTGAAAATCATGTCATTTCGCCGATTCCAAGTAGGCATAACCCCTTAATAACACAGACGATTTTTCTGCGGCGCCGGCGGCAAAGGTAGTAAAACACACGTGGCACCTGACGTCTCATCTTCTTTCCACCGGATCCCCGGCAATAAGATCGGCGTCGTTCACAGAGAAGTGGTTCGCGGGAAGTGCCGAACGTGAAAAGAGGAAAAGGCGAAATAGACAAGCTCTCATCTCTCCTTACGGTCGTTTAAAAACGCTCGCCAACATCATCGGGGTCCTCTCGAGCGTGCAGCGCACGCGTGCATGCGTGCGTGCGTGCGTGTGGACGGCGGCCAAGCGAGCAAGGCGGCTATACAGGGTGTTCCGTATCTGGCAGAATCGCGAAGGTTGCTAGTGTATGCGAAGAAGCTTTGTTTTAGAAATAATCGCTTTTGCAGCACGCGGCCGAGAGGTGCGCGTTGGCGAGTTGTGGGTTAAGGTCGCGCGTGTCCTCGTTTTTCGAGATTGGCTAAGTTACGCCGCTGCTCAGAGCGTGCGTGCATCCGAGAAATGTTGGAGGGAAAATATTTTGCCTTCTCGAATTATTTTTCCTGGTGCACTGCCGTTCGGTGGAATAACGTGTTTGCAGGAAGACTGTTTTCGAGATGCTCGGAAGTGTGTATTTATGGAGCGCGTGTACATTCCGGAGTTGAGTCAGTGCATCGCGGATCTACGGTTTTGGATTGCTGATCATCGTGATCAGCATGATGATATCACGTGCAGCTGATAAACGTTTTAAAATCAAAATATTGAAATGCGTATGTTGCACTTCCGTTTTGTTCTATGGGTTGTGTTGCTATTTGGCCGAATCATTTTTCCGACAAGGCTTTGGTTTTTGCGACAATTTTGGTAGGAACACTTTGCATTTGTCATCATCGAGTTTGAATTTTGTATGAATACGTATACTTGGCTGAGCTGTGAATTAGTGTCTACCTATCCTCATTTTCCATTTTTCAGTATTCAAAATATTCACAAAAATAATAGACAAAATATTCACAAAAATAATTAACAAAATATTTACAAAAATGAAACAACGTATTCTGCATTTCGAATTCTTTTTTATACCGTACTACTATCCATTCAAATAAAATTTCTACAACAAGGCAATCTTTTGCATTCAACATTTTTCAACCGTACGCGCATCTCACTTGTTGCGAATTAATATCAGGCGTATCCTCATTTTTGAAAACTCATTAACTCGCGGCACAGTTAAGTCAACATGCCTCTAACAAACATTCAACAAAGATTATTTTGCATTTTCTACTTTCTTCTGCTGTACTGCTCCTTGGAAATAGAGGCACCAGTTAACGAACACCTTGTACAGATCTCGCGTATCACGAGAAATGTAGCGCAGGCTGAGCGAGAAAGACACCGGACCAGGACGGAGAACGAGACGAAAGAGGCATAGAAAGTGATCTTATAAGAGGCAATAACGTCGGCAACCGATACGTAGAAATGAGTCCCGGTGATAAGAAAGAAAATCGCCCGGAATTTATCGCCTCGCGGATTTCATTTATCGACTCCCTTTCGCTCGGTGCACTTTCCTGCGACACGCTGCAGCTCATTCGAAAATTATTAACGTCTACAGGATGGAGAACGAGCTTTTTCGTGTTGTTCATTACGACGTTCATTATCCGTTAATTTGATAGGTTTCGCGTTTCACGAGCAAAATTAGGAAAAATTATAGTGTATTATTAGGTTATGTGATACTAGAAAAAAATGGGTGTGTGTTACGAAGTTTGGTAGGAAACGAGCCTACGAATGTTATAAGAACGACGATGCTTAAACTATCTTATTTTTAACTTCTGCTGTATGAGAATCTTTATAAGGTATCATTGATGTTCTGGTGAAAATGAAACGAAACGCGATATAATTCGATTTTGTTCATTACGACGTTCATTATCCGTTAATTTGATAAGTTTCGCGTTTCACGAGCAAAATTAGGAAAAATTATAGTGTATTATTAGGTTATGTGATACTAGAAAAAAATGGGTGTGTGTTACGGAGTTTGGTAGGAAACGAGCCTACGAATGCTACAAGAACGACGATGCTTAAACTATCGTATTTTTAACTTCTGCTGTATGAGAATCTTTATAAGGTATCATTGATGTTCTGGTAAAAATGAGACGAAACGCGATATAATTCGGTCCGCACTTCGTTCTGAGTATTTATTGACTAGCTCATTTTGTGATATGTATCTAACAGGTGAATCTTAAGTTATATGGTATTGAAATGTACATATCATTATATTTTTATATTATCGAAAATTAACACGTTGACTGCCATGCGCATTTTGCCGTATTAGAGCGGCGATGCTATGAAATACTACAGCGTTTGACTGAATTATGCAACATGTAAATAATGTGCAGAGTATTGGAGATATCAAGGATCGTTCGTCAAATTCTAACAAAACTGCATTTATAAAATAATAATTAACACCCATTGCAAATATTTATATCTTCATTGAAATCTCTTGTGTCATTACCGGTGACCACCGTTTATCGAAAGTGTTAAATAATATGGTATCTCACTTTAAAACTAGATTTACGAAGAAATATATATGTGTCCATTGCATTGCTCCGTAAAGCAAGCGTTAACCGTGTTGCGCGATTCGACTCATTGTACTATTGTAATATTATATTATTATTTTAATTATTTTTTATAATTATTTTTTATAATTTTTTTTATAATTATATTAGTTAATTTAATTATTCGAAGTGACGATCAATAACGAGACCCCTACAATTTTTGTTCCAGGTATCTAAACAGTCGGTGATAGTTCGAAACCGATAAAATGCGGAACTCAACGTTACTGAAGTGGGCGCAGAACTCAGCAAACAATAAGAACCAACCGAGCAAGAACGGAGGTGAGGGCTGGAAGTGTCATGCACGCTAAATATTATGTTAATTCCTCCTGACGCGACTGTCACGTATTTGCGTTGCCGAATTGTTTGCCAAACGATACGCTTAATCCCTTGCAATCTGTCTGTGTTTGCGATGCATCGACAACTGACAAGCATGCCGTAACGTTGATACACTTGAAGAAACATCGGACGTCTTCGGTGCGTTTACCGTATGTCGAAACGTTGAGTAACAATTTCTTTTGCCGGCTGTATGTTTTTTTGCTTGACGAAGAAGATATCGCAATGAGGCAAGGTGCGTGTGCACCAGTGCGAGCAGAGAGATCTAGTGCACGGAGGGCATGGGGTTAAGAATATACGGGTGAGTTAAGGGGTGCGTGAATAGTGAATCGTGCATTCATGCCATCTGTCACATGCGTGAGGTCGATTGACGTACAGACGGTAAGAGACATAAAGCTGATTGTCGTGTGTTTACTTCGCTTATGACTAATGTGCCAGTGAGATGAGCTCGTGGAAAGAAGAGATACGGTGGTAGCGAAAATTATTAAGTATATGTGTGTTTAATATTACAGAGATTCAAAAGATAGAAAAACTTGAAGGGTAAAGAATAGATTAAATTACTTTTTTATGTTTAAATGTAAATTCGATATTTATTTAAGATTCTGGAGGAAATAATTTTTTTTTTATTATTTTGTCAAGTATTTATTTCCAGTTACGGAAAATGTGCAATAGATGTTTATTTAATATTAGGGAACTATATTATAGATACTGTGGTAGCGCAAAATTATTAAGTATATGTGTATTTAATATTACAGAGATTAAAAAAATGTAAATAAAAATTTATTTAAGATTCTGGGTAAAGAACTTTTTTTTAAATTTTGTCAAGTATTTATTAAATGCAATAGACTTTTTTATGTTTAAATGTAAATATTGATATTTATTTAATATTACAGAGATTCAAGAGATGGAAAGACTTTAAGGGTAAAGAACAGATTAAATTACTTTTTTATGTTTAAATATAAATTCGATGTTTATTTAAGATTCTGGAGGAAATAATTTTTTTTCTTATTTTGTCAAGTATTTATTTCCAGTTACGGAAAATGTGCAATATATGTTTGTTTAATATTAGAGAACTATATTATAGATACTGTGGTAGCGCAAAGTATTGAATATATATGTATCCAATATTACAGAGATTTAAGAGATGGAAAGACTTAAAGGGCAAAGAACAGATTGAATGACTTTTTTATGTTTAAATGTAAATACGATATTTATGTAAGATTTTGGAGGAAATATTTTTTTTTATTATTTTGTCAAGTATTTATTTCTAGTTACGGAAAATGTGCAATAGATGTTTATTTAATATTAGGGAACTATATTATAGATACTGTGGTAGCGCAAAGTATTGAGTTATGTGTATCCAATATTACAGAGATTCAAGAGATGGAAAGACTTGAAGGGCAAAGAACAGATTGAATGACTTTTTTATGTTTAAATGTAAATTCGATATTTATTTAAGATTCTGGAGGAAATAATTTTTTTTATTATTTTGTCAAGTATTTATTTCTAGTTACGGAAAATGTGCAATAGATGTTTATTTAATATTAGGGAACTATATTATAGATACTGTGGTAGCGCAAAGTATTGAATATACGTGTATCCAATATTACAGAGATTCAAGAGATGGAAATACTTGAAGGGTAAAAAACAGATTAAATTACTTTTTTATGTTTAACACGTTGACTGCCAAGCGTATTTTGCCACCTTAGAACTACGATGCGGTGAAATACTGCAGAGTATGATTGAATTGTGCAAAATGAAAGTACCGCAAACTTGATGGAAGCCAAAGTATTGTAGCACTCTTCCAATATCAATTGCATTTGCAAGATTGTAAATAGGCTTCATTGCGAATTTTTTGCATTTTTAGTAAATTTTTTTGCGTCGGTCACCGGTGACCACCATGGCAGTCAACGTGTTAAATGTAAATTCGATATTTATTTAAGATTCTGGAGGCAATAATTTTTTTTATTATTTTTTCAAGCATTTAATATTACGGAACTATATTGTTTGTTTCTCAAAATGCTCAGGCATTAAAAATGAAAATTTTCGCGGTTGTTTGTGTACAGTATTTCGATCAAATATTTTTCTCATATTAAAAAGTCTAGCTTAAGAAACATTTTTCTATTACTCGAAAAAGATATTTAACCAATAGTCTTGTGCTACTAGAGTATCAAAGGATGGCCGTAAATCCTTATTCTCACATGCACGTTGCAACGCATAAGTTTTCAATAAAAACGGCTTGGCATATTTCTCCGGAAAGTGTCGTCTACCCACACATTTACTATTATTCTTACAAAGTACACATATTACAACGATACGAATACATATTCAAACTCCCTTCGGTTTCACATTTCAATTTTTTGAATTCAGCATGACGTGCACCTAGATATTTCTTCGTTAAGTGTCGTCTACCTACATACGTCTCCATAAATCTACTGTTAACACGCAGAGGCCGGTCTCTCACACGCTACTATCAATACTGCAACGCGACGCATTTCTGCTATCACGATCAAGCGTAATTTTTTGCCGAGTTCAGAGATCCCAGTTCGCAACTGCCCTCTTACGACTATTATTCAATTGCCATGGTCAATGCTCATTCGCTTTCTAACCGTACAATGTTATTTGCAAGTGAAAACAGTGAATTTCGCGATTTGCAAGCGGCTGCTTTATATGAAAACGGGACGCAAACGTAACCTCGGGATTAATGTGTTGGGCAACCGTTTAATGCCGTTTGACAAACAATTTCTCATAAAGCGTCGAACCCCCTCACGCATCTCCGTCGGTTAATACGCAACCAGTTCCTCTGACCTGTTTCCCTTGTGCGCTGACAGTCGCGCGCACGATCGCCGATCATTATCGATCCGTGACGCATTGAACAGCGACGACCATTGAGACCGTTCAATTCTATTTGCAGGAACGAGTAGGAATTGGATACACCCACCGGACGCGCTCCAAAAAGGACACATCGCCTACTTAGTCAAGGTATCTCGCCTGCAACTTTATGTAGTACCTTTCGAACGGTCGACCGACCGAAAAATTTGACATACGGTTAAATGTGTCGTATAGTATTGAATCAAATTGAAATTAAGCTTTATTTGATATAGTTGAGGTAAGCCCGTAGGCATAGAGTGAAGCGATGGACGCACGAGAGGGGCTCTTGTAGGGAAACCTTGCCACGGGATACTAAAACAGTTATTCCTGAGGAGGGAACCTGTGCGGTCCCGAAACATGACGAGCTAACGAATAAATGCGCCATTTCAATCATAGAAACAGATATGCAACGTTGGCTTGTGTTAACACGTTGACTGCCAAGCGTATTTTACTATATTAGAACGGCAATGCTATGAAATACTACAGCGTTCGACTAAATTATGCAAAATGTAAATAATGTGCAGGTATTGGACACCAAAGGATCGCATCACTATTCTAATAACGACTGCATTTATAAAATAATAATTGCTACCCATTCTTGCGTCGGTCACCGGTGACCATCATGGCAGTCAAAGTGTTAATTGTATGTGGGAATGCCTTTTTTACGTCATAGTTGCGCAACTTTTATTTTAAATTGAAATCAAGTTTTATTTGATACTATTGATATAGGCTTAGAGACATCTAGCCAAACCACAGGTATATATATATATTTATTACAGTATATATATATATATTGGGTTGGAGGGAAAGTTCTGTCGTATTTTAAAGAAACCATTTGAATTAATTTATAAAAGTATGTGTTTAATATTAATCATAATACATTTAATGTGTTGTATGATGAATGCCAAACTCTTCTACAATTTCTCGACTTGTTAAATGTCGATTATTTCGCAACATGGATCATAAAACGTCATTATCGATCTTGGATGGTCGTCCAAATCGATCACTTTCTTGGAGGCTCAGATCCCCGAAACGAAATTTGCTAAACCATCTTTGACAAGTACGAACATTTACAATATCTCTCCCAAATACAGCACATACATTTTTACATGCAATCGATGCGTTGCTTCCTTTTTGGAATTCATACAAAATGCAGTATCGTAAATGCACTTTATCTACTGACATGTTTTTCACTTTAAATATCAGAAGTAAATGATGAATGCTAAAAAAAGACTCCTATTATATTATACAGCAGCTATAAAAATAAAAAAAAATCCGAATGACTCACTAGCCAGATGTTTTTTTTATTTACAAGAAAAATTACCTGCCTATTAAAAATGCGACAGAACTTTCCCTCCAACCTAATATTTATTACAGTATATATATATATATATATATATATATATATATATATATATATTGTAATTGACAAAAACCAACGAATCCTGCGCATTTGGCAGAGGACCGGCGAACCGTCAATTTCTTTTAAATCATTCTTGCCTTTCCCTATCCGCGGTGGGTTGCGTAAAAGTCTGCCGCGTCTGTCAACGATCGATTTGGCCGATCAACGCGGAAGTACGTATCGATCAATTGCGAAACGCCACGGCGGGATTAATAAAAGCAAAAGCAATTAATGCGTCGCCAGCACTGTTTCCCGGAATCTTGAACTCTTCGCGAAAGGTCAAGGCCGCGATGCACTTTGCGTCGCCTCTCCCACCTCGGATCGACTCGCGTCTTTGTCTCCCGTCGATCGAACCGAAGTCGACTGGTTCGGTGAATCAATACGCGCGGATTCGAGGAGTTGGCTAATCTTTTCGACATGCGGATCGCGTAATACGTCAAAAGTTAAAGTCACGGTGTAGGTGGATTCGTCTATGCACAAGTTGCTTTTTTTGTTTCGGTGGCTAGTTGTTAACACTAAACGTACCGGTACTTTACACCTACCTATTCTTACCATGAGGGGTCATTTCACCCCTTATGAAATAAACGGTGATTTTCGGAAAGATATTCCTCATTTATTAAAGCGAGAAATTGAATAATCAGATGATATAAGAATTTACGGAAAGTCAAATGAAAGATAGAAATAACAATGAATGTACGATTCTAAAGTAAATTTTGGAAGGGGGCATTTGAGGGTTTAGTGTTAAGCGTTTTTTAGGGTTGATCGGTGTATTTTGCGTAAGCAATTTATTCGTCGTTTTGCCAGGTTTCATCGGTATATTTTGGGTACGCGGGTTATTTATGTGATCGAAACGTGATACATTAGTAAAGTCACTCTCTTCTACTTATAACACCTATAATTATATCACTTATATATAATACTCATCAATTATACTCTCCACCTACAATAATATCGTTCACAATCAATGACACACAATCTTCAAACGGAAGTATTCCATGCGTCTATGTGCAAAGCTGACACATTAGCACATTCACTCCATACTTTCTACTTATAATACTTCACAATTATATCACGTACACAATATTTCCAATATTCATCATTATATTTCCCACCCACAATTATATCGCTTACAACTTGTCGAACGCAATCTTCAAACGGAAGTATTCCCTGCGTCTATGTGCAAAGCTGACACATTAGCACATTCACTCCATACTTTCTACTTATAATACTTGACAATTATATCACGTACACAATATTTCCAATATTCATCATTATATTTTCCACCCCCAATTATATCGCTGACAACTTGTCGAACGCAATCTTCAAACGGAAGTATTCCCTACGTCTATGTGCAAACCTGACACATTAACACATTCACTACCTACTTTCTACTGATAGTACTTCACAATTATATCACGTACACAATATTTCCAATATTCATCATTATATTTCCCACCCACAATTATATCGCTTAGAACTTGTCGAACGCAATCTTCAAACGGAAGAATTCCCTGCGTCTATGTGCAAAGCTGACACATTAGCACATTCACTTCATACTTTCTACTGATAATACTTCACAATTATATCACATACACAATATTTCCAATATTCATCATTATATTTCCCACCCACAATTATATCGCTTACAACTTGTCGAACGCAATCTTCAAACGGAAGTATTCCCTGCGTCTATGTGCAAAGCTGACACATTAGCACATTCACTCCATACTTTCTACTTATAATACTTCACAATTATATCACGTACACAATATTTCCAATATTCATGATTATATTTTCCACCCACAATTATATCGTTTACAACCTGTCGAACACAATCTTCAAACGGAACTATTCCCTGCGTCTATGTGCAAAGCTGACACATTAGCACATTCACTCCATACTTTCTACTTATAATACTTCACAATTATATCACGTACACAATATTTCCAATATTCATCATTATATTTCCCACCCACAATTATATCGCTTACAACTTGTCGAACGCAATCTTCAAACGAAATCCCTGTGCCCACAGTCAAACTTACCGGGTAAGTCGCTTAATAGCCAGCACCGGCAGGCAACAAACTATCCCCGCGATGAGGCGTTTTAACGAACGCAATTAAGCCGGCCGAGAAGCGTTCGCGGCTTCTTCGTGGAACGCACGTTTGCGGGGCGCGTGAGAAAACTCGGAGAAATTGCTCTCAGGGCCGTCAGACAATAATGAGCGGCGGGGATGTGGGAATGAAATGATTAAGTAAAGCGCGCGCGACTTGATGCGTCGCCGAAACGAGGAAGTGAACGGGATTAAGGGGATAAAGTGTGTGCTCAGCACGGCCGCGCATTGAACGGTAAAGTGCCGCATTTACGCGTAGACCCTTTTGTCACAAATACCGCAACGTCAACTAAACGGTAAGTCTTTTTCGTTGCGACGAGAAGACTGCGCGAGGAAATGGGAAACGAACCGCGAGGTCAGTTCTACGCGATTATGTAATGTTTCGGAAACAACCGTTTATGTAATACGATACCGAGTGCGAAACGTGCAAAATCATTCCTTATAGAGAAGGAATTTGCCAGAAGGAAAATAACAAAAGATTGAACACGTGATCGAGGAAGATGTTGATTAAGATAAAATAGGTTTCTTTCGCTTTTTTTTCGTACAAACCGAATGGACTTTTTGGCTGATCGAAGACTGTCAAGTGGTTTAGCTAGTTCGCAAGTCAATGATTTTGTGGTGCTCTCAAATATTCCGTAGGTCAGTCTTTTGCACCGTAAAGCAAAGTCAAAGTAATGCATAGTAACTATTAAGTTGTCCAGAATTGACAATTTTTTTTTATTATATATTATTTTTGTAATATATTATAAATGTAATATGTATATATATATTTCTGATACAATACATATATTTCGATCACGTATCAGATTCGTGGTATTCACGTTTGGCCCGAAATTCTCATGACTACTCAGATTCGTGGTATTCACGTTTGGCCCGAAATTCTCATGACTATTCAGATTCGTGGTATTCACGTTTGGCCCGAAATTCTCATGATTACTCAGATTCGTGGTATTCACGTTTGGCCCGAAATTCTCACGACTACTCAGATTCGTGGTATTCACGTTTGGCCCGAAATTCTCATGACTACTCAGATTCATGGTATTCACGTTTGGCCCGAAATTCTCATGACTACTCAGATTCGTGGTATTCACGTTTGGCCCGAAATTCTCATGACTACTCAGATTCGTGGTATTCACGTTTGGCCCGAAATTCTCATGACTACCCAGATTCGTGGTATTCACGTTTGGCCCGAAATGCTCATGACTACTCAGATTCGTGGTATTCACGTTTCGCCCGAAATTCTCATGACTACACAGATTCGTGGTATTCACGTTTGGCCCGAAATTCTCATGACTACTCAGATTCGTGGTATTCACGTTTGGCCCGAAATTCTCATGACTACCCAGATTCGTGGTATTCACGTTTGGCCCGAAATTCTCATGACTACTCAGATTCGTGGTATTCACGTCTGGCCCGAAATTCTCATGACTATTCAGATTCGTGGTATTCACGTTTGGCCCGAAATTTTCATGACTACTCAGATTCGTGGTATTCACGTTTGGCCCGAAATTCTCATGACTACTCAGATTCGTGGTATTCACGTTTGGCCCGAAATTCTCATGACTATTCAGATTCATGGTATTCACGTTTGGCCCGACATTCTCATGACTACTCAGATTCGTAGTATTCACGCTTGGCCCGAAATTCTCTGACTACTCAGATTCGCGGTATTCACGTTTGGCCCGAAATTCTCATGACTACTCAGATTCGTGGTATTCACGTTTGGCCCGAAATTCTCATGACTACTCAGATTCGTTGTATTCACGTTTGGCCCGAAATTTTCTGACTACTCAGATTCGCGGTATTCACGTTTTGCCCGAAATTCTCATGACTACTCAGATTCGTGATATTCACGTTTGGCCCGACATTCTCAAGACTACGTGTCAGATTCGTGGTATTCACGTTTGGCCCGAAATTCTCATGACTACTCAGATTCTTGGTTTTGACGTTTGGCCCGAAATTCTCACGACTACTCAGATTCGTGGCATTCAGGTTTGGCCCGAAATTCTTATGACTACCCAGATTTGTGGTATTCACGTTTGGCCCGAAGTTCTCATGACTATTCAGATTCGTGGTATTCACGTTTGGCCCGAAATTCTGATGACTACTCAGATTCGTGGAAGTATGGCAAAGGTTTAACAAAGGTCCCGACAAACGGCTGCAATTTCAACCCCTGCGTCGCTGTCATGGCTACTCAAATTCGTGGTATTCACATTTGGCTCGAAATTCTCATGACTACTCAGATTCGTGGTATTCACGTTTGGCCCGAAATTCTTACGACTACTCAGATTCGTGGAAGTACGTCAAGGGTTTAACAAAAGTCCCGACAAACGGCTGCAGTTTCAACCCCTGCGTCGCTCCCACCCAGCAAACCGCTGAGTTTTCCAACGATAAGCAGCTGCGAAGAACGCCTTCATTCGCCTCGGATTAGCAACTCCGATTCGACGCGACGATAGGTTCGACAATGCCGCCTTTCGCTTTTTGCAGCATCGCCCCGCAAAAATGGAGCTCGACTTTCGCCGGTTCGTCGGCGATCGGCGGCGTTCGACTCGCATGGGACGAGTTCCGCGCGTGTGCAAAAGAATTCGTCTTCCGCGTCTTCTCGTGCCGGCGGTTCGTTTACCTCGTTGCGCAATCCTTTTGTGCGCCAGTTCGCATCTGCCTTTCATTTCCCCGTTACGAATTGTCCCGCGAGCCGCGCGACACTTCGCTACCGCGGTTCGTACGTGAGGCGGATCGAAGGCGGTGCGGGGCTTGTCTCAGTGCGTTGAACTCCGAAACGAACACTCACCATACGATTTCACTGTTTCGCGATCGAGAAATAGTGGCCCGCGGTCGCTGCCGGTACGGTCTGGGTATTGGAGGCCAAACCTTCGAATTATCGCTGCTATTATTCTGGGAGCAATCCGTTTTCGATCGGGTTCAATACGATAATACTACAGTAAATTTCGGAATTGTAATTCCAACAGAAACAGAATAAACGTTTGCCTTGTTCTTTGAACTTTAATCATTATAACGATGGAATCATGAAAGTTTTGCCGAAGCTTAGAATTATTGGTATCATTATTCTGGGAGCATTTTCTTAATAAGGTAGCAATACAGATATCTGTTGCAAAGTTTATATGAATTGTAATTGGCACGCGACAAGATTTATTCTATTGATCGCACTGAATGCGATTAATGTGGCGTCGCAATATGGATGTCTGCAGTAAATTCAAGAATTGTAATTCAAACAGAAACAAAATAAACGTTTGCCTTGTTCTTTGAACTGTAATCATTATAACTATGGAAGTATGGAAGTTTTGTCGAAGGGTGGAATTATTGCTATCATTATTCTAGGAGCATTTCGTTAATAAGGTAGCAATACAGATATCTGTTGCAAACTTTATGTGAATTGTAATTCGCACGCGATAAGATTTATTCTAGTGATTGTACTGATTGCGATTAATGTGACGTCGCAGTATGGATGTCTACAGTAAATTCGGGAATTGTAATTCCAACAGAAACAGAATAAACGTTTGCCTTGTTCTTTGAACTTTAATCATTATAACGATGGAAGTATGGAAGTTTTGCCGAAGGTTGGAATTATTGCTATCATTATTCTAGGAGCATTTCGTTAATAAGGTAGCAATACAGATATTTGTTGCAAACTTTATGTGAATTGTAATTCGCACGCGATAAGATTTATTCTAGTGATCGTACTGAATGCGATTAATGTGACGTGGCGATATGGATGTCTGCAGTAAATTCGACAATTGTAATTCGAACAGAAAGAGAATAAACGTTTGCCTTGTTCTTTGAACATTAATCATTATAACAATGGAAGTATGAAAGTTTTGCCGAAGCTTAGAATTATTGGTATCATTATTCTGGGAGCAATTTCTTAATAAGGTAGCAATACAGATATCTGTTGCAAAGTTTATATGAATTGTAATTGGCACGCGACAAGATTTATTCTATTGATCGCACTAAATGCAACTAATGCGATGTGGCGATATGGATGTCTGCAATAAATTTGGGAATTGTAATTCGAACAGAAACAGAATAAACGTTTGCCTTGTTCTTTGAACTTTAATTATTGTAACGATGGAAGTATGGAAGTTTTGCCGAAGGTTGGAATTATTGCTATCATTATTCTAGGAGCATTTCGTTAATAAGGTAGCAATACAGATATCTGTTGCAAACTTTATGTGAATTGTAATTCGCACGCGATAAGATTTATTCTATTGATCGTACTGAATGCGATTAATGTGACGTTACAAGGAAACTAATGTAGCAAAGCGGATATCTGGAAGAGGTTACTTGATAACTGTAATTCGCACGGAAGTAAGTTGATTCTGTGGCGAAGTAAATCTGGAATGAACGTTTGCCTTGTTCTTTGCACTTCCGTACTTTAACAATATAAGAATAATAGGTTTAGCGAAGTTGAGAATTATTGCTATTATTGCTCGCGGAGCATTTCTCTTCCAGTTATATTGAATGCAGGTTATAACGCGGGAAAGAAACTAATATAGCAATACGGACATCCGTAACAGATGCTGTAAGAGTTGTAATTCGCACGGAAATATGTTTGTTCTATGTGGTAAAGTTAGGAATTCATATTAGCGTGCTTTGATCAAACGTATTGAATACGATTAATGACGTTGCAAGGATTCTTACGTGGGAATACGGATATCTGTAGTAAGACCTCTGAGAATGTAATTCGCACGAAAATAGGCTGATTTGAGGGCGGAGCAAATCTGGAATAAACTTCTACCTTGCCCTTTGCACTGCAGTAAATTAAACAAAAAACAGAACACTACCACCCAACTTAACAATAGAAGTATAAAATTCTCTCTTTGGTTTTCTCTCCCAAACGTATCGAGCGCGATTAATGGCATTACAATGCGGATATCTGCTCAAGATCTTTGAGAATTTCTCACGAAAATAGGTTATATTGACGATGCAATGTAGAATAAATATCTGCCTTGCCCTATGCACTGCAATAAATGAAACAAAAAAAAGAACACTACCATCGAGCTTAACAATAGAAGTATAAAATTCTCTCTTTGATTTTCTCTCCCAAACGTATCGAGCGCGATTAATGGCATTACAATACGGATATCTGCAGCAAGATCTCTGAGAATGTAATTCGCACAAAAATAGGTTTATCCGACGATGAACTAAATTCTAGAATAAATATCTGCCTTGCCCTTTGCACTGCAGTAAATTAAACAAAAAAAAAGAATACTACCACCCAACTTAACAATAGAAGTATAAAATTCTCTCTTTGATTTTCTCTCCCAAACGTATCGAGCGCGATTAATGGCATTACAATACGGATATCTACAGTACGATTTCTGAAAATATAATTCGCACGAAAATGAGTTGATCCGACAATGAACTAAATCTACAATAAATCTCTGCCTTGCCCTTTGCACTGCAGTAAAGTAACCAAAAAAAAAGAATACTACCACGCAACTTAACAATAGAAGTATAAAATTCTCTCTTTGATTTTCTCTCCCAAACGTATCGAGCGCGATTAATGGCATTACAATACAGATATCTGCAGCAAGATCTTTGAGAATGTAATTCGCACAAAAATAGATTGATCTGACGATGAACTAAATCTACAATAAATGTCTGTTTTGCTCTTTCCACTGTAGTAAATTAAACAAAAAAAAAAAAGAACACTACCACCCAACTTAACAATAGAAGTATAAAATTCTCTCTTTGATTTTCTCTCCCAAACGTATCGAGCGCGATTAATAGCATTACAATACGAATATCTGTAGTAAAACCTCTGAGAATATAATTCGCACGAAAATAAGTTGATCCGACGATGAACTAAATCTACAATAAATCTCTGCCTTGCCCTTTGCACTGCAGTAAATTAAACAAAAAAAAAGAACACTACCACCCAACTTAATAGAAATATGAAATTCTCTCTTTGATTTTCTCTCCCAAACGTATCGAGCGCGATTAATGGCATTACAATACGGATATCTGCAGCAAGATCTTTGAGAATGTAATTCGCACGAAAATAGGCTGATTTGAGGGCGAAGCAAATCTGGAATAAACTTCTACCTTGCCCTTTGCACTTCGGCGATTTATACCTGATCGGCCGATAGAGTCGATCGGCTGAGAATTTATCGTTGGAAAATCTTCGACTCTCGTGTCCGTCTGATTTAGTCGAACACGCCGAATGTTGAATGGGCCGCGCACGAAGGCGAAATTCGCCGGCAATGCGTTCGCTCGCCTGAACTCGTGCATATCGAAACTAACCGCAAATCCGTAGGAAATAACGCGCCGTCGAGTCTGCGTTCGCCGCCGTTCGTGATAGACTTTCCACGGAGAAGTGTTGCTCGCCTCTTGCCGTGCTCAAGAAGGCCCGATCGTAAAGGTCGAATCGATCGCCGAGCGTACAGGCACCGGCGGAATATGTCGTCATCGCGAGGGCAAAATTTCCGTGCCTACATACTAAATTCCAGTAAATTGCACAGGCAGGCGACTCCTGCAACGTCGAGTCTCTATGATGAAGTGAGTCGGGAATGAACTTTTGCCTTGCACTTTGCATTTTCATGATTTAACGGAATAACTGGACAAGCTCCGGTGAAGCTTGAAATTATTGCTATTATTATTCTGGGACCATTTCATTAATGATGTAGCAATGCAGGTATCTGTTGCAAACTTTATGGGAATTGTAAGTGGTACGGAAGCAGGTTTACTCTATGTCATCAAATCTGGCATAGACGTTTGTCTTGTTTTTAAAATTTTAATTATGTCGTCATCGCGAGGGCAAAATTTCCGTGCCTACATACTAAATTCCAGTAAATTGCACAGCCAGGCGACTCCTGCAACGTCGAGTCTCTATGATGAAGTGAGTCGGGAATGAACTTTTGCCTTGCACTTTGCATTTTCATGATTTAACGGAATAACTGGACAAGCTCCGGTGAAGCTTGAAATTATTGCTATTATTATTCTGGGACCATTTCATTAATGATGTAGCAATGCAGGTATCTGTTGCAAACTTTATGGGAATTGTAAGTGGCACGGAAGCAGGTTTACTCTATGTGATCAAATCTGGCATAGACGTTTGTCTTGTTTTTAGAATTTTAATTATGTCGTCATCGCGAGGGCAAAATTTCCGTGCCTACATACTAAATTCCAGTAAATTGCACAGGCAGGCGACTCCTGCAACGTCGAGTCTCTATGATGAAGTGAGTCGGGAATGAACTTTTGCCTTGCACTTTGCATTTTCATGATTTAACGGAATAAATGGACAAGCTCCGGTGAAGCTTGAAATTATTGCTATTATTATTCTGGGACCATTTCATTAATGATGTAGCAATGCAGGTATCTGTTGCAAACTTTATGGGAATTGTAAGTGGCACGGAAGCAGGTTTACTCTATGTGATCAAATCTGGCATAGACGTTTGTCTTGTTTTTAGAATTTTAATTATGTCGTCATCGCGAGGGCAAAATTTCCGTGCCTACATACTAAATTCCAGTAAATTGCACAGCCAGGCGACTCCTGCAACGTCGAGTTTCTATGATGAAGTGAGTCGGGAATGAACTTTTGCCTTGCACTTTGCATTTTCATGATTTAACGGAATAACTGGACAAGCTCCGGTGAAGCTTGAAATTATTGCTATTATTATTCTGGGACCATTTCATTAATGATGTAGCAATGCAGGTATTTGTTGCAAACTTTATGGGAATTGTAAGTGGCACGGAAGCAGGTTTACTCTATGTCATCAAATCTGGCATAGATGTTTGTCTTGTTTTTAGAATTTTAATCATTATAACGATACAAGTATGAAAACTATGCCGCAGCTTGAAATTATTGCTATTATTATTCTGGGACCATTTCATTAATGATGTAGCAATGCAGGTATTTGTTGCAAACTTTATGGGAATTGTAAGTGGCACGGAAGCAGGTTTACTCTATGTGATCAAATCTGGTATAGACGTTTGTCTTGTTTTTAGAATTTTAAGCATAACGATATAAGTATGAGAACTTTACCGAAGCCTGGAGTTATTATTATTATTATTCTGGGAGCATTTCACTTTCGATTGTATTGAATGTGATTAATGACGTTGTAAGGAAGCTAACATAACAATGCGGATATCTGTAACAGATTATGTGAGAACTGTAATTCGCACGGAAGTAAGTTGATTCGACGATGAAGTAAATCTAGAATAAACGTTTGCCTTTTGCTTTGCATTTTTCTTTGCGAAAACTTGGAATTATTAATATTGTTGAGTGATATAGTTTTCGAAGCATTTAATTTTCAACCGTATTCTATACTGTTAATGACGTCGCAAGAAAACTAATACACTAATACCGATAAAGCCTGATATAAAATAAATACCAGGACCACTGCACTTCAGTAATTCAACAATAAAAGTACGAAAGCTTTGAGTCTTGAAATTGTAACTATTATTATTCTCGGAGCATTTCGCTTCGAATCTTATTAAATGCGATTACTGACGTTGCAAGGAAGCTAACATAACAATGCGGATATCTGTAACAGATTATGTGAGAACTGTAATTCGGACGGAAGTAGGTTGATTCGACGATGAAGTAAATCTGGAATAAACGTTTGCCTTCTGCTATACATTTTTCTTTGCAAAAACTTGGAATTATTATTATCAAGTGACTTAGTTTTCGAAGCATTTAATTTTCAACCGTATTCTATACGATTAATGACGCCGTAAGAAAACTAATACTCTAATACCGATAAAACCTGATATATAATATAATAAAATAAATGCCAGGACCACTGCACTTCGGTAATACAACAATAAAAGTACGAAAGGTTCACTGAGTCATGAAACTGTGACCATTATTATTCCCGGAGCATTTCGCTTCGAATCTTATTGAATGCGATTACTGATGTTGCAAGGCAGCTAATATAGCAATACGGATATCTGTAACAGATTATGTGAGAACTGTAATTCGCACGGAAGTAACTTGATTCGACAACGAAGTAGATCTGGAATAAACGTTTGCCTTCTTCTATACATTTTTCTTTGCAAAAATGGAAGATGATTATGTCTTAGTTTTTAGCATTTAATTTTCAACCGTATTCTATACTGTTAATGACGTCGCAAGAAAACTAATCTACTAATACCGATGAAGCCTGATATAAAATAAATGCCAAGACCACTGCACTTCGGTAATTCAACAATAAAAGTACGAAAGATTCACTGAGTCTTGAAATTGTGACCATTATTATTCTGGCTTCGATCTTATTGAATGCGATTAATGATGTAGCAATGCAGGTAACATCTGATATCTCTAACTGAATTATGAGAACTGCAATTCGCACGGAAGTAAGTTGATTCGACGATGAAGTAAATCTAGAATAAACGTTTGCCTTCTGCTTTACATTTTTTTTTGCGAAAACTTGGAATTATTATCAAGTGATTTAGTTTTCGAAGCATTCAATTTTCAACCGTATTCTATACGATTAATGACGCCGTAAGAAAACTTTAATCGATAAACGATATAAAATAAATACCAGGACCACTGCACTTCGGTAATTCAACAATAAAAGTACGAAAATTGAGTCTTGAAATTTATTATTATTCTGGGAGCATTTCACTTTCGATTTATTGAATATGATTAATGACGTTGCAAGGCAGCTAACATAACAATACGGATATCTATATCTGGATTATGTGAGAACTGTAATTCGCACGGAAGTAAGTTGATTCGACGATGAAGTAGATCTGGAATAAACGTTTGCCTTCTGCTATACATTTTTCTTTGCAAAAACTTGGAATTATTATTATCAAGTGACTTAGTTTTCGAAGCATTTAATTTTCAACCGTATTCTATACGATTAATGACGTCGCAAGAAAATACACTAATACCGATAAAACCTAATATAAAATAAATGCCAGGTCCACTGTACTTTGATAATTCAACAATAAAAGTACGCAAGCTTCACTGAGTCTTGAAATTGTGACCATTATTATTCTCGGAGCATTTTGCTTCGAATCTTATTGAATGCGATTACTGATGTTGCAAGGCAGCTAATATAGCAATACGGATATCTATACCTGAATTATGTGAAAACTATAATTCGCACGGAAGTAAGTAGATTCGACGATAAAGTAGATCTAGAATAAACGTTTGCCTTTTGCTTTGCATTTTTCTTTGCGAAAACTTGGAATTATTAATATTATCGAGTGACTTAGTTTTCGAAGCATTTAATTTTCAACCGTATTCTATACTGTTAATGACGTCGCAAGAAAACTAATACACTAATACCGATAAAGCCTGATATAAAATAAATACCAGGACCACTGCACTTCGGTAATTCAACAATAAAAGTACGAAAGATTCACTGAGTCTTGAAATTGTGACCATTATTATTCTCGGAGCATTTCGCTTCGAATCTTATTGAATGCGATTACTGATGTTGCAAGGCAGCTAATATAGCAATACGGATATCTATATCTGGATTATGTGAGAACTGTAATTCGCACGGAAGTAAGTTGATTCTATGGTGAAGAAAATCTGAAATAAACGTTCCTTTGCTTTTTGCACTTTCATCATTTTACGATATATTGGAAAGATTATGCTTTCCGTATGTATGCGCTGGATGTCTTTCAATGTTTAGCGTTGCAAAACGTTACTATCCAATGATATATTCTTTCAACGTTGTCATAAATCAAGAAACTATTAGTCCTTTCTAACATACATATTTCAATATTGTTAACTCCCAGTGAAAGGACACCAGCGGCTCCGAAACATGCAGAGAGAATTTTTCTAATAAAATTAAACTACTCCGAATTTAATATTTTTTGATAATATTACTGCTTTCCTGCCGTTTAACTGCTGTGCTGACGTTAAAGTAATTTGTGACGTCAACATTTTTTTAATCTTTTCTAACGCCTTATTGGGAGGCATCTTGAAATTGCACCTTTATTGGTGATGATTCGATGCTAAAGTATGGCGCGGGAACGGTGGCGAAGGACGCGAGATTTCTCTCGATTGCGAAAATTACAGATTTGCGTTGTTGAGGTGCACGCTGCAGACATTACGCTTTTACGAGGGAGTATAATTATGACGAGATAAGACAATGTGTCGGGCACGTGTTGGTGATCTGCGTTGTTCGACTATCAGCAGAAAAAAAAGCCGTCACTTTCGCATAATTGCCCGATCCGCCTCATCTGAGCGTGTTTGCATACGATAAACACCGCGATTCTCCGTCATATTTTTTTTCTACTTGTAAATATAATTTATTTCTTTAAATAATGCCTATATACAGCTAAAAAATATCTGAAATTGCACGTTAGTTCAAAATAATGAATTGCTGTAAATATTGTGTCTATATACCCCACATATTACATATATCTAGCTCCCGATCTGTTAAAAATCAGACGCTATGTAAAAATAATTAATTTCTTCGAAAAGAACGCGCAAAATGCTGAAAGATCGCATTCATTGTTTCTCCACTTTCAATTTTTTAAACAATTAATTCTTGTTTCGATTGTCAGCCACTATTCTTCGTCACTAATAAATTCTTGTCATTTGATTAACGATCTAAGAAAAAAACAAAGTCTCGTCGGCGGTACTAATAATTAACTACGCACACCACTACACAAATCTGTAGCCTCTCAATCATTCGGGAAACCGTCTTAAATCTAAAAACTTAAATTTAAATATGAAAAAGAATTTCAATATCTTTTTAATATTGGCTACCAATGTATTCGATATCTTGCGCTACTATGGTAATTTTGTTTCAATTACCAGTGACTGATACCTGCGACTAATAAAAAGTTGCGGTCGTTCGATTAGGCGGTCGACAAAAAACAAATCCTCGTCATCGTCACTAATAGTTAACCAGACAACCCCACGATTAAACATCTATTGAGATAATTGCAATTAGGTAAGCACCTGACTTGAGTTATTGGATAAGCCTGCTACAATCTTAAAATACACTTTTATAAATGTAGAGTTAGAAACTTGTAACAAATATATTATTTGCAGATCTGAAACGTCTCGAAAGTCTACATAATAAACTATTTGACTATACTATTTGATTAGATGAGATTTTAATTCTATAGTAGCACCCTCCATGGTATTAGTGTTTTCATTTGATTATACATAAATACGTTACATATCCTTCATTTTAATTAATTACCACCTTAATTGCACTCAATTTAATTAGATAAATATTAATTACAAACCGTTACCCCCTATACGATGCTATTGCATATTATCGTTTTATAATAATAATAATAATAAATATATTATTTGCAGATCTGAAACGTCTCGAAAGTCTACATAATAAATTATTTGGCTCTACTATTTAATTAGATGAGATTTTAATTCTATAGTAGCACCCTCCATGGTGGTAGTGTTTTCATTTGACTATACATAAATACTTTACATATCCTTCATTTTAATTAATTACCACCTTAATTGCATTCAATTTAATTAGATAAATATTAATTGCAAACCGTTACCCCCTATACGATGCTATTGCATATTATCGTTTTATAATAATAATAATAAATATATTATTTGCAGATCTGAAACGTCTCGAAAGTCTACATAATAAATTATTTGGCTTTACTATTTAATTAGATGCGATTTTAATTCTATAGTAGCACCCTCCATGGTGTTAGTGTTTTCATTTGACTATACATAAATACGTTACATATCCTTCAGTTTAATTCATTAAAACCTTAATTGCATTCAATTTAATTAGATAAATATTAATTGCAAACCGTTACCCCCTATACGATGCTATTGCATATTATCGTTTTATAATAATAATAATAAATATATTATTTGCAGATCTGAAACGTCTCGAAAGTCTACATAATAAATTATTTGGCTCTACTATTTAATTAGATGAGATTTTAATTCTATAGTAGCACCCTCCATGGTATTAGTGTTTTTATTTGATTATACATAAATACGTTACATATCCTTCAGTTTAATTCATTAAAACCTTAATTGCATTCAATTTAATTAGATAAATATCAATTGCAAACCGTTACCCCCTATACGATGCTATTGCATATTATCGTTTTATAATAATAATAATAAATATATTATTTGCAGATCTGAAACGTCTCGAAAGTCTACATAATAAATTATTTGGCTCTACTATTTACTTAGACGAGATTTTAATTCTATAATAGCACCCTCCATGGTGTTAGTGTTTTCATTTGACTATACATAAATACGTTACATATCCTTCAGTTTAATTCATTAAAACCTTAATTGCATTCAATTTAATTAGATAAATATTAATTGCAAACCGTTACCCCCTATACGATGCTATTGCATATTATCGTTTTATAATAATAATAATAAATATATTATTTGCAGATCTGAAACGTCTCGAAAGTCTACATAATAAACTATTTGGCTATACTATTTAATTAGATGAGATTTTAATTCTATAGTAGCACCCTCCATGGTGTTAGTGTTTTCATTTGACTATACATAAATACGTTACATATCCTTCATTTTAATTAATTACCACCTTAATTGCATTCAATTTAATTAGATAAATATTAATTGCAAACCGTTACCCCCTATACGATGCTATTGCATATTATCGTTTTATAATAATAATAATAAATATATTATTTGCATATCTAAAACGTCTCGAAAGTCTACATAATAAATTATTTGGCTGTACTGTTTAATTAGATGAGATTTTAATTCTATAGTAGCACCCTCCATGGTATTATTGTTTTCCTTTGATTATACATAAATACGTTACATATCCTTCATTTTAATTAATTACCACCTTAATTGCATTCAATTTAATTAGATAAATATTAATTACAAATCGTTACCCCCTATACGATGCTATTGCATATTATCGTTTTATAATAATAATAATAAATATATTATTTGCAGATCTGAAACGTCTCGAAAGTCTACATAATAAATTATTTGGCTCTACTATTTAATTAGATGAGATTTTAATTCTATAGTAGCACCCTCCATGGTGTTAGTGTTTTCATTTGACTATAAATAAATACGTTACATATCCTTCAGTTTAATTCATTAAACCCTTAATTGCATTCAATTTAATTAGATAAATATTAATTGCAACCCGTTACCCCCTCTACGATGCTATTGCATATTATCGTTTTATAATAATAATAATAAATATATTATTTGCAGATCTGAAACGTCTCGAAAGTCTACATAATAAATTATTTGCCTCTACTATTTAATTAGATGAGGTTTTAATTCTATAGTAGCACCCTCCATGGTATTAGTGTTTTCATTTGATTATACATAAATACGTTACATATCCTTCATTTTAATTAATTACCACCTTAATTGCATTCAATTTAATTAGATAAATATTAATTGCAAACCGTTACCCCCTCTACGGTGCTATTGCATATTATCGTTTTATAATAATCATTAAATTATAAATCATAATTAAACAGCTTATATCAATCATTATGACCATCCATTAGATTTTGACCGAAAGCCCCTAATTTAGCGTAACTGCTGAGTTTTTAAAATAAAACATTTATTTTCTAATTAACAACTCCAACGTCATAAGGAAAATATCGAAATCAACTGATATGGGGAATACTATAAAGTATTTATTATCGCTATCAACACCGCGCTCGTCCGGCGAAGCCGTCAGCACCCTTTTAGCGAAGCGAGAAACTAATCAACGCTTCTCGGAAAATGAACTGTTACGCTCGCGCGACTAGCTTGTCGATTGAAAGCGACGAGTCGGGTTGAGATAATTGAGAGAGTTCTCGGTTGGGCAACTGTGTTCGCGTTGTTGCACGACATTTCTCTCTCCCGCGAAGGCTCGCCTTGACCATTGATCCGCAATGGGACACTATGTGCCATTTTCCGCCTATCGCGCGAGACCGCGTAATTACGCACGAACTCTAACGGTTTGTGAAACCGCCAGCGACGCCGAGGTATCTTAGCGAGCGGAAAAAAGTCATGAATAAAGACACGCGTGCATCGCGTGCGCGTACGTCTATCTTTACCCCTGATCGTCATTTTTTTCCCCATTTTCGCGGCGGCCAAGAGAGCCGAGCAACGGAGATCGGCGATAACGTTTTTTGCGAAAACGGAAGAACGATTGTGGGAACGGAAGCGAAGAGGTGAGCGCGATGCAAAAGCGTGAACGATTTTGGAAGTATTCGGAGAATTGTGGGGATGCTGGGAAAGTACAGTGCAATTACGGTACCAAGCGTGTATGACCGAAAAAATATTTGTAAGCGGGACGTAGCAGAAATGGTCGATAGGTGATAGTTGCGCAAGTGTTTCTAATTGTGGAAATATTTGTGAGGTATACAGTAATTATAATGCGGTTGAGGGACAGAATTGCGGTTGAACTAATTATAAAAATATATACTATTTGCAAATTTTTATAAATGGGACGTGGTAGAAATGGTCGATAGGTGATATTTGCGCAAATGCGGTTGAGGGACAGAATTGCGGTTGAACTAATTATAAACATATATACTATATGCAATTGCACAAATATTCGTAATTGTAAACATATTTATGGAACATAACATAATAGGATTACAATGCAATTGTAAAAATATTTGCTTTTCATTTCCAAGTATTTTTTTTCTTTCAATTTCCAGTATTTTTACGATTGTAACATCGTGTGAGCGCAGAAGCGGAGATACGCGATAACGTTTTTTGCGAAAACGGAAAAACGATTGTGGGAACGGAAGCGAAGATGTGAGCGCAATGCGATGAAAGTGCGTGAACGATTTTGGAAGTATTCGGAGAATTGTGGGGATGCTGGGAAAGTACAGTGCGGTTACGGTACCAAGCGTGTATAACCGAAAAAATATTTGTAAGCGGGACGTAGCAGAAATGGTCGATAGGTGATAGTTGCGCAAGTGTTTCTAATTGTGGAAATAGTTGTGAGGTAAATAGTAATTATAATGCGGTTGAGGGACAGAATTGCGGTCGAACTAATTATAAAAATATATACTATTTGCAAATTTTTATAAATGGGACGTGGTAGAAATGGTCGATAGGTGATATGTGCGCAAATGCGGTTGAGGGACAGAATTGCGGTTGAACTAATTATAAACATATATACTATTTGCAATTGCACAAATATTCGTAATTGTAAACATATTTATGGAACATAACATAATAGGATTACAATGCAATTGTAAAAATATTTGCTTTTCATTTCCAAGTATTTTTTTTGTCAAAGTATATATACGATTGTAACATCGTGTGAGCGCAGAAGCGGAGATACGCGATAACGTTTTTTACGAAAACGGAAAAACGATTGTGGGAACGGAAGCGAAGATGTGAGCGCAATGCGATGAAAGTGCGTGGACGATTTTGGAAGTCTTCGGAGAATTGTGGGGATGCTGGGAAAGTACGGTGCGATTACGGTACCAAGCGTGTATGACCGAAAAAATATTTGTAAGCGGGACGTGGTAGAAATGGTCGATAGGTGATAGTTGCGCAAGTGTTTCTAATTGTGGAAATAGTTGTGAGATATATAGTAATTGTAATGCGGTTAACGGCAATTGTGAAAATGCTGGTAAAATGCAGTCCATTACAATTACAGTAGACTTGTAACTAATTGTAAAAATATATACTATTTGCAATTACACAAATATTCGTATTTGTAAGCATATTTACAGAACATAACATAACAGAATTACAATGCAATTGTAAAAATATTTGCTATACACCATTACAAGTATTTTTACGATTGTAAAAGTACCACCGCTATGATCGTGTGAGTGCAGAAGCGGAGATATGCGATAACGTTTTTTGCGAAAACGGAAAAATAATTGTGGGAACGGAAGCGAAGAGGTGAGTGCGATCCGATACAAGTGCGTGAACGATTTTGGAAGTATTCGGGGAATTGTGAAAAAAATTTTGTAAGCGGGACGTGGTAGAAATGGTCGATAGGTGATAGTTGCGCAAGTGTTTCTAATTGTGGAAATAGTTGTGAGATATATAGTAATTGTAATGCGGTTGACAGCAATTGTGAAAATGCTGATAAAATGCAGTCCATTACAATTACAGTAGAGTTGTGACTAATTGTAAAAATATATACTATTGGCCATTACACAAATATTCGTAATTGTAAGCATATTTACAGAACATAACATAATAGGATTACAATGCAATTGTAAAAATATTTGCTATACACCATTACAAGTATTTTTACGATTGTAAAAATACCACCGCTATGATCGTGTGAATGCAGAAGCGGAGATACGTGACAAAGTTTTTGCTAAAGGGAAAAACGTTTGTGAGAATGGGAGCGAGGAGATAACGCGAAACGTGTCGTTTGTTTCAGTATCTGGGCAGCACGGATGTCGATCAGCCGAAAGGCATCGAGGTTGTGAAGGAGGCGATTTGCAAGCTAAAGTTCAATCAGCAATTGAGGAAGAGCGAGGGCACGAAGACGCCAAAAGTTGAACTCACCATAAGCATCGATGGCGTGGCAATCCAGGAACCGAAAACCAAAACTTCACCGAAGGTTAGAAACTTTGTTACTAATTGCCGATGCAGCACTCACGCTTCAACCGAGCAGTTTAACTATTTACCATAGTATGGACTTAACCCTTTTAGTGCCGGGAGCCGATATATCGGCCCGCGCTGCACTAGCGAGAAGTGCCAGAGCCGATATATCGGCCCGCGCCTTGTAGATACGGGAGAACTCTATCTCAAATAAATTTATAATACATTATAAATTGTTTGAGAGTAAAAAAATAGTTTTTTGTTTTAACTCTTTGTGGACGACGATATCGCTTGGAGCTAACGAAATCTGACGTGGCGTTTGTTTCGTGAATCGCCGTTGAATTGGGCCCTTGTCAGAACATGCCGACATTGTTTGATATAAACAACTGTTTGAAGAAATAAAATCGCATCAGCAAGAAAGTCATCGAGATCGTTGTCATGAGCAGTATAGTGACAGTTTGGTCATTTTTGTAATTGTTATTTTCCGCTTGTGTCAAACATTTTTGTTTTTGACAAACTAACAATTAGCAAAAAGATTTCTAAAATCAGCAATTGATAAAAAATAGAGCGTCATGGATGACGCGAAGTTATTTTTTTTTTTGTTATGTAATATTGTTTATTTTGATACAAAATATATTGGAAATGCAAAGTACATACTTTGTAATAAATGGTCTATATAAAATTATGATGAAAAGATGACTTTTTGTATGTGCAAATACGTTTTGTAAGAGAGAGCTCAAACTTCACCGAATCTTTTATACCTTTGTTACTTATATAATTTGCCGAATGCTAATAGCGTTGTTTTGTTCTCTATTTCGTCCTTAATAACTTTTTGAATCATGTAAATAGGTTTGGTTTTTAAATATTTTGCATAGAAAAAGTGAAATGGACTTAAAAAAAATGTTAAACAGAATGTTGTTCTCGAAAGCTCTGTATAGACAAATCTATTCACTAGTTTAAGTTTCAATAAAGAACTTTGCATACCATGGACAGTATGAAAACAGATGAATAGCGTTGCAAGAAAAATTACAGAGTGCTATATAATATAACATGCTAGTATAGCATTTTCGGCATTTGTGTCGAACCGTCAAATTTCACGTTTCCCACATACGCGTTTAAACACAGAGCAACGTTTACCGGCATACACCCATATTATTTCATTATATCGAATTTAACACATTGACTGTCAAGCGTATTTTACTACGTTAGAACCGCGGTACAATGAAATACTGCAGCGTATGATTAAATCGTGGAAAATCAAGGTAACGCAGATCGATTATTGAAGCATACCGTTCCAATATCAACACAAGATTGACTGAATTTTTCATTTTCATCATTTTTCGACAGCGTATTTTACTACGTTAGAACCGCGATACAATGAAATACTGCAGCGTATGATTAAATCGTGGAAAATCAAGGTAACGCAGAGTTCTTAGAAGCCAAAGTATTGAAGCACCGTTCCAATATCAATTGTTTTCACAAGATTGGAAATAGTCTTCATTCCGAATTTTTTATTTTCATCATTTTTCGACATCTTTTCGACCTAATTCATCATTTTTCAACATATTAACACTTTGACTGCCAAGCATATTTTGCTATGTTAGAACCGCGATACAATGAAATACTGCAGCGTATGATTAAATCGTGCAAAATCAAGGTAACGCAGAGTTGTTAGAAGCCAAAGTATTGAAGCACCGTTCCAATATCAATTGTTTTCACAAGATTGGAAATAGTCTTCATTGCGAATTTTTTGCATTTTTAGTGAAATCTTTTGCGCCGGTCACCGGTGACCACCGTGGCGTATTTTGCGGTATTAGAACGGTGATGCTATGAAATACTACAGCGTTTGACTGAATTATGCAAAATGTAAATAATGTGCAGGTATTGGAGGCCCAATGATCGCATTACTATTCTAACAATAACTTTACAATAACAATAACGGCATTTATAAAGTAATCATTGCTACCTATTGCGAATATTTCGGATTTTCAGTAAAATCTCTGACGCCGGTCACTTTTTGAATTATATAAATATTGTTTTTTGTTTGGTTTTTCGGATTTTCATCACGGCACTCAAAGTGTTAACCCTTTTAGTACCGGACGACGATATATCGTCGACGATATATCTTACTATTCGCATTGCGGAAGAACTCTATCTCAAAATAAATTTATAATACGTTATAAATGGTCTAATTTTATTAGGAGAGAATTAAAAAAATAGTTTTTCGGTTTAACTTTATATTACCTATAACAATTACTTGTTTCGGAAGAGATAATCCGTCCGGCGCTTACCATGTACCTTGGAGTTATTCTTTATTTTTGATATGCAATATTATTTATTTTGTTACAAAATATTTTGGAAATGCAAAGTATATACTTTGTCATAAATGGTCTATATAAAGTTATGACGAAAAGATGACTTTTCGAATGTGGTAATACGTTTTAAAAGAGAAAACTCAACTCTTATTTTCTTTATGATCATTTATACCTTTGTTATTTATATCATTTTCAATAAATATAGACAAATTAGTGTCATTTTTATTCTCTATTTCGTCCTTAATATACTGCTTTTTGAATTATATAAATATTGTTTTTTGTTCGGTTTTTATGAACCTTCTTCCAAACCCTAGTAAAATCGTGAAACTCGGCCGGTTATTTTCGCATAGGCACCTCTTTTTCGCCCGCCACTCAAAGTGTTAAAAACGTTCCTACACATTTATAACCCAACAAACACAACACTTTGCCGGTGACCAATTCCCATATAATCGCACCGTCGCGCCACGGCCCATTTCTATCCCGTATATCACATCGCCCGCCTTCTTAATTCCCCCTCCTCATTTCTTTACTCTAATTTTCCTTCGCAGCGAATCATGCACCAGTACCCGCTGCACCGGATTTCATACTGCGCGGACGACAAGGGCGAGAAGAAATTCTTTAGTTTCATCGCGAAGGAGGAGGACGCCGAGAGGCATACGTGCTTCGTTTTCGTCAGCGATAAATTGGCTGAAGAGATTACACTCACCATCGGTCAGGCATTCGATCTAGCGTACAGGCGATTCCTCGAGACGTCGGGCAAAGATCTCGAAGCGCAGAGACGCTGCATGGTGCTGCAACAGAAGATCAAACGGCTGGAGCACGAGAACAATGTCTATCGACAACGGTTACAGGACATTGCTGCTATCAAGGGGGCGGTTAGTATCAACGTTAGACATACGATTCTGTGAAACTTTACTACTGTATCGTTGCGTCGTCAATATCGCGATCAAATCTTTTATACTGAGTGCTCGTGTTGAAATGAGATAGTCGTTTGGCATGGCTGGTCAGTTGATGTGGTGAAACTCGGTGTTTTGCCGGTTCGTGCGTAGATTTCGCGAAGAAATAGATTTTTTTCAAAGTTATAATTGCAATGTAAAAATTTAGTAGTGCCGAGGTGCAAGGATTAGAATTACAGTGGGAGAATTTTCTGCTTGGGCTGTAGTAGAAGAGTCGGAATTGCGGTGAAAGAATTTACTACTTGTAGTACAGTGGAGAAGTTATAATTATAGTATTAAAGTACAAAAGTTACAAGTTACAAAGTTGCAATTGCTGTGCTAAAATACAAAACTGACGACCACAGTGCAAACCTTTGCTACCCGTGCTGAAGTGCAAAAGTCGCAAATGACAGCAGTGAAGTACATACGTAAGAAGTACAACACTTACGACTACCGTACAAAAACGTACTACTTTGATCTGGCCACGTACCTAGTCTCATCACGAAACACCAGGTTTCTTAGAATCTTAAATGCTAACATATTGATCCACTGACCGCTACACGTCAAACAAATGCCCAATTTCACAAATTCCTTCATTTCTACGTTTCATTTAATTCAACATTAAAAAGAAAGAAAAACGTAAAGAAAACGTTAAGAACGAAAATACAATTCTCAGCTTGCGTTCGGTCATTTTGAAACATTCCTCCGAATTATCGTGGCAAACTGAGATTTTTACGGTTTTTTTTTTTTACGGTAGTGAAGTACATACGTAAGAAGTACAACACTACGACTACCGTACAAAAACGTACTACTTTGATCTGGCCACGTACCTAGTCTCATCACGAAACACCAGGTTTCTTTGAATCTTAAATGCTAACATGTTGATCCACTGACCGCTACACGTCAAACAAATGCCCAATTTCACAAATTCCTTCATTTCTACGTTTCATTTAATTTAACGTTAGAAAGAAAGAAGAACGTAAAAAAACGTTAAGAACGAAGATACAATTCTCAACTTGCGTTCGGTCATTTTGAAACATTCCTCCGAATTATCGTGGCAAACTGAGATTTTTACGGTTTTTTTTTTTACGGTAGTGAAGTACATACGTAAGAAGTACAACACTACGACTACCGTACAAAAACGTACTACTTTGATCTGGCCACGTACCTAGTCTCATCACGAAACACCAGGTTTCTTAGAATCTTAAATGGTAACATATTGATCCACTGACCGCTACACGTCAAACAAATGCCCAATTTCACAAATTCCTTAATTTCTACGTTCCATTTAATTTAACGTTAGAAAGAAAGAAGAACGTAAAAAAAACGTTAAGAACGAAAATACAATTCTCAGCTTGCGTTCGGTCATTTTGAAACATTCCTCCGAATTATCGTGGCAAACTGAGATTTCTACTTGACCGGACGTCGTCCGCATCATTTCGTTGGTCAGCCGACGTCCGGCACTGCATCACATTACTACTCCTCGTCTGCTTTGAAAGTGAGCAATGCAGTGACCGCAAGGAACGTTGCCATTCATGCATCCTGCAGCCATAGAGCCGCATATCTGTGCAGCGTTCAGCTCCACCCAGGGACGCGTCCACCTATCGGTGGGTTCTTTTTTTCCACGATAAAGTACTACGATTTTGTTCCTTCTAGGCGGATGTGTCGACTTACTTATCGCAACACAATCTTCCCGACATCCTACATGTTCCCGGCGCACCGAGCGAGACGACACAGTTGAACGGGACGAGTGGCAAGTCCCTGATTGGTTCGGGTAGCGACAGCAACGGAAATACGTCCAATGGACCGCAACACCCGCCGCCGGTTCCGCCGAGAAGTTTCGAAAAAACGTTTGACGACGATTTCATGGGGTACGCTCAATGCCGCTTCCCTTTGTCTTACGAGTCGACGACACGAATCTCTAGACGACGCTCGACCGCCCACGCGTACAATCTCCAGCCGTCAGTATCAGTCTCACGTAACAGCGTTGAGAACGTTAACGCGTTGACCCTTTGACTGCCTGCGACGCATCTATGTGTCTGCCTAATAATAATCCTGCGGACTCTGGACGCATGTGTCTACCGAATAATAATCGTGTGGACCGTGGGCGTGTTAATGCATCTACCGAAAAATAATGGTGCGAACTATGGGCGCGTATATGGGTTTGTCAATGTTTTCGCTCTGTAATACTGCAATTAGAATGTTTAGTGTGTGAGATGAATCCACGTGCGTTCGGTAGCAAATACCTTCCTTGCAATTATATAATGAATTCGTAATTAATTTATTTACAAAATAACGAATACCAGATTAAAATTCGGGATAGCTGCAGAATCATAATTACGACTTATCTGCGCCTTGTATAATCAATCAATGCCCGCGAAAAAGTATACCCTCCGGTAATATTCAGCAGTCAAAGGATTAAACACGATGCCAATCATAAGAACAGCGAAAGTTTGCAAAAATTAATTTTACGTGTATTGATCACAAGAAAATTATTTCATTCCATTTTCCGACAGTATCTCATATAACTTATTTCGTTACGCTCTCGAAACAATAAAACTTAGACTAATTGACCGGACACAAACATTAAATTTGCTATATCCCTACGGTGCATATTCTGTATTTGGCGTTTAAATACTGCACACGCATTTATTTATAAAATAACGAATACCAGATTAAAATTCACGTCTTGCAGAATCATAATTACGACTTTCCTTGTATAATCAATCAATGCCCGCGAAAAAGTCTGAACACGTTCCCGTAATATTCAGCAGTCAAAGGATTAAACACGATGCCAATCATAAGAACGGCGAAAGTTTGCAAAAATTAATTTGACGTGTATTGTTCACATGAAAATTATTTAATTCCATTTTCCGACAGTATCTCATATAATCGTGTGAGCCGTGGGCGTGTTAATGCATCTACCGAAAAATAATGGTGCAAATTATGGGCGCGTATATGGGTTTGTCAATGTTTTCGCTCTGTAATACTGCAATTAGAATGTTTAGTGTGTGAGATGAATCCACGTCGTTGGTGGCAAATACCTTCCTTGCAATTATATAATGAATTCGTAATTAATTTATTTACAAAATAACGAATACCAGATTAAATTCGGGATAGCTGTAGAATCATAATTACGACTTATCTGCGCCTTGTATAATCAATCAATGCCCACGAAAAAGTATACCCTCTGGTAATATTCAGCAGTCAAAGGATTAAACACGATGCCAATCATAAGAACAGCGAAAGTTTGCAAAAATTAATTTTACGTGTATTGATCACTTGAAAATTATTTAATTCCATTTTCCGACAGTATCTCATATAATCGTGTGGGCCGTGGGCGTGTTAATGCATCTACCGAAAAATAATGGCGCGAACTATGGGCGCGTATATGGGTTTGTCAATGTTTTCGCTCTGTAATACTGCAATTAGAATGTTTAGTGTGTGAGATGAATCCACGTGCGTTCGGTAGCAAATACCTTCCTTGCAATTATATAATGAATTCGTAATTAATTTATTTACAAAATAACGAATGCCAGATTAAAATTCGGGATAGCTGCAGAATCATAATTACGACTTATCTGCGCCTTGTATAATCAACCAATGCCCGCGAAAAAGTATACCCTCCGGTAATATTCAGCAGTCAAAGGATTAAACACGATGCCAATCATAAGAACAGCGATAGTTTGCAAAAATTAATTTTACGTGTATTGATCACTTGAAAATTATTTAATCCCATTTTCCGACAGTATCTCATATAACTTATTTCGTTACGCTCTCGAAACAATAAAACTCAGACTAATTGACCGGACACAAACATTAAATTTGCTATATCCCTACGGTGCATATTCTGTATTTGGCGAAATACTGCACACGCATGAAGTTTTCGAGAGCACCACGTCTTTCAGAGTTCCCCATAGACGTTCCTTTGAAACTACGAACTGTGCATATGCATACCGTCTGAACACGTTCCGCGCAAGTAGATTCAGCGCGGCACGTTCTCTATCAGTCGAGTGTAATCAGACGTGTTATCTCGCAGGAGCGAGCCGACACCGACGCCGTCGGTCGGCACGAAGCTGGAAGGGCTACTGATGGACGAGTTTGAGGAAGACTTCAATCCAAGAGCCTACGAGACCGCGGCCAATGGCCTCGCGAACAATCATCAGACGAACAACAACAACGCTCTACTCAATGGCCAGCTTCCCTCCACGAACTTCTTCTCACAGACTAATGGCACTGCCAATCCTCCACCGTTATGTGAGCACTTTACAATTAATTCTTCATTAGCCCGCCTAGCATAAGCACAAAACGTTAACACTTTGACTGCCAAGCGTGTTTTGCTATGTTACAACTGCGATGCGATAAAATTCTGCAGAGTATGATTAAATCGTGCAAAATGAAGGTAACACAGAGTTATTAGAAAACCAAAATATTGAAGCGTCATTCCAATATCAACGGCTTGTACTAGATTGCAAATAGGCTTCATGGCGAATTTTTTGCATTTATAGTAAAATCTTTTGCGCCGGTCACCGGTGACCACCGTGGCGGTCAAAGTGTTAACAATGGTTTCTGCTGAATACACCTAAAAATATCGCGACCAGCGCAATATTAAGTCTTTCCCAGTCTTCCTTATTCACCGCCATAAAAGAATG
The DNA here is from genome assembly GCA_033815515.1 of Cryptocheilus praepositus. Taxonomy (NCBI): domain Eukaryota; kingdom Metazoa; phylum Arthropoda; class Insecta; order Hymenoptera; family Pompilidae; genus Cryptocheilus; species Cryptocheilus praepositus. The sequence continues at coordinate 2,426,085 of JAWWQZ010000314.1, forward strand.
CCTCAAAATATTACACACAGACCTTTCCATAATACATAAATTTTTACTAGACATAACTCAGGCCAGGTACTTCAATCCTCTTTGGGGAAATAGCTGCTTTTCAAATTCATTATATTACGAGACCTGGTTCAGCATACAACTCTAACACACAGCAAATTGGAGCGCATATTAAATACACTTGCCCAATCATTATTGAAACGAAAAATAGATATACTCCTTCATAAAAACGCCGAGGTTATCGCGTGCCGACAGACCAGTAAAGTCAATACATTCCAGTTTAATTTCTTTTTTGTACAATGGAAGCTACAGGGAAAGAAAAAAGCTCAGGAAATTTAGGGAACTTTAAGTATAATTCTATATACAGAATTATGATCTTGTCAAAATGACACAGGGTTAGTGGCGTAGTCAGAGTCCTGCCACCGGAAGATATTCTTCTATTTTATTTTGGCAAGTCTACCGCTGATATACTAGATCTACTAGCAGGTTCTGCCCAATAATATCATTTCAAGTTTCAACACGTATGAATGTACTTGTTCGAAACATATGGCTGCCTCTGTTTACTGTTGTATCTCTACATGTGTTCTTTCAGATGCACTGAAACAATGATTTCGTCATCTCAGTATCATGCATTGAGAACGTGTTATCTTCTTTTAATACAGAAACAGACAGAACTTTCTGGTAGACCTAATGTAATTTATTCTTCTTACGGAAGGGGCATATACCGGGCTATCGAATGCCGACGATGATTCTATCATCTCACTATTACGTATTGAACATTCATTATTTTCTTTTCATTCAATAACGAACACAACTTCCGGGCTACCTTTACAATTAAACAATGACTTCGCAATTTCAGTCACGTATCGCAATGTATCATCTTGTTTAAGTTCAGAAACGGACAGAACTTTCCGATAAACCTAATAAAAGTGATTTTTCTTGCGGAAGGGGTATCTTCCGGGGTATCTGTGCAATGAATTAACCGTTCGACAGTGAACGGCTTCCGCATGACGTTTCAAAAGTCTCACGTGGGCAGTTAAGAGGGCATTTAACAGATCCACTTGATTGCGTCTAACGAGGACATTTTCAATTTAGTGGCACCACCGCCAAAGGCGAAAGACTCGAGGCGCCAGAACGGCGTGAAGGAGGACTTGTTCGGTAGCATTCCCTTCAATCCGACACCGACCACGAATATAAAGAGCGACTTCAATGATCCCTTTGAGATGGGAGAGTTCGGCGCGACCACCGTCACGTCGAGTCCCAGTCAGCAGGAACTGGAAAATGCCATTGGTCTTTTGGACAAGAGATTGCTGGAGATGAAGGTAAGCTGTCCATGAAATACGGTTACATCTCTCTTAGTCTCGTCAAATTTATCGCAATTTGATTACGTCACACGATGATACAATAATGTAAGCTTTTTAACCCTTTGCACTCCGAACCATTTCCCCATGCACCCCTCATGTTATTTAGTATAGTTTAGGAACCGAGTAACGTATTACAATGATATTGGACTTGATGAATTGATTGACATCGAGAAATGTATATTTGCAAAAAGTCAATATTTTATTTTGTTATAATTTTGTATAGTGTGATAAATGTTAAAACACCCCAGTATGCATTGCAGGGCGATTTATGCACGTTTGACAATAATAAGTCGTTTGACTCCTGCCGCCAGGTGTTTTTCTGTCAAAAGAAACAATGCAATCCCGTTTTATTTGTCTCACATCGGTTTTACGGCCTATGGAGATTAAAATTTTCAAGGTCCGGTGGTTTGTCCGTCGTAACAAAACCCACTGATATTTTTTTTTTATATATCTTAGTAATTTTACTATACTTTGATTTGATTTCTTGTGCCATTTCAAGAGAAAACTTTAGGCAAACGTACACGTCTCAAAAAGTTGCGCTAGAATAAGTTAATTCCCTGTAATGTCTAACAAACTTTAACGTCTCCTGAAAGGGGACAGCGGAGTGCAAAGGGTTAATTGCAAACCTCTCACCAACATCTTATAAATATGTTCTGATAAGAAAATGCAATTAGAAAGTTTTTTTACACTTTCGAAGTGTCCTATTCCCAAACTGTCCGAAGTCAACTTTGAACACACAGCTAACGTGACACATTTCTGCGTAAGAAGAAACGCATGGGACACTAACCAACTAACTTCGCCATCGAATTTTTAGGACGGCTTCAGCAGAGGACTCTCCATCGGCACCGACGATTTCTCGCTGGAGAGTTTGGATCCGCTGCGAAACTAGACGCTCCGTGTGGCGCGCGAGGCAGAATTTCGTGGCCAGCGACCAGGATCCAAAGGAAACGATAGATCAATTAGGAACTGTATGCCGCGCGAGACCAAAATTAGTCAATTACTATTATTACGCTATCCAACGTATTTATGGTGACGTTCAATATTTATGATACGAGTGTCCGAATTGTTTAACGAGGGCGCGAATTACGGCTCCATTCAGAGGTTCGACCTCGTCCAGGCGTCGTCGAGCGCGACACCGAATCGACCCAAAGTTCGCGCAGCCCTTTTTCTAACCTATTTAATCCTTTCAGTCTTAGAGCGAAGATATCGGCGGTCGAAGCTGCGCGAACGCGAACTAACCGTCGGCTTGAAAATCGCCGAACGGCGAGAGAAATTAATAATATATTTTACGGTGACTTAGGTGTGCCTTAAGTCTAGGAAGGAGTCTAGGAAGGCAGAGAAAGAAGCTAAGCACTAACCGAGGTAGCGTTTAGGGATCACTAATAGCAATACGCGCGATTAACGTAGCTTCGGGCGCATCGTCGATCGACGAACTTCGTGCGCTCGCGTGTCAGCGTAGTTTAATCGTCAATTCCTGTGAGAAAAAGTGAGATAGTACGAATCGGTGTGGGCGGCGTGCGAATTAATGCTCCAGGCTTCACGAATACTTCCCTATGCATATATATCTATACATATATATATATATACATATACATATATATGTGTTTATATATATACACATAAATATACATATGAAGATCTGAACGAGTGCGAGTGCGAGATGTTTGATAGGCGGCGTGCCGCGTACACGATAAAGAAATTCGATCCTGATGATTTATAATTATGTACATATGGAATTTCGTCTTATTATTGTTGTTCTATTTTATAAGTATTATCGTTAAGAATATATCTGATTCATTATTACAAGCCATCGGCCTACTACTGATCATTGGACCCCCCCGTTCACCAGATCCCCTAGATCGTTGGGTTAATGGCGGGGAATAAATGAATCAATAAATGGGATTAAATTGACGCACCCGACGTTCGCCCGGAAAAAATGCTGCGCGTTTTCTCGACACTCAAGGTGACATTGGTATGCGGATTTATCGGGAACGCAACGCGTTTTACATAATGCGTGAGTCAATTCGCGTGAACGCGTCCTTTCATAAATATTGTTACGTAAAGTCACGTGTAATAATTTATTCGACGGTACTTCGTAATGTATGGAACTTTTCGTTTCTTTCCTTTAACATTGTGTAAGTGTAAGAGTTGCCTGCCGTCTAGCAAATAGTAGATATAAATAGAATAGAAAACAGTCACCAATCAACAAGAAATACTGGGAATGCGGTAAGTAGAATGTCAAATTTTTTGGACATGTGATCAAAATGGCTCTCAAAAAAACGTCAAATTCAAATTGTAATCATTAGTTTGTTCTGGCTTTTAATTGGATGACTTTTTAATATGAATTGAGTAATAATGGCAATTAATCTGTCAATATTCTTCCTTTTACTTTTAACTGGAGCTGTTACGTTAGGTCAAGATATAGAACTCAGTGGTAAGACATATTAACCTCTGTAAGGTCATGTATTATAAAATCTAACTTTTAAATTAATGTTCCGACTGGATACAATGTTTATCTTAATGAAATCACGAAAATATTGTCCCTGTTTTCTAGAAGAATTAAAGGAGGAACAGCTATCAAGTGACGATTCCTTATATGAACAGACAAGACAGGAAACAACAAACGAGATAAATCAAGGAAACTTATATGTGACTGATATTACTGTGGAATTGATGAAAACTGATGTCGGATTTCCAGCAACAGTAACTTAAAACTCTATCGAGGCTGCTAGTTTTATATGTAAACGTATCACAGATACCGTATTATATTGTAGAAGATTATACCAGACGAGTTCATTCATTCTAACACAAAATGTCCAAAAATTGGACTCACCACTGATGTATGTGTTGAAAATGATGTCCCGCATAAACATGTCCTCTTGCCGGCACAGGTACTGACATCTCGCATCGTAGGAATCATCATTCCTTATTATATCCAATTTTTCAGGATCCGTCACCAATAGAGTTGCCTGTGAATTATAAAAGAAGTGACATTGATAAATCAATTTGTAAGGCTAACGAATCTCTAACTGAAGTCTTGACATCAATGTGCAAGAGAAAAATGTTCAAAAAGAAATATGAAAAGTAAATCTCAAATGTGTCTGAGGCTAATGGCATGACGTGAAGGAACCTATTTTATTGCATAAAAGAAACATGTGAATAATTGCGTATGAAAAAATCATTGCGTATCATGAAACATGTGAATAATTGTGAATGAAAAAACTACAAGAAAGTCCATGCTAGGACAACTGAACCAAGTCAATGCATTTCCAAATTTTAAATATTTGCAGCAAAGATCTTATATCGACAAGGTCCGCAAAACTTTCCTGCACTAACCGAACACGAATTTTGCAAGATTCACCATAAATTTAACTAGTCCATTCAACTTCGCATTTTCGTTATTGGCGACGTTCCGAATCTCGGATTTTTGTGAGGTTAATGACGCGGTCTGAGCGACGCATATTTTTTACGAAAAAGAAAATAGAGTGTGTCGTGTTAGCAATTATGTATGAGAAACTATAAGGAATTACGTCTTGTAATAGCTTAACTAAATCAATTTATTTCTAAATTCAGGAAAATGTGCAGCAAGGTCTTGCACCGAGAAAATTTTTTCGGCGCCAAGCGAACAATTAGTTTGCGAGATTCACCATCAATTTGACTTAACCGTTCAACTCCGTACGCATGTTCGTTATTACCGTTTGTAACTCAATACCTGACAGTATAATAATATGAATAAAAATGTGAATTACCTTAGATTCTATTTGCACACCGGCACAAGCGAAACATGCAACCTTCTTCGACACTCGCACCGTACTGAAACCGGTAACCTCGTTCAAATTGCGAATTTGAATTTATTGGCGCGCAAAATGTCGACCGCCCTGCATCTACAGTTCCGTTTTAACAATTTACGAACCACCGTCCTTCCGTAATTGTTCTTGTCTTTACCGTCTTTTGCACAAAATCATCCTTAACAAATTGCCGAACGCCTGATTTCCAAAATCCACGAAAATAGTTTTCATTCTCAAATTAGGTGGAAGGTAGGACTCAAATTTCGCCGCTCATACTCTAGAGCTGCAGTTCAGCTTTAATGTTTGTCCAACTACAGCGTCGCTTCGTCATTGCACCTGAATTTACCAGATTCTGCACAAATTCGTCTATAAAAATTGCCTACCTCATATTTACAAACTCTACAAAATTACTGGAACCAGGATTGAAGTGTCGCCGCTCTTACCCTGCAGCCACCATCCGCTTTTAATTTTTTCCAAGTCTACCCTCGATCCGACATTGAAAAGGCCGTCAATTTCTGTCCATATCATTGTCCAAAATCTACAAAAATGGTTTTAATTTTTAAATTACACCGAACGGAATATTTAAATTTCACCGCTTACCCTGCAACCATAAACCCCTGTTAATTTTTTTCAAGTCTACCCCCGCTTCGACATTGTAAAGGCCTTCAATTTCTATCCATATCATTGTCCAAAATCTACGAAAATAATTTTAATTTTTAAATTATCCCGAACGGAATATTTAAGTTTCGCCGCCCTTACCATGCAACCACAATCCCCTTTTAATTTTTTCCAAGTCTACCCTCGCTCCGACATTGTAAAGGCCGTCAATTTCTGTCCATATCATTGTCCAAAATCTACGAAAATGGTTTTAATTTTTAAATTACACCGAACGGAATATTTAAATTTCGCCGCTTACCCTGTAGCCACCCATTTCCTTTGAAAATCTGTCCAAATCCACCCTTGTGCTGACACTGCACTTGCCTCCAATTTCTGCCGAAACTCGCGTGCAAAAATTTCCACAAGATCCATTGTCCGAAAGCCCCGAAACCCTTTTAACCCATTTGCATCATTTGACGAAACAATCCGCAAACAAAAACTGACAATTTTGTGTAAAATATTATTTTTCTTACTTTTCTGGTTGTAAGTTCAAAATAATAAAATAATAAAAAAAATAATAGATAATAAAATTTAACAAAATTAGGTTACCATAATGAATTACAGTTCGGAGTCGGATTCAAGCATAGAAGTGCAAAAGCTCTAATAAATAGTAGTGAAGATGTTTAATAGTAGTGAAGATGATTTTTCAACGTGGAACTAGTCCACAAACTATATAATTGTCGAAATAAATATATTTTTGTTAAAATACGAGGAATATACAATAATTTAAATAACCCTATAACACTATTTCTAATGAGAGTAAACACTAAAAGTCTTCCTTGCGCATGTTGGTGTCGGCAACGTTTAGCTGCGCATGTCGGATTTTTAACACGTTGCCTGCCAAGCGTATTTTGCTATGTTAGAACTGCGATGCGATGAAATACCGCAGAGTATGATTAAATCGGGCAAAAAGGAAGATGACGCAGAGGTATTAGAAGCCGAAGTATTGAAGCACGGTTCTAATATCAATTGGTTTTACAAGATTGCAAATTGGCTTCATTCCGAATTTTTTGCATTCTTATTAAAATCTTTTGCACCGGTCACCGGTGACCACCATAGCAGTCAAAGTGTTAAGTAAAGTTGCGGATTTAGAGCGACGATGCAAATGGGTTAAGGGGTTATGCCTACTTGGGTTGGTGAAAAAGAATCGATTTTTTTTATTGCATTTTCTTAATGTACATCATTTTAAGAATATTTCCTCAAAAGTACATAAGAAACGGAGCACACGTTCAAAAATTATAAGCGTTTATCTGGAGCGCTACTATGTATGATTTGTAAAGAACTTGAAACTTTAAACGCGATTATCTCGAAACTGTGTTTTTTAAAACATACGGTTGCGGTGACCACGATTTCTCAAAAACTACTTCACCGATCGGACTCTAATTTTATATACGTATTTGTCATTACAATAGGCAGGGCCTGAACGAAGGATTTTTTATTTCGGTAACAAAAAAAAAGTTACAACGTAAAAATGAAAGTTAATTCACCTCGAAAGACGGATTTTTTTGGTAAAAGTGTTGTCATTCTTGTAAAAATTCAAATTTTTCCAAATCCTTCGTTCAGGCCCTGCCTATTGTAATGACAAATAAGTATATAAAATTTTGAAGTAGTTTTTGATAAATCGTGGTCACCGCAAGTGATGAAAATAAACAGAAACTCTAGGAGAAGAGTTATATTTCCCCCATTTTTTAATATTTTCTTATAAAAAAATGTATACAAGTACCACTAAATACGTACTTTTTGGTAGTATTTTGCGACTTTTAATTAGTACAGGTAACCCTCCTATAGCACGGTAGTTAGGTTCCTAGAAAATGCCGTGTTGTGTGAAATCGTGTTGCATGAGACCCTGAGCTAGTACAAAAAGGGGGGTTACGTTCCAAAAAATTATTAAAAACTAATATTTTTTTTAATTCGACATAAACAACTTAATTTTTATTAAAAATATAAATGTATGTACAACACAAAGTAAACAAAAATTTTAATCTAACGCCACCATAATTTAATGAATTTATTGGTCGTCACTGCTCAGTATAATCAATCGAGAACGTTTTTTCGGTGGAACGATATTGCCTTCACTTTCAGAACTTTTTTCTCTATTTAAAGTTTTTGTATGTTTTCCCCTCTTAAAAAAATCTGTAATCGAACTTTGCTTGCTGGTTCTAACTAGGTCATTGTAAATTTCGCGGTATGGAGCTAAACAGTTTTGCAGCTCCCTTTTGAATTTTCGACTTCTTTCCGTGAAAGGGTCTGTATTCAAGAAAAATGACTCGAGATTTTCCACTAAGCATAGGCCTTCTTGTATTTTTTTAATGTTAAATTCTTAACTGCACAATCTTCATCAGAGCTAGCGTCCTCAAAATTGATTTGATTTGCATCTAGGGATGCCATTTCCATAAAATCCGCTTCGTCAACTTCTTCTTCCACTAATAAATCTTGAATGTCTTTGGTAGCCATATCCACAAAACCTTCGCCTCCGATTGATTTAGCGACTTCTAATATGACACCAATTTCATTTTCTGACGTTTCACGCATGTTTTCTGTTTCAACCGAAGAGGGCCATATCTTCTTCCAACACGCATTTAAGGTTGATGTTTTTATTTTTTTCAGCGACAAGGATATGTCCCCAATGTCCTACGGGGGACACAGACCCCGATAAGAGGAACAACCGTGTTATAGGATGCCGTGTTGTAGGAGTGTTCCCGCAATTTACGAATCGTGTTATAGCGAAACCGTGTTATAAGATACCGTGTTATAGGAGGGTTACCTGTACTCACTAAAACGACAAAAAAATCTTGAATATCATATAATTTCGCCGATCCCAAGTAGGCATAACCCCTTAACACTTTGACTGCCAAGCGTATTTTACTATATTAGAACGGCCATGCTATGAAATACTATAGCGTTTGACTGAATTATGCAAAATGTAAATAATTTGCAGGTATTGAAGACCAAAGGATCGCATTACTATTCTAGCAACAACTGCATTTATAAAACAATAATTGCCTACCCATTGCGAATATTTTGGATCCTCAGGAAAATCTCTTGTGTCGGTCACCGGTGACCATCATGGCAGTCAAAGTGTTAATTCCTAAATCAGCCAGACGTGGATTCAAATTTTCCCGCCCTTGAATCCTCACTTTTAGTTGCATTTTGGGTCCGGCAGGCGGCGCCAGTGCGACTAACGTGGCGCGCGACCCGCTGCGTCAGTGTTCCGCGAGCTTCCATCGCGTTCTGTTCGAGTTTGTCGCCTAGCATCGGCGCCGCCTTCATCCGCGAGCTCCGAAAAGTGCCTTTTCTCCACAACCGCTTGGTCGCACGCGTGAAGCCCACAACGCAAAGGATGGCGGACGAGGGTCACGAGAACGGGACGGCCAACGGCGACGTGCCCGAGATCGAGCTGATCATAAAGGTGAGCTACGTGCCACGCGTGGAAGGCAGAACCGAGTGCGAGCGAGAAGGCGAGGGTGCGCAGGCGAAAAAGAGAAAAGGCGAAGGTCTCGTGCGCGATATGGGCGTGGAACGACTGGTACGCGAATACGTTTGCGTTCTGCACATCTTGGTCGTCCGAGCTGGCCACGGCGAGCGACTCGGCGTCGAGGATGAAACGCTGGAGTCGTTGCAGGCAGCGGCTTTAACCCTTTGCGGACGGGCGACGCATATGTGGGTTCGTGGGCCATGCCTCTCGCCGTTGGACGCATATTTCGCTCTGGTGAAAACACCTGATAGAGCAGAAAGACACAAATATGCGTTCGACGGGGGAATAGACGATGGACCTGGCGGGTATGCGTCGTGCAGATGCTAGGCGGTGGTGTGTGTTGGGGTTTCGGGCAAATAACGTTGCTGCCACGCAGCATCTATTCAGATTTCGTGTCAAAAATCCTTGCTCATGGTATCGAAAGAGTGCGATGGCTCCGTCGTGTAGTTTTTGTCATTATGTTGAGTAACCGCAAAAATTGCTGGGCGTTCGGTGGCAATGCGCAGGAGACGGTGCACAGAAAATTGTTTACGACATTTTTGCACGTAGTACCGAAGAAGCGCTATCGCACTGCTTTGCATTTCTGGCGATTATATTAAATAACGATTGCGAGTGAAAAGTTGCTAGGCGTTCGGTGGCAATGCACAGTTGACGGTGCGCGCAAATTTGTTTTTAGCATTTCTCGACATAGTACCAAGGGGGCGCGCTTGCACTGCTTGTATCTTTTGCAATTTTATTAAATACCCGCTAAAAAGCCTAGGAGTTCAGTGGCAATGCGAGTTGTGATTGTACATGCAAATTTGTTTATGACACCTTCCAACATAGTATCAAACGACCGCGATCACCCTTCCATTTTTTGCAATTACATTAAATAAACGCAATCGTCCATTTGCATTTCGTGTCAAAAGCTCCCAAGTCTTCGATCCCCACGCACACCAATACGTTTACAATATTTTTCGGAACAGTATCAAACGCTGACGATCACATTGCCTTGCATTTTTTGCAATTACATTAAATAAACGCAATCGCCCATTTGCATTTCGTGTCAAAAGCTCCCAGAGGCCTTCGATGCCTATGTACATCCCGTCGCACGCTAATACGTTTATAATACTTTTCGGAGTAGTATCACCCGCTGATGATCACATTGTCTTGCACTTTTTGCAATTATATTAAATAAACGCAATCGCCCATTTGTATTTCGTGTCAAAAGCTCCCAGGCCTTCGATCCCCACGCACACAAATACGTTTACAATATTTTTGGGAGTAGTATCAAACGCTGGCGGTCACATTGTCTTTCATTTTTTGCAATTATATTAAATAAACGCGATCGCCCATTTGCATTTCGTGTCAAAAGCTCCCAGGCCTTCGACCCCATGCACGCCAATACGTTTGCAATATTTTTCGGAGCAGTATCAGCCGCTGACGATCACATTGTCTTGCACTTTTTGCAATTATATTAAATAAACGCGATCGCCCTTTTGGATTTCGTGTCAAAAGCTCCCAGGCCTTCGATGCCCACGCACGCCAATACGTTTACAATATTTTTCGGAGCAGTATCAACCGCTGATGATCACATTGTCTTGCACTTTTTGCAATGACATTAAATAAACGCGATCGCCCTTTTGGATTTCGTTTCAAAAGCTCCCAGGCCTTCGATGCCCACGCACGCCAATACGTTCACAATATTTTTCGGAGTAGTATCAAACGCTGGCGGTCACATTGTCTTCCATTTTTTGCAATTATATTAAATAAACGCGATCGCCCATTTGCATTTCGTGTCAAAATATGCCAATTTTGCAATATTTTTCGGAATAGTATCAACCGCTGACGATCACATTGTCTTGCACTTTTTGCAATTATATTAAATAAACGCGATCGCCCTTTTGGATTTCGTGTCAAAACCTCCCAGGTTTTCGATGCCCACACATCCTAATACGTTCACAATATTTTTCGGAGTAGTATCAGCCGCTGACGATCACATTGTCTTGCACTTTTTGCAATGATATTAAATAAACGCAATCGTCCATTTGCATTTTGTGTCAAAAGCTCCCAGGCCTTCGATGCCCACGCACGCCAATACGTTTACAATATTTTTCGGAGTAGTATCAGCCGCTGACGATCACATTGTCTTGCACTTTTTGCAATTATATTAAATAAACGCGATCGCCCTTTTGGATTTCGTATCAAAAGCTCCCAGGCCTTCGATCCCTACGCACGCCAATACGTTTACAATATTTTTGGGAGTAGTACCAGCCGCTGACGATCACATTGTCTTGCACTTTTTGCAATTATATTAAATAAACGCGATCGCCCTTTTGGATTTCGTGTCAAAAGCTTCCAGGCCTTCGATGCCCACGCACGCCAATACGTTTACAATATTTTTGGGAGTAGTATCAAACGCTGGCGGTCACATTGTCTTGCACTTTTTGCAATTATATTAAATAAACGCAATCGCCCATTTGCATTTCGTGTCAAAAGCTCCCAGGCCTTCGATGCCCACGCACGCCAATACGTTTACAATATTTTTGGGAGTAGTATCAAACGCTGACGATCACATTGTCTTGCACTTTTTGCAATTATATTAAATAAACGCGATCGCCCATTTGGATTTCGTGTCAAAAGCTCCCAGGCCTTCGATGCCCATGCACACCAATACGTTTGCAATATTTTTCGGAGTAGTATCAACCGCTGACGATCACATTGCCTTGCACTTTTTGCAATTACATTAAATAAACGCAATCGCCCATTTGGATTTCGTGTCAAAAGCTCCGAGGCCTTCGATGCCGACACACACCAATACGTTTACAATATTTTTCGGAGCATTATCAACCGCTGACGATCACCTTGCCTTGCATCCTCTATATCTACATTGAACAAAACCGCCCGCACGTTTACATCGCGTCAAAAGATCCTAAGCCTCCGGTAACCAGGCGCACTCACTGCTGCCATAGCATCCTGCGATCGGTTGGGTTTTCAGAAATGCTTTGAACGAAGCCCCATCGCGTCGCTCCGTATCGCACGAAACGCACAAAATGCTCGAGACTGACTTAACGCTGACCGTTGGGCGGCCGTCCGTGTTTTTCTTGGCCATAGTGCGCTGGCCGTGGGCTTCCTGCGAAAAGGGGCATGGTACCGGTGCTGCGACGCTTTGCCTCGACGCTTTGCTTCGAGAACGCGTGCGCCTGGCGACGACGAAGGTCGACGGTAAAGTTCAGCCGGACCCACGTCATCGCGCCGTCCGAAGTCTATGCCGTGGATCGCGAGGCTTGCTTTGTTGCGCGGAGCGCGATTTTGAACACCGTGCGACGTGACGCGCTACGACGAATATGGTGCTGTTCCGGGACACTGCACGCTTTCGCATTCGTCGATGACTAATTGCAAGCACAAGGGACTGCGGGATGGCGAACTGCACGCGGCCGACGAACGTGCGGTCGCGGACGAGTACGTGTATGCGCGTAGACGTCGATTCGGATACGAGTGTATCTATACATTCGCATAGACGTCGACTTCAGTAAACGTGTACGGGCACGTTTGCATGGGCGTCGGTTTCGATAGTCGGGTACTCATGCTTTCGGATAGATGACTTGGATAATCGGGTACGGGTTCATTCGCATAGGCGCCGGTTTCGATATTCATGGATGGGTACATTCGCGTAGACGCCGATTTAGATACTGTATACCTAGGCTTATGGATAGACGACTTGAATAAACGTGTACAGGTTCATTCGCATAGGCGCCGGTTTCGATATTCATGGATGGGTACATTCGCGTAGACGCCGATTTAGATATTGTATACCTAGGCTTATGGATAGACGACTTGAATAATCATGTACGGATACATTCGCGTAGACGCCGATTATAGATACTCGGTTACTCATGCTTTCGGATAGATGTCTTGGATAATCGCGTACGGGTTCATTCGCATAGGCGCCGGTTTCGATATTCATGGATGGGTACATTCGCGTAGACTCCGATTTAGTTATTGTATACCAAGGCTTATGGATAGACAACTTGAATAAACGTGTACGGGCACATTCGCATAGGCATCGCTTTGGGTACTCGGGTACTTGTGCTTTTGGATAGATGACTTGGATAATCGCGTACGGGTTCATTCGCATAGGCGCCGGTTTGGATGTTCATGGATGGGTACATTCGCGTAGACGCCGATTTAGATACTGTATACCTAGGCTTATGGATAGACGACTTGAATAATCATGTACGGATACATTCGCGTAGACGCCGATTATAGATACTCGGTTACTCATGCTTTCGGATAGATGTCTTGGATAATCGCGTACGGGTTCATTCGCATAGGCGCCGGTTTCGATATTCATGGATGGGTACATTCGCGTAGACTCCGATTTAGTTATTGTATACCAAGGCTTATGGATAGACAACTTGAATAAACGTGTACGGGCACATTCGCATAGGCATCGCTTTGGGTACTCGGGTACTTGTGCTTTTGGATAGATGACTTGGATAATCGCGTACGGGTTCATTCGCATAGGCGCCGGTTTGGATGTTCATGGATGGGTACATTCGCGTAGACGCCGATTTAGATACTGTATACCTAGGCTTATGGATAGACGACTTGAATAAACGTGTGCGGGCACATTCGCTTTGGATACTCGGGTACTCATGCTTTCGGATAGATGACTTGGATAATCGGGTACGGGTTCATTCCCATAGGCGCCGGTTTGGATATTCATGGATGGGTACATTCGCGTAGACGCCGATTTAGATACTGTATACCTAGGCTTATGGATAGATGACTTGAATAAATATGCACGGGTATATTCGCGTAGACGCCGATTATAAATACTCGTGTACTCATGCTTTCGGATAGATGACTTGGATAATTGGGTACGGGTTCTTTCGCATAGGCGCCGGTTTCGATATTCATGGATGGGTAAATTTGCGTAGACTCCGATTTAGATACTGTATACGTATGCTTATGGATAGACGACTTGAATAATCATGTACGGATACATTCGCGTAGACGCCGATTATAGATACTCGGTTACTCATGCTTTCGGATAGATGTCTTGGATAATCGCGTACGGGTTCATTCGCATAGGCGCCGGTTTCGATATTCATGGATGGGTACATTCGTGTAGACGCCGATTTAGATATTGTATACCCAGGCTTACGGATAGACGACTTGAATAAACGTGTACGGGCATATTTGCATGGGCGTCGCTTTGGATACTCGGGTACTCATGCTTTCGGATAGATGACTTGGATAATCATGTACGGGTATATTCGCATAGGCGCCGGTTTCGATATTCATGGAAGGGTACATTGGCGTAGACGCCGATTTAGTTACTATATACCCATGCTTATGGATAGACGACTTGAGTAAACGTGTACGGGTATATTCGCGTAGACGCCGATTATAGATACTCGGTTACTCATGCTTACGGATAGACGACTTGAATAAACGTGTACGGGCACATTTGCATGGGCGTCGCTTTGGATACTTGGGTACTCATGCTTTTGGATAGATGACTTGGATAATCGTGTACGGGTTCATTCGCATAGGCGCCGGTTTCGATATTCATGGATGGGTACATTCGTGTAGACGCCGATTTAGATACTGTATACCGATGCTTACGGATAGATGACTTGGATAATCGTGTACGGGTACACTTCCATAGACGCCGGTATGGATATTCAGGGATGGGTACATTCGCGTAGACGCCGATTTAGATACTCGTGTACTCATGTTTTCGAATAGATGACTTGGATAATCGTGTACAGATACATTCACGTAGACGCCAATTTAGATACTGTATACCCATACTGATGGATAGACGACTTGGATAATCGCGTACAGGTACATTCGCATAGTGTATGTATGTTTGCATATATCAACTCCAAGTCCGAGCACTTATGCAGCTGGCACACTCGTGTACAGGTCCACTTGTACAGATTTAGAGACTCGGGTACCCATGCTTTCGCATAGACGTCAACTTTAATAAACGTCTATGGATACATTCGCATAGGCGTCGATTTGGACATTCGTGAGCGTACGTTTGCGTATAACCAACTTAAACACTCGTGTACGAGTACATTCGCACAGCCACCAATTTGGACACACTTCTACTCGTATATTGGGTTGGAGGGAAAGTTCTGTCGTATTTTTAATAGGCAGGTAATTTTTCTTGTAAATAAAAAAAACATCTGGCTAGTGAGTCATTCGGATTTTTTTTTGTTTTTTTATAGCTGCTGTATAATATAAAAGAAGTCCTTTTTTACCGTTCATCATTTACTTGTGATATTTAAAGTGAAAAACATGTCAGTAGATAAAGTGCATTTACGACACTGCATTTTGTATGAATTCCAAAAAGGAAGCAACGCATCGGTTGCATGTAACAATTTATGTGCGGTATTTGGAAAAGATATTGTAAATGTTCGTACTTGTCTAAGATGGTTTAGCAAATTTCGTTCCGGGGATCTGAGCCTCTAAGAAAGTGATCGATCTGGACGACCATCCAAGATCGATAATGATGTTTTGCGATCCATGTTGGAAAATAATCCATATTTAACAAGTCGAGAAATTGCAGAAGAGTTTGGCATTCATCATACAACACATTAAACGTATTGTGATTAATATTAAACCCATATTTTTATAAATTAATTCAAATATTTTCTTTAAAATACGACAGAACTTTCCCCCAACCCAATATTTGCATAGATGTCGACTTGAACAGTCGTGTACATATATTTGCATAGTGTTGATTTGAACACAAATATACGCGTACATTCGCACAGGCATCTACTTGAACACTCGTGTACCTACATTCGCACAAACGTTGAATTTTACACTCATGTACATACATTCGCAGAACTTAAACACTCATGTACGCGTACATTCGCGCAGACGTCACGTTGAACATTAGCACTTTCTCACAGACGTCGAGTTGAACATCGTTACATTCGCATAGACGTCGTCTCGGACACTCATGTACGCGTCCATTCGCGCAAACGTCGAGTTGGACGGCACCGTGCGTCATTAGACGCCAGAACGACAGAGACCGACAAAAGTGGAGTGTAAGAGAACGAAGGAAGGCAGACCCTTGACTCTTATCGCGTTTGATACGCGGCAAGAAAGGCTTCCTTCCCGCTCCCGCGGATGTCAGTGTCTTCTTGCACGATTTTTTCCACGCCCTCGCCAGAACTCTGACGCGTTGTTTACCGCACAGACTCTGTGTACGTGCGATTGATTATGGCAACTTTGGTCGAACGTTGGGTGTCAGTGAGGTCCTTCGGATCCCGGAGGTTACAGGCGTGCGGTCATTTTTATTAGCCGTTCTGTGCGACGGTAAAAGCGACGGTAAAAGCGACTCGACGTAAGCAAGAAATCGTGTGTTTCGCGGCACACGCGGAAAGCGGGAAAGAGAAACGTGCGATGGAAAATGAAAGGCCGCGACCGGTTTCGTCGTTCCGCGCGGGCCTGGAAATATTTTGTTGGGTCAATTTCGTGTAGCTGATATTGTGCGCGCCGTACTTGTCGGAAGGTATCTCGTGGAAAAGATTAAGGAGCGCTCGTGTGCTTTTAAATGTTCGCCAAGAGATATAACAGTAGATTCACGGGGAAATATCTAGGTATACCATATTCGGATGAAACGTTGGCCAACGAATATAACAGTAAATTTAGGGAGAAATCTTTGGATACACCATATTGTTCGGATAACGGGTTGAACCTTATATAACGGATATAATATGATACGAGGTACATATACACAAATATATGGGTATACCATATTATCCGGAGAAATATGTGGGTACGTGAGATGGAATTTCAGCATTTAAAGCCTGAGGAGGGAATTAATTTGGATATTTATTCGTATCATTCAATTAAAAAGTTACAAATATTTGTAAAGAAAAAAATAGTTAAAATTGTGTAATTTTATTCGTGAATCGGAAGCCTGTAAAGTGGCCAGATTCAATAAACCACAGCGATTGCACTCGAAAATACACCACCAATCAGCAAGTAAACTAACAGAAATATAAAGTCGAAGGAATAGTGCAAGAAATTGTACTCTGCCCAAATTTATTAGTACCAGATTAACAGGATCCATCATTTTGACGAATTCTGCGAAGAAAATTTCATGAACCCTTACTATTATTTCCTAGTAGTTTTCACTAACTCTTATTAATCGAACGCTAGAAACATATATCAAAATGCATTTCCGACCCAAGCTTCCAATTTTTCATTTTTCTGCCACGTGCCTACGCATTCGAGTCTCTTTAACGTTATCTATTACGATTTCTCCGGAACATTCATGTCGTAACCAAAAACAAACATGACTCTACCGCCTTCGTAGTCTCAGAATTTCGTGGCCCCTAAAAATAACACATCAAACAGCAATGTATCAAATTATAGGCACATATGTGACAGCGCACTCAGGAAATGAATACATCTGTCTCGATATCACATGACATCTGCGTTCACTGATATTCCGCCCATACTGGCGGCACTTTCATGGGTAACGTCGGTGTGAAACGTGTTGGGTACTATTAGCTGCACACGTTTCATCGACTTATATTGATACGCGTCAGATCGGCGATTAGATAGAACGGAATGTTCTTGTTTTTGTTTGGATTTACTTGATTGCCAATTGAATGCTTTTTTCTTAACGCTAATCATTTTTATGCCTGCTTTTGATGGAATACGCTTTATCCTGTAGGAGCTGATTTCTGACATCTTGCAGGTGTGATTTATTCGCTGAATGTAAAGTAAGCATGATATGATTTGGATGTATATACATTTACAAAATATTTAACACTAGATTGCCGGAGGTTGGTTGTATACCTATTTTGCCTGATTGAGTCAATTTGACTCAATCGTCAAAAATTTTGGATTTTTAAAATAATAAAATTTTATTACAAATAAACTTTATTCCAAACACTTTTGGCATACATATTTAGTTTTTAAAATACACTTTCCGCATATTTTTTTATTACATTTGCTACAAACGCCCTTGCTTCTGTTTCTGTTGCATGACACTTGTACCTGGCAATTTGCACGGTTTTCAATATTTTGTATATTAGATAAAGTCAAAGTATTTTCGGCTTCATTATCGTAATTTCCGCTTAATTCTTCCGCCAGTTGCAAAAGAAATTCTTTTCTTGACATTTGTACTTGAGTCACATCTTTATATATGACCCAAGCATTGATTGCTGCCAAATCTAAAATGTTGTAGAACATGAACTGGGCCATCTGCGGGAACCTGCTTTGGTACTATATTTTCGCGCCATTTAATCCAGTATATCGACTCCATACTTAGTATTATTATAAAAAGATATAGTTTCCGGGACACGTTTTTCATTTTTTGCAATTCCTACATTGCGATGTTTTGAGCTCAATAATGAAACTTTTTTATTGGCTTTACTTTTATACAGGATAGTTTGCAACAAATAATTTTACAGCATTGAATGAACAAATTATAACATGAAAACTCTCCCACCAGAACATTTACAACAGGTTTTTATGAAAAGGAAATATATTACGTGTGTCTAAAACGGTGAGTCAATTTGACTCGTATCCGGCAAAATAGGTATAGCACATATGAATTATTGGAAGTAAGGGAGTAGGGTGGAATAGGAATTACTTTTTGTATACCTTTCATTGTTCTATGAAAAACCAAAAAATGGTTTAAAAAAAAATGACTTAAAATTGTTATATATATCACAGTAAAAGTGCAAATGAGTCAAATTGCCTCGCTCCGTCAATCTAGCGTTAAATACGTACACCCGGAGGTACTTATTTTATACTTGTATACATGTATATACAATATCCTTCGTTGAGTTTCATGTACATAAAATAAGAAATTTTCCGGAGTATCTGCCGGAGCTAACTTGTGAAAATGCACAGTGCTCCTAAAGAACACATGAAGATTGAAAGATCTAGAACTGGTACAGAATGAAATAGCACGCATTCAAGCGAAAACAGGCATAAGAATGATTAACATTGGTTCTGTTTGATCAATTCGACCGAGGGTGAACTCGATCGCGTTTCTTGGAACTCTCTTTCACCGCGTTTCCGGGGAAACGACTCCTTTAACGGAAACAGGCTTCCCTCAAGTGCGCATTAACGAGCTTGCGATTGAACTTTCGCCAGAGCAATCAATCCGGTCGTCGCCAACTATCGCGAATTAATGCCGTGGCAGTAACCCGATTTGTCGCTGGCGAAAGGTATTTTGCGCTTTCGAGACTGGATTTATTTTTATGTACTGTCACTGACGCGTACCTTTCTCCAAATTTGATTAGTTTTTTTCTGTATAGCCATTTGGGGTCTCGTGTCACAAAATATTGAATTTACGCCCAGCGAGCCGAATAGTGGCATTTTTTAATAGTAGAACGTTTTATTCACGGTACATAGCTTAAACGCGTGTACCATAAAATATATTCCATAGTTTAAACTTCTGTATCGTAAATGAATGTCTTGGACAAATGTATTTTGCGAATTCGCGTGTCATAAAATATCAAAATTTACACTTAACGAGCCGAATAGAAGCATTTAACTGGCAATAGGACGTCTTTTTTCACGTTACACAGCATAAATGTGTGTAATTAATAGTAATAAATAGTTGTCACTAATATGTACCTTTCACAAAATTTGATTAGTCTTTCTGTACGACCGTTTGAATTCGTGTATCTTGATATATCATATTTTACTCGCAACAAGCTGAATAGAAATAGTTGACTGGAAATAGAACGGTTTTTACTGTGTTACGTAGTTTAGGCTTGCGTACCATAAACGGTGGTCACCGACACATAACTTTCACGAAATGAATTAATTTATTGTATTACCATTTGAATTCGCATGTCATGAAAGATTGCAATTTTCTCGCAACGAGTTGAATAGCAACATTTAACTGGCAATGAACCATTTTTTGTTACCTCGCATAGCTTAAACGTGTGTACCATAAAATATATTCCATAGTTTAAACTTCTGTATCGTAAATGAATGTCTTGGACAAATGTATTTTGCGAATTCGCGTGTCATAAAATATCAAAATTTACACTTAACGAGCCGAATAGAAGCATTTAACTGGCAATAGGACGTCTTTTTTCACGTTACACAGCATAAATGTGTGTAATTAATAGTAATAAATAGTTGTCACTAATATGTACCTTTCACAAAATTTGATTAGTCTTTCTGTACGACCGTTTGAATTCGTGTATCTTGATATATCATATTTTACTCGCAACAAGCTGAATAGAAATAGTTGACTGGAAATAGAACGGTTTTTACTGTGTTACGTAGTTTAGGCTTGCGCACCATAAATGGTGGTCACCGACACATAACTTTCACGAAATTAATTAATTTATTGTATTACCATTTGAATTCACATGTCATGATTGCAATTTTCTCGCAACGAGTTGAATAGCAACATTTAACTGGCAATGAAACATTTTTTGTACCGTAAAATACTTGAAGTAATGTACCCGTTTATAACTGAAACTTTGACTTTATTTGTTATGCCGACACGTTTCGTAACCATACCCGTTTCGTCTTTAGGAGTCTTTCATTTATGCACGCGTTAGTATTCGGTCGGTGCATTGCATTCTTATTTTATGATGTTCTACTTACAGTCTGTTCTGTGTGACAAGTGTTTTCCTTCGGAAAATTTCAGTCTCAAGTTTTAACTACCCAAAGACGTATTATCTCAAATAACTCAAAACATCGAAGGATACATTCAAAGAAATCAAATACAAAAAAATATATCAGTTTACTTGCAACCGGCCTGTTGAAATGTTGACTTTATTTGTCGTCTTCATTTTTAAGTCTTTCATTTATACACGCGTTACTACTCGCTCAATATGTCGTATTCGTACTTTACAATATTCTACATACAGTCCGTTTTGTGTGGCAAAGGTTTTCCCTTGAGAACTTCAAAACCAAATTCTATTCTTTAATAATAAAAACACGTTTCGACTAAAATAACTGAAAAGGCTGAAGGAGACGTTCGCAGAAATCAAACGCCATCAAATACTTCAACTCACCCGCAAGCAGTCGAAGCGTCTAATTTTATTCCATATTCCTTTTGTGCACGAATATAATTTCGCACGTACGTTTGATGCCGTTTGCAACTCGAGCGTGTCGGTATATCTGCCTCGTGAAAACAGGGGCAAATTTTCGCATCAAATAACTCAAAACATCGAAGGATACATTCAAAGAAATCAAATACAAAAAAAAATATATCAGCTTACTTGCAACCGGCCTGCTGAAATATTGACTTTATTTGTCATCCCGTTTTTCATAACCGTACAAATTTCGTTTTTAAGTCTTTCATTTATACACGCGTTACTACTCGCTCAATATGTCGTATTCGTACTTTACAATATTCTACATACAGTCCGTTTTGTGTGGCAAAGGTTTTCCCTTGAGAGCTTCAAAACCAAATTCTATTCTTTAATAATGAAAACACGTTTCGACTATAATAACTGAAAAGGCCGAAGGACACGTTTGAGGAAATCAAACACCATCAAACACTTCAACTCACCCGCAAGCAGTCGAAGCATCTAATTTTATTCCATATTTCTTTTGTGCACGAATATAATTTCGCACGTACGTTTGATGCCGTTCGCAACTCGAGCGTGTCGGTATATCTGCCTCGTGAAAACAGGGGCAAATTTTCGCATCAAATAACTCAAAACATCGAAGGATACATTCAAAGAAATCAAATACAAAAAAAAATATATCAGTTTACTTGCAACCGGCCTGCTGAAATATTGACTTTATTTGTCATCCCGTTTTTCATAACCGTACAAATTTCGTTTTTAAGTCTTTCATTTATACACGCGTTTCTATTCGCTCAGTATGTCGTATTCGTACTTTACAATATTCTACATACAGTCCGTTTTGTGTGGCAAAGGTTTTCCCTTGAGAACTTCAAAACCAAATTCTATTCTTTAACACTTTGACTGCCATGACGGTCACCGGTGACCGACGCAAGAAATTTTACTGAAGACCCAAAATATTTGCAATGGGTAGCAATTATTATCTTATAATGCAGTTGCTATTAGATGGGTAGCAATTATTATCTAATGCAGTTGCTATTAGATTAGTGATTCGATCCTTTGGTCTGCAATACCTGCACATTATTTCTGTTTTGCATAATTCAGTCGAACGCTGTAATATTTCATAGCATCGCCGTTCTAATATACTAAAATACGCATGGCAGTCAAAGTGTTAATAATAAAAACACGTTTCGACTAAAACAACTGAAAAGGCTGAAGGAGACGTTCGCAGAAATCAAACACCATCAAATACTTCAACTCACCCGCAAGCAGTCGAAGCGTCTAATTTTATTCCATATTCCTTTTGTGCACGAATATAATTTCGCACGTACGTTTGATGCCGTTCGCAACTCGAGCGTGTCGGTATATCTGCCTCGTGAAAACAGGGGCAAATTTTCTGAGAACGTGCATATAGGCGCATACATCCGTCTTGCCGGTTACGTTGCATGTGCTTGATATGACTGCATAATCAACGATGCAACCGTATGTATGCCGCGAGCGTTCCTCCTTCGAAGCCTTCGCAGATAACTCGCTTATCATTTCGATCGTCACAATCGATAAATGAGCGGGTAGATAAATAGACCAGATGCCATTGCGACGCAGGCACATGTTCTTCATTTGCTCGCGGTATCGCGGATAAACATTGTTCTTGGAGTAAAGAAGCTTCACAGGCATGCCGTTTTAAGTCTGAATGGAGGTTAAGCAAATGGACGAACTAGTGTTATTATCGGAGCTCCACAGGTATGATCGAAGAAAGATGCAGGCAATCCAAAATTATCGGGTGTTCAATTTATATGTTATCAATTTTAATTAAAAATTCAAAGACCCGTTATTCCGAATATGTAGAATTTTTAATTATTGGAGTTCCAATAGTGCGATCGAGGAACGATTCAAAGAATCCAAATTATCAGATATTGTTGAATATCAGTTTGCGAATGCACGTAAATTAATAAATAGAAACTCAGTTTTACCTATGTTGCTCGCGGTATCGCGGATAAACATTGTTCTTGGAGTAAAGAAACTTCACAGGCATGCCGTTTTAAGTCTGAATGGAGGTTAAGCAAATCGACGAACTAGTGTTATTATCGGAGCTCCACAGGTATGATCGAAGAAAGATGCAGGCAATCCAAAATTATCGAGTGCTCAATTTATATGTTATCAATTTTAATTAAAAATTCAAAGTCCCGTTATTCCGAATATATAGAAGTTTTAATTATTGGAGTTCCAATAGTGCGATCGAGGAACGATGCAAAGAATCCAAATTATCAGATATTGTACTATTACGTTACGGCTTTTAAGTAGAAATTCAAAGAATATCAGTTTGCGAATGCACGTAAATTAATAAATAGAAACTCACTTTTACCTATGTTGCTTGCGGTATCGCGGATAAACATTGTTCTTGGAGTAAAGAAGCTTCACAGGCATGCCGTTTTAAGTCTGAATGGAGGTTAAGCAAATGGACGAACTAGTGTTATTATCGGAGCTCCACAGGTATGATCGAAGAAAGATGCAGACAATCCAAAATTATCGGGTGCTCAATTTATATGTTATCAATTTTAATTAAAAATTCAAAGTCCCGTTATTCCGAATATATAGAATTTTTAATTATTGGAGTTCCAATAGTGCGATCGAGGAACGATGCAAAGAATCCAAAATTATCAGATATTGTACTATTACGTTACGGCTTTTAAGTAGAAATTCAAAGAATATCAGTTTGCGAATGCACGTAAATTAATAAATAGAAACTCACTTTTACCTATGTTGCTTGCGGTATCGCGGATAAACATTGTTCTTGGAGTAAAGAAGCTTCACAGGCATGTCGTTTTAAGTCTGAATGGAGGTTAAGCAAATGGACGAACTAGTGTTATTATCGGAGCTCCACAGGTATGATCGAAGAAAGATGCAGGCAATCCAAAATTATCGGGTGCTCAATTTATATGTTATCAATTTTAATTAAAAATTCAAAGTCCCGTTATTTCGAATATATAGAATTTCTAATTAGTGTATAGAATTTAGAATATAGTGTATAGAATTTAAAATATAGAATTTTTAGTTTGTTATATAGAATTCCAATAGTGCGATCGAGGAACGATGCAGAGAATCCAAAATTATCAGATACTGAACTTTTACGTTACGGCTTTTAGGTAGAAATTCAAAGAATATCCGTTTGCGAATGCACGTAAATTAATGAATAAAAATTCACTTTTGCCTATGTAGAGGAAGCCATCCGAGCTTTTGAAACACGTAGATCAAATCATCATTCCAGTAAACCCAATCAATCAGCCTGAAAAGGCTTCAATTGAATCGACCACAAAAGAATCTATACAATTAATCGCAGCCTTCACGTATTGCCCACTCGTATCGTTTTCGGTGAATATTCCTTTGATGCGCGGATATTGTAAATATATATTTCAGATATTGCAACTACTAGAATTATAAATTGAACACACTTTCGCTTCTGAACAGGAAACACATTCCCCAAAATCCAGTAAAACCGAACAACCAGCCTAAAAAAGAGTTTTAATTGAATGGATTACAAAAAAATCTGTACAATTAACCGCAGCCTTCACGTATTGCGCACTCGTATCGTTTTCGGTGAATATTCCTTTGATGCGCGGATATTGTAAATATATATTTCAGATATTGTAACTACTAGAATTATAAATTGAACACACTTTCGCTTCTGAATAAGGAACACGGTACCCAAATTCCAGTAAAACCGAACAACCAGCTTTAACTGAATGGATTACAAAAGAATCCAATTAAGCGCAAAAAGTGAATAATTCTTTGATGCGCTTTAATTGAATATGGATTACAAAAGAATCTGTACAATTAAGCGCAGCCTTCACGTATTCCGCACTCGTATCGTTTTCGGTGAATAATTCTTTGATGCGCGGATATTGTAAATATATATTTCAAATATTGTAACTACTAGAATTATAAATTGAACACACTTTCGCTTCTGAACAGGAAACACGCTGCCCGAAATCCCGTAAAACCGAACAACCAGTCTAAAAAGGGCTTTGAATGAATGGATCATAAAAGAATCTGTACAATTAACCGCAGCCTTCACGTATTGCGCACTCGTATCGTTTTCGGTGAATATTCCTTTCATGCGCGGATACTGTAAATATATATTTCAAATATTGTAACTACTAGAATTATAAATTGAACACACTTTCGCTTCTGAACAAGAAACACGCTGCCCAAATTCCAGTAAAACCGAACAACCAGCCTAAAAAAGGGCTTTAATTGAATGGATTACAAAAGAATCTGTACAATTAACCGCAGCCTTCACGTATTGCGCACTCTTATCGTTTTCGGTGAATATTCCTTTCATGCGCGGATATTGTAAATATATATTTCAGATATTGTAACTACTAGAATTATAAATTGGTCACACTTTCGATTCTGAACACACTCCCCAAAAATTCAGTAAAACCGAACAAACAGCCTAAAAAAGGGCTTTAATTGAATGGATTACAAAAGAATCTGTACAATTAACCGTTAGATAAATAACATAACGTTAACTCTTTAATCATCAAAATTGTAGGTAATGATAAAGTAATCTCTCCATCAAGCACTAAGAATAATTGAAGAAAATAAATAGAATACAAACGATGTGTCTTCTTGTCTCTTGTCTTTTTCGGTGAATATTCCATTGATACGCCGTCGCTCGGGAAAAGAAGTAACGGTGTCCTAGTATAGTCAAAGTTCCTTCACGGGAAGATTTAATGGTAACTGGCCGACCTTGCACTCGGGAGGCGATCATGCGAGGTCTCAGTAAGTGTGTCAAACGGGACGAAACGATGGAGACCTCCACGAGGTCCTCGAGATTCTACCGTTAAACGATGAACTCCTTTACCTTCCGCTCTCTCTCTCTCTCTCTCTCTCTCTCTCTCTCTCTCTCTCGTTCTCACTCACTCTTTCTCTCTTTCTGCCCGTCGCTTTCCCCGCGCAAATGCAGACTTCAGTAACTTCGTTCCCCTTCCCAGCTCGTTACGATTTCTTTAAATATTCTCCCGCGACTCTCGGCGCGCTTTAACACGTCGATCGGCCAACATAAATTCCCTGTTTTTTTGTGAGCCGCGAATCGTCAGGGTACTGGCACAATTGCTGATGACGATCTCTGCCTTTTTCGAAGACACTCGGAGCTGCAGGCTGACGAATTTACCGTTTTAGTCTCGGGGTCGTGAAAAAAATCTTGTCGAGCAGCAGCGAGTGATGCGAAAACTGCTTTGACGTCGGGTTCACCGAGGAAATGTCGAGGTAGCCGATGTGAACCGAAGAATATGCTCATTCACTGCTAACTAATTGTTAGCGAAATATAATATCATTGCAAAAAGACGCTTATTTAATTTAATCACAAAAACATGCTTATTTAATATAATTCCAAAAGAAAACAAAGCCAATTTTTTTTTTAAAGACATTTTATATGCTTTTTGACGATTACCGTATACTATGACTAGAGTTTTTAATAATACAACACGATTTAATTAAATTCGTTTTTTATACCAGAAATTACTTTCCTTTTCCATAATGCCGCTACAATTATTATACTCCGTCGGTGCAATATTATAGCATTGCGTCGAACCGAAATACATTATAGTCGATAGGTATAATTTCAAGAAATTCCTTCTATATATTCCTGCCATCGCCGTTACCACGGACAAATATGCAATATTGCATACTTCTACACATAAAGTATTTACGATCAGCTGTATTTCTTTCGCTTTGTCACGATCAAATACTTGTTTCATCATCAATTACTCATAAAAACTTTTGCTGGTATATAGTAACTTCTTCGTCAGCCGTATAAGGATGACATGGCGTCAGATGTGTTGAACGCGTTAATAAGAGAGCGACGCAGGATTTTTTTCATGCCGCACGTTATGTCGACTCGACTCCGACTGGCCGTGCCACTTTGGCAGAACATTTAATTCACAGCGGCACGGGAATTAATATGAAGAGAACGTCGTAGGAACGAACATTTTCCGCGTTGGTTCGCTCGACGTTTCTTAAAGAAATATAGCGCGGCGCTCGGAAGATGCGAATGTAGAACATTTTCACTTGTACAGATGCGTTGGTGCAACTCGTATTTTGGGACGCGAGAAAAAATGTTACGTTTGTTCGGCTCATTGTTGACACGTTGACTGCCATGGTGGTCGTGGGTGACCGGCGCAAAAGATCTCATGAAAAATTCAAAAAATACCAAATCGGAATCGTTTATAATTTTGTAAATACAATTCATATTAAATAGTGATTCAATTCTTTGGTTCCCGATACCTTCGCACCAGTTTCATTTTGCACAATTCAATCGTATTCTGTAGTACTTCATCACGCTGCGGTTTTAATATAGTAAAACACGCACGGCTGTCAACGTGTTAAATATCGTTTTGAGGCGTTGGAAGAATACTTACAAAGCTATGCTGTCATATGGGGATAATATTAAAATATTGTACGCGTGTACCATAAGTGCAAAATCGACATTCCCGTATAAAGCATTCCTCCGTTATATCCAATTGAAAATTGTATGAATGCAACTAAAAGAGTACTACTACAATATGCAGACGATTCGTATTTTTAGACGCCGCAGAAGAATGTTACATTTGTGCCCATCGCGCCGTACAAACCAGAAGTACAAATATACAATTATACATTGTTAAATATCGTTTTGAGGTGTTGGAAGGATACCTACAAAGCTACGCTGTAATATGGGGATAACATTAAAATATTGTACGCGTATACCTTAATTGGAAAATCGGCATTTCCGTATAAAGCATTCCTCCGTTATATCCAATTGAAAATTGTATGAATGCAACTAAAAGAGTTATATCCAATTGAAAATTGTACTACAATATACGCAGACGATTCGTATTTTTAGACGCCGCAGAAGAATGTTACATTTGTGCCCATCGCGCCGTACAAACCAGAAGTACAAATATACAATTATACATTGTTAAATATCGTTTTGAGGTGTTGGAAGGATACTTACAAAGCTACGCTGTAATATGGGGATAATATTAAAATATTGTACGCGTATACCATAATTGGAAAATCGGCATTTCCGTATAAAGCATTCCTCCGTTATATCCAATTGAAAATTGTATGAATGCAACTAAAAGAGTACTACTACAATATGCAGACGATTCGTATTTTTAGACGCCGCAGAAGAATGTTACATTTGTGCCCATCGCGCCGTACAAACCAGAAGTACAAATATACAATTATACATTGTTAAATATCGTTTTGAGGTGTTGGAAGGATACTTACAAAGCCACACTGTAATATGGGGATAATATTAAAATATTGTACAGGTGTACCATAAGTGCAAAATCGACATTCCTGTATAAAGCATTCCTCTGTTATATCCAATTGAAAATTGTACGAATGCAGCTAAAAGAGGACTACTACAATACGCAGACGTATTTAATAAATTCGTATTTTTACACGCCGCAGAAGAATGTTACATTTGTGCCCATCGCGCCGTACAAACCAGAAGTACAAATATACAATTATACATTGTTAAATATCGTTTTGAGGTGTTGGAAGGATACTTACAAAGCCACGCTGTAATATGGGGATAATATTAAAATATTGTACGCGTGTACCATAAGTGCAAAATCGGCATTTCCGTATAAAGCATTCCTCCGTTATATCCAATTGAAAATTGTACCAATGCAGCTAAAAGAGGACTACTACAATACGCAGACGTATTTAATAAATTCGTATTTTTAGACGCCGCAGAAGAATGTTACATTTTTGCCCATCGCGCCGTACAAACCAGAAGTACAAATATACAATTATACATTGTTAAATATCGTTTTGAGGTGTTGGAAGGATACTTACAAAGCCACACTGTAATATGGGGATAATATTAAAATATTGTACAGATGTACCATAAGTGCAAAATCGGCATTTCCGTATAAAGCATTCCTCTGTTATATTCAATTGAAAATTGTATGAATGCAACTAAAAGAGTACTACTACAATATGCAGACGATTTGTATTTTTAGACGCCGCAGAAGAATGTTACATTTGTGCCCATCGCGCCGTACAAACCAGAAGTACAAATATACAATTATACATTGTTAAATATCGTTTTGAGGTGTTGGAAGGATACTTACAAAGCCACACTGTAATATGGGGATAATATTAAAATATTGTACGCGTGTACCATAAGTGCAAAATCGGCATTCCCGTATAAAGCATTCCTCTGTTATATCCAATTGAAAATTGTACCAATGCAGCTAAAAGAGGAATACTACAATACGCCGTCGTATTTAAAAAACTCGTATTTTTAGACGCCGCAATAGAATGTTACATTTGTGCCCATCGCGCCGTACAAACCAGAAGTACAATCGCATTTCGCACTTTTATCCTGAAGTAAGAACGTTACGTTCGTTCTTGTCTTGCCGTGCAAACTATAAAGCACTCTTCCGCGAGATCCGATCGCGCAGCGTACGGATGAAGCGAATAAAAAGATCCGCGAAACACGAACGTTGTATTCCTTGCCGTTCGCCCGAATATAACGAGCTCGCGTGCAGTATCCTTACATGCTATAAGCGTAATTCGAGCGAGCAGCTCACGTTCCGTTTCCGCAGTTTCGTCATCGCACTATCAAGGGACGATATCGGCGTTTCGTGTCTTAACGGAGTCGAATATAACTTTGACCGCGGTAAGCAACGATGTTGAACAATTAGCGGCGTCCGTGCTCGGCCAACGGAAAAGGAAATTTAACACAAAGCCTGCAAATGCATTTTTTTGCACGAGTCTGAGTGTAACGGAAGCCGCGCAAAGGAGAACGCGGGAGAAATACTCCTGGGGCACTGTCTGACGAAACGTGGCGAGTTGCGATCGTAGGATACTTTTCTGGCTCATTCGCGAATCAATATGCCTTACGTAAGAACGTTTATGTTGTTCGTTGGTGGACCGTTTTGATCGCGCACCGGGTAGGACGAGTATTTGCATATTTTCTGTGTCGGGAATAACTTTGCTTTGAAGTACACGTAATATACGCAAGCGTATTTGAGTATTTCGTTTTTTGCTAATAATCTATGGCTGGGTAAAGAGGGTATTTGTATATTTTATTTTTCGCCAATAACTTTGCGTATAATATGCAAGCGTATATTTTATTTTACGCCAATAATCTATGGCTGGGTAAAGAGGGTATTTGTATATTTTATTTTTCGCCAATAATTTTGCTTTGAGGTACACGTAATATACGCAAGCGTATTTGAGTATTTTATTTTTCGCCAATAATCTATGGCTGGGTAAAGAGGGTATTTGTATATTTTATTTTTCGCCAATAATTTTGCTTTGAGGTACACGTAATATACGCAAGCGTATTTAAGTATTTCATTTTTCGCCAGTAATATATGGCTGGGTTAAGAGTATATTTTTGTATTTTATTTTTCACCCATAACTTTGTTTGATGAGATAAGAGGCGTAATCTACGTCTGGGTAGAAAGCGTATTTGCATGTTTTATTTTCATTATTTTTCACGAATAAGTTTGCTTGTAGAAATAAGATACGCAATCTATATCTGAGTAGAAGGAGTATTTACATATTTTAAATGCATAGTTTAAATTAAAACGAATTCAAACAAAAAATTAAATCGTGTCGTAAAGCCTTGAGATTTACTTCCTACGTCAGCTTTCCGGTGAGCTGACTAATTCAGTCGCTCATCTACATGCGTTTTTCCTCAAGACCGATAACAGTACTAACAAAGACCAAGCAATCACAAATCCACAATTGTACTATCGTCATCAACTATTAATACACGCCACATTGTGTCTTCGCTATTTAAACCCGTCGGGTGCAAAGGTCCGAATTGAACACTTCAGGCGTATTTAGGATAAAATTACATACAAGGATATCTACATAAAATTCCCTCCACACATTTGGGATAAAATTAACATCAGGCGTATTTAGATAAAATTTCTTTCAAGCGCATTTAATATAACATTACTTTCCACTCATTAGAACCAGGAAATTTATTTCTTGCCTACTTGGGATAAAATTGCCTTTAGACCCATTTCCGGTAAAGTCGCCTTCAGACGCATTTCCGCTGACATTGCTTCCAGTCGCATTTAGACCAAAATTCCTCCGACCCCCATTTCGGCTAAAACTGCCTCCATCCGCATTCTGCATACGAGTTTCTGTCCGAATTGAACATTTCAGACGTATTTGGGATAAAATTACATACAAAGATATTTACATAAAATTCCCCCAGACACATTTGGGATAAAATTGAAGTCAGACGTATATAGATAAAATTTCTTTCAGACGCCTTTAATATAACATTTACTTTCCACCGATTAGAACCAGAAAATTTATTTCTTGGCATCGGCGATAAAATTGCCTTTAGAAATGAATCAGCAATGAGAACGTGCAACGTCTAACAAATTCCTGCCGCCGCGCAAAACTGCCTCCATCCGCATTCTGCACACAGTTTCTGGCGAATTGAACAAATGGTATTTGGGATAAAATTCGTGCCTGATATTGACAGAAAATTCCCCCAGACACATTTGGGAAAAGCAAGAGACGTATGCCGATAAAATTTCTTTCTTACGTCTTTAATATAACATTTTTTCTCTATTAGAACCAGAAAATTTATTTTTCTACTTGCGTTTCACCGCACACGTCGGGGCACCCGTTGCGTGCGCAATGCTCTGCGAGAAGACGTTGTGCGAGTCGAGGACGCGGCTGGATGCGATGGATTTCACGCGCCGCCGCCTCTGGTATCTTTAGCTGTGCGCCAGATATTGACACCTAAAAGCAAGGCGGCGCTCAGTGAAAAATGAATGCATGGTGGTGTCATATTTGGCAGCAACGAGGCGTCTTACGGAAAATATTAACACGTTGACTGCCAAGCGTGTTTTACTGTATTAGAACGGCGATGCTATGAAATACTACTGGCTGGATGCGATGGATTTTTCTCCTCTGATATCTTTAGCTGTGCGGCGCATTTGACACCATCGAGCAGGGCTGCAAGAAACAACGGCCGCATGCACGGTGGTCTCGTATTTGGCAGCAACGAGGCGTCTTACGGAAAATATTAACACGTTGACTGCCAAGCGTGTTTTACTTTATTAGAACGGCGATGCTATGAAATACTACTGGCTGCATGCGATGGATTTTTCTCCTCTGGTATCTTTAGCTGTGAGGCGCACTTGACACCATCAAGCAGGGCTGCAAGAAACAACGGCCGCATGCACGGTGGTCTCATATTTGGCAGCAACGAGGCGTCTTACGGAAAATATTAACACTTTGACTGCCAAGCGTGTTTTACTATATTAGAACGGCGATGCTATGAAATACTACTGGCTGCATGCGATGGATTTTTCTCCTCTGATATCTTTAGCTGTGCGGCGCATTTGACACCTAAAAGCAGGGCTGCAAGAAACAACGGCCGCATGCATGGTGGTGTCATATTTGGCAGCAACGAGGCGTCTTACGGAAAATATTAACACGTTGACTGCCAAGCGTGTTTTACTATATTAGAACGGCGATGCTATGAAAAACTACAGCGTTCCACTGAATTATGCAAAATGTAAATAATGTGCAGGTATTGGAGATCAAAGGATCGCATCACTATTCTAACAACTGCATTTATAAAATAATAATTGCTATCTATTGCGAATATTTTGGATTTTCAGCAAAATCTCTTGCGAACGGCGATGCTATGAAATACTAGAGCCTTTGACTGAATTATGCAAAATGTAAATAATGTGCAGGTATTGGAGACCAAAGGGTCGCATCACTATTCTAACAACTGCATTTATAAAATAATAATTGCTACCTATTGCGAATATTTTGGATCTTCAGCAAAATCTCTTGCGAACGGCGATGCTATGAAATACTAGAGCCTTTGACTGAATTATGCAAAATGTAAATGAAATGTAGGTATTGGAGACCAAAGGATCGCATCACTATTTTAATAACAACTGCATTTATAAAATAATAATTATTACCCATTCTTGCGTCGGTCACCGGTGACCATCGTGGCAGTCAAAGTGTTAATCGATTCAGTCCTAGAGGTAGTTCAGAAAATCTTGTCGAGAAATACCGAGCGGCAGGATAACGCTTGCTTTAATTTATGTCGAAAACGTCAAACGGTGCAACAGCGTTTGTGTCTGTCAAAGTCAATTGTATCAAATAAGTATCATTTGAAGTAACGATAATTAGATAGAAAACTTATTGCTCATATGGTTTATACGTAAAACTATAGTAACTATACGGAGAGTAAGTATGAATAAAATTGAACGCATATTGTCATTAGGCTATCACGATAAATTTAACACTTTGACCGCCATGATGGTCATCGGACCGGCGCAAGAGATTTCACTGAAAATGTAAAATATTCGCAATGAATAGCAATAATTATTTTATAAATGCCGTTATTGTTAGAATAGTGATGCGATCCTTTGGTCTCCAATACCTGCACATTATTTACATTTTACATAATTCAGTCAAACGCTGTAGTATTTCATAGCATCTCTGTTCTAATACAGCAAAATACGCACGGCAGTCAACCTGTTAATGACATTTTTTGTCATGGAAATCAAAAGCGGCTAACGTGGTCATAAGTGAAAAATAAGGAATACATATAAAACCTTCTACCAATTCTGAACTAACACATTATGCATACGCATTGCGAAAAATTTAAGTTTCCTATGATCCGTTAAAAAATGTTGTTCCGTACGTTGCGTACGTCGAGGATTGCAGAAAGTTGGCAATCGCTCCTCGACGTCCATCCATCGTCAATTTACTCGGCCTGCGTGCACTTTGCACAAAGTTCCGAACGTCAGGTTAGGCAATGCGCGCGTAGCTTTCGGCAGATTGCTTAAAATTCGCAAATGGTACGAACGGTTTCTCTTCGCCTGATTCCGCGCAAAGCTCGACGGCGAACTCTTGCAATATTTATGAGTCATAATCATTCCACTGTTGGAGAATTAACGAAATCGTGCACGCGTCTTGCGATAGAATTACGAATGGGAATTACGAATTTTGTTTCTTTATGGTTGAGAACGTGACTTGTTAAAAATAGCGAGATATTCGTAAATTCACTCCGCGTCTTTGGATAAAATGCACTTTCGCTGTAGTGGCGGGTCGTGCAAATCTTGAAATGCGTACCCTATTTTTTGCAAGGTAGGAAAGAAATGTAACGAGTGAGGCACGTGGTTTTAAGTTCTGACCGCGTATTAGACTGGTATTACTTATATTTCTGGTATTGATTGCTTCCGCGTTGTGTATTTCAGTGCACTGTATCATGTGTTTCCCATTATTCCTTTATATATATATGCGAAAGGTATATATACAAAAATATCTGTAGCGGTACCGCATTTACGGCCGTCAAATGCACTTGAATTGAAAACCTGTAAATAGTAGCCTAAATTGTTTTTCCCCTATTATATATTTCTATGTAAACACACACGAAAGGAAAAATGAATTAAAATACTACTTGCAAGTTTTCCATTCATATGCATTTGACATTCATAAGTAGCACATCACTACGAGAATGCAAAGCAGTGCGATCGTAATCCCTTCATTCTACATTCAAAGATACCATAAACAAATTTACACGCACCATCAACTACGCTCTGCCACAGAACGCCTATCAATATTTTTTACACAAAATCTCGACACCAGGATCGTTCTTCCTGGCACTAAAACGTTCAGGCGCAATGGGGCCAAATCCAGAAGGTAGTTACTTGCGTCCGTGCGTCATTATCATTGTAATATCCTTCGGTCAATTAGAAAGGCACAGGAAGGCAGTGCGGCTCGATCGAAACCTAAACGAAGCGTCGATGCTGATTTATTCTGCGTGCTTTTTCGCGCGTCGCCTTTGACAGGCTCCTTCGAAGACGGCAATAAGAGACGTTGCGAAATTGCGCTGCACATCGCGAAGAGCCGCGAAGATCCGCGAAGAACAGCAAAGAGCCGGGCACATACATTCCGGCGCAAGTACACGTGCATATTTACTTATTTACGGCGCGCCGCATACTATAGCGCGCCCTGTTAGGCGACCTGTTATATGACCGTCTACGTTATTCCACTTTGCTCTCCTGCGCGTTGCCGCACGTTCAAGTCACTCGGCAGGCGAATTCGCGTACAAAAGCGTTTCGGACGGGGGACAATAATTAACTCATTGACTGCCATGATGGTCACCGGTGACCGACGCAAAAAATTTGACTGAAGATCCAAAATATTTGCAATGAGTAGCGATTATTATTTTATAAATGCAGTTGTTATTAGAATAGTGATGCGATCCTTTGGTCTCCAATACCTGCACATTATTTACATTTTGTATAATTCGGTCGAACGCTGTAGTATTTCATAGCATCGCCGTTTTAATACAGCAAAATACGCACGACAGTCAACGTATTAACACGACTCCGAAATTTTCATAAAGATATTTAGAAACAAAATAACACTCTTGTAAAGAAAAATAATACTTAAAATAATGTCCTTGTTTATATTGCATTCCATTACTTAAACCCTGAATTTAGAGCGAATTGATTTTTTAACGGAAAATAAATGGTCGAAAAATATCGCGTTATATTTGGGGTCATACGGTATTTGAACTGCTAATTGCTACAATATACTATAATAATGTGCAGGATTGGAAACTAAAGTATGTATTAATATAATATAAACTTTGGTCTCCAATACCTGCACATTATTTACATTTTGCATAATTCAATCGAACGCTGTAGTATTTTATAGCATCGCCGTTCTAATACAGTAAAATACGCTTGGCAGTCAACGTGTTGACACGACTCCGAAATTTTCATAAAGATATTTAGAAACAAAATAATACTCTTGTAAGGAAAAATAATACTTAAAATAATGTCCTTGTTTATATTGCATTCCATTACTTAAACCCTGAATTTAGCGCGAGTTGATTTTTTAACGGAAAATAAATGGTCGAAAATATCGCGTTGTATTTGGGGTCATACGGTATTTGAGCTGCTAGTTACTACAATATACTATAATAATGTGCAGGATTGGAGACTAAAGTATGTATTAATATAATATAAACTTTGGTCTCCAATACGTGCACATTATTTACATTTTGCATAATTCGGTCGAACGCTGTAGTATTTCATAGCATCGCCGTTCTATTACAGTAAAATACGCTTGGCAGTCAAAGTGTTAACACATTGACTGCCACTGTGGTCACCGATGACCGGTGCAAAAGATTTTACTAAAAATGCAAAAAATTCGCAATGAAGTCTATTTGCAATCTTGTAAAAGCAATTGATATCGCGACGATGCTTCAATACTTTAGCTTCTAACAACTTTGCGTTACCTTTATTTTGCACGATTTAATTATACTCTGCAGTATTTTATCGCATCGCCGTTCTAACATAGCAAAATACGCTTGGCAGTCAGAGTGTTAACACATTGACTGCCACGGTGGTCACCGGTGACCGGTGCAAAAGATTTTACTAAAAATGCAAAAAATTCGCAATGAAGTCTATTTGCAATCTTGTAAAAGCAATTGATATCGCGACGGTGCTTCAATACTTTGGCTTCTAACAACTCTGCGTTACGTTTATTTTGCACGATTTAAGTATGCTCTGCAGTATTTTATCGCATCGCCCTTCTAACATAGCAAAATACGCTTGGCAGTCAAAGTGTTAATACGTTGACTGCCGAGCGGATTTTGCTGTATTAAAATGGCGATGCTATGAAATACTAGAACCTTTGACTGAATTATGCAAAATGTAAATGATGTGCAGGTATTGGAGACCAAAGGATCGCATCAATATTCTAACAATAACTGCATTTATAAAATAATTATTGCTACTCATTGCGAATATTTTGGATCTTCAGTAAAATCTCTTGCGCTGGTCACCGATGACCATCATGGCGGTCAAAGTGTTAATAGGTTCAGTGCTGTGCTACCGACATAAGTGCTCTCGATCGAAAAGCATAAAAACAATAACACTGGTCATTGTGTGAACGCAAGTAATAGAGAAGAGGTTCAACTCTGCTCTCTAATGCATCTGTATTATTTTTACATTATTCAATCGTATTGTGTAAAATTTCATCACGGTGCGGTTCTAATGTGGACAATTTCGATGCGGCGCTGGAGACAAAACTAGCAAAATACGCACGACGGTCAACGTGTGAATTGGACCGGAACGATGGGAACTGGTCACTGATAATTGACGCTTCTGTTAACACGTGGAACGCCATGGCACACATACGTTTAGGTGACGGACGAGGTACTGTGAGAGATAGCTCGAATTTATTTATCTCGCGTGAAAAACCGTCGGAAAAGCTTCAGAAAACACTACTTGAAATATAGTTTGTGGTCATTAGTTTAGACGTGAAAGAACCGTAAATCGAAAAAATCTTAAGATTTGCTATTTTTACCAAAAATACATGGCTTCCTAATTTGATTGCCCTTTTAGTATATCGAAGGGGGTCGAAAATGACTCAACAAAACGTAAGGCTCATCCAAAAATTCCCAATAATTTCGGAGATACGGCCAAAAGTAGGCGAAAAAAATGGTGGAAATTGACCACCGAAATGGAGTCTAAAAATAAATGTTTTCCAATCGACTCTGCAGTGCAAAGAAAGTGCAAACAAATTTCAAAAAATGCAAACCGCACTCAGAAAAGTTGATTGGAAAATGAATGAAAATTACCCGCGGAAGAACTGCAAATAAGCGCATTATACGCATAGTCTACGAAAATCACATGGATATACCATCATTCCCTCCCTCGTTCAACGCAAAATTTAAGTTTCACCTGCAAGTCACACTGATCGTATACCAACGCCAAATTTCTTACTTCTATCACTCAACACAACAAAAAAACATTCTACATCTTTCTATATCCATGTACGTGCTTGTTAACAAATTTCCAATGACCATTGTGTTTCTTCAGGGTCCGTCACGTTTAATGATGATAATCGATTTTTAATTATAATAATTTGCGTAACGGCCCCGAGCGTTCGATGCAC
This sequence comes from Cryptocheilus praepositus, assembly GCA_033815515.1. NCBI lineage: Eukaryota > Metazoa > Arthropoda > Insecta > Hymenoptera > Pompilidae > Cryptocheilus > Cryptocheilus praepositus. The sequence continues at coordinate 2,464,378 of JAWWQZ010000314.1, forward strand.
AGCACTGGCCGTTCTCAGCAGCGCGGGAGACGATTATGCGAAATTAATAGCGCTCGAGGCTAATGTCGATCAATTAACACCGTTTACCCTCTCCCCGATGTAATAATTTAGGCTTGCCCTATGACGTAACCGTCCGTTGTCGGCTCGCTGCAGTTTCTTCGTGTAAATAAGAGCATCAAAATTCATGAGGCTTCGTCACGCCGGTCGATAGTTTCGTGCGCGCGTTGTTCGTCGCACTGTAAAAATATCGCCAACGGTAGAAGTGGAACAATGGACCGGAATTGGACAGGGCATAGGTTGGAATGCACATATTACTTTTCTCAACAATACGCCCGTCCCTCGGTTTACGCGGCACTTCTTTTTACCCAACTTTAATTAGCACAAGTTAGACCTCGGTTTGCGCGAGTTCCGTTTATACGGACCATTATACCTCGATTTACGCGGATTTGATTTATAACGCAAATTATACCTTCATTTACGCGGCACTTCTTTTTACCCAACTTCAATTTGCACAAGTTAGACCTCTGTTTGCGCGAGTTCTGTTTATACGGACCATTATACCTCGATTTACGCGGATTTGATTTATAACGCAAATTATACCTTCATTTACGCGGCACTTCTTTTTACCCAACTTCAATTTGCACAAGTTAGACCTCTGTTTGCGCGAGTTCTGTTTATACGGACCATTATACCTCGATTTACGCGGATTTGATTTATAACGCAAATTATACCTTCATTTAGGCGAATTTTATTTGCACGGTCAATTGTACGTTTATTTACATGGTTTAATAAAATTTGTAAATATGTGTTATTTTAGTTAAATTCATGTAAAAGAAATTTATATAATCAATTTTACCTCCAATATTTATTCTTTCGCTCTAGCAGACTCTACGCCCGATTTTCATCCGCATAAATTTGAAAACAGGTGCACGTCAATTTGCAATATCTATTATATTTTTATTATCTATATATACCTATTATATATATTTCACTAATATATCTTAGTTAAATTCGCGTAAAAGAAATTTATATAATCAATTTTACCTCCAATATTTATTCTTTCGCTCTAGCAGACTCTTCGCCCGATTTTCATCCGCATAAATTTAAAAACAGGTGCACGTCAATTTGCAATATCTATTATATTTTTATTATCTATATATACCTATTATATATATTTCACTAATATATCTTAGTTAAATTCGCGTAAAAGAAATTTATATAATCAATTTTACCTCCAATATTTATTCTTTCGCTCTAGCGGACTCTTCGCCCGATTTTCATCCGCATAAATTTAAAAACAGGTGTACGTCAATTTGCAATATCTATTATATTTTTATTATCTATATATACCTATTATATATATATTTCACTAATATAACTTAGTTAAATTCGCGTAAAATAAATTTATATAATCAATTTTCCTCCAATATTTATTCTTTCGCCCCAGCAGACTCTTCGCCCGATTTTCATCCGCATAAATTTAAAAACAGGTGTACATCAATTTGCAATATCTATTATATTTTTATTATCTATATATACCTATTATATATATTTCATTAATATATCTTAGTTAAATTCGCGTAAAAGAAATGTATATAATCAATTTTCCTCCAATATTTATTCTTTCGCCCCAGCAGACTCTACGCCCGATTTTAATCCGCATAAATTTAAAAACAGGTGTACGTCAATTTGCAATATCTATTATATTTTTATTATCTATATATACCTATTATATATATATGTCACTAATATATCTTAGTTAAATTCGTGTAAAAGAAATTTATATAATCAATTTTCCTCCAATATTTATTCTTTCGCCCCAGCAGACTACGCCCGATTTTAATCCGCATAAATTTAAAGACAGGTGTACGTCAGTTTGCAACATCTATTACTTATTAGCAACCTAATGATAATCCTATACTTTAGTAATTTGTAATAGATCATTTTTATTAACGTCACATCGGCGGTGTCAATTTTTCACCCGGCGTCGAATCCATAATTATCGCGTGCGTCTTCCGAAGTAATCAGGAATTCGCTTCGGTCGGCGCGGCCTCGAATCGGTGTCGCGTTGCTCGTGAGAAAATGCGCTCCTGGGACGTCAACGCGGCAGGAAGCATTTTTTTCGAGAGCGAAATGTGTCGACGCGGGAGCAAAAATTAATGACGACACGCCGGAAAGCGAAGTCGTCGCCGTTAATTGGCGATGTCTGAGATCGCGCCATTGTCTGCGGGGCGCGGACAAAATCACGGCGCGATCGCGAACGGGTCGAAGCCGTGGGCGAAGATAAATCTGAACCGGAGCACAAATATTTTCTCTCCTGCGAAACGTTTCATTCGAAATTTTCCGTCTGAAGCTCCGCACGCTCGGGATCCTCGGACTCTCGATACGAGAGTTCGATTATTTTTACACTGCTCTTTAGATTCCCTTTTCGCGTCCCTCTCGCAACGTCGTCATTCTATTCAAAAAATTATTCAAGTGATAAAACCGCACATATCCGATCGGTATAATAAGGTTGCTATTTTTTTCTGCTTGAAAACTTTATTTCGAATTTTCTACGGAACCTCTCTTCAGGAGTAATTCGATTATTTTTCCGGCAGGTTTCTTTAGGGTCTTCGTTTTTAGGATATCTCGAGCACCTTCGTGGTTTTATTGTTTTTAGAAACATTGGGAGTAGTCAGCTTTCAAAGGGTTAAGTAACGAAATAAAGTTGAAGTGTAACGTTAAAGTCGCTGAACCTTCATTTTAAAATTGAATTAAGTAAATAAATAAAACAAGGTTAATAATCAAATATATTGAATAATTAAAATCTGAGAAGGAAAATCAATATGTGGATGTAATTTCTTTAGGATTCTATTTTATTACATAGCGTCAGAGTTGTTTATTTCTTTTGTCTATCTTCTTCGTGTGGTTGCAATTTTATCATAATATATTGATAATATAATTTTATGATATATTTTATGATAAATGTTCGGGTAATATGTAAAATCATTGGTCCAGTGTAAACCCCTGACATAAAATAATAATTAAGCAAAATAGCGTTTCGTGATGCCCTGTAATTTTGGTATTTGAGTATATCTCGGAACAGCGTTCGCCCTCGCATTCGAGTACCCCGAGATTTTACGCGTTCGAATTTCCGAGCTTGCGTAAGAGAGAAAGGAGGCGGGATAACAAACGAGCGAGGTGAAAGATTGCCGCAGTCGTGGAGATGGAAGACATTCAGTGTCTTCGTGACATTTGATCCACGATCAACGGATCCACGATCTTACACGTGAGTCCCCTCGCGCATGGGGCCGACACGAATACCGAGCCGAGATTTCTACGTCCAGAGGCGTCGCATTGGCACTATCTAGATATTTGACGGTGCGAACTCCTTTCACGACAGTCGTTTGGCCTCTTGACAACTTTTCCTGCCATCCGAAAACGGGTGACGTGGCAGTCAACGTGTTAAACGTTCAGTGCCACTCCTTTGATACCACGTCCAAAAATGCCACAAACAAATTTGCCGTCAGCTATACATTGCTATCGAACACGTAACAATTTTTTTCACGAAATCTTCATATCAGGATTGCACTTATTTAGTATATTTGCAAAAATGCAAAGCAGTGCGACCGTGCTCCTTTGATTTGACGCCGACAAATATCATAAACAAATTTGCCCGTAGCCTCAACTATACATTGCCATCGAACACGTAACAATTTTTTACACGAAATCTTCATATCAGGATTGCACTTATTTAGTATATTTGCAAAAATGCATAGCAGTGCGACTGTGCTCCTTTGATTTGACGCCGACAAATACTATAAACAAATTTGCCCGTAGCTTCAACTATACATTGCCATCGAACACGTAACAATTTTTTTCACGAAATCTTCATATCAGGATTGCACTTATTTAGTATATCTGCAAAAATGCAAAGCAGTGCGACCGTGCTCCTTTGATTTGACGCCGACAAATGCCATAAACAAATTTGCCCGTAGCGTCAGCTATACATTGCCACCGAACACGTAACAATTTTTTTCACGAAATCTTCATATCAGGATTGCACTTATTTAGTATATTTGCAAAAATGCAAAGCAGTGCGACCGTGCTCCTTTGATTTGACGCCGACAAATACCATAAACAAATTTACCCGTAGTCTCAACTATACATTGCTATCGAACACGTAATAATTTTTTTCACGAAATCTTCATATCAAGATTGCACTTATTTAGTATCTTTGCAAAAATGCAAAGCAGTGCGACCGTGCTGCTTTGATTTGACGCCGATAAATACCATAAACAAATTTGCCCGTAGCCTCAACTATACATTGCCATCGAACACGTAACAATTTTATTCACGAAATCTTCATATCAGGATTGCACTTATTTAGTATATTTGCAAAAATGCAAAGCAGTGCAACCGTGCTCCTTTGATTTGACGCCGACAAATACCATAAACAAATTTGCCCGTAGCCTCAACTATACATTGCCATCGAACACGTAACAATTTTTTTCACGAAATCTTCATATCAGGATTGCACTTATTTAGTATATTTGCAAAAATGCAAAGCAGTGCGACCGTGCTCCTTTGATTTGACGCCGACAAATACCATAAACAAATTTGCCCGTAGCCTCAACTACACATTGCCATCGAACACGTAACAATTTTTTTCACGAAATCTTCATATCAGGATTGCACTTATTTAGTATATTTGCAAAAATGCAAAGCAGTGCGACTGTGCTCCTTTGATTTGACGCCGACAAATACTATAAACAAATTTGCCCGTAGCCTCAACTATACATTGCCATCGAACACGTAACAATTTTTTTCACGAAATCTTCATATCAGGATTGCACTTATTTAGTATATTTGCAAAAATACAAAGCAGTGCAACGGTGCTCCTTTGATTTGACGCCGACAAATACCATAAACAAATTTGTCCGTAGCCTCAACTATACATTGCCATCGAACACGTAACAATTTTTTTCACGAAATCTTCATATCAGGATTGCACTTATTTAGTATATTTGCAAAAATGCAAAGCAGTGCGACCGTGCTCCTTTGATTTGACGCCGACAAATACCATAAACAAATTTGCCCGTAGCCTCAACTATACATTGCCATCGAACACGTAATAATTTTTTTTCACGAAATCTTCATATCAAGATTGCACTTATTTAGTATATTTGCAAAAATGCAAAGCAGTGCGACCGTGCTGCTTTGATTTGACGCCGATAAATACCATAAACAAATTTGCCCGTAGCCTCAACTATACATTGCCATCGAACACGTAACAATTTTATTCACGAAATCTTCATATCAGGATTGCACTTATTTAGTATATTTGCAAAAATGCAAAGCAGTGCGACCGTGCTGCTTTGATTTGACGCCGACAAATACCATAAACAAATTTGCCCGTAGCCTCAACTATACATTGCCATCGAACACGTAACAATTTTATTTACGAAATCTTCATATCAGGATTGCACTTATTTAGTATATTTGCAAAAATGCAAAGCAGTGCGACCGTGCTCCTTTGATTTGACGCCGACAAATACCATAAACAAATTTGCCCGTAGCCTCAACTATACATTGCCATCGAACACGTAACAATGTTTTTCATGAAATCTTCATATCAGGATTGCACTTATTTAGTATCTTTGCAAAAATGCAAAGCAGTGCGACCGTGCTCCTTTGATTTGACGCCGACAAATACCATAAACAAATTTGCCCGTAGCCTCAACTATACATTTCTATCGAACACGTAACAATGTTTTTCACGAAATCTTCATATCAGGATTGCACTTATTTAGTATATTTGCAAAAATGCAAAGCAGTGCGACCGTCCTGCTTTGATTTGACGCCGACAAATACCATAAACAAATTTACCCGTAGCCTCAACTATACATTGCCATCGAACACGTAACAAATTGTTTCACAAAATCTTCATATCAGGATTGCATTTATTGCCAATTAATTACAAAAAATGCACAGCAGCGGGATCGTGCTTATTTAATACAATTGCAAAGATTAAAAAGCAAGACAACCGCGCTCCTTTTATAAGGTATGTCAAATAACGCCATAAATGTTGTTTTTGCAATGGCAACGCGTTCCGAAAATTTTGTTCAAACGAAATTGTCGGTGTGGCAAAGTTTGTCTGTACCTTTGTTCTCCGTACGCATACAGACGGCGGTTTGAAGCAGAGCGACGCCGAAACTGACCGACCGCAAAAGACCGCGCAGCATAACAGGATCCTTGACTAAAAAGGAAAAAAGCCGAACTCGACTCATCGCACTCGAGAATTCGCTTGCATAATTTCGCACGAAACCTTGACTTTCTCGACTTGTGCAAGTCCTAGACGCGGCAAACGGGATGCGGGTCATCGCGGGACAAGAGGAAAAAAGGAAACAAAAATGATCAAGCCGCGAACGGTAGTTGCGCTGCTGTGGAAAAACAGCGCAGACAAGCAGGAAACCGTGCCTGTCGGGCACGTCGTAATAAACATGCAACGTACTGTTAACACTCGGCACACAAGTCGTTTTGAGGCGTTTCGATCTTTACAACGAAAATCACGAAACCTTTACAATTCTCTACTATTAGCCCTTTGAGTGCTGCGTACTTCCGGCCGGAACGTTCGCTGAGGACGAAATACTGTTCACCAGTGTGAACTTTATTGATTGATTGCGTGAAACGCAACAAAAATCTAATACAGTAAAACCTGTTTTTGTGCAGTGGATAGGGACCGCATAAAAGAAATCGTACAAAAAAATATTCGAACATTTTATAAATTCTTACATATAATAAACAATTTTGTGCGATATACTACCTAAAAATTTTTTTATGCGGTGGATAAGGACCGCATAAAAAAAGTCGGACTAAGAAAATACATCAATGATTTATGAAATAGATGAGAGAATGCTCTCAATTAAATTAAATAATTAAATTAGACCTATAGAAATGGTAAAAATATTTAATTCTTGATTGTACATATACATGGAGAAGTTTTTACATTGTACATTAAATAGTTTGCTGCTACTCGTCGTAATCCAAAACCCACATCTTCTTGTGACGAATTGGTTGAAAATCGCTTCCGTCGCTTGAAGATAGGATTTCAATTGATTTGTTTTTTGGCACCATAAACTCAGTGATCAGTTTTTGTGACGATGGTCGACTGGTCAATTGCTTGTAAACGTAACGATAGTGAGAATTTTAAGCGTCTTTCCGCTTTGGTATCTACTTTAAGAAAATGCGTTTCCAATTGTTTCGAAATTTGGATCCCTGCATATATTTTATCTGCTGTAATAGATTCCGTTCTTCTTGTCCATTTTCATAAGCTATCAAACTATTGATAATGTCACTATCATCGACAGTTTGGTCCTCAATCATCTCGTCTAGGTCATTATCGCCGAAAGAATCAAAGCCTTCTCCGCCGATGTTATGTGCAAGCGCACTAATTTCAGATAATAACGTTGACGTGTTTTCGGTAACGTTTCGATTAATTACACATTCATATATTTCGTCCACAACATGTATATGTACATGATAGGAAACGTTAAACTGGTGCTAACGCCGCTAAGATTCGTATACCGCATAAAAATAAATCGCACAAAAAAAATTGCACAAAAATAAAATGGCACAAAACCAATCGCACAAAAACAAAATCGCATAAAAAAAGACCACACAAAAACAGGCTTTACTGCAATAATTTTTCATTTACGCCAAAGTAAATATTGCAAGAACACTATTTGATAAAGAACGGATCTGTATTCATGTCACACATTGATAATTGTGGTTGCAGTAAATAAGAAATCGAAACGATTGGGAACGCATATATGCGTCCATAGCAGTCAAAGGGTTAGTTGATCTGCCTTTGATCCGTTTGATGCAACTAATGTATATCCAAATTAGTATCACCTCGTATGGTACATCTGATTCCTACGGATGCGCACCATTTTGATGTGATCGTAAATTTAGCGTTGATCCTACTACATCGGCTTCACCCACGGAAGCATTGCTTTGGAAATAAATATCAATGTGATCAAGAAGGTTTTACGAAGTAATGATCAGAAATAATTACACTTTCCAACGGGGATATTGTAAATCCAAATATCTCAAACCTGCAGCGATTGACACGACGTGCCTCTGCCCATAACTTTATTCACGTTAGAAACATGTAACGCCGAAAAGGAAGAAGTATCAGCAGAAAGAACGGATCTCACTATTCCAGTTGCTCTCGCGGCATGAAGACATCTTAGCATTTTATTTCTTGGCCTCGTGCGTTGAAGAAGAAAGTACGAAACAATTATCCGCTTATGAAAACATAGAAATCGCCACAGAGTCGTTTGTATGCTTCCTTTTATCTATTTTCTTCGCGTCGTTGCAGTTCCGTACAAAGGCAGTATATTTGCAAAGTTACAAATAGTTTCCTGCTTACGAAACTGTTGGGTTTCGTTTATGTGTCAATTCGGCGCATATTCGCAGAGATACATATATAAGAAATGTCCGTAAACCTGCCGTTAACGTGCCGGCCGATAGTCGTAGGCGTGTTCTAACGTGAAACGACGTTTTCCGTGAGCGCACTTTCGTCGGCTGGAAGGAGTGCGTGTCAAAACAAGTGGATTGTTAATGCGGCATAAAAATAGCCGACGTTTGGCCGGTTGCCGAAAATCAAGCGAAATGCAGCGATTGCGCACGATTATTGGATAAGTGTTGGACACTGGTAATTACGCATAAATCATCGGCGGGCGATGGGTATTTTCGACGTAGACAAATTCAGGGCGCCCACTCTCAGTGACGTCCGAAAATATTTGACTGGACGTTTCTGAAATGTTCGCGGACGAGTGACGTACAAATCCGCTTATCTGGCGGCACCGACGTTAGATACTACGAAAATTCGTAATAAGAGCTAACATTAATTGTTGTTCGCAGATAAGCGACACGGTTCATTGTTCGGTTCAATTTACTCCGACGTCGCTCCAATTGAAACCAATAATGGATACACGTTGTCATGCAAATGGAACATTGGTAACGGATTATTTATTAGATCGTTCCTTTTACTTCGCGTCGAATCAAAGGAATCTTTTACGACATGTAATTGTTATAATAATGTTTTGATAAATTGGAAATAATATTAAGTGTGAAGTTTGCATTGTGTTTAAATGTACAAACTTGCCCGAAGTATCTAACCTTAACACATTGCGGACGGATGACGAGATATCTCGTCATTCTTATTTCGTCGTTCGGGGCCGTTGACGAGATATATCGTCTTGCATATTCTGTCGTTCGGGACAGGTGACGAGATACCACACAGTTGCTACGTGATTGTCAGCGGCAGTTTTTTCGTAATTTGTATTGCGAATTAATTACTTGAAGCCCTGAAATATGGATAGCGACAAAACGATTAGCAATATTACAGAGATATTTGCAAGCCTTCTGGTGTTCCACTTCACTGAGTGTCATGTTTTACGAAATATCATACTTTGCTTAGTTCTGTTCTTTGCGAAGTGATTCAAAGCAGACAAATAATATGTAATATAATTCTCGAATGCCCTTCTCTGGTTTTGTATAGATCAAATACGTACTTTAATATTACAGAAATATTTGGAAGCTTTCTGGTGTTCCACTTCACTGAGTGTCTCGTTTTACGAAATGTCATACTTTGAAAACTGTTTAGTTTGTACAGATTTTTACTTATTGAAAAATATTAAAGAATCATTCATTTTTAAAGTTGTTGAAATAAATATTTCACGCGACCATGATTTTTAACTACTATTAAATCATCACTAATTTAAAAATATTTGACGCAAAGAAATACCCGGCCACTGGATACGCTGAGCAATAGAATGCCCGGTCCGCAATGTGTTAACACTTTGACTACCACGGTGGTCACCGGTGACCGGTGCAAAAGATTTTACTAAGAATGCAAAAAATTCGTAATGAAGCCTATTTGCAATCTTGTAAAAGCAATTGATATTAGAACCGTGCTTCGATACTTCGGCTTCTAATACCTCTGCGTTATTTTCCTTTTTGCACTATTTAATCATACTCTGCGATATTTAATCGCATCGCAGTTCTAACATAGCAAAATACGTTTGGCAGTCAACGTGTGAAAATATATTTTTCAACATTTACCAGTGCGCTTGCATAGTAGCATCGTATTTAAATATACAAATTTGACCGTGACATGTGGCCTTAAACTATATTAATCCACATTGGACCCTCTACACTGACATACGCGCATCGTATCAAGTTTCGTTCTTCGTGCGGTCGGTGTAGCCTCACGGAAATTTCCTTATAAGCCCGTGTGGCAGTCGAACTGTTAATCCGTGCGGATTATTCGCCGAACGGCATTTTTTCACGCCCCCACGGCGGCACCTGTAGCGTCAGCGCGCGTTATCACTCGGAGATAGAGAACAATCGAAAGCCGGAGATAGCGCGGAATTTTTTACATCGCGTGCGCCAATGCGTGACGACGCGTCGCGGCTCAAACATTTATTGCCTGATACGTTCGATCGTAAATGGACGCGGGAATGATACTAATGCCTTAATTGGTCATTTCCTCGAGTATGCCTATCGCACCACAACCATTTTGTCAGATTAAGATAGACCCGATCGCCGCTAAATTGTATCGCGCGAATTCTTATGGCTTAATCGGGTATTTGTTTCTTTGTTATGATCGCAAAGTGTTGACATTGCGCTAACGCAGGAATTGTGTAACGTGCGGCGGGCCTTGTAAGAAGTTACGTGGGCGTTATGAATTTGGCAGGATCGGGCGCGTCATACACCTGAACATTCGGTGGAGCAGATGTATGCGCCGCTTTCTTTTGTTTCGGCAGATGCTTGTATCTATATTTTTTTATTGGGATATATAGCTTCGAAACATCTAAAAATGTTCGCTCATCTGTTGCCTGTATTTTCAGTCTATTTTGATTATTTTATTTTTGCAAATTTCGATTATATTCTATACGTTTTCTGGTGCAAGTATACATGCCTGTTTCATTTATTATAGCAAATGTATTTAATAAATGCTTTTAACCCTTTGACTGCTGAATACTTCTGTCCAAAGCGCTCGCTGAGGACGAAACACTTTGCGCTAGTGTGAACTCTGTTGATCGATTATTTAAGGCGCAACTAAGTTTTGATGTGTAGGGACGGTAACTATTAATTATACAATTCTCTGAAAAGAACAATTACAACAGCCACGTCGATAGAATAAAAAATGTATTTCGAGACATGTGGTTACTACCAAGTTCGCCCAACAACTGACTATCTCGCCCTGCAGTCCGCAGCGTCGCATGTCCTAAACAAAAGACGGCACGGTTCGCCACTACGTCATCGCTTGACAAAACACTGCGACCGAAAATTCGATGCAGGGCGATTAATCGCCTACAGATGATAATTCTGTATTTGCGCCAAATTAAATAATGCAAGAAAATTATTTGATAAAGAACACATCTGTATTCATCTCATACATTTATAATTGTGGCTACAGTAGGTAAGAAATCGAAACGATTGGGGACGCATATATGCGCCCATAGTCGACACCGATAGATTTCGGCGGACACATATATGCGTCCATAGCACTCAAACGGTTAATTTGGATGCATAGCTCCAAAATATCTGTTCATTTTTATGTGTTGAATTTTATTCGCCACTACCAAAAATTGATTAATTCGTATATATGCACCAAGAACATTTTTCTATCACTATCCGCGTGTTATCTTATTCAGAAAAGAAAACGTTTTACTGTAACTAAACCACCTGGTCGCTTTACTGATGCAAGCGTTATATTGTTCACAGGCTTCGACGATCGATGGACGCCGAAAGGGCGCGTGCCTTTTCTGCCAGGAGTACTTCATGGATCTATACTTGCTGGCCGAACTTAAAACGATCTCCCTGAAAGTTACGACGGTCGACATGCAAAAGCCGCCGCCAGACTTCCGCACTAATTTCCAGGCAACACCGCCGCCGATTTTGATCGACAACGGCGACGCGATCCTCGAAAATGAGAAAATCGAGCGACACATCATGAAGAACATTCCGGGTGGACACAATCTCTTCGTCCAGGACAAGGAGGTGGCCACTCTTGTTGAAAACCTGTTCAGCGTAAGTCACCATTTGACTGGTTCGTTCCTTTAATTGCCTCCCTTGCATTGATTCGCGTATCTTGCCATTCGCAGGAACCAGAGGTAAATCATTAACGTGTGTCATTACATTCTCCTGATCATACCGCGACATACTTAGATAATAATGAACGGGTTTGTTTCTTGAAGCTTCACGACTGCGTCGAATCTTGCTTATTTTGGCTTCGTGCTAAAATATCAGCGCTGTGTCCGGATACTGCTCTTCAAATTTATATGTAGATGAAATGTATGTGAAAGTTATATCGACCATTTCATCAGAAAGATGAATTTTATTGACAGCATAAGCGGATCACTGATCACCAAACTGAATTCAAATTATGTTAAACTTAAAAATTGAGACAGATTTCATCCGACGTTTTGGCACTGGGTGCCAAATTTCAGTTTGTGCTCACTTATTCGGTCAAATTAGTTTGATGATCAGTTGCCAATATTCGTGGGAAGAAAAATATTGTAAAATATTGAGCAAGTACACATTCAATATATTGTTGAAAGTAGCCTAACAGTTGTTAAATCTGCATTATTACACTATTCAGTTCTCAATGCACACATTCAATACATGATTAAGAATATCCTAAAACTTGTAAAATCCGCATTACTACATCAGTTCTTTACGTACACATCAATATATTGCTGACGCACCCGCAAAGTTGTCAAACCTGCATTTGTACACCATTCAGACCTTACTATCCACATTCACCACATCCATATACATACACACATTCAATATATTATCGAATGTACCCCAAAACTTGTTAAACCAGCATTACCGCACCGTTCACTTCCCGCCGCGATGTAACACAGACGAATTAACGCATAACGCAATTGCGTGGCGCTTCTTTCAGAAATTAAAGCTGCTCCTGCTAAATGCAAAGGACAAGGACAAAGACCCGAAGACGTCGTCGCTGATGGCTCATCTTCGCAAGATCGACGAACACCTCGGTCGAAAGGGCACGCGTTTCCTCACCGGCGACACAATGTGCTGCTTCGATTGCGAACTGATGCCCAGACTTCAACACATCAGGGTCGCCGGCAAATATTTCGCCGATTTCGAGATCCCCGAAACTCTGGTGCATCTCTGGCGATATATGCACCACATGTACAGGCTCGACGCTTTCCTGCAAAGCTGTCCTGCCGACCAAGACATCATCAATCATTATAAATTGCAGCAGGTGAGAAAGAAAGTAGTGACGGCGTCGGGTGGTTCGGAAGGAGAGAGTTCTATTCGCCTTTTCGGGTCGAAACTTTATCGATCGCCGACAAGTTACTGTGAATGTACATGACCCGGATTTAATGACGAGAATATCGCCGCGTGTAGAAATGTCTGTACGTCCGGTGAATATTAGAAAAAATATTCGGGGAAGTAGATCCGGTTACTATGCGTCAAAGTCGTTGGAATAGTGGTTACATTGTCTGAGATTCCATCAGTGTACTTAAGTAGAAAGACTGTCTTTGTAGCAGATTTATTTGCATTTGAGGTGTCTAAAAAGCGTACGGTGATTAGATACTGCGTGTGTTTAGAATATTAAAAAAAATATTGGAGGGAAGTAGAAGCGGTTACTATGTGTTAAAGTCGTTTGTATAGCGGTTACATAGTCTGAGATTCCATCAATGTACTTAAGTAGAAAGACTGTCTTTGTAGCAGATTTATTTGCATTTGACGCATGTGAAAACCGTACGGCGATTAGATACTGCGTGCCTTCAGAATACTAAAGAAAATGTTGGAGAGAAATAGAAGTTTGTGTGTTTTCATACATTATCCGGATGATGATGTTAATATACTATATACAGGATTTGAAAATCAGAGACTACAGTGGCAAATTATGTTCAAACATATTCGTACTGTTCCATTAATAAAACTGCGCAAAAGTTGCTGGAAAATAATAACAGCTTCTGAAATTTTGCTGACGAAATATATTCTATTTTTCATTGATTACATATATTCGTGCGATACCATTAATAAAACTCAGCGAAGGTCGCTAAAAAATCATAGCATCGGTTTCTATAATTTTCCTGATGAAATATATTTGTTTTTTTTTTCACATGATTTATAGCCATACCATTCCATTAATATAACTCAGCGAAAGTTGCTACAAAATCATAGCATCAGTTTCCGTAATTTTCCTGTTAAAACATATTCGTTTTTTCGCTGATAATTTGTATTCGTACCAGCCCATTAATAAAACTCAGCAAAAGCCGCGACAAGATAACAGCGACGCTTTCTACATTTACACTGATGGCATTTGGAACCAGACAAATTGTCGTCCTGTAACTCTGTTAAAGTAATGTCCACCCTTCGTAGGCGAGAAGCCACCGAAAAGAATGGTGAAAATTGGGCCGTTAACGAGCGACGGAAGTGATCGATCACGGCCACCTTATGCGGCCCGTCAGAATCGGCACAGTTAAATAAATTAGTCGTTTAGCGTGTATGACGCAGTTTAGCGCGGTTTACGCGAGGCGCTTACGTAAGATCCGTGGAAAAAATAAACGTTCAGTCGGAGTTGGTATCGACGTTCGCCGCTCTATCTGTTGCAGAGCATGAAGATGAAGAAGCACGAGGAGCTCGAGACACCGACCTTCACCACCAGCATCCCCATCGAGGTCAACGACGACTAGGCTGGACCTTCGCCGTCGAGTCTAAGATCTCGTTAATTTCGTAACAAGAGCATCGTCGACAACTGCGCGCGAGCACCGGGACCGGAAATATCTCCGACGTTGCGGAATTGGACCGTTGTCTCGAGTCGTCGACGACATAATATTTTTCTTTCTCGCGAGGACTTTGTATCGGGGGCGACGTCCTGGGGCTTTCTTGATGCCTCGTCGGCTAACTCGTGTTACGTGCGAGGTTCCACACGTGAAACGTAACGTTGACATCCCTCATAGGGCTGAGCCAGACGCATACCGATTAGCTTTTTTACCGCAAGAGACACGAAGACACGTATCTAGGTTTATACATAAATGCATTAAGGCTTTTGAGAGTTCCGTGAAGAGAGTCCTCTTGGTCCTTTTCTATTTTTCTACTACGTACAGCATTTGTATGTAGCGCGCCCTTGCCCCAATTGTCCCGACCTGAGTAGCGTTAGCGTAGGGAAGAAATGTTTTAATCTTTATCACACGGTCGATTAGATACCTAGGTCTCTCGAGGAGAGAATTTCAATGTTTCCGCCTGGTTTACGTGGCAAACGGTGTAAGCGAAGAGTGCCGAGAGTACGCAGGGAACGTATGCGTCGGTGAAGAAGTAAAGGGACAGTTTGTGAACGCGTTCTGCGCCCTCGAGTGCTTCTTCGTGCGATCGCTTGACGAGCTGAAATTGGCTGAATAAATAATGCAAGTCCTGTCTCATTTCCTTTCCACCATCATTGATCTTGTCTTGTTCCGAGCACTGTGTAAACAGTGACGTCTAGTCTTTGTACTGTTTCGCGAGACTTGCGTTTTAACGGGAGCAAAATTTGCGTATGCACTTTTATCGAGGGCTTCGGGTACGCTATCTGTCGCGAAAGTAATATTGTGTGGACATCTCTGTGGCTTTCAGAAAATTGCACGTTTAGATTTTAATTCTTTAGTTAGCTTATGGAACATATATCTAAAATGCATACGTTTCTTAGTAATTCGGCGGCATCGCGTTTCTTCTTCTCTTCTGTCGACATCGTATTGCGTTAATTCCTTCCTTCCAGAGTGCATTTACGGCTGGTAAGGGCAAAATAATAAGTTCATTTTGTCATGTACACAGGAGAATGTTACGAACCTGTTTCGAGAGGAGAGGCACAGAGAAGAAGAAGGAAAATGATCCCAGAAGCCAATTTTGCTTATTAACACAGCCCAACGATCTAACGAACGAGCAATTGTCCATCCGATATTCCGTATTAGTTATTATTATTAATATTATTATTATTATTATATTGCTATTATTGTATTATTATCTCTTTGGTTTATACTCGTAGAAAGTGAATATACCAGTGTTTACAGTATCTTAAGACTATGTAAATATTCGTGCATGAACTGTGCACAAATATCCAACTCTATCCAATATTCCTTCGGGCCCGTCACATTACTGTAAACTTTCCTCGCAGTTCTACATAAATATCCACCCATCGATTAACTTCGCTTGGCCCAACAAGCAGCGGGTAGCAATTTATAACTTCGGTCTATTTGTATTTTTTCCGCATGCATACACAGCATATACTTTCATTGATGATCCTCATAAAAACTTGTCGCGTAATTTGAGTAGGAAACGCAATGAACACAGACACAGTGCGAATTTATTAATCGGTGCTAATGTGTAAATTGCATTAAAGTCTTTACGCCATGCATAGGATCCGCCAGTTTGCAGCACAGCCGAAAAAATATCCACGTGCAATTGATATTAGTTGGTAATACTTGAAAAACATTAATTCATTTTTTGAACGTTCATTCATTTTCTTAAATAATGAAGGAATATAAGGCCCTGTATCTCGGTTGAATATGCTTGACTATAATATTTTATTAGTAACTCTCAAAATGTTTCGAGGCCACTGGTGCACCCTCTTTAAGAGTCTACAAGTGTATGGATCACAAAACTTTGTTTTCCTATTCATTTTTCTTGTGCGAATAGTAATTATGTTAATCACTCTTCTATCGTTTAACTGGAGTATAATAAGATTGAAACTAAATACCCCCAGTATGTCTTCTCGGCGATTTCTCGATATCTTAGCGTTTTCGACATCAAATCCGCCACCTTACATCAAGTCGACAAAAGTTTCCCCCGTGCAAATGATATTAATCGACAATAATTAAACAACATCAAATACGTTTCCTATCACTCATCAGCATTAATTTTTTTAAACAACAAAATAATATAGAGCCCTTTTATGGTTAAAAATGCTTGACTATAGACCATTATCAATAACCCCCCAGATGTTCGGTGCCACTGGTGCCCCCTCTTGAGGATTCTACAAAAAGCACACGCATAATTTCTTCAACAATGTTCTTTTCATACAATGCACCCCTTTCAATTTGGAACTTACGCAGAGCAGCCAGGCGAATCCACCGTTTAACCCTTTGCGGACGAGAGGCGACTCTCGGTCGCCACGGCGTTTCGCGCAACAGGACGAATGGCGAGTGAGAAGCTACAATGTTTATGTTAGATTTCGTTACCTCTAACTGATAGAAAGGCGGTATTACACCAGTTACTTTTTAGCCAATGAATTACATAAATTGAAATGTCATTTGACTGGGACAATACTAACTAATAGAAAAGAATTGCCAGATGCAACAAAAAACGACGACTTCGAAAAGAAAAATCAGTCGTAGTCTATCATAGAAATAATAATGTGATTTTGGCGTGAAAAGATAAGAAGATCGTCACGCTGTTGACAAATTATTACAATGCAGAAATGTAGTATTGAACGAGTACTCCGGCATGGTGTTCAAACTGTGATTAGAAAACCTAATGCTATCACGAATTATACCAAATTCATGGGCGGCGGTCATTTTTGAAAGGTGGAAAATAGAGAAACTATCGAAATATAACATTTTTGTAAGAAAATTTGTATATAACATCATTTTATTTTACCCAGTAAGACACTCGACACATCTGCGAAAATCGCCTCGGCCTTCTACCTTAGCCAATCGGAAAAAGTCGTCGTCCGTAAAGGGTTAACACGTTGACTGCTAAGCGTATTTTGCTACGACAGAACCGCGCTGCGATGAAATACCGCAGAGTATGATTAAATCCTGCAAAATGAAAGTAACACAGAGTTGTTGGAAGCCAAACTATTGAAGCACCGTTCCAATATCAATTGCTTTCTCAAGATTGCAACTAGACTCCATTACGAATTTTTTGCATTTTTGTCAAATCTTCGACCGGTCACCGGTGACCATCACGGCATCACGGTTAAGTAAATCATCCGCCACCTTTGAGCGCAGTCGAAAAAAGCGAACTCGCGTCGGCGTGCGCGCCCATCGTCGTTCGCCGAGTGTTTTAAAATACCACGCGCCCGCCCCACCCTCGCCGCCGCCGGCCGTCCGTTACGACGCGTCTTCCATTCATAACTAGGGAAGTGCCGTGCGTTCGGCGGCCATCTTGTCTCGCGTTCAAAGGAGCCACTTTTATTTTTCAGCCTGGTCGCCGGTCCTCGCGGCCTTCCCGGCGTCGCGACGCGGCGAAAAATCCCGGCGTGAGGACGCGCGACGGGCCGGTCGAATTTTCGCGCGCGTCCGTTGGTCGCGCGAGCCTCGTCGGCGGCCGGCAAAATGGTCGCCGGGCTGAGCAACGTAGTACCGCGTACGCAGTGCACAGCTGATCAGTGGCCCGACGGACGGTCGCCGCTCTCGCTCGCTGTGTTCCGAAGGCGAGCCCGTGAACGAACGACAGGCAAGCGAACTCGTGCGAGCGTGTGCGCGGACGACGCTGACAGTTGGTGAGGAAGATTCGGTCGACGCGCTGCGGACTGGACCGGGCCCGGGGTGCATCGATTTCTCGTGCGCGTCGCCTGTCGGCAGAAGTGTCCGCGGCCAGCGTCGTCACCGTTCCTCGATCCTCGGACCTCTCCAATGGTTGCCGTTCGGTGAGTTTTGCACGCCTACTCGCTGCTCGGGCGCAGCGCGAGTCATCTCTAAAATTGCCGCGAGGAGCGCCGTCGCCGCTCGTCATTTTAGGCCCACTGCCGTTGGCCAGCGAGCGAGACGGAGCGCGCGGACAAGTGGGAGGGAGGACAACAGGGCCGATGCGACTTTTCGCGGCGGCAGACCCATGCGGCACGAAAATACACCTGCGAAGGAATGCGCACGTTATGCGCTGCAATAACAATGTTCACGCATTTTTCGGCGATTCTGTTCATTGCGCTATACAGTTTTCGGTCTGGAGTTGGGGAGCGCGATTGTGTTTCGGGGAAAATTTGATTGGCGCACGGTGGCAGCACACGGGTGACGGTACGCGCCAATTTGTTTGTGGTCTTTTTCGATAGAATCGGGGGAAAATACAGTTGCGACGAAATGGGCACGTTATGCGCTGCAATAACAATGTCCACGCATTTTTCGGCGATTTTGTTCATCGCGCTATACAGTTTTCGGTCTGGAGTTGGGGAGCGCGATCGTGTTTCGGGGAAAATTTGATTGGCGCACGGTGGCAGCACACGGGTGACGGTACGCGCGAATTTGTTTGTGGCCTTTTTCGACAGAATCGGGGGAAAATACACCTGCGGAGAAATGCGCACGTTATGCGCTGCCATAACAATGTTCACGCATTTTTCGGCGATTCTGTTCATCGCGCTGCACACTTTTCGGTCTGGAGTCGGCGAGCGCGATCGTGGTTAGGGGAAAATTTGATTGGCGCTCGGTGGCAGCACACGGGTGACGGTACGCGCCAATTTGTTTGTAGCCTTTTTCGACAGAATCGGGGGATAATACACCTGCGAAGAAATGCGCACGTTATGCGCTGCAATAACAATGTCCACGCATTTTTCGGCGATTCTGTTCATCGCGCTGCACACTTTTCGGCCTGGAGCTGGGGAGCGCGATCGTGTTTCGGGGAAAATTTGATTGGCGCACGGTGGCAGCACACGGGTGACGGTACGCGCCAATTTGTTTGTGATCTTTTTCGATAGAAACGGGGGGAAATACAGTTGCGACGAAATGGGCACGTTATGCGCTGCAATAACAATGTTCACGCATATTTCGGCGATTTTGTTCATTGCGCTACACACTTTTCGGTCTGGAGTTGGGGAGCGCGATCGTGTTTCGGGGAAAATTTGATTGGCGCACGGTGGCAGCACACGGGTGACGGTACGCGCCAATTTGTTTGTGGCCTTTTTCGACAGAATCGGGGGATAATACACCTGCGAAGAAATGCGCACGTTATGCGCTGCAATAACAATGTTCACGCATTTTTCGGCGATTCTGTTCATCGCGCTGCACACTTTTCGGTCTGGAGTTGGGGAGCGCGATCGTGTTTCGGGGAAAATTTGATTGGCGCTCGGTGGCAGCACACGGGTGACGGTACGCGCCAATTTGTTTGTGGCCTTTTTCGACAGAATCGGGGGATAATACACCTGCGAAGAAATGCGCACGTTATGCGCTGCAATAACAATGTTCACGCATTTTTCGGCGATTTTGTTCATCGCGCTATTCAGTTTTCGGTCTGGAGTTGGGGAGCGCGATCGTGTTACGGGGAAGATTTGATTGGCGCACGGTGGCAGCACACGGGTGACGGTACGCGCCAATTTGTTTGTGGCCTTTTTCGACAGAATCGGGGGATAATACACCTGCGAAGGAATGCACATGGTAGGCGCTGCAATAACAATGTCCACGCATTTTTCGGCGATTTTCTTCATCGCGCTCCACACTTTTCGGCCTGGAGTCGGGAATTGCGATCGTGTTTAGGGGAAAATTTGATTGGCACTCGGTGGCAGCACACAGGTGACGGTGCGCGCGAATTTGTTTGTGGCCTTTTTCGACAGAATCGGGGGATAATACACCTGCGAAGAAATGCGCACGTTATGCGCTGCAATAACAATGTTCACGCATTTTTCGGCGATTCTTTTCATCGCGCTGCACACTTTTCGGCCTGGAGCTGGGGAGCGCGATCGTGTTTAGGGGAAAATTTGATTGGCACTCGGTGGCAGCACACAGGTGACGGTGCGCGCGAATTTTGTTTATGGCATTTCCCGACGGAACGTGATGGCGTTGTGAAGATTTCGCGGAAAAATCGATAGGCATGCGGTGGAAGGTGCGCGCGAATTTCTGGCGTTTTTCGACATAGTATCAAGGGTAGTGACTACATTAAATTAGTGCCAGCGCACTATGAAGATTTCCTATAAACCTTGCTGGGCGCCGGTGGACATGCTCAGGTTCCGGTGCGTGAGAATTTGTTTATGTCATTTTGCTAGGCATTCGATAAACGGTGTGCGCCAATTTATTCGCTGCAATTACATTAAATAAACGTAGTTTCCAAGGTATCAAAAGGGCGCGATCATATTGTCTTGAATTTGCTGCGAATTATTGAAAATAAGTACCATCCGGCACGGTTTTTAAAAACACCCCTGGCAGCGACGCGACTAAAAGAACATAACCTATATCGCGTAGGTAGAATTGGCGTGCCGCGCGATGCCATACGTGTAATCGTAATCTCGTGACTGACAAGCTGTTTACGAGATGCTTGCGTCTTGGCCCGTTATAACCGATTTCGCGTGCGATCGATACGTGTCGACGCGTAAACTGTCATTGACGAATTCAGGCGAATTAGTACGGGCTACGTTGAATAATGCGCGTGAGGCGGTTGACGTGCATTTCAAACGTGACGGCAAGTGTCAGGTTGTTTTCCGTCACAGGCGTTTATTCAAATTCGCGGTGTCTGCCGTGGTCACGTGTCATTGGCCATAAATCGTGCGGCGTGGACGTTCCATGACTTACGCAGTCGCTGGCAATCTGTTTACGCCGGAAAACGAATCGGTGTGTATCGGAAAAATAGCGTGCCTATCGGAATTGTGTTAGTGCTAGATCATTTGCCGACGTAGACTGATCGTTTAACGCGGCGAGCTATTGTTAGATTAACTTCCGCTATTTTTAACCGGCGGTAAAGTATTTATAGCCCGTTGTGTTACGAACTGTTATTCGGCTGATCCGTGCTCTTTGTTTTCCGTAAGGATTCGAGGCGCTCGCGTTAGGCTTATAAAGTGGTGTAACGGATTAAAGTGCGTTTATGTAACGATCGTTGATTCGCAACATTTTCCGTCTTATAATTTAACGCATCGCGGATTACGTTTGTTAAATCAAACCGGACTTTTACGGCCACTTTTCCAAGACATTGCGACCGCGGTTAAACGTTCGAGAAAGTAACCGTGACTGAAGATATTGCAAATGGTAGAGCACTCGCGTAATTTACATGCACCGACGTCAGATCGAGAGTTCGCTTGGCACATTGGTTTTTGCTCATTTATGCTGACAACTGCTGTCTATCTAGTTAATGTGGATTCCGCAGGCATTCTGTAAACATATCATAGTATCGGCATTACTCGTAGTCTAAAACAAAATTCATTTGTATTCAACATAATATTTAAAAAAATATATAATGCAGTGTCGAAACGTCGCATGGAATAAAATTGATTCCTTATTTTTTAACTTTGTAATTAACTTATATTAATTTTGATTATCAATGACTCGTACACACCAAGGACAAAAATAATTCCAGTATTTTATTGAACGATGGATATAACATTTACGTATATTTAATCTATATATGAAATTTTAAAGAATAGTACGCGTGATATAAATTGATTGGTTCATGGATTAAGTCTACTCGTTAGCAAAATTATTATGATGTGATGTGCAGAATGTCGAAAATACGGTGGCCCCTTTTTTTATTCTGCAAAAAGAAATGATGAACTTGTATATTTCACACAGTGATAAGGAATATCTGAGTTATCGTACAGGATAAAGTAGTAGTTCCCTATTGCGCTACTCGCTGGTGTAATACGTGCGATAGTATAAACGTATTTATCGACGTTTAAACGTCGGTTTACGACGTACGCGGTCGGGCATTTCCCAGTTTTACGATTATATAATAAGAAGCGCGCTCAATGAATCGATTATTGCGCGTTGCGTAAAGAATATGATCTCGTTACATGAATAGTAAAACTTAAAATGTAACAAAATCAATCGCTATCTTTTTATAATTGGATTAGAATCGATTATGGGACCATAGTCAAAATTACACCGCCACAAAAAAACATATTCTACATTTTCAACACAAACTGTCCAATTTCATATAGAATATGATCTCAACATATACATATGAAAACTTAAGATGTAGCAAAATCGATCGCTATATATTTATGATTGGAGTAAAATCACTTATGAAACGGTGGCAAAAGTTATGTTACAACAGAAAAACATGTCATAACGTTTCCAATATAAACCGTTGGATCGTTTAATTAACTATATACTCCAAAAAATTGACAAATATTCAATTTTACACTTTAGGCCTCGCTCACAATTTCGCCATTCACAATTCCATTTCCCATATTGCAATAATCTACTGAAAACAAACAATGAGATAACTTAAGCTCGAATCGTCAAAGACTGATAATCCCAGTGACTGTTCCCCGACGCGTCATTCGTTGTGAGATAACATTACTCCACCGTTTCATCGTTTTCGCTCCAACATTTGCGAACCTTTCCCTACCTGCACTTAACTGCACCCTACATTTAAGCGTCCAGTGCCGCTCGGAGAGTCAATAACGGACTTTACGAGGCCGCGTGAGTTATCATGATCGTAAAGGTTCGCACAAACGCACACATACATACGACTACCCTGCGGTGTATAGAAGTCGCCACGTTGTTAGCTCGTGAAAAAGAAGTATAACATTATTTTCAGAATTTCTGTTTATTTTCGCCGTCGGGGGCATAACTTATCGTAGCTCTGCTTAACGTTACCGCTCAGTCCATCGTCAGTTATTATTCTTGGTTCCTTATTTTCGTCCGGTACATACGCGGCCGCTCCCGAAGTGAATTAACGCGCGATGCGAAACGTTGCGGGGGTGGGACGGGAGTAATGAGGATGAAGAAGGAAAACACTGGGAATGCAGAGAACCCTTGAAAATCCCAGATCCCAGAAAATTTCCGCGTTTTTTGCACACCGATTTAATATATTTCACATACAGGGTCTTATTATTACAGTAGCAGGTAGCGATGTGTTATAAATGAAGTTCGTTCGACGCGTCTAATGAGTAAATTCTGCGGACGTTTGGTCCACAACATGAAGAAGGAAAACACTGGGAATGCAGAGAATCCTTGAAAATCCCAGATCCCAGAAAATTTCCGCGTTTTTTGCACACCGATTTAATATATTAGCAGAGTGTCCCAGATATTTCCGCGTTTTTTCACACCGATTTAATTTTGATGCGAAATGAATACACGATATTTGTTGTTTAAAGTTGATTTATTATGTTATATATGAACCATTCTGTTCTATAACCTTCTTCCATCTCTCAGGAAGCCTCATTATGCCCTCTTTCCAAAATAGTTGAGGCTTACTTTCAAAATATTCATTTAGGTGCGTTTTTATTTCGCTTATGGATTTGAAAGATTTACCACGGAGAGAATTTTTTTAAGGAGAGGAACAAGTAATAATCGGATGGAGCAAGATCTGGGGAGTGTGGAGGGTGAGGTAGAACGTCCCAATCAAACTGTAATCATTTTTGCCTTACGGTCCACGCAACATGCGGTCTTGCGTTGTCGTGATGGAATACGACACCTCGTCGGTTCGCCAATTCTGGCCGTTTTTCTGCTATGGCGGCTTTTAGTTGATCCAGTTGATTGCAATATTTGTCAGCATTGATCATATCACCTTGAGGAAGGAGCTCGTAGTACAGTACACCCTTCCAGTCCCACCAAATGCACAAAAGAACCTTCTTCGGATGAAGCCCAGGCTTGGCAACAGTTGAAGGTATATTTTCTTTAGACCAAATGCGTTTTCGATGCACATTTTGATACAAAATCCAGGTCTCGTCTCCAGTGACAAGACTCTTTAAGAAAGGATTTCTTTCGTGTCGCTGAAGAAGCAAATCGCATGTAGAGATGCGGTTCATACGGCCGGTCTCCGTCATTTGGTGTGGAACCCAAACTTCATATCAATTCGCATATCCCATCTTGATTAAATGCTTATGTACCGTTGTTTTGGGAATGTTAGTGGCATCCACTATCTCACGCACACTATATCGCGGATTTTCAGCAAGCACAGTCTTGATAATGTCCGTATCCGTCGTTGCTGGGGGGCGCGTCGGTCTTCATCTTTAAACTCGAAATTGCTAGCTCTAAATTTCTTAAACCAATTGCGGACGGTCCTAATAGTCGCAGCACTACTCCCGTAAACGGTGCAAATCTCGCCTGCAATGTCCTTTGCACTATTGCCTTTTTTAAAGCAATAAAGCATAACATGCCGCAAATGCTTCTTTTGGCTCTCCATATTGAACGGTGTAGACAAAATTTTAAAAGAGACTTTGTCACCAACGAAACGTACTCTAAAATAGCTCTGGGATGACTGAAACCGATGCCATAAACGACTAAGAGATAAGCCTGCATGTTTATATAAACATAGCCAGTTAGAGTCATTCATAGCGTGGCGCGGAAGAAACTTATGGGACACCCTAATATTTCACATACAGGGTCTTAGTATTACAGTAGCAGGTAGCGATGTGTTATAAATGAAGTTCGTTCGACGCGTCTAATGAGTAAATTCTGCGGACGTTTGGTCCACAATATCCACGCGTGGCAACAGGTGTCTGGCAGAAACGTATCTCATAATTTACGAATCGGCCCATTCGCCGTCCAATCGAGCCATATTTCCATCTGCCAAATCGCCAGTTGGCGAGATTATATGTCGCCCCTCCTACAACATTCGTCAATCGAAGCACGAGTACAAAAGACAACAACGTCAACCAACCAATGTGCACACAACGCGAAATTTCGTGCGCGAAAAATAAACGGCGACACCGCCAAAGTGTCGATGGTCAATAAACGATGCTCGTCCAAAAGTAGTTTAGCCGTTTTACGTCCGACCACGTAAAATACTTAGCAGGTTTGCATTAACAAGATATCTATTTTATGTTTCGATCGAGAAATTTGATTAGTTAACATTGTTAAAGTGTCGATTTTTTTACACAAACAGAATGCCAAAAATAAAAATGACCCATGTCGATCAAAATTGCGAATTTTACCAATTCTGACCGTTGAAAATGCGTGCTCGGTTGAAATGCGAATGAACATGCGATTTTTCTATCCAACCGCTTAAGATGGCTAATTACCACTTTTACAAACAAAAATTACTTTTTCCTTTCACTTCCGACCACTGGAAATACTTAACACATCCGTAACCTGAAAACATTGATTCCTCGCAGAACCTGCCAAAAATAACGATTACCCACATCAATCAAAATCGCGACTCTCGCTACTAGAGACCGTCAAAAATGCGTCTGCGGCCGAAATACAAATAGATACGCCGCTTTACTTTCGAACCGCATTTACGAGACGAAAGCAACGATTTCGTGAAAACGTACTAGAAACTTGCCCTTAAATTCGGCGGAACCGATCGGGCCCGGCGTTGATTTCGGCGGTCGGGATATTCCGGGCGTGAAAAATGAAATCGAAGATGCGGAGATGAGCTCCCCGGCGGAATCCGCATTTCCTCGTGTTTCTACACCGGCAGACGAAACAGCCGCCGATGCGCGCGTATGTGTGTCGTCTCTTGGGTATTTCATGACACAAATATCTTCTCGGCAGGCTGGAATTTCGCTTTTCCTTTTTCGACTGTCCCGACGAACGGGGCTTTCGTTCCCCTCTTAAAACCGCCACTGTCCCGCCGATAGAAACGTCCCGATCCGCTCTTAATATCGGGACGAAACTTTTCCCCGTGCGTCGGTCTGCCCTGCCGTTTTTATCGGTGGAAAGACCGACGAACGATTTCGACATAATTCGAGCGGTTCTTTGCCAGTAAACAGATGATTGCGATGCCGGCGTGTGTTAGGTGCGTGAGTACGTGGACATGGTGTGGTCTGTAAAGAGCGTAATGCTTTGCATTTTTTATGAGAAGGCTTCTTTTAACACGTTGACTGCCGTGCGTATTTTGCTGTATTAGAACGGCGGTGCTATAAAATATTACAGCGTTTGATTGATGATAAAATAATTATTGTTACAACAAGAGTTGTCAATTCTTCTCGTGTGATTGTCATCGGAATTGCAATCTGCGATATTTTGTGAATGACGTTGTTCGGATAACTAGTTTGATCGTGTGTTTTTAACACATTGATTGTCGTATACATCGTATTTTTGTTATATAATGTCTACAGCGTTTGACTGAATTATGCAAAATGTAAATAATAACATGCTTGATGCGGTTATCTATTCTAACAATAACTCATTTATGAATAATTATTAAATGCTTTTGCGAATAGTTGTCTGCAAATAAATCCAAAGGAACCGTCTTGTGCAATTGTCATTCTTGTTGTGGTTTTCTGTCGTCCGATTCGTTAAACAAAAAACGTATTAATAGCTTTTAGTTTGTATATCAATAATGTCTTATTTGTTTACATTTAAACAATAATTTTATTATTATTTTCATGTGAAATAGCTTTGTGACTTTCAAGACACAATGGACTGTAACGGTAGGGTTCGGTGTATTTGCGACGTTTGTGTTTTCTTTGCTTTTTAGTTTTATATATCAGAGGCCCAAAATATGGATACAAAACCATATAAAAATAAAAAGGGAATAGGAATAAGAAGCATTTGCAGTAATAAATCCGAAGATTCTTTATCAAATTCTAATTATAACGGAGATCATCCAATAGTATTTGCCCGACGACGTATAAATATTATTGATAGCGGCGATGAATTTAGTAGTAAAAAATCATCAAATAAATAATTATGTTACGTATATCTATGTTTAATTCCAAACGCCAACTGTTTTATGGACCATCATGGCTTAAAGTTTAATGGCAAGCGGCGCGATCGCGATTCTTCTGTCTGAACGTAAAACGCTGGTGCTATAAAATATTACAGTGTTTGACTCTCGATGCACAACATTACGGTAACTTTTCAATATTGGAAAAAAGATAAAATTGAGTAATGTTAACAATCTACATGCTTTTATAAAATAAAAATTGCTACGCATTAATATAACAAGGATCTTCATATCTGCCGCTTGGTCAAGGTCGACATCATGGAATATAAGTGTTAATGGTTTTTGTCGCCGATTCGTTGCGGAACGTATTAGAAAGCTGGTGCATAAAATATTACAGCGTTTGACAGCTGTCATTATGCAAAATGTACAAAATGTATTCGTTATAATAAAATTATTGAAACTGCTGAATTCATTGTCAATATGTATTTCAAGGTTGATATTTGTTGTTTTCACGTTAAAGATTTGTTAGCCGGTCAATGGTAAAATTTGGCCCATAGTTAATGGTTTTTAACACGTTGATTCGTTGCGGAACGTATTAGAACGCTGGTGCTATAAAATATTACAGCGTTTGACAGAATTATGCAAAATGTACCTAATGTGCAAGTATTGGAGACCAAAGGATCGCATCACTATTCTAACAATAACTGCATTTATAAAATAATTATTGCTACGCATTGCGAATATTTTGGATCTTCAGTAAAATCTGTTACGCCGGTCAATGGTGACCATCATGGCAGTCAAAGTGTTAATGGTTTTTGTCGTCCGATTCGTTGCGGAACCGCACAGGTTTTCTGCCAATTATTACAAATAAGTAAAAGTACGGACGCGCGTGGGAGGCTGACGATTTGCCATCCAAAGCAGAGTGTGAGTAGTGGGTTGGTCAACAAGTTGTATAAAAATGCAAAACCTTTTTTATTTTCGCCAATGACTCTCCTCAACAACGCAAGTACTGTTTTGTTCCTTTACGTTCCGCTATCTACCAGGCTAATTCATCGTTCCATCCTTTCAACACTCTTTATCTTTCTCGGTAAACTCTTGTTTGGTCCTCCGTACGAACTTTCTGTGCAACTTCTATTTCAAATAGCTGAAGATTTAATTAAGGCTGTGCTGAATTTAGTCGTTCGGTGCCGCGAAATGTTTTCGGCTAAAAGGGAAGCTACGCTGCTTGGGATAAGGTATCTTTCTTGCGTAATGCGATAAAACAGGTCCCAAACAGTGACGCACGTATCCATTACGCATTAGCGTTGTTAAGGTATTTTGGGGAATTTGTTCGCGCAGGACAGCTATTTGCGCTACAACGTGTGCTTTCTTTACGAAACGCCGCAAGAAAATTGTCCAAAGAATCGCCAGTGTAGCTTTCCTATTAATTTTGAATACGTTTCTCTTTGTTCAACGGTAGCGAGAGTCGCCTCACGCTCGAAATGATAGATGTTTCCTACAAATTTACTCCACAACGACGTTTCAGTCTACCAAGCCAAGACTTTCCCCTTTGTTCGCCGCAACATCAGGTGCTCTTTGTGACGGAACACTTTCCGCAAGTTTACCACGCGATGTATGCAGTACTTGTTTCGTGCAGCGTACGCATATATCAGCTATTGGATTAAGTTGATTATCGGTTCAACCTTTTTCGTTGGTAATCGTTTTTGTGGTCGCTTTTGGTTGAATGTCTTTTATTTTATTATGTATAAACCTATGTAAAATATTGCCGAAACAATAGACACAGTAAATCGGAGCGTGAGTATCTTTCGGAGAAAACTTGTGGAAATGTATAGTGTAAGCAAGTTCTGAGCACAATTTTAAATACCATGTAACATAGAAACACGCGAACAATAGTATTGAGGTAAACTTATTTGTAGAACAGACTCCTGAAGAGGAGGCCCATAGGCCTCGAAACATGTAGAGATCCTACGGGATAAAATAAAAGAGATTCAACCAAAAACGGGCTCAAAAATGATTAGTATATCATTTATTATGATATATTATGATATGATAACTCATTGATTTTTTTACCAGAAATGCAATTTGCCAGAAAGTACAATTTCTCGTGTTGACCAAAACCGCAGTTTTTG
Organism: Cryptocheilus praepositus; assembly: GCA_033815515.1. Classification (NCBI taxonomy): domain Eukaryota; kingdom Metazoa; phylum Arthropoda; class Insecta; order Hymenoptera; family Pompilidae; genus Cryptocheilus; species Cryptocheilus praepositus. The sequence continues at coordinate 2,493,996 of JAWWQZ010000314.1, forward strand.
TCTCTTCCGATTGTTGAAAGTGGTAAACACGATAATTTTTCATATTGACCAAAATTGCGATTTTCACTTCATCAGAGCGAAAAAATGCATTTCTGACCGAAATAAGAGTGAACATGCGATCTTACTTCCGACCATATACAATGCTTAGTTAACATGTTTCCAATGTCAAAATATCGATTTCTTACAAAACTCGGTTAAAACCGAAGTCCCGACCACAATATAATTAAATACGCGATCTAAAAAAAACCTTACTTTCCTGCCACTCTCGGATGATACCCAAATTTTTCGTATGACCGCACTTTTCGCGGGTCCCCGTCGACGAACTTCATTCTCTCGAGCTGCTGCGCGATCCTTTAACGATCGACGGCGGATTTGGCAGCGTATCCGCGGATTTCGATCATGAAATAGCTATACGCGCTCTACGCCACTGAAAAACGCGCCTTTGGCACGAGTGGACTGGTCGGCTTGGCTATGTAGAATCCGTGCGACAGGTCCGGAACGAATCGGAACCACCACTACCACCGGCCGCCACCACCTTCGCCTTTGAGACTTCTTCTTTGAGCGACTGCCCACTCGCGTTTATTCGCATTTCGGTAATTTAGGCGTAGACGTTCTTCAAACGTCGCCCGCGGTACGCTCAAATTGGCAGTGGCCGTCTTCAAACGTTCTCGCCGCACCTGGAATGCCGCGGCGGATAAAAATTCGGCGGATCCGTTTTGTCGCGCTCTCGCAAATTCGAAATTTGTCTCGGACGTTTGGCTAAGTTAACTATTGCGCTTACGGGGCGCGTGTGGAAATTAATGACGCGCGACACTGTAACGAATTTACAGTGTTAACATCATTTCGCCGAGTCTGCTGGCCAAACGAAACTTCGGCCGAAACTCGTGCTTTTTGATATGAGAAAATTGACTACTTCTTGGTTAAGACGTTTTTCAGAAAAACATGCGTTAAGACATGTTTTAGAATCGTAAGTTCCCATTGCAGAAGTTGATATGCTTAATTCTAATATACAGCAGAGTGTAAATCGAATTTTCTTCTTTCAAACGTAATACAAAAGTTAGTCTTCAACATCTGCGCCGTTTGCAGAAATCGCAAATATTAGATTTATTAGATTTAGATTAAGACATGCTTCAGAATCATAAGTTCCTATTACAGAAGTTGATATGCTTAATTCTAATACACAGCAGAGTGTAAATCAAATTTTCTTTCTTCAAACGTAATACAAAAGTTAGTCTTCAACATCTGCGCCGTTTGCAGAAATCGCAAATATTGGATTTATTAGATTTAGATTAAGACATGCTTTAGAATCATAAATTCCCATTACAGAAGTTGACATGCTTAATTCTAATATACAGCAGAGTGTAAATCAAATTTTCTTTCTTCAAACGTAATACAAAAGTTAGTCTTCAACATCTGCGCCGTTTGCAGAAATCGCAAATATTAGATTTATTAGATTTAGATTAAAACATGCTTCAGAATCGTAAGTTCCCATTACAGAAGTTGATATGCTTAATTCTAATATACAGCAGAGTGTAGATCAAATTTTCTTTCTTCAAACGTAATACAAAAGTTAGTCTTCAACATCTGCGCCGTTTGCAGAAATCGCAAATATTAGATTTATTAGATTTAGATTAAGACATGCTTTAGAATCATAAGTTCCCATTACAGAAGTTGATATGCTAAATTCTAATATACAGCAGAGTGTAAATCAAATTTTCTTTCTTCAAACGTAATACAAAAGTTAGTCTTCAACATCTGCGCCTTTTGCAGAAATCGCAAATATTAGATTTATTAGATTTAGATTAAGACATGCTTTAGAATCATAAGTTCCCATTGCAGAAGTTGATATGCTTAATTCTAATATACAGCAGAGTGTAATTCGAATTTTCTTCTTTCAAACATAATACAAAAGTTAGTCTTCAACATCTGCGCCGTTTGCAGAAATCGCAAATATTAGATTTATTAGATTTAGATTAAGACATGCTTTAGAATCATAATTTCCCATTACAGAAGTTGATATGCTTAATTCTAATATATAGCAGAGTGTAAATCAAATTTTCTTTCTTCAAACGTAATACAAAAGTTAGTCTTCAACATCTGCGCCGTTTGCAGAAATCGCAAATATTAGATTTATTAGATTTAGATTAAGACATGCTTCAGAATCATAAGTTCCCATTGCAGAAGTTGATATGCTTAATTCTAATATACAGCAGAGTGTAAATCAAATTTTCTTTCTTCAAACGTAATACAAAAGTTAGTCTTCAACATCTGCGCCGTTTGCAGAAATCGCAAATATTAGATTTATTAGATTTAGATTAAGACATTCTTTAGAATCATAAGTTCCCATTGCAGAAGTTGATATGCTTAATTCTAATATACAGCAGAGTGTAAATCAAATTTTCTTTCTTCAAACGTAATACAAAAGTTAGTCTTCAAAATCTGCGCCGTTTGCAGAAATCACAAATATTAGATTTATTAGATTTAGATTAAGACATGCTTTAGAATCATAAGTTCCCATTACAGAAGTTGATATGCTTAATTCTAATATACAGCAGAGTGTAAATCGAATTTTCTTCTTTCAAACGTAATACAAAAGTTAGTCTTCAACATCTGCGCCGTTTGCAGAAATCGCAAATATTAGATTTATTAGATTTAGATTAAGACATGCTTCAGAATCATAAGTTCCCATTGCAGAAGTTGATATGCTTAATTCTAATATACAGCAGAGTGTAAATCAAATTTTCTTTCTTCAAACGTAATACAAAAGTTAGTCTTCAACATCTGCGCCGTTTGCAGAAATCGCAAATATTAGATTTATTAGATTTAGATTAAGACATTCTTTAGAATCATAAGTTCCCATTGCAGAAGTTGATATGCTTAATTCTAATATACAGCAGAGTGTAAATCAAATTTTCTTTCTTCAAACGTAATACAAAAGTTAGTCTTCAAAATCTGCGCCGTTTGCAGAAATCACAAATATTAGATTTATTAGATTTAGATTAAGACATGCTTTAGAATCATAAGTTCCCATTACAGAAGTTGATATGCTTAATTCTAATATACAGCAGAGTGTAAATCGAATTTTCTTCTTTCAAACGTAATACAAAAGTTAGTCTTCAACATCTGCGCCGTTTGCAGAAATCGCAAATATTAGATTTATTAGATTTAGATTAAGACATGTTTTAGAATCATAAGTTCCCATTGCAGAAGTTGATATGCTTAATTCTAATATACAGCAGAGTGTAAATCAAATTTTCTTTCTTCAAACGTAATACAAAAGTTAGTCTTCAACATCTGCGCCGTTTGCAGAAATCGCAAATATTAGATTTATTAGATTTAGATTAAGACATGCTTTAGAATCATAAGTTCCCATTGCAGAAGTTGATATGCTTAATTCTAATATAGAGCAGAGTGTAAATCAAATTTTCTTTCTTCAAACGTAATACAAAAGTTAGTCTTCAACATCTGCGCCGTTTGCAGAAATCGCAAATATTAGATTTATTAGATTTAGATTAAGACATGCTTTAGAATCATAAGTTCCCATTACAGAAGTTGATATGCTTAATTCTAATATACAGCAGAGTGTAAATCAAATTTTCTTTCTTCAAACGTAATACAAAAGTTAGTCTTCAACATCTACGCCGTTTGCAGAAATCGCAAATATTAGATTTATTAGATTTAGATTAAAACATGCTTTAGAATCATAAGTTCCCATTGCAGAAGTTGATATGCTTAATTCTAATATAGAGCAGAGTGTAAATCAAATTTTCTTTCTTCAAACGTAATACAAAAGTTAGTCTTCAACATCTGCGCCGTTTGCAGAAATCGCAAATATTGGATTTATTAGATTTAGATTAAAACATGCTTTAGAATCATAAGTTCCCATTACAGAAGTTGATATGCTTAATTCTAATATACAGCAGAGTGTAAATCGAATTTTCTTCTTTCAAACGTAATACAAAAGTTAGTCTTCAACATCTGCGCCGTTTGCAGAAATCGCAAATATTAGATTTATTAGATTTAGATTAAGACATGCTTTAGAATCATAAGTTCCCATTACAGAAGTTGATATGCTTAATTCTAATATACAGCAGAGTGTAAATCAAATTTTCTTCTTTCAAACGTAATACAAAAGTTAGTCTTCAACATCTGCGCCGTTTGCAGAAATCGCAAATATTAGATTTATTAGATTTAGATTAAGACATGCTTTAGAATCATAAGTTCCCATTACAGAAGTTGATATGCTTAATTCTTATATATAGCAGAGTGTAAATCAAATTTTCTTTCTTCAAACGTAATACAAAAGTTAGTCTTCAACATCTGCGCCGTTTGCAGAAATCGCAAATATTAGATTTATTAGATTTAGATTAAGACATGCTTCAGAATCATAAGTTCCCATTGCAGAAGTTGATATGCTTAATTCTAATATACAGCAGAGTGTAAATCAAATTTTCTTTCTTCAAACGTAATACAAAAGTTAGTCTTCAACATCTGCGCCGTTTGCAGAAATCGCAAATATTAGATTTATTAGATTTAGATTAAGACATTCTTTAGAATCATAAGTTCCCATTGCAGAAGTTGATATGCTTAATTCTAATATACAGCAGAGTGTAAATCAAATTTTCTTTCTTCAAACGTAATACAAAAGTTAGTCTTCAAAATCTGCGCCGTTTGCAGAAATCACAAATATTAGATTTAAAATCAATGTGATAAATGCGTATAACCGTTTTTGAATTTGCCATGCCAAACTATATACCAGGTTCCCCCAAATTTAAACTTTTGACATAATTGCGCGCCGCTGCCAGGTGGTACGTTAACCACCAAATTTGCACAATTTCCAGATGTGAATGAATTACATATACGTTTTGCCGAATCTGTTCCTCGCCGCAGCTTCACCCTCCACGTTTTCTCGCCGAACCACATCTGACCCACTGACGGGCGGCTCGTCATCATAATTTATCTCGCGCCAATGAGTTCGTATAAATTGTGACGATGGCACGATTTATTTTCATCGCAGCCTTATAACACGCGCTCAAACAAAGTGGCATATAACCGTTTGGCTATGTACTCGCAGATGCGTGAATCGAGTCGATAAATACCATTTTCTCTGATTGATGCACCGCTCACCTGACCAGCCGGTATTCGTTGCCAGGTGCACGGAGACGGAAGAAAGGAAACACCGTATTATTAATTCCCTCTAACACTTTATTCCAACGCGTGGCCATGTGCCAAGTGCGACTTGCACGCGACACACGTTTTTTCTAACTTTGCGTCGTTCTCGTGCATAGAATTAACACGTTCATTGGGCAAGTCAGCAAATATTTGGAAAAAATAAAATATTTAACTAAACTTAGACTCGTATTTAGTTGATTTGGTGTTGTTAGTGGATATCCACCACAAATCTACTAAATACCATGAATGTGTGACATTTATGTTATTTTCATTTTTTTTCATAAGTTATGATTGTTGAGTTACTCGATCTTTTGCTGAGTTATTTCGTCTTCAATCGAATTCTTAGCTCCAGAACGTGTTTTATCAATTTGAATATTTAAAGATATTGATTATATAAATACGTTTGACAAAGATAGTGATGAAGAAATACTGACAAACTATCGGACTTTTTTTAGTTGAACTTTAAAAATCGCTTAATGATTTTTGAAAATATCGTTTGTTTTTTGTTAAATAATCATAGTATATATTTAAGTGTGAAATAAAAAAAGTTTCGTTCATAAAAACGAAGTAGTTTTCGATTTACAGCGATTTTCTGAATAACAAACTTCCGCGCGATATATAAATACAGTATGCCCGTATGCCGTAACGACGCATACAAGTATATATAAATACAGGCCGCATCGCCCAAAAATGGGCGACAGACAAGTCGATGGGTTTTTGGAAAAGTTGTTAAGAGTAATAAAGGTAGTTAATAGTAATGACACGTACGACTGCGTATAAGTGCTTATGAACGTTGAAGGCTGCGTCGCCAAAATATGAGTGACAGGCAAGTCAGCACGTATTTGGCAAAGTTGTTAGTAGTAATGAAGGTAGTTAGTAGTAACGACACATACAACTATATTCAAGTGCTATAGATACGTCGTGCGTGAGGAATGTATAATATTACAGTTACGTTTTGATCTATTTTTCGAAACTAGTTAAGCTATTTTTTGTATTTCAAAAGGGTTTTGCCATGGAATCACAGTTTCTTTACATTTGCTTTACTTGGTTGTGGATCTAGAGTTCGTCTACCGGTAACAAAAAATACACATTCTCTTTAACTGTCTTTATTTTTTTCTTCTATTAAACTGTGCGTTATAGTCTAGTCTATGCTATCACTGCTGTTACTTTTGTAACGTGGTAATTCGGCGATTGTAAGTTTTTTAAACGTTATGCACATTACACATGCGCTTAATGCGATGACATACGGCACTGTGACAAGTTTCGGGGATGACGTAATGAGGGTGTTGAAAAGATACCATTCACGTGCAGCAGTTGCATTATCATACGTAAAATATAAATACAGTGAAGTCTCTCTACTAGTACAGCCAGTCATTGTGCGGCGCGGTTCCTTTGTTCCGACTTCTCGGCTTCACAGGTCATAACGCAATAATATAACTTGTTTAATTGCTTTTTTTTAATCTAAAAATTTAAATTGAAGAAATTTAAATATAGTAACGCAAAAACTTTATAGGCATACACATATCAACCGCAAAACGACGGAACCTGGGATATTTGCAAAAGGTCCGCAACAACAGAGAATCGAGACAACCGATATACATTAATACAATTACAAATATTATAGACCCGTCCATCGGGAATTCGTGAGATTGCGAAACATGTCGAGTTAACAACTAAATTCCACGTTTTAACAATGAAAGTGTGTAATTTCGCATACTTTAAAAAGATCGGAAAACCCAGAAAGAATCCAGAGAATTAGTATACAAATATTTTAGACTCCCGCTTCAGGAAGCCGTGACTGACGATGCTATGAAATACTACAGCGTTTGACTGAATTTTGCAAAATGTATATAATGTGCAGATATTGGAGATCAAAGGATCGCATTATCCACACTATTCTAACAATAACTGCATTTTAGAATAATTATGGCTACCCATTGCGAATATTTTAAATCTTCAATAAAATCTTTTGCATCGGTCACTGGTGACTATGACGGCAGTCAAAGTATTAACGAATAAACTCGATATTTTAATACTTTGACTGCCAAGCGTATTTTGCAATGTTAGAACCGCGATGCGATGAAATACTGCAGAGTATGATTAAACCGTGCAAAATGAAGGTAACGCACAATTGTTAGAAACCGAAGTATGGAAGCACCGTTTCAATATCAATTACTTTTCCAAGATTGCATATAGGTTTCATTGCGATTTTTTTGCATTTCTAGTAAAATCTTTTGGGCCGGTCACCGCGTATTTTGCTATGTTAGAACCGCGATGCGATGAAATACTGCAGAGTATGATTAAATCGTGTAAAATGACGGTAACGCAGAGTTGTCAGAAATCAAAGTATTGAAGCACCGTCCCGTCAATTGCTTTTACAAGATTGCAAATGGGTTTCATTGTGATTTTTTTGCATTTCTAGTAAAATCTTTTGGGCCGGTCACCGCGTATTTTGCTATGTTAGAACCGCGATGCGATGAAATACTGCAGAGTATGATTAAACCGTGCAAAATGAAGGTAACGCAGAATTGTTAGAAGCCGAAGTATGGAAGCACCGTTCTAGTATCAATTACTTTTACAAGATTGTAAATGGGCTTCATTGCCAATTTTTTTGCATTTCTATTAAAATCTTTTGGGCCAGTCACCGCGTATCTTGCTATGTTAGAACCGCGATGCGATGAAATACTGCAGAATATGTGAATATGGTGAAATCGTGCAAAATGAAGATAACGCATAATTGTTACAAGCCAAAGTATTGAAGCACCGTTTCAATATCAATTACTTTTCCAAGATTGCATATAGGTTTCATTGCTATTTTTTTGCATTTCTAGTAAAATCTTTTGGGCCGGTCACCGCGTATTTTGCTATGTTAGAACCGCGATGCGATGAAATACTGAAGAGTATAATTAAATCATGCAAAATTAAGGTAACGCAGAATTATTAGAAGCCAAAGTATTGACGCACCGTCTCAATATCAATTGCTTTTACAAAATTGCAAATGGGCTTCATTGCGAATTTTTTGCATTTTTAGTAAAGTCTTTTGCACCGGTCACCGTGTATTTTGCTATGTTAGAATCGCGATGCGATGAAATTCTGCAGAGTATGATTAAATCGTGCAAAATGAAGGTAACGCAGAATTGTCAGAAGCCAAAGTATTGAAGCACCGTCCTAATATCAATTGCTTTTACAAGATTGCAAATGGGCTTCATTGCGAATTTATGCATTTCTAATAAAATCGTTTTGGCCGGTCACCCCGTATTTTGCTATGTTAGAACCGCGATGCGATGAAGTACTGCAGAGTATGAATTAAATCGTGTAAAATGAAGGTAACGCAGAGTTGTCAGAAATCAAAGTATTGAAGCACCGTCCCGTCAATTGCTTTTACAAGATTGCAAATGGGCTCCATTGCGAATCTTTTGCATTTCTAGTAAAATCTTTTGGGCCAGTCACCGCGTATTTTGCTATGTTAGAACCGCGATGCGATGAAATACTGCAGAATATGATGAAATCGTGCAAAATGAAGATAACGCATAATTGTTACAAGCCAAAGTATTGAAGCACCGTTTCAATATCAATTACTTTTCCAAGATTGCATATAGGTTTCATTGCGATTTTTTTGCATTTCTAGTAAAATCTTTTGGGCCGGTCGCCGCGTATTTTGCTATGTTAGAACCGCCATGCGATGAAATACTGCAAGGTATGATTAAGCCGTGCAAAATGAAGGGAACGCAGAATTATCAGAAGCCGAAGTATGGACGCACCGTCCCAATATCAATTGCTTTTACAAGATTGCAAATGGTCTTCATTGCGAATTTTTTACATTTTGAGTAAAATTGTTTGCACCGGTCACCGGTGACTATCACGGCAGTCAAAGTGTTAACGAATAAACTCGATATTTTAACACTTTGACTATCAAGCGTATTTTACTATGTTAGAACTGCGATGCGATGAAATACGGCAGAGTATAATTAAATCGTGCAAAATTAAGGTAACGCAGAGTTAGAAGCCAAAGTATTGAAGCACCGTCTCAATATCAATTGCTTTTACAAGATTGTAAATGGACATCATTACGAATTTTTTCCATCTTTAGTAAAATCTTTTGCACCAGTCACTGGTGACCACCGTGGCAGTCAATCTGTTAATTAGAAAACGGCGGAATTTGAAATAGCCCGAAAAGGTCGGGAAAGAAGAAAGAAATGATGCGCACGTAGGTATGTATCGGCAGACGCATCGAGGGCGCGCGCATGCGTTCGCGCGTGGGCGCGTGGCACGCACAGTGCCGGCTAATTATGTGGCACTCCTACGTGGCACGCGGCACAGGTGTCCACCGCCTCCCTGTGCGACTGCCAATTCCTCGACGTACCGGGTGTTCGGCAGCAGAACGCGCGTGCGGCATACTTTTCGGCGCAGAAGGTACCAGTTTACGTGCGGCTCGCCGAATATTGCGCCACTTTTTCTCTCATTCGCGAAAGTCGGAAGCCGGTGCCTGGATAGCTGGAAGACAGTAACCAGGACTGAGACGGCGTTGGGGAACAGTTGACGACTAATTCGGCGCTGACAGGTTCGAGTTGAAGGGTTGGTAACGCGCGACGATCAACGGATTTGTATGCGGGTTCGATCCGGACGCTATGCTTCTTTTTGTACAAATTTAATTGGTTTTCTTCAGTGTTTTTCGTCTTTGACGTACAAACTAGCTTATGAGTGCGTTGCGGTACATTGTGTAGTCGGGCGAACTAATTATGGTGTGCTTGTCGGCAACAGTTAAAACTGACATAGTTACGTCGTTAGTTTCGGTAGACTTGAAGGATGTCTTAACCCGTGATATTTTGCGTTGCCGTCAAACGAACGTATTCGCGAAAGGTGTATCGCGCGAGAGACAGAATTGGCAGCGATGCGTCTAGCTCGTAACGTGTCAATATTACGCTCATGCCAGGAAGTGTGCTCAGTTTGATTAGAGCCGTGTCGCGTTTAGATACGCTTACATTTTCGAAACGCACCCGGGGCTGTGACGTGGGACAGATCGTCGGAACTTCTTTGGCACGATCGAGAACTCGTCCCACGCTGATTCCTGCTCCATCCTTCGATTTAAATTGCCTCCCCGATCACCCTGTATAACCGAGCGAAGAACTTGATGCGACTTGTGCGTTGCTCTTGAAAAATGGGTCAGCCAGCCGGGTTTATAAATACGGGGAGGATATGACTGTGTGTGGAAAAGCTTCCGTCTTCCCTCTACTCCCAATGAGACTTGCGGAGGGCGGAAGGTGGCTCTTAACCCTTTTGCTATCGGTCGGAGTGGTAGTAGTTGTGCGAGAAATACCGCTATGACATGATGTAGTTTGATAGAGTGTGTAAAAGTAAATGTAAGAACAAAAATAATAATGATACTTACATAAAATGGAAAGTGTATTGCTAATTATGAAATACAATGAAACGATCAGTTTTGTTCTTCAAACTGGATTTACAAATATAAAGAGTATTTAATCATAGATTGACAAGGAACATGTGATATAAAAGATAAAGAATGTACACGCAATTTTTTTGAATAAAAGTGTTAAGATAATAACGAGAAATCCGAAGCGATAATGTCATTGGTCTACAAAAGTAAACCATAAAAAACGTTAAATTAAAGTAAAACATCTGAAAAGAAATGAAGCCATTTATGATGTTTCATAAATGTATCCGTTCTTCGTAAACCGAATTATCCGTAAACCAAATTGTTCATAAACCGTATGTGTATTATTCAGAAACCTTATTGTTCAATAACGGAATTATTTATAAACCGGGTTTTGACTTTGCAATTGACTTTGACCGCAGCAAGATTAACTGCTCGTCATCGATACTTTTTAACATTTTCGCCAACATCCATTTTGTCCTGTTACGAGACTGACCTAGACGACGGTCGTGAGTATTTTGTCCATGGACCTGTTTCACGGTTCCTCGGCAAATTATGGTCACCGCATCTATGTTTCGTACCGTTCTTGGCAGGTTCCACGCAACGTCTCGTCTCATCATCATACAATCGCATCGTCACCGTACAAACGATTTCTGCATCATGTCTTTACAGAACGACCACTTTCTGCAACGTTATCACGAAGGCACGCTTTAGACGCTGCCCGCATACGTGCGTCCGCAGCAATTTCTCATCACGCGTCTTAAATTGCGCGCGAACTGCCGCGACAAAGAGCGCTTACGTCTGGACGCTGTCCAAAGCTCTTCCACAAAGAATTACAAAATATACTCACTTGCCCGTATTCTATTCGCCGCGCAACAGAAACAAGTCGTTATAAATCCGCACGGGCAGACTCTTTGGCCACGTAATGATATGTGGGAAGGCGAGTGCATTGTCGCCTGTACAAATTGTTTATCACGCATCGCGCGCCGGTTCCTTCGCCGGGTTGAATATTTCGTTCGCTTCGCCGACGCGTGTTTACCCAACGCCTCACCTCGCCGACGCGTGTTTCTTTAACACGTTGAATGCCCTGTGTAAATTCGGTATGTGCTATGCTGTTTAGTCGGACCGTTCGTTTGACCAATAGTATCGCAACATTTTATTGGTGTAACCGCTCAATTAATACGTACAAAGTCATACATCCTGTCAAAAAAATTTTCTTGGCCTCGAAAAATTCGTTTGCAACGACTCACGCGTTGAATGACCAGCGACCATTTTTCCGATTTAAAGTATCGCAAAATTATATCGGCGGCACCGGTCAATGAATATGGGTAAATGTCAGAGGTCCCTCTCAGTCCTGAACATGCAGACTCCTGCGTCCGCGAAACCAAACATCGAGCCGTGCTTAGACGCGGCAACTATCCGGGAGCCAGCAACTTTCATAATTCTGCCCGCGAAAGTCATACGCCATAGTGTTTGCATACATTTTTCTCAGTAATGACATACGATCTTTTTGGGTCCCCTCAGAGGGGACACTCGAGTGCGAAGGGTTCTAAACGTCTCTTCCGTAAGGATCGACTAATATAACAAGAGAACCTGGCACCTGCAGGTAGGCCCTGCCAGGAGGATGGGTGCCCACGATGGGGGAGTGCCACTGCTCTAACATCGCGATCATGCAGCTGTTCCATGAGCTGAAGCAGCAGTTCCCTGCGCTCCCTGATCACGTCGTCTCCCAGTGCATTGCCCAGGTACAGGTGCCCTTTTCACCGTCGGGAGTGTGGCCCTATGTCAGCTTGGCGCCCCTAAGCCGCGACAAGTGCCTCAATCCGCCCCCCAACATGCTTCCTCAATCGACGTTCCGTTGGCACGACATGTTCACAGAGAATATAACCGTATAACCACCGTGAAAGCCTCTCGTGGGTCGTTCTTAACACGTTGAATACCATGGGGGTCGCTGGCACGCAATTTGTCGGTAGCGCTGTACGTTATGGTCAGGTAGATGCCAATGTTAGTAGAAATGTGATCGGAGTAAATGTTGATACCTACAAATTTTTCAATGCTTATCAATTTTTGTCATAAGTGAATATCTCGATGCTTGGACATCTGTCAGTACTTATATATTTTTATCGGAAGTAGATGTCAATACTTTTTACAACATCGTCACTACAATGGCGTGAAATAATTAATGCAGGAATAAAACATAAAAATAAGGGTGAATGAATAAATGCAAACATAGAATATATAAAAACAGTTTCATGTATACTTGAAATATGCCTAAATATTATTATGCGCCCATACTATGATGTGTCGTGTTAAACACTTTAAACGAAAAAAGTTGAACCAGGACAGCATTCACCATGAGTCACGACTTTTGTAGTATAACTTTTCGCAGTCGTCCTGCCGTTTTGTTAGTGAAATCTCACCAGGAGAAATGCAACCCTTAATTTCATTATCGCGACACGTCATTAAGTGCATAACTATTTACATTCCAAAGTCGGAAATTTCAGCATTTCTGCGAATAATGCGTTTCAGCGCCACGGGTATGGCCATCAGTAAGATCAATTCATTAAATTTGATTGTCAATAATATCTCAACATAATACGTATCGCATAACAACGAATATGTATTGGCGCCTTGGGCAAACCATGTAAAATTAGCGTGGCATTCAACGTGTTAAGCAAGTCCGACGGCTGACCGCTAAAAAGCTCTCCTTGTGGCACTTTTCATCTCGCAGCTGAAACGGTGTTTTTTTATGATTATTTGTGCTAGCCCCTAATTCCGCTCTATTCGCTGTTACGTGCACTTGGCTGTCCGGCGTCTTTGATGTCAGCTGTGAAAGTTGGATGTGTCGGAAGTGAGCCCACGACAGGGTTGATCATTTGAGCCATAACATTCTATGCGCATCTCACCACGTTTCTACCCTCATCCCTTATGCATCATCGAACTCACTTGCACGAGCGTGGAACCTGTGTGTACGTTTGTTGACATAGTTGACGGTTGCCCGTTTTTTTTTTGTTAATGCACGACGTTGCACCGTCTGATCTGTAGACAGTAAGTAACCCGTGATAAATGCCGTAAACGAAGTAACAAATAACTTACGTAATGGGTCGAAGCGTGCGGTGCCGGCCACTTCCGGCCGGATATGCCGTTTTGGAGCGGGCGCGTGCAAGTTGTACGAGAAACTTAGGCAGCAATGAGCACAATCTGTACGATTTATTTACGAACCACTCTCGTGGGCTTCCGCGAACGTGCATATTACGGCGATAACACATGGATGGACAATTTCGTCGCGTTAACGTGCCGGCTGCGCATGTTGAAATACCATCGCAATGGCACTTGGCCCAGCAAAATTCGAAGACGTGCGGTTTGCGTTATTATAAATGAAACGTGCGTCATATACGATAGAAGACACTTACGCATTTTTTAAAGTCTCGTTGACGCGCTTAACAAACTTGTCAAGTTGTTCGGTACGAAGATTCCTGCGGACCGGTGCGCTGTACTCCGAGTCAAATTCCTGAGGACCTTTTTTTGCGACGCACTTTAATTAATGTATACAGGGTGTCCCCGGGTTTTTCGGCCGGACGGCGAGAGCATATTCTACTTGTGGAAATAAGAGAACAATGATATTGTAAGTTCGATTAGAAACATCTTATTACGAAATTACAAAGGTTATTACAAGCAAATTTACAGGCGTTATCATCATATCATTAAATACTCACTGCACTATCGTACACTTCCGACGGCGGCGCAGTGGATGCCCCGAAGCACATACAATAGAAAAAAAGAAAACAAAAATTACGGAAAAAAATTGCGACACAAAGAAAAGAAAGAATGACAAATTACGAAAGCTTACAGGCGTTACCATAATATTGCTGTATTAAAATAACACACACCCCATTAACGAAACACCCCCTACCGCATTCTCCCGACGCGAGCGCACTCGAGGCCCCTTACAACTCCCTCACGACTCTTCAACTCTTCTTCCAATTGTCAACCAAAAGAACCTCTTTCTCTCTCGCTGTTCACCATCGGCACCCAGGTTGACAACAACCCGCCATTGAACATCCCCAGCGTTTGCCAGTTGCGCAGCACGCAGCAGCCGGCAGAACAGCGATCGCGTGTGTATTATACTTATCTAATCGTATGTGTATCGGTTGCAGAACAGCCACGATCGGGAGACATGCGCGAGAAGCCTGCGGGCCACCCAGGAGTCACGTCCTTCGCCGGGCGCGTTTCCACCGCCCGCACCTTCGCTCGGCACTCAACTTCAACCTCAACCGCAGCAGCAAAATCCTCAGCAACAAGTGCAGCAGCCGCGTTGCTGCGTAATGAGCCAATCGCAGCGAGCGACGAGCAGCGCGCGAGCACACAGACCGGCATCGTTGGATATCGGTGTTGCCCGCAGGTGCCCCATAGGCTGCTTGCGACCCACGCTATTGAGCGCACCCTCCTCAGCACCGGCGGCCTGCACGACGCGAGGCTTCTTCGACGAGTCCGTTAACGAGATCGGCACGACGAACGGAGGTGTCGTTAACGGCACGCCCGGAAACGCTGCTTTTGAGCTTAACGTGAACGTCGCCTGCAGCCCAGCAGGAAACCGCGGTACGAGAAAGCTGGTGGATGGTGAAGGGGCGAGTGCTTTGGCGAAGTCGTTGGGTGAAGGAATTGGGGGTACTGGGTGGTTCAGGTGTATCAGGGTGGTAGTAGCGTTATAGTCTGATTGAGTACATTTGCGGATTTGGTTAATTGGTAGGTTTTCAGATAGCGGCGTAGTAAAAGATGGGGTGGTAGATGCGGTATTGGGTAGATCAGTAATATCAGTGGGATAGTAGTCATGTTAATCTGATGTTTGGTTACTGCGGCGTGTCATTTTTGATTTTGCTTTATTGGCGGATTTCTGAATGGGAGCGTCGATAGGTGCCGGAAAACGTAGCGGGAGAATGAGTTATTATACGCGGTACTGCATAATGCAATCATTTTATTACTGCACTACTCTAATGTTACTTCAGTTGTTGGTTACATCGGCATTACATTTTTGGATTTGCTTGATTGTCAGATTTTCGAACGGTACCGACGATCGGTGCCTGTAAACGAAGCGACCTCATCGTCGAGCCCCGACCCCACTACGCAGAACCCCTGGCCGTCGGGAAGAACGGCGCACAAATTGACCACACACGAAGCTACACCTCGGTTAGCCTTACCTTGAGGCCACCGTCGTCGGAGCCTCAACCTCCGATCGACATCAGATCGCAGGGTTCGAGTCTGACATATTCGACCTCCTCGTTGGATCCTCGCGGCTTTCAAAGTCGTTTGCAGATCAGCATCGGCCCAGGAAGCGTCGGCAGCGTCGCAGCGGCGAGGATCAGACCACCAATGGCACCCACAAGGCCCAACAGCCTGATACCACCGGTACAAACCAGCCCACACAGACCGCCGGGTTAGTGTTTTACCTGTTTCGTAATAGTCTACCTGCGAAACTGGTTGCGCCCGAATTTACCGTCCGTTCTGGCCACGCTGACGCAATAGACAACAGCAGATCGTGACAAAATCGACGCAATAATCCAAAGTTCCCACGTAAAATCGCCGACCATCTGTCCGTGCGACCAGAATTATTTAATTAGAGAATGAGTACCCTTCAGAGTACTTTAGAGACTGTACTGTCGAATAATGTGAATACAGTGTATAAAGTATTCCGGAGAATACTCAACTTCTAATTAACTTTGTAAACGGTATTCACAACATCCTATAATACAGTCACCAGAGTAAATTAGAGTATGACTATCCACCGGCGGCATAACAGATTCAAAATTACATTCATCAATCAAAAAAAGCTTAAAAGATTCAACACTATCGAAAAGGTTGAATTACACTCAACTTTGCGTGTGCGCGTCATGTATCACGTCTAGACGTATTTGCTTGTACGATTTCACGTCCACGGCCGCTCAGGCAAACTGGCGGAAGTTCCTGTTTATAAATGAAGTGCGTCAATATGCCTAGGACTTCCGGCGGGTCCTCCGAGTCAGCTGCCCAGGCCAACGACGACGATGAGCGCACCCACGACACCTTCCGTACCGCCAGTGACGGGCGTCGGTTCCTCGAGCAGCCTGCCCACGACGCCCTCCGGACCGACGACGACCTCACCTCCTTCCAGTCCCGCTGGCGAGCCGGCGGAGGCCAGTTCCGATCAGAATCGATCGCCGTTGAACCAAGGTATTCTCGTCTTTGGCAGCCCGCAGCCTCCGCTTGTCAAGAATGCTACTCGCGTCATTGAGAAATTTCTGCCCGGCAACGATTAATCAACATAGCGGACGCCCGGCACGGTGACATTCGCGGGTGGAGCTTAATGTATAAGTTGCCTGAAGCTGTGAACTGGGGTCTGACTGTGGTAGGCAGTTATTGCGTCCCGTTCTGATTGACAAATTATGGAGCGTCGCGAAGTCGTAATTGTGAATTGCAGTTCTTGGTAGAGCGAATTGTAGGTTTGTGATCGTCGACGCGCGACATTCTATGGGGGATAATGTCGGAGCGAGATTTATTCGGGTTGCCGGACACGGTAGCGACATGTTGTGCTGCGTTATGCAGCGGTATGCTTATTTCGTCAATGGATGCTTAGGTGCATTTGCGAGCGCGACTTCAAAATCGACTGGTCGCCGGCACTTTTCTCGTTGATGCGGTGTACTTGCGTGGAAGCGAGATTGATCATGGTTTCCGGATACGGTGCCGGCACGTTATGATTGATAAATTGTGGAGCGTCACCATTTCGCAATTGTGAATTGCAGTACTTGGTAGAGGGGATTATAGGTTTGTGATCATCGACGCGCGACCTAGCGTTCTTTGAGTGATAACGTGGAAGCGAGATTTATCGTACAGTTTCCGGGCACGTACCGACACATTATCCTGTATTATGCACCGGTATGTTTATTTCGTCATTAGAACGCTTAGATGCATTCGCTTACTCGACTTCAACATCGACTGAGTGTCAACACTTTCCCATTAGACACCAACGTCTTCAACGTAGTTTCCGGAGACATATCGGCACATTGTACTGCATTATGCAGCGATATGATTAATTTCGTCAGCAAACGCTTAAATGGATTTGCTTGCTCGACTTGAACATCGACCGGCTGTCAACACTTTTCTCATCGACCCCGTGTACCAGCGCAGATCCGAGATTTATCGTAGTTTCCGCACACGTACCATTACGTTATGCTACATTATACAGCTGTATGATTAATTTTGTCAGCAAACACTTAGATGCATTCGCTTGCTCGACTAGAACATCGACCGACTGTCCACACTTTCCTCATCGACACCGTGTACAAAGACTCGCCGTGCGATTACGGGAGTCTCGATCCTCGCGCGGGATCGCGCGCGTTTGCGTATATTTACCTGCGAGTCACTCGGTCGCACGTATCCACGCCCACGCGCGTTACAGTGAGAAAGATATTTACGCATTCCTGACCCCACGCTCCATCTATACATAGCTACGCGCCGGCCACAACTACGTGGACCACCTGATCCGCTTTTCCTTAGAGAGCAGCGTCGTGCGACGTCTGCGTTTCCCGAACATTATAAACGTTATAATGCTCGGCGGACTAATGCACAAGGGTGTTTCCCGTCAAATTTCGCGAACGCACCCCACTTACCGTAATGTCGGAAATAATCCATCAGGATGACGGTCGCGAGTGCGTAAGTGTCGGACATGTGGCAAATTATACTACTTGGTAACCTTTTCTGCTCCTATAGAGAAGCCGGTTTGAGATTTTTAACCCTTTGCGCTCGGATATTTGGAGAAGTAGTGAATAACATAAGGTTTCGTGTAAAATGCTATAGTACTGGCCGCTTGTATTTTCAATTTGTATTATGATTGTTATTTTAGGCAAATTTTAATTTTTGTATTGTGTAACATTTCATCACACTACGATTCTAATATACCAAAATTCGCTCGATGCTCAACGTATTAAAATCGGTTTGCGCATATTACTACATCTGACAGTTATTACACGGAATAATTCTCGGCGCTTAAGGAAGAAGATACTGCAAACTGCCGCGGTGTTCGCGACACGTTCTGTTCGCCTACCGTTATCTATCGCGATAATGTACTGCAATCTGCCGCCGCGATAAAGAGTCAACGGGCCTTTAATCCGCCAATATTATCTTGCCGCGAGTCGACGGGAAGCGTAAGTAGAAGCTGTGTAAATTAGCTGGCGTCCCGCAATTCGTGTCGATCCGCGCACACGTGCGAGATGTGCACGGCTAATCGAAATTACCGATTTCATGTTTCCAGTGGCGGAGCACCAAAGGAAGCTGGTCGCGGAGCAGCTCGCGAGGAAAGAGAAGCTCGCGAAGGAGCTGAGAGCTGAAAAAGGACGACTCGAAGCAATGAAGAAGGAACTTCAGTCGCTCGCTAGACCTATCGATTCTTCGATACCGCCGCACGTAGGTGGAATATTTAATCTCCAATAACCAGACGTCTTGTCATATACACCTCTTATGTCAGGTAGTTTGTCTGTTCTTTGATTGCCCTGTAGGAGCTCAAGAGGATATTGCGGAGTGAGATTTATCAACTGCAGATCGAGTGCGATAGACTTGCCGACGAAGTGGACCAACGGTCAGACCCACGAGGTATACAATTTTAAATACACACTAGCTTGGAATACTTAATATTTCTTGTAAAAATAGGATTTTCGGGGTTTTCAATTAAATTGCATTCATACACAAAATCCGTCTCAACCATGTCTATTAAATATCGAATCTCATTACTTCTAGTCACTTTCCAGCTATCTAATGTGATCTTTTATTTTTTTTTTCCTCAAAACGGAACACCTCCGATTTTCGATAATAGTAAATGTGTTTAAATAAATGCATATTTCGTCCACAATTTATTCGTAAGAGAAAAGACTCTGTCTAAGAGTGCATTAGTACCGGGCAGTCATAACATAATAAATTTATCGATATTTTTTTTGTTCTTTGCGCCTTTTGCAAATTGTTTCCGTCGGGTGCTCTCTTTCTGAAACCTGTACATTTTTGCATCCCAAAGCTGTGCTCGGGGCTACCTAAAAACGGCATGTATGATCACATTACCGTTAGCACATACAGCGTAACAACCTCATCACTCGCTGCACCGTAGCACAATCTAATAGCGCGATTCGCTGTTCCAGTACCCCTCGGCGAAACGAACGAAGAGTTCTATCAGGGCATTTACACTGGCCAGCCTTTTTTACCGAGGTCCTATAATCAGCAACCGCCGCCGTTGCCGAGTCAGCCACCCGCCTGGCAGCCTTTGAGACAAGACGCCGAGAGGGAAGAAAGGGACGGACCCTCGTGGGTTTGCAGATTGTGCACCTTCGATAATCATCCGTTGTTGAACAAGTGCGAGCAATGCGATATGCCCAGGCTTCTCGATCACGGCAATGCAGGTACGCAAGCATACGTTAAACCGATCGAGAAACCGTCCACGTCCGCCAATTTCCACGTCGAACCACCTCCGCCTCCTCCTCCAGCCAGAAGTGAAGAGTGACTTTTTCTCTTAACCAGCATGCGCGTGTGTTTTATCCGCGTGCCATATGACGTAACAAGTGCTCTTAGGGATACGGAGTTGCCGTGATATGTGGTCGGACAGAGTTTCCGCGGAACAGTGCAGAGTTCCGAGAGTTTGCCTAAAGACTTTGGAGAGGATAAGGATTGCGTTTCCGGAAATGTGTACTTATTCGTAAGTGCCGCGAATTCGCATACGAGGCACTGTGCTTGGAATGTAATCTGTAATAAATACGGAGACGAGAATGGTCGATGTCGTGATGTGTTTAAAAGCGAGAATTTGAGTTTTCGATGTGTTCTCGAAGCTTGGCATTGCATGCGCGTGTTTATTGCCGTGAAGAGCGATGTTGCGTGCAGGTGAGTAACTAATTTTGTGCCCCTCTGAGGTACTTAATTGCCAGGTGTTACGCTGTGACTAAACGTTTGCTAGTGATTTAATACGCGACCGAGAAGGTAAGTATTGTGTTTGTTCGTGCGTTTGTGTGTAAGTAATTTAATCAGTGTTTTTCGTATAAGAGTGTGTGTCGCTGTGTCGAATAAATAAAAAAATGGTAAATGATTGGGTGTTGACTTACAGGCGAAACACAAGATATTCATATACGAGTCACGCATCACCACAATTTTTCGCCAAGGCGTAAGTATCTGTATTCCTGTAATATATATATCACTTCTGCAGGTTGGTAGCAATGCCTTGTCATATAACCGTGCAATATTGATTCTTTTCGCAGGAACGGTACACAGTTGGGTGGTATGACATGAACTGAACTAGAATTTTAAAGTAACTGTACATATGAACATTATTTAAATTAAATAAAAAAAATACTGTAGAGACTTAAGGTATCAAACGGAACACATGAATAATGTAATAATTTAAATTAATTTTTTATTTTTGTTTAGCGTACATCACGTTATTAAAATTGTTGAACATTTCAATGTAAGGCCTTCGTTTTTATGTTGATACTAAACAACTAATTGTACTGTTTTGTGATACTCTTTCTTAGTAAGATATTGTTGAATTTCTGTTTTATTACGCAACCCAGATTATACGGAAACCGACGGATACACTGAGGGGAAGTACGTGACGATTTGTTGAAGAATATTCTATTTGCATAAATCGTACAATTTTTAAGGTACAAATTCTTCATAAGGTTCGCGTAATCTTGATGTATTCCAGTTAAATAGCAGTACCACGTTCCAAGTTAAGTTTCGTCTCACGAGTATATTCTCCATAAAACCTTTCCAATTTTTGATTAAACTTAGCATTACGCTCGTTAATGTAATCAATGTCCGCGTCGTCATTGTGCATTCTTCTTCTGCTATATTTTTCTCTCTTGGCAACCCTGCAAAACATAGGCGTCATATATGGATTCATTATAAAAACACCCTAAAAAATGCCAAATCTTTGCTTTCCACTTACTGTTTCTCCAGGTCATCAACCATTTTGTCAATCGCTTCCTTTTTATCCTCATGCAATCCATGCAAGATAGTATTTCTGTCTCCGTAAAATGCAGGTCCCAGTTTCTCTTTGTTATCTTCATAAGTTTCCATATTGGGCTTAATATTCTTTACTAATCTATTATACTGACGTATCGCTGCCTGTTCATAGTCAGAGAACCCAGGATCTGGATTCTTCTTGTTTTTCTTCTTTCTGGCTAAACGCTCTGCTTCCATCGCATCAATGTGCAGTAACTTAACTCTATCATAATCCTCTCCCTGCATAATGTACAGAAGTTGTAACAAACACAATTCTTTTCTAACAAATGTGTTTACACTAAATACTTACCTTGTCCTCTGCAGATTTCCGAGCAGCTTCATCTTGAATAATCCATTCTGCTTGACGCTTACGTGATTCCCAGTTTGTTGGTAACTTCTTTCTCTTATCTTCTTCAATAACTTCCTTATGGTTCTGTTGTCTGGCCTCGTTCTGTGAAATTATAAACATATATCTCAATGTGTCAAACGTACCAGGTAACACGCTGACAAAGTAAAACGTCTTAAGTGCACGGTTAGTGCGTTTTCAAAGAATGTTCGGACCTACTCGTTTAGAGTGCAGTTCTCGCAAACGTTTCATTCTGTCGGCATGTTTCTCCGCGAAAGATTTCGCGGTCGACGGGCCCTCGTTTTCCATCTTGTATTGTCACGTAAGTATAAATGTCTTCCCACTGTTACGATGTCAACAGCATCATTTTGTGACTCGATACGCCCAAGACTGAGGTTATGGACTCTCATTCGAGAGTTTTCAATATATCTCGTTTTGCGCATCCAATTCATTTTGGTAGTGCAGCGCCATCTGGTGAGCGCGCCAATTGCAGTGTTTCAGTTTACTCTAAAGCAACGTCACAGACGAAGTATAGGAATATATCCATTCAAAAATCTACAAATAATCACTGACCACCGTTTAGCTTAAAGAGAAGTAATCAAATATCAAATTGTATTGTGCATTTGGAAGACAGCGAAATTCATCACAAGCATTCGCCGTGACGATGGGTGACTATGATCAACCAGTATCGTCATTTGGAGCAGATTTTGACAGTATGCCAGGTGCCTCGAATAAACATTCATCTAAGCTAACTATCCGTATGACTTCTCGTTTCTCCAACACTTAATTCGTATAGCGCTAACTCTCCTCAAGGGTAAATACTCAGCACTCTCATTATCACTTCTCTCACAATCATACATCCGCATTCTGTGTTTAAATCCTTTGATACCTTTTGTTTACGTCACAAAATGCCAATGCAGCTTCATAAAGCACACGAATTGTATGATTGCCTTTCTTCAGTATGTATCTGCACTCTGTCTCCTTCATTTCTGTCGCAAAGTACCAATGCAATATTAATTCTCATGCTTTTCCGTTACCGTAAAAAAACATACCATCCACCGCCAACTCGTACATTACCGTACAACAGTTTCAAGCAAACATTGTGAGATGGCGTCAGCGGTGCCCCAACAAGAGGAAAGTCTACGGAAGCAGCCACTTTCGTGGGTGGCCTATTACAACCGATCTCCCTCCATCGAAGAGTTCAGCGTTCAGTGCGAAGAAGTAGGAGAAGAAACGCACGGTGCCCACTGAAAGGACCTGTGGAGCTTCGACGAATCTTACGCTAGACATCCCCCGATCCAGTCGTTCAGTACGTTCGTGGGTGGCCTATTGCGATCGACCTCCCTCCATTCAACTGTCCACCGCTCAGTGCGAAGGAGTACGTGCATTTCTGCACGGTGCCCGCTGAAAAGACCTGTGGAGCTCCGACGTATCTTCCGCTACACATCAGCCCCGATTCAGTTGTTCAGCGCATTACCGCCCAAGCGGTTTTAAGGAAGCATCGCGCGATGGCGCCAGCAGTAGCCCGACAACGCGAAAGGCTAGGGAAGCAGCCATTTCCGTGGGTGGCCTATTGCAATCGATCTCCCTCCACCGGCAGGCGCGAAGGAGTAGGAGCAGAAACACACGGTGCCCAGTGAAAAGACCTGTGGAGCTTCGGCGTATCTTCCGCTACACATCCCGCGATCTAGTCGTTTTTCGTCCGCCGGTACGTGTGCGTATACCGGCTGGTCCAGCGAGCCACGACACAGGTCCCCTGCGTTACCAGCGTGCCGAAGGGAGGCGTACACAGTGTGTGCCGAGCCGCGTAAGCACTCGGCGGGGCACGAGCGAGTACGCGTGCATTCGTTGCGAGGGGCTTTTAGGATTGCCGCGGGCAGGGCGCGGGCTCGTGGAGGCGCATAAAGCAACGCGCCAGAGCTCCCCGTTCGTCAGCACGACCGCGCGCCGTGCCTGGTGCTTGCAGCCAGCCGATTGTCACACGCTGGCATGGAGACACTCGAGTCGAGTCGCGTGTGCCGCCTCTGCGGCAGGCACTCTGGCATCTCGATAAACATCTTCGACAAGAACGAGAACCACGTTCGCAAGATCAACGCCGTACTGCCGATCATGGTGAGCGCGATTCTTACCTGTTTTGGCCGCCTCGTGCCCTACCCACCCGACTACGTGACCTCCCTCGCTCCCCGAGGACGCATCCTGTGTCCTGCCGCACGCCCATCGACTCTCGCCCCTCCGCGCCCGCCGATGTTATTTTTGAGAAGCCGCTCGCCACTCGGCGATATTTAGCCCGCGGCGCCCGCCTTTTCGGCTGCGTGCCTCGGCCCGGCGAGCAGCGGAAAAGGGAGGACAGGGACGTAACGGTAAAGCGAGCCTCGCGAAAGTCGCACGAGACCCCGCATCCAGGCTTCTCGCAGGGAGCAGGCGGAATAGGCGCGAACCGCGACGTGCGAAAGTGAGGTTAACGTCGATTTGCGCGCGAACGTCCGCCGTAAACACGACGCTGCGAGCTGACGTGCTGTTGCGTAATTTCGGACGGCGAGCGGTCGCGAAGTTTTGCGCGCCTCGCAAATCCGGGACACGGGGATGGGCGAAGGTTTTTTTGGCCGGACGACGGGCGTGCGGGAGAAATGGACGGCGGTGTGGACTCGGGGCTGCGGGGTGTGAAAGGGAAACAACGTGCTTTGTCTGTTAATTGCGGTCCGTTGCCGCGATAAGGCATTTTGCGGAATATGTTGGGCGCAAAAGTATGGCTTACGCGGTAATTTTTCGTGTAGATCGCAATTTTGTCGGTTTGTTGATGGGGAGGCGCGGGTCAACGTCGAAACGTGCGCGTACATTGAAGTGCATTGGGGAAATTTGTCGCTGTACAAGTATGATGATGTAATGCGTATTGGGTAATAGTCGAGGGTACACTGTGGATAAGCGGAAGCGTTTCTTTTTTGTTTAGACGATACATGGACTTTGATGATAGGGAGGTGCCGCTGAGCGTCGACAAATCTTGTTCGTAAATTTCGATGCGTTGAGGAAATTCAGCGCTGCACAAGTAGGGCGACATAATGTATAGTGGGTAATAGTCGGGGATGCACCGTGGACAAATGGAAGGATTTGCCTGTTATTTAAACGATACGTAGGTTTTATGATAATAGGTAGATGCCGCTGAACATCGACTAAACGTGTTCGTAAATTTCGATGCATTGGGGAAACTCATCGCTGCACAAGTATGACAACATAATGTATATTGGGTAATAGTCGAAGATACGTCACGGGAAAATGGAGAGATTTGATTTCTGGTTAAAAGACACATAGGCATTATGATAATTTGAAAGTATTGGGTAGCACCGGCGAAACATGTTCCTACATTTCAATCCAGGGAAACTGGAGAAATTCATCGCGGTACAATTATGACGACATAATGTGTATTTGGTAATAGTCGAAGGTACCCCGTCGACAAACGGAAGCATTTATTTCTTGTTTAAACAATACATAAGTTTTATGATAGTAAAGAGGTGTCGGCTAACATCGACGAAACGTGTTCGTACATTTCAGTGCAGGAAAACATTGAAAAAATGAATCATTGTGCAAGTATGACGACGTAATTGGGTAATAGTCGAAGATACTACATTTTATGATGGCGGAAATACAAGTACTGATATGCACGACGAATAGAATCGTATAATTGCACGGGTTTAAATCGGAGTAGTTCGGCTTGCAACAAAATTTAAGGTAACTGTGAGCCTTTTTCTCGGATATTGTTGTTCGACGATATGACGTGCGTGTCAGCATTTCCAAGATAACGTATCTGGAAGGAATCAATTCGGGTACAAAAGAGCGCATATCAAATTTATCTTACCCTTTATATTCCTGTCAGTTGATCGTCAATATACGTCCATGCATACTGATTACTTAGCTTAACCCTTCCCAATCCTGTATCGAATCAAGCTTTCATCGTCCGTCTAGAACAAAACTGACATAATCTTAAGGGAGCATTCACCTTTTCCGGCCGTCTTCAGACGACTTTTTCAAATGTTATCAAGAAATGACAGACTTAATTTTTTTGCACACGTAATTAGTCAGATTTGGTGCACATCTTTCACTTATAGCAATTGAATTCGTATTTATTGTATAAATATTAAACGTAGCATGCGTAATATATCACGCCGAAAAGAACTTGGTTGGTTGCCACCATTCCAGTCATCCGGAAATAGATAAATCCCGAAATTGTCATATGTTAACTTGTTTGACATAGGGTCTATAATTACATGTTCTCTGAATGCGTGTACAGTATTTCGAGTCCATCAGGTTAACTCATTCAGAAAAATGATCTCAACCAGCTTCAGAAATTATGTTTTCCGAAAAACGCGCTAAAGTCTCTTCAATAGGCTCGGCTTCCGGAAAGATATGATGAAACGTCCTGCACTTCGATTAATATCTCTATAATCTACCTTAAAACTTTACAGTATAATTATATACGGTGCCGAAAAACGTCCCCCCCCCCCCCCCCCCCCCCCCATCTTTGAATACCTCTATTAGCGGAAATGTTACAATATGTATGTAATATAACATCTTATTCCGATCAGTATTGTTAATGCTGTTGCAAATTTAATTGGCTTGTTCCATAAAATATATTTAAGACTTGCTGCTGTGGTGGGCACCGGTGAACGGCGAAAAAATTTCACTAAACATGCAAAAAATTGGTAACCGGTAGCGTTAATAGTTTTGTAAATGCAATTGATATTAGAATAGTGACATCACGTTGTGACGCTACATAGGAAAATGCACATGGCAGTCAACGTGTTAAATTGCGTCCATTTTTAGCAGGAGAAGTTTGATCCTTTGATAACTACATACATCTAGCGCCGAAACATTGGGTTCTTCAAACAGATTATTCATCCGGTGCGTCGATTAAATTTGCGCCATCATTTCACGCGTAATATATATTACCATACCGTCGAACCGTTTGTATCGAGCAACGCGCGAACTAACAGAAACAAGAAAATCTCGAAAAAGCATCCCCATTCCGATAATCGTGAAATCCCACGTTGTCCCAGGTGCACGAGATGGACCTGCTCCCGAAGCACATGTGTCACCGTTGCAGCTACAAGCTGGAAGAATTCCACAAGTTCTACATGGACTGCCTGAAGACGGACGCCGACCTCAAAAGTCAGTTGTCGTGGATGCGCAAGGAGGACTCGAAGGAGCGTATCGGCGTACCAATGGTGCATATAGGTAACGTCAAGATAAAAGAGGAACCTCCAGAGTATGATGTCTACGAGCTGGAACCCATCGTTGAGAACGTCAACTACATCAACTCGATGAGTTCCGTGACCTTCCCGGTTAACGGCGTTCAACCCGACAGCCTGGACCGTCTGACGACCTACACGACCTACGCACGTTGCAGATGCTATCGCGACAAGAAGCAGGACGCAAACAAGGCAGGCAAGTTAGCTGACCAGCACGATGCGGCGCTGAAAGATTTCGAGCGCACCGCCGAGGTCTCGACTGCCAGAAGTTCGAACGCGCGCGCGCTCGTTGATGATCAGCAGTTGCGGGCTGCACGACGGAACCTCCTCGGCGATTTCGACAGCAGAGCCGGCAGGCCCAGGACAATCCTAGAACAGTCGAGTGCCCTGGAGGCGAGTGCCAGCGACGTAATGGACGAGAGCGTGCGCATGGTCCGCAACCTCAGACCGCGAAAGGTGTCCGTCAGCTATGTCTGCAAGAAGAGGTGCCATCCTACGCCGAGGCCCAAGGCTCCGGAGCCCAAGGTAACGCGAACGGAACATCGTGTGCTGCCGAGGATCAAGCTCGAGAAGGTGGTGGATGACGGCGAGGGCCGATCGCTGAGACCCAGGAACACGACGGTCAACTACTATCATGGTCGGAAGCGGGCGTCGAAAGTCGTGGAGGCCCCACAGCAGAGCGACGTGTACGGGGCGAAGAGGTTCAAAGTGAGTGGGTCGAGCGCGCGGCAAGAGAAAGCTGTGGAGTGTCGGACCGGGATTCCAATAAAGCGGGAACCCGAGTTTGAGGACGTGGAGGCCGACGAGACGCTGCAGAAGCGGGCGTACGGGATACTGCAGAAGCATGCCGGCAGCATACATGCGAATAGGCTGCCTAATGTTCTAGCGCAGAAGAGTACAACTTCGGGAGCGGACGGGCGGTTGGCCGGCGTGAAGACGTACGCGAAGGTGGAGAAGAAGAGGTCGCCGAAGATGAACATTCGGCGCATTGAGGCCGTGTGCCACGCGCCCAAGTTTCTCAGGAGTCACGATCTTCATCTCAGAAACGGGAAAGTGATGTTCGACGGGGTCGTGAGGCGCTCGCCGAAGAAGCTGAGGAGCAACTTCAAGGTGAGGAGTCCGGTCCCGAAGAAGCAAGCTGATGGCGGTGGCAGTGCATTATTGAACGTGGTCAGGGGTGCCAACGGCGCGAAGAGAATCGCGGCGATGAAGGTGATCGATAACTATATCAAGCATTACTGCGAGAAATGCTCCGTCAGCTTTCCCAACAAAGAACTGTTCAAGTTGCACGCCTGCTACGTCTGATGTTGACCGTACGAGTTCGCGCGGTGCCGCGCCAGAAGGCGCGTGAATTATCATAAATATGTCTTTACACAGATCTCATTTACGCGGAAGGGCTTAGGTGAGCTTCGTGTTGGTGCATGCTCGTTTAATGACGATCGTTGAATATACGTTTTAACCGGTGCAATTTAACCGCGGTAAGGTGCAATGTGCGGGATGCCGGTGAGGGCTCGAAATATTAGAAACGACGTCGCTGCTGTTGTCGGGTTATCAGTGGCGCGCGTTCTGCAACTGGATCTTGCTAGGCGTGGACCGGAAGTGTAGGTCACCGATTTTTGCCAAACTCTGCACAGAGCCTTTATGTTCGAAAATGCTGGACACGTCTCTTGCCTATTGCATTTTTGCGTTTTTATTTTTCTTTGCATTTTTGTACGGCCTCTAACGCGGGCGTTAAAGTTGTTATAACTGCCGAAATATCTACGAATATTATTTGGAAGTCCCTTATCTGTCAGTTTTCACCCCTAAAGGCGCACCTCTGGGACCCCGAAACGTGTACAGTCTCAGAAGCCACAGTTTAAGCGAATTCAGCCATAGCAAGCGTTGAAGGAGTTTTTTGTTCGTAATTTGATAAAATTAATACCCTTTTTTACGTTGGTATTTTGGCTCTCATTAAAATAATTCTGTGAGCTACGTGTTTCAAAACCACGGGGGTTCCCCCGCAAGGAACACATTGTGTGTTTCTCTTGTTTAATTTCGCGTTCAAATTTTGCATGCGTGCTGAAGATGGAAAATTAAAATATACTGATGGTTTGATTTTGCACATAAACAATGTTTAAAAAAGATATACATTTTGAAATATCATAAAATATACAATAATTTTTGTCGAAATGTAGTAACTAAGCGGTTAAAGCGTTTAGAGACGAGTCTCACGACAGAATTCGAGCCTTGTGTGGTTTTTTTACTTTTATTATAATATTTTTTGTTTTTGCGCAACCGCGTGTGCTTTCTTAAACATTGTCTATTCGTAAAATAAACACACACATGTATCGCCATTTTCATTTTCAATTTTTTTAAGAAATGGCCGTGTGTTGCGACTTTCGGCAAAAGTGTCCAATATTTTCGATTAACAAAGATCTGCGCAAAGTTTGGAAAAAAATCGGTGACCCACACTTACGGTCCTCCCCTCGTCAGATTAGCGGGAGCGAACGGATTACGAATGAATCGCTGGCGAATAATCGTACCGATTGTTTGTTGGATTTATAAAGATTTCTATTATACGCACCGTCGCTCTCAAGAAGTGTTAACCGCTTTTAACAATGTTACGCGCCGTTCGTAGTCTTTGGGCAGAGGCGATCTTTGTGTTGGCGTATTTTCGATGAGCGACCGCCAATTGTTACATACGCTGGACGGGTTGTACGTCTACCGCGTTTGTTGACTTTGTCCTCTACATAGTTGCGAGTAACGAAACGAAAAGTAGCGTAGCTGAGGTTGTCGAGGATCCTCTACGAGTCTACATACGGATGCAGTCATAATGTAGCAGTGCAGAGAAAGGAATATCAATCAATATAGTGTGTATAAATATATTTTAGCATTGATGCGATATACAAATGAACATAAGGTTTATTATTATTTTTATGAGCAAGGTATATGCACACACGAACACACGTCTACAATTTTGCTTGTCGCTCTCGGCGCGCAGAGGTCCGAGAATGACGTTACGAACATACGCTTAAGATATCTATTAACTAGAAGTTTACGAATCGCCTTTGAACCTTAAAGAAAACACACATATGTATGTTTAAACGTATGTACACAGATATATAGATATATATAGATATATGTATACACACACGCATACGCGGGACATGAAAAAAAATATATATTTTATGAAATATAAGAGATATAAGTTCGCATGAACGAATTTGTGATATACGCAATCTAGAAGAGCGTCCTTTTGAATAACTCTAGACGTACGTAACGAGAAGATTAATTTGATTAGCTTTTTTTTCAGTGCCCCCTACCCGGCGTAGACCAGTTCCCATGCTCAGCGAATTTACAATTATGTGATAACGTTTGCAAATTTATCCTACTGCACGAATATCCACAATTTCGACCAACGAAGTCGTACTTTAATAGGCAATCAATGCGAAGTCACGTATTATCATAGATACATACGTCACCGTTACCAATTTAACCGAACGTCATCCGACCGCTTCTCACGAAGATCCTATACTTTACAGACTACGTTATAAGCTAACCGCAGAAGGAATTAACGCATAATTAAGCCGTAGTTTTGTTATTTATTTAATGCGTGGAAAAGAGCTGCTGCTGTTAACATCAGTTCCTCCGCTCATATCATGAAATTTGTTAAATAAATGGAAATTGCTGAGTTACACTAACGAGAGACATTTTTTACTCCTGCGATCCCATATAGATATAGGTGCAAGTATGGGTGTGAGGTTGAACATTTTTTTGTAACTGTCCAAGTATAAACATAACAGATATATATTATTCACATCATATTAGTTTAACCCTCTATGGGCCCGCGTGACTGTGAAGTCACATATCAATAAATCGATATTTTATTAAATAATTTATTTTTTTTTTTACTAGATGGCGTATACATCTTATTATATAATGTCGCGTTAGTAACCAATAACATGCTGTAACTTGAAATGTCAAAGTAAATGCTTTTGCAAGTTGTCTGAAAATAGAAGCCGAAAGAACCGTCTTGTGCAATTGCCATTATTTGTTCTTCTATCGGTGTTTGTTAAACAAAAAAAGCGTACGTAATAGCTTTTAGTTTGTATATGAATAATGTCTTATTTGTTTGCATTTAAAGAATCATTTTATTACTATTTTCATGTGATATAGCTTTGTGACTTTCAAGACACAATGGGCTATAATGGTAGGGTTCGGTGTATTTGCGATAACGTTTGTGTTTTCTTTGCTTTTTAGTTTTATATACCAGAAGCCCAAAATGTGGATACAAAATCATATAAACATATAGGAATAAGAAGCATTAGCAGTAATAAATTCGAAGATTCTTTATCAGATTCTGCTTCTGACGAAGATCATCTAATAGGATTTGCCCGACGACGTATAAATATTATTGATAGCAACGATGAATTTAGTAGTAAAAAATCATCAGATAAGGAAATGCAACGTATATCTATGTTTAATGCCAAACGCCAACTGTTTTATGGAATTCCATACTTAAGCTCTTATACACACAAGTGCAAACATTGTAAGCCGTTGTTACTTCAAAGTTACAAAATGTATTCGTTATAATAAAATTGTTGAAACTGCTGAATTCATTGTTAATACGTATTTCGAGGTTGATATTGGTTGATTTTACGTTAGATAGATTTTGTATAGCCACCAAAATAATTCGGTCCATACAGGGTTAATAAACATAACATGTATGCTTAATATTTGTATGATCTTAAAGAAATGGCTGAGTAACATTGCCTAACCTTTTTCGTCTCTGAACGATAGGTTTGTACAAATTTGTCACATTTCATTGAGCCAATACATTAACATTGAAGGAAACCATTAGAAGTTCAAGTTCTCTTCCCTGTGGTGATTCGTAATTCTTTATCGTGAGGTCTGAATAAATCATTCTATAGTACAAAGTCTGCTAATAGAAACGCAGAAAGAAATATTTGGAAATGCTAAACACCACACGACTGAAGTTGGGCAATACTGAAATTGATTAAAAATTAACTGCATGTGATTGGCAACTAACGATGCATTTTATCAACTGCTTGTATCAGCTGTAATTTTTTTTATCATTGTTTTAATCATAACTTTTTAACAAGTAATCGTTTTATCTATTTGAATCGATTGATGCTTAATGCCGGTACAAAGTATCCGATATTGCACATAAATTTATGTTTATTATTTAAAGCTAAAAAATTGTCCAATTTAATGGTTGGTTTTTTTGTCGTGGAATATCGATGGGTCGTATTACATCACTGGACAAGTGAGGTCGCCCTGAAACGGCAAAGGAGCGAACTACAAATAACAAACAAACAGAATGTCAGGCAAGTGTCAAAAGAATCCTGAAAAATGTTAGAATATCAGTGTTATTGCTTACCAATCGATGTTTATTGAAGAAAACGAGATGTCGGCGAAATCAGATAAGTCGCCTCGCGTTGAGGACGTAAGTTACTTTATTGTTTCTAGAATTTAAACGTTTAACCTGTATGCGTCGCCAAAAGTTTTACTGACGCTTGATCGTTATCCGACAGTTTTACCTTAATTCTGCAACAATGTTACACACTAAACAGAATCATTAACTACAAATGTATTAACATCAAATTATTATGCATGTTTTATTATTAACAGTTGGGGGTTGAGCTCCTTAGGTTCCACAATTTTCATAGCCCATCTTTGGATTGCTGAACATTTTTTCAAGATTTTGTTCCATTGTTCATTAGTGAGATGTATTAGGTTTTACACTGACATTATTGATTTAGCTGATATCGACCGAGGATGACACGTTTGGCTCATCGATCAGTCTGAGTGTTGGGGAGAATTCTATTCGCATAAAAGAAAAGCCCAAACCGCTTAAGGAAGTGGAGACACCATTGCCAAATGAAGGCAAAGAAAAGTGGTGGTTAAAAAAGCCTGAGACACATTTGGAAATTGGGAATGTCAAGGTGGCAGAAGCAAAGGTGAAACAGACTCCTACGCCTTCACCAGACGTAAGTTCCTCAATGAAGGAATTTCTTGAGAAGGAGAAAATGTGTAAGGTAAGAGTTGTGTGTGCGGATTTATCAGATGAAGAGAGTGCAGGTTGTTATATGTTGCTTGTGATATAGGCTATGCACAAACAAGAAATAGAAGCTAAAGACAAAGATGATACTTTGTGTGACATTTTGGCTTCTGTAGCGTTTGAAAAGTACCCGTCTGACTTTGAAAGTAAGCATTTTTGTAAAATATTTTATGTTTCCATAAATGGGTTAGCCTTTATTAAGCACTGATAAATATTTCCAACCCCCCAGATGCAACTGACGATGATATTGGTAGTATTTTAGAAGAAATGAGTAAGATCGCTGGTGCTCTTAGTCCAAATTCAGCACCGGATCGTACAAAGTCTGGGAACTCTAGTAAGAATCCGACGGAAGAGGAAAAATCCGTGGAGGAATTATTAGAGGAAGCTGAGAAGCTTGTGAAAAAGAATAGCAGTAGTTTATCAAAAAGCACATCAAAGTCTGATACCTTAGTTCCTGATAATGCTGTAGACGATAAGGAAAGTACGAATAGGGTTCGGCAGATGGAAGCAGAAATTTTTCAATTGATAGAAGAGGAGATGCACAAAGAGTCTGAGAAACTCAAAAAGAGTCCAAAGAATGAGAAGAAGAGAGACGGAAGCCCCGGCTTCGAAATACTTTACGAAAACGTAAATGGTCTGCGACCACCGAAAACTCTCGAACTTCAAAGGAAAAAATTTGAGGAACAAATGTTAGAAATATCGAGTAGCTCTGACGTCGATGATCCAATAGAGAGGCATTCCAAGTCGGAGGATTTAAAGGGCAAAAAGAAGTTTGACGTGAAGAAGGATAACTTGCAGAAAGAAATAACTGACGTAGATAAAGACTTTTTTAAGGATTTACTGAAGAAATCCAAAGACATGGAGGAGGGTGGTATGTCCGGCAGTTCGAGCTTTGGTCAAGAAGATTTTTCGCACTTCTTGAAGTTATTACAAGGGCAGACAGAGAAGACTGAGCAAGATGCAAATACTGGAAATCCGATGTATAATTTTGTATTACAGTCTGCCGGTGGCGACGGAAACGCTAACGTCGTAGGTCAATCACTAAACGGAAAGACTCCCGAGTTTCCCGAGAAGGAATTCACTGAAATTCTGGAGAAGGAATTACCTCGGGGTAGTCATGACCGACGAATGACGCGTTCGAAGAGTGAAGTTACTGAAATTGATCGAGCGGCGAATAAGGAACAATATAAGCAAATTCACTTGTCGAGCAAGTCAGACACGTCTCCTTCCACGAAGTCACATTCCAGCAAGGAAAAATCACGGATATTTAAGTCGCACGGGAAAGATCAGATTTCGCCGAGACACGCAGATGGAACGAGTGAAGCCCGGAAAGTGGCTAATTCCAAGGGCGAACTGTATAATGTCGGTCTTACGCCAAGACTCGAATTATTTGCTGACGCAATTCCAAAGCTTGTCGCTGCAAAATCTATCGAGATTGAGGAAAACGAGAAAAAAGAGAGAGAAGAGTACGAAAACGCGGACGAAGAGAACAGAAATCTTGAGCCGCAAGTAACCGTGACAGTAAAGTCTAACTTCGCAGATCCGTCCATGTCCGATCGTACAGTCAGCGCACCGGATAACAAGCAGAAGAAGGAAATTCGTTTCTGCAAGTCCAGGAGTTACGATCAAATTTGCAAGCCGGTGAGATCCTCGTTGGAAAGCATAAGACTCTCGAAACCCCTAGAGGTTTCGAGAAAGCCAATTACTTCAAATCTTAAAAAGTCTCCTGTGATGAAGCCAAAATTCCCGCCAAAACCAGTTCCTAAAGTTGTTCTTAAGCCGAAGACGGCATCGAAATTAAATAAGGATCCGATAAAACGCAGTACCGCGTCTCTAGCATCGTCCACGAAGAGTTCCGTAAAATCACCTGACATGGGAAAATCTTGCATGGCCGGAGGCGATACCAAGCAAAATCTCACGAAACGCGAGTGGGAAGTGTTATGCCGCGAAGAACGCCACAAAAATGCGCTCTTGAAGCAACAATTAGAATCTGAGGTAAAAATGTACAAGTCGCAAATAGAGAGCATGCGAACATCATTCGAGGAAGAACTGTTCTCTCTGAAGAAACAAAACATCATCTTGAAGGCGAAGGTGGATGAGATGTCGTTGAACGAAAAGCGACAAGAGATTCCGAAAGTCGACAACAAGGTCCTATTGATGGAACGTGAATTGGAGAAGCAGGAAGGTATTATCCGAACTTATGAGAGCGAGAACAAGAAACTCATGCAGGAGACTAAGCGTATGCAAGAAGAGTTGAAGAGTCTTCAAAAGCAAAAGAATTCCATTGTCGAAGTTAATGAGACACAACGTTTGGCTGATCGCGTGAAAGATCTAGAAGAGGAAACCTTGAAATTGAATAACGAAGTTGAAGATCTCAGGACGAAGAACGCCGACTGTGTTCTGAAGAATGATGATCTCATTCAACAAAATGGTCTGCTCACAGATGAACTGGAGATGTTCAAGGAGCAACTGCGAACGAAGAGTGACTTTATTACGGATCGTTTGCAAGCGATGACTGCTGCGGAGCTCGAGCTGAAGAAGCAAGTTGAGGACTTGTCGGTGAAACTTAGCACGAAAACGGAACAACTTCGCTCGGTCAAAATGGAATTCGATAGGCTACAGCAGAACGTGCTTCCGTTAGAGAAAGAATTACTGGAGCTGCGGGTAAAGGAAGGCACGCTTCAAGAAAAGTTGCAAATTGCCAAAAGCCACGTGGAACGTGAGAAACAGTTGTCGCAGAAGTTGAAAGATCAGGTGATAATCGATAACAAGAAGATTATGGATCTTAATAGGCAGGTGCGTGAGATGGAGCGTATATTGAAGAGGAAGAATCCTGATTCTGTGTCAGCACTTATACTGACAGCCAATTCAGAGTATGACAAAATTGGGACCGAAAAGGTATAAAATACACGTAATTTATATAATTTTCCTTTGTATCATGATTGAATACATATGTACTCCCGCACATAACATTTTAATGCAGGATACTAATGGTAATATGTTTGCTTCAGGTGAAACTTCTTGAGGATCGCATTCTGTGTCTAGAAAACGAAATCAAACAGAAAGATGAGATAGCTCAGCAGAAAGTGGCGGACTTCCAGCAGAAGTTCATGAGCATGAAAGAGAAGTACGAAACTCAGATTATGGATTTGGAGGGTAAATTTTTAGAGGCTACTGCAAGAGATCACAGAGTGTATAATGACATGTTCACACAAACCGTGTCAAAGCACGTAGAAAACAAGGGTATCGAGACAATCAAGAAAGATGAGAGGGTCCCGTCGATCGAGAAAGAGGATAAGAAGGATCAGAAGAATAAAGTCGGACCAAAATCGCAAAATATCAAGGAGGACACACATCTGATTGCAACGATTCGGGGATTGAAACTAGAATTAAGTAATAAGGACAAGACAGTATCAAAGCTAACGAAGGAATATCAGGAGCTTCAGAAGACGAACAGAAGGCTTCAGAAAGAGCGCGAAAAGTTATTGAATGACAGAAGATCCTTCAAATGCGTAGATTTGGAAAAGCGAGGATTAGATTCAAGAATGAACTCAAAGATGGAAGGAAATGATCAAAACTCAAACGTTTATCAGAATGGGCATTCGAACGATACACATTCGCAGAGATTAACTCCTTCTACGCAGAAACTTTATGACCCACTGCAGTATACGGAGAATGGTGACAGTGTGCTTGTGAAGAGATTGGCGGATGAAAATGATATATTGAAAGAGGAGTTGAATAAAATCAATAAGGATTTTATGGCGTTAAAGAACAAGAGGCTGCACGATTTGAATCTTCTCCAGGAGGAGCATGAACGTGAGATGGCTTCGCTTGTGAAAGAGTACAGTGTGAAGTTTGGAGATTCCAAAGTGGTAAAATTACAGGTCTGTAGTTGCTAGTGTGGGCTTGCTCTTTTACTTTATATTGTTTTGTGCTTTCCTACGCTTATTCTTTGGTATCATATGTAATCGCCGTAAGTACTTCTTTTTTGTTTAATTTAATTGCAATTGTCTGCGAACGTTATTTTTACATCCGTTTTTGGACATATCTATTCAAAGTAATATTTTATACAACAAAAATTGCATGCTTAGTAGCGCTAGAAATAACTTCCGTAAAAATTTTACTTTGAACGTGCCTAACACTCGCTTTATTCTTACTGCAATTAGGGTCAAATTAACACACAAGTAGCAATCATATCTCACTTGAAGCAGCAAATAGAGAAACTGCGGGACTACAAGGAACAAGTTGTTGTACTAAAAGCAGAGAGGGAGCACCTGGAACACAAAGTAAAGGCGTTGAATGAGAAAGTAAAGTACCTTTCAACGCCGGTACGTATGAAATTGATAAAAACCGCGTGTTTTTCGGTCTCAGAAATCCTAGTTCTCTCTTAAACATTAACAGCACGCTATCGACATATAAAAGAGCACCTTCCCCACAGCCAAAAAATATATTTTTGCACTGTTACATGCAAAAATTATTTCAATATGAGAAATAAGGCGTCTTTAGTCAGAAATATTATTTTTATGTGATTCCCATAATGACTCATA
Source organism: Cryptocheilus praepositus (assembly GCA_033815515.1). Taxonomy (NCBI): domain Eukaryota; kingdom Metazoa; phylum Arthropoda; class Insecta; order Hymenoptera; family Pompilidae; genus Cryptocheilus; species Cryptocheilus praepositus. The sequence continues at coordinate 2,531,761 of JAWWQZ010000314.1, forward strand.
TGTGAGGCGTGACTCTATGGATAGTTCACTTCATTGAATGGACTGACTGTCTCGTATATGGACATTTTTTTTCTCAAATAGACTATTTACCATTGCAGTAATAGGCTTCACTGAGAAATAATATATCTAATATATCGAATACGCATCTAACAGCATCCCACATATGAGTCACTGGTCTGTCTCAACAAACCATGTCGCTCGTATATATACTAGCCGATAGCGAACGTGTTAAATACTAAAATATTCAGATTAGAAATATTTCCATCTCTTCAATTGACTGCCTTGTTCCAGGGAACAGAACAATTGCAGCTCCTTCAAGACAAAATCACGATTCTCCAGCAGCGTCACGAGAGTCGGGAAATGACTTTGCAAACGTTGGTGCGCGATTTATTGCGAAATCGTAACCAGTGCAAAGACTGTAAAAATGAGAAGGGTAAGAGCAAGCAGCTCTGCTATTTCCGGCAGGAGCTGGATCATATTCTCGGCATGCTGCAGGAGATCGCCAACGTCCATTGATGGCCGAACGACACAGTTCGCCATTTTAAAGTGCCCATCGAATAATAATTAATCGTTGTCGAGCATTGTGATAATTTATGCGTGCACGCTTGCGTGTGTGTAACATTTATAGCGTAGCTTTAAGTTATACGAGGTGGATCGTTATTTCGTAGTCGATTGAATGTGATTGAAACGGCCAGTTTCACCATCTCAACGTTTAGCCGTTGCTAGATAGCATGAAGATTATTTCATGTTTGGAATCTCTCTTCGGGATCTTACTGATCCTACAATACGCACTGACGGTTAAATCTTCAATCTGTTCGAACGACGCGTGGATCAAGCAAACTGCTCGCACGTTAAGCAGTACGTTCTGAAGACAGACCAAATTTAATGATACAAGTCCATTCATGGGAGCCTTTCCTCGAATATGGTTTCATATCGATCTCAGTGCCAGTTCCACTAACTTCAAGACTGTACAAAGAGACAATGTGGAAGATGTCCATATAAATGGTGCCATTGACAAAAGTTAAGAAGCAACGAACCTTACAGTGATGAGTTGATACAAGCCAAGTCTGTGAAAGGGTTATTATCATTAACTATGGAACGTATACTAATACTGTTTGATTGGTCAACTAGTCGTTTGAAATAAAATGAACACTAAGTGTATTTGGCTTGAGAAGTACGCAGCCAAATGTGTAAACGGTGTGTTGGCTACATCGCAGAATGAATTTAGGGGTCGCTCTCGTAGTGTCCATTTTCGTCTTTCTTGTTCCGTAAGACCGTTCACCGCTCGAATGTAAGAAGCGAGAGACGGTCAGTTCGGATCACTGCCAAAGAAATCGAAAGCGACAACCACAAGGAGGAAGCAAATCTTTTCTAAGATCTCTCTGTAGCCGTTCACGTTTTCGTCAGTATACGTTTACGTCTAAGTCATTCCAGTTCGCTGTCCGCAACGATCAAAATCGAAAGTCGCACAACGTACCCAAACTTTGACGGTCACTTTTGGCGAGACGAAGCTTTTATTTCCTATTTATTTATTACTTTTAAGCGGACAGATGTATAGTTTTTCGAAATAGCTTTAAGCGACATGCGGCATCAATGAGCGTCGTTAATTATCTATTACGTATTTAGGACGATAGACTAACTAGTCCGTACTATTCGCTAGGCAACATCTTCCAAAGTCATTGCGTAACCTAATTTTTATAGGACGTTTTTTGAGATACTCCTGTACATAATCACACTGTCAGGTCCATATTGACGATCATATCTATTTCCAATCTGTTTTGCATACTGCTCTGCCATTGCAGTTTTCACTCGCGATCAACGAAGATTATCGTCTCCAAGCTACTGCGTGTATACATGTACGTATATCAGCATATGACTAATGTGATGTATCACCATTTACATTGCTTGCGCATGAGATAGCCGCGATCTTGCCAAAACATAGTCATGTTTGCGAACGGAAAGAGAACACACTGCACAAATCATCTTGTCCATCGACAAGAATCATTAACGCACCGTGTGCAATATATTCATAACTCGTAGGATAATATTTAATCGTTTTTCTATAGCGCGACTGCTCTGTTTGACTGTTGCACGATTAGCGTGGACTTCAGAAGAAGTTGGGGTCGACCGGTAAGGATTTCATTATGTTTCCTTCTTTCCAATACTGTGATTAAATTACATATTTGGAAGTAATTGTTGTTGCATCCGAACTCACGTTTTTCATTTGTAACGCATGCACTGCGAGTAGAAAGGTTTCTCTGAATTTTTGTACGTTTGCAAAAAATATAGATCCGAAGAACGTTACCCGTGTTTTTGTATTCTTTACAGGATTGAGTGTTGCGTATTCTTCCCAGAATAAGAACGTTCGAATTTCATGTTATCGCATATGAGATATTTATATGTTACTTATGAATTTTTTCGAGCACGGATAGCTGAAGAGAACTCAGTGATTCTGCAGTAAGAAATGTGAATTGCAGATATAGATTTAGTATATGACTTATTGCGTTAAAATTGAGTTTTGTTCAACATTCAGCATGTCTTGTAAAGGGGCATAAAGATCTTATAAATATCTTGTATCACGATCAAACACTGAAGTTACTTCTGAAGACTGGACTTTGTCGGCGTGATCATGCGGTCATTTTTATTAGTATTAAGCTCAATGGCCACGATGTACAAAGTCGACGTTTAAAATTTTAATAAATTAGCGTTTTTCTCCACTCGTCCGTGTCGAGCGTAGTAGCGTCAATGTGTATAGTATTTATACCAGACACCGGTTAAGATCATGGTGTAACCATGAGTACCATGTAATTTGAAACATTTATTAACATATCTGTTACTAGCATTTATCTTATCAATCTTTTTCTCTTCACTTTACCTACAAGACATTCAGCGTTTTACAAATTATCTAATTACTGGGAATGGTTTGAAATACTCTGTATTATAACTGGGTTTTTTAAGTCACTGATAATGCATACATTTACGCTGCTATACGCGCACCCGTTTATCAAATAGCTACTTAATAACAAAATATCGTGTAAGAATGAATCTGCGAATCGCCAAACTGCGTCTGTTTTAGAATATTAAAAATTTCGTGCGAGATATTTTTTTAAATGATAAGTAATCGTAGGTATCCGCCATCCGGTTTGAACTTTCAAAACTTTATTCTATAGACACTTCGGAACGTTGTCAGCGCGACGTTTTATTGTAGCAAGAATGGTGTACCACGATTTATCATTTATTTCTTAAATAAAAGACAACACACTTTTCAGAGAGAGAAAGAGACATATCGAACGAAGAACTAATATTCCCTCTATACCATGTTGTTCCAATGTGCATGTTCTTCAAAACATCAATTTTTCCCATCTTTGTACTACGCGCCTAAATTTATTAATCGCAACCGGAAGTGCCTTAATTCCGATGACTTTGTTAACGAATGCAAAAGTTCATATGACTCACGCAGTACTCAAGATTTGTGAACACCTCCTTCTAGTGTGACGAGAAAACCAAAACACAATTGGTAGAACCAAAAATATTTTTCATGGGTTCGCTAAAGTCGATTTGTCACTTGGGGATATAAAATTGTCCATAATTCATACTGCCAAGGGTTAGATTCCTGCTTTGAACAATTTATTCACACAAAATATATCCTCTTAGATACACTCGATTACATTAGTATCGTAACACAGGACATATTGTTAGCTGTACATTAATATACATTTTTATAATCCTATTGCAAACAGGTCTACTCGCTCGTAACGCGTAAACATATGAGACTATAACAATGAGAAGAAGCGGATAGGTCCACGGAAGTGGAAGACTACGTTATCTTTCTTGGTAAGTGTTCCTATTATATGATGGCAAGTCGATGCACAAAGTTGGTTAAAGTGCTGCAAAGAACGAGCAAAGTTATAATCAGTTTACGTCTCTTAATACAATGCCGTAATTATTCTTCTATTTATATCTCTTGGTACCGTAGCTAACAAACAGTAAAACTTACCCGAAGTAGATGCCTTTGTTATCGAACACAGAAATGCCATAAACGATGCAAAGTATTATAGGAACCAGTTGCCGAGTTATTTCATAAAAGACACCATTCATCAACGTGTTGTCTTTCGTCAGGTACAAAGTCGTGTCATCGAAGCTTCGCAGGCGAGTATTTTCGGAAGCTTGACGTGTCGGGCGTAAAGGCAATTTACGAATTTCTCCCAAATTCTCATTCTTCGTTTCGACAGGAGCGACAGTAGCGCGAATATTCAAAGGTGAGGCTGTTTCGGATGTTTGGACGTACCGCTGATCGTTATGTGAGGTAGATCGTTGTGCCAAGCGTATACCAGAATCTTGCTGAATGAAACGATTGCCTAGAGACTTCGCAGAACGCCGTTGCAATAAGGATGGTGTATGACGAATTTCCTTAACGCTTCGTCTCTCTGCGGCTCGAACAATGTTCCTTTCGTCGTTCCGGGTAACATCCATGCGTTGTTCACGAGTGGCATGCCTCTCTACTAAGCGGACTCGACGAATTTCATTAAGATCTCGCCTTTCTACAGATCGAGCAAGTGTCCTTTCGTTAGTCTTTGCGATGTCTCGTTGTTCATGCGTAGTGCATCTTCCGGCCGAGAGAACTTGAGAAATGTCACTAATGGTTCGTCTTTGTCCAAGTCCAGTAGCTGTCCTTTCGTTAATCCTTGCGACGTCCATGCGTTGATCACGAACAGTACGTCTCTCAGCTGAACGAACTCTGCGAATTTCATTAATTTCTCGTCTTTCTACAAGTCGGGCGTTTGCTCTTGCGTTACGTTCATCACGAGAAGTGCGTCTTTCAGCTGAATGAACTCTGCGGATGTCATGTTCTCGTCTTTCTGCAAGTCCAGTAGTTGTCCTTTCGTTAATCCTTGCGACGTCCATGCGTTGATCACGAACAGTACGTCTCTCAGCTGAACGAACTCTGCGAATGTCATTAATTTCTCGTCTTTCTACTAATCGGGCAGTTGTTCTTGCATTGTCGTTACGTTCATCGCGAGAAGTGCGTCTTTCAGCTGAATGAACCCTGCGAATGTCATGTTCTCGTTTTTCTGCAAGTCCAGTAACTCTCCTTTCGTTAATTCTTGCGGCGTCCATGCGTTGATCACGAACAGTACGTTTCTCAGCTGAACGAACTCTACGAATTTCATTAATTTCTCGTCTTTCTCCTAGTCGGGCAATTGTTCTTGCGTTGTCGTTACGTTCATCACGAGAAGTGGGTCTTTCAGCTGAGTGAACTCTGCGAATGTCGTGTTCTCGTCTTTCTGCAAGTCCAGTAGTTGTCCTTTCGTTAATCCTTGCGGCGTCCATGCGTTGATCACGAACAGTACGTTTCTCAGCTGAACGAACTCTGCGAATTTCATTAATTTCTCGTCTTTCTACAAGTCGGGCATTTGCTCTTGCGATATTGTTACGTTCATCACGAGAATTGCGTCTTTCAGCTGTGTGAACTCTGCGAATGTCGTGTTCTCGTCTTTCTGCAGGTCTAGTAGCTGTCCTTTCGTTAATCCTTGCGACGTCCATGCGTTGATCACGAACAGTACGTCTCTCAGCTGAACGAACTCTGCGAATTTCATTAAATTCTCGTCTTTCTGCAAGTCGGGAATTTGTTCTAGCGATATCGTTATGTACATCACGAGAAGTGCGCCTTTCAGCTGAATGAACCCTGCGAATGTCATGTTCTCGTCTTTCTGCAAGTCCAGTAGCTGTCCTTTCGTTAATCCTTGCGACGTCTATGCGTTGATCACGAACAGTAAGTCTCTCAGCTGAATGAACTCTACGAATTTCATTAATTTCTCGTTTTTCTACAAGTCGGGCGTTTGCTCTTGCGATATCGTTACGTTCATCACGAGAAGCGCGTCTTTCAGCTGAGTGAACTCTGCGAATGTCATGTTCCCGTCTTTCTGCAAGTCCAGTAGCTGTCCTTTCGTTAATCCTTGCGACGTCCATGCGTTGATCACGAACAGTAAGTCTCTCAGCTGAACGAACGCGGCGAATTTCTTTCCTGTCGTGTCTTCGTGTATTCTGAGAAAGTGAACCCTTGTAATCAGCCCTATCCGTACTCACACGTTCTTCACGTACAGTACGTCTATCGACTGATCGAACTCGCCGATTCAAGGATCTCAGATGCGATGTGCTAGTATCTCCGTTTTCCATCGTACGGGTTAGCCTCCTGTCGTTACTTCTATCCGTATCCATTACTTCAACCGAATGAACTCGTCGAATTTCACCAATATCACGCTTCTCTGCTGTTCGGTCAAGTATCCTTCTGTCGTTATTCCTACTAACATCAATTCGTTGTTGGCGAACAGTGCTGCGTTCAGCTGAACGTGCTCGTCGAGGTTCATTAATGTCGCGCCTTTCTGCAGATCTGGCAGTTGTCCTTCTATCCATCCTCCTATCCGTATCCATTACTTCAATCGAACGAACTCGTCGAATTTCACCAATATCACGCTTCTCTGCTGTTCGATCAAGTATCCTTCTGTCGTTATTCCTACTAATATCAATTCGTTGTTGGCGAACAGTGCTGCGTTCAGCTGAACGTACTCGTCGAGGTTCATTAATGTCGCGCCTTTCTGCAGATCTGGCAATTGTCCTTCTATCCATCCTCCTATCGTCATCCAATCGCTGCTGACGAATATCACTTCGTTCAGTTTTCAGTTGTTCTCTTGTGGCTCGTCTTTCAGCTGTGCGAATTCGAATTTCATTAACATCCCTTTCTGCAGTTCGGGCAATTAATCTCCTGTCATCACCCCTAGCGACATCTACGCGCCGCTGTGCGAGACGAAGTTCATTATTGTCGCCTTTTTCTGCAGTACGAGTTCGCGTTCTATCAATGTTCATGTGTTCACGAACACCCCATCTTTCGGCCGATCGAATCTGACGATTTAAGGAACGTGGGAATTCGTTAGCAAACCGTCTTCCTTCAATTTGTGTAGTGGATCCCGTGGAAGGTTTCGAGGTTCGAATTTCGTTCAACCGCCGTTCGTCGTCTCGGGTAAGTGATTTACGTTCATTCATCCTGCTGACGTCCCTGCGAATTTCGCGAATGTCGCGCCTTTCTGCCGATCGAGAAAGATGACGCAATGTATGCACCCGTTCGTTAGCGTTCCGTGTGTCTTCTGCCCTGCTGAGAGATATTCTGTCTATAGATCGAGTTCGGCGGTCTAAAGTACGAAGTTCGTCAACTCGTCTTCCTCCAATACGCGTAAGCGATCTTCTATGGTTCATCCTGTCAAGATTCGTACGGACGTTTTCCCGCTCAATCGATCTAGTCTGGTACCGAAGAATGCGAGGCTCGTCAACTTGTCTTCCTTCAATAAGCAATCTTCTGTCATTGCTTGTATCAAGATTCGTGCGGACGTTGTTTCGCTCGATCGATCTAGCCTGATAGCGGAGAATGCGAGGTTCGTCGACTCGTCTTCCTTCGATACGGGTAATCGATCTTCTGTCATTGCTCCTGTCGAGATTCGTGCGAACGTTTTCCCGCTCAATCGATCTAACCTGGTTGCGCATGATACGAGGTTCGTCAACTTGTCTTCCTTCAACACGGGTAAGCGATCTTCTGTCATTGCTTCTGTGATGATTGTTAACGTCTTGCCTTTCTTTTATTCCCATGTGAGACATCCTTTCGTTTGTCTGAGCAAGATTCCTGCGAGTATTATCCCTCTCGAGCAAACGGGTTCGACGATCTGCAGAACTGCTGGGAATTTCATTCGCGTCTCGTTTTTCGACAGCGCGGTTAAGTGTCCTCTTTTCGTTATGTCTGCCAACAACCAATCGGCCTTCGCGAGCATTACGTCTTTCAGCCAATGGAGCCCTGCGTTCTCGGGATTCGTCACGAATGTTGATTAATCGCCTTTCTGAGGTACGTATCAATGATTGTCGATTGTTGCGTCTATCTACGTTGTCTTGGCGTTCACGAAGGTTTTGTCTTTCAGCAGTTCGAAGTTGTCGTTCACGAGATTCGTCGCGGATGTCATTTAATCGCCGTTCTGCAGTACGCATTAGAGATCTACGATCGTGGGTTCTGTCTACTTTTTCTTGGCGTTCACGAACGTTTTGTCTCTCAGCAGATCGAACTTGTCGTTCACCGGATTCGTCGCGGATGTCATTTAATCGCCGTTCTGCAGTACGCATTAGAGATCTGCGATCGTGGGTCCTGTCTACTTTTTCTTGGCGTTCACGAACGTTTTGTCTTTCAGCAGATCGAACTTGTCGTTCACGAGATTCGTCGCGGACGTCATTTAAACGCCTTTCTACGGTACGCATTAGAGATCTGCGATCGTGGGTTCTGTCTACTTTTTCTTGGCGTTCACGAACGTTTTGTCTTTCAGCAGATCGAACTTGTCGTTCACGAGATTCGTCGCGGATGTCATTTAAACGCCTTTCTACGGTACGCATTAGAGATCTGCGATCGTGGGTCCTGTCTACGTTTTCTTGGCGTTCACGAACGTTTTGTCTTTCAGCAGATCGAACTTGTCGTTCACGAGATTCGTCGCGGATATCATTTAAACGCCTTTCTACGGTACGCATTAGAGATCTGCGATCGTGGGTCCTGTCTACTTTTTCTTGGCGTTCACGAACGTTTTGTCTTTCAGCAGATCGAACTTGTCGTTCACGGGATTCGTCGCGGATGTCATTTAATCGCCGTTCTGCAGTGCGCATTAAAGATTTGCGATCGTGGGTCCTGTCTACTTTTTCTTGGCGTTCACGAACGTTTTGTCTTTCAGCAGATCGAACTTGTCGTTCACGAGATTCGTCGCGGATGTCATTTAATCGCCGTTCTGCAGTACGCATTAGAGATTTGCGATCGTGGGTCCTGTCTACTTTTTCTTGGCGTTCACGAACGTTTTGTCTTTCAGCAGTTCGAACTTGTCGTTCACGGGATTCGTCGCGGATGTCATTTAATCGCCGTTCTGCAGTACGCATTAGATTTCTGCCATCGTGGATTCTGCCTACTTTTTCTTGGCGTTCACGAACGTTTTGTCTTTCAGCAGTTCGAAGTTGTCGTTCACGGGATTCATCGCGGATATCATTTAATCGCCGTTCTGCAGTACGCATTAGAGATTTGCGATCGTGGGTCCTGTCTACTTTTTCTTGGCGTTCACGAACGTTTTGTCTTTCAGCAGTTCGAAGTTGTTCACGGGATTCATCGCGGATGTCATTTAATCGCCGTTCTGTAGTACGAATTAGAGATTTGCGATCGTGGGTCCTGTCTACTTTTTTTTGGCGTTCACGAACGTTTTGTCTTTCAGCAGTTCGAAGTTGTTCACGGGATTCATCGCGGATGTCATTTAATCGCCGTTCTGCAGTACGCATTAGAGATCTGCGATCGTGGGTCCTGTCTACTTTTTCTTGGCGTTCACGGACATTTTGTCTTTCAGCAGATCGGGCCTGTCGTGCGTGGATGTCGTTTAATCGCCTTTCTGCGGTACGCATTAGTGATCTCCGATGATCAATTCTATCAGCTTGGACTTGGCGTTCACGAACATTTTGTCTTTCCCGGGATTCGTCACGAACATTTTGTCTTTCAGCAGATCGAACTTGTCGTTCGCGCATGTCATTTACTTGCCTTTCTGCAGAATGCATTAGTGATCTCCGATCGTCAGTTCTATCAGCTTTGGCTTGGCGTTCACGAACATTTTGTCTTTCAGCTGATCGCAGTTGTTCGCGGGATTCACGGCGTATTTCGCTAGCGTCGCGTCTGTCTTCAAGTCTGGTAAGAGATCTGCGTTCTTTGCTACTGTGAAGGTCCATTCGACGTTCGCGAACGTTCAGTCTCTCGGCGGATCGAACCCGACGTTCTGCAGATTCATGGCGAATTTCGGTGAGTTTGTGCATATTATCAATTCGAGCAGGAGAACGATCTGTTCTTTGGTCAAGATTAATTTGGCGTTGACGGTTTAGCCTTTCAGCGGAACGAACACGACGTTCGGAGGTATCACGACGGATTTCGTTAATGTTTCGCCTCTCTTCTTTTCGTACTGGAATAGATTCGCGTTCTCTAATATTCTGTCTGTTACTAGATCCCGTCCTACCGTCTGAAGATTCTGATTGAGCAGCACTTAGTCGTCTTTCTACGCTTCGAACTGATAGTCGGTCGCTATTTCTTTCAAGACTCGATCGTCGTGCATGAATGTTTTGCCGTCTTTCTTCGGTTCTGGTAAAAGTTTTGCGGTCTTTATGCCTGTTAATATCCAATTCCCGTTCGCGGGTATTTTCGCTCGCTCGAACTCTGCGATCTAGTGATTCAGCACGAATTTCGTTCGCACGTCGTTCTCCAGCATTAGCAAGGTTTTTACGATGTTCGTCAAGATTTACCCGCTCAACCGATCGAACTTCACGACTAAGTGATTTACGGTGGTTTTCAGTCTCCGATACAGATCTACGTTCATGGCCATCGTTGGAGTGCTTTTTGCTATTTGTGGCGTCAACGCTGAAACGCGAAGTCCTGGTCTCTTGTTGTTCGGAATTATTGTTCAAGTCAACGTTTCGCTCGGTTGTGGATCTATGATTTTGAAGTCTGCTACTCATTTCTCGTCGGATATCGGCTATGCGGTTTCCAAGGTTTCTGCGTACATCACGACGCCCGCGATTTTCTCGATCTTCGATCATTCTACGTTCGTTGTGACGGTCTGTACGGATTTGACGGTTGCCGGGTGTTCTACGTTCGTCATGACGATTTTCTCGAATTTCGCGTTTCTCAACCATTCTGCGTTCAACTCGATGATCTCTGCGATCGTTGTCTCGACGTTCGCGAATTCTCTGATCAATTGAAGATTCACGAAATACCGGGGAGCTGGGTTCAACCTGTACACGTCTTTCAGAATATCTTCGTTCGGTTGTTCGGCGGTCAGTGTCTCCGCGATTATCACGGTGATCCATTGAAATTCTACGTTCTGTGACGCGGGATCTCATCAAACGATCACTGGATAACGATCGAGATATACGTCTCAGCCGATTTTCTTCGTTAAGTCTACCGTCTCGAGTGGTTCGGTCTGCGTTTTCGGATACTCTGATCATTTGGGATCTTTCGTTGCGTTTAAGATCAACGGAAGAGCGCCTTTCGGATCTAGTTGCCGGTGAAACGCGTTCGAGACTTGCCGAACGTGAGATCCTAGACTCTCGAACTGGCAAAATTCGGGTGGTTTGTCTAATATCGCTGTTTTCATACTTGTCCAGAGCCTGAGTTGTTTTCCATGGTTCGAATTGGTGGAAGAGTTTTTCGGTAAATGGGTTGGAATTTGGGCAAGCGTCCGTTCTGAAAATAATACAGTATTCTTCTCATTTTCTTCCAGAGGTCTCCCCACAATTCGGTCAAGAAATAAAATGATAAATAAAAATCACTCAGTGACATTATTAAGAGCACGCGTTCCTACTTCAACTGTTCTTTAAATGGCATACATATGTATGATTTATTATAATATGAAGATCAGCATGACAATATATAAAATATGAAATATATGCTCAGTCAAAGTTGAAAGTAATATCGAACATATCTCAGTCTTTGCCTATTGGTGTGTAATAGTATATGAAAATTTGTAATTCCAACTTACTCATGTGGTGCTTGATGTTTAAGTTCAGGTCCGGCCAAGCTTCCTGCTCTACCTTCCCTGTCCCGTGATACTAGTCCAAGTGTCAAGCATGCTAGTGACACTATGAGAAGGCCTACGTGCTGCCACGACCGCACGGGCAGAACCACGTGCCTTGTACGCCGCATCCCTGTGATAAAAATTATTTTAATACATTCACGCAAAATATCACTTCCTTTGTATGCTTAACATATTCATATATTCACTCTACTATGCTTTATTGATGTCACTTATAATCAGATTCGTCTATTTTCGCATTTTTACACACTGCTCATTGGTGACTCGTGGTAATACCAACTACTACTAAGATGCCAAATATGTTCAGATTCTGCAAATACTTTATAAGCAATTGCAACAAAGTTCTGATGCCAGATATTCACATTAATAATATTTTACTCATAGAAAAACGGAAGTAAATATAAAAAGCGCGTTCAAGACAAAACATTTTCTGATCCTGGTTTCCAAAATGAGCAATCAAAAAATTTTGAATTTGGAAACATACTCGGACTTTCTTGCGGATATCCAGACTTCCTTACCTCTGTACTTTGATTGTGCTCAGTGCTGTCGGTATGTCTTGCAGCCTGAGGTCCAATGCAAGCAGTTCACTCTCTGTGCTCCGTGGAGCTGCTGATGCTGTTGGATGCCGGAGGATCGGCTTTTATACACCGGCGAGGAGCGTCCCGGTAATTCGATAGATGCTCAATCCCGCGCTTATCAGCAGCGACCACATGGGGCCCCGTGCGTCGGTGCAAGAAGACGCGCCAGAACGGAAAGATTGGAAAACTCGCTCAGCGTCGGTTAACCAGTCGGAAAATTGCCACCGGGTGTATCTGTGCGGTCACTAGATACCGAAGCTGCGTATATGGAAACGCGTGGGAGAGATCTTCTCGAAACTGGTCAGGCGGATCAGTCTGTGCAAGACGGATTCCACGTTTTCAACGAGAAACGGTCCTCACAGGTAGACATTTTTGGGCAGTGATACTTTATGAGGGGGTAAGTCTAAAAGATTGTCATTAATTTGGTTCTCGGTAGTGATTATTTATGTGAGATGACGGTAGGCCGATGTGGATGATATATGCTAGAGTTAACGAGGCAAGTCAAAAGGTTTGGCAGTGGTAATTTATGGTTGCCATGCGTTCAACTCATTAGTGGTTATTACACAACTGGGTGGCATATTGAGGGATCTTCTGTAAGCGATATAAAATTAACGGATTCTTTAACACACGGTAATTGTTGGAGGAAGCAGCTGTAGACACTATTTTGGTACCGGCTCCTTCATTGGAATTGCTTGAATCTTTAGTCAAATTGAACACTGAAATATTGCTATACTCAAGGATGAATATAATAAATATAATACTCAAGGATAAATGCTTTATTTGTAATGATGTTTCCATATTTATACAGAAAATTAGGAAGAGAAGTAAAATTATATTACGAGATTTTATATTTTCATTATTTTACACGTCGAGTCAGTATATAAGTAAATTAGGAAACAGATCATTTTTTGGAAATTACGTTAATCGGAAAAATAAGATTCATACGTCTAGTTCACAACTATTTATTTTCCTTTTTATACAAAACACGCGTTACAAAATTACGGTGAGAAGTCGGTGTACTGTGTACGGGCTTATAAATACGATAGTCGTGTATGTACATTGTAATTATATTATATATATATTTATATATATAGTAGTGCGCAGGCTCAGCCGAAATTTTGTCGAATAATTTTGTCGTCTCGCTCTTCCCTCGCGATACTTGGGCGATTTTTCAACCCGTCTCTAACAGGTCGACTTTGATCTCTTTTGTTGAAAGAGGGACGAGCGGTCGCGAACGAATCCAGCTCTTCAATAAATTAAAACAAGGCCCAATTTACAGGTTTCGAATAATGTACAGAGAGACGTGTGCTCATTGCGTCGCTCGGCGAAAGTTTAGAAAATTAGAAAAGCGCTTGCGATCGCAATCAGTATTGTGAGACCAAAGCTTGTGACGTTTAATGTACCGGAAGAAATCCTCATCATATTGCAGGTGGTGTCATTAACTTCTGGTAGAGCCGTGAAGTTTGGAAATGTCTGAATATCCGCCGGCTGCAACAAAGGTAAATTTACATGCCTCGCTTGTAAATGATAACAATTTAGTAATTGCCACTGCGATATATAGCTCTAATGGTAATATTGCAGTAATAATCAATGGAATGCGTTTGCAAATAGATGATGTCTCTATGGCTTTTGTAATGGCAAAAACGTTTGATTTTAATTTTATATCATATCTTAATTTACCAATGCTAATTTGTCATCCCTCTTCCTGCAGAACGTCATGTGTCTGCCGTGATATAAACTTTTCTCTATCGATCTAGCAAGAAGTTCCTCCGTCCAAGGTAACGCCAGCATATGTTCCGCCAAAGTACGACCTGTCCAAATTATAAGATACGATTAGTCATTTTTCATAAACATCAATGAGGCGTATATGTTATATTTTTTATTTATTAAACGTTGATTCACCTCGGAACTCTTCAGGTTCCTCGATAACGAGTCGAGCGAACACATTATCGTTTTCCCTTTCTTCGGTGTAATCCCTCATGGCTCTTAATGCCGATTCAGCTTCTCGGATTATTTCTTCGTTGATTTCTTCTCCGGGTTTGGTGGCAGGATAAACTGGAAGTTGCTGTCCCATGGATGGTAACGTCACAGAGTCAGTACTGAAAGAAATATTTCAAATAAATGTGTTGCTCCTTTCCATGACTTCTAACCAGTTAATAGTTCTACTGAAATACTTATGTTGCAAAAACCTACGTCACCAGTTACGGTAACCACTTATTATACTTCATTGAACTTGGCATTTTCACTAGTTTTTATAAATCTTACCCAGTCGTTAGAAATAGTTTTTCCAGATGATCCATAGTCACGCCTTTGAAACTGTGCACACCCAGAGTCTTGAATAAATCTTTAACAGGTGTCATGCTGTAACAGGCGGCAAGCGGTGTTCTCGGATAATGAACAACGAAAGCAAGGCACATTTCCTGAGAAGCCGCATATCCCCCCAACGTCGGTCTCGATCTATCCAAGGTTCCATAAACGCATTCAGCCACAAGTTCGTCGCCAGGTAGAATTTTCACCTCCTTTTCGAGTGTATGCGATTGTTGATATTCGAAGTCGAAATGGTTGTCTTCAACTATACGTGGCAGTTCCTTGCCCTGACGAATGTGTTTCAGACTTAAACGACGACCGGCCAAATGTGAATGAAGAACGACAGACACAACGTTTACACCATCTTCAGGAAACATCTGTGAATCGAATGTTGGCTTAGTGGGGTGCTGCTAAACTTAATAAACAATGGTTCAAGTATATCGTTAGAAGTTTTTACATTTAAGTTATGAGTGTAACTTTCGATAAATAATTACAAATGTGAACTATTACGGTTGTAGCACATTAACTTAGCTCTTGACTTCTGATTATTAGGATTCTACCGTAGTAACTTATGTTTCATTAATGGAAGTCAATGGAATATCTATACGTTTTGCCGATTTGTCAATGAAAATCATTACTGAGATTGAAAGTAAATTAGTAGCTAACCGTGTTAGTGCAGTGTGGCGTGCAATACCCTGCCGTCGCGTATTCTCTTTGTCGCGGGGGCACTAAATGAAGAGGACTGACTGCGACACCGGCGACGAGGATTCCTGCTTCCTGTGGGCGAAGCCTAGGTGTCAAATGAAGCCTCACTCCACTGCTGTCGATCACTTTTTTCATGGTGGGATTGTTGTAGTGGACTTCCAGCATATAGTAGGAACCCTCGCGATTTTCTGCTATGGGGATACCAACATGTTCCGGAAGCCATTCACCTGTAAATTATTTTAGTTCTCCATTATAAATAAGCTTGGTACATGGCGATTGCAATTATGAAAGAATAACACTTAAACTTTGCTAACTCCGTCGTTATCATTTTAAATTATTACTGTATTACAGAAACATGAAATTTATTTTTTAAGTAACTCACCTTTACTGCCGCGCGCCCAGGCCAAAACAGGTTGCAAACAGGATTCCCATTCTCGTGGCATTGTTGGACTATAACATGGTGCCCCGACGATTCTTGCATGCTGCCCGAGAATCGGCGACGTGGAAGCACATTCGTACAGAATTACATGATGCACCAGGGCCTCGTTTGCTTTTTCCACTAAAGGTGTGTACTAAAAACCACAAAATATACTCACATTATTCCACTGTGCTAATGTCGTACTCTGGCGCAAAATTTGAATATCAACTAAAAACTGTTGATACTGACAATGTGATTGATAGTCGTCATCCGGCGGCATACGTGACGCATAAGAATATTTTAACTTTCAATTTACAGACCTATAAAATTTACGTGATACATTTGCGCAATAGTACGCTCCCGTTTTTCGGGGAAACCGTTTCTTCATGTTTACTCAAAGCACCGTTCTACCTTGTTGCACGACTCAAAAGAAGCCGAAATAAAGCCGCAAAAGCTGTATTTCCCTTAAATGACCGTCCCCACGATACTCGCCCATTACATTTGCATAATGGAGACTTACTTAAACGCGTTACCGTTTTCTCACGAGTCTCTAGCCATTCATTCAAACCGGCGTTAAAAGCGAACATTGTGGGTCATTTCGAAAATTACCTAGGGGAGAAATGCAAAAAAAAAAAACAATTCGCACGAAAGCCGCATTTCCTACGAGAGCACCGTTTAGATGCCGAGTCGCCCCTTCTCTGTAATGGTAATTCATTTTCATACATTGTCACGCTTTCACGGGGACTCGTGTTCAGGCCCACCAATTTAGCTGTGTTTTGAAAAGGAATCAAGCAAAGGCGGCGAAAAGCAGTTCCACGAAATTAGACGCGAGCATTCTCCTTCTCGTTGCCTTCCCCAGAACTAAGAGTCCAAAGTCTTTCGAAAGGACTGTGCATTGACAGTCGACGAGCGTTTCGGGTGTCGAATGACATCATTCAGCGCCCCTTCTTTATTCTAATGACGTGTACATGCCACTCGCGACGTCCGGCATGGATGACCGTGATCCGTGAAGCTCATACGAATAAGGCCCAACCTTTGCATTTCTTTCGCAGGCTCCACCCGTACGTACGCATGTAAAGGTATCCGAAAATATATGATACTAAGAGAACTGCGTTTCGCCCGTTGTTGCGTTCACACCCTGTACTCACCCCGATCATATGGTGCTTTTTGTTCAATGGTGGCGCTTTGAAGATCTTGCACCAGTAAACGGTGTCCATATTGTCCGAGACAGCAAACTGAAATAATCGGTTCATGTAATTCTGATTCCTATTGCTAATCATTGATCGCTACTTTTTTCCACAACCCTTATTTGTAATTGTAGCCTTGCATTATTATTGAGTTCTATGCTTATGCGATCCCAGATAATGAGAAAAGAGACCTTATTTGGTTGAAATTGTAAGTTGGTTAAGTATTTTGATTGGAACATTTCTTTACATATTTTCGGGCATCCAGTAGGCCCTCATCAGGAGTAGATGTTCATTTCGTCAAGCGTTTTCTGTCTCCTCTCAATTATTAATTCCTTACTTCGACCAATAACATTTTTTTTCTCATTATCTACGATTAGTAATAAGGTAGAGAATAGCAGTCCAATCAATATGTACTCGTACAGTAGCAGTGCCTAATAATTATTTTACTGTTATAGGACAACCAATATCACTAAGGGTACCTACCCGACTCAACTTCACATCCCAGTGTCGTACGTCCTGCGTCTCTCTTGGCGGTGGATGCGGCGCTGGAGTCCTCAGCCTGAGGGCCCTTCCCCCACGTTTATCCCCGTGCCAGATCGCAGTATCAAGCTCCGGATCGGTTTGATGCAGGGCCCACAGCACCCTCACCGTGTCGCCCTACAAGTATGCGAAGCGTCCAGAATTAATTCACGGAACAAAATTGACGATTTATTTCCTATTCTCTTCAATCTTTCTAAAGTATGTGGAATGATACACCTTATATAGCTGAAGTATGAACATTATTTGTTAACCCAACATGTCCTGACATCTCATGCCTTCTCTCTTCAGGACTATTTTGATTTTAATTTTGTGGAGAATTGCCCTGGAGCCCGCCTTTGAGCAATATTTCATTTTGGCCAACAGTAAAACTATGGACGTCCGAAGGGAAACCTTTGCAACAAAATTGAAACCAGAATACTCCTGAAGAGCGAATCCACGAGGTTCCGAGGCATGTCGAGTTGACAAATAAATTGCGTGTTTCAAGCATAAAAAGGGATATGGTCCGAAAATTGACGATTCGCTCACAGGGCGAATAGCTCGATATCGAATGAGTTGGATTCCATTCTAGCGTTCACGGGCTAACGTGTCAACGGGTCCTGGTCGTTCGATAGTCGGTATTTCGGCGTGCCAGAAAGCCAGTGAGCTCACGTCGTTCGATCTCTATCGGCCGTTCGGAACGGTTCAGGTGTGTGGGGACCGCATGCTAAACGTCTAAATACCGCCGCGGGAATTCGTCGGCCGCGAATAGACCCTCCGGGGCCCTCCTAAAGCCGTGGGGCCTCCACTTCGGTACCGAGCATAAATCGAGAGAGGGACTCTCGCGAATTCCCTCCGTCTCGAGTAGTTGTACAGTAAATCTTTTCGGCCGCGCTATTTCACTCGCTCCGCCGCTCGCACTTTTTCCCTCTTGGCCTTTCTTGGGCCTGTCTCTCCTTCACACTGCGCGCCTTTCTCTCTGTTATTCTATCTGACGTTCCTTTTCTCCTCTTCTTACGAGATATTTCTTTTATTACTTTGGGCAGGTTCGTTTCTCACTTTTACTTTCATGTTCGCACTCACGGCAGGTTCTCGCTAGGCTCTGTGTCATGTGAGATGTTTTAAAACGGCGTATTAAAGGGTAAATGAGGGTAAGGATGTGTGGGTTTAAAAAATAATTGGGCGCGAAACGTACAGTCGGGCGACTGTTCGTTTTATTTTTCATGTAGAATTACACGCTGTGGCATCGGAGTGATTTTGTTTGGTGTTCGGTGCGTATTTTCACATGTCATCTTCTGACACTGAAAATCAGCCTTACCTTTACATTTCTCCGTTCTATTCTCCTTTGCTGTCTCTGTCTGTCCTCCCTTTTACTTATCTGTTTTAGTACTTATCTTTGTCTCGTTCTTCACTTCACTCGGCTGTTAACACGAACTATAAGCCGCAATAAGATACGTTCGGTCTTAACATTTTTTGCGCCTTTTAATTACAGAGTAGCAGCGGTTAGAGTCTCTGGACGGCGCGTCCGACATTAAGTTCATGGCTTTACGAGCGACGTGCACAATTGGGTCCACGATCGTCCGAAATGCGTGCCAATTTCGTCTTCGCCTTCGACGAACGAAGCCAAACCGAGCAGAACGACGTTTCATTATCTTTCTGAGGCTTAGACGGACTCACCAGGTATCCCGTTGAGATTTGGCATACTTAATATGCTTTCCCGGTCTAATCGGCCCTGATGTCATATTATTATACACATGTCGCGATGTTGTTAATCCAGAAACTGGTTCCGACGCGCAGTAACGAGCGAATCGTCATGATAATGACAGCAATTTGTTTTCAGCCCGACATATCCAGTTAGTAATTACGTGCCGCGCTTCGCGTAACAGTTATTATCGTTTACACCTCGGTATTAAGCATTGTTTCAAAGTGGTTTCTCGGAAGGAAACCCAACACTCTGAAGACAAAAGCTTTGTACCCCACGATACAATTCCTTCCAGCTCTGCAACAGATCCCTAACATCACCATGCGATTACTCTATGTATCAAGTGACCTATTATCACCTCCCCAAAAAAATCACGACAAATTCAATATCAGGCCCCTTTACCATTACCCTCATGCCCTTACCCTCACCATTACAAATTCTCCTTCTGTAACTTAATACGCAACGAAAACGCACTCGGCACCCTACCGCTCGATGATCCTGCGCGCATTCTCCTACCGCGCGCCAATATATGTTGCCTCTCGTCCAATAAGTTAACAAGAATTTAGCGACGATTTCAGATCTCATCGAGAAATACGATTCGCCATCCTT
The DNA here is from genome assembly GCA_033815515.1 of Cryptocheilus praepositus. Classification (NCBI taxonomy): domain Eukaryota; kingdom Metazoa; phylum Arthropoda; class Insecta; order Hymenoptera; family Pompilidae; genus Cryptocheilus; species Cryptocheilus praepositus. The sequence goes on from JAWWQZ010000314.1 coordinate 2,551,416, forward strand.
CTTTCACGCAAACAAAGAGCCTCTGCCCCGCCGTACACAGTGATTTAATGGAAATTTAGCACGGCCTGAGAATCTCACCGTGAGTCGATGATCCTGGGGATCGCAGGTCTGCCACCTTCTCGAGAAGGTGACTGTGGTGTGGGTCTCGTTCTGGGATCCCGCCAGAATCCGAACATCCTGGGACGTGTCCGTAACTGGTGCCGCGTTCGTCTCCTCGATGCCGTGCGAGTCCTGCGAAAACGAAAAGAAAGGGTGAGTACGCGGAGGAGATTGAGGAGAGATGGGTCAATGTACGCCGACGAGTCGGGCCTCGAGGCAACCGAAAACCCGCTTCCCTTTACGCTATTGGAAGCGATCGGGAACTTTATCGGGTCAGGTGAATGCGTCAGGTGTTCCCCCTCTTTCTTAATGTATAACTCGCTTATGCATCTCGCCAGGGGAACGCCCGTCGAACTTGAATAACTTGGGAACCAAACAAACTGTTGACCCGATTTCGTGCATACAGTTGCATGCAAAATTTTTCGATGAGTTATTTTCTGGATTATCCATTTGTGGAAAGATGAGTAGATTGTGTGTGTCATCGAATATGACGTAAAGGGAAAGATTTTATTAATGCAATTCGTGTTCTAAAGTGTAGCGTTCTTTTGACTGTTTTGAATTGGATAATTTAATTAGTTGCACAACGGGCGAAGAAAGTAATTGAGCCCTCAAACGATTTGAGCGCTCCGCGTAGCAAAAGAAATAAGACTGATTACCGGCTAATTTTAATCGTTAGCTCTGTGAAATCATCATCAGTGGAATGCGAAGCGGTTAAGATGGAAAAAGGAGCGGATGTCCGCGAGCTCGTAAATCAAGATCTTCTGATTAACCGGCAACGAGTTATGCAGTACGATGAGAAGTGATACAATCGGACAGACAAAATGCAACGTGCCTGCAGCTCTGGCAGAGAATGCGGCCAGTATTGTCATTTAGAAAATGTTTTTCCACCTATATCGTTACAGTGATTCATGGTCTGTTTTTAGTACACGACATACAATCCAACATTACCGTTCAATAATTCTGCTAATGTAACGAACGACCGGTTTAAAGGCAATTTCATTCTCTGCACTTACAAATTGCCTGCATTTTACAACTACGATTTTTACAATCTAAACATGCATTCAATTGCCTTCAATACAATGACGAACGGCAAATGATAAGTTTGCTGAGTTGAGTCCGGAGATAATCTCGCGTGAAAGCTGAAGTAAAGAAAAGACAACATCGCGCCGTTGCCACGCTTGCAAAGGATACGATAAGTATTATAATTTGAAAAATAATTTTTCCCATCAGGCAGGATATTCTGCGCGACTAGAAGAAGGGATGCCGGAGGCGTTTGGGTCCGTTGGGCCGCGATTGCGATGGGGCGTTGAAGTTCGTACTCGAGCAGTCAGCCTTTGCCGTAGGGAGATCCCTAAGGGAAGTCCTCTTCCTGCTCGCGATGAATCCGAATAATTACCGGGAGAGCTTCGTCGTCATGCCCAGCGAGTAGCGTGCTATCTCGTAATGAGCACGTGCGAAAAGGAAACCGACCGTAAACGAGGAATATTGAGTACTAATCTTCCTACGCTCATGCGGGGAAAAAATGTCCAACCGGATCGACGCTCTTTAATTATTCAGTGCACCCTGTCGACGTTCCGCCATAAAATTGCATTTTAATTCGACGTTTAACGCCACTGGACGATTAGGCTTGCTTGCGGCGAGGTTTTTGCGCCGCTCGTCGTTTCGATGAAAGGATATTGACGGACGATCGCTTCGGAAGCGTGGCTTGGATCGATTCAGGTCATAATTGTTGTGCCATCGGTAAAGGTGTTAAATCAAACTGGCCGTAAGTGGATCCGGCTGGAATATGAACGGTGAAAGAATGATATCCTCCATGGAAAGTGTTCAGCAAATAAAACGTAACGCGAAATTCACGGTTAAGGTTTAAGGAACACCAGAAGCGGACTTTCAAACGTGATCGGCCCCACTTCGTTGATTTCTGGAGTTCAAGTGCGTTCTCACGAAGTTTGCCCAAGATTTTCTCATAGCGCCCGGATATTCTCATCGTTCCTGGGATAATTAGCACGCTCCTGGCCACACGTTCGCCGATTAAAAAAGTCTGGGATCCTGGCGGTTGGCTTCCTTCGGCTCTGCGCGAATGAATTCATTCGCCAACACGCCCCGCCGCGAATGCGAACGTTCTTACTTCATCACATAATTTTAAGTAGCGCGATACAATCGATGCTCCGCTAATAGATCCCCTCGTCAGAAAATAACTAGGCATTTTCTGCTTTCAGTTCGTGCTTTGAAAATCGGGGAGTATCGTGTAGGCGTTTGTATAAGACGCAAATGGTACGTATTTTCTAAGAACAGCTGACTATTCGCAAAGCGACCTGCGAAACCGAGAACGAGGAAGTTGTCCTACACGTCCTCGCGTCCTCCTTTCAGGAACAGGTTTCTCAGGAGTGCGAACGCGATAGATAACAAACGTATCGACAAACGCTATTATTGAATCCATCGTGCACCCCGTCGACGAGAATTGCACAATCGCGTTTATTTGTTCTCAAAATTGATTTAATCGCCGCATTGACAATGCGTTACACCGCGAATAAGTTGCCGTAGGCGTATCGGTAGGTATATCTTGCAGAATCCTGTTCTAGACGCGCACGATTGAATCCTTTAGAGATGCTGTACCTGATCAGAAATGACTGAGCACTGTACAGACCCAGCACTCCTGCCTACAGAGTTGCTCGAGTGGTAGACTTTCTAAACGTCTGAGGGTATGCCGTTTCCCACAGTCCTTATGTCAAGTTAATCTCTCAGCTCGACAAGGAAGAAAATCATGAGATACAAGGTCACAAATGAATAGTAACGTAGATACGTAAAAGATTCAAAAGTAAGTCCCACTTAATTGGACAATATGTATAACTAACAAAAGATAGATATACTGTATCATAATAGTTATTTAATATAACAGGTTTTAGAATTAGTGAGTCGCGGACTTAGTTGCTATGTGTGCTTCATTCGCGCATGCAAGAGAGTCGAATTAGAGACTTGCTTCACGGATATGATAATTTTCAAAGAAGATTGATACGGGTCAACGAGCAACGCGTGCGGACTGGACGATGAAACGACGATGGAAATTATAACAGGCTTCTAAGCGTAAAGAAGAACGCCGGTCTCAGTTTCCGTAAGCAAAGAAAAAAGAACTTGCGCTCACGCGTGGATGCGGAAAATTAATTCCACGGATGTGACGTCACGGATCGGTACTCGCGTTTCCTGTGGGAGCCTCACTGAGAGACGCTTCCAAGTTTCAAGCGAGTCTCCCAGTTCGATATCCAACGCGCTTTGTAATAAAGTCCGGGCGTAGACAGGCTCCATTGTTGAAAGGGGGAGAACGACAAGACAATGAAAGGATTTTCTCTCCTCAAATGGTGAGGTCGTCTCAAAGTATGCTTGTCCTCCGAGCATTTGCGGTCGAGCAGAATTTCGTTGACTGTAGTCATTATTCTTACCTAACTGATTAATTGCAGTTTCAGGGTTGTATTTTAGGTAACTTGGCATTTCGGTAGACCTTTATTGCCTCTACTGTTATTATGGAGGTACGACGCTCATCCCTTTTCTTTGGGCATTTGATGTTGACAGTCACCATATACATTGCAATTACTGTTTCATGCAGATATTAGTAGAAGCATATTATATTGGCAAACGTAGTTTGTAGCGATAAATGTATATATATATATATGCTTAGCCCACCGCATAGCAACAGCGTAACCGGTGGGCGCATCGAAAGATAGGATTATCGTCTAAATGACGATCGCCGCTAGGACTCTTGCCATGGAAAACGCGGACATGAGGCAGTTGTATCACGGGAGAGCAAGGAAATGCACTGCACAGTACAATATAGAATTATAATCACTTGAAGAAATCATCGGCAGAAGTATGCCGACCCTACCCGTGTCTCTCTGTCGTTTCATTCTCTTCTCCCTACAAGTTATTCCTATTATTATTATTATTTTTAGTACCATTTCCTTTTATCATCAAAACGCAAAAACCATATGTGCTACTGGATAGTAATGCACAAAAACACAGATTACAGATTATACACGTTGATCGTCTCTTGGAAAGGGGCCGTGCCTACGACCGGATATCTGTCGAGCATATCCATCTGTCTCCTACCTCAACCACCCCGTAATTGGGACAACCACACACATTTGGGTCAGCGCATCGAAAGAAAAGCCCTCGTATCGTCGAATCGCCATGCTTCGAGCGACTGGCATTTCGTCACTCAGCCACTGCATTTTTCATCGGGACATGAAAATCGAACTCTCGGTCGTCAATTGATGTACAAGGAGGGTGACAGGGAAGGAAGCAAAAAAGAGAACGGTCCCCTTTGTCCCCGGAGTCTAGATGCGGTTCCCATGAGGCCCCTGGGTCCCGAAGAAAAAGGAAGGAATTTCTCTCATGAGGCGCCACTATGAGGACGATGCTTGCCAGGTGTTTTGGTGGTAGCTTCTTTCTTTCCCTCCGTCTCGCCCGCGTCCGCCTCGTTCTGCTTCTCCAGGCGTATCACTGTCTTCCTTCCGCCCGTTACTGTTTCTCACTTCTCATCCAGCGTTCTCTCTCGCTCTCGTTCGCTCGACCAAACATAGGAGCAAACAGCTTCGTCCGTTCTCGTCCAACCCGGACCCCTGCTCTCTTTTTCTCTCGAGGACTCTCCATCTCCCGCGGCCCCTCCCTTTCTTTCTACCACCTGGCAGAACAGCAGCTGGTAGCACGAAGGCCCTTCGAGAGGGATAAAAGGCTCTCCCGGCACGTCCTTAGGGACCTAACCCGGACAAAACCGAAAGGCGGTCACTCATGGTCTCCTGGACAAACAGGCTAACCCGGAATGACGTTCGCTTCGGGAATCCGTGATCCCTGAGAAAAGCCCTCGGCATCTGTTGCTCCCGTCGTTCGGCGGGATTCGCCGCCTGATGCATAATTAATTTCTTTTCCACGCGTCTTTTTATATTTTAATAGACCCAACGACGTCTCAATTAACATTCTCTTCACGAACTTGATTTCACGGTTCCGCGATGTCACAGTAGCGCATGCAGGTGAAACTGTTATTATATGATTCGAAGTCACGTACTGTGAAAATGCATGACTTTGTGTAGGTCGAATATAAGCGTTAAAATACAGGATATTAACCCTTTGATTGCTGAACTCTCAACCAAACTGCTCGGTGCGGTCGGAATACTTTTTGCTAGCGTGACCTCTGTTGATTGATTATACGAGATGCAACTAAGTTAAGATTGTAATTACAACTGTTATTTACACAACGATACTGCAAAGGTACATACGTTAAAGACATAGCGGCGGGATTTTTCATTTACGTGACTTTAGCAAGTTTCGGAAAGCGACTCAGTTCAATTCATTACCCCCGTGACGGTTCCCTCGACGTCGGCGTGTCATTTTGCGAGGGCTGCGGTTACTTTTATACACCAGGACCGGTATCTATTTCGAGTTTGTCGCGGTACGGACGTGCACGGCCCGGTTCTCACGTGTCGTGAGCTTCGTTTGCCAGAGTGCGGGCTCAGTTACGCGCAATTACGCGAGCGGAGTCGTTAAAGCTCATCGTGCTCGGTTTTACGAGCGTATACGGAATAATAATCAACGAATTAAAATGCTGTGGAAGTGCTCGCGATGGGGGCCCGGCAGTCTCTCTTTGCCGTTGTTTGCGTTTGCCTCTCTCCCTCCTTCTGCCTTTATGTTGCTCTCCCTTAACGGTGAAAACTGCTGTGAAAATTCTACCATTAAGCTGGCCGACAAATGCCATTTTGTACCACTCATTACAAATGCCCCAAAAAGCGTATAGAACGTATGTGTTGGACCGTGGTACTGTTTTCACTCATTTTGGCCGGTGTACGCAATGATGTTTGATAGTCGCAATAGATACAACGTACGTCATTGTTTGCATTGGTTATAGTAATTTTTATGTATGGTTAATGACGTTTGGTGCTGAATAGTAATGCAATACTTAGGCTTGTAATTTTTTATTTTTCGTAGATGCACGTGTTTTCTGTACGCTATTTCTGTTGCAGGTACGGTTTTAATACTATTCATACGTATTGAATGAGAACACTTTGAAGCGTCTCGGCACGCGCAGAATACACGTGCGCTGTTCATATTTGATGGAGGGAATCCCTCCATGTACGAGCGTTCCCACAACGCGCTTAGCCGGCTTCCTCTCTACAACCATCTCTTTCGAAATTACTTTGCCATACACACAGGTATTGGAAATACAAACCCTCGATAATACACTCCAACTATACGCAGTAAATATTTGCCGTTTGCCAGGTTAAAATTTTAATATGCAAACATTTGATTTCACAGTGTACCGTGATTCGTATAGTCATTTGAGAAACGGAGATAACAGAAAGTTATCTTGTATATATTGAGATGTATATACCATCGTATATCCAGTTATATCCGAAATATATACAGTTTACACATATACGCATAAATAATAGTGAGCATACGTACGCGTATTGGACTCTGAGTACCTCCACAAAGAGTCTACTCCAGTCTTCAACTCAGCGTCAGCGGTTCACGGTGGAACTAAACACCGTATACCGTACTGGACATTTGCCACAATTGTACATCAGGGACAGATGCGCTCACGACGCGCGTATGCGCGACACACAAAAGTGGGTAGGAGAGCATGAGTCGTCGCGTAGGTCTCGTGGGTAACGAGAAAGTTTCCGCGAACCAGTTTCGGCGCCGGTTTTAACAGCAGCAGTCGGTAGCGCTCTAATTTGCGCCCGTTTCTGGGCCCGGGCCCCTGGGACCTTGATGCGAACACGAAAAGAGCGGACCCCATGTTCTCTTTCTCTTCTCTCTTCCATTCCTCCTGCTACTCCTCCTCTTCGTCGTCTCTCTCTTCTTCCTCTACTCATGCCGCTCGGCATCAAAGAATAACTCAAGACTTCAGCGGACGGGAAACGAGGGCCGAACTCCGGCAAGAAGAGCGAAAAGAAGGGCGGACGGGGTTGGAGAAAAAGCGTTAAGCTTTGCTCGCCGGCGAGCTCCCCGTTTTGACTTCAATGCGTCGGGCTTGTTCTTCTCGTTCGCATCGTTTTCCGTCGACCGACCGCGGCACCGTGGACTAATTGGCGGCCATGCGAAATGCTCGGTCGACCCGGAGGATCCTGCCAAAGAAATCAAAGCCCGAGGAAGACTAATTCGGCGGGGCTTTTATTTTGGGTGCGAGAAATTTGTAGCTAACATCGGTAGTGTAGTTAGGGTAATTTTAACTAAGCGCGTGTGTGTATGTAGGTTTGTGCTCTGAGACTGACGTTGATCTTATTACTGTGCGATACTTACTGCTAGTTTCACAAAACTATTAACGAAAACAGTTGCGCGTTTTCGATATTTGAAAGAATGCCAGCATACAATTGATTATGACTAAGTAGTATGATATGTTAATGCATGATATCTGTTTTCAGAGGGCAAACAGTGTAACATGTTATATCATCATCGAAGTTTGATAGTAATAACGTAGGTCACAACAGGAAGAACGATCGCACCAACGGAAGGAAGGCGAACCCTTAATTACATGGATGGAACGTATTGGAGCCGATGTCGTGCTGCGGTTAAAACTCGGATTTAAAGAGCACATGACGGCACATGGAAGAAATTTTCGTGAAAATGAATCTGCTCCGTGTGACATGCTGTTCGTTTACGAATGACAATATATATATTTTGAGACAATAAAATCTTGGAACATATTGTAAAACTTTTACATGACGGCGCGTACTTCCAGAATAGTCCGACTGTCAAACGTCAACAGTCAGGTGACAACAGGTAACGTACCGTGAACTCGAGCGTTGTGAGAATTGGGGATGAAACCGAAAACGGTATCGCGGTTTTGCCGGCGGTTTTACAAAGAAGCGACTTCGGAAGGAACGTAAACGATTTACTGAGAAGTCAATCGTTAGACGGTCGTCGATCGAAAGAAGTCACTCAGGGATCGTGCGGAACGTCCGATCGCAAAGGAAATTGGCGAGAAGCGTTCGCCGAAGTCGACGCGGAAGCGTCGCACGACGAAATGTCGGTTCATCAATAATGCATCCCGAAATTTGTCGACGGCAAGAATATATTTGACCCCTCGTAAAGTTACGCCTGTGCCGTTTCGAAGTACGCCCGGGACTCGGATTACAAGAGAGAGACCGGTGACGTCTGCGACAAGGATGAGAATTTCTTCTGAGAGGGGTTGAGAGCCGAATGGAGAGAGCAAAGATGTAAGAGGCAAATTTGCGATGAAGAACCTCGGTAAGAAACAATGTCACGTACACAAACTCTCACGAAAAAGTACTGAACGAACGGTGTCCCAAATCTACAGTACAGAATTTCTTCTCTGAATTATTTAACAGAACTGTAATACCTATAAATAGCGTAATTCTTTTACCGCAACCAGAATTTGCACATGTATCAGACTCAAGTATAGTGAATTTCTGTCCTCATTGAATCATATTTCACAAGAGCAGCACTAACACCGATGAAACCAGCAGAAACCTTGTATGTCGCACGGAAATAGACGTCATCGCACACGCTAAACATTCCTCACCGACGTGCAACGTCAAGAGAGCCTCTTTTGCCGAAAAGCAATCACCCCACCGAAACCCTATATATTGTTAACGAGATAGAAAGAGAGACGCCCAGCTCGAAGAAGGGTGGCGGTGGTAAGAAACGACGTCAGGTACATGAGAAGCGGCATGAACTGCGGCGCAAGGTACCGGACTCGGACAAATGGCATATACCGAACGGCATTTTATTTGGCCTGGGTGGACCGGTTCCACGATGCAGGAACCGTAAATCATACGTTGGATTATGTCGGCTCGATGCCTCGTTCCAGGTATGCTAATGAGCCCGCGGCCCTTCGTATCTACCCTTCTTCCTCACCCCTCGCCTATCGATAGCGGGAACAACGCGAACCCGATCGATCCGTCTAATCGTTGCTTCCGCTCGACGTCGTTTCCGGCGCGCGCTGGAATTATTCCCAGCACGCAGGATGAGGACTCGTTCGAAAGAGCGCACACCTGATCAGAAACAGGATGTTAATTGCAGTTTCAGTATCCCGGTGAACCGAATTGGAAACTGGATCTAGGAGCAAGTGTACGGATGCACATGTTGCGCCGATGTGCGACTACAAGGTAATGCCAGCAAGTGAACCTGCAGTGCATCCAAGTGTTTGATCGTATACAGAAATGGGTTGGAGTCGAAGTGACGCGATAAGTGTTGTAAGTTTCACGCATTAGTGTGATTATGGTAAAATGTATTGTGTGCGTGTGTCTTTCAAAAATACGTTAAGTGTCGACATACAGTAATGAAGTAATGACAACAGGTGAAACTGAAGTGATTACGGTAATTGGATGTTATGGGAAAATGCGCGAGCGTTTGATCAGTGGTGTGAAATGTAATAGCGGTGTATCAGTGTACTATGTGTTTAGTTAGATTGAGTATTCGAACTATATCTCAACTATGGACATGAGTTTTGAACACAGCCTGTATTTGCTAATCTATAGAGAGGCACTTGGTCACTTCACGAGCTACACGCGGTGAAAACTAAACGAAGAAGGATGAACCCCATTTACAAACCAGGTCCAGACACATCCTATTATGAGAAACAGGATATTGGTCGGTCTTTGAATATTGTTAAGATCTGAACCGGAAATTGGATTCTTCCCATACGTACGCATATGCCTGCAATTTGTAGCGGACAATCTCAGGTAGGTGATATTAATTCTAGGCATTAAAGCACATATATGCCCATAATGTCCAATATTGTATAGATATCCTGAAAGTAATTAGCTACGCTTCGATTAATTTGTTGTTCCTCTGAATGATTCAATCAACTGACAACGTACATAGTAGGATGCAAAGTGCATTCTGATGCTTACCGAATGCTAGCATAGTACTGCACCTCTGCACATACGCAAAGAATCGCCGAATACCCCTAACGACAGTAAGGAGGACTTTGCTACAGAAAGTCGACCACGTTGATTCGCAGTAACATCGTGACCTACTCAAACAGAGAATGACCCACGAAACTTCAGATATAGCTGTTGCATTCGCCGGACCAACTTCTCACGTGTCTCCTCCCGAAGACGTCTCCTGCACGGGTCGCCATCTTTGAATGCGCTCGTTAACGCGCTGAAAGACGCTCAAGAAGAAAAGTCTGACCTTCGAACCGTGCGTTCGAATGAGCGCGACCAAGAAGCACTCCGACCACTGGCAAGGCTAATCTTAATCCATGAAATATTCTCCACAGCCGACTGAAATCCTCTAGCCACCTCCGTCCCGCTCCCTTCCCCGACTGAAAGACCAGACGAATGTGTACGCGGAACGAGATAAAGTGGTAAAACCACCTTGAGTGGAGCCATGCGAAGAAAGGGAGAGAAGGAAGGGTGTGAGAGACTGGCGATTCGGATAAAGGCTGGATAGGCAAATTTGTGATATGCAACCTCGTCGTTCGTGAATGATGCGAAGGACGAACGTAGGGAAAGAAAAGGACGGGTCGGCGCGTTTATTTCAGTGCCGGGAGTCGGATTAGTTATATATTTTGTGGCCAAGCGCGTGTGATTCTCTTAGCCCTATAAGTATGACCTGATTTTTACTGAACATGTTGCCATTTGCTGTCAGTATCGTAAATAATAATCTTGCGCCGTATAATCGGGTAATCTTGTAGCGATCGTAAATAATAACTTTGTGTCAGTTATGAAGTCGCTGTTGAGTAATGAATATATTTTCACAGGGCACCGTTCGTAAAATTGGCAAGAAACGGAAAGCATGAAGGGGAGAACGTGGTAGCAAGAAATTCAGTTGCAACAGTAGCCAATGTACGGAACGTATCTGAACGATAAATCGATCGTTGCCGAGCTCAATATCAATTCCTTGATAAAAACTAGTAGCTATCTACTGGACGACGAATCCTCTAGAGAGACTGCGATTTTTATGATACCGTGTGCAGCGCCAGCGTTACAGACTTATGGATTTCCGTCCGCGGAATGTTTTTCAAATAATCGATGGACAATTGTTCGATGTGACAAACGATTTCCCACGTTTGAACGAAAAGCTTTATCGTTCGATATTAATCAGCCGTGCATCAAGGGTATTGGATCGTAACGTTTAGAAAGTCTAAGGAACTTTTTGTCCAAATTTTCTACGTCGAAGAGTTATGTCACGAACTGTTATTATAAAAACACCACGGTACCAACTCGGACGTTCAACTCACTATTACATGCTATTGTATGAAAAACTGCAACAAACTTGCTAAAGAAATGACCGATGAAAGCGAAGAGAATGGAAATTGATGCAGGCGTAATTAATACCCGATTGCAATTAAGTAGTAACTGATTTTCAACAGAAGTAGCGGAATGTTGGTGAGAACCGAAAGTTTCCGTGGTTCGATTTTTCTGCACACACGAATCACGCATTCAGACGAACACTCTACCTATCCATCTTCCACACTTTGATACAAAGATATCTGAAGACCAACAATACAATTGCAGTACGTATTAATTTATTTTAAGCAATGCGCACATAAAACCCGTCATCGACAGCGTGCTAAACGGTTCTTCAGTACATTCTCAGACGATTGTTCCCACTCTATCCACAGGTCACATCCGCACTCCATCAATGTCCACACATAACATCCTACCACACGACTCTCACGCATCGACGGCCAATTTTCGTAAAACAAACGCCTGCGCACACACGACGCGTTAGGATGAAGGCTAGGAGATGTGTTTCGAATGAAAAAAGGAACTCGCCAGGGAGATAGATAGGTGCAGCGGGAGGGCAGGTGGTGGCAGGAGAAAGAGGCGGAGGGTCCGAGCGAGAGAGGAGGCCACGGCGGATAATGAGAAAAAAATCGCGGCGAAATCAGCAAGGGACGCGGCGTAGACCTGCGCCCGAGACTGTCCGTCTGTCCGTTTGCCGTTCCCTTCGCTCGTTCGTGCTTCAGGTCCCTTTGGACCGCGAGCCGGACGGATCGCAGATTACCTGCATTTCAGATTCACTTTGCAAAACGTGCCTCCGCGTGTGTAATAAATTACGATTCATGCCTGTCGTCGTGCGCGCTCGCACATGTACGCTCGGTTACAGTGCGCAAGCTGTAGTACAGGTACCGAGAGACAGGAGTACACACGGATCTCCGTGCGTAGAATACGGAGTCATCGACTTCCCTCGTTAAGGCTCATCCTGCATTTGTCAGGCACGCACGAAACGCCCTTGCAGGCCGAATTTCTGAACCGCGCGATTCGTGGAGAAAATCAGAGAGGATGAAGGATTCTGAGACTCGAGGTTGTTAGTATTTTTAGCGGATTGTCGTAGGTTGTACGGCGCAATGGGTGGCATGGCGACGTTGCTGACTGACAAGTACTGCGTGGGATCTTGGTATTAGAATCTCCGTACACCGGAGAGATCATCACAGGCTTATTTAAGAAATGTTTGAAGTAGGATCGCGGGCTTTGGAGAGTCTCGCGGATCCTGCCGCTGATCTTGGCCGCCGGCCAAACACTGAGAATACCGCTTAAAATAAGCATAGCTAGATATCCATTTAATAGGAAACACTAGTGCCCCCAAGCACATTCGCGGCTTTCCAACGCTCCCCCGAGCGTATTGCTTAAACCCGAAGTCCGGTATCTCGTCGGCCAATCTGAATATTTGCAAAGCCGTAAAAGTTAATCTCTCTCAGGACCTAAAACGTGTCACGATCTACCGAGACACCCGCCGTCACGTCGTTTTCGCCTTACACGCCTATCGGGTATCCGCGCCTAATAAAGGGTCTGACAAATTTTCCGCGATTTATCGCCGTCCCTCACTTTAACGCGCTCGTCAAAGTGCAAATAAATATTTATGCCATGCATCGTGCCGGGGCCCCGAAGCACCTGGAGGCGAATAAAGAAATCGCCGAACGCAGGTTCCGCCTGTAGCAGAGGGTCGAGTTCTCGCTGGCAAGCGGGACCAGGACCACCTTTCGTCCTTCCTCCCAACGACGCACGAAGATTCGCATAGTCGGGCCCCCCCGCCGACGATGTCTGGAGGCCTTGACTGGGCCCCTTCGGATCTCGGACTTCTCCAGGCCCAGCATGCCCGCCGGATCTCCACACACCACGCACACCCCCTTGCCCCCATGCTCCAACCCATGCTCCGACCCATGCTCCAACCCATGCTCCAACCCAATCTCCACACTCGTTCTCGCGCTCGGCCGGACGCACACATTATTACGCTCGCGCGTACGCTTGCAATTCGTGCCCGTGGCGTCTCTTGTGCTTCAGCCTCCGGGCACGGAATTTAGTCGGTGTACTGTTCGGCTACTCTTCAGCGAGGCTTTCAGAATTTTTCAGCGTTTAACCCGCACGCTTGTAGCGATTGTTCACGCGTGTACAGCGCGTTGCGAGTTCGTCAGACGGCAAGGGTTGTGCGCAGAGAATGTATGTTAGGCAAAACTTTCCATTTTAAAGGGAAGTACGTTCTTTGTAATTTTCAGGCGCGCGAATACGCCTCAAGCCATGCCGCTGGCGTTTGGTCTCTTGGTCCGCGGGGGTGTGATTTGGCCGGCGCGGTGTTTAGTTGGTCTATGGAGAAACTAAAAGGATTTGTAAATGTTTGTGTTCGATTTGTGCAGATTAGACAACCGCTCGGGCAGGTTACGATTCTATGCAGGTGTCCTGCGGGTGAACGTCGGCTAAGGTTCGATTTCCGTACAGAATTTTATACGCTGTCGTAGAGTCATATTTCATTGCATCTTATTTTCCAGGTACAGGGTGTGAGACAGTTTATCGTGTCATGCTGAAGTGACGCATGCAGGTCACGTATTTACTCCTTTACATCCATGGCAGGGACTGTCGTGCGGCAACAGGTAACGTAATTGGCCTCATAACAGTATTTGCCGAACGGTAATAATTCCATTGCCAACGATGATAATGACGGCAACGAACCCGAGAACAAATTGTTGCCTAAGGTGAGAGTGCTACCATTAAAAGGATCGTGACTTTAATCGGCCAAGAGGAGTAACGGCGATGGTGTCGGAAACACCGGATGATCAGTTTTCTATCGGATTACCTCCAGGCAAATATTTCATAATCAGTGACGACGACTAACTGGATAACCCGCTTGACTCTATGTAGAATCAATCGTTAATCACTGAATTGAGCTTACTGCTGCTATTCGTATCTTACAGTGCTAGAACTGGAATTAATTATTGATTAGACGAAGAAGTCTGATTAACTACGTATTTGCTTAACGTTTTGGTGTATCTGTGCAGACGTTTTTCAGTCTATTATTGGCCACATTTCGGAAACTATTCCAAATTTTTCAGCGCGGTTGCAATTTTTCTGTCTCATTGTACCCCCTTTGATCTTGCACAATTACAAGCCGATCGATAGTTTTAATTTTTTCGATCGTTTTTGATTTTTCCACACACAATTACAAGCCGATCGACCCCCTTTGATATGTTAAACGGCAATAAAATTTCATTTTTTGTATACCTTAAGTCCCATTTTCAGGCTCGTTTTTCACGATTTTTCAACACATTTTTGGTGATATCTCCGGAACTATTGCGAATTTTGGGGTGCGCCTTGAATTTTTCTGAGTCACTTTAGACACCCTTTGATATATTACAAGGGCAATAAAATCTGTGACCCATTATTTTTTGGCAGAAATGGCAAAAGGTATACCTTAAGATTTTCCCGATTTCTTCAACACCCTGTCACGACTAAACTAATGGTCGAAACATATGAGTAATACAGGATTTTTTACAGCACCTTGGACGCATTTCCATGTGGAACTAATCGCGATTAGCAATTTTGAAAAAAAAAAACTCAAATGTGCAACTTCATGTAAAGGCTGCAAATAAGCCTTAAAGCGGTATACGTCTCAGAGCAAGTCTTTCAATTTTGCACCAACTTTCTCGAAAGACTTACATGTCGTCACGAACGTGGAACGTGAAACTTGATCGATTACACATGGAAAGAACGTAAGGCCTGAAAAAGAGCGAGAGAGAGCGAGAGAGGAAAGACGAATGAAAAAGGGTTTCGGTCAGATGTAAATTTATCACAACGTTATCTCACCCGTTGGGACGACGTTCGTTAATTTTGTCCCGGACCTTTCAGACCGCCCTCCTATAACCCTCCTTTCACCTTCCAGTTTGCCTGTTGCTCCTTCGACGTTCCTTTTTTCACCCTCCCGACAACGGAACAAGTACCGGCTAAATGGAGTCAGAAATTCCGCGCCGATTTTGCTCGGCAGATCTTCAGTCATTAACCTCGGTGCGTCCTAAGGCTTGCATAATATTCCACGCACTTCAGTAGTCTCAAACAATTTCGCTTACACCACACAATCGCGTGTACCACGGGCCGCGTTAATTTTCGTGTAAGTCGCCCAGTTACAGCTATGAAACCCCGCGGATGCCAGCGCGCAGGTCGTAAATGTAGAGAAAGTAAAAGCTCTTGAAACCCTTTTTTAGGAAAGATCGTATAAGAAGATATAAGCCGTGACATGTCTCCTGCGTATAACAAGCCTCGCATCAACATTTTGTAATAATGAGTGCGATGAGGCCTTAAAGAGGAGATGAGCAGAGTCTTTCGTAGGGCAAGATCCATCGGCTGCACAGATAAGGCTTAATTGCCTTACGCCTCCTATTACACAGATCCGGCTGAAAAGGGACAAGCCGTGAAAAAGGAAACGATCGAATGGAAACGCTCTCTGGCCGTGGCAGCGATACCCGCGGGACCGCCACTTGTAATGGATATAAATTTAATTAAGATTAGGAATTCGGAGAAACCGGACGGTGGGCTGGTTCTGGTCCTGGACCTTTCCCGGTCCCGGTCCTCACCTCTCGCGGCTTCTTTTCTCCTTTATTGTCTACGACCCTGTCCCCCTTTAACTCCCGTCTCACCAGCGCAACACAGCCGATGCCCCCCTGCCTGGCCACGTTGCCCCGACGATTCTAATTAAAAGTTCTCGACCCGTCTTTTCGTTAGTTTCAGTGACTCACTGCCTAATCGCTCTCGCAAGTCGATTCTGGATCTCGGATCGGGTCAATTTACGCCGTGCGAACGGGAAAATGAGAGAGTGCCGGGATTATGTAAATTTATGCGCGCCGAATCGATACGGTGATCAATTTGGCGTTTATTATTTATTGTGAGATTTACGGCCTATTAAGAATTCCGATGTGTAGGATGATGTGATTGGAGTTTAAGTTGCGCACGTTAATAGTCGGGGATCTTGAGA
Source organism: Cryptocheilus praepositus (assembly GCA_033815515.1). Lineage (NCBI taxonomy): Eukaryota > Metazoa > Arthropoda > Insecta > Hymenoptera > Pompilidae > Cryptocheilus > Cryptocheilus praepositus. The sequence continues at coordinate 2,567,715 of JAWWQZ010000314.1, forward strand.
CGCGATTAGGACTTGTATTAATGACTTTATTCGGATAATTATCGTTGTGAACGTGGGGAGAGAGCCGCTACGCTTCGAAGTGGACGTCTCTTTATGTAAATCAAGTTTGGCGATTTGTGTACCGAATTCAGGTGGGAATAAGAGGCACTGACCGTCATCCCCATTCCGTGGAGACGAGAAAAAGCTTGGCGAACGACCTCGTTTCTAGAGTAACCAGAAGAAAACAGGGTCGCGCTCGGTGCATCATGAGGAGAACGAAAACGACTTCATCCGGTGCACTGTGTTAATTAGTGGACCCTCATTAATACGGATTGATCGCGTGTCGTCGATCTGGCCTCCTTTGGGAAATATTTCGTCTCCAAATAGGGTAAGATGGACAAAGACGACTTAATCGATCGTAAGTGCCGCTGTGCGCGGTGGTCTTCCAACTTTTTCACCCTGTTCACGTTAGGTAAACATCTTTTGTTATGCTTATCTTCCGTCTACGCAACACGATTTTCCTATTGAAAAATTGCGCAATTAAATATTAGCCAAGTTTAATAGATATAACCACAGTTCACAATTCGCACAATTTACAAATTATTTTGCAGGATGCTGTCGAAGTTACTAGAAGACGAAAGCCGCAAAACGTATGCCAGAGAAATAGCTTGCGTTGACAGATAGAATTTGTCTGGTACGCAAAGAGTGCACAGCCAAGTTGAATACTTATAACCGCAGTAGATAATTCGCACGACGTCAGAATTATTTCGCAGGATGCTATCGAACATACGAGAAGACGAAAGCTAAGAAACTCCCACGTATCAAAGAAATAGGTTGCGTTGGCAGAAGGCGCTTGCCCGTTTCACAAAGAACGCACCACCGCGTACGTACGATTTTTCACGCGCAGACAGTTTTATCGTGGCGCGGATGCGTGAAATTCGAGAGCAACAGATTTTCGAAATCCCTTGCGGATGCCAGCTATCCAATTTGATCGAGGACCGTTTCAAGCAACGCATTTGCTACGTATCGCTGGCTAAGCTCTTTTATTATCTCTCCTCCTCGCCCTCTGCAGCTCCCCACCCTCCTTCGAACCTTTCTCCGTCAGGTCCTTCAATCCGCTGCCTTCGACCTCCCTTTCTGCCCCGACCGCCTTCTTAATCTTCCTTTAATTCCCCGGCTTTTCGTTCCTTTAGCTCCTTTTTGCTCCGTTCCTTTAATCCGTCTACTTCGTCGTTCCTGTCTTCTTCTTCTTCTTCTTCTTCTTCCTCCTCATCCTCCGACTCCCTCCCGTCGCTTCTTCGTCTTCTTCTTTGTTGCCCGCGTCCCTTTTTGTACTCTTTCCTCCTCGCATCTTCTCTCCGCGCGTTCTCTATTTTTCTTTCCCTCGCGTGTTCGCCCGCTCGATCCACGGCCGGCGAGATCCGCGCCGACAGGTTTCGAACTGTCTTGAATCGAGCGGAGTTTCGCGAGAGAGAAAGACCATGAGAGCTACTCCCGACATTCTGCTTCCACTGCGTCTCTCCCCCGTTTCTTGCGACCCCGCGATACCTCGCGATGCCCAGCGATGCCTCGCCAGATCTCACCGTGAGATCCCCCGGCTGTGCCTCGTAATGTCAATGAAAACGAGGGTGAACCGCTTAATGCATCCCCCCCGTCTTTTTTAACGTTCGCCCCGTACGACGCTGTAAAATTTTTATTCGTCGCGCTGGGAAACTAAATCCGCGCGTCGCGTAATTATTACTGTGGACGTGCTTCGCGGAGGGTCGGGAGTATTATCCTTGATATGTTGAAATCGTTGAAATGTGTTTAGGGAAATTGGCAGGTACCGGAGCCGGCGATTACTGTTACGCGTATTTTTCCGCGCAGACGTTAGCATATCTTTCCATAAATTCCTCAACGCCGCTGCGCATACCCTTTTTTAATCGTATCAGTGCGCTCATGTCATGAACAAATTGCGTTTGGCTCGGCGCTATGCGCGCCTCTCCGTATATTTCACCGTATTTATCCATCCTCATACTTGTACAACATACTTGCACGCAATTGTCTACGCATACCGCCATATCCATCGACATATTTCTCCTCTTACTTCGCGGCAAGTATTTCTGCCGCCAAGACCCCTTGTACTCCTCTATCTATTATTCAAAGTACTTCCTCGTCGATATCCCACAGTATTTCTCCGCATATTTGCTCGTCTCCTCCCCTTTCCTCCGCTGCGCACTTTTCCCATCTAATCTTCGTTATCACCGTCTAGGGGGAACCTTCTCCCGCGGCTGCTCGCCGCGGCGAGGGAAACTGGTCGTGGAACGCGACGTTTCGCTAAGAAAAACGTGCTGGACGACGATCGAACACGTCGCATACAGGATGACCCGGCCGGAATAGGTGCCGGACGATAAGAAGAAAACTAGTCCTTCCCACGCGAATTCATAGATAGGAGTCGCTAACGGTCGACGTTGGCGCCGCGATCCATTAGACGTCTCGTTAAATCCACGGGTACTCCCCCGATTTCCTATTGCCTGCTTCCCCGTTATCGCGTCAACGATGCTGCTTCTTTAATTGGGTTTCGGTGTCTGTCTCTTTTTCTTGGCTCAGCGCTCGTCAGATCCCGTTTAGTTATGCGGTAATTAAAGGCCGTATCAAGAGGAGATGTGTTGGAAAATCGATGAATAATTTGGTGCGCGTTTCTTTGCTGGATGAATAATGATAGGTGCGGTATTAATCGGAAAAAATGTTGTATAAGGAGGGAGCGAGTGGTTTCTTATGTTCGTCATATGTTTCAAAGCTGTCGGATTGAGTAATTTTGTCGAAAAAATGCACGTTTGAATTTTGCATCATTGTACATTTGAGTAGATTAATGCGTAGTACGATGTTTCAGGTAGTTAATTCATGACAAGTTTTTCGGCCGAACTCCGCGTACCTGCTTTGATCGCTCAGTGCTCTCAATGAAACTAATTTATCGCCAATCGATTTGTAACGCACGTCACCGATAATTGCACATACGTATCGCATGTCTGTTGCCACAGACGATCGCGACTATTAATCTTTATATTCAGTCTAATTACGGTAACTCGCCGTGTATTTTTGATTCACCAATAATTATACGACAATAATTGCCGCGGTGAGCCATAAACACGCAACGCTAAGCAAATTAATGTCGCGTCAAACATTGTTCGTTAATGTATAGCCGACGTTAAAAAGATAGCAAAAGCGCGGGTACTCCCCGATCGTAACCGGTCATCTCGAAATCGATCGATCACACCTTCCCGCGTGGTTCTTTTCTGTGGCCCCGCCGACCTCTCCTCATCAATCAACTGAAGATCAAGATCATCCCAAGGACACTTACCAGCAGATTGACGGCGTTGGTGTGATCGTCGACCCAGGCCAGCAGAATATCGGCTCCCTTCATGTGGCTCTTTTCGTTAAAGCCTATACCGATATAGCCAAGGGTCCTCGCCGTGACCCTGAAAGTGACTATCTCCTCGTCCGAAGGATCCCACTGCAGGATAACGTCACCGTCCTCGTCCAATCGTTCGCGCCTGGTGAACTTCGGATTCTTCGCACTACGCTTCGGTCTACTACCAGCATCCTCCTCGTTCTCGTTACTCGACTTGCCGCACCGGTCCTTCGCGAGCTTCACCGCGGAAGGAAAATACTTCTTCGGCGCGCGATTACGCGATTTCGGGACCCTCTTGAAGGCGGGCTCCTCGTACGGCCGCGGCGGGCCGAGGTTCGTACCGTCGAGTATTTCAATTTGCGAGTTCTCATCGCTCGACTCGGGATCTCCACGGTTGAACGAGCCACTTCCGTTCGGATTATCCTCCGGCTCAGCGTAGTCAATCGGCAAACTTTCACTTTCGATCGCTGACTCCTCACTCTCGGCCTTCGGATCGGCCAACTGCGTCGAGGTGTCGTTCTCGGCGGAGGAACTCTCGTTCTCGACGGCTACCGGCTCCGCGTCGATTTCCGTTTCCGTTCGCCAGTCGGCGGCGCGCAGATACTCGTCGGCAAACTCTGATGAGGTGATGCCGTCGAAATCCTCGAATTCTAGGCTCTCCGTTGTGTTCTCCTCTTTGGCAAGGGTCTCCGGCAATTCATCGAGCGGCACGGCGAAGAGAACTTTCACGTTTCCGTTGGCAGGAGCGTCTGTTCGCTCGTCCGTCGTTTCGTTCAACAATTCATACTGACCCGGCGCCAGGTTCTCCTCGCGTTCGTTAGGAAAGTCCAAACCGTCGTTCTTTAGGATCGGAGTCTTCTTCGCCTTACCTTCCCTCCACCAGTCCTCGTCCACGTCTAATTTCTGCTTCTTGAAATTGCCAACCTGAAGCATCGATGCTTCGTATTCGACGCTTCTTCTCGAACGCGCGAGGTTCTTGGGATGGTGCCTGTTTCTGTAGGCCAAGGTCCTCATGGTCTCGTCCATGTGCTGGACGTAAAGGTCGAGTAGGTCGCAGCTCGCCGTCCAGCAGACGGCAAACGTCACGATCAGTCTTATTATCAGCATCGTGATCTCTTCTTCTTCTTCTTCGTCGTCTTCCACTGCTAACCACTTCACGATCCTTCATACGAACATTTGAAAAGATTTGCTGGCTTACCGCTCCGAGCCTTCCTCAGGCACGACGGCCTGTTTCTCAACTAAAGTATAATCTTTTCACTCCTTATACCTCGCACTTGACAATATCGGACGTACAATCTTAAATCTGAACGTAAGCTTCGGGTAATTTGTACATTCGGTTTCGGAGCCGGTACCCTGATTGCTTTCAATCCTGTTAATACTAATGTTGCGAACTGACGATGTCCTTTATTGCCGATCGCCTTAGTATTATTTAAGGACTGCAAAGCATCTTGCGCAGAAAATAAATGATGCGTCAACTCCGTAAATTGAAAATGTCAGATTTAAATTCGCGGATATCACAGGCAGTAACCGAATGTTACGTGAACGTTCACCGATGCAGGATTTTTTCACCGATCGGTCGAAGTCTTTCGTGAGTAGATGAACTTGTGGAACGTCTTTCCATACATGTTGCGCGGACGACAGTTGTGCCGGGACTAATTTAAACACGCGGCTGCTGCTTGCCGCTTGCCGTTGCCTCTGCAGATGCTTGCAGCTGCTTACCTGCCCTGAGTCCCCTTCCTCGGGGCCCGGCTTTCAGGGCCGTATTCGAGTTCTCAGGTAACCGTGGCCGAGCACGAACCGGCGCCGAGAAAGTCTTCGGTGCGAATGAATTTTGGAGCAAGCGTCACTAACGAGCAACTCTCACAATCACCTGCATTGAAGTCACTCACTAGGTGGACGTATATGCATACATGAACTGTCACCGATCATCACCTTATACAGGTCAGACTTTAGTTTTATTAACTTCATATGTATTTAAAGGTGCACAACAGCATACTGTAGCGACGCCTAAAACATATATTATACAGACATCGTCGTATTTCTTTATACCAGAATAAATGTGAGATTAGAACAATTGGGTTTTGCTCAAATTATTTATGCATTACTTTGCACTAGACTTTACCTTACCCGTCTTTATACTCCTATGAAACTATTTTGAATAACCAGGGAATTGATTTCCCTAATCGCTTCCAGCGTCAGAACTATTGATGGTACAGGATATCTGTACAGTCTCTCTATCTAAATATCATAGTGTGCAACTTGTGGACAGAACGTTGAAAGGGTAATGCGGAAGAGGTATGCTCTGTATTCTCTAATGATGCATTAATAAAATTAGTCTGGCAGTGAATGCATTAATCGGGAGCCCCGTTCCTTTCTCGCACTATGCAATACTGCCCTTTGTCGACTCGCGGTAGCGCAGGTTGCACACCGGCAGACAATCGTAATTGTAATCTTCACGTGTCTGCAATTCGTGTAATTGGCATAACGCGGGTCAACGGCTGCGTTAATTTTCAAGCGCTCTGATGCGTCTCATGAATATGCGCGCGTGCATGTTAATTGACCTTTGTATGATGAGTGGAAAATGAGGAATGGCCGACGATGATTTATCGCGCTACTTTGTTGCGCTTCCGCTATTATAAACAAATCGTTTTCCCCGTTCATACTTTTCGGTTGCTGTCGCTATGACAGATAACGTCGAAATGCAATGTTACGGATCTACCCCGGGTCTTCATCGACACATTCAGTGTTTTGTCATGTTCTTCGCCGTTCTCCGGCAGTACTTTTTTTGCAAGCATATCTGGAGAAACAACAATCATGCGTTACGTAACTTATAATTGTACTGTCCCTGGATCTAATGTTTTATTAGACACCCACCTTGAATATCCTGCATTCGACATCGTGTATCTTGTCGTTGCATCCGAAAGCACCGACGTCCATTCTCAGTCTCCTTACAATAACCGTTTCAATAAATTTCATACAGCCATTGTACGCCGCCCATCTCTTACTTTCCTCACAACGGCAAACCGCCAATTTTTACTACCATTGCGTCGTCCAATTCGGCAGTCGCGCAGGAAGTTCGCCGGTGGACATTCTTCATTCTCTTGCCATGAATCGAACATTCGTGAAGCTTTCGCCGTGGAAAGATGCCGTATGTGGCAATGCTTCCTGCGGAAACGTTCCCCCGTCTTTTTTGTAACCGGAGTCTCATATATCGGCGACGTCGGTGTTGTTCGTGAAAAGAAACGAGGGGCTGCAAAACGAACTGCGGCAGATGCGAGCCCCTTGGCACGCGCCCTTATGTTCCTCAGTGGTGCTCATGTCATTGCTGCGTCTTCCGGTTGGTAACGTGTCATTAAACGCCCTTCGCCGGCTCCGGCAAACAATGACTCTTCTGTCATGACATCCCGAAACCTTTAATCACGCTCGCATACGTTAATATTTAAATTCTCGTAATTTATACATCGTATTCCTCACTAACGATCGGAGGACTTTTTGCGGAAAAACGCGCTTCCGTCTTCGCGCTTTGTCGTTTCTGCGTCGTGGATGTTGATTTTTTTCTACGCTCGCAATTTATTTCATTTTTCCAAGGACCCCTGGGGAATCGCATAATGAGTGCGCCTCTTATTTTTAGCGTCGATCAATAATTAAAGACGAACCACAGTCCTTGGGAGCCTTTCCGCATCCTCGATCGGAGCCGTCGTCTTTTCAGACGTCGATTCAGTGTTTAATTGTGTGAATCCCGTCCGGTCGGTAGTCGCTTTAAATGTATTATCATGCTTAAGCGTCCGCACGTGTTCAGAAGCCAACTGTATCGAGTTGCTTCCTGTAACTGACATTGAAACACTATACCTCATATGGGAAGGGTTACTGATCCCCATTCTTATATGGACGCTTTTCGATCGATACAGAAACGCGGGGAAACTTTGCGAGAGCGACGTGCCGGTTAATTACTTGTCACGACGTGGCTTTACAGATTTGTCACTTTGCTTTGAATGACATTGCATTGTCTACGAAAGTGCAAAGGAGCATCTTCATAACGCATTGTACTTTCCTAACATAAATGTTCAATCTACGTGATCGCGCGTACACAGAATAAGTCTGAGAATGGGTCCGCATTTTTTGAGGGAAATATAAAGCACATCTATCGTAAAAACAAACAGTAGCGTTTGTAGAATTTGGTCATTTCCGCAGTACTGTTTATAGAATCGTAGACAACAGAGTAATGTCGGTGAAAGAAATCGACTGTTTAATTTGATGTCTCATAAGTTACCAAGGCGCACAGTGTAGCGGCGAAAATGAGCGGAAAGAGACATGATGCAGTTTAACAGTTTCAATAAAATCAATTAACGACGCGTAAGATAAAGCCATTCCGACGCCGAGCTAATTTGAGCATACCGATTATCGGGGGATGCGTAGTAAAAGGCGTTTAATAAGCTATAAATCGGATGATCCTCAGCCAGGACGTTTCGTCCTGATCGAATTAATTGACTGGCCAAAACCAGTTTGGCCGGAAGGATCGGCCACTGTGTAGATTTAGTCTTCTTAAGTCTTTACGTTCGCCCTGCTAAAAGACGCCACGCCGTTTGCCCCGCATTTCGACGTGATTCGCGTCTTAACAAAGTGTGGCCATCACGACGGCAATTGTCGCGGTTAATCTTTCCTTACGGCTCCTAGTTTTTACAGTACACGGCGTCACAAAACATTGACGACGTTATTTTCAAGGATCAAAGGCTGCGTAAAAAAGATATGTGCTATATTTGTAATTCTTGTTCTCATGCAGTAACATCCCTTTGCGTTCTTATATACACTTCCGCATTATTGTCAGCATACATATATTGTCATGCCTTTCATAGTTTAAAATCTTTCATTCTGTATCGAAGTAATTTTCGATTTCCTCTTAATAACAGCAACAAATTGACTATCAATAAGTGTCAACCCCCTGCCGTGTTATGGTAAATGCGATCTAGAATTACGTATGCCATCCGCAAGATCCGCTATTTGATATTCCCTTGAGCTACTTTCTGTACTATTCTATATTCCGCGCAGCCGAATGCTCGTGGCATCTTCTTCAAAGATTCCGCTCTTTTCTCAGAAATATTCAGGTTACCGTAAATTTCGCGTCCGACCGGGGCGTTCAAAAATCGAAAACAGAGATTTTCGGGGAATTTCCTTTTTCCTGACGACTATCGGTGCATTGTCACGGAGGGTTCCTTTATGCGCTAGGGTACGCGCGATACACGTAACCACGCTCGAACTGTGCAGCTTACGACGTTCTCCTTTGTCGAGGAACATCCGTGAGTTGTTCACGAGCTCTTGGACAGGAATATGAGAAAGCGTAGTCGATACTCCAACCGAAGTTCTTGGCACAGGGACACAGTGGATTATTCGTATACTGCATCGTGGAGGACCTAAAACAACCACGGTTCGTAGAAAATGACGTAAGTTTGTTTTTCGATGGTGCATCCAGTCTCTTATATAAAAGACCGTTTCGGTTAAAGAACAAAAGTATGACGGAGGGTTCCGCTCAGCGACGTACGCACTGTTCGACGGCTGTAAACCTATTACGCCTGTTCCATAATTGATAAAGCCGACGAATTTATCGAAAGTACGCGTGTGGCTCCGGCTGACATTCCGATCATGAAGAATATTCCAAGTCGAGAGATGGCTTGAGAACTTGAACAGGGGCTCTTAGTATTCATTCGGCGATATTGTTCGTCGTCCTCCATGTAGTTTTATTTATCAGGCGAGGTGGGAAAGATACGGTGCCGGGTCGGAAATCGTTTTGTCCTGGGAAAAACCGACTGACGGTAGATACGTATAATGTTGGAGTTGAACGCCTTTCAGGCTCTGCTATGTGTTCAGCAGTCGCTTGCTGCGAACTTTGCTACATAGAGGCATGCACATTATTTCGTTCTTTTTGCATTGTGCAATAAATACCGTTCGCGTGTAGCTGATCAATGCTCAGATAATTAATACCGACATTTAACCATTTATACAACTACGTGTCATCAACTAACAATTTGCTGTACATCGAATATAAGGCAACACATTGAATGACATGAAGCAATCGAGGAAATTAGAGTGCAAATAAGGTTTACAATTCAACTAGTCGTACAGATTCAGCACAGTGAGATTTACGCTATTCATACCACACGGAATACGAGATGTAAGAAGCGACCGACTCAACGTACAATTCGTTTTTATCGAACACGGACGCATGGGACCTCTGAGTGGTCAGGCATGTAACACGTTCGTCAACCAACCAGTGCGCATTTCTTGTGTACACTTTGTGATACTCGATATTCGGAGCAGGTTATTCTGAGAAAATGAGTGCACACGAACGTCGAGCCGAACGGCGATGCTCGGCGGTTAATTTCCTTGGTATCGGAGTGAAAGTTATCTCGTGGATAACGATATTTTGTAGTCATCTCGGTTTCAGTTGAGCATTCGGCGTACTTTCGAGCACTTACTATAGGACGACAATATTCCATGAATACGGAAGAATTGCTATAACAATTAGTGATCAAAATGATCACTAATGCCTGTGCCAATTATCTCAACGATTAAACGTACTGAATGAATCTAATAACACAAATAATTGAGAGGTTCAAAGATTCTACGCACATTTTTTCGTTTTGATATCTGATTTTTCCTTTTTGTTAATGTTAATCACTTTCGTGCCTATTTTTGATTAATGTGTTTTATTTTATTCTGTAGGAGTTCTACATGTTTCCAGGTCCATGGGCCACCTGTTTAGGAGCACTATTGGTTCATCACAAACTTCCTCTGAAAGATACACACTCTCTGATTTACTTTGTTTACTAACTACAGTAAATAAGTACAGTAGTAAGTACTAAGTAAATCAAAGGATAAGTATCCTCCGGATGAAACTTATGAAAAAATAGTGCTCTTAAAAAGGAGATCCATGGGCTGCGAAACGTGCAGAGTTCACACATGATAAAATAAAACCCATTCCGCCAAAAACAAGCGCAAAAACGCTTAACATCAGCATCAGATTTTTTCGGGACGTGTGCGCAGGTAGCCATCCTGCCAAACTGCCGGCGCACATGCAAGTGGAATAACATATCCCATGCGTCATACCACACGTGCCGCAAATTACATATTCCGATCTGCCATAAAAACATAATACCTTCTAGCAAACAGTGATAAAACAGCCAACCACTGCCTTATCATTATCCAATCGATTCCTGAACTTCGTCGCCGTCAGCGGCCAAGTGACCCTCCTGTCGCGGGGAATGATAATAATTAACGGATCAAGCTCTCGCGCGCAAAAGTGAAACTCATTGGCACCGCGGGTCGTTTTTGAGACGAGTCGAGGCGGCGGGGTCGGAAGGAAACGTTAAAAGCTGCGTCGCTCACCTGCCGAGCGCGTCGTTACACCTGCTACGCTCAATCTAGCGCCGTTCTGCCATCTGCTATCGTGGAGGAATCGTTTTCCGTTCGGCAGATGCCCGCGATATTCGGAGAGGACGGAGAGACAACATCGGATACGCATGGATTATCTCCGCTACGTTATTCTAGTCTCGCGCCCGATACGCTTTGTGCTGCGCGCACACGTAAGGCAAACGTGTAGGCATGCGTGCGCGCTGTCGAATCGTCCTGGGGATTTCCGCGAATAAAAGACAACACTAGGCCCCGAGGACGTGCCCGACAGTCGCCAGCGAATCTGCAGATGGACGTTTTCGATGGGAGGTGACGCTCCTCGCAGATGCGTATCTGCGCGCCTTGTCCTTTGCCGTTGCTCGATGTTTGCTCAAACTGGACGAGCGGAGGGAAGTTTGCGTGTAGACGATTATGCCTAAAAGAATGACAAATGTTAGAAAAAGAAGGTGAATGTTGCTGTTGAGGGGTAGCTGTGTTACATTACTTTATTACGACCGTCTTGTTTATTGATGGTACTGCAAGATTTTATTGGCGCAGATCAAGTGCCGAAATGTCAGAATTTTTTTTTGCTTCCAACAAATTGTACAATTTTGTACATGTTAACCGTTTGATTCCCAAGCAGCGCGATCGCGCTGTTCAGATTTTATGTCGAGAAAACCCAGCACATTTCGAGCATTGTTGACAACTGACGGTGCGTTACGTATTGTCGAAGTCGAACGCTTAGACTTACTGACGCAAGTAGATCACACAGCATTTTAACGTAAATAGTACATTTTACAATAGGTAATATAGTATTATAATAATGCAGTAATACATTACAAAATAAAAATTTTTATTTGATTGTTATCTTCTCAATAATTTTTATCGTGCAAAACTTGAAATATTTATAAATTTACAGCACGCATAATCCCGATTGGGATTCATCGATATGAAATAAACAAAGCGCTATCGCGTCGCTTGGTATTTCTTGACATAAAATAAAAGAAGCGCTATCGCGCTGCTTTCTTTTCGAACTCATTTAGAGAAAGCGCGGTTGCGCTGTCTAGGATTCTTCGACAGTGCTTTTTCAATACCGTCTGGGACTCAAACGGTTAATGGACTAATTAGTCCGATAAAAATTTGCGATATTGTGGAAGGGTACGTTTCGGGTATTTGTATGTTGTATTCTTTTACTGCATTTTTCTGTCGTTTCAGATTTAGCTGGGTATGCATGTTCATGGATATGTACTTAGAGAGTAACATCCTTCCCAAATGAGTACTTTCATTCTTTGTTGTATTTATCTGAAAGGTGATATGCTTCATAAATCGATGTTCTTACTTGTACTTTAATGTTGTTGATAACTTACCAAGGCATAATGATAATTCCAAGACGGATCTTAATGTCTACATAATTATGGCTATAATGACAAGCAAGTGCAGAGATGAATGCGTTTGGTTAAAGATGGCGTCCATAAACTTCGTCATTTATTGTAACGCTTGGTTATTAGAACTTTTCCGGACATATGAAGATTTAATATCAATTACTCTATATCAATATACGTACACAGATTAAATCAATTTAATTGTTTCTTTTTACTGCTCTCTCCTAAAAATCAAATACAAATCATAATATAGGTTAACGATCTAATCGGTGTTATGTCAGCGAGGGCTGTTTACCAGAATGCATTTCTACGCGCATATCGTATGCGTGTGCAATTATCATTATTCCATGATATCACGCGATATAAAATAAATAAAATTACCCCTCTTCATCGCCACAATTTCCAATACCAATTACGAGCACTTCTCATCTCTCCGAAGAATTGGCATCGATCTAAAACTTCAAAGGACTTCACGAGATGCAAATTGCATTGAAATCTTCTTCTGCAGGTCTCTACAATCCTCTAGAGCAGACAATCACTGACGTATCGACTGTGTGCACTCATTTAGTGCCGCTATAGGCGAAAGCAGCCGCTTCGAACTTACGCGTGCCTCTTGACTACTTAGCCGTATAATTATTATTAACAGAAAATGGGCAATTCCGCGGCGAAGCAAGAGATCAAGCCGGAAGGTGAAAAGAAGAAATTAAAGCCATGCTGCGCTTGTCCTGAAACAAAGAAAATTAGGGATCAATGGTACGTAACTGATGCAGAGGTTATCTTGTCATAAGTTTAAATACTCGTATAATTATTTTCTTTGAATGACAGTGCACCCAATGAAAGTCATTTTTTACGGTCACTTATTGTCAAGTTATTCTTTAACTACATGTGTCATTTCAACGTTGCACGTAGTTAGTTATAGGATTCTAACCTCGTTCTAGAATGCATCAATGGTTCTTATCAGAATGAGTTTTTTTTTAATGACAGTGACTTTGAATGACAGTGCACCCAATGAAAGCCATTTTTTACGGTCACTTATTGTCAAGTTATTCTTTAACTACATGTGTAATTTCAACATTGTACGTAGTTAGTTATAGGATTCTAACCTCGTTCTAGGATGCATCAATGGTTCTTATCAGAATTAATTTTTTTTGAATGACAGTGCACCCAATGAAAGCCATTTTTTAGGGTCACTTATTGTCAAGTTATTCTTTAACTACATGTGTCATTTCAACGTTGTACGTAGTTAGTTATAGGATTCTAACCTCGTTCTAGGATGCATCAATGGTTCTTATCAGAATGAATTTTTTTTTAATGACAGTGACTTTGAATGACAGTGCACCCAATGAAAGCCATTTTTTACGGTCACTTATTGTCAAGTTATTCTTTAACTATATGTGTTATTTCAACGTTGTACGTAGTTAGTTATAGGATTCTAACCTCGTTCTAGGATGCATCAATGGTTCTTATCAGATGAGTGGCTGAATCATTTTTGCATTCCTTTCTTGAAAGAGACAAGTGTTTGCAATTGTTGACAAGACTTTTTTTTAAATTTTGTTTCTTGTTTTTGGTTATTACAGTTGTGACTTTGTGATTTTCAGTATCATTGAGAAGGGTGAGGAGAACTGCGCACATCTCATAGAAGCACACAAGGCCTGTATGCGGACACTGGGATTTACCATATAATGTACCACTTATATACCATAGAATGCATATCATGCTTCTTGACAACAAATTGCTCCATTATGTTGATCTTATTTGAAACATATTACTAGGAAATTTAACTTGTTACACTGTGTAGTTGTGTAAGCATTTACGTTGCAAGAGTCACTAGCATATTTCTACAAAAAAAAAAATGTTATTTATTTAATTGGCACAAGTTTTAAATATGTTAAGGACAACACTTACCAGTGATACTATATATTAACTCCTGCGAACAGCATGATACTTAACATCATGTGTTTCTTATAACCGTACAGACTTCCAGGAGAATCAGTGACTGTAAATATGATGTCCAAAGCTGTTCAATTATAAGAGTGCAGAAATAAAAGTCATAATGGGAATTCTAACAAAGCATATATTTTAGTTTGACATGTGGCTAATGCGAAGGTTTTTACTCTTGCATAACAATTCCACAGCTTGATTTTTTCTTTTTTTTTTTCCCCTGAACACTCCAAAATGTTGAACAGATTCTTAAATCGACTTATGGCAAAAATTTTTACATATAATAATTTGTTTTTTGGTAGTTTTTGCGGTCAGTCATAATTATATGAGTGTGTGGTCCTACTTGGGCTGAAAGACAAACTTACATATGACTGGTGCACCATAAATGTCGAAGCTATAAAATGAGGATGCAACCCGGTCATAGACCATGAAAGGCTGCATTCTTCGATGGTCGTAAATATTTTAATTATAATAAATAGACCTTAGGTATATCAGTACAATTTATGAAATATGATAATAATAAGAATAATAAGAATTTGCTAAGTCACGTAACGTTTAAGTATATTAATATAAATAACAAGTAAATGGACTGTAGTTTTTCTGTTTCTCATTCACAGCTTTGCATTGGACTTACGAGCTAGGGCATGGGTAGCCTTAAGTCGATTGGATAATTAAATAGAATATTTGTAATTAGTATGAAAGTAGTTGTACTTTATGTGTGGGTGAGTGAAATACAATATAACGAAGAATGTGCACGGGTGAGTGTCTGTACATACACAGGGGGTTGAAAAATGGTTAAAAACACTTTAGGATATGTAATACTCACTTAAACGAAGGCACGAAAATACTTACAAGGTAGAATAAATTTCGCCTCACAAATTATTCACTAAGCTGTACACTAAATCGGTATACGCTGATGGCATCGAACATTGTGTAATGAGACGATTTTAAAAATATTTCGACAGTAACATGGAAGGAGCATTGCACTTCTTTGAGATAAAAGGCTGAAAGTTGCATTCAAGTGGAAGGGAGTCGCAGAAAAATATCTATTAAAGAGGTAACACGCCCACTAAAACATCGATTATTTAGACGATTACGCTTATTTAAGTGAGTACTAGATACTCCAACATCTTGTTATCCTTCTTTTAACACCCTGCATACCTTCTCGTATGTATATATAAGACATGAAAATGTGGTATCGCCATTTTTTTAGACACTCCAAAACTATACACGGAGAGCTACACACAAGCTGTAGCAATTAAAATGCATCAAAGAATAACTGTCTCATCATTATATATAAAATTATACTACATTTTAATCTATCCTTTGTCATTGCTAGCCGGCACTTTTTTATTGACTGAAAATTGACAACATCTCGATAAAAACGTCCCTCTGTTTTCTCAAAAATGTCAAGCTAAGAATAAGGTGGATGCAAGTAAAGCGGCGGCATATTATATCACACTGACATTGGAGTGTCTCGAAAAATGTGCGTTAATAAGTGAGCGATCAGCATCGAATTGATAACAGCATCACAGCTACGAAAGAGTCTCGTTTTTTTATTATTATTCTCCAAGCTCTGCTACGGCCATTTCATTGAGTGCAACCGATTATCACGGGACGATTGGTCGACTCGGAATAGTTATAGCACAGCCTGTTCGGTACGACGACAATTGAGCAGAACATTTTGGACAAGAAGTGGCAATCGATTTAATACTTTTTCTCTCACCTCAAGTCTCGCCGATAATTTCGATTTATAGACTCCTTTTTATCATTCCTAATTTCCAAGCGAGCGTGTCCCGACACGCGCCCCAGAGCTGGCGAGTTAAACTTTAACAAACACTTCTTTTTTTAGTACGCGGAACGCGACGCGGTCGAGGGCGCGTGAGCTCTCGTCGTTTGAAGATTCTCATAAACGAACAGTGGCCGATTGTGCTCTGTTTCGGCAGTATTCCTCGCCATCAGCTCCGAAATGTTCGACCGCGATGCAGGCTCAAAGTACACACAACAAGTTGAGTAGCCGATCCATTTATCGAGCGGCCAAGAATGCAAGAATATATTGTTTAAATAATATTTCTGCAACTACTACACAATGGAGCGAGTCTGCTAATGATAAGACCTATAGCATTGCGGTCACGTAACTTGAAGGATGTTGTTGGACAAGAACGATTTGAGGCAGTCTATCGTCTTCGCGCATGGCTCGACTCTCTTTAGAACCAGCAATTCTCACCTGTCTTGAGGGACGCGCGTCGAACGTAGCACCTTGCTTTGCTGAAACACGATTAGCGGTGAGTTAATACACAGTTCGGACTCTCTTGTACTACTATCGGCCTGAACTATAATTGAACACGGTTCGGCAGGAGTGGCAACTACGTTAATCCTCCGAATTACATGTAGCTATTACATGAGACTACGGCGTTAGATGGACTCACTTGATATTGTCCCTCGGTGTCCATAGTCCCGGTAACGGCGACCACCTGGTACTGTCGCGCCTTCATCGCAGCCGTAGACTTTCGGACCAGCCTCATCGCACCGGGCGCGCTACTTGTACTATTAAATTGCGCCATTTGCGCTGGACTATGACTAGGATCGAGCACCAGCATGGCTATCGAACCGTCCCTTAGTTGCTCGACGCCCATTATTGTTCTACTGTGTCCTATAAAATAGGTTCACGTTTGCAGGTAGAACATCCACCGAGAGAACTAAGAGAACGTATTTGTAACAAGATCGATTGAATAATTGGCATCCATCCAGATACAAGAGGCGAGTGCTCGTGCACATTTATAATACGAACCTTGATGCTGCAGATAGAGGGGGGGCTTGAAGTCCTCGCATCTCTGAAAGTACTGCAGGACCCAGTTGAACATTTCAGGGTGACCGCCGTCAGAGCTCGTGGGTCTGTGAAAATCCACTAGCTTGCATCTGTGTACAGAAAATTCACGTGCAATGTGTGATCGAGATGAACGAGCAGCGAAGCGTGGAACATACTTTATTCTAAGGCTTGACAGGAGCGTGACCACTTCCGTGGCACCGATCCATTTTCTAGTGTTGACCAACTTTCCGCCTAACTGCTCCGCACCCTGAATATCGAAACCTTGGGCCCATGCCCATTCGATCATTTTCTGTAATCTAGATATCGAGGGCATGGAACTGCGCAAAGGATGATCGGTGGTGCTTCCGCTACCGAGGCCGGAACTCCATGCTTTATACACCAATTCGTTGTATCCCGTATGCTGCAAGAGAGACGAAATCAACATCTGCATATTCCTATAGCCGCAACCCCAGCCTTTGTCGCCGTAGGTTGACGCGTAGTGATCCACGGTAGAACACATCCACGTATTGACGATGTTACTGCACGCCTGACTGACAGCTCGCACTTTGGGGACCAGCCCTGAAAGCAAGTAAAGGCGTCGCATACTAACGTTTATCTCTCTGCGGTGCTACGTTCTCTGAATAACAAGGCACAATCATTTAAATCTTGACTCATCTTTACAGAGGATACCGCAACGCGTCACATAGCGCACTTTGGTTTTTTTTACAAATGTTAAGAGAGAAATCTCACCACGCGTGCAAGAGCTACCGTCGTCTATACCGCTACTCTCAGCCACTCTCAGCTCACTTTGTCTTTCGTAATAATCGGCGACCGTCATCTCGCCCGCATATACAGCCCGCTGCATATTGGTGACGCTCTGCTCTCGAAAGTTACCCTGATTGTCCATTCCATACTGCGCCCTGAGCATTTCGAATTCGCGCTGTTCGCGCAACTTTCTCACTTCCTTCTCGCGCCTCTCCATGTCCTTCGCCAGCATCCTGTCGGTCGAGAGGTCCGGGGTGATGGGTGACGGGGTGTTCTTTTTACTGAAGTGCTCTTCGATATGCGCCGTCAGCTCGTCGTTGTTCTTGAACGACGTGCTCAGGCAGACAGGACACGCCGGTGTGTCACCGCCGACGGTTGCTAAATCCGATTGAGATGCTGCTCCATTCGCTGGGCTGTTTGACATTGGAGAAAACTTCTTTAAACATGGATTTACAACCAGTTTTTAGTTACATCTGTATACAATAGATGTAATACGCAGTTGCTCTGGCTTTATATACATATAGTAGCTGATTCTACCTACCTGAGTATATCTTTGTGTTCTATATTAACATGTAACTCGAGATCAGAGGAGTTTGGAAAAGTAGTGACACAGAGTGGGCAGTTGAAGACACCTTCTCGAGTCGGAGGCGATTCCGGTGGGAAGGACGGTGAAGTAAGATCAAAATGCTGTCGGTTGATATGCTCTTCCAATCGCAATGGACTGTCAGAACTGTAGGGGCACATGGGGCAGCCCTGAACAGGAAGCTTGGGAGAGGCGTGTGAGCGTAGTTGCAAGTTTAGGCCTGAACGAAGTGGAGAACCATGTCCTGCTGCACCTTCCAATACTAAAAATAAATATCTATAAGACCTGAAGCCATGTAAGTTTAATTTCCGCTGGCTTTTATATTGTATCTCAATAAAGAGATGATATAGTTCAACATGTATGTTACCATTATTAGAGTTTCCTTGATTGTTATTGTTGTTGTTGTTATTATTATTGTTATTCACACTGGGATTGGCAACAGGTGTCTCTGTTTTCCTTGGCTGCACTTGAGGCTGCTGTGCCTGCTGTGATTGCATGCGAGAACTTGAACGGCCTCCCCAACCATTCTGTAGATGCGGTGGCCTGAGGGACATTGATGGAGATGGTCCACGGCATTCGTCATGTCTGTGATCATCCATCGAAGCATCATCATCTATGAAGGCCATCATATCATTGTCCGGTGTGCTACAATAAATAACAGCAATTCCGTAATTAACACTACATTTGAAAGAAGATAGAAAACAGAATACAAGAGTCACAGTAAGGAAAAATATTGAAAATTTATGAACACAACTGAACCTTTCATATTTCTATAAACAGTGGCATTCCTGAAAAGAAAACTACACTCAATCCTCTAACCAGCTAATTTTCATTCTACTTGTAAAATAAGTTTTGCAGTAAATACCGAAGGTACCCCACCATCTCTTGAAAAGTTTACAAAACAACAATCACTCTATCGATTTGAAAATCGGCTATGCATCGTACACGTTTATTTTCAGTCATAAACACGGACTATTTAGAAACACTACCGTTGTACACTTTTCATCAAGTATTCCACTACACGTTTTACCCAAATCCAGTGACACTCGCATATATGACTCGACGCTGTCATAAGCGAAACTTTCACGTTTGAGAACAATTAAGCTTCATTTAAAACAATAACAACAGCACGTTGCACGGACGATATACACGTTGCGGTTTGTCGCGACTTGTCTGACGGTTGTGGCCGGTTAGTTTGTCACGGCGCGAGATAATAGAAAATGTAACCATGTGGGTGAGAGTAACGGAAAAGTTCGTAATAGTTATATCAGAGAATCGAAAGAAATAGAAGAAACATGCGCGTGTACGTTTTATTTCTACAATAAAGATCATACTCTTCGTCGATAGAGGAGGGACACATAATGTCACGGACACTCGTGTTCTTTTTTTGAGTTTCATCGCAAAGTATCTTCACAACGACGACATCTGGCGCTAATCGCGGGAACTAATTTTAGCGGTTGCAGACGGGGTGTATGTGTAGACTGTTTCATTCCAATTAACCGTGTGATTTACCGGTTAATCAGTCGTGTAATGAATCCATTGATTGTCCGGAAATAACTGGGGTAAATATAAGTTAGTGTCTAATCTTGTTCTTATTGTTCAACCGGTGCCTTTGATGTTATTTCGGTGTTTTTTAATGTGTAACGCGTTTGAAAAGTTTCTAGGCTGAAAGTGAGGTTTAAATTTCCTGCAGCAAACACCTTCTTTCTGCTGACATTCAATTGAATTGTCGTACGGTAAGTTCTTATCTGCGTTTCCTGATATCCGCATTCAATGGCAGTCCGAAAGTATTAAATGGAAAATTCCAGCGGTAAAGAATTCATGAGTTTGATTCGTAGTTTACAATTGGGAAATCGGACGTGTCGCGAGAGTGTTCGAATCTATCTCCCGCGAATAAAAAGAGATGACAAATCATAACTTTGCATCAATAAAAGAATCAGTTCGCTGATCGATAGATTCTACAATTGCCACTACTCATTTATAATCCATTATGCTTTCTTCGTAAGATACGTATAATATCTCTCCCAAAGCGCTTTCAATATTTCTATTTATCTTAATCTCAAACTTGTAAAAGAATTCACATTGTCAAAATACCCTAGTATATTATTACAACGTAAGTCTCAACAATTGCTTTAAAAAAATGTTATTCATATACATTGTTCTTTTTAACCATATTAATTGTAGATTTACGTAGAAATACGTAGATGTGTGACATTAACCAAAAAAATTGGAATGCAGACGCGACAACGAATTTGGCTACAATACGTATCATTCCATAAATAAATGTCAGCAGAACTCGTTACAAAACCAATAGTAACTGCTTGCATAATTTTGCTCGCGAAATCCAAAAACCCGTAAAATCCATTTAATGTAAAATCAATTTAATTATTTAACCATATTAATTGTAGATTTACGTAGAAATGTGTAGATGTGTGACATTAACCAAAGAAATTGGAATGCAGACACGAAACCAAATTTCTCTACAATACGTATCATTCCATAAATAAATGTCAGCAGAACTCGTTACAAAACCAATAGTAACTGCTTGCATAATTTTGCTCGCAAAATCCAAAAACCCGTAAAATCGACGGGTGTTAATTTCGTCCGGCATCACCAATTAACCCGCATCATTTTTATTTGAATTTGAA
Source organism: Cryptocheilus praepositus (assembly GCA_033815515.1). Lineage (NCBI taxonomy): Eukaryota > Metazoa > Arthropoda > Insecta > Hymenoptera > Pompilidae > Cryptocheilus > Cryptocheilus praepositus. Next base: position 2,588,596 of record JAWWQZ010000314.1, read on the forward strand.
TTCTTCATCGCAATACGATCCTAATTCCCATTTAATCCCTTTACAGTTGTCACGCGCTACGCCGCTGATGCGTCGCTGAATGAAGCGCGGCGCGAGAAAAATTGGCATACAAAGTGCTAATGAACGAGCCAGACAATTGCCGTTTAATATTAACTGGGTCTGTGAAGCGTACCTCGGTGTTAGATAGTCCAGATGGGCGCTGTTAACGTGGACCAACATCTCTGTCGGCGATATCTCGCCGAGGTCGCAGAATGGACAGTTTGCGGCCCCTTGAAGATGATAGAGGACCATGTGCGACCTCATCTCCTCGTCGTTGAAGCCCTCCAGACCGCATATCTCGCATGTGTAATTCATTTCCGGAGGCTTGCTCGTCGCCATTTTCACGGAGTCCGCGGACAGCTCTCAGGTCTTTTGCAAAAACGGAGATACTCGTTAATGCATGAAGACTCGATGGCGCGCGAACGGGCGACGCGGTGAAATTTCCTCAAAGGTAGATGAAAGTAACGCGATTGAGTCGAGGGGGTGTATAAGTTAATTTATTAGCTGATCCTCGGTTAAGCAGGTTACTTCGTTTGAGAGAATTTTCATTTTTGTGGGGTGCCTGGAGCTTTTTTGACAAAAGCAGATTTTGAAGTCGGTACTGTGATGTAAGTTATTGAATTTTAGAAGGTGGATCGAACTGAATTGACGCTGCGAAACTTGTGCGGCGCTTTTAGTTACGCGTGTTGGACGATTCGTGTTTTGACGCGGCGTTCTGGTTATTGTTGAACGTGTCATGTCATAAATTGGTTTTAGTGACTTTTGTGCCTGATTTTCCTTCAATGTAATTTATGTTACTCTGTAGGGGCCGTATGTATTTCGGGGTTCATGTGGAAAACAAGCATAAAAATTATGAATATTAATAAAAAATGTTGATTTTGCAATCGAGTTAATCGGTCGTCCGTTGTCCTGCAAACACTTGGGAACTTTGGAAAAGAATCCACATATTCGTGAGTTTCGCAATGTTCTAAATTAACGTTGGTCAAGTGTCCAATTGATTTTACAACTGTTGCAGGATATGGAGACGCATTGTGCTGCAGAATCTGTGTGTGTACAATCTGGTTATATGGATTTATGGAGCGTACAGCGTAGAAACGGATAATGGAATGAATACTCAGTTTGATACAATATTGGAGTTTCGTTTTTAACAAATTTCAACAGCCGATAAAACGAGACACAAAGACTAATTGAGAGTACACACTCAATTTATATTGGGTTTTAAACGGTTGATTTATACTGTACTTTAAATGAAAATGTTATTCCATGTAACGCGATCATAAAATATATTCGGAACATGTTGCACGTTGCAGATAAAGATTATACTCGCTTTCCATCGAAATTCCCGACATCTGCCAGGTTCGACACCTGAGTCCACTCTCACGGTTTATGCAATATCACAATTGACAACTGATGAAAAGGCACACGCATTCAACATAATATCAACATTTCATCTTCCGTAAGTCACTCTTCTGTTACAAAGTTTATGTTCACACTTCGTCAAAATTTCCGACATCTGCCCGATTCGACATCTGAGTCCACTCTCACGTTTTACGCATCATGACGACTGACACCGATGCAAACGTACACGTATTCAACAAAACATTAAAATTGAATCCTCCGCAAGACGCCTTTCTGTCACAAAATTTATATTCACACTTCGTCAAAATTTCTGTCATCCGCCATACCAATGCCGCGAAGCTGTTTACGCAAAATTCACCTACATTCGCAGATTTTCACACCGGATTCGCACGGACCGGCGATTGACCGCGCAACATGACTTTGGGGTGGGCACCTGAACGACAAACTTTGAAGTCCCCCCGCCGGGAATATTGGTGAGGTGCACGAGTGTGCCGGCTGTCCAACGCGAATTTTGCAAAATCAAGTCGGCGGGGTTAGAAAGTGTCGCGCCCGTGGCGGCGATCGAATTGAGAAATAACATTCGCCCGTTCATTTTGCCCGACAATCGATACTCGCCCGTAGGCGCGTGTATCGGCGAATATAAGGACCGGCGGTCACGACTATGCGAACTCGTTAATCTCGCACGACAATTTACGTTTGGCGCCCGCCCGGCGATTCAGGCGAGTCATTATCCGTCGCCGGATTACAAATTTGCTAGCGCTCCGTTTGCACGTACGCGTCAAAGGGAGCTCGCGGCGGTGCAAAAAATATATTGCATCGCTGCCTTCCGCGGTGGCCGCTCATTGAAGCGTCGCGACATAGTAAAATTAGAAGTTTCCCAGCACGTCGTCGATGCGCTTTGAGAGAAAGGTCGTCGGAAAAAAGAACATTGATCGTGAGGTTGTGCCTCGTGATTATTTTTAGTGAGGCACGAGTATCGGCGAAGTGTGCTCTTCACTTTCTATGCTCGGAATACAGAAAAAATGCATCGTTTCATATGCAGCAGGGAATTATCGTTAATGTTGATTGGCTCGTTACGTTTCGACTAATTCGTTCGACTTTTATGGGCAAATAACGGACATTCGTTAACGAGAGTGATTTTCCGGCGTTGCGTAAAATAAGACCGTTCAGAAGTGGTAGTCGTACGGGAGAGGTATTTAACGCTATTTCCATTAATGTGTTCCGAGAGAAAATCTCGTACCGGCAAATTGCTCGAGTTATTTGTATTTCATTCGCGTTACTCGCAAAATTACAATCAACCATCGCCGTTAACGAAGCGCCGCTGTCGCCGAATTACAAATTTACGCAGAGCGGCCGCCTGTTTCAGTGAGTGCGGCGGGAGGTGGGTGGGAAAAATGGAGGAATGGAAATTCGTCTCGCCACATTACACGCTGCGACAGTACAGCTAATAAAGTGCGACCGTTATCAGATTACGAATTTCCACGCGTTGGTCGTTTAATGGATCTTATTTTCTATTTCGCAGGATAAAACGTGGAGTGTGAAAATACCGGCAAGAGGACAAAAACATTTCGGTTTCCATGCAAGCACGTATACGCGCCCTTCGATCGACTCGGACGTGGCAGAAAAGGCGTCGTAAGAAAAACTGCGAAAGTTCACGGTGCCATAGTCAATTACTGAGAATGCAACGTTTTTTCGCACGTGCAGAAATAGCATGGGGCACGTACGAGGGAATAGATTTGACTGAGGGTAACGAAAAGATTTAACGCCGGGCCCAGCGTCTGACGACTTTGATCGAGAATGTGGTTAACCCCTTGCGCTCGTTCGACCAATCGAGCTTGGCCAGAGGCGTTAAAACGTTCCTCTCAAATAGCCCGAAACCGCTAAGGGAGATAGAGTCGCAGGTTAGTTTAAGAAAACTTTTGCCTCTAAAATGTTTCAACCCGATTCAACTTGACTCCCTTTAAAACGATTCGGCAACGAAACACTGTGGTCAAGCGAAAAACTTCCGAAAACCTCTTTAATCGTTTCCACATCTATTAACAATCTATTATGAACTGAGGCTAAAAACAGCTGAACAATCAGTAAAAGCTCAACGGTTCCTCGGTAATCTTGCAAGCTTTTTAAAAGATTGAACTGTGAGAGTTGTTGTTTGCCGACTAATCAAAGCGATAGGGTTCTTACAAGCGCTGTTATACGTTGCTTTAACGTTGGAAGAGGCAGATCGTAGCTTAAGGAAAGCTTAATACTTTATCCGCGCAATCCCGAGGCTTGTTTGAAATATTCAAGGACGAAGTCTGCAGAAGAAAGCTCGCTGCATTCTGCAGTTGCCTGGCAGCTTACAAAGCACCGTTCGTGCGACTCGCACCAGAAAACGATAAAGTAAATCGTCCGCTACTCGAATAAACTTTCAGTTCCGCGCGTTCGAGCTTTGTTTCCAACGCTCAAAGGAAAGATTACCTATTGCTTGGCCGAGCAAGGCTAGTGTAAATTTCACGAAGTATCGTTCTCCCAACTTGTACTAAACAGCAACAATAGCGAAACGCCCGAAGTTTAAAAAACTTTCAAGCCTGCCGCCTGTTCGATACTTTGCCCAAGAAAACTTTGACGCCTCTTTCCACGAGCGGCTTCTTCCGGCGTCCCGATCGTCGAGGCACACCGCGCACGGAAATTCACGTTGTAAGGGTGCAGAAGCAAACTTTTCCCATATTCGCCAATGAGTACCGTCATCGCTACACTTGACGTCTTCCGTCAAAAAACGCCTCGACGCTTCCTGACTCGCGGCGGGTGGGGGGTTGCTCGACGGCGAAGGGGTTAAGCGTCGAGCGGCACGACCGTGAATTCGCAGACGACACAGAAGTCGGGGATTCGCCGAAGACGCAGAAAAAGGAGAACGTGACCTCTCACCTCGGCAAACGGTTATCCGTCCAGGTTGCCGCTTATCACCTGCATCTAACCCTAGCGCGGCGCGTCGGGTCAATCAATGGATTCTCGCGAGCTGAAGGCCTTGAGAAACCGGACGGAATCCATAACTCTCTCTCTCTTTGTCTTCCCTCGCGACCGTCTCCCACGACGCGAGCGAAACGGACAGGAAAGAAACTCGGAAGAAGGCACGCGTGCGAGTGTTCGCGACAGGGATCGGACGGACGGACAGGCGGACAGACGGGCAGATCGCCACGAGGAGACGGAAGTGGAAGCAGGAACTCGCGGAGGGAGCGGGAGCGAAGGAACAGCAAGGCGCAGGGAGGGTCAAGTGGGTCGTCGCGTCTTTTTTTATTTGCCTGTCCTCGAACAGAAACTAGGCCAGCCACTGACTCGCGGAGGAGGAAACGGGGTGCATATCGGGTTGCTGGGTTGGGTTTGACCCATTTTTAGGGTCGTGGGTACGCGCGCACTTGCCGTCTCACACTCGTTTATCTCTCCCCAGCGTACACTCTCTTAAGCCGAGCACACTCACCGACAGGCCGGATCGATCACTCGCGTGCGCTCCGTCTCCCTCGCCCTTTCTCTCTCGTCGTCGCCGCTCTTACTATTACTCTTTCTCCCCCTGTTCTTTCCCTTACTCGCGCGCACAATTTTCTTCCTGGTCGCTGACTCTCCCTCGGCCAGTCACTTCCGGGCAACCTTTTTCTGCGCCTTCGCCTCGGATGCGGATGTAGGCGCTCGTGCAGGCTCGGGAGGCCTAACACGGCGCCACGTTTAGCTCCATACGACGTATCCCGTTCCTCCGGCACTCGCACCGCGGACTCGCCGTGTCGTCTCGTTTCGCTATCCGCCCTCCCACTAGCGGTTTGCCGCACACTGGCCACCCGCATACGGCGAGGCTTATCGCGGAGGGTTGCAAAGTACCGCCGACGCTCGTCTCTTCCTGGAGGCGCTCGATTCAGCGCGCAATCACGAGCGCAAGCTCCGTCGATAAACCCTCCGACGGCCCGCGGGCGATTCCGCTCCTCGATGAATGAACGCCGGAACTTTCGGCTCTTCACCTTACACGCTACGGCCACGTGGATTATTAGTTGGGCTTTTCAATGTGCCCGTTCGCTGCACTTGGGAAAATTTTATGAATGAAGAAGCTGCGCGGGGCTAGGGGTCCACGTTGGTTACGTTGCGCGAGGAATTATTCGCTTGTTTAGGGTTTAATTATGGATTGTCTTTTGGGGGAGTGAACGGTGGGAGGTGAAATTGATAATTCATATTGTGAGAGAATTAGAGGCGATTTTGATTTGGTTCAATGTGGAGAGAAGTGCAATGCGTGATGTGTGGTGAGGGTGGTACGTTAGGTACTAGAACACGGCATCCAGAAGCACTCACGGTATTAGACATTATATAAATAGAAGAGCATTAATGTTATGAAGCTAAGTTTGCGCAGCGTGTTTAAAAAGTCAAAGGCATTACACTCAGGGTTCGCAATAATTATGTAATTACTTCCTTTGTATCTTCCCGCGCGTAAGTAATTTGAAAGACTAGTGTAGAACTGTTTCAATTGTATCAATTGCGCATGCTCCAAGCGTCGGAATCTCATTTGTCGCATTCCGCATGCGTTCCCGTGAAGAAAGATGCTAACACCCGCGGCTAATTCAACATTGCGCCAACGTTCTCGGACGCGTCGACGAACGAACAGAAGTTCCGCCCGCGAGAAAAGCGATCGAATTGGAAAGCCACCAAGTCAGAAGTGTTTCGTGTCAGATTTGCATACAGCGACGTCGAGCATTCTTCCGACCACGATCTCTCGCACGTTCCTTTAACCGCGATCATTACCCTGTCCCATGCTCTAATTTCTCTCGTCGCCTTCATATTGTCATCCGGAGCAAAGGTTTCTTCCTAATAACAAGTCGGCACCGGCGAAAGAAAGTGCACGACCGACGAACAATCGACTAATGGCTGGACAGAGAGCACAAAGCGAATGTGGGCAAAAGAGAGCGTGGCAGCGGCGAAATGCTCGTAGAAAGTGTAGGAGTAAGACAATGTGCCTCGGCGCGAGAGGTAAAGTGCATTAACTAAATTGCAGAAGGTTGCATTAGCATCGTCGGACGCGCATTGTTTTCGCAAGCGTCAGACGTACGGATCTTGACTTAGGTATTCTTCGCCGTGGCCAGGGATCCTGCTGACGATCGTGGACGTGCGAGAAGTTCGCGGGAGGAATTCAATTTCTCACGGTTCTTGCCAACGAGCGAGCGCACGAAAGTCTTCTCCGCTCGTTTTGTACACCTCCCTTCCGTCCATTTGTTTAGCGTTACTTCTTTCTCCTCGCATTTCTCCTGTGCTCCCCTCGTTACTCGTATTTTTTTATTTCGATGTGTAGACCTCATTGACATGCAACCAGCGATTGGCAGAGGATACGAGTGTTCAGAGAACTATTTGTCCTTTCCCCTTCGTCGAAGACTCTTCGTCTTCAGCTTCGCTCCCTGTCCCGTAACCCTTTCGTTCCGTCTGCCTCTAACTTCTTCTCGTCTTTCTGACGTCCACGAAGGGTGGTGCGTGAGGCAAATATTTTAAACTGAGCGTCGGGTATGCGTGGAAAGCAAATTGTTTGCGACCTCGACACAAGTAGGGATGCTTTTCTTCGTCGAATATTCGCGGTCGTTTATCTAACGGTCATTCGCTTGTTGGAGTGTTAATTTGCTGCAAATTCGAAAAAAATGATTAGCTGACGACTGAGGTCCGTGCATAAAACTAGTGAATTGTGTACTACCCGGTTATTTCATGTTAATGTATTGTCAAGCTGTTTTTTTTAAACGTTGCTGAATTGCACACTGTAATATTGAGAATAAACTAAATAGAACAGTTAGTTCATAGCGCCATAATACTTAAAATTAATATGTGTGATCTGATAAATTGTGCTGCGTTGGACTCTTTGCGTTCTTCTATTATATCGAATTATAACCTGGCCATTTACAGAATGAACCTAAGGGGTTATCAAAGAAAATATTAATGCATCATAAATTTTTGATTATGCAACAAGCCATATAGAACAAGTTCCAGCATAATCACGAATCATCTTTGCCACTTTAAAGCAAAGGTCGTTGTAGCTCTTACGTCCTGGGATTTAGCTAGCAAAACGGTATAAATTAATAAATATACGACGTGCTCTGTCGAGCCATGCATTTAAAATAACAAAATTATAACGTGCCACGAATGACGCGTGAAATCAACTACACAGACAAACAGTTTATCTTACATACAGATTTCTTTGCACGAACACTTTCACGCCGTAGTCACCGTTATAATTTCGTGTGCGAAGTAGTCGGCAATAATAATCACAACCTCAAATGTATCTTTTTCTATAAGCCGCACCACGGCAATCGTTCTCTTCCGTCGGGTAAAAGTCGCCGTAGAAATCGTGTCCCGCATGCTTTACAGCCGATGCATACGACGTCTTTCCATTAGTCGACGTCTTCCCGGGGATAATTAATAACTATTCCCGGCACTTAGCCGGTCTAAAGCGATCCGAGCAAAGTCCACGTTGCAACACTCTTTCTGGTACACGATCAGATCACGTCATATCCTACACGAATATATTTAATCGCGAACCGTGTCCAATAATTGGCATCTGGGTTTCTCTGGTACACTATCGGACCACGTCACACCGTACACGAATATATTCAATCGCGAAACGTGTGGAGCAATTGGGACCTGGTCCTTTACATTTTTCTACTGTGGAAGGATTCTTTGACAATTTCTTGGACGGGTTACTCAACCAACACTTAATCATGTCTGCCAGTGACAGATTCTGGTCATTGAAATAAATAAGAAATACAGTAGTTTTCCGTATAACGCGGTGAATACGTTACGGGTCGTACGAACTTAGAAAGGGAAGAAATCGGTTGCGATCAAGTTAACAAGCTATTTTACGCTTGACTCGATTAATTGCTAAATTCCCACATTATACCATCCCGCGCCGTAGAAACTCGTGTTCCACGGGAATCTACCACATATACATTCAAGAAATGTCAAACATCTGCCGATATTAGCACAAAAGCCTCTTTTGACTTTCGGGCGGATACCGGATGCTTGCACGGAAAAAATTCTTCTTCCGCCCTCGGCGTACTCAATTCCATCAGTACCTCGCCGAAACACTATTACGAACATCGCATTCGTCGTATTCACACGCACCCTTCCTTGCGCGCAACCGATTGATTGCGTCACAGCGCTCGTTAGTGCGCTGTCTGAATATCGGCACCGCCAAGTCCTGGGAGCATGCACTCAATTGCGTCTGCAAAACGGCACCGGACATTATCGGCCATAATCAACGCTCGCTCGCTGGTAATTAAAAGCTTAATTCCTCCTCTCGCTGCACCTTCTGTCTCCTTCGCGATACTCCCATTCCACGTTTCTCCGGTCGATCGGCGCGCGAGAGAGCTGTTCCTGGTTCGCGAGCGTCTCGTTAACGTCAAAGTCGGTGCGCGCGGCTCGTAAGCATCGCGAAATACACCGCGCACGGGCTCACTTCGCAAATTAGTCGTCGGGGCACATCGTATTGGCGAATTAACGATCCTCGCCGTGCGGTCTTATGCGCGGAGCTTTATGCCGCTGCGAACCGCGGTGCGAACGGTTGCGCGGCAAAGCAGTAGAACTGGTTCTTCTAGTGTCCTTAACGATCGGCCCGCGGATTTTCGGCCAGATCGCGACGGCCGATCGATTAAATTATTTTCGCGCACACGATCGCGGTGTCCCCGACGCGGTCACGATAAATAATGACGCCGGCCGAACGGCTTGCGCGCGAACCTGGATTTTTATGCGTACGGACTTATCTTGGGAAACAATCGGAATTATTGCTGGAGGTGGCCAGTAGAATTCAGCGCGGCTTAGTTGCGTTTCGCAACGCTTGCACGTCCGTTTGGATGTGTGCGAAGTTATATTCGCGGGTAATTGGACGAGTAGTAGGTATTCAAGGTACGAATCGTACGTACGAACGTATTTGATACCTCGGGCGCATATTTGATATTTCGCTGGGACTATGTTAACAAATGGGTTAATCTATGCCAGAATTGTGAACTGGATTAACTTGATTGCAAATGCAACGTTTTTTTATGATTTTAATAATTTTGTGCCTGTTCTGGTTGAATGGCTACATTTATCTTGTAGGGGTTTTACATACTTTCAGGTCATGAGCTCCCGTTCGGCAGCCTGTTATACAAATATGTCTGTACAAATAAGTCTTCTTATTATCCAGAACAGGCACAACATTCGTAGACATGCGAAGGTTGATTTTCATTTATACGCGATTGGGGTACCAAATAACAGAAGTACAGTTTTGAAAATAGTTGTCTTCCGGATAGTTGCCGTGCCTAAACTCATCCAGAAACCGATGTTCCGCAAACGGCGCAGTTCGCATCGCGCGAGTTCAACCATGAAACCACTTGGAAGCCACTCATTTTCATAACTCTTGGCGCGAAAGTCTTAAATGCAAAAGTACCGTTTCATTTTGATCTTTCAGTCGAGCACCTCACACACTCATGCGTATAAATCTCATTACTCTCCATACTGTTGACACGAAATTTGTTCACAGTTAAACGAACGTCTACAACATCGATTTTCGTGCAGTCGCTCAGTACTCCGTCCGCATTCTCGCGCGATGTACACGCGTGAAGTCACGTTTCCGTGTGTCCACGTTGGAGGAATAACGGCCCTCTCTCTTTTAAAGGGACATCGTGTCTCGTGTGAGCACGACGAGGAGCAGGAAGATGAGAAAGATAGGGGAAAGAACGAGAGACAGCGACGACGCGCGGCGAAGAAGCGGGACAAACGACGGGGGAGAGAAAAAGTGAGTCGCTGGGATGCAAAGAGAGAAAGGAAAAGTAGCGTGCGGGCAGGACGGAAAGATAGAAGGGAGGCGGGAAAAGAAAGGAGAGAGAAAGGGAGAGAAAATCGTGGTACCGGTCGCTGCCCACGTGCGGATTGAGAGCGATTTATCGGCGGAATAAATTAATAAATTACGAGCTCCGAGAATTTGCGCCAATCAGTCAATCACATCTCCCGGGGTCGACAATGGCCGTGGCTCTTGGCGTACTCGTTAAATACACTTACCGTATCCGTTCGAATGCCAAACTGTGCGCCTACCGAGGCGTTGCCGTGAATACTAAATCGCCGTTAGGCTGGAATTTTCCCGGCGACATCGGCTGAGAACTTCAGAAACCCGCCGTGGATTCTAAACATGACGTTTTCTTTCCAGACGCTTCCGAGGCTTTTCAATGAAATCCGACGATAACGCATTTCAACGATGTTCATTCACGTTACGAAGTTCTGACGAGTGGAATATTAATTCCACTCACTCCCCTTTTGAGGTCCGCGTCGGATAGCCGATAGCTATCTGGGGTCTATCTTTAAGTCGGCCGTCTATTTGCTGGCACAGTAACTGTCAATTTTCGTCTGCGGCGCTATCAAATTCTAGAAACAGGAACTTGCAGCTCCGATACCAATTTCCATGAAAGCATTAGATGCATGTGTTGTTCCTAGGTATTGGATATGAAGAATAAAGATAACGATTATCAGCGTTGTTTTTGTCCGACAATGTCATTATAATCGTAAAGCGCTGCCGCGTTAAATAAGACGATTTAGAGTGACTTCACGCTTTCCCTAATATCGATCGGAACGGTTGGCTTGATCACACTATTGGAGTTAAAAACAGCGTGCAATCTTATCGGCAGAATACACGCTCGGGGTTATCGACTTTCCCTTCTCATGAGCCGCATCTCTCGGAGACGAAATATCGAGGAAATGGAGCGTGTCACTGTTCAGAGATTTATGAGTTTCAAACGGATTTTCAACCTTACTGAGTCAGCGTCGATCATACTGAGACGCCTTAGCAAATAGCGAAACTAAACGCGAGCAAAGGTTCTCGCGATAAAAGTTTCAGGAGGTACAGTTGATCCATGGAACATGAAAGAATGGAACCCGCAAAGTAAATTCAAACTAAGAAAAACGTCTTTATGATTCAAATGGACTGAAACGTCACCTGGGTATATTAACAATTTTATTCCCTCAAGTAGAACGGAAATATAAGTTTTCAGGTAAGAACTTTTCATATTATCCCGATAGCAATAAGTGCGCGTCTGTTACCGTGTTCTGTAATTTCTACATATTGAGAAGCAATGTTTCGAATCCGATGGAAGTGCTTGAACAAAGATTAAGTGGGTGTAAGGACAATAGACACATTAGCACCAATCATTCTTCCCAACCTCTTAGCTCGTCAGTCACTTACGGTGAATGCGAATTATAATAAACCTTCGAAACTTTTTCTCATGTACGCGCGGAGCACGATAAATCAAATGAACAATGTTCGGAAAGGAATGAGAGAAAAATGAGGAACCAACGTGCGGGAGACGGGTAAGTATAAATAACAGAAATCGTATACCTTCTTGATGATATTGCAACGGCAACATTAATACCAGCCACGTTTCTAAACGTTTCACGTATTCCTTTCAATTTCTCTTATACGTGAAACGCGTATCGGATATCTCTCACAATTTATTCTTCTCCGTATAAACGCGAAAGGTAATGAAGCAGACTGAAACGTCGTCGCGAGGCGGCACAAAAATCCACCTGGGAGACAGAGAAAAAGAGCGCGGAGGAAGGGAAAAATGAGCAGAGAGAAATATGTGGGAGTTGCCGAGGATCTTCCAATAGTAACATGAGAAAGTTAATATGTGAGTGATACAACAGATTATAGGCGACATGGAATAAATATTTCCAAGGATACCTCAACGGTGGAGCAGCAAAAACTAGGTAGATACCATCTTTTGCATAACTTTACCTTACATACGAAGGTAATATGACAAACATCTAACATTGTAAAGCCTATGAGTACTTCGTCGGCATAACGTTGGAACGCGCGCACGCAAATAGTACAAGCCAGTATTGACATTAAACAACTTCTAACATACCAAAGAAATTCTTATCCACAGCTCCACAATACTCGCTCAGCCAGTGAATCTCGTTGCAGCACAAAAGTCAGATCTGAAGCCGCATTGTTCTGCAACAAACTACCGAACCAAGATATTATAAGATAATACAGATATTACAAGCTAGCAGTGACATTACACAACTTGTAACATACCAAAGAAATTCTTATCCACAACTCCACAATACTCGCGTAACCGATGAATCTCGTTGCAGCACAAAAGTCAGATCTGAAGCCGCGTTGTTCTGCAACAAACTACCGAACCAAGATATTACAAGATAATACAGATATTACAAGCTAGCAGTGACATAACACAACTTGTAACAAACCAAAAAAATTCTTATCCACAGCTCCACAATACTCGCGCAATCAGTGAATCTCGTTGCAGCACAAAAGTCAGATCTGAAGCCGCGTTGTTCTGCAACAAACTACCGAACCAAGATATTATAAGATAATACAGATATTACAAGCTAGCAGTGACATTACACAACTTGTAACATACCAAAGAAATTCTTATCCACAGCTTCACAGTACTCGCGTAACCGATAAATCTCGTTGCAGCACAAAAGTCAGACCTGAAGCCGCGTTTCTCTGCAACAAACTACCGAACCAAGATATTATAAGATAATACAGATATTACAAGCTAGCAGTGACATTACACAACTTGTAACATACCAAAAGAATTCTTATCCGCAGCTTCGCAACGATACTCACGCAGCCAATGAATCTTGTTGCAGCACAAAAGTCAGATCCGAAGTCGCGTTGTTCTGCAACAAACTACCGAACCAAGATATTATAAGATGATACAGATATTACAAGCTACCATTGACATTAAACAACTGGTAACATACCAAAGAAATTCTTATCCGCAGCTTCGCAACAATACTCACGCAGCCAATGAATCTTGTTGCAGCACAAAAGTCAGATCTGAAGCCGCGTTGTTCTGCAACAAACTACCGAACCAAGATATTACAAGATAATACAGATATTACAAGGTAGCATTGACATTACACAACTTGTAACATACCAAAGAAATTCTTATCCGCAGCTTCGCAACAATACTCACGCAGCCAATGAATCTTGTTGCAGCACAAAAGTCAGATCTGAAGCCGCGTTGTTCTGCAACGAACCACCGAACCAATTGACCAACCACTTACATAAGCTAGACAGACACACACCAGAGCCTCGTTCGCCAGTCCAATCAGCCGCATTAACGTCAAGTCCGAAACAAAAATTTAAGATGCACCGCACGAACCGAAGAACCTAAAGTGGCGTGCAAGGGAGGCAAGACAAACTCATAACAGGAATCGTGTGGGTACGCTGGAAGATGTCACAATAGTAGTTGCACTGCGTGACATCGGGCCACGCGTCTTTTCCCTCCCACGCGCAATTTCTCCGTCCTTTTCTCTCGCTCCTCCTCGCTGTCTGTCCCGTGCCCCGTCGTCGCAGGGTCCCTCTCCGTCCGGCCAATCTCTCGCTTCCTCTCACCCACTCAGTAAAAAGCTCTCACTCACAAGTGCCATACGAAAAGCTCAGTCGCTCGCGGGCAGCGCTCGAGTGCACTTCGTGTTCCGTGCACTTACGCCCTTATCGTGCCGAGAGAGAGAGAAACGTGGACATGCGTGTTCGTTATCCTGCGTCCCGCTCCGAGATTAAAACAGTGCGCGCGTGTCCGTGAGATGTGAGAGAACGGCGGCACGTGAGGTGAGGGAAACCGAGAAAGACAGAGGGAACGAGAGACAGAACGATTGAGATCGGGGATCCGCTGGGAATCTAAGTTAGATCGATGTCGCATCGGAGAAATTCTAGGATGCTCGTTATCGCGACGCTCGCGACGACGATGCTGGCCGTCGCCGCGACTAATCCGTTCCTCGATGCTGTGCAAGGTAAAATTTTTTCTTTCTTCGCTTGCAATTTCTTGGGTACTTCTTTGGAAGGGGGTTAATGAACGATGCGACGGTTCGAAATGGTTGTTATGTATGAGGGTAGGATGTTTTGATCAATCTTTTTTAACGGGTACATTTTAATTGGGCGATCAACGTGAACGGTAATTCGCTCGTCGTTTGTGTCAGTCAGGAGGTGGTTGTGATTTAGATTTTATGATCGGTTTCCAAGTGAAACGTGATAAATTAGTGGCGCGTGTAATATGGTAATTTGCGAATATTGTGCGTACACTGTTGCTTCAATTTGAATTTATAATTTTGAGAGACCGGGGAGGGAGTTGATGGAGATAGAATGAAATTAAGAGTCGAGTGCGGCCGGTTGTTGCAGGGAATTGGAGGATATAAATGTTGCGCGTGTCGCGGGTAAATTAAGCACACGCCGGCGTGCATGTTGACTCTCTGAAAAATAATTGTTTGCGCGGAAAGTGGCAGTCCCACGTTTACAGGAGGCATGCAACTTGCTATGGGAAAAACAAATTGGTAATTATGTGAAACAACAAGGTAGATTGAGACATAGGGTATAAGATGAATGTCCCAAGCAAACGGGTCTTGGGAAAAACTTGTATGTAACAGCATAACTTTTTCGAATATGTTAAAATTAAATTTCTCTATAGATCCACACACGTCCTTACATCAACTTTGTACCTTCGATTTTTAATTTCGACAGAAATACCACAATCGACTGAAATAGTGAAATTGCAAAATTCCAGTAGTGGAGGACAGTCCTTGAGTAAGACTGAGGCAAATTTAACAGGCTTGCAGAGGAAAAAACGGGCGTGTGTGTCCCCCCTATCAGCATGGCGCTATTAATTTAAGCTCGCGGCGCCGGGGCAGCGTGATTATTTTTAAAATTCGCCCGTCGTGTCACCTCGTTGCTGGCCACGGTTCCCACACATACGAAAAACACGAGGGCTCGCAGATTCATTGAACCAATCCGTGCGAGTCCCAGCGAGGGAACGAATCTTCACGTCATACCGTAGGCAAGAATATATTGACGATGGCTCGGGACATATGTGGTGTCGTCCTCATCGTTTCATCTCTTTGACCCCGTTCATCCTCTCCATCGTCTCTTTCTATCGTCTCTCTGACCTCTCTTTATATATCTTCGCATCTTCTTATTCATTTTTCATCCTTCTTCTTCTTGCCATCTTCGTTGGATTCTCTTTTCTCTCAATTTCTGTTTGCTGCTCTGCATCACCTTTTTCGCTTATTTCTATCATGCCACTTTACAATTTTATTGATATACTCTCCCGATTTTGTTTAAGTATACTTTCCATTTGGCTTCCGTACTCTATAACTGTCTATCAAGATTCCACCTCTGATCCGAGCTTTATCGGGATTTTATTCCAATTTTTTCATTACTTCCCTGTACCTCGTCGAAATTGTAGGTGACTTTAGCGTCTTTCAACATGTGATTCTCGATGGTGGAGGAGAGCAGGAAAAGACGACCTTTTTCTGCGTCTTTTTACGTCCCCTTCTTATAGCGGTACCGACGCGTGAGTGCATACTTGAAGCGTCTCGCATGTGCCCGAGTTCTCACGAGCCCCGCGAATCGTCGCACGCGGCAAAAAACGATTTCCATCATTCGCGAGCTCGTATAGCGCAATAAATGGTTGGGGCGGACAGGAAGAGTTACTTTTAGGCAAGCTAAAATGAAAAGTACTCGGGACCATGCTAACCCTCTCCTATTGCATCTGTAGGCAAGCATGGAATCTGAGAATAGAAGCTTTTTGAGTTGAGAAAATTGTGAGACTGCAACATGCTCAGGTCATGTCGTCGATGCACTTCAACACGTACTGACGGACAAAAAATATTGACCTCCCAAAATTGCCAGTCACCACTAAGATAGTACGAGTGAACATACAGCCACGATTTCGTGATTTAGGGGCAATGAAAAACGCGAATCCGCAAGACGCACCCCCGGAAGGTCCAGGACCGCGTCGTAACTCAGGTGCACCCGGATGCAGCAAATTTCCAATATCAATATCTTAAAGAGATAAAAATCAGTAATCTCGCGGACGGACGTTCGCTTAAGTCAAATTTCGCCGTAGCTCTCAGCGGGCATCCTCCAGCATTATCTTCGCTCCGTCGACGTCACGTTCGGCAAACACGAGTCAGCGGCAATAAAGCGGAACGCGGCGCACTAATCGGAATCTCAGTGAACGCCTCGCTCGGGTGCGTGTCAATTGCGAGCCCACACAATTCCGGCCCCGGCAAATACGCCTCGCCTAATTATCGCCGCCGCGTATTCTCCGCGACTAGAGAGGACGTCGCGAAGGTAGGAGAGTTCGCGGCAGAACCGGCAGTTGGGGAGGAGAGTGAACGTGCGCTCGCCGTACGAATATCTTCCGCTGCTTGTCTCCTTTCCACCCACGGCAGACGTTCCCTTTAATCTTTTCTGAAATTTACATGGTGCATGTGCGTGTGAACGAGGTGTCGCTAACGGTCCTTCGCCTCTGCCTTCTCCCATGCCTGCCTCTCCGAAGGCGTTCGTTCGTTCTTACGTTCTTGCGTTCGTACGCTCGCACGGGGCTCGGACATGGCAATAAGAGGAGAAAGAGAGAAGCTCTGTGCAACAAGCAGAGGCATTGGCAGGCACGCATATTCTCGCCCATAAGTATATCCGCACATGGGGCCAGGCCGGAGTCAGAGAGCGAGAAGAGGGACGAAGGTGATAACGTGTCGTGTTTCTTGCGTGTTCACTCGTGTTCGCCGATCGTCCCTATCGGACCCGGACTCTGTGGCTGATCGTAACAATTATTCCCGTTGCAGGTTTCGGCGGGATGGAAGGGAGGGTACATGTAGTGTGCTGCGGATGGATGAGTGGAGCTTGAATTCGAAATGTTGGTTTAGGGAGAGTGTTTACAAGCACTTTCGGAGGAGTGGCTTTGATATGTATACTTCACTTTGATAATTTCCGAGTCGACGGGTTACTGGGTAAATTATTTCGATACTTGCGGAGACTGTTAGAGTGGCCTTTTTGACGTATGATGCTTGCAAACGAATATATTATAGTTTGCGTATCGAGTTATAATATTGCGAACATTGTTGATCATTGACAATTGAAAGGAGGAATGGAATGATTTTGTGCCGAGGCTTATTCCTTATTCGTTCAATACTTTACATTTTGTAATAGTAATTAGCTGCACTATCTGTTACACCTGGGCAGCATAGGATGCTCCGCGTCGTTGCAAAGGAATTTATCGCAGTATACTTTGTTAATCGAGATTCAGGTTTGAAGAGAGTCGGTGCAATAAATTCTGTACATGTTTTAAGTCAGTACACAAATGTGCTCATTTCGTGACTTTCTTATTTATTTCGTTCGTCGATCGCCACGGCTTATCGAACGGAATAATTATACACCTAACTCCATTTAGAGAACCAGTATCTGTCATCCTCGGCAGTTTCAAGAGTATTTATTTTATTACAAGTCCAGAATTGACAACTGTAATCGAAAAAGATCTCTACAACGTATGCAACGTATTCCACGTTATGTCCGTGTCGATGCGCCAACCGATTCACTTTGCAACCCTGAAACGTAACGAGTACGCCCCGTTTCATTGCATCAGCGTTAGCGGTTTTGAACGCGCACGAGATAATTTATTGCATTAAGGCCTCCGTCAATTGACAGTAATAATCGGAAAATAGCGGACACTAAATTCTAACGATGTCTCAAATTGGTACGTAACCTACGTTCCTTCTGCCGGTTCCCTCATTCGCCATTCATCGAGATTGGCTTGACTCATCGAACGCAACAATTATTTCCGTTGTTCGTCCGTACGAGCCCAGCATCTGTGAATGTCGATGATTACGAAATGATTTATTGTACAATGCCTGTCCAATCCGGCAGTCGTGAATCACCAAGTAGCGCACACCGTACATCATAATATATGCACAAGCATGCTTTATGAGTTGCCCTTGCAACATTGGCATCGCCGAAAATACTTCTCTTCCTTTTTTCTTCTATTTTTTCCCACTGTCTCACTTTAACGATGCAATTTTTCAGCAAACTTCCATCAAACCTCATTGTAGATACGAAATGGTTTTCTTTCGAGACGTATGGTGCCGAAACAAAACTGCCGCGAGTCACTTTGTTACAACGCCTGGTGAATGCTTCGTTAGCGAATATTCCTCGTGAAAAGTGACGCGTCGAAAAAATATACGATACGTGGCAAACTATATATTAGGTCTAATGCCTTGGTATCCTGTACCGCGTTGTGACACAATTCAAGTCGGTCGAAACGTTACGTTACCTTGTTTCGTATAAGGTAGCAGCGTTTATTACCACTCGCACGGTCAGCGGCGCCCGAATGAATAAAACATATTTTATCGCACGCGGTGACTTGCCATCGTTATTCGAATGAGCCGCAACGATTAGTTTGATCGGATCAGCGACACCGTGTCAGGAACGACGGGAGAATGTCTATCTCATCTGCCCTCACACGATCGTCGCTTCTACACGCGGCGGTTACCCCTTACTTGCGGACAACTTTCTTTTTATGCACACAAAGTGCCACTTTTTAATATGCTAACCAATGCCCTTTGATACGCTACGTGTTCGATAAAAGTCTGAGGATACTATTGCAGACAGCTGTCGTCGATACACTTTCCCCGTTCCATTCTGTCACGGTCTTTTCCATCAGTCTTCCTTGCCTCATGTATGCTGGTTGCAAAGGGAGGTTTTACGCGGGGGTGGCCTTCGTATTATATGAACGTTTCGTTGCGGGGTTGGTACTCCGTAGAACATTTATTATGGACTACGTGACATGACGTATTCCCTTCTCAGTTTCATCCCCTTCCACAATACCCCTACGGTTTCATTGAGTTTACGCGTATATATATATTTAATGACTGTCATCGCATATGAAATAGTGTAATACTTAAGCTCTAACAACTTTATCACGTGTTGAAACATTGCATCCATCCTGGTGATCCCTTAAATTAAACATCATCGGCCCGTCTTTATCTACACAATTAGACCAAAAAGGCAAGATCCATTATCAAACCACATATAATACGTGCACCACAACCGCGCCATATACGTCAGCCTATGCACGCTCATGCTAATACCCCCCATAACTCATTACTAATGGAAAATACCGCCGTTCAACGCAGCCACTAAGTCGCTCATCGACAAGTGAAAAAAAACGAATCGACGTAAACGCTCATGCGCACTTCATAAAAATGATCATCAGATGTAAGGCACGAATCTGCATACACGCGGGCGAATACGCACACGCGAACTCATTTAAGGGAGTCCAATCTCGTTAATCGGCGGATACGAAGGTCCCACGCGCTCGATCTTATCAGCAGCCTAATCGACGCGATTAACGATCGTCACGGCGCCGCTCGATCGCTCTCCTTTAATCCCTGCTCTTAGCGGGGCGCCCAGGTGAATTTCATTTTAATAGTTCGCGTCGGTCGAGCACGTAATCGGTGCCTCGTTTGCGAAACGGCCCGTCGAACGTGAAAAGCCGCCAATTGATGGTGTGTGTACATATGTTAACGCCACACGACAAGTGTCCGGACTAATGCTATTGATTCGTATCCGGTATTGGGGTATCTGGATATTTGAGTTTCTGCAATTATGCCGTGATATAAGGTATGATTCGTGGCAACGGAGTCAAATTTATCCATCGGTAGTGGATGGGGTATCTCATTGGCTGAGATAGATATATACTATTGTATCCTTTGATCACATGTATTGCTTCAGTGCATAATCAGGCAAACGGGTATCGGTAGAGTAGTTCTGATAATAATTTTCGTGCATGTAAATGTTAAGTTTTCTCCGTTTTGTTTACCCACACGCGCGCAAATCGCGTCACTCGCGCAATAATTTTCGGTAATACTACTTTTCTTGCATGCTATAGATGTTAAATTATGTCTGTATTTTGCTTACTCACACGTACACATACCGAATCTCTCATGCAATAATTTCGCGGCACGCGAAATTGGAACATGCGCCGGATTACGTAACAACTTACAGCTGCGGTTCGTTCGATTGTGATCAATACGCCGCGTAATTAATTGATCGTTTAGTAGCGCTGAGATGCTGCTTGATTTGAGTGGCCGTTTATAGAGGAGCATTGTACGCACAATTCCCTCAGATTGATTGAAAGATTTTTTGATTTTTGGGGTGCCAAGTTCAAAATATGCGATCAATAAACATCAAGCTTCACCGATTTCTAGGATTTGCATCCATCTATTACTAGGTTTGTTTGTCAGAAATGTTCATATTCCCACTTTACGTAAGTGATTTAATTCAAATTTTGCACGCATGAGGCATCATAGCTCTTAAACATCATAATACACGCCTACCCACACAGTTTAGTCTATCAACTTCTATGAACTTCAGTACAGCCCCGACTTCCTCCACTTTATGAACCCTTAACGTTTCCGTTTTTGTATATAATGCAGCCATTTGAAACTTTCTTATTCCGGTAATCATGGCTGTTCTTATGGCACTATTATTACCGCTTGCGGAGGCTTAAACTCGTTGCGCATTGACGGCCATAATCGTTCATCAAGAACGATGAAAGACACGACGAAATGACACAGAGAGGCGACACAGTGATAGAAAGTATGAGAAGGTGGTGAAGCAAATACGAGGCGGGAGTGCGACTTAAGTGGGCGTGAAAACGTTTTCTTCGCGCCTAGAGAAATTTCCTTTCGTGCCTCTTCCTCCTCTTCCGCTTCTTCTCTTCCTTTCAAGCGTCCCGTGGTGATTGCGGAGTCGCCAAGAAAGGCGTCGGGCGGTGGACAAAAATATATGCGCGCATTGTGCGCGAAGTGACGGCAGCAACTCTTTCAACCAGCATTGTCCTGTTAAGCAGGCTTCATACAGAAATTCGGCAGTGCGTGAAGTGAAAGCAGTTGGGAATAAAGTACCGCGGATAACGTTAGCATCGACGGCGGAAAATGATGACAAGTTTGTCGACATTTTTGCAAACATAAATGACACAATCGTCTCCGCCGTTTTCTCATCCAGGCCACACAGAGTGAAGCCCTATGGGATCTGCCTAAAAGTATACGTTGCACTGTTACACTTCGAGAGCGTATCGCGGATTTTCGATTGATTAGCAAGACAAATTGTAAGCAAAACGCAGCGTATAAAGACGACACTACATTGCCATAAGTCTCACTTCGCACATCAAAAGATCCCCACGGCCAATATATACTGTGAATGATAGCTGCCACTCACTGTCGCCGAAACGCGTTTCGCCGTGCGCGTCCGTGGAAAAAATGACAATTAGACGAGTGAAGCCCTATGGGATCTGCCTAAAAGTATACGTTGCACTGTTACACTTCGAGAGCGTATCGCGGATTTTCGATTGATTAGCAAGACAAATTGTAAGCAAACCGCAGCGTATAAAGACGACACTACATTGCCATAAGTCTCACTTCGCACATCAACAGATCCCCACGGCCAATATATACTGTGAATGATAGCTGCCACTCACTGTCGCCGAAACGCGTTTCGCCGTGCGCGTCCGTGGAAAAAATGACAATTAGACGAGTGTCTCGCGCACTTCGATGGGGTTTATGGCGTTGGCCGCACGTGCATGTTCCCAGCGGAGCGATTCCGGTGGACCGGTTGTCGCAAACTTTTTTCGGGGAAAAAAGTCGGAAAAGAAGAGTGGGCGAGCGAGGCGTACGAGAAGTCGCGGGGGCGAGCAAGAGGGAGCGTCTGTTTGCGGTAGCGCGAAAAAGACGGTGCAAAGGGGTTAAAGGAGAAAACGACTTCCAATCGGCAGGGCCCTAGCACGGTGCCCACATGCGCGTTTCGTGAACACGTACGAACGCCGACACGCGCTCGTGTTTGTACGTGCGTGTCTACATACGATCGCGATATATGTTCATGGTGTGTCGAGAGAGGAGAGCGAGAGATAAATAAACACATAAAACGCCGTGACAGCTTCACGCTCGATAAAAACATCTCGAGAGACACGTATCTTCGATCCTCGTCTTTCTTCTTTTCGCGACTTCTCGCGCACTCTCTCTCTCTCATTCTGGCTACTTCGCTCATACGAGTCGCCGACTTCTTTCCTCCCGCGCGATTTCCTCTCCCTTCTTCGCGCCACGTTCGCTTTCCCCTTTCTCTCCGCCGACTTCCACTGCTGTCTCTCATAAAATGTACCAGCCGCCCTCTCTCTACGCCTCGGCCACGCCAAGTCCACAGCGAGCTTGATGACTGTATTAATTATGTATAATGTACCACCTTCCGTCGTTCCTCTTTTCCATCCCGTACCCGCCGTGTAATTAAATTCTCACCGAATGTCCGGCGTCCGTACGCCTGGGCGTATAAGGCTGAATTACGGGAAAAAGTTTAAATCGTTGATAAACGATCGAATTATTAAAGCGACGGATAATTGAAGGGGTAATTACGGCGTGCGACGTGCATTAATAAAGACTCGTTTGCAAGAGGTCCGGTAAGTTTCTTGGCGCGAACGGCGAGCAGGGAAGTCAGCCGATGAGTGAAAATTCTGGACAAAAGTAGCATGAGATACGGTTGTGTACTTTGTCTGACGGAGCAGTGTGTGTTCGTAGCGTGTGTTGTGTGGGTATGCACATGCTGCGGTGTGTATATAGCCGCGGGATAGGTTCAGCATGCAAATGTTATAAAATCATAAAACCGTGTTGTGCGGGTATGATGTATGCGTTAACATTGGTGCGCGAGTCATAGAAAGTTCCATAATGCCCGGCGTAACGAAAGGAAGAGATTGCGCGCTAGAAATTTAACCGACAACGCATGAAAGCTGACTCTTGCACGGCGCTTTGATTTGCAAAACGCATCTTCTGGCTGTAAAAGTTCAATACACTGTTGCAGTGTTCTTCTAACCATGCGATTCTGCTGCATTTCTTTGACTCTTAGAGTTACGGCCCCACCCTGCACAAAAGGCGCAATGTCATAGCTATATACTGACAACGTAACTGGTACATAATTAATGTTTGCAAAACCGTCTTGTCTATAAAAGGTCAATACACTCTGCGGCGCTCTTTGAACCGTGCAATTTTGCTTAATTTCTCCGACTTTTACAGTTGCTGCCCCACCCTGTATAGCACAGCGCTATAACTATATTCTCACAACTTAACTTATACAGAATTAATGTATGGAGATAACAACCACACCCTGCGGTACACTTGCCCTGGGCATCCAAATGTGCATACGTACGCGCGTTAATAATTAACCCCCCGCAAGCGCAAACGTCGTCACGAACAGTCGTGTTATTCTTTCATAATTCATCGTGACTTCTGTGTGACATACGCTTTATCCCGGTGTATTGGTTAATTAAGCACAACTAACTCAGTGCGCTTAATCATTTATCTCCACGAAGCTTCACGTTTTCAAGCTTCATTCACGTATTTTCAGGCGTGTTTCATCGCGCGTATTTACCAACGTACGGTTGGCAAATTTCTCATGTTATCGTGCGTGAACGAGACTTTCGGCTACTTAGAATCAGTAATTGGCCTCAATGAACCTTGGGGCTATTTTGGTGGACCGTGATGGCAACAATAAACTCCGGCAAACGTTGCCGCGTACGATCGCGTTAATAATTGACCCCATCGGGCGTTGCTACCGTTAGCAGAGACGACCATCCCATTTGTCATCCGACAAAACAGCAGATTCACTCCAGGCAGCGAGACACTTCTTTTTCAGTAATTCATTAAACCGTTAAAAGGCGAAATCATATCGGCTCTGATCCGGAACAATAGTATGAGAATGTTTGTTCGCGAACAGGTTCTGTGGTGCTTTTACTTTATCCGATGATACAATGATACCAAAATGCATTTTTTTTCGTAAAAATGTACATGTTTTATAGAGGTTTCATACCCATTTAATGTATTTACGCGCAGACATGCATGGATACATTCTAATTTTCATCGAATAATCATGTTTTATGCATGTTTTCCGATAAGACACAAGCCGTAAATAAATAAGTTGAAAAATGTTGTAAAAGGTATCTCATCAGAGTGAAATACAGAATAGAAAATGTAAGTTTTATTTACATTAGAATAGCGCATATTTATAAAATAAATAAAAAATAAAAAATGCATACACACTCGCCTTTTTTTTTTAACAAACGCTTCCATTTTCTGTATTGGAAAGAGAGGGTTAATTAAATTAAGGGTTAATCTGGAATTCGCATGCGGGAAATTGAATCTACACTAACATAACGTATAGAAAATAAACGTAACTTCGCTTCCATTTTCGGTATCGGAAAAACAGCTGGATCGTCAGGGGCTAATCCGAAATTCGCACGCTTCGGACGTGCAATCGTTCCGCCGCGAATTCGCGGAAAGTGAGACGACTTCCTGGATCGTCCTCGCGCATCTGGCATCTGGTGCAGGGCTGTCGTATCACGCGGCGTGGGAGAATCGCGCGTCAGGCCTTCAGAGGAGCGGAATGACGCCGATGTCACCGTTCGCGAGCGATATCCAGCGGCTAGAAGGGCGCAGCAGCTGCGAATGCTGTTACCGAACGGACTCGGTCATAATATTCGCGCCGCTCGCTTCGACATGCTCGACATGTGCACACCCGCGTCGGCCGCACACGTTCCTTACGTGCAACTTTGACCGACAATGCCTTCGCGGATACGTCGTCATTGTGCGTTCGTTGCGAACGACCGCGCGCCGGTCTACGCGAAGAAAGCAATGTTCCACGGTACATTCCGACGGATCAACGTCATTTCGGCACGCTTGAAATCGTCGACGACGCGAAAATCGTGTCGGCGGCGGTGCTAAGCCGATGCACTTTGGTGAATCGTAATTGTACGATTAGCGGTATACACGAGCTGGACGTAATCGCTGCAGCTAAGAGCACCGCGTCTATCGGCTCTCGACGGTCGCTTGCTCGGTAACGCGTAAACGTTTATACGCTCGTATAATACGCATCGATGCATATTCAAATATATGAAATGCAGGCGACGGCGATCTGTAATCGCGTTTATATATGCACGCGCGCCGGCTGGGAAGGAGGCGGTGAAATTTATATTCTACTTAAACTATCAGATCCGCCAGTACGTAATTCATTGGATATTTCACTCGGGCACGATAAAACCGCGCGACTTTCTGATAGTGTCATGAAAGCTGCCACGGTGCCACCTCGACGCGTACGCGATATACGTATGCCGCGCACACGTGGAAAGCGAAGTTTCATGATAGATTATCCGTGATCTATGTCACGCCGTTCGTTCAAATTTATTGAGGAGTGGCAGCGAAAAGATCATCGCGCCTCTTGCAGGGTGTGTACTCATTCCTCCGTCCACATACCGAAGTCCGCTTTTAGTCCGTTCGTGCCGATTCCCAAATTCTTTCACCTACGGTCTGCCATTAGTCGGATTAGAAGGTACAACAGCTTCGCGGCAGTCACTTCCGCCAATCAGTGTTCCCGCGCTCTATCAGAAATTTGTCGGTCCACCTCTTTCGCACTCGCGTGATCGGACTTTCCATTAAAGTTTCGCGTCATTAGGATCCGTGCAATTTCCGGCCGGCGAGATACGGAAAATTGCCGCGAACTAACGCGCGACTTCCGACGGACGGGGTGCACGAATTATCATGACGAAACGCACGACTTTCTGACACCGGTGGGCCCCGATCTGTAATTACATTTCGCGTACGAGCATATCGCGCGCGCGCGAAGGTGGAAACGTACGACACATTCCCGCCGATCGACGTCACCGCGTCGTTTAAATTCGTCGGGGAGAGAGCGCGAAAAAAAAAATTTCGCCCCGGCGTACGTGACGAATCGTTTCTCGTGTTCCTTTATTCCCGGGAAGCGGTGAATTATCGTGAACGCGTCGAGTTATTGTGGGCATGCTAAGCGCAGGCCGTATCGACCGCCGTGGCGCACTTCTCACAAATATTTAAACGTCCAGTCAATGGATGCTGAAATATTTAATTCGCCCGCACCGAATTGATTGTCGTGTGAGCGCGATCTCGCGCCGTCGCGTGACAAAGTGTTAGGATGCGGCGGGAATTTTTCGTGTCGGGGCGCGGGAGCGTATAACGAGTGCCGAATTGATCGAATGTGGCCTAATTGGAGAGCGTGAATGGGTGTTAATCGACGTCGATAGGTTGTTTTCATGAAATTCGTCGCAGTTAGATGAACAGTCACGGCTAACGAAAATGTCACGGAACGTTGAATAGCAAACTAGTTGTACGATACGTTCCAGAGGCGTGACGTCATCGTCGTATAACGTGTAATTGACCGAATGAATGTTCGCGAAGGGAACAGGCAACGTTCTTCGAATGATTTGAGCGTCATTGTGCACGAGGGCGCAGGTCCCAATAATACATTGTCATGCTAATGTCAAGCTTTTTCTTTCTTTCTGTCTCTCGCCAGGACGAGAGCGATTTGTGATTGATCGTCAGAACCAACGAAAATTGGATGTGTTGACAATCTATTTTTTTTTGTAACAATATGCATTATTTTTTTTAATATTTGTATTTTTAATAAGATTGGCATTATTTTTTTTGTATAAAATATGCACTCATTTTTTGAAAAAAAAAAAATATATATATATGCATTAGTGCATTGTGAGATAAGTGTGAGTAAGCATAGGATCCTTGGTTTAGATGGTACCTTTTATAAGTGAGTGCAATTTTATGCGATCCCACTTCGCATTTGCAAAAATCTGAATTTCTTATTCTGTTCACGCGCGTTACATTAGATTCTGCCGAAGAGTAGTTCAAGGTTTGTCGTTATAACAATGCCACTCTTCTGCAATGAGTAGGTGACCATGAGACGGCCGCCGTCGATCTTAGTGGTCAGTCGTCGGCAAGAGATAGCACTTTTAGTGACTCTTAGACAGTTCTCTGTTGCGGAAAGCAAAACGACACTCCGTGTATCCTCCGCGTAAATTAATGGTCCAGTGTGGAAGAACCCACCGTAAACGTCGGTTACTCTGCAGAGTCTTAATCGTCAATTAACGTTCGCGCTGTCCCGAGGAACTGACATTGCATTTCGCCGTCCCGTTAACAAACTTGAATTTAATAAAAAGACGTATTCCGCCCGTAACGCACTACCCATTTTAGTACGCAGACTTGGCGTCTCCGCGATCGCCGTCCACGGAATCGTGAATTAGTGAGAATTAAACGGTTTACTTTGGCCCGAGTAACTGGCCAGCCGACACCGACCGGACACAGAATTATTTACGTCGTTTCAAAACTTCTCAATGAGAGTCACGCCGGTCATTCGTTAAACCTCAGCTTCAACGCGCGTTCAACTTTACGACGGTTCAAATAGCGCAATTTACTGGCTGTAATCCGATTCAACGAAGTCCGTGCATTATCGAGTCGCGAAAGTACACTTTGCTCCGGCTAGAGGAAAATTATGGAACTCCGGATGACTGTAATGCAACCGCAGCATTATGAATTTTACATCGACGGGCCGCGTTTTAAGTCGAATTTATGTCCATTAAGTGCCTGCTGATTATCATTTATAGACAACGCGATTACATTCAATGCAATTAGATATTAACATAACGAGGGAAATATCCATTGAAAGTTTTAACGATTCAGCATTTACGTGTGCGCACTGCCAATGTTATCGCGTGGACGCCGTTGCTTCCTTCCACGAAGCACTTTATAATATTTATCTCCGAACAGACATCGTGCTTATATTTATTGCTCTTAGATACCAACGTGCAGATACAAATATACGTCGAAAACTTCAATCGTTCAGCATTCCCGAGTCTACGCCTGCTTACCGATGATCGAATTAAAGAAATATCCATATTTCCCTATATTCAGCACTTAACGGCGCACCGGGGTCGTCGAATAATATTAGAGAAACTTCACACAGCTTAGATCGGCACACTGAGAGAAGCCGCCGGATGGTCGCGAACGACGTCGGTTATTTTTGTGTCGTTCGCCAAACAGGAGAAGCCTCGACGGGCGACGATTTAAGGCGACGTCCGTTCGCACTCTAGAAGGAAACGCACAGCTTTTCGGCAACGGAAGGCCGGACGAAAAGAAAAATAGAGAAAGAGGGAAAAGAGGAATTAGAGCTCAATTACATTTCATCACACCAAGTCCAGTATCTAGTCGGGTGTCGGGAATCTTTAAATATTATCCGATCGCACTCCTTAACAAAATACACCGTTTCGCGATCTGGACAGCATAAGAACGATAACTAATAGGAATTATTACCATCGTAGGTAATCGTAGTTTGATATCCATCGTTTAAATGGTTATATCCGGAAAACTGAAACTCCATCTCGGAATGCGTTGGATACGAAAATTTGAGATGAG
Organism: Cryptocheilus praepositus; assembly: GCA_033815515.1. Taxonomy (NCBI): domain Eukaryota; kingdom Metazoa; phylum Arthropoda; class Insecta; order Hymenoptera; family Pompilidae; genus Cryptocheilus; species Cryptocheilus praepositus. The sequence continues at coordinate 2,617,087 of JAWWQZ010000314.1, forward strand.
GCCTCTGAGAATCTGAAGACTAATGAAAAACACGACGAAGGAAAAGTCTACGAGGGTTCCCGTGGCGCACGAAAAATTGATAATTGCCATTTGTCGGTCCCTAACGACCGACGCGACGCACGCGTCTATGATAAATGCAGTTTGGGGATGAATGGCCGGAATAAGTGCCAGGTGTCGGCGGAAATTTGTTCGGAAATACGAGACGTATTATTTCTGGGGCGACACGCGGACGTTGAACTATGTTCTCAGCTGGAGGTGAAACGATCTCATTTGCCGAAAAGTTAGCTCTGATCGTTTGCATATGTAAAAAGACTACCTTCGTTTCATCGTTTTTGGCTACCCGAGCTGTAGCACTGCGTATTGTGAAACCGAATAGCTTGCAGAAAAAAAAAACAATGAGGTCTGCATAAGCCGACAAGCGTAACTGCATTACGTTAATTACTTTTGGTTACATATTTTAAAGCAATATTCTGTTTAACAACGCGATATGGACTCTTGCAAATATAAAACGTCATCTAGGGTATGTGAAGTCTCGCAAGAAATGCCATGCAGTCACAACCACGCATAACTTACACACTTTAAACCATACTAACACAAAGGCACGTCGCGACAAAATTTATAGCGGCATCCACATAATTCGCTGTACGCGTTCAACATCACTGACATTCTTCTCCGACAAGACTTGTAGCATGCAAAACGAAAAGTACACAACACCCGCCCCGATTCTGTGCGTCGAACGGTTCTCCGAAGTAGAGAGCTGCAGTCCGATACAATTTGCGTCTAATTGATATCTATTAACTTAATTGCAGCACGCCTGCCGGCCCCGTTGTCTCTCGGCGTCTGGCATTGTGTGCATTCGGTTATCGTGGCCCCAACAATTTCGGTCGCACCGTCGAAAGGACACGTCCCTGTTCACACGAGCGGACGGCCACTTTGCTCAAACCCGCATGACGATTCCTGGTCGTGACGTTGTTAGACTTGTCATGTTAACGCCTCGGCTGAAAGATTTTTATACGAGCGTTATTACCACCCTCTCGAAACGTCCGACTCGAATTTCTCACGTCGACATCGTTAAAGTCCTACGTCTCGTTGTCAGACACGCATAAGGCGATGACAGGCGTACAGAGAAGTGGAGTACTATTTATTGTAGATTATTTAAATTGCGGTCGCGGCAAATTGTTGCTGCGGTGGTGCCGACGTGACGACGGTAAACGTGACACAGGCGGGCACAAGAATACGAGACGTCATTGTCGCTCATTATAAATGATTAAAAATAATGGGAAAGTGTATCACGTATCGGAACGATGATATGCAAAGTATCAGGTCGCGTAGTACTAATAAGAGTGGTTAACGATGCGTTTGAAATATTTTCTTTTGTTCACAATATTTTGGAGGAAGAAAATTGATGATAGGCGGTATGCACGAGAAATGTTTTATCAGTCATGAGGGTAATGTAACGTTAAACGTCAACGCAATTAGACGATGTTTGGAATACGTTTCTTCGATCGATCAGTGTACGACAGAACTTGTGCCGTTCATCGTTTTAATAATCGAACACGTTGGGAAAAAAGGGGAGACAGAACGATATCCTCGGCCAATTACCATTTCGAAATGTGTTCATAATTATACATAATATCTCGATATTCTGACAACGGAACTAACAATTAACTCGAAAGTTCTCTTGCACGATTGCCTGTTCTTTTAGCCTCGCAAAAAACACTGACATTTGCTGAACTTCAAAATAAGTTATGCCCAAGTGTTCCCACATTTACTGTTATTTCCCTACTTATTTGTTTATTTTTTACTATTCGCATTAAATCGTGTGTAAGACAATGTTCATAATATGTATAATGGTGTTTACGCATGCGTTAAAAGTTTTACGAATGTATTCAAGAAAACATCTACCAGCTTGCAATACTCTATTCACGTCGGCTTTTTGGACTGAAATAAAAAATGTGGTAATACCTATATCGCAGAGAGAGCGTATTCGCCCTAGTTAGAGATCTCACGATTGATAAAGTTCACGTTTTTGGTCACCGTATACTTTCTTATTCGACACGAAATTTCTGAAATTTCCGATGTTCCCATGTGGGACATTGCACAAAGAGTTCGTAGAGTTTTGACATTTTCGGCATACCCTCATGTGGGTCCTTTCTTTTGGAAACGTCTGACGTAATGCAGGACACGCGTCTGTTTTGTGTCGTGGAAAAAGCGGAGAAAGGATCCTCAGGCAATGTGCTTTGCGAGAGTTGCCTTTTCACTTATTCTCCTCGCTGTCCTGCAGCGACGCGCAAAACGAACTGACGCCCGTTTCTTTTTCTGTCTTGTTACAGAGATGTCCTGCTGCTCACTGGCCGCCGGATCCTGCCGAAGCGTCTGCTCGAAGGTATTAATTTGCGTCAATTTCTTGGCCGGTAAAACGTTTATCTCGACATACGGCGCATTCTGAATAACACATCGTATATCTATATTAATTTCCGCTACAATTTATCCCGAGAGTTGAACAACTTCTTAAAAGTGCGGGAACGATTAATGGTTTGCCCCTGCAAAAATCTCTTCAAGAACTTGATTCTTCGTATTTGATGGGCGTAACGGTCTTGTCTTGTTTTAATTTTAAAATGCAGAACACGGAGATGCGAGAGATATAAGTTGACGTGATTAGGCGAACAGGAAATGTTAGGCGTTGCAGATTGTGCTTCATGTTCCGTCAGCGAGAGTTGTCCGGGGCGTAACGACTCGAAATTAATAAACGAACGGTGGATCGTTTGTTAAACCTTAAGTTAGCGCAAGCCATCCGGCGGAGAATCGCGATAACGAATTAGACAGCGATCTCCGTGTGCTCAGTAGGGAAATCTATTAATTACACGACAGGACCTCCGTGGGAACTTGACAAAAAAGACTGAAGAAACGGTTTAAGGAGTCTCCGGGAACGTATAGGATATCGTGGGACTGATAAATATCCGTGACTCGACCTGGAGACGATAAAGGACACGAAATATGTCGTGGCCACGGATATATTGGGATGCCTGGAATAAAAATGAAATGGCATAGAGGGTGGACTAACAAAAACGAAGAATTCTTTGCGTGAGCGTGAGAGACAGAGAGATTGGAGAGAACGAGAAAGGGACCCGAGAATGAGACAAAAGGAAACGGCGACATTGAAAGAGGGGAGAAGAAGTTCGTTGCTTTTTCGTCTAGACCTTAAGTCACTCATACACTTCAAACTTTTTCCCAGATACCCTTCCAACTTTTGTGGTTACGTCCCATCGCCATAATATACAGACCATTACCAAAAAAAGAATCCATCAACTTATCACATTCAAACAACTCACCTAACTTGCACCCGTTTATCACACTCTTGTTGCGAAGTCAAAGTCGCACTAACTTCTCGTACAACCGGGTAGTGCCTCCAGATCAATCCCATGGACCAATTACAGATTCGCATCCGGACCCGCACCGTCATCAATCCAGCCGTCCATCGGCTCACCTAAAACAGAAAGTCCCGAAAGGCCAGAGCAATTCGATCGACATTTTTACGAGCACCGCATGAGCCTCTGCACGCGCTCACGTGTCGTGCTCGGCCGGGCCGTGGAAAATGTCGAAAGTTGTGTGGCGGACTTTAGGCAAGCGACGTGGGGCGCGTATCGTCGCTGGCAGCTTCTTTAAAAGTGGCTGCTGGGCCCCTTAGGAGATAATATCGGAGACAGTGGGGGCCCGCTGGGAGATTTACGCGGGGCCCCTACGGTGGGCCCCACGCTCCTCGACTCATTCATACGCAAATATTACGAATTGACGCGGTGAACTCCGGGGTGGACGGGGTGCGTTATCAACGATATCGTGTTGCCGAGCAGTTTGTTCGGGCGAGAAAGTGTCGTGGGATGGCTCCTGCCGTTGATTTGCGACCGTTATAAAACCGGCAGGCAGGACGGAATTTATCGGCGGGGTGAGGTCCGACCGGGAAAATGGGCATCTTGTTTCGCCGCGTTATTAATGGCCAGGAGAGTTGTGATTTTTGCGAATTAATGGAACACGCTTGCTGGCGCGAGTGTCCGATTAGCTGGCCGGTGTAATTGGTTACCGGAGCTAAGGGGCAGTCGGGATTAGCGGTGGTTAGCACAACTCAGAATACACATACGGGCTTGCGGTTGATAAAGGATCATGTCGTGTGAGAGGATTTAACGCGCGCGTGTATGTATCGTTTACGCCGGTGGGGTGATCGTGTTATTTCTCGTACCTACTGAAATTGCATATGACGATGACGATTACGTTTTCCATAAGTTCTACTATGTCCGCTATGGTATGAGTTGCATCTGGTCGTGTATCTATGCTAGGTGCATGCGAAAGACTTAACCCACTACACTCGTTAAAGAGTTCAAGAGCTCGGTTTTAGATGAACGGAGGTCTATTTCGCGCTTATCTTTCGACGCGACTCGAATTCTCACACATACAGAGAAAGAGTTACCGTTTCGAACGAAACGTAGGAACAGATGCAAATGGCCGCGAGGCGCAGAAAGGCATGGAGAAAGCTCGCCCGCGAGGTTGGCGCTTTCCTGACTACTGATGAGCACTTCCTCCTCAGTTATCTAAGAATGAGACAGCCGGAAATCGCGTAGGTGGCTGAAATTATGCGACGACGTTATTCGGGACGTGCCGTTTGAAATTGTTCGACGTCCCTCCCGTCTTGGGTAATGTCTTTTTTTTATCTGCCGGACACATTATTAAAGAGCCCATTAAAGGTTACATACACATTTTTTGAAAATATCTGAAGCGTTAATAGAACATATTAGAAAATGTACGCGTCATGCTGGGGTGCCTGTAATCCGACAAATTTAACGTCAGCTTAATGTGCCGCTGTACAAATGTCCGCGTAGATTGTGCTTAATTACCGTTTTAATTAGTCGCGCATCATTCTCATCCTTAAAATTCGACAAAGCAAGGTAGTGCTGAGGAACATAAAAGCCACAGTGCACTATTTCAGTACCTTTTGATCTTTGGAAGTTTACATCAATGACTCAGGGAAGATATTTTTATGTTTAATGTCGTGCGGAAAAATAAAACTTTCAAATCAAACCATCAGATCAAAAAGATCTGATTTTTATAGCAAACCATTGAACTAACTTATTTTTTCTGTAGATTTTTAATTCCTAGTGGCTTACACCTGTTATTTTTTTCACCGTAAAGGTTTCCCGATACGAACAACATCACGTTTCTACACAGTTGCTCTCAATTACAGCAATAACACGTTTCATAATATTTCAAATATTTTACGAAAATTTAAATAAATTTTTAATTACAAAAATTCTGAACAGCATTGGAACGATAAAAACTAATGAACGTAAGCGAAATCCAGTGGGAGGAGCTAAATTCCGTCGCGGAAAATTCGGGAGCGAAAAACACGCGCCTTTCAAAATGGCGACAAAGCACGGCTGCGCATACTTCCAAGAATATACCGAGACGGAAATACGTGCGTCGTACCCTCGAATCCCCTTTTGCGCGAGCCCTTAAATTTCGTATTTACTGCGGTCCACTTGGGAGAAAGCACTTTCGCGGAATTGGCGGTTTAATTGGCTTTTAAGTGTGAGAGATGCGAATAAAGCGTATACTTCGCACCTTAGCATGCGAAAGAACGTTGAAACACGAGGCATAAATTTCTTCTATCAAAGCATCGCATGTCGTTATTCGCAAAAGTTATGGATATCGGCATGACAGTTTTATGGTAATGATGTAATCAAGTCTATGACACGACGTTTATACTGATATGATAATTAATTTGAGAGAAACCACACAGAATTCTCACAGATGGAAACAGACATTTTGTTATGTACGTACAACCTATACCGCGACTTCGATTTAATTTATTTATATTCCAAAGACCACATGGACATATACAAACAGTATTTCGCCGATTTATACAGCACCTAACGCGCAAAATATCTCGCAACATCAACCATAACCGGCAGCAGCTACGAGCATAAAGTCCCCAAACAAACTGTATTGGATTGATATACGCCTGAACTTTGAACCGCGCTCGACCACGGTGTGCCATCAGGACCTACCGCACAGATGGACGACTCGTAACTTTGCGGCCGTGACGGAAATACAAAAGTGGTAGGTCCCGGGCGTCCTCACGCAGGACACCGATTGAATCCGAAATGAGTGAGCGAACGAGCGAGCAACAGTCGATATCCATGCCTCGGGGTCCATTGTCATTCCGTGATGAGCAACAGGAAATCGCGGCCGCAATCGTGTCCTTGATTCTTAATGTGCCCTCCCGTTGTCCTGTTCTGCGTCTCGAATTTCGGATATTCGCCACGCGTGAATCGAATTTTTCCATTAGTTTATGCACTCATATACTTGCTGTATATGATCGTGTGCTCTCATGTATCAACGCACGAGCACCATGTGCGACGGAACGTGTATCCCTATATACCGTGGACTGTTACGAACCAAATACGACCACCTATAATTTATCCTGTATCATCATACATTAGGTGCCACATACTATTATCCACCTAACCCGTCTCCTACTTTTTTCGCAGATACCCTTGGTGGTGCTCGGTGCGAAGACGGATGCGAGGGAAAACGCGACGAAGCATCTGTCGGAGTTCTGCTCTGTTGAATTGGTAAGCCCGGTGTCGATTTATCGCGGTTCATTGGGGGGTTTAGGGTGAGAAATTCGAAGCTCGCGTAACGCGATCACTTCGTTCGTGATTCTCTCGCCACTGAGATTTTAAGGCAATTTTTTGTACATAAAATCGATCGCTTACCTTCGCCGACGAGATATCTGCTTTCTATAATTCGATTTCTTTTTGGGGTGCGGCAGTATGCCCGTCTTCATTCACTATCAATTCGTATTTCTTTCAGGTGGACTTTTGGACCTGCGTCAATTCCACGCTCAATGGTAAGTCGTTGACAAGGAGTCGGTGTACACACCTTTGATGTAGTAACTTTAACCGTCTGCACTGGCACCTTTGTCGGTACTACAACAAAGTGTTGCAACTATTAGGTATATTCCAAGAATAAAAAAAATATAGCAGCTGCCAATGGTAAAGAAAATGCAGAATGCATTATAAATACTTTTTGTAGTTGCGATGTTCTCGTTCTTCTGGAAGTATATTTTAGTTCATTTGTTAACGACGAAAGTAATATAAAACCAAAATTTTGCAAAACATTAATTAATTCAGTTGCTAATTAATTGAAAAGAGACAAGAGTGATAGTATCATGAAAGATATAATATCTAAGTAATATGGTGGTTCCAGAGGCCCGAAAAAACGAGAATTGGGCGGGTAGAGGATGCTGCCACATCGCGCAAAATCCGATATGCAGATCCACCTGCGCGCTATCTGGCTCAAGAAATGATCTCAACGCTTCCTGCCGACCGAGCGACGAACCGGAATTCTTCTCCTGTCTAGAGAAGCGCGAGGATGCTGAACGTTGTTGCAGCAACGTGTCCAACGATACATGCAGATCAATTTGCAGAGATCTGTTCCATAAGCCTGGAAAGCAGTCAACCTTAAAACTATACAGTAGCAAAGGTTGCTTCCATCAAGTTCCAAAATGTCTGAAGAGTTTCACTGAAGAGCGACACACCGAAGATCCGAAGCAATGTAAATAATACATGAATAACATTTCTGTGAACAGGAAAAGTGTCATGGTGATTGATCTTACAAATTCATACATAAATAGAATATTGCAGATAGTATCACTTGTTGCGATGTCATGTTGTATGTGGAAATACGTAGTTATTCCAAACCCTGAATGATATTTAAATGGTCCGCCCGTCACCCCCACTACAATAGTTTGCATAATGATTACAAATTGTTTAAGATTTACATTGCTGCGAAGAAGCTACAACACCTGGATGTCTGGACACTTGCCGACGGACACTTCATACAGCGACGAATGACCAGGACATTTTGGACGCCCTTGCAGAGAAATGTAGCCCAATTCGACCACATTCCCCGTTGTGGAGTTGTCTGCTAAAGTCGACGCCAACGAAACCAGCTCGTTTGCCACTAGATGCTGGCAAACTGGCGTGTTGCTCAAGAGCGAATAGGCAGTCGTGTCAAAATCTCTGCTGGAGAGCCTTTCAGGCTGATTGGGAATCTGCCTGGCTTCAGTTAGATGCCGACTGTTTATCGTCAAGCGCGGAAAGCGAGCTAAGAAGATGCCTCGAGGATGCTGATGATTCATGCGAAATGGGGTGCTCTGGTTTATCTTACTGTGCACGGTACAATGATCGTCCTACAACATTGTTTAGGTATGAGGTATAATTTGTATAAATTTGAAAGGCATTAATTTCGCATAATAAGTAATTGTGCGGTATACATTTATCAATATTCATGTTGAAGTCGTAATTCAATGTTCCACTACAAATATCTAGTTTCCTACCATTTTAAAAAATTATAGAGAACGTTTACTACTTCTGTTTTTTTCTACCAAAAATATTACATATTTACGTAAAATGGGAGTATGGATTATTAGTATTCATCTTCTAAGTGTAATTACAAAGATATTGTTTTAAACCTTACTTAAGATATTTCTTCTAGAACTTGTACGACAACCGCTGATGATGCAGCCAAATGGGAAGCAGATCATTGGTCCCGCGGCGGCATAATTCGTGGACTCGGAGTGCCGGTTCGTGCAGCTTCAACCTGCCCACCGGAAACTCTACGCGCAGCAGCTTGCCTCTTACAACTTCGACCCTGTGAATCCAGACTACATGAGACCCGTCTTTGTAGAGAAGACTGTCTCGAACTTATGGCTAGTTGTGTCGATTGGTCTACAATCACAGGACCGCATACAGCGACAACTTTATGTGCGAAATTATCTCCTGGTAGACAGGATGCGCCTTGTGTGTCTTTGCGACCATTTCTCGAAGACCCCCGAGAATCAGAGGTCATCGTTCATCCCAAAGAAGATATTACAACGCCATGCAAAAACAATCCGTGTCCGCAGGGTCAAGTCTGTGTTCTACATCCAAACGGACCGAAAATTTATAGGTGCGTGCCAGGTTGCACATTAGGCGAAATGTCGAAACAGTTGATACCGACAGATTCCTGGATCCAGATACCGAGGTACGATCAGCAAGGTTGTCTCAGGATTTGCCAGTGCACCTTGCGCGGACTCGAAAAATGTCGACCGCTCAACTGTTTCAATTTTAATTCCTGCTGGGTGCAGGACCGTTTCGTCGCTCATAGGTCGAACTTCTACCTCGAATGCAACCCTTGTCACTGTTTCGAGGGCGAGGTTACTTGCTCAAGAAGAAGTTGCGGCGAGTTTCGGGTTCCTTCATTACCTTGCGATTGTCCCGCTCATTATGTTCCAGTTTGTGGGCGACTAGGATTTACATTTGCCTCTGCTTGCTTAGCGAAATGCGCTGGGCTCTCAGCAAGCGAAGTCGAATTTGGAAGTTGCTCTTCACGAGATCCTTGTTCACCTAACCCATGCGATCGAACAGAAAAATGCGTAAGGCGACCTAGAGTTTGTTTATCGCCTATCCATAAACCCTGTAAGCAATACGAATGTGTGCCGATTGATTGCGATCCAAGATCCACGGAATTGCGTGGTCCAATTTGTGATAAAGAGAATCGCCAACATATCTCAGTTTGTGCTATGATCCGTGCTGGAGCAAAGTTGGGATACAGGGGTCCGTGTCTGAAAGGATGCAGTTTGAGAGGACCAGTTTGTGGGATTAATGGTGAAACTTATGCGAATGAGTGCGCCGCCTGGGCGGAAAGGACGGTGGTGGATTATTATGAGCCCTGTATTGCTGTTGGATTAATCGGTGAACAGATCAAAGCTAGATGTGGGGATGTTGTTCAATGTCCTAGGTTGGCAGATCCTTACTGCTTTGGCGTTACTCCCCCTGGCGCATGTTGTCCAGTTTGCGGCGGAGCTGCAAGATTATTTTATTCAAGGAAGCAGGTTCGTAGATTTTCTCTTTATATAATATTCATGCAGCAATGTTTCTCAAGTATTGAAACAATCAAAAATATAAATCTCAAGTTCTATCGCGTTCAATAAATCAAGTTACTGATAAAATACTGACGGAACACTTCCAATAGCTTCCAATAACGGCACCCTCAGTAAAACATTTTTAACTCAGGACTTAATACTGAAACAAACTGAACATAATAAGCAATTAACGAAAATAAAAGAGGAAATAATTAATGTGAAAAATGATACTCAAAACTTATAACGTGCCGTACAACATTGTAAGCTTTTCAAAATAACAAAAGAAACTAACGTATGATTTTACTTGGTATTTGCAGTTGGACAGGATATACTATATGATGGATGAGGAGCCAGATAAGGATTCGGTGACGCTTGAGGCTCTTCTTGTAGCTTTAAGTCGTCAAGTTGAGGTTGCCGAGTGCGCTCTTCGCGGTATGATAACTCCGGAAGGTGACGTTTTCATAATTATTCAGCCGGTGAGAAAGGATCCGTCCGCTTTACAACTCCGCGCCTGCATTGCGGAAACTGAGAAACTGGTAACAAGGATTGTTGAGAGGAGCCCGAGGATTGCAGCAGAAGTACCTCTTGGATCATTGACCAGAGCTGAAGTTGCTCACGGTCACGTTTCTGGTGCCATTGTTAATTATCCCCTGTTCGTAACGGTACCAGTTGCAGTGATTGTCTCGACAATTATATAATGTATTTAAGAGGAAGTTCGCAAAAGGTGAAAAGCAAGTTGAAAGGAACACTTTGGGAATAGTGACGTAATTTATCATAGGTAAAGTTGATCGTCTGCAGAACAGCTGTTTCGATGGGAGGTATTCTATTAGGAAAGAATATTAGATGAATGAGGAGTTAATCGAAATTTTGTATCATTCGCAAACATATTTAACGCGGGACGATAGATTTGTACACTCACCTTTCTGAGCATTTGAGGTGCTTTATAAGCATTAATATTACCTAAGGACGGCGTTTGGTTGCGCCCTCGCCAATTTCGTGTCTGTGATCCTTCTAGTGCCTATATAGTGTACGAGTTAGCATAGGATGTATTTCATATACTTATCGACTAATATTGCCAAAGAGATGGAAGCACGTTTGTTCGTGTACAAAGAATGAACGAAGAAACGAACAATCGTGCCGCCGCAGTTTGTAAATTGTAAATAGACTATGTCATAAATTGAGTTACCACGTTCGTGCGCGTCAGCACGTTATTACTTCGCGCGTGTCATATACATATATAAATGTTATATAAATATATAATATTCACGAGTACCATACTGTAAAACATTATTAAACTGAAGGAGTGGCGATCGACTGGTATCATCAATTACTGTACTTTATTTATAAATCAGAATATCTGAGGTGCTCGCAGTCCGTCGAAACTGTCACACAACGTTCCCAATAAATGTTAAATATACTTTGTTACTGTACCGTTAAATACAAATTCTTTGTATATTGACATGTGTGTCTGTGTGTGAATGCGCATGAGCGCGTGTGTGAGAGTGTGTATGCATGTGTATATAATAAAATTTCTAGCTTCCATTCGTCGTAACTGAACGGCTCAGGCATTTTTACCGGATATAGCAACGCATCGGCGTTTTTTTACGGCATCTCGCCGATGTCACTTTACAACACTTTATATCGACCGCGTGATGCTGTGTGTGCCCCAGAAGCCTGCAACTTTATCAACTCCTCCTTAATCAGTCGAGATACCTCTGCCTTCGCTTTGCTAACAGCCAATTCGCTAGTAGACTCAATGGCGAGATAAAGTTTTCTCTCGCCTTCAGGCGGTGCTTTGCCGGGAGCTATATAAGTTCCGCGGACAGTCAAGCCGGCTTCAGAGTATTCGGAAATTTGTGCAAGTGCCTCTTTGCTGGTTACCCGCCATCTGGCCTGTTGCGGAAAGTCGTTGATCTCAAGTTCCTCCTCATATTTTCGAAAGGTTTGCTCGCCAGTTTCGGCATCACTTTCAACCAGGTCCTCCTCCCGTGGCTGATAATTGAGTTTTGTGTTCAATTTCGCCGCCAGCTGTTCCGCAACAGTTTTGGCCTGAATGCGATAATGGACATACAACCAAAATATAGTTACAAAATTGCATACGACATGATTTATGAAAGTACCAGATTAATATTTTGTTAAAAATTGATTCTATATTAACATGTCACGGTCAGATCAATTATAGAAATACGTTTCCATTTAACTGTCAAAACCAAGCAAAGGTAGCGTTTATTCTTGAAGAGACAAATAAATTTTAATGTGTTCAAGTACATCTACGTTTTTCGCCCTTACACTTGACCTGTGCATACCATGCTAGTATATTTCCGGCGGCAATACGTCATTGCATATAATGAATTTACAAAATTATAACACATGATACACATGGAATACAAATAACAGTATTTGATGTCAATACTTACCGTTATAAGATTCGTAGGGCCGGCACCCTTGAGAATAGCTTCTGCAGCTTGCTGTGTCGCACCCTTTGCCTCGGCGCCCAAATTCTTCGCTATATTGATTTTAGAAGCTAATCGTCTCGCCAATTCCAATTTATCAGTTGCACTGGGCACTGGTTGCCCGGAAACAGCAATATTCGTAGCTGAGGGCCTTGCAATTTCTCGCACAGTTCTCTTTGGCGCAAGCATGCTTTCGATTTGTTGGTCGATATCGTTTTCAATATCCTCGTCATCCGAGTCTTGTAAACCAAGAGCAGCCTTCTGAAACTTTTTCTTTTCGTTAGCAAGCGCAGCTTCAGATTCATCAAATTTGAATCCTTTCCCGCTGAATCCGCCCCCTGTGTGCACCCTCTTCCCATCTGCAGCTTGTCGGGCCTTGTAAGTTTCCCACAGTTGACGCAATGGTTCTGGTACCGGTACACCAGCCAATTCGTGAGCACGCAAAATATCGCCCGCGTACCGCTCCTGCTCGGGTGTGATGAAGGTGTATGCGTACCTGAAACCAAAGCGAAGATTTAAATTACGTATTCCTAACGGTTGCATTTACAGTGTTTATTAAAATAATGTTTCTATGGGGGTACATACTAGACATTTACATATTGGCGTAAAATATGATTATAAATTTACCCTTTATTACCAGCTCTGCCCGTCCTACCGCAACGATGCACGTAATCCTCATAATGATTTGGACAATCATAATTGACCACAAGCACTAGATGTTTAACATCCAAACCTCTCGCTGCTACTGAAGTAGCAACAAGTAGCTTTGTTCTGCCGGCCTTAAAATCAAGTATCGTTGAGTCTCGGTCGCACTGATCAATACCCCCGTGAAGTGACATACAAGAATACGAAGCCTTCATTAAATCTTTAAGAAGCGTGTCAGCGTTCTCCTGTTTGTCGACGAAGATGATCGTGGATCCTTTATCTTGATAATGACCAAGTATCTCGAGCAATTTGTAAAACTTCTGATCTTCCTCTAGCACAACCACGTGCTGTTCAACATCTTTGCAAACTACGGAACGTCCACCTACTTGAACCTCAACCGGTCTCGTCAATATCCTTCTCGCCAGCGCTTCCATTTGCCTTGGAAACGTTGCACTGAAAAGAACTGTCTGCCTGTCAGGCCTGACATTCTCCATAATCCGCATTACTTGCGGTTCGAAACCCATGTCGAACATTCTATCCGCCTCGTCTAACACAACGTAAGTGACCCGACGTAAATTAGTTACTCTTCCACTGTTCGCGGCTAACATGTCGATCATGCGACCTGGTGTACAGACAATAATTTCGGCACCTCTCTTTAATTCAGCAATCTGTTCGGAAATTCCTGTACCGCCGTACACGCATACATGAGACAATTCAAGTGATTTTGTGAATTTCTTGGAGTCTCTACCGATCTGCATACAGAGTTCTCTGGTTGGTGTCATAATTAGCGCTATTGGACCGTCGCCGTCAGTCAAAGGTGGCTGATCAAGAATGTGTCGAAACATCGGCAGAAGGAAAGCCAGGGTCTTCCCACTTCCTGTCTTTGCGATTCCTATTAAGTCTCGGCCAGACATAATAGCTGGAATGGCTTGACATTGGATTGGTGTCGGTTTTTCGTAACCAAGTTTTTTCAGCACTTTTAACTCCTTTTTAGTGACGCCACACTGTGCCCACGATTTTATTGGTTTTGGACAGCCCTTTCCTTTCACACGAATGCCTTCTAGCTCCTCTTTGTATGCGTCAACTTCCTCTTGTGTCATTCGTGCTGCAAATAAAGAAAAAGTATTGGTTTATTCCAAATTTCATATGTCAAATGTTGTGTTAGTGTGAATGATGATTTTATACCGATTTCCGGTACTTCCACATAGAAAGATTTTCTGAAAGGTTGATATTCTGTCGTGGCATGGTCAACTTTAGCCAGTTCTCGCTTTTGCTTGTTAGCGATTCCAGCAGCGGTTTCGTGGAGATTTTCACCTTCTTCTTCACTTGAATATTCCAGACCGTCTTGATTTTGTTCTATCAGCTCACCCTTCTGTTTTTGCACCTTCTTCTTAGCCACACCAGTGACAATAACAACACCTCCACTCTGAGTAGCTCCCGGTCCTGTACCATTATTGGCATTCTTTGGAGTTTTGTTATCAAGTTTGTTCACTTTACGAACTTCTTCCTGAACCTGTGTTCAAGATTACTATTTATTATAACTGTTTTTAATAACTATGACATTTTGGAAAGAAATTCATACTTCTGCCATGAAAGCATCAAGTGGATCGACTTCTTCCTCTTCATCCTTGGTTTCCTCTTTGACTTCCTCAACTTCTTCCTTGGCACTACCTTCTTCTTTAGTTTCCTTGTTGCTGTTCTGAACAACAGGTGTCTCTTCGTCACTGTCATCCTCAAGGGACCACTTTTTCATAGGTAGCTGAAGATTCGCCAAAATCGAAGCCTTACCATCCTTCTTTGTTGCCTCCAGCTCTTTTTTCTTTCTCTCTGCTCGCCATCTTTCTATCCTTTCTCTTCTCTTTTGCATCTCCAACTCTAGTCTTTTTTGTTCTTCTTCCTAAATTAATTTACATGTTGTATTACTGCTTAAACTGCTTGATCAAGATAATGTATTAATACATTAATAGGTTATCAAAAAATTACCTTGTCTAGTTTGGTATGATCAAACGGTAACTCTTCACTCTCTCCCTTGTCTTTATCTTTTCTGTCACGAGATCTAGATCTATTAGATCGTTCCTTGCCAGAGCGCGAAGACTTTGAGCCTGTAAGACGCTTTTCTTTACTGTCTCCACTAGCATACCGAGAACAATGAACAGCAGCATATTACTAAATAGTCGCATATTACAAACACTCAAAAAGCAGGATGGTACGCAAAATTGGATTGCAACTATGCACGCTGCACAAACATAACTAGAAATCTGTATTAAATTAAATTGCATGTGAGAATGGACTTATTTAAACACAAACATACCGTTTTCTATCGCGATCTCTGTCTCTCTCTGAACGGTCTCTTCTATCCCTATCCCTGTCTCTCGATCGGCTCCTCCTTTCTCTATGACGTCCCTTGTCCCTGTCCCTTTCCCGATCACGACTTCTCGATCGTCGTCGTTTCTTTTCAGGCGTCGCTGATCGAGATCGTGATCGGGATCTGGAACGCCGTCTGTGATGTCTGTCTCTGAAACACACATTACAAGCTTGCGTAAAACAAAATATGTACTACTCCCCACATCCGACATATTCAACAGATAACAGATTATGTTGATACCAAACATCCTAATGAAAAGAATATGCATGCACCAGCATTGTTAACCTAACCTCAAGAGACCATAATAATAATACACGTAAACTTACTTATCTCCGCTTCGCACCATACTTAGTACTATGTACGTATAGCAAACGCGTAGCCAAAATTTACCGCTGAGTTCACCAACGACACAAAACGCACATTTATTTGATTTTTACTCTTCTTCCAGGAAAACATACACTTTGTAACGTCTACAGAACGAAACATAAAGGATGAACGCGTTCAACAGTTCTCCGTTCCGTCATTTGATTCCAGAGGATTACGCACATCGCGTCATCTGTCGAATAAAATCGATACTACATGGCTACAGTTTCGTGCCACTGTATCCATACTTGGAAACAACAGTTATCTAACTTTTTCAGTAAACACCATGTAATTAAGGAATGATGGAACCCCGATTTGATCGCTCTTTTAGTATATCAAAAGGGGTTGAAAATAGCTCGGAAAAATGCAAGGCGCACCCGGAAATTCGCAATTGTTCCGGAGATATAGCCAATAATGTGCAGAAAAATCGTGAAAAACGAGCCTGAAAATGGGGTCAAAAATTAAATCTCTACCGATCGACTTGTAAATACGTCAGATGAAAGGGGGTACAAAGAAGCTTGGAAAAATCGCAACCGCACTGAAAAATTCGAAATAGTTTCCGAGATATGACAAAAAATAGGACGAAAAATCGAGAAAAACGTAAGAAAAATATGGGTTTTTTTATAATCACCAACTGAAAGTAAATCATTTGACTTGCTCACCTATATGAAACGAAAGAGGATCGGCAGAGACCCGAAAAAGTTCAAACCGCGCCCCAAAATTCGCAATAGTTCACGAGTTATAAGCAAAAATAGAAAAAAAATAAGAAAAATAAGCTGAAAATAGGCGTAAAATGGCGAAAAATGCCAAATTTTTTTTTTGAATCAGACTGATACCGTTCGATAGAGGGTAATTTGCCCTGAAGATAGACCACTTTCCGCGCACTGAACTCTTCATAGTTTCCGAGATATGACGATTTATGGAAGTGCAAAACATTTTTTTTCAAAATTGCTAATCGCGATTAATCCCACGTGAAAGTGCGTCCAAAGAGCTTTAAGAAAACCTATATTAGTTATAGGTTTCGTTCACTAGTTCAGACGGGACAGGGCCTTGAAGAAATCGCGAAAATCTTAAGGTTTGCCATTTTTGGGAAAAAATGATGAGTCACCGATTTGATTGCCCTTTTAACATATCAAAGGGCGTCGAAAATAATTCGGAAAAATGCAAGGCACACCCCGAAATTCGCAATAGTTCCGGAGATATAGCCAATAATGTGCAGAAAAATCGTGAAAAACGAGCCTGAAAATGGGGTCAAAAATGAAAACCCTACCGATCGACTTGCAATTGTACCAGATGAAAGGGGGTGCAAAGAGACTTGGAAAAAATGCAACCGCACTGAAAAATTCGAAATAGTTATCGAGATATAACCAAAAACAGACGAAAAAATTGCGAAAATGTCTATCATTCTGCTCGCCCTCCGTATAAAATGAAAAGTACCAACAGTAATCTAGGAATGGGTGAATGCGATCTTGGAAAAAACTGGATTTCGGGCTAATTAACGTCTGATGCTCGGATAGAAATTGAAAACTGAAAAAGGTGAATGGGTTGAATTAACCTAAATACACAGCCTTTAGCTCATTATGATCCACGGTAAAGTATAATCTTTTACATCGTGGATAATAACGATTGCCCGGGTCATACCGCGCGGAGGCGCTGTGTATGATGACCCAACCCATTCCCAAAACGATCCCATCCACCCAACCATTATTGCAAGCAATGATTCCAAACTAACTCATTCATCGAAACCATTTCTGCGCGGAAAAATGTGTTCGACAAGTGACTAATTTGGAATCGAAATTGACCTACCCGAGGAGAACAGTAGACAGGAGAAGCCCGTCTATTGTCTCTTACAAAATCTAATGATGATGATAATGATGATGAAGCGATGATCGTGTGACTTAAATTCTACTTACATCTATCGATATCGATCTTAATACTAAGATGATGCTATTCTATAGTACTAAGTATCTAGGAGATAATGTTCTTGCGTTTACTGTAAAATATGATGTGCGTTATCTTCATTACTGCTGAGTACCTAGCTGAAAAGGGAAAAGCCCTAACGGAAGAGCGACGGGAAACTCAGTATGTTAAACGGACAATGTTAACGGTACGTAGAATGCATATCAAGTTGTTTTTTGTATCTGATTGAATTTATTACTTATTTTTTATGGGTCATTGATAATTTATAATTTGTCGTTATTGTATTTTTATAATTTTATTCATGTATTATACGTATAAGTTTCGGGTCATACTATGGTTAAAAGTGTTTATCTTTGAAGAGTGTGATTTTTAGTCAGTTTTATAGTTAAACAATTTTATGCTTCAAGAGGTTTGTTTTATCAGATATTTACGTTTAAAGAGATTTCTTTGAAAGTTTTAACTTGAAATTAATGACATACGACTAAGATAAGATTTACAAAAACATATAGTCTACTAAAATATTATCAATCCTAAATTTTAACAGAATAATTCAGCCTGATGATCGAAGAGTAATACAAAAACGATTGGGAGATTAACTTCGAACCGATTCATATATTAGAAAAATTACATCACCTACACTTTAAACGTCCATGAACTATAGGTAGGTGTAACATTGTAAATCGATCAGAGATGACAGTAAATTCCGGTCCAGTGTCACAAGATAAAGATGTAAAGCCTGAAACAAAAAGCAGATTGAAGTAATATTGGTGAAAAAAACAAATAAAAATAAGAGTATTTGTAAGCAAACAAAGATCATCTAAAACTGATCGCAACTAAACAAAACTTTATCTTACACGTAATTATCGCATTTTATAGCAGGCAATTGTAAAATTACGAAGTAAAAATCTGTAATAATCAAATTTAGCATGTGCTACCCGCGTAATGATGTTTAGATTAAAACAAAAAGCAAATTTAATGCATCCCGTTGAACTCTAAAAATATAAAAAAATATAAACTTTGTAAATAAAAGTAGTTATTTTAAATTCATCAGAGAAAAGTACATGATTACGGATAACTTACATGTTGAAGTGCAGTTGGGTATGAGCCAAGTAGGTATGGATACCCTGGCTAAAAAAAAGTAAATCGTATTACTGCCATTGAAATAAAAAGCAAAGAATACAATATAGCGTATGTTTTTCACGTAAAGGTACGCTGCTTGAAACAAAAAGATATATCGTTTTAGGAAAAATTAAAAAATGAGAACATCACGAAGAAGAGGAACTGCTCAAATGCAATCGCAGCTAATTATAACATCATACATCGAACACTTATGATAGCAAAAATTAGCATCAGCCATCCAAATAATGAGGCGTACCCTGAAACAGAAATGAAGTTCGATTAATAGTCCCAAAATAAAAAATAAATATCCGAACTTTACAAATAAAGAAGAAGTATTTGTAGAGCAGAAATTAAAAAAATAATGAACAAACAAAGCGCAATTATCTCATACCAATTAAAGTGACGTGGAACATTCAATTGAGTAGGTGTACCAGTAAAGTCCATCCCTGTCTCAAAATATGGGAATACAGAAACTAAACAGAAAACAAATTGAATTAACAAAGCTGAAAGAAAAGTTTATTAAACAGTTTGACTGCCGTAATAGCCGAATAGCAGACAAAAGAAATAAAAATTTTGAATCTTGTTTTTTAATTTATGATTTTAAACTTTGACTCTATTTAAAAAGACCCAATGAAATAATCGCTACGTTAAAAGAAAAACATATAATTTAAACCACCAACAATCAATAGCAATTGATTTGTTGGGTATGAAAAATTATAAAACCGACAAAATAATCTTAGTTGATATCACGTCAGCATTCGCAAGTAACGTACCGCGAACATAAAGTATAAAAAATAGTAGCCTGCTTAAGCAGTGCTCAACATTTCTCACCATGTACTTTTAGGTACATGGTATGTAATATCATAGGTGAGATGTACCATGTATTCATAGGTACATAGAAATTGTATTCATAGGTCAGATATGTTTTTGACGGACGCGGTTCTAAATTTTTATCAAGCGATATTTGCAAAATGAATAAAACGTCTGTACGCGAACGCGAGCAGCCAACAAACATTGATTCATTTAAAACAATGTATCACTTTCCAACGTCCAAATTGAAAAAATGATAAAATTATTAAATGAATCAATTCAGCGGCGCTAGTCAATGAATCGATCGATCCTGCCTGTTGTAATTTATTTTACCGCGATTCAAAACTTTAATTTTCCTACACGGTGAAACGGATAACGGATTTTTCGCGAGCGCGAGCAACCAGCGTACATCAATTTATTAATGATAAAAATTATTTCTTAAATCAGAAATGTATTTAAGAAATAATACAATCAGTGAATAAATTGATCTAGCGGTGCATTGCGATTTTAGCGAACGACCGCGTACGCGTGTAAGACGTAATTGCTTGCCTAACAAATTAGGCAACCATTTACGTAGATATTTGAAATGGCGAACATAGTGACTAACGTGGAAGCTAATCCCACGATGAAAGCCCTTTTCTCCGGGCCGCTTCGACTATTTTATCAAATAGCCTCTTCTTTCTTCGGACATGCATAAACAAGTCCCCACTGTTCGGGAGTTAAAACAGGTATCAGTTTTACATCGATTCGTTCACTGCTTCGAAGGCAGAGACGGAATACTCAATTGTGTCAATATAAAAAAATGTCTCATATGCTAATATATTGTACATATAATAACATATGTGTCAATTAATGGGAAATATATATACATATATTTCCGATTAATATTTTTTCGTAGTGCAGAAGGCAAAATTCCGTCTTTGCTTTCGAGAGTGCACGCGTCGACACAAACGCTGATACCTGCTTTTCGGATTCTATGTTTGCACGGCATATGAACATTCGAGTGAAAAATTCGCGAGCAAGGGCTGACACGCAGGCACTGCCGAAATTAACTCTTTAATTTTGTCGTATAAAGTGCTACTGCGGGAGTAATACTTTATACTGTCGAATTAGAGAGTCAATTTTCGGCGGCTCGTACACGTGAACATTTAACCGAACTTCCCGAACAGTTCGAAATACGTACTCCACTTGTGCAATGAAATACATCTCGGTAGTGCAATGAGGAACGTAACTTCATACGCATAGCACGATACTATGTGCTTTCGTAAGAAATTACATTCGCTCGTTTGTGCAATGAGGTGTACTTCGTGTGTGCAATGTATACGTATTTCTGCTTAAAATTAAAGTAATTGCTATCTTATAACTAAGACTTAACTCGCGCGACCAATTATTAAGAAACGCGTAGTGAGATCGGTACATTCACGAATAAAAAAAGTAAGACTGCACTGAGCACAACTGCAGTGTGTTCAACAGTAATTGATATAACGCGATTTCGCAGGAAAAGTACATATGGTCGCACGAGTTAAGTAAACCCAAGTAGAGGCGAATCACTTTGAAATTTCCCTAATTATGAATGATTAGTATCTGAGTGATAGCCTATCTTGCCCCTACCTACTTATGTCTAGTTCATCATTCACACTGAGAAAGTATGCTACCTGCCTACCTAACGCTATATTTAAAAAGAGCAAAACATTCACACCAACACAATCACTCCACAGTTCTCACACAACCGCCCGGGTGCAAAAAAGCCTAACCCTAGAGAGTACGTCCCGGGACGTCTCCGACACCCGAGCTCAAAACTGACTCGTATCACTTATCAACTAGTACGTACCGATGCTGAAATCGATTGTAAAGTATAATGACCGAGCAAGCTAACGCGAAACGCGTGACTCGACTTATTAAATATTCTGTACGACCAAGTGTCGTACAGAATTCTTTATTGGATATTTAAAAAAAAAAGGAGACCGTATGGGCAACATATCGGCGTATCTAAGTACGCAATGAGATAATCTTTAATAATTGACGAAAAACGAAAAGCAATGGTCATTTTATGCTCTACCCGACGTACAAGCCACAAACCACTACGCATTCATACAGTGGAATGTACGTCGGCAGTCATTATCACAATACAATCGCCAATCTACGCCTTAAAACTAAACCGTACTCACCGGTCTGAACCATGCATGTTGCACCTGGGCACATGCATGATTGCAGACCTTAGTGACATGAGTACGGGCAAAAAAAGAGTACAAACCGTGCTTGCTGAAAGAATCCTGAGCTAAGATTAGTAGTATGCTAATTGTGTACAGTTCTAAGCGGACTAATGTCTTTACTTTATTGTTTCATTCATTTTTCTTGTTCAAAATGACTCGACTTTAATTTGATTTCATAATAAAAGCAAGATTTTCATGCAATAGTGACTCGACTTTAATTTAATTTCATATTAAAAGCAAAAGTTAGCATGCACTACTGACTCGACTGTTTGTTTTCATGTTTCTAACATGGAAAAACAAACTCCCTCAAGCGATCTCACCATTGAAGCGACTTTTCTATGTCACAAAAATATAACAAACGATATCACTCTATGATGGGATCTACTTGTCGCGAAATGCCATCTTGCTCATTAAACTAATTATAACCGAACGGAAACGGTACGTTCTTACATACGAACGTATTGACTCTACTTTAACGCGACTTTAACTTTGTACCAAAAGCCGTAATTAAACAACTTTTAGTGCAAATTTTGACTCTACTTTATCAAAGCACTTTAAGTGTGCGGAACTTTTTTAAGTAAAACATCCAAACGCGACCGCGAACGCGAGCAAATGTATTAAATTGAAATTGAGCAAGGGAGGCCTAGCCTGAGCTAATACACAGACATGAAAAATGTGCCTAACAAATGCCACTCACGAGTAGAGTTCTCGCAGTGCGAAAAGTCTACTCGCGGTCACTATGCTCGCCATTGATAACCATTTCAAAGAATAATTACAACCAGTCACCCGTGCCGCTTCGGACCATTCGTCCTACGACATGGTTGAGTGACTGGAGGGACTTAAAAATTCACTCACCGCCTGGTCAGCATACCACTGGAACACGCACCATCGACGGATCCTTGACCCTCAGTTCCTAGACCCTCAAGTTCTGGATTCTGCATTCTGAACTGTGGGATGAGGGCAGTCGATTTTGGACTCTCAAGAACTCAGACTCCAGTCATCCATCCTCTCAGACAGGACCAGGCATCTTCTTGATGCGCTGACTCTCAAGAATCACCAGATGGACAGGCCCAGGCATCATAGACCCTCACATTGAATGGCTTTCGGACTCCTTAGACTCCAGTCATCCATCCTCTCAGACAGGACCGGGCATCTTCTTGATGCACTGACTCTACTACGCGTTACGCCCGAAGTCATTTACGGATTTCGCGACCGAATATAATATTACCGGCGAACATGACTCTACTTTCGCGGACGAAATAATAATTGTGAATTTCGCGACCGGAAAATCTTAAATCGGCGCTACAACACTGACTCTACTATTATAATACGCGATCGCGGTATGGGTGCTGCGGTGTACGTGTTCGCGACCGAGGTGTGTTAATGAAAAAAAAATATATATATATATATATATATATATATATATGTGGCGGCGAGCAAACACTGACTCTAACGCGACGCGAAAAATATAGTTCGACCGAGGGGGACTTGTAACGGCGAGCAAACACTGACTCTACTTCGCGTGATTCTACATTCTCATGCAAAGGGTTGAAGCTAAAGAGTCTGTGCGACTCCGGGGAAATAACTTACTC
Source organism: Cryptocheilus praepositus (assembly GCA_033815515.1). Lineage (NCBI taxonomy): Eukaryota > Metazoa > Arthropoda > Insecta > Hymenoptera > Pompilidae > Cryptocheilus > Cryptocheilus praepositus. Next base: position 2,640,525 of record JAWWQZ010000314.1, read on the forward strand.
GAAAGCAAAATTGACTCTAAGATCGCATTGCGCGCGATCACAGTAATTTGAAGAAGATTCTATGACACATCCCATCTTTTACAATACAGAATCGCAAGTACAATGAACGAAACACGCGTTAAAAATGTCAAAAGTAAATTATCTTAAGTGGAAAACGTGTCATGAAACTCAAGAAATGGAAAGTTCGAAATAAATTAAATAATTGTAGAATAAGCGGGATGTGTGATAGAATATTCTTATGCACAGACTCTAATTCGCGAGCTTCAACACACGCGGGTGGAAGCTATCGAAATCGCGACGCGCGTACTTCCACACTCGCGGGTGGAAGTCAGAACGATTTCGCGGATCTCAACATTCGCGGATGGAGATCACCGAACCGCGCGCGTGCCTCGACATTCGCGGATGGAGGCAGTCACGATCGAAATCGAGTATTCTAATTCAACACAGAATCTAAAGACCGACGAGTGGTCGCAAAGATGCTGAAAGAAAGGGGAAGGGTAGCAAGAATAAAAATGTACGCAGTTTTGTCAACGGAATTCTTTTTCTGTTACTGCGAATGCTGACGTGATTGTAGGAATGTGTTAATCGCTACGGAAGGTTAAGTGAAGCTACGTTTAACGAAAGTTCATTGACATTCTAGTAGGACTATATCATTGGGTCTTCAAAACAAAACGCGAATCGCAGCGGTTAGTCACTGTGATCCTTGATTCAGATGTAAACATCCGATTCAAGCATAACAGTGTCCGGGCCACACCACGTGGAGGTAGCTGCGAGTTGTGGCCTATACGATTTCTGACGATCGAAATAGATACCATGTAACGTACTACGTAATAACGTCAATTTAGTAAAAAAAAATGTATGTAAATCATGCATTACGATGCAATATGAAAGAAAAAGCAAGAATCTACATGAAGTGAAAATGAGTAAGACTAAACCAACCCAAGATATGTGAAGAATGTTATGGAAAAACAACATCAAAATATATAAAATAATGTAACAATAAATTGTATATAAGCTCGTGCAAGAAGGGTAGTTGAAACTTACCGAAGTAGCGTAAAAGCGTACAGCAAAAGCAAAGCAGTAGTACAAACCAGTAGAAGAAGGCATTTGTTGCTGCATGACGTGTGAGAAGACAACCTGTAAGTATAGACACAATGTCACAATTACTGTTAATATTTATAGTTTGAATTGCATATAACTATACGTTGCATGTGGATGGTGTGTATGCACTGTCCGTATTCACAAGTAATAATAACATTAAAATGACGATTTTAAATAAATTGTTTAAATTCACTGTGAAAATCTATTGCTGGCATACGATGCCAATATTCGAATTTAATAGCACTGTTAGTATCAGGTGTCCGTATTAATTGTATGTAATTACAGTCTCAAGTCACTGTCATTATTGGCAGGCAAAGTTAACTGTCATTGTTCACTATCGAGGTTCACGTCGCCACTACACTTCACTTTTGCACGGTAACAATACGTATATCCAATGTTATATTAGCCGGAGAAGCTATGTCGTCACTGATTAAAGCCAAATTGAGCTTGCCGAACAACCGCGTGTCACTTTCCACTACTTTTCAAACTTTCGATGTGACCTCTACGATGGCCGACGCGAGACTGAGACCGCTACACGATTGCGCATGACTTTCGACCGGATCATGCGCCATCGTCGATTTTCCATACCTGTCTGCGCACATTGTTTAATATTTTGCCAAGTTATTTACTTTTATTATTAGATGTGCTATTTCAATATACAACGTCTCAAACGTTAAAAATTCCATGTCTGACAGTAATCTGCACCCTCTGATGCTCCTGAATTCTGGATTTGTTAACATCTAACTTGAATCCACGTTTGAATAATAATTTTCATTCCGTGTTTTTATCGCCGATCATCTTAAAAACATAATAAACAATATCGTTTAACATCCACGTGAGTTTTCATTTTTGTATTATTTCGGTAACGATTATTATATATATGCGGTTTATCACATATTTTAAAACTGGTAACAATTATAACTGATGGTAAAAAATATTAATATGTATCTGTTCCACTTATTTGTTTTCAACCACACCTTGGAGATTATTTTAATTTTCTAGTACTGTCACAGTTTGTCTGACGATTAAATGTTTAAAGTACGAGTTCGTGTAAACATCGTCAGTGATTTTTTTACAATCGTTATGCTCCACGCAACATTACTACAAAATATTTTTATAAATATTTACAGTCAACAACCGTAACAACTCAGCCCTTCCATACTTCGATACAATAGGGTAACTAGAGAAACTTAAACATTTAACTCACTAATATTGGCTTGTCTGTGCGTGGTCATTGGCCTCAGCATTTTGGAACCGCATTCCATTACTCAGCATTAGATAGGTAAAAACCGCCATTTTGTTGAAGTGACGTCACGAAGCTACAAAAAAAAATGAAGTTATTGCACACTTGAAATAGCAGTACCAACTGTTGGACGACGAAAGTACTTACAATATTACTACACGGCTACAAGGCAATTTTATATTGAATTCGAACAATGATTCTAAATTCTAAACAAATGAATGCAATCACAAAATTGTTAACTATTTAACAGAAATCGTTATTGCACATAACCACTAAAAGAGCTTGATTTGACTAGCTACCGTTACCGCGGTAGAGTACGTGTGAACGGGTGCGTATGTGTAAGAAACCGTGTGCTTGCCTAACACACACTACTACACGATAATAAAAATCTTAATATTCAACTATTTGGTTACATATACACTGATTGAGCCAAACACATGCAGGCCATGCACCGAATTAGATACTTATAGGTGGTCAAACTCACCGAAAATGATGTAAAAGCTGCAAAATACGATGTCACCATACAATGCTGTGCCTCGTCTTGCTCGCCCATACAACCGCTTGGAATAACGGTCGAATATCTGGGATAATTCGGCGAATCAAGGAAAGCCACATGGCAATACGTGTTGCCCTTTCCTGGAAAGACAATATTTCAATAAATTTAGACATCGCAGAACAAAAATTTGACAATAAAATAACATAAATGTGGCAGCTCACCTCTTACGATGTGCACCGCGTCACCGCCAAACTTGGTGTGTAGCGAGTTTACGTTGGTTCGCTAGCTAGCCACGGTTACCGGCTACAAGATGAATTTCATTGGTTGTCACATTTACGATGTTTTACTGAACTCACATTGCGATGTTAAAAACGCAACTATTGCCTATTTTATTTAAAAAATATTTAATGTAAATAATATTTGTTATTAATTAATTACCTTTATGCCTTATACATCGAATTAGACAATTGAGTACTATAAAATCTATTAAAAATCTAAAAAAAAAAATGGTTGAAACCCAAAGTTTAGCCGCCGTTTTGTTTTTTTAAGTTATCAAAAATGTCTAAAAGATGAGTTATTTTTTTTAATTCTTTTATTAAGTCAAAAAACAGTATTTAGTATTTAGTAGAAATGGGTATTATTCTACACTCAGTTTAAAAGACTTTTACAAATTTGTGAATAGTCTTACAGAAATGTTGCAGAAGGAAATAGTTGGGATACTATAACTAACCCCTTATACACCATGATATTATCAGCCTCCAACTAAGAAAATGCTTGACGGGTGGTCACTTGTATACTGGAGGACTAACCCTTGAGGGTGAAAACCTATTGGCTGACACTAATGTACTCATTTTTCTACCAACTGTAATATTATAGCAATAAACTCAACGCAAATTCAGATATTTTAATTTAAGCACAATGTTCCTGATTGAACGTTACTGAGAAATGCTGTTTGGCAAAGATATTTCTTCACTACTGTGTAATTCATATTGTGAATGTTCATCTATATAAATATACTCAGTTTCAAAAGATAACTTGCAGTATTTATAAGAATTGGGTACTACTACACAGGCACTAACTAGAATGTGATAAAAAAATTGTAGGATATTTATATGGGGATATTGTTACCCGAATTAATAAAATTTCATTTTGGTTTTAACCTGATTGATTCTATATCATTCTGACTACCTCTAAATATATTAGGAGATGTGTAGGAACTTATAGTCATTCTACAATATGAGTGTAGCTCAATTAATAATGATATAGACAGAAAATGTGTTGTCTGCGATGAAAGTATTACATACGTATGGCATAATTACATATATGTATAAGCATGAGAAAAACATTGCATGCTGGCTACAGTATTAATCACAGTAAAATCATGTTGTAGAATGAATGTGCAGTCCTATGAAGTATAGAAACACCTAAAATCACCAAAAAGGCCTACTTTACAGCTGACATATAGTTAACTACTCACAGCACTAAAGAAGCACTTCTTATAATCTGAGATTAAGACATGAGATGCATTAGTTAATGGTTTTAAGTGTCACTGTGTCGCCATCTCTTTGACATATGATGTACATCATTAAGATAATGCGTTCAGCACCCCTAGCGTAATGTTCATAGATTATAATTATATACAAATTAACAATATATTTAAAAATTAACTCTTGTTCGGGCCTCAATGAATCATTAAAATTAATACAATTTTTAAGCTTCTAGCTAGTTTGCTATTACTTCCTTTATTCCCAACATTTCCCGATCCTGTCGTTCGATCTAATGTTCAACCATATAAAATTTGATTAACATTACATACCAGCATTGTACCTATCGCCAATTAATATAACTCTTCAAATTAATCTATCAAAACAATAATATCTGCGTAAATTTTGTCGGTCGACGAAATAACCGTTGCCACCACCTGCCAATGTGTGGCACTTACACACACGAAGAGGCTATTCCTAATTACAGGAAAACGGAAGAAGTGACGGTGACGCCCATTGGCTCTCGAATTGCATAAGAAGGGATAACTAAGATAAGAAGGCTTCGAATGAGGTAGCACATAAAAGAAGGCTAATCGCACCACCACCCCTTCCAACGGGACGCGGTACAGGAACTGCAGACAATATCGTGTGCCGAATGCTGAGATCATTCCTCTCGCGAATCGCTTACCTTATTTTCGGTGCCGACGCGTAAAGTCCCGTGGCGTGTCTAAAAATCAGCATACGGGCGTGAGTAATTAAATCATCATTTACCAGAACTCAGAAGTGAAGAAACAGAAGCAGAAGGACTGTGCCTTCACTGTCGCCTGCGGTCGTCACCTTGCCGGCAAGCGGTTTTCATTGAATGAGCGGCAAGTGCGTTTAGGACTTGTTGATGCTGGACGAAAACGACGTGTCGCTTTGTTGGTCCATTTCAGCTATACGGATGTTGGGCCGTTTAGTTGACAGCATCTTACATTCTTGAAACGTTTGGTCGCGGCGCGACGAGTAGTGCTTTTTGTTGTATTTATCTAGAGAAAATTTATGAACGAAAAAAAAATTCAATTAGTTGGCGATTTTTATAGGAAACCATAAGTGCACTCATTGATTGCCGAACTAGCAGATGTCTGAGCCTTCTTTATATGACAATGGCGCCGTTAATTAGTTTACATCCGAATGCTATGCTTGTCAATTGTGGTACTTTTGATAAGGTGATTGTTGCGTTAAATGCACGTAACTTTGCACTTAAGACACTGAGTCGGTTGATAATTTGAATTACTGTAATCGTTAAATATGTAAGATATTTTTTATAATAATTATACAGTATAATTGTATTAATTATATATGACTTATAACGAAAAAAGATCTTCATGATTCACCAATGTCCCACGTGCCACTTTACGTATTAACAGTTTTAATGACCAAGTTTTTGTGTAGAATAAATTTTTTGTCTGGTGTACTTCCGATATTCTGATTCGATACGACAATCTTTATACGGTTCTGTTTTTACCTTAAATTATACATTCCGTTCGTAACACTTTCGATATCTCTGCTGAATCTGTCGGCTGTAACAACTTCTTTGCTTGCATTTCAATTTAAATTAGAATTCGTCGGCGTTGGTAAAATGATGATATTTTAATATTGTCTCCCGTTTTGCAATCGTTATCGTTCCATAGAATTGACCAACTGATAGTAGTTTATGTTCGTCGAAAGAACATTAACGAACACAATAATAAACTGTTCAACTTTTTGTTGCTCTCCAAAACATTTATCTGCACCTTGTGCGCTTCTGCAAAGTTGGATACTTTCTAATCACTGCTCGCAATATGATTTTTGCCAGTTTTTATTTCGTATCCAAATATTTTCTTCCTCGCCACGTATTTTTCCTCAAGCATTCTTTTCGATGAATGCGCCCATATATGTTCCGGTTAGTTCTTGTTTACTCGGTCCTCCCAGGTTTTCCCCGAAGGTATTAATAACCGCTTATTGCCCATCGGTGCGATATTAGTTCAACAATCCCAATTCCGATTGAATACGCAACGTAATGTAAAAAAGGAAAGAATTGGTTTTACCTGTTCCAAGCGTAATCCATGCACAATGATCGGGGATTCGGCATATGCCGCGTCCCCACAATGGTGAATATGTTACGAGGTGGTTTCGGTGGAATTAAGCTGAATGTATCCGCTATGTAAAACCATCTCAACTTCGAGTTTCATTGGAGGCAGAAGTAGTCTAGCCCTAATAAAATCACATTATTTGTCATTATCTGTATGTATTACACAAAATCGATCAATTAGCGGATTATACCAAAATGGCGGCAAACGGATATGTTCTTGACACGATATTTTACTTACGCCTGCTTTGACCTCACGTCGGCAATTACACACATTACAGTAAGAGGACACCGGGTTCGGTTTGCATATATGCATGTGCAAAGATGAGCGAAGTAAAAGTCGCAGCCTTCGGTCGTTTTATGCGTTGTTCCACGAATTCCCGAACCAACGTTATCAGAGATGTTGGATCCTAAGTGTCACCAAGCTGTCACAGTTTCCAAGGTTGTGAAGTCTTGAGGCATAAATGCGGTTTAGACCTCATATATATGCAAGGCACACTTCACCGAGATACCCGCCAGAATGTCAAGACCATCAAGGGTCGAATGCCAGACGAAATATTTCGATGACCTGTCACAATGTTTCCGTCAGTTCACGAACTGGTGCAGATTCCTTTTAGAATAGCGGCGATGATGTCAACGCCCGTGTTTACGCACTGCCAGAACATTTAGTACACGTCGCATTTAATATTTCAGTTAGATCGCTGTTCATCAGTATAATCGTACGATAAGATAGTAATAAACGCTGGATGCCGGTCGTACTAATAATAAGCACAGAATAAACTGGCAGGTTGAATATAGCCGTGAAGTTCGTAACGTAAGCATGTTAATTACAACTATAAACCGAAGCTTTATATCCGGTAATGAAACGTATGAATTGGCTGTAGGTGCTAACTTGTATAGGCATTTTAAGGTTAAATTCGAAACACATGACGGCGCCTCTACTTTCAGTAGTGAAATCGGTAAATTAAATTAAATGCCACATGTAGTCTTTTTTTTTACCGAGCTAAAAGTTTGCCAATAATGTAATTTGCAAGTCACAAGTAGCATTTGGCGCTATTAAGTTAAAGCGCACAGCGAAATTGGTTAATAAGTGCAATCAAAATGTTCCAATAACAGGTCAAAAGATTAAGCCGTATGCGTAATTGACCAAAATTACCGAAAGTTATGTTGTTTCTATTTTTGCACATTTCTGGGCATACGTCAATAAGGATTATTCATTACTCTCGTTCATTTGTCATCGAACGATTTGCGAGAAGGTGGAGGGAGGTTAAAGTTCCGACATTACTAAGTGTTCCAAAGAACATCGTTTTCACGCAAACGAATTCAGGCACACAAATGCGATTTGGGACAGGAAATCCCAAGATACAAAGCTTTACAGGAATATAACACTCGACAATGGGCTGGAGATAAACCTGAATACCACATTAATCCGCCGAACTTTTGTTTCTACGCAACGAAAGAACTGTGATTTATCGCACGGCCGATATCTTTTCCGGCAATAAGTAATCATTTGTAAAATATCGATTATTGATCTCTACTGACATTCATGTGCCCACAAAAATAATGATAATGGAAGCTTACGCAATTTGTTGCACGTGTATGTACAGACAGTACGTACGATAATTTCAAAAGTCCACGTCCCCACTGCATAATTATCTTCTTTTTCATGTTTGTCTGCCAACGTCTGAAATATTAAAGTTGTAATGTCAGTACAGTACCAGCTTCCCAAGTAATGTGACACTTCATAAATATAATCGCAAGGTGAACAATACATTAAGCTCATTAATGCCATATTCTTTGTAACTCACGTTCGATGAAATCTCATTAGATGTGCAGCTGCATTCTATCAATGCTCACCTGTCCTGATGATTCAGCGTGTCGCCATCTGATCGACAAATCATCTAAGCTATTTGGAAAAATTACTTAACACCCCTGGCGTAATTTTCATTAACTAAAACAGTTTGACAAATTTACATTTAACATTAACTCTATTTTTCATATTTCATGCAGGATTACAAACTTTTAATTAATTAATTTTCCTAGATATTTTTGAATCCAGTATCCAGGTACGTGAAATATTATTACGATTATGCGACAACGTGCCGTGTATTGTCAATATAATTTGTGAAAATAATATGCTGAAATAACAATACCTTAGCGTTAATGCCGTCGATAAATGCAGCAGCGCAACCACTCGCAAGGGCCGAAGCCTACGTAAGGAAGGAGCGATCGCCAATTACAGCAAATCGGAAGAAGTTCCGGTAGCAGCGATTGGTCGAGTATTGTGTCATATAAGAAGGGCGCAGATAAGAACGTTTCGAACGAACAAAAAGAACAAAAAGAACTTAATCTTCGGTAGCCCCTTCCACAGCGACGCGACATAGGAACAGCACATAATAACGTATACTCGATGCTAAGCATTTCGTTCCGCGTGCCGGGCATCGTGTATCTCATCCTCATTATTGAGTGTCACAAAAAATCGCGAAAATGTATGCAAAACGCTGCATACGTGCATAACTAATGAGGTCGCCGTTTGCCCTCAGCCGGAAATAACGTCTATTAGTAAATTAGCGAATCGCCTAAATAAGGATAAAAACGTTGTGCGAAGTGAATACGGTCGCAACGTGGTGCGAATGGAATTTCGGATTGACAGACGCTGCATCCGAAATCGACAAAAATGTTTCGGACACTTTGCGTGTGACGTCTGACTACGCTGCATTATCGTTATTATCGTTATTATCGTTATTAACGTCAGTACCATTCTAATGTGGTGGATATTTCTGTTACGAATACTGGGGTGTCTCGCGTTACGTGTTATTCGCCGTTTACGGGCGTGTGTATTCTCAGATTTTGTGTGTTACTTTCGTCCATTTCTATGTTAATTCCGATTGAGTCTTGTGCTTAACACATTTTCGCAATCATTATGTAAACCAACAAGGCGGTGATCGTTCATTTTTACATGTCGAAGTTGACAAAAGATGCAGTGCGCGTCTATTTCCGTTTGGATCGACGTAAGATGGACCGGTCTCGGTTTTCAGCGAAATTAAGGTAAAATAATAACATTATAAATTATTTAGTAGCGGAAAACTATATCAAACGTGTAAGCAAATCCCGGTTAGACCTGGTGGTAGTAGTACATAGTCAGCATAACGGGTATATTGCATATCCTGAAAACTGTAATTCACTATCATCGATATTTTTTTAAAATCAGTGGTGCGGAAATCAGTTAGTAACGTTTTCTTCGCCGAAGTTGGTATGACCTAATTTCAGCGTCTCTTCGTAAGAACTATCGGGGTGAACCGACGCTCGTTCATCGTAAAGAAGGTAATTATGCAAAAATATTTCTTTTCACGGGATGTTTCCAAAATATGTTACCCGGACCATCGCGTAGTTAGTGTAGCAGTACGTTTGCTTATATTTTCGGCACGTGATTATTTCTGAAGCAATCTGATTTCTTAGGATTTTCTTTCAAGGTGCATATGCACAATGTTCGAAGCGTCCAGATTGTTCCACGGGGGGATGGGGACAAAAAGCAAGAGTAATGGTCACAAAATGATGCTAGACGCGGACAGTTATACGCTGGCATTAATGATTTGCAACATAATGCTGTGTACCACGAAAATTTATGAATCTTCTAATACTTTCGTAATTTTCCAGGTAAGTTCGACTTCGGCTGTGGGTTCCGGTTTCAACGAAGCGGTATGCGTGGTCCAACAGGTGGGTCACAGTTTGTAAGTATCCAAGTTTTATTATCTTTATTTAACAAATGTTCACTATTCATGCGTACAATGCAAAATTATAACATATATTTTCTAAGATTATTGTGGTTTTTCAGATTACCTGGCAACAAGTTTCTTCTAGTGTGGTATGTTCTTCACTTAACCTTTTCTACTTAATACATATATTTTACTACAAAAACTATCTAATCACAGTTTAATAGTCACTTTATTTTGCATCCGAATAAGATAAAACTATTTTTTTAATGAATAGCTGCTTTTAAATTTATATGCAGGTAGCACTTTTGTTCAATTATACGCGTTTATGAAAATATACCTTCATAAGTGTATACAGGAACTTTCGATAGATAATACACTGAAGCAAGCTATCAATTTAAAACTTAATATTCAGAGATTAACCAAATTTATTGTGAAATTTATGATATATGAAAATATTGTTTCATAGGTATTCACATTAGACTTTACAGTAATACAGGGTAGGATTCATTTTATTCTACCCCTTCTCTCTCTCTCTCTCTCTCTCTCTCTCTCCCCTCTGTCTGTCTGCCTGTCTTACTCTACTTCTTCTCCCTCCACTTGTTGCCACTATTATATTTAAAGTCCCTACGACTGCTTTTATTCTTTCTTCTCTTGCGCATTCAGATGTTTTTCTTTTTCAGGTTTATGTATACAATATAATATAATTCCATATAGTAGCGTAGAAAAATATTTTGGTGCTAAGGTATATCTGTCATCGTCAATTGGTATTGCCATTACTTATTCAGGCACTGTGGTCATTCCTTTTTTTTCTAACAAGTTGTTCGATGAGTTTAACAAAAATACATAGTTTATTGAAGAAATGTACATGGAAAACGCTATTAACGATAGCCAGTTCCATAGTACCCTGTTTCCATATCATAAACATATTCTGACACATTACTTGATCATATTTTTTAATTGAAACGCATTATATTGCATGTTATTTTGCGTTTTTTTCTTATTAATTCTTGGCGACATAAGACATATTATTTGATTAGATGTGTCATGCTTTTTTGTTTTATATTGTGTGTTATTTATGATTTAAATTTTTTGGGACCCTCTTAATAAATGATCAAGGTATTGACTATGTGCTATTATTAATTTTAATGAATGGTTCAACAATGGAAGGGCATTATGAGCCCTATATAAATAAGTGGGGTGTCAATGGATGGATATAGGTATACCTTGTAGTTTGCATATTTATATAGACCACTGTATACATGTGTTTTGGCCTGTAGCGTGGCATTAGAGTCAGTGTTGCTTCCGAAATTCAACAAATAAAAACTAATTTGAAATTGTTGTAACATCATTTATAGTTTATATAATTTCACGTGGTTGTAGAGTCAGTGTTTGTTCGCCAATATTTTCAATTATAATCGCGATTTTAGTGTTTAACTTATTCGTATTCGGCAGTAGAGTCAGTGTAGCAGTGCAAACCAAGGCTCAAAGGATCACTTATGCGCGGGACTAATCGATATTATGTAAGTTTGTGGCATTTTGTAATTGTAATATCATTTACGAAATCACATTACGTACTTACGTTTTTAATTTATTTTCTTCATATTTACAGAATGCTGAACAAACACACAAGAGTTTGTGGAGGTGGTGAGTCAACATTATGATCCCTCTAGTTCCTGATCATGTCGAGGACGAAAGGTCCGAATCGGCACCAGGTGCCTAGTTGTATTTCTTCTTTATATTAGCGAACACAGCGACCACGAATGACACCTTCTTGTTAACATTGAAGGAGTTATACGTGTATATTATTAACATGTCAATGTTTGTGTCTGTTTAGTTCAGGATATGCCTTTCTTGCTCTCGGTTTCAGAACTTTAATGCACTTGATTGTTTCTATTATAATATTACATTGCATATATCCACAAGTGGCCGCTTGTATTCACGTTGCTTGTGATTATTTAATGGTCATTTCATTAAAGAGCAAGAAGGAAATGCGCGACGGGGATATCCTACTATCGATGTGGCATTATGGAATAACATAATGTGTATATTTTAGAGTAACCGCACCGATGATGGATTTTCTCGAGGGTATTATTATTTCAATTGTATTTGTAGTCATTTATTGTGTACTATGCTATTCATTTAGTCTTACATGCTCAAACAAATTTGTTTTAATAGGGATATCAAACTGCAAGAGTAGAAAATCTTCAAGTTGTTTCATGTGAAAAAGCGCCAATTTATAATATTCGTTCATTGAAATTGACGCATGTGCTTTACCGAATAAAACACGACGGAGGGTTGAATTGAAATTTTGAATAGTGTCGACACAATTTACTATTTTATTTTTTTACAGTTTTTCTTCTAAATAATATTATACTTGAATTCGCACAATACTATATTCAAATTTTCCATTTTTTAATAACAATAAAACTAGACTCATTAGTCCGTTAGCAGTGATGAGAGTACTCACTAATAATTTTAGCATAGGATGTTTTCAGGTACGGCCATGCTCATTTTTAATGTTAGTCCTTATTTATTATTATATAAGAATCTTGATATCATTATGCGCCCAGGTGCTGCATATATGAATCAAGCCAGGCGAATGAGCATGGTATTAATTTTTAAGACAAATAATTTTTAGCGACTGTCATGTTAGCGTCCACCGACGTACGTTTCATTGTGTGTTTGTATGTCTGAATAATTTTAAGTTTATGGAAAGTACGTTGGAGAATAAAATGGCATCTGCTGTTAACGTTTATCGTAAAATCTTTTGAGTGTTTGTGCTCAAAGAGGAAAGAGTTCATTCATGTGTCATGCGTAAAGTGTATGGCCGCTAGCTTTGACAGGCGATTTCAGGAAATGGGTACGTACAAGTGTGACTGTGATGGATGCTACAAGTTCGGGTGTCGGAGACGTCCCGGGATTGTCTCTCTAGGATTAGGCTTATTGCACCCAGGGCATAATGAGTGAGAACCGTGGAGTGCCCGTTTTCGTGAGAATGTGGTTGCTTCTTTAGATATAGAGATAGGCAGGCAGGTCCACTCACTGTATGAATGGATTAAATTTAAGTAGGCAGGTCATGCGCAGACATCTTCGCAAATTCAAGTTAGTAGACTCACTTTCTTATATCGCAGGGAAGGTGTACTGTTATTGCGGCATGTTCTATGTTGCTCGTATAATGTATTATGTTTTACGGACAGTGCACCATGTGCACTTACGAAAGATTGGAAATTTGATAATTAGTCCAATAGTTTGTAGATGTACGCAGCACAAGTATGCATGAACGAAGTGCACAGTACCGACACCAAATGGTGCAATAGTTGTTAAGAATGTACGCAGCACGTTTACGTGAACAAGGTGCACAGTACTGACACCAAAAGGTGCAATATTTGTTAAGAATGTACACAGCACAAGTTTGTATGAACGAAGTGCACAGTACCGACACCAAACGGTGCAATAGTTGTTAACAATGTATGCAGCACGTTCACGTAAACAAGGTGCACAGTACCGACACCGAATGGTGCACAGTACCGACACCAAATGGTGCGCAGTGCCGACACCAAATGGTGCACAGTGCCGACACCAAATGGTGCACAGTGCCGACATCAAATGGTGCACAGTACCGACACCAAATGGTGTACAGTACCGACACCAAATGGTGCATAGTACCGGCACCAAAGGGTGTACACCGACACCAAATGGTGCACAGTTCCCGACACCAAATGGTGCAATAGTTTTTAAGATTGTACGCAGCACAAGTACGCATGAACAATGTGCACAGTACTGACACCAAATGGTGCATTAGTTTTAAGAATGTAGACTGCACGCGTATGCATGAACGAAGTGCACAGTTACCGACACCAAATGGTGCAGTAGTTTTTAAGAATGTACGCAGCACGCTCGCGTAAACAAAGCGCACAGTAAACAATGGTGCACAGTACCGACATCAAATGGTGCACAGTGCCGACACCGAATGCTGCACAGTACCGACACCACATGGTGCACAGTACCGACACCAAATGGTGCACAGCGCCGACACCAAATGGTGCACAGTGCCGACACCAAATGGTGCACAGTGCCGACACCAAATGGTGCAATAGTTGTCAAGGATGTACGCAGCACGTTAACGTGAGCAAAGTGCACAGTACCGACGCCAAATAGTTTAAGTAGTTGTGTATATATAATTTTTACTACGTATCTGATACAGTATATCGAGCAACATATCTATGGTTCAGCAATGTACATCTTTACACCGTACAGAGAGAATAAACATACGTATAATAGGATCTAGGATTTTTGCAAAAATAATCAAACATGCTAGTATGATTAAATAACGGCGATAATAAGTTTTCGGTATGTAGTTAAATCTCATTACCGAAATATATCGAATATTAAATGCTAAAATATGTCCTATGTCTGCGCCGCGTTACTAAGCGAAATCTTATCGTGGAAATCAGAAAGCTATGCGACCGAAAACTTTACAAATTCGTAATAGTTAATATTTTATTTTCAGCAATCTTATGTAGTCGCTGTGCTCGCTAAAGTTACATCTGTTCATAAGTTTTTTTTATTGCATTGCCAAGCATTTCAGCACCAATTTCTGATTATCGTTATATACACTCTAGTAAAACGGATCTGTTTACATTACTTTATGAGTCTGAAAGTATTTAAACGTACAAAAAACAATTACGTATTCATTATATAAATTATGGGTAAAGACCGTCAGTTCGGTAATGGTGTTTTCACTGTCACCATCTACGGATCTATATTTCTCTCAAATACGCTCAACGTCGGCGGACGTCGGTATTTCAGTTCGCACTGCATGGATTACCATAAAGTGATAATTATACTCTTATACTGCGTTTGTGACGCAAGATAAACTTACTCTTCAATATGTTTTTAGGTGTACCGTTTCGGTACACCAGAACCCTGTTATTATTTCCCTATTACTTGCAAAGTTATCGGCTGAAAGCGGCATGATAACACAACACTGATCTGGAACTCTTTCCCACTGAGAATTTATATTAAATCATTAATAGTAGTTAGTTTCCAAAAAAATATAATAATATAAAGAGACGAATCTTATTTAAATTGTTTTTGCGATTAAAGTGGAGATCGATGTGGAAAACGACATATTTTCATTTATTGTTGCTCATTTTGATTTTTCGTCATTCGTGGTGAGGTTTATGTTTCTTTAAGCTCCATTCGACGTTCTCTTTCATATTATATTGGGGTGCAAGTCGAATTGTTAACTTTCAATTGGTAATTTTGAAAAAACGCTTTTTCATCTCGCGTTTTTGCCGACTCTTTAATATGTTTTCAGTCATATCTCGGAAACTATTTCGAATTTTTCAGTGCGGTTGCATTTTTTCTAAGTCTCTTTGTATCCCCTTTCATCTGGTACAATTGCAAGTCGATCGGTAGGGTTTTCATTTTTGATCCCATTTTCAGGCTCGTTTTTCACGATTTTTCTGCACATTATTGGCTATATCTCCGGAACTATGGCCTTGCATTTTTCAGTTAATTTCGACCCCCTTTGATATGTTAAAAGGGCAATCAAATCCGTGACCCATAAAAAAATTTGACTTTTTTCGCGATTTCTTCGCCCCTGCCCTTTTTAGTGAACGAAACCCATAACCAATATAGGTTTTTTCTTACATGAGATTAAACAATTTTATTTTTTTCATCATATATTCGCAAACTGTGAAGAGTTCAGCGCGCGGAAAGTGGTCTATCTTGGGCGAATTACCCTCTATTGAATGGTATCGGTCCGAAACAAAAAAAAAAGACTTTTTGTCGGACGCCATTTTTCGATTTTTCTTCATAATTAAACTTATTTTTCATATTTGAGAATTGCCGAATTGTATCGAATGAAAAGATAATAATATATATAATAATAAAAGATAATAATATATTTTTTGCCGATTGTTGGCCTACAACTGTTCTTTAAGTTTCTATCTATTTTTAGCTGTCAGTCAAAGACAACTGTGTATTTTTCGATGCGGTGGCGACTTTTTTTAATGTAACATTCCACTATCTTGAACACCATCAATATTGAACTTGGACAAGAATGTTTAATAATATGTTATAAGAAATGATTGGGAACCTGTTTCCGAATGTATGTGTTGAATCTGTATGTTTTTCCTAAGAAACTATTTCTATTGCATGGAAGATATTCTACCTGATATATATTTTTCCATATAATATAACAGCATCCATGGCAACATATACGCAGGATAAAGACTTTACAAAAACAGTGTATTTTGATTAATATCGCGAAGTAACGTACAATGACCATACATCACGTGATACAATCTTAAATTAAGATCACTGGACACTTCAACAGAAATGTCAATATGATCGGTTTTCCTTATCATATCACAGTTTTTCAGGAGATCAACGAATACCGATAAATTTTTAGACCAACATTTTGATCCAGAAAATCAGACGAAATATTTTCTCCATAAATCACCACGATGATGTCATTGTCCTTGTGACGAAGTCATTTCCGATGTCGTTGGGTTCACTGATCACTTAGGGTTGTAATAGTTTGTCTTGACAAACGGCATTTTAGTAATGGTCGCTTTGTAGGTTTTACCCCGAACTTCTACTAAAACTCCGCCTCCATTTTGGGCCAATTCCCGTGGAACGTATCCCATGGCAATTGGGCGTCCTAAAGTTGGGCTTGGACCGCCTGAGGTGACGATTCCCACACGTTCTCCTTCCGGCGTTAGAATAGGCGCACCTTCTCTTGCTGGGGGCCCTTGACTGAGCATAAGACCGATTCGTTTCTTTGACGGACCACTTTTAATTTGTGACAGAATTCGTTGCGCCCCAGGGAAATCTGATACGGTTCGCCTTCGTTTCGCTGCAAATTAAATTCACGAATCAGGATCAGTTACTGTATAACAAGATTTCCTTAGTTCTTGATGTTATATTTTTATAACGGTAACAATATTATTCATGGATTGACATTGATGTATATGAAAGTGTATATGTATGTTACGTGTTAGTGAAATGGTAATACTATTGTAGTGAGTTGAACTTTTATAATGAAAGTTGGAATCCATTGCAGTATTGCAATATACAGTGCCGGAAGTATATTTTGGAAGTATATATTATGTATTGCAAGCAAGACTTTATTATTGGCGGATACCGGTCACAGATAATCGAACGAAATTAAATTAGTAACCCAAAGAAAGGAATTCTTTTTAATTAATAAGTAGCTCCTATATAATAATAAGTAGCTAAGATTAATTTTAAATAATCCCTCCCTTGGAAGAGGGCACACACATAATGCCGAAATTTCAGATAAATGTTTTTGTTTCTTTTGTAGTTTCAACCTTTTAAATCATTTAATTTCGTTCGATTACGAGTGATCGATATTCTCTAATAATAAAGTTTTGTTTGGTAAAAATAAATTCTCACGTTACGTATTGCGATTATATTCATGATAATATTCGGATGACGCAGAACCAGCAAAACATGTTATGATGATGTAATGTGTCTTAAATTCGTTGTACGGCTCCAATGCCTCATAATGACAATACATTTTAAATACAAAACGGGTTATTAACCTATTCAGTACTGACCTACAAGCCAAGTAAGACCTGCTTCAACTGGCGTGGTGTCCCGCGTAATGTCATGTCCATACAAGCAAAGTCCGGCCTCAAGTCTGCGAAAATTGGGAAAAAGTACTGAGTTAAAATTTCCTGTTGTGGAATCAACACAGCCACCTGTGGATTCTACCTTAAACTGTCTCTCGCCCCAAGTCCAGCGAGCTTCACTTCCGCATTTTCTAGCAAACTCTCAACTATGTGACACGCGTCTTCTGCTTTTAACGAGATCTCAAACCCATCTTCCCCTGTGTATCCGCAACGCGATACTCGAATTTGTCGTCCAAGCGCATTGGTTTCTACACTGTTCATGAATTTCAACTTTTTCAAGTCGATTTTCACCAGATTTTGAAGTGCTGCCGCTGAAGTTGGACCCTGAAGAGCGATGAGACCCTGATTTAATGGGTCCAGAAACTCGATAGTCACGGATTTGCCTTGTTTCTTGAAGTCATTCTAAGGAATGATAGAAAAAAACGTATTTATTTTAACGCCTTGCAATTGTTTTCAGATCCAACTATAATGTAAACGCGATTGAATAGTTCGAGGTGTCCGGTTTTGGCTAAATCAATAGTTTTATACAAAGATCAAGGTATATACTTGTTTTCAGAGATATGGAATATTCAGGGATAGCAATTAACGCCTGCTCATATACGGAACATCGTATTTTCAAATTGCAATACTTTGTAATAGATAAAGTAACACTTTGTTATATTCCGTGTTTAGCAGGTAACTCTCTGTCCCAAGAGTCATTAGCATTCCTAAATATTTTTGTTTACCTGTAAACTCATGCGT
Organism: Cryptocheilus praepositus; assembly: GCA_033815515.1. Lineage (NCBI taxonomy): Eukaryota > Metazoa > Arthropoda > Insecta > Hymenoptera > Pompilidae > Cryptocheilus > Cryptocheilus praepositus. Next base: position 2,659,080 of record JAWWQZ010000314.1, read on the forward strand.
GTTTGTTCAAATTTAGCCCATTACCTGTCGATCTGACATTAGCTTCGAGTCCTCGTCCCGCCTGCCAGCATTTGACACTACGAAATATTTATCATCGCGATCCTTCGTGATAATCAAGTCGTCGAGAATACCGCCGTTCTCGTCAGTGAACACTGTCAGGGTGCCGCACCCTTGCCCCAGATTCCTTAGATCGCTCGTGGTAAGAGATTCCAGGAAATCCGTGGCGTCCTCGCCCGTTACTCGCGTTTGTAGCATGTGACCGACGTCGAAGATTGAGGCATATTGTCGAGTGTGCTGATGCGATACTGCGATCGCTTCTCTGTATTGCACAGGAAGCAACCATCCCGCGAAATTGACGATTTTACCTGTAAATCGTAAGGCAATTAATTCTACGATACACTGTACACGAATTCAGTACGTTGTGGGGGTGGTGCAAATCATGACAATTGTCGTTTAAGCGTACGTTAGTTGAGTCATCTATCTTTTTCTGGTTGTGAACTCGACAGATTCATAGCATCAAAATGATGAAACGTTTTGCGGCGTAAAAATTATGAAAGATGTTGTGAAATTTTATAGGCTGCACGCAGTTTGTGTAACACAATTTCACATGGCTAGTGAGTATTCGTATACGTTATCTAATCTAATATAACGCGGCCACTTACGGTTAAGATTTCAAATATTATACTTTATATTACACTTCCATTGTTTCCATGTTTAGCCGTGAAATTTTCCATGGCAAAAAATGTTGACTAGAACGTGTACTAACAATGGACTTCCTATCACACCACGCACCGATCCTTTATAATTTCTCTGCAGACTCTACATTTCAACACGTGATCTACGTGTACTTTCAACGTGCACATCCCCAGTCTCTACACGAATTCCCCATATACAAAAATATCATTCGTAACGGATCTTGCACAACAAGTCTCTGCAAACTTTTATTTTCTGCCACACAAATCCTACTTTTCTCTCCATAAATCCACCGGATTTCTGAACTTCCCCCAATATCTCCGGTATGTCTCCGTGCACATACTTACCTTGCTTTTCCACGTGGAAATCGTGCAGGCACGTCTTCCGGGCGTCGTTGGTCGTCGACGTCGACGAGCGTCGGCTTGCATTCTGGCACGACGCTGCGGCGAACGGTCGCGTTGCAACGGAATCGATCAAACATCCGGCGCGCGGCGTCAGGTTGGCTTGTCTTGACAAGTTCCTCGAAATCGTCGGAACCGCCGATGAGGCCTGTGCAACGCCATACGCTTCCAGGCATCTTTCCAGTCCGTCGGCGGCTATCCGCATGCATGAGAAACGGAACATCTTCGCTCAGCGACCGTCCGGCGTACACTAATTGTAAAACGACGCCAACTGGTCCTACGTTGTGCACGAATGTTGATTCGGTTCCTCGGCGATGACCTTCCGTGACACCGTATTCTCAGACTCGGACGAAGCGAGATGTCGAAGAAATGTAATGCTTAAACGTTGCACGCGTGCTGTTGAATGACTAAATGTCGCTCTTGTTAGTGTGATTTGTGTGCAGCTATGCTTTACGGTGTCATTAAGAGATATCGAAACGTGACCCCTGTGAAAATGGACGGGCTGAAGTTCTGTTGCGAGCGCAACTGTGCGTTTCTATGAATGAGAACAAACGTGAGCGAGCTATGACTTGAGTCGTACGATCAAAGGACGAAAATTAAATGAATATGTCTAATGTTCGGCATGATTAGACATATTGGGATGGTATGGTATTGCTCCGTGTGATTCGCTGTGAAACAAAAAACGAATCTAATTAAGCCGACCCTGCTAATTCAACTTAGTGTAGATAACAGTGTGTGTCTTCGATAAATCGGTATTTTCCTCTGCTAGTAGCATTGGGAACAGCGGTTATCTCTATTTTCGTACGTAACAAGGGGTCATAATGCCGCTAAAATCGTACACGTGATATGGGAACCGATAATCTACGCCACGAGAGTTGCGGGTGGGTGATTAGAGTCACGAGACCTCGTATGCTTATTAAATTTTTATTGTACCACGTAATAATAATAATAATTAATAATAATAATAAAGATAATAATAATAATAATAATAATAATAATAATCGCTATAATCATCATCGCAATAATAAATCGTGATAATAATGTCAATAATAAATGGTAGTAATAATAATAATAATCATCATCATTCATCGTTTGTAATAATAGTAATAGTTCCGTAATAATAATGATAATTCATCATCATCATCATCATCTCTTCATCATCATCGTCAATAATCGAATGACAAACGTCAATATTTATATCGTAGCATGTCGAACGGAGAAACAACCTTAAAAAACGAAGACAGTATCAATGTTCGTTCGTACATTTTGTTTTTAGCTTCCGCCGTTTTTTATTTTCTTGCTCTCGCTCTCTCCCTCTCTCTCGTTCGTTTCGTTCTCTCTCTCTTTCTCTCTCTCTCTCGCTCGTTCGCTCTCGCGTTAAAGTCTGTTCTAGCCTCTTTCTCTCCCGCACTTTCGCACGCTCATTCTCTCTGCCTTTCCTCTCTCTCCCCCTCTTTCTCTCCCTTCCTGACTCTCTCCCTCATTCACTCTCTTTCTCTCACACACACACGCACACTCTCTCCCTCTGTCTCGTGTTTACACAATTGATGCAAAATGTCCCTACACAGTCCGACGAATGTGTGTGTGTGTACGCTTTTTTCTGCTTCTCATACTTTCGCCGATTGTTTTTTTCGCATCTCCCGCTCTCTCTCTCCCTCGCTCTCCGCTCAATCTTGATCGTGCATTTATGCTTTCCGCGTGTCTGATTTTTTTTCACTTCATTGCCATATCACCATGCCATCTTTCATCATATAGCTGCTTCATTTTGAATCATCTCCCCTCATAAAAATTCTTTACTATTTTTTCATCATCTTGCACGTGTTGACACATTCACTCACACTGGTAAATCGGTTTGATAGTGGAGGGACTGATGGGGATCGGGGGTACGGTTTGTTTGTTTTTTTTTTTGGTTGTTGGAAACACGTGGGCGGGGGTGGGTGTGTGGTGGTTGCGGTTGGGTGACAGATGGCTGAGGATGGGTAGGTGCTATGGGATAAATTGGGGATAATGGTCGCGAGGGTATTGTAAGTAGAAGTGCTGTATTGGCGGTGGATTTTGGAAGGAGTAATAACAGGTATAGGTCTAGCGGTGAAAAAAGAAGGCGATCGCGACAATTTCAACCCCGTCAGTCGGCGAACAGTGGTATCTTGTTTTTTAATTTTTCTTTTCTTATCGTTCCGTAGCCAAATTCGAATTTTGCCAATTTTGCCGGTTCTACGCGCCGACCGTGGTAATATTTTTTAAAATTCCGTATAGGTCCAAAATTTTTTCGTCGACCGTGGTGCGCACTTGTCGCGGATGTCGAGAGCGTCAAAAATCGATAACAATAAATGAACGCGAGTGGGGTTAACATAATGTTTCGATCAGCGCGCGTTCATCTACGCGCTAATATGCGATATTTCTCCTCTCTGTGCGGTATCGCTCGCAGTACTCGCATGTTGCACTTTTTCTCTTTATCCTTGATTTTTCCCATTCTCTAATTTGCTCTTGCAGGATCTTTTCATTCTCTTGAGCTTTTTCCCTCTCATATTCTTTCTCTCCGCTTCTCCTCTTTGTAATCCGCCAAAGCGATGCCTGTTATGTAAAAATGTATAAGTTCCCATTCTCTAGGAAAAGTATCTGGCGACGCGTCCAAATAATCGCGCTGAACAATGGAAGCCAAGAAAATGGCACCGGCGTCGCGATGGCGGATTGCACACGCACGCTCACATACGTTTATTTTATTGTGCTGATGTTTTTTCTCCCACTTTCCCTCATGTACGTATGCACTAGAACATACGTATATGTATATTTTTATATATAGATATATATATCATTTTCTCTTCTTTAAATATATGTGGCTACTTTTCATCCATTTTTCTGGTCGTCGTACAAAAGGAACAAAGAACGAGTCGTCCTGTGGGATCTTTAATTTCTCTATGTCGGTCAGAAGGAACCGAACGTGACAACAAAAGAAAATTCGATTTTTCTCTTCTCGCTATCTTTTTTTTCTCTCCTTCATCTGCTTTGTTTTTTGGTAACATATTGTCTCGAAATTCGCTCCGCTCACGATTTTTCCTTCCTTTAGCCGTGACTATTTCAGAATAATTTTATTGGAGGGGAGGGGGACTTTTTGCCTGCCGACATGCAATGTGCAATCACTTGTAAAGAAACTCATACACTCATTCTCTCAAAACTGTCTCTCTCTCTCTCTCTTTCTCTCTCGTGCGCGCGCTCACTCTATCGCTCTCACTCTCTTCCTAAGTCTCGCTTTCTCTCCTTACTCTCTCATTCACTCGCTCGCTCTCGCTCAATATATACTTCGAGTTTCGATAATTTCGTCTAAAATTCCACTTTCGCCTTAACTATACACAATAATCATAATATGTAATAATAATAATAATCACGACTCGAATACATCATCGATCACCTCCGAATATAGATACAATAATTTTTTTCTTCATCATCTTCCTCGGCTTCTCTCACAATTACATCTCACAATAATGATCGTTTAGGTCGTCGTATATCTATACATATACATATACATATACATATATATAATTTATAAAATGAAAATAGGTACAATTTTGGACGCTTTTCTTCGTCGAAAAAACGCTCCGAAAATTTCATTTTCGCTTAGTAATGCCCATCGGTTGCGATTCTAGTCCACTTGGTAGTAAAATTTTGTAATTTTTCTCTCTCACATACTCTCTTTCATACTTGTATGATCATATACTCGTGTACGCAATTATACATGCTTCGATTCGCTCAATTTGTCACATTCACTCGCACACTTGTTCGTCCTTAAACATACGTACACTAACGTCAGACAGTCATTCTCACAATTTTGTATCCATGTTTTGTCTCGCTTGCAATCAAATGGTCTGTCATATTCACGCTCGCACACAAGCTTTCTCTCATGTTTTACGAAAAATTCAGCTGACAGAGATTGCTGCTCTCGCGATACATTCGCTTTTTGCGCCGTTTAGTTTCTAAAAAGGACCCTTAATTTTAGGCGTAGCCAATCGCGTGCTTCCGGCATCGACGAGCTTCCAGCGACGCTCGCTAGACGAAAAAATAATATATACAGACATGTATCGATACGGGGGGAACGTATGATATAATGCTTGGCTCATTTTCATCATTATCGTAGGTGCTCTTAACTTCTACGCGTCATATTTACATTTTTTCGCTTAAAACTCATCTCGCCGCTGGTTCTTTTCCGCTCGTCCTTCAATCTCGTTTTCCCTCGTTTTCGCTTTCATGAATTTTTCTATCTTTCCTTTTACTGTAATCGCACCTCCAAAGGGAGAAATCACGAAAATTTGCCCGCGCGAAAGTCGTCCATTCGGAAGTCGAGTGGCTCGACGAATTTTTACAAATCTAAAGTCTCTCCTTTATTCCCGCTCGCCCCTTCAATTCAATTCCCGCATGGAAAGAGGAACGATATCGTGCGCCTCGCAAACCACCGTTTCTAACCTCGTCGAAAGCGATTGGAAGATCAAATGCGCGTAACGTTTACCGCAAATTTTCGTCTCTCGATTACTAAAATAGATTTCTTTTGCTGTTACGATGCGTGGTGAGTGCGCGCGTTAACGTTCCTCCGGTTGCCGGGCAGACTGTCTGGCAGTCTGATAAACGATCGACCGGGAGCACAAAAGGTGTGTCTCACGATCGATGCGTCTCCCGATTTCATCGTTTCATTTTGCTACAGCGACATCGATTTTCAAGATACTCGCTCGCAGTGTTCAATGGCATCTGTTCGCGACTTCGGATTTGTTTCTTGCGTTTAACATCGCGTTCAGATGCAATTTCTAGTTGTTCTACTTTCTTCGTCAATTTATCTTTCCATTATTCTATCATTCTCTCCTCCTCTCTTAGTTTTTGCTTACCTCTTAGGTTCTCTACGTACTCCAAATCCCGTCCCGAAAATAATGCTCAGTATCGGTATCGTGCGCTTCTCCGTTTCTTTTTTTTCTTTCTTTTGATATGTCTACGCGATCGTCGGAACGTCCCCCGAGATACATTATTTCAATATCAAAAAGTTAAATTCGTAACCGTCGCGTTCGATTGCGAAATCGTGAAGGCTTTAATTGCGCGGTCGGAAAGTTCGTCATTTTTTTAGGGACTGCCTATCACTGGCCGAGAGAAGGAAATCGAACGACGGCATTTACGTGTCTCGTGGCACGCTTCGACAATTGGGAACAAGGGGTATAGCTTTACTTTACGTAACGCAAATACGAAACTCTCTCCGAACATTCTGTTGGCGATGCGAGACCAAACGACGTTCAATTCATTGATCATCGCTTGACCCGAACGTCAGTATTCTTTTTCCATTATTTTATAACGCGAAACGCAGACTGTTCGGAGAAATCGTCGAAATGGGCACCATCCGATTACTTGACATTTTGTTTAAATTCTTCTTTACCATTCATCGAACACTGCCCACGCGGTTAAAGCCGAGAGGATACATTCGCCGGCGGCACTCGTGTTCCATTTTTTTTTTCGTTGGCGCGGGAAAACACGATTTCGATCAAATTTGAAATTTTCTTCTCCGGCGTGCGCGCAGAATACCGCTTTCCGGCGCACGGAAGCACCCATTTGACGTACGTACATCATTAACAACGACGAAAGAAATATTTTTTGGTTACATCTCCTCGATTTTTCGTTCGAGAAACGTTTTGCGATTTTGCGTCCTGCTGCAAAAAGGCTCTCGCGATGAACATTTCATCCCATCATTGTTTTTTGTTTTTTTCTTTTTTGTTATTCGCCATCTTGGTTATGCCTTTCTCACGTTCGCTCTCTCCCTTTTTCTCGATCCGTCACTCTCTCCCACTCTTTCTCTCCCTCTCTTGCTCTCCCTCCCTTTCTCTCCACCGTCTTTTCGTCGCACATCATAGAAATCCTCGTGTCCTCGTGGATATTACAACACATATATTATATTATACGCGTAACCATTTAATAGAAATCCTACGCAATGCGGAACTCGCTCGTAACCGAAAGAGACTGACTTGAATTATTATTTTTCTTCTCGACTTTTTTTTTTGTTTGTTACAATTTGCTCTTCTCTCTACCTCACGCTTTCTCTCTTTTCAACAAGTATCTTTCGCTCTCGCGCTCACCTTGCATTCATCTTTTTTTCTCCTCTTTAAATATACATATTTTTACCGGGTACGTGATTTTTTGTGTGCTTTTCTTTTATTATTAATCGTACTTTATTTTTTTGCGCGTCGACCGTTTCCGAAACATCGAAATAGTACATGCTCATCGCAAACGTACGCGGCGTGTCGAGGATCCCATATTACAACTCAGTCATCTCACTCCACGGCGAGATAGTCCGAGAACAATGATCGAGAATGCTTCTTCCTTTGATGTAATTGGGACGATCCCGCCTCGAAAGTGAAATGGCCTCCCGCTGTTAGCGCAATTAACGCATTTCTGGATGTTAGCCTTTCATCGAAATATACTCTCAATCACATGTCCCCACTCTCGTCTCGCAGTCAGTGCTCTGAATTGCGTGCAAAACCTTTCCGAAAACGGTTAATTTCTCTCGTTGCAGATTGTGACATCGAAATTTTCGCGTTTCGTTATTTCCTTTGATAACATTTTTTTTAAAGTCCGAGTGAAACTTCGACAATTGGTGCTCAAATTTGTTACTTCGCTTGTTCACTGAATGAAAACTGGGCCTGGAAAAATAGCACTGCTGAAATTACGTTTGTTTTGCATCTCCTTCTTTTTTCTGTTTTTTTTTTCTTTATCAGGGAACGACACGCGAGATAAGAGGGCGATCGAAACAGTCACCTCGCTCGCCGATCGATAATAGGGTCGCATCAAGAGTCGATAGCGATAACTAATAATAGTGGTAATAGTAGCAAGTAGCATTAACTAATAATAACTAATAGCGTTAACTAATAACGTCGTTGGAGAGTCAGAAGTACAGTCGCCGCATTCTTTTTGACTGAAAATTCCGCAAGTTTACCTTCACCGACACCTGCCAACGTCATTTCTAAACGTTCATTCTCATTGCAATTTTTTCATGTCTATTTTCATATTCCACTCGTTCCGCTTCGTCAACCTGGGCACGGATACTCCTGGCACTCCGCCGATAGGGTAAATAGTAGGTAACAATAATGTTTAATAAATGCACGTGTCTTAATTTTTCATGCGACAATCGTCAGCGTATTTTAGAGACATCGTTATTACCTTTGCATATGCATGTAAACGTTAGGAGCTGGAGCTTGGGCCGTCGCGAATTTCGACGTAAGGAACCATTGGAATGAAATTTATTACAAGAGAAAATAATAATGAACGAAAAAACAGGTAGGGAGCGGGTTGAGAAAAAAATGAACATTGGAACTAATAGCGGTCGAAACGACACGAAACGAACTAGACATTTATCACATCGATTAGCCTTACCCATCGAAAGACCGTATGCGGACGAGGACAGGATAGTTTACAACATGATTTCTACAGTAACGGGTAATAATAATAATAATAATAATAATAATAATAATAATAATAATAATAATAATAATCGTAATAATAGAATAATGTAGTAATAATAACTAATCATTAATAATAATAATAATAATAATAATAATAATAATAATAATAAAAATAGCAATAACTAACGGTCTGTAGTGATAGTATAGGTGTAATAGTAGTAGTGATAGTAGTGCTGGCACTACATTAGTTGTCATAAATTGTAAAAACTAGGGCCGCTCAAACGTGTTTTCCATTATAAGCCGTTGAACTTCGTCATGATAAACAAAAACATAAAATGTAAAACAAAAAGATAGGGTGTTTGTGTTTCTTCATTTAACAGGACGCAAGCCTTCAAATGAAGTTTTGATGAAAGAGACGAAATATAATGTTTGTTGACACGAGAGTAGTAACTAAAAAACCGTTTGTTTTCTTGTTTTCTTTATAATGTGTGCTTTTGGAGAACAAGTACGCTCGTTTAAATATTTTGCAGGATTCATACAGGTCGGGGAGCAGGGCCGTGCGCTTATCAACACAATCATTAAAATTAATCGATTAATTAATAATAAGGCAGTAACTAATAATTAAACACCCTAGCTTGCTTCATCGTTTTTATCCAATTCTGACTAGCAAACGTAAATCGCCCATTTCATTCACCGATCATCGCGCTCTTCTTTACACATTCACTTTAATCGTTCGATTTTTTCGATTTTACGTAAGTTCTAGTTTTTAAAGCATGACACGTCCCCGAGAGAATAACAGCACGATGATCAGTGAATGGAAACGTTGCAAATGTGATTGAAGAGTACGTGAAAAAAATCGTAAAGAAGCACGACAATGTTAAATGTAATTCCCGTACGATATCTTTTGGTCAAAATTTGGGGTAAAACGCATTGGTGAACGGAATCGGAATAATTATTATTTAACTGTCAAATCTAGTTGGTAAATGTTTCGTTGAAAAAAATTTGCTCGCGCCTCTCCACGTACTCCTCGAAACCAAAGGAGTAAAAATCAGTGGTACATATAAACGATAAGGGCGGACGCGGGGCTATGAGGAACGTTACAATTTTAAATAACTTGCACTCGACGCTCTCTCTACGTCCGACATTTTCCGAAAGGAGCGATTTATATGAATGTCCGTAACGTTAACATAAAGAGTTCAAGTTTGAATAAGAGGAAACGTAATATATGTATAAAATAAAAACGACGGAAGAGCGCGAATAAAGCTTAGCCAAAAAGTTATGAGTCGCACCCGCTCATCTTGCGTCCTCTCAGTCGTGTGATGCCACGTGCAAAAAAAAAAGTGTGAAAAAAGGAAATGAGGATTACATCGCTCAAACATCAACAATTATTTAAGTAATAATAATATTAATAATAATAGTCGCAATAATTTAGAATCTTAGTCTATTGTAACGCGAAATAGACCAGGCGTATAAAAAAACGAAAAGAAATAATGTAAACGACAGGAGCAGATTGTAAGACTATCCTAATGCGGAGTAATCGTATATTCCCTTTTTTACGTTCAACTTACGTAACGGTCTCACATGGATGTGTGTTCCGTGTGCATGTATATAAATATGTGTATACAAATAATATATAAAATTTAACGATTATAACTATATATATACGTGTGTTTGTGTATACATATATAAAAAAAAAAGAAGATAAAGGTAAGAGAAGAAGGAGGAAAGCAAAGAAAAGGGGGAAAAAAGTAGAATCTCGGAACGTGGCTGTTTGCCATTTCTCTTATATTCGAAACTTAAACATCTTTTTCCGTTTGCCTGCAACCGTTCCTCGTCGATTCGCTTAAAACTTATTAAACGTGTTATAATATATTATTATGGCTTCAACGAGTCGAACGAACTTAAACCGAGCCCTTGCTTTTATTTTTGTCTCTGTATCTCTCTCACTCCCTTTTTTTCTCTCTATCTCTCTCTATTTCTTTCTTTCACTCTCTCTTCCTTTCTATAAAATACGCCTCCAATTGCCTTAAGCAATCATCGTAATAAGGATTAATAACTAATAACTAATAATTGTAGGTTAGCCGCGGTATCGAGTGGCTTAACTCGCCTGACGTCGTTCTCTCGCTTAAATTTCAAAGTCTCACGTCCTTTATGAAGGGGAAACTTGATCCAATTTAACGAGAGAGTAGCCGTCTCGAGGCGGGCCTTGCCAGAAAGAAGCGTGGATGGGGTTAGATATTATTGCGTGGAAACGAAAAATCTCGACGGAACAACAACAATCAACCGAAGCTTCTGAAAGATTCATTCGCACCGTACATCCATATTTTTTTTCGCATTTTCTTTTTATTCGCTTTTAGAAAGAGTGTCGCTCTCTTCTTTTTTTCTTCGCATCGTTCTCAAGGTTTTTCGGCATGGACTTTTGGCCGATGTTTCATACAACGAAAAGAGGCTACGTTTTGTCAACAACGCGGATATTTTCTCGTGTACGATCCCGCAAGCCCGATTTCACGTTTTTCGACTCACTTTTTCGCTGTCCGTTTGTTTCCTTCTCTGTTCGCGGTTAATCAACCGTTCATTCCAAATTTCTTATGAAATAACGTTTCCCCCTTAGATAGATGGTCTATCTCCTCTTTCAGCAGGTCGAAAGTGATCAACGTTGAAACTCCGATTTCAATGCTCCCGAGCCTCGTAAAATCTCTCGCCGATTTTCGCCCATGTTTTCTTTCTGTTTTTCACGTCGCAACGTTTCCTTTCGTCGACATGTTAAATAAGTACCGATTTTGCCGTGATCGAGTTGACTCGTTGGCTTTGTACCTTTTTTTGACTAGAATCGAATTTCGAACGGAGGGTGTTTCACCCGCCCTCCCCCCTTTTTCGTGAGCGCGAATGAGGTCGAGGCTCGAGGATTAAGTTCCATCGGTTGCGTGCCGTTTTCCTTCGGTGATGCGGACTCGCGGGACCGGAAGTGCGTCGGTGTGCTTGCCCAAAAGGGGACTTCGACGAAACTCAATCGATACCATTAAACCTGCACGCGCGTTCTTGCCGCGTCTCGCATACCGGTCTTTCGATATTTAACCGTCTTCGTTGTTAACGTCATCCATTACGTTCGCGGTATTCGGTGATATCGTACTTTCGACATTGAACGAAACCGTCCGTTTAAAGGTGCGACGAGAACGCGCGTCGAAAATTAACGATAATCTGCGCTGTATTACCTGGTAACTAACTGTACGTAAAAGTCTGAAATCTGAAACTCAACGTTCGCCATTTGTTAATGGCCGAGGTCAGGCACGTCCCGTCGTCGCACGATTATTTAGCCCGCGTGACAAAAAACGATCCGGATTGGTGGTGACTTTCAACTTTTTAACGGGTCTCCGTGCGCCACGTCGGCAAAAAAGGGGTCGGAGACCGTGTATGGTCGCATCGCGTGCGAGTCAGTCCGTGAGGACTAGAATTTTCCAACTGGCCCGAGGTGTATGCGACGAAAACTTTCGCGGGGGCTAATTCGACTTTTGAAATTTGAAAAGGTCGCAATTAATTTGTCCCCTCGTCTTAACGGGACGGGACGTGTCTGCCACTGGACACGCAACTGAGACATCGCGAACGAACTTCAAATAACGCGTACATGTGAAACTGGGGAATGATGAGGGCAGGTGGGGTCAGTGGAAAGGACATGCTGATGAAGGTGGGTAACCCTCTGGGGATATTATGGTCACGGGGTGAGGGAAGGTGGAGTGTGGTTGGCCGGTGAGGGTGGGTAGTGGGGTATTTGTATTGTGTTGAAAGTAAAGTCATAAGTGAAGTAACTTAAGACTGCACTCGAAAGATTAATAGAAATCTCAGGAGACCTGAACGACCCGCGTCCATCGCGTTCGCCGCGCTGAAACGGTACTTCTACGCTCTTGATCGTGTCGAAAACGCTCGAACGTTCCTGGTTTGTCCTCGGAACGACATACTTTTCTGTTGAAGGAAGCGATGGCGCGTGCGTTCAGGCACCCTCCGATTCGCGTCCGAGTCCCAAAGTCCCTGTTGCTCTATTTCCGTAGTGAGTGCCTCCGCGATTTATTTAATAATGGCGATCCCTGGTGCGGATCGCATGCCCTTACATATTTGAGTATGTTTAATTAATAATTATGTGTTGTGTGTGTATGCGTTACGGTTAACTGTTAATTAAGTCGACTCGATAAATGGTTACGGTATTGTAATTAATTAATCATTAGTTAAATATGGCTCCGCCGTGCGCATTATATCTCTCATTCCTAGCATTCTCTTTTATCTGACTCCTATCCTTGCAACACGTTTAACATCTTGCTCATCTAACTGCGTCTCTCTTCATCTATTTCAATCCCCGTCTCTCTTATCTGAGCATACATCGTACACGTCGGCTAATCTACGGACACTTATTACACTTATTATCATATTTACTCTTGAAACGCTTGATTGGGGTCACAGGAGTATGGGGGACAAGGGCGGGAGAACGACGGTCATCCGATTCATGATTTTTGTTGTGAATTTTGCCGTTTCGTTTGGGAATAGGTATTATTTGACCAGTCGTTCGATACCGAAACAACGGTTAACCCGGAATTTTGATAATTTTTGGCCAACTGTCCTTTGGTTTAACGGATTCTCAGGTTAGGGATTGTGGGAGCGGTTGGAAATTGCGCACGAAATGAATCCAGTACTTCCGCCGGTCCACCGCGAGTAAATCAGCGAATGGACTCACGACCGATAGACTGCAGATACTGAAAAAGACCACGTGCTTCCTGTATATTTACTTATTTAACTGTTTACTGCGATACACTGTAATTACTGTTTCTACCATAGCAACTACTAATTGCGAGTTATACTTGAAAACTTGACTGTTCGTTTACTGTAACGGAAAACCCTGACGAAGGCACCCACTCAGCGGATATTTTCCTTTATCATGATCATCTGCGTATTATTTTTCTCAATATTAACTACTGACTCTGACTGTGTAACATATTTTCTTTCTGTTTCCATTTTTCATGCAACGTTTGACCCGAATAGACAAAGTTATTCTTGTCCTGCGATACGATTTCATTAGTCGTCGGCTATTTCGAATCATAATTGCGAACCAATCGAGTGATTTCATTTCCCCTGCGATTACCAGAAATATGGACTCGGTCTCTCACCTCGGACACGCATGCGGGGGGTAGTTTAATTGGGCCAGGGGCGAAAGAAACACATTCTCTTGAACAAAAACTTGGAGAATATTTTGAAAAGAGTATCGACCCGTTGCGAAGTCCGCTCTCGATTCGACGAATCGAGATCGAGCATTCTGCAACGAATCAGCGCGGTGGGTTCGGGCAATCGTTGACGCCGTCGATAATCTCGCCAGTACTGTTGTTCTATTTTAAATGTTCATTCAGATCGAGGCAGTCGCTGCTATAAATTGATCCTCAGCCGATCTCGATATTCGCTGCGTCTGTTACTCTTCTTGCCTAAAAATTTTCCATTTTTGATGTCCAAATCAGTGTATCAGCTTTTGCGATTGCCATGACTTTCGAGACGTAACGCTCGACTTGCTCCTTCCATTTTTTTGACAAATCCGAATGGCGTAAATTTCTGCTTCCCGAACGTATCTTAAAATTGACCTCCTCCCCGCTCGTCACACACGCGCGATTCTTCGTCCCGTATTAAATCCGGAACGATTTCTCCGTCCCGACTGGGATTACTCGGAACAGGGAGCTCGCATATGCCATTTTCACGTTCGATCCCATGTTATGCCGACCGGGCGAAACGATGCTGCATCGTTTGTCGCTCAGCGCGTCCAACCAAAGGATCTCTTTCGGCGAAACATTTTTGTCGAATCGAGCGACACGATAGCCGACCCACCGCCTTAACAACTATGGCTGCTCATTTATATAGTGGACATTGAAACAACTTATTCCGGTTTTTAATCACGGAGGCTCGGTAGGGTCACCGCGTGAAGACGCAAATGCCGCCGAGGCGCTCGCACTGCTAGACTGTCGGTTTTATCATATGCTGCGCACTTACGATACACACTGCCACGAATATACACGTACCTCGATGGCGCGCACCCTAAGGCCGCCTCGAGCGTACGTGCCATATTCGTCGTGAGATTATTTCATTAAAAAATTAAAACCCGATCGAAAACAAACCAACGGTTTTTGCTTGTAAAGCCGCACTCGAACAACGGCTCCTAACAACGCCGCTGCCACTTCCTAGGTCGTCGTATTTATCATTTTCTTCGTATCTTCTCTGCTTGCACATCTTCGTTTTTCTCTCTATTTTCTTCTTTTTACGTTCGTGTGATCTCTCTCGCTCTTTTCGCATTCGCAGGATGGAGGCAGGTGTTTTTGCGGGGGAATTTTCAGTACAGTCGTACCGCACCCGCTTTGCGTCCTTGCGTTCTTTTCTTCTGGCGCCCCGCAAGCCTGTCCATCCTCAGGACTAGCCTCCAGCGAGGCGTCCTTCCTCGTCACTTTCGGGTTCACTCTCGTCATAATCGGGACGCTTGCGTGCGCGTACGCTTCCAAGCTGTCAAAGCTGTCAAACGCGCGCGCACGTCGTTCATAATCGGTAGTGCTGCATCCAAACGTATGCCAAAGGCCGCGAATTTTGCTTCCTCGTACATCCTTGATTTTTGTATATCCAGAAACCACTCGTCGATATGCGTATAGTAATTTTTCTGTCATATATCCATTGTGCTTCTTTATCCTTTAGTTTACCGTGAAAATGTTCGCTGCACGGCCGATTCCACTTTCTTCGACCGCGAAACGTTTCGAGATTAAAAAATGTTGCGCGTTGGGCCGAATTTTTGTAATGCTTCGTTATGATCCTTTTGTCTCTCGATAATTTCCCACACTTTTTTGCGTTCCGTGAAAAATCCATTTTTGGGCAATTTACAAAATCAATTGGCTTTACATATCCGTAGCGTGTGTTATTAAGTGTAATCAAGTGTGCTTCAAGTGTGGACAAGTGTAAAATTGTTCAAAGTGTAATTAATTGTTTTGTGTGAGAGTGCGTGTGAGGGCGTTCCCGTCCTCGTGTATTGAGAAATGTTTGAGCGCGCGGGGTTGCACGCTCGTGAACCAGGGCTAACTTCGCTTTATTGTGCGTAGTTTGTTGAGGCCGCGTTCCCGACGTTAGAACGGATTCTTTCTCTCTCTTCTCTCCTCTCTCGTCTTTGCTGATTCTTTTCTTCTTGTCCGTCGCGTGTCGAGAGAACGCGCACCCCTCGTGTAAATCTGTTTGTATTACTGGTGTTGTCACGTGGTACTGTCGCTGTTGTGCGCTGTGAACTGTTGTTTGCTTCTCGGTGAGAATACCAATTCCACCGTCCGCCCGGTTGCTTCGCGCGGAGTCGGGCGGAGCGGGTTTTGCGTTTTAATCGTGAGGTCGAGTCGTATTTGTGAGTGTGTATGCGCTGGGAGTATACACCAGCGCATCCGGGCTATGGCACTTTTTAGATTATTTAAACATTTAGCAAATTTACATGAAAGAGATTAAGATTATGGGCAGGGCCGGTTTTGCAGTGATCGCGAACGGCCGATCGGCTTCGTGCACTTCGCGTTTATTGATAGGATCCGTCTCAGATGAAGGATCCCTGTCGCTCTGTTGCTCTCCGTTTCTGCTATATCACTGTTATTCGCTTCCGTATGCTTCTCGGGGTCTACTTCTCGACGCATTAGTAAATGTCGTCGTCAACGTCGGGTCCATTGCGGTTCCGTTTATTCTTCAGCCGGCATTTCAAGTCGACTTTCAGTGGCGAGACTAGCAGCACGGACGATACTTCTTCCTTCTGTTCATGCTCGCCGGCGCGCGTGTCTCGCTGTATTCCCCTCGTTAGGATGATGCCCCGTTTGATCGGACGCTGGCGGGTTTCTTTCGTTTCGACTTAACCCGAGAGCGGAAGGAATTTTTGCATTATGTATTTGGCGTCGCACGAAGTGTTGATCGCGCGGCGCGGCTGCGCCACCGGCCCCCTTACGAGTTACGGGCATATGTAAATCAATATATTTGTAAATTAGTATTTTTTTTTGCATTTTTTCCTCACCGCGCATGGCGTGTGAGTTTTTTTTTCATCGTTATCGTTACTCATCGCTTATCATCTCTTCGATTACAGAACATACACTACTAGAGCTATTGTAACTTTGTGTGTTTCATTTATTTTTACTTTTTACTTTTTTTTTCTCTTAGTTTCGCTCGCATTTATTTTTTTCTGTTTAATTTAAATTGTTTTATGGTACACGGTTCGCGGGGCACGGGCCGGCGCCTCGGGAATTCCTCCTTTTTGGCGGAGTGAAACGGTTGCCTTCGCATTTATCGTTAATCATTACTTTTCTCGTTGATCATCGACGTCGGTTTTTTTTTCATCTCGTTCCGTCGATCGATAAAAAAGCAACCCTCGGCGCACGGCAGGATGCACCGGTCAAAAACTGTCGTCTGTCAATCGTTTCATGGCTGTGGTCGTCATGAAGGATCTCGACGTAGTGGTAGTTGTGGTATGTGTATTCTGTGTAGCTGTTGTTGGTGTTTCAATTCATTTTTTTTTTTTGTGACAATGACAATGATGGTAGTACCCGACGATGTTATCTTTTTAATTGCGAAGGTGGAGATTATCGTGGCCGTTTATGGCACATTTACGCAAATCGTTTTTAATTTTTTCGAACCTACCCTTCCGTATCCGCTTTATCTAATTGGGCGTTCTTTTATCAACCACAAGTCTTTGGTATTAGTCGTTGCTTTTTGAAAAACAGTTTTAAATGTTATCTGTTTCTTTTTTCTCGTACCAATTACAACGCCTTTGACATGCTAATTAGTTAACGGGCGAGAGCAAAATCTGCCTATCAGTCCCTGTTAAAGATACGCCTCTTCTCTGTTCCTCCTA
This sequence comes from Cryptocheilus praepositus, assembly GCA_033815515.1. Classification (NCBI taxonomy): domain Eukaryota; kingdom Metazoa; phylum Arthropoda; class Insecta; order Hymenoptera; family Pompilidae; genus Cryptocheilus; species Cryptocheilus praepositus. Next base: position 2,676,470 of record JAWWQZ010000314.1, read on the forward strand.
ACTTTTCTTCGATCGCGTCCGTACATCCCATCGTAATGTCGCGTGCATGTTCTCATGTAAGTGAATGTGTGTGTGGTCATGTGTCGGTGTGTCTGAGTATCGGTGTCGAGAAAAAAAAAGAATTTCCCGATCAGTGACGCCAAGGTCGAAGGGCGCTCCGAGCTAAGCCGCCTCGTTCTGCGAAATCGGAAATCTCAAAATTCGAAGGACGCGTGTTTCGGGCCGATCGGGAACGTCCATCGACTACCGGGCGTGCACCGACGACGAACAGAAGCTCTGGTTCGATAAAAACGATTATCGTTGGTTGCATGAACGAGGTGTATGCACTCGTCCAGCTTTAGGTATTTACATAGAAACTAACCCTATTTCGCAATATGTACTTCGTTAAAGTGTAACAGTTAAAGTTCTCAGTTTATGCTTGTGATATCAAGGTGTATTTACATACTACTTAATCCGAGGAAAAAACGCCCTGTAACGTAAAATCTTCTTTGTATAATAAGAACGACCAATGATCGACTCGCGATCGCGTTGACCGGGATTCGAGGAGATCCTTTCATTTTGACGACGAGTCTCTCAACTGGAGTCTCTGGATCGATGATCGTCTAATCGCTCTTTAACCGTAGTACCTTCCTTCCAACTTTTTCTTCATATTTTTTTGCTTTTAAGGTTGTTATTTCGTACCGAGTAACCGCGCCGAAAAATTAATCGTTTTTTTGCCGAGATTTATGATTTTCGACATTGCATTAGATTGTTTCGATTTCTTTTATTCTCTTTTTGCTCATCCGAACGTATTCGGCGCGCCGTCGGAATCCGCGCCAAATGTGAGAAATTGAATTTTTGGTTTCTTTTAGGGGCTGTACCTTGACCGTTTCGCTATCATTACAACGAGGAATTTCGAAAGGATAGATCCTTCAAGTCCTGGTCGCGTGACGGGTACGATCGTTAAATGTAGCTGTGACGATGAATCCCTTAGCGATCTTTTCTTCTCTCGTCCCGGATGTTCAAAAAAGCCTAACTCTTTCATTCTTCCGAATCTCTTTTTCTCACTGCTTCTTTCTCTCTCTCTCTCACTCTATATCTTTCTTTCTCCACACACATTCTTCCTCTACTTCTCTCCTTTTCCGATCGGCGGCTTCTCGGCGCGTGTCTTTAATTTTACGTTCAACGAAGATGACGACGTTAGGTTTGCTTTTTTGATGATATTAGCGAACGAAGGAATATGAAATGGGATAGGGACAGGGAGAGACTCTTAGAGAGGGACGCTTTTTGAAAAAGGAACTCATGGAAGTGCTGCTTCGAATGTTCCCGGTGCCTGAATACGTTTTATAGAATTTATCTTTGCTTTTGTTCCGAACGGATAATGTATACAAGTTGAGTAACTTGATCGTTTTCCAGAAACCATTTCTTTTTTTATTGAAAAGTAGTAGAAAAGTGACTATTCGTTAAGAAAATATTGCAATAAAATCCGCATTAACATTTACTCGTTTATCTATGTTCTGTCTTGATGGAAAAAGTTGAATTTAACGTACTAATCATTTGATCGAACTCGTAATTCATTTCCTTGAAATTTTATCTTATGCATACTCTCGTGTGTACACTACCAAAGTAACTTTGTAACAATGTTCTGTGTTTCTTTTGCCGTCTTTTCTAAGTGATCTTTCCGAGGTTAATTGACTTTCATACCCATTCAAACCGGACTTTTTTTCGAAAGTTCAAATATGTGCTTTGTATTTTTTATATTTTTCTGCGATATTGTACATCGCCCCAACCAAAAGTGACGGCGTTCCAGAAGTTCTTTTTTCTTTCAAGCGTAACTCCAAGAGGGTGTCGATGGTCGGGGTCGAGAGATCATCGCAATGGGAATTTCTGGATCGGTGGGGTTTGGGATTTCAAGAGAGGTTGGGATTGGTCCGAATCTCTAAAGTTCGCTCCACGGCCAAACTTATGGATTTCCATCGTGTGATTACTTCCTCTCCCTCGACATCCTCATCTTCGTGTATATAATCATCCACCTCGTCAATCATTGTTCCTCATCTTTCATCTCCTTCCTCCTAAGTATTGCGAGAACGTAACGGTATATTGCAAGTAAAAGTTTGAAACGACGCAAGTTCATTTTTTTCATTACGCGTTCACAGATTATTATACCCGGAAATAAAAAAATATTTCGCTTATAACGATCACAGGACCTCAGATTACCTGAAGCACGTCACTCTAATTGTCTCACACGCTCTCATATTTCTCTCGCTCTTTTGTCTCTCATTCGCTCATTCCTTGATGCTCACGAAGCATTCTCTTTCACCCTGATTTCCCTTTCGTTCATCCGACGCGATCCCCGGGCATACGCACCGATTCCAAAGTCGCGATCACGTTCACGTAAATGTACTTTCTCTCTTTGTCTTTCTCTCTTCTCGTACTCTCTGTTTTCCAAGTTCTCCCTCTCTCACTCGTAATGTCGATCTCGCTCTGTTTCTTACACTCTCTTTCTCTCTGATCATTGTTCATTTTCTCACTCTCTCTCCCGACTCTTGGAATCGCACGTAAACCGACACGGATCGCGTCTAATCTCACACATTCATATTTCCCTTTCGCCTAACTATCCTAGTCTCATAGACCCTATATTCATTATTTATAATATTTATGTATAATATATATATAATATTTAGCATTTAGTTTTTTCTTATTTCTCTCTTCATCATCGTTTTAGCATTTGACGATCATCTCTCGCGTGCTTGATTCTCGCCCACGTGAAAAATGTTCGCGCGCGCCCTCTTTTTGCATATCGTTTAGCATTACTGTCATCTGTTCAATTATTATTATGCTCTCACGCTTAATCATATCGGTTTAAACGTGTAAGTGGGCGCGGGGCGCGTCTATTACGCCACATCGATTTTTTGTTACCATCTTCATACTCTGTATGTATATATAATATATATAATATAACTGTTTGTAATAATTATATTTTGTTTGTTCGCTTACGTACTAATAGTTTTCGTGCTACCGACGAGCACAAGTTTACGCGCCCATTGTTTCATTAACTCCCTTGCATTCGTTTAAAAGTGTGCCTGTTTACTCGTTCGAGTTTGTCATCCCGAATACGAGTTAACTCGTGTATATTGTGTACAAGTGTATCTCTGTTGTGTACATGGCGTGTGTATATGTATATATTTATATATAGGGTTTTGTCGTGTTCTTATGTGTATTACCGACATTCGTTAAGCGTTTTTCATCTCGTCAACGTGTGTACGCTGATGACCGATCAGCGAGGATGGTCTGTCATCATGGCCGTCGCCGGCTTTCGTCCGTCCGTTAATTTGTAAACGAGAAAAGGGGTCGATGGTATATTTATATATCGTATATGCATTGTATCAACGAACGGCTTTTGCTTCATGCAATGAAAACCAAACGCGCGGCACGCGTACCGAGTTACGGTTTTAAAACGCGGTCTTTCGTGTTATTCCGTATCAATTCGCCCTTAAATGTTACGGTGAGTGTTTAAGATTAGGGGAACCTTAAGTGACCTTGTATGTATATATGTATATATATATAGAGTTTAGTTTGTTGAGCCTGGAATCGGAGGGTCCACAGTCAATGGAGCCTCCTCAACCGACAAAGTCCATTGTCGCGGGCTCTTGTACTAAAAAGATCATAGTACCTTGGCGCACCCCAAACGAGATCTGGTGCGAATACGCGCTGTTGCACGCGTATTATTCGATGCACCAGACCGTCAGGGATGACTCAGTTAGCAGCTTTCCGTTAATTATGGCACGTTTCGGGCGCGAAACGCGAAGGGTCGCGACGCTGGCGACGCGTCCTGACTTGGCGCATCCGGAGAGGTAAGATTTGAGCCGGAGGATCCGTGGTTCGCCTATAAGAACACCGTGACACGGCTCCTTTAACGTCCCTGATTGAGCCACGTGGCTTCCTCCGTTTCGCTCGCTGAGTCAACTTCCCGATTAACCGAGCTCAGGACCTTGGTTAGGAACAGTGAGCGAAACTTCGTCCGCGTATCACTAGTGGCGAATCGTCGCTAGAGTCGCACGCCATCACCTTCCGCGCCGTCCAACGAATCTCTGTACACATAAACGTCTACGCCCGTTTGTCCTTCTCCGCCATCAAGGACGACGGAGAATTGTCGGGAGCTATCCCGAGAGCTTCGCGCGATCCTTACGACGAGTGAAGAAGTTACACTCGCGGAAGGACGCGCTCAGAAGTCTGTTCCGAGCATATGGTAGTTACTGCTGAGACGATGAATTTTGACGACCGCACTTGGACGCGTATCACTTTTCGTATGACGACGAGTCGCCGATGATTCCTTCGCGTGGAAAAATCGTCGTCGCCTTGCAAGAAAGCCGTTTACGCGTTTTCCGGATTACCGATCATGTCGTCGGCTTTCCTCTTGACGCCTCGGTCCTCGGCATGCTGCTGCTGCTGTTGCTGCTGTTGTTGAAGAAGCTGCTGATGACCGATCGCTGACGAACCTTGCTGCTGATGATCATTCATCGGGGTAGAGCGCTCAGCCGATTGGTGCGATTGAGGCTGTTGGTTGAGTCGCTCACCCTGTTGCAAGGACGCCGTTTGATCCTGCGTCCAAGGGGTCCACTCGTCTCAGTAGTAACTGAACTTTCATGGTTGCTGATTGTTCTGCTGGTTGACCACGTGCTGGAGGGTGAAGCTCAAGGCGCGTGGATCCCCATGGAGCCTCAGGGCCTGCTCCAATCGTTGCTCTTGCAGTCGAAGGGCTTCCCCTGTTAACAAGAAAAATCAACAACCGGTTAACACATAAAATCGAGTTTCCCTATCAAACATTTTTCCGTTCAGACATTTTTTAGCAAATGCGTTTACGAAGCTAATGACGTTACTAGACATATATCTAGCTACTCAACTAAATGATTCAGCTTAGGTCGAATTGTTTACACAAATTGTATATAGGGGAGTGGTATATAGGTTATAAAGTTTTTGATTTTCTTACGTGAAAACTCACCGAGGTCCGGTGTTAGCGTGTCTTGTTGGGACATCTGTTGGTTCGTGTGATGTCCCGGCATACCGGAAGTGCTACCTCCATTATGCTGTCCAAGATGATGCCTCACATCTCCGCTGACTGCGGAACTTGCTGCGGCTGCTGCGGCTTGCGACACCTAGATAGAAACAGAGACATTTTTGACATATTATATTTCGTTTCTCTCAGCGCCGTTCATATACTCGTCTTACATTCACTTTGTGAGTATTCAGGACGATATAGTAAAAACGTTTATGCGTAAAGAAATTCAAATCCGAGAATTGAAATATAAACGCATGTTTTTGAATCCGTATGTGCTCTATATTACATAATCTATTTTCGATAAATATTTCGTTTATGTAGACATGGATTCGGTTGTAAATGTCATCGGAACACTAAGTTTAATCCTTGCTGTCAATATTGGGGTATTCGTACCTTCTTTTCGTACTGTTTCATTAACATTGGTATACTAGCTCAAATCAACAACCAATTAAATGTCTGAATTAATTTACCGCTAGTCTAAGGGCAGCCTCGGCTTGAGAACGGAGCAGGGCCTCCGCCTGGTGCATCCTCAGAGCTTGTTCAGTTCCTGTCGCTTGTACACCTTGTTGTTGAGGACCCGCCGAACCTTGAGCGCCGCCGCTCATGTCACCGTTGTTCCCCATTCTCATCGCTGCCGCCAGCGACGCCATGTCCACTGGTGATAGATTCGGTGATACCGAATTTTGTAAACCTAAGCGTTCAAACAAACGGCCTCGTTGAATGCGAACAGCATCGACAATAATCTAATTGGCGTGCTTGTGGCTGACAAATGCGCGAAAAGAAATTATCTAGCGACTTCAATGATCTCTACTATTATGATCTTTCGTGCTATCGGTAGTCCGCATTAAGCATAGAAACGTGCAATGACCTAGGCAACACTGTTGCTATTTTAAGCACAGCGAGCTGGATGAAATTTTCTCTCTCTCTCTCTGCCTTGAATTCTTAGCTGAGATGTCTTTTTACACGAAGAGTAGAGTTCTACGTGCAAGTACATACGCCGAGACTTGGCTGGTTGCTGGATTTATAATGAGGAATTTGTATCGATGACCACGACGTAGATGCGGAAAAACATAATTGTAAATCAAACACTATCGGGAATAATTGGAACGGCGCTATCATGTTCTCCCCACACAAGAGTGACTTAGCGCTGTCCGATAACTAGCATCGGCGTCCTTGGAGTGGTAAACGAAGTAGAAGTGCCGCGTTCGATCTATTCACGCTTTGTGGACCAACCATTCGGACGATCCAATTTTTCAGTTCAAACGAATAGATGGACGCTTGTGAAAATTTCACTTATAATTCAGGGGATCTAATTATGTGATGTTTGAATAACTTCCATTATTATAAAACACATCTTTCTCATAATGACCAACGTTAAGATCTATGTTGAACACATACTGCAATAACGAGAATATGAACTTCTACATTTTACTGAAATCCGCATTCAAACGATTAAATTTCTTTCGTTCCGGTGTACGATAGGCTACGTAGTATAGAAAACTGACTGTCTGAAAATTCTCGTCCTCTTGGTAATGGCCATCGAGCTTGAATATAACGCATCCGCGGATTTGCCGTGACTAATCACGAAGTTTATACTCTTTCAAGGCAAAACCGGTCTCTCGCGGGGGCGTCTCGCGAGTGCAAAAAGGACGATTCGTCTCACCAGCTGACACGGCGGCGGCCATTACGGCCATGCGTTGCTGCTGCGATTGCATGTCGTCGTGGTACTGCTGCGCCGATCCGGGTTGACTTCCGGCGCGAAGCATCTCGCTCAGCTTGTTACCGCTTGGTCCAGGCGACGCCATGTTGTTGTTGTTGTTATTGTTGTTGTTATTCAGTAGACCGGTGCCTGCGCAAAAATCTACTCTCGTCAGTATGTTCAGATAACCGGGCGATCATCGCGCGCTGCGTGTCTTATCTACGATGATTTATATCTAAGGATATATTAATAAAAAAGAGAAGATGGCGTCGCGTGTCTCTCTCTCTCTCTCTTTCTTTCTCTCTTTCTCACATAATTCTCAAGTTGGAACTCGCGCCTGGGTACATCTTGTCACGTTGTAAGAAAATTACTCAGGGCGAAGATATTTGCTAGATGCTTTATTTGATTTCAGAATTAATATGATATTCGGTTTAACACTGGTACAGTGCTGACACTTCGAGACACTCGAGGACTTTGAACTGTGGGCGTGTATGCATGTATGTATGTCAGGTATACAGAGGAGGGCTTCGCCAAAACGATAGAGATTCAGGACGGCAGGGTGCATTCGTGATAAAACGATGAGGGAACGTATCTCTCGAACGACTATCATGTGCTAACGTCCTCTCGTCCGTCGAACGATCGAGAACGAGAGGCCTAATACGCGTCAACGTGACGGGGAAAGAAGATCGTAGCGTACCAGGTTCACTACCGGCCGACGATAGTCTTCCATTGCCGCTGCTGCTGTCCGAGTGGGCCGACGGCGATGGGCACAACGGTGGTTGTTGTAAATTTTGCGGTCCCCCGGATTGGCTACTTAACACGCCGAGGCCAGCACCTGAAATTATTGCAAGCATATCGTCACGTATCGTTGATGCTCATTCACATTGCTTATTCTAGTTGTACACGAATAATTTATCTGCTACTACTAAGCATTATTGTGTATATTCGTGCTCGTACATTAACAGAATATGTAATTCGATACCTAAACTCGAACTCGCGAGTATCTCTCTTTCTCGCCTCTCTGCGGCCGCACGGCTCAGGACGTACTGCGCTGCGAACTGATGTTTCGGGTCCATCCTCATGTGCTCCATGTGACTCAGCAGACCTTGACATTGACAAAGAGATGATCGTACCGAGATTGTCCCAAGCTTAGGATCGTTAGCAGCGATATTTCCGTTTCCCGTCGTCTCACTTGGACACAGTACCGCGTTCACAGGCTCGTTCAACAAACAGGCTCGATCGTTTTACTGTTCACTTTATAAATTACTATCGCGGGTACCGGATATATCGTGGTTCGTTTACTTAAGAGGCGGCTTTGGATGAATATGTACTTACCGCTTTCGTGAGTGAAGACGGCTTGGCATACTGAGCACGGCCACATCCTGAGGCTCGAGCTGAGCTGACTGGTCTCAGGATGGCAGGCCAGGTGCTTCCTAAGACTACCCTCGTTGACGTAGTGTTTCCCGCACACTGGGCACGGGTGGTTGGCGGTCCTTCGCTTCGCTAGGTAAACCCCGGCAACGGAGGTTGTGCAGTCAGCGGAGGGAACAATAGGGCGACACAATTTCAAGGTCAATGCTAAGCAGGATAAAGCGTCCCAAGGAACGAAAGCGTCCTCCTCCATTTCTTTCTCATCGTCTCATCATCTCATCATTATCATCATCACTATCATCACTATCATCATCATCATCATCATCATCATCATCATCGTCACCGTCACCGTCACCATTATCATAATCATAATTATCATCATCGTCGTCATAATCATCATCATCATAATAATCATTATCATCATCATCACCACCACCATCGTCATCATCATCATCATCATCATTATTATCATCATCGTCACCATCATCATCATCATCATAATCATCATTATCATCATCGTCATCATCATCATCATCATCATCATCATCATCATCATCAACATCATCATTATTATTATCACCACTGTCATTTCATCGTCTCATCACCATCATCTTTCATCTCCTCCTCCTCCGTCATCCTCGTATATCACTCTTCTCCTTCCTTCACCGCGTTCTCAGGCACTCGCGCGCACACACGTGCGTACGTATACACTCCGGTCGACCTCGAAGGCGAAGGGAGAGTCCTTGCGGATAGCCAAGGACCAGGAGAGAGAGCACTGACCTCGGTCACACACACGGTATCCGAGTGCCGCCCGCTAACTCGCTTGGCTCCCTTTCACGAACGAGGTCGTCGGCCCAAAAACCATGATGCACCATGGGCACGCACGCGCGTGTGCACGCGTACGGACGGTACAGAGAAAGGTCGTCTTCGCGGTTGAATCGGACATCGAGATCCAACGCTGAAGCCCGTTTCGCGCTCGATCGCACGCAACGCGATTCTCTTTCCCGGTCGGCGGAAAAAAAACTAACCCTCCGCTGCACTAAATTCTTTTCGCTTTGCACGCTTTCCGTATAATGACCTTAAAGAGTTTGTGCTCTAAGCGTAACATTTTGCTGTTAAAATATTTGTTCAAGACTATAGTTAAATAGTAATTGCATTTGACAGACTATTAAGAAATTGTGTTTGCTCTCTAATGTTTACCAAGATAGGCGGTAGTTGTTTGCTGTACACCGGTAGACGAAAAATTAGTCAGTGCCCGGGGGCACCCACGTACAGCGCAGGGTTAAGTCTTGAAAACGTGTTCGGCAACGGTATGATACTAACGGTATCTCACAAGGTAGCATTTCAAGTAGTACAATTACTCAAATATGCGGCGATTTACCATCGACATACAAGCAGACAGACATTCATCTTAAAAGTATCGAGAAAACGTTCCCAATGCTGTAAGAAGTCTGAGAATTAAGTTGTAATCCATTAAACACCTTTGCAGTATCATGAGGTACGTTGAGACAGTCGAAAAACTTGTAGACATCCGTTCTCTGTACGTTCGCACGGCACACAGGTAATACACTCACAATTCACGACCACACACATTTTCTTTAGGCAAGCACAGAGGTCGAACGAGAGACATCCCCGAAGCACCAACAGAACGTGATTTACAGTTTGGTGTATTAATAATGCGAAAAAACGAGCATAGTAGAGTAGAGAAGGTACCCAAGTATTAGTCCGGCGAGTGTGCCAAAGTGTACTACACGCCCCCACTTTATGAAAAAATACCAGCAGCGAAACATTACGAAGAAGTGACAGAATAACGTGTGCATATATAATATATATATATGTATATATGTATGTATATATCGCCCGCGCCAAAGCAAGTTCTTAGATATGGGGGTTGGGGCGGGGTGGGTTGGGATGTGAGACGTACTTAAAGGCTAAAGACGAACCACCCCTCGTGTCTCGACGAGCGGTTGCTCCACCTCTCTCTTAGCCTTACTCACAATTAGCGACACCCTCGTTACGTCTGTCCCCGTCTTTCAACGACCCCCCCTATATTTCGTTCCAGTTTTCAGCACTGCTCTTTCTCTTCTAGCTCTTTCTCTTCCTCTTAAAGGATTCCCCGCAAGAAACCCTGGTTAGCTGCAGTTAGGATGACTTTGCTTGACTCTCCGGTAAGGGTCAACGCGCGACGAAGGATGCATTTTCGATGCGAGTTGGCAAGATTCAGTGCGTATTAATGAGTTAACACGTTGACATTTATATGAAACGAATAAGTGAAGAATAAGCATGAACCGTTGTTTCGATCCAAGACTAAGCAAAACAATTTTACTGGGTAGTGATCGTGTTAATTATATGAAAATAAAATGAATCGCTAAATTTGACGCGTCAAAACATTATCTGGGGCTCCTTCATCGCGCCCGGTACGCTCACGGCGAATCAAGAAGGTACTAAGCAGGGCGGGCGTATACTATTCTCAACAACACATGTGATGTTAGCCATAATCTAAGTAGAAGGAGAGGAAGAGCATAATATTTTAAGAAGCTTTACCGCGGAAAAAGACTGAGACAGACTCACAGGGGCATCGAATCGCAACGTGTCGATACTTACTGGCAACGCCGGAGGCATTCGGATCCTTGTGGGTATGCTTCATGTGTTCCATGAGTGCCTCGCCGCCGAGGAAGAGTTTGTGGCAGACAGGACAGCTGGTTGCGTTCGGGCCGCCAATCAGGGCGGCGTGTTGCTGGAACACAACACGCTGTTGCAACTCCTTTTTTGAGGGCCGGAAGAAGAAGGACCGGAAGCAGGCACACGCGGCGCACCGGTAGAGAGCCGACCCAGAGAATACCACCACAGAGTTGCGAACCAGAAGCGCAGGACAGGCGGGGCACAGAACAGAACGATTACCGATTGAGAGTTAGGGCACCAAATAGACCGCCACCACCGTGGACTATAAATGCCATTTACCAAAAGGGAAATTCTTGCCATCGTGTGTCTGGCCGGGATTGTGGGTGGGATTGTATTCTCCAGGATGATCGGTCGCGTTGGCGTTCGCCAATTGTTTAAGCTTTACGTATGATTGCCGGAACTAATGTATGCGAAGTGCCATTTAATAATGTCCGACGATAAAGATCATTGTAATTGGAAATAACAGAGTTGGCCGGTCGGTGTTGGTGATAGGGTTGATTGTTTAGTGAAATATTCTGAGTCTGAAAATGTGGCGCTTTGCAGTAAAATATACATATATAACAATGATACTTTGAATTATATGTTTGAGAAATTGTTAATATCTACAAAATGCTTTGTACTTATGCCTTCTCTCTTCACGCGATACTTCAGTAAACAGATGTAAATTAAACTTTTCACCGATCGTAAGCAGGAAGGGTACTAGTTACTGAGAAGGAATTGGGAAACTTGATAAGTTGGATAAAGCAAAGCCTAGACAGACGATTGTAAAGAAGCGTGAGAATCAGAAAACGATCGGAGTCAATTAATTCGTAGTCAAATGAAGGGAATTATCTGAGCTATCGATTCCGACTTTACACACACCGAACGCACACACCCTCGTATATACATATACAACAGCGCATATATACGTGTAATGTGTGTTCCTAAAGGCTAATGCGGATCTTACAAAAACAAAGAAGCTACTTTCACCAACTGCACAGACCTCCGATCGATCTCACACGATCCTCACCATCGGACAGGGATGCAAAGCAACGAATTACTACCTATTACTAAATACCAATCTAAGTGAATATGGCCATCGCTGACATTTCCGGTAGTTCCTTCGCCTTAACGATCATACTGCGAATATGAAATTCTGAATATACATTTTTCCCGTTTCGCGGTTCTCAGCGTTTACTCCATTCACCGTTACTTCCTTATGGACTCCTCAACGACGGCCATGTTTACTGTGTGAACAATATGAATTGTCTCCGAAATACGACGTCCTCACTATGTGTGTTCAGTGTCCATTTAACAGATTTTATGCGGTATCACGACGAATTCTTTATCAATTTCGTCAGTTCCTTCCGTTTAATTTTCTCCCAATCCGAGCCGATTGTCTCTTTCGTTTTCATTTTAACCGCGCATATATGGGATTGTAACTCGTATACACGGGTGTTGACAGGGGCACGTGCTCTTGATGGAGTAGAGAACCGTGGCCATCAGCTTTGTGAAATGACAGACGGACAGACGGAACGACAAAGAACATAGTAAAGGAGCGGAAGGGTGTGAAAGTACGGAGACAAATCAAAGGAGGAAGAAGGCAGTGGGTAGAAAAGACTAAAAGAAGACCAGATGGCAATGGTCCGAAACTTTTAAGGGTCCCGCCGTTGTTCCCGTTCTTTCCTTCTTCCTATTTCTTCTTTCCGTGTTGCCGTAGTTCTTTCTTTTCTGCACGTTTTCATCACGACTCGCCCGCATGACGAAGAGTTCGCCATCTCTCTTCATTCGATTTCTCTCAGCGTATCTCGCCTCGTTCCTTTTCTCGCCACACTTGTGGCGTGCCTTCCATCCTTGTTTTTTCCCTGGACCTCAGACAACCGTGAGCGAGTCGAGAAGGTGGAGACGGGAGAGATAAAAGGCTGAGAAGATCGTGGGCAGGAAAGGCTAAAATGAGACCGGGCGGCAATGACCCCAAACTTTCGGGGCCTACGTTCTTTCTTCCCTCCCGGTTCCTTTGCGCGGATACGTCATACACAGGCACAGACGGTGTATCCTTCTTTCTCTTTTTACGTGTCTTGGCGCGTATTTATTCTCCGCACTCGTCAGCTTCTTTTTCGCATCGTGCAGGTTCCTTCGCCACCACCGACTCCCTCTGGCCATGGTTTGTCGTAAGCCTTTCGTCCTTATTTTTATCTTGACCTAGGGTAACCGGCGGGTGTTATTTAAAACCACATTCGATGTTGACGCCTCTGCGTTTTCGGAGTCAGCGTGTTTTTTCTGCTCCAATTTCTCAGTCCCTCTATATTTTTATCTGGTACCACCGCATAGTTTACATTTATATCTGCGATTCATTCGATGCGTTTTTTCTGAATGGTGATCATTCAGTAATTTTTAGAACGTTTTCAATTTTTGTTTTGTACGCGTTAATGTATGGTTTTTAAATCGTAATTTTTCTACAGTGCTTCTGCTGTCTTTTTCTATCTCCTTTCAGCCTTACTATCTTTAGAGAATTTTCCTCTTCTTATCACAATATGGGTCAAGCATCAAGCAAGTTCGAGAACGCCTTAACACGACCCGAAACTTTCAGACCCTCATTTTGTCCACCGACCCTACCGCTTGAGAAACCCTTTAATCTTTTCGCTTTCCCGTTCCTTTTTCGAGAAGCTGTTTCAACGGACGCCTTTATCCTTTTCTGCTAAGAATGTACGCCGCTACCTTTCGTTTTATCCACTCGGTTCTTATTCCGTCTTTCCCTATTGCGTTGTCTCTGAATTTAATCCCTATGTATTTGGCATCGCGCGTTGTGCAACGTTTACCAACACGTTCGACAGATTTTACTGGCAATTTTTTCTTCAATTTTTATAACTACAATATAATTGAAGGGAAAGTTTGAACATATGAGTTTAACAGTATTTGATATTTCGAACTGGTGTCTTTGGTAATCCTCTATTTGCGAGAATCCTAAGCTTCCAGAGACTTTTATCTAACGCTGCATAGAAAATCGCGCGTAGCGTCCCTTTTTTTCATCGAGTTGGAGCAACCGCGAACGAGTCAAGCGGACGACGACGATGACGACGTCGATGACGACGACGGCGACGACGACGACGGCGTCTTCATCGTCGTTCGCCGATGCCTCTGCTCGCATGCAAGTTATTCTCGGAGGGAGGCTGCGGTCCGTAGGTTCGACGCCCCGACCTGGCCCAACTGGAAAAAACCGGTTTCTTCGTTGCGCTCTTCCTTTTTTGCCTGCATCCTCGCTTTTTGCGCCGCGAGTGCCTCGCCTTTCCTCTCTCCCTTCTTCTTTCTCCTCATCTTTCTTTCCATCTTTCTCCTCTTCTTCACCTCTTCGTGCCGCCGTTTGCAGTCTTCGTTTCTATCCCCGTCTCTTCCTTTCTCACTCCCCCTGTCCGCCCTCTCCGTCTTTCTTTCTCTCGTCGGAGGAGAGTGGATGCAGCGTGGGCGAATCCCCGAGGGACTTTATGATTCGCCGTGACCAGATTCATCTCTCTCTCGACTACACACTTATGCGGCCGGACTGTGTGCTGCATGCCTGCCCGCTCGCTTACTCGCTTAGTCGCCCTCGCCTTCTCGCGCTACCACTATTCCCAATTCCGTGCTTCCTGGTCCCTCTAAGAAGCTCTACGTGTTCCAGCGCGCGCGGACAGGATCTCGGCTCTCGGGTGAAAATAGAGAAGGAGCGATAGAGAGGCCCCCGAGTCGTCGTCGGCGGCAGGCCGGTAGACTCGCGTACCAGCTTAGGTCGAGGAACGAGGAAACGGGGTTCCAGGGATCGTGCGATCAAAGCATGTACGTCGACTTTCGTACGACGTATGTGCGCGCCTCCTCATGTGCGCCGATAAGTTGCGTTTCTTTGTTCCGCACATCTTTTGGCCGCATTTTTAAATATTGGAGCTTTTTTGTGGCATACAAGCCGACGAAAAGATTTTTCTTTTCAATACAGCCATTTTTATTGGCTAGTTTATGTTTCTTTTAGATACAGTTAACAGAAGTGTGTCAATGTGTCGAAAATGTGTGGTAGTCGATTTGAGATTGTAAATGGAATTACCAGCTTTTAAGTAATCCGTTATACCGTGCTTCATAAGGTAGGGTTTGTGTGCCAATAACCTTGCCTGATGCATTTAGTACGTTTGAAAGTTTATACTATCGTACTTATGTCGTTTACTAAGAACGTCGCTTCATATTTCAGTTTGAAACGATGCTTTAAATGGGTAAAATATCAAATGAGCAAATTTTAGCTCCATAAAATTAATGTAACAGCGTTTCTTCTTTGCTCATTAAATTATTCGTCTCGAAAAATTAATTTGAACAAAGAGTGGTACGAGTGCAAAAGACTAGAATCTTTCTTCGGGCCAGAGGCGGGTGCAAGAAGGAGAATGATTACCCTCGTAGCGAAACGAATTAGAAACGAACTCGGACTCCTCGGTGCCGTTTGGTGCATCTCTCATTTTATTTACCTAGTTTGAATGCGATGTTTCATTCGATGTTTATCGTGTTTACGGAATGAACTCGCGTCCTGGCCAGTCTTGCTATTCGTTTTTGACGCGATGATGTTGTTAATGATCAACGTTATTTGCTATGATAAACAATCAAAGATAGTACTAAATATTCTGCTTGCAATACTTTAAATATGACAAATAGCTACATACTACAACCGCGACATACGTATCCCTATTTACTTATCCTCAGCGTAATGACTGAGATTATGTCATTTAGAAATTAACTTAATAAAATTAAATTCATATATCCATTGCCCGGACTCAATCATTACTCAGTTGTAGACAGCAGGTACTTAAAATAATTTCCTTTCCCGCGTTGACTGAGTTTCCTCCGAGTTACTTTTTCCTAACCTTACGATCGATATGATTTTCGGGGCCAACCTCGATCGAAGGTTATCCACTCGAGCTCTTCGAGCTGTGGAAGCAAGTCCGGGCCAGGGAGTGGCGTAAAAAGGAAGTGGGTGTGAGCACACGCGTAGCCGTGCGTGACGTCGGGCTCCATGTAGCCATTTTGTGCTCACACAGAAGAGACCATCTTTGATCGCCTAGACATTTCTTCTATCCCGAATGACCATCGGGGTTCTCTCCGTCGGAAAGTTGGTGTGGCGGCGTTAAAACGCTCTCGGACGGGGGAGAATTACTCATTTCAGCCTTTCTGCCGGTTCATTCACGTTTTTTATTTTTTATCATATGCTGATCTTATATGAACGATTGGTCATGACCAAGTACGTAGGACACGTTCGATTTTCCGTACAACGATGCATTGGAATGAGGGTCTAATTCACGATGAACGTGGATAATTAAAAAGGAATCGATTAAAAATATTAAATTAAGATGCAACATCATTTTGTGTTGTTTACGAAAATTATATGGAATATAATAAGCTTCTTTCACGATATAATTTTGTTTGTCGTCCACGTCCTTTTTTGTTAAATGAAGCGATGTTTAAACGATCTGTTCATTTGATAAAACTTTTTTGGAACTTTTAATTCGACATTCGTTGACGGACATGGTACATGACATTCAACCGTATGGCGAGGCATTACTTCATCGGACTCTTTTTTTTCATACGCTTCCTTCTCTCAATTTTTCCCCTCTTCGACAACACTCAACTTAATTCTTTCCCGGCACTTAGCGCAACGAAGAAATTCCTGCAAAATTACATGGACGACCCTCTCTCTCTTTCTTTCTTTCATCCTCTTTTCTCCGTCTTTTCTCCGGGCGGAGCGATAAAGTCCGAAGGCCATTCTCGCGGCGCGCAATTCTTTTCTCGTCGTTCCTCCTTTTTTCCCCGCCCTCCACCACCGACTGACTCCTTTCCTTGGCTTTTTTAGCCGCGACGAGGCCGCGAGCCTCGCCGGCAGACAACCTTCGGTTACGATACTTCGGCTCCTTGGATACATACTTGGAGTCGAACGGACGAACGAACGAACGAACGAACCAACGGAGAGCCGGAGTCTGGGAAAGATATTCAGCGGTCGTCTCCGTCTTTTATCTGTCCTTCTTCTCGAGCGTGCATGTATATACATACGATCGCGTTCACGCTGACGACGATCGGCACTGAGGGAAGGCTTTGTCTCTCGATAAGGAAGTGCCCAGAAATTCCTTCTTGTTATAGCGCGAAACTGGCCGGAATCGATATACGCTCTCTCGTGTATACGAACCGTGGTCGGAACTGTAACGTTGTCGGCGACGATGGCATTCGTGAAAAGCGGACACAATTTGATTGGACGCTTATCGAATGTTAATGAAACTGTTTTAAGTCTGTTTCATCCTGTATTTTGAAACAGTTCTTAGGTAAGATTGCCGTCACTTCATCATAGCTCTCCGTCTGATCTTGATTCACCAGTGTCGCCAATCTGGACTACCAAACGATTTCATTTGTTCAGTCTCGCGAAATGGATATGGATTCGTTGGCTCATGAATGACAGCGAGTTGCAAGTATGTGTATTCATAGTTGCAGCTGGATGTAGGTCTTTTCCTCGTTTACGACGCGTGTAGTGAAATATGCATTCCGGATCATATTTATAGGTTTCCGCCAAGCGGTGCTACTTTTCTAAACGCACTTGCGATCGTGAATTCCGGTTGCAGTTATCGATGACAATTATTACCCGGTCGACAGTGTGTGTAGAATGATAAATCACTCGCAAGGTATTTGCCTCGGTAGTAAATCATCGAATGCCGCAAATGCTTCCTTGATTGTTAACCAACACGTTGCTTTCCGCACTTTGATGTACAAATGGTAAGTGTCAGTTTTTCAAGTAAATCGTTAGAACAGCCGAGGTGTTGTCAGAGCTGACGAAGTCCTTATATCCTTCCCCATCTCGCCGGTTACTAGAACGACCGGCAGCCGGTTTTCTGGCTCATGATCATCTGGGCGGGGAGAATTAGCAGCTTGCATTGTCGACATCGACGTTGAGGAGAGGCTGCCGGTAAAAAGTCAATCAATGCGAATTAGTCCGCGTCACGGGGCGCGTCATTCGCTCTCTCGCCCTCATGGCTGCTCGGTCTCTTTGTGCTCCATTTTCGTTTTAATCCACTTTTATATGTTTTTCACGGTAACGCGCCGATAATCCGTGGCGCGCGTAACACGTGTCAAATGATCGTTGGCAGAGAGACGGAAGGTGGGAAGAGCGTGTACGCAAGGATCGTGAAGTAATAGAGAGGGTTGGATAGGTTAGAACGAGATTGCGATCAGAGAGAAGAAACATGAGGAGCGGAAGAGAGAAGGAATGACGAGTTCGTCGTGTGTGCCAATGGTAGTTCCGGATCGGCCCTACCCGGGTTTCTCCATGAGAGGTCATAAAAAAGGAACAAAACTACGCGCGAATGGGGTGTGGACACAATGGGGCAAAAATCCCACCCTGTTCGAATCGACGCGAGAATGATTTCATTATAACCCGTCGCTGATCCGGCACACACTCTGTATAGAAGGAGAGCGTCTGAGTAAGAAGGAGACAAGAAAGCGAACGGGTGTGGGAGCGAAAGAGACAGTCGTGTGATGTGGACCCACAGAGGCGGAGTCGAAAAAATTAATACCAGAACCGGGAACATTGGGGGACGGCGGCAAAAAATATCGGAACATCGAATAGGGTTGTAAGACAGCTTAATTTTCCTGCGTAAAAATTTCGACCAACCCTTCTATGCGTCGCGCCAGGCCGTATGTTTCTTTAATTTAGAACCACGGAAAATGATTGCCCGACGATGGACTCTGGTAAAAAAAGGGAGACGGGGAAAAGTCGCTGAATGGACGACGTTAGTCGCGAAGGAGGCGAACTGCATTCAAAGGAAGACTCGATTTACGTCGCGCTACGATGCAAAAGACCGTCCCACTTTTCTATTTTAATGTCATCAAAAGACAAAGAGCGAGGTTCTTTTGGAGATTCGCCAGGCGACGATGTTTACCGATGAGGGGGTTTAAGTGGACACGCAAATGGGAGGGCTGGGCGGTCTGTGGATGAATGGAAATAATGAGGACTTTAATGCGTAGATTGTCAGTTTTTGAGTTCTTGTTCTGAATTAAGTGTTTTCTTTTCGATAGGCATCGATGCTTTTTCTTTCATGCTTTCAGTTTGGTGTTCGTTTGACAAATAAAATATTTTTTAAACGTATAAATTCTTGCTTATAGAAATGTCTTATGCTATCACTCGGTGTATTATACTCGTTCATATTAAATGTTCCAATGCATATAGATCTAGTATTGTACTGCAACTTTTCGGTACGAATTAAAATATGCCTCAAATTGCAAAAAGTCGTTCTTTACAATTTTATCTTGCGAGATTGCAGTATTTCATAAAAATATGACATGACCTTTTATCGTGACTAAGAATATTGCTCATCTCGTCACCTGAAGAGAACCTGGTCATCGTATTTATGCAAACGAGAGTCAACGCGTTAATAGGAGAACCGGGTTGAAATTAAAAGGCGGTAAATATCATGAAAGATACGTGTCGGGATTTCGAAGGCCGAGTCATCATTGAGCATCATCACGTATGAATGTCTGTCGCGCACATTACGATAAAAATTGTCGCCATGGGTATCCCGTATAGCGTGACGGTGATCGACGTAATTGATTTAATGAATTATCAATGGGACCTTCATATTTAAGGAACCGAAACACTTGTCAACAAGTCGGTGGACACGTAGAGGAAAACATCTGTTTTGCATGGCAATCGGAGACGACACTTTAGGTAAATAACTTGAAATAGCAGCCGAAAGGAATTCACATAGGCATCCATATCGACGCGATATCGTTTTACCTTTAATCGGCGCCATGAGCACTTCCAGCGCCGAGACAAAGAGACCAGCGAAAAATGGAGAATAATTTCAATTAATTGCATGGCGTCGAATTACTTCGTCGCCCCTCACCAACTTTCAGCTTCTCTTTCTACAATCTTTTTTTTTTTTCTTATTCCACCAGTCATCGTCAATTATCCAACCTTGCAACCTTCGATGGCCCTTGTGACGTGTCGTTGTCGTACGATCTTTGTTGAATTATTATCAAGTATGCGCGCATATATTTTTCCTCACTCACATCGCAATGCTTATTAATACAGATATTTTTTGAAGAAATGTTCGTCGGATTGGGAGTGGTGGTACGAGAGGAGCGGGACAAGAGAAAGAAAGAGAGAAACGGATAGAAGTGATTCGGTGATTTCGTCGTCGACGCGTTAAATAAAGTTTTTTAATTGAAAGTCGATTAGCCGATTCGGGCGAACGGGGTCAATGTAAAAAGGTGTGGATGACCGTGCGGTGGCTGACAATCGCGAATAAAACCGAAGGGCTGAGAGAATAACGTCGCAGCTGTTCTGTAGCTAACTGCGCACACGGAACGGAAAACAGAAAAGGGTTTAGATAGAGAAAAAGAGAGAGTCGGTGAGACACCCAATGCAAGGGAAAATAAATCTAATGGCTAACGAGTTTTTACTGAGCCGCACTCTTGGGGCAATTAAGATGGGGGATGAAGAGGAAACGGGAGGCCCAGAGGTGAGTCGGAAGAAGGTCGAAGGTAGGAGCAGGTCCGCGTTGAAAAGAGAGGAACAGAGAGGGAGCGAATGAGGAGTTGTATCGTGTTGCACGACATTCAACCCTTGTACTGCTAAACTGCGGATAAATACGAAGGCTGTGCGCCACGTGAAAGTGGGCAAGGCCACGAGAGAGAAAGACGGTGGCTCGCTGAATTTTTCTGGGTACCTTGTTGTTCGACTTATATAAATGATAAAACAACAGGAAATATATTGGCGGCTGTGATGAAGAACGTGTATTTCTGATCATTGACAGTGTTATAAATTATTAACAACATTATGCAATTCGTGTTTAACATTTTTGAAGAACTCAATTATATTTGTAATAGAAGTTTGTAGTTGTACAAAATTAAACAACGAAGGGTCGATGGTCTAAGAATCTTTTGTCTTTCCAAGAGAAAATGATAATAGGGAATACTACATCTTTGTTGATTATTGCTTAATTCAAGTTTGTTGAAATTTACCATGAAATTAGCCAAGAACCACTGCCGTTATGAATCCTTGCTCATATCTGACAAAAAAAACACCGCCATTCTTTATGACGATCACGTAGCATTAAACAGAAAGCTTGAATTCCTACATATGACGTTCGCCCTTTCGATTCGAAGATGTTTCCAGATTACGAGTGCCCGACGGTTCACCCCTGAGCCGAAGGAACGAAGGAGGGTAATAGTTAATAGGATACACCGAGGGAAAGGTGTGCAGAGTGGCATGGACGTGGTTCTATGCCCGGGCCACCGATCGTTCTCTATAATACATTTACGCTCCGTCCTATTATAATATTGTACTCCGTGTGTATTGTCTTTCTCGGCGGGATAATGTTTCGCCGACACGCCAGGCCTCGACCCCGAGTGTAACTCTTTCATTTCCCCCCTTCCCTCGCTCGTCTTACCTCCCCCTCTTTCACTCTTTTTTAAAACAACGATCCATTAGGTACAAGGGTAGCGAGACAGTGGAAGGAAGCACGAAAGTAGTGAAGGCAGTAAGAAACAGAGAAATTAAGTAAGGAAGAAAGTGGTGGATAGAGAGATTGCGAAGGTGGATCAGAGAGTGGGGGAAAAGATGGGGACCGAGGTGGCTTGAAATAGCGAAAACAATTTCAAGAAATCTGCCCCGGCGAAAATTCGATTAGCCGCGGAAGATGGGCTCGAGCTCTCCATTTGTTTCGTTTCGTTTTATTTCCACCGGGCGCGGACTCTGTTTCTGTCGCCGTGGCGGCTTTTAATTACTCCTCCGTGCTCTTCTCCAGATCTTCTCTGCGTCGTTCAGTCCGTCCGTCCGTTCGTTCGCTCGTTCGTTCACTCTTCTTCCACCGTGCTCTTACTCCTTTTTTACGTCGCTCTTACCAGGAAGACGTTTAACACGGCTTATGTTCGACTTTGATGTTTTTCTCGCCACGGTTGATTGCCCCGTGTAACGTTCGCCTCATCTCAGCCTTATCCATGGTAAGTTGCCTCTTGATATGGCGGACGACGAGCGGCGAGTGCTTTTTGGAACGTCACAGATTTTCCTCCTTTTTTCCCCATCCGCGTCGTACGGAAGAGAATTTCCGATGGAGATTCCTTTAATAGTTTCTTCGCCCGCTGGATTACCTATGGTAGCTGGTCTCTTTTATAATCATTTTCTTGCGTCATCTGTGTACGTCAAAATTTCCCCTAAACTCTAATCACTCGGCAGAGACTGCGGCACGTAATATTTTTTGCATATTATTATTATTGGGACATATGTTGGACCAGTATAATTTGTCAGGCAAATCTGTTTCGTTATACCCTAATTCTTTACCGTTTAGAAAATGACCTGCATTAGCCAAGAAATTTCTATGCTTGTCCAGCGATTACCTTATTACCTTTCCCCGTTCTCACGAAAGGGGTTGAAACGAAAAGTGGAAAAAAAGGGATGAAAGGCCGGGCGTCGGTGGGTTCTCGTCGGATAGTCGTGCCTTCGACGCGACTTTACTCGGAGATTTATCGAGGCCGTTCGAGGGGGCAACGGGGGATAACCTGAAAGCTTTAGCCGTGGATTAGGTTTCAATTAGAGGATCCCGATGAGCGGGCGTTAAAAGAACGATATTTATTGCCGGGGCAGAAACGACGTGTGAACGGATTAAGCTTGCGTGGCTCGGCTAACCCGCACCTGATTCCTCGTTTTCGTAACAAAACCGCGTTAATGACGTTTACGAAGGAGGAGAGAAACTGGAACTACCTGAGCAGGATGAACATAGCAGGGATTAACGTGTTTTTTAACTCCGGTTAATTTAATTCCGGAATAAAATAGATCCTTGACACAATAAATTTTACGTACTTGGGCTAATGTACTTTTTTATCGTCTTGTTATTCAAAAGGGTCTGAATAAATAGTTTCGGTGTCTGATCGGAATTGAATCTGTGACACTGATATCATTCACTGGACATTGTAGAATCTTGTGTATGGCTATACTGTTTTATAATCACTTGTATTTACAAGGCACGGAATCGCTAGTCTACCGCTCTAATTTAAAAACACTTTTATTAAATGAACATATTAATTGTATATTCATTTGAACATTTTTTCGCGATAATTTAATTTATTCCACTTCTCTGCTGTGAAAATGCGAATAGATTAACGTAAAACATTATTCTTTAAGTTTACTCTCCCATTACATAATAGTACAAATAGGATTGTTTTACAAAAACTCTGCGACTGTCATCTCGTCCACGCGATGTCTTTCGTTCTTTCGAAAGATCATCCACGGAATGCTGAGGATTGAGCACAGACACAGTAAAGGAAAATATGAGGCGACCTGGAGATAAGGGAGGGAGAGAGAAAACAGGAGACTGATGCGATGAAACAGATGCCTTCCCACGTTTTTTCGTCGAGACATGTGCCCGGCGCGGCGGAAGGGTTGAGAAATTCAGTTGGACGGGCGGGGTAAAGGCAAAAAAGTGCCCCTCGATACAAAATTCCTCTGGTAATCGCTGCGGCGCGATTCTACGCAAGGGGTGAATTTGATTGAGAAGAATCGGGGTCGCAATCTTTTTCCTCGTTCGTTCAACAGTTTTTTCATCCTCTTCGCATTTTTTTGCTCTCATTCTCAGTGTAATTCATTTTGTATGAATGCGGTGCAGGCCACTCTCCCCTTTTAGTCGTCAGGAATTCATACGGGTGACGATCTCCTGTGAGAAAGCTTTCCGGTCATTCTTGCGGGTTACGTCTAATTAACTCCTTGATGGGAAATATATTTGTTTCTTAAGTCCTCGGTTGTGAAAATCCTTTGTATTGTCACTGTAGTGTTTTTAATGAAGATGCGCATTTCTACGTTTCTGAGTTCATTCATGTGTTTCTCTTTTTTAGCACGGCATCGGAATGATACTTCAAGACGACATAAAATTGCGACGATACTTCAATCTTGGTTTGATTTACATTTAAGACTGTGAGATATGATGCTTCGTTAGAATTTATGCAGTTTCGTTTCTTGAGTTATCTACGTGAGATCCCATAACCAAAGCAAGGCCAAGCGACCCCACGGGTGAGCCGAGGAAGGATGCTTAAAAGCTACGGTTAGGAACTGTCCGTCGTTTGCAAATTGAATTCTTGCAAGGGGATTCGTGTTTAGGAACCGCCCGATTCGAAATTAGGAATTTGCTTAAAAAGGAATTAAGTCAAGTTCTATGTTAGCGCGATGTGACGCACAAATTACGAAGTTACGTCGATCGAATTTTTCAAGCACAGAGTGAGGAATAAAATGACAGTATTCATTGGTCGATTAACACAGCAGCAGATTATTTATCACTTCGCGTGAGTCGCAGAATAATAATTTTAAATATTCGAAAGTGATCTTTACCAATGATTATAGAGTAACCATCATGCAATGCGTTTATACCAACTCGCAATGTGATATTTCGACATTAATAGATCAGTTACTAACGATCACGCAACACATTCCCATGACTCGCGATTCCAACTTCTTCGACTCATCGCTCTGACATAGAACCGACTACGAGCCAAAGAAAGCACGAATCGAGACTGACCCTTCTCAACAACGATATGACGAACAACAACGAAAAGCCACAAGAGTGCACCGGCGTAACGACTAACGCGCGAAGCATATTCGTCAGTCGCCGAAAAAGGTACGTTAACGTCAAACGGGACCTAAACACGCGTGTCATTCACCTTAAAACCTACAACACCCATGAAAAGAGCAAGCGGGCTCCTTTCCGGTTTCTTGTTGCGCGTAAAAGATCGCACCGCGCTGAAGCATGACCCATCACCATGTGTGCATTTCGAGGGAGCTTGCAAAAGAGACTTCAGGACCGTCCGACAGAGAATGCGTTAATGGGTAAAGAAGAGAGGTGACTCAGAGTACTGGGTATAAGAGAAGCGTGCCCATTTCCGAATTCCTCTTATCTCGCTTTTATCTCTCGTATATTCTCGTCACCTAGCCTCGGTTTTCGGTCGGTCCTTTCCCGAATTGCGGGATTCCCGAGAAAATCTCCGCTGCTCGGGGCGTGTATTGCGGGCACCGCGCGTCGACTTTTGGAATAGCGAATTAGGTTGCGTGTTGGACGTCGGATTTGGTACATACATGACTGACCTTCGACGTATGGGTACGGAGGCTGGACTCCGTCGCGAATCCCTTGCCGCAGATGTTGCAATGGAATGGCCGGTTCTTCGCCCGCTCCACCTGGGCGTCGTGATTCCTCAGGTGTTGCTGCAAATTCGACAGTTGGATAAAGGCCCGCCCGCAGTCCGGTAGATGGCACTTGTACGGTCGTTCACCTGCAAACAGGCATCGGGCCAGACCCGTGTTAGAATCGCCCGGCTGTTATTAGGACTGACGAAATTTCTTTTGCGTCAACGATTATGGCGACGATCGCTGGTTTGGGGCAATGGGATTGAAAATACGTGCAATTTAATGAACTCAAATGGTTCGGACACAAATCCTTTGTAGATTTTGGGTAATTCATTTATATTTCATTTATTATTGTATGTGGGACGAACGGCGATGGTGGATGAGCTGTTGTTCTCGTTTAGTTCGCTATAAAAAATAAGGGTGAACGAGAAAGTTTTCTTTGCTTACTTTCGACAAAGTTATACGCACTTCAATTTTCTTAGCTCTCTTAATTTTCTTAGGTTTCATAATGGTGGAACGTTTGAACATCTCCTTCAATAAAGTATGCTTTTCGCTAAGAAAATTGAAGTATCTCTTCAAGTATTCATTTCACGAATACCACGCTTTTAAAGGCAGGATGTTCAAAATAATCGGTTTGTGCAAAAGAGAACACGCAACTTGTGTTCGATTAATACTCTTCCCATCTTATGTCCCAGGGGGTAGGGGTGCCCCAAAAATTGTCAACTTCCGGGAGGGTTCTCCGGTTATGCAGCACGCTTTATATAGGTTTATAAACACTGTATCCTAGGCTAGTTCTAATCGATTACGTAGCGTTATTAGGGCAAATGAGCTAATATGCGTGGTATTTGGACGAGTACAATGTTACTCATCGGTACGTTCGATGCCCACGGTTATAAGATGTTATCGATCAATTTCATCGAATGTTTGATTCTGTTGAATTTTTAGTGGATACCTTTTATAACAAATCTGTTCTTTGTTGTTATAAATATTTGCTATTGTTTCTCAACGGCACTGTTGTTAGTTTCTAGTTAAGAAGTGCATCTGTATTTTAACATTTTCTTTCAAACTTGCCTGTTCCCCCAATATTATAAGATAAAATAACCCAGTCATCATTCGCATTTCACAGTCACAAGGTTACAAACGAAGGTAATTAATTAATGACGGTTGTGTACGATGGGTGTACAGAACGTATTTTTTTCTTTAATTAAGCGTACGGTTTACAATATATTCGAAATGTAATACGATATAATAATTTTATTTCGTCGCAACTTGGTCATCGACGTGCAACTGTTAGAACGTTTGGTTCCCTCCACATAATATATTTAACGACATTAAAGCGCCGGTACTGCCTATAACGACTACTGTAATAATAATAATTATTATTGTCACTGATAATTGCAATGAATTATTCACGGATCGAACATGTAATGGTAATTGTTATGACTACCGTCGATTGTTATTTTTGCATTTTAGCCTGACCATTGTCGATCGTGCGGGTACCGAATTCTTTTCAAGGGCGCGATTGAAAATCCCCGGCATTCGCGTATTTCACGTTTCATCGAGCCGAGCACTCGCATTTTTTTCTGGCAATTGAGCGTCCGACCGAGAGCCGAGCAGACGCAGGGTGAAGGAAAAACGAGAAAATAAATCCGTGGATGTAAATTGAACAGCCCGACCGTTTTCCTGCGAGCATGCAACAGGTATCTACATCTGCATCTAAACGTGGGTGACCGAAAAAAATATTGCGTTCTTATCGGCCCACGTACGGATGCCAATTTGTCGCGTTAATTATTGCTTTGCCTTTTTCCCCTATCCTATTAACATATGAAAGAGGTAATCGCGTGCGCGCGACAATTCACAAATGTTTTTTTGTTGTTACGCAACACTCTGTGATTCGTATTTCTTTGATGTTTTCGAGGCACAGTTAATGGGGAATTTTAATTATCGCTTCTGCACTCCTGCCATTCGACATTAACGCTTTTCGGCTGTGTCAATCGTGTGGTAACGGTTTAATCAAAAATACTGATTCATGGGGCTGTAAAGGTCAATACGACAGTACAACTTTGATTCTTCTTTCAAATGACTTCAAATTGAAGAAAGCTCAGTGTTTTTGTCAATTTTAACGTTCTCCACACATTATTGAAGGAGGTTTCAATTAAGTGAGGTTTCCATCGCTTTCGTATTCTGAAATCGTAGAATTTCCTTTGCAAATGTCTCGATCCTCAATGTCGCATTATTATTATTATTCTTGAGAAGCACGAATGGTTAGCAGCACATATTTCCGATCGATGACCGTGTGAGGAACGGTGGTTGAAAGAGGGAGCAAACGTCGAAGCTTCCGGTTCGTTTCTCTCTTTTGACCCATTAAACCGCCCGCGAATGAAATAATTAAACGCGGGGTTACGAATGAGAGAGGTAGATAGAGAGAATCCCGTCTTTTTCTGGTAATCGCGGAAATTCCACTGGCAATTAACGCGGAAATTCGTTCGACAGTTGTGCACGTTTTTGTGTGCTTTCGTTGCCACGATGTTACGTGATAATTTAACACTTTTTATTTGTGAAAGGTCTACTGGCACGTGTCAAAATTAACTAATGTTTGATTAGCGATTACAGCTGAGACGATCTTTGTTTATCAAACGACACCAGCTACCATAACTGGATATCTTGAATAAACGGAATGACTTCAAGGGGTCCCTTATATTTAATACTATTTGAAGTATCTCATATAATTATTTATAAAGAAATACTACCGTTGTTATATAACATTGATATCTATAGACATAATTATTCTGCAGAGTACTGCAGAGGTGAAGGTTTATGGTCGAACCTTGTGCGGTGCATAGAAAAGGCAAACTGTCGATAACAAAATGACGGCGTCGTCACATAGGGTATGCGTCAATTAGTTTGATCAGATATATAGTAGAAAGTCATTTTACTGAATAATTCTTAATCATCAAACTATCTATTATATGTGTATATACCTATACGAATTGGAAGCCATTTTTGAAGGAAATGTTTAGGATCAAGCGCGGACTCTTCGAATTATTACGAGAAGAAAGCCAAGCCTTTTACAATCAATAAAATGTGGTGGATACTGTAAATATATAGTATGCGTAAAAATTTTGTGACCCTTTAATCGACAATGATCGATCTAGGTCGAAGAAGCAGCCTGCTGTCGTCAGTACAATTTTTATTGCACTTCCTCTTCCTCAGTCTTTCATATCTTTCCTTTTCTTCTTCTTTCGCTTCTTCCCTCTCTGTCCATCGAGCGAGCTTTATTCTAATTCCCACAAGCGATTGGCTCAATTTAACTTTTATTAATATCGACATTCTTCCCCGGGCCTTTTTACCCCGGGCACTTCTGCGCTTTACTCTCACTGTTTCTCTCTTTCTCTCCCGCTCTCTTTTCTACCGGCTTTCTCTTTTACGCTGCAGGACTCATCTTTTATTCAATCGCGTGATTCATCGGAAAATTCCATCTTGTTGAATTTAATAAAAATAACTTGAACGAATACGATCAGAGAGCCTTTCTTTCCTTTTACAATTCTCTCTCTTTCTACCTGTCGATTTTTCTTCGCAAAGCGTAGAGCCGCGCGATTGGAAATTGCGGCGTGTCAATTTTGACCGTTCCCCTTTGTACGCGATCGCGACTCGGATTGACTCACAAATTAATTGGTTGCACGTGGAAGCGTACGTACCGTCAAAACGAAGTTAAAAAAAGGACGTGGCATGCAAAGCGTACGGTGTCATGTTCTCACACGGACCATACTCACATTTAGCTCCTGTGTTTGTTTAACGTACCACGGTAGATTAAAATGTATCTGCTTAGATGTGCTGCAAAATGCTCGCGCATTGTTCTTGACGCGAAATTAATTATTTATCATTGTCGTTAATAACGAATAATACGGTTCGGTGCACCCTCGACGCACACATATCGGTCTGGGAATAAGCTTGGTGAAAATTATAAACTGTTTCTGAAAATGTTGAGCGTGAGAGGGAAAAAAGAGGGAATGACTGAGAGAAAGAGAGAAAATGTGGGAGACATCAAGGCACCTCGCGCAAACCTTTTTCAGCTCACAAAGCACGCGCGTGCTGTTGTACGTACATTTATCTACTTCTTTCCGCAGTTCGAGCCGTATGTTTTCTTCCCCGGGTGCAATTAAAATCGAATTAATATGTGACTACAGCCAGCGATAGGGGGAAAAGTAGGTGGTTTCTTATTGTCGACACTTGATTACCGGTTAAAACTTTTATTTGTAAAGGCATAAGTGCGTCCACGTGAGTACACGCTCGCGTGGGCTCACGTTAATATACACCTTTTTTGTTGACCACCGTCTACCGGAAGTAAGCGGTAGGAAGAGGAAAAATAAAGGGAGGCTTTGGATTATAACATGCTCTTGTATGCTTCTTTCTTTATTCTTCTTCTATCCACTCATTCGTTCGTGGCAATTGAGGAATAATAAAATTGACTGTGATCTATAGTAAAATGACCGATTTATTTGATGCAAATTGGGGTTTTCTTTTTTAATTTGCGAAACCAGTATCCTCTCTGCACCATTTGCTATATGTGATTGATAGCTTTTACTATTATCATGTTATACGACTGTTATTATTATAATCTACGTTTTCATTTGGTAGTTGTAATATATTTTCAGGAAAAGTAATTTGCGTAGTTAATGTTAACAGCCGTAGGATGTTTAAATTCAGTGCTATACACACGTTGTGTGAAAATGTCTCCTATGACGAAAACCATTGCATTCCCTCTAGCCACAATTACCTCAGTTATAGAGCAGATTCAATATTAATCAGTTCAATGCCACCGATGTCTCCAAGTACTTCGTTTTCTTCCATCGATTCTCACGGCAAATAACTTCCGTGTGTAGGGCTGTTTTAAGAAATTAAAGCAGCGACGAGATATTTTTGAACGCGCGTTATTGTTTGTTTGCTGACAGTTAAAGTTAATTACGCCATGACTAAAGTATTATGTATCACATGACACATTTGAGGGCGTTGTCACGCACGATGCGTTTAGTGTATGTTAACAACTCAAACCCCTAAATAGGAACGATTCGTCGAAAATCGGGAGTTCTTCGGAGCGGAATTTAATTACGCACCAAATCCAGACGTAACTACGGCCGCAGCGATTACTTATTTATCAATCAACTTATTTTCTGCTCGCCCTGCCGGCCGGCGAAAATAAATCATTCTATCGCGCACTCTAGGTTCGCGTATGTCGAGCCTATTCAGAATGATTAATGAACATGCGAGACCAATGCTACTGAAACAATAATTGCCATTAAAGCGTCAATTGATTCCCGCCAAAATGGCGATTAATTATCCGAACTTGACGCTATGTCGCGTTTCGAGCGAACAGACCAGTCTTTCCTGGATTCATGCAATTTTCTCCCATCACTCTTCGCAGTGTTTCGTTCGGTTTGTCTTCTGCGAGAATACAACGACTGAGCACAGTAACCGCGAGCCAATTTGTGCGGTTCTTTTTTTCTATTCGAACTGTGCGCCTCTATCGGCCAGGCCTTATTAATAATTCATAATGTACACGAGGCAACTCGTACGCATGCACATGTATACGTCGGCGTATATACCCACACGAAGAACGATTCGCTCGAAATAACGTTTGGGTCGCTTGCGCGGTCTTCATCGAAGATTCATGGCTTCGCAAACTCAGCTATTTTTCGTTCGGACTTTATTCCGGTGAACGATTGCGCGCGCTGAATTCTGTTTTATCGCAGTACCAAGAAAAACTTCCGCGGGTGCGGCGAAGTATTCTTCGGCTAACGTAGCTCTCGTCTGAGAATACCATTTTCTATCTAATAATAGTAAAGTTTTCTGCACTCCATCTTCACTAATTTAGTCTAACTCTTATGCATTTTCGGTTTCAGTCCTGTGAGTTTATTGATAACTGCATAAATGATCCTTACTGTCGGTATAATGGAAGATATGGGAGAGCGACGTTTTCTATAATATATGAGACGTCGTTGAGGTGTCAACAGATATAACTTAACGACGTTGACTTTTCTCCCGGCGGCTTGCGTTATGTTAAAGTTACTGTAATAATCGCGAATAATTTCACAGCCCCATTCCTTTTGACACCAGCGCGTTGCGCCCCTTCATTCAAACATCGACATGACGAGCTATCGGGTCTTCCGCCCCCGGCTTCTTTTTTTCTTCCAAGAAATTAAATAATTCCCCAGCTGCAATAATGGTTTCTTCTAGATAGTAATTGGCGCGGCCGTGTGCGGGGTTCTGCGAAGAATTATGATTAAATTTAAAATCTCGCGTGCGAAGCGGAAGGACAAGGGACGAAAGAGGGTGGTCAGAGGGGGAATAAAAAGAGAGGGGCTTCGTTCGAAGGGTCTGTCCAAACCCTTTGAGCCCCTTTTGTCGGGAGAGCAAGAATTACGAATTGTAAAGAACTTTTTGATGAATCGGTGCACTCGTCGAGGCGTTCGCCCTCGTGCTCGCCTCAAAACCTTCATGATTCTTCTGTCGAATCCTCTCGTTAGACCTCTCAATTTTCTCGCACGCGAAGCTGCGAACAAAGGCGCTGACAATGTCGAGTTTGTTTTGAGGATGAAAATGACCGTTTCGTGATATTTGACGCAAGGTTATTATACAGCCGTAATGAATAATGGTTATTATACAATTTCACGTCACGAAGGATTAGGTTACGTTACCAAGTTGTGGTACCGAAAAGTAATATTATTGTATTCGAAGAATTTGTTTAATATTTCGTTTTAACTATATCACCGCGTTATATACTGTACAACAAAAAGTATATGTTTCGATTAATGGATTAATTCGGCTTCATTGTGGACTCGATGAACAGGCGGTCAGACTATATTATTGGAAAACTGAGTTTTTTTTAACGTACAATGGCATTCTGTGAAAAAGCATTGCCCTCTTCATTGTGTTAAACGTTTTTTGAATTATTTTATCCGAACTACAAAATTGCAAACCGTTGCTTTCTACTCAAAGTCAGCGAAAATCATGTTTATTACGCTCGATGCGAAGACTCGTTTGTTAGCAACGGACTCCGATTTTTGGCGAGGTAAAAATTCTGATCGCTTCACGGCCGCGTTGTGTGCGTTGGCCAAGTCGTCAAACATTCTCCTCGAATTTCAACAGTTAATTTCGACGTTGCTATGCGTCTCTCTTCATGTCGCTTTCTCTCTTTGACATCCTCCGTCCACTCGTCCCCCTCCCCTCGCCCCTCGCGCTTCCTCTCTGGCAACAATTTTACTCTGAAACGCGTTCTGTCATTCTACCCATCGTTTAAATTATTCGCAGAGCATCAAACGGCCGTCGCAGCATTTTCGATTATTCGCACGCTCCAGCTCGCTGCTCTCGCCGATCTGGCTTCCCCGTTCCAATCGAAATCAATTGGCGTCGAGCGCGAAACCGCTACTCGAAATCGGCCGAGCAAAATGTTTCTTCCATTTTTCCCCGTCCTCCCCCTACTCGATGTCGGTTTCTCTCTCGTCCGTCACCCCACCCGGTATACCTTGTCGTCCACTCGTCAAAATCACCGGGGTCGCAAAAGTAGGTAGAAACCCTGGAAAGCTGGCACGTGGTTGGACGTGTGGGTACCGAGCAGGCAGGATTCGCCACCCTCCGCCTTGCCACATTCTCTATCCCTCTCTTGCTTTCTCCGTCTCTCACCCTTCGTAACCGGCCTCTCTTTCCCCGGCATGCACTTTCTCCATCTCTCTATCCCTGCTATTCGTCTCCCTCGCTCTTTACGCGTATGTCCGTGGATATGTATGCGCACTCCTCGACAACCACCCTCTCGCCGTTCCTACCTCGTCCGTGGAAACAGCCACTACCCCGGTACCCTCGCACACACAGGCGGCCGACCATCTAGTTGCGGCCCTCCATGGCCCACTACACGTCCACGGCAGAAAATTAATGTCCCCTGCAATCCATGTATAATGCATTCGCATTTCGTTGAACGAACAAATGAACGCACTGCTAGAAAATTTACGTCCTATCTCACTCTCGCTTCCTCGCTCCGGTCTGAGGCCGAGGCCTTCTCTCTTTCAACTCGGCGTCTGTTTCCGTCTCTCCTTCTTTGGCAGTCTCTTCCCTTTGCAACATCCTTCCCCCCCGCCCCCTTTGCCATCACTGTTTTCCGCCTTCTTCTCTTTCTCTCTCTCCCCCTTCACCATGCATTTCTCTCGACGCTTATCTGTATATTCACCATATACCTTTCTCTGTTGCGTGGAATTTTGCGCGTGTGCAACGCATCGGCAGCACTGACCATCCCCTCGGCTGCAATCGCACCGTCTCTCTTTCGCCTACTTTGCGCCGTGCATTTCCCTGTTTCCTCCCCTTCACCCTACACTCCCGCCCTCTTTCTGTCTCCCTCCTTTGCGCACGCTCCCCACCCACCTTCGTTTGCGCCTCGCACTCTCGTTCTCTCAAACCATCGTCATCGAAATTCCGGCTGAAAATCATTAAACTGCACGCACCTACACGCACGTGCTTCGTTCCCACTGATGACCTTCTCCACCCTCGCAACTCTGTATGACACTCGTGGCGCCATCCGCACCGGCAATATTTCGAATTTCACATGGCAGAAAGCACGGAACAGGAGGCTGCCGGCAGTGTAAATATACAATTGCGAGCAAATTTTCGAAAAATCCTCGATGGCCTGGCGCTGTGCAGCGAACGGGAGAGAGAGAGACAGCGAGAAAATGGAAGAGGGTGTGTACAAGAGAGCGCTGTCGCGCGTATATTCGGGGTCATTGAATTGTATATTTTTGCCGTGATGACTGTTCGCAAAGTAAATACGAATAAAAACCATATTGCCGATGGGACTTTATCAGAAAAACAACTGAAACGTTCGAAAACGTTTAGTAGATTTTTTATAAAACAAATATTCCTATATTCTAAACTGTTTGTATGATCATCTTTCTCGTGGTTGTTACATCAGATGCAAATATTAGTGGCGATGAAATTTTAAAGGCAATAGAGCTCGGTATGGATAATTAGCAATCAGAGTAAAGAAAGCGGAAACGCGATTATCGCGAGAAATAGCGCCTGAAAGGGGCTCATGAAACATATGCATTCTTAGGTAACTTGCGACGTGGTAGAACTAACGGTCGTAACAACTCGTTAATAGTCGACTTTCGCGCAAAGACAAGACTTGAAAAATTGAAACGCCACCGAAAGCTGCCACGGAACTGAATACGTTAACCTTGGTTGCAAGGGAAAAGTATTTTCAGCGGGGTGATATAGGATTTGGTTAAGGCTAATTAAAACACACTTATCCGGGGGCCCGTGCTAAAACTGGCTGTTAGAAGCAATTTCACTTCAGATTTAGCCTAGAATCAGGACGATAATTTGACAGGTTCTATTAGTTTTCTTATGTGCGCGGCGAATTATTGATGCCGTTCGGATGATCAACTATGTAATTGTGAGGATATAAAAAGATTTGATGTTCGATGTTGAAGCAGCATTTTTGCATTGCCTTGAACAAGGCTTTAGTTTCTAATGAGAGCATTAAATAAATCTTCACAGCGCAAACTGCGAATCATGCAAATGACCGCTCGATGCGGTGAAATATTTTATCGGCATAAAAATTCTCATAATACAAGTGCGTGTCTTGACTATCTGCATAGATAAACTGATTGAAAACAATCTATTTTTTTTTGTAACAACATCGAAAAGGATGAAAATTAGCATGGAGGATGAATGTATATGAAACGTGCATCGACATCGTGCTCATTATGCTCGCTGGGCCGTATTCATTATTGCTAAGTTAGCGCCGTTATTGCAATTTGAACAATCCGATCATTGTGTCTTGATAATTATTCCCGTGGTAATCATATTAATTATTACATACGTTCAAATGCGGTATGAAGAGAGAAAGACAGAGAGAGAGAGGGAGTTCGATCAACCGCGAGGATGATTCGTATTCACGACTCTTATTTTAGTTTCGTCCGTCACGTACGACGAGAAGAGTGCTCCCACGACGGGCAGAACTCGTCAGGCTTCGTCTACCGTAATTTCTGGCAGTCACGACATTAATACTCACTGCTATGAGAGCAATCGTGAAACACTTTACGCGAGGTGCCGTTCTCTATTAGCTTCTTTGTCTGAAATTTGATGAGACCGAAAAAAGATTTCCGCACCAAGTTCATCTTTCACAGTAACACACATAATTTTTGGACAAAATAAAACTTTAATAACCCCCCTGCTATTTAAGTCACTTTTAATTGGAAGTTATCTCGAGTTAGTATTTCTTTTTTTGCCGCAGCATGTATTGTTAAAGCGTACAGAAGCGGTCTAATAGCATCATTAGTGTTGACACGCCGAAAACTCCTCGATGGTATTAATTCGCCCATTTCCTCGCCTCGCTGCTCGATGTCGAATGTCCGCCAGAAAGAAACGGTCATAATTTATTGCCTGCGAGAGAGCAGTGCCCACGAATAAATCGGAACCCTCATTGCTCCCGTTCACCGCCCCCATGGCGCCGATATAATTCCGCAGAAATCATTATCATGAAATTCTATCGAATTTATCGAAAGAACGTAGACCATTATTATGGGCGCGCGGCGAAAATTTACAGCGTTCGGAATTACCATGAAACTGGCGTTAGCGCGCGCCACGTTCAGTGCAGCGTAGTGTATATTGTGCCAGGAGAACGCGTTACCAGGCATACAGATAGATAGAGCGAGAGCGACCGAGTGAGAAGTCGGCGGTGTGCGTGTGTGTGTGTAACCACGCGTGTGAGTGGGACAAGAAGAGAATGAGAGGGAGAGAGAGAGACGGAGAGAGAACGAGCATCCCTTTCCCGAGCGATGCAGCAGAGCGTTTCACGCATGCATGGAAATCATTAAAATAAAATGGCCGATAACAAATGACTGTTGCAAAGAGGGGAGCCCTCCCGTTTGGCGGCCATCTTGGTTCACGTGACCGTCATCCGGGCAACCACGGGCACGCCACGCCCCTTTAATGATTTCTACCCCCTGGCGAATGTGCCGCGCGTACGTACGTGCGAAATTTCGCGGGCGTGTGTGTGTGTGGGTGTGCGTGCATGACAGTGTGTGTGTGGGCATATCCCCCGCATACGTGGGGTACAGTCATCATCAGTAGTCTAGGCGAAATCAACCGGGTACAGCCTCTTCCAAACCCGTTGGGCGCGCCACCGAGTTGGGCGAGACTAGAGTTGTTCCAGAATTTTCGACAAAACTTTACCCCTTTTGATGATTTCTAATGATTTTTCTACCACCTAAGGGATTGGCGTCTCTACACTGCGAAAGGTCATTGCGTTTAGAGGAATAAACCGGTTTTTTCGATGTATGAGGGTTGTGACCACGAATGACCTCGAGGGTAGGATTAAGATTTGAAGACTTACGTCATTGACAGATTTTATGGTAAGCAGGTTTTCACTGCTTTAAAGGAAATGCAGTGGATCCTCTTGGGGTCAACAGCGAGAATTTAGGCTCGAGCAACGTGCATGCCTTGACGAAACGAACGAACGTAGGGTGAACGTTTAGCAATCAACGGACCAGTTGAGGGTAGTGATACTTGATCAATAATCGTAACTCGATGTGAGAAATGCATTCGCCCGGTTGAGAATCTTCTGCCGGCGAATTCTAATATGCCGTTTTGAAGGATCTCCGAGCATTGTCCGGTGGACCTTGTCCCTTTTTCACATAAATTTCTGCATTTGAGTGCTTTTATTTTACACACTGAATGGGTATGTACAAAGTGCATCATCATTAACAGGCCTTAGATTTGTGTCTCTCCAACTTCATTATCATCAATGTTGCTTTTGTTTGAACTCACAGAGGGTATTGAATAGTGGATATTTCATATCATGTTAAATTTTGGTATCAAATCGTTGACACAAAGGTGTTCAACCAATTATTCAAGGATCGTCTTTCAAATAAGAAAGCAACGGTGCAATTTGCGAAGTCCGCTTCCGTTTGATGCGGACGTTCCCAAAAACAAGTCTCTCGCATAATGACGATGCCAACGAACTTTCGGTTCGGTCGCTTCGAACGGATCGTGCGCGGGTAGAGTATTATTCGGGCATATGGTAGCTTCTTGTCCCTCGCTCTCCATATTTTTCGTTCCCTCGGTCTCCTTTCCACCCACGCATTCACCCTTTCGAAGCGTTTCACCTGCCTCGTTCGAAACCTTTATCTCTTTCTTTTTCACTGACGCCCGCGCCTTTTTTGGACCGCCTAGAGGGCGAGCATCGGGGTCAATGACCCTTATCAGGTACGTAACTCTTCCTTCCTTCCTGTGGCCTATTCCTTCTGTCGATGAGGCCGGTGAACCCCGGTTTTTTGTCCGACTCCTCGATCAGCGGATCTATCACTTTATCCGACTATTCTGTAATATTACCCGCGGCCAATATGCCATGGTAAGACGAACGCTGGTAATAAAATCGTCGCTCGGACTGGCAACCAAGTAATTCCATGAGCAATTTACGCTGGACGGTGCATTTTTGCGAATCATCGATAGTGAAAATGGCACCTGCTATTTTGCTAAATGCCCGATGAAGGTTACAAATCGTAATAAAATCGTTGTGCATCCGGAGGGAGAGGTACGATCACAAAGGCCGCTCGCAACAATATTAGCCTCCGGGCGGAAAGTTACGGTAAGCCCGCTAAATACTCGTAATAGTCTGATTATTTAATGAATATTTAATGCGCAATGAAAGCGTTCGTTTTCGAATCCATTGTCGACCACGCTGAATCAAAATTAAATCTTTCATTCGGTAATACCTGATAATGTTAACGGTAAGCGGGAGTTTGAACTCTTTTACACGTGACGCGGCATTTCCGCAAAATAGCATACGAAACGGAAGCTTGAGAAATTGCATAAAATTTAGCAGGTTTTGATATAAAAAGGCACTACAATTGCGTGAATGATCGTGACTGAATTTTAATCGAACTTATCCAGGTCATTCGGAGGATGTTTGGCACATGTTTCCGAAATCATCACAGCTTATAACAGGTCGAAACGGAAATTGTCTATTTCGGTGTTCAGCAGCCGAAATAGTATATAGCGACAAACACGTCTAACGCCGAACATGTGAAATTAAAATATTTTTAACGAAAACCGAAGCGTTCGTCATGAACATTTTTGAAATCATCGTCGCTAGTAGAAAGAAAGTGCCGGAATAATTTCGGAAACGTTTCCAACAGACAACCGATCCCATTCGAGTGAATGATACGTTGAGGGCCGCTTGTAAATTCGATACGTTCCCCATTTAAGGAGCGTTTTGGCAGTAGGCCATCGCGTCGGTTCCTCTTCATTAAAAGCTCCTAATTGTTCGCGAATTTCGAGCTTTGCGCGACGCTGCCCGAACTCTTGCTCGTCTTTATATTCTCAGTCTGCGTTGTTGCCCCTTTCTCTGTCTTTTCTTCTCTCTCTCTCTTGTTCTCTGTGTACAGTTTTTTTTCGGTCTCGATGGTAATCTAGTTCCAATCTCAATGATCCGCGATTTTTTTTTCACGGAATTAACCGAGTATAACTTATTTCCGATGTATCTTGGAACGTATTGTCACAGAAATGTTCTGTCTGCGCAACAAAAGGGTTGAAACCGAGTCCAGGGATCCGAGGTTGAAGTGGTGGAGGTCGTTTTGTTGCCGACAATAGCGATGTTAGAAATAGTAGTGGCTCCAGGTGATGGTTTCCTGAAGGACGAACGAAAAAGGAGGGAATTGCATAAGATACCGGATGAAGTATACGCGAGACGCCTTCGGCTTCTCCTCTTGCACATTCGTCCAAAGCGACGTAACGATCTTCCTGGATGCAGAACAAGATCTTCAACCCCTTCGGCCTCCACGACGATTTTCGCCACTTAACGGGCATTTCGTCGGGACCTTTTTTTCTCCGTCTCCCTTACGCTATCCTGAGCCTTCTTCCACTAGTCTCTTTTCATCTTCTGCTCTCGCCAGTGCTCATTCCCTTGTCGTAGAGACGTAGCAGACTTTGGGTCATTAGGCAGACGAGGGGGTAAAAAGGGGTAAAAATTAATGTCTCAGAACGAACGTTCGGCTCGTCGAGTGGCCCGAGCCAAAGTCCTGATGGCCCTCGTGCCTTTACGATTTTTCATCGCGAGCCATTTGTTCGGAGAAGGCAAAAGCATTCTTCTCAGAGGTGCCCATGAACCTCCTTGGTGCTAGACTTGACTATCTAGTTGAACGACCTCTTCAACTGCTTCGTAAATGATGAGTGGAAAGAAGGCAAACAAACGTTACGATGTGTTTAGACGGAGGGTTCTTTTGCTAGCTTGATCCTGCCAGTAGCAGTTCGAATTAATATCGTGAATAACTCTGAACTGTTCGCGTTAAACCGTCCCCTATCTTCGAATCACTTCACACGCTCCATGCGATTTAAAGTCCAGCAAACATCGAACTATGATGCAAACATCAAAATTTATTTTGCGCCGATAAAACAAACTCGACTATCAAAGTATACCGCTTCATTTCTGTGGTTTATCGTTCGTATGTCCCGGTTCGACTATTTTTTCCGCGGAATTTCCAAACAACGAAGTATGATTCGATTATCAGAAATAATATTGGCTTCCATTTCGGCGGACAGTTGCGTCGCGCAGATTACATCATGGCCGATAGAGAGAGAATGAGATTCCGAAAGAGAGTTCCGCGAACGTTTGCGTAAGCCTTGTTGATTTTACCCTGTGCTCGGCGTCGTTCAACCACTGTCTGCTTGAAGAGTCGGGGTTCCGATCGCGCTCAATCAGGGCAGGGAAAAGAGGAGACGTGGCGGAAAAAAGAAAGCGTTTATAAATAAGGTCTCGGCGGTTACGAAAGAAATTAGGGCATGAAGGGTGGTTAACGACAGTAAAATCGATTGGTCTTTTTAGCCTGTATTGCGTCTTCTCGTGAAGCTGAATGGAATTTTTCGGCACAGTGCCCCTGCGATCCGTTACCTACGGGATCTGTTAGTGACGTTATCATTCCTTTAGCGGATTTGTTTCCATACTTTTACGTAACGCGCTCATTTCTTAGCGTGACAGGTTATACGTGTTGCCGAAAATTCGGTAGCGGTCGAAGAAATCGTTTGGCCACTATTATATAGCGAGCATCATTCAGAATGCGCGACAACAGGATGATCCGCTACGATCGGCAGGTACGACCACAGCGATGTTTGAACGTGACCAATCTACCCCCTCGGTTGACGTAACGCGTTATAATGTGCATTATATACCGCTGCGTGTCCCCAATATATTCCCCCATGATTACAATGGGTGCACGAGTGTTACGTAATTATGGTCGTTTGGTCAATTTGAAAATCGAACGACATGTAAAAGAGCCTACTATGAAGCGTGATTCCAACATAAATATCAAGAATTATCAGTGCCTGTTGGCTTAATGCGCGCCCATGTTTTTTGCACTTCGACATTTGGTCAACGTCACAGTTAAGTTCATTAGTGCTTCAAGAAGATATTGATACCGAACTCTGATTGTAATGTGGGCACCGCAGATAAATCTAATTTTAACGATGCCCGCCGAAGTATTCCGTTTTC
This sequence comes from Cryptocheilus praepositus, assembly GCA_033815515.1. Classification (NCBI taxonomy): domain Eukaryota; kingdom Metazoa; phylum Arthropoda; class Insecta; order Hymenoptera; family Pompilidae; genus Cryptocheilus; species Cryptocheilus praepositus. The sequence continues at coordinate 2,716,923 of JAWWQZ010000314.1, forward strand.
TACGGAAAACCGACTTTCTCAACTATTTACATTTTCTTCGATTTCTTTCTACGTTAAACCGAAAATAAATTATAAAATAACATAAATATCTGCATCACCATTTGAACGACGAAACACCCGCTACAAATTTGATGAACAGCGGCGGTTGATTTTGGCGGAATTATTCGTGTGTCGGGTGATTCGTGAATGCAGTCTCAGTGGCCCACATTTGAACTCAGACTCCATGTTATGGCGGTTAAAGGAGCGCATACATGTCTTAAAGGCTCTCACGGGGACACGTGTGTTCGGAGGTGCACGGGTACGTACGTAGGTAGAGCGTAACGCGGGCATCGCACACAAGGCTGAGCCCGAAGTTTCTAACCTAAGACTCTCGTATGCCGTATGGCGTCCCCGCGTTACCTCCTCCCACACATGCCGCTGGTAGAAAGTTCACTAGATGGAAATCTATATCTTATTTTACGGCCGGCTGTGCTCAATATTCTTGACCCGCCGGCTTGCGATATAAATTGCCTGCGTAAATCTTCTCGCCGCACGGCGCTTGTTCTTCGAGGACTAACGTGCATCGAGACAGGACAGAGAGAAAAAGAGGAACGATCTGGCAAAAGGTAAAAGGAAAAACTGCGGAAAAGTCAACGCAGCTGCGTTCCCGGTGCATTTTTATAGTGATTGGGCGATTCGGTTCGGTATAATGTTGAGATGCCCGGAGTCGACGCGAGATTATCGTTACGACGGTGATGATCGCGCTGCCCGGCGAAACGAGCGTTACTTAGCGTCGACCACATTGTAATTACCACCGGAGACGACGATAAATTATAGTTGAGGCGGAGGATTCACTATAACGCGCGTTGGTAAAATATAATTGGATTGATTGCGAGCTATGGTCAGACGGATTATACCCAACGTACAGTTGCGGTTGCTACATTATGGCTGATGCAATTATTCGTAGTGTAAAAATGTTATATAGAATCAAGCATTTTTTATGTATAGAACATTTTGTTCGATGCCCTGTTACAATGAAACATGACTGCTTTATTTAACGTACATTTAATAGCTGCACACTAGTAAAATGTTTGTCAACGGTGGTGGTAGCTTTATTTTAATGTTAAATTTTTAATTGCCGTCGAACCTTATGCTTCTATAATGTTTGTTTGAAATTAAACTATAATGTATAGAATTTAATATTTTTTTCGCAGTTATAACGTGGAACCAGTCTATACACAACATTTAGTGGGATCAAGCTCGAATGTCAGGGATTCAAAGCGTAGCTGCAACGTAATCGCAAAGTCCACTGAATTAGACTCTTTCGTCGGCTGTGAGGTCGGCATCTATGTTTTACACTGTCACAATGCGCATTCGTTATTACTACGATAAGTGTTTAATATTGCCAGATTAATCGTAGTGCGGGAGATACGATTAGGTGCATTTAGGTCAGCGATAGAAAGTCACCGATAGGAGTTTTGAGTGGGACGATTTGCCGTCGCTTTTCCATCGTTCATCGCACGCTGGACTTCTGTCCCGTGCTTCCCCTAATTACATCTCCTTTGAACAAGTTAATATTTTTCGAATTCGGTTAGTGGGTTTTACACCCTCGTGGTGTAGTCAATGGTCGCTTGTCAATGATTCGAATAATTGCGCGCGGAAAGTATATTCGTCCGTGCCTCATGTTGGATTAACAGCAATAATTAGCGATAACGTTGATCAAACATGTGCCATCACTGTGTGCGACCGTCTGCATTCGTATGTGTACGTGCATCGTTGAATCGAAGCGAGAAAGAACGAGGAGAGGGAATGGAAAAAATAGCGGCAACCGCGAGCATCGTGACATTTGTTGACGCGAAGTTATTGCATTCGAGGCTAAGGAGCATTAAGTATCCTTAACCTACTGACCGGTTCTACGATTCTAAAACGTGATCGCACAGTTCCCCGTCGAGGATCATACCTGATTTTCCGTTTAAAAAAAAAGAGTCGCTTTCGTGCCAGATTAGAAAGTTAATCTACATTTTGCGGACTCTGGTGCTCAGGTTGAGAGAACGCGCGCGCGCGTACTCTTGAGCGTATGGGTCACGAGGATAAACGAGCCGGTAGTTTTACGGGTTCTCTCCAGTTCATCGCGGACGCAAACACTCTTGAAGACGCCTCTGAGCTCGTGCAACAACGATCGCAACCGGTGTAACGGCGTTTCGATCAATTTCTGATAATGTTGACGCACAGACGAATTACGATTTGACAGAAACGATCGTCAATGCCCAGAAAATCCATTTTCGGCGCGTTAGACGTTCCTGTTTACAGCCTCTTAAACCACCGACTCTGATGGGTTTACACGTGCAAACGAACGTGTCGGGACAACATTTTTTTCCCTTGTTCAATGCGCGAAAGGGTACGCAAATGTATTCGCGTCCGAAAGGGTTGCGAAAGTAAGTCAGTAACACGAGGGTGAGCTCGTCGTTGGATCTCAAAGATTAAACGGACGGCCGTTCTCTTTAAGCATTTTAAAGGAGCATCGTGAGCTTCTTCGTTATCAACGAAAATTTCCGACCATTTCTTTTCGCGCAATTTCTTTCGCAGTCATATCCTTTTATATCGTTCTTGTTCACAAGAGGAACGAAGAAGTTGGGTCAGCCGATATTACTTATTACGCCGGAAAATTACATAAACGTCCGCGGTCGAATAATGCATGATTTTGCGTATCTAGCGAAAAGTAAATCGACCTTGCTTTTTATAGTATCGACTATGGCTGACGCGTAACGCTTATTACTTGTAGCTGCATCTCGAACCATTCTGTATCAGTGCGAGCGCACGATAAGATAGCCGGTTGAAAAAAAGCATTCTCATGGCAACAATCTGAGAACGAGTTCGCGGATTTGCGAGGAAACTAGGAAAAAGTCGGATCGCTGAAAGTTAAAGCGTTGAAAAACGCACGTAACTTCTAACTCCTTAAACGTTCGGCAGAACACATCTTGTATCCCTTCTGTTTCTCTGTGGTCAGGTACGGAAGACGGGGTAGCGTAATTAGGTTCGTGGTAAACGGCGCGACGTTATGCAACGAATTGCACGATATTCATGTAAAAATATTCCAAGTACGGGTATGCGAGGGGGGTTGAAGCGGGGAGGGAACTATGAAATTTTCGTTCGGGAACTATGCGCCTTCCTTTTCTTCGCGGCTAATACCGTGAGAGAACACTCGAGTCACGTGATTTGTCCGGTTAGGCGAGCGTCGCGGTCTCTCTTCCCATTAAATTTTAATTAACCGTTGGGGTAGAGAGAAGGACTAAGCGAGAAACGGCGAACGCAACTAAAAAAGAGCGAGTGGGAGAGAAAGACAGAGAGAGAGTGAGAGAGTAAAAAGAAAGAAACAAAGAAAAAACGGCCAAGTAACTGCACTATGCTCCACAATATGCATAGTATAATCGACCGTTTTGCCGTCCCACGTAATTAGTTTCATCGACCACTAAGGCCATACAAGGTGTTGAACAAAAAGAGAAGGTAAAATGACGTTGGTGATACCGTCTCATGCTCTTCTCCGCACTCAACGCGCGGACCCGCACATTCTATCGTTCGAAAACTATCGGACCTGCCGCCGTGTGGCGTAGTTAAACGCTCGATGAGGATGTGTAATTTATTTCGCGGCAATAGTGAGCGTGGCTTCGAAATTAATACTGTATAAATCAGATTTAAGGCTGAACGGCGGGACAGCCGCAGCTAGGAATTCCCACTTTACGGCCCGTTACCTTCGATTTTACGAGAAATAATTTAGCCGATAATAAAGTTTTCGCACCGTCGATCGGCATGAAAAACCGCTTTACTCGTGGCGGCCCTAGAGAACCGCGAGACTCGTGAGTCAGAAGACAGGACGCGTGGATTGTTCTGCATCCTCTTTCATTTCTTCGTTCTCATAATTCCGTTTTTCTTTACTGACATGTTCTTTAAATCAATTCTACAACATTTTTTCATTCCATGCTTTTCTGTACAGAGCACCGTCGCATGTATGATAATTATTTATTAGGAACATATTTTAAATCGATAAGTGTAAGCGAGTTGTGTACCGCACGCGAAAGATTGTTTTAATATTGTTTGCTTTCATTAGAAGCGTTAGTACATTTGCATTAATTGAAGCCTGCCGGTGTGGCACGAATTGACTGGAGCGCTCGGAATACATTACTTTTCCATTAGATTATCGGAAATTACAGGTATAAATTATTCAGGATGCTATTAGTAATAGGAATGACGTATTAAATTTCGATTTTCAGCAAAAATCAAGAATTAGCACATTCGCCTCTTCCCCTTTACAGATACGCAAAATACGAACTTACGAATTTTCTAAGTCTTCGTTGATCTGACACATTTACCGGTTTCTTTCTATTCCCTCCTATATTTCTGTTACATTTGATTGATTAAATATTTCATATGCTAATTACGCCGTATAATAATTCGCATCGGAAACGTCTGTTTGGCAATTATACATCGCCATTGACTGTATTCCTATAATAAAAGCCCCATCTTTAGGATAACTCAATTACGTAGGAATTAAAAACATTAGGCACATTGAAAGATCATGCGCGTTAAAGCGAGTTTAGTCGTCACACCTCTGCGATCTGTCAACAAGGTTGACGAGCAAACATCGGGCGATTTCTTATCTCGAACTGTCAACGTCGCCGAACGATGATGACAATAAAGCGCACATGCAGCTTAGTTGTTCCATCAAATGATGACCTTTAAAAAATGCAATGCTGACGTGGCGATTCGCGGCTATCACTAATCAAAATGTACGCTGGATCGATTTCTCGCTCGTAGGGGTGGCCTTGCTTGGGCTAATGAACCGTCGAAAAAGACTCAACATCGAAAGAGGGGGAACAAGAAAAACAGCAAAAAAAGAAACACGCGTCGGGGCTCATTGTTAAGGGGGGGTTCTGGCTACCGGTTCGAGTGGAAAAAGGAGAGAGTCGGCGAAGCCAGGGAAGAGAGCAGGAAAAAAGTGTAGGCGTATCATTCGGCCCATCGGCGAACACTTCGTTTACGTACATACACGCGCACACACGAAACACGTACCACGGCCCTATTCAAATTAACCCTTACGGAAAAAATGCACTGCCGCAGAGAACGCGAGGGTTTGGAGAAAATTAGAATAGGCCTCGTCTTCGGCTGATTGCCTATGCATATGCGGCATGAGTACGTTAATTTTCGTTTCTACGGCGACCATACGGCTCTCCTTTTAGATTAATCACTTTTTCGGTCGAGATCACGCTGTTGGATCTTCGAATAGGATGCGATCCTTATTAGTCCTGCAGCAGTCTCATACAAAAAACGCAACTCTTAGCTTTGCATTAGTTCAGTTTCGAAAGACCATGCTTCACGAAACGTTAGTTATCTCCCAGCTGTTTCATGTCCAGTTGCTCAAAAACATTTGAACGTTTTAATTCATCCACATCAATTTATTGCTTGCAACGTTGTGCGGTGGAGTGATATAATGCAAGTCCATTCCTTTTCAATCATGCCTCGACGCTCGTTTACAATATATCCTCGTACGCGCTTGCACACGTGCGCGCATCGTTAATATATCATTCATTACATCAATTGAAAATTTATCGTAGAATTTTAGTAGGAGCCAGGGTAATTTGAGCTCACGACTCGCCTCTGTGCGCGCAAACGCACACGTTCCGGTAATGCATACACATTCGGATCAACGTTGCACGGTGAAAATATTCGCGGCATGGCGTGTAGGCAGCCTAATTAGCCTGCATTATGGAATCGAATTAATTTCCAGCGCACGATCTCCTCCAGATACGACTTATTTTCGATAATTTCGCTCGCGAGAAGCGCGTAATCAATTACATTCGCAGCAAGCGTGAAGAGTTTTTTGGTAATAAATATTTCAGCGCGATATGCGCCTGCCGATACCAGCGAACAATAGACGGCGAAAATTTACCTTCATGATTCGTTCTGTTTTTTCTACACGTACAAAGAGCACTTTGTGGGAACAACAGGAGGATCGAGAAACGTTCCGAAGTTCTTTCATAAATAATCTACGTAAGATCGTTGCGGAAAGTTTACCTTTTCCAGTTTTCGCTCGTCTCAGTGCAGTGAGAAAATATTTCGTCGAACATGCTTCGGGGTGCCCCGCTTCAAGACGGACTTTTATCCGGTCACGCTTTTTCGCCCTGGCAACGAACGTCTCAGCTATCGCCGTGGAGTAGCATTTTGTTTAATCTTTCATTCTGCACCATTTGTGATAGAGGGTCGGAGACGCGACGCTCTTTTCCGTTTGCCGAGCAGCGGCGTGTTTCGCGTGAGAACTGTTCTCCCACCGAGCCTTTGCTTTGATTTTTCTCGAGACGTCTGGCCTGGCATTCCGCCGCATGAATTCTTAACCGGGCGGAATTAGCGAATTAAAAGTGCGAGAGGGACGGAAAAAGGGGCGTCGGACGAGAAGGGGGGGAAATGGAATGGGTTGTTAAGGGAGTCCAGAGGAGGAAGGGGTTGACGGCGCGTCGTCAGAAGGTCACCACCGACTTCGAGTGCCCGGGGGGGTAAAAAAAGGATTAAAACCCAGCGGCCTCTGAATTCAGGAACGCCTCGTTCTTTTTGCAGTTTGCGCTAGCACCTCGTAAATACGGATATGCAGGCTCGTTTCCGAAGCGTAAAGTAAAGACGACGACGTGCTCTGGGGAGTGAGGCGGGCGGGAGAGGGTTATGAGGTAGAAGAGAGACGGAATTAAAGGGACAGCGAAGGATACCAAAGGATAGGGCGAGTACACCCTCGCGCGCCTTAATTTTTATTCATGCACCAGCGAAACGGCAATTTTTCGTAGTATTAAGTGGGCTTTAAAATTGTCCGGTCAATTTTGTCTGGAGGACGTGATCCTTTTTTCAAGCGTTATTCGCAATGGATGTTGGGACGGAAAGGAAGTAAGTAGTAAAGTTCTGTTCGTTCGGTCAATGTCGGCGAAGTGTATTCCGCCACGGAGTGAATCGAGTCGATGGGTTTGTATTCGGCGTTTCAGTATGAACGGGTGTTTATATGGATTAGTGTACACTATGTCGTTTGTCGATGTCCAGAAACGTGCGGCGACTCACATATGTCTCTATTTCGGGAGCCGTGGAATATCTTAAATGATCCAAGTTTATATACGGATTTGACACTTCCTATCAGTGCCTTGTCTTCAGAAGTCTGTTACTGTTCTCGTTTTATAGATTTGAACATCAACTTCATTGTCAATAATATTCTTAATAACGTTACGTCGTTCCGAAATTCAGCGATTTTTACTTCCTCTTCTATCACCAGTTCCTGTACAACGGGCGATTCTATCGATTTTTATCAGGCTCATTTATATATCTGCATAAATTCAATCGTTTTCATCGATAATACGTTTGACTTACGCATCAGATAGATCGAAATTGGCGAGAAGATTCCTGCATTGAGCTACACCGTCGGGCAACTCGGAAACTGATCGAAATGCAGTCGGGAGTTGGCGCGGCCCGTTTAACCCCGTTTCTTTAATCCCATCCGCGGCGTTGATTTTCGGAAGTCGAGCGCGCGGTGGCAACGCGCGACGTTCGTCGGAAACCGATTAAGCCCCGGTTGCGCGTAGGGTGGCCGATCATTAGATTTTGGCCTCGAAATTGAGTTTTGCACGCTGCTGAAGGGATAATCTTTGGTAGCCCCTGGCCTGCTGCATACGGACCCTCGGCTCATCTATCTATCCATATACATATGAGTACACGCGTGTATAGATATACGTGCGGAAACAACATGCATGCTGCACGCACGTACGCTGACGCTAGCGCATGTGTGCGTAAGTGTGCGCCGTGTGTTCGTATGCACCTATGGAGCCTGTATGCGTGCGGACGGGCGACGGTGGCGGCGCGTAACTTCGGTTCCATTATTGAGCGATCGGGCGATCGAAAAATTCCCGCGCTTTTTCGCGCGTCCCTGGTTCGGTGGGGCGAGCCGTCCTCTCATTGGTCGGGCTTTCCCAGTCACCCTCGCACACCCGTCGAGAGGGCGGGGGTGCATAGAGGGTGGTTTCTCTCGCCCTCGTTCTCTCCCTTCTCTCTTCCACCCTCTTCCTCTCTCTTCCTCTCTCACACTCTACACCCTCGGCGTGTATTTGTCTAGGCTGCAGCTATTGACCGGCTATCGGTATCGTGGACACTCGCCGATATTATATTCGCCATGCCATCCCCACCCCACGCTCCCTCTCTTTTCCATCCTGCCCACCCAACAAGCAACCCACCGCCCTCTTGTCCAACAGCCCCTGCCTCTCATCTCTCCTGAATTCTCACAAATTTCGGTTAATGAATTATATATCTCTCTCTATATATATGCATATATATGTATATATATATAGATATATATATATATATATATATATATATATATATATATATATATATATATATATATATATATATATATATATATATATATATATATATATATATGCCGCGACGTATAGGCGCATATTTTCGCGTGCTGCACGCATCAGCGGCGTACATACATGCATTTATATATATATATATATATATATATGCATATAAATGCGGATATATAATATATACATCAGTAAATATTTGTACGTATGCGCGGGTGTGCGCACTTGCACTGTGCTGGGCCGCGGATGGGGGATCCGACGCGAGCTGGGCAGTAAATTCCCGCCGTTTTTTGAAATCCACTGACCAATCGCGAACAACCTCGCCGCACCGGAGAATGTCCCGTTCTCTCTCTCGCGCCGAAACGACAGAGATCAATACGTCGTGTAAATGCTATTGCGGGGTTATTTCGATGGGGGGAAAATAGCGCGCTCCCAGGGTCCGATAGATTGGCTCTATGTCGTGCTTGGAATTTCAGTTCGAATGCGTTCGGAAAGTTAAGTTCGTTTAATTCGCCCGCCCAAAGAGTCTGACGATTCTGGGCGCGATTTAGAAACTTCCGTCAATCGGGCACATTTTTCCATCTCTCTGGTGAGCAACTTTTCCCCTCCAATGTGGAGGGAATCGCGTTCTGAAATATTGAGGTCATTTCGAGCGGAATTTCCTCAAACTACGAACTTGTTCGTGAAAACGTAATACTTCGCAGGTTTCGGGATTTAAACCTACTTTGCTTTATTTGCACGAACTTTTCTACAGAGAGAAAATAGTATGTACGTTGGCAAATACACGTTTAGGTGAAATGGTCTGTTTCGTGACAGTACATTAGATTGGCGAGATGTTAATGTTTTATAATGTTATTAACACTTAATTAACGTTTTCTGGCGGGGAACACATTTCAATCAGTTTAACAGAATTGTAACGCTTCGATAGATTCAATATTCGACATTAACTCGAGTACGTTTCCACACGTTTGTACCCGAAAACCATGCGTACATAATGGAAATGTAATTTTAGAGAATGATTTATGCCACGCCGTACATTACTATATCTACACATGTTCTATCAGTGGCATATCAGTATATCATTTTGAATCAAATTAACTCCAGTTCAATTATTCCTCTAGAAATGGGCACTCAATTCCTGCAAATCAATTCTCATCTCAAATGAAAAAGAAACTAATCTTCTCTCCATATCATATGGCGACCCATAAAGTATAGGTTCAGAAATAATTCCGCAAGCTTGATGGTATAAATTGTTCAATCCATTACATACTTTATATCCTAATAGCTAACGTCGTTGGTTAATAAGCAGATACTGTAAGCGACGTCAATTTTTAGCCAATCTGCCATCGATTGTTTGGTTCCCGTTGGCCAAGACCAAACGTATCGCCCTTGTTTAAGGCGTTCCATCGACAGAAGTGCGGAAAGTTACGGCTGCATATGCAATTCGGTACGAACGTATGCGTGCACGTATGCTAACTCGAGCACCACGCCGCAAGACGAGTTGCGAGGGGTGGGGCTGCTTCCCGGGGAGGGGGGAGTGGTGTACCCGAGTAGGGTGGTTATTAATGCAAGGGGTGGCTGAGCAGTAGCTATTTGGCCGGTGGGTGGTCGCGGAAAAGGATGAGCGAGTGTATGTGGACGCGTGTGCATACGTACGTATGTACGTACGAGAGAGAAACAGGTAGTCAAGTCAGTGAGCGGTGGTCGGGTAAAATCAATGCGAACCCTTCTTTTATAACGAGCCGCAGCCAAGAATAAGAAGAAGATGCACGGTTGAATATCCGAACGGCAGAATATTTCGACGGCCTAGCCTCGATAGACACATACGGCCTTGAACTTTTGTGACTGTTAAAAATGTGAAAATCCAGCTGGCGTTCGATTAAACAGCGATGAAAGCGATAAGCAGCGGGGTGTACTTGGAAAGATTGTGGAATGAGATTGAGAAGGTTTCGAAATTAAAGAGACCCTGATACGTTTGTTATCGAAAACACTCAATAGCGGAGGCCGATTTTCTTTCTCTTCCGTCGTTTCGACGCGCGCTTTGACGTTCCGATTAAATAGCTCGCATACCGACGGGCTTTCGTTTCTATTCTCTTCATCCTTCCCGCCTTTGTTTTTTTTTATCGCTACCTTATCCTGAGCGCATGGTAAATCTTCGCGGGGCTCGAAAGAAATTTTTCTAAGGGTGGTCCAGTCGTCGTGCGCCTCGTTGACCGCTCCACTCCGTTCGCCTCGTACCCAAAGGCTAATACCTTCCGAATGACTACCCCGCGTCCCTTAATGAAATTCTTTCTGCCCGAGAGAAGCAACGCGAGCGAAGAAGATGAATAAGAAGAGTTTCGCGATCGGTTTTTCTCTCATTATTACCGGTTTCTGCTGGCGGGCGCATCTCCTCATTTTATCGTTCGAAAGTTATTTCCCGTTTTGCCGGTGGCCCGGACCGCCGTTTTAATGAATTGTAATTTTACGTTGACCCTCTCTCGTGATCGGGATTACGAATCTCGACGCTGCGGGTGGGAAGACTATCGTGTGTTCCGCTTGCCGTTGCCACCTGTGCACTCTTCTTCGCCAAACCCGCATCTGGAGCGCTGGGAACCGTTGCCCACCAGGTTCGAACGCTTATAATTCCATGATTATATACCGGGTCAGGCCAAAATTACTTTAGTACACCCACTCGCGTAAATGTTGAATTAGAAATTGATCTTCAGTGACTTGTTTGGATAGTTATCGTTGGGTATTAAGCCAGCAATGCAAATGGAGTTGCTGGATTTATAAAAAGGCTGATGTCGTGTAATGGTAGAACATGTATGGTCACTATGCATAATTGCTCATTGTCGCTGATCTGCTCTCTTATTATTTCACTCTTGCCCTCCGGTGTGAAATGTGGTATTTGCGTTATTGGCGAGAACAGAGGTGCGAATTAAATAAAAGTATGCTTCGAGAGTGTGTGGGATTATTACGTGGGCCATCCATGTGACTCTTTTGATATTCGAGTAATTTGCTTCGGTATCGGTCCGTTTGTAGTTTAATTATTCCGTGAATTTATGTTTACGAGCCCGCGTGGTTAAAGATAATTTTACAGTTCCGTGTCGTTATTGTTTTGTAAGTTTATATCGTTATTGCATATATCGGTATATTGCTCTCTAATACCACGCTTTGCAATTCCATAATTTTGCAGTTCTATTTTGCGTAATTGCATCGCATCGATCGACAACGCAAACAAATAATCGACATTTCAGATTTTCCAGTCATGTCATCCCTGTCCTTCTGTAAATCTGCGGTTCTGATATTCTACACTTCCCTAGTTCCATAGTTTCATAGTACCGTAATGCCACAATCCGGTATAGCATAACGGGTTCTTCTCACCGCGTGAGTTCTACACTCACGCATCCCCGAAATAATCATCAACCATCGTCACTGTTCATGATTGTGCATCCAAACAATCGGCGATTGGTATTTTACAGCTACATGCATTTATTGACCTGAAGAGCTATTGTTTTATACGGAATTGCAGGAACAATTAGAAATCAATCTTATGTCTGCATCAATTTACCCTACAATAAATCCCCTATCAATATCGATACTAAGAAATGAACTAACATCACCAAGATTCGATATTCGAGATCTAAGATTCGATTCGTTCATCCCCCATCTTTACTAACCTACAAATTATAATCTCACACTTTTGCCCCTCTAAGTTCATCTCACCCCGTCCCACATTTCTGCTTCTTCGACCCATCGCATCTTCAGGATACACCCCCCAACGATACTTCGTCATCATAATCCTCGACTCCATCAAAGTACAATTATGACGCATAAAAAAATGTATCACTCACCCGTATGTAGCCTGGTGTGTTGTTGCACGTGGCTAAGCTGTTTGAACCTGCGGTCGCAGTAGCTGCACTTGTACGGCTTCTCGCCGGTGTGGACCCTGATGTGCTGTACGAGCTGGTGATTGCTGGAGAAGGACTTAAGGCATTGCTGGCATTGGTGAGGCTTAACCTCGTTGCCGGCGATCATACCACCGGGACCGACGCCGACGCCTACACCGACGCCTAAACCTGCCAGTCCGCCGGCAACACCACCTCCTGGCCTCGCCGTAAGTGCACCCGCACCCAGCTCCCGAGCGTGCATCTGCATCGCGCTCTTGTGCATGAAGATCTGCGAGAAGAACTGCCGGGGTTAGTTGGTATGCTGCACTTTGCGCCGAGCAACGTCGGATGGCAATTCGAGTTGGGGAAGGGGACATGCAACTAGACAGCTCGATTGACCGTCCGCACTTTTTCGGATACGGTTGAGCAAATCGTTGGTCGAACGTAATTTCGTTAAGTGTCACTGATATTATTGACCATTCAGTGAATATGACAGAATTATTACATATTATTAATAGATACATTGTTGTTCGCCCTAACAGTCATCTTCAATGAGTCGAATCAAGTTAAACAGAATGACGTTTTTGAGCGTCGAAGTAACATTCATGCAACGACAGCTCAACCTTAATCGACATTTATCTACGCATGCAACGATCCTCATTTCTCGCGGTAACATTTCATCACGATTCACAAGTCTTCGAAATCCTCCTCTATCCGTTATAATGATCGATTATGAATCATCAGTTGAACCCATTAGTTGAAATTGTCGGGGTTGCCCTGCTAGAGCCCCATACTGGAACACAAAGGTGCGCTATGACATGACCCAGTGACCAGTACTACAGCCTCCCGGTCTAGGATCATCAGCGAGTTAGTCTGTATTCGGACTTTGATCGTCTGATTCCGTCTAGTCTGCCGCACAAGGCGGAAGTGTAAAGTCTGGCCAAATGCGACGATCTTTTGTATCGTCGTCAGACAATAGCTCGTTAGTAAGCTCGTTGGCTGCGACCAAAAAAAAAGGGAACACCCAATCGGCTTTACGCCTTTCTCAGGAAAATTTGATCTCGGTGGTGATCATTGCGTGATAATGGTTGTTGGATACAAGGTATACGTATGCAAGTAATACTTGTAGTGACGTGTCCGGTGCGATATGTTTTAAGTTGATTAAACAATGATGTCGGTAGGCGTTTGATGTTAATTATGTAAAGAACGGTGATGCTTGGCATGATAACTGATGCAGCAGTTTTCATAATGACCGCACAATGACAGTGATACGAATTGAGAGTTAAGGATGTACAGCCGGGTTATCTTTGATGCACAACTTTTAAATTTTATTAAGACAGTGGTTAAATTATTAAATGGTAGCGTGGGCATATCTTATTTAGAAGGGGGTGTACAATTCATTATGAGAGTTCTACATTTCGTTCCAATATTTAGACTCTACTGTCAACAAAGTATCGTTTAAAAATAAAATGTTCAAGTATATTAGCCGTCTCTCAAGGATTATAGACGCGGCGTAAAATTTCCGTTCGCGATCCACTTGAGCGTGATTATCGATAGCGTCTATCGCGGTTCTCCTAGTCTACGATAAAGAAATAGAATCACCGTTTTTGTAATGCCAGTGACAATATACTGTCAATCTAAAACTATTGTGAAATTCTCAGTTTCAAGATTGTTTACACTTATAACGGGGTAACGATATACCTAACGAAACTGTATTGACCATCGTGTTGGTACATTTTTGTCACACGCCCAGTCCACGATCCTTCAATTGTCATTCACTTCAGCTTATCAATTTACACAGATATTTTTATCGCTGTACATTCGCAGAACGATAAAAAACGAGCGAAGATCAGAAACATTTTGTGGCATACTCGCGGGCAGAATGCGGCGGTTGCACGATTCGAAGTAAGCGGCACTACTGCCTGAAAGGGCCTGGTCGCGAGCAAAAGAAACGCTCAATTTCGGCCTCGTTCCAGGGAACAGGTGTTCTTCCACCGCGGGTGTGGGTGTAGGCGGACGAACAGACGAACGGACGAAAGGGTTAACGTTAAGACTGTCGTACAGTCCAGGGCAAGAGTCGGATTTGACAAAAGGGAGAGGACGGTCGCGAAACTTGATGGAATTAAAGATGAAAAAGGGAAAGAGTGCTAGAACTCTCGCTCGGGAGCCGAATGAAGGTTTGCCAGGGGTGGCGGGAAGATGTCGGGGGATTTTATTAAAATATGTTAAAACTGTAATTAAAATCGAAAAATCTCGTGAGAAGTTTTAAGAATCTTAGGCCACCCTCTGCCGTCGGTGGCCGAGATGGAGAGAGGGAAAGAAAGAGAGACCGATACGATGGACAGTGTAGAGGACGGTCGAGAAAGAGAGAGGATGGAAAGTGGGTAGAAGATGACAGGAAGGCGGTGCGGGACAGGAGAATTGAAATTGTCACCGGAGGTTCTCAAGTTTCCACGAGTTTCAACCCTTTCGTTCGCTAACTCGCGCGACGAATACTTGGCGATCGACACTGAGTATCGCTGACTCTTAATCCCCGTGAGAGACAGAAGGCCCTGTTACACCCTTGCCTTTTTCCATGGTTTTTTTTTCTCGACCACTGGACTGGCCAACGAACGTTTCAACATGGTTTACGTAAATTTTAAGTAAAATTCTTCATTTTTCGCGATTGTCACCTTTAATCAAAATATTTGAAAGTGTTATAGAGGATATCAAAGAAACAAAATTCAAAGATAAAAATTTATGCAAGTGGTGCTACGTAGATCTTTTCATAAAGGATTCCAACGAAATCGAGCGACGAATGATATTGGACGGACAATAAGAACGTTTGATTTCGAAGTGAGACAATTTTATGGGTGGGTTATTATATGTGCGTTATTCGAGATTGGCAACGTTGAAGACCAATAGTGGTTTTATTGCTTGCTATCAGTAGACCCTATTGTCCTGTTAGGGGTGGGTGTGGGGTTACTTTCACAAAGAGGTATACCTCGGGGCTTGCGTCAGAAGGTGGGCGCGTTTGTCGGACATATACATTGTCGGTCGTACACTCTTCGAGGAGTTGAAATGATGGCGTTCGAAGGCGGGTTGGATGTTTCATTAAATTTCTTTTGTTACGCCTTCCGCTCAGTCTGTGTTTCTGATCAGTCGGATCCATTTGTGATCCATTGAAAATAGCCACGGACGCTTCATATTTATATCGCGAGACATTGTATGCCTCTGGATAACTCGTTCAAAACAAAACTTTGCAAGCGCTGCCCAGATTCTGAACGTTAATATTAAAATGACCTATATTCGCAGCCGCATATAAGGAAAGGCCTGTCTTCTTCGATAAGCATGTAACTTAGGATGTTCGTGTATTAAATAATACAACACTCTCAACGCGTTATTGATACATTCTGCATTCGTCAGTTAAAAGCTCACACAATAATCAGCCAATATGATCGTAGGTCATCGACAATTATCTGAACAATAAAGTTACTTGGTCAGCGGTTAACAAAGAGTCGCAGGTCTCGTATTCCGCGACTATGCGCGTTCATTAATCAAATTTTTATCTCATAGCAGACGGAAAATTGCGTCCCAACGCCCGGCCACACTGTGGCGGTTTGAATCTTTTTTTCTGATTTATGGCCGTCGAGCAGCGGGAGAAAAAAGACGCGAACAGGGACGGGAAAATGTGCGTAAGAAGGAGAGAGGGGAAAAGAAAAAGGTTAGGACTGAGACGCGCTCGGAGATTTGGAGAAGAGAAATGAAAGAGGAAGAAGAAAGCGGAAAGAGTTGCCTGCCCGCGGGCTGCCGGCTTAATGTCCTTAATAATGGAAAAATATATCAAGCGACACCCGGAGTGTATTTCCTAAGGAACATCCCTCATTGGAGTCTCGCACCCCGTTCCCTTCCGCCCTTCCATCATATCCTTCAGACCTTCGGCCATTTCTTTCTTACTTTTCTAATTCTTATAGAACTCTTTATTTCCAGTCACTTGTCATTTTTGCTCTCCAGGCAATCGTCATCTCCTCTGAATATTTGGTGTGATTTAACATTGGAAACTTGAAAATGGAACGATAATCCCATTCATTGTCGTATCTAGACATATGCACAAGTGAATGCCACTCTTAACATTAAGTCAATTGTCAGTAATATGTGTCATATCACTTCTTCGAGATTCCAGTGCACATATGATGTCGAATCTGTTTCTTTTCTGAGCAGCAAGACAAAATGTTCGGATTGTAATTACAACATTCTTTCATGATCCCGCCCACCCCACAGCTTTCATCTTCAATCACCGTTCCTTACTTTCAATATCGACAACATTCTGCACACTGTAGCTTTCGAGCCTGCTCCTTTCCACCCGCCCGATGCTCCTGCTGCTGCGCTCGAAGGGATCGTTAGCATTTCATAAGAAGGGAACGACGGAGGAAAAGAGAAAGAGATCAGTCGTAACCCTCTCCTCTCCCGTTATGTTAGTTACGTCCGAGTAACTTGGCCCATTCGAAGTAGGCTACTTTATACACTTCGAATACAAAGCAAAGGTCTCACCTGCTGACCATATGCCTTCTCTGCGCGCTGTTCTACACGTGTATACGTGCACACACGTGACTATGTGCGTTTCGTCCACCCACGAAGACGGTTATCCGGCATACACCTCACATATGGTGCCGGTATTCGTATGTATGGGTTATAACGCACTTACTTACATACTCATATTCAACCGCATACATTCGCGTATATATGTTCATGCATTCGTGAACGTTTATGTGCCTATGTACATACATGTGGAGACAACGACCAATCTAACTTGCCTAGCATGACCTGAGTCACTCGCGGACCTACCCACCTATCTCTCGAAACTACGGCCACGGATAGCATTGTAATATAAAGGAAAAGGTGCCCCTCTCCGCTTCACACACGCACACCCGCTTGTCTGTAATTGTCGGCTTTAATCCGCTCGAATCGTTGCACGCCTGATCCCAGCCAAGTTCTCGTCGACGCTTCCGGTCTCGCAGGACGAGACCGTTTTCTGATCAGCTGCAGAAAAGGCCGCCGGCCCGTTTTGATTTCTTCCGATTAGGAGTATATAGCTGAAGGAACAGAGGCCAGCTTGCCTGCCCGTAATTAAAGGTTCCCAATGCAAAGGAATAACAAAGTTGCATGGGGCATTTTATGCGAAAATCGGCCAATGCTCTGTGTACTGTCGATGCATAATTTGCAAAATGACAAAAAAGTGTTCGAAAGGTGCGATTACACTCAATGTCAGAGGAATGGAGAACGATTGTTCATATCTCGATCACAATAAATGTGCGTGCGTGGAATGAGGATAGCGTTTCATACGCCGACACGTTGAAGTATAGCGGAAAGTTCTTTCATCTCAATTGACGTGAAAATTGGTACGTATATGAAAACCGCTAAACGCCGAGTAAAGATATATATCTGACCCATCAGCATAACGAATGTCTGCCATTCAAACTTTGTGTACATTGTGCCGTGGGATAAAGAACGACGTGTAATAAAGAAGTAATTATTTTTAATTACAACGATGCATATGTTAGCATATGTATAAACGACGCCGAATATAAACGGGAAGAAAGGGATTACTGCTTGAAAGACTATCAATGGTCGGCCTTGCGGTTTAGCTTGTCTTTGAACCGTTTGCGATCTTTCGACCTAACTATCATCCATCGCTGTCTACACTATAATCACGGCGCGGTTAGAGTGGAATAACGGTTTTTCATCGCGTCGTCTGTTGAAGTATGCACGTTCATCAATTACAATTCCACCCATCGATATTCGCCTGCCATTCATTTATCCAGAAACCTTATTAATCTTTTGCGGAGGAGATGTTGCGAAACTGAATGCTCTGTTGTACCAGGTCGATGCAAGGATGGTCATTTGAGATTGTCAGTAAACACACCAATGGATATGAATGCGCATTATAGAAATATTCTTGTTTATGTTTGGCCCGATAACCAAGAAATTTGGATTTGGTTTTTATTCAACGTAACTATACATATGTAACTTAATTCCCTGTCTTCAAAATTATTGCGCCCGGGCTAACACCGAAAAAATTGAGAGTTCAATGGGCGGATGGTGGTGGAGTTTCAACGCCAATTATCCTTTATCGAACGATATGGATCCCCAAAAAAATGTGAAGAATATAGCAATAAATTTGAAGAATTCAATAAGAATATATCAATGGTTTTAATATGCACTGTTCTCAGACGGTGAGTAATCTCCGATATACATATGTATAGCTCTGTACGTCGTCTACAATGTACAAATATTGCCGCTATTTAATATTTTGGTTGGGCCGGCTGTTTTCATTGGTCGCATATGTGCGTCAATCGTCCAGAAAGGGTTAACGATTCAAGAGTCACGACTTTTAATCGCTAATTCCGCGACAGCGCATGACACATTCCGTCAAGACATTAATTACTCGAATCAATAATAACCGTCAATTATTATCCGCACAGTTATTCGAGACTGATAATTACACTGTTCCTCACACTTTATCCTTTCACATGCAAAGGGTAGACGTGTACGCCCACGAGAAGCGTTTACTTTCTCCGGATTTGAACTATTGTCATTCTTCCTGTTCGGCTGGCTTGTTTATCGTACTGATAGTTCTATAATAATACGATATACGCCTTCCGAACGATAAACTGTAACTATTGTTGGTGTTCGATCGAATAACGTGCGAACTAAGGGGTTAACTCCCCTGCTTATGACTAGGTGGTCGGCCGGGGCTTGGAAAATCTTCGAAACCGGATCGAGCCGGCGTCTCTTATTAGGGGTATACCGTGTCAAAGGACGGCACACGCGACTCTATAGACCCGCTCAAGGCGCTACAAGCCATTACTGAAGGTGTCTAGCGGCGAGTGAAATAGCCGGTCGCCATAACCAAGGACTTAACGCTGCAATTTCAAGTCCGCAAGGGACATGCACACACCATGGTTGCCCATTGATTGATCGAATGAATAAGTAAACAATGTCTACTCGAGCTATTTCTATGCCAACTGTCTGCTCCCTGCGACGTTAACAGACGTAACGTAACCGTGACTGTAAATTACACGTGTCTCGCGGTAACGTCTAATCTTTAGCGATTCAGCGAATTTTACTATGGGCTTCACGATCCCGTAGCAGTAAGCACTTGGGTTAGTCGTTGACAGTAGTCCCATTGTGGTTGACTACTGCGTGCTGTGAGAGACGGCAGCCGTAATTTTCGTGATATCGCGACTCTCTCTGAGAATTGACATACGAATGTTGATGACGTATGGTGGAAATTGTTAGTCGTATGCATGCTATCGGAAAAATTGCTGGGTGGTTCGTTATTCAGGGTTTTATGTTTGTGGTCCAACAATGAGTCGAGTCTGTGCAATGTTTCATGATGTGGTGATGCCCTTACAGTAACGATACCTTGGATGCCATACATTTTTCATATATGTGGTGATGGTGTCATGCGCTGATATATGGTAAGAAATTTATATTATTGATGCTTTTAATATCACGAATGCATTAATAATACAGTGGCTTTTCCCAAAATTACTTTGCTATATTGTTAACGTATTCTATATATCATAGGTTTAATAAATCGGTTAAATCAATATTAGTATTACGCGCAATGGCCAGTTCCTTTCGTAAACAATCAGCATTTCTTCCCATTCTTAGTTCATCCATCCCAGACTGGACTGTCCACATCATTCATCATATGACGTAACTTCAACGTTAGTGATTCTCTTCGCACGCGTAACTCCCGACGTGAGCCCATCTCTGAAACCCTGCCCAAAATTCTTTGTCCAACGAAAAATTCCACACGACCGAAATTGCAATTACGTCATAATGTCGCACCCATAAAATTACCACACTATTTTAACTCTTGCGTTTAGCCAAAACCAGAATTTCAATCCACCTGAGAACGTTAATCCTCCACCTGCCCTTCGTCCAGCCTACATCCACTAGACTTAGGGCTTCTTATTCTGGACAACGACGCTTGTGCGCCAAAGACCTTCGGAATACTGTCAATAATTACCTGGGGCGGTAAATGGTGGTGATGAGGATGCTGAAACGACGGCTGTGCGTACAGCGGGTGGGGGTGAGGTCGGGGATGGTTTTGGTGCTGGGCTTGCGGCGGGGGTGGCTGGGGCGGAGGGGGCGGTGTCCATGGCCCGTGGTTCGGCCCGTGGCTTTCATTGGTGCCATACATCTTCACGGAAGAATCTCGAGCACGCGACCTGAAGAGTCCCTTCCGTCCTCTGTGCGCGACGATACGAAAGACTTCGACGGTGACATATCTGTGCGAGCCCTGAGGCGGTACCGCGCGCCTCAAATTGCGTCGGTTCTCGCCCTATTCACGCCGACAATATTGATACTTCGCTTTTTGATATGACACTTCGATGGTCGAGAAAGAACCTGATGACTCTGCGTTGAGCTTTGAGCAATGTTGCTTAAAAGCGAACGCACTCACTAATTCAGTAAATAGAGTACTTTGTCCTTAATGCGATGTCACTGGGCTTATAAAAATATAGCGTAATTTGGCGATTATCAATGAAAAATTGACCACGGTTTCGTCACGCAGACGTTATTTGAATTCTCGTAGAACTTTTTTGTGCACTTGGACAAAATTAGGGTATTTGTATTGTCAGAAACTATCACGTGAGTTTATATTGTTCTTGCGTACAAATCAATTAAGTCTTCACGCAGGAATGTTGGAAACCGTTAAACGTCAAATATTCTTGATGATCATGAAGTGTGGACCGTGAGATCTGGTGACAACTTTGCACGTGTCTTGGTTCACTCCGATTCCTGCATCAATCCTTTCGCTTGGACGTTTATCTCCCTCCCAAAAACGTTCCTCTTCATTATCCGCACGCGGCGCGGGGCGGCGCCTTTGCGGAGGAAGCTTTACGTAACAAGAGTGTGGAAATCGCGGCGTGAGAATGCGACGGCACCCATTCGCGCGAGAGTTCCCGTTCCTTCGTTTCTAGTTGTTCCACGCGTCTTCCGTGGTCACACAGCTTCCACCGTGACGTCGGTAGCATATTTTGACAATAAATATTCAGTTCTATTTTTTTCCTCGACGTGAAGGCACCAATACAGTGTGCACCGTGTTTCGGAAGGCAACGTGTGATTAATTAATTCTTAGTGTGCGTCGCAAGATTGGTGAATATTACGAGATCCACGTGCTCGCGCTTTCGACTACAAAATATATGGTTTCTTATTTTCTCACATTTACGTATGTTAAATTTGCCGTAAAAAATATTGTTTTCTTTGCTCAAAAGGTTAAAATGTTTCTATACTTTCTATTACTACCATGGTCTGACGCTCAGATTTCTACGCCATGTTATTTATTGTTTCAATCTATTTGTTCGCTATCCTATTCTCCATTTCGCCGTTTAAGTCCAACCCCGGTCTTCATATATTCTTGAAGATGGCCTACGATGTCAGAAATATTTCCAAGCTTCGCGGTCACAACATTTTTTAGTTGCAATGAATTTTACGTCGCTCCATAAGTTTTGCGAACAAATCGAGTGTTTGCTATTGTCGAATGCGAAAGTGACAATTTAATCACGGTGAATTCTCGTTCATCCCGCATTGCAGCATCCCTCTCGAAGTACGCATGCCGGCGGTCATCCTTTACGCAACGGAAGCCTGAGGATCGTTGCATAAGTGCGCTCGACGGGCGTGTAACAGCAAACAAAGTCCTCGTTCCAAAAATAGTCTGCGCTGTTCCGCCATGCATTAGACAATTGAGAGGCAAGGGGGCAGCGATACATCTTCGATAATCGTACGACGACGATATCTTACGTAGTCTCAGACTGCATGCGTCCGAGCTCTCGTTGACCGGAGTTATCTCTTCGATTTCTTGTTTTATCCGGCGGTAGTCGGTTCTTTGACTCGTCACTAGTTTCGTGGTCTATGTAGACAAAGATATTCAACTTCCCAATGGTCTATTCTTAGTTGCGCTTTTAACTGTTCGCTGTTTTATTAGATTTTGGGGGTTCTTCACATTGCAGGTGTATCTGAACATGGGTAGATTTTCGCACCAAATATCTGGGATAAACGGGACTATCGTTTGGTTCCGTGCAATTTTGTTACAGATATTTCATTAAAATTGAAAGCTATTTTTTTGGTCTATTGCGCACACACTTTTTTCCGTTCTTAAACCTTTTGCCAATTGAGAAAAAACCTTGAATTCGTGTAGGTAGAATTATGTTTTGCCGCGAACAGGCGATTATTGGTCACAACCGAATACGAATTAACTTTTTAAGTTCCTTTATTTTCACTCACTAATTATACAACTAACTAACGGGTGTTATCGCTACTTATACAATTTGCGCGCGCTGCGCCCTCAGTACATAGCACTTCACTCTCCATTAACGTTTTCATGAACACTCTTCAATTATAAACGGTAACAAATCTTCTTCGTCTAAAATACGTAATTTGATCACCATCCCTTCGCTCATCTTCCTCAGACACACAAAGTCGCTCGCAGATTTCTAGCGAGTACAATTTTCCATCCTCCATCCACCCCCGTTAACGTCATCCTTCGAAACTCCGCACCGTCGATCATCGACGACCACATTCAGACTTATCACTTTTCCCGCGTTTGACACTATACATTAAAAACCGTTAATCGACGAAAACGTCGGAACGAAGAGCCGTCTGCACATGCACGACAACGAGGGAGGTAAATTCCTGCCCCGTATCCCCTACCGGTTCCCGAAACACTATCCGTCCTTCTGGATGATAATCTCAAACGTATCACTCCTATCCCCCTGCACTTTTCTCCCACCTAGTGACGGCCGCCAGTTTGAACTAGTGGTTTTTCCGCGCGATACATTTTTCTTATATGGGGTACAAACGTTCGGCCGAGATGTCACGGGCGCGCGCGCGCGCATGTGCGCATTATGTCGGAACGGGGGGTAAAATCGGCGCGCCCGGATGGACGGATGGACGGACGGATGGAAGGAGCCCGGCGGACGCAGCGCCGTTGCGCCAGCGTGTGGCGTCTATCGCAAACTAAACCGGCCCCGGAATAAAAGGGGGGGCGACACGTCGATTTCTCAGAGGCCCTCTCGCTTCTCGCGCCGGCCGAACGCGCGTGCTAAACGGGGGAAGGACATAAAAAATGCGGAAAGCCGACTGATAAGCCGGCTAACTCGCGCGCGCTCGGCGGTACCGAGGCGGCGGGCTAAAAATCGGCGGCTACCACTACTAGCCAGGGGAGAGATATCGATTGAAATAACACGATTCTAGGGAACCGGCGCGCCAATCGGCACGCGCGACACGGCGGAAGCGGCCAATCGCTCGACCGCCTGTCTCTCTCTGTTTTTCCCGGTGCGGATCTTGCCCTCCTTGCTCTTCTCGTCATACTACTACTCGTCCTCACAACCTCACGCGTGCCCCTTTGCCCCTCTTGCCTTATTCCCCGACCTCCTCAGCTTCCTCCTCCTCATCCTACTTACGACGATGTCTATTTGCCTCTTCCTCCACCCTCGAACATACGCGCGTATGACCAGGGAGGTGGAAGAGAGGGAACGCAACGCGTGAGAGAGGATTCCGCTATTCAGGAAGTGTCTGCTCGATCGAGGAGTCATCCTCCGATGGATTTTTCCACTCGTGCTCACGTTCGGCGCGGCTATCCCCCCACCCTCGGCTGACGAAACATGCTTTTCCTTTCGCGTTTCGATATGTGGGCGAGACCGATTCAAACCTGGATACTTTGGGGTACGTTGAATGTTAATGGTATAATGATGAGTTGTGCCCGAAGTCATTTGTCTATCAAGTTGATCGCGATGCTTTGGATTCGCAATGGAACTTCGATTAAAAGTGTTCAAGTATCGTGGGTTAGGTATGTGTAGAATTGTCTGGTATAGTAGGAGTAACGCGAAGTTGTTACGCTGAACATTTTATTTTAGTGCTTACAGAGATGCGTAGGGATAAAATGTTTCAAAGGTATTTACACGTACTATAACATTTCTGTTGAGTTATGGACCTCACGTATCAGGCCTATTCGTACCCATCTCGTGGTAAAACATCGCTTCATTAGTCGATATGATCTATCCACAAGTACGTGCGGCTAATGGCCGATGCTGGTAAAAATTGAATGACTTTTGCGTCGAACCAGTTTCTTTCGCTTAATCTCTTAACGGCGCATGTCGAACGAATCGACACGTACATCTAATTTACATAAAGACGTATGGATCGAAAGCATCGGGCAAGAGAAAGCACGCGGATGTTTTACCGCGTGGGACGCACATCGGTTTATTCCCATCTCGACTTATTGCAGTCGCTATTTTCTCACCCACACGTTCGGCGTTTAATCCCGAAATCCAAATATTGGATTTGATCGAAAATCGTTGAAGGCGACGCTGAGTGCGTGCCGTGAGGATTCGCGAATATTTAATTAACTTCACGAATTGCAACCGAATATTTCTGGATTAATTTGCCGATTCGGCAACTGACGAGATTATCGACTTCGGCCGAACGAACGGGACGTAGTGAGCCATTCAATTCCTGGCACTCTACCAATCGGTTGTGCCTACCCACACCCCGCGTGGCCGTGATATAGGAAAATTAATAAAACGACTTGGATAGGACGTGATATGTTCAATTTCACCTTTTTGTATGACTACGCTAGAAGTTTCGGCGATTTTACATGATTTAATGCTTTTGCTTGTAACATGTTTACGCTGTACGTCACTATTTTGTGTTTATCTTATTATATCACATTTATATCAGATTCTTGAAAGTTGTGGATGATGATTATTGGATACTTCGATAAAATAATTGCAAGATGTTATTTATTACGAAAACGTTTCCAATGATTATTTGAAATAACGCGCGATGCAGTAGAGTATTATATTTAATATTACAAAATTATCTATCATTATCGAGAAATGGTAATATATTATTTTAATTGAACGTTTACGTATACGACGTGGAACAAGTGATTGTTCGTGCACTATTGCAAAGTGGCAGTGATTTAGAAACACATTCGCGAGTTTATTGTATCACGTCCGATATCCATGGAACGATGAAGTAATCGCGCCAACAGAGCATTCGCAAAGAGAATATCCGTGACAGAACCGGTCGTCTATATTTAGAGAATACTTAAATCTCGATTATGACCGTTCTTGGCGGCGACTCTAGTTTCGACACTGAAATGATCGTGTGTATACTAACCACAATAGCAATAAGTTGAACGATCTCACAATAAACAAAGTAATTACAAATTCTTTCCACGTTCCAGTAATTCCGGGTGACTATACTATTTTATGTATTCCTCAGGTATATGACTTATCAATTTTCCGTCACATTACTAATTTGTCATTAACGAAAATAACCGTTACATTGATAAATCCATAACACCTGCAAGCCTCATTCACCCGTTCCTTTTTTTTTATCATTCAACACTTCTATCACAGGCAGCGAAAAATACTAGGGGGTGCTGTATGACATGATTCATAAAAACCCATAATTCGGTAATAATGACAGCAGATCCCTGTTACAACTTGCGTAAATCAAGAATATTTTTGAAACGTATTGGTTCAGCGCAAGTAAATAGTCTACCCCTGGCGAATGTCCGATTTCCGGTGACTGTGTTTCGCCGAAAGTCGTTCCCTTCGGAAGTCATGTGTTATTTTGAGCATGCAGTCGCAAAGGTTAGTGCTGCAGAAAAGTACGCGCTGAAAGTATGGCCCTCCCTAGACAAGAAGCGCAAAAGTGAAGTCGCACGAGGGACGAAGAGCAAAAAAGGGGTCCCTCCTCGACGAGAGCGGAACGGAATGCGAGAGAGTGAGAGAAGAAGCGAAAAGAGAGAAAAAATAGGGCGGGGTCTCATTCGCGGAGGAGCGTCGTTGCCTATCTATTATGGCCGCCTTATCAGTGACGTCACGATAAGGCGTTCACGCATCAACGCACGCATGTCCATGAGACTATTCACCGAGACGAGGCGAAGATGAGATCTGCCCATTCTTTTCTGCTGACCACCCCCGGTGTATGACCGGATCCTAGTTGGGTTCAACTGGCGTGAGTCGCCTTTGGCCGCAATCGGCGGACAGGACAAAAATCGAAACGGGTCGGAATCAGTAAGAGTCTCGTCTGAAGCTTTCTAATCGGATTTTAATTGCATAGACGACGTCTTCTAGCTTCAGGAGAAATTCGACTATATAAATCGAAATGTGAACGAACATTGCGATTTAGTCTGGATTTCGAATATTTTACATTTTGGGATGCGTTACTGAGCCGACGATTAATATTTTGGCTAAGTCGGGTTGTTTATATTATAAATAGAAATGATCATATCTAAGAGCGGCGGGCGGGGGAGTTGTGATGTCGAACACGTGTTGAAAATGGACGAGAAGTGCAACGACCATAAGTGGATTGCAGCTCGGCCGGCGCTGCATAGCAGCCGTGGAGAAAGTGTATCGAGAGATATCGAGAGCAATGCGGGACAATCGAGATATATCGCACTCAAAGTCCGCCAACGAGTTGGTATTGAGCAGGCGATGGTAAAGGTCGCAGAAAAGTAATGCTGCAGATTTATTCCAGTGAATCGAACTTTTTCGTCTGCGTTTATCTGTCAGTACAAGACGTTATTTTATGAAAAAAATACCATAACATATTGAGTCACAAAATTTATGGCTATTTATAAACTAACTACGGTAATAAGAATACAGCTGATCACATTTATAGCAGTAGTAGTAAGCACATTTTTTGGTTAATTTTGCTTGCTTTCGGTCTAAAAAATGGCATCGCCTAGTTCGGATGAAAAATCTACTGATACTTGCGATCCATACGCGACATTTACCTCTTTTGTAAAACGTCGGTAAAAGTTTTCGAGATGTCTGCGAGTAGATTGATTTGTCTGAGTCGCGAATTGCCGGTCAGATAAGGCGGTTATGAGAAAAAATGGTGACACTGAGTTGAACTTGTAATTATATTTCTGCGTTCATCGATAGATTTGATCACACTTTTGCTGATCAGCTTTTGCAAAATGGATGAAGTAATAAGAAACTAGTTTATACCGAATCATTCAGATACAAGATAATGAGTTTCCGTTTTTCTTTTTAATAATACTGGAATTTTACCATATTTGTATCTGAAGTCTAAACTAATTATTCGTACATGAAATACATACAATAACTCTGTTGTAAGAATCAGAAAACGATTAATCGGATGGAAAATTAATTTCAAAAGTACGTTACAGTCCCTTGATTAACAAACACCATTTGCTTTGGCTGTCAAATTTTCCGATCAGATTATCTTATGGAATTGTGGTCAAATGCAAACCGTCATGTTCCTTTCCACGTTACATTATGAATTGTTTTCCTAATTTTCGGAAGCACCTCAAACAACAGACGATGAGGCGGCCGTGTCGAACTAATAAATTGCACCTGTTCTAAATTAACATAACCTAATATGAGCATTATCAATTATGACGTTGGATATCGATAGTCGATAGAGGAGGATTTTTGTTCATAATTAATTGGCAATAATGTTAATTTCGGCTTATCGTTATTTTACTCTCACAAGTGGAAAATCGGTCGCCTCGACTACTAAAAGAGTATTATCGATTTCATCGAGGAATGAACGCCGCGATAATGATCCGTCTTCGCACTGACCTTATAACTGATATCGGATCGATCGTACTACCGATAAGTCTTTGATGCCGTAGAGGTAAACGGTGTATTGCGACGTTGTTAATTGATAAAGAGAGAAATTCTCGTCCGACGGACAAGCGTCGCTAATCTTTTAGGGGGTCTTATCTTCGTATCCTTCAGCTCTTATCCTTTATTCTATGTCCAAGAATTTTGCCGTACATCACTATGCGTACATGTTTTTACGAATTTACGGATATCGAAAAGTTGAACGTCGGAACGTATACCATCTATTTCACGTTCTCCGTAAATTGTAAATGGGGCGCGAACGGAGATGAAATTTTTATCCGAACGAAATAATCAAGCAACAAGAATTCATTCGGATAATTATCCGACACAAAAAAGCATTCGAAACAGTGCAAACAACAGTCGACTCTGACCGCGCGGAATTGCAGAAAAAAATAAGCTCTCATGGAACGAACTGCGTTGCAAATAAGATGTGGGTGAGGCGGGTGGAGCGAGAAGGGGGAGAGAAATGAAAAACAAGAACAGCGCTCGGCGAAGGCCGAGGCGCGTATTCTCGTCGCCACCCCTTCGCGAAATTACTGACCACGGGCAATGGGAAAGAAAGAGCGCAAGATCGAGGCGACCGAAGGAGGCGAGCTCGGGAGCGAAGAAAAGAAAGAAAGAAGGGGGCAAGGAAACGACCGTGGGGAACGGCCACGAGGAAAAGAAGGGAGGAAGCGGGAGAGGAGAGGAGAGAGATAAAAATGGACGGAGGAGGCTAAAAAGGGGTTGCCGAGAAAGAATTGAGAAGAGGCGAGGATATCGGGGAAAGAGAGATAGAAAAGATGGAGACGTGCAATGAAAAGAGTGAGCTCCCACGGCGGGAAAGGAAAATGGAGGGAAGAAGGAAAGAAGCAAATAAGAATCTCTATGTGCTCTCACCCCCTCCCCTCCTGCGCCGTCTTCAACTCCTTCGCCTTCCCCTTTTCGCGTTCCTACGTCTGGAGGGGAGCGACGGAGTGAGATGGCAAGAACGGGGGTTGCGGAGGGGCAATGCTCGATGCAGAAAGACGAAGAGTTCTATGGGGGAGGGAGAGAAAAGAGAGAAAGAAATAAAAGTCCGGAAGGCCTTGGCTGCTGTACTCGTCCAGCCGCGTTGCCAAGTCTCATTTGTTTATCACAGCGCTTCAACGGTTCTTTTCGATGGAAAAAATAAAGGTGGCCTAATTTTCTTTCGTGACACTCGACAGTCGCGGAACTCGAGAAATGGAAACGCTGATGCGACGCACGTTTGTTTCCGTTGGACGATATGAGGACAGGCTGTCGAAACAAAGATGTTGTCTGATTCATGTCTCGTCTGCACCGAGTATTTTTTATTTTGATATTAAACAACGTCTGTCTGGGTAAACGTGCTTTAGCGTCAGTACGCAATTAATCTTTTGCTGTGCTCTATCTTAACGCGTGCACGTACTTACTTGTGTATTCTTTTTCATGTTTGTCGACATCCTAACAAAACTGCTGCATTAGAGAGTATCTTTGTATCATAAACAACGCTACCGGCGCTTCTAATCGATAAATCGTTTTGTATCAGCGAAACCACCTCAGATCTTGTCAAACTGCTCATTAAACGCTTAGAACAACGGTTATAATGTATCACTCTTCGTTCTGAATGATGGATCGCACTGATCGAATCATTGGAATCAGATCGATTCGAGACAAGTTCGACGACACGTTCTCGTGAATGAAACAGATATCCATTCAACTGTCAAGACCCGCGATCGCAATTATTCGCGACTACATTTCTTATTACGAACATTCCCCCTTTACCTTTTTCCTTCTCTTTCTCCTTCTCACGATTAAATATTACGCGACTTTTCGACTAGAAATCTTTCATGGGACCAAGCTGCATTATCGTCACGTGGACGATTTCAATCGTTTAACACTCGTCGTCGTTTTACTATGAAGTTATTAAGTCGATGATACGGTTAAACGATTCGCGACATTGGTCATTATTGTTTGACATCGATCATTAACATCCGATCTGTAAAGTTATCCTCATCTGTGATAGTGTGAATATCGCAAGAAGCCGACACAACAATAATTTACAAATACGTTCTTAATCCGAAAATGCGGAAAGCGAAACGAATCGTGATTTAACATCTAATTGACAGATGATTCCTCTTACCAAGGTTCAAATGGCGAATTTTAACTCTTTATTCCAATAACTGTTGGCTTCGGGTAAATACCGCCAATGCCGCTTCATTTTTTCTGCTCATTTTTATTCGCTCGATCAGATTAACTACGTACAATTTACTGCTCGAAATGTGTGGAGTAATTTAACGCGATGCGGTCCGCAATTAGCGAAAAAAGCTGGTGTGAAATTAAATTTCCGATTCATTAAAGAGTCAAGTGCAATGAACTTCGTTCACATTCCGAATGACATGAACTTGAAAACAAGAGCTTTAATGGACCTAAGCGATTTCTACCGACCTGCACATATTGTCATTGCGTATCTGGTATCTACTTTAGATCATTATTCGCAGCGATTAGTATTCATGTTTTTGCCGTTTCTGTCATCGCCAGATATCACATAAACTAAAAGAAAAAATGCTTTTAGAATTTTTTCCCCACAATATGTCCATAACACTACACCGGCTCCAGGTTGGTGCACTTGTTAGAGGTTCGCCAGATATTTCGCGATTCGTCTACGGGGCCTCCATTCGGCGATAGACAAAACTAAACCACGTGGCGACATCGGTTGATTGAACCGATCCGCCTCTTGCCAGCGGGCTTTAAGAACTCGCTCGTGCACTCGTTCCTGACTCATTGTGCGTACACGCTCGCGGGCACATGCGTGCGCAATGTGTACGCGCCGCGCGTGCTTTACACCCGCCGAGTCGAGTTGCGAGCGTATAAATATGTGCATACGCCGTGCGTACAACCGGCGTCGTCGTTTGGTGCTGCAGTTGTCCGTCGTGTCCCTCATCGCACATTTACAAACGTTTGCATACAATTACCGGGCTACGCAAGTCTCGGTGGGTGGTATGCTGCTCAGAGGATCCACGCGGAAACTTATCGTTTACTTATTCCTACCTCGTTGAGACTGGCACATAAATACGTTTATACGAATGCCGATAAACACGAGAAAATTCATGTAAGTGTGCGTACGTTTGCGGAGACACATGTGCTCACCCCACTTCGTCGCCCTCGCAAAGAATAATGGCCCCGTTCTTCCGCGGATAGAGAATTTTTGCTGTAATGAGATCGCAGGGTAAGGTCTCCGCGTAATGAGGCGTCCACGGTTGTGAGGGAAAACGGTCGAGTGAGAGTAAGGACGTTTTTAGCCTTGAAGCGACTGCGGGTGTACGACTTATGAATAAAGGAAAATGTGATGGCCGTTTCGATGGTGCACGAATGGCGTTATGTGTTACTGGTTACGTTTCGTTAATACAACGCACGCTACACGATTCCTTCGAGACACGAGTGGAATTTCCGACCTTTAATGTATGATTGCTGTAATACCCCAGAAGAGAAAGAAAACTTAAAACCCACGCTCATTACGGACATGAAACTTTGCCAACAAAATGTCAAATTTCATAAAATGCGAAGGTCTATTGATCGCACCACAGGTATTTCAAAAGAATAAACATTCCCTCGGTCCGTTGATGGTTGACCGGTGATTGACGGCGTGGGAAAAAGATTGGCCGTCGCGAAAGATTACTTTCTGTTCTTTGAAAAATAAAAGGAAAACAGCGTCTGCAAAAACCGCCTAGCAATTAGCGAAGTTCCGCCTGCGTTACGCGTTTGCAGCAGAATCTCGCGAACCATTACCGTAAAAACCGACCGCTCTCTGTGTCGCGCAAGAACACGTAGCCCGTACGACAAAAGTTTCACGCGTGCCGCGCGGGACGGTAGACGCGCAAGAAAGTGAGCGCCACTTTAGCAGGGAGCGCGATGCGAAACAGGTCGCGTTTCTCGATCAGCGACGTTTACGGCCAGCCGATTCGTTTGTCGCGTCGCGTGAGGGCACGCGTGCCATTCAGGAACGTATCCACACTCGGCCAAGTCGTCATCCTTCATCCTCTCTCTTTCTTGCGTAGCTTCGCGTGCCCGTGCGTGCCGCGTGTCGCTGTTGCAGTTTGGACACGGTTATCTTTTGCTGCACGCGGAACTCAGGTTTACGGTTTCCGCGTTCCTTGGGATTATGGATGAGAAGACGATGCAACCGACACTGGCTGAACGCGCGTCAAGTCTACGTTCTGATCAGGTCGTGCGTTTTTATCTGCGGTTGAGTGGGTTGGATCTAATTTCTTTTCTGAGATCGGTGGCCGTTGATTTTCATTTTGTCATTTAATTTTTTATATTAATGGTACCTGGAGTTACGCCTCGAGTTAGGTACAAAAATGTGACAAATTGCTGGCAGAGTTGTTTGTGACGTGGCGGAGTGTGTCAAGTGTTGAACAATAGAGGATTTCGACATAATTAGCATAAAAGCCTACTTTATAAGAGATTCTTGAAAAAATATTATACAGTATATTGCTATAATGCTGTGTGTATACACATATTTCGTATCGTGCGAAAAGAAGGCTGTAGTTCGAGTAAGTATGTGGTGGACGTATAGTTCTTGTTGCATCCGCACATGGATTCATTGATCGGATTAACGACTAACCTATGGATAGTGCATCTTGCATAGTTACTGTTCATCGGAAGGTCTGGGTTAGGCGCGATTAAGTCGGTAGGAGAATGAGGATTTTTCATAGACACTATGAGTTATGGAAGATGTCGGTGGTAATCATAGACGCGGCTCTGTGCAATTTGCCACTTGGCACGGATGATATTCACCGCTGGCATACTGAGGATGGTGCGAGAAAATAGATGAGAAAAAGCATCTCAGTCGACGGCAAATATCGTAAGATTGTAGAGATAATTACACATACTGCCCTATGTAATTGCCATTCGATTGGAACGATTTTCATTTTGCATCCTATAGGTACTCAGGCAGATACGTAATCGAAATTGTTGCTACAGGGATGCACAATACTCTACATGGGTGCATGGACTTCAGTTCTTTGATGCTATTATTACTTAACAATACCCCCAAAATTACATACTGTCGGTTTCGGCCCTACGAAAAAAAATGGCCACTTTTCCATCAGGTTTACGAAAACTGTTTGCCTCCGATTACCAGTGTCACACAAATTACCGGCAATTTTCGTTATCTGTTCATTGTTTGCCGACATTTATCCGATTCCCATTTCCTGTTAGCGTACTACAGCATCCATAGGCGCGGGGCGGACAATTAAAGTTTTTTAATTATCGCCGGTTGTCAACCGACAGAGATCTCTCGCGTTAGGTCGTGCGAATGAACGTAGGCGAATAGAGATAAACAGGGAGAGCGGGCGAGCGAGCGAGAAAGAGAGAAATAGCGGGGGGAGGGGGGCAAGTAATACTGGATTTAAGATCCAGCTGCATCCGTGCAAGAACGTGTCGGATTACGCGCCGTTCTCCGTCTTCCTCTCTTTTTCCTTTCCCCTCGCTCTCTGGCACCGACATCCTCCCACCCCAGAGACCCCCATCAGCTCACTCTTTCCCCTACGAGCGCACTTTATACCGTGGCACTTTGTCTGTATTGCGTTGAACCGCAGTGCCGTGGACTTGAGAGCTAAACGAGCTGCAATAAATGGACTTCGATATTAATTAAGTCGTCGTTCAGCAACCTTCTTTGCCAGCGCCTCCGCCACAAATTCGTCCGGACGTTGCGTCCTTTTTCGTTTTTTGTTATACTTTGTACTCGCTAGTCGATTCGCACGTTTACTCTTTCCTCTCCCTTTCCCTCTCCTGACAAGATTGGCTCGTTAAAAGGATTGCTCGTCTTCGCGACGCAATTTCTCTCAACTGAACCCTCGAGAACATCGAAAGAAGTCGGAATTTAATCGCGGCGAATATTCTCACGCTCTCTTTGCAAACGAGAGCCAGTCGCTGCGCTTCCCTATGGAAGCCCTATCAGCGATTCGTTGTGAGGAACGAAGAATAGATTTTATCGCGACACATTGCTTCTCAGTTGTCAGATACAAATTATCCCGATGAATAATCTAAGTATACCTATAGCTTCGTAACATTCAAAGAATCTTTCACTTGAACGCGATTTCTGTCACACGAATAATTAAGAACAATCAATTGCCCGTACACGTCTCAGGTATAGTTCAAAATGAAATATTCGGCTGATGCTATTTGATCCGCTCATGTATGCTTTTATTTCAAGTACCAAAATTTCATAATTCATTACCACTCAAGAAGACATCTCTTCAGCCAGAAGGATCTGTCTACGCCAGAACCTAAGAACCCTCCACAATTCTTACTATGCTCATGCACATTTGTCATAGATTCGTCATCGATGATCGTAAAAAGTTGCAAAAATCTGTTAACTCCATCGTCGGAGTGACCGTTCTTAATTTTATGCTCACAGACGTAATTTTACTGTTATACAGTTTCAGAGTTGTCGTGATATTTTTATCATGTTGCTCAGTTACAGTGACCATTTTTTTTGTCCCATCGCAACAGAAATCCTGCGTTGCGATGCCATCGTCTCAGTGCACTCTCCGAGAGGCGAGTTCAGAAAGACGTGGATTTGTGCATACGTATATGCACATATGTATATACCAATGTACGAAGTCTCTTCGCTGGTGGGGCTCGTGCGTATCACTGCTTTGTGGCAGTAACCTTGTGCTCTCGCGTCATGCTATTTTTTTATCATATCAAACGTATGCTAACAGCCGGCACGCCGACGTGCAGACACGGTGAGCGCGGCCACGGCTGCGGCAAGGTAAGACAATATGAACGGGTTTGTCGGTGGTCAGTCCTGCTGGTACAGTCTGAGGAAAATCATTTTTGTCGCGGTATCACGTTCTATCTCTGCACTCCCAACATATTTACGCCGTTCTTTCCATTTCTTCGCTGAACAAGACGAGCTCTTTATACATCGTAAAAAATGTGAATCAATGAGAATACGGATTCCAGAAGTGCAATGCAAGAGTAATGACTAATACGATCGTTATTGGAATATTTCGATGTGAATGAACGACTGTGGAAAGCATTCCATATAGATGACGTTTCGATTGAGTTGTTAAGGATTATGAGGTCCGACAAGCCTAAGTTGCTCGAGAAATCATATTCGTACTGAGCTGGTGGCAATTTTTGCCCAGCCCTAGTGTGAAAACTTTTGTGATGAGAATGAAGATTGGTCGGCATATGGTGAATGAACATTTCAAACCGTACATAATTTCGTTTGTAGACCGGATGGTCCCTTAGAGGATGGATCAATTAAAAAAATGACAAGACGTTACACCGCATTAATATCGATCTGACATCGCGCGAGGACGCGGTGAAAAGCGAATGTAGAACGTTCTTTGGTCGGTTGTTGGATAGGTGGATGTAGAACGGATGGAATTACAATTCCAGCCCTACTACCTATGGATAGATATTAAGGTAAATTTGATATTGGCGCGATCAAATGCTTTATACGTTTTTGGTACGGAGAAACTAATAGTCAATATTAGCCCACTGCTAAGGGAATGTATAGAAAAAACATGTTTTATCATATTTGTTTTAGTCTCGATGGCAGTATAAGCCTACACTTCGTAAAATACATCAAGTAGTTCAATCGCTGGAAGAAAACCCATGCTCTTTGCGATCGAGTCGCGATATACATCATACCTCACCACGCAATCACGGTTAAAAGTATCGAAATGATTCGATAACTTAGGTAAAAATGTCCCCATCAAATTCTAGCAACAAAATTTCGCACGGCAGCCAATGTTGCGTTGGGTTTAACGATCGTGCGCTCATGCGTCTGTGCGAATGCACACGAAAATGCGATCTCGCGGGAAAATACGTGCTTGCTGATGCACGTGTAACGTCCGGCGGAACATGTCGTTTGGCAATATGTGCACGGCGGATCAGTGAGTCGGTGTTGGCGTCCCCGATGATAGCAGCGCAACCTTGACCGAGTGCGCGACCGATTGCTGAATCCTCGACCTTGGAGATTGCCCTGAAGCGTTCGTGCGGCCAGCTAAAATCTCGATCGATGGACATGAAAGTCGATCACCTTCGCGCACACGGCAATGCTCGAACTTTTTCGTGCATAGTCACGAATTTAAAATGAACCGAATCAGAAGACTGTGGATAAGTCTTTCAATGCATTAGTTGAAATCGGCTCAAAATGTAAACTAACAAAAACATAAACGACCCGCTTGAAGATACTTTGTTGAAGGTTAAGCTCGATCGCGAGAAACTGATTCAGTTTTGGTCATCAATTTAAAACAGAAGGAATTTTACAAGATGACAGTCGATGTTACTGAAGCCAAACCGTTGATAGAGTTGATGACGTGTTGTGTGGCTTTAAATAGATTACGTAATTTACCAATTTTAATTTTTGAGAATATAGTGTTTCGTAAGCATTCACGCCTGCCATGTTATTCTTCAGATAGAAAGTTTTCCGTTAAGTACAGAAAATAATGTGACGTCGCAGAGTGTTATTTTAATGCTCTTTCTAGAAAGTGATATATATGTAAACGCTGCATTACCGAACGTTTGCCTATGATAGTGATAGCCTTCTAATTTACGCCCCGTGTACCTGATATTTCCTTGGTCACTCACTTTATGCTGACCATCATAAGTGCATTATCTTCATAATTTGCACAAAACTGCAGTCTTTGCTTACAATCTATTTGAAATATTAGTACTTAAATGTACGTTGCGCAACTGATAGACCCGCACCGTTGCATTGCCAACCGTTCACACATAATGGACACCTCTGATTGCACTTTATACACTCAAGACT
This sequence comes from Cryptocheilus praepositus, assembly GCA_033815515.1. Classification (NCBI taxonomy): domain Eukaryota; kingdom Metazoa; phylum Arthropoda; class Insecta; order Hymenoptera; family Pompilidae; genus Cryptocheilus; species Cryptocheilus praepositus. The sequence continues at coordinate 2,753,599 of JAWWQZ010000314.1, forward strand.
ATTGGAACGTAACACATCAATGAACATTCAATTGTACTATCCGGACGTCAGTTCTGTCTAGAATGCAAATTTTGCTTGTCAAACAATGCAGGTATTCTTCATCGATTTCGAGCTAACTTCAAATATAAAAAAAAAATCATCATATCGAGATGATCAGCAGAACGTTTTTTTTTTCAGCCGATGGAAAAGAACGAAACCCATGCCGCATCACGTTTGATGATCTTAATTCCCTTTAATGACAGCGCGACGTGACCATAAGAGGTGGGTGGGAGGCTACAGGACAAGCAAAAGTGGGAGGTAAAAAGTGGCGGACTCGAGAGAGGTAGAAAGAGAGACGAAGAGAACCTCGATGAGGCTTCAGGGGAATGCCGCTGACGCCACCGCGTTGTCGGAGGTCAGGTTCAGCAGCCACGATGCCTCGCTTCTCCCTCTTTCTCTCTGCTTCTCTCTCTGCCTATCACAGTTCTTTCCAAACGCGCGATGAACGAAGAGAAGGAGCGCCTCGTCGAAGAAAAGTCCAATATGAACGCTTCTTTCCGACCTAATTTGCACGGTATATCTTAATTGTCATATAACACATTATTTTCATCTACCGAATTAGGCGATGTCAGAAACACAACAATTCGTGGATAAGTTGGCGTTACAGCCTATCAATCGAAACCGTGACTGCCATAACGCCTAAATTACTTATTACGTACAAAAAAATGGAATACATACATAGATTAACACAATGTCGCGATTATATTAACGAATTGTCCAGTCACCGTATGCGAGACTCGTATTCACTGATTTGAGTGGTCTTGGGTCTGTATACAATTTCTACGCCGAATTTCACTTTTCTCCCTGTCTTCGCGGTCTATCTTCTTTTATTAACGCTCATCGTCGACGTGATAGAGAAACTGTTAGTGCTAAGGCTGGAGATATATCCGTCGTGCTCGTCGATGTAAAACGTGGCTCGATAGGCACGATAGACTCGAAGCACGCGTCTGGAGAGTCGATGATCCGTTGCCGTAAATTGTCTTTTCGCACGGACACTTGGCAACGAATGTGGATGACAGTCAAACTGAGAGATTCGAATTGAAAGGCATCCGAAGGTTCCATGCGCGACTCATGGTCGGGCATTTGCAACGCTCCTAGGAGAGAGAGAACGTTTGCTGGATGCTGCCCGTTGCATCTTGCATATATGTATGTTTTATGTCAGCGTACATTCTGCATTTGCGCCGTTGCCACATCTTCTGGCTTTCCTCGACGCTCCCCCCTCCCCCCTGCTTCTCAATCATAGTCTCTCGTTCTCTTCTCCCTTTCTCTCGATCTTTCGCATCTTCACTCTCCTTCATTCCTCTTGCATTTACCCGTGCCCCTCTTTCCTCTTACTTTGCGATGCCCACACTTCTTGACATTTCTCAAACCTCCGCGCCACCTCCCGAGTCGAAAGAGTCGTTGAACTCGAAAAAACGAGTACGAAGCCCCGAAGCTGACGGACAGAGCGACGCTCGACAGGAAAAAATCATTCCTCGGGAGGAAAGGCCTCATTACAATACGGCGTATGATTTACAGATGGCTCGTTGAGATAAATAACAATGACTGTTCGTGAATAATCGCGCTTGTAAGAATTAAGCAACCGCTTTTCCTACGTGAATCGAATGACCGAGTGGTGATGAATCGTGAACGTCGTCATCCGATCATGTTTACCGATCGGTTGCTTTTATTTTCCGCTCCTCCGTTCTTCATCGTGGTATCACGCGTCACTTCGACGCAATTGCCAGATCGTACGCGACCACCCCGGGAAGCGTTACTATTTTCCCGCCTCATCTAACTCACCCTCCTAATACCGGCGATGTACGAAGGCCCACAAAATTTCCCACGGCTCGACTCTCATACAGACCGGCGGAAGGGTCGACTTTTTGCCCGGCTCGAATGATTTTTCTGCGGAGTGTACTCGCGATCTGCATACACGCTATCGTTCTCCGCCTATCTATTCCATCCTGCGCCTCCTCCTCATGCCTTCTCTTCCTCCCGCTTCCCTCTCCTTTTCCATGGCCCCCCTTGTTCCCCGCGTTCTCATCGCAATCTTTCCTCTCAGAACGAGTCTCGGGCCTCTCGGAAAAATTCTACCCGCTGCTGACGTCAAAGAGAAGAGGATGGAGACGTCAGACTGTCACAAGACAGAAGTACGTAAATGGGTGTGAGATTTGACGACAAACCGTACGAACCGTACGGCGGGTTTTGACGAAGCTCAGTTCCCTGTTTTATTCGTTCAACTAAACTGTCCCGGGACACGTTCTTCTGACCGCGTGGCGAGTGACGAGGCACGTCGGGAGGTCTGATGTGATACCCGCGCCGACGTTGGTGTAGGTCGTGGCTCAACTCCGAGCCGGCACCGCGATCAGTGCACCCCGAAAACGAGACACGGTCAAGAGTCTGCTGGTGATCGATTGATCGCAAGAGCGTTTGCTGTCAGTTAGGATTTCGCGGTGGTAGTCGTTGGAGGCAGAGAGAGATAGAAAGATCATCGGAAAGATAATAACGTAAGGAGCGCCTCGGCCAGGACCGGGGAACAGCGAGAAAACCGGTATAACATCGGACACTCTAATTCCCAGTGACACAGATACACGAGAGTGAGGCTTATCGGGAGTTTGTGAAAGATCGCGATCATCGTATGGTGTACTCAGTCACTTATCGTTGCCTGTACTTCTTATTGGGGAGGTTACATTTTCCACGGGAAAACAGTATGCTCTTCAAAAATTGAATAGTTATTATATTTGAGTGGTTTTGATTAACTTATACAAGGTCAAGTATTGAACCCGGCTGAATGATTGCGCCTTGCAGGTGGAAAATCGTGACTGTATCTATTAGCATACGGTGCGTCATGTTTAGTCATTATTCCATTCTTTTTCATTTGAGTATTCTTACAGCATAACCATGTGTTGCAAGAGGAAAATAGAATTAGCAGCATTTGTCATTCGGATGGCATTCGGGAATTATAAATCAATTTCTTCATGTGTCTACTCTGATTTCATTTGAACGATAATCGTCATACCGCGTGTCGCGTTTCGTAACTTCTCAACACACTGTGTTTGTACTAGCCCCAGTCAATAACAATCCATCCAAAATGAGCATTTTTATCCTGGGTTTCGATTTACTTTTGTCACGATCCAGGAACCTCTCCTGTTTTACACTCGATTATTCCAGAACCGTCACAAAAAGGAATCGGGAGGAAACGAAAAAATCAGATTGCGTGTAAATTTGCCGCGTTCCGAAGAAGTAGTGTGCGGCTTAGTTTCGTCCCGCCGACTCGCGGGTTCTCTGGACAAACGGGGGAGTTGAAAGGATCTTTCTCCTCCGATATCCCGTGATATCGTGTCTCGCACGTTGCCAGTATCGTTCGCGCTCGAAGGAGCGCGTCGTCCTCGTTCCGGAATGCACGTCGACCGCGTATGCGATCCTGCGGAAGGACGAAACCGGTCGGCTTCGATAACGTGTTGATGCACATCTTAATCGACGCACCGTTTGATTCGTAAAGGCTCAAAATTCGATCAATGTGTATCCCAGCAAAGGCTGACGTTCTCATCCACTGTCTTCCCCTCTGGTAAAAGTACGAGGGATTCAAAATCAACCGGCGGGCTGAAACTAAATTTGTCCACGTGCCAAATTACCCCCTCCTCTACTATCTCTTCGCGACTTCTCTCCCGTATCGCGACAATCGGGCGCGTACACTTGCAACTTAGCTGTGTGTGTGTGTTTAAGTGCGGTTATATACACTCGAAAGCAAGCGTGAGTTTCTTACGTTATTCCTCCTTACCTTTCTGACGCGAGTCTTTCTCTCTCTCTTTCTTTTGCGCTCTCTGTTTAGAGTACGTGGATCACAGTTAAATCGTGCTGGTAGGAGCTAGGTAAAAAGATCACAAAATATGGCACACTGTTGCCCGAGTTCATCGTTCGGCACTCCGCGGCGCGGTTTGGTGGGGGCGGCGGTCCGTTTGCGGATGATGACGAAGAGGAAGAAGAGGAAGAATAAGAGGAGAAGGAGGAGGTGACGGAGAAAGATGAAGGAGCCAGCGGCGGAGGAAGACGTTTCTGAGGAGGGGAGGGGACGGTGGACGAAAAAATGAAGGTGGAGAAAGAGGGAGACGAGGAAGAGGAATCCTCGTGCACTGTCAGCTGTCAACGCCACGCACGTTGTCACTCGGACTTCTCCCGGATCCGTCAGAGATTGCGCGCGTCTCCCTTCTCTTTTCTCTCACCCTTCTGGTCTCTCCCTCTGTTCCAAATGCTCTCTGTCTTTATCTCTCCTTGATTATTGTATCCCGTACCTTCTGGAGGTTTGAGCGACTCCTTGCCCAAGGAACGGCACCACCGCGAAGACACAGATCTCCAGGATATTCCTCCTGGACGTCTAGGACGTCCCGCGCTATCGTGCAGTCTCTGTTTCTCGATTGAATCCCGTCAGGTTGCGTTTTCGGCTTTGCCAGGTAAATCCTTCCTCGCGTTCTTCGGCACGTTTGAACGGGGAGCAGGATGAAGGGAGAGGAAAGTGTTTGACGTCTTTGTGTTTCGGTCTTCGTTCACGTCTTCGTCTCAGTCGTCGTCGTCGCCGTCGCCGTCGTCGTCGTTGTCGTCGTCGTCGTTGTCGTCGTCGTCTTCGTACTCTCGCCTCCCCGTGTGCGTGTGACGCGGTGCGCGCGTGGTGTCGCGTGAAGTTGATCGTGCGTGCGCACCTTGTGCTTCGTTAAAGAGTCTTTTCCGTATAAAATGCTGGGGCGCCGGCGAGAATCGGCCTGCCTGCCGCCGCGTAGGCTTCACGCCGGCGTCCTCGTCACCGATTGGCCGGATGTGTCCCGGTGGGGGATACTGGCGCGAAGGTCCGAAGGTAGAGTAGTCGCCTCTGAGAAGCCAGCAGAGCGGATCCAGCGAGAGTAACGGAGTGGGGTTGTTGCGTTTGCGAGCAATGTCGGTGGCGCACCACACGTTCTCTCCCGTTTCCCGGCCCGGGGGACCTTTTCAGGGTGGTAGGGACTGGGGCCCGGCGCGGATTGACCATCTGAATAGGAAGAGACGCCATGCAAGGGATCTTTGGCGGTTATGAGCCGCCCTTGACTTTTCTGACGGTCGGTTGCAATCACACGAACGGCAGGTTTCCTTTCGTTTCGCGAAAGAAATGATCGATTGACAAAAGTTAGCTGCTTTGGTTTTTTTACTTGAACAATTATGAATCATTCTATCGTGCGTTCTGAAGAATGTTCAATAGATTTCAGTTCATGAATTACCCATTGATCTCTTGATGAAGCTACCAACCTCACGTGTGAATCAATTTGATCCATGAGTGCACGCAACATACACTTGCATCAAACCTCGGTGATTCTCAGAACAATTATTAATGGCTTATTTCCGGAACATTCTTTCCATAGCATTTCCCTGTACAAGGAAAACTTTCCCGAACTATGGAATTCGACGAGTACGTGCTATAATGGAAGTTAACCGTTGACACCGTCCTGATTTGATTGGTCCACGACGTTTTCCGAGCAAGCTCCTATTTGAGCCGAGAAAGACAAGCAACGGGAAGGGTGTTCCGAATCGCTTACGAGGAAGCGGTCAGCGGCCAATAACCGTCCTCGAAATTCGGGGACCCATTTCGGTGGGGATGTCAAGTTCCATAACCCTAGGTTGACCGGTGGGGATAAAGGATCAGGCCCGTAAACACTCCGGCGAACAAACCTTTCTTCTTCGAACCGCGAGAGAAAGACGCGTAGGTCGAAACGAGCGAGGTAGGGAGTTTGAAAAAGAGAAACAAAGATGGAAGCAGACTCTCCAAGTATCTATCCTACCCGTCCCTCTCTCTTTTTCTCCTTCTTCTCTCTCGGCTAGACCTCGTCCCTTTCTTCAAGTCATGTTTCGCGTGCTACCGCCTCTTTCCTTCTTTACGGGCCTCTGGTTCTATCCTCGTCCACCTTTCACCGTCTTTCTCTACATTGAACAAGCGCGAGTCGAGCGAGAGCAGCGAGGCTATTCACCCACGCATGCACGAGATGACGGTGATGATGATGCCGCTGCCGCTGGCCGTTGGCTGCTGCGGCGTGTAGGCTCTCTGGACGCGTTGCGCTTTCTCATTCGCTAGCCGTAAGAAGTGCAGCGCAAACCGTTCAAAAATTCTGTACGGACAATCGTTGCAACACCGATGTGCTTTCGCGAAAATGCTCATCATGACACATTTTTTGCTTCAACATTTGTCCCGTACCGATTTCAACCAGAAATGGTAGCATAATTTGATGCTTTTATAAACGACAGGACATGCCTACTTATGAAATAAAAAATCTTTCCATATTCTGGTTAAACTTTTGTTAGAGTACTTTCATTAAATACTCTATTAGTCATGTAGGTGACACGCGATCCTCGGCGAGGAAGCTCATCACTTTGGAGTGCGGATTGGCAGATTCTATATACTTTGTCTACTCGCGTATTGGGCTATTCCCGCGACTATCCTTCGAGTATTTCTTGCGGTATTTTTGTCTCAGGGAAAGATTGTGCGGTTTTTATTTGCCTTCGAACGGTCCCGCAGTTCATCAGCCATCGCGACGCCTGCGAAACGCAGCGTCGTCGACACAAAGGAACTGTGCGTATGTCGCCTATCTTCTCTCTTTTTTTTTTACCGCACGCGACTGACATTGGATCGTCGTGGCTGCATCGCTCTGCTGACCCAGATTTCGAATCGGCTATTTTTTCCTCCCGCTTGGCCTTTTTTATCTCGGTTCTTTTGTGCGTCGCCCTCGCCAAGGCGCGCGCGCGCGTGTTCGCAAATACGCACGTAATGTCTTTTCTCTCTTCCGTTCACGTTTCTTTCACCCAACGCCGTTCTCGCTTTTGTACTCTCTCTCACTCGCATCGCTCGCGTCATCTTTTTTCCCCTCTCTGTCTCTTTCTTTAGAAGTGGCGGAATGCACTCTTTTTATCTCCCGCCGTCCAAACCTGTCTGCGTCTCTTTCGTCCGTGCTCAGGCCGGATCCTGACCTACGGTTACGTTTTAGGCGACGCGTGCGCGTTTTTTTTTTTATCTGGAGGCCAACGGACGTTCTGATACCACACGAATTTTCGATAAAGAAGTGACTCATTCGTTCGTACGATTTTTTTTTTTTTTTTGTGCAAACCAACAGCCACGCGAGAATGTTCCAACTCAGCGATCCGTTATGCTGTCAATTCGTTGTCTCCCGACATTGTCATACATAACGTTATAAACAGCGATCGTTCGACATTTGGGCAATCGCGCGTGTCACTATTTGACTGAAGCTTTTTTTTCGTATTATTTCGGCCGCGCAATTCGCGCGTTAATTGATTCTCCGGGCGAGAAAATTGAACGCGCCGCCGGGAGCGGATTTCGGCCGAGGAACTCTTCTCTCGACCGTGAGTGTAAAACAACCGTCTCTTTATCTTCCTCTTCGTATTTCTTTGCATCCTCTCGAGCGAGCGGGGGACTTGGACCCTTTCTTTCCCTCCCCATCTCAGCCTGCATGCCCCGACAGACTCTTCCTCTCTCCTCGTTCCTCTTTAACCTCCACTCCTTACACCGCAGATCCTGACCTACGACTACGTCGATGCTTGTGGCACGCGAATTTCGACCGAAAGATAGTGCGAACGAAGGAACCTATTCGCAAGCCTTCGAGGTCACGGCGCAACAGTGGGGATCCTACTCTAGAGTGCTGGAGAGGGAAGAGGAGGAGTAAGGCGACGTGGAGGTGGACTGAGGACCTGGTGGAGGCAGAGGAGGAGAAGGAAAGGGGGAAAGGGAAAAGGAGGGAAAAGGAGCGTCGGGGGAGGAGGACCAAGTGCGCCGAGAAAGATGGACGCGAGAAGAGAAAGAGAAAGGCTGTGACGAGGACGGCAAGAAACTGTATCTACACCCGAGTCGTTCTGTGTGCGGATGGGAAGAGCGAGAGAAAGAGAGAGAGGAGAAAAAGAAGGTGAAGAAGGTGGAGAAGAAGTAGGGGGCTGATCTACCGGGCAATATAAACAGAGAAAGAGCGACAGAGAGCGGGAGGGAGAGAGAGAGAAGAACTCGCGCAGGCCGCGGCAAAACTCCGCAGTTTTGCTGTTCGATTTTGCAAACTTATATTTAGAAGGGCAACGATCTTTTGCCGCGCCGGCTTCAACGAGAAGAGAGGAGAGGCTCTGGGATATACAACCCGAACCGCACTCGCCGCGGACCCTGTCCTTTCTCTCTGTTTCTCCTTATCTGTCTTATTCCCTCGTTCGCGCGCGGGAGCGGACAGACTGAGATTTCTCGACTCGCGTTCAGTAGAATTGAAATTGCCAACTCTCGCTTCCTGCCCGTTCCGCGCTTGTTGGCCCCCTTTTTTTGAGACCGACCACCTCTCCTATGCCACCTACGCACCGGCTTGACCGTTTCCCGCTTTTTCGTGCCACTGGCTATGTCGTTGTTCCTCGGTTATCGGACGCTATCGTTTTATGTCGCTCTGTATTGCAGGGTACGTTTCACGTTGGTCCCTCTAGAAGCCGGAGATTAACATTCGATGTAAAGGCTGTTTGTCTATTCGCAGAACGATCGTCGTTTAGATATGATTCATCCTCCAGGCAGTCGTTTTCGACTGTTTTTGTATTTGTCAAATTAAATACTAACAGGTAGTCGCTCTTTTCCGGTATTTGGCTGTTACATTCTTGAATACTATTTACTAGAAGTTTTTCAGCACTTATCATTTTCGTACGAATAAGACTCTTCTGAAACGAGACGCGCGCTTCGCTATTCGAACAACGTTTCGAATAACTCAAACATTTAATCGAAGTTGACAAAACTCGTATTACTCGAAATACTGGAATGTACGAGTCGGTTTGAAGAATCGAAGCGAGTTTAGATGAGCTTGCTCTATGCGAGTTACTCGAACAGCTCTTGCAGTAATTACCCAAGGATTATTTACGTATTACTCGTAAAGAAAATATTGGTGAATACCTTCTGCCCCGTTCAGTTTTTATCGAACATATAAACCGACTTTTCGCTGCAATTGTCACGCTCAACGTTAATTTTACCATCGACCTCCTGACACGCAATAATCATTCAGAAAAAGCCCGCTCATCGCAATAAACGCGAAATTGCAGCCCGATACGGGCGAGTCCCTTCGGCGAGGTAACGTGGAAAATGTGCTGTACAAGAGTGCTTGGCCGCAGAGGCTGCGTAAAAACAATTTATCAGAAAGTATCGGCCTTGGTATTCACCGATTACCGAGGTGCTGGCCGTTGCGGCGCGGTGGCATATCGCGTGCTTATATTTATCCGCGAGCAACAACAGCGGATCTTTTTCTGTCGCCCTATAATTGCACATGCATTATGGGAACTTTGAGGTCATTCACCTCGACGAAGTGTGTTTCGTCGACTTGATTCGCTGCTCGCGGGTCCCCGGAGACCTCCTTCTCTCTCTCTCTTTTACTCGTTTATGCATCCTCTCTTCTCTCCTTGCGTCCGGCAACGTCTTTCTCTTTTTTCTCGCATGCGCATCCTCTCCTTGCGCGGCTTCTCTCTTTCTTAGCCTAGCCGTCATTCTTCGCTTCTTCCTTTCCCTATCTGTTCCTGTCCATTTCTCTTTTGTTCTCGTAATACCGAATTCTGGTCGACGCGCGGGAACGTGCGAGTAAACGGCGTAATTGTTTACGATTCCATTTGACATCGCACGAATTCGCTGGCACTGCTATACTTCGCGCCATTTCGAGCGAGTTTCTTTCCGTTCGCGACACAATTTGCATAAGTGCGAAAGCGAGACCGAAACCAATGTATGTATGTAAGTATTCCGCTTATGCGTATGCACGAACTGCGTGAAAATGGGTCTATTTTTAGCAGACGCACCGTTGTATTGGAAGGCTGGATGAGGATTTGCATTTTTTTGTCGTCTCTGTCTCGCTGTTTCTTCCTCTTTCTTAAGCGAGAAGGTGATATTTATTTTTTTTTCTTTATTTGGGTCCCTGCGCGAACTTGTTGGCCGGGCAAAATTCTACTTTCTCCATTCGGTCGACGGCCGTTAACATGTTACGCACGTCATAAGAACTTTATTTTCATATTGGCTGTTACGACGATGAGGCGTTTCGTTGGTAAATGTTCCCCTTCTATTACTATTTTTACCTTCCATGGTATTACACATTTCCCTTCCGCACGAATAGACTAAGGTTAATAAAATTTTAGACTTCCAAATCGTCCCTCAGAAAGAAACGGTAAGGCTGAACGCTATCGACTCTGGGAATCGCGTGATAAACGCTAGTAATCCAACACGAACTTTGCAAAACTGTATTTTACATTGAATAAATTGATCCTAGTATTTTAATCTACGTATCCAAGTGATCTCTTACTCATCAATACGCGGGACTGGCATTTTTGTGCGTAACTCTGCTCGGCCATAAACTCCGATCTGAAGTCCTGTGATATGCAAATTTTATGTTCCCTTACATCGACTTGTTTAGTTACCGTAATTATATACAACACGTATCACATTATTCACGCCATTATTCCATTCCAACCGAATATACCATGGCCTCCACGAAAGAATGCGGTATCATCAACTCCTACAATAGAGTAATAGATGTCCTGAGACTACTAAATAGAAAACGGCAAAAAGTCGTATAGGATCAAAAAGACGTTTTGGCAATAATTTCTGCGAAGTTACATCGTTTTCTTATCGCCAAGAGAACGCATTCACTGCTGTTGCAGCGACCGACGCGGAGTCAACGAACGATAAAAAAAAACGTTCAGCCACACGCGCGACACAAAGAATAAACTCCGCTTCTCCCTCCTGTATTCTCCACTTCTTCGTTCTTCTTATCCCCTCCGCCATCACCTCTCTCTTTTACTCTCTTCGTGCATTCCCCTCCACGACTCTTTCCCTTTTTCACTCTCTATGTTGCAGTTCTCTCTTTCTCTCTCTTCTCTCTGCGGTATGTCGTCATGTCTCTGCAGTCGTGTGTGGGCGCATGAGTACTTTCTGTTTCTTTCTGCTCCTCCGTCCTTCTTTATTCTCTTACGTGGTTTGTTTGGGGTAGGTCACGGCGGATACGCGTGCAGAACGTTTACAAGGGAGAAAGAGAACGACGGAGTAAGAACCACGCGCATAACGTGTCCCTGTATATGCAAGGCGTTCGAGTGTGTGTTTTGCGTGCAGAGCCTTCGGTTCGTTACGTGACGCCGCGGGGCAAAACAGAGGGATAAGTTTTTGGAGCAAATTTAAAAGGGTATCGGAAGGTTCATGCTCGGCCATCTTCGGTTTGGCAGTTTTGCAGATTTTTGGACGAATGTGCGAAGTTGGTCAGCAGACCGACGCCACGATGAAGTTATGACCTGCTACCGGCGTCTTTTAATGCACTTTTTATATTCTTCAGCGATACCGCTTTCGTGTTTCCGAAAAATATATGTTTGCTTTCAGTTTGCCGTTACGTGTACGTGCGACACATATCGATAATGTTTCCGTTCCGTCGCGGCGACGACGACGCAAGGCGTCTGCTTCTGCCGGCGGAATGCTCTTTGATCCCACCCCCTCGCACGTTCGTTTCGATCTTGTTCTCCGTACGCGCGTACGGATCGTCGCTTGACGGTCCGTCTCTCGCGCTCCGCGCGTTATATTTGCATGCTCGCCCCGCTCTCTTCTGCTTCGCGGCCTCTCGGCGAATTCTCGACACGCGTTCTGCTTGGGAATTTTGTCGGGCCACGTGGCGCACCGTGTTAATGGATACTTTCCTTCTTTCCGTCCTTGCTCAACGGTAGTTTTTATGTAACGCGTAGCGCAATAATATGTAATTTGATAGGATTAATTACGCATTTAATGAACAATTTTTCTGCAATTCGAAAAGTTACTCCCCTCACTTTGATTATAGCATGTACGCGCTAAGATTATTTCCATCCAACGTATGCGTCCATTTGCTCATCGGAGTTTGTTTATAATCACTCTGCACGTAATGATTCATTTTACATATTGTTTGTTGTTTGGATTGGCAAAGATAAGCGTAGCCTCGCAAGAACGAATTCGATATTTTTGTACAGAATGTAATTTACTCCACATGTCTGAAGTATTTCTCCCAGTTTTTGGCATTCTACTCAGGAGATTAGCCATGTTTGTGTCGCACATTTTTCATATCGCCTGCCGACGAATCTTAGGCATGTGTCTCCGTGAAATTGTTAAGCCAACGTAAACGCTGCTTTCGTGAATTTTCACGCAGTAGAACACGTACCGGGAATGTACGGAATGCGGCTTTGTTTCCGGCAGTTTCTCCACTCATGTACATCGACTACATTACAACGCGTTGCGATGAATTACTTTCGGGTTACGGCCTTTTAATTCCATTAACTTTTCCATCACATACTTTGTAACACGTTGTATGACACGTGCATTGTAATAACGGAAGTGCGAAATGATTAAGTGGTGAAATTATAGAAAGCAGGCAGATTGCGATGAAAGGATGTAAGAAAGTCAGCGACTAACGGAGTTCAACGAACCAAATAAGGCTAGGATCAACGATTTAATCGGACACTCAAATTACCCAGCGTAATATTCGTCGAAGGTTTACTCGCTAAGAGAGAAATCACGACTGGAAAGGTTGAAATAGAAGAAAGAGGGAGAATAACGCCTCGAAGAATTATCAATTCCCCGAGGATCATTGTTATTATGGATATCGTTCGGACCTATCCAGTTTCTATCTCTTTCTATACTGTTCGTCGCGTTCAGGGTGGGCAATCGAATGATTCGATTAGGTCGATCCTGACGTCCACGGCTGGATTATTGTTGTCAGCCATGCGATCCGAAAATCATAGAAAATTACTGAAAAGCTAAGAAACTCCTCTCTATAGGGACAGAAGGCGAATGGGCAGGATGGATATCCCGTGATTCTTGAGACGTCGTAATTTTGTCTCTGCTTCTAACGGCTACGAGGCACGGAAGCTAACCGTATCCTCTCTACATCCCTCTTTCTTCAACCCTTCCGTTTTCCTTCCGTCTTTCCCCCTTCGAGCTCTCTCCTCCTTTTGATTTTCTTCGATTCGAAACAGAAGGACCTACGCCCCTTGTTGCGCAACGTGGAAGGGTTGCCCAACTGGGAAGAAGGTGAAACAATAGCACGCGTGCAAGGTCCGTTATTTTAATAGTACGTAGGACGGAACACGATCGGGGTTCGTGGAAAAAGCGACAAAATATTCGCGAGGGGATGATAAACGTGAGAAAGACTTGGTAGCCTATGAAAAAGATTAGGTTGATGCGTATCAATGTTTACCCATCAAGTTAGTTTTATCGTCGTTCACAACCCGATTGTTTCGTTAAAGTTTAATGATCTTGGTTAAAAATATTGCCCTCTTTTAATTGCCGTTTTCAACACTTGCATTGGAGTTATTATTATTTCGTTGGGAATTGTCGTATTTCCGTGAGCAATGTTCTGTATGGTTGGAAGGGCAGATGAAACGTATAGAAATGACACCATTTTTGTAAGATCATTGTGTGGTGAAAATGGTATTATACCCTAGTATAAAATACGCAAAATTGTTATATGCAATATTTTCAGCTACCCTTCTTACAAATGATTTCGTTATTGGGTTCGTTTATCCTTTCGCGCTTCAGTAATTTCTATTATTTGTGCGGTCCGCATAGAAACAGAATGTTACATCTACTATTGGACTTACATCAGTATGAATAGTCCATCAAAAATACCCCCCTTCACTTATTTCAAAGTGACGCGCTCTATAAATATGACGTTTACGATTGCGAATATTATGCGAACGGTTCACGTGACAATCGCCATGAATTCTGGCGAACACAGACAGCAATGAAACAATAGGGTGGAAGATAGACCACAAAATGGGGTGATACTAAGTAAGGCAGGAAGAAGCTGAGGAAATAATTTGCATCCTTTTCGAGGCGACTCTCAGCAACTTTTTTCTCCGCTCCGCAACATTCTTCCCCTTCCTGGTTCCGGTTTTATGCAGCTGTCACCGATCCGAGATCGCAGGCCTTGAATCGATCAAGGGTGGATCCCGATCTTGGCGTCAGCTTCCATCGTATTCCATCTCCGTCATTCTCTTTATCTTTTCCACGTGTACGCCGACGGACAACCGGTTTGGACAAGGGTGAGACGCCGGATCGGGTAGAAACGTCCGACAAAAAATTCATTTGAATCGCCAGAAGGGTTGCGTACGCGGCAGAGGCGTCGAAATAATTGGATTTTAATTTTCGAGCCCGCGGAAGAACAAAAAACGCGGGTGTAGCACTCTGCCCTCTCAACTACCGTCCCGCTTTCTACCTCGATACTCGTTGTTGCACCCTTCTTCCGTTGCGAACGAGAGTGAGAACCATGAGAACCGCGCCTCTCAACGAGTGTTTGGATATCATTATTCTGCGTGTCGTTTCGATACTCGTTCACCTCGTGTTTCCCATGAATACGTACGGCATTCCCACTCTTTTGTCTTTTGCGTTTTTTCTTTTTACCGTTTTATATGGTGCTACGTAGTACTTTAACACCGCAGCCCTATAGTACATAATAGGTTGGGTTACATATAAAATGTGGATATTATACACGGATCTCATATGAAATGATGTGATAGTTTAATATTCTACCCCAATAATATTTTCTCCCATTGGCCTTGACTTTTGGGGCGTTATCTAAAGTTTGACGTTTTTGCAGTACAATTAAAATGGCTAGAACATTTTGAATCGCTTTTAGATATTAATGCTGACGGTTGGTCGGATCACTGGCGGGTTTGCATAAATTTACTTTTGAACACGTTCGTTGCCATTTCATTTAATGTTCATCTCCGTTGGACGTTAATTTGACGTGTCTTTTATTGCACTTCTCAACATTTGGTAATGATAAGCGTTACCCGTTGTATCTAATTAAAAGAATGTCTGCATCTTGTGACTATAAAGTCAGTATACATTTTTCATTTGTTTTACCAGTTGCTTCACATCTTTTAATTTGGATTAATTTACTACACCGTATGAAATGTGGCAAATGAACTACACATTAAAGTTATATTTATACCAGTGAAGTGGAGAGTTTAATCATTTTAGGCCCAACATATCGATAAGTTCTTCACTTCGACGATTGATATATCTCATCTAACCAACATCACTGACGACACGAAGGGCCTATGGCCGTCCGCGGATGCACGAACGTCCGAGAGGAGCCGACACAAAGGAAGGGAATGTTTTAATTAAATCCTCGGGAAACGTGGAAACTTTGCCATCGTCGGGCGTTTTTGCGATTTTCCGAAAGTTTCGCTTCGGGCGGCACGGAATGGCTTTTAAGGTGGTGACGCGAAAGGAGGAAAAGTGTGGAACTGGAGGAGGATAACGACGTCCTTCGTCCATCCTCATCCTTTTTCCACCCACAACTCGGTGTTGAGGACCGCGCGCGCGGTTTCCGCCGAAAAATAAAAGAAGCCGCAAAAACAAAAGAGCGCCGCGGCTACTTAGCGAAACAAATTGTTGCCTCGTTGTGGGGGGCCGAGAATTTAAAAGTTTCCCTGTCCGCGGAACGACTACTTGCCACTTCTTTCTGCCGCCCTCCTCGTTCGTTTCTTTCCACTCCCCGGTCTCTTATCTCCGTCAATTGTCGTTCCCCAATAAACGACACTCTCTAACACAATATGCCGCTCGTTAGCGCTACTTTCCTACTCACTTCGATTTCTTTTTTCACCTCGTTTTTTCCCGATTTCGTTCTTCGTTGTTGACCGAATTTACGATGGTTGGCGGACTAACTTGTTGCCGGGATAATAGAGTGTGATTGGGGCAATTGTGTTGATGCTTTGAATTTGTTGAGGCAGTTTTTTTAAAACTGTATTTAGGATGTTTTGTGAGTAAGGCCTTCGGTTTAGTTGAGGATATTGTAAAGAATTCATAAGAAAACATTCTATCGAAAAAATTGCGGATAAAAAATCTTACTAAAAATAAAGTTATGAAGTAGCTACGAGACAACGTTATATACAAATAAAAATTCCAATCATACTCGTCCATTGTTAGGCTGACATAAGTATGATGAATACCGTTTTAAATCGGTTAACGGTCATTACAACATACATACGAAGACCGCAAGGCTAATTCCCAATAAATCGCGGCGCAATACGTTTGCCTCGCCGGCTGTTAAAACATCAACGGCGACGTAACGATGGCACGAACGAGCTTGAACCATTCGTCGCAGCCAAAATTCGTAACCCTGACGTGGCTCGCCAAAGACAGAGTTCTCCACTTGTGCCAGTTTGGCCAGTTTCGATAGCGCCGTTTAACATGACACTTCCAACGCATGATACATGGTTCACTCAAATACGTGTTTATGTCTTATATTCGTAGCGAACGAAACGAGGATCGTTCAAGTGACATTAACACTTAAACATCGAGACAACGATAACAGCACAACATTAAGATATAATCTGCCGACGAACGACTACGAAACTATCCTCCCTACGTACGTGCGACTAAACATTTATAACTATGCGAAACGAAAAACTCACTGAAGCGATTGCACGGACGAGTGAGTGGCAGAGCGAAAGAAGGAAACGAAAATTAGGCATGCTGGTGAGCCGATCAAACTTAAATGCAGTTATGTCCGCCGTAGAAAGAACATAAATATGACCAGTAAAACGATAACGTGCTGGGTCGTGGAGGAAAACTCAAATGAACGACCTCCGAAAAGAATCACGGCAGGGAAACCATATGAACGAAAGATTTTGAACTATGCTGGAGATGGTTGGTTGGAGGGTTCCATGGGCGGTTTTTGCATCGCAAATATCGGGCAACGTGCAGGGGTAAAAAAAGAAACGAACCAAACTGGCGATCGCCGTTAAGGAAGCTGCGAAATAGCTAAGACAGAAATAATAGTACGAGTAGTAAGAAAGAGAAGAGCAGGCAAAATAAGGGGTGATACGATAAATGGCAAACGGCAAAAGATCGCATAAAATACGCTTATATAGGCAGGTAGCGTGAAGGGGCTTGTCATGAACGGGCTGAGTGTTCAACTCACTCGCTGCAGGGTGGACCAGCATTCCTCGAGGGTGCGTTCGCTGATGTTCCCCATTCCTCCACCTCCGCCGGCGCCTCCCGCACCTCCAAGCCCCGCCGCAGAGGCACGAGACTATCGGGCAAGACACAGGAGGCTCGTGTTAGTCCGATTCTCGTCGACCTTAAGCCTTAACCGTGTCTACTATAAAGCGCTCTCTAGCTCGCTCTATCTCTCTGTACTGCTACGATGCCGTGCGTGCTCCGGCACGAAAGAGGGTACGGATAGATGGAGAATTTATTGGTTGCCGTAGGTTCGTGGATCCTTCTCTCGATACCGGAAGAACACGCCGTGATAAACACTAAACCTAGCCGAGCATTCGTGAATAATTTAACGCGCTCATTCAAAGCGAGCAAAGTACTTGAATGCATCAAATTTTTCGGACTCAGTTAAATAGGAGATAATTTTTTGCAGGTCAGCTTGATAGAACAATTTTTACGCGACTCGAATTTCGAGTACTTGGATGTTACGGGTGACTTGGACACCTTTGCTAAACACCACGTCCGAACATATGTGTGTTATTACGCGCACGTGTTGTGCAATACTCATGTACCGGCTCGATGTATGGAGTCGATATATAAACTCGGCGATGTATAAATTCCACGTTATGCGGATTCTCAATGGCGTTGTATGCGACGTATAATATGTTGCATGCTGCGGGTGGAGTTTGAGCATGTGAGAATGGTTGAATGTGTGCGGGCGTTGTGTAAAATGTGGTGTGGACATTGATAGGGGAGGAGTGAGGGAGAGAAAGAGATACAGAAATAGAAGAGAGGGAGAGATTGAGGGATAGATGGAGGTTGAGAAAGAAGGAGAAAGGGAAGGTAGGAGGGTTAAGAGAAACGAATGGTAGAAAGAGAGGACCAGGAGGAGATAAGTACAATGTGTGCTTGGGCCCTGCGCATGGCTATTATGAATTGCTATTAATGCATTTCATATTTTTTGAAATAACGAATGAAGTATCGAGCACATGTTGGTATTCAGCAAATGATCTTAGAGAATTCCGTAATACTTTTATCTAAGTACGTATGATGACGCGAACCTTTGCGTAGACTTGACCTACAGTTGGACAGTATACGAAAAAATGAAATCCAACTTCGTAAAATAGTGATTCAACATTAGTCCCCAAGTACCGTGAAAAACAACCGACACGCCAATGAATACTTCTTTCTCCACATTCCAAGACGTTTCATTTCTTTGCCGGATCATAAAGCGCAAAACTCAAGCTTTCCTTAAATTATGTCCCGTGATGCAGTTTCAACTTCCAAAATTACTTATTTTTTTTTCGAAAATGACGGCCTACTGAAAAAATGACGGAGGCACGCGTCTTTCCACTTTGTCTAAAGACATCGTTCAATGTTTTGCAGAAACTAAAGTCTTCCTAGTGTTAACCTCCCACCGTAAGAAAGAGAGTCTGACCAAATCGAAACGCCCATAGACCCCTCCTCGAAAATCGGATTAAATTCGTCCGCGCCGGAATCGTTCTCGTTTTTCCGTGCTCGCGGAGGAGATAGAGCTCGCGGTCGGCGCGATATTTTCTTGGGAACATCTTCCCGGCCGTACCGTATGACGTATGCGTATGGTATTATCTGTGTTGCGCGGGTCAAGAACCCCGGGACGACGACGTATCTGCATCCCTGCATCGGTGTGCGTGGGCCGCGCTCACATTCGCGGACCCACAGTTGCATGGTGTTCGTGCCGTTCCCGCATACTTGCATGCGCATGACTGTGTATGAATGTGTAGAAGACGTGTACGTGCGCGCGCGCGCACTCTCATCTACATCGTACCTCACTCTCGCTCTCATCATTTTCTCGTTTGCTCACTCACTCTCGTCACTCTCATACGTGGCGCGCGCGCGTGTTCACCTTGTTTCACGTATGTCGGTGCACATTGCCACGAACGTCGTGTGCATGTAACGTGTGTA
The DNA here is from genome assembly GCA_033815515.1 of Cryptocheilus praepositus. Classification (NCBI taxonomy): domain Eukaryota; kingdom Metazoa; phylum Arthropoda; class Insecta; order Hymenoptera; family Pompilidae; genus Cryptocheilus; species Cryptocheilus praepositus. The sequence continues at coordinate 2,772,539 of JAWWQZ010000314.1, forward strand.
TATGGGGACGCGTGTAAGGCTATGCGATGCGGTAAGTCAACGTACTCAAGTGTGCGTGAACCGTGGTCAGCATATCTCGGTACAGTCGCGAGTTTAAACAGTCGGCGAAATTGTCGACGCGCGCGGGTTCGCCTTCGATCCTCTCGGAATTGGGATCGAGAGATTCTCGATGTTTTTCAGTTGCCGATTTCCGGTGATCCGGGGGAAAGACTTTAACGGAGTTCGGTTACTTTAGGGATTATTGCTACTTTGGGGTCTCATGCGGGATAGTTGAAATTCGCGATAAGATGCTTTTAATACTTTATGTACCCGACTCGTGCATCTGAAATGTGCACGACGCGAATTAATAAGGATGCTGGTACATGCGTGATGTGTAATGGTTTTTCTCGATATTCGAAAATGATCTTTGAAACGGCAAATTATTTTCTTCAAAAGTCTGTGTAAACCGATCGTTTAGATGACTTTCTTCTGACGTAGTTGTGACTGACTGACGAATTCAAGCGGATGTGAAAAAGAAAACGATTCACGTAGCAAAGATTTCAGTTAACACGTTGCGTACGACAAATTCCACGCTTCGTTTACCGTCAGCGTCCATATCTTGAAGTACAACACAAATATCAGTTTACTGCTCATTACGAACATGGATTGAGATATCTTTATACGCTATTATGGAACAAGTGATCCGTTAACCCTTTCATTGTTATCAACCGGTTAAAATTCTGTTCTTATAATTATTATTTACTTCTCGCGAATCATCGTACCAATGCGACTACTCAGTAGCATTTTTAACCGTTCATACTTGACATGTATTGACGGAGGAACCGTTAACTTTCTGTTACCGTCATTATGAATACACAAATTTCACGTTTGTTCTCTTATCATTAAATGAAATGCTTAATGTTTCCGTTCGGCCATTCCCTCCAAAGATATGTTGTGCCAATCGGCCGAATCTCCTATTTCGAGTTCTCGTTCCTAGACCAGCTTCCTTCGAAGAAGCTATCGTTATTTCCACATTCTCCGAATTCTGATACCGAAATAATGGTCGCTGGTCTCTTTAGCGCATCCGTCTCTTATGTCTCATCGCGCGCGATCTGTTTCGCCTGCTCAATTGCCGGGTAAATATTTTTCTCCCGGCGAGAATCGTGCTCGACAAAGAGAGACTCGTGAAAGAGACTTGAAAGTATTGTCTGGCCGACGACGTCGTCAGTGCGCCGTTGAGTGAATGACCCTATTTATCGGTGCGTTATGCATTTTTATCGCGCTCGCCACGTCCCAGTTAGTTATCTTTCTCTCGCTCCGTGAGTACGCGCGTCCGAGAGGGTTCTGCCCGTGAAGAGATCAAACGGGACGAGAAAGATGGAAAAATAACTTCATGCGATCCGGTCGAATGGAAAATGATACAGTCTTTTCTTAGGCGGTCGAATTGAATATCAAGGACCCTTCGCGGGATGTTGATGTGTGGAATTGAATGTGTGGTATGTCATTGGTTGTAATCGATGTTGTTTAGTTAAGAGCGTTCCATATTTCAGTAGGTAGTATGGCTTATGTGATTCTTTTAAGTACTGCAATCTTGGTTGGTAATAGGTCACCCTGCGTTTATATTGGTATGTCAGTTGAAGCTGCTAAGTTATAATCCAACTGTTTTTCTCTAATTGTTATCATAAATGTCGAGAATCTATAAAAAGCAATTATAAGTAATGTCGTGTTTCATATCCGGAAACACCCCATTGTTGATTTTTGACTTCGTAACATTTGATCAGTCGGTTAAAAATTCACAGATAAGAGATTTGGTCCGAAATTTTGATTAGTTAAACAGATGCGGGCTCTGCGAGAAAGCGATGTTAACGGTTACTTTGGATCGTCAAGTTTCTCACCTGCAACTCGTTGACGAGTTTTTCGGTGAGGGTGGCGTCGTGTGAATCCTGATTGGTCGCTCCCGGGCTCAGCATGGCGTTCTGCGAATTCTGCTGCTGACTACCGGACATGTTCATCCCGGCAAGCGCTCCATTTTGACCGATCGTGCCTGCCATGTTGAGCGCCTGCTGTTGCAGATTCTGTGTTAGATTCTGTGCTTGCTGCTGCAGGTTTTGCGCCTGTTGTTGTAGCGCCTGCTGGCTCAGACTCTGACCAAGATTCTGCGTAAGATTTTGGGCCTGCTGTTGAAGAGTCTGGGACAGATTCTGCGCCTGACTCTGGATGTTTTGTTGCAGACTTTGGCCCGCTTGACTAAGGTTTTGCGGCTGGTTCAACAGTTGTTGCTGTTGTTGCGGCGACAGACTAGGGGTCAGACTCTGGGCTAAGTTATGTTGGAGCGTCTGGCCCAGGTTCTGTTGCATGTTTTGCGTGAGTGCCTGAGTCAGGGCTTGTCCGAGATTTTGGTTAAGCGCCTGAGCCGCCTGGACGGCCTGGACAGCTAGTGATGGACTCGACGCCTGCGACATCGTCTGCTGAGCCTGAGCCAGGCTATGTAGGCTTTGCGCCATACTCGATGTTATCGCGCCTTGATGATCTGTCTGATGAGGCGACGGTGTCGTAGGTGCCGGCGAAGACTGATGCTGCGCACCCTGGCCTGTCTGATTCAGAGACATCGCGTGTTGTTGTTGGGCCTGCATTTGCTGCGGACTATTCGTCTGGCCTAGACTAGAAGCGTTTTGTTGAACCTGCGCCTGCTGTTGCACTTGCTGCTGCTGCTGCTGTTGCTGCTGCTGCGCCTGTCCGAGTGGACTGTGCATCTGTTGGACCTGATGCTGTTGTTGCTGCTGCTGCTGTTGAGCAGCAGTCGAATTCGAGATCGGGCTATGTTGAATACCGGGCGAATGCTGGGGTGGGCCGCGTTGCGGCTGTTGCCAGTAGTCGGACATCTTGAATACATGTTGTCGTAACGCGTGGAGATTCGCGGCCGCCGCGGTGACGGCCGACGCTTGGACCTCCATCGGCTCGGGCACGTTGTCGAGGTCTGGCTCTGGCGAGCTGCAGGGCTCCTCGTCGTCCTCGTCGTCTTCTCGCTCGGTAATGTCTTCCTCCTCCTCGTCTTCGTCGATTCTCGGTGCTGATCTTTCGTGGTCCGAGCCGGTAGGCCCCGCTGCTGAGCCGGGCCCTCCGCCACCTCCGCCTCCTCCAGCAACACCAGCAACACCACCGCCACCTCCGCCGCTTCCGGCGCTTCCTCCACCGGCACCAGCGGCGCCGCCACCTCCTCCTCCGCCGCCACCTCCTCCTCCTCCGCCGCCTCCTCCACCTCCTATCCCACCCCCCGAATCGCCAGAGTGGAGATGATTGCCTGAGTGGTGCTGATGATGGTGGTGCTGCTGCAGGTGATGGTGCGGACGCGCTTCCGGATTTTGGCCCGGCTGCTGCTGATGTTGTTGCTGCTGCTGGGCCTGCTGTTGCGCGGCCTGCTGCTGTTGCGCGGCCTGCTGCTGCGCCTGTTGCTGCTGCTGCTGTTGTTGCTGATGTTGGTGATGCTGTTGCTGCTGCTGCTGGTGGTGGTCCAAGCCAAATTCCGGTTGGGCTTGAGTCTGGGCGCGCAGGTCCAGGGCCGCCGTCGCGTCCGAAATCTTGAGGCCTTCGCGAGAAGCCCGGGCTACCCCCTTCCGGCGCAGCTTGCCCGCTTTTTCGCACCCCTTCCGGTAAGCAGCTCGACGGCCGGCACACCTCCGCGCTCGCCGCCGTTCCTTCTTCCCTCGCCTTTGCACTCGCTTCTTGGCACTTGGCTAGCCTTGTGCCTTCCTCTCTCGCTCGTGCTCGTTCGCGCTCTCGCTCTCTCTCGCTCTCTTGCGCTCTCTCACTGTCTCTCTGTCCCTCTCTCACTCGCTCTTGTTCTCGCCGCTTTCTCTGACTCTCTCGCTTACACAAACGAGTACTTCGTTCAGCCCAGGATCGTCGTTAGGATGATAACGATCCTCCTACTGCTCGCCTCCTCGACGTCGACTGTTCGACGTGGGCGGCGGGCAACGTCAGTTACTCGCCACCTGCTGCTGCGACTTCCCGGGCCCGCTGGCTTCTGCCTGGCTCATGAAACTTCCTTTGCTTTTCCTACTCGCTCCCTCTTCCGGGAATCTCAATCGCGCACTCCTCTCGTGCTCCTTCTCTGTGTCGTCTTTCTTCGTTATCCTTCTCCGTCTATCAACGCACTCGTTGTTCGTCTGCGTCTTCTTACCGTGCGTGGTCGGCTCTTCTCGTTGCGTCGTTGGTCTCGTTGCGCGACTCTAAGGGCGCGGATCTTGTCACTCTTTCACGTTCGTGCGTACGCGTCCTGCTACCGCGTACCGTTCCCCTTTCCTCTAATCTTCTTCGTCCTCTTCTTCTGTTACTTCGGGCGATACACTCGGAATCTCGTCGGTTATTTGTCGGTGTGTTATGTGTGTGTATGTATATTACGTGGGCCTCGCTTTTTCACCCTGTCGTATGCGTGTATTTATGTGCATGTATGTATGTATGACTGTTTCGCGTATTACCGCGTTGAGTTTATATTTACTGCGCGCGAGCGGACGTTCTCTCCTTTTACCGCGATCGCCGGAGAGAACAACCTATTTTCTTTCGTCTATCTAACTTAATGTCTAGCGTACACTTAAGTTCAGGTTAAAATTCAGGATTGCCCAGCCCGGACGGTGTGAACGAGAAGGATAGTCCACGCGGACGCGGATATTATATTGGTCAAAGGCTTTCTTCTTCTTCCTCCTACCTTCGTCTTCCTTCACTCTTCTCTCACTGTTTTCTCTTTCTCGATCTTCGACAGTCTTCAACTGTCGGTTGCGCTTTCGACTTGGGGTGAGAAATCGCACTCGCGGATGCACGCGTCAGCTCGTACCGGTTTTGCCCTGAGTATATTATAACCCCGTTAATATTTGATGCGTGTGTGTGTGTGCGTGCGTGTGTGTGGGTGTGGTGCGTGACCGCCGTGCGTTTCGTACGACACGTTCGGTTTAATCGGTATCTGCTTGTTATTCTTTATTCCGTTATCCGGGACGAGAGCGCGTCTGTGAGTGTGTGTGTGAACACCCCCTCGGCGATTTTCGTCGGTTGTAATCTCGACCGCGTCGTTTTGTCGAAGCGCAACCTCCCTCTTTCTCCCTTATAACCTTCTTCCTTGCACCTCGCGTTCGTCGACGACTCCTCCTCGAAAATGCGACTCTAACGTTCTTCTCCTCCTCCTCCTCCTCCTCCTCCTTCTCCTCTTCTTCTTCTTCCTCTTTATTTTTAACTCTTTAAAAGGAATTCCTATTCGATTATCGATTACCGCTCGTCGTTACCGATATCGTCGATGGTAGTTGTGGTTGCTTCTTATTATCGTTTAGGTTTAATTAATATTGCACTTAGGTACACTCGTTTTTTGAACACACTGAAATATATATGTATGCGGTGCGGGGTTCTTATCGAGTCTCCTTCCTCTCGCTGCACTTTTCTGCTTCGCTCTATCTTGCCACTCTTCTCAAATCTTCCTTCGGTTGTCTCTATCCTTAACCACTCGCCTGTCAACTGCTACTACTGCTGCTCGCTTCGCTGTGTTCTTCGCTATCGTTTTCCTTCTTCCGTTTTACGCTCTTCAACTTCGACGCCGGATATTTCCTTTTCTCAATCGTGATCTCACTCGTTCTCTGCCGAATTTTCTCGATCGCCGAATACTTCCGTCGCGACCCCGCTTCCTCTTATTCGTTCCGCTTTGGCTCTTCTTCTGCTCTCTCGTGCTCTCCTTCCGCTACTGCTGCTTTGCTCGTCTTATTCTGCTTCTTCCGCTTTGTCCAGTCTTCCTCTCCTGCGCGGGAATTTCTCGCTGCAACGCGTCTCCCGCTCGAAGCTGCAATTCAGAAAGCAAAGGGGCAAATGTTCACTTTTTGCTCGACGACGTGAGTAACGCGACTCTGATGGAAGAGTCTTTAACCCTTTGAATGCCAAGCAGGTTTCACTCACGAGGATTCACTCATCCGAATCAGAAGTGCCTGAGCGACTTTAACTTTACTGTACCCGTTGGGTCATATTTTATTTTTTACTACAAATTTGGATAAAACCTCGTTTTTCACTAATCAGAATGTTATATTGCAACGAAAATTTAGCACTTTTTCACCAACATTGCAAAAAACACAGTCTTCATTCTTGGCCGTCAAAGAGTCACAAGGAGTACGAGCAATAATTTTCTACCCGGCATGCGTGAACAATGAGGAAAGATAATTTAAATTAGCATGCAAATGTCCGAGTCGCTTCCGATGTCCCGGTTCAAATTACGAGGATCGCTATTATACTAAAAGTAAGCACAATTTGGGAGAATGCACTAAAGATCTCAATATTGTTCGCATATTAATTGCAACCTGTGCTTGCAAATCTGCTCAATTATTCTAAAAGTTGTTTTCATTGCGTTTGTTTCAATTAAATGACGAGGAAACAAACACGAGACGAATTGGCGTCATTGGGATACTTTTCGGCATTGATATAAACTTTAATGCTCTGACAAACAATCACGATTAATGTGCGTAAAGAAACAGAATGGAAAATGCGGCCTTTCCGCGGGGACATTGCCATTCAATTTTTACCATTGATTGCGTTAAAAGTAGTCTACCACTGAAGAGTCGTCGAGTTAGAAAAAACCTAGCTTCACAAAATATTTTTTTCTATCTAAACGTAGCACAAGTAATAGAAAATCACTGCATGGGAAAATTTCAATATCGCAAACACCTTTCAGGAATCAACGTGTCGTAATGACACTGTTAGAAGATTAAGTAAAAATATGAACTTCACGGCAAATAATTGTAAACCAGAATTCACTGTCAATTTCACTTGGAAGCTCGTGCATAACGTTCGCAGAACGTCCACGAATTATCACGCACTTTTCATCATTTCTTCAGGGAAAACTTCTTATAAAGCACTTGATGTTTTCACACTCTGGATATTGTTCGTACTTTGATTTAGATAGAGAACGATTTGGTTCGAAATTCATCTGTCGACATGAATAAATTGCACTCTTGTACCCGGCAACGTCAACGTTTTTTTTCCGGTTCTGTCCGATTCCTCTGTCTCTTATACTTTCTTAAGAATTATTAATATTTGGGATCGTTTTGAATACTGTTGGGGTAACATTTTTCGAACGTCCACTTCGTTACGTTTTCTAGCCGTCGCTCAAGACGTCTTCGTTTCAGTGAACTGAATAATAATAATAAAAGTTCAGAATGTGCGACAGAATCTGACAAGTGATTTAAAATTAATTTGGCATCGAACTAAGGCAACTAAAATTGAATAAAATTTTGTACGCTACATGATACTGTCACTTCGGGTTGGTTTTTCAAACACGGGAGTAAATTGCACAAATTTAGGCTACGTTGTTTTATTTGATTAAAAATCAACAATAATTTATTATTTTGCACCCATTCTCGGATAGAACATCAGAGGTTCACGAAACCCGTTATTGAGATTTAAACGTTTTTCACTGTCACTGTTCTTCATTTAAGTAAACGTCGTAAAACAGCACAGATACTTGTCAGTATGAATATTTAGCAATGTGCGCATTAATTTTAATTGAATTTAATTATTAGAATATTACATTTTCACAATCACGGCTAAGTTTTCGTTAGTAGCTAATGCCTTTCCTTCAACGGTGCGCATTTTTTCTGTTCAAATTCATCAGTCAGTTACCGGCTATCGTTTCCACAACTTGACGCAGAAAATTCTGACAGAACCCAGGAATTCATATTTTCATGTATTTTGCATATAATGATGCCTGTTCGATTATCCGAATTGTCCTTTTTCCGAAGCCACGAGTTATTCATTCTTGGATTTGAAACGAAATGATTTACATCTGCCGGCACTTTGATCAGACAAGGGTGACAATTTTTCCCGACACAATTCTAGGAGTCGCGAGTTGCATTGAACGCATTTCTTGGCGTACAATCGCGATGGACAAACTCGTTTCACGGCGAGCATGACAAGTACGTCGTGAGTTGAGCGCGAGAACCGGTCGACACTTTCGACGCTGGTTTTAAATTCGCGACCATTCGTCCATCACCATAAGCTCATTCACTTATCTCACTACTCTCCCGTTGATCTAGCATCTGTACTATTATCATTGCGAAACATAATATTACGTCCGGGATTATCACTAGCGGCTTCGCGACAACGTTTCTCTCCCGTCGAAAGATTCACTTCGTTCCTCTCTGCTTGCTCGTCTATCTATCCCAATCACGCTCTCTGTACATTTTTTTCTCCCTCTCACGCGAAAGGCACTTGTTTCCCGGCACTCGACCATCGGAGATCAAGAAAGGACCGAGTCGTCACGGTGATCGCGACGAAACACTGCAGGCGACGATGACGTACCGGGCATGTCAGAGACTCAAGGGGTTGGAGGGGGTGATTCGTTGGCGGTCGGTGGGCGAAAGTGGGGAAAAGACTAAAATTGCACGAAAAACAAAAGTCCCGGCCTGACCCGTGGGGGGCGATGCGAGAAGTGCGGCCGGAAGTGGAAAAAGCGCGCGCGACGAGACGACATGTCAAAGGGTCGAACACTCGCCGGGTACTCCTGGATGCACACGCGATCGTACAACGATGGCAACATTCGCTGTCCGAGCGTGGGTATGCCCGTTCACGTTTCCGTGAGAAAATCGACGTCGTTTGATCCCTTACTGGTGAGATTCAGGACGGCAAGTCCGGCTGTCGTGGTGAAGAGTGCAAGTCTCGTAACAGTTGCAAGGATGTACCCTAGCACAAACCCTTTCTATCTTTTGGTATATGCGCTTGGTATCGTAGTCGAATGGCACTATGTGTTCTTCCCTCGGAAGGACGACGACGACTCACAAGACGGCGGACGACTCACGACGAACGACTTCACGGACTACGTACGACGATGACGACGACGACGACGGTGGGAAAAATCTCTCTCCTCTTCCGCGTTCGAGTCCTTGACGGAGGAGGAACCGAAACTGACTCGGGTCTGCGGCTCGCGAGAAACGCTAAGTCCTTCTCCTAGTCGGCGGGGGGCCGGTGGTGGCGCGCTTCTCAGACCGCGTGCGTCTGACTAAAAGCCACCCCCTCGTGCCTTAAAGAACGCGTGTTCGGGTAGGGGCGTTGTCTTAGGTGGTGCGCGGTCGCGAAATTTCTGGCCGCCTCGAGCCGCCTGCTCACCATATTTCTCTCTCTCTCTCTCGCTCTCTCGCTCTCTCTCTCTCTCTCTCTCGTTCTTGCTCTCACCCTCACTCCACTATCTCTCCCTCGCTCACTTGTACTTCTCCGTCGCCCGACTCCGTCTTTCTCGCTGTCCCCCTTTCACTCTTCCCCGAACGACTACTCCTTCGAAAAGCGGACGATCGCGAGGGTTAAAAGACGCGTTCCCGGTCGAAGGACCCAAAGTCGCGAACCTGCCCGGGCCCACGAGAGCCCGGACCTCCGTGGTGCGACCCACGATACGGGTCCTCCCACGACGAAAATCCACCTCCGGCAGGACGAAAAACTGAGGCCAGCCGGAGGACAGGAGTTTTCAAGCCACCCCTCTTTTCCTTCGTCCCCACCAGCTACGACGTCGGACCGTGGCGCGCGCTCTGTCTCCCACTTTCCTCAGAACCTTCCACCCCTCCTTTCTCGTCCTTCTCCTCCGCCACCTACACCTCTCTTCCCCGCGAGCTCCTCCACTTAGGCGAGTGGGGGAGTTCTCTTCTCCGTCGGAGCCGTAGACGACGACGACGACGACGACGACGACAACAACGAGGACAGGGTGAGTGTCGTAAGGGATGAGAAAGAGAGTGGGGCTAGATCTCACCGTGATATTGCTTCTTCTCTTTCAATCCGAGTCCTCGCACTCGCGCTCGGTGGAGGAGAAAACCTCCGAGAGGGATGCTTCCAAGTAAGAACGAATTGCCGTCTCTTTTCATGCAACCTACCCTTCGACTACGAGATTTCGTTTGGACGAGAGCTCGGCGTGGGGATAATTTTGATATTTTTTCTACTTTCGAACGTTTCTAGCTTTTAGCGTTTTCGCTATATCGATTTCCGTTTTTCTTTATCACACTTACTATCACTGATTGGTTGAGTTGTTATACATATCTACCTATGTATATGGTTACTTCTTGCTACACGACGAACGAGACACTAGAGTCTCGATTTTTTTTTTCTCTTCACAGCCTGATTTCTTTTGTGAAGAACGTAGCTTAGGCAAACCGATGTGCGATCGTCACGAAACGGAGTGTTCGACTGACCGAAAAATTGTGGGGGGCTTGTATAAGGGGGTGTAGACCCGGCACGGCGAGTGGCAATTCGAGGTAGGAATAAAAAGAAGGGGGACCATCGCATAAAAATGGCCTCTCCACTTCCTCCTCCTTGCATCGCCACCCTCGTGCTCCGTATGGCAACATACGCGTGACTAAGCCGTCGTTCATGACGGAGAGGGGCAGCCTTTCTTTTTTAACCCCACCTTGAACATCGGGTTGTCCTCCCGAATGGTTGTTGCGTTATCAATAATTTAAAATATATTGTATCATCTAGTTAACTCTTAAACGGTTCACCAAAGGACCGGTACATTAAAATCTTAATATGACCCCAGCTAATTTACCGTTATTACGACCGATGATCGTAACGGGTCTGAACGAAAAGTGACTTATATATCACTGTCGCTTCGCAAGACTGACAAATTATAAAAAATTCAGAGTCGCGTGTCAGGTTAAATGGAGCGTCACGAAAGTTTGTGGCTGGTCGGGCAATTTTCACTTGAGCACTATTTTAATCGTAACAAACTCGTCGCCCGAGCTGTTAGCCGCGCGACCGGTCTATGTAGAAAAGTGACGCCTCGGGGCAATGCTCGTCATTAGCGGCATTCGAAGGATCAATCAATCTTGAAAGATGGACCATCGACCTCTCGAGTCGAGGACGTCGACTTTGTACCAGACGCGCCGATGTTCATTTCACGGCGCTGAGAAGGCGACGGAGGTGGCGATGAAGGAAGATGAGGATGAGGGCGAGGAAGATGAGGAGAAAGGGGTGGAGAAAGGAGGGTGGTCGATGGTCATCATCCCGCTCGTCTTACGCACCCTCCGCGCCGACTAGCAGTAGTCGACCCTTTCTCTCCACCCTCCATCTAACGTGGCAACCCCACTACCGCCGACGCCACCACCGCTAGATTTTCATCCCTACCAGACTCTTTCCCCTCCACTTCCATTTGCCTCTTCTCCTCCTCCGCTACTCGTCTCTTACCAGCGCCTCGTCTTTCCTCACTCGCCATCCTTATCTTTTTTCTCCCTATAAACGAGCGCACCCCCTTACCGCATTCTTTTCTCTCTCTACTTCTTTCTCCCGTAACGCTCGCACCCCTCCGTCAGCCCCCACTACTAAACCTTGTACAACCCCCACGCGGCGCATTTTTACGCTGCCCTCGTCCTTTTTTCCACGTGTCCGCCACGTGGAAGTGTGAGTCGGGCGGAGGTTGGGAGCCGCGACCCTCTTTTTTTCTCTCTCTTCACCCCCACTCTTCGACCATTTCTCGTCACGCTTGCCACGCACGCCGCTCACCGTTAGCTTTCTCTCGTACCACCCTCTGTTCCGCTACCTGCCAGCGGGCAGCGTGTCCACCCTATCTAGTTTCCGGCTCGCGGAAGAGGCTCAACAGGGAGGGAGTGGGGAAAAAGAAAAGTGCCACGCTCCCACTCTCCACCCACTTTTTCTTTGCCGCCAAGTCGCTGCCCTCTTTCCGTCGTTCAACTTGCCCTCCCTCCGAGCCGGCCTTTTTTTCGATCTACCCTCCTCCCATTTATGGTGGCGCGCGCGTGCCGCGATGAGGGTGGAACGCTGCGTGAAAAAAATTAGCCAATGAGCCGCGTGCGTCCGAGAGACTGACCCGTGGCGCTTTACCGAGTGGATGGGCTTCTTTTTATTCCTCGTCTAACTACAAAGGGACAAGCCCCGTGGTGCGTTGTCTGCGGAGATTTTATACTCCGTACTGCTAAGAGCAATGCCTGTCTGGAGTGGCACGCCTGATTGGTTTTGTAGTCACGCGTGAGATCTTAAGAGTCAATGCACGCATGTTGTAAATACGTGTCGAGTATAGGAAAAAATTTACAAAGATGGTTACGTATATTCGACAAATATACGAAAGATGGAGTGGTAGGTACTACAGCGGCTGACGCTAAGATTTGAAACTGATGATTGTTAATATTGGGCCGTTGAGTGTCTGGAGAACGACTTAAACTGATAATTAGCAGTTTCTGAGGTTCCAACTTCACCCTTAATAATCACAATAATTCAATCAACTACCGATAGTATCTGTTAATCCGTTTCCCTGTCGATACGCCACACTAAAATAGGCACTTAGTCACGGACACATACACACATGCATGCGCATACAACTAAGAATAACCAGCACGATAATCGACGAGCCCCCGGTGCCGGATATCAGAACAACGCTCCTTCAACGAAAGATTCTTCCCCACCCTCTGTTACGAGCACTGAACAGCGCGAGGAACTATCCAGTGGCTCGCATCGTGATCGCGATCGAACTTCCGGTTGCGGCCAGCCTGGGAGATAGGAATTTCGTACGATACGGGGAACTGTCGATATGGGTGGGGTTTAACAGTACGTAACTGTATGAAAGATAAAACAGCAACATCGAGATTATGTACGCCAGTGGAAAAACTAAGTCACACGCCAAAGAAACCGTTTGCACTTCCGCTTGCGCGGGATAAACGGATAAAGAGAAATAATAATGTAGACCCAGCGATAACACACGGCGGGGCAAAATCAGACAAAAAGAGCGCACTCTTCCTTCAGGGCCCGATAATAAGCATGTACGACGTATTGGGTAATCGAGGCTCACTTTAAATTACAAATGAAGCACCCTGGTCAGTGTACGGAAGGGAGACCCAAAGAAGAGAAGTCGTGAGTAGCAACCGACACAGCAGCGTATGTGCTCAACATGAGGATAAAAACAGGTGAGAATCGAGCCTTCGCCAGCAAGGGTGGGTGGAGCGTCAGGTATGTGCACCTACACAAATGTATATACGATACGTCTGTACGTACCGCGTGGCACTTCAGATCCCAATCCCGATCCCTCGCTGCTTCCTCCACCCGCCCCCGCAACAAACTCGGCTACCACCTTGATATCCCGATCGGCAGCTGGACTTCAAGAACTAACCGACTCGAGCAACGGACGACGGACAGACGGACATTGCGAACGGACGGACGTACGGACGGGTACTTGCTGCATGCACGCGGCCGTTTCGTTGCACGTGCACTCGCGATCCTCGCTGTGTCTCTCTCACGCTTCCGTACTTTGGCTTCTCGGTCGGGGAGCAGGGCCAGTTGTGTACGGTGCTCTCTGTGAAATCGACCGGCGATCGACTACCCCGATAGCGGGGTGCATCGCGCGTACGCGCCTTCAAGTAGGAAGACATTTGTCTTGTTGCCCCGATCCTGCCTACTTTCGATCGTCCTCAGGACCCTCCGCTTCGAGTGGAGGACATGGGGCTCCTACGAGCCAAAGCTGGCACCGCGTTGAACGGTTGACCCCTTTTCGGCACTGGACGTGTTTCTTGCACGAAGAACGAGTGGCAAAGTCATATAATATGGGTGGAACACATGGTATCTGAAGTAGAAATGTGACTTAGCGAGTGACTCAACAGGACGTTTAGATGTTACGAGATGAACTTGTGCAAGTCTAAAATTATTCGGAGGTTTATCGAAATAGCTTTTACTATTTGCTTTCTGTATATACTTTCACAAGTTTGTCAATATTAACGGGGTTACGGGAATTAATTATTTTTGTAAAATTCCGAGGGGCGTATTTTAATACCTTGCCTGATAGAAATAGCAGGCCGGGATGATTTAAATTATTCTTGCCTGAATTCGTTGCTGCTCTTGTGAAGCCACCTCGCCGTTCCAACCCCTGTACGTAAGAACCCACCCTGCGTTGAGGTGACGTCTGGTGGCGAAGTGAGGAACAAAGGGAATGAACGAGTGCAGAAAAGGGTGATTCTTAAGGTTTCTGTCCGTGCTACGCGGCACCTAATATCGATTATGCGGCACATAGCTTTACGAGTCAGAAACAGCCTCTTTTTCGTAAACGGAAGTTTAGTAAGCGATTGATGAGTAATTCTAAAGTTTGTTACAGTAAAGGTTTTCAACCGCTCACCACTGTTAATAATTCCAAATAACAATTTTATAAGTTAAAACGTTAAAAAAGAATAAATTATAGTTTTCCCGAATTCATCATTTGCCTTTACAGAGAAGTGGTATCTTCATAAATCATTTTTTGTACAAGAATGATCGTGAAACTAATGATGGGTACACACCCGAATTCCGTCGTACATGTCACGCCCGTAATTTTAAAAGACACCCAACTATTAGATACGGTTCATGTATTACTAAATCGTCGAAAGAATATGCTTTGAATGAGACTATTTGCCGCGTACTGAAGAATTTGGAAAAATAAATCAGGAATGGTTCGGAATGATCGATAAATTCGTAGATCGTACAACTCACTACCTGCAGTTATAAATCCGTCCGACGTCCCGTCATGCCAGCCTGTCGGGTGAGCGTTTCGTAACGAAAACTCACTGTTGCCCGTTGTCCGCGAAGATTTTACCCTCGTCAATGGTCGATCCAAGCGACGATGACTGGCGAGCAACGGGAGTACAGGACGCGATCGGCGGATCGGAAGAAGTACGAACGAGAGAGAGAGGAGTAGTGCGCGCGAGCCATCGAAACTGCAGTCCGGATTAAGAATTCTAACGGTAGGAGTTATAGTAGTAGTCGACAGTAGGATGAAATGAGCGACGCGTCCGGCACATTACGCAATGAAAGAAACAAATGAAGCTTAATAGAAAAACTGCCCGCGCTAGAAAAACCATTCCGTCGTCGTGCACTTAGTACAGCTGCGTCAGAAAGTGCATACGAGGCCGATTTCGACCCTCGTGCTCTGTGTGCGACGAGGTTACGCTGGCTAAAATAGGCAAAGAACCTTGCGGGTGATATTGGGAATAAAGGAGACTGATTCTTAATGGAAAGAATTTTGCAAAGAATTTTCGTGTCGGTTCTCGCAAGTACAAAATACCGTCGGAACTTTAAATTAATTAAAAATCGGTATTGGTGGCATTCGGCTTGTACGACTTTTTTGTAATGGACTACTATTTAAAAATTGTTCACGCCAAATGATTCACAAATACAACCAAGATTTACTCATTTTCATCTTATTTCACCTAAACTTCTTTCTACCGATACTGGGTAAAACCGTGTGACTCCGCGCTTCTTTTTCCTGCCGAGTTTAATTCATTAACGTTCGTTCGTGATGGCACAACTAATTAATTCAACCCTCGTGGGCGGAAATACGCATGTAAAACGGTAAAGTGACCTATATGAACGACAAACAAGAGACTTTGACCACACTTACGTGCAATGCTCAACGGTGATTTTTACGCATATTGGATGGGAAATTTTAAATTAGAAACATACAACCAGGAGGTTGAATTGCTAGAGAAAAGGAATGCAGGAGATTTCGACCATGTGCGTTTGTACATTTTACGTGCGTATGGGATTGGAACAAAATCGCCTGAATGATTCAAAGGGTGGTACCTGGGATATTGACAATGGTTGGTGCACCTAATTGCCATGTGGAAAATGGGCAAATTGGAAAGTATCTCGGGAACGGCAACGATATTCCACAAGTTCGTCCAGAGCCAAACATTATGAAGTCATTATCGGTAATCAAAAAATTACTCGTGGACAAGTAATTCTTTGTTAGAAATCAAAGGTAGCAAGAGACAAGAAGAAATTAATGGTAAAGTGAAATTGGGGGGCGGGGCGTGGTGCTGGGGACTTCGTTCCGTTTCCCAAATTTGGTCTGCATTAAACATGAGCGTGTTTGATTGTAAACGCCGACCCCGCTCGATTCTCAAATTAGATTTAACTTAAACACGAAGGTTGCCCATACGCGCAAACGAATTGGTGACGCGTATCAAGTGTATAGTAATTCTAACAACTGCTGGTGAATGATACTGAATGAAGCGTTGAAAAAATTTGTTGTCTGTTCGCACAAGAATACTGGATCAACTTTTAACATTAAGTTTTAAGGCAGTATGTTATGACCGCGCTCGGCCTGTGATACTAACTGTACATACGTTTCGAACATTTATAAACTATACAATACCACAACATCTACCGCTAATTCAAGTGTCACCAAATCTGCCCACAATCACCTCAACTAACGACCACCGCACCTCAACAAGCGACCACCATGTTATATCAATCACCAAAAAACCATAACCCCATAATTCCTTGTCAGATCGACTACTCATACGATCGGTTAAGTATCGAACTGCTGACACTCGTCCACATTGTTCCTGCACTCCAAAGGGGTGACGGAACGATAACGGAAGAAAGGGAGGACACTGAGTAGCGTTCGGGATCAAAGGTGAGCAAACGTTGTCCGATCCGTGTCACGTTCGGAGATACGTGGTACGCGCGTCTCTCGCATTTTTCCCGACTGTACCACCACCACCCGTGTCTCCGTTGGCGTCGTTGCGGCTGTGTGTCAATAGGAGCCAATCTAAGTACATATGCACACGCATAGATGTAATGCAGCCGGTCGGTGGAACAAGGAGAGTGGAACGTGGCGAGAAAGAGAAACGACGAGTCGATGCAGCGGCAGCACATTGCGAGCCGTGATGCAATCGTGCCTCGTGCCTCGTGCCTCGCGCAGTTTCGACATTCTCTTTGCCCCGCGCGCCGCAACGACAAAGAGCCGGCAAACGACTCGGCCGCAACAGTAAAATTGGTCCGTTTGGATTCGAGACGTCAGCGGCCGTCGTGGTCCGCTGCATCTCTTTGCGGGGGAACTCCCGAATACAGGGTAAACTCGTGACGGACTGGAAGTGTCCGGATACTCATACTAATCGACTACCTGAAATTTAAGTCACTGCATTGAGACGGGCCCACTAATAGTCGATTCTGCGAGCAACAGTTTATGCCGAATAAAATCGTTTTTATTGAGTCCAGGTGATTTCCAAATATCCCCAGAGAAATATGCGAAACTTAGGTTATTATATTTGTATATATTTCTTGAGACTAATGATCGTGTATGAATCTTATATGTATTAAGGACCAACATGGTATGCTTTCTGAATGTGGGTGCAATGGATCGAGTTGATCGGATCTTTCAGCCAGGAAAAATTATATTAACCGGGCTTAAAAATATTTTCAACCAGGTGCCTTTAACATTTTTTTTACTGTATTTGGATTTTGAAAAGAATCCTACAGCTAAGCTGTCTTGGAAAAATGAGTTAAAACGGAAAAAAGTGAATGCCCTCTTAAACAAGTATGTATACGCGTACACAACGAAGAAAGGCATATTTAGAAATATTGTTCGCCATTTGCAGCGAGTTTGTACGGTCGCTCAGATAAGATAAAGCGTATCCAGGATCAAGGTGACCATGATAACGCATTCATGACGTGTGTTGAGATCTCTGACTTCAGAAATGCTCTCGGAGAGCAGATAAAAAGAATGACTTTACAGGCGTGTGTGATTTTATTCACGAGGCTCAATGATTTGGAAAAGTTCTTTATAACATGGACGCAGCGGCAATTCTGAATAGGGTTTGGACGGTTGTTAGAAGCATTAGGTAGACTATGGAAACTTGGGCCTTAAAGGGCCATGTTCCATCTAATCCCCTTTAAAATCGATCGAAGGTGTACCTTATTAGGGTATACATATGCTCAATGTTAAAGCAGGACTAAGTATATGCGATACATGTGTTATAGTTACGACTGATCATTTTCGCAGCATGAAAGTTGGTCACGGTATTCATCGACTTAAAATGTTCGTCTTTGCAGTCATTATGTTAAATCAGCAACGGAAGTATTGTTAGGTAAATCGTTGATAGACTGCTAAACATGTTTTGGGGAAATTAGATAAAGAACAGCATAACCGTGTCGGCAAATACCTTCAAGGACTGAAATATGAGTTCCACCGAAACCAATTTTGAGATTTGGATATGTGACAGTAATCATCGTAAAAGATGCATTATTATCGATTTAATGTATTTGACATTAGATTTAGACGCAGGAATTGTCCTGCGGTCCTGTACTATCACTCGATCATCGCGACGGAATAACACAATCACACCGAATTCAATAGTGCAAATATTCCTAACAGAAATGATTAAATAATGGTCTCATTAAACAGCAACATCATTATGTAGAAAAATCATTGATGCCTGTAAACGAAAAAACCCGACTGTAGACCAACAGCTAAGCCCTGTAGTTTTCACTGATAAAATCATCATCGACAAAAATTTAATCTCAAGCTAATGGCGCCCGGCCAGGAAGGCTAGGTCGGCTGATTCGGGCGGGATGGGAGTTCGAGGGGGGTCGGTCGGGTGGTCGATGACTGCCGAAACTCTTGGCCCGGGCAAACAATGTACTTTTATGTCGCGTATTCCGAGCATCGAGGCGGCGAAATCAGCGGGCGTGGGTGGGCTCGCGAGAGGGTAGCGTCAGTAGGGGCGGGGGCGGGGGTGCATGGAGACGGAGGGATGACGATAGAGGCGAATGTTCGGCGGGGTTCCAGAGTGTGCAACAGCCGTTAATCGAAACGACCGTTCGCTCTCTTTCCCTCTCCGGATCAGTGACTCTCTCGATCCTTGTCCCTGTATACTCTCCCCCTTCCCTCTCCCTACTGGCTCTCTGGGCCGTTATATTCGACTGCGAAGCCGGCCGGGCGACGGCCGGAAGTTTCGTCTTTTTCGGGGCGACGAATTTTCCGTGGAAATCATCGACGTTGCCCGGGTCATCGACGAGCTCTATCCCGGCGCACCGGCGAACGTGTGCGCACGTACGATTGGGAGTCACATGTACACGTGCGTGCTCGACGCAGCGCGCGCGCGCACACGCATGCAGCGTGCATGTGCATCGCATCGGGGTGGTGTTTCGCGAGAGTGGAACAGAGATGCCGAAGAGCGGAGAGTGCGTGAGTGGGAGTGAGAGCGACAGAAGTGGAAGTACGAGCGACGGAGAGAGTAAGACCGGGAGAGAGTATGCCAGAAAGAGCGAGAGAGAGGTAGAGTAGTGTGTGGCGGGCTCCCATTGGCCTCCCTTTGGTCGGTCCGGGGGTGGTTCGCTGCAGTCATCGATTCAGGCAGTCATTGGCTGACTCGGCCTCGGCCGCCATTTTGAATGACTCCGGGATCAATACGCGGAGTGCGGAAAAAAAATGCATCGCAGGCTCGCCGCCACCGCCGTTGTTTCCCCTTTCCTCGTAGCCCCTTCGCCGCCGACCCCCCATAGCCTCGTTCACCCTACTCGCATCGAGGCTACTCTACACACCGCACCGACACCCGTTGCACCACCTACTCCACTGCCGCCTCTTTCCACCCCAGGGGCACCCTAACGCCTTTCCGCCGCCGAGCATCACCGACCGACCCCTCCTCCTCTCGACCCCCTCTCGACCCCCTCCCGACGCCTCACGATCTGTTGCCCCTGCCCCTGCAAACGGAACTCTCCGCGGTGTAACACCACCATCGGCGAAACCCAGCCAAAGAGGGTGATCGGCGTTGCTCGCGCGTCTACGCGCCTATGTAGACGTCTATATACGCGCGCCGCTACGTTCGCCGCACACACGTCCCGCAACGATATAGCTACGTGCGAATACCTTCGATGCGCACGTGTGCGCTCGAAGATCATCAAAAAAATACCTCGCGGGCGGCGGCGTTGCCGTTGTTCCGCAGATCCCTTCCTCACTCACCCCCTGTTTCTCTTTTTCCGTCGACCAATGAGTGTATGCACACACACGCCGCTCTCTTTCCACCGGTCGCGCGGCCTCTTTCCCCACATCATCATCCGCCCACCCTTCATACGCCGACAACGAGTGTAGCACGCGAGTCTACTGCATGCAACGCTTCGTTTTGCAATCCGGACCTCGTCGGGAAATAGAAAATTTGAAATCGAAGCCATGCCGCACCGTCTCCTCCTCATCTACCACCCTCCCCGTCGCCCTGTTGCTACAATCTACAGGCTGCTACCACCCAGGCTTGCTTCCTCTTTGGTTCTCTTTCTAGCGCCGACCGTTTGTTGGTATGCATCGAGCCTCTCATATGTACGTTCCCTCTCTCTTTCACACTCCACCCAACTCGCGCGCCCATCTTCCGTCGAGCCCCCGGGCACGGCACCGGGCCTCGATCGCGTCATCGAGCTTGGAAAATGGAATGACTGCGAGTGCGCGCCATTTGTTGTTTTGCGTCGGGGCGGCGCATCGTTCCCGATGTAATTTCAATGATTCTCTCGAACGTCGCTTCCCGAATATTTCTGCCGGACACGAATTTCGACGATTGCCGGGGCGAACAAATAGTTTTCATGATTTTCAGCGGTGAAATAGATGATGCTGAACAGACCGATCACTACGCAAGCTCTTGCGTTGTTTCAAATTGGTCGTGTGTGCATGGCTTGGAAATAATTCTTGACTAATAATTTAATTTTGGAATGATTTTGTGAGCGTTCTCTAAGGTACCGTTGGCATGGCGTGTCGTTATGGGTTAAACAGCTAGAAGCACTTAATAATTGATATTGCAATTCCTACAAAACTGAGTTATAGCATCTTAGCTAACAGTAGTGAAATTTCTATCATTTGAGGATATATAAATGTTTGTACGATTTGGAACTATATAAAAAGTGGGTGTGAAGCATTTTTGAAAACTCGATTTTTCCGGCGAAGTGAATTCTCCAATCCGCGTTGAATTGGTCCAGAATTCGTTATTCGGTCAATAATTACGTAATTTCACGCAGGATGATAAAAGCTGTACTTTATTTAACGGCGACCGTATTGTTGCCTAAAAATTGGCTGATTTCAATTTAAACTTCCTTTGTGTTTCACACATCGCGTCGTACTACAGTTCGCTGTTTTATATTCATTTCTTTCGCATATACCTGACAACGTACCTCTGACTTAAAACTCCAGTCAGTTAATCCTTTCGATCAGTCGAACACAGAAAACCTCGCAAAGCATTAATATCAAAGAAGGGGCTCAGTTATGTTGAAACGAATGATCCTAAATACCATGTATATCATATCTATACCTACAGGACGGTCATAATTCAGAAGAGTAAAGAGGACGAAAGCGTAAAAGTTCGAAAGGTGATTACCACACCTAGTATTATCATATACCACAAATCGTATATAATTTTGCTTATTCGTCCAAAACTATAGAATTACTTGAAACAGAAGCTGAATTTTTGCGATTGAGACGCTTTCTACTGCCGACACAAGTCCGGTTCTCGGCTTGAATACCGGCCGTTCTCGCATTCTGACAGAACCTAGAAGCTTCCCTGGGCTAAGAAGAGGTAGGCATCAACTCGTCGCGTCTACTGCTTAATAATCCGCGAATTACAATGATAACGCCTGTAATGACGTCTTCGCGCCCAGTGTAACAGTAGTGATTACGGTAGTTGCTATTATTACGAACGCTCTCTTCGCGCGTTTAGCTGTTTTACCGTAATAAGTGTCGGCGTGCACGCACGAAAGTACACGCTCCGCGAGCGGGACGATTCGCGCCGAGTTTTATAGGCGCCCGTTCGTTTCGTTTCGTTCCCTCATTCGTTCATTCGTTTATTCCTCCGTCCATTCGTTCGTTCGCGCCCCGCGCGGGAATCTGCTCTTTGCCGAGAGAGCTGTTATTACGGCGACTTGTAAAACAGTTAGCCCCGGATGGAACGTTATGTTATTTGCACGTTCGATGGGGAACGTGCCTACCGAGACGAGGATTTATCGGCTCGCTTCGCTCGCGAGTCAACGCATTGACTGTCCGTGAGCGCGATTCTGGATGGAAGACGAACGGTCGTCGAGTAAGAGTATTCATAAGAGTACTTCTTGGTAAGCGAAGATGTGAAATTTTCTTATAAGTTCTAATGCAAAGAAGTCGGGTAAAGATTTTCCGATTCAGAAAATATATACCATTCATACATATTATAATCTGTGTAAAGATCGGCATGCTATAAATTGTCTTCGCCGAGAATCTCGGTGGAGGTTACGATTTTCGTACCCAGCAGTCGATGGGTTTGAAAGTTTTCATGTTAAGTGATAAACCATAATCCCTATTATTACGAGATTCTCGGTAACAAATATATAAATATACGTAGGGAAATCATTTTCTAAGGAAGGTTCCGAGACCGTTTTGAGAAATTTATTTTGCGGATGAAGAGGGATCATGCCTAATTTCTACGTTCACGGTAATTCATGATACGAGATCAAAGGATACTTGGAACAGTATCTTTGTCCAAGGTAAAGGAAGAGTTTGGAACAGAATACTACGTGATTTTCTGGTCAAATAAGGGAAATCTTAGATGAATATCATATGGGGGAGTAACTGCATGCTACATCATATTATACATCAAGTATACCGCATGCAATTGCTGTTGCGTTGTACTTACGTTTGGAACCGAACTAATTGAAACAAGGACATAAGGCTTCTCTTGGTAGCAACGACTTTTAGATCACATTTTTAGTTATTATGAATTTTATCGTTTTTTTTCATTTTTCGCTTTTAAAATTTACGTTTAAAATCTAAAATTTTTCAAAACTTGTTAAAAATATACTTTAGTCATATCTTTACAATTTACTTTGTAGGCGTCTAAAGTGTTTATTTTTTTGTTTGTTTGTTTCTTTTCCCCCCCTTTGTGTCTCGCTTGTTCCTTCGACGGTGTAGGTATAACTCTTCTTTTTTTGTAAGGCAATGCTTTTTGCTTAATTTCGTTTCTTCTCTTTCGCGCTCTTCCTTTCTCGCTCTCGTTCTCACGTTCTTTCTCTCGCTCTCTCGCTCGTTCTCTTTCGTTCTCGCTGTCTCGCTTTTTACCTAGTTCGCTTTTTTTTGTATTTTTTCTCGTATATTTTCTCTCTTTCCCGTCGTTTCTCTATTATCTTGTTTCCCGTCGTCTCTTATTTACTCGTCGTCGTCTTCTTTTACTCGTCGTAATTTCGAAATGAGGCGCGCTCGAAAGTAAGCTTTTACTCTTATTTTTTTATTCTGTATTCTTCTAAGTAATCAAGTTTCCCTTCGGCAAAACTTAAGAGGAGTTGTTCAGACTTTTGTGTGTGTTTTGTTCACAGACAGAAACTCGGTGCGTGTGTTTTTGAAACGGCGAAATTAATTTTTCAATGAAATAACTATGACAACACATAACAACACAGTGCGACGCGTCTGAAACAGGAAAGAATGGGGAACCCGTCCGAATTGGGGGGCGTGTGTCACCCCCCGAGGACGGGATTGGTTCCCCAAAAAACCCGTTAATATCGATCGATCTTTTTCGAGGGCTCGTTCGTGGTGATTGGGAACCACCACGAACGGGCCCTCCATTTTATCGGAATGTAAGATTGCTTATTTAGACGATCCGCGTCACGGAAAGCGAATTTTCAATTTTAATGGATGGGTTCGTAGAGGGACCGAGAGATTCCGTCTGTGCGAGGTTGCTTGTTCGAGTCTTGGCAGAGATTCTGGATAGCGATGATGCCAGATGTTTACCCTACGTTGATTGATGTCGAGACGAAAATGTGACAATTGAAGAATCTTAACGAAAGTACATGTGCTAACGATGTAGTTGGGCATAAGAAAGAATTTGGCGAAAACGATTAATATTGTAAGATGTGTACCGATTTTTTTAAAGCGGTATATTAGTGTTAGCAATATGATGTATATGAGATGAACTCTGAACTTCGATGAATTAGGTCGAATGAAGAACAAGAGGCGTATCCGACCGCGCCTTCCGTAAATGGAACCCACGTTTAGTTCATGTAATTTCGAAAAGTACCGGAGGTTTTCTAACAAAAAAATAAAGTCATTTGTTGAAACTTAACTCTGAAGTCTAATAGGTGAGAGGTCTAATGCAAATGACGATAGGTCTTCGTTACGATTACTTCGATACTGAACATAGATCGGTGTAGATTTGAGAAGCTAGAGCAGGAAAGACCTTGTATAATCCTACCGAAAACGATGTGAGATATAAATGTATGTAGCCCGAGGATGCACCGGTTTATCAAAGAGCATCACTTAAATTCCTTCGAAATTAGTTGAAAAACACGATACAACACAAATGTTCCAAGTGAATTATAATCAAATAGAAAAATGTAAAAGAGGAATAACGTAATAAAACAAAAATTAAAAGGAAGCTATATAAAGAGTTCGCGAAGAAAAACCCGGCTCACATGAGAACAGAATTTAATACATACGCACATCGTTTTAGACATTTTGACGATGCTAGAAAATGAAGGAACCCCCTTAACAGGAAATAATGATTCGTATCACTACTGAATGTCCATAAACGTACACAAAAAGACAAATTAACTGAAAAGTTTCTAAAATAAAATAAAATAATAAAGAAAATAAAAGTTAAAACCGAGAAATGTGATCTTTAATTTACACACGCATACCTTCCTTCCATTCAAGGATGCCGACAAACGAACAAAGTCACTCGGCTTCGCTCAATGAAGTAGAATAATGTCCTATGCGCTAAAAAACGGGAAGAATCGAAGTAAGAAGAAGCAAGCATCTCCGGAAGAACCGGAAGAAGAAGACGGCGGAAAGTGAGGCATCTGGCATGATCGATCCGAAAGATCTCCACCCACGCCCGGGTTCCGCGGCCGTCGGTCGACGGATCGGGCGGAATATCGAGCTTGTAGCGGTTGTTGGGGCGTCGGGCCTTAAAGGCCGGTTCGAATCTGGCGCCGCGCGACGAAAGGAGAAAAAGCTCCGGCGTAAGAAGGGGGCCACGTGACTCGAGGAACGAATGAGCGTCTTTGCCACCTCCCGCCCGGCGTCCTCCCTGGGCCACCCCTCCACCTCTCCTCCTCTCTCTTTCCCCTTCTAGAGAGGCGCGCGGCGTCGCTCCTTGCGCGTCGTGGTAAGACGCGTCGGGACGCTCCCTCCGTCTTTCTCGCTCCTTCCTTCCCTCTCTGCCCTTTCTCCCTCGCTCGCACCATCCCCGGTGCTTTCCCGGACTTTTCTCCCCCACGTGTTTCTCGCGGCACGGCAGTGTCTGCTGGCACGTCGCGGGGTGGCGATCTTGGGGCGGTAGAAGGCACTTGGTCCGCCGCCGGCTTGGGCCTCCTTTCGTTCCTCTCCCATCGCCATCTCTGCGCTCCCGTGCTTCTCTCCGGAGCTTCTGCTCTCCTTCGGCCTTTATCTCTGTTCTCTTCCTTCGGAACTCTGCTCTTTGTCCTCCGACCTTCCTTTCTATTCTCTCTTTATCTCCCTCTCGCCTTTACGATCTCTCCCGTTCCCTCGAACTTTCGCACAGACACCCTTCGGTCCCTCTTTCTTGCCGTGAAATACCGGCCCCCGCGACCATCCCCGCCCCGAGAACGCGGTTAAGTTTCGAATTATAGGATTTTCGCGTCCGCATCGGTGCACCTCGCGACGCGCGCGATCTTTTATGCTGCTTTTTTGACGCGACGCCCGAAAGCGGCGGTAATTTTCGCAGAAATTCGGTAACCTTTGATAGAGGCATTGCGAGCATCCCCGTGTCTGAGTAGCAACTGCGCCGTGGCCCCGTGCCGGGCACCCCCACCTCACCTCTTCGCCGCCTCTATCACACACCGCACGCCGCCCGCCGCCTAAACCGTACCCGAAGCGAGCCACCAACCCTCTCTCGGACGCGCGCTGGCCCTCCACCCGCTCGTCCCGTCTCGCTTTCACTCGGTCAGTCCCTGTATTTAGCCTCTTTCTCCATCCCCGTCATTTCCCGCCCTCTCTACCCTCGCACGTTCTACCCGTCTCTCTCTTTCGCGGGCGCCTACTCTCCCTCTCGACGTCCGTTTGTCCCTATTTCCCTTGCTCACCAGCCCTCGTACTCGCCTCCTCTCTCTTCGACGCTCTCTCGGACCCTCTCTTCCCCGAATTACCGGTCTTCGTCAATCCGGGACTCTGTCTCTGTCTGTCGTATGAGCGCGAACATTGCTCGGCCTCTTGTGTTGCCGGACGCGATGCGCTGATGCGCTGCGCTGCTGCTCGCTCGTTGCATTTTGCGCCGAGGCGTCAGGTGAATGCCGCCGCGCACAGCGCGCAGACCGTTTGTAATGATGGTAACCGCCCGGCTCTCGAATCCGGATAAGTTTTCATGGCCGGCGGCGCCGAAGCTACGAAAACGATCGCATTGACACGTCGCGCGACACGCGGTCGCTTTCGTGGATCCGAGAGATAGAGCGGATGCGTTTGTAGGTTGCATGCTTTGAACTTCGCTCCTGTTCACGGATTTCGTGTAAACGCTACTTTGAGAAAGAGAGAGAGAAGCATTACGAATAGCTGAGCCGATTCCATTTTTATCAATGTCCGCTTTTGGGAATTACATATCCGCGGACTATAGCGAAGGCACTTGCAGGCTTCATGTTTAGCACTTTGTCCCTGACTGTGGATTTTGCGTAATGCCTGTTTTTACAGAACGAACGGTGTATTGAATATATGTAACATTATCTTCATGATCGGACACTTCTGAGGATTCTAAGAATATATATAAACACATCTTCAGACTTTAAACATTGAGCTTTACCCGCAAACATTAACTTGCTGCAAAGATTTCTTTAAATCAGGGAGCAAAAAATTAGATGGAGATGATTTAATTTTAATGTGGGTCATTGAACAGAATTTTAGGGATAGCAACAAGTTATTCCGAGTTATCCTAATGCTATGTTGGAGGCATATCGTAGCTGGTGATATATTTTTCGCTACGGTTGGGTTGTCCGCCATGTTGGTCGAACAGATTTCCACACAGGCTCCATGCATTCAATGCATCTGATCGTTCACTGGTGACTTTGGGTGGAGCTTTTTTAGCATATCTTTTTTGACTGGGCAATTTTTTTCTGGAAATGAACGTCTTTGAGACGTCAACGCGAAAATGTGTAAAAAGAGCATGGTTATAATATGATATATTTATAGATGTTACAGCGTAAGAACAGAGTTCCCGTATTCATTACCCACATCAGGTTTCAAAAACATTCAAACTATATTAATTCTTCACTTAAGACCCAATTACCTCGATAGTCCTGTTCTCTTATTCTTAGAATAAGCAACCGCATCATCAGCATTTCTTCGTTCTGTTTTTTAAGTACGTAGACATTTCAATGACGCGTTAGGTTAATTTTTCGACCCGTTCCCTGGTACGTCATTTTCGGGATAGAGCGGTCGGTAAACGACGAGGGGTGGCTTCTCTGTCCCACCTAATAACGATTTGGAGGCGTTATCGCGGCTTTACATCCCTTTGGCCCCTGTGCGACAGTAAGGTTAGCACGTCGCTGTTGCGTGCACGACAGAATACCACCAACGTTGACCGTGCGTTTGATAGTACATCAAAAGTATTTTTAACGGGATATATTAACCAGGGTGTGTTTGCCCCGGTGGAGTTGAAGCCGCGAGTTAGGTGGGTGCGTTCGTTCTTTCTTGAGATTTTCCGGATTTAAGACATTTTTAAAATGTTCCAAGATTTTCGAGTTTTCATCGATCGAATATAGTTAGGTTTTCGCGATGGCACAAGGAAATAGCATTTTAGTACGTATTCTTGGCGAACTACCATAATTCCTCTGCAATCACTTCTCGTATTGATCTTAATGATTCCTTTAACGTTTTTTACATTTGCTGCTGAAGAATTAAACACTTTTGACGGACCCAAGAGATACTGTGCGAAAGTTGTCCCGTAACGTAATTTTCAATCAGGCTATGTTAACTAAACTGTCAAACGTAAAGTCGTAATTAATGAAACATATTGGTTACGTAGTCGCAGCACAAGTACTTGTTTAATGTCGTAAGTTACGTTCCTTACCAAAGGTTCCTTGATAGGCGCTCTATTCTATTTATTCTTCGTAACGCTACATCATCCTTCATGGTTGAGTCTAAACAACTCAACTCTTTCAACCAACCAACCGAAAAGCGATCCAACGAAAACATATTCAGCGAGGTAATTTTCCATCGGGCTGCCCCCAAACAATCGCCCCGATTCGCAACATTCATCCGCCTCGTTTCCGCGTTTCCCCCGGGCTGGCGTTTCCGCCCGGCGTAAATCGCAATTTTTCCGGCCGTAGAGGAAAAAAAAGCCGTCCCGTTGGAAACGCCGGAACGCGATGCCTCTTTTTCCGCGGTTCCGTCAGTTTCATTTTGACCGCGCCATCGATCCAGGCCCCCCGTCGCATCCAATAACAATTTGGAGGCGTTGACGTGGCTTTACGTGCATCGGCGTCGGCGTGACAGTAAGGTTAACACACCGGCGTGTTGCGTACGCGACGTGGTCGTCGGAGAGAGTATGGTAGAGTGTGTTGGCGAGAGTGTATAGGACGAGAGGACAGGAGAGACAGGAGAGACGGGAGAAACGAGAGAGAGATGGGACGTGCCGAGTGTGACGGAGACAGCGAGTGCACGTATACGTACACCATCGTATTTCGAATCCTGACGCTGACCGCAGCTCGCTCTATCGCGCTTCCACGGGGGGTTGGTAGACCACCCTCAGGACGGCGTGCCTCGCCTCTGGAAATTCTCCGGTGGCATTCCCTCGCGCGAGCCTTTCGTCGATAGGGCGGCTGGATCTTATTACGACCTCCAGACTACGCGATGAACGGACGATTTCGGCCCTGCAATGGCATTGCTATATATGCGTTGGCACTGACGGATCATGCGGACGACGGGTCCCTCTAGTAGAGTTCTGATTGCCTGAATTTTGGGAACGTGAATTTTTGGGGACGACGTGATACTTGAATTTCTTGTTTGCGATTATCTTAGTTGGCCGGTGACCGCATTTGGAGTTGGTTTCACCGTAGAGTGGAACTACTAAATTTGTGGATGTGGGTATTCAAGGATACGTAATAATTTTGTGCGTGCAGAAACTTTTTTTGCACAGCTGTGTTAGGGTGCGTTTTTGTAGGAGTAGTATTTATATGCAGTATGAATTATCGCTCAGGATTTTTTGTTTCATCTATCCGGCGGATATCATTCAGCTGAGGGCACTTTTAATTTCGGACTATTCCGAGGTATTACGTCCTCTTTATTGATCGATCGACCGATCTAGATTCTATGGCACCAATACCATAATAGTGCTGGTAATCATCTGATTGTTTGGTGCAACGTTTCCACGTCATTTAGCATTCAGAACATTATGAACGCTAGTGTTAAAATTGGGAAGGACTATTCACTATCAATTAGAACCATTAAGTGTAACAGCAGTTGATTCTTTCTGGCTCACTGCTGCTGCATACATACTTCTCACATGTATCAGCCCGCGGTACAGGGAAAGAACAAATTTGAAACAGTCTTCGCGACAGGAGAATAAGAGGGATGTCGGGGGCAAGGAAGCTAGAACAAAAAAGAGGGATCTCACAGATGCGCTCCTTTTCTCCCTTGTCATCCGTCGCGCGGTTCCTCGTAATTGTATCGATTGTCTTAGGGCGGGCACTATCCCGACCGTTACGCGTCTCGACAAAGAGACTGCTATTCACTTTCCTTTAACCTCTCTCTTTCCCTTTCGTTTTCTGTCTCCACTCTTCCTTCTTCGGACTCTTTCGTTCTCTATTTTTAAGGGTCAGGGTGACCCCGCGTGGCCCTTTGTCGTTTCAAATATAAAAATAAAAATTTTCTAACCGGATGAAAGTTTGACCTGAATGTTTTTGTCGGTCGCCGTTGACAGGGGATAGCGGTGCGCGAGGGGGAGTGAGAAGAAGAGGAGGGAAAGGGGGTGAGCGAGAGGGGGTACCTGCAGACACAATGGCACCGAGGGTTGATTTGCATATACGATCGGGCGGGCAGGCAACCACGTGACGCTTACATAGGCCACTTCCCGCGAGGAAGACGAGTAGCGAAGGAAGCCAGTGTGTCGCCTTGAAAACGTCGAGGACGACTGGTGCAGCGTGTAAGGAGAAAGGGGCGAGAGACGCAGAAGTGAGGTGTGAGGGCGAGGGGAGCAAAAATTCGATTCCGTCGCTTCGGATGGCACGAGGAGGCTCGAGAGAGAGGAAGAGAGATGAAGAGACTTGCCTCCCGTTGACTAACGAGCCTCGAGACCTCACCCAGGTAGAACGGTCCGCATTTCCTCCCTCTTTCGGGCATGGACAAGGGGATGAAACCGTTTTGTCTTTCACGGCACCCTACCCCTTGCCGCCCCATACGACGCAGGTAATCATAATAATGAGAGAAGAAGGACCGGTTGACCATCGGGCGGGCCGGCTATAGAGGCCGGGCTCTGTAAAACAATTGGTCCTGATTTTTTGCTCGGCCAGCTGCAGCCTTGATCATCACTGCGGTCCTGCCCGACCTGGACAATGCTAACCGTTCGTACTTATTCCGATTTGCTACCGTCCCTTCTATGCATGTTGATGCTCAGCGCTCCTCACCTAATAGAAAGCTGTTGGGACGCGTCGCGCAATGAATTTTGCTTTTGACTGTTAATTGGATAGCGATCTGGATACATTATGGAATATACGCTATGAATCTATGAAATACTTTCTTGCTTTCTTTACAAGTTTAAATGTAAAAAAGAAAATTTTGCCGAAAGTGGAGGCCATACTTTTCATTGTGGGAAGATGGATCTAACGATTCGGCAAGCTTCGAAAAGAACGCGGACGACGAGAAGTTCGACGATCTAGAGCATTCTCTTGAGAGGGACACCCTCTTGGCTAGTCGCCTAATGGTCGGAATCAGAAGGATAGGAGGAGGCCTAGGACAGAGAACGATCGGATTGAAGGAGAATGAGTAGTCGGAGTCAGGTAGTAGAATGACGAGATGGGAGACATGGTGAAGACGAAGGTGGAGAGTAGGTCGATGGCTAACGTCCCGGGTAATTAGTAAAAACAAAAGACCTAAAGCGAGAAGGAATCGGAAAATGGCCGTCTACGTGCATGAGCGACTGAACGAGAAGAATAACAATGTTCTCGCGAGACGGAGAAAGAAAGGAAAGGGGATCGGCCGATGGTGGCGGCAAGATAAAATCTAAATGGGAAAGTTATCCCTCGTCGCCACCTCCGCCGTCCCTTTCACTAACAAGGAGAGACCACAGTTCATGGGACACCGATTTTGCTTGAACTTTGAAGAAAATTTCTAGACCAGAAAACCAGAAATAGTCGCCTTAGTATTTTTTTAAGAAACTTCAATTTAAAAAGTAAGGAAATCTTACAGTACGTGCCCAAACCGTAGCAGAGAAAATAATTCAGGGATTGCCTGATAGCAGCAGGAAATGGAGTCGATCGTCTAGAAACACGTGTCAAAATTTGAATGAAGTCGATGTCCCACGAACTGCGGTCTCGTCACGTAAGCGACGCGTATCCAGAAAGACACGATAAAGACGGGAAGAGGGAACTCGCGGAACCCGTCTCTTTCGTCGTAGGTCACGATATACACGGAAAGTGAGGGAGAGTCTCGCGTGGTCTTCCGTAATGTAAACAGCTCTCTAGCATGAGGCGACCTACCCGCGCTATCGGCGCGCGCGAACTTAACCTAACCCAACCTAATGCGCCGACAACCCACGCGGGGTATGTGTACTGCGCGTTGTGTGTAGCCCTATCGATTCCGGACGAGAAAATAACGGAATCCCGCCAGGCCCCGCGTTACTGCGCCTTCGCTAAGTTATTCCGCCAAGTTCCGAGCCCCCATGGTACCGACCACCCCTCTCGTGAGGGCGAAAGAGGGATACGCAATTGCTTCAGCGAATCAGAGAGAGAGACGGTAAATGCGGGGGTAATCAAATGAAAACAAAAATCCAAGGGCCGATCTCCGGGGGAAGAAAGTTGAACGGACAACTTTCGACTTTTTTGCCCGCAATTTGCGGCCAATTCAACCGCGCTGGTCTTCACCCTCGAGGTGTGTACACGGTATTGAGATGGCGTACGTATGTATACATATGATTGGTGGAGGTAAAATTGTGGTTTATTTAAGACGTACTTATTATTCGTATTATTATATTCGTACTAATTAAGACGTACTATATTATTATGTTTGTAATATTCGTTTCCAAGTGGTTGAAACCGTTTTATAGGAAATTGTTTCGTTTCCATAATAATGGAAATGATCGAACATGAACGTGAGAATAAAAGCTATTGCTGATGTTGTTATACCGTTGTAAGTAGTGCGTCAAGGAATTTAAAGATGAATATTACATGGTATTCTTCTCTTTGATGGACATACTATAATTTTGTAGCGTTAGTATATTCCAAATATACTATACTATTAGCAACGCATGAAATAAGCCTACAAATAATGTTATATAGCATGCTGCTCCGGTAAAGGTACCCCTTCAGGCCATGTCACCCATGGGAGCTCACGGTAAATATCGATTCCAAATCTGTGCATTAAATAATCACTGTAATCCACCAACCCTTACATTTGAATGTCGCCACGCAATGGGTTGCAATTCTCTACAAAGTTGCGTAACGCCATTGAAAATCTCTTTCGCTTTCAAAAGAATCATATTACAACACTGAAATCAGTTCACAATGTTGCGTCATGGCAAAATGACCCGTTTTCGTTACACTAAAGGCTATATGCGATAGTGTGTACTGTCGAACAATTGTTTGCGAACAAATGTACTTCAGAGCGACTAGTAGCCGTCACTGATTAGTTTGATAGACTCCAACTCCGTGGTCAAGGAGAAAAGGCGTGAAATTAAAATCATGTCTTTCCAATTCATATATTGTCCAGCGAAACGCAATGTGTCGCAATGCTTCCGAACTTGACGCATCTTTGCGGGCAATACCATAGCAGACATTCTCCTAAAAGAACCGCATTATTACGCTGCAAATCACCTGTTCGCCGGTAACTCAGATTACGATATTGTACATTGACAAACGATCGTTCGCTAAGAAGTGCACTTCGTACGAACAATCACCCTCCACTTACACGAAAATGATCGATTCCAAATCCGTACCCAGGGGCAGACTACGTGTAATGACAATAATCTCTTTTCACTCCGAATGTCGTCGTGCAACACGCGATGCGGTCGTCCGTCATCGACTACGACCCAAATCCCAGCCTCGAATCCATTGGATCCTCTGTGGCCGTCGCCGCGATATT
Organism: Cryptocheilus praepositus; assembly: GCA_033815515.1. Taxonomy (NCBI): domain Eukaryota; kingdom Metazoa; phylum Arthropoda; class Insecta; order Hymenoptera; family Pompilidae; genus Cryptocheilus; species Cryptocheilus praepositus. The sequence goes on from JAWWQZ010000314.1 coordinate 2,805,510, forward strand.
CGCTAGACAGACGACTTTCACTAACTCACGCTGCGGTCGATTTTCCGCTCCTCCGAGATTCTCGCAGCGGATGGTGTGACAGGAAAGGGTTACGGAACAATATCGTTTATTGGGATCAGGATGGACGGGGCCAGATGTCCGTCAGCGGACGCGGTATGAGGACGACACGGGATATAAAGAGAGGTGAGCCATGACGCTAAACTAAACTCGCAGCTGCGACCTTGTGATTATGTTCAGTGAAATGACCCTCCGCTAACCTTTCTCATTGCTAAAATAGGGCACATGGAATTTATTTTCTGCAGGCCTTGTTTCTTATTGGTTAGAGTAATAGGAAAGTAGAAAACGGTGTGCCTTATATTCCACACGTGTGTCGATGTTATGAGTGTACCCAGAAACAAGAATTTCAAGCGGTCAAGAAATTGCTACTACCTGCACCTCATTTGTTATTAGACAATTGAAAAAATGTTGATAGCGGTGCAATTTCATTCCATTTGTATTACTTTGTCTGCATGCAGACGTAATGATTCATTTAATAAAGATTTCACTCGAACATTATTGCCGCAGCGATCATTAATCATGTTATCTCCTGAATTAATAGAACGCCTTCCTCTTGCATCGCGTTCAACAGTCATGTTTTACATACTGTAATAAATATTCGATCTTTGAGTTATCGAAGGAATTTCTACTTTCAGTTCCCAACCGATTGTAGAATACTAGACTATTGAACGTAAACAAAATATCTGAAAACGCACATACGCCTTTACGCAGCTCCCATAATTTCGTGTTACAACTTGACATCCTTGTCATTGGGTCACATCTGGTTACGCTTTTATGGGTTACACAAGTTACACCGAACAAGTTGACAAGACAATTCCTCCGTGTCAACTAATAGGACCACCAAGGACATGGAACTCGTTCGTCTTACGTTTTCAGCATCGCGGCACGGTTGGCCTCATTTTATTCCGAGGTTACCATCGCGAAGGGTCTCTCTTCATTGTTTGGATCGCTTCCCTTTGTCCGCGCGTGTCTGGTCTGTTTTTGGGTCGTGAACAAAGGGGGCGGAGGAGCGAGAGAGGAAAAAAAGCAAGTGAGAGAACTTAAGGGCGCCATTGTCGGGGTTGAACGTCTACGAGGATGCGCGGTCTGGATTTCCAACCCTTTTCCTGCGCGAGACCCCTTTCTCTGACGCGAGCGATGTCAAGGGAGAACTAGACAAAAATTCGGATAAAGGAGAGTCGATGGAAAGAATCGGCCTAACGATACGACCGGAAGGTTCGTTCGACGAAACGGTGTGTAGTTCCCCGAAATTGCTTGCAAAAGCGCTGTCGTCGCTAATGAAAACGAGTGCAATGGATCGGTGGCGGACGGACATTGTTGAGCTGTTTTCCAATTATCCGCTTCCTATGTTTACGATGCGTACTGTACGAGAAGACGTGCTCAAAAATTCACAAAATCCCCTGTGGCGAATAATTGAATAGGAACAACATTGATGATGCTTAATATGTATTCGCTACGAAAAAATGTAAACTGCATTTTTTTACGTAAAATGTTTGATCCGAGGAGACTATCATCAAGTGTACACATGATGTATATGATATGGGATAAAAGTCGGCACATTTCATGATAGAAGTTTGCTGTGAGGAAATTGTTTGTAAACATTAGTAGAAAGTGTAACACATGTTTTTCTATATAATGAACTTGGTCTGAGTAGGGTTGAATACAATTGCGAACGAGGCGTCTTCAAATCGACACGCAGCACTACGCAGCTCTTAAACTCTCCGACAAAAAAGCGGTACTCTTTCTCATATTTCGAATTTATTTCTTGACTCCACCGTTACGTTCCACTTGCGTTCGGAACAACCAAAATAATCAATTGGCCGTGTGGAAATACACCTGTCACGGATTGGCCGAAACTCCCGCTAATATTCATCAGTTCGTTCCGACGGCTGCGCACATGCTGTGTGCATCACTGTCTTCGCCATTGTGTCGGACGAAGGTTATCGGCAACTAAGTAGCACCTTCTTGGCACCAGCGCCCGCTTGGTGTTAACTTTGTTTATCTATGCAGTCTCGGTGCCGATTAACTCGCGAGCTTGGACCAGGAAAGAAAGACGCAACGGGAAAGAGACAGGGACAGACAGAGACAATCACACAAGGGTTGGCTGTAGATACAGCGTAGGTGGAGAGCGAGTAGGCAAAGACAGACGCGGTGGGAAGGTGAGAAGACTCGAGAGAATCCGGAAAGTGGGGAGAGCGCGGCAAAATCCAGCAATATTTCAAAGTGCGCGGCGTAAACCTGAGGCCGGCCAACTTGGTTCTCCTTATCGCCCCGCTTATAATGAAATTTCCGCGGCGAAGAAAGTTTTAAAAGTGCAAAAGTGCGCCCGGGGGACAAAAGAGACCCTGACGTCGGCGCGACCACCGCGACGGGGGGGTTGTGGATGACGATGGGGGAGGGTTGAGGTGGGTGGTTAGGGGGGGGGGGGTGCCTGGGTGGACGAGATTTAGGAGGATCATAAATCGGCGAGACAGGTCCTCGCAGCGACGAGGAATCTCGCAGAGATTAGAGAGGTGCTGCTACTCTTTCGGAAGTCCTGCTTCAAAAGGAAAAAGGACGTTCGGTAGACGGAAGCGGCAGATTCTTGTCCGGCGAACTCTTATCTGGAACTTCTTCGTGTCGTGTCTGGATCTTTCTTGGTTCTCTATTCATGAATACGAAAATGCCAAGTAAATATGAAAAGAACACACGGTGCTTCCGAAACTTTCAAAATTTTTTTTTTAAAATTTGGATATTTTATTACTAAATTTTATTTTGGATTTCTTTGGTTTGAAATACTGTGAACCGTATGTTGCGTGTATCATAGCTATATATCGATTTAAAAAAATAGAGGTTTAAACAGTCGAGGAAAAGTCCAAAGAAACAACACGGATTGATTCGCGAGAATGATTTTTGCCACTCGAAATATTTCAACGCGGTACGCTCATTTTTGCGTCTGCGTTTGACCCTTTGTGCACGCGACTGATTTTGAATTCTGATCGCCGGTCGGGGTAGAATTAATTTCGCACCGTTTCATGCAATGCGCATTCATAAACAAATGATTGGTCGACGAAGAAAAAGTTCGATTCAACGGTACGAACAAAACGAACAGCAAACAGGTTCAGTCAAGCGTACTAAATAGTGTCGGCAATGGTATTTGCAGTTAAATAAATATTCAAAAAATCGAAACGCTTACTTTTGTTTGTGTAATCTTAAATTGAGTATTAACCGCAGACAGTTACTGAACTTATCGACGTTATAACAATCAACTTATATGAAAGCTTACACGAAGAAAGAAGGCGCAATTAAGAAACATTAATTTGCCATGAAGAAAATGAATCACTGCTGCATTTGAGTAAATTTACATATTTGTTTCATGCAATGTTTCTACCTTAGGAAAGCACAGTTTACATACAGTTGTACTTGTACACATATAATATCGGACAGTTTTTTATGTTTTTCCACATCCGCAGCTAACCCACTGTATTCCTCGAAGCCATAACAGGTTAACAGAGCGACTAAAATTGTATATACGATGACGAAAAATATTTCTGTATTACTTCGAAATATCATCGTCCTTGCGTACTTCTCACATCGAAATCAGCTAACTCCTCTCTTTCTCTCAGACCTGTTTCGAATCAGGAAGCGGACAATTAATCGAACTCGAAACGATACACCCATCCGACAAAGTATCGACTGCTGGGTAACGAAGGGGCCAGGGTGCTTTTTAATCGAAGACAAAGTCTGTAGATTTTTAATTAAGAAAATTCAAGATCAGTCTCGACACGGGGTCCGCGCCGTTCGACCATCTATCCATCGAGAACTGGCTGCTCCTCGGCAGGCTCCTCAAACAGTTTTATAATTGATTTCATTTTCATTTATTTTAGCGCGCACCCTCCCGCCCTCTTTCTCCCTCTTTTTACTTCATTCCCGGTTTCCTTTTCTCTCTCAGCCTGTCTGAATGTCTCTCGCCACTTCGATGTACCTTGAGAAGACACTGCAGCCAGCACCCCCATCAACCCCCTTTCTACAACGAATGAGCCGCACGACCTTACGCCGCAATCAATTTAATGTTTTAATTAAGAGAGTATCCGTGAAAAATTAGATTTTAATCGGATCTCGTCACTACACCCCACCCAATGCCACCGGCCTCAACTCTCTATTTATTTTAGCAGTGGTGCCCTTTTAATAAATAATTTTAATTGCTCTGACCCTTTCGAAAGGTCCACCAATTAACGACTTGTCAACACGATCCTTTGATTGATTCCATTCGCCGAATACGCAACGGGCAATATTATTCGCAGTGTCTCTTTTCCTCTCGGCCACGTTTCTGTTCTAGGGTTATGACTGCAATTGGGTGCACAAAGCACGCTGATGGACTCTCAATAATCATCAGAACGATAACCTTTACTGCTTATGCTTGTGCTGTGAGAAAAATGTTACTTACACTTATGGTGTTGGAATGTATAGTTTGGATCATATATACATTAACAGGGATAGCGTTTTAATTTAATCTTTTTTAATCTTTTCGTTGCATCCTATAATGCCCAATGCTTACTTCTGTTCATTCAAGTTGTACCAGAACAATTTCTGTTTTGTAATTGCTACATTACTGGTTTTACCGTCTCAGAATAATTTAACGATGGGCATTTTAAGTCAAAATGGTAAATGATGCTTGTACAGAGGGTATTTCACGCAAATTAACTTTTGTTTTTTTAATTTTGTGTTCCTGTACTGTAAATACGTCAACTGCTCCCAATTAACCCATCGACATACTCGTAGCCAATGGTCATACTTTTCGTTGTCATGGATTAATATACTTCAGTGAACATTGACCACGAAATTCAATGGGTGGATATTGGATGGACCTACTTCGATCTGCGAAAGATAAAGTTTTACGTGCTTGCATAACTGCATGCGTGTAGAGAATTATCTTGGCCAGGCCGGCTGTCGTACACCACATTAAAGAGATTTTAAACGATGACTGGCTTTTGTTGAGGAAGTCTGAGGCTGACTTCTCATTGTCATACGTCTTTCAAAGACAGACTAATACTGTGATTTCCGCATTATATCGGTGACGATCTAAATAAATCCTTTCAACGTGCCGTGTGTAAATTTAAAGTCGTCGGCAATGTCTAGGAAGTGACCTACGTAATTAGAATTTTACGTGAAGCGGCAATTTATACGCGGTTGTTCTAAATCGGGCTAATTTGCTATTTATCGCACGAATGAGAATACTAAATAATGAACGTAGCGGATTAATTAACTTACTGCAACGCATAATCTATTTCGTTCGCAGTCTCTTTGTGCATTGTACGTACGAGGGTATGTTTTCCTGAAATAATAAAATCTGCTCTCGACAGTTCTCCACTTACTTCTTTGAATCAAACAAACACGTACACTGTTTTTATTATGCCCTCGAGTTCTGCGAATTTATACAAGTTTATTCATAGACAAGCCAACGTACATTTGTACTCGATTACCTATGTTCTAAAAATACTAGCAAAAAGAATACATGTTCCCAATGGAAGGAAACATGTTCCATTTGTCTGGTACCTATTTTTCCTTAAATCCAAGTGTGAATCCGTTCGAATGTTCTAATAGTATTCATCGGTAAGGAGAGTGGTGAGGGTGCATGGCTATATTTAAATAATGGCAAAGATAGAATGTTGTCTCTGAACAGAATACACCTGCCAGATGATCTCCGCGCGAAATCGTTCTAACACGTGCGTGAACGATCAATGATTGTCTTCGGCGATGTTAGGACTCCATTATAAAATTGTACGTTACTCAGGAATTGCTAAAAAAATATGTGTCAAAGGTAAACGTGTATGCGACAAAAGTCTAAAATTATTGAAACGATTTCAATCCGACAATGAATTCAATTCTATCTGATCACGCTTATGTTCATCAGGTTAACATTTTACCGTAAGTGCCAACATGAAAACCTGAAATCTTCTAAAATAACACTGGTTGGAAAAATATAAAACTATATAACGAAAAACTGTTATGTATATGAAAATATTATCAACACTCTTCGCACGAGGAAGATATATTTACCATTTTTATTCGCCTGACACATAATCCATCTTGCTAATCAAATGTTACACGGGTCTTCAACAATTACACATTTCATTAATCTAACAGCAATAGCTTCGCCTCGGGCGCATAAAAGAGGTGCGCAGTCTGGGATCAGTAGTCTAAAAAAGAAAAAGCGGTTCGAGCGAGAGAGAGGAAGGTCCACCATTTTCCGAAGCTATTCTAGAGTCTTATGCAACACCGACGGCCGATGCATTTGGCCGGGCAGAGCTTTATGACCGAACCTCGCACGCGCAAAAATGTTTGTTTTAACTCGCTTCTGCCCTCCTCTCCGCTCCGCTACCCACACGCGTTCAACCCCCTTCCCGTCTCCCTCCCAATTTTGCATCTAGCCGTATATATCGTCGCCGGTACTTGTTCGCTCGCAGCGGCCTTGAATTACGCGGAATGCGAGAAAATTCGTAAAATTAGATGCCTTCCATCCACTCTTCCTTTGATTTGGACAGATCCCCTATTTCTGTTCTTTTTATTCGCTGTCGAGTGAAAAGTGAGATGGACTGTATTTTGTGTCGAGAATCGGACTTTCTAATTAGGAGATTTGAATATTCAAGAGACGTATTTCATAAAGGTGGGTAAAAAAATCTAGTTGGCGAGATTGTTGAGTTTTCGTCGATTGAATGGATGCTAAAGGCGGATGTGCGTCATTGGAAGAGGTAAAATAGATTACGGTGCTGCACGATTGTGAAAGTAGCGAAGATTTAACGACTACACTTAGAATTTTATACGCACTGATGTTTTCAGCGTTCATCCTTTGCAGAAGGAACGATAAGAAATTGAACGCTCTGTTGTATGCAGTTGTAATAACGATACTCATTTGGGATTGGTCGTAAACATATGCATGGATATATTTATACGTATGAAAGCCTTTTCATTTATATTCAGCCTCATAGTCAAGAAATTTGGACTTGGCTCATGCTGTATGTAACATTACAACTATACCTTAATTATTTTTTCCATATATTCAGAAAACGACCGCATATCTGTATGCGGTGTGGTATGTTTAGTGCATTTTTTTCTCTATTTTTGCCACTTTTTGGAAACTGTTTCGAATTTTTTACTGCTATTGCGATTTTTTTAAATCTCTTTGTACTCTCTTTCATTTGGCACAATTAGAAGTTGTTCGGTAAGGTTTCAATTTTTGACCTCTTTTTCAGACTCGTGTTTCACGATTTTTCCACATATTTTCGGTCATATCTCCGGAACTATTGCGAATTTCGGGGTGCGCCTTGCACTTTTCCGAGTTATTTTCGACCCCATTTGATATGCTAAAAGGGCAATCAAATCGGTGACGCATCATTTTTTCGCAAAAATGGCAAGGGGTATACCTTAAGATTTTCGTGATTTCTTCAAGGCCTCGTCCCGTCTAAACTAGAGATCGAAACCTATAAGTAATGCAGGTTTTCTTAAAGCTCTTTGGACACACTTTCACGTGTGACTAAGCGCGATCAGCGATTTTGAAAACATTTTTTTGCACTTCCTTAAAATCGTCATATCTGGGAAACTATGAAGAGTTTAGCGCGCGGAAAGTGGTCTATCTTCAGGGCAAATTACCCTCTATCGAATGGCATCGGTCCAAAACAAAAAAAAATTTGACATTTTTCGCCATTTTTTTCCTTATTTTGTCACTATTTTTCCATTTTTTTCTTTAATATTTGGCTAAATCACCGGTATTATTACGAATTTTATACTTCTTGCACAGTGGTTTATCATTTCGTATCTTTTTTTATATACTTAGAGTTCATGTCTGAAGCAATTATCGTAGAACATATGTCAAATAGGTTTTGATAAAGATCTCTTGGCGCACTTTCACGTGGAATCAATAATTCGCGCAATCTCCAAAAAAATTGTTTCACACATTCAATAAATAGCCATGTCTCCGAAAATATTGAGAGTTCACAGCGATTGAATAGTGGTCTATCGTGAGCGCAAATTATACTCTGCCATTCGTGTCGATCGGGGGCGAATTATACATTACACGTGTCATCATTGTGCATACATGTTTGAAACGTATTGTGTATTTTTCGTAATTGTAGTATCAAGAATATCGCGATTACTAAAAATAATATCTCTTGCGTACCAAATGAACCACCTTGAACAAAACATGACGTGTAGTCTGAGCAACCTGGTGTACGAAATGTCTAATTTTGGTTATATCGCTGGTCTCACCAGTCATCTCTCTTAATGAACAGTCACGACGCTTTTAAGGAACGATTCCATTTGCAAGTCGCGTCATGCGACCCGGCTGCTAATGGAAATCGTCTTAAAAAGTTCTGGGAAAGGCCGTGCGAAAATCCAAAATCTATCGTATTCCCGCGAGGGAAGGCGCGAGTGGGAACGAGGATGGTGCTTCGAGAGACAGAAAACGTTAGTCGGCAATGGGAAACGAGGAAGGTAAGACGGAGAACGGGAGGACGAGAACGTGAAGAGTTCACCCTTCGTACATTTTTAACCCTCCATTTTTACGCCATCTTTCGCTGAACGGTCCACCCTCTATCTGCACCCCATGTTCTCCTTACTTTTTCCCTCTTTGTTCCGCTTGCGAGTAAATTTAGCCTTCTCTGTCAGGATTTATCTTTCCTTCTCTTTCCCAAGCACGTTCACGTTTATCCTTCACTCACACACTCTGATCGTCCTTCGTCCCTGTCCATGGCCATCGCCATGCCACCCTTGTCTCTCGTACATTTCCCTCTCTTGCATGGCATGGCGTTCTCTTCAATTGTTTTGATCAATAACGACGACCGATTGAGCTAGTTTGTGGACGACCGTCTCAAATTGCGGAATTTGCGGAGTTGAAGCGGATCAAAACTGTTACTTCTTGCGTTAAGATTTGTAGGTATGAAGCTGTTTTTATTTCACATGCAAAGATGTGGTTAACATATCTGGCAAGGAGCTGATGTTCGCAAAATTTTACGCACGACTTTATTTGATTTCGATATTATTACTATTAATTTAAGCGTTTAAATAAAATATGAGAGGATTGTTTTCAACTGTAAAATAAGAAAGATTTGACCGTATACCCGTTTTTCTGAGCGTATGAAAAATAAAGTAAAATGTGCCAAGGTATTTGAACACAGGAAAGGAATGTCTGCGTCGAATCTGGCGACGATTGAAATTTTACAGTCAATTTAGAGATAAGTAAACGGATGGTGTGGTTTTTTTGCTCTCCGAGACTGAAAGAAAAGAGATCCAATTTCCGGCTGATCGCTGATTGGCCCTATTCAATCTTTCGTAATGATAATGGAATTCGTTCGGAAAGAAGTCTTTCCCTCACGGCTCTTTTGTTGAGAAATTTATTCTGAAGTTACAATGTATCAGGGTTTCTTCCACGGCTGGCCACGTGGTCTTGTTCTGCTTGGCCAACATCTTCGGTCTTCGCGCCGCAATATGATTCGTGGGATGAATATTGAAAAGTTCCCGCGCGGTTTCGGCCAACTTTCGTTTGCCTCATCGAATGGCGAAAAACATATTTTTGCGCTCAATTACGCCGATGTTTAAATAGTACATGACCCACTCGCGTCGATTATTACGCCGTAATTAATTGAAATTGTGTCGTTCGTCCGATTTTCATAATCCAATTTTTCGATGCCGCCCGTCACACTTTCATCATTTACGTTTAATCAATTTATTTCTGTTGGGGCAATCGGTTAAATCGTTCCTTCTGGGTGTCAGCGTATGGAAATTAATTTCGTTACGAGCACTAGGTTATATCAGTTGTTTACGCATCCGCGGCACAGAGATAATAAAGATCAGAATGGAGTACATCGGGCCAATCAAGACATGCTCTGTTCGCTTTCTGACCCTAGCGACGGCCGACTCCTCAAAAACCACGCTTCAATGAGTTGAACGATGAGTCTCCCTCGATAAATATTTTTTTTTTCGTAACGCCAAACCGCTCCTGGCCTCCCGACGAGCGAGGCCGTGGTTTGCGGAGTAATTATTTTCTCGATCCGTTATCCCCGAACCAGCCGTTTCGCACCCCAGTTTGGAGATTTTTAACTTCCTTGCGAACCCTTCATCTTGCTCGCCCTTTCGTGGCCCTTCTTCTTTCGAGCTGTGTGAGTGTGCGTCCTCGGAAGAAGAACAGCTCTGAGCTCTCAGCTCTTGAAGGGTGCGCCAGGGCGTCGTGGTGCGTGTGATTCGAGAGGCGGCAGAAAAGAAATTAGCGAAATTAAACGTCGCACTCCTATCCGGATGTCAGTCTCTTTCGCCTTCCGTTTACAATAAAGCTCGACAAATTTGTTGTGAATTGAATCTGTATCGTCTACAATTGCATGGGTAGATGTATATATGTATAGGTGTGTATGTTTGTGCATATCTATAAGACGTAGCACGTGGGGGCTATTTAAAATGCGTCGCAATTTGTATATTGTTCCTATCGAATAAATCTGTCCAAGTCTAACACTTGAAGTACATTTATTATATTTTGTTTCGTAATCAATCCCATCAAAACTTGATAGAGTCTGATGCCTCAGAGATACGAATCCACTGAAATGGTCTGTATCAGGATGTTTATTGGGCTAATTCAATAGGCTAAGGCAGAATATTTCAGATGTGCTTTGCAACTTTCAATGTGATCGACATCAGTACACTGGATCGTATTCTATGATTACGGTGAGAATGTCCTGCGCGCAGGCATTGAACAGACGACGAGCGCACGTGCGTCGTATTTGATACAAAGGGCGACCTTTGCTTCAGCGATAAGGCGAAGATCGACATGTGTGATCGCCAAGTAAACGCTAACCAACGAAAAATGCGCGAAGATTGTTAGAAATCGACGGCCCGTTCAAGGAACGTGACTCACCGTCGCAAGCTCAGTTTTCAATTGGCCGTCGAACGAGCTACACGTGCCCAAAGGTAAAGTGATAAAAAGTTACAAACGTCGGGCCGATGTAGTTGCGACAACTATGGCCTCGATATTCATAAACCATACTTCACTGTATTTCGCACGTACATGCTGTCGCCAAAAACGGGCCTGATTCTATTTGGGTTTAATTATTCGCGCGACGCGAAAGGTCACGAAAGGTAAACGAGGGTGCAGCGTCCGATGAAAGAGAATTGCAGAATCGTTCCGGGGAAACGTGCTGTCCGAACGGACCGCCGGGATGCAGAAACTTTGCTACCCAGAGTTCACGTTGACGATGCTTCGAAGTTGTCCCCAAAGCGTGGGAATTTCGCTTGGCAACGGGCCGATCGTTATCGGACGTTCAATCGGAAAGACAACATAACGAATGTTCGAAAAAATCAATGGTTTTGTTAAATTTGGTGTAGAATTTTGCGCGGCCGCTGAATAATGCACGTATAGGGGAACAGAGGTGTGGTATATCGCTTTAATTAGCGCCGTGTATGATTACGTGTTACGGCTGGTCTATCGAATTCAGAGGGATAAACCTAAATGAGTTCTATAGAGAAAATTTTCTGTTGGATAAAATTTCCAATACGAAAGTCGTAATTCCGGGAATTTATGTGGTTTATGCGTAAAAAGGTGTACCTCTCATATAGTTCTTCATACAAACTATGAAGAATTTATTAGCGCCCAGGATTAACAATCAATTACGCAAGGACTAGAAAATAATGTGTAATTCAAGGAATCATTTCCATTGTCCGCGGTACATTAAAACCCTCATCATACACGTAATGGAACGACGAAACAAGATCCTAAAGGATCGCAGAAAGTGTCCGCAATTCCCGCCATCCCAAGCATATTACGGGGTCACACGTTGTTCCTAATCAAGGGCTGAGTTAACGGTACATCATATCAGGAGAATCCTCTGGCGAACGGAAGAGAGATCGACCGCTGGGCTACTTACTTTCGGACGATTAAATCGCAACGAGCCGCAGATAAAAAGATCGCAAACGAAACTGAACAGGCAAACAAACAGGTAGTGTAAACACGCGGGTGCGTGCTGCGTAAAAAAGCCCGACTACCCACGTTCACACAGGCACACACTCACACACATGAACATTCACTGGGTACGAAAACGAGCGGGTAATTCTTTTTAATCACCCGCGCATCAGGGTGGTGCGCGCACCGTTAAAACTTTCCCCTTGTCAAAAACAGCGAGCCTCTCACGAAATTGGAATTAATCTGTCGATGCATACCGTACGCCCATTTAATATCCATCACGCGTGTTCATCACTGCAGAAATGATTCGGCCTCGGCCCCGTCTGCTCGTTCCGATCACGTTCTGCGCTCCTTCCTTTTTTTCTCGACTATCTCTCGGCTTCCTCCTCCTCGTCCCCGCTTTCCTTCTCTTTCTCACTCTCGATCTCGTGGTCGCGCGCACACACTGCTACAACTCGCCCTTCCACGTGGAACTTCTCCATCGGCCACGTTACGCGGCTCGCGAAACCAAACGGATCTTACGTTAGATGAGGGGTTACGGATATCGTTAACGTTCGCGCCGGACGAGCGCGATCGAGGACGAATTTTGTCGCGGTAGTGGCATCTTAGTGCGCCGCGCGCCTGTCGGAAACTGACCCCGCAACTGGCCGCCTTAAAAAAAGGGGGTGGCATGCGGGGTCCGGAAGGGAAGTAGGGGGCCCCGGCTTGATGCCCCTTTCGCTCGATCAGTAAGGGAGGGGGTGAGGAGCGAGGGGAGACCTGGGTCCGATGTGAAGCTTTGCAACTCTGTCCTCTGTCTCAGCGCTTCTCAAACCGTCTAAAGTCAATTGACAATGTGTTTCACGATTTCGCAGGAACAGCTAATAAATGGATCTGGGCAATCTGGGCAGTTTGTTCTAATCTTATTCGTTGATGAATTAAAAAAGGATTATATGAAGATGAATGTGCATATAATGCCGAAGGGACAATTTTGAAGGTTCAGACTGTGTAGCACATCAGATGGAACTAATTTTCAAGTTCTATAACCAAAATAACTGAAAGTATCAACAGTGTTTTTTTTTAGAAATGTGCAGTGTCGCTACTCAGACTAGATTCAAGTTAGCAAACCTATGATGAACCATCATTGCCAACTTTAGAAATTAATTAAAGAGTTATCGCAAACATAAACGGTATTATATACAGGGCGGTATACCAATTCGTATCCCACTAAATGTGTTGTTCAGGAAAGGAAGACAATGTCTTATTATTCATAGTTTGATTTCCTTGAAATCCTTGTGTAGAATTGAGAATTATCGACGCACATTCCTAATTTCTTATGTTTTAAAAAATGATCTACCAAAATGATGATTGGTAACAGGATGGGCTTTAATTGCCTATTTTCCTCTATGATCGCTTTTTGTACGCTTATGTACATGTTTACCGTCGAACAGGTCATAGATCCGAAAACTATTCATAAAGGGAAGGCAACCCAAATAAATTTGGTATATTCAAAATTGTTCTGGTTCATTGCCGTGGACCTACAGATGATTGCGAGCGATGATAGTCCACGTGTCACCACTTTGAGTAACACTGCTCTATCTCACCCTCTTTCAAGTCTTCATACTCCTCACTTTTCTCCTCGAATTTTTTCCTTTTTTTCTCGTCTTCCCTGAGATTCAGACTATTCTCCCGCGTACATTATATCAACTTGCCCATCCTGTGGGGTAGGCCACGTAGGACCTGTTTTTCGGGAGACGTGTGTCTAAGGGTTGCTCGTGGAGGTCCGCGAGGGGAGGTTTACAACGGCGTATGAGTTGTCTCGAAGAGAAACAACTTGCCACAATGACCGGCCGTGGTGTCACTCGGGATCCCTTCTCATGGGACTCGCGCCAATGTCTGGACAGATGGGGACGTAAGAAATTTTTATAGGAAATAGAGATTATCGCTGTCGCGGTAAAGCGATTCGTCTGAGAAAACAGAGATATCTCCTTGCTCTCTTGCATAGGCGATATTGTTGCTTCCAATCTCTGGAAGATAGTGGACTTGTAGCATATCCTGACGCACTATTTTACAGTAGTATGAATACAGATTTTCTTGCACACATATTGTTGAAAATATTATGATTTTCTTTATCGATTAAATGGTGTAAAGTGTCTCACGTTACTGCAGAAAATATGTTGACTAGAGAGGTACAGAGCCAATTATATTGTGTTGTATGATTTCATATATTCAAAGCATCGCATTATACGAATTTAAAATTGGACGAGGTTTGTCTCCGAATGACGTGCATTGAAAAAAATAATAATTATATATGCAAACAATTTTGGAAAAAGTGGAAACAAATAGCCTCTTTATTCATAATAATTGACGATAGAATAACAATGTTGATCAGATTCGCATTCAGTATTTCCGATTTTCGATGCACGTATTCAGTATCGGATCAATACAAAAAAAAAAGTGCCAACGGATACGAAAACCATGTAACAATTTATTCGTTTACATTATAATAACACTAATTTTAAAACAGGCCGCGCTAATAATGCCAGGTTTACGGCTGAATTTATAAAGGTCGAAGTCTGTAAATTACACTAAATATTACTCAAGTATTATTTTCACTATAATTTATTATTGCCGAATAAATAATCAGTTTCACCCTACATTAATCCAATCTTACTCTTCCGAGTGCGTCAATGTTCACAACTTAAAATACATTTTACCCCTTTTCCTTCACAAACCGCGCAAGGAACAATCAACGGCGCTCGATGTAAAATCCGCCTCCCCATTTTGCTCGCCGTCGCCGTGGAGATACGTGTTGCGACAAAATATATTCCGATAAAATATATACCCCCGAACACAGTACACAGGAATGCTGGGAGGGCGGTCGGTTACGCACACCGACATGCGTAGAAAGCGCCGAGCGAGAGGTCACTTCAGTTTTCCGGCGCGCTTTATATGTCTTTTATTATTTATCTCCTGCCGAATATTCGGCGCATTGTTTTCCAAAACAGTGCAACTAATCACTACCTCGCACCGCCCCGTGCGTTCCCTCACTTTCTCTTTTCTGTCTTTGTTTCGTTCTATCTCTTTCTCGCAGGTTGCATCCCCGGCACCCCGTTTCCTCCCAGATTTTACCGTGCACCAACCACCCCCCTTCAATTCGGACCACCTATTCGATCGATTGTTCCGGACCCGACACTGCCGACATCGGCCCTGCCTACGGTCGATCCTTCATATCTCGTTCGGTTTTCGAGCTGGTAACGTGCACGACATTCGAAAGACGCTGAAACGGGGGATGCATGGATCGAGTCGAAGACGCAGAGAGGGATAGACAAGCGAGAAAACAGTCGAGAAATGAGGGAACGAAGGAGACCCGGGTATTTTCAGACGCAACGCACCTCCACGGACGATTTTTCCATTCCGATCGGCGCGCATTCTCGCTTTGTTAGTTTTTGCGGCTTAAGCGTGTACCGTGGGTGAGAGGTTTCTGCAAGCAAGGAATATTAATGGTTGTTAGAGTCTAGCGTTATAGTTTCGGTGTGGTGATGGGCGTAGACCTGATCAAGAGTCGATCGTTAACAATTTGCGGTATTGACTAAGAGTTTTTCTTGGCGGGGAATTCAATTGTTTATTGCGCCGCAATGTCCTGCCAGACGCCAATAGTCGCAATGACGTTAATGGCTATCGTTGAATTCATTGTACATTCAATAATGTTTATTTTTCGAACACAGTGACAGTAATTCTTGTGAGCTATAATGAGCATCGCTTGGAAAAATAATAGCATGAACTATAAAGCGTTTAAAACCGCTTATAATACAGTTAGAAACGCAATAAAACGATCAATTGTTTATATTAACGTTTTTAGTCACGGGAAAATATTCTGTTACGAAGGGTGGTTGAGAAGAAAAAAATTTTGTTCGAATGTACATCAGAGAAATCAATTTCCACCCTCCAATCATAATATATAATTTAAGTGTAAACGAATGGCGCGGCCTTTCTATGGAGCGTGACACAACAACCTCACACGACGCACTCTCGATCAAGAAAACGCCCCTCATCGGCAAGCAGCGATAGCGGACGCAATTTAGATCGCCGTACGGCTTACGCAAATAAAATCGATCGATACCTCTGAAGTGAAACAGCCTCTGACAATCAGCCCTCACCAGTCTCTCGTCATCGTCCTCATCATCATAATCATGATTATCATCATCATTATCATCATCATTGTCGTCATCAGTACCTTCTTCTAGCGCTCCGTCTCTCAAGTTCATCCGACACTTTGCACCTCAGCACCCTTTTCCAACCCTCCTCTTCTCTCCTGCTCCTCAACCTTCAACTTTCCAGTTTACCGGTTCCGAACTAAAAATCTCACCCAGCCCACATCCGATCACGCTCCAGTTAACTACCGACACACTGCCGATTTCCTGCCTCCCGTCTTCAGGTTTTTTATCCACCTCCTTCGTCGCTCTTATTTTATTGCGATTCTGTAATGACGCGATACTCGTCGCGATTTCCGCGTGTTCCGCAAATTTTCCGCGCTCCGCTGGCTTCCTGCCCCCTCTCTTCCGACTGTCGATCCTCGATCCCCTCGGGGTGAGCGGTCGGCGCCACGTTGCGAACGACACTGGATCGTCGTCGACGTTAAGATGCGATCTTGCCCTCCCTTGTGCGGACTCCTCCTCTTCGCGGAAAAACGCGCGCGCTTCCTGATTAAGCGAGCGGACCAGCAAAGATTTTCGCCAAGACGCCGGTGGAAATGTGCTCCAGGACCGTACGCGCGCGCATTTGCATGCGGACACTTCGCCACTTATTGTGAAACTACGCCAGTTTTCATCTTAGTCTTCCTTGTCTTGTTTTCGTTTCTTTACATTCACAAATTACACCTTTACCGCAAGTGGATGCTTAATGTTTGTTTTATAGTAATTTTTGGATTATGTGTACACGATTTCCCTTCGCCTTGGGCAGGTTTATAAACGTGATAGGTTAATCTCTTTGGGTGTCGTATTAGTTACACATTTACCCTCTCATTTTTTGTCACTATCCACGGCTACCGACTTTTGTTTTGCGGGACAGTCTCGTTGAAAATGAATGATTTCCAGTATCTGATGTTTTAGTGCGCTTTTGATATAAACTGATACTCGATGAAAATTTTATCCTTTTCTTGGATTTCTTGTCTGGCGATAGATTGTATAAAACACGTGACGATAAATAATGTTGCCTCTGTGTGGCGGAACACGTTCCTAAATCGTAGCGTTCGGACGGAGAACTTAGCGGTAGTCAACACTCGCTGCAGACAGAACCGCGATAGATGTCTTTACAGTTCTCCCTCTCTCCCTCTGGCGGTCTATCTATGTGCGTCTCTAGCTTTCGACAATGATACTTATCGTTCGCGCTTAAGTTCGAGGTTGCGAGGACCCTGGCATTTTAGCAGCTTATTTCTGCAGTGTTCTCTTCCACTCTCTCCTTTTCTCTTTATTCACATTTCTGATATGACGATAAATCGTGCAACACATTAGCGCAGAAAAATCTACTACAAGGTAAGCCCCTTAGCAGCGTGTACAAATTTTCAATTGTGATTTTGTCACTAAGAACTTCGTGAGATTTATCATTCCTCAATGGTGTATACGTCTACGGTGCGGAAACTTGCATAAACATCTACTTGATTTTATCTCTCCCCTGAGTGTTGCTGATTGTATCCCAATCTTCACTCTGCGAACATTGTTTCCTGACGAACTGTGGGTATGGCTTGAAAAAATAGGTGCACTTGAAAGATTTCTGCGCGAGTTCCGGAGTTCGTATCGAGAAGATGCAGAATTTTTGTCGTCACAGACAGCAGTTGATCCCAGCGGAATCACACGTGCGTGTATATGAATCCCCGATCACGCGTACTCGCGCACATCATCGGTCCCCGTCACGCACGCACATGTACGAACACGCGTGTGCGTGATCTCTACCCGTGAAACACGCACAGTCACAGACAGACACACATATACACACAGTTAGGGGGGGCACTCACACACGTTCACTCGCGAAAACTCATTGCATCGCTTCTCGTCTCTCCTCTTCTCTCGCTGGTCCTGAGAGCAAAGGAAGCTGCCTTCTCCCTCGAAGGATGTGAACGATGCAGGACGAGGTTGATCTCTCCCTGAGAGGATGAGTCGAAGGAATCGGTGGTGCGGCAGTGGTGGTGACGAAACTGGCGGCGAGAAGTTGTCGGTGGTAGTACAATCTTCGGAGAACGTGGTTTGCTTCTTGGATCCTAGCTTCTTTCTCTAATTATTGTTTTCTGTTCCTCCTATCTATCGTGTATCGTACGTCTACGCGATATTATTCATCTTTCTCTTTCTGTAGCTGCATAGCAGATAGACAAATATCCATCTCCGTCTTTTTGGTTCACGCTGTTCTCTCTCTCTCTCGCTTTCTCTCTGTCTCTCTCTCGCTCTCTCACACTCTCTCTCTCTCTTGCCCCCTCTCCCTCTCCCTCTCGTCGAACACGCTGATTCTCTGCCGCGCGCGTACTACGCACAGAGCCCGGCCGCTCGCGGCTTCGATATTTCTGCGATTTATTGCGGCGCGACTTAGAAATGCATCTAATGCGGTGCACGCCGCATAGAATGCATGCATGCACCTTGGCGGGGAGGGCGCGCGAGCGGCGCGGAGAGGAGAGCCGAGAGGAGAGCAGAGGCCCCCGGAGGAGTCGAGGAGAATCGAGTGGTAAGCGCGGACTCGATGCTGGTGCGCATGCGCACCCGACAACCGACAGGAGCGTGTGTACACTACTCGCTCGCACTCGCGCCCGCGCACGGGTCTTTTCTATAGCCTATGCTCTAGCGCCCGCGAGAGCTAGCAACTACAGGGTGTCTGATTTATCACGCCAATATTGTGTAATATTCGTCGCATCATACATGAATTTCTTACAAGGCAATCCATCCACGTACCTGTAAGACATGTCACCGACTGTAGGACGTATGCTAATGTATCGTAAAGCATTGGAAGCTACCACCTTTGCTAGACATCTAATTCTGATGTGAGTGAAAGCAATAAAGCGCCATATTGGTATATTTAAGGAACGATCGTTGCAATTTCCATGTTGCTAATTAATTAGATATGGCTGTGACAATAAATAAGGACCATGAAACCTGTTGGGATGCGCGGTAAGAACTGCTGAAGAATACTCGAAGTGTGTTACATTGGATCATTTCAAGATGCCTGAGCCGGCATACTTGCAATCCTTCTCTTAGTGCTATTTAAGATCCACCCACAAGTGATAGGTTCCTTCTAGGTTTAGGATCAGTTCACGCAGCTCAAGACACTACCCTACAAAATGTGTAATAAGGCTATTCACCGCTGTTTTCCCCATAGAAAACAGTATTAAATTAGAATTGCCGACTGTGACACATGCAATAATTATTAGATAGTTGTTAGAGAATAATCACGGAAAGGTTTGATATTATCCCGCTGGATGCTAGACGATTCCTTATGAAGGTGCGTAAGGATGTTGCGGCAGAGTTTTCTTTGGGAACCGTAGTTCTCCATAAGAGAGTGATGAGAAGAATCATCCCCTTTGGTACCACGTATGGTCCGACACCCCGTATACACGAGTCGACCGAAGTGTATGAATCTCAGTTTGTCTTGCTCTCTCGTTTTGCCTCCCTATCGCTCTTTACCTATCTTTCTTCGCCTATCTTTCTCTCCCTCGCCTTTTCTTACTCTCATTCCGTCTGTCCTTGTCTCTCTTTTCTCTTCGCGGGGCTCTTCTCGTCGCTGTATGTATCTTTCGCGGTCCCTTTCTGCGTTACTTGCTCTCTTTCTTTCGTTCTTTGTTACTCTCACATCGCAACGTCACTCATTGGCGTGGAGCTGGCGCGGACCAAGGATTTGTAGGACGCCCGTTCGTCTTGTGTTACGCTCGTTTCAGGCCGACCGGAGGATCGCCATCGTTGCGGGGGAGTCAATTTCCGAGGCGATTGCTCCGTTCGAGTACGCTTGTATTAAGACTGCGAGTTTTCTCGCGTGCTGCTTCTACACTCTTCAAACGACCAATCGTCGGTGCTACGGCCAGCGAGTGATTTCTGGGGATTTCAACATTGAAATTTTGCAGGACGATCCACCGGTTCCATGACTATTGCGACAACATATTTTCATTAGATGTGGAGAAGACTATTCCTGTCAATTTTTGATCAGCGAAGGCTTGCATTCAGTTTTGATAAAGCTATGGTGTTACATAACATGCAACAAAAAAGTAAAAGATGGAAAGTTCATGCAATTGGGATAGGACGCATTTTCCGTAATACGGGCCTGGGTTATTAAAGATGAGAAACGAATAATTGCGGGAGCCATCGACGTAACCGAATGCTTTCTTCATGCGGATTCGGTCAGCTCAATTTCCTTTCCACTACGCAGCCGGCATTTTCAGATTTAATTGGGGGTAACCCGCGTCCTTACTCTCCTTTTCTCTGAAAAGTCTTTCATTCGCGCGCGTAGACTGGAAATCGTTCAGAGTTGAATTCAATAGGGGAGGATCAGTGACAATTGACTCTAATTTCGACGACACTCAACTCCAACTTTTTGTTCTCCCGACGCATACAGGAGAGAGTCAGTTTACGTAAATCGGCGAGGCACAAATCGCGAGAACGTAGGTGCTAATCTATTGTCTGAGTGGATTATGTAACCAGTGTACCATCGCTGCAGGCGAAACGTGAAAAATCGCCATTTTTGGCGACGACGATACTTTATGGTCGCGGAAATCGCGTTGTCAATCTTTACGGGTTCGTCTGAGTTATCGTCGAAGCGATTTGAGACGACTACAAAGTGCTAACGTATCATATCTTGCCTTGCAGTAGTCTATCCTGGGTCGTTTTGGCTAGACATCTTCTATAAAAAATGCCACCACAATGCTTAGTTTCCTTTTTTACAAGAACCTGATAGTTCAAAATTGCGCATTGGAATAACCAATTCAGCGAATGCCAATTGCTTAAGTATATCACCTGAGTCAAATTAGTTCCCCAAAATGGTACTGACATGCTCTATTCTCTCTTTAGAGCACACCGTTCGCAGTATTAACACAAAATATTAAGAACGCAGTGTTCTGTTGCACGCAAATATCGATAATCCTAAAATTGAAAGTTATACACCAGAAGATACTGTGCAGCTAAGTCTATCGGCTGAGTCAAGTCGGCAGCGCGAATAGCTTCGTAGATCGGTTCGCGTGAGCGGCTGATCGTCTCAATACGCCATCCATGCATCCTTCCGACTCGTTCCGGACCACCTACGGATCTGGAAAAGCGCTAAAATATCTCGGCGTTCTCGCGAGAACTTCCTGCCGCAAGTTACCGCTGGTAAATTCCCACACAATGTTCTGACGCGTACGCCCGCGAATTCTATGCACCCACACACACAAACACACGATAGACGCAGTCTCTTAAGTGTGCGTGAATGATGATGCGTTCGCAACACTTCGTTTGTCGCTCGCTCTTGCACACATGTACCTGTATGAGTGGAACCACGTGTGTATGGCTTATGCACGTGCACCGACTGAAGAAGTAGGTGTGTGCGCTGGTGTTCCATGTCAAACGAAGTATGGCCTATCCTGGTGCTCCGTTGCACGTTGTGGAGAGGGCTGCACGTTTCTCTGCCGTCTCTTTCTCGCGGTGGGTGGAGAACGTGCGTGTGTGAAATACGTATGTGTCGTGTATACACTAGGCAGAGCGAGAGAGATTGAGAGACGGATGGAAGCGTGGTTCGTGAGGACTGGGCTGGGGAACCGTTGCTGGGCCCCCCACTAGATACGACACTGTACGATTTTTTGACGACCGATGAAAGTTACTCGCGAGATATTCTATTTTAAACTTTCGGCCGACAGCAGCCGTATACCCTCTCCTACGGAGTCTTTCCCGCCGAGTGCCCCCTCCTTTGCTCTGTCTCACTCGGCTATGTAGACGTCTCGCCCTTCTGCCGAGGAACTTCCTACATCGTGATAATTCCAGAAAAGGAGAGTCGTTGCCGTTCAGAGCCGACCGCGCTTTGCTTTCCCGCGCAGTTAAAACACCAAAGTGTTTTTTGGCTTCTGCCAGAATCCAATGATACAAGGAATGATGGGCAATGTAGAAAAAATGAAAATATAAGTTTCAGGGCAACCAAAATTCTGAAAACTAATTTTTGTTACGTATCGTATTCCACATTCAAATGAAACCGCATGCCCCTTATCCTGACTGAGATGATTATGTTTTAAGACTGTAGGGTTAGGATTAGATATGTCATGTACTTTACAGAAAACATTGGATCATGAACGAATCCAAAGTATCGTAAAAGAAAAAGTGTACCAAAATATAAAACGTATGAAATATTATTCATTCATACCTACTTTTTAAGGTGACTATACCTTTATCTATTTCTATGTGACTCGTGTAGATTGTTTACACGAATGAAAGATATCTTTGCAGTGGGTGCAATTGTGCAATCATGAAGCACCGTCAATCAGAACCGCGTTTTGCCGTAACTCTGCCGCGTTATCTCTGATAAATCGTCCATTTTTGCCTCTATCAGCAGGAAAACGCTTTTCTGCGGAACACATCGTACGAAACAGGACAAGAGAAGGGGGTTGTTGGCAAAACGAATTCACAGAGGCGGTCGATAACTCCGATCGAAATTAACAGACGCAATTACGTACATTAGGTCTGAATGGGTTAATCGGATTATTTGGCGCCAGCGCGGGAGGGCTGCTTCTCGGGAACATAGAGACACAGAAAATATTTGCTTCTTCCCTATGGGGATACTTTATTCGATTATCATATCGTATATACTTCACAGTTTTTAACTCTTTCTGTTTTTAATATCTCAGCAACCGATTTAGTCCATTCAATGACTATCTGATACATATATACGTTTCTTTTATTCATTACTACACGGATATGAAATTCTCGTTCATTGTCGCTACAGGCATAATTTTTTATCCGTTTACACCATTTTGTTTGGCCTTAGATAATAATTAATTCAGTTTTTTAGGTGTTATACAGTCTCTTTAATATTGCTAGTTTATGCCAGAACGAAATGTAGGTGCGTTTTTTATGCTCATCACTTTTTCACACTTCTTTCGATATTGCACTTATTACTTCCTTGTACCGCACGCACGGCTATTATTGGTATATCCTTTCCCAGGCATTAAAAATATCGTCTTTTGTTTCTTTCATGTTATCGCAGTTCTATATTATTAGTATTTTCCTTGACGTTTTCAATCATCGTATTCGATGTAACGATGCCTTTTTACATCTATTAAACATATGCATCGCCGTTGCGATTAATTTGCCAAGCGCACACAGCAAAACGGCGCCAGCGCAGGACGAAACCACAGACGTCGCTGGCGATTATGAGTTGAAACGAAGCCTCATCGGAACAGTTCGAAAAAGTCGCCTTTCGAAATGGTATCGACGCCGTGGGCGTAATCGCGATCGAGCGATGGTGATAATCGTCGAAATGATCGTCGCCATAATCATCATCGTCATCGCTTCGTCATATCGACGAAACGTCGACGCCCAGAGGGCCGCAGTCCGACGCATTATGCAAATCGCGAGTAAAATTCAGCCCCGTACGATTGAATTAAGCATCGACAAATAATGGCGCTCACGGACCTGGAACGGGCACACGTAAAACTTTGCCACTGTGAACGATTGAAAATGGTTCCCTTTTCGTGCTGCCATAATGCTCTTGTTACCGCTTGGTAGAAGGTCAAAATTTATTTTCATCGATGTAGACGATGTCCACGAACCTGTAGCCAGTTAAGGCAGTAGACAATAACACATGATCATTACTACTTATTTACAAATACTAGAACACCTCTAATCCCTATCTTCTTTTCCCCTTCATGAGATTCAAGCGTAAGCAGTGGTCATTTTTCGACGCATGATCACGAAGAAACGCTTTAGCCGATCACAGGCGGAACCGTTCATACCACGAATTTTACGCGGCTACTCTTGATTCCGCCTTTCACAGGTTTTACCGTAGCAGCTTTCCCGTTTGCACCGTCCACATGTGTGCGTGTTCCCTCCCTCCACGATTCTCTCTCTTTCCCTCAGTCTCGTTCTCGCACTCTCGCCACACACACTCGCGCGGATGATCCGTCGGCTGGTCCCGTGGTGCCTTTTTCTTTTTTCTCCCCTCTCCACCCCCGATACTCCCACCGCGGCAGACCCCGTTGTCCCCTGTTTCACCGCCTCCCACTTCTAGTACCGTGCCACCCCCGTGCCTCCAGCCAGCCGGTCTGTGCGCGATGCGCACTCTCTCTCTGTTTCTCTCTTATTACTTCTCGGCCTCTCTGTATCGCACACCGCCACCGCTCTTTTGTTTTCCTCTATTTTCCGGTTTTTCCGGGCGGGCCGGACAAACGGCCGGCGGGTGCTGGTTGTGTGGCGCAACAAGTAGCACATTATAAAAATCACTCGACGGACCGGAGGCGTGTTGATGGAAAAGAGAGTAAAAAAAGTGGGAGGGCGGTAGAGCGAGTGGAAGAGCCAGAGGGAGTGAGAGACGAAAAAAGAGGCGCGAGTCGGCGGAGGATAGAGTCGAGGAGCGCAAGGGAACGTGCGGATTGCGAGGAAGAGGGGTTGTTGGTCGGGAGAGGTAAATGTGGACTGAAAGAGGTGTAGGAGGATGGGAGAGAGAGAGAGAGAGAGAGAGGGATGCGGGCGTAGGTACACATTTACCTATACATATGTATGTTTCTCCCCCTATCGTGATACGTGGCTCTTGTTCTCTCTCTCTCTCTCTCTCTCTCCTCCCCTCTCTGCCTCTCACACTGGTGGTCTCTCTCTTATATACACATCACTCCTTTACGCCCTCTCTTCTCCCGGTTTCCTTCTCTCTCGGTCCACCTCATTCGACTCTCTCCTCCGTGTACTGTATCTCCCTTGCACTCGCTTGCGTTTGGTCCTTTTCTCGCGCCGTTTCCTCCTCCTCTTTTCCCTCTCTCACTTCTGCTCGTGGTGCATGTACGAACCGTGCGTGGCGATTTACATTAAACGCTGGCCCGTTCCCTCTCGTTCCGCAGGGACGTGTTTGTCGGGGATGAGTGAGAAGGACACCACCCGGGAGGGAGCGAGAAAGAGACAGCGGGAGGAGAGAAATTCGGAAAGAGATAGAAGCTCATTCGCGAAACAGAGTACAAAACCGTGCGAAAATGCGTAGATGCGAACATGTCGATATGCATGATCATACGTATTGATACATATACTTGTATATAAATTTTAGTATGTACATGTGCATGTTTACCGTGTGTGTATACGCGGTGTGATATATGCGTATCCGCGGCTACTGTCAGCCGCGGAAAAAGTTTTATCAATGATAATATTTTGATGCTGAAGAATTTCCATTGATCGCAACCGATGTTGAACCCGCTGCCGGGGGATATAATATAATACAACATAATTGATGCTGCCACGGTTGGCTTTTATTTTGTTATTCGTATTTGCGATGCAATTAAAGGTAGGGCAAGTTCGGGGCTAGCTAATCATGGAACTACCGTCTCCGTCGTTATCGAAAACATTACCATTTTTTTTTTTCATACGCAAGGACGAATCCTCTCTTTTGCGTGTATCGACATATTTATTCACGCAGTGGACAATGGTGCTGCAAAATAAATTAGTGCAGCAGAATTTGTTACATATCCGCGCTACGTAATTAGGTGAAGGTACATAATAACTATCGCTTCCGAACAAAAGGTATTTAATAAGTACATGAGCGTCTGTACCCGGATAATCAGCTTGCAGGCAACAGCAATAATATCCCGAAAAGAGCACTTACCGTGCACGACGCGTCTCCCGGGGATATTTTTTTCGTCACCATTGTACGTACCGTTTTCCTCGTCCAATGATTACAAAACATCCGCGTGATTTATTTGCACGCGTTTCCCCTCGAATTGTTGTTCGAGCATTGCAATTTATATGCCGACCCTCGTCCTTTCTGATCTCGAGTCGATCGATTTTCCAGCGGGGTCAACGACCCCCTTTCTCTCCCTCCGCTTTCTCTCTCTCTATCTCTCTCTCACATAAGCACTCTCCCCTTCTCCCTCTCCTTCCTGTTCTCTCTACTCCTCCGGCCACGGAGAAGAAACGGACAGTGCTCACTTTCGGCGAACGTCCGTCACCCGCTGGACACAGTCATCCGCCATATTTATCGGCACTAGGATTCAACTAGGATGCGCTAGTTCACGCTATATATTTAGTAGAAAACGATCAATACTCACAACTCTGATGCGATTCAACATTATCTACGTACACGCTGCGTACGTTCTGTTCGCGACCCGATGCGTTGCGCTAAACAAAATTTAATTTCGACGCGGCTAAAACGTTTGCCCTCACCGTCACTTCCTCTGTTCGTCTCTGTTTGTCTCCCGTCCAACCCTCCTCCCATTCCGGCCACGCTGCGCCCGATGTCCGAAAACGCGAAATTTACGTATAGAAATTGCGTCCATTATAAGGGATGTAAACTGAAGTGAGCGTATGTATACGCGATACATGCACCCATGCGAGCAGTACTTTTGCGTCTGACATATAATTGATACTCTAAAAATACGCGGATGATAGTATCGTTCCTGCCTCGCGCAACTCTCGGGTTTTTGAGCCAAATCTTTGTTCGACCAGTTGGAAAGAACTGCATATTGGCGATGAGCGCTGATCTCATGTAGTTCACGTGGTATTGGTCAACTCTAGGGATATCGAATTGCACTGCTTTAGCGTTATTTAGAGTCTTTGAAGGCTGACGTCGTGACCGAAATATTGCGCTGTCGCATTTTTATCTTCGACGGTCAGTGTTCATAATGCCTATCGGGTTCCTTAATAAAACTTATTTTGTAATTGGCGCAATTCTGCATTCATTACTGATATTTGACCCGGTATTCGTACTTATAATAATAGGCTTAACATCGTTCGGTAAAAGCAATTCGGCGCAGGAACGGTTTCAACTTTAAAAATAATAGAATGGTCATTGAACTGTTGCTTAGATTAATTTAAGATAATAAATCTATGTAATATTGCCATTAGCCTTATTTAATCAGCTATATGTCGAAGCTGGTATGAATTTGTCGGCTCGTATTTTGTGCATTTTATATCTATTCATTGGGAATTGAATTAGTTCATCGAAAAATTATTAAAATACAGATTAGCAAACGGCAGTTATATAACGCTTCGGTGGCGAGTATTTATGTCATAAATTATTCTAAGTTCGCGACTACTCGTGCAAGTCTAACGCGGTCCGGTCCATTGCGGTAATTTCAGTAATAAACCGTTGCACTCGAATTATATTACCCTTTCAACAAATATGTATACCCTACACCAAAACTCATATGCTTATGTTTAGGTAGAAATCATCAATACCTATTCTAACATTTAAAATCAAACGAACTAATAACGCAATTAATCAAAAATACAATGTTGAGCAGGAACGACGTTGTCATCGCCCTCGTGAGAAAAGCAGTCAGTTACAGAATAGTCACAACAAAGTCTTCACACGAAAACACCCCAGCCAAAATCCACAATCATCAACAAAACGTTTAGCCGCGCTTCGTCATTTGTGACAAACAGCCGTTCATATATGCAGCCCGTGTTGTCCAAGTCTCTGACTTCTTCCTCGTCGCATTCGTGTGAACGCTGGAAAAAGCGTTCTAGGAAGATGTTCTCGCTGACGAGAAGAGCAAACGAGGATTAATCGCTTGGCATAGCCAGCGATGCGTTGGCCGCCGTGAAAAATCCTGACTGCGTCGCGGCCGCCATCTTAGCTGGTGCGCCACGGTACAATATTTTTCGCGGCCGTACATAAGAATAAATTCGCGACGCATTCTACAATATCGGCTCCGAACGTCGCTTGCCAAGACCCGGAAAAAGGAGAGGCGGGTTTTCTAGAACGCCTAAAAATAGCGGGCGCACTCGCGAAAATAAAATGGCAGCCCGCGTGCTCGCAGAAGAACGAAGACGAAAGTGGGAAAGGAGGAGAAGGATGAAGAAAATGAAGATACCGAAAGAGAGAGATGGACGGAGGGAGCAAAGAGAGGTGGTGACGATGGTAGTCGAAGAGGGGAAAAAAGAAGGCAAAGCATCTAAAATTGGCGGGACCAAGTTCGCCAATACACAGCAATGGCCGGTTCTTAGACCGGCAAGTTAATAGGAGAAATTCGGACCTAGCTTACGAATGGGGAGAGATGGAGAGATCGACAAAGATGCAAACGCGAGGAGAACGAGAGAAGGAGAGAGTGACGTGGCGCCACGTACAAAGGGACGATATTTGAAGCAGGCTTTGAGAAAGGTAAAGGAATACAAAGAGAACGGCGATTTATACGCGACGTGTAATTATGCATGTTGTATCGACGCGAACTCTTGACGCTTTCTTGTCTTGTGACAAAAAATTTCGCCTTATTATTGCCGCTATTATCACGTAATGAAGTGCCGTCGCACTGAACGAAGGTGCCTATTACGGTGATGCTGCCTGCGACTTGTCTTCGTAAGTTACGTCGGGACATAACTTACGCTTCTGTTCATTCTATTTTCATCTCTCGATTTGACGGGATTTTGTGTACATAGCAAATAAATGATAGTCACAGAAATTAGAGGTGACAGTTGACCACATTTGCAGTTGGACAGTTCATCAACGGTTTAAAATATCTTTTTGTACGGTAATAGGAATCGACAACATCATTTACTCGGTTATCTGACGAACAAGTTCGTTTTTTCTTAGCGATAATACAGATTTCTTAAACAGCGTGTCATTCAAATGAATTAAAGACCTGCATGTTCAAACGAGTGTTGGAACATGATACTTTTTTATCGGTAAAAAAACCCATTGCTAATTTACATTGAAAATTACCGTATAAGAATAATTTTAAACAGACGCTGGTTCAGCAGTGACCAATTGCCAGCCAAAGATCCGTAGAATCATGTATATGGTTAATTAACGGCGTTGATTTATGTGTCATCAGCGATGCAACTTAGAATCCAATTCGCTGGTATCACTCACGCTATTATTACGTTTTACTACTATTATTACAGTAGCAAGTAATTAACGCAAGCACTCGGCGAAGGAATTGTAAGGCGTTGTCGGCAGCGATTTTTGTCTGTCGGTGCAAGGTACATGGAGGAACAAAGCGAATTATTGGCAGCCGTATCATTGGTGTACACATTCGCGTCTAACGGATCATATAGAAAACAAATCGTATGCAAATACTGATTTATAAAAGAGCAAATCCTGCAAAAATAGAATTGATGTAAACAGTTAAATTAATGTGATCCCAATATATGTCCAAAGGAGTCGTGTGATTTGTTGCATATTTGACACGTAGGCGCAATAACACAAGGCTACATGAAACCGATAAACGTAAAAATACTATATTGCCAATAATTCCGGTGTCGTCTACAGACACGAGAAAACGTAGGAAAATACAATTTTCAACATTCAGTCTAAAAATCGCAACGCTGTATAACCGCAACAAACGAATACCGCCGCCAGTAACGTGATACCGTAGCTGCCAAATTTATATCACTTCGCTACTGGAAAACGCATTAGCACTCCTTGCAGCATTCTATTTTTTAAATAATTAACGAAATACGTAAATAATTTAATTTAATGTTTGTAGTAATTAAAACTAATGTTTTTTTATGTAAGTTAAACCATTATGCAGGTACTAAGATCAACGCTGAAGCTTTGAACGAGCTTCAATGTGAAGGGTACAATTGAAAAAGCGACCGCTAGAAAATTGCACTGATGCATGGAGCGACGTTTATTTTCGCGAATCAGCGAAAAGCTCTAGAAACGAGCGTCATCGATTTCTTTCACGCCTCCGGACCTTGCGTCTAAAAGAGCAACCAGTAAGAGGGATGAAAGGCTGCTGCACCATTGAACGAGAAGAAGAGAGAGTCTGAAGGAGAATGAAGGGAGAGGAGAGACCGCCGACCTTGATGAGAATAGCTCGTCGAACTGACCATACCTCCTGTACATGAAGTTTAAAAAGTCTCTCTCTCCCTCTCTTTCTCTCTTCGCATCTTCCAGTTTCTTCCGTCCTACTGCATGCATCGAGTGCACACCGCTTGTGCAACGAAAAATACGTTGCACTTTTTGGCAGTCTTCCAGTTTGTCTTGCTGTCTTAATTTCTGACAGTGTTTTATGTTCGGTGGGCATAATTTGTTATGATTCTTGACACAACTATATATGCGTAGATAGTGTGGATATTAATGTAACGGTTGTGAATAAGAACAACATACAGACTTACGTTTGATGAACGGTTATGTTTTTAAGACCGTGTAGATGGATTTCTTTTTATACAGGCAGGCGAATTTATCTATAAAGAAGATTACTGTACATAGTAAAATGTATGTTCGTAAACGCTGAAAATAATTTATTGGGAACAAAAAAAACTTAACGCTCCCAGGTCGTTTTTCTGGTTGTTACCGATCAGGAAGTATAAATTCTTCTTGTTTATGCCTGACAGGAGTTCAGTTATACTCTAATTGCTTAATCATGTTCCATGCTTAAAATACGATGAATACTACATCTTGTTATCAGGCAGAATTCTTAATCGTTATATTGACGGATGAACATAAAAAGTACGCGTCATTATACGCGAAATTCTAGAATGATATAGGCAGCTAACAGTGTGGGTGACTTCAACACGAATAGACCTAGGCTGTTAAGTCCAGACCAGAACCACCATCACAGAATGTAATGTTGCCAACCGGGCGAATCTGAAAGCCTCGATGTGAC
The DNA here is from genome assembly GCA_033815515.1 of Cryptocheilus praepositus. NCBI lineage: Eukaryota > Metazoa > Arthropoda > Insecta > Hymenoptera > Pompilidae > Cryptocheilus > Cryptocheilus praepositus. Next base: position 2,836,202 of record JAWWQZ010000314.1, read on the forward strand.
TGGTGGCGCCTTCAACTACCGACGGACGAGAATTCTAACAGCCTTTACGTTCGATTTCACGAAGGGTTCTCGTCCAAGCTACACTTTAACCCCTAAAAACACTCTCAGGGGTCATATCTCATCACGAAAAAAAACTACCCCGTCACTTCGCCACCCCACATTTTCAGAACCTCACCCTCAACCAGCTGCTTTTCACGGTAGAAATGATGATCATTGGAACAAGGGATGAATATTTTCGAAATATTCAATCCCTATACCCGCACCAATAGCCGGGACTTCTGGAATAATATTTTCACGGCTTTGCGCGCCAGTTTTGGACGTTTATCATCATCAGTCAGCATACGGGCGCGAGAGCGATGAGACTTTATATTTATCTAACCTTCCAGGGCCCGCCGCGTGACGTGCATTCGCGCAGATAAATCATCATCGTCTGGATTCGCGTGCGCTTTTGCAGCATAAATATGAGCGGGTAACCTGTCGTCACCACTCCGCGTTGGGGCGCACACGTTTTTTATCGCCGGCTTTTCACAATTCCTGGCGTGAGATGTCGATGTGCGAGATTTTGCTACCTGCACACGGACGTTTGGGGGAAAAGATATAGGGGGACGGACGGGCAAAAAATCGTAACAAAAAAGTAGTGGGTAACAAGTGTTGTTATGGGGTGTCGAAAGGCGGTGGAAAGTAGTCGAGGGTCCTTGTCAAAACATCAAAGCTACCGTGTCGACCCACCGCAGGGTGGGACTGGCTTTTTGGCAGGATGGGGGCTTTCTCCGAAACGAGCTAAAAAACGCAGGTGGGTAGAGTAAAGATTATTTGATGGGTGACGATTTGTCGGGGACTTCTCAAACCGGGCTACCTGCTGGGTTTGTTGTGACAACGTGGAAGGGAGCTGCGGCATAAATCAAGGCAAGTGTAAAGTATGCTATAAATTATTTGCTATCAATGGAAAAAGCACATTATACCGCTTTATCATTCATAACACAGCATAACACTGTCTCCAACACTTCAAAACCAGAAACGAAATTCTCTGGACAATATCCAATCTTCTGACCAGTCCGTTCCCCTCAATGCGGCCAAGACAATTTATCTTTACCTTAACCGCCCAGTTCATCGTCACGTTGAAAATTCGGAATTAGCCTCTCCCGAGAGCCATCAGACACTGGTCGTCGCCGTGTACTTTGCAAATTAAATAACATTGCAATGGGTTAACGAAGTGTAGATTCTGTGTCGCTCGGACGCCTATCGGCCCACCCCTTTCAACCCACTCACCCCTACCAAGGTGCCTCCTTCCCGAGCTTCGCAGAGTCCTCCTCCCACGATTTACCATCTAAGTGTCGCCCTCCCTGCTGCCCCCACCTTGCGGCCTATTTTACCCCACTTTTCCGCGTTTTCCCCTCTTTCGACTGGCTGCTGGCCATACCGTCTACCCCCGCACGACTTATCCCCACCCTTGGTCGACTCGCGGCTCGCCCTTACGGAAAAATAAGCCGCGGGACACCTTATCGGCTTCCTCTCTGCCGGCCCGCGATTGGTCGCCAGCCTTGAGGGGGTATTCACCTTTTCCCAGTAGTTTTATGGAGCAATCCTGAGGAGAGGGTGTTAGCAAATTACTGACAAATTGCTAATCGTTAAAAAAAAATTAGTTTTAGTGCTGGCAGATTCGGTCAGTCGGACGGTTTTAACGAGTTGGGATCGTGAACATTCAATGTGCGCATCGATTTAATTTTTGCGGCCAATCAAAGTAACGGTAAACAACATATTATGAGCTGATACCAATTAGGAACATTTTACGAATTTACCTACCGTAGTCACTATCAGAAACCACCATTCACCCCCATCTTTCCGCATATAAGAATCGCCCCTTTTTAGTGAATCCATTTGTTAGAACGTTCAAATTGTTTATTCGCTTGTGAGAAACCTGTTGTTGTGGTATCTTGCGCAAAACGGTTGTCTAATCATCCGAATTAATCGGTTGCGCGTTATTGCTTGGCCAATCAGTCAATGGGGCTATGTATTATCGTTTATTAGCTTAGTTTGTCACTACCACTTCGGACAGTACGGCGGTGTCGTTGGAGTGCCAACGAAAGGGTGCAAACGGGATGGGATGAAACGCAGAGATTTATTAAGTGTCAATTATACGCTCGGGTCGGCAATATCAGCGTTGCAACAAAATGCAAACCGTTTGCCACGTTCAAATTGTTGTTTGGCCAATATTCAGATTTGTAACGATTACTATATTCACCTCTCCGTTCGAAATTCCCTAACGAGCAAACTTACTCATTATATTTTTTGAAACTCTAATCGTACGATTAAAGAAATTCACAGATGACGTGTGATTTCATGTTCAAGAGGAATCGATTTGACTCGTTAGTCGATTATTTGCCTCTGCAATGTCAATTTGATAGGGGAATCGTTATGGTCACGTTTTTATCAAAGGATTAGTGGTGAATTTGGAGAGATCATTTACAACATCGTTTTAACTTTGTGCTAGACTAATAATATTCGACTGCTGTCGCTGCATAAACTGTAATTTTGATTTTTTAAATCATGTTTACTATATTCAATAAAATTGTCTGGAGTTGCCCAGAATTGCTTATTTACTTTCCCGATTTGCATTTAGTAGCAGACTACGTCGGTAAACTGTAAAAGAACCGTTAGAAACAAATCCCAAAATAATCCATAATAAAAGTTACGTCATTCTTCAAGCACATTTTCACAGATTATTTTTAAACCCCATGAGGCGCCACAGATATTGACATGCACTGATGAAAAAATAATAATTCTACTCACACACGCGATTGAGTACTGGCGGGAGAATTTAAGATGTTATGCGCCGTGTACCGGCAGACGATTGACTTGCTGCACCATAAACGTGCATTTTCTAAACCTATCCGCGTTACGTCTTTTGTGGCTACGAAATTATTTAGCATCCCTTTAAACAAATTTATACTTCACCAATACACATGTCGCCCTAACAAAAACGTGAAGGAAAGCGATCAATTTTCCGAGAAAGCCGCGAATTGCAGAGTTCACCGAGGGCGGTCGCAATGGAAACAGGAAAAGCTCATCCAGAATCACGTAACGCAACGAGACGCGTTGAGCCGCGTCAAGGAAAAGAAAGAGCTTCCGACGCACGGCCGAAAATCGAAATGCAAATGTCCCGAGGCCCTTAGGAGGGCTCGTTAAATCTCTCGCACGTTTACCGGCTCGGCTCGCTTGTTTATTTTTTAATTAAAGTCTTCCGCGGCTACAGCTTCTCCTGAAACGGTGCGGCGGGATTAAAAAAGGTTCCCCGGAGTTATTAAGCTAATAATGTGTCCCGTGCCGCGCGGCGTGCCTCCTGGACGAAGTTAAAGAGGGACGGATCTAAAAAGTTAGACAGAGAGACAGAGAGACAACAAGAGGTTGAAAGAGGGACAAAGTGAATGTAGTAGACAGAGAAGGAAGGAGAGGCAGTCGAAAAAGGTCGCTGTGGAACGGTCGAGAAAAAGGACCGGGGCAAGAGGAAAAACGAGAGTGTGGAAACGAAATGGTTTGAGAAGAGAAGCTGTGGGGGCGGCCGAGAAGGAGGGACCCTCGGTGCAAAAAATTACTTCGGCACGCGTAGACTATTTCACAGATTAGAAATGGACGTCAATCACGTTCTTTCGAATACATGTTTATTCAAGATGATGGTCTAACTGCATTTTTGTTGATTCTTTGTTCTATTCGGATAACGACGCGGAAGATTGCTAATTCTGTGATAGAATGTTTATCCTTCCTCATTCTGTAGCCGGATCGTTCAATACCTCTTTTTTCCCATGCTTACTTTGTCCCACATAAGATTAGCCGCCGTGAAGCATGCAAAAAAATATGGTGTTCGGATAACTTTTTGTTCGAATAATAATGTATTCTTAATTTTTTTCTTTCATTCATTGATTGATTAAATTTTTGTATGGTACTGTTACGGTTCAACGTGCATTTCGATAGTGGTCGAAAGTTTGAGGAGGAAAAGAACGAAAGGGAAAGTAGTGACTTTTGCACATCCCGTGTGGGTGACCTTGACGCAGGCACATGCTCGTGGTTGAACGCAGACCTGCATGAAACGTCTTTAACTTCGACGACGGAGGAGATGGAGAAGAGTGGCAACGGGGAAGAAAAGCATGCACGGAATTACTATTTTATTCTTCATGGTTGGAATACGAATTTTTTTTGGGGGGTTTCCACCTAATATTAATGCCAGCCAATAATTTTCTCATGTCTACAATGTATATGTAATGGTTCGCATGAATGTTCACACATGATCGAAGTTCGACTGTAATAACCTTTTCTGAACAAAATCAGCCACAAGTCGGCATAATTTATGGTACTCTGCCTAATAAGATTATCACTGCCTTATTTTCAAATTTTCGTTTGCTTAGAAACTCTCGCTGTGCACATTAAGCTTTATGTCCTAATACAGGTATTATATTCATTTTCAACAAATATATTTAATCCTTTGCGCATAGTACGATGTGAAACTAAGCGTTCTGTTGTTCCAAGTAGCGACTATCGCCATTTGATATATATATGTGTATATTATATTTTCAGCCTCACAGCCAGGAAATCTGGACACGGTTTTTTCTCAATGTAACTTTAATGTAGACTTATAATTTCATTGTTTACAGTTGTTCTACGTGTATTCTTTTGTTCATTTATTTTTCACCAATCTGTGCCCATGTGATAAAAATTTAAAGGTTTCTTTTCGAAGATTTTTATACTTCTTGAGTACTTGAAGTATTATGCAGAAAAATATATTAATTCTGCGACATGGTTATTATACAATCAATAACACTATGTTCACGGTTTTGACCTGCAGTGATTTTCACATGTAAAAGTAAGTTCCTTAAGGATGGATTTATATGTGGTCTATACTATATACATACATATATGGTTCTTAGGATAGCGCGGTAAAAAAAGCTAGGTAGTACCATAATTGTATGACAATAAACAGAGAAGACGTACGTTGTCGTTCATAAGAAGAAATTTTTTAATTAACTTATGTCGTTACAAAAGTATTCAATACGATCTTGAGAATATACGTATAATTTTTGTGATGAGTATGCGCAGTTAAGTGATATGTGCGTATATAATCACGATGATGCCGAAATAAAATGCGACAGAAATTATTACATTTTACAGTGTATAAGAGAATTTATAAAACATTAAAATGAGCACGTTTATGAAATATTAAAAAAAAAAACAATACAATAATTCATCCCTCCCTATTTTCCCTTTCAACGTACTGGTCATTTCGCATCTGCAACCAAACTTTAAATCAGCTTCCAAATCACTGGCTTCAGCGATGCATAATACTACCCCATAAATTGTAATAAAACGAAACTAAAATAACATTGTACATATTAACAAACCAACAAAAAAAAACCAATACCAGAAAGTCGACAAGATTCCACCGAGCTGACCCCGAGAAAACATACATTGAATTGCCAAGCTTTTTTCGCAAAATAAAATATATTCGAACGGTGGTCTCCAGCGGCAACGCGAAGAAAAGTTACAATGACGTATAAGTCTAGCGTCTTGACACCTTGTTGTGGCATTAGACAGCTTCAGTGATTGGCCATAAAACGAATACTGCGCGATCCGTCGCTAATTTCGAATCGTTCTCTTTACAAAACGCACATTTGCCCGAGCCCTCCAGCTCTCGAACATTATCCCTCAAGTACCATCCCATCCATATTTCGATTACATTAATAAAATTGAATTAATTTAACGCCAACGTGTTGACGTCCAAGTAGTTTCATCAGATCTGCGCGCATAAATTTGCCGAGAGGGCCTCGTACAGTTTTATTTCGACATCACGATCAACATTAACACAGGACCAGCGCGAGGGAGAGAACTATGCAGTCGCGAGTGAAACGTGGTGAGAAAAGGAGCGAACTGCCTGAGAAGGCCAGGCGAAGGGAAGCGAGGCGCGGGCCTGCGGAAGCGGAGAGGTGTGGGAGATACAAAGAATAGCTAGAGGCTGTGGAAGGATGGAGGAAGGAAGGAAGGTCCGCTCCGTTCATCCCCTTTCCAACCGTCCTCCTCCGCCACCCCTTTCGCCACCCCTGCCCTCCCCACTCCGTTCCTCTTCCTGGCCGTCATCTCCGGGGCGATTTTCCACAGCACCTAAGAGAAGGGGCCAATGAGACGCTGGGCGTCGGTATTGATCCGAGGCGTCGTCCAGGAGACGCCCGCTCCAAGACGCCCGGCTTGCCCGGCGCGAGAGAGCGGCCTCGCAGTTCCAGATAAAAGGACGAAAGCCGCTCCTGGAGACGAGCCGACGCGGCTCGCGTCCTTCCGGCGTGTCCTCGAATTATCATGCAAACCTCAGAGTACGGCCGAGCTCACTAAGGATTAGCGCTCGGCTGCTCCCTATCTATCTATGTGTCCTCCTCTTGCTCTCTGCTTTCGCCTGCCTTTCGATGCCTTTCACACGATATCCTTATGGCTACCCTTCACCGAGCGTATGTTCTTCTTTGTTTGCCTATCGGCATGTTCTGCTCGATGGTCATATGCCTGTAAGTTGGTATGGACGGTTCGGGCTCCGCGCTTGATAGTAAGCAGGATCCGCGCGGCGCGTGTTACGCGGCGATGGTAAACAGACGAACTATGATGGTCATTAATAAATGATTCAAACAAAAATATCAGTTTTTATAGATATATTGTGTTTTCAGTTTTAAGTCGGAGCATCCGTTGTTTGAGTCCTCAATGTGAATAATGTAGATTCAATGAAGGAATATGCTGAGTGTATTGTGAAATTAATGTGAGATTGTAAAAAATAAAATTTATTGTATATTATCTGTTATTTGTGTTTTGCAGACGGCGTCCCCTTTTTTATTATAAGTCTCAGTTTCCAACTTTGATTAATTTCTTTCATCAATGTTTACGAACACCATCAATATTAATATAATTAAATTGCTGGCACCCGACATGTAATTCGAAATCTGTAGATATTTCGAGTACAATAGTCATTCTCTTGAATGTTTATTGATGTTTTCAAAAATGAATGGACGTATGAAATGCTTGGTGGAAATATAGATGCAGTTAATAATACCTATGTCTAAAATGTACGTTGATATCGATATTCTGGTTGCTGTTCGAGATATTTTTGTCCGTAGTAACAGGTTTTGGACGGGACGGAACTTTTACGGATGTTAGTTATCCGCTTCTTTCAGCGGCGGGATTAGAATCGGGGTAAAGTTAATCCGTTCAAGTAACTCGATTAAAAGGGCTCGTTCCACTGCAATGCGATAACGTGGAATCTTCTGCTGCCCCAAAAATCTACTTAATTCAATCTATGTGAGGTAACAAATTCTGGCAGTAATAATTTTAATGAATTTGCGAGTGTGTTACGAATGTACCTTAATTTTACAAAAAAAAACTGTATAAAATAGAAAAAATGCCTTAAGAATCTTCATAAATATATATAAATGCCAATTATGCGGCAGGAAATATAGACTACAATAATTTAGGTTGTAGTTTCAGTAATACATCTCTTTGAAAATTCATTTCATTTTCTGAATTTTGTTCGAATACACATATCACTTCATGACGCTAGACACGTTGCGCACATATTTTCTTCTGACGCTCAGTTTACGCCCGAAGTGTGAATTGAAAAGCAACACATTAAATTCGAATGCGGAAAGAATTTCTTTAACCATCATTAAATTTCAACACATCACTATTTTCTCATTCACACTCCACCGCAAATCGATGCCACAAGAATTTCTAACAAAAATTGCGACATCATTCATTTTTTTTTCCTGCATAAAGACGCAACTCGGCGGGACTCTGTTCAGGCGTTGACATTTTTGCGGCAACTTCTATGGAACTAATTGTAATCCTGGCACCTGACCAGCGTTTTGCCGCCATCGCGTCGCGACGAAACTTTCGATAGGTCAGATCCCCCCGGCGGTGGTTAACGTTAACTCTCACCTCGACGTCTCCGGCGAACGAAACTCATCTCCGTTGGCGCGTTTAAAATTAATTATATGCCGCGTTATCAATCACATCCGGTTGCCGTGGCAACGGAGAAGGGCAACCCTCTGCCCACCTCGCTCACCAACGAGGTATAAGAGTACCTCCTTGAGAGTGGTTTCGCCAACGAGGAAAGAGGAAACGCGAGCCGTCATGGGAACGCGCGAACGGATGAGCGAACAAATACGCGCCGAATTCTATGTATACATATCTTGCTTGCCGGCGAGAAAACAGTCGTCGCCATCTTTCGAGCCAAATGGAACGAAAACACTTCGCATGCCCTTCGCACTCCAAGTTCTCTTTCTCCTTCGCTCTCACGTCAGTTGTACTTTATTATGTATCTTTCTCCGTTCATCTTTCTATTACGTTTATACTTCCATTACTCGTATTTATCCGATGTTTCAAGAGGAGTTGGGCGTTTCGGGTAATTGCATTATTTTAAGTAAACTTTTTGTATTTTCCTGTTCCTGATCAACTCTGTGAAGGCATTGCTGACCGCACTGCTTCGTCTGATGTTTTGGTATCTTTTGTTTCTGATACTTGCCTCGTTAGGCTGCGGGTCAACGACCGTAAAATAAGTATGCGATATTTCTGACACAGCGACTATCCCTATACTCTTTCGAAGCTACTGCCGCTGATGCAGGTAGTTTTTACTTGAATACCTTTTAATAAGTACAATTCAAATCATTTTTTCTCGAGTAACGGTATGTAGCTATCCCGCCTTCCGTTCTCCACATACAATTTTGTCCGTTTTCGACATACAATGCTGAAAATACACTAAACATGTTCAGTGAAAATAACTGTTAAATATAAGGTAAAGAAGAGGCAGAGTCCTAAGGTACACCTTCAAGGAATCGAAACACAACAAAGGTGTGAGAACAAGAAAGAGTAAGCAGGATAGTGAAAGAGCACGCCCAAATTGGTAACTTTAGAAGATCAAGATGAAAAACGAGTGAAACCCCCCGTAGCGCGGTCCCCGGTTGCTCGCGATCCTCCAACCCCCATTGGCGCCAACCACCCTTCTCCGTTCCACCCACGAAGAGCCGTGCACGGGCGTGTACGGCGCGCGCCACCCTCTTTGAAACATCCCTCGCGCGGGTACGTTCCCGTTTTAATATTAATGGAAAGGCTGATGGGAAAGCTGAAAGGAAGGAAATTGAAGGAAAATAAAAGGAGAGATGCGGCGACGCGAGGCAGGGGATGCCGGACTGGGTTGGTCCGTCGGAAAATTCATCGAAGTGTCGCCTTCTCGGACTACCGACGACGGACGGCCGTTCCTGTCGGTGAATATCGGCGGATACCACCGCGGAGGAATTATCGTCTAACGTGACTCCGCGAGCGTCGACGTTTCGAGATTTATGGTGAATGCGGTAGCGATCGATGACACCGATGTTTGCGCGTCTTCATGACACGAAGTTTAAACGTACAATATGCTGTAAAGGAAAGTTTTTGTAGTATTATTGGCATTCGCTGGTGGGGAGCAGTTGGAGACTTGCATCGGGGCATAACCGTCATGTAAGCCGCACATATTAATACACCCAGCATAAATTCAGTCTTACTCAACCCCATGATGTCCGTAACTAATCTGCTACAGGGAGGCTTATCACGATGACCGATGAGTTTTCTCAAGGAAATGACTAGACACAAAAATGGTATTCTCCTCGCCTACTTAAAAAGCGAAACAAACGGTTTCTCATTACGAGTTCATCAGCAATGCGCGATCATCCGATCGACCTAATTTATGTACTGGCATGGTTTCGCGTGTCTTGTCCACGCTGGTGGCCAAGGCACAGTAGATTTCAAGTATCGGTAAGCGAAGGAATTGTCGGTTCAAAATCAACCGGTGTCACTCGTGGGAAATTATTTGTTCGCCTCGTTCTTAGCGTCAACTCACGGTTTATTTATCGCGGTCTTTTCTTAGGCAACCCCTCTCCCCATCTGCCCGCGGGCGAACCCTTGAGGGTCGGCCAACGGTCAGCGAACCCCCTGGTTTCGGCATTATGGGAACCGGTTTTCTCGGACTCTCTTACTACCGCTGGACGGAATTTTTCTCTCGGCGGAATTTTTATCGCGTAGCGAAAAACCCGTTCGACCGGTCAGCCAGGCGTGTCCAGGTGGTCACTTCCTGGCCACCCCAGTTTGGGTCACTCTCTCTTTTTCGGTGCCGCCGTTAACCCCCCGCCCTCTTTTGCCCTCCTTCGACTAGTTTTCGGTTCGCCTAATCCCAAACGGTCGACACTTTTTAATTCCGCGCCATGACGCGCACAATGCAAAAGCGTCTTTTGTCCAACAGACAGATGATGCGTTCCAGTGCTAGAGCGCACGTGTCTTTCGCTCTGCCGGCGACCTTGGAAACAGTTTCGAGACATCCAGGGCCAAAGTACAACGTTCGGAACAGATTTAGGGGTCCGCAATTACAACTTTGCTAATTCTGGGATATTATGAAATCAAATGTATTGAACCAATATTACAACATTCGCAATAGACAGAATTCGTTAAGAAAGTATTGACAATGAATTACCTTTAAGACTTTCTAAAGTTGCTTACGCAATCTAAATCTTTATACCAGATTACAAAATTTCTCGTAAAAGGGTTATTGTCGTGAATTGTATTGCCTACCAAAGGATTACGTAATACGTCTGTAGGTCAAGTTCGCGGGTCCGAATTTTACAAACTGGCGTAACTACAATTTAACTCGGACCTCCAAAGGAAACATTTTTACGTTACATGATATAAGTGCCACCTCTACCAATTACTATAACCGATGTATGCAAAAAAAATCTGCTCCTTCGAAATTTGCATATTGGATTATTTCATCATAATGTATTTAATCTTTTCGGTCCAAATTACCCAAGAAAATTAGATGCATTCTATCACATGCGAAATGTGGATCAAAGAAGGTTAAGAAATATTTACGTAATAATTATAACATTTTGCCTGCTGATCACGATGAAATCGTCGGCAATTTCAAAGCGAATGAAATTTTCGAATAAGAGGGACCGAATTACCGTTGTGTTCACGGAAATGATTCTACGAGCGAGGACGTTACAGAAGGAAGAAGAATCGCGCGCGTAGAACCCGTTAACTGTGTTCTGCGATTACGAATTCAATCTTAAGGACGTACGACGCAACGTGCGCGCGCGTGTTTGTGCGCACAGCGTGACAGCGATGAGACACAGAAGTTTGTACTCTTAATTAGCAGCAGCCTCGTAGTACGGCATTGCGCGGTGTCCTTAACGATCCTCGCGATTACGTCGTTCGATAATCAATTAGGTCTTCTGGCATTGCTACAGTTTCACCTACGAGCTAATGTATTCCTACGTATCTACACTCAGTGGGACTGGACGTTTTCAAGAAACTGTTAGTATAAGTGATTTTTAATGGATAATAAATTATAGATAAATGTAGTAACACCCTAATTTGCCACAATGCACTTTCGATTAGAATATTTTTCAACCACCTGTCTAAAAATTAGTATAATTAACAGACTTTTTCCAAGTTATCCGTAAAAATCCTAAGTTGGTAATTCAACTTCAAAGAATGCATCCACACCGTATCCACAAATATCAGTGTGAAAATAATTTGACTAATTCCAACGATCGATCAACGTCGCCGCGTCCGAAAGCCCGTCAACGATTCGTCATCGTCAAGCTTTTTCCGTCTCCATCAGCGGCTCGGCTCTCCTTCTCGAACGCTCATCGAACAATCTTCCGCAAGCTCGTTGGCGTCCGTTTAATTAAAGGAAACGCGACAAAAGGAACGTCGCTTAATTTCCAGCGCGGGACGTTCCGACTCGTTTGCGTTGCCGCGATTAATCTTAATCCGCGGTGGAGGAACAGAGAAGCCGAATGCGAGCGGAAAGACACCTGGAAGGAGATAGCTGAAGAGAAACAAGGATAGCTCGAAATAGATATAGCCGGAGAGAGTAAGAGAACGGCTCTCCTTTTTGCGAAACCATCGCACGCCGACCTGACGTTCCTCGTTCGCGGAGGACTAGAGCTCGCCTCTTCGCTGTTTTACATTTGCATTCGACGGCAAGTCCCGTAGGACGGGGATGGGCGCGGGGACCTCCCGGCGGGGGAGGTGGCGGAGGATGGAGTTGATGTTTTGCAAGATCTGCTCGAGAGACCATTCGTCTTAGTATCTGCCTCGGGGGGCGGTGAAATATAAGCTAGATCTACGGGAAAGATAAATGAATCCATCCTCCTGCCCCTGCACTGCCGCTGCTGCCGGCTACCGTCTTCTTCCCTTCTTACCTTAGCCCCTCTAGTCTTCCCCTTGCCGCCCCCTCAGTCCGTCTTACTTACGTCCGCCGTCCCGCGGGATGGGAGAAAACAACCCACAAACAAGAATGCCGACTTTCATGGACGATCGAGAATCGTAGTAAAATTAATGGATCATCAAATGTGGAACCACGTGAAACTACGTTTAATACAGTTAATGGTCAAATTAATGCACAAATAAGAGTTACCAAGAGAAAACAGTGAACATATACTCCTGAAACAGAAAAGACCAAGGGCCCCACGTCTTATAGGTAATTGTCTACATAGATGTTAAGTGCCGACCTGCCAATCTGGGTGGAGCTAACGGATTGGCATCGTAGCTTTTTCACTCGCGAATTGATACCGTGCCGGTTGCGGAGCATGGATGATTGATCGTCTGTAATTGCTCTACGATCGGTTAGCATCGTTGTTCCTCGTCACGTCGATCTACCGTACCGCGTAATCGGTTAATGACGTGTGCCTCTTGTCGTTTATTCGTGGAGAGGGGATAATGGCAGACAAAGAAATTGCTGGTTTGCTTCGAAATTGAACGTCGATTCACAGGGAAAATCAACGGTTGCGGTCTTTATGACAGAAAGGGGCGTATGAAATTTTAGGGCTGGGAACTGAGTTCTTGGTTATATCTTGTATACGTCACCATTATTCAGAGCTTCTATTTCTGGGAGTTATTTAGTTTGCATTTATCAGAGAGCAATTCGCCACAATGCAACTCCTGAGCAAGACCGATTCTGTTTTTTGTATCGCCCATGTGTATCAAATTATGTTTTGCGTGTTGGAACTTCCGTGTATACTAAATATGACTGTAACTGTATAAGTGCTGCACCCCTATTATATAAGTACGATCAATTAAGGTTTTCTTCGCAGATCAGTCACACGTATTCTTATCGTTCGAATAATGTCCATTGTAACTTGACTTCGCTTTTTTAACATAATACATAAAATTACGACTTATATGAACAAAGCTATTTTAAGATGCTATGTACTCATACATCCAGCAACTTACGATGGGCAGCCAACTGCTCAACTCCAATATTCCAGGCTTACAAAACCATTCTTACGAAAGTCGGTCGAAAAGAAACGACTGCCTCAATGGAGATTAAAAGATACCGACGGCGGCATCGGGGAAGAACAAAAAGCAAAAATACGTAAGATCCTCAAGGAACAAGTAAGAAAAGGGATAGTGTTTATTTCTTTCTTGAAGACAAGAAGCGAGTAGCGGGAAGTCAGCAACCCCCACCATCTCTTTTGCTTCGCCTCGGATAAGCATCGCTTTGCATACGATCGCCATTTTGCGGGGAGCATAATTTAAATTTCGTTCCATTGTTTTGTCGCTCTTCTTGGCCCACCCTCCCCTGGCTACGACGACGACGACGGCGGCGGCAACGAGTAAGACCCCCTTTCTTCCACCCGCGCTCTCTTTCTCTCCCTGCCTTTTACCCCGCAGTTTCGAGTCGCCCCACCCTTATCACGCAACCCTCGTGCCACCCCCGCACGGCTCTTTCTCTGTCGTTCTCGCGCGGCTTCTTCGCGCCCCGCCAGAGGCGGCCATTTGCATGAAATTAGAATCAGAATTTTCTTGCCGGAAAATTGGCCCCTCGCCCGCCCACTATCTCGGCCGTGTCTACGAAAATTTTAATTAATTCGCCCCGCTGCTTCGGCAAGGAGATTGCCGTTTTGCGATGCAGTGTTAGGTAGATCGATGGTACTGATCGATTTTTGCAGAATTTCTGGTACCAGTTAAATTATTATTACATTTCTAGGATGCAGAACAACGCAGTAAACTTTGGGTCAGCAAATTGTAAACAACCTGCAGATTTATTCAGAGTACGGCAAATAATAGCGACACATGCAATAGGTACTTTCCCAAACAAACCCTTAAAATTGTATACGACGATACTACGACACAAGGTGCTGCGATAAATTTGACGGAGGGGCAAGAGATCTTATATCAGAATCTTAAAACATTTTACCCATGGGAATGATCCATCACTAATAAAACACCTCATTCTTCTATCCCGCGGACAATCCCTTTGCCCCGCCACTCGACATAGTCGTCGCTGCCGGTTGCGCGCGCCGTTCCGGAAACACATCGTCTTGAGATACTTTAGTGAGCGGTCCCTGCGATACTTATAGCCGTAAGTATTTCATCGTCGTATTAAGCCCGCAAGCTCGTTATCTCCTCGAAAGGCACGATAGACCCCTGGCGCCGGTGCGAGGCGTGGCGATGTACGACGGGTGGAAGGAGGGCCCCCTCAGCGTTTCATAGCGTTTAGTCTTTATGGCGTGCGGTTCTGCAACCATCTCGGGCGAGCCAGCATCCTCTCATTCTGTCTCTCTTTACCGCCTCCGCCATTCTCTTTTCCTCTTAGCCGCCCGCGCATTCACTTCCTCTTTCTCCGACCACCAGCGCCCTCTTTCCCTCCCAACATTCGAGCCGCGACTCGCTCTGCCTTCGCGGCGAAACAATGGACCGAAATAAATAGCCCGTCTTTCGTCTTTTGTTTCTTGGGGGCCCATTGTTGCAGCCGTAGATAAGAAAACAAGAGACTCTGTCGCCGTGTTTACGAGCCCCGGCCGAGGCTCCTGGATGCAGCGGCCCCCTTTTTGCTTCGTTCAACGACGCACAACGGCTGTATACACCTCTAACGTCACTTTGTCTACCTTTTCTCTCTTTCACGCGTTTTCTTTTTCCACTGCTCTATCGTAGTCGCTGTCTCTTTTTGTTCTTCGGGGTTTGTTTCTTGAGAACACTGTCTCTCGCAGGTTCTGTCGGTATCACGGTGATATCACTTTGAGTGCCTTTAATGTGGGATAACTAGTGAAACTCATTCTAATTCAACATTGAGTGAGGTTATCTTACAAAAGTTTAATTTCAAAAGAAGATATATATAGGTAAGTTTCAAGCAATATTTGTGTTTTGGTAATTTCGCCTTTTGTGTCATTGGTCATTATTGCCATTTTACCATTTCCTTCAGACCCTTTATCATCCATTACTCCGCTCTCTTTTCACCTCCATCTTCTCTAATATCTCTTACGTCGCTGCGACACTGTTCAATATCCTTCTGACACTTTTCACCTGTCGCATCGCGTTGTAAAACGATAGATAGAAGAAAAGGACTACCGCGGGATTAATAGGACCTGTGGACAACAGAGTTCCCGTAGAATGCCTGAAGCGTCAATTCACAAGATGCCGATCGATCGATTGATTATCCGGAACCGTTGCTTAAAGGCAATCAGCGCGTAGCCGGTTTGCGGATAATCGTTATTAGAAACTTACGCAACTGTGATTTATTTGCGTCGTTGAACTTAGATCACAGTACGACTTCAAATCTGTGCGTTAATAGGCGATACCAGTCTATACTTGGAATCATTACATTCTTCCACTATGATATGAAATCGCAGAAACCCATACATTAACTACACATTCCGAATGAATGACATGCTATGGGACGCAAAAATCGATCAATGTCATTCATATTGTTCAACTTCACCATTATCTGGAATCTGCTTCGATGTGCCAGCGTTCGTGAATTCAAACGGCTGTCGTAATCGAAGTGTCCGTACTTGATCGTTCAAGGGCGTTACATAAATTTCGGCCCCTTTATTTTGCGTGACAATAGAGAAAGGCGAAAGAACGCGACAGAGAGAAAGGAGCGCCGCGGCGGCCAGACGCGACCATTGCGACTGGTCACATAGTTATGAGTAAAGCCCATTCACGTACACGTGCATTCAGCACGTTCTCGTCGACCAGCACACGTAAATAGGTGAGTACATGCGTGTAACGAACGCTTCACTCACCCCTGAACTGACCACTGGATCCCGTTTGAGACCAGGGGAAGCCTAATTTCGAAAACGGTAAACTGGTTTGTCCAGTTTCCACCTTTATTCGCTACTTGGACGGGGCCAGTGGGGTTGCCTGTGGGTAACTTGCAGACTGGACCTAAAGGAGTAACAGGCGGGACCATCGAGGGCCCTGGACAGGGGAGAGGGAGGGTCCATTGCGACCTGGTCATTTTTCGAACTGCCGTCCAGTCGGTCAGTGCCCATTAGGCGTCCACAATATACCGGACAGTCGTTTTCGATTTTTCGCAACGGCCGGTCCGATCCGTCGCGAACTGCTATGTGTACCCGGTGCACTTCCACGGAGATTTTTTGGCGGAGTATAATGGAAGCTCGGTATCTAAAACTCAGTCCGGTATCGTTTCTCGAAATGTTGCTTGTGGAAATTGCTTAATGCATGGTAAAACTCACTATCCGGCCTGCAATAGTGTGAATAAAAAAAAAACTTAATTAAAATTTGAATATAAATTCAGTGGAAAGAAGAATACGTATTTGTAGAAAACTAAAACGCTGCTAAATATCATCTACGAACACACGTGGCAAACGGGAAATTAAATAAATTAAAAAAAATTTAAACCACTTGTGATCTTTTCTAACGTGGAATAAGTGAACATTCTGTAAATTCTAATTATGTACAGTTAGCAATGCATCGTACGACCCAGAAGAGTATTGGCAATGTGTTCATTAATCAGCACGAAATTATCTAAAGCTTGTCTAAAGCTTGCTTTCAATAAGACACCAAATAATGGATATCCTTGACTTTCTTGGTTCAATAAGAATGTCCTGGAGGCGCAGAACTCTGTTTGTGCCATAATCATAGAGAATACCGGCCAGTCAAGTTAATTTTTTCCGACGGCCAGTGGATCAGGAAATGTACACAGTGGGGATGCTCGGAACCAGTGTGGTTTCCTTGGATTTTTCAACACTACATGCGATGACAAATATCCGCGTTCAAGAGGTACCGCGCATTAGTAACGGACCAATCCCAGCTTTCGGTATTTTTACCACCGTGAAACGTGTAATGACTGTATAATATTTGGTGGACAACAAGTTTGGATGGATTCCGCAGGCAATTGTGACTGTTACTGAAATGTTTAAAATTATTTGTATATGACTGATTGTATTCACGTAGAATCCGTATCCTTTACTTAGCACATTGCACTTCATGACATGTCCAATTGATAGCAACGAAATGCATAAGCTTTACAGGCACATACGCATAGACGGAAAATTGAAAGCAACACTTTACTATGCAGAATTCAAAGATTCTGTGCAAGCTTCGGTTCAAACGCACGGAAAAATGATAAAAACACAAATTTGGTACACAGGAGCCCCATAGATTCTGGGACTGAACTCGCTTACTCGATTAGCGAAACATTTGCGCAGAAGATCATGCAAGTAGGAAAGATAGGGAACAAAGGGGATACGAGAAGGACGCGGGTGGGAGCGGTGGGACCGAAGTTCGCGAAGCTTCAATGCGGACAGAGACAAAAAGGGGTTCCCTAAGTTTCTTCCTCCTTCGCCATCTCCTCTCCTCAAAGTCTCTCCAGGACTTCCTCTCATCACGGCACCTCTCCGCTCTCTCTATCTCTATCTGTATCTTTCCCTTTCTCTCTCACACTTCCCCCGCCGACGCTCCGCCCTATACAGCGTGAAACTCGGTGTAATTCAAATTCGGTTAATTCCGGTGATTTTTCAAAGTTTCATTAGACGATGGCTAGGCTATGGAAAGGGAGTGAAGGGTGGGGAAGCCCCCGTGGGTGAAGTATGGCCCCATACTTTACTCTGCGGTCGGCGAAGGCGTCTTAGGCAACTGGAATTCTGGAATAACAGGACCTGTGCGAGTGCGACGTGCTTCGTCGGGGGGGTGAAACGGGGGGAGGGGGATGTTTAAGCGGTATACCGTGGCGAAGGATTGCCATGCTCGAAGGACGGAATGAGAGAGGCGGTGGAGCTGGGGGAGGACCGAAGGAGAGATCCGAAATTGAAGTTACCCCGATTTAGATTAGACGAATTTATATCGCTCCAACGGAAAAGCCGAACGAGCCAGCCTGCGGACGGGTGGGAATTATTTTCCGCGGTGAAAAGGTCGCAGAAGTTCCACGCGTTTCTGCCAGCGGATTTAATTGATCCTGCCGTGTTTGAGTGATTTAACGGAACAGGGTTGATGTAAATATTGCTATTTTTACTAAGGTGAGACGTGGCGAGTGAACACACCTTTCAAAACTTGATGAAACATTTTTCTTACGTTCAAGTCCATTATGCAAATCCCAATTGCAAACGGACGCCGCAGTTCTTTTGCTAAGTTTTCTGAGATCTTTCAAATACACCTTGTAGTTATTTCCTCGTTTCCGAGCTCAGGCTTGAAGATACACGTATGCGTACCTCATTGCAAACTGGTAATGAATTCTCAGTACCAACAACCGTTAACAGAAACTTTACTGACATCGAGCAAATCGTTTTTGCCTTGAACCAGACACCCACAATTTTCTCTCATGTCCTTACCCCTTCTCCATCTTCCACCTCCGGAATGAGGCCACGCGTGTACACGCGTACCGGGTGGTACACAATTTTTTCTCTCCTTCTGTAACATGCAAGCGATGCGCATCGGACATCCACGTACGCACCGATATGCACACATGTGGCTGCCCACATGACGCGACATCTGGTCACCCCTTCGATCGTGATTTTTTCACCGACTTTCCGGATTTTTCTCCGTTCCTCGCCGTCACTTCCGGTCGCTTGTGTTCTCCATTCGTCCTATCCTGCTTCGAGCTCGTCCAACGGACATAAATATCGTTTACATTCGCAATTTGCGAGACGATCTCACGTGACAGTCTCCCATCGTAAATAAGTCACGATAGACCTGACTGCGACAATTTTCTGTCGCCGCGATCTGCAAGGGGCTTGAAGTGGAGTAGTCAAGAAGACGAGAGGGGGAGGCAACCTTGCCGTATTCATCGCCGGCTCGAGGGACCACCCCTTTGCGTGTCACCCCTGGTCATTCCTCCTCCGTCTTGTTCGTAAGGGTGCTGCTTCAGAATGTCGCGTAGAGACGAGGAAAGTACAGGAATTAACGCGGAATTGTTCTGTCCTTGGGTGGGAGTCCCATTTCTTTATTCGTCCACACTGCGTTCCCTCTTAGCAGCGTAAAAATGGAATCACGTGGGAGCTTCGTCCTCCTATGCGAGACTACGGTCGTGTGTATTGTAGTAAATTGTATAGGGGATAACGTCGTAATTATGTTGGTATGGGCGGAGTCGGATGTGAAGAATTTTTTCTACGATTTAATGATTATCGGATATGTTTCAATTGAGATCCAGCCGAAGTCACGTGATACCTTATAATTGCATTGGTGTTACAAAATAGGGATTACATTTTTATCAAATCATATAATAGCGTCCGGTGCAAAAGTTCATTCGCGTGCGATGTGTCCATTACCGTCATTCAAATATCGCAATTAATGCTCTTTTATTTAATTCTATTGCTCAGATCGTTTTATTCATGAACAGTGATTCGTAAGTTTAAATTCCGCGTCGATGCAAACGATACGTTATAGATTGTACATCATGTCTACTGGACGTAATAAAGTTAATTTACAAAACACACGACTTCTGGCAAACCCGCGTTACCAAATAACCATACCTGCAGTTTTAATCACTGTAAAGTCATAATGACGTAACAGATCATAACAGCAAGTTTCTCTCTTAGATACAAAATTTGTCCACTCGGCCGCCAATCGACACTAATTAAACCATCGTTGTGGACAGCAAAATCCACCAAATTTGTCTCTCCTAAACTAACTACACCGTGATATCCGAAAGTTATCTATTGCACTCAGCGAACGAGTCGCAACGATCAAATTTAATTTCATCCGCGCTGGTCCCGGAAAGAATTTCCTCGAGGATCGTGCGCCATGGGACGACGTGCCTTTTGTCCCTCGTCTGTGCTTCTCGCTTCATCTTTTTCTCCCACTTTGTGCGCCCGTTTCTTTCACCCCCGTTCCTTCCCCCTCGAGGAATCCTCGGCGAGGGATGGTTTTAATGATTTTTGGGGGATGCCAGGAAAGACAGGCACCCTTCGAGGGCGCGGAGGGGCATTTTTAAGCCCTTACTTTCGAAGCAGAACCCTTCGAGCCTCGGCCCTTTCTCGGGCTCTGCTTTCCACCCCTCGACTAGAGGAAACCCCTAGATGGCTCGCGTGAGGGAGGGTGGACGAAGAGAGGGTGGGTAAAGCGTCGGTGTGGAGGGTGGGTTAGACGGCCCTGCGTAAAAGATGGCTGGCAAAATGGAGGGATCTCTTTCTATTATACCTGTTTCCTCGGGCCTCCGACGGCGAACACTTTCGTAAAACTTTCTTATTGATCTGACGAGAAACGTCACCTTCCTCGATGGGTCCGAGCAAATTCTTCGGGTTTACTCTAAACAGAATTCGAAGACACCTATTCTTAAAAATTATCCTTAGAACGATATTTATTGTAATCTGAAACTGTATTCCAACCTTATTCTAACCGGAGACTCTTTCAGGTAGATCTTCATTTATCGCGGCATTTACGAAACGTCAGGAAATTGGAGGCATCATTTTGTTTCTATTTGCATTCATTATTTACAGTTAAATATTCGGAACCGCATGTGTATTTTGCTACATTTGCAGGGTTTTTCAAGTGGAACACAAGTCTGCGCGGTATCTGAACATCAATACAATTCCTCAGATCACTTAACTAACTTTTTATAAATCGGCCATTAAAATGTCGCTAAGAGTTCTTTTGACATTTTCGAATGAACGATGTATGCAATGTTTACCGAAACATCGGCCGATCCTCTTTGTCATCCGCTGCAATGTATCCGCGAGCGAACGCTGTGATAAATTTGCGCGACGGACACGTTTGTCCGCTCGAAAAGCTTGTAACGCCTGAAAATCTGCTATTTTATGCGAGACAATACGTGCAGGCAGTAAAATTTTTCGTCGCGTTGCTCGACCGGCTGACGAGCTTTTATTCGTGGCAAATGAAAATCTGGTGAGTTTGACTAGCAAGTAATACAAAAAAAAGAGATTAAAAAATGACGGAAATATAACCATTTAACGGTTGACCGCAATAAATTAAAATGTTTCCCACGACTTCATTGAGCATCATTAAAACGTTGACTACATGGAAAAATCTGACTGCGGCTATAAAAATGTAATTTAATAAGACACCGAATTAACCTCACACTTCTTAATTTAAGTTTCTCGTTCTGAGCTACATACTCCTTCAACACCTTCAATAATTCGTCAGATCCAACATATCTAACAACCTACCTAAATCACCCGTTAACTTTTCTTTGTACCTCGTCCGTAGCGGTACGTTCAATAATTTCTACCGTTCCCTTGAAAAATTCGTATCGAACACTTTGCCGTAGCCCGTACCCCTAAGATTCGCCCAAAGTTAAGGCAAATTTACGTTGAGCTCATTCCTTCCTCAACTCCCGTCGATCGACAAGCCCGCGAGGAACTTCAGAAGCTGAAAGCCTCGCCGATGAAATTGCGGAAAAGCACCGTGCGATTTTACCTTGAGTCTCGTCCACTGGAACGAAACAGGAACCGCGAGGAGGGTGGAAAAGGAGAACGGGTGATTCGGGGAACCAAGAGAACACGATAAAGGGAGGGACGGAGTGAGAGACGGCGAGAGAAGGCAAGTCGCCTTCATTAGTAAACTTTCGTTTAAAATTTCCACCATTCTCGCGGGGAGGGGTAGGTAGCATGGGGGTTGGAGTTGATGGAGGAAGAGAAGAGGGACGTGCGCGCGACGCCGAGCAAAAACAAACGTGTGCGCGCACCTCCTCCCAAACTCGATTCCAACTTTCCAGATATAATTAATTTTTCGAGACCGCGGAGAGCAACCTAACCCGCACCCGCCGCTCGCCCCTGTTTCTGTAGCGAATACTGTAGTGTATCGTCGTTGAGAAAAAGAGGAAACGAAAGGAAGCGCGCAACGAGTCTCGTAATTATCTCGAGAACCACGTCATTCGCTGGAGATGTAAAAAAGTCACGAATTCAGATCTCCCGCCTTGGTTGTGGCTGCATTCTTTTACGTCAGATTGATGAGATGGGAGTCCCTAATGAAGTTCAATCTCATCAACTGGTTTTCTATGATAGTAAAGTTTTTTAATAGTATACTTTCCGACTTCGCAAGTTAATGTAATTGAGTGTGCTTCAGAGTGGATTAATGTTGGATACAGGAATTGAGCAGCGCGGTTTGGTTGGAGAAAAAAGATAAGAATTGGAAAGTGGGTGGGAATTTAGAATGTACATAATTGGAGAGGTATTTGACACAATTTGCCGGTATAAGACAACCCATTACATAGTATTACTGACAATGAGTATCGTACAACGTACGTCATAAATCACGCCCATGATATAATTATACAGATATAAGGTCAGCATTCCCTACAATATCACATTGCTTTCAATATTTATACCTTTTCGACCTGCACATACTTATGTATACTCTTGCATAACAGTAATGAATATACGTATGAGGTCACTTCAGTATTTCATAATTCTGTACACACTTATTGCCACTTCATCGTTATCATCACGTACGGCTAACAAATTTACACACTAAAAATCTTCAGAACTCAAAAAATTGCACTAAAGGCACTTGAATGAATGTAACATCGATGCGACTGGTCCGACCGTTGGATTTCGTCGAGCAGAACGACGACACTACAGCCATAGTCTTCGTCTCATTCTCGGCAACGACCTCGCATAGGGTGTGTGCTATGAAATAAATAGTAACGGAATCCCGTACGAGCCCACCACCACCACACCATCTCTGCCGCACGACGTGAGAACCCATAAACAAGGAATAACAAGCCGAGAGACGAGAAACCACCGGAGCCTCTCGCGTG
The DNA here is from genome assembly GCA_033815515.1 of Cryptocheilus praepositus. Classification (NCBI taxonomy): domain Eukaryota; kingdom Metazoa; phylum Arthropoda; class Insecta; order Hymenoptera; family Pompilidae; genus Cryptocheilus; species Cryptocheilus praepositus. The sequence continues at coordinate 2,859,213 of JAWWQZ010000314.1, forward strand.
TACCCGATTCATCCTTGCACAATGAAAAATTGACATTGTGGCCGAGGCGTTTGAGTAACATTTATCGTGAAAAGTACTCACACCGACGTAAAAGGCAGAATCCTATTTTAATGTTCTCTCCATAATGTGAAAGAATATGACGAGCAGGCATAAAAAAATGTTGGGAAATTGAACTATTGATTGCATGAATATAATTTTCTTCAAGATACAATCTCGTACTAAAGAAAGTTAAATATGGATGAAGTTTCTGATAATGTCACAGTGTCATATGAAATTGCAAAAATACAGTATTGGACAAGTATGGAATATACATCATTATTGGGCATACATGTAATGCATTAATTCGGCAAAGTTTGTCAACAGACTCATTTTTGATTAAGTCGATATATCGAAACTGCAACTGACAGCGTTAACAACAAAAGAAATTAAATCGATCAAAATGTTAACATTTGCCAAAAGGGAAGTCTCGGCCATCGATAAAGAATTTAGTCGTAAAGCAGGAAAATCATTGCGGTCCTCTTCTACGTAGACGAGCAAATGTTTGCTCTGGAAAATTTATTTACCGAGCAAAATGCTGGGATAATCTCGGCCCGACACCGGCCTCTGAGGTAATGAATAAAAATGAACTCATAACTGGGGCCGGCCAGTGCTTTGCGCACGGCGCAACTTTTATGGCGAACCGAAATGCCGAACGGCACTTCGATGTATCATCGAACGAATGTGACTGGCAAAATCTGGCGTGCGATAAACGTAATTACGCGGAAATTAGAGCGTCATCGAGGAAAACTTTGGCGGGCGATGAGCTTGAAACGTGACATATGCGAGCATTCAAAACTTCCAACTATTTTGGTTATGCATTCCATCGTGTGACCTTTTAACTTAGCCGCAGCCGAGGCTTAATTATTTGTCTCCTCAACTTTTGACGCATTCATACTTTTTTAATACATATTCGATTGTTTATAGTATTTGTTTTCCCGCGAATGGAATATTCAGCAACAATGCGCCGATATTTTGTATTCGCATTTCTGATTTAATTCATACCCTGGCTCTTCTCCTACAACTGAAGTTTCGTTATTAACTTCAACGATATTGAATTTATTTATTCTGTTCGCATTAAAACTTATATGACACTTTATTATATCCGCTATATTCAGCATAGGACAGAAGTCATAATATAGTAAGTCTATATATTTTTGGATATTCAAGCGGTTCTAGCAACCAGTTTTGTGATCTACCACTGATACACCATCCATATTAGCTTGGAACAGCGCGCAGTTATTCGCACGAAAGAAAAACATTTTCAGATGGGTCGATAGCGCGTTCCTTGGCCGGAGCCGATAGCGTTCGTGCAGCTTCGTCGTAAAATCGAATTATTATCGGCGGTCTTCTAATTGACTTAACCCGATAATTCTTCGGTCGGAGAAAGCGAAGAACAATCTTTCCTTCCTTTCGCCTCTCCGTCTGTCAGTTCGGCTTCACGCTCATTTCATCCTCGTCTCGCGTTTGCTTTCTCGCACTCCCCACTATCTTCATCCTCCTTGCACCTCTGTACCTCATGACCGGATCGCTCTATAGCGCATTGCAGCCATCGTGGAGTGCTCATTGAATTATTCACGGGGATGAAATAATGTTAAAGTGAGGATTGTATGCAAGTTTAATGCAAAAAGCGGTCGCCCAACTGTGGGCGGGTTATTCTTCGATTTTCGGCTCATCGATATGGAAGGACAGGAGACGGGGCGGTAAAAGAGGCTAGAGGGATGTGTAAATTATGCGCAGTCGGAATAGGGTGCCAAAAAGTAGTGAATCGATAGAGAAGATCGTGACGTGGTTAGAGAGCACAACGATAGGGACCAAGCGCGTGAAGATTTTTACCGCTTTTCTGTTAACCTCCAAATTTTTATTTTTCTCGGGAGTGTTCATCTTTTTCCAACTGTTCCGAAACGTAATTGCCATGAGTAGTAAACTTACTATCGTTTTTGCATTATTGGAAATTTTAAATACGTTTTATCTTAACATATCCTAAGAGAAACATTTTAAAAGACCTCTTAGTGCCTTTCGATACCTTAAAGAAAACGTCGACCAACCCAGTTTTGCTTATTGCATCGGATCAGTATTACGTTTCAGAGGCAGATTATAATCAGTAAACAAGGAAAAAACCGTATTAATCGACCTAATAAATCGTGTACCAATTTTATCCGTCCTCTTTCGATCGTTTGCTTTCCAAATCTCTGGTCGAGGTGAAATATGACGCGGACGTGTGACAAAACAATTTTTGTCCTGCCGATGCGTTTGCGTTGACCCCGTTGCTTACGATAAAATGGTCAATCGAAGATCTATTGCGATTATAAGCGATGTTTTCCCACTGACGACGTAAAAAGGCGAACGCTTTACGATTTCGTCGTTCAACTTTACGCGTCGTAAAGTTCTGCCCGCCTCGTCGTCGTTCACTTAATCGTCGAACGCGCTTCGCGAATGCCCGACGAATTTAATTGACTCGGTCTACTGGCTCGTCGTCTCCCAGAGACGGTCATAAGAGTTCCTCCGCAAAAATGGACTGAGATATTATGTGAGATAATGCATAAGTAATTAGCGGGTAAAATGTGTATGTGCAACAGTAGACAGTATAAGACTACATTAAATATTTTGTGTTTTATTCCCTGTTTGGTATTCATTTGCACGCATATTAATATTGGAAATTGCAACCCGATGATTAAGTTACATAATATTACACACAAAAAGTTTTGTCGGACTAAATATCATTCAAATTATAGCAAACGTTGATATTTTATACACTTCTATCACCCACCAATTTCGTTACATATTTTTCAAAGCCGCACAATATTATGAAGTAAGCCGACGACGCTTATGGAGTGGCGTATCGTAGTTAGGCGCACGTGGGCTACTACGATACAAAGGCGCCGACAAAATGAAGCAATACACGAGACAAAGTGTGCGAAAAAGATATGGATATAAAAAAAGAAATATACACATTCGCATAAAGACGTAGATGCACAAAGAATGAAAATACTCCAAAGTTAAATAAATAACTTTCAGAGATACTCAGAAAAACGAAACAAAATGCACGAGATACCAGAAATGGTGATATGAAAGAACGTAAAGCGTATGAAAGAGATTCAAATATAGCGAAGAAAAGATAGGCATATTCGCATGAAGATCCAGACTTGAAAACATACAAAGAACTAAAAATCGTGAAAAATAAATAAAGAACATTCTTATGTCCACAAAGAGAAAAACCTAGAAACATGAGATAGAAAATTTGGTACAGTGAGGAGGATGTCGAAAAGAAGGAACGGTATGGTAGCGAGTAGGACGAGAAAGAGTAGGAGCCGGCATGGCTAGAAGGAGACGAGCGGATACACGCACGGCGAGCTTTCTGCGGGCCTTCGCATTAAAACGAGAGGCGAATTCGAGTCTGGCAAAGTTTTAAATGATTTTCGCCGAAGTTGCCTCGCGAGTTGGTTTATTAGGAAAAGTCAATTTGCCCAGAGAGCCGAGCGGGCGGCGGACGGGCGAGAGGTGAGCGAGAGAAAGAGAGGAAAGGCCGGGAAGGGGAATGCTTTTGAGAGGGTAAGTTGGCACAGGACAGAGAAAGACAGAGAGGTGAGGAGGAGGAGGGTCGCACAGGGTGGCCGGGAGGATTTCAGTGGGCGTTTGGATGGGTGGCAGTACAGAGAGAGCGAGCCGACTGCTAGTGCAGCACCAGGAAAAGTCCTACAAAATTACGACGTTGCATTTCTCCTTTCGTATTACGCTCTCTCGCATTCGGGCGCAGAGAGTACAGCGGATGACTTAGATGGTCACTGGAGGACGGGTTTTGCTGTCTACTGTCGCGATAGGACGCGATCCCATGATATCAGACATCGTGCGTTACGTCCATGTTTACGCGCTGGTAACAATGGTAATAGAAGTATCAGTGTGAATAATTGAGAATACGCTAATGACGATAAGTACGAAAGTTCATTTAGTGCCTTATTATGACTGTACCTCGATGCGCGGTATTACAATTATCAATTCATGATGGATAATCGAAAATTAACACGGACGTGAGCGTTACTAACGTGGTATTGTTTTTATATTACATTTATTGATTTATGTCGAATGCACACTGGTACATTGCAAAATAGCCGCATATTATAATTTCGCAGGCCTTATGTAATGAAAGACCCATTTCATCCACCTTAAAACGTCAAGATGCGGTTTTAAGCATTTGTACTATTAATGTTTCTAAACGTGTACATATAATTGTTTGAAAAATACTTTTGATGTTTCAACTTTCAATTGCAATCTTTCACATTTTCTAAGTATCAATCAGTAATAAACGCGATACTGAAAATTACTTAATATTTCTGCGAAATATTGTCCCGCCACTTTTTCTATGCATCGAAACATATCTGACCAACAACGCATTAGTGACGTTCACTGTACTCTCTCCTCGAACGTGATGTATTCACACACCAGCACGCGTTCACATACAGGCGGGTTATATACTAGATGCCGTACCGCGTGGACCCATGTTGGGAACGTAAACAAGCACTCTGGAAAAACTCGTTGAAATCGCTTTTCCCTCCGTAAACTCGAGTGGAGAACCCGGTGGGCTCTTACGTGTAACAGGAGCCAGGAAGTCTGAGTCAATTTGACCCCTGGGCACCGCCGCTGCCCATCCGGCGTCCCTCTGCAGTTAACGTGAACACGCTCGGAAAGAGTTGGAAGATGACACATGAGTACACGGTCTCGGGAAAGGGCCACTCTGTAAACAGGACGCCGCTGCGGAAATGCGAGAGGTGGAATTAAAATCGCCCGATCATACGGCGGTCTGTCTTGGAATTAGTTTCGAGAATTGCTCTCCGCCTGATTATGCTTAGATGCGAGGATTCACACGATTAGATGAGGAAATTGGTTGGCGTACTCCGAAGAAAGATGTACAGATTAAAATTAAAAAATATAAACTTTCAGAGCTCACGAAACTGCACATCAGCACGTAATGAAATATAATTTATGATTATAAATAACTTATATGCATCGCAGTGCACATAAAGTACGTTACGAAGAATGGATGGCCGTACATTCTTTGCACATCGTATGTCTCCTCGATAACATTTTTCAGTATAAAATACGGACATTAGAAGCTCGCGAACGGTCTTAAGACACCCTCGGTGCATTGAGCGGGTAAAGAAAAGAGTAGTACGACGTCGGCTGACGGGTAGTAGCTGGCGAGGTCCTTGTTCGTGGAAGCCAAGCTGATGAGGCGCGAGCGAGAGGGTGAAAGAAAGCGAGCCGGGGAGAAAGGGAGAAAGAAAGCCAAAGAGGACGGGGCTGACGTGCGAGCAAGCGGGACAAGGCGAAATTGTATGAAAGGAAGGAGGACAAGGAGAGCTGGGGAACGAGAGGACGGGAAGGAGAAAGGAGAAGAGAGGTCCAGGAGCGGGTCCACCAGGCTTGCTCCTCCGTTGAGGGTGGCTCCTCTGAATCAATAAGAACTGTTTCCCCCGCAGGCACCCCCGTCGTCGCCGTTCGCGGCACCCCCACAGGCCGACCTACCACCTTCAGCTCTGCTCCTCAGTTTTCTCCCCTTTTTCCTTTTATTACTGCCAGGAGGAGGTGGAGAGAGGGTGGCAGCGTGCGGAGGTGGGTGGGCCAGCCCCGGAGGCGGGAGCGGCCATCTTTATTTCTCTCCTACTCTTCACCTCGACCTCCTCCTCCTCCTCCTTCAGCTTCTCGTCCTCCTACTTCACCTCCACCGCCTGCTGCCTTCTCCTTTAGCCTCCTCCATCTCCTCCGGGCCAGGTCCTACGACCTCCATCCGTCTTGCCGCGCCGAGAGCTCTTTCTCTCCCTTCTGCTCTCTTTCTCACCCGCCCACCCTCCTAACCCCATCCGCTCTCCGCTGTCGACCCCCTCGCTTGCCACCCCCCGTCTCGCAAGTCTCGTAGCCGTGGAAGCTCGACCTTTTGGAAACGAGTGCTTTCCAACCCTTGTCTTTCCACTCGCTTCTTATTCTTACCGTCCCTACCCGCCGCCGGTTCCGCGTCTTCCTCATCTTGTACGCCACTCCTTTTCTTTTAGCCACCTCCTCACACGTGTTTGGAGCTTCTTGTATTTTCCCTTTTTCTGGTGCCGGTATTTTCGCATATATTTAATTTTTCGATGCCAAAGTCCCCATATATCATATTCGGCATATAATACTACCAGAGACACGATTATTATATCGCAACTTAAAAGATAATTCAGCAATGGTCACTGCATGTCTTATCAGGCGGCTTTTTAGCCCTTATCATGAAGACGATTTAGATCCCAATTGCCATCACCTGCATTTATAGTCTATCGCTGCAAATATCAGCCAGCCTTTTTCCTCTAAATCACCGCCAATATTTGAATATCTGTTCTGCCATGTTGCAAAACGCTGTCGAGATTATCCCGTGTGTGCCGCAATCGTCGGGATCTTCAACGAGGTACCACAGGTGTCCGCGCGGCCAGAGCAGGAATGAGAGGATGTGGCGATGGTTGCTAATGAGGGTGGGGGTGGTGACGTATAAGGGCGAGAGTATGGTGGCAGAAGGCAAAGGCGGTGAGTGTGGAAGAGAGCGTGTGCTTCTAAGGGATGAGAGGGCGAAGGCAGAGGGCTGGGAGTGTTGGAGACAGTTGCCGCGGTGTTGCCGGATCAATTTCGGTGGACCGCAGACACAAACTGTTTCAGTGGACTCAATCGAGCGGTTCTATCGCTACCCCGTTCCTTCGCCGTCGTTTCTCTTCGCCACATCAGCATCGGACTCCTCTTTTACCTCCGCCAAACTGCTACCCTTCGCTCACCTTCTCCGCTCCTCTTTCAGTCACTATATTCGCACTCCTTTCAGTCCCTTCCCTCCACCTGTTCTCCGCCAACATTGTTGCTTATGGATTAAGTCCCTTCCCCTCTCGTTGACTATGATAATGCACGCCTTCGGTGTTCACCCCCACTACTTTAAGAGTTTCGGAATTATTTTGAATGCGAATTAATTTTGCATTAGTTGACAATTCTTGTGATTACGAGTATTGTTCAGCTGGTGCGTTGTAGTTTGGTTGAGGGTTGAGAAAGAAGAAGCAGACTGAAGAATAAGTATTGCAATTATTCTCGACAAATTGGATATTCTTATGTAGTCGGGCATATGCATATCTGCGACCAAATGTATCACAAGTTCATTCATGCAATCTATTCGTCACTTTCCTGCTTTATTGCTTCAATGTCCACGGCGCTTTCAATTATAGATGTTTGACACGGACAACTTTCCATTCTTGAAAATGTTAAATGCGTCAAGAAGTGTACATATATAATACCACGATCTATACAGGCTAGAGCCGTACGGGTTCACTCAAGATACTATAGCCTATTCTCAAATCCTGACCACCAATAGCAGTCGCATAACACCTGGCAAATGGGAAATGAAGGGGATCCATAACGATATCCATAATCAATCGCTTCACGCAACCTAGGTTCACGCTAATCACACGGAGACTAATCTGTAATCATCGAGCCGACCAATTTCCGTCCACGCGTACTTCTTTCCTCGTCTCTGTCTCGCTGACGAAAATCAGCGGAGCGGATCACCGGGTAATCAAGCGTCGTTTATTTCGCTGGCAAACGGCTGCCTCGCGCCCCGACGCGTATAGGGGCGTCATGGTGCTCTTGAGGGGTACAGCGCGTGGGTGGTTGCGTTCCTTTACATGTATGGACGCGTCTTTAATTAAGCACTCTCTCTTCACGCCGCTCTCTAATTTCTATTCAGTGATTTTTTATTGGCCTTCCAGTCCCTTCAGCTCGTCGTTCCGAATCACTTTTTACGCCGAATAATATAATATATTATACAATTACAAAAGTACTGGAAAATGTTCCATTATTACTTTAACTACCTTCGTTCAACTAACAGTGAAGTTTATAAATCAAAACAAATCCTCGTTACTTATTTGGAATGAAAACACGCCATAAGAAACATGAAAACATATGTACATATATATGAACACATGCGTATGTGAGTTTATGTGTATGAACGTGCGCATTTGCGCATATATGGATAAGCATCATCAACGTTCTACTCCAACGAGTTCGAGGCCGTCCTCAAGACGCCTCTCATCGATTTTGCAATTAGCAAGAAAATAATTTAGCCCTATGCCGCGCCCTTACCCACAACCGCGTCTCTTTCCTCATCACTGCCAATGCGGAAACTCATATTGACGTTATTGAAATAATTTTCCAAGTGAAGAAGAAAACCTTGGGTAGGAGTTCCATTGCGAGTAGTTGGCTTGTTGGGAGGTTGTAAATGGCAATTTGATCGTTTTATTGTCCATTGGTCCACTATTAAGCTGAATTAAAATAGACCCCCGAATGGAAATTGAAAGTAATGACGAAGTCAGTAATTGAATAAAGACAAAACTTTCTGAATCGGTGAGCATTTCTATTGCAGATGGCACCATACTACTTTTAGCAAAAGGTGCTGACCATCATACTGAGATTCCCTGGTAGACCTATGAGTAGTATATTTGGTATTTGTCTTCTCGCGTATTAAATTCATCGTTGATTATTTGTCTCGGACAATATCGGTTCATACAAATGCATTTTTGTAATGTCATCTAGCGAGCGTAGAAATTTTTCCCTTTTACCGGAGCCGTGGACGATGACAATAAAAGTATTAACGACATTACAGACCGGTTTCATTTAATATGCGTCCAACTGCCGTCGAGCAGAAGACGACGACAATTGGATTATCGGTGCTCCCGTCTTAAGTCGGGGGTCGAAAGACGTTCGGGGGGGATAGCTGCGCTTACAGGCAAAGGAAAGCGGAAGGAAGAGAGGTTGCAGCGGTAGCAACAGAGAAGAAAGCCAGACAAAGAAAGAGCGACCAGGAGAAAGAGGAACTCTCTATGGCAAGGAGACAAAAGCAAAGGTGGCGAGAGGAAGAGAGAAAGAGTGTATGTGTGCGTGCATGAGAAAGCTGGAGAGCGACTTCGAACGATAGAGCGTCTCTGAATTCCAATTAAAATTTTCTTCTCTAAAAACAGAAGAGCCTGGAGGATGAATGGATGAAACGAAGTGGGCGGCAGGGCGAGTGGAGGTGGGGGGGGGGGGGGGGGGGGGGGGGGTACGGTTTGCACGAGGGACCGCGTTCGACCGAGACGCGGAAAGGAAGGAGGGTGGCAGGGAAGGAAGAGAAGAAGAAGGAGGATGAGAAGGTGGAGGTGGAGGTGGATGGTGTTAGAAAGGGGGTACCTCCCGGAGTTGCTCGCGAGGGGCGGCTGAACGTAATTAAAGAAGGGGGCGGAACAGAACCTGCAGCCCCTCCGCCTCCCTCTGGCGCGCACACTTATTCCAGATACGGAAAATATAGGGTGGGCGAGCTGCTCGGGCCGAGGGCCTGGGGGTGGAGGGAAGTTATACCTGGCAAAAGGAGGGTGGCTGCGAGGGTGGGTGTTTGAGATGGGAGTAGCGAAAGACTTCGTTGTTTCCAGGACATTTTACTCCGTTTCCTTCGGCTGGCGCCTGCTGTCGGCCTCTCAAAGGACGAATTCGAGTGCTACCCACTCCTCTCTCTTACTACGCCAGACGTGCTATCTCACTTTTAGCGTCTTTCTCTCAATATGCGCCTCTTACTCGCTTCCTTCGATTCTCCCTCTTACTTTCCGCTTCTCTTCCTTCGCGCGTCCCCGCGAATCGTCCCTCTGTTCCTCGACAATCTCGCTCCCGAGAATTTTCCCAGCAAAGATTTCCATAAGTTTCGGAGCTTCCACCCCAGCAGTGCTCGCCCATCGTCCTTTCTGTACTCGTGAAGGTTTAAGCGAATAATTATTTATCATGAAGAATGTTGTGACATTTGGCTGCAACTTGTGCCTGACCGCATTCTCCTTTATTTATATTCGCTGCTTATACTCGTCTGGCTATGCGATGTATATTCACCACTTAACCGGTTCCACTAATGTGTGGTTTGTTGTTTCATGGTCACTTAATTAGAATTCTAGAATTTCACTTTCAAGTGCTCAGCTATTATCCGTGTCGATGCTATTTGTAATGTGCGTATTTGCATATGGCAGCAAAAGGCGAACTCTATATGCTGGGCTACCCTATGACGCCATTAAGTATTTGAACGGAAATCAATTTCTCAAGAATCATCTTTGATTCAGATCATGTTCGATAGGTACCGAACTTTAACGCCTCTCTTGATTTTTCTCTAATCATGCGTTAAAACATTCCCATGCACTGTTTTCTTCGGCCAATCGACTCGCTTTGATGTTGCACAAGCTGTCATTGGGTAATCGACTTGTCGACATCGGTCACCCGTGTTTTCATGATGGGCATTTATCTCCTGTACGGCATCGCTTTTGAGACTTTGACCTATATTGTGCACGTGACACCGCACACGTGGTATGCCGCGTACGTGGTGACAGTCTGTTGAGGGTGCAGGTATTGGTGTTACATGATCGCACGCCGCCGTGAGCCCCTCCAAATCCTTTCCGTACCTATTCACCTAACTCCGATATTCTGGATGATATAATCGTAAGAGGCTGAAGCGACAAATTACAAATTGTACTTCAAACAAGAAAGGTACATTGGAAACCTCAAACTTTCGGCGATGCGAAAACATCAACGCATTGAACACTTCAAATCGAACAGTCATGGCAGGCATCCACAAGATAATACATAAGAACAGTTAGATAATTATAAATAACGATGTCACTGAGCCTGGCGCTGTTTATAATTTATAAATTTGACACCGTCCCTTCGCGTTTAATAAAATCCACGGATTTTTAATTCTCTTCGCCAGTCCCTTGAAAATATGATAAAGAGGTTCGGTTACGTTGCGTCGCGTTTTTCAGTACAGCAGCGTTCATCGCTGCGTTCATCTCCGAACAGACACGTTCGCGCACACAGCTGGGCGCGCTATCATTACACTTGCGAAAGTTCCTCGGTCCGACGAAGAACAAAAGCGACGGCAGGGGCCGTCCAATTAGCACGTAGCATTACCTTACTGGCGTCCTCCGACGTCGAACGGCTCTAAGACGCCTTTTCTCTGGCCGAGAATCCATAGGCGTGTGTGCGTGAGTGTCTGTCTGTGCATATACATATCTCTCCCGCGGCTGAGCTGCACGTGTCTGTGTGCATAAGCGAAGAACGGCGAAGGGCGGAGGGTGGTAATGCCAGGGAGAAAGAGAGCGCGGGAGGAAGAGAGAGTGAAGAAGCGGATAGAAAGGGAGGAGTGTACGAAAGACGAGACGAGAAAGAGAGAGAGAGAGAAAGAGTAAGAGAGAGTGGTCCGCCCCTCGGGGGTTGATATTTAAATCTCCCCTTTTCTAATTTCTCCCCTCTCACCCCGTCTGTCCCCCTCAGCCCGCCTCTGGTACTCCGTTCCGCTTGCCCACCCTCCACCACCCTCCCACACCGGCTCCCCATTTCCAAGCGGCCCCACCAGCGCCGGCCGCCATCATGAAAATATTAAGAACTCGGGAAAATGGCTGCCCCTACCCGCGAGCTAAGGAAAAGCTCGTCTTCTCTTTCTCTCTCAGTCTTTGGCTCGCCGTCTCACTTTCTCTCTCTCTCTCTCACTTAGCCCTCCCACGCTCTGCGCCCTGTTCTCTTTCTCGCCATTCCTCTTACCGGCGACCTCTCCCTCTCTTTCTCGCAGGCCGTGCGACCCAACACGGACGTGCTTCCGCACACCAATGGACCCACCTACAGCGACGCACACATCGACTACCGCGAGCTGGTGGGCACAGGGTTGATACTGGGTACCGAGAGGGGTGGTGCACTGTACCTCTGCGAAGGGGCTGCAGCCAGGCAGACTTTCCCGGCAGAAACTCGTTTTCTCGACGGTAACTTCGCTCGTCCCTCCTCCATCGGGAGCACCTTCGTATTCTTATTCAAGCTCACGGACCTGGCTGGTTCTCTGTTCCTTGCCTTCGCCCGACTGCCGTTTTTCAATTAATATGTTTCTTTCTGTCTGGTTCTTACACCCCCCCCCCCCCCCCAACCAGCCAACTCTCTCTGTCACTTTAATCATCTGTCTCTCATCTATCGGCCGCCGTATTGCGAAAGAGCTTTGAGAACTGGAGTGCGAACCGGGACGGTCTCCGGGTTTTGTATCTAAAGAAATTCAACCTTAACAATAAATGTCTTCAGCACATTCTGCAACTTTGATGTTAGCTCGTCGAAGATACTGCAGATGGTGTATATTGCTTGTTGGTTACTTTAAGCAGAGTACAAATATACTAGAGTGGATATTCGATTAAAGGTTAATGATTCAATACATCTCATTGAAATATTCACGATATGCTGTACCCCGGCGATATATTTTTTCTTATCGCGTACGTACTTCTGTAAAATCAAAATTATGTTCAAATTTTAATCTCGAATAAAATTTCATCCCTGGGGTATCCAAATATTTGCGTCGGTCTCGATCGTAAATTTAAATTTAGCACGTGCAAAATTTATATTCACGGCAGCTGCGCTGCATTGTATCAATGCGTGGAATCATTCGAAATTTCAAATTCCCCACCAGGCGTAACAAAAAAATGTCTTCCATCATCCAGAACATAATATGTATGCGTCAGCCAAATAAAATCTATTTTCTCGCAAAGCATTAAAAGATTCCCGTGCGCGTAAAAAATATGGAACGTTTTCAATGCATCAGATGTGTGCAATATGTGGAAATAGATTCAACGGAAAACGTTAGAGACATGTGAATTCAATCAGGAAAAATGAGCATATTGCATTTTCACGCTAGCGGGCCTACAAACGTGGCATGCCATGCGTTGGGATGAATGAGGAGTGTGAGTTTGTCCCACATTTGGCAGTCTCCGTCTCTCTTCATCTTGGCTTTTCAGCGGTAAGCACGCGCGCCATGTACCTGTGCGAGGATGCAAGCGTGTACCCACGTGTACACGGCCTATCTCAGAGAGTGTGTGTGTGCATGTGGGTTCGTGGGGATATGCGTACGTTCGTGCGTGCGTTTGCTCGTCTTCGGATTACCTCCAGAGCTCTCTCGTCGTGCTACGGCACGAACACGTGGTCGCGTCGCGACATACAAGGTGTTCATATCACTTGTACAATGTCACATGTGCTAAACTCGAAACAATAAATAAAAAATTGGTATTGTTGACTGATAATTATCGCGGCGATGTTAGTTAGTCAAATAGTTAGTTAATAATTAAATCATATTGTTCATTTTAATTATATAATTCAACCGATTACACTGAAAATTAATCTAACAGATGAAAATGCGCAAGCGACCAAAGAATAATGGTCCAAGCAGAAGAAAGTTGTGATGTTGTTACTGTTCTTCTTGTTTATTACGTAGAGTTGTATATAACACTTGAACAATGACTACATTGAAGTAACGTTTTAGTTTGCCTAACAATATTCATGCTAAAATGTCTGGGTAATCAATTAGATCAACACATTGAAATGCTATCGATTGAAAACACTCTACTCTATGCAATGATTTCTATCTCTTACGTAAAGATGGAAAACCTTTTAAAAATTTATAGAATACTACATATATGAATAGTAAAAACCTATTTTGTGTTATTGATTCATTTTTCCTATATGTTTACTTGTCCACGATTGCAGAGTGAGACTTTGCCGCACCCTGTAGATCCCATTCATTGGTCCGTACGCACATGTGTGAAAGTGTGCACATATGCACGTACTGTGGCGCATGCTTACGTATACACCCACGAGTGAGAGGAAAATAGAGTGGGGGAGAGCGAGCGAGCGAGAGAGAGAGAGAGTTCGCGACCACGCTCCATCCCCGAGATTAATTACAGCGATCGAATTATACCTATCAGTATGAGCTTAACAGCGAGAAAGGGAGAGAGAAAGAGCACCTGTCGCGTGTGAAAAACGGATTACTCGAAATTAAAAAGCGCGCCGCGTTTGCCAATTCGGCGTGCTGCTAATAAACTACCGTTAAATAATGCCCGCACGATAGAGTGTAAAACGATATTACCGTTGACGGGATGTCGTCATTTGCGGATCGGTTAATATCGCACCCGCGGCCGATGCTCTTTTTCCACTGTATTTTTTAGCTGCCTGTGACATTCCTGTGCTCATCATGATTTCAGTATTTAAACGATTAACATCATTGTTCCAGCGAATGAGTATCCCATACGTGCAAACTCGTATCGTTTACGTAATACGGAGAACGCGTGTGTGGTTGGTACAAACATTGATCTGTGTAAGTATCAAATTTAATTACCGATCAAACATTTGTGTTTTGCTTCGTTTTCCGCTGATGTTAATCCCCATTAAAAATATTCCACATAGGTAACTACAAATTAAATATTAATGAATTATCCATGTGCTGCACTGTCTTTTTATCAAATATTGTTAGATGGTTCTATCTTCCGTATCCCCCACTTCAATGTTGCTTTTTTCACACAAGTACTAATCGCCCTCATGCAAACACGATTCTTCTCACAAAATCTACAACTCGTGTTGCGCAAGTAAGTATTCGCTAAACTCCACATAAAAGTCATTTTACTTTATCCATTAACCAACTTGGCAGTATTATTAAGAACTAATTTTGCTATGAATTTGCCGACACCCACTAGAACACGAATACAACCCAGACCTATTGAAATCGTTGCATCCACTTTTCCTGATCCTCCTCAAAACCCGATGTCAATCATAATCCGCCGTCGCGACGCGATTTGCGGGGGTTGCGGCTTCCTGGGGACTCAGGGATGATCCGAGAAAAGAATCGCATTTACCCGGGGTCTGCCACTGCCTCGAAGTATCCAATCTCTTAGGAGTCCGCAACCGATCCCTTTCAGCCGGGCGACGTTCTAGCGCCCGGGGTAATACGTCTTCGTCAACGGGCGCCATCTTGGCCAGGCAAAAGGGCGCGGGACGCGGTGGAGCGAGGCCGAAGAAGGAACAGGCGGAGAAGGAGTACGGGGGTGAAAGTGGGTGACGGAGGATGAGAAAGAGGAGGATGATGGCAAGGGCGGTGGACGAGGGAGTTGGGAGCGATTAAGAAAATGAAGATAGATACTATAGGATAAAGGAGCCCCGGAGGAAGGCACCCGTGACGATGGCGACGGGGTGGCAAAGGGGAAGGGGTGAAGGAGAGAGCTGGCACCGCCGGGCGATCAGCAAGAAATAGCTTAGAAGAGGGCTTGATCGCGCGGAAGATTTCCGACACGTCGGTTTAATCATGCGGCATCATTCCGGGACGCGGGGCGATCAATTTCTCCCCTTCTTCGCGTCGAATCAATCCTGATGGAGCAATCCGTGCGCCTTTCCTAAACTGGCTTAACATTTGTCTCGCGATGGGGCAACGTTAATCTCCGATCTGCGAGTTCCTTTTTTCCGAAAGCTTTTCGCGCCACGCTTCGCTGAGATATTAAGCAGCTTCGACGCGCTCGCAGAAGGCGCGTTAGAGAGTTCGACCTCGAAGAATGCCTGATCCCCGTGAGCATTTCGCGCCGGTAACGCGATCGAGGGCGTCTCTCGTAACCATTACGACGCCTGAGAACCTCCATCCAGGAGAAGAAGGCTCTTCAGATAAGTCTACGAAACGACGATAAGTGCGCGCTTCGCTCGCGGAAAGCGGAAGAAGTTGGGCGAGCGAGAAAGGACGAGAGAAAAGGAGAGGAAACGGCGACGGCGCAAAGAAGAGAAAGATGAGGAGAGGGAGAGACCGAGAGAGTTCGAGTTCTCCGGCCGGCGGGGAAATATGGTTGGCTTGCCATTCATCTTTTTATGGGGCACTTAAGTGTCGTATCCATGGCAACGCCCGCGGTATCAGGGGGCAATCGTAAAATTAAGTAATGAGAAGATAAGAAAATATCATCTTGCCTGGGCTTCCCGGCTCGCTCAAGTTTCCCTCTCTCTCTCTCTCTCTCTCTCTCGGCTCTCCTTATCGCTCTGTTCCCTCCGCGTGCCTCATTCGCGATTCTCATTCTCTTTCTACCCTCTTTCCCTTCCTCTAGCCGTCCCCGTCGCTCATGTTCAGTCCCTTCTAGCTCGACCTCGCTTCTCCGCGTTGTGAAATGAGCGCGAGGAGCCTTCGAGCGGTTACCAGCGGTTACCGGAGATGGTACCACTGGTAGACTGGCAAAGTGGTTCAGGGTTCCGTGAGGGGCGTGATGGGGGCGAAGGTGGAGGCGTTGGACGGGTGGTCCGGGTTAGGCAACGAGAGAGGGGCAAAAATGGGCAAAGTTTCGACCAACCCTCCTCAGCCCAGACATCAGACCCGAGCGAGAATTTTCAGATAAACGAGGGCATTCTCTTCGAAATTATGCCCCGCCATCAGCGAAGAACTCGCCTTTCTATCCACCCACCTCCGTCCCTGCCTATACATAAGATAGGCGTTCGCTCCCAAAAGTGCAGCTACCATTTTTCATAACATCGTTAAAGACGGTTCATGATTTGTCACAACAATGTTCTGTATTGAAATTATACGGCAGGACGTTTTTATCCAAGAGAATGGCAAATTGTTTTCGGTCGGCACTTTAAACCCTTCGTATCCGCTGTACTTGTCACCGGGGGCATCCGTTGCTAATCTTCTTCTAAAACATCTGTTTTCATTCATCGCCTGCGATTACCAGCAGCTCTTCTGATCGCCCCCGTATGAATTTCATCCAATCACATTGCCTTATACTACCGTACAGGTACACACCATTAAACAGGTTCTGCCATATTAGTAGTTCGAAGCCTATGCTCATATACTTAGATATCTGGTAACGTATCATAGATGATTTTCCTGCGTCAGGAATAGCATCGGATTATGAAAAACAATCAAAGCTTTTATTTTACCCTCAATGCACACCTTTCCTCCGACATCGAAAAGAATCCTGTTAGTCCGTCCAGTGGAATGACGTTTCCATTTCCTTCGAGGTTGGCAGGGGTGGTCGAAGAGTTGGCAGTGGAAGGGGTCGTGAGGGTGGTCGGCCGACTGCATTATCGCCGTTAACGTTCGACATTAATGTTTTTGTCGGCGGTTTGCGGTTGGGTAGTAAACAAGTGATACACCCTCTTAACCCACCCCTCATGTTCGCTCAGACAGGGATGTAGCTCCTCTCGCCTCGCACACCCCTCTCAACGCTTCTCTTCCCGCGTCCTCTCGTCTCCCGCATCCCCATCTCTTTCTCTCTTTCGCTAACCTCTTTCTCCTCCTCCCTCGCTATTTCATGAAACGCGGACGTACACGTTACACCGCTTCGTGGCTGGCTCTACACCCTTGTAACGTAATCGTTTCCACTCCAAAAAGAGGCAAAGAGAGGAGCTTGGCCACGCATACACGCTAACGCGAGAGTACACGCACATAACGTGCACACGCCACAGCTAATGGCCTCTTCAAAAATGTCCTCGTCCCAAAACTCGTAGCGCGCGCACTCGGATCGTCTGACGCGCTTCCAGCGTAAAGTGCATGCTACAACGACTTTTCTCTCCCGCCGGAGGACGCTCAAGAAGCCGGGATCAAAATCTTTTCAGCACGAGCGCGCACGCCTCTGTGTCGCGTGTTGTTAAGGGTATATTGCGATTCTCGGTATTCTTCCGTCCTTCACTAGCATTTAATAAAGGTGTTTCGAGTGGTTAAGAGAAAGACGTTTACTCTGTACTCTGCTTTTTAATAAAACAATTTTAAGCCTTCACCCTTATTCCTTCTGAAATTGAAGTAAAAGAAATGAAACTAAATAATAACTAGACTTTATTTTTCAGCGTGCTATACAATGTAAATACTATACTTTGTCAATATCAAACGTACTTTAAGTATTCTCCAGCGCTCTAATTATCACTCCCAATATTAAAGGAGGTTAACCTCTCCCTCTCACGCACCCATAGAGCGCAAAGCGCCCTCCAGAATCAGGTAATCCGGAAGACGGGTGGCCGAACGCGTCGCGGCAGTTTCTCGAAAAGTTTTGCGGGCCGAATTTTGAAAGTTCTCCGCAATGGCGGCGCAACCAGTTTGTGGACGAGAGGGAGGCAACGAGGCGGGGTAACAGAGGGGATTTCGGGCGCGGGGTGTAGGTGGTGGGAGGGCCGGTCTCGCGGAGTTTAAGAGGGTAGTTCGCGTGGCCGTAAATTTTCTCTCGTACGGGGGGGTGAGCGTTCGAGGCAAAGAGAGTCAGAGAGACAGAAAGAGACGGAGGAACGAGAGGTGGGGAAAAGGAGGAGAAAGCGAAAGGAAGAGAGGGCAACAGAGAGAAAGGAATTGCGTGGTGGGCCGCGGGAAGGTTGAAGGGGGATGAAGAGGGTAGTTAAGGGCCGCGGGCGAGCGCTCGCCTGCGCCACATATCTTTCCACCATCTTCTATCAATAATTCCAACCGAGAAAGTTACCGCGAACTTACTATCGCGCGATAATGCAGCAGTCGGAACGCCGTTGCCCGTGGGTGGTGGGTGGGGGTAGAAAAAATGCGAAGATAAGTTCCCTGTCTGTTACAACAGCGGTCGCTGAACGCGAATCTGCGCGAGGCTGGAGATACGAATCGGTGACGTTAATCGAGGGTAACGTGACTTTAACGTATGTTGGAAGGAGGTCTGTAACGAGAGCGACGCGCTCATAAAAGAGAAATTTATGTAACTGCGTAATCCCTGTTTGAGAGAATTTTGGCTAGTCCAAATAGTTTTGGCGAGAAAGTGAGTTACGCTTTGACGGAGTACGAAGAAATATTTTCGCGGGAGCGTTAATGGATGCTAGTCAAGATAACCACGTTTGGATGTTTAGACTATCTATAGCCGTGTCTTTTGGACTCTTATCTAGTATGGGCACGTTTCTTCCGCGCCAACATAGTACGTTTGTCAGTTACTTTTTGTGCGAAAAAAATTATATTTCCGTGGCGCAAGCCGCATAATCCGTGAATTATTCCCGGGTGCCGTGTGTCTTCGTTGCGGGCTTACACGCAAACGGTGAAGTTTCGCCGCATTATCGAGCCGAAAATCTTCATCGCTGTTTGTTTCGCCACACGTCGGACGTGGCTGGAGCCACGAAGTCGGTCGTCTCTTGGAACCCCTTTCTGGACGGCGGCAAAACAGACAACCACCTCTTCCCTGCCCGCCGCCCTCTTGCATGTACTTACGTACGTACGTACGTACGTACGTCGTCGGGGACACTCGTCTCGTTGCACCCCTCCGGTACCCTCTTTTGCGAGGCAGCCACGACGGCGGACGTAGTATGCAGATTCGTGAAATAAATGCTCGAAAGTTTCACTATAACTCTGCGCGCAAAATCTCCAGCTCGTCCTGCACTCCCCCAACCTCTCCGCGACCGCCTTCCTTACCGTCCCTTGCCTGACTCTCTCTCACTCTATTTCAGTTACACTTGCCATCCTTCTCGCTTTCCTTCGCTTCCATTCTCCGTCTTTCTGTCCGTATTCCACACCCACGAATAGAGTCACCCTCTCCGCCGTCCTCATGCCACCCCTTCAGGACGCCAAGAGCATCCGTATTATTTAGTGCTTCCGCATAGTCCCGCGGAAAATGGCCAGGAAAGCTGCCGGAAAAACCTTGCCGCGTGCTGTGTCTGAGAGAGGCAAGATGGCCACCGAAACATACCACCATGCATACTTTCTTTTAGACCGGCAAAAGGTATGTGTATAGGCGGATTGATTGCTGCAGTTTTGGACAATATCCAACGGTACAGTATATAATGTTCGTGACTTAACTTTCTTATTTCAAGTTATCGACGCACAGTCGTGCGGTAATATACGTGTATTGTCGAAATAGATCACTAAGCCATTATAATTAATATTATTTTTTAATATGTACTTTGTATCCTTAACTTACTTATTAACGTTTTTATCCTTTTACATATCTGTTGTTTTTCTACTCTTTCTTACACTATAATCTTGTTGAATACCCTCCATTTCTCCTTCTTTCCTTTCTCAACTTCTTCAGCCGCTCTTGTTAAATTTCATCCATTTTACCTCTCACTACCGCTAATATTGACTCCTCCGTTTATCTCGCTACACTACTTCATGGAACGCACTAGCATTCCGAACCCACATCCATACAAATGGAAAGAAAATATATTATACATGTGTTAGTTTATCACAAACTATATAGTTTATTTATATCTAATTCCTTAATATGTACTTTTCATTGATATTCTATCTATTTTTGACATATCTCAAGGACTATTCCGAATGCTGGGATGCGGTTAGCACTTTTCCGAGTCTCATTCGATCTTGTTTCATTTCCTAAACAGCAGCAAGTCGGACGGTACAATTGTAACTTGCGAGCGTAAGAAATGCGTATATATCTCGCCTTTTCAACATATATATTTATGAATATCTTAAACACTATTTCGAATTCTTAAGTGCTGCTTGCATTTTTCTAAGTCAATTTGCACTATCTGTGTATGATCACACAACCGAGTCGACCAGAGAACATTCACTTTCTGACACCATTTCGGAGTTCATTTTTGAACCGATTTTCGCCGATATATCCGATACTATTGCGAATTTCGGGGTGTGCCTTGCATTTTTCCGAGTTATTTTGTACCCCCTTTGATATGTTAAAAGGGCAATCAAATCGGTGACCCATCATTTTTCGGCAAAAATGGCAAGGGGTATACCTTCAGATTTTCGCGATTTCTTCAAGACGACGTCCCGTTTAAACTAGTGATCGAACCTATAAGTAATATAGGTTTTCGTAAAGCTCTTTGCACGTACTTTCACGCGGGACTAATCGCAATTAGCAATTTTAAAAAAAAATTTTTTGCGCTTCCCTAAAATCGTCATATCTCCGAAACTATGAAGAATTCAAATCACGGAAAGTGGTCTATCTTCAGGGCAAATTACCCTCTATTGAATGGTATCGGTGCAAAACAAAAAAAAATTTGACTTTTTTCGCCATTTTTGGCCCTTTTTAAGCTGTTTTTCTCAATATTTTAATTTATTTTTTATCATATTTCGAGAACCACTTCGAATTTTGAGGTCTGATTTGCATAATTCTGCTTCACTTTGGACCCACTTTTGTTTGCTGGAAGGGCATATAAAATGATCCACTCAAAATTTGTGGACATCGATAAATATGTCTTTTATCCGTGTTTTTCTCATTCTTTTTTCCCAAGTTTTGAGTGCGGTTGGGATTTTTCGAAGTTTCGTTGTACCCCTTTTCATTTAACACAATATCAAGTCGATCGATAGAGTTTACATTTTTGATCCCATTTGCTTGAGGTGCTTATTTTCGGCGAACGCATTCGTTAACCAATTGGTCACGCCGATGATGCATGGTGGATGTAGATGTGCACCTTCATCGGTAAAGAGTTGGAGACAAATATAGCTGCGATTTAATGTAAAATTCTTTTATTTATTCACATTCGTTTGTGGAGTATTGCATATTAAAAATAATAACAGAAATATCGTCAAATTTCTGCATTGGCGACGCAGTAGTTTTTGCTTCACAAAAATGTTTCAATGTTGTACTTTTTAACTTATATGATACCATGTAACGCGAAATCATGTTACTGTTTTAGAAGATCTTGTATTTTTGACACTTCACTGAGCAAACCAATTTCGTTAGTATTTATTAGCCCTTTCAGCTTTCACCACGATCGCGTAATCCTTGCCCTTCTAACCTTAACTGCTAACCAACGAAGGAAAATCACGACCTCCCTTTGTACTGTTTCGTCCGCAAAAAAAAAACACAACAGAAAAACGAGTTAGGAGAAAGACAAAAAAAGCACCGCACCACCACCATGTGTCAGGCGTGACAAACTCGCCCCATTTTTTCCACGCTTTGCCCGCTCCCTCTCGGAAAAAATCAAGGGTGGAAAACACGAACGGATTGACCCACTCTGGAGTATGTTTCGCCGCCGTCGGCTCCCTCTCTATTTTTTTTCCGCTGACGCGGTGAGCCCTCCGATAAACGCGGCCAATAAAAATAACGAGCGGCCACCCGCACGCAGCATCCACCGCTTTCCACCTACGGCACGTCGAGGGTTGGCAGGGGTGTGAGTGAGTGAGCTTCGAAGAGTGGTGGGGAGCGTATTCTGTTGCTTGAAACCGCAAGCCGCCAACGAGAGGATACACGATTCTACCGCGCGTATCCTTTCGCACCCTTGATTCTCGCCCCCTGCATCCACTGCTCCCCATACCCTTACCCCGTTGGGCACAGCTCCTGACAGGTGGCAAGGGGAAAAAAATGTCCTCGTTGGAGAGCGTCATTTCGTTCAACGGCAACAAATCCACTGGATTTGATGCGTTTCGCATTTTTATGGAGTGATTTACTTTTCGCCGTTCTGTTTCCACGCTTTGAGATGCTATACAGGTGATTTGATGCTATACAGATGGTTTGTAGTAGGGGATTTAATACTGTAGCCATCGAGGAGAATGGGCCTCTAGCTATTTGGAACGTGATGATGTTTTCGTTGGTGGTATTGTTCGGTATGGTCGTACGTTTACGGTTGCAGCTGAAAATTTGCCGATGCTTTTAGTATTGTTGGCATCAATAAATGCCGTCGCAAAAATTGTACGTGTAAACCTGTCCTGTTCGAGTATCCTTCTGCTTTAACCGAAAATACAGTCTAATTAACTACTTCGATAAAAACGCTATTCTAAATCAATTTCAGGTTCTACCTGCTCAATGCCGTCACAATAATATCCGAACTTCGTAATGTTTACTAATATAAACATTTGGTTTCATGTTCATTTAAGGACTGGACTTCGGCAAATACAAAAAGTGATGTATTTTGTCCTACGAATCACACAGCGCTTAAACGTCTCTAAGCCTGATACATCTCTCTCCTAACACAGTCTTGTTAAATAACTGTTAAAATAAACGGTTGTCGCGACGTCGCGTCACTGCAATTAGCTGGGTCGCAGCAATTACCTGAAGAAATCTCAGCACTCAAGGAGAGCATAGGGCGAGATGCAGCGGGCACGCACGTGCGTCGCGTCTCGTATGGGACGCCGATCTCAACCTATCCACACCCCCGTATGCCAAAGCAAGCCAGAGAGCGACACACTTCCCGCGATGTACACCAATCTAGTCGAGTACCGGGACGTTGCGGAGACGCGGCGAGTAATTTCATTGCATCCAGTCCAATGATACGCCACCGTGATGGCACCGGCATTACACGCGGCGACAGGAAGCTCGTACCGACCTGACGTAAAGCCTCCCTCCATGCTGTTCATCCCCCACCCCCATCCTCTCACTCCTTGTTGTTCTTGGTCCCTTTGCATCGCACCGTTACATTTTTTCTACGCTTCCGTTTTTATAACACACTTAGTGTCACGGTGGATTAAGAAAAGTGCTCAGCGCCGTTCACGCTTATACTTCGGATCTTTGTACGATTTCCTGTAAACTGTCAGGAAAGCGTAGGTAAGTTGTTATAAAAAAATAACAATTGCTTGCGCGCCATATTACAAATATGCAATGGCAATGGGTAAGCGAATTAACCCTCTGCACTGTTCAGTTTTATGTCACGCACAAGTTGTGACAGCTGCACTATTTTTATTTATTTTTGCAGTTTGTTGTCACTATTCGTGTGTTGCGTGAGTTATAGTTTTATGGCCATATCGTATTCTTGCGACAAAAAGTTGGTTTGATTTGTAAAACAGGTATCGTGTTGGTTTTTCTTCTCCTCAAGAAGATTGGGGATTACCGGTGCTACAGTCCCAACTGAAAAATGAGCTAAGGAACGTTCCAACCTTTTTGCCACGCATTGAAAAGGGTCAATCGGACGACAAGGAAAATAATTAGGTTTGGAATTTAGAATGTGTTATTCCCGAACGTGCAGTGTGACCGGTAACGCCGATTTAACGACGTAACGATAAAATCTAGTAATACCTAATATAAAAAAAATTGCCATAAACAAATCGCCCAGGTCCATGAACGTATTAATTGATGAACCTGAAGTCGAGCGTGAATTAGACGCGGGACGTTAACCAGTTTCCATCCGGAAACGGCGTGCGAGTAAAGTGAGCGAGCGGACAAGAAGGCAGGTTGGATGGGGTAGATTCTCACGTTTTAAGCGCGCCTTCCAGACAAAGTTGGCGACTTAGCTGAACATTTTTCGGGGTTATCTTAATCTCGCCGGGATTAGCCAGCTCCCTGCATCTGCGGAAGGAACCCAGGGAAACACGCTTACACACACGGAAACTACCCCGGTTTCTGGAGGCAAATGTGAGCATGAAATCTCTACCTTTCTCTCTCTCTCTCACTGATTCTCCCTCTTTTCTCTTACCTTATCATTCCCCCATGCTCTCTCTCTCCCTCATTCTATAGAGCAGCACATGTGCCTTCACTCGTATATATGTACATACATTCACGTACATGACACACGTCTGTTTACTTGTGTAAACCGTTTCCTATGAGTCGTCGTGTGCGAATCCATGTTTGTGTGCGCAGCTTTCTGTACGAAAAGTTCGTCTCCACGGTCGTACGCGACTTCCGTGCAGTAGTAGCCTTTTCGAAATCCGCCCTTCCAGGTAAACTTTGCAGGAAGTCAGGGGGCGAGGTTGAATATATACGATCGTCGCGTGGGTATACGTGTCCAAGAGCATAGGTGTGCGTGACAGGAAGGAAGTGAAAAAAGCCGGCATGCATGTCCGAAACTTGTTGCGGTGTTTGGCGAAAGAGTACCGACCGATCTAACTCTCCTTCTCTATCATCCCTTTGGTGGTAGATTAAGGAAATTTTGAGAGACCATGTTCCGCGAATAATATCATCCCCGTTAAGTCGGTCGCCTGTAAGTCAGGAAAAAAAGCGATTTTTTTGCAAAATGTGCAGCAAAAACATGCATCGCATTATTTCACAATCCTGTTATACTTTGAATCTTTTTTGCTGTATAACAAATTAAACAGTTGTCACAGCTACTAATGCAGTAAATGGGTAGAGGAAGATTCTGGTACGTAAACTGATTTAGTCCTTACTTATTTCTATTAAAAATATCAAAAACGTTTCTCTCCTGCTTTTTATTTTGTCAATCACAAGTACAAAGTTAGTAACGGCCAGACAATCGTTCAAATGCCATCCTGTAAATTCATCGGTCCGCTCTATCTAAGAGACGGGGCCTCGCAGTTCATTTGTCAAGTCACTCGTGACGCTGTGGTTTGTTGATAATTTCGTCAACAATGGCCCCGTTCATCCACCGACGACGGGGTGCGTTGTTATCGATCGAACCACCGTACTCGACCACCATAATGCTTTCTCTGTCCCTCTCTCTCTCCCGTTGCATCCTCTTTCACGTGCAATCTCTGTCTCTCTTGCGTAAGTTTAATTACATCCATCGCTTGGACAACATTGCCCTCGTCGATTAACCGTGTCGTAAGAATCGCTGGGATGGAGGAAATCGCTTTGGCGTTCGTGTATGATGGTCAAGGAACGTTACAGTCTTGTTTGCATGATGCGTAAAATTGATTCTGCTCAATATTGCGAAGGTTGTGTTTTTCTAGAATTTATGGAACCACCGAGAAAAGTACCCACGCGACAACTATGTGCCTCATATGCGTTTATTAACCGTGTGCAACATATTCGATTAGTCATGATATAAACGTAAAGGCAAATTTCAACATTATCATCATCCTAGAATTTATTACGAAAATTAGAAAAGACACATGCCTTCAATAAAACTGCGCGTTAAGGGATTGATCTGCGCGGCAGAAAAGTCAGATATGTCTGACTACGTTTTGTGCGTGATGCTTTGTTCAGGAATATACAAACGCCGTTGACAATTTATTGATTTCGCATGGTGCAGAGGAGGCTTTTTCGTAATTATAATTATATGCGTCAGCTCGGACAATGCTGCCTTCGTCAATTAACAAGGTTCTCATTTGACACAAAATGCATCCAACGCGATCGGTTTTCGTTTACCACGTCCCTTTAATATGAAAATGACGATGCGCACCAATATCGTACCATATCCTGTAAGCAGGACGGAAGACGTTGTGGGCGTAAAAGGAGACTTTCGTTGCACGACTGCAAATTGATATGACTTATAACGTAACAGTGCACGACGCGGATAAAGGAACGTTAATAACATTGACGGACATGTAAAAGATGTACACCAATGTATATGTACTAGCGGCAGCTCTAACTAGCACTACACCACAATGCGACAAACTTATAATTAAATATCGACGAATCATAAGCTTCAAGCTTTGTTTTATACCTTTTTTTCATTACAGCGCCAATCAGTTAAATGAGCAGTACTCCAACTTACGAGACAAGGACGATGTAAGCGCACTACGCTACACCGAACGAGAAGTTGCTAACATTTCAAGAGGGAAACTTCTCAGCGCCAAAAAACCCTCCATGCGGGCATATGTCGCGGTAAAAAATGGCCTCGGAAAAGGGACACCCTGGGCGACCACAAGGGCCGGACGAGTAATAAAGTAATTTTATGAAGTGGTCGCCGACGTCCGCTACCGTCGTAGGGCGAGTGAAAAATAGCCGAGACTGAACCGGCCGACCCACGCAACGAATATCGTGACTAAACCGCCCTTTAAGTGAAAACATACTGTCTTCGTCGTCGCGAGATGGGGGTCCGAGGGCGAAAAAACGTTTCGGACCGGAAAGGACCGACGCCCGGCGTTCCGGCCGATGGCGACAAAAAGAGGAGAGGCTTTCCTTTGTCCGAAGCTGCCCGTTTCGAGGCGAGCGAGACGTTCGTTTTTATCGGCGTCCAGTTGGCACGCGATGGGTCGAAATCTTTTTGCTGTGTTGCGCTTTGGGCACTATCTCGTTAGAGAAACAATTAAGGGTATTAAATCGTTCATGCACTCCAGAGTCAGAGGATTGTAGATATGTTAAAGCAGTTTTTTTCTAATGTCTAGTCTGCTAGAATAGATTTATCATGCAGGTGTATTTTTAATAAGTCATTGCAATCAGTATTTAGGTCCGAATCCAGAACTTAAGACTACAGTTGTATAAAATGAAGAAGAATAAAATACATTAAATTTCTATTTGGATTAATTTTAGTGTTTCGTCCCTACCCTACTTGGTATTTTATCCACACGTTACACAAATGTGTTCTATGTTAAGGGTATGCGAGGAGAGATTAATAACCATATCTTCAAATTTACTTTTATATCATTATCGTATTTCGTTGACTCTTATGCATCTACAATGGAATTAATATCGTTTTGTAATCTGCCATAGGCTTTGAGTAATTAAAACAAACCCAGAAATGTAACAGCACGGGACATTTTCTTCAATCGAAATATCGTCGGTCCTTATCGCAAACATGGGACGCATCTCGTGCAACTCGGCAAAATTTTGTACTCCGGGCCGTGAACTGCAGAGAGCCAAATCGGGAATAAATTTTCAGTAAAACTCAAGTCCTCCAAATGCGTAAACCCCGCGTTCTGCGGAAAGTAATAACACAAATATAACTTCCCGGAAAATCCAACGCCAAAGAGTGCAACGCAGATACATTGTGAAAACAAACATTGCACAAGGGGAATTGGAAAATACATGGTAATATTTGCGCAGCCTGTCGAAGCGGAGGATTCATAGGAAAAGTGATACAACATCGTACACACTTATGTCTAAAAAACTTATCCTGAAGGCTATTTGTTCATATAGTGAACGAGATGCAGCTCTGTGTACAAGTAATAAATAAAAACATCACAAATTCAGATGGAAGCCTAGGCTTAACCTGCAAAGTTTAAAAGACAATTGTTTTTCGTATGCATTTTTGCTCAAGCAAGGTTTCCTTTAGCACAATGATTTATTGAGAAGAAAGAATATACTGTAATTGCAACACACTTTCAAGTATAAGAGTTTTGTATGTCAATTCATCACCAACTACCGTATTTGCTACCAAACGTAGAGGTAAAAAGGGCAAACGATAAAATGGGAAAGACGAACGCGTAGGAGGAAAATTGGTCGGCCCGGGGGCGAAATAATAAATTAGAAAAAGCCACTGCGCCCTCCGACGTTTGGTAACTTTGTTGGCTATTAGATTACGGGCGAGCATCTGCAGAATCTCGGACCGGGGCCGTTAATTTTCGTTAAAAAGCAAATGCCGCGAGAGTCCCGCTCCTCGCTGCCAACCCCCTCCGTTTTGCGATGCCACTCGCCACCCTCGACTCACCCCTGCATGTCGTGAGTCTACGACCAAGGGCTGTTTTCCTCGAGATAAGTAAGTACGGTTTTACATGGTTACCCGAACATTAATGCGGTCTTCTAGACTTCCATGAAGATTTAACGTCGCCAGCGCGTTTGTTTCGCTTAAGGTGGTGGTATTTACCTTTTTCCGGACGTTTTCAGACGTGAATCCGAGGGTATCTTGCAAACCAACTACGGACGCAAATTTTCTCCAAATCGTACACATTGTAATAATCAACGAAGTTTTTACGATACAAACAAGAGTAACATGCAAAGTAAAAGAATCGGCGATACTCTTTGGACATAATGTCAAGCCGAATGAATTAAGAGCGATCGATAGAAATCACATATTTTGTTACAGGGTAGTTGTGGGTTCAAATTAGTAAAGGAAAAAATTGATACTGTGAAATAGAAAAGGTAAGTACGTTTTTGAATCACGAGCCAAGGGAGTTGAATGATCCCCGATTTACATCCCTTTCTTACATAGAAAATGTGGAGCGTTGTGGGTTAGGAGTTACATCAAACAATAAATCTCGATGATTGATGATAGTGTAAATTAATGATGTGGGTTCTGGGAAATTGACACTGGGGATAAAAATAAAATATCACGAAACATTTGTGACGTTCTAGGAATGAAGATTTACATCATTCAGACTGCTATACTTAATATAATCACACGCTTAGAAACGGCATATTAACTTTGCATCAACTCCTATTTCAGATTTCAATGTAAAAAGTTCGTTGTTCAATGCCTCGAGTCCAGTCTTCTAATTCATCACACGAAAACCGTTTAAACGAAACTAAACGCTGTGTTACACAATTGCCTTCTGTTAAATTGATTGACATGAAACGGGAAAAGGCAATGCTATCAGTGTTTGGCAACATTCTAGTATTTTACCCAATAATAAAATATTTGTTATCATTTTGAATATTCCACCGAACCTTTATATGCATCCATTCATATACAAAGTGCAGGAAATGCTGCACGTGTGAAGCGACCTTACAGTGATTAAGTTTTCATTTCCGCCAGTCGATGGCGCCACTAGTTTCGTCCTCTTAGGTTGATGTCAATGCTAACCTGATTCGCCACGCAGTTCAACCCACCCCTTGTCGTTTCTTGTCAATAGTCGCACTGACGCGCTTTCAGATTATTTTTTTGCGAACCATAGGGTAATCGTCGAGGGTAGACCTTTTTTAATGGCTTTAATCTGACTGTGTGTTGCTTTCACGTACCCTCGCAGGGCAACCTTGGAATTATCCACCGCGCAGTTTTCATTAGGGACGTTTTAAGTGAGTTCAACCTCCGTTTGTTTTTCATGCATATACACTAGGCGGGTTGCAATTTATGATGCAATTAGGAATGGAATGTATAACACCAGAAATTGAGTAAAAAAAATGTGGAACATGTTTTACTTGTATTTATCACTTCTTTTCCAAGAAATGGTTTGTCTACTTTAATTTGAATACCTGTCTATTAATTTAGACTACGTCAGAATATTGTGTAATATGTCCCATTCTGTATTTTGTTTCCTTTTTGGACCTCCTGCATTTTTGCATTTCCATACAACTAGCATACATAGGATTCCAAACAGCCTACCTCACTGTGGTGTTAACTGGTAATATCTAGTCGTTACGTATGGGATAGCGTAAGAGATTATAATATAATATGATGTGCGTATATTAACTTGCATTACTGCCGCGAAATTAATTAGAGCTGTCTGGCGATATATTTATTTCAGTCTATCAACCTCGCAACATTTTCGCCATCGAAAAGTGGCCAGACGGGCGTCATTCACACGTGAGCAACAAAACGGCGAATCTCGAACCGTAATGCAGAACGATCACGCGCTACATGGAAACACCACGCAACGCAGTATAAATTATGTTCCACCCAGCGAAAAGCGCACTGAAACGGCAAACACGAATTTGATTAAAAAACAAAGGCAGCTCTCATTTGACATGCCTGTTTAAACTCGTTCTCGCGAGCCCCAGTCAATAAGAAATAATTAACGAGCCCGACTCGTCAATTATTACATTCTGTCCAGGAGGGCGCCCGGCGACGCAACGAGTGCATTTTCGATGCCGCGCACTCACAATGACGCTGAGAGCGTACGTTTTCCACAGGTCACGATTGGTGTGGCTAAAGGAGAAGGGCAAAAAATCACGTGGCCCACTTGCCACCCTATATCGCTACCCTTTCCCAACCAGCGACCGTAACAAGTTGTCCGCGAGTTGTTCGTGGATAACATTGGCACGAGCCGGCGCCCAGAATTCGCCAGGGGTGAGTCTGTTATGTATGTGTGTGTTTTATGTATGTACGCGTATACCTATACGTGACTCGCCCGCTTTTTTCCCATCGGCTCATTTCCCCCGAGTCCCGTAGAGGGATGCTTTTTCTAACAGGTGGTGGCCCACGGCACGCTTTTTTCACTCTTTACCCACGTGTACCTACGCACCCTTTCTATTCCGCTCTTCATCGCCGTCCTTCTCGCTCCCTCTCTCTTTTGATCCCCGAAGCTCGTTTTTTTACAGGTGCACGCCCATTATCCCTCGTTCCCCACTTTCGCATCGGTGTCCTATTCATACAAGCTCGGTGGCCGGAACGGTGGCCACACTGTCGACGCTTTTTTCACTTAATTAGAGGCCGTAAACTGGCTACACGGGCTCGTGCGGCAGCTACGTCCAGAGGAGTAGTAGGATGGCAGAGGTCGCGCAGGTTGTGCAGAATGAGGAACGAGAGAGAAAGAGAGGAAATGGGAGTGGATCGAGTGAGCGAGAAAAAGATAGTGACCTCGGCATGTTTCCGTAAATTGCTCTCTTCTTTCAACCCCCGTTGTTTTTTTCCCTCATGACCGGACGTTAATCGATGCCATTGCGGCAAATTGATTAACACTCGTTCAGAGAAAATTAGAGAGTCGCGGGACGGGTATTGTTTCTCTCTTGCTGACGTTATTACTATTGTCAGAATACTACTTCTGGCACTTTCGCGCTTGTGATTTTTATGCAAATTCTTTTTTCTGTGTTCGATGTTAACCACCGTTCGCAGTTTTAACGTCGCCTGGGGGTCAATTCGTTTCCTGCAGCGCAGCACCATGCTGTTGCATGCCCCGTTCTTACGTTTTCGCTTAACCAAAGAAGATAATATGGAATTGTAAACATTGTTTACAATCAAAACTTTGTAGTCAATTTTCTGAAATATCGCTTATAGTGTAACGTTACACATGAACTAGATACCGAACGATGGAATAGAAATAGCATTTGTATATTTGGGGAATTGCCGATAATTTTATTTAACATTGCAAGAGTTAAAGCACCGTTCGCCTTCAATAAAAGCGGAAACTTCGTAACACGAATGCGAGTGGCATTTTCAGTTTGCGAAAGAAGACGAATAAAGAGCAAAACCGGACTTGCGTCCAGTGTACTTAGCAGGTTTATATTTTCTGCCCGTCCATTCTACCGACCATTTCGCTGTCCCTCCGCGCATAGCGGCCTCGTCTTCAATTACACTACCAAAGAAGATAACTATGACCAGTCTACCGGACGAATCTCATTTCATTAGAACAAAGAAGGGGATTACCAGGAGATTGCACCCTCGTTGCAAATGAAATCTTGGCAGAAACTTTTTCCGCGTTTAACCCGCACTACCCCCTCCCTCTCCACTTCCCTGAACCGTCCCCTCCCCCTGTTTCCCGTCCCTGTTCCCGGCAGTAGCGAGATGAAAGAAAACTTTTCACTTTCCACGGTACAGTTGGTCCGCGCAGAGTGGACGGGGGTTGGCTCAGCAATGGCGGTAACGATGGGCAAGAAGGTGGGTCGGGGGATGGTGTGGGGGAAGAAACGGTGTGGCCTCCGTGGACCTCGAAATCTTTTCGCTTCTGGCAATTCGCTCGGCAAAGAAAATTTTCTATGCCACGAAGGAGAGAACGCGGAGTCCTGAAGAATGAATACAGAAAGAAAAAGAAGGATCCAGAGTGGGTAGGAAGGCGTTTGCTAGGGGAGAGACGAGCAACCCTCGACCTCCCTCCTTCTTTTTCGTGGGTACTTTTCTTTAACGGCGTCCGTTGGAAAGGCAAGGGTGGAGTAAGCCCCTTGGACTGTATGCGAGGGCGAGCGAGGAGGGGTGTTTGAAAGGAAAAGAAGGCGAGGGAGTAGCGGGGGGTAAGGAGAATCATCCTACCCCCTTTGGCCCCTCGGAAAACAGGCGGTAGGGACTGGGTGCGATTGGTGGGGGTAAGACTGGCGGTTGGCGCCCCTTAACTACCCCTCACCGGGCAAATCAATAAAAATACGAAAGTGTTCTTCTTCGGCACGTCGGGGGATACGATTCGCGAACGACCTCGAAGCCTTATGAACAAGGAGCCCTGGAAAACTAGCCAGGCGTTTGCTGTGGTGCTTGGCTTCTCCCCAATTTCGGATAATTGCCTGTAGTATGAATAACGAAAAATTGTCCGTTCTAATTTCTTAACATTTCCAACGCATCACATAGGTATCATACATATGTTTTAACAACTGCGTACATTTTTATTTCATGTTTCATATAACTCATATCGTTTTTTACATAAGTACTTAAGGCTATAGAAATGGTTATAAAAAAGTTAGGTTTATTGAAAGAAGGTGCAAGTTAATGACAATGCATTCCTGCTAACTTAAATACTGAGACGAAGTGGCTTATGCTATTAACGACATAAAACTATATGAAAGGATGGAGTCTCTATTAGAATAAAGTAATAAATTAGCTGCTTATAGGAGAGAACAGTTAATCATCCCATAAATAGACATTTCATACGCAAATCAACACAATGTAAAAGTTGTTACAGGAACGGTAGAAAGTGAAATAGAAAACGTGCTTTGGTGTAAGATGTGTTCAAATATTAGATTAAGCATTAGTGGTTACTTTTACCATCACTTTACGAGGCAAAGTACAGTTTGTGTGAACTGTCCAAATACTGCACTCCTTAAGAACCCCTGCTTTGCACAAGCATAGCAAGTCTCACCTTTGATTTTAGTTTAGAACCACGTCCTTAATCAACTCACACCCCATTGTCTCTCCTTCTCTTCAGATCAATCATGTTGTGTGCATTTCGCACAATAAAGAGCACTTAAAGTTTTGTAGCATGACCTTTTCTGCGTACCTTTTCAAACGGCAGTACATTCAGACTCGAGAACACTCATGCGCTGAAATATTGTGATTAAAAAGCTATGCAGCGTGCTCGGTCAGTCGTGAATTAAGTTATCTAAAACTAAAATGTAGTAATTAAATAATACAGGAAATACATATGAAATAGTAAACACAAATGAATATAATTTATTCTTTACTAATCTATATACGAGATTCTATTATTATCCTAAGAGCATCCTAACTTTCGTTTCAGGAATGTGATTTGGAAACAGAAATAATGTAATTAATTAAATTAGGAAAATTTACAAAAAACAGTGCCGCAAATGATCGATAAACGTTCCCGACGTATTCTGAATACTTTTAATGCTTACATATTCACTTTTATACATATCAACTCTTACACGCTTTCAAGACAGAAATATCCAGGAACTTTCTTCTTTACAAATCTGAT
This sequence comes from Cryptocheilus praepositus, assembly GCA_033815515.1. Classification (NCBI taxonomy): domain Eukaryota; kingdom Metazoa; phylum Arthropoda; class Insecta; order Hymenoptera; family Pompilidae; genus Cryptocheilus; species Cryptocheilus praepositus. Next base: position 2,892,826 of record JAWWQZ010000314.1, read on the forward strand.
GCATTGTCATTGTTGCACATGATATTACCAGTTTTTCAAGAACCGACCGTGTTCCAATCCCAAAACCCATCAATACTAGCTATATTAATGACCACGAAAAACTGAGATTACCCATTTTTACAGATTTCTTACATTTTTCATATACTTGCTGTTTCAAATGGCACACCACGTGAACCAATGATCTGTATCATTGAAAAAGGCCCAGGGTCATCATAAGCATTATCGTTCACTGTTTTTCGACCTCATCGATAACTTTCGCTTTCACGTGATCCCTACGTTTCGCCAGGCGGCGATTTATCGACGAAACTTATTATTACGTCGGGCGGCTCAGGCGGTAAATAACTTTTGTTTAGCCACGATGAGGCGTCGAGGTGTATGCAGCGTCCCTTTTCAGTTTCATCGCGAAACGGGGGGAGAGTCGGGCCAAGGAAAAATCCTTCCCCTTCTCGATAGGACGGGCAAGATAGCCGAGGGTGAATCTTAAAATACAACCCCTTCGAAGACTGCAGACCCTGCCACCCCCCCCCCCCCCCCCCCCCCCCCCAACTACTTTCTTCGTCTCTCTTGCCTAGAAACCTCTACTCCTTCGTAAGCGTTCCCTTCCGCCAGCATCAGACCTCTTTACCCTTCAACCGCCTTTTTGGCCACCCGCCCACGCCCCTCGCGCGATTCAGCAAATCATCCAGGGCTGCGTTCTTTTGTTCCTTCTTCGTATTGCGGATCTTCCTGGCGCGGAGCAACAGCGCGAAGTACTTGAAATGTACCGTTGAAAGGAGGGTAAAAACAGATTCTAAGAAGCGTGGGGCATATCTAAGAGAGGAAAGTCGAAGATGCGGAAAGCGATGAGAGATGCTTCTATCGTGAACTTCTTCGGAAGGGAGAGTACAGACACTCTTTTTTTCCTATTCAGCTTCAAGCATTTTGTGGATAGAATATTTTGTGCGATGGCGATAGGTTAATGCACATTTTGTGCACTTTTTCTTAGATTCACCTTACGCAATTTATATTGCGCGGAAACGGAGTCTGTATGCTTGGACTTTAAATTATATGCATTGACTGATTTGAGACGTTCATAAGGTAACGCACGCAGTCATCGGTAAAATTCATTTAGAGTAATATTAATCATTTAATAAGAATATTCTCATCTTATTACTATTAATAAAAATTGTAACCAGTCTAACTATTGTACGTAGTAGTTTTTTACGCACATTAATCTTGATATTTTTCTTCATTTCTGCAAGTACTTGATTCAGAAAAACATATAATCTCTAATTGGAAACATATTACAAGAACTAAATCATATTGTTTGAACTACAACTTAGGTGCACTTTGCTCTGAATCGTCTGTGAATTTCCATTATCAGTTTTCTTTTCTATTGAAACCCGATGTCGGCTGTTGGAAGCGCCCATAGCCAACGATCAATTCCTCCACGAAGGCGGAAAGAAACTGTCCTGACAAAGTACGCGTTCGAGCGCGGACACTCGGCAAGTCAAAGGCAAACCTGGCCAGATGGTAATTGTCGCTTGGTGCGAAAAAAGGCCATGACTATCAATCGTTTCGCGTTTCATTACCGTTTGCGATCTTACGTCGCCCGGTATTCCTGATTGGCGAAGAGGCGAGTTCGCGTCATTAAAGACGGGGACAAAAGGGACAGCGAGGTAGGAGTTAGTAGTGGGATAGGGGGTGAATCGGAGGGTGGGACGGGTAAAAATCCGGGGACCCTTTGTCCTGGCGACGCCATTTTATCATTCCTCGCCTCCGCGGCAGACGAATACACCCTCTTCTCGGCATATTTCAAGTGACAAAAAGCAGCCCTTCCGAGGACCGAGATTTGCTCGCCTATTCGGTTACCCTCCCCTCCCCTTCATCTTTTTCATTCCCCTCTTTCGCCTTTCTGCGTAACGACGCCTTGAACTTTAATTACCTTTATTTCGCGACGATCGAAGGGTGTGCAAAAAGTCGCGCTCTGTTTTCATAGGCCGAATCACACTCCGACCTGGTTCTATGGTTTCCTCTTTGTTGCTTTAAATCGTGTGGCAGACATAAAAGTGCGAGATCTTGGTCGCATTTCCTTTTTTCGTTCAGTGAGTTACTTTTCTCAGTCATTTTTGCATATTGTCATAGAGCATTTATTTTGGTATTCATTTTTTTGTAAGGTTGAAGGGCTCTTATATCGGCATGTAAACTATTTCACTCTGACAATTTTCAGTAAGTCTTACATTAATTAGTAATTGATAATTTTCTTGCGGCAATCTTGTTGCAATCATGCAGACCCATCCGATAATTTAAGCAGGAGTCAATTGTATATGTGTGCGACCTACTCAGTTCAATTGTGTATGATTCATATGCGCAGTGTTGAAACCAGTGCAAAGATATGGTCACGAACCCTGGAATGCAGTACTAGGAACAAGTAAAATTACAATTTGTGTTTTCTACCAGAACTACGTAAACGAAAACATGTGAAAGGGATACTCCGCGTAAGTTGAAGGTTGACTTTATTAAATACCTACTAAGTCGTATGTAGGTTATTAAATTTGATGACATTTTCTTGAATTATTGTGAAAAATATTTCAATGAGCCTTCTTCATTCACGACTCTTTCAATCCGTCTGCACGCATACTCACGCAAACTCCTCACGGGATGACGATCGGGAAATCAAGCGATAACAATATTAAACGATAATACGACGAGATCTCTGGGTAGGATTCCTCTAATCGGAAACTCAATGTGGAAACTCGGTTTCGAACTTTCCCGGCCCACAGAAAAGATGTTAAATTCGGTTTGCGCTCGTTTGCACGGTGGGAGTTCACTCGACGCTCTTAACTTCATGTCCGAGGACCACTCGAAAAGTAACGAACGATACAGAGAAAACTTTGCTACATTTTGCCTGCCATAATTTTGTACATTTGTTCACGTGTGTAACTCCACATAAAACGTAAAACAATTGTGGAATGATTTCTAGTAAAAAAAAAAAAAAAAACTGTTGTATTAGAAGACGGGGTATCAACCAGAAACAATTTCCCATGTCACGAAATAAAAAAAAAAAAATATGTTACACAACTAATGTTTTATAATAGGTTTGCTGTAAATTATATAAATTACACTTAAAATAATTATTGTAGTCCGTAGTATTCTTCAGTGTTGTTTCGGATTTCATATTCAATGTAGAGGTGATTGGCTTGGGTCGCTATTCGTTTCCTTTTCAGTACTACCCACGCTCCAGTACTATACTTCATCGAACGTATCTCGGTATAATTTGCACGCAAACGTTTCTTACCGATGAACCATTAAAATTTCATTCATCCACGGTTGTTAATTTCGATCTCGCCTTGCCTCAAGAGTCAAGACTCCTACTTTCTTCTTCTACCGCCCCCGTTGGAGTATTTCGGCTCATCTCAGCCAGTTCAATTTCTGGCGTGTATATTTTAGGCATTAAGCGAGAGCCATCGGCCATTTTATGCGTCTTTCATCCCCCACCGGCCGGGCCGCTGTGGGGTGGTAGTAATGGTGAATCGAGCTCTTGAGGGTAGCTCCTGACGTCAGAAAAACCACCCCCGTCTGATTCGGCCGCCGTTCTTCCCCAAGGGTTTTTCCATCCCTTTCCCGCCATTTCGACAGGCTGCGTTCCGAAAAGTAGGAGAGCGGGAAAAGAAGCCAGCGAGTAAAATGGCCGTGGACAGATTTTCCATGCCTGTCTACTCCAGGGAATTAAGTTTGTTGCTGTCGCTCCTCGCGAATCGATATTGTAAGATGTACGGAGACCCTCGGACCTTTTTAGCAGATGTTCCCTTTCAGGTTTACGGTTATTCTGCGCTCCCGCGGGTTGTTTAAGTTTCCTTTCCTTTCGTTTCGGGCCGTTGTAAACTTACGGATGGCATGCCGATTAAACCAGGTTACCGTTTAAAATAGGGTCTTGTATGAATGAATATATATTGTGATATAAAATTGCGTGATGACTTTCAAAACATTAAGTTTTATCTGAACTAGACGTTTTAGATTATCTTTTTTATGTTACGATAAGCAGTGTAGCCAAATTAACCCGTCATCGCGTAAACCTAGAAACCTGTGAGAAGTCCGATTACAGTAATGGTTGAATTGAATCGATTCAATTTGAACGGCGAGAAGCAGTACTACTCAAGAACAGTACTTTTTAAATCGTCTTTCCGACGGACAAAGATCGAATCGGGGAACGCCGATGTACAGAATCAGCAATCGCAGCTGTTACTTGCACTTCTCGTGTTTCGCCGATCCGACAAATGCCAACGGTATCAAAGCAACTGCCGACGAGAGAGGGAAACTTAAAGTGGCGCTGTTGCGCGTCTCAAGTGAAACTTTAAAGTCGATCGTACGTAGAACTTGCCCGCCTTGCCCCCACCGTTGAACTTGGCCTCGAGTTCAATTTCGACGGTGCCAAGATGATACTCTCCGTCCGACTTCGGTTACTTTTTGGTTGCGATAATTCATAAGCAATTTTTCTTTGCGCAGGCACTGTAACCATATGCGGACCCATAAAATGACACTTCAAATCTTTCAACAAAGTCATTCCTGGTTAACTTATGAAGATTTTTATATTCGTTATGCTTAAGGTCCGTAAAATTAATTGTGTACATTTTACTTGTGTTCCTGTAAGTTGAGTGTGCTAAATACGCGACGTTTGAAGAAGCGGGAATCTGTACATCTTATATTATCTTTTACGCAAGTTTTCACAGTTTCAAAGTCTGCTGCTCGTTAGAAACAATAGACGTGATGAGGATGCTATGTCAATGTAGTTTATTAATGTGGTGCTGAGAAAAGTGTTGGTCACGACAAAGTTTTATGGTTGTCTGAAACATGCGGTGTTAACCTTTAACGGACAAAACGGTTCGTAACCGACTTTGAAGTCGCTGTATTTATTCGCTATTTTTGGTTTATTTTTTATTATATCCCATGAAATATTGCAAATGTTTGGTGCGGTCTGGGTATTCCTGAGCATCTTTTGATCTTTTTTTGATTTCATTTCATACAGATAAACAAGTTGAATGATATGCTCTCAATCGGTAGACGTAAAGGAAGGCGCATTTTTCTATTTTCTTTTTTATTTTATTTTTTTTTGTCTGTTTTTAGTCATCGGAGAAATTATTTCTTCTTGCATGAGCAAGCTGCTGAATTGATTGCAGAACATTTATTTTTTTTTACTGCCTTTGGGAGGTAATTTTCCATATTTTTGCCTATTTTTGACCATATCTCTCGAACTAATGCGAATTTTCCATTCTGCTTAGGCTGCTCCGAGTTATTTTCAACTCCCTCTGATATACTAAAAGGGAAATCAGATCAAGGAACCTCCATTTTTTTTCGCCAAAATGAGAAGCAGTATACTTTAACATTCTGTCGATTTCTTCGTAGATCGTGTAACGTTCTGAGTCCTCGCATTTTCGAAACAATTGTGAGTTTAGTGGACGGATTATGGTCTGTCTTCTGTGTAAATTACCGTTTATCAAATCAGCCCAGTTCACGATAAATTATTTTTCATTGTTTGTAAATTTTGGGCTCTACGCTGATAACGTGAAAATCCGTTGCCGTCCATTCTTGCCGACTCTAAGTATTCCAAAGATTTACAAGGAACTACATCTTTATTCTGCAACGTAGTATAATTAATATAGATATATCAATGATAGTGACTCCTGCTATTTTCAGCAATAGAGTAAACACCGATAAATAATAGGTTAGATCGTTTAAATTTAATTCTTTGCTTGTGTTCTTCTTTTACCGTGTTCACGTGCTAGTATATCGATCAAACTGATGTTTTACTTCGAACGGATATCAACATTATTCGTTTCCAAAAGATTAATGTATAACCATGGTTTATGCTCAGTTTACGTCACGTACGTCAGGAATATTACAAATTCTGTGTGAGAGGTTGCCATCTTATATCGCTACACCGAGCAGGAAATTGCCGCACAGGTTTTTAAAACGGATCGTCCACTATGTTAAAGTACCCAACACTATCAGAACATCTTGTTAAGAACATTCTGCGTTACAAACCGACTCAGCGGCAAATTACAAGAATGTTCGAACCTTATACTTGACAAGACAATTAGCACAAATAAGTCTTACGTGTGGCGATACAAGATTGACGTAACAACCACGACACAATCATCTGTAATATTGTCTTCCATCACACTTCAATTACCCTATTCCCGCACAGAAAACAGATTCTAGTCTAATGAAAAATCACTTCGCGACAACCCATAAAACTCACGTTGCCCCGTCGAACAGACACTCCCGCCGTTTGGTAACATCACGGCGGTAATCGCTACGTGACTGACCCCGTATGTCCAGCACCGGAATATCTAAACTCGCCTCTCATGCGGATAGGGAGAGAATAGGCGAAAACGGACGAAAGAACGAGAGGTATCGAAAGAGCAACTGGTCATCCCCCACTACGCTCGCCGGTGTCCTTTGATCGCGTAGAAAAAAAAATCCGGAAACCCGTTTCTCAAAAGTGACCCTACCTGGCTCGTGGTACCATTGTCGAAGGGGTTGCGGCCAGAACGAAAGAGCGAGAGGCCAGGAGAAAGGACATACGTAAGCGGCCCTTTCCACATTAGCATAACCCTTGCGAGTTGTCCACGTGCGCCTGGGCCCTCAGGCCCTCGAACTGGTCAGGTAAGTTTTTTCGCACTTTTTAATTCCCGATGACCAGATGCCCGGCTTGCGCCGCCGACGGTTTTGTGAAGGGGAGAGGAGTGAGAGACATTGAGAGGGAAGGAGAAAGAGTAAGATCCGTTCTTCGGGCCTGACCTCAATGAGATGACCTCCCCTTACCGGATGACCCCATAAAAATCGCGGAACCGGTTTCACGCGGGGCCCCCGGGATTTTTCTGACGTTTAACGGACTCGCCGGAAGGAGATGGGAAGAGGGAGAGGCGATAGGGAACGCATGTGCTTACAATTGCCAGGTAAACGCTTCTGAAATCGTTACTCCAACAGGGTAAAAAGCGAACGTTAGATTAAGAAAGTACGCATCGGACCGTTTTACTCGGCGATGTTTTTAAATACGTCTGAGGCAAAAGTGGAAAAGTAATATGGTGATAAACTTTTGTTTACACGATAATTACTGCTGAATTGTCATTTCAACTAAATATTAAGTATATTCATATTCTTTTCTTTTTTGCATCTTCCTTTGATTTGGTCACTATATAACCAAATTCGTCATTTGTTGACGCTGTAGTAGCCAACTTTTACATCTGGATACTTTTCAATTTTTGCATGAAAATAAACAACCATTGTAATAAACCACATTAACATAACAATGCAGGCCAGCTATTCCTCTTATTCTACATAAATGCATGCGAACAAAAAATCGAAGATGTATTGAACATCAATTTAGGTAACCTTCGCAACCGCGAGTCAAGAAATTTTCTGAGACCCCGCAATCTCTCTAAAAACAACCGTTGATCAGTAACAGTGTAACTTCGGAAAATTGGATGTGATCCGGTAACGGGACTATTCGATTCTGACGACTGGCGACGACGGAAACTCGAGTTTCCCGGTTAAGGATTCCCGAACGACATCATCGTAATGCTCACGTATAACGCCGTATAACGCGGCGCATTATCGGGATGTAAAACGAAGCCGCCGAAATCGAACGGCAGTTGGCACGAGTGGTCACCCTCCGCGTCCTACATCGCGACCTTCTCTACCCTCGGACAGGCTATTTGGTTAATGAGTACACGGCTTCTCAATGGCGGTTACTCGGCCCTCTCGCCGACCTCGAGTTAAGTCGCCGTATGTGGTGCAACTCCCGATTGTGAACAATGAAATCAGACGGCATTCAAGGGCAAAAGTTGCTCTTAAAAATGAGTAAATAGCTGAGATAGCGTTTAGAAGATTATTCTCTGTGATGTATGCTAAAAGTATTAAATGCAACATTTGCCCCTTTTAAATTATTTGTCTACGGATTCTGAATGATAAATCGATATCATGTTGGTTCTAGTCTCTTATAAATCATCCAAAATATTAAAAATATGCTGAAAGACGTAAGTTAGATACAAATTAATTTCGAATATAATGTGCTCCGCAAATTATAAATTGGATACAAATGTTTGTTGCGGAGGGTTGCTAAATATGATACTGTTGACAATAGTTATGGTCAAACCTTAAACTAGTTACATCCACTATTAATTACGGTAAACTTGTGAACCTGTAAACTAGAACCAGTGACTATCCAAAACAGCAAACTAACAAACTAGTGTCACACAACGTTACGGATAGTATTATACATACAGAAATATGCAGATACCGTCAGGTAATATTATTCTTATAAAATGTTACATTTCTGCACACGTGCGCTTTTTGTTCTATTAAAATAATTCTTCTTCAGTATGATTAACACATATTTGTGCGCTTAATTCTTTTATTGTTTCACATTTCAATGTTCCATTAATATAATTACTAAACTTATAAAGTTTTGCTGGGATATCTTATTACATTCGGCACACCGCGAGTGCTTCTAAAATTATTTAAAAATGTATTCAATGTGACAATGAAAGAAATTTAATGAACCTGGAAGGACTTGCATATAAATTTCAAATTTCGGTAAATGCCCCTTATGATCAAATTCTTCCTAATCAGTGGTGGACCATGACACACCCGCAAAATAAGGACCGTAGTTGCGTCCAGAGAAATTTAAACGCAATTCATCATTTCGCGCAATTCTCCGTAAGAACTCTCCTGTCACACACGAAAAGGAGTCGAGACCCAGGTTGGTCAACCGACCCAGGTTGGTCCAGGTCAACCGACCTTCTTCTCAAAACGACATATATAGTTGCAGGTTAGACACTTATACGCATATAGCTCGTCATTCCGCATCTGTCCGTTTCGCTCGTTCCCAGTATACAAGTAGCTCGAAGGTGGTTGAGGGTTGGACGGAAGGGGTGCGGACGAGGTTGGAAGGGGTGTAGCAAGGCGCCACGAAGGGTGGACGAGAAACGAAGCAGCGCGGGGGTGTAGGAGATGGAGGTGGCGGCAATGGTGGTAGTAGTAGTAGCAGCGATGGTGGTGGTAGTGGAGGTGGAGGAAGGGTGGCATTAATTACGGTCTTTTATTATAAAAACTGAACTCCCTCCGGCCAGGAGAGAACGAAGAGAAGCAGATAAGGAGGGAAAAAGCCCCCGACTCCGTTGCTCACCCCCTCCGTCCACTTTCATCCAACCTTCTCGTCAGCCCGCCACCCCACGAATCTTCCTTCTCGTTCTTTCTGCGTCGTGCTCTCTGTCTATCTGCTGGTCTTTCTTTCCTGCTTTTTCCCCATCTTTCTCTCTCTCGTCCGGCCACCAATCCTTCCTCCGCCGCGGACCGACTCTCCCTCTGTTCAATTTAAAATACTTAATCTGTCTTAGTCCGGAGCTGCGCGGGGTTGTCAAATGCAACTGTTGTCCCGAACGACGAACGACGACGACGACGACTGCTTTGCGATTCTATCGCGAATCCAAACTCAGGGCATGCTTGGTCACGTCTCGTCGATCGGCGGCGGTGGCTTTCGGAGATGTTCGAATTTTCACGTTTCTTGCGCTACTCGCGATGAACGCGGAATTAGGTCGACGCCTGGTCTCGAAGGTAAATTTCCCTCTCCGGTACTGGGAACGTCAAGATTAAGAATTTTAAATGAACGAACGGGGCTTTTTATCTGAAAGTTGACTGGATGTTATGAATCTTTGAGAAATTTCCTAGGAGCACGTTCAGGTAAAAATGAGAACTGGGTTCCTTGCTATGGAATACTGAACATATTATTTCTACCTTGAGTGAAGTCAAGGTATTATTTTTCATAAAAAATGTTTAAATACTACACGTTGTAATTTTTAGTGATTTTCTCGTATCGCGGAATGGTTATTCTAGCCATTGAGTTCCTCAAAATATTTTTATGTTCTTTATATTATGAAGATCCATAAACTTTTCTCATCAAGTGTTGTTTTTATTAAGTAAACTAGCTCGACACTGAGAGATCTTCGGAGTGTCCAAGTGGTTGAGGGTAGATACCTGGGGTAGATAGCGCGAATCAGTTTTCTTCTTTGATCCTGTCCGGCAACTCTGAAACTTCGGCAACACCCCGTTCAGATTGTCGTACGACGGCGAACTACTTGTGGACCACACTAGGCGCAATAAAATGTTGTAATATATATAACTGCACCTGCAGAGTTTCGTTCCAACCGATTGATCAGATTTTCTTACGTGGACATCTTGCCAACAGTTTCGAATTACATTTGAATTGCACGGAACACTTTAATTTTAAAATCCTTGATCGACGATAAATTATGACGAATGACTTTGCCCGTGATGTCTTGAAATAACGACTCGCCCCGCGATGGTTGAGAACCATCGCAGAAAATAAGAAACGGGAAAATGGCGAGGATTTTAATTTGCATCCCCGCTCACCCCGCAACCCCACTTTACCAACCGGCCACCCTTGTCTTTTGCAGAGCTCGAGTATCTAGCTACTTTCTTCGGAGGGGCGGTAGATGGGAGATGAGGGTGAGTGCGCGGGTTGAAGAAGACTAAGAGGAAGAGAAAAAGACGAAGGAGGGGGCACACGGTTGGAAATATCATAGCCGCACGCGCAGAACGAAATTACCGATTTGCCTTGGGCGTTCCTTCCTTTTTTCTGATTCCGAGCTCTTCGCTCTGGGCCCCTCGGCTCATCCTTCTTCTTCTTCTTCTACCACCATCCACCCCATCCCCGCTACCCTCCTCGCCCACCACTTACAGTGTTTTTCCTCTCCTCCTGGGTCTCCCTTCTTCCAAAGCCTCGGCATAGCAAATAACTTTCATAATTCTCGATTAGAAAGTTTTCCACCTTGGCTCCGTAGGAGGGTTTGAGGGATCATCCTCCTTCTCTTTCGCCCACTTACCTCCTCTCTGTTTCCCACTCGTTCCTCCTTCCCTTTCACGTTTACATACACGATCCTCTCTTCCTCTGTAAAATCAGCTGCGAAGCGTAAGGCGAGGGGGATGAAAATCAAAATCGATTTTGATGAAGACCGTCTCTCTCTCTGGCCGTCGACCGTCTTTACCCTTGGAATTCATCATTCCCGATCAGACCTACTTAAATTCCGCCCTTCAAGCGTCCCTCAGTGATGGATCGGATCTCGGCCAAGCCGTCTTCGATCCTTGTCGAGTGACGGGATTCGACAATATAATCATCCACCAAACGTTGGTGAACGATGACTAGCCACCTTTCGTGCACTTCCAGAATATTTTTCGCAAGCAAACAGGGCCGCGCGACGAGAAGGGATAGAGATGTGGCTGCCGGCACGAGATAAATGAAGCCGGCCGATCGGACGCCGTGGAGAACCTAATGGAGCTCAAGCGTGCGGGGACGAATTATTCTTTAGAAGGATAGGATAACGCGCGGACAAATTGAATTGCGGAATGATAGATGAGTTTGTAGAGGGACGTTGATTTAGCCTGATAAAGAAAACAATTTTTCTGTGGATTACAATGGTTTACCCTTCCTTGAAGTATTTTTGCGTCATACGCACTCTCTTTTACATCCTAATATTTGAAAGTGTTTTCCGTACATTTGTTTATACAATAATATTAAAAATTCTTACGTATTTATGCCACAGTTTCGCACATACAATTATAATATTAATTTGACTTTAGATGTACATATTATGTGAGTAAATCAATATCAGGAAAATTCATACAAATAAAAATTATAGATCCTCAACAGTATATGTTGTCTGCATAATCTCGAAAGTGACGTGTGACTCTCCCGATACCATTTTGTTTCAATAGATCATAGTCAAAATTTTTAAACAATTTCAGGATGCACTTACAAAACTTGCAAATTGTTCTGGTAAGTTATGATAGCACGCCTACCGATTTCGACAACTCAGTCAAAATTGTGATGAAGACTGTACCCTGCACGATCGCACCTAGAAGGTACAAGGTTTCCGAACGAGGCTGCAGGGTCAGCTCAATGGGTCACTCGACATATGGCCCAGACTCTGGCCCCAGCAATCATTACTCTACACGAAACCAATCCCCTCCCGATTTCGGATAATTCTCGGAACACGCCCTTTCCCTTTTCACGTCTGCTTGCTCTCCTTCCGCAACGGAACCCAAAGGTGAGCGTTCTGTACCGGCCTTTTTTCTCTACTGTCCTATAAGAGCGACCTAGCGTAGTCATCCAGTTAGACATCACAGTTATTTGTATACACCGAGATAGTTGCAACGAGAAGTTTGGTAGCAAGATTAATTTGGAAGCTGAATTGCCTTAAAAATTTCTCGACGTTTTTGTTTATTTCAATTTGCAAATAATAATCAGTAGGTTAGGTGCATATCTATTAAGTAGAATATCTACGTGCGTAATGCGTACCTATTAAATAGGTTAGATTCAAGTGTGAGCCAGAATTAGTAGCTCATACCTATGGAGTGCTCTATCCTTTTATACAAAACATAATATTAATACGCGTGAATCGACGAATCGATGCATCTGAATTAGTTTTGCCTTTTACTGAACTGCCTTCTCTGCCTACATACAATTTGATATATTTTCAATTCGCCCTCTTTGCATCTGACCACGCACGGTTCCGCTTTCTGAAGGAAAATCTCACGTAATTCTCCTGATTTTCACCTCAAATGTCCAAGCGTAAATTTTTGCTTTGTCCCAGGCATATTTTATCAATTTCAACGCACTTTTCTGTTTGCACGCTGCGAGACGAGAGAAATGCGAATGGAAAACCAGTTTAACGAAAGAGGACTGCAGCGAAATCGAGGAACGACTCCGAGGACGAAGAATGAACGAGCGAAGGCGAGAAGGAGAGAGCGAAACAGAGATATCAAATGAGAGAGACCGTTTGCCACCCGTCGAGAAAAGGGAGTAATCGAGAAAGAGAGAGAGATCAAGGAGGTTGCTCTCGGCATCTCGGCCATGGTACCCACTTCGCTTCATTAATTTCTCGCAAAGACAGTGTCAGAGTCACGGGGGTTTTCCGGCTGCAGGCTCCTGGGGACTCGGGGCTCCTACGGTCTGGTATTTAAATTCAAAAACGAGAGCGAGTCCGCCTGGTCTCCCTTCCACCGTCAGCGACGGGCGCCTTTTCTTTCTCTCTTTCCTCCCCAGCATCTTCCTCTCGCTCGCGGCGTTTCCTAATGTTTTTCCCTCGTTTCTCATCCTTCCTCCTCGACCCCCCCCCCCTGCCGGCCACCCTTTCCGCCACCCCTTGCCACCCTTTGCCACCCCCTCCCCCCAAGCCAGCCACCCCGCTTCGTTCCACGAAGGCTCAGTCAATAAAGTATTCTAAAAACCCCGCGCGAATAAGAGCCGTCTTACTCCCTCCGCGCCCTCTCCCGCACCACCCTCAACCCCCGGGCGCCCTTCTCGGCCCGACTACGGCTGGCAGTCAGGAGCACCCCTCTTTCCACCCTTGCCGTTCTCCACCCTCGGCTCCTTCGGCCTCGCCGCTGGTCCACCCCGTCAACCCCCGGCCGTCACGACGAGAGGGGGAGGGGGCGACGGAAAAATAGGGGTGGCAAAAAACGTCAATAATATCGGCAAGATGGAAGCTGCACGAATGTTTTAAGGGACTCCGGCAGCCCTGCGGTTTTCTCTTGCTCACTGTATCTCTTTCCCTCGGCTTCCTTCGTACTCTGTCTTTGCTGAAGCTCTCGCACGTACACGTATACGTTTTCTGCGCCGACTTTCCCACTTCTTGACGCGCATCGCTTTCTTTCGGTCACTCGACATCTTTGCTCTGTTGGTCTTCCTCTTCGCTTTGAGAAGCTCACTTGAGTTTGCTTTTACTGCCGTACCTCGCCTCCTACTTCTTCTTTCGGCAGAATGCACTCTGTGAGAAATATTAATGTCCCTTCACGCCGTACGTGACAGATTTCGCGTAAGAGTTGCGAATTTATAAATTATTTGGATCCGCGCACCTAGAAATTTCGGGCTTCTTACGACTGAAGCATTGGGCGCCGTAATTGAGTCATAAAGAATAAAACGTTCTACTAATACTGGTTCGATATTTGAGTAGACAATTAAGTAGACTTGCGCGTTTAAACCTGATCTGGCGTTCCCGTGCACTTGTAAGTTAAATTGTTGTGCATATTTGACGTACTGAATGACAGAAAACGTTCAAATAGCAAGTTAAAGAAACAGTAACAGTGGGGTAGGCCAATAAGAGAGACAGCAGAAAAGGGAGAAAACAGGGGGAGAAAGAAGCTGCCCTGGAAACGAAGCAACGTTTCTTCCCCTTCGCTGGAGTGTCCTAATGTAGATGCTCTGTAGAATAATAATTGTTGTTGTGACTGTCGTTCCAATGAGATGATCTGATTGCGCGTTTCATCCTAAATGGAAATTAAGAATGTAACACAAAAATGTAGTAATTTTTCTGCGATTTATAATCTGTTTAATCGCGCGCCATTAACGGCTAACATAAGCGATAATTTGATTTCGTCGATAATTCGCAAATTATTTACTATTATTCTGTTGCCTCGAATGTAAAGAATGTAAGTAAGTTTATCTCAAGTGAGGAAAACAAACTGCTGTAATATCAATAGTAAGTAAATACTTCGTTGGGAGGGGATACCAAGAGTTTCACAACTATGGCACGAGTACATCGTAAACTTGAGAAGGTTCTTTAGAGAGTGTGAGATCAACATATTTGGTAAGAGATATAATCCCATCCATAGATTTTTTTTGCGTGTTCCACGAATAATAAAAAATTATCAATCTTACAAGCAGAAGCTTACGCTAAATTGAAATAAATACCACTGATCCCACGATATGCACAGCATTTAACAGAGACACCTAAAATATGAAGTTTCAGTATAAAGTTGATATGATGTACGTAAACAAACAGAATCAATGATGTTTGCGCACACTGCTGCTATTCAACGTATGATTATCGCCTCAAACTGCTTCAAAGAGAAATATCATTAAATTTAATACTTTTTAAAATGTATACAAATGCAAGATTTTTGCACCTGTTATTGCAACGATCGATGCAATTGACATAGCCCCGCTACAAGAAAGCTAAGTATCGGTCGTGGTTCGCGAAGCCTTTTTCCACCCCATCGCTGGGGAGGGTGCACATTTCACGAGAGCGTCCTCTCAGCATTTAATTAGTCCACCGATAGAGAAGCGTCCCTTTTGAGCGACGCCGTCGATAGAAAACCTTTCACCGGTTGGATGGATGCACCACCTCCATCCTCGCGTAGCCTAACGACCGCAGAAAGCCACCCTCTTTCACCACCCCTACTGCCAGCGCGCGCCATGGAAACAGAGTACACCCCATTTTTCTGACATCGCCGTTTTCCCGTCCTCCTATACATAGAAAATGTTTCACCGCGTTTGCCGGACCAGTTGAAGACAAAAGTGCACAAAGGAAGGTGCACGCCACGCGAAGGTGTATCGGGGGTTTACTGAACTCAGGTGGTCGGGTGCTTGTATACACAGACGCGAAATATCGGTATCGTTCGGTAATTTGCGATGCTGAGAGGACGTAAGTACCTACCACCCCCGAACGTCACCGCCACCCAAGCAACCCACAGCGGGCACCCGCCTCTAGTTGCGGCCCAATAAATGGATAGATAGATACCTAACGTACGAGGCAGCTGCACAGAGGTCGCCGGTTCAAAAGACCAGGCGTCCTTATTGGGTGTAGGCTCGCGTACATAGAAACCACCCCCCGCCCCATGACCATGTAAACGCATGCATTAGACATACTCAAATACACTTACACGTACTTATGTGTATACATACGAACGTACGCGTCTACCTGCACGTAGGACCATAACTATGTTCATATAGAAATACGTGCACGTAAATGTGGAAACATGTCTACGGGAGTGTGCAAGTATGAGTTTACAAATACGACGCGGCCACCCTCCGTCGTGCGCGACGTACGCGTGGGAATATCATTACCCCAGTCGTGTGTTTTCCGTTAATTGCCATTATCGGCGGAACTTAGTTACGGGCCGGCGCTGCCTGCGTTCCGTCGTCGCTCTACCGCGGTAAGACCTCTAAGAACAGGCCGAGAGAGGAGAGAGTGATGGAGAGGGAAAAGGAGAGTGAAATAGAGAACTACCGGTGATGTCCATGCTTCTACAGCGGGGGCAATGGTTCGGTCGCGACATGAGTTTGTTCGTGTAGTGCGAGCACCGAGTTCGCTGGACGTCGGTCACAAACGTGGTAATTAATTGAGACTACGCGGACAGGTTTCCCCCTTCGAAAGTAAGGGAGATATGGATTTTTCTTCGGACATTAGGCTTCGTTGATACAAACTTTGCATAGGCAACCTTATTGCGCCTATAGTTTACGAACTCGGAGATGCCGTGGCGTACTTCGATTAGCAACAATGTTGGGTTTTCGATATTTTTTTTTTAGATTAGTTATATGTGAATAGCGGAACCTTATGTTTGTTACCCAGATAAAAAAAAAGACAGGAAAAAATACAAAACGGGACTAATTTATAGTGGCGTATGCATCAGAACGTCGAATATGAGATATTTGATAGGACTTTTAGAAGAAAAAAGAAACAGTTAAAATCATAAGGAGAATAACTCCAGTCAAAAACAGAACCACTGATTCTGTTATCACCCATCAATCTGCACACACCGCGTTTCCAAGGAGCGAGACTAATAAAAAAAAAACGAATCCAAATAGAAGTATCTCCCCCTTGGAATCCAACTTTCGCTGACCGCGCCGCTGCGTGCATGAATTCGCAAGTGGCTACAAAAAGGGCGATGAAAACGGCGCTATTTTTCCTACTTTTTCCCGAGTTTCCCGAGAAGCCGCGATAAGTCGCGTATCTCGTCCGAAGTTCCGACTCTCGTCTTGACTGTCCAGCCGGCATCCACTCTACCAACCTTTCTTGAAACCGCAAAACTCGGTGAATTTCTTTTTATCGCGTCGTATTCCGCAACTCCGGGAAGGGAAATTTCTCGAAACTGGTTGTCGTTCTCTTTCTTTCTCACTTCGCCCTCTCAACGGGAGAGCATCGCTGGTCCGTTGGCTCTTCACCTCTCCTCTCCTCGAACCACCTCCTTCTCTTCGTCTTCTTCAACCCTGCCCCTCACCCCTCTTCCTGTTCCTCCTGCGAGCACAATGGAGCCCGAATCCATCTCGGACAACCTTACTCCCCACCCCCGCGCGCCACCCTTCTTTTTCTTCGTATCTCGGTGGAACAGCGTCGAGGAATAATTCCATTTTCTTGTGCGAGTACAATTTTGCTTTCAATTTATTTTCCCCCCTTTTTCCTTCCCTGGCACTCTCGTGGAGATCCCAACAGCCGTGGATCGCCTCCTTTTCTCTCTCCCTCTATCTCTGCCTCCCCATCTTTCGCCGCCTTACTCTTTCTCCGTTCTTCACTATCTCTGTCTTTCTTTCGGCTTGTTCCCTTCTTTCGCCATCCCGGTTTCACTTGAAGCCGCCGTCCCGCCTTCTCCTTCGCGTCCTGCCTCTACCAACGTTCTTTGCCACCTCCAACCTCCTTCTGTGGAGGTCTTCAGTCGACACCCCCAACCAGGTCCCTCGCCCAGACTCTGTCCGTTCTTTCGTTTCTCACCCCACACTCCTCTCTCTCCCATCGTCCTTCTCATCCTCCGTGTCCTGCCGTTCCTCAGGCCCTCACCTTCTTCCTAGCACTCTTCTCTCGTTCTCTTTCTTTCCCTCGACTTCATTCTCCTCGCACCGACCTCTCCTCGGCCGTTGTAATTATTAAACATTGCGAGAGCCAGCGGCAGTAACAAGCGTTTTATAACTGTACGCGGGGTGAGTGGGAGTTGGTTTCTTTTGTTGCTCTTTCCGGTGAGCGTGTCGGAGGGCATGAGAGAGAGAGAAAGACGAGGCTGGGTGGGAAGAAGGGAAAGGGTAGAAATCGACGCCGTACAGATGCGGCCTTGAAAGCCACGGAAGCGAAGTCCGTCAGCGTCGGAATGCGCGCACCTTTAACCTGACGTGAGCGAGACGAGAGGTAAAATGGAAGAGAATGAAAGAGATAGAGACTCCTGGCCACGAGTCGTTCGCCATCGGCTCGCTTTTATGACGATTTAAATGACGGAAGGAAACGGAAGGTTAAATAGGTCAGCCGGCTTGACGCGGAGATTCATTCTTATTCTTTAGGGTAATAGTAACAGGAGTGACGGGGATAGAAATGAAACCCTGAAAGGAAATGATACGGCCGTACGTTTGGTTTCTTTAGACGGGCGCAAACAATGGAGTACTCGGTGCATGCAGTTCGATCATTGATTGACGACCAGCTTTTCTTGATTCTTTTGTACTTAGTGCTACGAATCCAAGTCGACAGTTTTATAAATAAACGGGCAGTAATCTCGCAACTGCGCAAATAACGTTAAAATTGTGCTAGGTACTTCAAACGAGCCGGCATACTATTCTTACTAAGAACAAATAAAAACCTGCCCCGTCCCGTTTCAAAGTTTCAACGAATCATCCAGATACCAATTTGCGAAGAAAAGTCGAAGATTTCCGCAGGGGCGCGCAGACTGCCCTGATTAGCAATCGGCGAGGGTGGCGTTTTGTTTCGTGCCTGCGAGCAAGATTTCCTGGATGATCGTTTTCATCTCAATCTAGATTTTAATAATGCCTCCGCATCGACGGACAGAGTGAAGAATTTGGGAAATCAGCTGAGGGGCCGCACGTAATTGCTATCAGGGGTTCGACCGGGAGTAACGTTTTGCGCCCCGGTACGAAACAACAGCAAATACTTCATACAAGTCTACGAGCGGAAATTATGTTCCACGGTAGCGGCCGGGTTAAATACGTTAAAGCGCGTCAGTGGAAAATTTCCATATCAAGAATGGCAATGCTGCTATAACTGCTAATTAAGCGTGTAGCAATAAACATTTATAAATTCCTATAAAGACAAAGTGTAAAAATCGGTGCGTAAACGTGATAAGCAGAAATTCGATCTGCAGTCAACCTGGACTACTGTACATTCATTGGCCGTACCCTAATGTAATTTTTTGTACGTGCCGATGGGGCACATGAAATTTAAAAAAAAAGGGCTCACTCATAAGTAGCAACCCTCACCAATTTTTTTCAATCCTGTTCACAGCGGCATCTCGCGGCAACGCCACTCAACCCTTTCATGCTGCTTTATCGACAAGAATCAGATCAGCGTGTCATCTAGGGTGGGTTTAAAAAACCAGTTGATTTTTTTTCAACTATCGACTGCGTGGAAGGACGAACCCACGTATGTGAGGGCAATGTATTGGACAGACAATCTATAATTAGACCCTCTATAGCGTTCGAAGGCGCTTTACTCTCTCGACTATTATTGTGTACTTTTATTTAAACGCACGAGAAAATTCAAAGTATATGTTTTCGAATGTAGATTCCATTGAAAACTATATCTGAACTACATAAAAGAAAATTACTTTTCAATAATATACAATAAAAAATATTCTTATACATTCAAAATAATATCCATGTAATTTGCAAGACAATTCAATTACAAGAAAATTTTAGAGGGGCGTCATAATAGATGGTAAAAAGTTTCGAGTGCACAATTCCCTCGAGCCAAATGTCTGACCATCTACCAGCAGAAGTTTTAAGGTTATTTAAAGGGTCATAAAGCGCAATTTATTGCGCTTCCCCTCCGGATAGTCGCAATTTTCTTTTTTATCACCGTTGGTGAAAATGGCGTGAAACGAGAGTAGCGATGGTCAATTTGACGCAATCTTTATACGTGTAAATCGCTCAACACCGCCATGTCGGCCGACAGTCACGGGAATACCATGTGTCGGCAGGTGTCAACGGAAATTTCGCTTCAAGCTGATATCTCCATTGCGAGGGAAGCACGCCCGTTCGTTCAATCTAGTTGTGCGATGCTTGTCCGGCAACATTGAAGGCACGCGACGAATCGTGGAATCGTGTCAACTGTTATAACCCCTCCGGACAACTGTTCGTTCATCATTTGTTAGTGAGAACGACAGAAAAAGACAGATTGCCGTGGGTCATGACACATTATAACTTTTATTACCGACGCAATTATTCGATACAAACTGAGCTTTTGATCACACAGACAGAGCATAAAAACATATTAACAACCGCTTAATAAGAAATACGCATTTCTACTTAAACAATTAATAACTGATGTTCCGGAACTGTGAAAATATATATTGCAATCTTTTTTTAACATACACCGCCTTAAACACATGCAGCTAATATTGGTGTCCAACACAGTTAACATATCCTGTTAGGACAACATGCTGAACATCAGATGGTAGATAGACTCATACGTTTAACGAAAGATAAGGAAACTATGAGTGTAACATGTGTAATAAACAATATGGCCGATGATGCCTTTCCGGGTTCGCCATTCTCAATATCAGAAAGAGTACTCGAATGAGCCGGGGGTCGATGAGGCCCCGCCTAGGGTTCTGCTGGGTCTGGCACAGAAGCGTGACCCCCTTTAGAGGGGCGTTACCATCTTTCTACCAAATAACCATGTACATAATGTCGGTCGCCTGAGAATTTCGAGTTTGTTTGCTGCGCACCAATCTCATGCGGCCTCGATAGTATCCGACAACACGTAATGAATTCTCGACATCTTTAGGTTGTTCATAATTTTTGGTTATTTATATCGTAAATTGATGTACCATACAAAGTTGTTTTCAGAATAAATCATCGTGGAATGAATGTGTATATGGAAGTGCAGTCGATTTTAAACTATCGTTACATCGCAGATATAAAGTCGGCTGTTCAATACCTACATCTGCACTGCTTATAAGTCAATAAATAATTGATGAAACCGTGAATAGGTGTTATACTTTTTCATTTTCCCGAAAGGATCCTTATGTCACTATTGCCCTATCCCTGGCTAGATTGGCAGAAGTCAGGAACTTAGTTGGTCTATGAAACCAAAAATGCTTTACCTGTGTCTATCATATGTATGATTGAAGCGTATATTTTATAACTTAAGTCGAGCAATCATGTATAGAACTGCATTATAACATTGTAACGTGTACAACGTAAATGAGCCTTTACCGTTCCACACGTGAAGTACCGAGGGAGGCCTAGCAATCCGCGATTTGTAAACACCGCGAAAATAATTCTCAATGCGGACAGCGGGCAGTAGTCGAGTCCGACCTCAAGTGCTAGGAGGAAAACAAACGATCCAGCCGATGCAGAGGCCCTCTCCATTGATATATACGTGATTCAGCCGCACGTAAGTATGAGAAACGAGAAGCGAACGTGAAGTCGGATGAACGGAGATAGAAACGAGTCAGGGGTGGAAGACGGGGTGGTAGAGGGTGGCAGGATGTGGGAAGTTGGACGATGAGATCGAATGGCGGGGAAAGAGGTCGAATGGGATGGCGATGAGATGGATAGAGATAGAGCGAGCGTGAAAGAGTAAGAGAGAGGAGGGGTGAGGGGGTGTAGAGTGGGAGAGGATGCTGAAGAGAGATGCATCGCACAGTGGGCGCATGCGGATGGTAGTCGCGAGCATATAAGTAAAGTTTGTTCACAACTTATAATAGGGACGCCCCTCACATCACGAGAAGGATGAGGTACCAAGGTTTGAGGCTAGGTTACTCCCGCAGACGAACTTGCACGGTAATAGACCGTGCAGGTGCAATCTACGGCGGCAGGCAAATTGCAAAGAGGACTAGCGCAGGCAGGACGTGGTTATCGATGCTTTGTGTTCGGCTTTCCGTCTTTCTCTCTCGCTCGTTCATTCTCTGCCTTTCTCCTCCTCTCTTCGTCGCTCACTCCGTTACACTTCCAGCTTGCATCCTTCGAATGCATGTGCGCCTTTGTATACAGTAACGCGACGAGCGCGAGCTGCGTAGCTGTGTGCATTTACTTTGGTTGGTGTGAATGTATAAACTGAAAGTGTGCGAAGTGATGATATAATAATGGAATTTTGTCGAATAAAGGAACATCGCGCAAAAGATTTGTCATTTTGGTATTGTAATATTGCATAATTTCATTTCGCTATTTTGGTGTCGCACAGGATGATATTGATGTTCGGCTAGAACAGTTGGAGACGTTTTGTAGCTCGATTATTTCGATGCCTTAATATTTGGATATAGTACGTCGTATACAGGACTACATACATCTTGCCATTAACATTGTTATAAAATAAATTCCCTGTTTTGATATTTACGGTACCAATCAAACCTAAATAAACTGTTCCAAGCAACCACGTAATACCTCCCAAGGACAAGTGCCAATAAATTAAAAAATATGTGTTTTGTAACGTGCAGAAGAATCGTCAGCCACTCAACTTTTGCGTCGTGAACAGCCGACGACGAGAAACTCTTTTCATAACACGACAAAGAAAGATTTCGATAAATCTGGCGCTGATGGAAATCAATCCCGGGCGACTGACCAGCGACCCCCGTCCAGTTCTAGTTTAGTACCAGTAGTGGACAGAGGGGTGCCGATGCCTTGGGGCGATGGACGTTCTAATAGGAAGGCACACAGGACTCAACCAGGTCCTTCGATGCCTTCGTATCACATGTATAAACCCTATACACACATCTACAATTTCATCTTTCGCTCTCCGTCTCTCTTTCTCTCTCAACCCTTGTCCATTTCTGTCTAATTCCTTCTCTTTCCCATATTCAATCCGTCATCTCCCTCTATCTGGCTTTTGTTAAGCACAGAGTCTTATACGTACATGCACGCGCGCGCACCTCTGAACGGTCTAATGAGGCGACGAATAATTGCTTATTGATGATCAACTGACCGCACGCGAGAGATTCGGTCACATTGTCGAATCGACGGCGCGCTGTGTTAATGACGAGCACGCTGAAAGGAACGGTGCGAATGTATGACCAGCGGTCAACTCTCTGAGGGAGAGTCTTTCTCCTCGTAAGCCCCGTTCGCGGCCAATTATTACCCCCCTACGATCGCTCACTATCGTTCGCCGAAATAATAAGGTGCCGATGACTCTTGAACGTAACGGTTGAAGCGGTTCAATTTTTTTCTCTGTTCTTTGAATGATGGTTTCACTTTCGCATGCTGAATGCTCGCTTCCAATAATAATTATTGAAAGCAATGTCATCAATGAAGGAAAGATACAGGGTCTCTTGGATCGTATGATACTTTCTTTAATAGATAGTTACCGTGACAAACATTTTGGGGGATTGAAAACGTCCTTTACTTTTACCTATAAATTAATTCAAAATAACCTTGTATTCTGTAGAAATAGTTATGGAAGCACTGTGTTCTGGTATTTTTATATTTTTCTTTCGACTTTAGCAGTCCTCTTCTGTACAAGGCATATTTCGTTTTACCTTTAAATATAGGTCGAGTTGAGACAATTAAATAAGAGGGAATCTAGGAGATTTCGAAGATGCTGATGTTTTTTTGTGGGCTACACATTCGTATATGTTCGAATAATCCTAACGAAGTCCATTAATAATGTTCCGTTATTATTACAAATAATTTTGTTATGTTCAAAGTAACAAATCAACGTGTCATTGTTAAATGCATCTAACACTTTCCATAAACAAACCATTCCACAAAATTGAAATAACTGAAATAAGCGTTCGCATAAGAAACACCAGACTAGAGTTTCGGCCACCCAGGTAAGGATTAATAACTCACTATCCTACTCCTGCGATGGCTCTCGCTCAATGATTTATCGGCACGATGCAAACTGCAAGAATGTTTCGTCGATCGTGCGCCGTTCCGTCAAACTTGCCGGGAACTTAATTAAAGTTTCTTAATGAACATCGACGGCGGCAGCCCGTCGTTACCTCCTGACGCATCGTCGTGACAGTTCAACGGCAGCGGAACCGTTTTTATCCCGCTTAAACTTTCTGGCGTCCGGTGGTTGGTAAGAGAAATTCGAGATTGACACGATATCGATAGATTTGTGTGTATACTGAAGATAAAGACAGAACAAAATCTCCAGATTCCAAATCATTCAGTGTATCTAAATTCGACGAATGGAAAATATAAGGTTCACTATGGAATTGGATAAGCATATATTAAAAACCAAAAAGCGGTAAAGAAAGAATAAAGAACATAGGATAAACAGGAAATATGCCAAAAGGGAAGCATTGTGGAAGCCGTATACCAAGATGCTAAGAGTGTAGCAAATGAAAAAAGGGGATTTGCCAGGGTTCCGAAGAAGACTTGTCCCGCGATAAATCCTGTTCACTGCGCGACATTTGAATCAAAAAGTAAGTTTCATTGCCGGGTGCCCCGTAGGTCCCATCTGCTCCTGGGCCAATGGACATTGTCCTGTCTCAGAAATATTTGAAAACTGGTCTAACAGGACGTTACGCTCTTTTCGGCGCAAAGAGAACGTGGCTGGAACTGGTCGCTGGACAGTCCTACTAATCCTGTCAATCTTGTTTTCGGAAAATCCAGCTGCATTACATGCGTAATATTTTAATACTACGTTAGGTGCAGTATAATTTTGGCCGTTGATGTGAGGTAATATTTATCGGGTGTGCCGTTTTATTTGTTATTACTAGGTTTTTACGTACCCCGCATTACTAATAGAGAGATCATTAACTCGTTGTCCTTATCACGTAAGTTGTACAAATGTATAGAAAAATGCCACATATTTTTTTTCGATCATTATTCACAAATTGGTGATTGTAATTTATCGCCAATTACCAAATTCCCCATATTTTCGCATGTCAAAGTCAACTACTTCAAAAATCCCTAAGCTTATATACGAAATTATTTATAATTAAAATTCTTATACTCTCTTTGTATAAGACCTGCAATAAATTTAACAACGTTTCTAAATACTTGCCGAAAGAAATGTTTAAAATTTCATGTTGCTCACAATAATAACAAATCTACCAAATGTACCCGCGCTTAATATTCCTTCGAATCCTGTGCGGCATTCGCGAATCAAACCGTTTCGCGATTCCCACAGTACTTGCTCTCTGATTATTGGGATTTTCACGAGAGGTCGGCGAGTAAGAAAGGGGCAAGGAACCTGGGGTCCGTTCTCTGGGTCAGCGGTCCCTTGTACTGACCCAGAACAAGTTCCTATCTTGTCTCCTCTGCCGTTCCTTCCTTTTCCCGCTCGATCCTTGATTCGAGTGAAATTGACCTCCAGCCAATTGTCCATCCTCCTTAGCGCGGCTATCCAGCGCAAAACTGGTTTTCTTTCCCACATATCCGGGGGTCGCTGGTCACTCAAGGGGGAGAGACAGGAAACGCAAAAGAGAGGAGGAAGAGAGAGTGGGGTACCGATGGTGACCAGTTCTTGGACACGATCCTGGCCCCTGGTCAGTTGGCGATTTTGTCTCGTGATTGGAGGTGCTTGGCCCAGAAGATCAGTCTGGTGCCAATCTGTGCGCGGTGATCATCATGGGGAACACCAAAAAATAAGTAAGACACTTTTCGGTACTCGTTTGTTCTACGTTACAAAGCTTGCTCTGTATTTAGAATACGTTATCCTTGTCAGTGGTCAGATTTGTGGTTTTTATCTAAAATGTACGAAATGTAATAAGTTTATAAAATTATACGTAAATTGGAGACATTAATTATTTTGACGTTTATTCGGCCGCCATCGAATCTCTGGGGCGCTAATTAGGTGTTTTATGTGCTGTGTATTTCTAAACTTATACTTGTCGCCGTATTCCTTTTGACCGCTCTTCTTCAGATCGCGTTTCAGGTTAAATATTGTTTGGCCGAAAATTTTTTAGCAAAAAAAATTAGTTTGCGCTTAGAAGAGGAAAGTTTAAAACCGTGTTTAAATATTATAGAATTTTTGACAGTTAACGTATTGTACACATTTCCAAATGTCACATGCTAAGCAGTCAAACTCACGCGAAATTAGACGTATAGACTATATTTCTAAACACACGCTTAAACATTATAAGTCAAGCTAATATTTAAAATTTCTATCGCGCAACGTACGTAAATAAAATATGACATTCGGTTGAATCTTAACTGAAGTCATATTTGTGCTAATTTTATCATTATACTCGTCGGACGCCGAGTACTTAGATCGTCGAATCGCGATGTTTTCCAAGTTCTCTCTCCCCCATCCGATGGAAGTCTGTTGAGGGCGGAGTCGGCCGGGTAAAGCGGCCATGCTGCCACCCCCGTCTTACCAGTCCTCTTCTAGCCCCTCGTGGTAAAATAAGGGCTGAAAAACGGGGCGAGGGCGATGGTGTGCTTCTAGCAGACTCCCACCAACCCCGCTTCCACCGCGCCCGTTCTCCGCCTTTACTTCGCTCACATCGAGTAGCATAGAGCTCGCCTCGTTTAGAATTCAGACCCCATCACGGTAACTTTATTGCTCCTCGTACGGTATAAATCAGAATACGAGGGGAATCGTAGGAATGAGGACGTTAATTTTTAAGCCCTCCTAGTATTCTCACTACTTGTCCCCCCACAGTTACTCTGTGTATCACCAAGGGCAATGATAACTTTGACCGCATTCTCGGACCTCGCGAACCATTCCATCTCGGGGTAGCGCCCTGCGCAAGTTGACAGAAAATTATGGTGCTTGGGGAAGAAAATTGCTCCGAGATCAGAATCGGGTCACATGCGGTTTATCCCGTTGTGAGTTAATTATTAAAGATTTCGGGCAATTAAGTTATTTGCGATGGATGCAAATACAAAGTGTGTTCAAAGGGCACTGTGAAAGAATGAAAATTCAGTGGAAAAGTTGAAAAGATTTCTCTCTGTAGATTTGATAGTGGGTTAATTATCTGGTTTTCAGTTTTACTCCAAGAATTAGTTTTGATCCGTTTAAGGTGAATATGCTGTCTGTCTGTTATACATTAAAATAATTCTTGTTTCTGAATGTGACCATGCTGTTACATGCTGTAAAATAGTGTAGAGCAGTGGCCTTTAATTGGGAATAATTATATACAGCATCACTGGCAGTCCAAATTTCTATTTATCATACCCATCTTCGTCGATCAAGAGAATAACTTATTAGATGGTTAGATATTTTTAAGTTTCAAAACACCTGTCTAATAGGCTATCACTCCAGACTCCAGAACACGTATTGTTAAGTAATTGATAATTCTACGATCCGCGTTTTAGTCAATTCAAAGCAACCCTACGGTCTTTTTTCGAAAGTTTTGAAGACCTTGACAGAAGGTCTACAGAATAATTGACGAGGACACAGGAAAGTGTCAGAGTTCAGCACAGGGGTTACAGGGCACAGAGGGGGAGGTAGGAAAAGGTGCCTCCCGTATTCGAAGCCATTCTCTGAGTTCAGCCTCTCTCACTTCACAGACGATATTTCTCCGTAGAAGCTTCTCGTGGAGTGAATGCTCCTTAATTTCCTTTGAGCCGTTTGCTTCCGAGTAAAATCCACCCCCTCCTTTCGCCAACCCACCTCCTTTCTGGCAGCTCCTCGACGGTCCCTCGCCTTACCAACCTCGCCATATAACCGTCCTCACCTCGACGCCGACGCGAGTCTCTTCTCTCCACTCTCTCTCTCTCTTTCTCTTTCCACCAATGTCTATTTCTCTCAGTCTCTCTCTGTTGCTCTGCCTGTCGTTCGTTCTCTCCGTCATTTCTCTTTCTCTATTTCCCCCTCCCACGCTCCTTAGACCCTCCATCCAACATCTCTCTCGCAACCTTATTCTGTAATTTCGTTTACAAATGAGAGGGCCGCGAGCTACGACTTTGTACACCGGGTACGCGTCTGCAAACGTTCCAGTCCGTGGCTCCCAGGTACCCCTGTATGCCTTGAAAAGCGACGACGGCAGTGGTGCTGCAGCCGTCTGTGTCGTTTCCTTATGTCGCCGTCGAGCAGTCTCGATTCAGCAGCGCGAAATCTCTCTTTTCACTCGATCTATGACGAACTTTGTCTATCGATTGACAAACTTTTAGTTGGTGAATGAGAATAACTGAAGTTCAAAGATGTATTAAATTTCGTTTATCATGTGTTATAAATTGGTTATCAATTTGCCCTTGGTCACGGTTGAGTATGTCAGTATTCATAACACTTATCTCCAATCATACACAGGTTAATGAAATAAGCTATTCCGGAGCACGTGTGTATAGCCAAATAGACTCAGTAAAGTATAAAGGAAATACAATTGCATTCCAATTTTTCGTTTCATCGAAAAGTGGTTGTAGTATATCGATAGCAGCTTCTGTATTTCAAGAATTCCACCATCCCATTACCCATTATTCACGAGTAACTTTCCTCCATGTTTCATTCAACCTAATCGCACGCGCGATTCGTCATTTGGAAACAACCGTCCATTTTTCCTCTTTCTCCGTACTTCAGCGTCCCGGAATGCCCGTCGCGCGGCACGTCGGACAAACTGTCCGGCACTTTTGCGGTGCCGAGGAAAACCTCGGCAATGCGAGATGCCCCGCACGTTCGGCACGGTATTTTAATTCGGCCGGGAATGTTGGCCGACCGCCAAACGCCCGCAGAGATTTCTTAATACCCACCGCAAATGCCTGGTGTCTGTACCTTCGTCGTACGCGGAGTAGGGGCTGGAACATTATCGGGAGACGGGGAGAAAGGGGTTAACCGACCAGCACAGCGACGGATGAGCTAAAAGAGGATGGTTGCTTGCATGGGATGGTAAAAGAGAGATAAACGTGATAGCGACACGTCGCACAGTTTCTTCCCCCGCAAATTTTTCTCACCCCCATGTATAACCCGGCGGATAAAGTGCGTACGTGACACAGGTACATTCCAATATACAGACGTTGCCCTGTAACGATCTTCTCTGTCACTATCTGTGGACAGATTCAACACAGAATTAACGTTACCCAGTTCAAGATATTTTTAGTGTATAAATCTTTTGTGAAGCAATGGACCGAAGATGAATACTTAGTAGTGTCTACACGCTGCAACGATAGCCATTTGAAATGATCAGTAATCACACGGAATGTAGGTACATACATTATTTTCTCGATTCTTTTCATGGTCCTCTCACGCCTGAACTACTGGGCACAGAACAACTTTCGAGCACGTTTCTTGAAGCTCTTTTCATTTCTTTACAGACCAAATCAATAATTTCGGGCTATCTAAAAAATAAAATATATTTGTAGATTCGACAAACAGCAGTAACTTCGGGCAAAATTTGGATTGCTGTTTGCATTTTTTGAACCACATTTGACCCCCTCCCACTTCATGCAGGGGGCCAAGTCGAATAATAAACTTTTAATTGGTGAACGTAAAGAAATGCGTATTTGTCTCGTGTTTTTCACATTTCTTGCAGCTATTTTTAGTGATATCTCAAGAAATGTTACGAATTTTAGGGTCCGGTTCCCATCAATGCGCTTTTATTTCAACTCGGATTTGCTTCCCAAAAGCCCACAAGTCATATGATCAACTCATAATTCGTGGACATAAATAAATATGTATTTAAGTCGTGGTCGCATCGTCATTTTTCTCGAATTTTACACCGTATCATGAAAACTGTCCCGGATTTTTCAGCGCAGTTTTGATTTTTTTGAGTCCCTTTATACACTTCTTCATTTGGGACAATGACAAGTTGATTGGTAGACTTTTCGTTTATGATCCCATTTTCAGGCTCGTTTTTCACGATTTTTTCACACATTTTTGGCGATATCTCCGGAACTATTGCGAATTTCGGGGTGTGCCTTGCATTTTTCCGAGTCATTTTGGATCCCCTTCAATATGTTAAAAGGGCAATCAATATTAATTGATATATTAATTGATCAATATTATCAGTATACCTTAAGATTTTTGCCATTTCTTCAAGGCCTCGTCCCGTCTAAACTAATGATCGAAACCTGTAAGTAATATAGGTTTTCTTAAAGCTCTTTGCACGCACTTTGACGTGGGACTAATCACGATTAGCAATTTTGAAAAAAAAAATGTTGCGCTTCCCTAAAATCATCATATCTCGGAAACTATGAAGACTTCAGCGCGCGGAAAGTGCTCTATCTTCAGGGCAAAATACCCTCTATCGAATGGTATCGGTCCGAAACAAAAAAAAAAAAATTTGACATTTTTCGCCATTTTCGGCCCTTTTTAGGCCGATTTTTCTCAATATTTTAATTTATTTTTCGTCATATCTGGAGAACCACTTGGAATTTTGAGGTCCAGTTTGCATAATTCTGCTTCTCTTTGGACCAACTTTCGTTTACTAAAAAGGCATATTAAATTATCCATTCAAAATTTGTAGACACAAATAAATGTATCTTTTATCTGTGTTTTTCTCGTTATTTTTTCTCTATTCTTGGCCATATCTCGGAAACTATTTCGAATTTTTCAGTGCGGTTGCGATTTTTCCAAGTCTCTTTGTACCCCCTTTCATCTGGCATAATTACAAGCTGATCGGTAGAGATTTAATTGTTGACCCCATTTTCAAGCTCGTTTTTCACGATTTTTTTGCGCATTATTCGCTGCATCTCCGGAACTATTGCGAATTTCGGGGTGCGCCTTGCATTTTCCGAGTCATTTTGGACCCCATTCGATATGTTAAAAGGGCAATCAAATCGGTGACCCATCATTTTTTGGCAAAAATGGCAAGGCAAATGTACCTTAAGATTTTCGCGATTTCTTCAAAGCCCCGTCCCGTTTAAACTAGTGATCAAAACCTATAAGTAATATAGGTTTTCTTAAAGCTCTTTTCACACACTTTTACCTGGGATTAATCGCAATTTTGAAAAAAAAAAATTTGCGCTTCCTTAAAATTGCCATATCTTGGAAACTATGAAAAGTTCAGTGCGCGACAAGTGGTCTATCTTCAGGGCAAAATACCCTCTATCAAATGGTATCGATCGGAAACAGAAAAAAATTTTGACATTTTTTGCCCATTTTTCGCAATTTTTTAGAATTTTCAACTTATTTTTCGTCATTCTTCCATTTCTTTTTGCTCATAACTCGGGAACAATTGCAAATTTTGGATTGCAGTTTGCGTTTTGTTAAGCGTTTATCATCCCTCTTGCACGCCATACAGGAGGGCAAGTCAAATGATAAGCTTTCAATCGTTGGAAGTAAAGGAACGTGTCGTTGTCTCGAGTTTTTCTTATTTCTTGCATCTGTTTTTGTCATATCTCGAAAACTATTTCACATAGCTGAATGCAGTACGCATTTTTCTGAATCTGAGTTCGCCCTCCTTGAATAACCAAACGGTTGAACCGTTTAGAAAATATTTATATATTATACTCATTTTGAAGGTAATTTTTCTCCACTTTAGCAAGATAAGGAGTACGTGTCAAGACTTTCACGATTTGTCATAAGATTCTCTTGGTAAAACGGGGGGGGGGGGGTACGAGATTATATATTATACTGAGTTTCCCAAGAATTGTTTTAAGTTCTTTCACATAAGAAGAACATAAATGTGAATGTAAAAAATACGTCAAAAATGCTTAAATTCGTTCTTAGTGACTTTGGACATCCCTAAGTGCGTGAGAGAATTACAAGGCAATCTATGTTCCTTTTGCAACAGTATTATAATACTCCTGATGAAGTCATATCAATAGGTATATCTTCTACTCTTCTGAGATGTAAAGAATACTCGCAGAGTGTGATGAGACTATTTCTAAGCATCGCCCGTGACACATGTATGTCACTACCATTTAATACTTTGCATGTGTTGATTATTCTGGCCAAATGTACGTATCATTCTACAGAGTACGTTAATTCTTCGTGTTGGGCGCATATATGCACCAACCACGCACGAAGGGTTTACTGTATAATATTTTCTGTCTTGACCACGAATTGTGTCGTTTGACAAAAATAAATAAACCAATAGAAACATTGGAACCACAAAGTGTGTTATCCTGTGTATCCATAATTAATTATACACGAATCAATTTAATTGTACATTCATTTGTATTTTATTAAACAAAATTAAATTAAATTAATTTAAATTTATTTGTATGTAATTAAGTGAAATTAGGGTATCATATCCTTAAGAACAACAACTACGTTTACAGATATTATGATCTTGCCTAAGTCGGTTTGTTATGTATTTATATCCTCATATTTTAAAAATCAGCATCGTTGGAATGTGGATCCCGTCTTTGAATACAACACTGAAATGAAAACTGAACTTGTGGTGAAATTCAGTAACGCCTCGTCCTAAGTATACAGCCGTTTTTATTGGACGTCGCGGGCCGCATTCGGGAGCCTGGAATGGCGCGCAAGGGATCAGAGGTCCTAAGCAGGCTCGAATATTATCCCGTAGGAAAATACCGCTGAATTTCGTCGTGACCTCATACCCTGAGTCTACAATACTTATGACACCTCCACGTCCGTATCGGGTGCACCTATACACTATACGGTCGCATGCATATAGACATCCGAAGCAACCTCTCTTGCCTTTCTAGACACGACCGACCCCCTTATATTCCCTCAAAACAGTTCTGTTCGCCCTACAGCCTTCCTCCCTCTACCTCTCCCCCATACATTTTCTCTTGCTTTCTATATCCCTCGCTCTTTCCTTTGCTCATACACAATCGCTCCTTCTCTTCTTCCTTACTACCACCAGCCCTCATCCCACGCCCACACTCTATTTCTCGCTCTCTCATACTCTGCCTCTCCGTCCTTCTCTCTCACTTTCTGTCGTCGCTCGCTTTTGTCTCGGTGCGCGCATTGATTTCTGAGGCCAACTTCGCTTCGTTGCCGGCGTCGTTAAATTATAATCGCGAAACAGCCGGCTGAAGTTGCAGACAAAGCCGCGCGAGCACGAGGACTTGGGCTGCAGGTTAGGATGGGCCCCGAAGTGCGGTAGGTGGCTGCCTCAAATTGAAGACACGAGGCTCGGCATGGAACGGGCGTCGGTTGACGGGAGGGTGAAAAGCAGGAAACGGGGGAGGGGTGGACCTCGACGACTTCGGAATGTGCAGCCGATTCCCGCAGAAAGGACCGCCGCCGAGTCACTCTCTCCCAAGCCCTGCAAAATCCTTTTCACTGCTCTGCTTCGTTTGCGACGAGTTTGGAACTTGCGCATGGGGATGCGAAGACGAGCGGAGACGAGCACCAGCTCTCTTCCGTAATTGTTTCCCGCGTCTTCCGTGGTCCGGGCGGTTGGAAGGAGAAAATTATGGCTGACGTCTTCGTAGTTTCTCAATTGGTAAAATTGAAAGGTTTGATTGAAGCAAATAGTTGGTTCCCATGGTTGATAATATGAAATTACTTTCATTATTATGCGGACGTTCACCGGATGGCATTCAATTCAATTGTACTATTTACAGTAGTGATTTATTCGAATAGTATACGACGTTTGGAGATTTTCGATACTCGTTCAACTGTATCAATTACACTTTAAATAAATTCAACGACAACGTTTTAATGAAAACATGAGAAATCATTGGTTTTTGGGCCCTGTCAGCGTATCACGCAATGTTTTACCACTGCTTCAATGTTTGACATCTCCAACCGTATAAAATCAAATCCTCGTCACGAAGCAAATATTATTCTTCACCCAACGTCTCTGTAAATATATCCACACATCCAGTGTTAACCAGTATTTCGTGTCAGCACAAGTTTGAGTCCCCAACTCGTACCACCCGTCGAACTCTTCAGAATCCCAGCGTGATCTGATCCACGAATTTTCCCGAAATTCCGCTTCGTCACAGAGAACGAAGGGCGAAGAGAGGAAGGGTAGCCAGCTTTTCACAGCGTCAAGACGTTGGTCGGATCGCGACGGAGGGTGGTTAAAGTCGAGGGTGAAGTGTAGCTGAAGGGTGCCCCCTTCTTGAGACCTACCCCGTACGATGGGGACGCCTTAAATAAATGAAACTTCAAGTGCGCGGCGCGGCGCGCAAGAACAGGCGGCACCGGCATATAAATTCTCTCGCTTCGTAATTTCAAACTCAAACAGCAGACTGGCAGAAAGAGAAAGAGGGAGACAGAGAGAGTTAGGCCGCCTCACCCCAGTTTGCGTTTCTCGTCGTCTTTCTCCCGCCCCCAACCACGCATTTTGTCGGTAGCACACGTGGGTAGGCGAATGGGTGGCTGGAGATTTCGGGAGTGGTGTGAGGAAGGGGTGTCGAAGGAAGACTGAGATTTCGTGCTGAAGGTTCGCCGCACCTCTGTGCCGGCCCATATATTTCCTTAACCCCTTTATCTGGTCATTTTCTTTGATACCGATGTGTCCCACTCAGAGAATTCGAAATTATTTGTAACTACTCTCTTTACACACGTATTACGGTCTTGCGGGATTTGCTGCTATAGGAACATTTTTCAAGGAGTCACAAATCATCGATATGGGATTTGCAACTTATTAATAACTTTTAGCTTATATAATAACTTAGTCTATTAGATCAAACCCAGTCATCAAATTAATACTCGTAATTTGTCAATTAAGAAACATAAAAGTAAGTGGCAACGGATATCTTACATGGAGACATCACTGCTATCTGCATATTATCAAACATAAATATGTGTCCCTTTCGAATTAACAATTGCTCTAAAAATGCAAGGCTGCTGAAGAAATATAAGATTGCACCAACAGAGATAAACTACCTGCACCGTCTTCGCATTTAAAAAACAACGTGGAAGATAAACCGATGCTACGCAACAACGTAAATGCCTTACCCATTCCGTACTCGACAAGTCTGATTGTGAAAGGTTCGAAACTATCGAAGGAGACCTTTTAACATTCGCCCTTCGTACGAACTTACAGCAACGTAGGCAGGACCGCTAAGAGTGCGACAGACGAAGGACGGGAGAAGAGAACGTACATACACGACGAAGGCGAAAGCACGTCGTAAGCACGCCGAAACAAAGGGGTGGTGGGCGGGCGAGTCGAATCGTAAAACTTCTACCCCTTCGAAAGGCAACGAAGCAAGCCCGAGATTCACGAGTAGGGCCTGCGCGCTCTTTCCACAATGGCATAAATTCGATGGCCTTGGTGTTGCGGGCACTACCACCCCCCCCCCCCCCCCATCCGCCCGCTCCTTGCAGTAATTTCGAGCAGCCCCGCCTAATCTCGTCCTAAAATCTAATTCCGCCAACAATTTCTAAGCCGGTCCATTAAAATTCTAAGCACAGTACCGTAAGGGGGCGAGCGGAGTGAGGAGGCAACGGAGGATGAGGATGAGGAGGTGGCTGGTACATAGGAGGAGGAAAAGCCCAGGGAGAAAGAGAAGAACCGAGAGAAGGAGGTAGTCGTGGGAGGGAGTAAACTCGTGGTGTGGTACCGGAGGGTGGTTGCGCGCTGGGGTGGTTGCCGGGGGGGTTGAGCGGGATAGCTGAAACAATAAGAACGTTGCGGAGGCAGCAGCCTCGGCCCCCGGCAAGCCGCGCCACCTCCCGCCACGGCGTAAGAACGCCGTAAAAGCTCGCCTCCGCGCGCTTTCATTGGCTGAGCCGGCGCCCAACGAGGGAGATATCGCGCAAATAGCGAACACGCCGCGTCGCTGGTGCGACAGAGACGAGTAGAAGAAGAGTGCGAGCCGCGAGCGTCGCGAGGGAAAGAGAAGTGTCGAGCTAAAAGAGGGAGGTCCATAGGAGGGAACAGAGTAGCTGACGAGAAAACGTGCTGGGTGGAGAGAGAGCACGAATATAAGCATTCACGCTGTGCTGCCGCAGTAAAGGATGCTTTTCATTGAGCCGTCTTATTGTGCCGTTCGCGCGCTAAACTTTCCAACGACGCTTGGCGCGACCGTTCCGCGTCGCTAGCTTGTTCTGTAGCTTCTGGTTTCTTATTCTTCCGCTGTTTACCCAAGAGTTGTACCCTCCAATGGCGTGGGCCGCATGAATTGAGTAATAGAAATCGGTGCATATAGATATGCTACATACTTTTTTGGGCTGAGAAATATATGTGGGTGTTTTAACTGACGTTAACTGAGAAGCAGGTTTTGCATGAATCCCGTGAGCAGCTAATTACACATGCTTTTAATAATAAAATTGTTTTCTGAGATAGAATGTAATCAATTTACTTAATGTATTGGGAAATCCTCGAAACGGTTGAACATAGATGTGTAACTAATAGTAAACCAATTACTGATTCAAATTATGAAACTCAACATTGCAATTTTAAACTCATATGTAATACGCGGAATATACTAATATGTATTACAGAAAAATGTTAAGAATCCTGCTACGGGCCAATTCGTCAAAATTATTAATACCACTTTCTTTTTCTTATAAAACCATTTATTCATCACGATATAACCCCCCGTTAATCATCAACCGTGCCGACGCTCAAATTGAAACATATCTCATGCACAAGCCAAGACGCCTCGATTACGTCGGCCAAGACATATCGCCTTCCCATTAGCTCTTGAATCTCAAGCGATCTCGAACGCGACGTCTCAGATGATTTTTCTTTGCGACTGTCAGTCAAAAAATCACCTATTCTGACAGATGGTCGTTGTCCCAAAGGTATTCTCGAAAGCGCCTTTAACGATAGCGCCTCAGGGGGTAGTCGAAGAAGAAGAAGGAGAAGGCGGCTGAGAATGGTTGGTTGCACAGGACGAGAACAAGAAGGAGGATGAGGAGGAGTATGGGGGAGGACGGCAGGAGATACAAGGGGGTAGGAAGGGGCCTCCTTTGCGATCCTACGGGGCAAATGCAGGTTTCAGGTTGCTTCACGTGCACAATTACCGGGCACAGGATGGGCGCGAGCGGGAATGAAATTTCGTCTTGTGCAGCGGGAGCGAGCAAAGTGTGTGCACCCTCTCCGTTCCGCACGGCCTGGGGAATTGAGTTTCGCCACGAGAGAGCGAGAACACAGCGAGAGGAGACTGGGTGGTGCCAGCGAAGGAGTTTGAGGATGAGAAGGACGCGGAGGCAGCGGAGATGGAAGCGGAGAAAGCGAGAGAGAGAAGGGAAAGCGAGCAGGACGGAACGAGAAAGAGGGCGAGAGAGGGCTCTGGCTTGTTGGATGGGCTGGTGTAACACTGTTATTGCCAATAATGGCATGACTATACGCGTATACGTCTCGCCGGTTGATCGAGAAATTGATTTATGAAAAGAAACCAGCCAGCAACGTCACATGGTCGCTTCCAACATCCTCTGTATTCTATGTCGTAAGCGATCAATTGATGAGGATCTGATTTAGAGCCCCGTCGTGGGACGATGGATTTGAAAGTGTCTTTCGTCAGTTTATAATTGATTGAGTATCCATGTGATTTTTCAAACTTTTCTCTGAACTTGCTATCTGTTGAATTTTGAAACTGGAGGATCAAGAAGATTGGTGAATAGCATGAAAAGAAGAAGACTGTCGCGGGTTCGCGGAATATTAGAGATATGCAGGACATTAGATCCAGTAATTATTTACCTTGGGCTTAATTTGGATTTATGGATAAAAATCAATTTCTCGATCTTGTACACATATGATGTCTGCGTTATTTGACTAAATTTATTCGAAAAAATATATTTGCGCGTTGCCTGCAGTAGGATCTTTATGGTATGATCGAAGGTACTGACTTTATATTAGAAGTATAATGGGTTTTCAGTGAGATGGCCAAAAGGCAAACAATATTCTATGAGATCAACATTTTGCTTTTAAGCACATCTGTGACAGCCACTTACTAAAATTTCTAAAATTTCAATATTCTAATAAGTCAATATTGTAAGTAGTGCACTCATTGGTTAAAGTTGTACTCACTAAAATATAAAAGTAATGATAGTGTTCACATTCAGATAAAAAATGCTGACCTACTGATAGTTAACGCAAAATGCTAAATCAAAGTGGCAGTTATGTGCTGCTATAAAAAAATAATGTGCAAATTCAAACAGAATTCTTGGTCATCTTTTGGCAGAAAAGTACATATTAGTGGGTATAAATAGTAATCAATTAAAACGAAGTCTGATGTGACATGCAGGGAATGACAACATGAAATATGATTCTCCAATCAATTCGCGAACGTAATGTCCGCGAAATTCGTTATTCATGGCAGTTTGGGTGATCTCTGGCTAGGAGTTCACTGTCTTCAGAACGAAGCGTTATAGTCTTCAGCATTCACTAGTGAAGCTGATGGTGCCCTTGTGTTTCTCATTCCGAGCTGAGTTCTGTACGAGTTAGTGCAAAGTGCGTCAAGTGGCAGAAGGGCACTTATACGGCAGGTAGCGCATTCTGAACTATAAGCTAAGGATTTGGTTCGTCTATTTTGTATCCATTCATACCTATGTCTGACGTGAATGTTTTAAAATGCGTTTTTGTCAAAAACTACACTCGTCATTTTATCTTTCATTCCTGACAGCTGACATTTTGTACGTTATAGAAATGCTCTTTTCTTTGGATCATCTGGGGGGCATTGTAACAAATATTTAAAAGCATAATGCCTGGTATATAAAATTATTCAGTGAAATGGGACATGCTGTTCTGAAATACTTTCATCAATAAGAACCGGTAACAGCCAAAATTCCGAATTCTTTCCTGTTAACCGTGCTTTTAACTTTGTGAACGAATTGAAACGACAGTTTCTAGACGCTGAATATAACAATCGTGAAGATG
This sequence comes from Cryptocheilus praepositus, assembly GCA_033815515.1. Taxonomy (NCBI): domain Eukaryota; kingdom Metazoa; phylum Arthropoda; class Insecta; order Hymenoptera; family Pompilidae; genus Cryptocheilus; species Cryptocheilus praepositus. The sequence goes on from JAWWQZ010000314.1 coordinate 2,931,127, forward strand.
GCGGCAGTCACCCGTCACTCGTTTCCTTGGAGTTCGACGGCACCTAATCCATGACTCGAAGTAAATCGAATGAAGTCTCGAATTAAATACAGCCTTCTCTGTATTCCGGGCACGACGAAAGGGAGTGCAAGAAGACGGGAAGAGTAAGAGAGATTGAAGGAGACGTGAATAGACCGAAGGAGACTGAGACAGATAAATAGATTGAAGCCGAAGGACCGAGACAGAGAAAGTGGGCGGCGGGAAAGAGACAAAGAGAGAGTTGGCTCGAGGAGAGACGAAGCGAAGCAAGGTTCCTTGTATTTAATTACCAACTCTAAGTCTCCAGCCGGGAATGAGGGAGCTTCTACCCGGGCACACCTCTTCTTCGCCACCATCCGCAGACCCCCAGTCACCCTCTCGCAAGCACCCTCACGAGCTTTTGTCTTAAACGACCGAGAGAATGCATTGGCTCTCTCGTGTTTGCGCCATCTGTCTTGGAAATAATTCAGCATCTCCACTGAGCGCCCAAGCGGTTACAAAAAGAAACTTACCCCGACATAACGAAATAAGGACCTGGTTAGAAGTAAAATTGTCAATACCATTGAATTTGTATCTGTACATTGATTTGGGACTCGGTGGGACTAAATTATTGTTCGTTTTCTTGTCGTCTCTTTGTACGTCTCGTCTCAAACCAACTTCACTTTCTTAAAAGCGAAGCCTTGTAATGCATGACTAAGTTTCGTGCTTTTGCCCTGGAAGGAGGTGTTTCCATGGCCGCGCGCCGTGATCTCGAGGAATTAATGAAGTGTGAGGAAACGGTCTCGGCCTCCTAGCATTTGGGAAATCTTCCAGAAAGGAATTGCACGCGATGTTCGCATTATCTTAAGCTCTGGAGTCATAAAGGCCCGGTAATCGGGCGCAATTGCCACCGTTTCATCTTGGGAGACCTAAACCATTAATTGAAGGGCAAGGTGTTTTATATACGACCCTTCATTAAAACTTTTTGGTCTATATATGCTAAAGTGCATCATTCGCTTGTGTTATTTTATTTTGCTATATTCGTTTATTTCGCCAATGTCGCTCTGATGAGAACCAAATGTTTAACATATCAAATTTGGACAAAGCTAATCTGCCAATATCACGTGACCTGCCGAACGAAAGGTGAATGTACGAGTAATTGCTTCACGATGCTAAGGAAACTCAACTCAGTTTCGTCAGTCTTCTAAGCACAGCAGACTGTGTACCAAACTGCTCAACTCAACCAGAAGCGTCGATGATAAAACATGATTATCGATATCGCTGCTTGGTCAAAGGCCCAGGTGAATGCACGTCCTAGGTCGAGCTAATCACGTCGGACTCACTTTTTCGTGCGTCCCTTAAGCACGATGACGACGACGACGACGACGACAACGACAACGGCGGCGACGTTGGCGCGGCAGAGTCAAAATTAGGCGGCACGTCGAGTGACATCAAAGAGCTCCCACAGGCAGCAAAGAAGGCTTCCTGCCCCTTTTCATCCCTTAAATCCCACCCGAGCGGTATTTGCCAGGTCGACGCGGTCCTCCTCACACTCAACTGCCGGGTACATAGAATCTGAGCGTCGGAGAGAAAGACAGACCAAGGGAGATGGGACTAGACGACGGCGGAAAGAGGGATGAGCGTCGCAACGCAGATAGAGAGCGAAAGAGGAAGATGGGAGCAGAAAGAGGTGCTGGGCGTAAGAAGGAAAAAGCCGGGTAACGACAGAGAGGAAAGGCATATAGAAAGAGAGAATACACGAACGGTGCAAGAGACGGAACAACCACCCCCTTCTTCCGCCACTCCACCCCTCTCCTTTCTCATCCCTCTCCTGCTCTCCACCCGGTGTGCTGGCGGGTTCGCGCAAATATCGCCTTTCATATTCCTTCGAAGGAGCAGAAAATCGTTACGGTGCCTTTTGCGCGCGCGCTACGAGGAGAAATAACTAATGGCGCGCCTTGTCCCGCACATGGCTCACCGACATCGCGCCTCTCGTCTCAACCACGGACGGACCCCGCAGTGTCGACTCTCTGCTGGGGGTGTAAGTAAGTAAAGTCTCTCTCTCCGCCACTCCTCGCGCTCACCCCTCTGCACACCCCTCCGCACACCCCCTCCCCATCGCCATCTTCCCGACCCTCTGTAGCCGTCTTCGTTGGTCGTGCACCTCGGTCGTGCCTCTCTATCTGTCTTGGTCGTTCCTATTTCTCTTTCCGTTCGAACGGCGCAAGCCTTCTCTTCTCGCTCTCGCCTACACTTTCCGCTCCTTTGGTGCGACTCTCTCGGCTACCCTCGTCTCACCCCTACCACATCGCTACCTTTCCTCTCTTTTCCTCGCCGCTTCTCTTTTCATCTTTCCGCGCCCCTTGTCTCCTCTCTTTCTCTTTTCCTTTCTCCACTTCAGACGCTCTTTCTCTCACACTCGCTCGCTTTCTAGGAACCCTCGACGGGGTTGCAGAACCGCCGGAGCCCGCTATTAACCCACCCCCTTCCCTTCTGCTTCTCTCAGGACCGTAACACCCCCTTTGCACACCCCTTCGCCACCCTCTCCACTCGTTTGCCGCCCCCTCCACCTCCATCTCCACCGCTGCCGTACCAGCGGCAGCAGCTCACCTAAGCGCGAACAAAGATGGCGGAAAACTAAACAACTAGGCGAGGGCACAAGGAACTCTTGCCCTTTTATCGTCGCGAAATTGACCCCAGCGCGATCCAAGCTTCGACTGCTGACCCTTCTCTTCTTGACCTTCCTCCGTGGATGTGTGTGTCGTTGCCTCCCTCTTCCCACCCCCGGCTTGTCACTCTGACCGTCTCAATTGCTCCGTCCCCCTCTCTCCATTTTTTTGTCGTACACTCAACTTATACTAACATCGTAAGAAAATCCTTGAGAAATTAAATATATCAACAGCTTACATAAGCTTAAAAAAATGTTAATAAATCTGACGCGTTCAAATTTTTTTTTTTTCATAACAAGATCTTTGGGAGAAATGTTGGACGAAACCGATAATCCATGTACTGTTTGATAAGTGCGCTGACAAGTACTTGGCTCTTTGTACATATCGCCATTTCGTATCTTCTGTATTAATAATTCAGGTACAACGGATTTCTGTTACCGATGGGAGTAATTTGTTTTATGCAAACCCATAAAATCAGTAACTAAACCGAATATTTCCGAATTCTTATTAGAATAGCATATTAGATTGCATTTATATTAGAATGCAGAATTCCATAAAAGATATCTCAGGTAATGTTTAAAAGACGATAGCGCACTTATACGGTCATCTAGATGCATTTAGTTTGATTTTTGCGAAGTATTCTTTCTCGTGGACGAATCGTGTACCGTAATGCAGAATGAAAACGTTCCAACGATAACGACGAGAAAGTTAACCAAGGGTGTACCGCTGACGGAACAGGTGGAAGGAGTAAAGTCGCGCGTTCACGGCTACGTCCCAGCCTCGACGGCCTCGTCAAGAAGGACCCGCTGGGCTTCCCTGAATAAATGATGTTTAATCTTCATATCAGAAAACCGGGTGAAGCAGCCGTGCCTCGAGTAGGGAACGGAACCAACGGGTGAGAAGGGGTTCGGAGGGGGAGGGGGAGAGGATAGGTTTTGGAGGGGCAGATGTGTATATATGTATGCTCATAGAAAGAGAGCGAGACGATAGAAAGAGGAAGTTGTAGGAGGAAGAGAAATAGGGAGAAAGAGGGAAAGAGACAGAGAGAGGAAGAGAGACGCGAGAGTGGCGCGGTGGAAGTGAGGTTAGGGGCGCCCAGGAAATTTCTAGAAACTTCAGGTTTAGCAATTAACGTCAGGAATTAACGACGCCCGCCTGCCTCGAGCGCAAAGCGCCGGAGAAATTAGTCTCGGAAATTCTCGTAAAATTTCTCGCTCGCGCGCGGGCGCTACCACCCCCTCCCCCCTCGTACCCCTTTACCACCCCCTTCTGCCAACTGCACAACCCCCGTTAACACCCCCTCGTCTCTTCCTCATCGTACCCCTTGCCCGGTATCATCTCTCTCTCTCTCTCTCTTTCCCCCCTCTTTCTCTAACTTGCTTGCTATTTATCTCTCTTACTCACTCGTACCTTACGGCAAGGTAACATGGCGTCGGCAGTGGAGGTGAGCGGTAACTTTCCGGAAATTTTCATTAAGCCTGACAGTAATGACGTCATCAGTCAGTCGACTCGACCTCATTTGGAATCGTTCGTTCCGAAGCTGCCCTTTCCGGCGTCCTCGAAAGCGATTATTGCGGACTCTTCCTCGTCCGACGTACGGACGAAACTGCTCGCCGATACCTTAGATTTCTCTCAAAGTGCTCAAGCCGCTTGGATGGTCTTAAAGACGTTCTTCTTACCCATGCATGTTGAAAGGGACAGACTGCCTGTGAGAGACATTTGTTCTTTCACAATGGCTGCATTCATCTTCGTGCGCATCTGATTAGAATGCTGAATTTATACTTCGGAGAATAAACATATACCATTGTATTCAGAAAATGCGCGTACCAATTTGTTCAAATCCGATGGTTATACTAGCTATTATAATACCTATTAGATAATAATGAAATCTGCACTTCCGTCAATTGAAATCAAAACAAGTACTACATCGATAGAAAGTTATAAACGATGAGGCGTAAAACTATCACGTAATGTCGTATGCTTTAGATCTTCAAGTGTTCTTTTCCCGAGAGCAACATTGTTCTTTGCCTCACACCGCGCTTCCAACCAATGTTGACCGTAAGCTAAACAGCATATTTGAATAATTTATGTTCAAATGATTCCATTCGGAGTATGTCCTGAGACATCTTTCAGCCAGAAGTATCAAATCAAAATATCTCTTAGCCAGAAGTATAACATAAGCAATCCCGCAATACCTTTGCCGAAGGAGGGAACAGCGATACCGGACCCGAGACGAATATTTTAATCGACTGCCAGTGGGATCCACGTCGCGCGAGGTTGGTATACGGGAGGCAGTAGCCAAGGGGGACGAGCGGAACAAGGGGGTGCACCTGCCGCCCCCAGACAGAGAATCGATCGCCGTTGCGGTGGCGGTAAGGTCCTTTTCGACGGCGTATTTCGGACTTATCGGGCGCCGCGGCGAACGACATATCCGTTTTCCCAAGTAATCTCGCGGCGCTTCGGGCGATTCTCAAACAATTCTATACATCTCGAGTGTCGGAAGTGGCTGGTGGAGCGAGGAGAGACAGAGAGACGAAGATAGTCTAACCCAAGAAAGACAGAGAGGTTAAGGGGGAGAAAGAGATTGCTAGCGGGAGGTAAAGCGAGAATAAGAGAGAGCGTACAAGGAAGGAGACCGCCGTGGAAGGTGAGGGTAGGTGAAACAGACAATACACCTTCGCGGTGGGTGGCTTATCTAAGAGTCCATGGCGTAGCCCCGGGGGTGCAGTAATAACCGGGAGGGCGGGCTGATACCGGGCTAAGAAATGATAACGGCACTCGCAAGCCAGCCACCATTTTCGAGTTATATTGCCTCGAAAGCCGGCAGCGCGAGAGCGACGAGAGGAAGAGAGAGGAGAGGAGACGAACGAAGAGAGAGAACGCGAAGAGAAGTGCCTCGGCATCGCTACCACCTACAACCACCCCCGGTGCACCTCCCTCCCCCACCTATAACGTAGTCGTTGCTGGCTCGTTGGAATCGGGTACTATCTGGGCCCACCTACAACCGCGCCACGATGTGTGTATATTATGGCGCGCGTGTACATCCTTACGTGCATGTGTACTTATGTGTGCAGCCACCTATTCGAATGCCTCGAGAAACGTTTCGCCTTCGAGTAGCGACCTTCGTCGTTTCGATTCGCCCCACGGGAATACCCGGGGAGACACATCGGTTCCGATGCGCAAACGATATTCGATTCCTTCGTGCGCCCCATGAATTTTCCTTACGGTCGCGCACTCGACATGGGACCGCGAGACCGAATGGTTTGGCCCTTTGCTCCTTAGGTCGATCCGTCATACTGACTGCAATCGTTTTCGTTCCGATGGAGTTTTAGTCGAAGTCTCGATTTGAAGTTTTTACTGATTTTCGAGGGTTTTAGTATTCATATATCTGTTGTGTCGTTAATTTTGCAGTTTCCGCATAGTAAATTAATGAACATTTTAGTTGTAGTAATTGAAACATAGTGAAAAAATTTCATTGAAATAATGTGAAAAAATTATAGTATGATTGATACTTGAGTTGATCAAGTTTTGCATTTTTTAATAGGTTCTCGTTCTTGGTAACCAAGAATATATCCGCGAAATATAATTTTATTGTGTCCTTATAAATAATGACTGAGACGTAGATTGAATTTTTATTATAATTCTTTTACGAATAACAATCTTGCAAGGCAGTATATGTTAAACTTGTTGAACTTAACCGAAAACATTCCCTAGAAATTCCAATATGCTTGCCATCTCAGTTGTTCTCTCGTGACAATGTTCGAAGGACGTCACCCGCGGGAGCAATTGGTCATAACCGAAATAATTATATGACGAATGATACCGTAGATAATTGCATAATCCAGTTGGCAAAGTCGAACAATCTTCACAGTCAGCTGCGAAAGATCCCAAGATTATATACAAAAATTCAATATAAAACTTCGTTTAACAATGCGGCAAAAAAACATTCTTTGTAAGTCCAAACGAGACAGATTTTCTTACTAAATTTCTTGGAAAATTGCATGACTTTAACAAGAGTGCACAAAATCTTCATAATTGTAACAAATTTTCAACTATATTACTGGCAATTTTTCTTTTTCGTATGGTAAAGAAATAAAAGAAAGTTGCATGACACAATAGCTATCGAGTGTCCATGAAAATTTGTTCGACCCTGATTCCTAAAGCGTGTATCATCACGATGCCGGCAAGAAGATCAAGGACGAGAGGGTCGAGACCTCCCTCGGGCGAATTCGGACAGACAAAGCCGCAACGTGACCAATCTCGACTGTGTTGAACTGCGGTTTGAACGAATGTTTTGCATTTTACTCCCGCGGGCTAATTTATGTGGGAGAAATGCCACCCTCGTTTCACACCCTCTTGCCCGACCGGCCAAGCGTTTTATTTTCACTTAAACCGCCCGGAGAAGATTCTCAAATTGAGCCGCCGTACATCACTCGCGGTTTAGCCCGGTTTTAACGCAAGAGCAAGGGAGTTTGTTGGAAAATATCAGACGGTAATTAGAACAAAAGTTAATTGCGTGACTTTGAAGGTTTGCGGCAAAGCGAATAAATATCTGTTTTATGTACCACACGTGAAAAGTGATAACGGAAAATATATTTGAACCCGTACGAAAAGAAATTGCATACGGTAATTGCAATGGTATGATTTGAACCTTGTAGTATTGCAATTCACTTTGCCCATCGGAAAACCTTATAAAAAGTTTTTGTTTGTTTCTAGTTAATAAAAATAGGGTTACCACTATTAAATGGCTTTAGTTGTTTCGAATATTTAATCGTAACATTCTATACTCTACACTCGTGTACTAAAAAATATTATACTAATTACCCACGGATGTAAAACGAATACATCACGTTAATGAGTTACCAAGAAAAAAACTGCCGAGACAAATTCATCAAAGTTAGCTTACACGGATAATATTTCAATCCAGGATCTTCTACCAATGCAAAATTTAACAAATCATTGCGAGTGATCAAATTTCGCGTTGAAAAATAATTCCTTCCCGCGACAATGTTACCACGTTCGGCACTGAAGGTACTTGTGCTAACGACATTCAAAAGAATACGCCGCTCGGGAATCGAATAAATTCTCCACATAAAACAAGATTGCCCTGGCGGAGTGTCGCCGATTAAAAAGAGTGTCAGACCCGGCGATCCGCGGTTGAAACGGATTCGCGCGGAGTTAAAATTAATATGAGATTCACTGACGGCGTGTGCGAGCTGTTCATGCCACGAGAGAAGAAAGAGGTGGGCATACCGAGTGAAGGATGAACGGTGAGAATAAGGGAGATGGAGACAGAGAAGCTGGGGAGGGTAGTCGGATATGGCCGGGGGTATATTTAGCACAAAAACCCTCTAATTTCCAACGAGGGTGTAAAAACGGGGTTGGCACCCGGGTAGGTATACGCCGGACCGGACCGCTTGTTGGGTCTATAAAACGCCGCTTAGCTTTTTTACCTCCTACCACCTTCAAGCGGTGGCCCCTGAAGAAGGGGTGGCTTTAACCCCGTTAAGCTGTTTCCCGTCTTTTCCTGCTTTCCTTTTTTCCGCGACTGGTAAATTGAGCGCAGCCGGTTCTCGCTCTCTCGGGTTTCCTCTTTTCACCGTTCGCTTCCTCTTTGTCTCTGCTTTAGTGCCTCCTTCTTCTTCTCAGGTTTATACCCTTCTTTCTCTCTCCTCCCGGTGTCTCATCCTTGCACGCGCCCCATCCCTCGCCGCTGGACTTTCTCGTTTTTACTCGATCTCCCTTACACTCTCTGCGGTGTTGCACGCGCAACTTTTTTTATTCTTTCCCCATTCCTTCGTTACCCCGTTAGCTCTTCTTTTTACGCACTACCCGCTATACACAGATCCCTCGACCCAAATGTGGTACTTTGCAACGCTCCCGGCGTCTGTCTTTTGGTGCACTGTGACTGGGATTGTTTCCAAGAAGAATGGAAAAATCAGTACCTGTCTGCGTTGCATGCTGTAATTTGCAGCGATACATTATGTTCTTACTTAATATATTATTATGATAATGAAGCTGTAATATCACCCAACGCACCACGCATGGAGTACTGGCACTATTAATAACCTGTTTTCATGAGCTTCATAAAGTATTGTAAAGATAATGTCACTAAAAATCATTTTCTTTATAAACATCACCTATATCATATACCACCAAAGAACTCTAAAATGAACGCGTGCACTGTGTCAACAGATTTGACTCAAAATTTGCAATTCAATGTTCAAGTCATGAATATTCTGATACCATTAACACGTTCCCGTATAAACATATTGACACACCTCCACTGTGCAAAAATACTCTGCAACATTAATCTGGAACATCATTCTCACGTGGAACGGCGGTGCACAGACGGAAGAATCTCTCAACGGACACCGTCCGTTCGTTCTTTTCGATTTGCAGGTACCTCTTGCTGCCGGCAAGTACGAGATTAATAGACGAACAAATTAGCGCAAAGTTTGGCCAGGGGCCCGCGTGCACCCGCGGCACTAATCCCGTGCATTAAAAGTTAACGGCGGGTTGGCGCGGCCCGTGTGTCCTCCTGGCATTAGATTTCTGAGTTTCCCGGCCGAGTTAGGGCAACACCAGATCTGCGTTTCAACTGGAAACTACGTTAGGGACAGATTCGAACCGATCCCCCCGCGCTCGGTTTGGTATACGTGCCTGTGTGCACACGTAAACGTGTATAGGACTCCGATGTGTGCATACACAGGTGCGTTGCGCGTGTCTCAACGCGTGTGCCGAAAAGTGAATTCGAATTTTGCCTTTGACAATCCTGGACAAGCTTATAAGACTCTGCGAAGAATTTTTAATTTAGATACTTTTTCATTTACCACAGAATAACAGGGCTTATAATGTTTTTCTAATTAGCTAAATGATTATTGGTAAATGCACAGGCACTTAAGTGGTTAAAAATTTGTTCGATTGTTTATCAAATAATTGGAACGATCATTTATCGAAGAATTTTTTCTAACAAAAGGTGCATTTTAACTGCATATAATTATTGCTGTTACAATTAATGTAATATTGCTATATATCTGAATATAATACACCCTTTCACGTGACCATTACTCAGTCAAATAAATGCCATGTTTTAGATCCGCATTATTCACGTGTACCTTAATATTGTATTTTAAAATAAATTATTGTTTTTAACGAAATTTCTTTTTGGTTCCAATATCTTAATGTTTTAATATTACATTTGACATACACATAACGTTATTTACTCTAGAGACTACATCTTAGAACATATGATTAATTTGTGCATTTATGCGATTCATACCTGACTTAGTGGTTCGCTTATTTGTTTGTTAAGAAAACAATCAGTGTTCTCGTGTATTCAAATTTCTTGTCAATTGTGACCGAGCGACACCAATAATTTTAAGGATGCGAAATCGGTTGTGTGCGTGGAACCGTATAGAGCTCCTGTTCTCCAGCCGATATTAATTCTGCGCGTTATCTATGGTGGTGCTCGCTATTGTAACCGAATATCCCCCAGTCGCTGGGGGTGAGTAAGAAACTACCCCCAACATTAATCAACCGTCATCTTTGCCGGGAAGCGGCGCTCTTCGCCTCCAACGCCTCGCCCCCTCATGTTTTTCGTCTTTGGCAGCAGCCTCCCGCCTCTTCCATCGCCTTAATAATCTTAACCCTCCGACAGACCTTCCGAAGGACCTACGAATAAATTCGATGGAAATATGCTACCCCATCGTTCAATTGAAACTGCCGCTCCGTTGTTTTTGTTACGCTGACGCATGAAACGGCCCAAGGTGGCTGGTGAAATTGAGGGTTGGAATTGGTAGCCCGAAATGGTCTCTTTGACAATACGTCATTTTCAACGTAAGACAAGTTGTATCTGTGCGAAAGATTGGGTATGGGTTCAATGCACGATTTCCTGCAAATTCTGTCTGGTGCTGGTAGTGGATTTCCTGTCATACTTATTGGTAACAATGATGTAGCCTGGTAATTTTAAATTATAATTTATTGCCTCTGAACAAGGAGAACGCTAAACAAAAATAATAATATATCTTAAAATATGCGTTATCAAAATTTTTGTTGTTAAACATACTTCACAAATTTGATAAATACGTTTGAAGCAACTAAAAGGTTTTTAATCAAACGGCAAATTTTTTCTTTAGTGTTAAGATGCCCCATCGCGTTTAGTTCAATATTCTAAGTCTTATATTATATTTCAGATTGGAAGCAGTGGTCAAACGAAGGGAAGCTGAGGTGGAAAGGATGTTTTGAATAATGACTTGGAGTCACGTTAGGAGGTGGCTGGCACAAGGTGGGCCAACGGGGGATGCGGGTGAAGATTGTTGCGGAGAACGAGTTCGTTACTCCGGGAAGACGCCATCTTGCCTTGGCCCTCTACTTATAATTATTGACAAAGCCGAAACTTCCCATAAATCTACGGATAACGCTCCGTACTCAAACTAAACCCGATACAATATTGACCGAAACGGTGGCGCGCTTATTTAACGGTGCGACGAATCGTTGGCCGTGAATGCTAATCACAATGAACAACAATTCTGGTATTGGAATTGCGCAAAATAAATTCATAAAATTAAAAAACTTTTGGGTAGACAAGGTACGAAGAAAAATTTAGTGCCAAAAATATCCTCCAAGTGTCTTCCAAGTAACACATGAACTTCAACAAACGAATATAAAGCTAGTGAAGTGTCATATGAAGATCAAATTACGTAAAACAATAATTAACGTTTCGTAACTTGGTTTTGCAGAGATAGAGTGTTTGACAACTACTACAGACTTTGATTTAGGTGTACAACTTTGCTTCCGCCGTTTTGCAATAGATGGCTGTAGCGGTAAGTGGTAGTCGAAATAAATAGATCGTAGATGTCATACAATAAGCTTAGGCATTTGTAAACATAACGCCATCGAAATATTAGTCGATTTGTGTCTGCATCATAAAGTCATTCTCGATTAAACATGTCAGCTTACGAGCCAAATTCTCGTCATTTGCAGGAGGTTTTAATTTTCTGCTTTAATATGAAGAAATCTGCGGCTGAGGCTCATCGAATGCTCTCAAATACCTATGGTGAGGCCGCTATTAGTGAAAGAACGTGCCGAGAGTGGTTTCAACGCTTCAAGAACGGTGATTTTGACGTCGAAGACCGGCAAGGCGGTGGAAGAGAGAAGGTTTTCGAAGATGCAGAATTGGAGGCATTACTTGATCAAGACTCGTGTCAAACGCAACAAGAATTGGCAGTATCATTGGGAGTGACGCAACAAGCCATTTCAAAACGCCTGAAAATCATGGGAATGATTCAGAAACAAGGAAATTGGGTGCCGTACGAGTTGAAGCCGAGAGATGTTGAACGGCGTTTGTTTGCTTGTGAACAGCTGCTTGCAAGGCAAAGACGGAAAGGATTTCTGCATCGCATTGTGACTGGGGACGAAAAATGGGTTCATTACGATAATCCCAAGCGCAGAAAAACATGGGGATATCCCGGCCATGCTTCCACGTCGACGGCCAAACCGAATATTCACGGTTCCAAGGTCATGCTCTGTATTTGGTGGGACCATCTCGGCGTAGTGCATTATGAGTTGTTAAAACCGACTGAAACAATCACAGGCGATCGTTATCGAACGCAATTAATGCGTTTGAGCCGAGCATTAAAAGACAAACGGCCGCAATACAACGAGAGACATGATAAAATGATTTTACAGCACGACAATGCTCGACCCCATGTTGCGAAAGTGGTCAAGACATACTTGGAAACGTTGAAATGGGAAGTCCTACCCCACCCGCCGTATTCTCCAGACGTTGCTCCCTCGGACTATCACTTGTTTCGATCAATGGCACACGGCCTGGCTGACCAGCACTTCCGGTCTTATGAAGAAGTAAAAAATTGGATCGATTCGTGGATCGCTTCAAAAGATGACCAGTTTTTTCAACGCGGGATTCGTACGCTGCCCGAAAGATGGGAGAAAGTAGTGGCCAGCGATGGACAATACTTTGAATCATAAACGTATAACCAGTTTTTTACAATAAAGCCTCGAATTTCGGAAAAAACGGCGGAAGCAAAGTTGTACACCTAATACTATACCGTCATTGTAAATGAGTAACACAGACCAAGTTAGAGGATCCCACACAATCAACCACCAGTTGGTGAATTTTCAATCGCTTGAAGCCAAAGCGCCATCTAGATCATTCGAATACGTACTTCGAACATTGTCGAACAGTAGAAACAATCATTTTAGTAACCTTGCGCACCAGAGTGTTTAAACGTTTTTGTCCAAAACTCCAGCCATTTTGGGGCATAAAAGAAAGTCGCTATCCGACTGAAAGACACGTATCGACAATATTTCCCAAATACCAGAGATCAAGCGGGCAAGCAGCCCAAAAGAGGAACTAAGGATTTCTTGAATAATGACTCGGTGGCACGTGAAGAGATGGTTCCGCAGGACGAATGGAAATTGGGAGGAGGAGTAGAAGGAAGGAAAAGGAAGAGGAAGAAGAGGTGGAACTGAACGACGACGAGCAGAAGCAAGAGTAAGCACAGAAAGAGGAGGAGGTGGAGGACGAGGAGAACAGGTTCGCTAGTCGGGAGCGCCATCTTGCCTCGGCTCTCTACTTATAATTATTGATGTGGCCCGAACTTTATATAAACTCGAAACTCGTCTCCCTCGCACCGTTGGTTCGCCGCCACCACTACTACCAACACCACCACTACCACCACCACTGTCACTACTACTACCACTACTAATATCGCTGCTACTACTACTACTACTACTACCACTAGTAGTACTACCGCCCGCACTACTACTGCTACTACTACTACTACTGCTACTACTACTACTACTACCACTACTACTACTACTACTACTACTACTACTATTACAACTACTAGTACTCCTACTACCACTACCGTCAGTGCGACGACAAACTAGCAGCAACGAAGAGGAGAAGCAGCCAGGAGCGTAGGAGCAGTAGCGGCACCACCAGCATCAGCAACGTGGAACCATCTCCACGTAGCGCCAGCTAGAGTGAACCAACCCCCGGAGCCCGGCCACCCTCCCCCACCGACCCCCCGCCGCCCCTTTCGGCTCTCCAACCAGGCGGCAGGAGGAAATTGTTGGAGTTTTCAAAGTCTGACGTGCAGGATATTATGAACGAGGGTATGGCGTCGTCGAGGAGGTGGAGAAGGCGGTGGAGTAGTAATGGGGGATGGCTTGCAGGAGGAGCGGGGTGAGAGAGGGTGTAGGGACGTCGAGGGGTGGCAGCGGTGGAGTGGCGGTACCCAGGCAAAACTACCCGCCTCGGCTCACTCTTCTGCCTCCAACCCACCCACCAGCCCATTCGTCTAGCTTAAACTATATTCCGACCTAACCTCCACCTAGGTACCTTCCTTCCCCAACCCTACCTACCATCTGACAGCCGGGCAATACTTGCTCGAAGGCGATACGCTAACGCTTTCTCTCTCTCTGTCTCTCTTTCTTTCTCCTCCTCATCGCCTCTCACTCACTCCTTCGCTCTCTCTATTTATCTATCCATCTCGTCTCTTCCCTCGCTCCTTCTCGTCACCGACATTCCAACGTTGCCTCTTTTCAGCCGTCCTCTTCCGCCCGTGTGTTTTGTTTCCGCCACGCTATGCCGGCCACTTTCCACTTTTATTCCATACCTCTCTCTGACGCATGCCGTCCACCGACTGCTCTGGGGACGAGATGTACTCGACTCGGAACCGGGAACGGATCCGCGTGTAAAAGGGCATCGGACGGTCCGATTTATGCGTGGCTCGTTCCACTTCTGGGTTAACGTGTCTCTGACTTCTCCTTTTTTTCCATCGTACATCTGTCTTTCATACCCGCTCGTTCGTTTCCTTTGGTTAAGCTTTCTTTCTTTGCGTGCATTTTGCATTTTATGCGCAAAAATCTCCCTGTTAAGCAAAATCGGACTCTGGTGTATCGGCGCGACCGATAAACCCTCCGACGCAGGAAAAGGTGAAAGAGAATTTGAGCTGGGTGTTTGGATGAAGTCGGTTAATTAAGTTGGCCCGGGATCGGAGGTCGTTGTCAGATCGTTTCAGGTGCCAAGCAGAAACACGCCGTTAGTCGAAGATTACGTAGTCAAATTTCGAAGCTCTGTAGTCCAAGAATATATACAGGATGATCATGAGTACGTAATAATCTTGGCTAACGTGTGAAATATGTTCCATCCGCGAGACCAGTAAATCATATCAAAACATTCACAAAGTTTGTAAACGCCCAAGGAAGTGACTAAAATTTATATTTCACCGGAATGTTAATACTGTCATCCATACACGGCTTGAAACATGTTTATTTTAAGATTGCATTCGTAATTTCAAATTTATTCCTGATTTGTGTCAGTCAAAATTCGAAACGTGATAAATCCCTGTTTTACTTAAGCGTCGGTTGAACAGAAATCGAAACACATATTACATAAAAATGTAGTATCCTATTCCTAGTACTTTCAACTATCAGACGTGGATTCCGTTGCCACCTTCCCAACTCCGAGAATGTTACGGATCGCATGAGGCCTTTTTTCACACTTTTCGTCGCCGCGGACATAGCATGTGACGCGTCGGAGCGGTGCGCGGAATATACCTAGAGCACGTGCACAAGTATATTGTAAAGGGAGGTGGTAGGTGAGTGCATATATATCTATATAGTGTCTACAGGGGGTAGAAGTATAAGCTTTCCTCTCGCAAATGAGGTAATATATATACAAAAGCTAATACGACCGAAAGTTGCCAACTTGGATGAGTCTCTCCTCTACCACCTACACCGCCACCTCTTCCATCTCCGTCCTCTTTCACCATCCTCATCCTCCTCCTGCTGCACCTCCACGACTTCCTCCCCATATACTCTCCTCAACTCTAGACTACCTCTTCTAAATATTAAAAAAAAAAAAGTGAAATTATGCTCAGTGGACGATCACCAAAACGAACCCGCGAGTCTCCGCGAGTTGCAAAGCAAATAAGGAAATATTTTTTCCGATTCTGTTTAAAAGAAAAAGCATTCATCTTTTCTTGACAAATATGGTACATTATGTACTATAAACATTTGTGGAAAATGGCCAAGTCTGATCAATGCTAAATTACAAGATAAAATTTTAATTTCTCAACATTTTTGGATAGGTACAAACAACTATGAACAGTGAACAGATATTGGATAAGAATAAAACTCATGTCGGTTTAAACTTCAACGTTCTAGAAAAAAATAATGCCGTTATAATTGCATGTTATGCGAAATATTTCTCAAGAGAGTAACAGTTTCATAAGAAGCGAGAGTAACAATATTAAGTTAATATAGAATATGATATAATTTTGGTATTAACAATGAGTACATATTTTGAAAACTAAAACATGATTAGAAGAATAACAAGAACGCAATGATAAAATACGACACAGATCACCAGCATTCGCAAAGACATTGTGACATACACCCACAAACGAGAAACTACACACGGCGCGGGAGGGTTAATCCTCACCTTTTTGGATTTCAATTCGTTACACCAGCTTCTAGCATCAAAGTGAATTAAATCGCGGAGGGGAAGCTCGGCTTTTCGGACAATTGGCTGGGTGAAAAATTTCTCGGTATAGCGCGAGCGGAATTTAAACGTTTCAAAACGCTAATATATCATTCCTCAACTGCATTGTAATACTGACGCTTTATTTCGGAAAACATAATTTAATGAAAATCAACTCCAAAAGACATAAATACTGAATAAAACTCCCGCCACGTAAAAACTAAAAAATTAATTAATAACTTGGCAAAAAATAAGATACGATTTTCTCGCTGAGAAATTCTCGTGCTCAAGATGGCGGAGAATGACGGGTAATAAAAGCGACGTCGCTGTTGTACTTTATCGGATACGTTAACAGCTTCATAAATCAGTCCTTGAGCCATTTCCAGCTTTAACGCGTGCCCGGGTATCGCATCTAACGATTTAAGACGAAGAAGCCCCGTAGGTGCACACGTCCCCACAATCACGACCTCCAATACCAACCGCATCCTCGTCGCAGTGGCTCATCAAATCCGCGAGAAGAGCCCCGAAAATCAATCCGGCAAATGTGTAGGAAAATTAATCGTCACAATTACCGTGACGAATGATTGGCCTGATTAGAGGAGCTACGTGTTAAATGCAGAAGATGCGCCCCGAGCAAATCAGACGAACGAATCAGTGCGTAGTATTACGATTATCGAAAAGTATTATTGTCGAAATTTTGACTGTTTGAGCGTTTGCAATTTGTTATCTGTCGAATGCAATGGCAAATTATTTTAGCTCTACTATTATCTGTGACTTTGATTTTAACGTTGACACGTTGAAAATTAAATTATCGTGGATACTACACAATTTCTGTAATAAAGAATTTTGATCACTTTTGAACTTATTAATACATTATAGAACATCAGTTCTGAATTAAAATTGTTTTTTAAACAAATGTTAAGAGTATTCCAAAGTTCACGCACGTAATTTTGAAAAAAGAACACAGGTTTATAATTAAAAACTGTAAATTTGCAATTGATTCATGAAGTATACAGTATAGGATTATTATTTATGAAATAGAATTACGGTTAAGTGGCCGCCACAAATTTTCTGGCACATATGCACTCTTTTCTTGAAATTTTCCATGACCGTGTTGCATAAATGTGGCTGAATCTCATTGATACAGCGCTCAATTTTATCCTTCAAGACGTGGGTGGTCATCGGCTTGTTGGCATAAACACATAACCAGGACATGACACATGCAATAATTAAATTGTTTTCTTGGGATGTATACATACATGTGGCACCGTCTTCTTGAAACCATATGTCGTTCACATCCATATCTTACAATTTAGGCACAAAAAACTGGATTATCATGACGCGATAGCGAGCACCATTAACTGATATTGCCTGACCAGGAGCATTTTCGCAGAAGAATGATCCAGTGATGCCTCTAGTCCAAAATCCGCACCAAACAATGACACATTGTCGATGAATTTGTTTCTGAACAGTCACTCGTGCATTTTCTGAACCCCAAATGCGACAGTTTGACGATTAACGGAGCTATCAAGATGAAAATCAGCCGCATTGCAGAAAATGATTTTGTTGGAAAAATTAGCATCGAGTTCTTGTTCTATCATCCATTCAGCGAATTCGCTTTACTGTCCGTGGTCATTAGGCTTCAGTTCTTGCGTCAATTGAACTTCGTAAGCATGAAGATGCAAATCTTTCGTGAGAATACGCTATAGAGAACTTCTCGAAATGTCCAATTCTTGACCACGGTGCCGAATTAATGTTCCTGGATCTTCAGCACCGCTCTCACGAACTGTTACGATGTTTTGTGTTCAATGACTTGTCGAAGGACTGCCAGAGTGTCTAAGATCACTAATTGATCCAGTCTCCCTGAATTTTTTAATTAATCTCTTCACAGTGATTGAATTTAAACCAACAATCCAACGATATTTCGTACGAAAATTGCGAACTGTGGCAGCCAAACCTTCATTATTTTGATAATATTGCTCAAGAATGAAAACGCGTTCTTTCGTGTAGCACTGCATTTTTAATAGTTCTGAACTGTCAGCTGTCACGCTGTCTTTATTTTTGCTATTGTTGTTGGCACCACTTTACCGCTCAAATGGCGCGAAATTCAAATCTTGTGTGAATTTTGGGACGCCCTTCATATAATTGATAGCATTAGCAACAAAAACGTTTTTAGAAAAGCTGACAGATTAGATAATTTTCATGAATTTTCTCTACCACATCGCAACTTTGTTTTGTAATAAAATGTCTTGTCTCAAAAAACGATAAAAAAACATATGTTTCGGTAAAAGAGTGTAATGTTCAATATAATGGACAAGAAGCAAAGCTACGGTAATATAAAACGAGTGAAAGTACATTAAAAGAGGTGGTTAAGGATCCTTTCTGTACATTTATCCGCCACTGCACGCATATATGCAATTTGGCACGAGACTTCTCATTAATCCAGGCCGATAAAAAAATGCTCTCGCGAAATCGCAGGAAAATATACAATCTCGTTAGTGCCACACCAATCGGCCGGGAGCGAATGAATTAGCCGCATTAAGTAATATTTATTCGTCATCGTGGCCAAGCTAACACATTACAACTTCGATTCGCGGGGACTGCCAACAATTCCATTCATTAGCATTACAGTTCCTCGATACACGCCGGTTGGTATTACTAAATTCCCGCCATGAATATAATTCGGTAATTACAATCAATTACACGGTCAAGCCGTGCACCCTTCTCCCACCTCATTTTCCCCGGTGGTCTCATCGGTCTACGCACTGTCGAAAGAGAGATTATTCGAACTCGTCGCATACCTCGACAAGTTCCGCTGCCCAACGTTGTACACATTTTTTCAAACTATCATCAGCGAATGAAATTCCACAAGCAATACCCCTTTTGTTCACCTACCTCAGTCGAGCTTACACTAATGGCTACGTCCTTAAATAAAATCGGCCTGTCTTTTCGTTTCGTATCTATCACCTATTTCTCTAATGCCTCTCTTCATGTGAAGGAACGTATTTTTTACAATCAGCCAAATGGCGGCATGCATAGAGTTAGATTAAACAAACAGGAGCAGTCGCTGTGCGCGAATCGCGCGAACTAGTCGGGGAACGAAATGGAGAGACGTAGAATATAATCTACCCTGTTTGAAGAGAACTGGCACCGACTGCAAGTTAGAACAAACTCCCAGTGTACTCTGGGAACGTCGTACCCGGCAACCAATCCGCCTGCATACCCCCCGCCCCTCCCCCTCCACTGCATCTTCCTCATTCTCCTTCTTCCCACACTCTATTTCGCCTATCCCTCTCCGTTTCTCTCACATAGTCTGGCAATTTGATAAAATAATATTTCGAGGGCTGTAAATAGAAATAGGGATAGACATAGCTGAAATCTGTCTTCATCCGCTACGCCCGGTTCGCGATGTGATACTGTTTCTCGATACGTTCCGCAGTATATGTATTTCGTCGGCTGGGGGGCTTGTATTTTTGGTCAAACTCGGCGGATGTTCCTGTGTTATTTACGTTAACACTGATGTGATGATCGATAACGAAGAAGTTAAAAAAGTCAATTTCTGAGCGATAATAACTGGGGGTAAGCATGAATTGGCCATGAAAAATAGATAACCGAAGTGATTGTTGTTAATGTCAATCATTTGTGTGCGTAATGCAGGAGGATCATTATTGGATTACCGTTGCATTGATGGCACACTTGTACTGTTTGCACTAAACTATTCACGCAGTTTTTTGCTATTTTGTGGCGGTATAGCTAGCAAACTATTACTTCCACAACTCTGTCCAAACAAACCAACATTCGTATGCTTCCATATCCTCAAATTCAAATTTGCACTAGGAAGATCGTGTGAAATCTTCTAGAAGACCGAGCTATTCATTAAAATTACGGACATTTATTGAAAATATTAACGTAAGACATTAAACTTGGGACGATACATTATAAACGTTACTGAAAATGTATAATTGCTAATACAGGTCAGAAATAATGATATCGTATACATATCGAGAAACAGGAATAATATATTTATGACACAATTAGCAATTCAAAATGTAACAATTTTGATCTTTAACCGAGTATGTGCGGTGAATTTCAAAATTATTTTGTCAAGAACACAAACGATGACCAACTGCTATCTTAGGGAGTAGCAAGTTCAGGAAAAAAATTATTTTCACATATTCTAAAAAATATACAAGCCCGTACATGATACGCTTGATCATTCTAAACGAAACACATTTCTTATATCCTTTAATCAAGTGTTCTTAGCAACCAAGTCACACGTAAACTTCGTCAGGCGTCATAACGGCACGTTTGAAGTTCATGAGACATCATTTGGCCGGCATCCTTTTCGCCAGTGCATAATTCACAAGCGACCAGACTCTGTTCCGTACAACGCATTGTAATCGGTAACCAATCCAACCGCTAGCGACGCGCATTCTCTCCATCCTACTCGCTCTTACAATTCACCCTCTTTATCCCCATTCTCCTTCCAATCTCGCGCTACCCTCTTCCTTCTCCCGTCTTCTCGCTAGCAATTAGATAAAGCAATATCCTGCGACAGTAAATAGAAATAGAGTTGGCACAATTAATTCAAGCGTATCCGTGAGGCGGAACGACGAACAGACCCGTATCAAATTCTCCCGCGTCTTTACAGTCGATGCACCGTTGGCACCATGTAAATATCAGAATTTAAGAACGGGGGATACCACATTGGACATAAATACACAGTACAGACGCGGAACACTACGCGATAGGCATTGATTGGAAATGTAATTACAAATTATTTGTCCACAACACTGAAATTTAATTTTACGGTCCAATTAGACTGAAGGAGGATGATAACAAAAGAAAAGTTTTTTGTTACATTTCTTAACAACTCTGTATGTTCAGTAGTGAAGACATACGGTGATATTACATGCAAGTTCCTAAGGTTAGAGCTACGTGTACGTAAATCATCATTCGATTCTGAAGCTAATAAGTGATTGCGATAAGATCTCTTCGACGCAAATATGTTATGAAAAATTGCAAAACTAATATTTAAAAAAAAATGTAATTTTTAATATGTATTTATTCTTTATGTTTTCGGAATTGAATATAATACTCGCAATGTCTTCACGCACCTCTGTTTTCACTAGTTGATTAACATTTTTTATTTGTACCTGAATTTGTCATAATTGTAACAATTCGCAATAAAATTTTCATAGGGACCGTATACCAGCTAATCTCGTTATTTCTAAATTTAATCCTTCCTCATTTGTATTACAGATTTCTGACGTGTAATTTACGACGTAAGATTATGCGTTGCCGTTTGACTTCTATCATCCATTATACATCATTACGTGCCGTTCCAGAATTCAACGTTATTCTCATCGTTTCTGAATCACACAATTTGAAATATACATTTTATTAGTCGTTCAGAAAAGAAGAGATTTACGCAAGAAAAAATGTTAATTTGAATGCCATATAAAATTGTCCGGAATAATCTTGCGCTAAAGCATTTGTATAACCTGACAAATGTAACTCAGTGTTACAAGTATATTATAAATATAATATTTTGATTATTTTCATAAACGCTTAAACTGTACTATACACATTTACCATACTGTATAATTCACAATTTAAGATTGGCGCGTAATATCGTTTTCAACATACACTTGGCGGAGAAGAAAAATCTAATTCATTTAAATCATAATAACCTATTAACAGAAACCGTTAAAAGGATTAAGTATGCAGCAACTTGGTACATTATTATGCTGACTGAACATTGCCACATACATCCAAGATATCTTACGCAGTACATGTCATGACATTTAAGCAGTCAAATCTTAAAACTCATCCCAATCTAATTTCCTGCCCCTCTCCCCTTCCATTCCCTAACGGGCAAAGTTCATAATATTCTCTCAGCAAAGCTACATCATTCTCAGCGTCGTTTTTTCGTCTCAGTAAGGAGTTGAAGCCCGGAGGGGGTGAAACGTGGCGAAGCCGCGGCGGTGGCTCATGAATATTCATTTCTTGCTGGTTTCTTACAGGAGGTCGTCGCGGGGGTGAGAGCACAGAGAGCCGAGCAGCCAGGGATGTACTTTTAAGCACGGGTAGTGGGGGTTCTGGATCAATGCCGAGGCCACGCCTCCTTCGTCTTACATCCTAGCCCCCCGTTTGCCTCCTACTCGACGCTGCCTTTCCTTTTGCTTTTCCACCCTCGTCCCCAGCCACCCCCACCCACGCTTCCCGAGCTTCTCCTACCGCGCCATGGAAAATCTACCCATGGATATGTATCGAAATACACCACGAGTAAGGTCCGGGGACGGACGTTCAACCAAAGGAATTGAAAATAAACGATAATGGGCAATATGTGCATAATTTATTACTGGCGTCTCTATTTAGATAAACGAGCGATAAAAATGATGATGAAAATTGGAAAAAATAAAATGTTGTTTACAGTTAAGCGTGACGGACATTTTCGTAATGGCAAAATCTGATGTTAATAACAATTGTTGAGAATTTAATTGTTGAAAATGTCTCTATTACGAGGTTGCAAACAGTTGAATTGGTTTTAGAACTGATAGTAAGTATGTAACGAGTTGTCTTAAAAAGTATGCCAAAAATGTAAAATCGTCCCCACATATTTCATCGGACTATATATGGCTGAGGTAATAATGGATCACAAGTTTAAATTCCATAATTGTGCTGAACGCAATCAGGCATATCATAGGCCGACCAATTCCAAATTACGATCGAAAGATGTATTTTACATGATCGGAGGATCAAATAATTGTAGCGTCAAAGCAAGAACAGAATCGCATAAACGCGTTTAGTTCTGAAATATTAATTCCGGCACTTAATTTTCATAATTTATGTGACACAACAATTGGCTCAGCATTTGCACGTGCTCTTAAGTAATCCTTTACTCGACTGTAATTTGAAAAATATGCTTGTATTAAAATAAATATATCTGAACATTTGTGACATTATCATATTATCTTTTACGTTCACAGCACCGTCTTCGACGTTTGGATCTATTTCTTCGTTTCCTTCGGCAGGATATTTATTATCTGTTAAATGCGAGTCGATTTAAGCCATGATTTATTTGCAGCAATCGCACCCGAAATAAATGTGAAACACACAACCCCAAATTTCACCTTTTCACCCGCAATATACTTGAGTTCAACGTCCCTTTCTCGAACTCCCCAAAAAGCCTGGGCGTCTTTTATTCAGAACCAATTATCAATCCAAACGCCAAGTTGGATCGCGGCAGCTCATGGGTGGTGTTATTATAAGGCTGCAGTAGTAGGTAGGTTCCTAGGGCGAGCTTTGTGCACCTTCGTCTTGGGAAAATCTCATTGCGACGTCGCTGTTTCTCGTCTCATCTCTCTTTCTCCATTCCAAGCGCGAAACGTGTGCCCCATCCCCTTGGCCGCTCTCTCGTCTCATCTCATCTCATCTGAACTCAACGAGTCGTCGCCGCTAACTCGCGAGTCTCGTCTTGTTTCGGCCCGTCTCGTCTCGTCTCGTCTTTCGTCATCTCCCGGAGCCAAAGGCCCGGGGCTGTTCTTTCCATCGAGAGAGAGAAGACATGTGCACAACTCATCCAATCAGACTCGCGAATCTTCAGCGTCGTCCAAATCAAACAGCACAGCTAATTACCGCTAGTACACCGCGAGCTATCTATCTTCATCGGTTGGATGATTTGTGTGTGTGTGCGTGTGTGGCTATATGTACATTTAAATAAAGAAAAGGGAAATAATGGACGGCAGTTTAAAGTGAGATGAAGAAAGGAAGATCCAATATTGGTTAGCTTATTTTTCATAACATTTGACATTCAATTTGTAAAAGAAACAATAAGCGTTATGTGAATGCACGATGTAAGTCTCAACAATGTATTGAATAGTTCTGAGGTAAGGTTTTCGACGTGAATATTAAATATTTGAAAACGTCTGTAAATAAAAAATGGCGTTCGTTGAAGGGTACAGAGGACTAAACTTTAGTAAAAAGAAAATATGGTGAACAAATACTGGTAAGAATATGGGTTACATATTATCCATCGGATTTACTTTTGAACTATGTATACACGATATAGTTTATATTACATTACGTTTCAGTGGGCAAGGTACACATGCTGTATACATATGCAGAGAAAGTATGCGACGCATACAAACCGGCAGAGCTCCAATAACTATGCTGCTATATAGTTATATCATAATGATTAACATACTTTACGAACAATAATGCTTCGATACGTGAGTTTATTACCAGCAGACATATGTGAAATATTTCACTCAATAAACTTACAGAAAATGAAAAAATCTGTGTTGTACCTGTCTTGCATAAAATTTGAAACAAAATCTTGCAAACCCCGGAATCACTACAAAAAAAAATAGTTTTGTCATACGAAATTTCTGTCGAGTTCAGCATTGGAGACGCATCGTTGTTTTTTATAAATTAGGCATTTAGTCCCATTAAATATCATATTACTCCCATCACATTTTTAAAGAATATTCGATATTTTGGACACGGTTTGAAGGGCGGTTCCAATCCATAAACCGATGAAAACCAGCCGTACTAATGTCCGCGGAAGCCATAAATTCTCAATCTCATCGGTAATCGCCTAGCACTCAAAAGCCGCATTCCCGCCTGAAATTCGTCGCTTTCCCTCTCGGTTGCGTCACACTCGCCGCGTGCCGAATCGGCATCAAGCAAGCCTCATAAAGCATCTCAAGCAATTGGTCGAGACGCCGATTGGCAATCGAAAGTCGGTCAATCGGTCGGACGTACCGTCGTCGCGAAGATACGGTATACTCACGAATGTCGAAGCTGTTCCGAATGGAAAATCAATAGTACGCATGGAAGAAGGGGCACAGGACCCTGGTCGTCCTGGCCACGGACCTCTGTCGCTGGTCCCACGGGACCTCGGGATTCGAATCATTGTCCGAAGGAATCTCGGCATTGACGGCCGGGATCAAATCACGGGGAAATCGCCGCCATCTAAGTACGTCATTTGCGGCTAATGGCAGCGTTCGGTTACCGTAATGCGCCACGGCGATTGGCATCACCGTCCTGATGATCCGACGAATCGATCCGCACAGAAGTGTCCCGATCGAGACGGGATTGCCAGGAATGTTACACCGCGCCTTCACGATTGCAAAGTACTGTCCTTTCTCGCGAGGGACCACATCTGATTCTTGTTGCATGCCATGTCTGTCTATTAGGTGCGACGCGGTGAATGGCATATCATTAAACACGCCGATTGGTTGTACAATTGAATGCATTAAATGAGGTTACGTGAATAATGACGAGTTTTCGGAAAGAATAACAATATGTTGCTCTATTAATGGTGAAACTTTTGTACAGTAGACTTTATTTTAAATCATTCCTGTATTGCCAGCTAACAGACTGTAATCGGCACAGCTCTGCGTGATAGACAATTATATTCACAATTAAGCGGATGATCAACCACTTCATGCACCCTGAATGCCTAAAAATACCTCGGAATATTACCGCTACGTGGCAGCACCAACTCCGCTTCAGTCTGGTTTCAAACCAACCCCCGGATCGAAACATCGACCGCCCCTAGTCCCCCCGAATGCAGTTTCCAACGAGTCATGGGGTTCGGTTCGTTACCCAGGGAGCAGTGGTACTCGAGAGACTCTGTGGATAATCGACCATGATCACCAACCACGTGTACCACGAAATCATGCGATCGTCGTAGCTCGCCAGCCACCGCTGCTACCCCACATAATTACCCGCAGATTCGATAAATTGACCCTTCTTCAAATGCCGCCGGCGACTTGCGGACAGTTTAATGGATCTTGCGCTCGTCCTCCGCACCGGAGAGAATTCCCTTGACTTTCTTTTTTCCGACGAATTCCATTGTTGACAAATGAGCGATCCGAGAGCAGAAAGGCAGAGAGCGCTAAAGCTAATGCGCGCTTTTGATAAATGGAAAGCTGAGTACTGAAGATTTTCAAATGCATTCACAGAGATAGTGGAGGTTATTAATGACAGTGGGGTTTCGGAAGCAATTTTATGGATGAAGGACTGAAATTAGTAGTCGATGCATTCATTCATTTAACTGATCGGGTTAAGCGGTAAATGGTAGTTGGATAACTAGCGACGGCGTTTTGTAATTATCTTATAGCGTATATGGCGCAAACGCATTAGACTAAGTAGAGGTAAAGAATGCGGTTCATTGTCTTTAGAGAAATTATAACAACCAGCATTGAAGGAATGCGAAAATAATATAGGAAGTTATACATTGGAAAAGATATAAGTCAGAATGAGTTTTTCTGTATACCTCGTCCACCAAATCTTTGGTCATTTATAGTTACGTATTATATAGAAGTATAGCTATACTTTTAATGGTAAAGACCAAAAATGACAACACCCAGATACCGTTATCAAATCGCAGATAATTTATTGGCAGTCAGGCAAACCGTACCACCGTTGCACGTAATCGAATAGCACACTGAAGTATTTAATTAACTAAGTTTTAAGTTCGACTACATATTGCCTTCCGCACAATCCCCTGAAACGCTCTGTATCGACGGTATTTTGCTGTTCATTCTCGAAACGGCGCGCGGTAAATGAAAGTCGCGCGTAATCTAGAGTAGACAAACGCGTCTGGACATCTCTCTCTTTCTCTCTCCCTTTCAGGAATGGTTTACGGGAACCATCGAATGCGATTTTCTCCGAACGTCGACCATTGTGCAATTTATCAATGCAATTTACTGCCAGAGACAGTGGCAGGGAAATTGAAAAACTTTTCGCGGTCAATTCACGGCAGCTTTTAATAACGCGAATCAATTTATCCGCGTCGCCCGTTGAACAATGATTCCCGAGCGCGGCTGGAGAAAAAGCGTACTTTTTTTATTTCGATCGACTCTTTTCCGCGTTTGACAGACACAGGATGAATGAACAATGGAGTTTTATGCAATGCTCAGAATGTGTCTGGTTGATTAGTACAGTTGAATATTAAATGCGTAAACTAATATAAAGAGACGAGAATGCAAATAAATCCGTAACAAAAATATTTAATTTCTTAAAAATTTGCAGTTATAATCATTTTCGTAGTAACAGTTGGGAATGTGACTCGTTGATTAGTACTATTGTATATTAATACGTAAACTAGTATAAAACGACCAGAGCGCTCAGAAATGCGTAACAGAAGTATTTACGTTTTGTGAGAATTTACATTCTTTTATCACATCGTTCAACGATATTACAGTTAAATTAACAGCACTATTCGCCACAATAACGTTACCACTAAATTATAACTTTCTCATCGAATTTTGATGGAGGAAGGTTATCACAATCAACGTTTTGTCGGCCGTAAATTTAATTATGATAGCTAGCGTGTGCCAAGAGATCCAAATATGCATTAGAGGATCCTATGTTTCAACAAAATTTACTTTTTGATTCTAACTGTAAGGTCCGTGCATGTCACGTAATACCCGTACTTATAAATGCTTTAATTATTACATACAAATGATTATTTGATTAGCGGCGACATCGTCACTTAACGATATTTAACGGCCAGTGTCATATCGTCTTGTGTAATGATCCTTACTGTTAACATTTTCCGTACCAACGTTAAGAAAAAACGACGCTATTATGCTAATCTTCCCGTCACCGTAACCGTTCAATTACGAGGCTGAGTGGCCACCGCAGCATTTCCCTCTCTGTAGTCTATTGGAAAGGGGTTCGCCGGCAGAAAACGTAACCCAAGCCGGGACGAAAGGAGCCGGAGACTGCACTTTCGACGAAACCGCAGAGCGTAATCTCTATAGAAAAGCCCAGTTTCCTTCGGGATCAATAAGAATCCTCCGCACACAGGCTCAAAGTATATAGAATCCCGCGGATCTGTGAGACAACGTGCGAGTAGGAGGGTAGACGACGTTTCTCCGGGACGTAGAAGGAGAAGTAGGATCGGCCATAGGAGCGTGAGAAGGTGTAGTCAGAGGCAGTGTAGGAGGAGAAGGTGGATTCGTGTAGAAGAGGGTACACGGGGAAGTATAACGGGTACCTAGCCGCAGGCAGCCCTTAGGAACGTAATTAATATTTATCCCACCCCCGACGCCGGTGTACGACCTGGCCCTCTCCCCGTGACCCCTCTAAAATCCCAGCACGCTCCTTGTAAAATCTAATATCTGAGGAAGCGACGCCGTGGACCTGGCTGAGTTTCAGCCGCCCTGCACCTCCTCCGTTTTCTCCACCTCCTAAACCTCCACCCCGACCCTTCCACCTTCCTTCCAGGGCGGCTTGTGGTGCCCCGTAACGTAGGCAGCAAGGGTGGCAACTGGCAAGACGGGACCCGGCTGAAAGGCAGCCGCGACAGAGATAGACTGAGCGAGAAAGAGAAAGGTAGAGAGGGAGAAGGACGTGTAAACTGAGAAAAGCGGAGACGGAAAGAGAGGCACGTACCCCGAGCAAAAGGGTGGAACGTCGGAGAGGGTGGCACGAGAAACGAAGACACCCAGACAGAGAAATAGAGGAAAGAGAAAGGCGAGTGGTGGGACCAGCGGGTACGGCTAAAAGACGGAAAGAGGGAGACGAGGCAAGGTCGCGCGATGTGGCGAAGGAGAAAGAAGGATCAGACGAGTGGGATGGGTGAAAGGGGTTGCCAGGACGCGAAAGGAACGGAACGAGACGGCGCTGGATGAGAAAGCGGGACGGCAGAGAAGAGGTGGCGAGCGAAAGAGAGGAAGGAAAAGCCTGGGACGAGAACCGGTCGACGAGGGAGCGAGAGGGAAAACAAAGCGAGCCCTGTTTTCCCGGGGTGCTCCTCGCAGGGGCGGCGTCAAGACGCTGACGAACCGCCAATGGGAGCGCGTGCCCGAGCTTTTGCGAAGCCGCGATTCGCCGTCCTGATGCGCTTTCTTAGAGAGCGACGGAAGAGAGCGAGAAAGAGGGCCTGCGTATTCCACCCTTTGCACACGTCCATCTGCCCGTAAGGGTGTTCGGAAAAATCGCGGTATCCGGCAACGAAAAAGGGAAACGGCGAGAAGGTAGGTAGAGAGTACGGTGAAAACGGACATAACGTGCAAGAGAGAAAGACTGAGGGAGGAGGGAAAGAGAGAATGGTATGCGGCCATTGGCCGGGACCCGGGAGTTTTCTTCGCTTTTCCCGCGGCCTTTAAGGGGCCAATGGCACGTCGCCGAAAGGCGACTCCAGAGAAATCGATAAGTTAGAGTCGCAGCTTGCTTCCTGTGCCCACGAAGTAATGTGCTCTTTGGTATAGACAACCTCCTATGACAAGACAAAGAATAATGTTTCGAAAAATAGAGGCAATATTCTAAAGCCATGTTAGGAATCATTGAGCCTTCCGCGGTTGTCTTTACACGTGAAACATTCACTAACATTTTGACACTTTTTTAAATTCGAAAAAAGCCCATTGGCGAAACACCGAATTGTAAATTTGTATATGTGGTTCTATCGTAGAAATCCGTAAAAACTCCAGTTCTGAGTTGGCCATGTGCAGTTTTATACATGAAATGGCAATTGTGATGTTAGATGTAAAGAGCTGTTTATGAATTCTAACTGTTATGGAATATGTATAGTCACTTAATTTTGAGTAAGACGTAATTAGTATGGCTAATACCGCCCAACAACTTATGTCTACAATTTATCACAAATACATAATTCATGTAAAATAATACTCGAATGTATATATGTAAACTTTAATGTCGATCGCTAAAAGAATTTAACGAACCGTGTATTTAACGAAGGCACGTGTTTACTCGGTTAGGGGTACGTATAAGATGTTTTATATAACGTCGAGGTGAACGACATTTGCCAGTTACTGAACGGGAATTTGTTACGTGTCACATATAATTATCTTCCAGTTCGAGTATATGTATATTTATAATTGTAATGTATAAATTCTCCATCAGAGCGTATATTTTACGATATATTAACAATAATCAAATTTTAAAGTGTAAACCGAGACATTTGGAACAATGTATTAATAACTTGACTACCATAGTAGCAGTTGCAGGTTCCATAATGTAGCTAAAGATAGTCATAAGGGTGACATTTGCTAGATGGAAAATGTGGTTATTCAATTACAATTATGATATTTAGAAGACGAGTGACGAAGATCGCATATGGACTTGTGTTAAATTTACCACGATATATGCTTTTAATGTAGTGCGTTGTAGATAGAGGACCACTCGATCAAACATTCTTCCAACGCGTTTACTTTACGCGCTATTTACGTGACGAGTTTCGAACTCGGGTCTGCAGAAGACACTTTGGACAAATGGAACTTTGACCCTTGCAACGATCAATTCATCTACGTCGTACCATTGTAGCAACCAACGAAGATTTGTCTATGAGACTGCATAATGCATTGTATCTCTCTAAATGATAATTTAGTTCCTTACATCCTAGCCACATACGAATATTTTTATCTTCGTCTTGAACAATATTATATTTTTAGAGGGACCATTACTTTTCGGTAAACTTAAATATTTGCTCAATAATTCTCCAGAATTATGAACGACCAAAGATCTCCCCAGAATATATATGCAGGCAATCGCATTAGGCGCATCTGCCAATTTGAAGCATTTTAATCAGTCTTGAACCCAAATCTTTTACTCGTAAAACGGTATCGTTGTATGCATATACCGGAATACTTTCATTAGCGTTATATATATTTATATACGACGTGTTCCTTTATTTTAAATTAATATTTTGAAGTGAATTATCGTAGATTAACAATTTCCTCCAGTACATGTTAACCGAAAGTCTTGCGCTATATTAGGCCCAATATATTACCGATGAACGCCACATGATAAACAAACTTTCTTATGACACAAAATAAAACTGCATAAAAGCTTGCAAATTCGCGTGTATAAAAAGATCAGGCCAGGTACACAACTAATGTTCCCAATTTCTCTGTTACAGCGTAAACCGTCAGCCCCGGGAACCCAAAACTACACCTCAAAAGACTGACGTTCTTGTCTCAGCCTGTCTCCATAGGAACATGCCTCGCGATCGGTTGATTCTTCCCGCCGTGACGCTGTCATAATTCATCCCCCCGATCTTCGCTAACTACGTCGCTCGAGGAGTTAGTCTCGGTTCTTTCGAGTCGCGGTGATCGCGGTACAGCCACGAGGGGAGGAAACGTCGAGGCTAAGTACCGGAATGAAGAAGGGGAAGGGAGAGAGGAGAAGAGTGACGGTGGTTGCTTTCGGGGCACATTAACGTCAATTTCCATCCAGGCTCTCGAGAACTTACTTCCAGTCCAAGTTCCTCGGCGGAGAGTCGGAGTATGCAGGTAGAGAACGGAGACAGGAGAAGAGAGACGAGCGGATGCGCGGAACAGGAGAACAAAACAAAGATGGGCATTGGGCGAGGGTGAAGGGAGAGGTAACGACTCACGCTTCTCTCGCATTATTAATGTTACGAGACACGTGAACGCGCGATAGAGGAATGGAGGAATGACGTCGGCGGAGGGTGGATAAGGAGGATTGGCGAAGAGAGGTATATCGTAAGATGCGGCAAGTGTAACCAGGCGAACACAGGAGGTGCGTTGTGATGGATGTGATAGAGGTTGGCGCAAGATGGTACGAGTTTTCTTAGATACTGGAGGAAATGTACTGAAAATATTCAATAAAATTGTCCGGAAACACTGTCTAGGAACACTTCTTGTACCGGGAGATCGCTTCACGACGATTAATGACTGTTGCCGCGAATGCGTTAGGTCAGTTTATTGATGCTGTAGGAAATAGTGACCAACACACGTGCGGTTTTCGTTATATTCGGTCCTCGAAATGATTATTTCTGTTAGCAGGACAGAAACCTGCTAAGTATAATATCTCAGAGATACAACCTTTCATTTCATGGTTAATGTCACTACTATGCTTATACAGTTCCCCTCTTATGTTGAAAAATTTTACATTATCATAATTCGTTGGCAATACGTCAAGCGTTTATGATTAAACCGTCGCAGGGAAGAGCACATATAAACGGTGTTAGAGTTACAGAAACAGAGAGCACAATGGAAAGGCGTAGAGCGCTAGAGAGGCGCTAGCACAAACAGTTCCCTATCCGGTGGCAGAACTCCTGCCGGTCCTTTAGTCTTCGCTAATTGTCTCGGCGACGTTCCTCCGCGACACCTCCGTAACTGACAACGTCGTCGACATGGAGAAACCAGGAGATCCGCAGCTGCAGCTGCAACAAGCTGTCGTCGTCGGTGCCTTGCCGCGGATGCCGCAGCTAACTGAAAAATCGGATTTGCCGAGTTAACCGGGATTAATTACGGTAATTAGAGTTTGTTGTTACGCCCACGATGTGTATATACGTATGCACGTATACGTAGGTGCCATACACACGTAGGAAACGCGACCCGGTACGCGACGCCATCTCGAAGTTACGTAATGTCCGAATGGGATTTTCGGACGGGAACTCTCGACCGTGACAGACCATTCGTACTCTCGGCATGTTTGGGTATGTGTAGGCGTTCATGCATGTCGGTATGTTGGCCACTGGGTGGATCAATGAGGAATCGTTCTCTGGCTGGATAACAGTCTCTCACTCCCTCTGTAATCTTCTATCAGTTCGTATTTCTGTTTCTCCGTTTCTGTGCTTTCACTCGCCTTACAGTCACTCATTCCCTGACATTTTGTTCCTATATTTCACTAGCCCGTTTCTACCCTTCTTTCCGCCATAATTGGATAATCGCTATAATTACTTGGATACATGTGTGCACAGCACAGATATTCGTGTTTTAGAGACAATGGTTATCTTCTAACAAGTGTTCAAGACAGTATTCCACTCATTCTGTATATCCGCGTACTAGCCTTTTACATTAAGTTCGATTCCCAGTCAAAGCTTCTGTGAACCTTCATAAAACAACAATTTGCCTTATACACTCGCGATACAAGAACGAAGTGAAAAGGATCATTCCGAATTGGAAACGTGCATAACTGGTCATCACGACGCGCTTGTTTTGATATTCAACGTGCACGTACGTGGCCCTCTCCCAGTTTGGCCGGACCCCTCTCACTTTCCCCAAACAATCTCACCGGTTTGCTTCGGACCTCGATACCTCCGGCAACTATTTCTCCCCATTCTCTCGCTATCGGTCTCGCCACGGTGCCACTTTAAGGGTCTCCTCCGGTGTTGCTTGACCACTGGTCAGCGGTGGGAAAGTGCCGTGTGCTCCCGTGCAAACTCCTTCGTCGACATTACTGGTTCCAGGAGCTGGTTCTCCGCGGTGCAAACTTCTCGCGATGCATATCATAACTTTTTTCCCATCATTGGCCGCGAATACCGGACACTGAAACATCTGTAACCTATGTTGGTAACGATCATCTTTCGTCCGGTATTTTTTGCAACGTGGATCTTGAAAAGTAGGGTGGATCGATTCGAGTTGAAGGTACAGCATGTGAAAAAAAAGTAGGCTGCTGAACGACTTTGACCACAAGGACCTAATATAGTAACCGTTTTGCTGAGAAACTCGTATACATATACGTTTAAGAAAGTACAATTTCCGTTCGTTCAACTCGTTCCTATTAAAACTGAATTATTAGAAGATTTGCAGTAAAAATGAGGAGAAAGCTGAGCTTTCAAATCAAATCATTCAGTGACTGATGATTGAGAAACATAACAGCGGCATAATATGATTGCATTATCCTGATTTAAACCGATAAAGTCCTACTGTGTGCTTAGAATATAATCAATTCGTACATGGAGGCAAGAATAGATTAAAAAGAACTTCAATTTAGATTATTTTAGATTAACTCATCCTAACTTATAAAAGTTCTACAGTACACATCATGAAAATTATTCATCGAGAGAGGTTCAAAACTCGCTTGCAAATATAAAACTATTTACCGCACACCCCTTTCTCTAGATCAACTAACAAATTACGACCAAGAAACTAAACCAGTCTTATTCCACTGAAATTGTATCGGTCAGCGCACTGTCGCGCATTTTCCCACGGCATCGATCAAACGCCGTCCATGCAAGTTTCCACCCCGTCCGGTTCTAGATTTCGTGAAACGTGACGTGATACCCCATTCGCAGCTCGTAACATTTCGTGACTCAATATACCCGTTTCGATCAACTTCCAAGTCCCTACCGCATTCTTAGCGAGGATGACTTGATGCACGAAAAGTGGAATAGAAGAAGAACAAACGGGTTTGTCGGCGCGGAGGTCCTGCGAAAAGGTCCTGTTGGATATCACCTTGAGTTCGTCACAATGGTCGCACAATGAAGGCCAGCGGACCACTTTTGGAGACGAGTTTTCGAAGGACACGCGGCATGGCGGTCTCTCGCAATCATTTATGTAGTTCGCTCCTGATCCTGTCGTCCAACCAGGACCACGGAGCGTGCCCTTCGTGAAGGTGACGAATATAATAGAAAAAAAAGAAAGCGAAAGAGTAAGAGTGAAAGAGACCGGTTTCGGTAAAACTGGACTTCAGAACTTCCTTCGTGCCCTTATTCCGCGAAAGTGTAACCATTACACTGAAACTGAGGAACTGAAAGAAACATTGTGCGTTGCGTAATGCCAACGTATGTATGTAGAATTAGTCGTTTAACTGGTTTGGTTCGGAAACGGAATTTTCGCCGATTGCCAAATGTGGAGTCCCATGAAGAGTGAAGGGGCGTATGAACTTCTAATACGGAAGAATATGGTAATGTTGTTCCTTGAAGTACGTATGCAATACTTCCTCTGCACGGATATACTTTCTGCTTATCTACTTTTTAAATGCGTACACAGTAGGTTTGTATCATAATAACGAGACACTGATTGTACTCGAAAAAGCAAAAAGAAAATCGATAAAATTCCGACTGTGCAAGAAATTCATAGATTAGCCCGTAAGTATGGTTAATAAGAATGAATGCATTTTATAGATACAATACTCAGTTCAAAAACATTCGTTATATGTAATTTTCTATTATCTCTGTCGTATATTGTAGATTAGACATAGGCATATAAACTGTGTAATCTGCCGAGTTAGATACGCATTAGCTATAATTTGTCAAAATACGGCCTCAACGGCCTTTAGTCTCCCCCCGATCTTAGACTTATCTCGGATAATTTAATTAAATTCCCTCCCTTAGGCTGCCGTAACGTTCGCCAAGAACTAAAATTTACATCACCCTCACGGACCACCGGGCGCGTAGATACATAACGATAAATATACAGCCTGGAGGGTAATGAAAGTTTCCCTCGAAGCTTCCAAGGCTCCAGAGATCCAACATTACGATCTCCTCTCCTTACCCCGCACAAGGCTTGTGGAGGCTTAAAACGACCAGCTAGAAAGTGTTGTCCACAGTAACCACCTGGAATTTCATCCTTAAGCAGTCATCGAACCTACGATAATTAACGTCCCTTCGCCAGTCAACTGGTGAACCGGGCCCATCGCCGCCAAGCTTGATGCCACTCCCGAAACTCAACCGCGAACAGGTAAACGACAGACCGAAAGAAAATCCTCGAGTCATCAGGACAACCATCGAGTGTGTCTCCTTTCCTGGTATGCTAATAAAACGGATCTTATGTGGCGAAGACGCCATTTTGAATAATGTCGACCAATCAGAGGCACCGTTCCGGGCGTCTTGGGGAGGCGTGCGGGTGTGGGACGACAAGAGAACGAGCGAGAGAGAACGAAACAGACGAAGGAGAGGGAAAGAGAAAGAGAGCGAAGCGCGTGCGGCGCACCTAGCACTCCTCTAACACAAACTACCCTTATATTATGCTGTACTGTAAACCCCCGTGTGCGCCCACCCTCTCTGCCTCGCTCTATCTCGGCTTCCTGCGCCTCGCCACCCCCTTTTCCCACCGTTCTCCTTCGAGTCGAACGAACCCACCTCCTTCCAGCAGCTTTCCAGCCTCTTCCACCAACCCTCTCTACCACTCTCATCTTACCAACGTCTTACCCGCCGTCGTCTTCCATCTTCGGGGATACACATCCCCCTCACGCAGCGTAACCCCACGACATCCTCGAAGAACGTCACAGAAACGAGGCGGAAACATTTTCCCTAGGAGACGACGCAGCTGCGCTACTAAGAAGGATGCCGTTCCTTGCGTCTTCCGGGAATGGCAAGCCTGTAATCGGATTGATCGATGCCTCGCGCTGCGGTATTTGTTCCCCGCCATGACCCTTGATCCACGCACGTGACGGAACGAACTGGCTGATTA
Organism: Cryptocheilus praepositus; assembly: GCA_033815515.1. Lineage (NCBI taxonomy): Eukaryota > Metazoa > Arthropoda > Insecta > Hymenoptera > Pompilidae > Cryptocheilus > Cryptocheilus praepositus. Next base: position 2,967,450 of record JAWWQZ010000314.1, read on the forward strand.
ACGATCTGTAATTCTAATCAAGTACCGGGTGCGTTGGGTCGACGGTAAATTTGCTATCGCGGAGTTTCGAACGTCTTCTGATGAAATGGTGGCTTCGTTGAACGAAGAAGTAGAGGAAATTTATTATGTTTGGTGTTAGAATTGCTAAGTGTTGTGTAATTTTTCCATTTTAATACATTCCGGAAATGTCATGAACAAAAATGCGTATTTGGAACTATTAATCTGAATATTTCTATTCACGTGCAAACACTTATTTACTCCATGACTGTATGGATGACTAAATACTACTGCACGCGCTAAGATTCCTTTGCGCAATATCGATGATGTTAACAATCCCAGTGTACCAATTTTATATGTCCTGCTGTATATCTAATATTCAGAACCGTGACGGTGGGTCTGAATTTAAACACGAAAGCAACTAAATTTAAGATCGGTAAATGACTGCACTCCCGAGCGTAGTTAACGAACCCCGCGACCGCAATATTTTCCCTCACGAAAGCAGACCCACCCTCCGGGGCAGCCCGTCAAATTACTTCCAAGTCACCGTGGAATAGCATAAAACGTATAATCAGATGCAAATGGAATCCTGGAGAGCGCGTCATCGCCATCGCCAACCCGCCGCTCGGCACCTGGAACCACCAGCCATTTTCAAGGAAACGAAGCGGGTGTTCCCAAGACGGAGGGTGGTTTCAGTAACGAGTCGCGGAGATGTGGGAGGATGGGAAAAGAGGGCGGGGGGTGGTTGCGCGCGACAAAGACGAGCGTTGCCAAGCAGAAGGCGGCTAGATGATCGTTGAGCAAGGAGGACGACGTGCTGGAGGATGAGTGGGTGGCTCTGGGGGTGGTGGAACGGAGGATGAGGCGAAGGAATAGCAGCGTAAGGGTGAGCTCGGGAGGAAGAGGTAGACAGACAAGTTTCCCCTTTCTCTAGCGGTATCTTAAGTCTTACAGGGTTGGTACGCCTGACAAGCGACGTTAATGTATGTATGAGATCCGAGAGGAGCGCGAAGAGGCCGTACCCCCTCGCCCAACCTACCTCATCCGACGTTTCATCCCCCTTTTCAACCACCCGCTCCGTATACCCGTGGGGGTATCGTGAAGGCACCTCCTCCCCCGCCTCCCGAGGTTACCTCCTTCCTCCAACCACCGCCACCACCTCCTGCCAGCATCCATCCCGCGTGTACGTGAGCCTTTGGGTTTCTAAGGGAGGCTGCACAATGAAATGAGAAACATGAGAGACTGAGCAAGTCGACCTATCCACCAGCGAGCGACGAGCGTTAGTGGTACCCCTCCTCCTATTCGCGTATCCTCCTGCTCCTGCTGCCTCACTTCCTCATCTTCATCCCGCTCCTTCTGCTTCTGCTTTCTCCCCCATCTCAGCCGCGTACCCTCATACAGCGAGCCCAACGACGAAAGCAACCCCTTGGAAGCGCGCTAACATAAGACCGAATATACCTCTGCCCCGCGTTTCCAAGGAAGCCTCGAATCTAACTGGCAAGGCAACACCACCCACGAGGCTCGTCGTCTCGTGTAATCAGCAGAGACGTGCCTGCTTTTCGTAGCTGAAATTCTCTGTCTTGATCTCGTGAGCCATCTCTTACAGTATATGTCTGTCTTCCTCTTTTGCTCGTCTTTGTTAACATCTGCAATATTTCTCGTATGTGCACGTAAAGTTCTGTGCACGTCTAGAGTTTAGGAACAACGAGGTACGTGCTACTGTCAAATCTCCGGTATTCGGAGGTAGCCTTAGTTTCGCGTGTCTGATCAAATCATTCTTCGTAGATATGTAACTCTTTACATAAGCATTTCGATCTCAGTACATAAATATTCCGATCTTACGAAACAGTAGTATTTGGAGAAAGGCCCCTGGCACAAGTATCATATTACTACGATTCTATGCACCGATGGAAGTCCACTCTAAACACAAGCATCAACAACTACTACTATTGATATATCTATACATAGATAAATTTATCTGTGAATCTACAGGTCCATAAGTTCACGCACCTGTAGCTCTTCGAGTCTACGCGTTTGAACACCTGTAGACGTCCTATCCTACAAGCCTCACTATTCAAGCGTCCATAATTTCGGTCCGTGCACTCATTCACCCATTTTTCTACCATCGAAACGCAAAACGTGCTTGCAAATCCAGTCATAAATTATTTATGAGTAATTTATCCGCTTGTCTATCCCATTTTCTGTGGTCTCACTTTCTCTAAAACATTCGTACCTCTTTCAGTAACCTCAACAACCCTCGTTCTCCATTCGGGAGGCCGAGATGGCGTCATGGGAGGAGGCGGAAAACGCATGCATTACCGTTGGGCGCCTCCGAGTGAAGTCCCCGGATTATGCCACCCTCTTTCCTCCCGCGAACTACTGAAGGTATCCACAATGCGCGCCAGTCTCTTCTAGAGTGAATGTCTCTCAGACGACAGCCTGATGAGAATACCCCTCGTTGTCGTGGCTGATGTTTGCAAGGATGAACAATTTTCGTCTACTTGCCTATGCAGAGGCTATGTAATGCGAGCGAGCGACAGTTGATTGCAACCAAATCGTCAACACAGTGATGGGATCCATAATTGGATCGTAACGAGAACTCGATGTGTCGTTATAGTAATGTAGTTGTGAATTCCATCGGATAGTGCAGTAAAATTTTGTATCTGCGCAATAACTATGGCATTAACGGCAGTAAAAAATAATCGTAATCACAGTCGTTACTATTGTCATGTAGAGGATCGTAAAGTTATAAAAATATATTGAAGTAACTATACGTTTGTTTTAATAAGTACATCATGATATGCCATAGAGAAATACTGAAATTGATAAGTTTATAAGAATAGAGATGTATCATTTAGATTGACAGTGTACACTAAACAACGCGCTCACAATGTCTTATAGCGCCAGATTTATTATTTTAACGAACCGTATACCAATGACATAACCGCTTTTATGTGATAACTAAAAATTGTAAAGAGTGCATAATTACAAGATTAGGTGTGATACTGATAAATATCCAAAAAAGGATTTGAATCGTCCAGTACGTGTATTTTATCGTGCATCTGAGGGGTAGCGCGTTTATATGTGTCTTTCCACACGAACATAAAGAATGGCGACCTCGAGGTGGAAAAACCTAGCACGGGCGAGCGGTAAAAGAATGTTCTTCCACCCCGCATCGATGTCTCCGCGAGCGAGTGGGTGTGACTTTTCGTTTTCCGACCGACGAATCCCCGTTTTTTCCTCATCCTCCACCCCCACCTGTCATACTCAGCACAGCGCTGAAGCTAACGCGAAAAAACTGTTGCCGCGCAGACAGGAAAAGATTCTCCGCCATTCGCTGGCTGTTCTCCAGTTTGTTCTTTTTTACAGACCTCGAGCGGAAAGTTCGAAAATGCTGATTGGTGCAGAAACAGGGACGAGCGTACATGTGGGAGAAAGAGGGTGGTTTTGCACTTGCGTCGAAATAATTTATTTTGTAATATACGCGTTGCACATGTCCTCTTTTTTACGGGAGTGCATGTAAATACGCATATATTCTTCCTCACATTGCGATGCAAATCGCTGCCTCAAACTGACGTACAATGATTTATTATCGGCTCTTCATAAATAATATACTTTAGAGTATGATCAGTTTTATTCGAGCATCGCATTTTAAGTAGTTTCTTGGGAAGAGCTTGCATGTGAGCTTTAACAATTATACCGCAGATATAACAACGCAGCTAGTGCATATATAAATCCACTTATGGTAATTTGTAAATCAATGCACTATGATTGAATTCTGCCAGTAGTACCGATATCAATAGACATTATCACCCAATTTCACGTAAAAAACAATGATAATCAAAATAGAACATAGTCATAACAAGTTGGTAACATTATGCTCCTGCACATAGTATGTAAATAGATCATGTAACTTACATCCACTGCAGATTCCTATCACTAACGTCATATCCCACCTTCATCCTTTTCGAAACATTACTACTACACCAACTCTCAACGACTCAAAACTCACTTTATGTAACATTGCAATCGATCGACATCAATTGAATTCCACTATCAGAAGAACAAATATTCATCTATGTTCACCTTATTTTTTATGGATTTTCTCCCATAGTATCAATACCTTCAACGTAAAATGAACATACGCCCCACCGTTCTTTACAACTAAGCTTACGTACTTCATCTGTCATGGCTATGTGCAACTTAGCTGTCCCACCAGAACTGAATAAGAACACCCTTAATACCAGCTCCGTTTTTCAGGCTCTTCCCTACACACGCTTCCATCGCTCTCAGCATCTCACAGAAGGCAGCAGCTTGCAGGAATCAGGGGTGGTAGGCGAGTGGGAGCCGAGGGGTGCGCGCAGAGATGGTTGGCGTTCGGAGAGGGTGTCCCAAGGGTGTGTTCCGGAATCGGGGTAAGATGGAGGAAAATCGTTACTCACTAGTCGCGGGGAAGTCGAGGGTTGAGAGGGCAGAGCCGCGGGGTGGTGAGGAGAGGGGGTCGCACAGGAGGTTCGGCAGGGTAAAAGGGGGCGGGTGGAGAACGGGTGCGGAGGCTCCGAGGGTTGAAAGAGGGAGATTCGTGCGCGCTCGCAAAGTGTGCACTTACACGCACATACACACGCGGGTCGTGTCTAAGCGCGATGTGAAGAGGCTGTGTACATAGGGACGGGCACACACGCGCGTGACCCTCCGTCTAGGTTCGGGCAAGACGATCCCGGGGAAAACGCCTAAAATACGTCGATATGAGACGACCTGAGAAACCCTGCCCCCACCAAATCGCTACTCCTTCACCGCGCGGACAAGCCTGGTGTGACGAATTTTGGCGGGAGAAAAATAGCAGTAAGATGTGAAATGGTTCATTGGGTCAGGAATGTTGGCTAAACGGTTGGACAGTGGTGCGTATGCCGAATGTTGCGTGGGAGAACTTGTGCGGTTTCCGGGAGAGTTTATTTCTCCTTTTTAGCAGGAAGGGACGCTGTCCCTTGTGCACGGCTCGCCAGTGGTGAGGGATATTTGTGCGGGATTCTTTGTGTCGTACGGCTAACTGAGGGTGCAAAAAGAAGCCTCGGCCGGCTGTAGTTTAGAAGCTGCTGCTCCTTTGCGTGGTTTATTATGGTTTTAAAATATTTCACTCCCCGTTGCAGATTTACTTGTCGTTGCATTGATTAATGTAAATAATACGAATAAAGTGTACTTATCGAAAACAATATGTTCGCGGTTCGACTGTTAGGAACTTAGGTGAACAGGAGTAACTATTCCCAATGATTATATTTAGCACTATCATTTAAAATACTGATATGATAGCATAGTGTCCTGAAATATAATCAACATAAAGAATTACACAGTAAAAACAGTTAGTACTAAAGTCAGCCATATCAAAATAATGTTCAATTCGTTCGATGCCGTTGATGGTCCAGAAATGTATCTTGAAACACATAGGCATTGAGACACATCAAATTCGTTGGACTTATCGAAACGACCATCGAACCTATTCGCACAGGACTATATTCTCCTGCCTTCTCTCGCGTACCCACACGCTCTTTTCATCTCTTATTCGTGTACAAATACGGTCCAATCACACTGAAGCAAGCCCAAGCCAACTTCCCACACACCGTAAGCTCTTGTCTGAAATCCACCCTCCGTCTGCATCCCTTCTCTCTCCCTTGAAAGCTAGGGACCGCGCAAGAAAACAAATCCTTACAGGGTCCTCGCGAACATCCGCCATTTTCCCGGCGAGAGGCGCGGAAACTGCAACGGGGTCGTAGGGAGCGGACGGGTGGCGGGATCGCAGGAAGAGAACTACGTTCTGCATGGCAAGGAGGAGGCGAAGGAGAATGAGGAGGACCACGGGGAAGAAGAGAGAGGCAAAGGGGGTGCCAAGGAAGAGAGATGAGAGTGCGGAGGGCTCCTTTGAGAATTTCGATGTAAGACGCTCGGGCGCGCTGTGGCAGCTTCAATTTAGATAATTAATGATACGACGTAGGTTAGGTACAGTAAGACCGAGTGGAAAACAGTTTCTGCCCCCCTACCCCCCTTTCCCCCACAACCCTACTGCACCTTTAACCCTCCCCTCTCACTTCTACGCCGCCACTCACTGCCTCTTTCTCCTACTCCCTCATTTCCTCTCTCTTTTCCCCAGATACATACACACGTGCACGTATGCACACGCACACTCACCTTCGCGAGAGTTTCTCGAGACGGCGTAGTACCTTCTGGCATCGGAGCCGCGCAGAGAGAGAGTAGCAGACGATGAGGCAGTACGGGGGTTGTCGGGGGTGGATGACGCGGAGGGGAAGGTAGGAGAGACCGCGGGGGTCGACGATGTAAGGGCTGCCGTGCATGGCGCTCATTTTATCTCGTGGCGCGCGCGAGGGTGGCGTCGGTAGATGGATATATGAGTGGTGGTGGCCGCTTTCAATGCTGCATCCTGCTATACGTGCACGCAGCCGTGCACGCACACCACCTCCACGATCGCTCCCTCCCCCTTCCTTCGCTCTCTCACCCTTGCGCGACTCTCGACGCGCCGCGCGACGCCGCCAGGATAGCTACAGGGAAATTGAATTGAATCTCGAGATGAATATCGAATCGAACGAACTCTACCATCGACGTTCGCTGTCTCCCTCGCCTTCAAGCTCCGCGTTTGGACCTCGTTGGATGAATGTCTCTCTCGAAACCCACCGGGCGACATCCTTCCACCAACTTTGCCCATCGCGCCGCGCTTACGTGCGCTCGACGCGTGACTCCTCTTTGTCGATGCCGCTTGTGTGTGGAATCTCTTTTGAATGAGGCTTCGTTTTCCGTCACGGTTATCTACACCTCTACTGTAAACCCTCTCTCTCTCTCTCTCTCTGACTCTTGCAATGGTTCCTCGGACTCTTAAAATGTTCCTTTATGAATAATGTGTATTATATGTGCTGTGTTGAAAAAGTTAAGGAATTCTTTCTTGTGTGTTTTTTATATTTTTATATTCTGAGAAAATTTTTCGTTTTGCAAACGAAATTTGAGGTTATTTTTAGTTCAAGTACTAGATGAATTTTATGGTGACCGAAGTAATTAAAAACTCATTGTTTTTGGACGGATTATTGCCGCAGACCGGTAAATACTTATTGGTGTGTGTTACACTTTCTTTCTTTCTTTCTATTCTTTCATCAAATCTCGCACATATAAACATGCTTATGATATGCAGTCCTTTCTCTGCTTCTGACTTTCCACACCATTCTACACTGCTTATTGACGCGATCGACTCGCTCGGCGGGTCGTAATCTATTTATAAGTGCGCGTGAACCTATCGAGGAAATGGAATAGCAGCAAAGCGGCCAGGAATATAAATGCATATATAGAGAACAGTTTTGTACTTTATTAAGTATTAAGCAAAAGGAGGTTATGAAACACTTTATGAATTATCAAATAATTTTCTGCTAAACTTAGAATCATGTAAAAAATACTTGAAACTATTAAATAATCTGCAACGTAATTTTTCTTGTTATTCTTCTTATTGCCGCAATTTCCATAGAATGCTTCACCCAATATGTTCAAAATATACCTTCCGCTTCGGCTTTGGAAGCATTTGATACAAAAACCAAAAGTTGCAATTGTTAATCTGTGTGCATAATCATTGCATCAATTTATTATAAGGTCATAGAATCATAACTTTAGCGATTAATTACCACATTCCACATTCCCCGACAGAAACAACTGTGATCAGCACATCTAGACCCGCAAATACGCTACAAGCACCAGAAGTTACCGTATTCCACGCATAAACGCAAGTTTCAGAAGCCAATTAATTGAATATTTTCTTGCGTACAGTGTTACTGGAACACACAACAAGAGCAACTTCGAAAATCTGTTCATCATATTGTCTCATCAAATGAGTTCCGAATTCTTGTGTATTTCTCAAACGCAATAATTAATCACCATCGTCTCGAAAGAAGCGACTGGCTGCGAGCCAGTTGTCTAAGCGCGGAAACGTGACGAAATTGCAATTTGCAAAGCATTTAACAGCCGCTTAGGTCCATTCTCGTGCGAAAACTTGCACGGTCCAAGTTCCCGGAAGTCCCCCTAACGACTTAATTGTACACTTGTCGCCTTTGAGAACTTAAGTTTCTCCTCCGGGGTACGACAATGAGCATTGTTGTCCTTTGTCGACGTTCCACTGTCCGCAAGGCAGTACACGAGACCGGCCGCCAATCAGAAGTGAAGGGAAATGAAACAGTCAGCGTTAATTATGCGCCGCAATGAAAAAGGAAAAGTTGCGTCCACCTTGAAAGACGAATAAAACGAAAGAGCGGTTCGATTGATCCGAGAGTTGACCATGACGGGACGCGTTGGAAGAAATTCGGTCGCGCGTACGATTTAAATCGTACGTTCATATGTAAATTAAGCGAACGTGTTATGTTACGTAACCGGAACAATGTCCGCGAATGGTACATGTGTAAGTGGAAAACGCATCGTGTAAAAATAACGAACGTTTCTGTTTCATTTTGTTTGGTTTAGAATACAACGTACTCATTAGTCAAAAATAGAAATATCGTATGGCAGTACAGATACTAGTTAATGGAAATATATAATCAAATATATAGCGTACGTTATTCACGCATTCAACATTTATATATAGAGAAATAGTAATAGAACATCTTTCCATTCATTAGAAATACTTTGCAATTCAATCTGAGACATTATTAAAAAATATAACAGTGTTCTCTCTTATATTGACAGGAATAATATTCATGTTAAACTAATACTATTCGTTAACACGGTAGCGTTATACCTGTAATGTATAGATGGCATAGAAATTTAGTATTCAACTAAAACTATCGTTTGTAGTACCACATAACAATTCTGTATCACTTTTTGGTAAAGAAAAATCTGTTTAGTTATGGTTGCAGTCCGTTTTCATGTACAATCAGAATATTACTTCGCGCAACCATCATGCCAGTTGCGACGGTCGCGTGCCGTCGGAAAATGGCCGCATGATTCTTGGAGTTCACGGTTCTAGAATCCTATCCTATTCAATCAGATTTCTCCTACCTACAATTTACCCAGAAATTGTCAACACAATTGCGGCAGTATTAATTTCTTATTATGCCAAAATGTGTCACTGCTGATAATAAATGTAACTTCAAAAGATTCGATCACTTAAATTATAAGTACTTGCAAATAAACATTTTCCTAGTCACATAATTTCGCTTATAAAATTATTTCAGAAATATTTTGAAATTATGCATATAATGTTTAGGTTAAATTGAATGTGATCAGATGTCGTGAAGCACGTATAATTTTTCTCAATTATTATTTACGTTTTTCAAATATCGCGACATTAATCTGAATGATAACACATAATAATACATTAACAAAAAACGGAACGTATAAAAGAGAATAGTGACCTCACGTTTGAATATAAGAAGTATATAGTTGATTTTATGTATGAGTATCTATGACAGCACTTTTATTAAAAAAGCAAGATTTGTTTTAATACTTCACGAAAGATGTTTGTATACAATCGTACTTGCGTACATTATAATTAATTTTAGGAACAATCCTCCGTAAATTTTATTACTCTCATTAACGGTCTCAACCAGTGCAAAGTCTAGATTGTAACGGCGATAATGTCTTTTGACGCGGGAATATCGATAACGAAGCAATTTACATGGTTTATCGAAACATCGATCGAATTCATTGGTCAGTATCTGCAACTCTATCCCGCACACTCACACCCGTAATATTAACGAGAATGCCTGCGCGCTCCATATTCAACGGATATTGGCCAATAACGGCATTTAATAATATAATTCGCGTTAATGCTACACGTACCAATTACTCGTGATTACCAGCGACCGATGTATTTGTTGCTGTGTATTCGATGCCCTGATTTGATACGTAAAAAAATGTCACTCTCACTCGATTACATACAAAGAGGCCAATTAGAGCGGTAACAATATTTCATAGTCCATTCAAACATTACTGTGACAGTACTGACTCAAGTGAATAATCAGCGATATACAGATGGCAATGCAGGAAGTGCCAGAATATTCAGATCTTAATAATTGGGACCTTCTCGTACGTATTTAATATAAAAAAAAAAAAAAAAATCCGTGAAAATTAGCTATAAACCATGCTAACGATAAAATGTACTTACTTCGTCAACGCGCTCTTTCGATCATTGTTGTAGCCCAAGCAATATTACTTCCAGTGCCACAACAAAAATTAAGAAATTAACTAAATGAATAACCGGACTTCTAACATAATCATACAAGCGTAAGTTCACAATACCATAGATAAAAATGTTTCATCACTTTCGATTGTCTCTACACTATTGTTTGAAAAATACTCTCAAGCCACAGGCATCAGTGCCAACCTCATACCACGATTCCCACGAAACGATTTATCGAAAACTCAAATCCAGCACCTTGACACTGGAACGCGCGGTACGTCATCAATGCTAATTTCCCGACATCAGGACGTGACGGACTTGACTGGTCGGCGACCGGAGGGTGGTCAATGTTCGTTCGTAGGACGCTAGTAGTGTTGGGCAACTAGTAATAGTCCTAGTGGTATAGCCAGAAGCAGGAGCCAGACGGGCAGCGAGTCAGAGGCAGTGGCAAATACGAGAGAGTAGTAGCATTGGGAGCGCTAGTAGTCGCCAGAGTAGCAGTAGCAGGTTGCCAAGACCAGTCCTGTGGGAATGCTACGGGCTGTCCCATATTCACGGCCCCGTGGAAAGCGAGTCTGTTTTCACAATGATGCATCGGGCCGTGATTCTCACGTGACTGGTCAGCGACTGACCGGGCGAACGCCTTCGGTGTCCAACAGGTTTTTCACGAAATTCAGTCAAACGCAAGGACAAGCTTTGCGGTGCGGTTGTGCGACACGGAAGTACAGAAACGAGCGACAGTTTCGAAACGAAAGGGCATCGCGACAGTGCGATCGCAGATGATAATCGTGTGCCAACGCATTACTTTTATCGCGTTTATCTGACTTCCGTCCGCAAGTGTCGGGTGCTAGGCTTTCTTCTTGTGAGGGCAAAACTTGATCGGTGTAAATACTTATAATGGACGGTACAGTTTTCGCTGAGATGCGTAAGATTGCGATTATGTGATTGATTGTACGAAATGGTGTACAGTGGAAGATTCAGAAAATACCTTGCTCTGGATTATCGGGATTTTGATTATTCTAGATTGATGTTATTTTATTTAACTTTTTCTCTGCATAATTTACTCTCAAAATGGTGACTAAATCGAATCGTGGTAAATAATATTTGCATACCTTCGTGAATAAGTAGAGACTTCGTTCAATCGTCTAGAGTTATCGTTAATTATGTCTGAAACGTTTAAAACGTAATAATAGCGTCCTAAAATCGGCATAATTTAACTAGAATCAACTTGATATTAATGAACTAATCAGCTGGATAGTGCATCTGTTTAAACATGTAGCACGTGTCGTACATCATCGCATTGTACTGTAATAACGTTATTACAAATATTTCGAAAAAGTAACGCAAAGAATCGGATTTACGTATAATATTCATGTGGAATTCTACGTTCAACGACCACACAATACTTAAAAAAAACTGCCATGCCTTTACATTTGGATTCTTTCATCCGTACATATCAGATTTGCATTGCTACCGTAAACCAACCTAATCTCACGGCCACTCTTGAAACAAATCTGCATTTTTAAAGTAAAACAAAGAGTAGTTCATACGGGACTGTCACGCGTGGGACCCAAAATCCATGCGAAAGGAAAGCGTGTCGGAGCCAGGTTCTTTTTGTCGCGGATTATACAATCGGACCGTGGGACGAGCGTAGGAACGGAGAGAACGCGAACGAGTAGGAGGAAACGATGAAGAAGGGAGTGTGGTGCGGGGGCGTGGAAAACGTTGGTGCGAAAACACGTTTCAGCCGTGAAACACTCGGACCCTCGTTTCGACGTTTTAATTGTTTCGTGCTTTCGCGTGGTGCGAGATGGTTGGACGAAAGGCAGGGACGGCAGTGAAGGAGGATGAGGAGGTGGGCTGACACGAAGGGGCGGTATAAATATACGGGACGTTTAAAAAGTATTTAAGCGCCGTAGCTGGCCACCTAGCGTCCCCTCTTGCCGCGTTTGCGGTGAGCGAGGGTGAGACTCACGAAAATTTCACGTAAAAAGCCGGAGGTTAAGCGAGAATTAAGCGCCTGCATCGAGAGAATCGAGCGAATAAAATATCCAGGGTCTGGCGAACTTGCCGCTGGCTCAACGCGGTCCATCATTTGCCGTTTGAGGCCGATTAAGCTGTTGATTGAGGGGGAAGAGGGATCGTTAACATAGGAAATCAAGCGGTGTTAGTGATACGATGAGATGAGAAAAAGACTGAAAGTAAGTAAAGCGGAATAGCGCGAAAGCAGAAAATTGATACTATATTGCGATAAAGGTACGGTTAATGGCATTTTCTCTAGTATCAGGTTTATGTTCTCGATTGTTACAAATTGGATAAAATCATGTAAGCGTTTTTAATCCAAAAATCAGAGAAAATGTGACTAATCGTAAGGACATCGTAGAGCCGTAAAACATAAATATTTCTAACTTCTTACATCATTTCAACCTTTCCCGCGGCCATTGATACTACACAAATTCCCAGTTACGACAATGACGGCAAGCACATTAAACTTCTAACATTATTGTTATATGTTAAGTTTTGCAACAAGTAAATTATTTATCTGCGGGTAACCAGAGTTTGGCATTTCTTCTGCAACCGATTTCTGTGATTAATGGTCTTCGCCAAGGAACTTTGTTTCTAAGGTTCGCCTCGTAAATTCTCTACGGACGTGAAACGTGTACGAGCGACGCAGTCGATCGTTTTACCGTTCTCCCGGTTCCGGTGCCAATTATCCGTCGTCGTCATTAAGAAAACGGAACAAGGAGGGCCGGTGGCGCGGCGCGATAGCCGTACGGACTATGCGGAGTTTCTGATTGGCGAACGTAAGTTCCCTCCAAGTTGGACAGTATTCAAAATTCGAATTTAGCCTGGGCATTCATTTTGCTGGCTTCGACGGTCGGGGCTTTCTCAGATATATGGAAATTTCCTTAGCCCGGGCGTCCCGTATTCAGAGGGGAGGCCAAGTAATATAAATTCAAATCAGTCCCTGTTTTCTCACACAACAAACTTGGAGGAACTCCGAAGCTGGTTCTCCGACGGTAGTTACTGCCTCCTTCCCCTTGCAACGCGCTCTTCTCCTCTCCGTCCTCCACCTCCTGATCCTCACCCTACAGCTTCACCCTCCGTCTCCACCCTCTTTAACGTTCCCACCCCCTTCGCGGAACTAAGTACCTTCCTGTCCTACCAGTTACCACCCCCTTAATGAAGATATGTGACAGGACCAACCGCTGGTACGAATCTCTACCTTGCCCGGTAGGCACTACTTCGCTCTCTCATTGGAGAACACACTTTCCGAGAGCGTTCCTCCAAACGGGTGCCTCGATCTTAAGGTCGCTGATCTTACATTATTCCCCCGGTACCTACAGAAGTCCATGTACTTTCGCGAATAGTTTAATACTGAGAGTAATGCCGGTTAGAGTAGTCGTTACTATATTAAACTTAATTGATCCATACTTTTCTGCATGTAGTATTCTTTCATACCGTTATTACAAATTAACATCACAAATTGCAAATAATATATTACAAAATTCACCGATTATACCTTTATTTTATCAAGTACTTTTACTCATTACCTTGCTGGTATTCGGTTATAACAAGCATGGATACACAGATGTTCAAAGGGAAATCTTGAGAACAAAGTCATCCATAATCAAATTCCAAACATCCAATATCTATCATCCCAGCGTGTTCCCCTGTGAGGCAACCTCGAAAGCACATGGCTCTGAAATGTTTAATCCGGCTGCTCGCGAAGCATCACACAATTCTAGCGGGGTCGTAAGAAGTCTAAGGATTATATCACGAAATCAATTTCCCGGTCCAATCTCGAAGGAGTCGGCTTTGGAGAACGTTTGCAGCGGATGGGAGTGGATGGAAGGGTCGCGACGTGGGTGGTCTGGGGTGGAAAACGTGGATGGGGGGTGGTGAGCCGGGGCTCGGGGTATTTCGCGTTCCTTTCCGCCCCTCATCCTTCCGCCCTACTCCTTTTCCACCCTCTCCTCCACCTTCTCATCCTCGCGGCTCCGTCACTCCGCCTCGCCCCTTAATACCCGCGATTTCCATAATCTTGGGAGGTACCCAGCACCCCCTTATAATATAATAATATACGCCGGAGAAGGCTCGCTTATACGCGCTCCGCAGGGCTTGCAAAATGGCCGACCATGTTAATGCCCCCTTAATATTTAGGGATCTTGCACGTCTACCGGCCTCGAAGCCGAAGCCACCCACTCCCGACCCTTCTTCTTCCCCAAACGACCACCCCTCGTTCCACCCTCTTAAAATCCACTTTACTACACCCATTAGGCTGAAATATATTCCGACGAACGAACCATTATATTCCTCAGTTATTTCCGGGATGTTTTCTTGGACAGAGAAGGAGTCGACAGTGGAAGAAGTTCAGTTTCAGTGTGTAATTTTGTGAATCATTAAAAGTGGCTAATCGAAGTATGTGTCATTCAATTACATTTGATTTATACGTGAAAATTAAGTTTATACTATAAAATATGTACTGTAACGTATTGCAGTATATTTTTTATTTCGTAATATTAATAATTTTATAAAATGTACATAAATAACGTGTCGATCATTTTGTGGGAATACAGACGGTAATATATGGGTACTTACAAGGATATTCTTCTGAATTTTTCACTGCTAATTCAACATTTCCCTATTATCGTTATCAAAATAACATGTTACTGTGCATATTATTTTAACAATTAGAATCTCGTAGCGAAATGCAATGGAAAATTTTCTAGACGCGCAGATTAACAAATAATTAGCGCCTCAAATAGCACAAACGCCGAGCTTCATTAAATTACTCTCTCAGTTGTTTACGATAACTTCAGCGCCGGCAATATTTCAGGATTCTCTGGAGCGTGTCGCGCTAACTAGCCTCCGTATTAAAACGACGAGATAACCAAACGCGGCTTTAGCAACTGTAAAATATCATCGCGAGCACGAAGCTCTACTCGTTGAAATCCCGCGAAAGCATGTCTGGATGCCGCGGTTAACGAATTACCTGAAAAGACTGAAATGAGATCCGAACGATGTCCGGGAGAGAAAAAGATCGGCCTCATTGAATTTCGGTGCGCGTTTAGAACCGTTCACATCCCCAAACTATCCACGGAATCTCGAAAGTCAAAATTTGCCCGCTTCCCCTCCGCTCCTCTTCCTTTTCCGTTCTCACTATCCCCTCCTTCTTCCGGTCGTCGGGAGCACCGTTCACCCCCATTTTCCCTTGCGCTCTTTCTCTCTTAGCCGGTAACGGCGTTGGACGCAGAACCGTAGGTATTGCCTGAGTTCTCTCCCGGCACACGAGTCTGCTGACGATGCGGGGGTTGGGATGGCTATGGTTTGGGGATAGTTGGAAAAGGGGGACGTGGCGAGAGTCCACCCTCCTTCTCTGCCACATCCTCCTGCACACCCAGGCAGCCTCCCTCGCTCTCCCCCTAACTGTGCAACCCCCTCAAACGACGATACGGAGGTTCTGCCGGTTGGAGGAAGGCGTGCGAGCGCGACGAAGACGGAGCCAAAGCGAAAGAAGTACGGGAGCTAGGTGGAAGGAAGACGCGAGGAGTAAGCGGTAGCGAGCGAGGCGAGGGGGGTGAGTCTAAGGTAGATTATATTATTTCTCCGCCCCTGCCGGGGGCTCACCCGCCATTTTGTGAATGTTAAATCATTTATTGATCCAAGAAGGTGGCACCCATCCTCCTCTCTTCCGCCGCCAACGACGACCTACCCCCGCGCGCGACTATCCCACCCCTCCGCGCACTTCTCACCCTTATAGCTCCCACCACCGCGTTCGCGTCTCACCCCCGCGACACCGTCTCTCGACTAACCACCCCACGCCGGGCCGCCGCCCGACGTCTGAAAGGGGCCGATCCTTATTCCGCGAGGCGAATTTATATGTGCACCGCTGTACTCGTGAACGTACGTGTGTTCTCGGGGGTGAGTCGCTGACTGCGTGAAGTCGCGAACACGTTTACGTGTGGCGAGCGCACGCGGTAGCATGTAAGGGTAGAGAATTTCGGAACGAAGGGCGAATTTATGGCCTCACGGGAGCCCACTCTCCTCCTCGTTCCTCTTCGTTCCGCATCTTTGTCTACCTTTGACTATACTGTTCTCTCCGCTTTGCGTCGCATATCCGGGAGCTCCTTTAGGCTTCCCTCCGCGCGGGAATCCCTTTCTATGACACATCGATGGCGAGCCTTTCTTAAAGGATTTCCTGGACTCTGATATCGGCACTGCTGAGTTCGTGAGTTGTACGTTAAGCGGCTGGTAATAAGATAGATTCTTTGCAGTGTGAGCCGGTGAATAAGTATTTTTAAGAATAAATTGTCTTGATTTTGGTATCATTGCTGTTCAGCGTAGCAGACATTCTAATAGTATGCGATTGGTAACACACTCAATATGGAAAATTGGTAGCTGTGTTAAATATTTATTTTTACAATAAATATACAACCCGTTAAATTATGTTGAATGTATGGATTGTGATAAACGTTCTTATTGCAATATGAATAGTTTACAAGTTTTCGGATTAGTCCTAAAATTATTTGGTACTGACGAGAAATGTTAATTGTATAAGCTTAACTCTGCTTCTCAACCGCGTACGTGACTTTAACGTAAATTTATAACTTTAGCCCGTGCTATGAAGTACGACAGGAACAATTAAACTTTGTAGCAATATAATTTTCTTGTCAATTCCCGTAATCGCAATTTCAGCCCTTTCAATATGCTCTAACTGACCACCATATATGCATCCAAAAAAAAATATATTTCACCCGGGTGACCTTGAGTAAACAAACTTCAATAAATCAGGATTGAAAGGACTTGTCCATACATGCGCTTACAATTTTGATTCACGTTTCAAAGTGCAAAATATAAAGGTTTTACTTGAGAAATTGATCAATCACATTCATTCAAGTTAACTATTCTTTGCTCGCCAAACTCCATAGGGATTTGAATACTCCGAGTCGCATACTGATGGTAGAAAATAAGATTACATGATGTTACATGTGATTGTACAATGAACGCGCAGTCTCGCCGGCCACTCCGTTAAAAAGGCGATTTTTCCACGCGCAGAATCGTAAAAATCCGCAGCGCCGCAGAGGTTAGAGAATGGAGGCGAGGGACGTGAGATGAGGGGTGCGTCGGAAGGAATGGACAGGGCCGAAAAATAAGGGCGAGGTCAGTCGGACGCGAACTGCGGAAAAATTCGCCACAAATTGGCGCGCGCGTCTACCATTTAAGCGGAACGCTTGTTCGTCTCGTCGAAAATCGATGTCGAGTGGGTTGAATTGACGCGCACTGAGGATTAGTGCATTAGTCAAAGTGAGCCTGTACAAGTACAATTGCGTGAAATAAACTGTTTCGGTTATCTGTATTAAAAGAGCAGGTTAGCTGCAAGTTTATTTACTGTATCTTAATGAAACAGAAAGAATATTCGTCAACACGTTATTCGTCGTATTGGAGTTCAGCATCAATCTTGTAGAATTAAAAATAAATGTGAAGTTAAGGGCGCACGTACTTTTTCTGAAGCCTGATAATACAGTGTCTATGGTAGTAATTACATCTTGAAATATTTGTTTTGATAAGTCATCGTAACTTAATAAAATTAGATAGGTTTTGAATGGCAGAACAAAGTGAATGGATACAAAGGATACATTGTGCTAGTTTAATAAAATTGAGCAAGCAGGTATGTGGATGTTTAGTAGAGTGTTTGTATAAATGTGTATAATGAGTGGTGCATAAAAAGACCGTGGAATGCACAAATAGGATTTTCAACGAATCTCGACATTTTGCGCTTAGTGTAAAATATGAACGTATGGCTGAGTAACACACTTAGCAGACATTTTTGTAAGGTAAAAGGTGTTCAAAAATTATAGCTATTCATATGATAAAACATTACAATCAAATTTAGAGTACTTTGCGTAAACTGCGAGCTTACCATGAGTTCAGATGTATTCAGAGAGATTCTTACACTACGATATTGAATTGTGCAACATTTTGACATAGAATTTCTTCTGAAATTTTAAGCATCTTTCCTCCGTCATATTGCAGAATCAGTGAACGCATTGTCGCCACAAACAATTCCGCTGTGCACCGAACAAATTCCACCTAAACACAACGCACCTAATTAACTCGCAATTCCCGGTCCGAAGCATGAACCATCTAAAAAAATGTGCATGCCTCCGCGTGACATCGATTCGCACCGCAAAATGTCGTCTACATTCAATCAAACGCCCCGATCCAATGGCGAGCCACCCCTTCCGACCGGAGTGACTGATCGAACGAAAGCGCGCCAAGAATTCGAAGCGACGGTCGCGAAAGTATCTCGTTTTGCGCTTAATCGTGATCGCGAGCGAGGAGGAGAAATAACGCAAGTGAGAGGGCCTATCATACCCCGGAGGCGCTAAATTGCATCACGAGGGGCGCGATACGTGTCAATAATTCAACCATATGAACTGCGGCGCGAACATGATATTGGAGAAATATCGCGCTTGGCCGGGACGAGGGAGTTAGGGTGGCTTTCGAAAAAGATCGAAAGAAACTCGGAACGGTCTAAAAGTTTACCGGGTGCCACAAGTGCCCTAACTATCTCGTCGCTGGAATCCGAAGCACGGTGATTATATGGACAGGACACGAAATCTCGGTGGTCGTCGAAATTTGCGGGATGGACGCGACTACCCTCTGCGCACACACACATTCTCTTCCTCCCTCTCTTTCGTGCGCTCTCCCTCTTTGTCTCTGTCTTTGGCTGCCTCTTTCTCGCGTGCATGCATGCAGAATCACTCCCTACCGCTTCGATGTCCGAATTCGCATTCCGACACAACGGACCAATGTCCACTCCCTTCCCTTTGCCCCTCTTCCTCTCGTCCCTTTCGTTGCCAGACACCCTTCTCCTCCGCATCCTTCTCTAACTCCTTCTCACTGGACGTTTCCCGAACGAGAAGCCGTGACACGTGACGGCGCCACGTGAAAATTCACGAGCACCACGTGGTTATTGTTGTTACTGTTGTTTGCATGACGTCGGAACAGATTGCACGTCTTGGTCAATTGGAGGAAGAGGAGTTGGTGAAGAGCGCATTATGAGGAAAGCTGAGGTGTAGGGGTTTTTTAGAACTTTGGTTGCCTGTGATCGATTGAGAATGTACATGCAGTGGAAACGTGCATACGGTTGAAGGTAACCATGATCAGCGTATAACTCCGATATATATCGTTACGTGAAATTGACACGTAAAATGCAGACTACACAGACGCAATTTAAAAAGTAGCAAATTCTTACCTATTCTTAATTATGAGGGTGTACATACCGAACATATTACCCGCCAAACATTTGATTGGTTCCACTCGAAACACGTTTCCATCCTACAATTTTTTATTCCATTCTCCCCAACTTACGTAACCACTTCTAGCGACGAAAGGACTAAAAGAACAATTTACATATGCAAGAAGTGTTACAACACGAGAAGGTTTGCAGAATAAACCCATTCCATTTAGAATTCACTGTCCTTTAAAAGGTTAACCTGTTACCATCTAATATATTCATAGTACCCTTTGGTTAAACGGGTCTCACTACAAATCATCCACGAAATTCTCGCTGTACCACGCGACGCCACGCTGTACAACATCTTGCCCTACAAACAAAAGCTCTCATACGCGAACGCATCCTTACTCGACACCATTCGTGAAGTCCCTCATACGTATATATAAAAATACTACGTGTAACTATTCGGCGCTTCCGTGATACCGCATATCGGAGGGTCAACGTTTGTCGTGCGTGCACAAAGAGAGGGTGCACTCTTGGTAAATTCATCGATGGAAAAGTTGCGCAGAGGCGCGTGAGCGACTAGGAAGCCCCGATAAACCGTAGAACGATGCCTGTCTAGGCTTAGGCTCGTGGAAAATGCGGGATTTCAATTTGTTGGGAGTTTGGAGACGCGGCGGAGGGCATACGGGGCGCCATAGTTCGGTGGCCCCACCCCTGACGCGCGCTCTGCCGAGGGTTGAGGAGAAGGGTAGGGTTGCGAATGATATAGGGGCGGCGACGCCATTTTGAATTAGCCGTGCTTAGAGAATGAGTGAGAGCGAGATCGAGGTGAAGGATGGCGGGCAGAGAGCCCAAGAGTGAGGGAGATGTCGCGAAGAAGAGAGAAGGTGGGAGAAAGAGGAACGGTAAGGAGAGACATGGGAAGGGTGAAATTTTTATGAGAACCCCAGCAATGGTTGTCGGGTCGTTGAGTTTCACATGCCTTACGTGAACTCTCGAAACGTATTTCCGTTGTCTAATGCACAACCTGCTTTTGCCTATTTTTACAATGTTTTATCGAATTAAATAAACGAAACTGGTATCCTTTGTCTGCACTCTGCAGGCATTTTATTTGGCTGATATATACTTGCCTGAATGTCATGTAAGGACTTTAGGAATTGTTACAAAGCACATAGTTCGTTCGCCATTAATCACGTAAAAATTGTTTTGCTTTATGCTACGTTTTGTTTTATGGCAACGGTATTTATGGCATGACAACGTTATTCGGAATGTACAGGATTGTTGTAAATGATTGTGTCTGCTATGTATTATGTGTTTCATAAATTGCCATTAACATGCGATTTAATTTTCTGAAATTACGTTCCCTTGGGTACTTTCACCTTCACTACAGCTGATTTGATAATAGATTCTGCACTATTGATTCCATCCTAATTTAATAATAAATTCTAATATTTTACTAATTACTGCCTGCGTCATATATTAATCTGATAATTTGCACTTACTAGCTTGTAATTAACATCGTTCATGAAATACTAAAATAGTTATTAGTACAAATAGCTGATGAAGTAATGAGGATAATATTATTATACCGATCTTTTCCCACAGACAACTACAAATTACAACATAACAGCATCGCAAATAATAAAATCGTTGCATTTACTAAACACTACAAAACTACCTGTCTCCTCCTCCAAGTAATTTAAAAATGATAATAGATTGAACGAATCCGTCAAAAATATGCAAACTGTCCTAATCTCGAAATTCGTTACGACTAAAGTAGCTAGAGTTCCTTATTTCAATTAACAGCCGCGCGCACCAACGAGCCGGAGGGCGTCGATTAACTCCGTTAATTAATTTTTCCCCTCTTTCCGCGGGGAAAAACATCGCGCGCAGGCGATTATCCTGGCGCGTTGTCGGAACGCGGGTCGCGCGTCAATTAAACGTTAAAGCAGCCCGTTTAATTCCAACATCGGTCGCACACGTCCGCGGGGCCCCGCCTAAATTTCGATGCCGCGCACCGTTGCCTCGTTAATCCTTCCATTTGCCGTGATTCGTTTGATGCGCCACTAATCTCCGCGTCACAAAATCATCTGTCACGTTAATTATAAACTCCATTAGCGTCGCGCGCCCCGTGCCTATCACGTATGGTTCAGCGAGAAGAGCAAATTGCGAGGGTGAAAGGTGGGAAGTGAATTTTTGAACAGAACTCAAGCGCGCCAAGTGCAAGATGATGTTGCACTGCATACTTGCCTTCCAAACGCTGGCGATGCGGAAATGGATTGTTAGGTCCTCCCGCGAGGGTTCGGACCAGGCATTTTTGCGCCGGAGGGCAGAATATGCAATTGCAGCGAGTGCATGGCAATATCGCAGTGCGTACTTGTCTTCATAACGCATCAGACCCCAAGAGCTGGATTAAAGCGTGTTTGAACAGGGGTTGCCAGTAATTATTTTTAGGACAGGGCGTAGGACGCGAAATGCGCTGAGTGCAACACAGTGCTACACTCTGCACTTGTGTCATTATCGCGTTACAGACCAGAGACCGAGTTAGTATGTTATTAGCCAGTTTGGACAAGCTATTTGTGTATTAGAGGGAAGAATCAGAATTGCGTACGGCGCGCTACATGTAATTTCAAATTAGTACATTCTACGGTGAAAAGTGCGCTGTTTTGTGTTATCAGCGTGATCAAGAGTTTCTATATGCAACAAATTTTTCACCTTCCAAACGTAAGAGACCTTAAAACGTGTAGTAATACTAAACAGACTGAATGACACAATATTCGACGATACATCGAAATTGACTTGCATCAATACACAAACACGTACGTCCTATGTTACTAACGCATAGTAGAGTTTAGCATAAATGGCTAACAACATAATTTGTCCCATGAAACTTTGACTTTCGCCGCATATTACTTGAAATTGGGTGGAAAATGAGTGATGGTAGAGTGAACGTGTCGATTATTGCCGTAAGAACACGTTAGCAGCGAAACGCTTAGAGTCTGACGAGATAAAATTCGATTTTCCACCGGCGAGACTAAATTCTCCCATACTGCCGCCCTCTGTCTCGCACCCTTTACCGGTAGAAAACTATTGAGCAGGAAACTACTTTACTGGCGAGGCTTTAATAGAGATCCGCGGTCATTTCTTCGAGAAAGACATTGTTAGTTCGCCGGTAGATGCCGTCACGTGCATCGTCCGTTCCGGTACAAGAAGAAGTCAAGCAGGAAACTATCTTTCTGCCATTAAGCATATCAAACTAAGGGAGTGAAAGACTTAATGATAAAAAAAAACATGAGGTATAATCACTATATAAAGAAAAATCACTTCATTATTCATGCTCACCGTGCAGCAAGTATTTTTAATAAATGTGTGTAAGAAATATTGTAAATTTTATTCCCACTTTGTCATTGGGTTAGAACTACGTAAAAGCGTTAATTTAAAGAAATGTCGACATGTGCTGAGATATATTCCTTTAAATGCTTAATAGTAAATGGTTTGAGATCTAGTATCGCGCGTGCACCATGCATCAGGACGCCTGTAATCGGCCCTTAAATTTGCCTGCTCTAAGCAGGATCGCAGCACGGAAAAATCTATGGCCCAGCTTAAGAGCGGTACTCCTAATTGCGAGCTTTTGCGTTCTCCTACTGGGCGGCCGTTAAGGTAAGTCTCAGGCGGGGAAACGTTTGTAACACGCGAAAAGAAAAATAAAGGGATCGAAAGGAAGGAACGAGCTAGGCGAAGAGAAAGGGCAAAGACAGGGTACGAGTACTCTGCCCGATTGCACGTTCGCAGAAAAGCGAGAAGAGGGAGGGTCTTAAACGCGCCTAATTGTCGGAAGACGTACAGGCGAGACCTTTTGTAGACGGCGAAATTACGGGAAAATAACGCGGCGCAGTTTTAATCGGAATGAGCCGACCGTTGTTAATGCACCAACGTGTTGAATTCTTGGGTACCCTAATCTTCCAAGGGTATACGAGTCCAACCTCTGCCCTGATGCCTTTGCTGCGGACTCTATTAGAGCACACATTTTTATTCACTAGTGGCTAAACCCCCTTTGTACATGTTAGTGTAAAATAGTATGAGTAGTAATTGCATTATCCTAACCAACAAATGCATGTATACACAAATTTGACCAGAAAAGGGGATAGGTGGCATTCAAACCACACGTTCGGCGAAAGATGTATTTAAAACAGAAAAACGAAAAAATATTTACGAAACACAAGCTAAGAATTTCTAGCGAAAATTCGAGTGATGCAAACGCAATCAAGAGTAATCAGTTTGTGTCTGAAGAAATTGTTAACGTTAAACTTTTGCCCATGAAAAGTGAATAAACATAAAGCATAACCAACGAACAGAACGTGAAAGTTACTGCTGCAATAAGTTGCCTGTTGTAACTGCCATGATTAACCGTTCCACGTTATTTGAAGTACGCGTTAAACAGCGGCGAACGAATGTAAAATGGCTGCATTGATTGCATATTAACCCCGGGCGGGTTTAGAATTCCTATAACGAAGACAGTAAAATTTGACGATGCAATGCAGAACGATTTAACTTGATAATGTGCTGCCGATCATTTCGTGACGGGCACCAGCGGGTGAATCGATTAATTTATTTAATTATGAAGTATCGCTGGCCAATGCGCAACGGTTCATAACGATACGCTGGATTCCGTGAATTCTAATTAAAGGACTGCTCTGAATAGTCCAGTCGACGATGAGCGATGAGCAATAACTGCTGAAAATTCTGATAATATAACCAAAGTGTAACTATCTGAGCATTCTGTGACGCTCTTTCGTGGACCTTATACATATATTTTTCCTTAACGTAACAATATGTCGCGTCAATATGTCGTCTAAAGTAAACGGCTGTCCAATAGTGCGACTATAAGTAAACCATCGCAATGTCACTTGTGTACCGATAACATTGCAAGATACGAAACAATATCCTATTCTGGTGAACCAGACAGATAGGAAAGACAAATAAACGAAAATCTCACGAATTATTGCAGCTGACTATGTCATTTGTTTTCTGTGCCGTATAGCACATACTTGGTTCAGAAAAATTATTGCACGGAATGACCATCATGCTGGAACGATTCGAACAGAAATGCGCAGAACGCGTACAGGATCGGAATGGACCTAAGTGTTGAGGCCGTAGGAGCAAGACATAGAGGGAAGAGGACCGAGAGATGCCCTGAGAAACGAGGCGGGTTCGATGAAATTTATAATTTGCCAAAGTTCTCCCGGTAAGGGCGATAATGGGGCCCGAGTTGCTTTGGGTCTAGCTCCGTTCCTTTTTAAGTTTTAAATAGTTTCGCGCGAGTTTTAATTAGGAAATTCATCCCACCGCCCCACTCGCCTCTATTACGTTTAACCAACTCCATGGTCGAAGGACAGAGTAACGACGAAGGTGGGGCAGGATTCTAAGAAACGGTAGAGGATCGACGATGCCTAAAGAAAGGCAAGGTAAAGGATCCAAACGTTAAAAACTGCAATGGTCATCTTATGTTTCGGCCCCGAAGTCACTGGAAATTACATTAATTAATTTGCAATTCCACGCATCAGAAATCATCGATCGAAATTATACATGGAAACAAACAAGAGTCCGAATAGCAGTGCCGCAATGCGTATTTGTATATGAAAACAAACAAGGGTGAGAATAGTAATGCAGCAATACGTATTTGCATCGACCTGGAAAAATTACCCACAATGACTTTTGACCTACATAATCATAATAAAACTCTCATCCGTGACTATCTATAAAACTCTTTCTAGAACCGATTCACTTACACCACCCACATTAACATAATAGAACCATCATCAGTATATACCACCAACTCCAGCAGTCTCACTCTTCATCCTAAATTCACCTTTATACCTTCAGATCGACAGGAAATAACTGCATAAACATCCAACAGGAAGTTTATTACTAACCCATGGAAAAGCAACAAACGCAACAAAAATCATCCCCAACTCTGCTCGTTCAACTCAATCATTCCTCACTTCCTCGCAACGGAGCGCAGAGCGGTCTTTAAGAATTCATCAATTCCCCACCTAGGCAGCCTCGACCCGCCATCCCCTCCATTCATCCGGCTTCTTTTCTCTCGTTTTTACTCCTTTCGCCAAAGAAACGGTGAAACGCCAGGAGAAGGGTGGAAAGGTGGCCGAGATAGGAGGGACTGAGGTGACCTACCCTGCCTCTCCCTCGCCGGGAGAATAAAAGCTACCCCTGGAAGGGGCATCGTGCCTCCAGGAGGAGAAAGAAGGCGGAGGTGGAGGTGGTTCGGAAGGAAGGGGTAAGAAAAGAGCGAGGAAAGAGCCCGTCGGCCACCTTGCCTCTCCGGTATTTCAGATAAGAATAAAGTAAACGGCGAATGGGGTTGCTCAACGAGAGGCTGGCTGCTGTTCCGCGAGCGCTGGAGAAGAGAGGATGAAACTACCTGGTGCTGGCAGGAGGAAAAGAGACAGTCATACTGAGAAATAGGAAAAGACGGGGCGTTAGAAGGAGATAGAGAGAAAGAGAGAGAGAGGGGGTGAGAAAGAGATGGAGAAGGATGATACTTCTCCGGCTGGGCCGTATCAAAGCAAACTGGGGGGAAAGGCAAAAAGTACGGCGATCGATGCTACCGACCACGCGGAATACAATGAAGACGCTCCTTCGGTTGTGTATCCTCCTTCCATTACTGTTGACTCTCTCCACTTTAAACTCCTACCTTCGAGGGATGCTGTTTTGCCCATCTTTCCAGACTTTTTTCACATAAATCCTTTTGTTTACGTGATTAATGCGAAGGAAAGTTTAAACGGTTCATTGAGAATAATTAGAAATTTTCCTGGAGTGTTCTGCAAATGTTAACTTAATGACGTGCCAATTTATCGTCAAAGGCGCCGAATATTAATAAAATTGTCAAATTGATTAAGTTTGGTGCGGAGGAATATTTTGCGGAACTAACGACCCCGAGCAAAAATGTCGACAATGTTCACTCAACTTTAGACAGAAATATACTGTAAATTTGCCTATTCAATAACTGAAAGAACTCGTAAGATGCCTTCAGCTAAAAAGGTTTACCGAGAAGAGACGGGAACACCGTTAACCCCTGAAAGGCCGAGGGTATTTAAAATCGGCTGCACAAAATTATTACGAATAGAATTAAATCAAGCAGAATTGGATCATGAATCGTACCAAACTACATTTTCAGTTGTTTGCAATATATCATGCTGAATACGAACTCCAGACAAATTTCTATGAGCTTGTATTAATATTACTCACATATTATGTCGAAGTAACCAGATGTATTTAGTGTTTGTTAAAAATTGTAATCCGCTCACTATAAATGAAAAGTGACGTGCCATTTGAGTTATACAGAAATGATCATTAAATCATTTAAAACTTGACCGCGGTTGATCCTACCAAACATTATTTGCATAGATACACCTATCGGTCCTTAGTAAACGTAACTGAGGATGTTTCGTTATAAGAAGAATTTCGCATTAATTTACCTATCGACCCTCAATTCTTACTCCTCTCAGTCACCGTGCATTTCGGTAGAAAATGTTCTATATAAGACAACGCGTCTCGCGTTCCCTCTCCACGGCAACCGAAAGAACTCCCCCATCAGGGAAGAAAGGGTGGTCTCGCGAAAAGAAAGCTGGCAGCATCGCTGACCCCACGACGGTCGAAGAAATTTCGAGGGGCCGTCCCGAACGAGCCACCCTTTCCTTTTACGAGTGAGTTCCGTCAGAGCCACCCTCGGCCGCGTCTACTTTACTCCCTCCCCAGCCTGTTTCCCCGACCCTCCGACTTTACGAGGGCACCCTCAGGGGCCACTCTTTATCGCCGCGCCGGCACTTTTTAGAAGGACCGTAAAAGAGCCGAACGACGACGCTTAAAACCGCCGAGGCGCACGGGCGTGAGAGTTTTTAGTGTTACGCGATCCACGCTTTCCTACTCCCCCCTTTCGACCCGACGACGGGGGTTGGTTATTTTGCACTATCTTATCTCTGTGGCGAGGACAGGTTTAATTAAAAATATGTGCGACTTTTAACTCTGCGAATGTAAGATGTCCTGTTTGTAGAACTGACGTTATATTCTGTTCAGACGTGTTTGAACGATGAATACTAGGTTGCGTTTTTGAATGTGCAGTGATATGTGATGTGATGTGTGAAGCTAGTGTTGTGGCCTGATGTGGTTGATGTATGTAGTTATAGAGTAGACGCAGATTGTTTATGTGCACGGCAGATTTTATATAAGAAATTGTACATTGATAGGATGATAGCTGTGTAGAGTTACGTGTATGTCATTTATTGGGTTATGCAGAAGAAGACTGATAAGATATCTGTGAAGTGCTCTTGAAAAATAAAGGCCCATGCAAGAAAAAGTTCCACTGAATGTTTTCGAATTATCATTTCCTCCCAGATTATCGAACATTGTTTCACGTTCAACACACGTGTTACGAGATGCCTGACATAATGTAATTGCATGCCAGGTTTCCGAGAAATTACCGTAACGGCATCACCGTGGGCAAATAAATTTCACGGAAAGGTCTGCTACAGTTTTGTTGCTGAGGACTTACGCTTTGTACAGCCCTCGAGGGAGGGGTCCGTCATTATTCAGGAAGCTGATTAAAATTCGTCAAAAATGCTGTCCAGAAAGGCTTCCGGGTCGGTCCGAGCCCTCAAACCTGTTTTACGAGACTAGAGTTTTCAACCCCTTTCTCTTTCGTCTCTCTCGCTCTCGTCCATTCTCCCGTTTGCTCATCGTTTCTCTCCTTCTGGTCCCTCGTACCAACCCCTCGCCTTCTTGTCCCACTAACCTCTGAGCGATAAATTCGTGGCCTTCCAAGAAATATATATAATCGCCCGTAACGCGTGCGATACTGTTACACGGTTCTTAATAATGTCCACAAAATTTACACGTCCAACAATCATATTTCTTAGCAGTACTACATATCGTACTTACGATCGTAATACTGAGTCGTGCTTATAAGCGGTGACAGTACTCCATAACCCCGTGATACTTTAATCGAAAACTACACTTCGTTTTACCACAAGTATAACTGCAGCCGTAAATGTGAGCTCCGAATGCGTCATTCGGCGTACCTTTTAACCGTACACCACGGATGACTATAAAAGTTTTTACGTCAGACCACGGACAAGGCAATTATCATAATTTAAACCCTTGCCCGCGACCGTTCTCTATTTGGCCGCGTCATTAAAATCGACCACCGTCGATACCAACCTTTCAAGAACATACTCATCATAGATCCGAAAAATAACTGTAAAGAAAAAGGCGCAATCTCGTTTCTCCAGCATCATGGCTGCTGCTGGAAGTTCGTCCGATGCAGCTTCAAACGACGTAAAAACAAAGGCTCTTAAATTTATGGTACAATCAAAAAGTCTTTATTATTTTCCCGGCGAGGCCGCGCCGCCATCTTTTGTTTTTGCCTCTTGCTCTGCCTTATGACGTCATAATTTATCTAGACGACGTCCTCCCTCTTCCTCCGTTACGTTAGTTTATCTCTTTTCCTCCGTCGACCTCTCACCCTACCCTCCAACTGACTATTGTCTCTTTCAGCACATTATCAAAGGGACGAAACCTTCAAGCGCCCGTGCTTTCTGAGCGTGGAATGCTACGAAATTTATAATCTTTTCTAACTGGTCGCTATTTCTTCTACGCTGCACGCAAGTGCATTTCTCATGACATTTCCAATGTTTGTTAGACAGGTCCATGCAGAGGATGGACAAGAATCGCGATGCGTGAATGAACAAGGTGGGTGTATTTAAAAAAGAATTATTGGAAACGTTGAATACGTCAACACCTTGTAAATCTCCCATTCCAGAAAAAGTAATATCAGGCATTGAACAGAATTACGTGATGTCCAATCAGTTAAACAGAA
The DNA here is from genome assembly GCA_033815515.1 of Cryptocheilus praepositus. Classification (NCBI taxonomy): domain Eukaryota; kingdom Metazoa; phylum Arthropoda; class Insecta; order Hymenoptera; family Pompilidae; genus Cryptocheilus; species Cryptocheilus praepositus. Next base: position 2,996,742 of record JAWWQZ010000314.1, read on the forward strand.
TAAATTGCATCTTTCCGTGTGATACTGTAATTTTCCCTAACACTCGTCAATATGTTTAGAGCTAACAGTTTTTCAAGATTGAGTTCTTGGTAAACTAATCTTCACTGAACAAAAAGTTGTAAAAACAGTGGCGACAAACATAAGATGAAAAAAGTAAATTAAAAGTTATCATATTATGAGACATCACGTTACGTGTTCGAAGCCCATTGCCAAAATTGAAGACAAACATTGCCAATTAAGAACTGCATTAGCATAAACGGCACTCTAGATAAGTTTGCTTCGCGGCTAAACTATATTTTTTGTATTTACACTCCTATCAGATTAGCATATTCGCGCTAATGCAATTAATTGAGGAAATATAAAACCTGGATCAATGGAAAAGACCAAATTCTTCCGTGCACAAAAATCGTAGAAAACGAAAAGTATAAAGAAACTGACCGCTTCACTTTGCCGTACGGCAATCTAAAAAAAGTGAACAACGTATTCTCTGGCGTCTGAGAACATTGAAAACAGAATACGTGGCGAACGTAGATAACAATGAATTCGCGGATGAAAACATAGCCGACAAACGTAAAGCTAAAATCCGAAACTGGCAAAGGCAAGCGCGCTTTCGCAGCGAAGGCAGCGAGGAGCACACAACGAAACAGAATCCAACAACGTGCGCGTCCATTGTTCGCACTCAAAAGAATCGTTACCTAATCACCGGCGTCCCACCCCCGCGACAATTCGGTTAAATAGCAGGATGCTAAAGTTCCGGCACGTCGAAGGCGATCGGTGGATAATCGAAAAGCCAAGCGACGGGAAAATTGCAATTGGCGGAGGGTGACCAATCGTCCGTGAAAATTGAAAAACTATTTCGATCGGCGATTCTCTCCCTCTCCCAATGTTCCCCTCATTCTCCTCCGACGTACTCCTCCTCTTCTTGCATATACATGATACGCCGTCGGTATCAAACTCGCCGCTTGCCTACCCCATTCATCCCACAACCCCCGAGGCAACCTATAATGTCATCTCGCCATGATGTTGTTTGATATCGCCCCGTTTCCCGCGCTTCTATTAGCGCGGCCCGTTCGTTAAAGAGACGTCGAATTAAGAGGCACCAGTCTAATTGCTTGATTAGAGTGTTGGGCGGTGATGATCTTTCAGGCAGAAGAAAAATAGGGAAAGAAATGATTATTTATTTCACAGATTGAGAGCTAGGTCACTTAACCCATTGGCTGACAAACATTAAAAATCAAATGCTGGTACATAATTTTAGAAATTGCAATGTTGTGCGTTGGAAACTGAATTATGACTATAATGTAACGCACGGCCAGATACATTATATTTTAAAATACAGGAGAAAAAGTGGATTTAACTGATGGCATGAGATTATCTAATAAAGAGCATTTAATCGCTTCGATGGATATGTTGGATTGAAATCGGCATAAAGGAGAATAGTCACAGTGGCCAGAGGGTACTGTGCCAAAGTAACAAAAGGAGACTTTGCGCGCAGCTGTTACCCAAACACTCTCCTTGGAGGGGTTGGTCAAATCGATTTGCATTCTGGTCAAACTTCTCGCACGCGCTACTTTGCGTGCTTATAATCAGTTACTATACTTTATAAACAAGATTAGTTTGCAATCATTCATCTTCCACAACTGCATTGATAATGTAACATGAATTGATATCATGCATAGAGGACAAACTGTCAACACCATTAAAAGCGACGAGATCGAATTAATGTCAATCATCTCTTTTCGACAAACGCTGAACCGTGACAAAAAGATTCACTCAAATCATATAGTAAGTCAAATAAACCGTAAATTTTCAGAAATGCACGACTAATTGTGTTTTCATATAGCTAATCTCGTTGCGTAGCGGTTGAGTCCTAGAATAGCTGCTAAAATCAACTGATTCCTCCCTAAGAATAACAAATGGCAGCGATACATTGCGCGAATAATTACAATTACTTATTAACTGTTATTATATACAACAATAACGCTATATTAATAATTACCCTTTACGTTCGTTGACCACAACGCGTCAGTCATTACGCTAAATTACTAAAACTAATATGCTTCTATTTCGAGAATGGTCGTATTATTTGCATACTATCAGCAAGTGATACTTTTCATTGAATAAAACAACTGATTAAATGATTAAGCTGTAGACACTTCCGCGCACGATCGAAGCTTGACAAGTATCGATTATGTATTGATCCCTGGAGAAAAATGTCAACCGCTCCCTCGAGTCTGGCGATTGGTCCCATGGAGACGGTATAACGTACGCCGCAAAACGGAAACCGAAATTCTCAACAGGCGCGCGTTAAGGGAAAACGATCGAAGCGTGTTTACACGGGTATAGCGAAATCATATACGCGAACTGAGCCAAGATAATATCACATTAGCATGAAGGCGCGCCCACGCACACTCATATCTCCCACCGTGTACAGTTATACACGAAGTATAACCTTAAATGTAGATGGTGCCCATATCATTTCCAATATATTATTTTTTATTACCATACGCTTTACTGGATTTTCCAAAGGATACATTTTTCAATACACAATACTGTGGATGCTTGTAGCGATGTTAATTTATATGCAACAATCTTATAATTGTCCATAATAAAATTATGAATTTTTCCTTCCCGTTTTTACAGGCAATATGGTAATGCGATGAACTTGACACTAGAGTATAATGTAATATTTGGTGTTACAAGTTCTCACAATGCCATTATTACCTATTACGAAACTTTTTATGTGCAACGCGACAGTCACGCATACATAGACAGACGCCATCGGTACAGTAAACTGTACACGGAACGAGGCGCACGCACCGGTGCACGCGTGCGCATATATATCCAGCAGGACGTAATTTAATATCCTCTCGATCGTGATCTCATACGATCGAGCCGCGCGCGATGTGAATTAATTAAATTCCAACCCCTCGCTCGAAAGCCTTCGCGGGCCGCCTGTGTAATTGCGCGTTTCGTCTCATTAGCGGGATCATTAAATTATACAAATTCGAGCGAATACCGAGGCAGCAGGGATCGTCCGTTCGCGTCCCGCTTTCCAGTGTCAATTCAATTGATCGAACTTAGACAACGTCGCGGCAGCTTGACGGACGTGTTGACGCGTTGCGCTACTTTGACGCCTGATAAGCATCCCTCTCGGCGTCAGTTGGCGAACTTTTCCGCCGCTTATCGGATTCTATGCTGCTGGAACAATGTTGCGACATTTACCCTTTTGCAGAAACGTGTCCGGCACGCGTACCAACCTGCAAGTGACGTCAATGTAAAATTGATCACAGCCGGTCTTTTTAACGATTGGTCATTACAAACTTCGTACATGAATGTAGTTGCGACATAACCATATAACTTTTCGCTTTCTCCGCATTAACACATATCACAAGGTCGCCCCGCGAATATCTCAAGTTGCTCCACAACCCGTTTTTTGAGTACGCAATCGCCTGTCATTCTTTTTCTTCCAAACGCCATCATCGCGCGTCATCCTTGACGATACTTAGTTTGTGCTAATTAGTTACGATTCGGCGGAGCGATCTGCTTTCGTCTTATTTCCCGCGCCGATACCTCCATTGGCTTTTTCCGTGCTCCGCGCCCGCCTTTTTCCTCTCTTTTCCGTCTGCACCTTTGGACGGCGATGAATCAGGTGCGCATCAGCTCGACTTTTACTCCCGAGCCACAACGCGAGGCGAGACGTGCACGAATCTGTACGCGCCTTTCATTGGGAAAAGCGGGCGCGCGAAATTTATTCCGCACAGCGTGGCGCGCAATGTCTGAAAACGTGGTTCGATCTGACGCAGTTTTACCCAGCGCGCTCCCCCCGGCTCCGCGCCGCCCTGCTGCTCGTTTTCTTTTACGGGCCACGGGTAGATTCTCTTCAAGTTTTTGCCCCGCCGCGGTAGGAAAAGGAAAAGTCAGAGAGAAAAGCCCGCCGACGGGGGTGGGCGAGGCGAAGGGTGAAAGAAGGGGCGGGGTGGGAAACAGAAACGACTCGCGATTTCTTGCATACCTTTCGCATTACTGGCCTCATCCTATGCGCCGGCAGCGGGCCCTCATTTGCTTTTCCTTTCCTCCTCCCTACCTTCTGCACCCGTCCACCCTGTTCTCGTCCCACTCGCCTTCTCACCCACCTCCCGGTCTATCTACGTCTCGCTCACCTTCGCCTACCTCTCTTATTCCTCTTCTTCTTGTCCCTTTTTCTTCCTTTCGACTAGCTGCCTCCTTGTCCCGCACCGACGGCCCTTCTTTCACCACCCGACCACCCCCGCGCAACCCCTCCGTCCCGGCCTCCGGTACGAGCAATAAAAACAAAGGCGAACGTTTTCTCGAGCTCGAGGAAGCTCAAGGAAGTCGAGAAAATACTCCGATGCCGGTTGGTCGATACCAGTCGAGGAATTCAAGAAAAAAAGGAGGGAAGGAGAGAGGAGCGAGAGGAAGAACGATAAGAGCGAGAGGGTGGGTCGCGAGGAAGTCTGTTCGAGGAATTGAGGCAAAAGGAACGATTTGCTCTCGATGGCTTCTGTGCCTTAGCGATATAACTGATGGCCAGTTATTTTTCGACGAACGAGAAACCGCGGGCGCGGGAGTCTATTGTGCGGTAAAGCGAAAATCCTGCATAGGATTCGTACGATTTAATATTGCCAAACGAAATTTCCGGCGGAGGTACTTCAGCGCTGTTCTCAGAAAATATATTTTACGTGTGATACCGTAGCTGAGTAAAGTTATTATTAAGCAATATTAAATAAACGTTGACGGGAATAGTAAGAATTTGAATGAAGCTTCTGTGTCGGCAGACGCGATTATCGTCACACATCAAATGCTAAATAAACGAAACAGACGATTCCCAACGCACGGAAATTTTCCCTTGTCATCTTTCTAACAACACCGGTTATGTTCTTTATTACCGCCTCTGCTTGTTTCACGCATGCCGATAATTAACTCTCATTTAATGCACCTTTTAACTGCGTGACATTCCTACGTCAGACTCATTTGACTTCATTATTATCCGAAACACTTTTGTGGAAAACAACGGGCACACTATTTGCCCCTATTTCCTTGCTGTTATTTCTTCAACGACCTCATTAAATATTCCAGTTTCAGCCAAAGGCGGACATGTTGGACTTTGATGCCATTTTTATGCGCCTGCAAGCGACAGAGCGATGATAGTCCTCTGTTATGGAGTCGGCGGGACGATGGTGGACAACAATCATGGTCGTCGTATTTTGGCCCCCACCAACGTCGATCCGGGCGAAAAATATCGCTCGGCCATTTTTCTCGCCTCCCACCACAAGAAATCGTCTGAGCCACCCTTAGTTCGGGGAAAAACGAAGAGTCCGAGGTCGACTATTCGAGGGTGGAGAGTCGTAGTGTAATGGGGGTGAGTTTATGGGTGGCGCCGGGGGGTAGCATGGTCGAGGGGTAAGACAATGGAAAAACTACCGCCATCTTTAATTCCATCTCCCAACCTGAAGGACTCGCAAAGTCTTGCTCCCTTCAACACCAGTCGAAGGGGAGGTGGAAAGAAAGAAAAAGGAGGGATCGATAAATTCTTCTCGGTCGCGACTTTTACGCGGAACTTTTCCTTGCGTTAGGTATTGAAACGATAGGCGGTGGATACAAGTAAGTCGGACGATTGTTAATCGGCCAGATTTTTCTAATAGTTTACCTGACAAATGGTTCCCCTGCCTTGGTTTTTTATTTAATGAAGAATTCCTGTTTATGTGCGTAATTATAATATGCTTCTTTAGAGGTTATAGCGATATGTGCAATGTTTTTCAAACTGTTTGGCGTGGGCGAAGTAGTTTTGAAATATAAAAAAAATGTACTGTCAACACTGACACACGTTTTACATTTGACATGTGCTATTCATGCCGAGCGAACGATACAGAAAACTATTTAAGAAAGGTATAATTACCTTTGTTATTTATAACAGTGTTGTGGAAATACCTATCCGCAAATAAGTATAAAATGCATTGTGTACCGAATGAACTATTTGTTGTTATTTACTTCCATTACTCATAGACCATTGCGCATCACATTCGTTTTAATGAAGAAAAAAGTTGTCAAAGATCATAGTAGCACCATCTGATAGAGGAAATCTGGAGCAGAAAACCTAGTGGAAGGTCAAAGGGTAAGTCTTCCTTTCACGATTAACGAAAACTGCGCTTTTTATCATTCGGATGCTAGTAAATTAATATTTATATTTATTCCGGTTTATTTCATTTCAGATGTTATTGTTTTTGACATTATAAAAAAGATAAAAATGTAAAGTTATTTATAAATCAATATTTGCAGAATACTGCTTTGCCGGCTGCATTTCGAAATAATTTTGTATTCTTTTAGACAATAAAAAATAATAGATGCGTGTTATTTGCAGCAAATGCTGCACCAAAATATAAAATTAAACATAAAAATAATTAATTACTTAAATGTCCCCTTATTGATTTTTCACTTTACAGTTTAACGGCTACGTCACCAGATACCACTGCCTTTACAACAAACATGTCCGGAAATGAAATAAATAAATCCATTTAACACTACATAAACATTACATAATTAATATACACCCATTATTTCAGTAAATATGGTAAGTAATCGAAACTATTTCGGTTCCATATCAATACATGTACTTCCACGTAGTAGGATTATAATAGTGTTTCACTATGGTAAAAGCATAATTTGTAAGCAAAACATAAGCTTATTATATCCAGTTAAGATTGAAATTAATATTCTAATTGGATGATTGGAGCTTTAAATGATCCAAAACAATTCTTAATGAAAACATCTGTAGTCCCGATCGTTGAACAAAGAGTATGTGACGTAAGAAGTGATGTTCATAAAAAGATAAGGTATTGTGACATGAAAATGACGGCAAATGGAAATAACAGTGAAGACAATTGAAGGCTTCCAGGACTAGAATTATGAAAATGGTTGGCTTTGGAGTGATTGCCGTGTCAAAACTCAACAAGATGCCGAGCCTTCGCAGACTGTAACGCAAAGTTTTATGAGACCCCGACGTATACGAATCTAGCTGAGTTTCGACGTGGCAATTATCCGCGAGTCAACCATTTTTAATAACGATGACCTTGTCGAATGATAATAAGTGTAGAGCGATCCACGCGGCGACCGAATCGCCAATTGTTTGTGGCGTCATGTAATTGGTAATAACAAAGACAGTTTGATGTCAGCTATGGTAGGCGATTGTCACCTTTCGGCATTCGTAAACAAACATCAGTCATCAAAACGTTGTAATTTCCATTTGCGAAATATGCATATGCGTATTATTGGTACGTGTCACTTCTTAATACGAAATGAAAAAAATATAGATGACTTCTAGAAAATTAGAATATGTAATAACGCCTTATTACGCTTTATCTTATCATTATATCGCATTTACCTCTGTCACATTGAACTTTCACCACCTGAAGATATTTTTAACCCCAACGATAAAAAAAACCTGCACTGGAACATATGGATCATCATCAGGTAAACTATTCGACTGTGAACACGAAAAACACTAATCAAGTAAGTCAAATAACTAATAGAGGATCACACAGCTATGGATAAGGATGATAAAATAAGAGTCAGTTCAAAATGCTTCAGTAAAACAACATGAGGTGAAGTGCACGGGTTATTTGGCATTTTATGGCTATATTTGGTCTATTTCCGGTACATTTTTCATAATTTTCCTATTTATTTTCGGTCATATCTCGGAAACTATTTCGAAATCATGAGTGAGGTGTGCATTTTTCGAATTCTATTTGCATTTTCTTTGTGTAATCAAACGTTTGAATCGATTAGACAACATTGATTTTTTGACCTCATTTCACAGGTCATTTTTTACTACTTTGCAGCCTACTTATGGCCATATCTCCGAAACTATTGCGAATTTAGAGGTGCGCCTTGCATTTTCCGAGTCATTTTTTACCCCCTTTGATATACTACAAGGACAAAAAAATCGGAGACCCATCATTTTTTGGCAAAAATGGCAAGGGGTATACCTTAAGATTTTCTCGATTTCTTCAAGGCCTCGTCCCGTCTAAACTAGTGATCAAAACTTATAAGTAATATAGGTTTTGTTAAAGCTCTTTGGACACACTTGAGATTTATCGCGATCAGCAATTTTGAAAAAAATTTTTTTGCACTTCCTTAAAATCGTCATATCTCCGAAACTATGAAGAGTTCAGCGCTCGGAAAGTGGTCTATCTTCAGGGCAAATTACCCTCTATCGAACGGTATTGGTCCGAAACAAAAGAAAATTTGACATTTTTCACTATTTTCCACCCTTTTTAGGCCGATTTTTCGCATAAGTTTAATCTATTTTTCGTCATATCTTGAGAACCATTTCGAATTTTGAGGTCCGGTTTGCATAATTCTGCTTCTCTTTGGATCCATTTTTGCTTCCCAAGAGAACAAGTAAAATTATCCACTAATTATTTGTAGGCATAAATAAATGTGTTTTATATCCGTATTTTTCTTGTTATTTTTTATCTATTTTGTGCGATATTTCGGCAATTATTTCGAATTTTTCACCGCTCATATTTAGCCAATATTTAGTTAATTACCCAACACTAAAAAACTTAACTATTCGAAAAATTACAGTAATCCTATGTTGTAAATCATAGATTTTTACAGTTGCTGTAGAGTAAGCATGTGCGATTATAACAAAGCCGAAGTTTAATTTAGGATGAATATACTGTTTATTTCAACAACAAAAATTCAAATTTTTCCCTTGAAACACGGAATTTAAAAAATATAATATTACCGCCGAGGTTAATTGCGGCTTTGAGCAGTGCATAAGAACCGATACCCAGATTTAGTGCAATCGCCCAACTACAGCTGCATTTGGGATCGTTTTGTTTGGTTTACTATATGTGACAAAACCTGTTTTGTCTTTCATTCACAGTCGTCATAATACTTTCCTTTCCCTCCCGAAATACGGTTTCATTATTTTTGTACCGTCATAGAAGGCACAACAGAGTACTTTCGTCGCGCGACCTTCGTTTTCAGTTTTTAATCGAATTTGTCAGTTTATAATAAATTTCCAGATTTGTTTCAATAGCTGTTCATGCTTTACTTAGAGCGCAATGGGAATTATTATTCAGTCGCGAATAGAAATTGTATTAATAGGATTAAAGTTACGTGTTATAAAGTACCCGGTTTTAAATGATAAGAAAAGGTGTATGCAAAATCAACTAAGATTATTCAAAGTCGATTTGTTTCAACTAGAGAAATATGCAAAACTGCATATTGGTAGACATATGAATTGCTTCAAGCATCGAGTCAAATATCATGTTCCTAAATATATGAAATTTTAAAGGAAGCATGAAAATCACCCTGTGAATGTCATGCCTCCATTTCATAAATTACAGAACGCCTATTATAATTCAAAGTACAAAACAAAGTATTCAAACAACAAGAATATAAATAACGAGCACAGCAACTATAGAGAATTCCTGAAAATAAAACAATAGCAACGTTGAAGCTGCAAATCCCTTAATGCAGCCCCATTACTGTTTTACTGCCTTGTTGACATCATCTCGGTTGGTAACGCGGCGCAGACATTTGAAAATTATACCGGTTCTCTCCTGTCACGAAGAAGCTTTCATGACGCCGAATCAGAAAACGACCCCTACATGTTTTTACGCAGATTTACCCATACTTCAGTCGATTAAAAGAGGGCATTGTACCAGTATTATTTTATTTAAAACCCTGAGCTCTTTGCTCCCGTGTGGTGTGAAGGTATACATTATTGAGGTGTATGCATACTGCCCGACACGGTATATCTGGTGCACAATTAACTTACTGGTGACAAATCATTTATAGATTTCGATTACTGGTACAGTGCACTTCGTTCATTCATACGTGTGCTGCGTACATTCTTAAAAACTAATGCACCATTTGGTGTCGGCACTGTGCACTTTGTTCACATAAACGTGCTGCGTACATCGTTGACAATTTTTGCACCATATAGTGTCAGTACTGTGCACTTCGTTCATGTATACTTGTGCTGCGTACATCGTTAACAACTTTTGCACCATTTGGTGTCAGTACTGTGCACTGTGTTTATGTGAACGTGCTGCGTACATTCTTAAAAACTAATGCACCATTTGGTGTCGGTACTGTGCACTTCATTCATGCATACTTGTGCGGCATACATTCTTAAAAACTAATGCACCATTTGGTGTGCACCATTTGGTGTCGGTACTGTGCACCATTTGGTGTCGGCACTGTGCACCATTTGGTGTCGGCACTGTGCACCATTTGGTGTAAGTACTGCGCACCATTTGGTGTCGGTACTGTGCACCATTTGGTGTCGGCACTGTGCACCATTTGGTGTCGGCACTGTGCACCATTTGGTGTAGGTACTGCGCACCATTTGGTGTCGGTACTGTGCACCATTCGGTGTCGGTACTGTGCACCTTGTTTACGTGAACGTGCTGCGTACATTGTTAACAACTATTGCACCGTTTGGTGTCGGTACTGTGCACTTCGTTCATACAAACTTGTGCTGGGTACATTCTTAACAAATATTGCACCTTTTGGTGTCAGTACTGTGCACCTTGTTCACGTAAACGTGCTGCGTACATTCTTAACAACTATTGCACCATTTGGTGTCGGTACTGTGCACTTCGTTCATGCATACTTGTGCTGCGTTCATCTACAAACTATTGGACTAATTATCAAATGTATATACATTCGTAAGTGCACATGGTGCACTGTCGGTAAAACATAATACATTATACGAGCAACATAGAATATGCCTCAATAACAGTACACCTTCCCTGCGATATAAGAAAGTGAGACTACTGAACTTGAATTTACGATGTCTGCGCATGACCTGCCTACTTAAATTTAAGCCATTCATACAGTGAGTAGGACCTACCTGCCTATCTCTATATCTAAATAAGCAACCACATTCTTACGAAAACAGGCACTCCACGGTTCTCACTCATTATGCCCTGGGTGCAATAAGCCTAATCCTAGAGAGACAATCCCGGGACGTCTCCGACACCCGAACTTGTAGCATCCATCACAGTCACACATGTACGTACCCATTTCCTGAAATCGACTGTCAAAGCTAGCGACCATACACTTTACACGTGACACACGAATGAATTCTTTCCTCTTTGAGCACGAGCACTCAAAAGATTTTGTGATAAACGTTAACTAAGTTGCCATCTTATTCTCCAACGTACTTTCCATAAACTTAAAATTATTCAGGCACGCATACACACAATGAAACGTACGTCGGTAGACGCTAACATGACAGTCGCTAAAAGTTATTTGTCTTAAAAGTTAATACCATGCTCATTCGTCTGTCTTGATTCATATATGCAGCACCTGGGCGCATATATGGTATCAAGATCTTTATGTAATAATAAATATTAACGATAAAAATGAGCATGGCCGTACCTGAAAACATCCTATGCTAAAATTATTAGTATGTACTTTTATACTTCTATAACGGGCTAATCAATTCAATTTTATTGTTATTGATGCAAAATATTATAATATAATAAATGCAAATTATAAATATCATCTGATATAAATTTGAATAAAACATTATTTAAAAAAACAACAAAAAATTAAAATATTGAATTGGTTTAACAACATTAAAATTGTTTAAATAAACCTCTATTTGCTTTAGTACTAATTTCAGTTAATATGTATCAGTGAGTGTAATTTCAGTTAATATGTATCAGTGAGTGCTTTTTCATAGCAAACGAACCTGGAGTAGGTTTCTATAAAATTTTCTATTTTACAGTTCAATATATTTTCTGCAACAAGTTTGGTTCACTATACGAGACTAAATCAATAATATAGTGCTCAATGAATGATTGCAAATACAATCTAAATTACAATTCCCTCGAGAGAACCTATCATCGGTACGGCTACTCTAAAGTGGAAACAATATTTCATTCAATAATGCCACATCGAGTCTAGGATCTGCTCGCCGCGAGTTTCCTTCTTGCTCCTTTACGAGATAAGTATAGTAAAATCTTAACCGAGAATACAAGCTGCTAATTATTGAAGCATTGAATGTAATACAATAGTTACAACCAAGTGCGTTAAATTTCTGAAACCACGAGCGAAGAAGGCCTATCCTGAGCTAAATAGATACAAACAATGACATGGCAATAAAATACACGCGTAACTCCTCCAATGTTAACACGAAGGCGTTATTCGTGGTTGCTGTGCTCGTTAAACTACGGAAAAAATACAACTAGACACCTGGTGCCGATTCGGACCTTTCATCCTCGACATGATCAGGACCTAGAGGGATCGTAATGTTGACTCACCACCTCCACAAACTCTTGTGTGTTTGTTCAGCATTCTGTAAATATGAAGAAAATAAATTAAAAACCTAAGTACGTAATGTGATTTCATAAATGATATTACAATTACAGAATGGCACAAACTTACATAATATCGATTAGTCCCGCACATAAGTGATCCTTTGAGCCTTGGTTTGCACTGCTACACTGACTCTACTGCCGAATACGAATAAGTTAAATACTAAAATCGCGATTATAATTGAAAATATTGGCGAACAAACACTGACTCTACAACCACGTGAAGTTATATAAACTATAAATGATGTTACAACAATTTTAAATTAGTTTTTATTTGTTGAATTTCGGAAGCAACACTGACTCTAATGCCACACTACAGGCCAAAACACATGTATACAGTGGTCTATATAAATATGCAAACTACAAGGTATACCTATATCCATCCATTGACATCCCACTTATTTATATAGGGCTCATAATGCCCTTCTATTGTTGAACCATTCATTAAAATTAATAATAGCACATAGTCAATACCTTGATCATTTATTAGAAGGGTCCCAAAAGATTTAAATCATAAATCACACACAATATGAAACAAAAGAGCATGACACATCTAATCAAATAATATATGTCTTATGTCGCCAAGAATTAATAAGAAAAAAACGCAAAATAACATGCAATATAATGCGTTTTAATTAAAAAATATTATAAAGTAATGTGTCACAATATGTTTATGATATGGAAACAGGGTCCTATGGAACTGGCTATCTTTAATAGCGTTTTCCATGTACGTTTCTCAAATAAACTATGTATTTTTGTTAAACTCATGGAACACCTTGTTAGAAAAAAAGGAATGACCACAGTGCCTGAATAAATAATGGCAATACCAATTGACGATGATAGATATACCTTAGCACCAAATTATTTTTCTACGCTACTATATGTAATACTATTATATTGTATACATAAACCTGGAAAAGAAAAACATCTGAATGTGCAAGAGAAGAAAGAATAAAAGCAGTCGTAGGGACTTTAAATACAATAGTAGCAACAAGTGGAGGGAGAAGAAGTAGAGTAAGACAGGCAGACAGACAGAGGGGAGAGAGAAAGAGAGAGAGAAGGGGTAGAATAAAATGAATCCTACCCTGTATTACTGTAAAGTCTAATGTGAATACCTATGAAACAATATTTTCATATATCGTAAATTTCACAATAAATTTGGTTAATCTCTGAATATTAAGTTTTAAATTGATACCTTGCTTCAGTGTATTATCTATCGAAAGTTCCTGTATACACTTATGAAGGTATATTTTCATAAATGCGTATAATTGAACAAAAGTGCTATGTGCATATAAATTTGAAAACAGTTATTCATTAAAAAAAAAGGTTTTATCTTATTTAGATGCAAAATAAAGTCACTATTAAACTGTGATTAGGTAGTTTTAGTAGTAAAATATATGTATTAAGTAGAAAAGGTTAAGTGAAGAACATACCACACTAGAAGGAACTTGTTGCCAGGTAATCTGAAAAACCACAATAATGTTAGAAAATATATGTTATCATTTTGCATTGTACGCATGAATAGTGAAAATTTGTTGAATAAAGATAATAAAACTTGGATACTTACAAACTGTGACCCACCTGTTGGACCACGCATACCGCTTCGTTGAAACCGGAACCCACAGCCGAAGTTGAACTTACCTGGAAAATTACGAAAGCATTAGAAGGTTCATAAATTTTTGTGGTACACAGCATTATGTCGCAAATCATTAATGCCAGCGTATAATTGTCGGCGTCTAGCATCATTTTGTGACCGTTACTCTTGCCTTTTGCCCGCGTCCCCCCGTCGAACAATCTGGACGCTTCGGACATTGTGCATATGCACCTTGAGAGAAAATCCTAAGAAATCAGATTGTTTCAGAAATAATCGCGTGCCGAAAATATAAGCAAACGTACTGCTACACTAACTACGCGATGGTCCGGGTAACATATTTTGGAAACATCCCGTGAAAAGAAATATTTTTGCATAATTACCTTCTTTACGATGAACGAGCGACGGTTCACCCCGATAGTTCTTACAAAGAGACGCTGAAATTAGGTCATACCAACTTCGGCGAAGAAAACGTTACTAACTGATTTCCGCACCACTGATTTTAAAAAAATATCGATAATAGTGAATTACAGTTTTCAGGATATGCAATATACCCGTTATGCTGACTCTGTACTGCTACCACCCGGTCTAACCGGGATTTGCTTGTACGTTTGATATAATTTTCCACTACTAAATAATTTATAAAGTTGCTATTTTACCTTAATTTCGATGAAAACCGAGACCGGTCCATCTTACGTCGATCCAAACAGAAATAGACGCGCACTGCATCTTTTGTCAACTTCGACATGTAAAAATGAACGATCACCGCCTTGTTGGTTTACACAATGATTGCGAAAATGTGTTAAGCACAAGACTTAATCGGAATTAACATAGAAATGGACGAAAGTAACACACAAAATCTGAGATTACACACACCCGTAAATGACGAATAACACGTAACGCGAGATACCCCAGTATTCGTAACAGAAATATCCACTGCACATTAGAATGGTAATGACGTTAATAAAGATAATAACGATAATGCAGCGTAGTCAGACGTCACACGCAAAGTGTCCGAAACATTTTTGTCGATTTCGGATGCAGCGTCTGTCGAGCCAAAATTCCATTCGCACCACGTTGCGACCGTATTCACTTCGCACAACGTTTTTATCCTTATTTACGCGATTCGCTAATTTACTAATAGACGTTATTTCCGGCTGAGGGCAAACGTTGACCTCATTAGTTATGCACGTATGCAGCGTTTTGCATAAATTTTCGCGATTTTTTGTGACACTCAATAATGAGGATGAGATACACGATGCCCGGCACGCGGAACGAACTGCTTAGCATCGAGTATACGTTATTATGTGCTGTTCCTATGTCGCGTCGCTGTGGAAGGGGCTCCCGAAGATTAAGTTCTTTTTGTTCTTTTTGTTCGTTCGAAGCGTTCTTATCTGCGCCCTTCTTATATGACACAATACTCGACCAATCGCTGCTACCGGAACTTCTTCCGATTTGCTGTAATTGGCGATCGCTCCTTCCTTACGTAGGCTTCGGCCCTTGCGAGTGGTTGCGCTGCTGCATTTATCGACGGCATTAACGCTAAGGTATTGTTATTTCAGCATATTATTTTTACAAATTATATTAACAATACACGGCATGTTGTCGTATAATGGTAATAATATTTCACGTACCTGGATACTGGATTCAAAAATATCTAGGAAAACTAATTAATTAAAAGTTTGTAATCCTGCATAAAATATGAAAAATAGAGTTAATGTTAAATGTAAATTTGTCAAACTGTTTTAGTTAATGAAAATTACGCCAGAGGTGTTAAGTAATTTTTCCAAATAGCTTAGATGATTTGTCGATTAGATGGCGACACGCTGAATCATCAGGACAGGTGAGCATTGATACAATGCAGCTGCACATCTAATGAGATTTCATCGAACGTGAGTTACAAAGAATATGGCATTAATGAGCTTAATGTATTGTTCACCTTGCGATTATATTTATGAAGTGTCACATTACTTGGGAAGCTGGTACTGTACTGACATTACAACTTTAATATTTCGGACGTTGGCAGACAAACATGAAAAAGAAGAGAATTATGCAGCGGGGACGTGGACTTTTGAAATTATCGTACGTACTGTCTGTACATACACGTGCAACAAATTGCGTAAGCTTCCATTATCATTATTTTTGTGGGCACATGAATGTCAGTAGAGATCAATAATCGATATTTTACAAATGATTACTTATTGCCGGAAAAGATATCGGCCGTGCGATAAATCACAGTTCTTTCGTCGCGTGGAAACAAAAGTTCGGCGGATTAATTGTGGTATTCAGGTTTATCTCCAGCCCATTGTCGAGTGTTATATTCCTGTAAAGCTTCGTATCTTGGGATTTCCTGTCCTAAATCGCATTTGTATACCTGAATTCGTTTACGCGAAAACGATGTTCTTTGGAACACTTAGTAATGTCGGAACTTTAACCTCCCTCCACATTCTCGCAAATCGTTCGATGACAAATGAATAAGGGTAATGAATAATCCTTACTTATGTATGCCCAGAAATGTGCAAAAATAGAAACAACATAACTTTCGGTAATTTTGGTCAATTATGCATACGGCTTAATCTTTTGACCTGTTATTGAAAAATGTTGATTGCACTTATTAACCAATTTCGTTGTGCGCTTTAACTTAATAGCGCCAAATGCTACTTTTGACTTGCAAATTACATTATTGGTCAACTTTTAGCTCGGTAAAAAAAGACTACAAGTGGCATTTAATTTAATTTACCGATTTCACTACTGAAAGTAGAGGCGCCGTCATGTGTTTCGAATTTAACCTTAAAATGCCTATACAAGTTAGCACCTACAGCCAATTCATACGTTTCATTACCGGATATACAGCTTCGGTTTATAGTTGTAATTAACATGCTTACGTTACGAACTTCACGGCTATATTCAACCTGCCAGTTTATTCTGTGCTTATTATTAGTACGACCGGCATCCAGCGTTTATTACTATCTTATCGTACGATTATACTGATGAACAGCGATCTAACTGAAATATTAAATGCGACGTGTACTAAATGTTCTGGCAGTGCGTAAACACGGGCGTTGACATCATCGCCGCTATTCTAAAAGGAATCTGCACCAGTTCGTGAACTGACGGAAACGCTCATTGTGACAGGTCATCGAAATATTTCGTCTGGCATTCGACCCTTGATGGTCTTGACATTCTGGCGGGTATCTCGGTGAAGTGTGCCTTGCATATATATGAGGTCTAAACCGCATTTATGCCTCAAGACTTCACAACCTTGGAAACTGTGACAGCTTGGTGACACTTAGGATCCAACATCTCTGATAACGTTAGTTCGGGAATTCGTGGAACGACGCATAAAACGACCGAAGGCTGCGACTTTTACTTCGCTCATCTTTGCACATGCATATATGCAAACCGAACCCGGTGTCCTCTTACTGTAATGTGTGTAATTGCCGACGTGAGGTCAAAGCAGGCGTAAGTAAAATATCGTGTCAAGAACATATCCGTTTGCCGTCATTTTGGTATAATCCGCTAATTGATCGATTTTGTGTAATACATACAGATAATGACAAATAATGCGATTTTATTAGGGCTAGGCTATTTCTGCCTCCAATGAAAGTCGAAGTTGAGATGGTTTTAGATGGCGGATACATTCAGCTTAATTCCACCGAAACCACCTCGTAACATATTCACCATTGTGGGTACGCGGCATATGTCGAATCCCCGATCATTGTGCATGGATTACGCTTGGAACAGGTAAAACCAATTCTTTCCTTTTTTACATTACGTTGCGTATTCAATCGGAATTGCGATTGTTGAACTAATATCGCACCGATGGGCAATAAGCGGTTATTAATACCTTCGGGGAAAACCTGGGAGGACCGAGTAAACAAGAACTAGCCGGAACATATATGGGCGCATTCATCGAGAAGAATGCTTGAGGAAAAATACGTGGCGAGGAAAAAAATATTTGGATACGAAGTAAAAATTCGCAAAAATCATATTGCGAACAGTGATTGGAAAGTATCCAACTTTGCAGTAGCGCACAAGATGCAGATAAATGTTTTGGAGAGCAACAAAAAGTTGAACGGTTTATTATTGTTTTCGTTAATGTTCTTATGACGAACATAAACTATTATCAGTTGGTCAATTCCATGGAATGATAACGATTGAAAACGTGAGACAATATTAAAATATCATCATTTTACCAACGCCGATGAATTCTAATTTAAATTAAAATGCAAGCAAAGAAGTCATTATAGTCGACAGATTCAGCAGAGATATCGAAAGTGTTACGAACGGAATGTATAATTTAAGGTAAAAACAGAACCGCATAAAGATTGTCGTATCGAATCAGAATATCGGAAGTACACCAGACAACAAATTTATTTTACACAAAAAACTTGGTCATTAAAACTGTTAATACGCAAAGTGACACGTGGGACATTGGTGAATCATGGAGATCTTTTTTCGTTACAAGTCATATATAATTAATTACGCATAATACAATTATATTGTATAATTATTATAAGAAATATCTTACATATTTAACGATTACAATAATTCAAATCAACAATTGTCTCTGTGATTTAAGTGAAAAGTTACGTTCATCTAACGCAACATTCACCGTATTAAAAGTACCTCAATGACCGACCACAATTGACAAGCATAACATTCGGATCTAAACTAACTAACGGCCCCATTGTCACATAAAGAAGGCCCAAAACACCACATCTGCTATTTCGGCAATCAATGAATGCATTTATGGTTTCCTGCAAAAATCGCCAACTAATTGAATTTTTTTTTCATTCATAAATTTTCTCTAGATAAATACAACAAAAAGCACTACTTGTCGCGCCGCGACCAAACGTTTCAAGAATGTAAGATGCTATCAACTAAACGGCCCAACATCCGTATCGCTGAAATGGACCAACAAAGCGGCACGTCGTTTTCGTCCAGCATCAACAAGTCCCAAACGCACTTGCCGCTCATTCAATGAAAACCGCTTGCCGGCAAGGTGACGACCGCAGGCGACAGTGAAGGCACAGTCCTTCTGCCCGGGATCCGGATTGGCCGCGAATCCGCGTTAAGATAGCCAATCACCTCGGCGTCGGTGTGCGATGGACTGCTATCTGCGCGATTCCGGTCGGCGGTTTTTTCGACGTCCGCGAGTCGAGCCGACGATACCGGACGTCTAAGACCGCTCCGGCTCGCCGCGACACCCGAGGATCGTGTCGTCGCAGACGGCTTCGAGCGCGACGTCGGGTGAGTTGTCCTACGCGATCAGTACGCGCGATACTCACCGCATAAACTGACGCTGCTACGTTCTTGCAGCGAGTTGTCTCCTCTTACGCAGAATCGTCGGCGACCTGGCGGAACCAGTTAATCTCCTAGTGGATCAACGTCACTGGCCAGTTTCCAGGAGCTTGTTGATCAGACAGTGAGACTCTGTTGATGAGGAGCCGTACAGCGATTCGTTGAACTACCGGTGGGAGAACCTTCAAAAGTGCCTGTTGGGTGCTCGAGGAGAATAAATTGGGCAGGTTGCGGATGAGGAATATTGCACGTGGGACGTAGCAGAAGGAGAAAACTACTGCAAGAGTTCTGCGAGAATTGTGTGGATAGAACGAATACTGAGCGAGTTATCTGTTGTTAGGTCGTTGGTTGGCGGGTAAAGTTGAGTCGATACTTGATACTGCGGGTCGATTCATTTCCTGATCGGTTGTCACCTGGCGAGTGATAGTGCGTTCAGCAGCGTTGCGGGACGAGAGTGAATCAACGTGTGCTACTCACGTGCGAGTACTCTCCTACCGGGTCATCGTTAGCGAGAGTGTTTTGAGACGCATGGAAGAGCAACGTTTCTCAGCATGGTTAGAGTATAACGTAACAGTTGGGGATCCTGAACAAGTGCATGTTATCAATTAGTTTGGACGATTCATTTGCCGCCGTCAAGAGGTCAACTTAAAGATCCCGCTGCATAGGTAAGCATGTCAATTACTCCGTTCGGAAGTATAAGTGTGATTGTGCATGTGTCAATATTCTTCATGTGGTCGATAAGTACTGTCTTCGGTCGCGTGATATGTGTTCCTTTATTTCCTCATAACGTTGGCAACGAGGGAACCATTTGTAAATAGATGCTCCTTAGGAAATAATCGTCAATGTGTTAAAGTAGGAATAAATTCAGATACACTGATAGACGTGTCACTCGGCTACTGAACACGAAGTTGCATGCGTTGATTATCTTACTCATCGTAAACTGTGACATGCATAAGTTTAGTCCTTGAAGCGTGTTTTTTAAATTTCAATTTTCTTTCCGTACACACTGAGCAATTTATTAATAGATGAATATGAAATACAATTTATGGTCCGATTCTTTTTTTATCTGTGAAACGTTTAAACTACGAGTAATCGTGAAAAATGTGCCATTAAGATACTCAGCGGTAATAAAATATTGTGAATAACTCGAGATACATGCACGTGTAAAATTTTTTGGTTTAAAATTGACACGACGTCAAAGCTGATAGCACGCGAAGCATATTAAGATTGCGCACGTTCACATATGTTAATTGGCTCTGATACTTCTGACATATAGCATCCACTTCATTGTCAGTCATTTAGTCATAATCCGTGGCAATCTCATTTTTTAATTTATGTGTTACTGGAAGACGCGCGTTCCTTAAGATAAGGAAAGTATTATAGTTTGACATTGGAATGTTATTGAAGGAATTTGAGTAATTTCTCTGCAGATTCCTGTTTCCCATTTTGCAATGTGAAACTATCACAACCGCTCATCTGCTTGCTGTGATCATTGCACCAAAACTTTCCCCCTAAGAAATTTTTCATTAATCATTGTTGCGGTACGAGAATTCATCCAAGTTGTTGTGTTCTTCTGATTAAGTAGAATATTACACATTTTCTTTCAACCGAGTTGATTAATTTTCAATCAGTTAAAATTGTCTTCATAGAACTAATAACTGTACCAAGTTGTGTATACTCTACCACTCTTTAACATTGTATACAGTACCTACCAAAAACGGGAGATGATCTTGTTTACATTAAATTAAATTATTGTTGAAGTTATTTCTATATATACCAAATACCGTAACAAAATAATTAATTCTAAAATTAAAAATTCTCTGAAAGATAGGTTTTTAATGTACTGTTTGGTCGTACTTT
This sequence comes from Cryptocheilus praepositus, assembly GCA_033815515.1. Classification (NCBI taxonomy): domain Eukaryota; kingdom Metazoa; phylum Arthropoda; class Insecta; order Hymenoptera; family Pompilidae; genus Cryptocheilus; species Cryptocheilus praepositus. Next base: position 3,017,859 of record JAWWQZ010000314.1, read on the forward strand.
TCTACAGTATGAGGACATTCACAAGTGATAGTTCTAATTCCTATATTCTAATATAACGCAGTTAGTGACTTCAATTCCTGTAAATTAAAACAGCTTTTAGTACAGATAGGTGACATGAGATACGATCTGGCCACTAGTGGAAAAATTCTTTAACTTTTGGGCGCCGCAGCAAACAAAGGCGCATTACGTTGGCACTCCAAGTATAGAAGCATTTTCTCTGTAGTCATTTAACTATTTTTTACCGTCTTCAATTGAATTTGCGTTATCGTAACAATTTACTACAGAATCACAGACAGTGTCTATCAAAAAATTTTTTCATTCATGCCTCTTATTCAAGCCAATTCATAACAACAGACAAATAGGAGTAATAAAAGCAAAGTGTGCAAGAAATTCATTTTAATTTTCATTGTATAGCCACACTTCGGTATGATCGACAATGGGCAAAAAATGAGTCAGACATGAATATGTGTCGTAATAGAGCAGTTGCAATGTTATGCAACCGGAAGATAATTAATCATAATCTAATCAGTGCACGGATCAATCAAAACGTCAACTCAAGAGTAACTGTTTTTGGTACATTATTGTTACAGTGTATACATATATCGGTGTTATAACAATGCATAAATAAAAAAAGAATTCATTGGGTTCATCGTCAGAATTTTTCTTGAATAATTTATTTGATCGATTATGTCGAACAAATTGATTAGATTCAAATGAATGAATTCAGTTTTTCTACAGTATTGATACGTTAACACATCTGCATGTACAACATTTCCTAAATGCATAAGAACAAACATAACGATTGAGTTACGAATCATGAAATATATAGAGCCTTTTGTTTTCTGTAACATTATCACGTAATATTCCATTTAGCCTTAATTCCTCAGACTGACAACTGAGTTACGAAAAGTCGACGGTCGACCGTACGTAATCAATAGTAAAGAGACAAAATGTCACACGAATACATTAACATCAAAGTTTACATAGTTCACATTTCATGAAACTCCGGTTGCATGATTCATGATCTCCGAATATTCGGCACATTTATCAAATAAAACTATAATATTCTACTTCATGAAGCATAAACAAACTCCGACATCACAGAGGATCACGCCACAATGAACGGACTTTTACTTAAATTAAAATGCGATGTAATTAAAATGCGATGAGTATCACGGTCAAGTGCAAACAGCGTGGCTCATTTCGAAATACGAAGAAGAAAACGTCGCGGATAAAAAGAGGCGATAATATTTTTGGGAAGTCTTTATCGGGGTCGTCTCGACAAATTCTGACGTACGATTGCAGACATATGATACGTAACGACACAAAAAAATGACCACGAGCATGCAGTACTTGTCGCGATCGACGAAAGAACGGCAAAACGTTATCGAAATTTTTATCAAAATGTCAAAAGTTCACGTCCCCCTTTTTTTGTGTTTCGTTCGATGCATAATGTCATAAAGTCGAATGTCCAGCTAATTTCTTCATATGACAGCAAATTGGTGCGAAGTCCGAGGTAATTTATCGTCTTCGATCGCTTTCACCCTATTTTTTGGCAATTCAGTCGTCCATTGTGGTTCGTTGGAAAATCACTTTTAGTTTATGATAGCATCAAATGGAGCCAGGATAAATGAAACTGTCTCTTCGAAATGTAGTAGCAGATAACAAAAAGCAATACATTAATTTGAGAATAGATATTGATGCGGGAAACATTTTATAGTCGCCCCTACTATGTATTCAATTATTTGTTCTCCAACGTTCTGTTTTATTAGATAATCCCTTTCACAAATTTACGTGTATTCTGAAGACTACACATTGCCACCTAATGTTCGAACAATGAACACTTTTAACTCTTGAAAGTATTTCGTAGGATTATTTTCAAATATTCTTCATAGACTTGTTTACATTTCCTAAGTTTTTAAGATTTGCGACTACTTATATTTCTGGTAAACAAATTGCAACAGAATTTATGAATTTGCCATTTCTCGTTATGATATAATTGCATGTAGATGACCGCGATTTACGTCACTGTCATTATTATTCGCACACCGTATATCAATAACTCACGTCAGTAGATCCGTGCACACGTAGTCAGAAATGTAAAGAAGACTTTAATCACCTGAAATTACTGTTCAATGTATTGATGCATAGCTATTATCATTATGGCCATTTATCATGTTGTCAAGTACTGCCTTGACAGTGGTGTGTTTTTTAAAAGGCCTACAAAAAATCATGGGAAAAACGGTTGTTTGGGAAAACTTTAAATTTAATAAACATATTGAAACTGCTCTTACAAGTGACTTTGACGTATAACTGGATTTTCAACCTTAACCCCTTGTCGTGCTTTGACGAGTCTGACTCGTGATCCAAATTTATATATTCTATCAGTAACGTATATATCTATATAAAATTGAATTATTTTTAAAAGTTTTTGGTTCAAGTTCATTTGAATTTCACAAGACCACCACCAGATGAAATAAATAAGTGCAACGATTATTTTACAGGCAGTCGCAAGGTATCATTTGTTTCAAGTTCTGACAATACGGCTTGAGCCGGAATTCTTCTGGTTTAAATGGTACGGCAAGGGGTTAATCTTGTTGGACATCAATCACCACCGCGCTCCAACTAGTAAAAAACGACTGAACTCCTTTACCTTCAGTAAACGAACCCAAATTTGTCCGAGTAGACGTTTTGAACAAACGATTGACGCAGGAGACGAAGGGTTAACGGACTTGACGACCTTCGAAGTGGCCACGGAAGGAGTTCGATGCACTCATGAAGGACTGCAAGATCACTTTCGTTCCTACACGGGCCCGCATCGTTGCGGCGAACTCAAGGTCTCCTCTTTCCCTCATAACCGTTTCATTGCCAGGGTTCATTGCAGAACCCCACCTTTTTAGCCGTTCCAATGCGAAACTCTCAGAGGAATTTGTGTACGGATTGCAAATGAAATTTTCCTGCTATTTTCTACGCATATGCACTGCAGCTTAGGGAATAGTACCGGTACTAAATGATTTGGTTGTGCAGATATATCAGGCATAAAAGGGCGCAAAAAGTAAAAGTTGGTCGTCTGGCCGACACGTTGATGACCCTTACAACCGGTTGGGATATAAAAGTTTGAGTGCTTGCATATTTTGTCAGTATGGTCAGAGTTGGTACTGTGGAAACGCAGCTAAGTTTTATTTTACCATAGTGTTGTATGTTTCAATATATATTTTTTTATATTTCCTTCTCTATGAAAGTCTTAAATATCGATATATTAGACATATGTATCCAAACATTTACGTCGAGGGGTTCAAGAATTATTTATATAAAAATGCGTTTAAATTTCATTCAATGCACATGACTTTCCAGAAAGCATGTTATCCAACACTCTGCATATTGATTTCTGGCTTGAAATTATGCGATAGTTTGTTTTTTGAACGGCAAAAACTATAACTGCAGTCAGGACCCTCCGGTTAAAGGCTACGGAAACCAGTTTTTCGACTCCAGAAGCATTAAAATGTATAAAGTTCCTACGAACAAGAGCAATTTTTCGTTAGTTACAAAGCAAACGCAAAATGTTTCCAAATTTTATACCGCTGTAGTTTCACACGTGTTATAATGGATGTATATTTTTGTATATACATCAGTAAATAATTTGACGTAGTAATTGACGTACATAGGAATGCACTGTAGGATTTATTGTATATCCACTTTGCAGAACTTTACGGCTTCACATCTTATATCATAATCTTTCATATAAAGTCTTTAAGTATCGAGGGTAAACCAAATAGGTGAATGAAAGTTGTTCCCAATCAATGTCGCTTAATGTCCCACGTATTATTACAAAAAAGTGATCACAAACATGATTTCTCGAATGATGATAAATTACCTCGGTATCTAACAAAAAGTATATAATTGCACAGATCGTGAAATAGTCGAAAGAAATTACGATACGAAGATATTCTCACGTAAATGGACCGATCCAATCGCAGATGCGTGCGGAAACACGTGATCAGGTACCATAAGCGCAACCTGTTGAATGTCAGCATGCAATCACGAACCTTGCCAGCGACCTTCCAAACCATCGCCAATCGTCCTTGATAGTCCAACTACAGACCCATGGTAGTCTAGACGAATTATAATTTCCGTAAAGTGTATATATACATAGCATGGTAGTAATGTTAAAGAAATAGTGAAAATAATATCCATGAAAATTACAGTAAAACTAATAATATTCATTACCAGCTTCACATGCTATATAATATAACATCGACAGTAGTTACTTCAGGTACAAATGCGAGGATCATATGTCTTATATACGATGGCCATGTTCATATGACTGAACAGTATAATTACACCTATCGCTTTTTTGCATAAATAGGACATGCGTATGAATGGAAGAATTTAAGTATTCATTCTGGCTAAACGATGTCTTAAAACATCGCATCGAATGCATAGTAATTCGTACTCGCTACTTTCAAGAAACATTCTCGGCGTTTAATCTAAATAGCTTGTCAGCCGCGTACTTAATTGTCTTTTATCCTTGTCAGTCGCAGCCAAGCCGAGCGTCCAGAGTAATAAACTGCACACAACTGACAGATTTTGCAGCACAATCATAAATGCCTGATATTATCATTATGATGTCAGTACCGTTGTAGTCATCTTTGTCTCGCTGAACCGAAGGTGGAGGCTGAAGTTCCGAAGACGGTTGAAGTTTCATAACAATATACTTGTATGTGATAGTTCAAAGATCAAAGGTTTGTGTCATAAAAGTGTAGTGAGACGGATAATGACCAGAACAAATGTAAGGATTTCCAACTTATACTGTAAGTCTAATTGCACTTCAGTTCTTTTTTCATCTGACTACGTCAAGGAAGACGTCGAGTTTCCAGAGGTTTTGTTTTTTTTTCTCACGGAAACTTGACTGTCCATCGATGGATAATCATGAATTAGTTCTGGAAGAGAATCCGTATTATAATGATATCATAAATCAGACATACGTCAGAATAAATGTGGAGCATTCTGAAGTGGGAAATTGCTTCTCACGTGGCGTCATTGTCTGTTTTGATGATTAGATTTCTGCAGCAGCCTTGAACAACATAAGAAACGTCCTACGGCTGGTTAGCAAAGTTATCTTTCTGCTAGTCAAACCGACCAATTTGAAACTTATGCAATCGCTTTTTCACATAAAGAATGTCAGCGACGTAAATGTGTTTACGCACAAAGTACTATCATTCTACAAGTAAAGATTCACCGTTTTTGCTCTACCTTCGGCGATGAGCATGTCGTTAAAAGGTAAAACTGAAAAACATCACAGTGTCAGTAAAATTCAGTCGGTTTAGATTGATTATAGTTTTTTTCTATTCGTTCTTTTCTTTCTTTTTCCACTGGGATTCACAACACCCGCTTCCTCGGAGACCTTTATTGGCAGGTGTTATGATGGATCCCTGCGATAATGACAAAGCTCTTCTGGTGGGTGGATTCATTGAAAAATAGAACGCAAGATGTCGGATGCGACATTATTGGTCAATATTGATTTTCAATTGATTAATCCCTGTCAATCGTTTTCCGCAGCCCGCCACTTAATAAGCGTGTCTCTCGCAGTAAGTTGCTATTAACTTGAGTGAAGTCTTAAAACGTGTACTGACTTGCTAAATCTTAACGCACGAGATCACACCTCGATGCTTGATTATATTTACAGCATTCTTTGAATAGACACTATGTTAACTATTGTTATTGTCAGGATACTTGTCAAAATTTGTTCTTTTGTCCATTCTTACTTTTCCAAGTTTTCTTATTTAGACAGTTATTCAGATTACGTTTTCATTTAAGTGCGGTAATATCTTTGTATTCCGATACCTAAAATTCTTTTGTTTATGCTGTCCCTCCATGGTACATAGTAGTTGCACGTAGCATTTTGCTAGGAGTGCATACTTTAGCGCGAATTGTTTTGTGTTTTGTTGCTTTACACGGTGAATGAAGTTGGCGGTGTGTATGATAGTAATTAAGCGAGGTCACTCTGCACGAATTAAAAAAGACAGTAAGATAAAGATTAATGCAGACATCAACTGATGGTAGACATACAGCCAGTGTACCGTCTGCACGCACCCTATTTTGCAATTGGCCTGCTCATGCCGGATGCGTAATCTGAAGAAAAAATATTTTTCATGTGCCAACTATATTTTTAAACGTAACCATTACGCTATTGAATTAATTCATGCTTAAATTAGATGTACAAAATTTTCTATTTTAGAAATCCACTGTTTGCCGATGACTTCAGTCAAAAGTGACTATCGTGTTGTATAAAATCAGTGAGATGAAAATGCGTTGTATACATTTTCTAAAAGTAAAGAACCTTTGCGGCATCATCGAATCCTAACAGTTGGCACATTCCTTGCCACAATTGTCTACTCACCGAAAGTCGTTGGAGCTCAATTTCCATCATTGCATTCGCCGCATCTTGGCTTCCTGTCCCGAGTAGCCGACGTTTTCTTCCTTCTCGCAATCGTCGCAGCCGATAACAATTGCATAACGAAGAATTATGATTGCACATCGCTTGGCGGCCTATTCACTCGAACATTTTCTCAGTCTTACTTTCATTCTTCCGTTCTGCATACCTCTGTCCGGCAGCTTATCTGTCTGTTTCGTTGATGGTCTGTTTCTTCATCCTTTCTCCCGTTCGCATACTTTTTCAGCCGTTTTTAGCATTATCTTCTTTTACTTATCTACATTACATGCACCCATCTAACATTTTGAAACTGGTACGTGGCATCCACAGATGTGAGACTGTCATAATAATTATTGTAAAAGTGGAATGTGCGATGAATGGCAATATGAAATGAAAATACAACAATATGCGAATACGTTTTCCTTGATCACATAGATGCCGAGCTTGACAAAAAATTATTTGCTTGGAAAATAACTGATTGACTGTAATCAATATGTACCACCAAGTTAGACTTTCAGAACCGGTTGCTCTGATTATCATTTTACGTGGTTACGTAATCGAATACCACTGTGTTGTCATCAAACGACGTTTGCCGCGGTAGAGAAGATTTTCTCGTATTTTGCTTTCATTGTCCACTAGGAGATAGTGATCTGACATAACTATAATACGATTGTATCTCTATTATACGTACCGGGATTCTAATTGCCTCATCAGTTGACATTCTTCGTGAAAGACGTAGCAACGTTTTTCACGTAAAAGATATCGATTTTCCCATCGCACCATTTTCAGTCCTACGAGCGTCACCGTTGTTTACGATATGCGAAGTCCGAAACACGCAGTTCTGTACCAGTTACACCGGTTAAGAGGCTTACGCGGAACGATTATATTTTCGTTCTTGTATTGTGTCGACTCACGATAATGCCTCATAAATAAGCGGATTTTTATGGGTTTACGCGATGCTACGTATAATTGCCACGCGCGTGCATGTGTATGCTAAATTCGCGATCTAAGAAGCGGCATAAACTTTCGTAAAACCCCACGTCAATCTAATTCAAGTCAGAATCAGTGCGGTCATGGAATCCTTAGTAGGAAACGTACAGCGAAAAGAGTGATAGCTGTTAAGATTACATAACGTGAGTGAAAATTGTTAGATGTCGATAGACTAAAATGTCGTTCGTGCTTGGAACGTTGCGATATTGATGTTACAAGAGTCGCAATAAATCGACATAAAGTATAAAGCAGCAACCCAGTATGGACTGCACGCGCATTTCAGTATTACCAAATTTATCAGGTGCAGTTGACTAAATAAAGCATGGAATGAAAAATACAGTAGTTATTTATTTTTTGAATGCTGTTAAAATATGCGGCATTGCTTATGTACTTATATGCTGTGGAACTTGTACGCTGCAACAACTGCATTATTTTAGTCTCCTACTGCCACCAGTCTGCTGATACAGTATATCTACTATGTATACATATTCGTGAAACATATATGGGTAATTACGCACAGGAAAAGACTGCATCTGGTAATGACGTAAAATAAAAAAAAATTATAAACATCAATCCACAAATAGGATCAAGTCAATCTGAATGGTAATCATCCGGATGTTGTCACGCTTTTTTGTTATCAACGTCTAGTACTCACTCACTTCAATATTATCTCACTATTCGCTTCGTCTAATACGTATTAGTCATCCGCAATTTCTTCGATTATCAGATGACAATTTTTAATGAAGTCGTGTTCTTGATTCTGGATCGTAAAAGCTGACGTCTTCTGTATCGGCAATTATCATTGACGTGTAGTACGACTAATACAGATTAATATCGGTTATATACTAAACACAGCAGCCTAATCAACCACTGCATTAATTTCCAATGCGACATATAGTATAAAAATACCGTTTGAATATTGATAAGGTAAAAACTAAGAACCCCAGGAATATTGCCAGTTTCCACTTTTTACGTACCAACTGAACTACTCTATAAATGTCACTTAGAGTTTACGTTCATTTGCTGAAAAGATGCTATAAAAGTCAAAAGTGGACGAGCTCGATAAATGTCAGAATTTGGTCAACATTGGCGACAACGAAAAATTGAAACAATTTGCGCGCGTGTCTACCAAGTTAGTTTATCGCTGAATTGTTGATAACCTTTTAATATCTAAGAACACATGCTGACGTCTTGCAGGTAATATCGTACTTATCTATTAAGACTCTAAATTGACGTATGTAGCGTTCTTCCGTCTTTAGTTAATCAGTCTTAATCGGTCCCTGTCCTTCTATTCAACGAAGGTTGTTGCTACATTGTAGGCGAAGAAGAAAAGTATTGGAATTTTCTCGGATTTCCGCGTTAGAACCGAGTCCTTGCTTCTAGCAAACCTCAATACCGATTCCGACGTTGGCAAAACGGCACAAATGGAAAATGTGAACACGACTTCGCCTTGAAATCTGGAGAAAATTCGACTTCTATGTAATCCAGACATTCTGCGAATGAATACATTGACAAGCCACGATCATGTTTCTGCTTGCGTATTTTTAATCGTTTTGTAGTAGTACGGAAAGCTGCATAATTTCATACGATTAATTCACCTACCCCTCATCGTAGTTCTCTGAATATTTTGCCGTGTAACCATAGACAATGTTCTCTAGGAAGGAAACGTCTGTCTGTACCTTGAACCCAATTTTTTACGCAAGATCAGCCTACTCGGTTGTTATACGTAATCAATGCACTTTATGCGGTAATTTAAAAGCCGTTCGTTGACGGTCTTTCTTATACAATGCGCTCATTGTTATTTCACAAATAACTGCCTATTGTCCTCCAAATGAAACATTCTTGTCTTCGGTGTCGCGACGATTTCTTGCTGTTTTGCACATATTGCATAGGCCACACGTCCTAGCACCGCAAACTTTGATAGTCCTATTTAGCAATGCTAACGACACCATAGGAATTTGTTTACGCCACACAACTAACTAACGTCCACGCTCAGTGGCTGACAACTGATATCATGTGAAATATGCATCACTCTGGTATGTCTTATTGTTAGCTCAATGATACTAAATGAAACACATTATTCTTCATTTAGAAACCCTTACTGCTTCCGTTATGTTTTACGTCGAACGTAAAAACGTTCATCTGTAACCATGTCACTGTATTTACATTTTCATGGCTCCACGCTTTTTTGTATTCTATTGAATTTGTAAAGTGTAAAACAGGTGATTTACTACTAACGACGTCTATTACTCATCCGTAAGAGGAAAGAGAAATTGTCTCATCGAAAACCATAATGGCATCTGTCATTAAGACGCAGTGTAAAACCAACTTTTATGCTAAGTGTCTTTTATGGACGCGTATGATTTATTGTTCTCTGAAGAGAGGTGTTTAAGGTCATAAAGTGTAGACAAGGTGTAAACGGTAGTCTCATTTATTATCGGGATCTTAACGTGGCTCCTCTTATTTAGAATTAGGAAAGGAGAAACTAGGAAAATGCGACAATCATTATTATCATTGTCATTATTATGTGATTTTATCGATGAATTAATATGTATTCTTCTAAGTCTGCACTGCAACGAACAAATAATATGCAAATGTGCTAAGTTAGGTATTATTATTTTTACAGATGAAAGAGTTGAAGACAAAAAAAGCAAGGCAAGGCAAACAAATTACAAGTGAAATAAAGAGGAAGAGAACGTAAAACTAAAAGGACGATAGTGCTGAAATAACATTCAAACGAACCATGAAATATAATTTAACAGCTGCATAGGATTTTTGTAATACTGTTTGGTCAAAATGGTGAATCAATGAAAGCTGAGGAAGAAACAAGTTTACCAAAACCCAAAGTGTCAAAAGTTTAAGAGCACCTAAACATATTCCATCCACTGCACGTGCATAATTAGTGAAGCGGAATAAAGCCAAGTGTTGACAAATCAACGACATGAGCTTAGAGTGTTCGTGACGTCCCGTTGCATGTTCGTCAAAAGTGCAGATACCAGACCGCCAAAACATCTTTTCTCGCAGTGTCTAGATGCTTTAGGAAAAGTCTAACGCGGCGGCAGAATTTAAATGAGCGATAGCCCAGACACGAAGTCAAATGCATTGTATGTAAAATAAGAGCAAGCAACGTCCGCAGATAACCCTCCAGTTGCGCGGTCTATCCCGATAACAGTTCAATCGGTCAGGGACTGGTAAAAGCTATTTCCGGGAGAAAAATCGGCAACAGTCATCGTTTCTCCAGACTCGTTGACAACTCACAACGTCTGCCAAGTTTAGACTTGACAGTCAGATACCGGCTATAACCCATGCTCTCGTCCGAGCGTTGACCAACATTAAGTTACGTATGCAGACAAACATCCAGGCGGAAGCGAAGAGCAGAACGTGAGTCGCGAATGCAAGATACCGCACGTTCCGATAAGCAGTGACCCGTCCAGCGGCGTACAGCGAATTGTCCGAGTGAGACTGACCGGGAGAAGGGCGCAGGGTGTGGATAGAGTAGACGATAGACAGGAAGAGCCGTAGCATTAGCGACTGGGTTAGTTCAATATGAAAACCGAGATGTATCAGCGCTCGGTATTCTTGAATTTGCCGAGGACGCAGTCAGTTGACATCGTCTTTAATGATCTCGGGTATGAAGTACGTTCGCGGTTCCGTGGTACAAAGAAGGAACTGCTGAAAGGTGTGAGCGGCAAATTTAAGGCTGGAGAGTTAACCGCCGTCATGGGACCTTCCGGCGCTGGTAAAACAACGCTACTGAACATTCTGACAGGTTTTCACGGCTCGAGCGATGTGAAGGGCAAAATCGAGTACGTGGGCGCGCAGGAAAAGAATGTCTTGAGGCATTATCAGAAAGAATCCTGCTACATACAGCAAGACGATCAGCTCGACCCGCTGTTCACGGTCTTTGAGGCGATGAAGATTGCGACGGACTTGAAGCTGGGGTACAGTATAAATCAAAAAGCGAAAGAAATATTGATCGACGACATTCTCGACACGCTGGATCTAATGAAAACGAAAGATACGCGTTGCCTGCGTTTGAGCGGCGGTCAGAAGAAGAGATTGAGCATCGCTTTGGAGCTGGTCGACAATCCACCCGTGATGTTCCTGGATGAACCAACGACGGGACTGGATTCATCTTCTTCTCTTCAGTGCGTCTCGATGCTTCAGAATCTAGCGCGGGGCGGCAGAACGATAATCTGCACGATCCATCAGCCGAGCGCGACGATATACGAAATGATCGATCACGTTTACCTTTTGGCTGACGGTCAGTGCATGTTCGCAGGCGCTCCAAAGAACACGGTCGCATTCTTTTCCAGCATCGGTCTCCAGTGTCCGAAGTACCACAATCCGGCCGACTACATGATCGAAGTTGTCTCAAAGGAATACGGGAATATCAACGATCAACTGCACTTAATCGCCGAAACCCAGGCGAACGATTGGAGAAGCGTACCAGTAATTGTCAAATCGGAAATGTTCAATAATACGAAGCGCGAGTCTACTGACGAGCGTAAGGCAACGGTCTTGGTTAATGCACCCTCCGAGTTCACCAGATTCTGGATACTGCTCCACAGGTGTTACATACAACTGTACCGCGACTGGACGGTGACGCACTTGAAACTAGTTCTCCATTTTTTGGTTGGCACATTGCTGGGTCTTTTGTACGTTGACGCGGGCAGCGATGGCAGCAAATCGGTAAACAACGTAGGATACTTCCTTGTGACCATAGTATACCTCTGTTACACCAGCATGATGCCGGCCGTGTTAAGATTCCCGCAAGAATTACCTGTATTAAAGAAGGAGAGATTCAACAACTGGTATCAACTCAGGACGTATTACATCGCATGTCTGATAGCGACTCTACCCGTGCATGTGTTGTTCGTGTTCGCTTACACCTCTGTTTCGTATTTCTTAAGCAGTCAACCGCAGGATTGGACTAGATTCAATATGTTCTACCTGGTGGCGGTCATGACCACTTTCGTTTCTGAAAGTTTCGGTCTCGTACTCGGCACAACTGTCAATCCTGTCAATGGAACTTTCTTGGGTGCAATTACTACCTGTGCTATGTTGGTGCTCGCTGGATTCTTGGTGCTGTTCAATCATATGCCGGTACTTCTTTACTACGTCAGTTACCTTAGTTATTTGAGGTACTCGATGCACGGTATGGTTCAGGCGGTTTACGGGTACAATAGAGAGAAATTAATGTGCTCGACATATTATTGTCATTATCGAGTGCCGACTACTCTGACGGACGAACTTAGCATGTCCGATAACACGTATTGGATCGACATTGCTGTGCTTGCGGTCAGTTTGGTATTTCTAAGAATTGTCGCGTACTGCACATTGAAAAGAAAATTAACACAAGCTTTATGAAGATCAGTGCTGCAGTTAAGTGATATTCCACGTGTTATTTCACGAGCTGAAGATGTCTTTCGTTGAAAGGTCTAGAGAAACGATTGATCTTATCGTGGGTAGCTCAGCTTGGTAATTAGAAAATGTGCCATCGGCAAATGGTGTTGAGAAACAGGTGATTTGGCATACGATAACTTGCGATCTAAAATCATTCTGAACAAAGGACAGTAGAGTGTCAATCAATGTTATCATTGATTCTACTGCCTCTTTTCATCGTGTTGAAGAAATAATCAATTTAAGGAATTGTCCTTAGTGAAGATAGTGAATATTCTTTAATAAGCGGTAATTGAAAAAATAACGACGGTTGAAAAGCAATGCTACTCGATAGTCTGTTATTTTCTTAGTCGATTATTCGTATTAACATCTCATGAACAACTGTCAAACACGTAACCAAGTATTGAAAGACGGAGAGGAAGATGTAATATGTTTCATATAGTTTCTTTCCTATGGCAAATGTTGACACTATGACGGCTATGGAAATAGCGTGCACATTTCCAAGGGTTCGTACAAAAAAATTAATGGAAACGAACGTTTATCTTGAGGCTCAGAAAACATGACGAGTCAATAAATAGGCGAAGAATCGAGAGTCAGGGGAAAAACTTTGAAGAGGAGGAAATTACATTAATTGTATGATGAGTATCATCAACGTCAATGTCTGCATCGAATCAACAACAGATCAAAAAAAGTAATGGATTGATACTTCAGAAATATCATAGGTCTTTCGTTTTGTGTATTAATGACTATACTATTCTCTCTTAAAATGATAGACTTCAATCAAAAACGTGCGTCACACGAATATTTTCAGCTGTTTTTGCCACAGATTTTTCCTGCTCGATGCTGACTAGTGTTTTGTATCAATGATGCAAATTCACTAACGACAGAATTAAAAGAGAGTTTTTAGAATAAGGTAACGATTCCCCAGTTGTTACCGTTTGAACATTCAAATGCGTTACTTGTAGATGTTACATGGAAACTTCCTAATTATTATATAACGTAACAAGTGAAACAAAAAATAAAAGGGAAATATATCATACGTGAATCATAAATAAAGCAATACTTAAAAACCAGCAAACTGGTTAAATCTGCGAAATATCGCTGAATTCGCGTGCTATCTAATTATTAGCCTCTCCATCCTGTATTTGCCTTTCAACACACTTCTTAAAATATCGTTAGAGTAGGAGCTTCACGGTCATTACCGTCTTTGCTGCTTTTTGTCAGCTTAGATAAACACTGTCGCAGAGATCATCGTCCGCGATGATATGCAAATTATATTCATTAAACAGGCTCTCAACATCACCGCATTCAAACTTTCTTTGTCGATCGCTGTGTCCCTGAAAACCGGTCGGTACTATAAATCCAACACACAGAATTTCTCATTTCCTCAACAAGTCTTACCTCCTTCGTTGTAGTTTTCCAAAATAGACTGTGTGTATGTAGATATCTATTGGTATGAGTATGAGTCCAGTGGGACGATGACTAACGAATGCGAGTTTGGAACCTACGTTCAAAGTGCGGTTTTGGACGAACAAAAAACATGTCGGAATTTTCATTGAATGTTTAGGATAATTTACGGGTATCGCCTAGCCTCGAGCATGTGGTAACTGCATATATTACCGACGGTTTTACGAGTTACGGATTATGGATATAGATACAGAACAGGAAGAGACACATTTTTTTATGGAAAACTATATATTAAGCACGTGAGGTAAACTTCTTTTTGCACATTGTCACAGTTTAGAAGGGATCGACATTGATAATCGATTGATGTTTTACATGGCTCTAAGAATGTTGGAAAAACTATAAAGTAACATACAATAGGTCAGTTAATGCAACAAAAACGGATCTCAAGTACGTTATATTGCTGATATTTTACTTTTACATTTAAATGTATTCTTTCCAAGAACGGAGTTTAGGTGAAAACGTTATCGCCACATGTGTTATGCATTTTTCATGAAGAACTGCACTCTTCCCGTTTATACCACAAATTATGTTCCAGTCTGTACATAGGCAACCTTGGCTACATTACGTTGTAGTAAGGAACGGAATTTTTCAAGTGCTCTGTCATTGTAGCATTGAATTAATTCCGTCCAGTTAACTAAACGGTAGGTCGGGAATCCCGCCGTAACGCGTTGTCAAAAATTGTTTTGTCAAAGTAATGACGTTGCGCATTATATTTCGTATCATTTAATACACGAAATAATCTTTTTATATCATAAACAATTTTGTAAAAGCGACCTAAATGTAATAGTAATACGATAACGATGTACCGATATGGGATGACGAATAAAAACAAAATTTCCTTTAGACTCAGTGTAATCTGAAAGATTGCGTTTGCACAGGCTAATACTTAAAACCCGAATATAATTATTTGAGATGAATAAATGCTGTGTGTCACGCGCACGTCACAGGAATCGTTTCACCTAATAAACACCTCTACTTGATTAGAAACGACAAGGTGAAAAGTAGGAAGGGGCGGTAGGAAGTTACGTGTCGAGAGACCTTGAACTTTTACAAATGTCACACAACCAGTTCGAAAAAATATGCACGCGATATACAGACGCACACGTGGAACAATTACGAAAATCATTTCGTAGTTTTCCGTACTTGATGGCCAATCGCTGGAGATATTATAAATACATTAATCTAGTCTAACACCTCAGGCGTATCTTTCAAGTGCGCAACATGTCATCACGATTCTCATTATGCATTCCTTATCTTTGCTCTTTTAAATTCAGTATCCTCTCAATGTAGCGATCTCCGTCTTTTGCTTTATTCGTTATTAACACGTTAAGAGCCACGCCGGGCCCTAGGGACTTATATTAGGGATTTATACGGGTGTCCACTTGTTCCTCCTTCTGCAGAAGTGTGTCTATCAATTTTTGACTGCACATTGTGATAGACATCTTCTGGCCCGTTGTTTCTTGGTGTATGAAAAAGAAATTTACAACAGCGGTGTTCAATAATAATTCAAAAGCCAATTTTCGATACCATTTCATATCCTTTCACATTAATGTTTTTATGTATTATATTGTTTTCCTTAAACCATTGACCAAACAAAAACGATGCCGCCTAAATTAAACGTTCAATCTCACAAGTACGAAAGGACAGACATATGCGCGATGATAATACGAACGAAAAGTTCGCCACCGGTCCGTGCAGACCGACGAGGTCCGAACGAAAAGTCTAGCGCCGGTCCCTAGGGCCCGGCGTGGCGCTTAACGTGTTAAAACATTCTGTTCAGTCCCCGACCACGTGTACGACACAACGTAAACCGAAAACTACCCACACGTAATCCCCTCCCGCATCATCGAAAGTATCCGTAATCCCCAAACCTGAGAAACACGCGTGCCAGCGACAAACATTGCCGTATCACACGTTCTTTTCCTGAAAATCTGCCAAAATACCCTTGTCATCTTACGTTTACCAAATACAAGATAACCAGTCACCGGGGATCAACGAGTATCTTACGAGAAGGCACGTATCGCACTCTCGGTCTTTTGTACGTTGACGCGGGCAGGGATGGCAGCAAATCGGTAAACAACGTAGGATACTTCCTTGTGAGCATAGTGTACCTCGGTTACACCAGCATGATGCCGGTCGTGTTAAGATTCCCGCAAGAATTACCTGTATTAACACTTTGACTGCCAAGCGTATTTTGCTATGTTAGAACCGCGATGCTATTATATACTACAGCGCTTGACTGAATTATACAAAATGTACATAATGTGCAGGTATTGAAGACCAAAGCATCGCATCACTATTCTAACAATAACTGCACTTATAAAATAATTATCGCTACCCATTCTGAATGTTTTGGATCTTCAGTAAAATCTTTTGCACCGGTCACCGGTGACCACCGTGGCAGTCAAAGTGTTAAAGAAGGAGAGATTCAACAACTGGTATAAACTCAGAACGTATTACATCGCATGTCTGATAGCGATTCTACCCGTGCATGTGTTGTATCACAAGTTCTTTTCCTGAAAACCTGCCAAAATACCCTTGTCATCTTACGTTTACCAAATACAAGATAACCAGTCACCGGGGATCAACGAGTATCTTACCACAAGGCACGTATCGCACTCTCAGTCGTGAGCGCCAATGAGCCACAATCTTGTCAGGACTGGATTCTTACGGAAATACACCGCCGCGCGATAAACGGCCCGATCCATTAGTCTTTTTCGATTCCGCAGAACATTGTGCCGAATTCATTTGGGGCGCCACGGGTCTCCAGCATGCCTAAGGATTACCTAAGTCCGTTACGTGTAGGAGTTTTGCGTCATCTGGGATCGGGCAGATTTCCCTACATCGTCTTGCGGATGACTGCCAAGGTTGCAAAGTGCCTGAGGTCGCTGCAACGGTAATGTCCACCTTGTGCAAACTTCGTAATGTGTGCCTCGCGATACGTAATAGTAAGAAAGTTCTGCTCACGCAGATTCTGCAATGCGTAGACCGCCGGTTGCGCATCTTTGCTGGTTAGATGAATGGTTCGGCAAACTGCAGTTTCCGTGCGATGCACGCCATGCGCGTGTCGTATGTCATTCAGGTGTCAGGTTGTAAAATAGGAATTTCGAGCTTAGGTTATGTCATACATGCCGCATACGGGATGCGAAAACAGCGTGCAACCTGTGTGGATGGGTTGAGTCTGTTGTAGATCGAAAATTTGCGTTGCGTTTTGTCGATACGGCTTGTAGCTTTTGAGAAACAGAGCCGGACAGTACAGATTTTAAGAGAATACACTTTCCCGCGGGTAATAGATTGCTAACCTAAATTTGCGGTAATTTTGAATGAGAAACATTATTTTTTGATGTTACCTTATTAGCCAAGTGTTCTTGACATATTATTTGTTACGTGTGTAATATTGACGTGAAGAAATAACAAGTAGATTGGGCATAGTTATTGATGAATGTTAATTGAAAAAGCAACTGCACCATGACGAAACGACGTCGGCGTTGTAAGTGAAGGCTAAGTATTTGAAAACACTTAAAGCTGCATACTTAATCGCGAAACCAAAAACAGTACGACATCGCGACCAACAGATGTCGCCGACGGCCCTTAATGCGCAATTACAAGTTTTTAAAACTGAACTTCATAAAGGTGTCGGGAGTTGAGCAGCTTAAACGTTTGGGATTTCTCAAACAGTTTCACTTCGGTTCGACGATATATCACTTCGAGATCTGCGAAGACGACGTAGCCAATGAGAACGCACAGGTCACAGGTGAACTCGGCGTCTACGTGAAATTTACAATGCGATTACGTAATTCCAGTTTTACGTAGCTCGTACCTGACGAAGCTACAGTGGTGAGGCTAGAGTTTTAATATATCTACAGCTAGGAAGGAACGAAGAAAATGTAGTCACACATTCAAAAAAATGTAATGTCAATTATTTTATACGTCGGACGTATATACCCTACAACCCTACAATAAATGCTCTCATTTTTGTATCAGAGTACGGTATTTTTATTCTTTGAATAAAGTAAAAACGGAAAAAATAAAAGCGTAAGTGTTTTATTTAACGTTCGTCTTTTATCAAAGGCGTTGATTGTGTAACATAAGACTAAAAACATGCTGTTACAGGTTTTCATTCAAAAAAGGGTACACCGTAAAATCTCATATTAAGAAAAAGATTGAATATATTCAATTTCATTTTTATGCTTTTGTATAAGTGTTTCGTAACTGGCAATACCACTGCGAAGATGAGAATTCCAGATGAAAAAAAAAGTAGCCTAACAGTTACACGGCACAATCCATAAAGTCACCGGAATCAAGATAATTAATAGAAGACAAGGACGGTGGTGTCAGGAATTGCGAACAGTTTCCAAGTACGAAATAACTGGTTTTATTTATATGTACGTGGTCGGTAGGTTTACTTTGTTGTACAGAAAAAAAAATATTTTATGACATACCTTATTATAGCGTCTCTGTTGATAATCATAGATAAAAATCTCAACTAACCGACGGCTTAAAAACGAGAAGATGATATGAGCAGATACGTACAGATTCTCTCCTCATCCTTCCTCGTTTCACTCTTAAAACTCAATGATGTATCTACATTTCGTATAAACTCGTCCGCACGCATGCACACAATGCGTGTTCAAATAACTAAACATAACTATACGTAAAACGGGACACGACGTCGTGCAAGAACAGTGTACGATCTCAAAACAGTCAGACCTGGTACATTCATATGAGCATCGTTTAATACTGAAGACACGATATACAGAACAAAAATGACGAATGAGAAAGAAAAAAAAGTAGCCGCGCGACGCCAATAAAGAACTCAACGAAACGTACCGCGAAAATCTGTAAGAAGGTTCGACGCGGATGAGAGGATAAACTCGACCAAACAGCAAACAGGAGATGCCGAGATTATGGAAAAAATGGCACATTTATTGTATTATTAGTGATAATAATATTACTAGTGATAATTATACATTTGTTTTTCTTTCTCAATCGAAACACTTGTCGCACGCATTCGCTCTGTCTCTTTCACACTCGCTCGCATACTTTCTCTCTTTCTCTCTCTCTGTTCTTCGTCATCGCGCTGTTCTCGTCTCGCACCCGCTCTTCATCGGTATATGTATAATATTTTTTTTCCTCGTGTTTCTTCATCTCGTTAATGTTTAATAATCGCATCCGTCTGAAACGCATACAAGGCCGAGCGGCTCGATATCCGTATCTCGAAATTTTACGACGTGCCGACGAAAATGATCGTCTCGCCGCGCATTTCCGGCGTGTGTTTCGCTTGCAACAATTCAATATTTCGCAAGAGTGGCACGGAAAACGATGTGATAATTACACGTTTCACGCTGTTATTAAGAGTCGTTAGCGCGCGGGCAAAAAGAAGAACCCGAACTCCGTGTCCTGCGATGCGATCGCACCTAATATCGTTGCAGAGTAAAATTATGCAAAACTACAAAAAATGGGCAAAGACAAAACAAAATGTATCATAGTTATCAATATGAAATTGAAGAGTTTTGAAAAGTGAGAAATAATTCTGCGGCTTGTTGAGTCTGTTGAATGATGACAGTTTGGTAAGTACTGTTTTTTTACGCTCGTGCGTAAAGCACTAATTGGGTTTTATGGAAATTCATAGCAGTTTACACTTTTTGTAATGTGCCAATTTATATAAGCGTACCAATTTTTTAACGTTTTACGTATACGTCGTAATTCAATTGTCTTGACGGTTTAATCAGATTCCGAAGCGTTTAAACTAACAATTAGCTGGTTTCTATTCGTACCGCAAGGCTGTTTGAACAGTAATCCTTCACCTCGGAACTTCACCTCTTGACAATAACCAAAAACTTTTTACCGAACACACGACACGAGCGATGATGTCAATGCCATCGGAACGTACAAATTAATGAATAATAGGTAGTTATTCGAAACGCATAAACAACGAATCGCACAAATGTTGATCGTGGAACCCGTCAATAGAAGAAGAGATAAACATGAGCGTCGCATAATTTCCGGGAACTTCTTGTTGCGCATGTGCAATTTTCATACCCATATATCATTGTTCCGTTGATATGCATTAATTTACATGATCAGGATCGCGTGACGCTGATAAATGCGAACGGGAAAACACGCGATCCTCCGCGACAGTCAAGAACCACGAAAATTCAGGAAGCTTCTCTTCTTTCCGATGTCGGAACGCGGAAATCCGTGCAGCTCTTCGCCGATCATTTTCCTCGAGGTCCGACCACTTTTGACTATCTAAGACTATCGACAGGGTGTCTAGCTTAGACGTGCTTACGAGCTACTTATTGTCGTTATTATTTTACATGATTACCTTTCGCGAGTACATGTACGTGTCGTGATCGTGTACGTTATCGATTTCCGCCATTTTCGTTTTGTCCGTTCGTGTCGTTGGAGCGGCCACCTTTGCACTTTCGTAATTTACATGTCAAGTCTCATTACGCTGGATACTTCACAATTCATTCAGCACTATCTGATACCGATCTTCACTGTACACCTATGTCACAGTTTCCTTTTCCTTTTTTCTCCTGCAGCAGTTAATTCCGTTTTTGTCACGGGCTGCGACTTCCAACGCAACGATTAGCAATTATTTTTTATTACAAGTGGAGCGAGGTTCTGCGAGTTCTGCCCGATCGGATTTCTTTTTCAAGCGCCGAGAATGTTGATCCTGATCAAGGGCGATTAGATTGATCTTATCGGCGACGAGAAAACGTTTGAATAAAAGGGCACCGGATTGCGCGAAGCTAATCTGATATCTCTTTGTCGCAAAATTTGGAGCAACAACTTAAAAATTACAAGTGATTCTTTATTATGCTGTAGCTTCTTGGCGATTTGTCAACTTAAAACGTCATTTTACGGAGATCAGGGTTTGCGATGGGTTAATTGAAAGTATGGCGAGGGGAAAAAAACGGGCGATGTGTTGGCGTACGCAAATGGAGAGCCGACGGTTAAGAGACGCTTAAAACGAATGGCGTTTGTCGTCATTGAAAAAATCGAACGGCAATGTCGGTCTGGTACGTACAATTGTCGATCACCTGTCGTTATTAATCAGAGGATTTTATTCAATGGTCCAATTTTGAGGCGATCTTCTTATCGGCAAATATAAGACGAGTTTAATATAATTTCTGCCTTTACTTTCGCATTTCTACAATGTAATTCGCGAAGAATTGTTTAGATGCCACGATAACAAAAGCATAGATAAATCGACTTTATGCTTGACTGTTCTATGAATATTCAATACATCGTAATGCATTACAAGTGTATAACACGACTACCGTTGTTCAACAAATGCGACAAACAGTACCGACACATTGCATATTCAAAATTATTCCACGCGTAGACTCACCTTATAGTCCGCTACAACAAAAAAACTCAAGAAATATGAGAAACATAAAAGTTTGTCGAACTTAAGTACGACAGCGCGTTGAAACACACAACATTGTAAATTCGAAATTCAAGAGGCGAGAAATTGTCGGCGAACGTTAAAGCGAAAGCCGAAGAAGATGTAGATTGATCAAACATGCGCAAGAAAACGTGACTTTGGAGCAGGAATTCCTGTTATTCGCAATGAAAAAAGGGGTTCCCACCAGCATAGATCATGCCCAAAAAATTAAAATCAATAACCAGTTTCGTTCTATACAAGGCATTTCAGAAAAGTTGGTGAAAAGTTTAAGTATGGGTTCAATGTATCAAAACAAGAAAGATAAGAGAAAACAGTATCACGTATACAGCCATCAGCACTTTGACATCACGCGAGTCCCGATAAGCAATTTAACACAACATATTTACAAGTGTGAAGACGCGAGCGTACATGCATTTTGAAACACACCGAAGATATTCGTTTCACGAAGTTGTTGCACAATGCTTTTGAAGAAAAATATAGCTACACACGAATTACCTAGGAGCACACAAGGAATTTGGAAGTTTTCTTGACATGAAATTGAAAAAGGTGCAAAAGAAAGATGGAATAACAGAAAAAGCAGAAAGAGAGAAAGAAAGAGAGAGAGAGAGAGAGAGAGAGAGAGAGAGAGAGAGAGAGAGAGAGAGAGAGAGAGAGAGAGAGCATGAAAGAGACGGAGTAAACACGAGCACTCGGTGTGTCTTCGTTTGGTTTTTTCAATAAAATTTATTTAAGAATCTAAATAAATTAAAATACATGGCAACTGGGTACACATTCGTTTGAGCTATATTTTTGTTCAAAAACAAAAATGTCCTTTGCTTCCTCTCACGAAAGTTCTCCTCGGCGGTAATGAATCGGTAATAATAATAATAATAATTAATAATAATAATAATAATAATAATAAATCATGATCGTGACAATAATAATCATCGTAATGATAATAATAATTAATAATAATAATAATAATAATTGTAATTAGGTAATTGATTAGGCATGCGTCACTGCTGTATATATACAATTATGCGCGAGATATGTTTTTGAACTTTGTGTGTTCGATGGGTTGGTGATCGGCTTTCTTTCGTTCGCAATTTCTCTTATTCCAAGCGCGCGCGCCTACTTATTATCACCCTCCTCGCCTTCGTTCTCTTTTCATCATCGCAAACTCTGCCGTTTCATAGTCTCTACGCGCATACGTTCTCGCGGTTCTCGCAATAGTTCCCGATAAAAAAAGACGCACAGGCCTTGACAATTGAAGAACCCCATTGGTGATCGAACGACGGATCGTGGGTGAAAGAAACGGGTTTTCGATTAATACGGATTCGATCGGTTAAACACAGGCACAGCATGATTGACTGATGAGATGCGCTTGATTCGATGATGACGTTTATCGTATCGGGAGCAAAGCCGGAATCGAAGGGAAGGAAAGAAGAGAACAGAGCATCGCCCGGTACCAGCGCGACGTCACGAGACATCAATTAACACGTTGAACGTGGAGCTGAATTTGTTCGACTCTCCGCTTATGCGGCGTGTGAATATGGAAAGTGCGTCTGCGTGTGAAGAAATGGCAACCAGCAGAAAACATCGTTTCCATTTCAAACGCATCTATAAAATCTATTTGAACAAATGAAGACATAGTTTCTAATATTGTATGATTCGTAGTGTGGTCTCTTAAAGTTGACACCACCGCCTAAACGGAAAGTTCAATGTCGGTCCCTGGGGACCGACGTATCGTTTAACGTGTTAAGATTCCGGTTCTCCTTACGGCGTCCCTTTCGAGAGCGGAGCTTTTTCGATGAGAGGAAGACGAGCCCGACGGAAGGAAATGTGCGCAAGGCTGCCTTCTTCCACGGACTCGCCTTACGCGAGATATATATTACGTCTGGCTGCAAGTATATATACACATAATATATATATATACATGTATACATATATATGTATATATATATAAGTATGGCGTGGCTACGCGATCGATAAGGAGGCTGTAAAGATACGAAAGAATAGGCATCTCTCGTGACGTCGCGGCGTTAAGAAAATACTCCAGACACTAATATCGCCCGGTGTCGTTTCGCGGAGAAACGACAGGAAAGAGGAGGGAAGAGGAGTTTTAGCGAGATATACGAATATCCTGGCGTACGCTCGGTTTTGATGTTGCGCCCGATAAAGTTTTACGTCGACGTCGGGACCTCTGGAATGGGTGGTGTGAACGTTGGTACGATTTGCCGACGGTGCGTGACAATATTGGCACGCAAAAACGATCCTTCCCGTTTTTTTTTTATTTTATCGATGCAACGACGTCGTCTGTGAGTAAGTAAGATGAGATCGCGGGGATCGCTTTGGCGTGCACTTTTTGTCAATGCGAATTGGTGTCAATCGATGGCGCGTCATTTGTCATTGAGTGCTATGGGAAGAGAGACAAAAAGGATGCGTCCGGTGGACCTTGACTGAAATCGTTTCAAATGGTAAAAAGTCGGAGTTAACTGAGTGTAAGCAAATTCTGTAGTAAGCTGGGGGGAGAATAGCAAAAGATCGCGTGAATCGTCTGTGTCCAAACTCGGAAGCGTAGGATACTAGTTCTAAGTCGGAAAGCGTAAGGTTTAATTCATTTTGACGTACGTGCGACACAGCATAAACACTGATCGGCGCTCACGCGTTTTATAACTATTGTTTTGCATCTTTAAATCGTTTCAGCGTCTCGAAAATGCGTCCCGTTTCTCTTGTGATGATTTTAAGCGATTAAATCGGCGTAGGATGTAAAAATTATTGCTGTGGTTTAAGGGTAGGGTTCCAGAAGTGGATGGTCAGAAAGTGGCAAAACAGGTACAGGTAAAAAAAAAAAAAAAAAAAAAAATGGCAGAGCAGAATGAAAATGCGCGCTCTTCTAATGGCTTCGCTTCATATCTATAGTGTGTGACTATTTTTTTTAATCAAGATATTCTCGAGTTACACGCCTGTAGCGTATATTAAAATACGTTTCATACAAATTACGGGAAGTGTCATTATGCGATGATCATTGGAGCACTTACACGGAAGTTATATGCTCGCGAACAATGTACGACTTATTAGAGCAAAAGGAAAATGATTGATATAAAAACGAAAAAAAATCTTTCTGTTTAAGTGAGAAAAATTGCATCTCGGCGGCGTAAAATGATTCGCAAAAAAGTATGTTTATCATCGGGCGTACGCACGCTGCGACTCTGTGTAGAATATGGAAGGTAGGTGTATTCAGGCAAGGTAAAATAGGAAGGATCTCACATTGGAAAAGGAAAAGCTGGAAAAATGCCTCGAGCGATTCTTCGGTCTCTCCTTTCTCGACTTTGTTATATCATTAAAGTGAAGATAGAGGAAAGGGAAGAAGGGTAAACAGCAAACCAGAATGGACTTTTCAGAGAACGTTGTTATGACGCATCTCTCAGAACCATCTAGAGAAACTTTGCGCTTTCTCTTTTTCATCGCTCTAGACTGCCCCTCGTTTCTTCGGGTTTCATTCCTCTGTTCTTCACTTCTGTACTCACACGACACGACACAGTGCGCACTCGAGGCAAGAAAGGACGACGAAAAAGGAAACGACAGCGGAACCGAAAAACGAGGCGTCGAATTCTTGCGACGAACGTGATATATCGTGTCTGGATTATTTCGCTTTTCTGAATTCGTCAGTCCTCTTTGTCCTTCTCGCTCTTTCTCAACCTGTCTTTCACTATTTCATTCTCTCTAATCCTTATTCCTTGCCCGCACGCTTGAATGAACCGCGTCCGTCCACGATTCACACTCTGAACGCTCGTAAACAATAGTCTCTATATACAGTTCCAACCACTGACCAAGGATACACACGAAAGGGACCGGGTACCATTTATGTACAGCGACGAGTAAGACTAAAAAATCACACGGCATCCGCTCTCCGAAGGAATTTTCCTAAATTTGTTCCGCTCTCTTTCTCTATACATCCCTCCCACTTTCTTCTCTTACAATATCGCTCGTCCGTTGAGGAAAACTTATAGCATCAAACGTTCCGTATTCGCCCGAAACACGTCGTGAAGTAGAGCGCCGATTCAAAATGCCGGATACTCCCGGTGAGAAAGACACGCAAGTTAAGCGATAAAAAAAATAATAAAAGAGCGTCGCATCCGTGTGCATCGGCCAGCCAGTGACTCTGACACCCTCAATCTTAAATTATCCTCTGCCAAGCGACACGTTATCGATAGTGCCGTACACACAGAAGTGGGTAAAGTTTAACGCGAGAGTCCGGGTGTATGTGTTTTTTATTTTTTCTTTCGCATGTGTGCGCATGTGGCGTGTGTATCCATGTATGTACGTTCGTATATTTGCCGTGTTTGACCGGTAGCGGGTTTCCTCGACCGTCTCAATAAAACCTCGTTCGCACTACATCTTTTTTTTCTCTTCATCATTTCATTATATCTCGAAAGAGAGGAACCATATTCCTTTGTCTTCTCGCTATTTATAAAAATAATTTGAAGCCGCCTTAAGGGGGGTAGATGCCTCTTAAAACTACCTGGCTCTCATCTGCTCGCACTCGGCATATCGAAGCCTTCTTATACTTGGAATTTTTGACACTGAACAAATCTCGGAATATCCGTAGACAATATCCATTTTATTATCTTTCCTCGTGAACATG
This sequence comes from Cryptocheilus praepositus, assembly GCA_033815515.1. NCBI lineage: Eukaryota > Metazoa > Arthropoda > Insecta > Hymenoptera > Pompilidae > Cryptocheilus > Cryptocheilus praepositus. Next base: position 3,044,196 of record JAWWQZ010000314.1, read on the forward strand.
ACCGTGGCGCATACATGAGAATACGCGCTATTAATTAATGAAAACGTGTCTCTTATCCCCTGTGATCAATGTGAACGTGTGATCGGAAGATAGTGGACACAGAGTACGCTGTCGGGTTTAACGAATGTTCTCGCTGTTCGCCTTGAAGAGGAGCAACACACACAGCGTGCGTTTATTCTTCGGCTGAAACGTGGCCTCCACGTTATATTCGCAATTTATGTCCGCGACTCGCCGTCGATGAGCGGTCGGAAAGGGTTCGCTATGCGCGCTGCGAGTCATTTTTTTACATACTAGTCAATTTTAAGGTGTATCTACCCCTTAACACAAGATGACACCGCCGCTGAGCCGCTGCTACTGCGGTTGCGATGGATTGTGCTGAAGGGAAGGTGGCGGACCCTGAAAAAGAAAGTTTTCTTAGTATCGTGTAAATTGATTAAACACAGTTGAGCATCTTCCACAATCGCAAGTGGTCGTGAGAAATTATTTGGCGCATGTACTTACAGGCATTGCGGGGAAAGGTGGCTGAGAATGTGCATGAGGATGAGGATGCGGATGTGTTATGTGAGCAGCAAGATGACCGGGTAGCTTAGGTCCATCTTCCGCTTTTTCTTCCTCTCTCCTTTTTAAGCATGCCGCCTTTGGATTAAGATTTCGTTCTGCGAAGAAAAACATCCTCATTAATCAGGTATATTTGCACAAAGAACGAAGGGGTTATAAAATTTCAAAACTTGTTCCTGAAAAAGCTTGTTTGACAAACTCCCTAAAAGATAAAGTAAAATGAAGTTTCAATCGTTATTCGCATTCTATATAAGTTAAGACATCTGATTCTCTGCATAGTTTTCGATAAATGGGAAAGTCGTAATAACAAAAGTAACAGCATTTAAATGCAAGTTTTAGGATACTGTCTACTAACCTCTAACTTGTTGCTCGAGGGTCATTATAACTTCGACCGCCATATTGAGAATACCAAGTTTTGTTTGAGGCTTGTCCGTCTTCAGATGCGTCATGCACATCCTGCCGAGTTCCTTCAATGCCTCATTGATATCCCTGATACGTATCCTATTGTAAAACAAATAGGGCTTAGAAGTCTGCATCCTCAACTCTTGTCAATGGGATTAATCGCCACGCGATATGTTTTATGTATAATTCTTTATCTCAACACGTCAAGGACCAATCTTATATGTTCCTTTATGTCTCGGCATAAATAATTTGTCTACAGTGCAATATGAATGCCCATATTTTCAGATACGACACATATACTACTTTGTAGTATATCGCGATTGAAAGTATAATTTTCTTTAAAGAATTCACTACTTCCATAGCTAGAAATTCAGTGTGAAAAAAGGCACCAGTCCTCAACGTGTTAATACTGTTTGTGTTACATGTTGAATTTACATTAGACGTGTAGTTTTGTTGCAAGCTACTATTTCTTTACGGGTTTTTATTCCATACTGGGTACGTTAAAGCTTTTCATCTTGTATTCTCTACAAATCAAACGCTTTAGTTCAATCAGTCGCAGCATATTGAATAGCAATCTTCAGGACGTTGCAACGTGTTACTCAAACAGCTTCGAAAAATGATTCAAATTGTACATACATATTGATCGCGTGAAAATTGACCGATCGCCGTCGCTAATAAGAAGCCACAGAGTACCGGGCGCGCAAATATGAAATTAACTTTCCTCCTTCGCTCCACTTTCAATCAATTCCATAATTACGTCACCTGCTCGTGGAATTTCTCAGCGAAATCGATCGGCGAACTTGCACTTTCGCATGCGGAGAGGGAGAAACGCGATCAGCGCCTCTTCGCGGCCGCTGATCACTCTGATAGAGGTTGAAAAAGAAATCGACCGCTACTCGTCGTTACGTCGCACATACATAGAATACGGGCCACCTCTTTAACACCGGGCGAAGAACAAAGAAGGTGATCGAACCAGATCCCGCGTACCGAAGAAGCTATCTTCTCTTTTAATTCCTGCCTGTCTTTTCTGCGGTTGCACTACCACCGTTGACCCATAATCCTTACCTTTCCCTGGCATTATTCGCTTGCCGCCTCTCTTTCTCCCTCTGTGCCTTAACGTCGGGATCATCGTCTTCATCCTCAGCGCTCGAACAACAGTTGCGCAATAACAATACTCGATTAATCACCTGACGCAAGTTCGTCGAAAGACGAGAAATATTTCGAGCCACCTGACAGTAACATGACTATGCGAACCTGTGTGTCTTTCTCGTTTTCCCCGGGACGGGTTAGCGTGACAATGCGACAGTGGCGAGATACGGGGACAAAGATACAAACGAGCAGATAGCAGTGACACAGTCGGTCGCCTATGTTAATTGGACATTGCACGCATATTATGAGTGGAAGTAATTGAATGAGCGGAGTGACATTGTTGTTCGAGCGATTTAGACTTTCTCTCGTTGTGTAGATTAATGATGTACAGTGGAGATACTTTTTGAATGAACACACGCAGATCGTAACGTTCGTTGGTTCGTGGTTATGGACAGATGTCTTATTATGTGGGTGTTTTCGTACGTTTGTTTACCAACATACTTTTAGGCCCGTATTCTTTGCACAGAACAGACTCTGAACGATGAATAGCGATCGCGAATCGTGAGTGTTCGCCAACGCCATTGCGACGTTTTCTGTTTTTCTCGAATCGGTAAACGTACCGATCTATCTTTTTTCGTGCTGTTACCTAAGGAGATGCATAATTGAGACGATCATTCAGCTTTCGAAGATTAATACTGGAACATGGGTATATTAAAGTATCATATCACAAGATGAGGAGCGAGAAAGAAAGAAATTAAGAAGAGAAAAGAACCCAACAGCGTAAGTGTTTGGAATCAAACAAATTAACGTACTTGGGTGACAAGTGATAACTGTCTCAATTTGGGCAGGATGTTGGCACTAAACGGGAGCGGAATAAAAGTGGAGTTTGCGAGGGTAACTGAGCAAAAAGAAATGTACGAAACTGCTTGTGCATGAGATAAAACTCCTAACGTTGGAGACGGAAAAAAAGGAGGAAAAGGAATCGAGAGTATAAAGTTCTACCCAGTAAGAATAAAATAAATGCAAACGTTAAGTCATACAGAGCATAGTGTCATATGTATATATACATATATAAGTATGATATATAAATATACATCTGTATACACTCTAAAAACAAAGTAGCATGCCTAGGGACCGAATTTCGGCCGAATTAAAATGAGACTGATTTTTGTCAAGCAACGCACGAGAAACGATTATGTATATTGTTATTTCTTTTTTTTCATATATATATATCTCGTCTCGTCTCACTTCCGTCCGTAACCAGCAACATTTTAATTTGCACGCCTGAATACGGGCCTTAGTAACGGTGCAACAAGGCGAGGATTTGGGATTTTCAGGACCTGGGAAAACTTTCCTCGTTCACATCCATTATTTCTGCTTTGGCGAAATATCTCTGTGCTTCTTAATGCTTTTCCTTCGTCTTCAAACATTTTTCGTAGCAGGACAACTTTTTCTTTGCTACACACTTACAATCGGATCTAAAGTACCAAAAGGAAGCATTTTCTCTAGTTAGTCACAAGTTACATGACCTGCGGCCGAGTCCTACATATTTACTTTTAAGAATGACAAAAAAGATTTCATTAAACTTTTCATTAATAAAAGCAGAAAAAAGAGAAACACAAATATGCAATACCATTGTGCGAAATCAAGAAAATCTAGGCTGAGAGACATGAAATTCAATGTTTGATTTAACATACGCACAACTGATTATCTTCTTTTCGTTTTCATTAGCCTGTATTCAGATAATCTCCGTAAGTTCAATGTTAATGTCCTTACAACGTTTTTCTTTCATCAGGAAAATGAACGATTATGAAGAAGGATCAGTGGATGGTGGAATTCTTGCGGCAGGATCTCCTTGATCAAAATGCAATGGGGTGCGTACTGCGTGTGTTCACTAACCTTTCGCGAACGTTGTTGGCCTGGCGACGTTCTTTTTCGCGCACCGCTTTGGTGCCGGGATCGTCACAATCTTCGTCAGCGCTCGAACAACGGTTGTTCAAAGACACAGCAAATTAGTTTAATCAATTACCGATCCATTCGGCCCCCCTTAGATGAATACACGAGCGTATCCAAGAAAATATTCCTGGAGACGTCATCCATTCATCCTCGAACGGGCACCGAAGGATCTTGAGATATCAGGGATGTGTCAGAAACATTGTCAGAATTGAGGGTGAAACATAACTGGTTAGAGGAACTCATAACAGTAACCAAAAAATTATATAATTCGCACGGATACGGATCATGCAATGAACATAGTTCGTCAAACCAATCGTTTCTCAATTAAACAAATATGATATGAATGAATGATTGATGATACGAGAATTCAGCTCAGCAAGACATAATAATAATAAGCCTGTTTTGTTGAATAAAACGTAAAAAATTCGCGCTATAGAAAAATACGTTGTGCGCAATAAAACACTATTTGGAAATTATATTAGAAAGAACTGAATTCTCAAAATGGTCTTTCCAATTTGAAAACTTGTTAACTTTCTTTTTCAGTAAGGTGCAACCCGCGCGAACAAGAGATTATCAATCAACGTTAGTCTCATTACTGTCAGATTCTTAACGCGCTCAAAACTGAACGCGGCTCGTCAATGGAGTGGGGAAAAGATTCGCGGAATATGTACTTCCAGGATACTTACTATCTGCGCGATCTCTTCGTCCCTTTTCCCTGAGACGTCGAGTTGACCGTGGCCGCGCCAATCACACCAGCCGCCGCTAATTCGCTACTCGATGGCTTCGTTTCACCGCCACTACTGTCAGGCGGATCTTTTCTCTTTTCTAAGGAGACGTATTCTGTTCATTTTTAATACTGTCACTTAAATTGTCCATACAGTTGCGATAGGAAATATTTTCAGCTTCAACTCGGGGACTCGCAGAACGGAACATTTGGAGGACTCCTTACACAGTGGAATATGGAAGAGTGTAGGAGTTATTCTATTTACAGCAGAACTCGTATCTAAGTAAATGCCAAGATTAAAGGAAAGCAAAGAGTCCATCAAAAACACACAATAGTATTAATGATTTCGTCCCAATCGAGATTATCATGCGGCACACGATAATTACATCCAATCCTGTCTCATGAAAAATTCGTCCCACCGTTTCATCCAGCTTGGAATAATCATAAAGCGGTCGTTTCATGGAAACAATTACCCACGTCTCTACGTCAAACCGTAACAGCTCTCGACAGGCAACGTCTTCGTCAGCGTCGGAACGCGCACGCGATGCCGACAGCGACTGGTGCGAGAAAAACGCGACGAAAAAAAGGAATCGTTCCACCCGGAAGCGCGAAAAAGAAAACGGTGTCGGATCTTCGCCGTGTTCGGAGAATGCGCGATCGCGTCTCTCGATTATCCTCGAGCTTTGGGCAGGAGGCTTAGTCACGAAACCGTGAAAAGCGTCCAATTACGAGCAGGAAGCGCTTACACGGAATGGTAGTTCTGGCCGGCGCACTCGGCCTCTCGATCCTGATTCAGCGATCTCCTTAAACGTTCTCTCGCCTGACAATTCAACGTTCCCCGGTCTACGGCGAGACTGTGTGTATTAAAGCGCGTCGAACGAGACTAAAAGTTCCGTGGAAGGAACGGCGCGATTCTTGGCGAACGAACAAGCGGACCGACGAGAGAGACAGACGGAAATAAATCGGACGCGGACGACGGTTTGTGCGCAAATGTGCGCGGCAACTTTTGGTCGCGCTTGACGGAACAGGCTCGGGAACTGGGATAGCGTGTCGGAGAACGACTTTATGAAGTCCGCGTGTCGATTCTCGCGGGTCAGTTAATCGAAACGAGATTGAAACAGATGCTGGAGTCGCAGAGGTGCTTCGCGCTTTGCCATTTTTGAACGAGATCGAAAACGGTAGACGTCGCTGTCCCGAAGTGATTTGCTGGTACGCGAAAATTATGAATTGCGTTTTCTCCGTTCACAGAAGATGCAGTCTCGGAAGTTCGATGATCCGCGTTGCAGCGTACAGTTACGTTTTGAAAAAAAATGTCTACGATGATAGTATTCTAGCTAACCGTTGCAACAGGTATCCTGTGTAATTGCAACCCGGCCATATTAATTCCCAGACTTAATTTCCGCGACCGCTACTTTGCGTAATGGTATTTAATCGTAATCAAGCGACGTCCTTACAATTTCCTTCTGTCAAGTTACTGTCATCACCGGCACAGGGAATGACGCGCGAGGCCGAGGACTAGAGACAACAGTCAAAAGCACTGCCCTCGCCGGCGGATCGTCACCAATTGCCCAACACAGCGTGGACAAAGTAAACGTTTCCTGGCGGAATTCAGGCAACTTCGGAATACGCAAGCGTCTCGGCTCACGCTCCGAATTCCAATAGCCAAAGATGGCCAGGCAGAGGCACAGAAAAGCAAAGGACAATGCGCGACGAGAGTACTCGATGGAACATCGAACAACGTCTCGATGCCCATGAGGAAAAGTCCTGCATTCCAGCGGATTGGCTCTCCTAATCCGTATAACCAGAAGGACTTCGAGCGCACGATTCTTTCGAGGCACAATGATTTCAATGGTAAAACGAAAGGGGACAAAGCGAGCGACACTCGACGCAGGAGCGAGAGGGACGGAAAGACAAGCGACGAGGAGGTGGAAGGAAAATGAGAATGAGTTGGAGAGCGGTCAGGCATAATAGAGGCACGACGATGCATGGCAAAGCTAGGCGACTTCTCTGTGTGATTTATCTAATATTTCCTTATCGGGACACGAGCCGCCGTTCGACTGGCGAACACCTGGAAACTCCTTCCCTTTTCCTTCCTTTCATACCGTGGCTCATGGGAAAAAGTGATTGGCCCGATGATGCGTCGCCGAGAATAGCCACGCTATGCAAGGCACGAGGTCTGCGTGTATCCGCGTGCATCATCTGTACGTAGATACGCCGCGAGATGACAATCGGCCGATTAGCTATCGCTAAGTACCTCGGATTTTTCACGTCAAGTTAATCAGCGCCGCGACGACCTTTTGCGTTTGATCCGGTGACGAGCCTGCCGACTGTAGAAACTAAAGTATGTCGTCCGAACGACGGTGCCATATGAAACGGGTGGCTGAGAGATCAACGGCTTGCGGACGGCGAGATTTACCGCGATGCATACTTTGCGTATTTCTTCATTACACGTTTCGCTGTTACATTATGTTATTGAGAGTCACGGCTATAAATCGCAGCAGAGGTTGTCACGAATCACCGGCACAATGCCGAACAAAGCTCAAGTCAAGAGTTGAGTGTTCGACGGATTGAAATGCGGAGTGTAGGGGACGTGAGAACCTGCGTGTTAGAGAATTCCGTTTTGCGAGTCCAGAGGTGAAACTGAAAATGATTGAGTTTCTTCAGGGTCAACTTACTGGCATTCGTAACAGGTAACCTTTCGATTTTAATCGAACCATCCGTATCAGGCGTTGGCGTGAGACCAGGATAAGAACCCTGCGGTTGCGATACCGTTACCGCGGGATGTGGACTCGTCTGAAATAAACAAAGCCTTTTAGTATCCCTGAGATACAAATCATTTTATTTATAGAATCGGCGAAAATAAAATCTGCTATCTCCCAGATTACCTAATACCAAATCACGTTATCGTGATTATTAAATTACGCGTAATATAAATCAACGAAGAATGCCATCATTTATATTTATGTATAGTCATTAATACATTACTACGCGTCACATGGGCGATAACTATGAAGTATCACACAGGACAAACGTTTCCAGCTTTTCAGCTTCTTCAACGTTGTGACCTAAATTCTGCTTTCAATGACTTCGGTATGGCTAAAATATCAATACCCTTGTCAACGGGATGTGAATTACGACGCGGCTAGAATTGAGAACGCAGACGTCCATAAGTGTTCTGTCGCCGAGCTAAAAAGTCGAAGGTCTATCGTCAAGTGCCCTTACCAGATGGTCCAACTGCGGTGGTGATGTGTGGGAGTAAATGGAACCGTGTGGTCCTACGGGCCCAAGATGAAGGCCCAATTGGCTCTCCGCGTGGTTCCTGAGAACGTTTATGGCGTCGTCCAGTCGTTCCTCCATCCGCGTCCCCTGTACCAACAGAACATCGCATTTCGAACTCGATTACGCGTCAGCCGAGTATCGAGCATTTGTTACGAATGTCTTTACGTAGAGAAAGACAGAAAAATTGAGGGACCATTGAAAGAATTTGAAAAGTCTTATTTTTGTATTCTATCATGTGTACATGATATATTCTACGAACTGTGATACTATATCCCAGTGATTATGAAAGTGACTTGAAACACGTATAAAAAAAAGTGTGCATCACTTGTTTTGTTTTATATTTGTTCGCAATGGTATATTGCTGAATCAGTTGATATACTGGTTCCAAATTCAATTAAAACTGGTTGAACACAATTTATGTGTTGCTTTAACGGAAGACCCACCCGTATGTCATGATAAAGAATAATATACAACAGTCTCATAACTTTTCGAAAATCTTTCAGGAGTGTGTAAACTGGGAAGAAGCAGTTCAAGTACTGTGGTAAATACGTAGACAAGTGAGTAATGACAGGAATAGCAAGTGGCTAAACAGAAACGAAGAAGTAAACAAATAATGACATAGAGATAAGCACGTACAACTGAATTATCTAGGGAAACATTGTTCGTCTGGATAAACAATTGTACGCTGCGGACAGAAATGAAGAAACAGAAGCTCTTGACGAAAGGTAAAGTCAAGATAATTAGCATATCTGTAGAAAGCATTAGTGTTATCGCTAAATGAATGAGTGGAAAGTGTCGGTGACTTAATGACCATTACATAAAGAGGAGTAGCGACTGATCGACCATAGCGAATATGATCGGGCGTTAGTGACATTAAATAATCAACGTTAAGATATAAAATGTAATCGCGTTGATACGTTAATCGCCATCATAACAGTTACTGTCAATCTTACCATTTTTTTCAAACCACAAAAATACACGCGTCCACATCAAAACGGCACTTTATGCGCACATAAATTTCAAGCATACTACATGGTCGCCTGGCAAATCTTATAATATACATATGTATATATATATATATATTCGTACCAAAAATATTTAATACCGTCAGCGCATACAGCTTCTACCTTATCATGGCAATTAACCTAGCAAGGCCCAAGAGTGTTTCCCGATAGAAGAGAACGCCAATTAATTCGCATGCGTAACAAAAAAAGAAAAACGTATCATGTCGCGCGCATAACGAATTAATCGGAGATGAGAGGAAGGGCGGGAAAAGAAACTGAAAATCAGCAATCCTCACCTCGGCATGGTCGCGAAGGAAGCCGATGGCATCGTCTAGCCTCTGCTGTTCAGGCGCCGGCTTCACACACAACACCAACGCAACAACAAAACCAAAAAAAAAAAAGAACAACCAAGTCAACACAACGTCCACAACAAACAAGGTGATGGGACATCGGCGGGACGGGGGATGGACTCAATGGCTGGACGAGGGGAGAAACGTGGTGAACAAAAAAGTGTAAAAATGACGGTGTGGCGTGTCCTGATCGTTTGATAATGCGAGGGAGGATGTCAGCAAAGAAACATGAGCATGGCACAAACGGAGATCAAACCATTTTGTCTCTGTACAACGTAACTGTAATTTGATTGTTGAACTATGAATAAACACGCTTTCACTCGTGATATGTACATATATACACTGCGCAGTCACGAATGTTGGTGGGCAAATTTCTATTAAGCGAAATTTTGTAATAAGTCTTGGCAACGTTGCCGATTGCTTTGCGGTAACGCAGTTGGCAGCACTTGATTAAGCAAGACTTTATCGTAATGTAAAGGTGCGTTTTGAATGAAAATGTAGCAGATGGGTGTGTAGGCGAATTAACTGGGTGGATTAGTGTAAAGTGACTTAAAATAATTTCTTGATCCTCCCTCGGACGTATGTAGGATGTGCTGCGTGTGCGTGCATCTATACCGATGATTTTCGGCAGGTTTACGGGTGAAAATTGTGCAATCGTGACGAGTAATCTAGACTCGTTGAAAAAAGCGTGCCGTTTGTGCATCTTTCAACAAGACTGCAACAATTACCAAATTTAACCTAATGGACAAGTAAATCAGGTTAATGTTTCATCAAAAATGGTAATACATGTTGCCAATCTAAGCGTATTCCGTATTCTATGGTTGAAGCACCATCTTGCGGTCGAAATTGTCATTACGACCGTTCGACACAATACAAATAACTGTGCTCCGTAGTGTTTTTTCAACGAATAAGCAAGGTAACTAATTAGCAGCATTACGATCTGTTAACTTGGACCCATTATTTAAATAGCTTCATTCTTGATCAGAGTACTGCAATCCATTATAATGCGATCTCGAAATATGTTGTAATTGACATTTTCGCGTTAGATCCCGTGATTTAGAGGTTAAGCGTGATACGCGGATCGAGTCTTGTTGCAAGATTTGGCGGGAATTGTTCGCGACCAACAGAAGAGCTGAAAAGTCGAATACGCATCGCGGTAGCTTTGATGCATACCATGTGAATTGTTCCACGATTAGGATCCGTCGTGAAATGTGGCGAAACTGGCGCTGCGCCGGGTGCCCAGCCTGGCGCTGATCCGGTCAAAGGAGGTGGCGAACTGACCGGTGTGGATGGGTTACTGCTATAACTGGATACTGATTGGTCCGTGGGGTAGATCTGTAAAATTATCAACAAACACTTAACCACTAACACGGACTTGCCGACAAACTTGTACGAAGACAAAGTCTTAACTTCGAGCCTCAACATTAACCCACAGGATTTCAAGGTTTGGGATAGATGTGTTACGAAGCTAGCGATTCACTAAAGCTTTTAACAGGCGCCGTCATCACGTTTGGCGAAAGGCTTTGCACGCTCAGTCATGATAAGTACAACGGCGCGAATTTGTCTGTAAAGAAGCATCACAACATTTCATCTGTGCATTCAGCCTACAACCTCCCAAATGCAACCTCCTAACCTAATTCCGTATTGTGCATCCTGGGATCGCGTAGACTCGCTCAACCTTACTCAACCGTTGCCTTCATCCGGAACTCTGGATTCTAATATTGCGTGCACTCGCTCAAGCTAACTCAACCGTTTTCTGTATCCGGAGCTGTGGATTCTGGAATCGTGTAAACTCACTCAACCTAACTCGACCGTTTTCTGTACCCGGAACTGTTCTGTACCCTGATACTGGAATCCCGTAAGCCTGTTCAACCTAACTGAACAGTTTTCTGTATCCGCAATTTTGGACCTTGGGATCCCGTAGACTTGGTCAATCAACCTAACTCAACCGTTTCCCATATCAGAACTGTCAATCAACCTAACTCAATTGTTTCCCATATCCTGGGATCCCGTAGATTTAGTCAATCAACCTAACTCAACTGTTTCCCATACCCAGAACTGTGGATCCTGTAGATCCCGTAGACACGCTCAACTTAATCGTTTTTTCCGTACTCGAGACAGTGGATGCTGGGATCGCGTATATCTGCTGAACCGACCGCTTCGGCGACGACTATTGGGATCGAAAATGGGTCGCAGGCAGGAAGAGACACATACTCGGGTGCTTACTACGGATGCGAGAGTCTTGCCGAGGCTGTCCCCCGTGGTGGGTTGTTGGTTGGCGGTGTTGGGTGCGGCATTGGGTGCCGTGGGGGCGGCGGTCGGTGCGCCAGGACTATGGCTATATTGCAACGACGCCGGAGACGGTGCCCCGGTGCCACTATTCGCCGCGACCGCGGCGCTACCCCGAAATGTCGACATGGGCGGCAGCGAGGCCGCGCTGGTCACCGCGGAGCCCAAAATCGGCGCCGCCGGCTCTCCGTTCGGCGACATCGCCGAGTACGCCTGAAACCAAAATTCGATTTACTGACAAGTGACCGCGACATTCGGGCGACCGACGACGGTTAACCCTTTGCGGATATATGTGGAACGCAGCCGTGACATTGGGGTTGGGAACCTCAGTGGGATGAGATGGACGGAGTATATATCGGTGGCGTTTTCGAGAATATTGATACAGTGTAATGATGTGTGGGAGATTGGCCTCTGCATATTAACAGCAGATTTGCGGAGAAATAGGTAAGTATAAGATGTTATCCGAAAAAAAATGTATAGAGACATGACATACAGAATTTGAAAAGTAGGAACCATTAATAGTCAGCAAAAGTTGCTGGATAATAATAATAGGAACTTCAGTTGTTTTATTTGTGAAATCTGAAGTCCATCAAATTCATGGTTCCGGTAAATCTAGTTTTAAAGATGTTGCAATACTTTTTGGCGGGTTCGAGCCAATGAAACCTTGTTCGATTAATTCCGCGGCTTTGACGTTTATATTTAGGACCCCTTCAGAGGATTACGTTAATGTCGAAATTAGGAGGAGAATGGACTTTCAATGATCCGAACCCGCTGGAAAGAATTGCGATAAATTAATGTACTGTGGCGATAGTAGAGGTTTGTCACTAGACAAGGCGTGTCCTGATATTAACTTTTAAGCAATGCGCATTTACTTGTGACGAGTCGTTACCCATGACATTTCTTAAATGTGTAGAGGTGAGCGAAGTTAGACTTGTAGTATTTGTGGTAGTAAGAAACGCGTCCTTGAAAACACTGGAAGCAGCGGATTTAAACCATTCGTCAAATATGCAACAGTGCAAATGCAATCGATAATTCCACGACTCACTTTAACGGAACCGATACATAGGACTTCACAGTCATAAACACGTAATATAGACTAACCGCTGTAACTGACATTAATTTCAACGGACATCTATTCATGCAACATATATGATCGCGAGCGTTTGGTGCACGGGAGGAGAGAGGTTATTTGGCGTAATGATGGGCATCCTATAATAAAATTGAACACTCGCCTGACACCGAAGGAATCACGATTACGTATGTAATTCCAGTGGGAGGATATATATTAGATAGTTTCATTGGATGTGAGCGGCATCTTCTGGATTGGACATGCGACAAGAAGACTTCGACCGTGCGATGGTTTATAAACAACCCGGAGAATCGATGGACCTTACATCCGTCATTCCTCTCCTCAGAACGAATTACCCGAGGGCAACATCTTTGATATCGGATACGCTTTGTGGAATGGCACGCTCTCGCTCTCTCTCTCTCTCTCTTTGTCCCCACCCCTTCTCTTGGCTCGATAGGTGCAAACGAACGATCGTAAAACGTCTAATTTTAAGAGATGTCGGTAGCACGAGGCCGTGCGTATTTATTAACAAATTAGAGAGCACGACTGCCAATGAGAAGTACTCGATCGGCCATGAGAACTGGCGACCGTCGATACTTCGCGCCGGAATATAAAACATTAAAGACGCTGATGCTAAGGACAGCGTGGCAGCGCCATTTAACAACTGCCGCTGCAAATTGAAGTTATCGAAAGAAGTTCGCTGAGCATCCAATGTAAAATATTGAACGCACTATTACATAAAACACGACAGACATTAATATTCTATCAAAGGAATATAATGCGCCCCGTCGCATCCTCTGATTTATATATCCAATTTACAAAAAATAATCGTAAAACCCCAAAAAAAGAACCGCACGTTGAAAACCGGGAAGTGACAGATCGGATATTAAATCCTCGTAACTCAGAGATGCAAATGTTGCTACCACTGACCAAAACGCATCGCATTACAGACTGAAGGCGTTGAAAGAAGTGCCGCCAGTGCAGAATATCCTGTATGAAATATTAACCGAGACACGCAACGATGACCAAAGGACTCCGAATGATAATAATGAAACGTTGAACGAGAGGCTCAGAAACTGTCGACAGAGAGTCCCGCGCGGGCTTTTGACATTCGTGGAAGAACGGCCATTAAACCGGAGGGCCGTAAATGTTTAACACGCGCGGCGCCAAAAGAAATCCTCTCCGCCTCGATTCGACGGGCTCGGTTCATATACCCTTTGTGGAGTTTGCGGTTCAACGTGCCTCGCTCAAGATGCATCCTTTCCGTCTCTCGACGAACTACGACATTCTGCTGGCGCAGGGACGACAAGCCTTGCCGGGCAAATTTACAGCGTGCCGAGTGCAGTAAATTGAATGACGAGAAATGCGCACGGTCTTTCGTTGACTCGCCCTTTTTTTTCTCTTATAAGCAGACCTTTGACTGTCGGCGAATATTGCCGACTAAATCTCGGACGTAATGAATTTTTATCAATCCGGTGCAATTAGTTTTACGGCCGCATACGTTAAACCGCTGCGCGTCGTAAGAATGTCTGTGCGAACTTCGGTGAGACCAACTTGCAAATTTATGCCAAAGTGGCGCACTATTTTAAATGCAAGTTTAATGTTGAAAGCACATTGTATTTAATCCAGATCAAAGATGTTGCCCCAGGGAAGAAGCTGAAGTAATGAAATGCGTGATCAATTAGAACAATTAATTTGTCGAATTAAATTTTTTTCTGGTATAGAACACTTTTTTCCAAGTGCTCCAACGCTCACATAATCGTACTATTGTCTTGTGTTATCCTGGAGTGACCGTTCGACAGGTTCACAGATAAAGAAAACTTTCGTTAAGAGGGTGACTTTCAAGTCGTGGGCGAAACTCGAATTGCCTCGACTTCGAGGTATCTTGAAGAACCAGTTCGATTGTTGATCGGAAACGAAGTTCGTTCGCGAAGTACAATCGCTCCCCTGTCGCTAAAACAGTCCGAAGTCAAGTACCCCATCTACGAAGCATTGTTCTACGCAACGACCATCGTCGCGCAGAATCCTCACAATCCGATCTCTTAATTCCTTCTCTTTGCAGCAAATTACTATAGCAGCGCGGTGGAAATCTTTATCAAGTTTGAAGAACAGCAGAACTTTTTTATCGGTGCGACGATGCATTGGAATTCTTCTCGCACACATCAGACGACAAACGAAGGCAAAGGACAGGCAGAAAATATGAGAAAATTGGAAGATAAAATAAAGAACGAAGAAGGATCAAGGAGAAGCCAGCGCATAAAACTGAACAAAGAACAGGCGGGAGATGTAAGAAAGGAGGCAGTTAAGAACAGTATTAACGAAAATATGGGAAATGAAGTGAAAGAGTCTTACGGCGGGAAAACGGACCGAAAAAAGAGGGACAGGAGAATTAAGAAGAGGTATTAGGAGTATGAAAAATAGGGGAGAAGGGACCAGTGCGAAGAGCGAGTGAGAGTGAGCGAAGAGCGGATAATACTTTGAGGACGGGAGAGGGAGGTCGGCGAGGAAGCAAAACGGAGAGCGAGAAGGCATTCAGGGTGCCGCGAAGAGGAGGATTTCGTGGTAACCATGAACGGCGTAAATCAAACGAAGGCTGCACTTGACTAGAAACACGAAGTAGCGGGAGGGCAGATCTATATATAGCGACCCAGTGAGTCATTTGACGTTGCTCTCTGCGTACACGGAGCACTGTCAACAGTGTCTCTCAACCACCTTGAGAGCATAAATGGGTGATGTACACCTTAAACGTATTGCACCCTACACCCTTTCATGTTTTTCCCCCTTTTGCAGCGCCATCAGTCCTGACTATTAACCGGGTGGTCCAAAATAAGACAGCTAGAAGAGTCAGCCAGCTGGTCCCCTGGATCACACTTGATGGAGAGGATTAAAGCACAGACCTAAGCTAGAGAGCGAGAGTAATGGCTACCCTCTCGACATCCCATCAGAACAAGTCGACGCGAGGTTTGGTAAACGCTGGCCTTGCTCCGATGCAACTCTGTCATAGACAACGATACGGTGAGTGGAAAAGCCATTCAGTTATGTACATACTCAGAGTACGCATTTTGAGCGGTGCGACTGCGTGACAGGTTACTTGGAACTCAACTTAAATTAAACGCTTTCATGGTCTGTCCAATATATATCGAACACATTTGACAATTTTCCAAAAGTTCACTGGACTTGAACATGAGCATTTAAGTAAGAGAATACAGCCAGTGACAAAACAACCTTTATCTCCAAGCACTGATCGACATTGCACCCACTTCAAATAATTTCTAATTCAAACTCCGCCATTTCAAAAAAGAATCCCCAAATCAAGGGGACTCCTAATGTCTCCAAAACTTCCATCGGCTTCTTTTCGTACGAACGATCTTTATCGCTACATTCGTTCCGGGCGTTGCGAAGTCAGGGTTCGAAAACCGTGTAAGCGGGCGACGGTCTACGAAGATTAACTTTTGGGAGTACTACACGAGAAGTACAACGTGAACACCTTTATCGGATACAGTGGAGGTTCCCTTGTCTATTACCAACTTTCCGGACCCAAGCATTGCGAGGGAACGATTCACCGTGATCGATCACTTTCTTTTCCGGCAGCGAACGTGGATGTGTACGTGTATAATGTAACAGGGTTGGGAGATAAGGGTCAAAGAGAACGGTCAAAAGAGAAGTTAGAGGCGGAGTCGCTTACCATGGGATCGTGGGGTAGGTGCATGGGGTAAGCTGGCTGGGCCAGGTGAGGGGGTGCGTAGCCACTGTACGGGGGTTGGACGCCACCACCACCACCGGTCCATGGGTCACCAGGACCCGTTCCTGCAGCATTCCCATCTGTAACAGAAAAAAGGAACGTATATACTTTGTCATGTCTCATTTGTGCAGACTGCCTAACGGGGGGTACCACAACGATTAATATTATTTATTTCGCGTTTTCTGTGGCACTCTGGCATAAATGCAGGACATTGACAGTGCGGTAAGGGTGGCTATATATAGCGCGTGCACTTGCAATAGTTGCAAGGCGGGCAATGGTTACCATGGAGTGAGCGTTGTTAACCATTTTATTGTCAGGCTCATCTATGCGGTAGATGCAAAGAATTACAAATTTTGATTGAAACGCAGAAATTAATTCTTCATTTGGACATGTTTCGGGATTACATGGAGTCAACCACAAAAGAGCGTATTATGGCAAATAATTTAAAAGATTGAAGTACATTTTAAAAGAAATTAGATGCGAAAAATGCCACGGGCAATTTGATATGTACGCTTCGGCCCGCGTACAGATCCCACAGGTACCGCGGGCCGATAGATCGGCTTGTTGCTAGCCAAAGGATTAAAGTCACCGTACTTGCAGCGTGTCATTTGTATTTGCATCTATACTTATAATCGTCGCAACGATAATTTCACGCAATGCCATAATCGCCTCCAAACCCGCCCCACCATAGTTTCGCTTACACACAAAATCGGCCCGAGCAAATTCACCAACCTAATCTGCAAATCCAATATCAAATCGATACAAATTCCAGTCTTCGCGACAAGTGGAGCCGGGCGCCTATGCGTTGCAGATTATCAATAGTTTGGTGACTGCAACGATCACGGAATTAATTTGATCGCCTGAAACCCTCCATGTGCATCTTCTGGACTAAACGCGACACGAGTCCCGTTCATATATCGGCACTTTCTTCTTAATACGACGTGATCCTCTTAGGTCGTGAAACCACTCTCGCGAATCCGCATTGTTTGCGCCCGTTCACTTTCGACGCCCGTTTCGACAGAGCGGAACGACAAATAAGTAGCACGTGGCTGTGAGCTCGGTGACCAGCCGAATGTCGCGCACGTGCACGTCATATAATGGCTGGCCTAAATCGAGTTAAAACGCGCCGCTCGTGCAACACAACGTCGCACGTTTTGCTCGAATTTCACGCGATTCTCATTCATGAGAAACCGGCCGCGTGCTTGTAAGGTTAGGGTGGCGTGTGCGGTGTCAAAGTTGAGAGAGTGGAAGGTGCAGGGGTGATGTGTTGTTATTTTACCTACCAGCGAGAGAAACTAGCGGTGTTTGAAATTATACACCTATTTATGGTTGAAATGTGGACATTACTATTTGCATTTATACTTAACAAATAAATATGGTAACGTACGGAGTTATTAAGTAAACTTCACATTTCAATTGTAAAAAGGCATATCATGTGACTTAAAAAATTTTAACAAAAGTTAAAAAAAAACAGTGAAGAAACTATCTATGTTTCCACTTTTTAGCGGGCAGAGTAGTGAGTTCGCGACACAGTAATTATAAGCGGTGATTTAATGTTGACGGTGTTAATGTGATCAGCGGGCGGATCGCTCATGAATGGCAGGTGCTTGTCGACCGACAACATTCTTCGCGGCACAATTTGTTTACAAAGCTGCACACACAGCGTCAATTCGTCAAACTGCCCGACGCGATCGTTTATTTCAATCGGCCCGCCGAAGTCCAAACTTTCGCGAAGAGACAATACAGATGGCGCCAGCGTGCAATTATCTTCCCAAAGCGCGCCGTCCGCCTAATGACATTTCCAATAATGTATTTCTCGGCGCCGCGAAAGTAAATACTTGAAAGCGCCGGGTCCGCGTTATGAAGTTTAAACGGATATGTCTGACCGCGGTTAATCCGTTCGCGGCAGTTCGAGATCGATCGAGCCCGATAACACGGTTTGCCCGAGACGGAAGAAGTTCGCGAAGTTCGGGTATAAAATTTCGCCTCTAACGATCTTGCCTGATTGCGTCCAGCCGGGTCACCCAGTATAAGAAGCAGGGACCATAAGATACCGGCGGGAAGCGGGGTGCGAGGGACCCGGGCCATTATTTCAGTTGAAAACAACAGCAATAAGCTTCGGGAAAACGTATTTCTTGATACTTTTGCTTGTTATAATTCCGCGCGCCGTGCTCTCGCGCTCGTTGGGAAAACTGAAACTAAGCCAAACTACTCCCGGCCGCTCCTGCGGAACTACTGGCATTCGATGCCTGATAAAACTTTTTCGCTCCCTCGTCGTGGCTTCCATTTATAAGCTATTCCGCTTCTCTACCGGGTGTTAGCCCGCAAAAAGCACACTTCGAATGCATGCGCGCGCGCGCCTCTATGTGTCGTGTGGGCCGAAGTTCAGTCGAGTTTCCGAGTAAGCACACTGTCGAAATGTGGGCAAGAATGTCTTTCGGCCGGCAACGCGTTTCAAAGTGCTTCCAGTTTAAAGTGCCGTTAACGAAGGGTCCAAGTACGGGTTGAAGGCGTGTTGCTTTTAGGTTACCGGTGGAATTTTGGAATTCTTGAATGCAGACGATTGCTCGTAGATGTCGCTCAGTGTGGTCTCAGTGTAGAACGTTGACTTCATATTAACAGTGGATTTACGGATTTCGAATTTGACGAGCAAAATTACAGAGACTTTTACTGATTTTTATAGCAACTTTCGCTTACTTGTATTAATGGAATAAAACGAATATGTATCCGAGCACGTTTCAACGTCAGCTTTCTAATTTTCAAATTCCATATGCCGTATGTCTTAATGCTTCACCGTATAATGCCGTACGCCTACGTATTTCGCCATAAATCTAGTGTCAAAATAACTCTGACATCTTTACCTACTAAACATCCCGTATAAAATCCGCCAACCACTTCCTCCTAATAAGTGGGTATAAGCTAAAGAACAAAAGCCACGACCTTCCCACCCGTAATCGTAACTTTTCATGTCCCAGAACACTCCACCCGTTCCGATATTTTTCCATCCCGCGGGCGACTCCTCTCTATCAGCAAACGAATATCCGCTAATTTCATCGACGAACTTCGGCGTCCCGCCGCTTGAACAAATAACGAGATTGTTATTGTTTTTACGCGCGACAGGCGGAGGCGGCGCAGGCGAGTTTTACGAGCGCGTGTTAAACAGTTGAATATTACCGGCCTCGTAAAATCCCTTTATCGGCCCGTTCAATTCGTTATGCCAACTGGAATATAGATATACGCGAGCACCGTATATCCGCGCGCACGGGACAGCACTTGTATGTATTACGGGGCTTGTATCTATGAGCGGCGTCAGTGATTTCAGGATAACGATCGGCTTGTTCATCCGAGGCCGGCCAACGAACATTACGAACGATTACATCGGACCACGTACGCCTGACCGTGTACTCACCAATTGCTCGTAAACAAATGCTGATTTTTATCGCATTTTATTTACCTTCATTATGATCCTATCTCGCCCGCGTCGGCTCCGATGCATCACGCCGCGAGACTTTTGATTTATACGTTTGATGAACAGTTTAACGTACCACCCCTGTCACGGCGACGGTCTGGATGCCGTTTGTACGAAAAAAAAGAAAAAAAATAGTGTCACCGCGACTGACGCATGACACTTTTGGCGAAGTATGACGTGTTTTCTACGCGAAGGCCCGAGCGTGTGTCAGATGTACTTACCAATATAATAGGGGTCTGCGTATAGGGCCGCGGCTTTCGGCGAGGTGTATCTCGGCGAGTCCTGTCCGAATTCGTCCGAGCCATACTGTAACAAAATAAAGCGGTGGTTAGGCAATCATCCGTGTTTACTTCGATATCTAATCGCACGTGTAAAGAATGCTCAGAACAAATACTAAGTCAGCCGCGAATGGTATCGGTGACACATTACGTAAACTAGGCGGTAGACCAGAATATTTCGCCGCCTGAGTATCTGTCCTTAGTCCTGGCGAAGTGAGGTTGAATCGCGTGCTTGTTCTGTTCGTTACAACACGGTTACACGACCGTTGACTAGCCGCGAGGGGTTACGACATTCTTCGCAGAGCCCGGCAGTAGCGAGAATAGTCATTAATTCAGCAATATAGACACGCGCGAGGCATGGATGCACACGGCGGGAGCAAAATCTACGGCAAGTTCTGCGACAAAAGTCGTTAAATCGCGAACCGTGTCTCGTTGCGCAACGGCGCGGGCGCGCAATAAAAATCTAAAATTAGGATCCCCCGTTGATCCAATTAGCGGCGCTGATCGCCAGTGGTTTTCTGCAGAATTTTAAGTAATAACCCTTCACCGCGAGAGAGGATAGACGACGCGCATTTCGGTACGCGCTCCTCGACATTTCTCGTTCAAACGTGGAAGGGTATCGCACCGGTGCAATTACAGACGCAACTATACCTTTTACGTTTCTGAGCCATTTGAATTGCTAATTCCCCACTTCTACGACGCGGCATATAAATACTAGGCATTACGACGCGCTAATCGTTATTAATATACATTAATATACATCAATCATGCTGATGTATGCACGCACGAAAATTTACATTCGGCTGATCGCATTACAAAGGGATCACCGTCGCATTAACAGTTCCTGAACGTTTACACCGGATACACAAATCTTGCCGTAAAGAAAGCGCCGTCCGCGTCCCCGTCCAGCTCTTACCGTGCATTTTCAAAAGCACACCCACCGACCGGCCTCGCAACGACTACAATTCGTTCGGCGCGGTTCGTCAGGGTCGACTTAATTCACTATCAAAATCGGCTTATCCGCGCTATAGTCTGGGACATCATTACCATTCTATAATTGCCGTAATCCGTCGGACAGACGAACATTTCGGCGTCGTTCGACACACGCACCCGTCCTCAGCTAGCGAAGCGACCAACACGCGAACCGCACGCTTTCGACTAACGCAGCTGAATCCGCGAGTGCGAGGACACGTAGTTGCCGACAAGGACGAAGGATGCGGAGGGTGACTGCTGCTGCGGCACCACCATACCCTCGTCCCAATTTCGTCGTGATATATGTTAAAATATTCCACGGCGCCTTCCCTTATCCGCCGCCCCTGGCGAGAAACCACCCCCTGCCTCCACCCGCGCTTCTTCTTCTTCTTCTTGTTCTTCTAGCGTCGTCGCGCGTCGAAAACTTTCGTATCAAGCCGCCTACACACCTCGGGGGCCAGTGTGTGCGCGTTTCTTCGGACGCTGCCGAAAAGTGGCAGGAAAAACGGCCGGGGGCGCGAAAGGGAGAGGAAAGTTCTCGGCGTCTGGCTAAGGAGAAGACTATGGGCAGCGGGACGAAATTTAACGCCGGGCCATGGGAGAATCCTGCGACTTCGAAACGCAGCGACTGAAGTTCACGCGGTGCTTCTGTTGATCGCGCGCCGGCGTCCTGCGGCGGGTGAATTTGCGAAGGTTTTTACAGGTAATACACAGGAGGGTGTCGATGGCACGTTGAAGGGTGAGTAACGAAATGCAACCCTACGTTTCTAACGGAATGCGTACACGTGCGAATCTTTGGATCACTGTCTTCAGACTGTATATGACCGGTTTGCGTTTCGTCGCAGCAGTCCGCGCGTTCACGTTCACACACGAAAATGCACTCAGTAGGATCTTTACAGTCATATATCGTAGGCACGCGTTTTGTTTCTGCGTTGCAGTTGAATTTACGCTAATACTGAACGTCACCTATACGAGTTGCGTGGAAGAAAGCGACAGAACACACAAAACGACACTAACCGCGCGAAGTACAGCGCGCAACTGACGGTTTACTTGCAATGCGTCGGCCACGCCGATTGAGCGCGGCTAGTGGTGGGGGCAGAGGTCGTGGCCAATCAGAACACGTCCCGCACCCGCGGTCTATGAAGCGCGCAAAGTAGACGCGCGCAGAAGCAACGACTGACTGCTAACTACTGACGACGGGCCATGTCGTTCTACACGTTGATATCGGGACGCTTTGAGACAGTCTGATAAGAGGACGCAGTAACCCGCATCAACCCAGAACAGGGATATATCGCCCAAACGTGAATGGCGTATCGCGAAATTCGCACGCGGAATAAGCGGGGCAAATGCGCCAAGCGAAATCGGATGACCGACCCTATGTGGTTGCTGAGCAGTAATTATGGGACGTAAGAGGCGAGGGAAGTTTCGCGGTGACTATTTGTGTTTGTACGTTTTGCGTTACGGTGACGCGGGTGTCTGTGAAACGATGATTTGTTGGAGTATAAGCTGCTAGGGAAGAAACATGCAGTTTACGTCAAATTTCCACAATGGCACGAGACACATGTTCTCTTCTAAATTTGTATTATGGATAAATGGAAATGCGTATTCTTGCGTTATGTCATCAGATAGTGGTGCGGATAAATATTGGGCTATTGCGATCGAAATAGCCAGTTACGTAAGAGACTAAATATCTGAAAACAAAAGATATGTAACAGTAGCCACTTGCATAATCATCGGCACGAATAATATTGGAAAACGAGATTTTTATCTGTAGGTCGTGTTAATGTGGCAAGAATTGTCCACCGTCATGCATTGACGTAAGCTTGAACGAAATTGATCTTGTTGATTTGCATGTCTTTTATGACAATGAGTACCTAAATCCTTAATGCACAGTGTAAACTATCGTCGCTACTCTCGGCTATTATTTGAGCAAAGAAAACTCGACGAGTGGGTGCTTTGATTTTTCAACAGTTATCAAGACACCGTAATGTAAACAGTGCTTGATTGAGTAAGAAACGTTACATCTGTTTCAGATAAGATTTTTCAGCCTCAGGCATCGCGATAGGCTTTGGTTACAACAAAACCATTTTTATCAGGCGCGATCATCGGATTTTTGTTATATGAATCGGTACACAGCGGATTTCGCCCAGTAATCGAGTGAGCCATATATATTTCCGGACCACATACGTTTAGTCGGTCAGACATTTTTCGCATAGAAACAACGTGTCCGGTTACTGCATTCGCGTACGTGCGGTAATTTACACTGCAGAAAACCGGGTAACATACAATTGCGGTATATTCTAAATTTGGCCCCGTTTCAGAGAAGCGGAGAAAAGGAAATGCGAGTAACCCATATGCGAGCGTCGGACGCGAATAATGAAATCGAGACAAAGACTCGATGAAATAGACGCGGACTACCGATAAATGAAACCGATAACGGGCTTGCTCATCAAGGGGGTGAAGAGAAAATGGGCGAGATCTGTGTTAATCAAGCGACACATACTTCGGATCTATCTGGGGCCACTATCGATTTATCCATTGACTAGCGTGGTAACGCGTCATACAATGAAATTACTTGAATGTAAAATTAAGCAAACGTTTTTCTGTCAGTTGAAAAATGAACGCCTACATTTTTGTGACGAAACTTAGACGTTGGTATCTTTTCGCAGTTCATCTATCGAGATTGAAAATACAAAAATCTCTGTTCGGTGATTTTTACGATCTCTAAGTGCGTCCCCAGAACTATTGAAGAATATATGTTTATTTCATAACCTGATTGCAGTATAATTAAAAAGAATATATTGATAGTCCACGCTTTGCCCTGCTTTTAGACATAACCTCCCATAAGACGATGAATCTATCCCTGTATCTCGTGCGTAATACGCAGATATCCCACGCATTCAATATTGTGCATGTGTCAACAGTTTAAGCCGGAAGCACATATAAATCTTTCGGCTACGCTAATCCTTCATACTGAATGCATATTCGCGTCAATTGTCTGCAAAAGGTTAATATATCGCAGTTGAATCGACCAAAATCTATATGCCAACGCTTCTGATAACCCTGCCTACAGATCATCTGGGTCCCTAACATTCTTCGTATGTACATGACTCAAGCAGTTGCATTTTTGCTCATGCCTCAAGTTCGATTCTGGACTTTACATTCACAAATACACGGCTTCACAACAAAACGTTTGGCACACACGGCTTCTCTGCCACGCTCTCGTTGTCGACCTATTTCTTTCCATCTTCTTTAGTCTCCTCTCCTTCGCTGTCCCTGTTTTCCCGTCTCTCCTTGGCAACGACGACCGCTCTCGTATTTCACATTTTCCCTCCTACACGGCATCCTCCTCTCGGGCAGCGCCTTTATCCGCAGTTTCTTGCTTTCCTTTTATCCCGGCACATACACCCGGAAGTCGACAAGATAAACGACAGCCCCGCGCTCATGCCACGTACTCCAGCGATTGGATAAATTGCAAAACGTGGAAGGGAGAGTCTGTGAGTCGGACGACGAAGCCTCGACCTCGAGGACCGTACTCGGTTAAATCTAATTAGCGGGCGAGTATCCGTACACGCGTATTCTTAAAAATGTTCTCGTCGGTGCTTAGGGTCTTATCAGCAGGACACGCGATCTGCGGATTCTTCGACGCGGGTCCGTCTCTGCGGTATCGACTGTAAATATTAACAGAGCAAGAAGCGTGAGTTTGCTTCACGTGCGATTCCGGTTCAGCTATATTTGGCAAACGATTTGGTGGTGTTCGATGTTTGACGTTCTTGTCGTTTATTTTCGAAATTGATTTAATAGGTGTGCGTACCCGATAGCGGTGGTATTGAAAGTTTGGCAGTTTGTTAATCTTTGTTTGCGCGTGGTTCATGACGAAACGCGCTATCATGCGGCTGATACGTTTGTTACGACTGTGTGACACGACAGAAGTGAATGCATGCACGAAAGTTATTGACAGTAGAATAATAATCACAATGACTGTTGATGAACAAATGATTTGTAGACTTCGGTTTAGTGCTTATGTAACTTGGTATTTTGAAGTGCGTTATTATAAACCGATGGTATCAGACTTCAAAATACGCTGTGACGGGCTGCTGACTTTTTAAGATTGACGCGTACTTTTCCTTTTAGCACCTTTACGGTATGACATATTGTGCTTCCAATTCACATTCGACCGATTTACCAATCCGTCATTTAGCCAAATATTACAAGCGATGACACGGGCCATTTACTTAAAATAATCTACGAAACACGTGGCAATTGCTGCGATCACCAGTTTTCAAAACTTAATCCAAAAATGAAGCTCCAGCCTATCCGGGATCATTATCTACTGAACGCTCAACTAGTAAAATTGCAGTCGTACTTCATTACGTTACTCAGTAATTTCTAATGCCATTCTTGCGACAATACAAACTGCACAATGCCCCTAAGGCAAAACGACTCGCCCGGCACTGACAGCATTCACCAGAAACGACAGACACCACCGACTCTGCCTTTATTTAGTCTCCACTGACACCTCTCTCGCCGTGCAGCGATCCACCAAATTATTCGGAGCAAAAAAGGATCTAACGTCCGGCCTGGAACGCATTCGTCGACGCCAAACGACGATCCGACACCGCGTGGACAATAATTCAACTTTTATTTCCCGCTCGCGCCCTGCCGAGGGTGGCGGAGGGTAAAGACACGCAATAATAAAAATGTCCGTCGGTCGACGCGGCGGATCAGAAATCTTAATATGTCCTTCGTGGTGTCCACCGAGCGACCGGGGTGGCGAGTGAGAGTCAGCGATTTCCAGCCAATATAAATGTCCTACATTGATTTAGTCCTCCCATTCCCTCGACCGCCGCCCCTGGATTCCTGGGGATGAGGGAATCGAAAGACAAAACGAGAAAGAGGACGCGCGGGCGGACGAGGAAAGGAAAAAGGCGAAAGAGTGAGCCGGCCCGGCGAATGGAAACGTCTCTGTCAGGGAAATTAGCTTCTGAAGGTCTGAAATAGGACAGAAGGGTCCCATTTACAGCGGGGACGATACGCGTGCGACGTGACGTGTTCGGAAAATCGAGCACGTCATGGCTTTCAGTTACATGTCGCGTTTTTGATGTCGCGGTAGGTGATACGTTTCCGTGAGCGTCGATCAACGTTTGCGAGACCGGACGGTTTCAGCGGTTTTTCATGTTGATTTGTTGCAATTTTTGTGAAAACATAAGCAATCATGTATTCGGCACGATTAGACAGCTTTTATCGAGTTCATTTGATCTTTTGATCTGGGCACATGTATGTCCATCAAAAGCTGCCGATGTGGACTATGATACGTATGGAAAATGGTTGTGTATATGAGTGGTAAAAGTTGTCAGTAAGGACTATGTATAGATATGTGTGTTGTTCAATGTTTTTTAACTCTTCCATAATGCAATTATAAGTACCAGTGTACGGCATTAAGTGTATGTACATTCTTTCATTGCTTTATTTAATTTGGCGTAACTGCCGTACTTGACACATAATTATAACTTATGCGCGCCTCGTATAATCAATCGTGAGTTCACGCTGCCGGAAAAATATGAACCGGGAGTATCAGCACTCAAAGAGTTAATTTCAAAGTACGGGATACATTTATGGCATCGACTGTTTTTTCTACGAAATTTAAGGAATCAGATAAGGCTTGCCCGCTATAACGATTAATGGGTGCTTCACTTATACAAACAAATTCAGGTAATTCGCGATTCCGTTTGAAGGAAAATCCATGAATAAACACATTGTTATAGATTCTCACGCTGCTTAATACAACGCCAAGAAGAAACACCACACACGATAATACGATAAAACATTAAAGTAAGAAAAAAAGCGTAACCACTTAAAGACTAAGTTACGGCCCCATAATCGATTAACGTCTCCGTCTCATTTATTCATCGACCGTTATCGGCTACACGTGAGCGGAAATGAGTGCGACGCAGAGGACTCATCCCTCAGAGGCAGCACACAGAGAGGGAGAGTGCGAAAGGGACAACCAGCAATAGACGTCGACTAAGCAAGAGCGAGGGGAAAGAAACGTAACAAGCGAGGGTCAGTATCCCTCTGGGGATAATGGATCGACGATTATCTACTTATTAATTACCATCAGCGACGTCTTCGGCCCCCACAGTAGAAGACAAGGCAGAACAAGGCCAGGTGCCGAGTTCGAAACGAAGCAATGAATACCGCGCTCCTCCGAGCGTGAGAGTTCTCGTCAGACAATTCTCTAGTTCCCCGGTGTCCCCCACGTGTAAGAAGTCAAGAGTCATCTATCGTCCGAACGGATCTTTCGACTCGACGATTGAACGGGTCGGTCGAGGCGTCGAGACGCGAAGGGAGAAAAAAAACAGAACGCGTCCGTCGGAGTCCACTCTTGCACACGCGACGGACGACGAGAGGATCCCAACGCGTGATTTTCACGTCGTCCGCTTTTATCGAAGAAATGCATGTTAACGAGGGCGTTTACGTCTTCGCAAGATCTTTTTCCACTCCCCGCCCCGGGGGCTTTCCTTTTTTCCAACTGACGCGAGACCGGCCTCGATAAAGCTGGACGTAATTGACGGATCGATAAGCCTTATCGGAGGATACCCATTTATTCTCGACGTTGTAGGAGCCACTTTTTGCCCCCCGCCTCGACGCACTTGCCTGGGATGTAATGAGTTAATGGAAAGTCGTTTGTAAAATAGGCATAGACGCTCTTTACACTTAATGAGCGCTGTGTCGTAGATGACGTTTTGATAATTTCTTGAACGGTCTCACACGCACACGGCTGAGTGTCGGTGAAGACGCGGGAGATGTGAAACGAGGGGTGGGTTGTATTGGAGACCCGGACAAATTACTTGTGTCACGCAGAAGCGGTATAATGCTAACGGGAAATAATTCGAGGTTTTGTAAGGACATTGATGCGGCCAAAGAGGTTGGGGGGAAACGATAATTTTCAGTAGACAATCGGTCCTCGATTTTAGAGTCGATGATTGCTAATGCACCTTGAGATTTCCACACTTGTCAACCTTATTTCAGTCTATTCCGTAACTGATAGGCAGGTGCAGACTTTCCAAGCACAAAGTTGCGGGAGAGAAGTATTCTAATTTTTAAATGAAATTTTAGAGGCACATTGACGAATTTTGCTTAGCCGTTAGAGTAGGGCTGTTCAGATTTCACGTTGAAAAATGCCATTACATGTGACAGCGATGGACAGTGAATAATATGCGCGCAATACTACCGATATTTAATTTTTGCACAGTTACTTTTTCCACGTAAACCACCCGATAGATGCATTTTATCTCCAATTGCCTTTATTTTTAGTTACGTCTACTCAATAAATAAGCGTTATTGCACATTTTTTTCCACGATTCCTCGGACTCAGATGGTTAGGATCACAATTGCAGCGTCGTTCACCTACGCCGCTCGGCACGTATTCCCTGTCACCCCCTATTCGCCCCAACCAAACGTAAAAGTAAAGAAGCAACCTACACGTCTGCACTTAACAAACGACGAGCGCCTTAAAAATAACTCCACGTGAGAACCGGCTCGATTCGCATACGTCCGAACGACAAACGTTCAGTATATCCTTATGGTAATTCCTCCCTCCACCTACATTTCGCCTCTCCCCCTCTCTGCCTCCCTGTAAATTTATGCCTCGTCTTTTCTAGCCGTGTACCATGGGGGCACGACGGTTTCCCATGGCCGCAGAGAAGCGGGCGGCCATAAAGGAAATACCCGTAGATGGAATAGGCATGTTTCCGACGACAGGACGACTTCCGGTTTGCGCCAGTTCGAAACGAACGACGAGCGTGCGGACGTCGGGAATAGAAAATTGAGACGTTTTATTTTTCCTAATGAATACGAAGGTCAGCCCCCGGTCCTGCCACGCTCCCTTCTTCTGCTTTTGCTCTGGTCTAACCCCTGATCGTTTCTATCGCACCTGAACGCGATAATAAGTGCTCCTTCGAGGGCTAGAGACTGGCTTGACACCTGACAACGTGAGGGACGTTTCTTTGATTAAATGCAGCTTGACGTACGTGAGATAATGATGGCGTGAGATGTATCGTGGGATCAGTGTGTTTCGAAGGGGTTCTTTGTTGACGCTGAGGACAGCTGAGGGAATGTGGGAGGTTAGTGAGAAAATGATTAGTGATACTGTTTTAGAGTAGTAACGAACTGAAACGAAGATGCTGATGTAATGTGCACTATCTAGATTGATGGTTAGGGCATGTTTGAATTCGAATTGAAGTGCTTGAGTTTCATACGTTGTCGACGGAACCCGTCAATTTGATCATTATACTGGATTACCTGAGCAAAATTACAGAAAACATTATTACTGTTTTCTGGCAACCTTCACTGACTTGTATTAATGGAATGATACGAACATGTATTTTAATTCATTTCCATCTCTGGTTTCGAATTTTTTAATCCCGTACACCGTGTATCTATATATATTTTCGGATGATGTCGTGCACCTAAACACTTCTCTGTAAATCTAATGTTAATCCCATTGTTATTTTTCTTTTTTTTTATAGTAACATGGCCCGATAGTTTACTAGTTATCCGTGCAATTTACACCTAGGTTGTCAATCGTTTTTTAGTTTGTTCTAATTCACGTACCTTTCGCATTCTTATTTCAATGTACTCAAACGATTTTGTTTTTATAGCGCACCTCGTTCTTTGCCTCTCCTTATTTGCAGCCATTTTCTTGACAGGCTATCGAGCCGCTCTAATATTATCTTCATAATAAAGATAAATCGCTTGTTAGCCGTACAATTTGCGGTATAGGAAATTAGGATAGAATAAATTGCGCGTTTATTCATGACGCGCAATTTACGATGTAATCTCATTGCCCCATTATCATCGCCGTCGCAATGTAAAATCTATGCGTTGCGGAATTTGTATGAGATATCAATTTATCCTCCCGCTGTAATCGCATTGTGATTTCTGTACGGTTTAGGTGCTCCATGAATAGTCGAATTATATTCTAAATTTGTCCGGAAGTACCTGTTCTTTTTGAGGTTGTCAAGGACCTCACGTAACTCAGTTTATTAATTTGGCACAGCGCACGTCAACGTTCAAGTACTTAGATATTCCAGGAGTGTTCGAATTATATTCGATGACTATTCGTATATATAAATTGTTCGAATATGCCGGCGATTGTTTCGGACTCCAAATTTACCATGCAATCGCTTTGCGTTTCGTGATTGTGAAAGACGTCGTATAGATCAAGTGATTAATTTGTCTCTGTGAATATCAATATACTAGAACATTCTATCTGAAAACTACGAATTATGATGATTTTTCAAACACTTCGATAAATAGTCCTGATCCTGAACTGATTGTGAAATGGCTGTTTTTTTTCTAAAGTATCAAATACGTCATATAGAAGAAATGATTAATTCGCTACAGTGCACCTTGATTTTTGAGTCATTCAGTATTCCCACAGTATTTGAATTGATTCGGCAACTATTCATGCACGCAAGCTATCCGAAGACTTCGACAAATGTTCTCGATCTCAAATCTCCTGAAATAAATCACGGTTACACCATCAAACGTGCAATAAGGTTCATCATAAAATGGCTGTGCTTTCCGAGATTGTCAAAGATCCCATGTGGACCAAACAATTAATTTTCGATCTCTCTCCCACAGTAAAATAATTCACGGACTATTACACCATCAAGACTTCGGCAAATGTTCTCGTGAAATAACGGTTACACCATCAAAATGGTTCACCATGCTGTTTTCTGAGATTGTCAAAGATCTCATGTGGACCAAAAATTAATTTTCGAGTCCTTCAGTATTCCCACAGTATTCGAATTAATTCGGTAACTATTCATGCACGCAAGCTATCCGAAGACTTCGGCAAATGTTCTCGACCTCAAATCTCTCCTGAAATAATTCACGGTTACACCATCAAAGGTGCAGTAAGGTTCACCATAAAAAGGCTGTGCTTTCTGAGATTGTCAAAGATCCCATGTGGACCAAACAATTAATTTTCGAGTCCTTCAGTACTCCCACAGTATTCGAATTAATTCGGCAACTATTCATGCACGCAAACTATCCGAAGACTTCGGCAAATGTTCTCGACCTCAAATCTCCTGAAATAAATCACGATTACCCCATCCCACGTGCAATAAGGTTCACCATAAAATGGCTGTGCTTTCTGAGATTGTCAAAGATCCCATGTGGACCAAACGTTCAGTATTCGAATTAATTCGGTAACTATTCATGCACGCAAGCTATCTCTCTTGAAATAACGGTTATCATGAAACGTGCAATAAGGTGTGGACCAAACAATTAATTTTACGAATTAATTCGGTAACCATCAAACATGCAATAAGGTTCATCATAAAAAGGCTGTGCTTTCTGAGATTGTCAAAGATCCCATGTGGACCAAACAATTAATTTTCGAGTCCTTCAGTACTCCCACAGTATTCGAATTAATTCGGTAACTATTCATGCACGCAAGCTATCCGAAGACTTCGGCAAACGTTCCCGACCCGAAATCTCTCCTAAAATAATCCTCCGCTCCACCGTCAGGCTTGCCGTAACGTATTTCGCCCGACCACCCGTAATCTCCTACGTCGGTGGCTCTCTTCTAATTACGTTTCACAATGTCATCAGCGGCGAGGAGCAGCTCCGATTTCGCGGAATCGCTTCTTATCGCGTCATCGAGATATCGCGATTGTTCAACGAAGGAGCAGCGGCAGAACGGAAAGCGAGGAGGGGGCGCGACAAAGAACGTCAACGAAAATCGCCACGACGGCGAACGAGACGGGAAATGTGTAACAAAAGCCGAAAAGCAAGAGGCCGACCAATCGACGGACGCCGAGCGAAGAGCCGCGATTTATAAAACACGAAGCCCGGCCGTGCTAATATTTGAGATTTCGCCGCTCGACGTTATTCCATCCCGACATCTGATCGGTTGTTATGCTGACGCTGGGATTTGGGTTTAAAGAGGAGACACCCGTATTTAACCGCGGTAGGTGCAGAGACAGAGAGACAGAAACAAAGAGAGAGGGTACAGTCGTCAACGAAAGTTCCGACGAAGCATCTAATGACTTGAACGTTGATGAAAATTTGCATTGTGCGTAAATCACAGCGAATCGATTCGAAAATGGCTAATACGTGACACACCGATTTCTGCTCCTGAATGATGGCCGATTTATGAAACTGGTTGCCAAGAAATTCGGTTGGTACGATGGCAGACGTATTTCCGTGCTTGTGATTTCTTAGTATCAGAATTAGCCAAGTCTATCTTATCGGGTAACCCTATCGCGACAGATAGCGGCTACAATAATGCTCGTGGTGGAACTTATAGTCGAATTCTTGATGAGACGTATTTTCCGAAACGTGCCATACGTTTCGTGTAGTGGCTTTGTGTTGGGTTTTCACAGTGTGATACAGCAGACTGCCATATAATGTGAGTTCCCACTAAGCGCGAAAGATATGAGATTCTTGTACAACACACTAATGCAATTTTAATTGCAATTGAAATAAAATGAACAAATATAATTACGTACTATGAAAATTCCGTATATAGTGCGACCGAAGTATTCCAATTCATTATTCATTATTATAACCGCATTATATGGAATTCAGACTGTGAAATCAACACAAACTCGGGCAATTAAACCTAATGCTACACACCTAATCAGAAATATTTTCCAGTTTACATATCAAGCACATCTTCAAAAAATAATTCTATACCAAAACGCTTACATTATTAAAAATATTTGGAAAGAATCAACATATTGAAGTTCGATTTGCGAAGTCCCATTATACATTCTACCTTGCTTTGCCCGATATAATTCCACAGCACCAAATTGAATTTCTAATTAATCACTTGTCTAATTGATTTCAACAAATTGTTTCATCCATACCCAAACTATATGTTTAAATGAACAAAATAAATAAATATCAGTGACAACTTATTTAACATTATAACAGCTACACCACCTCCACGTTCGACCAGTGTACTTTTCCCCTGATTTTTGCGAGACAATTTAGATACACACTTTTCCACGAAATCATATCTAACCGGCGTATGGATCTTCATCAGATTGCCAGCGATCAATCCGCTCAAAAGTCCGGATGGAAAAAAACAATTCTGGCACAAACGTGACGTCCTTCCGCGCGTTTTCTCTTTAACCCAGCGCACGCTATATGCAGCCTGCCATAATTGTCGGATGACCGAGCCGCTATGCGCAATTTTCGCTGAGCTGTTCCTCGATAGCGCGAGACAAAGAGCCGTCGACGGGTTCGGCGATACGCGACGGATTTTCTTTCTCCCGCCGTCGGCGTGAAAAAGAAGACACGCGGAGAGTCACCGACCAATTGTGCAAACAGGAAAGAGCCTGGGCGGGAAGTTCTTTTAATCACGTCTAAAGCAACACTACTATACACACCGCGTTTCGGGACGTTTCGGGCGTCTGCATATGTACAGAAGAAGAAAACGCACGTCATTGCCTACACTGTAACGAAAGAGACATCTTTCGAAACGCGTACCGTATTAGTAATTACGAAATTTCAATAATGCCTTGAACCCACGTGTGAGCTGGGATAACGAATTGTTTATATTTAATCCTTGGTGCCCCTGGTATTTTTCCAATTACAAAAGTGGGAAATTTTCTACCACGCGTATTTTACTATATTAAAACCGCAACGGGATGAAGTACTACAGAATATGATTGAATTGTGCAAAGTGAAAATAATGCGAAGTTATCGGAGACCAAAGAATTGAATCACTATTTAATATTAATTGCATTTTTAAAATTATAAATGCGACCGATTGGGTATTTTTTTAATTTTTCGTGAGACCTTTTGCGCCGGTCACCGATGACCACCATGGCAGTCAAAGTGTTAAAGAGAAAAAGTGCTTATGAATTTTTAATTTTTTTTTATGTATCGTAGGCAGACGCTATTTTAGTGTAAATTTGAACACGCATCGCGATATTCGTCTCCCGTCCTCTCCTTGTCTTTCAAAACATACAATGCAATCTCTTTTTTAGAAGTTTTTCGCTATATGAAGCTTTTCATTTAAATTATCTTCGAATACTTCAACATCTAATACACCTTCTCTTTGCTTAACTCCGTACTCTCATCACGACATTCTTCATTCTCCACGTTATCATTGATAAGAAGCGTTAAAAAATCCTTTAGCAGATGTCGTACCTTATAAGTAGAGAAATAAATAATTAACTACGACGATAAAATAGTACTTTAACCGCAATCGAGGCAACGGCGCGTTCAGAATTAATACTCTGCCGGCGATTAAATTTTGACTTTCGTTTGAAGCCACCGTTATTTCAATTAAGCGTTTTCGTATCTGGTCAGGCCGAGTCTGCGGCTCGGTCTTTTTAATCTCGTCCTCGCTTGCTGATTTTATCACATCGTAATGTAGTGCAAATCCGTCCCGTCACGGTGTGTAATATCGAGTTACATCCTACGGAGTTCGCGCTCTCAGAGTTTGTTTCACAACTTACGCCGTTCGTCACTTTATTACGGCGGCGCGTTTCGCGTCTTTGTACAATCTAATATCGAATTACAACAGCCTTTAATGTCGTTATTTCGCTTACTTCAATATTGAGCGTTTTGAAAACGAGAGCCGTCGCGGGCACTTAGACGCCAACTGCTTCGCGCCTCTTGCCTCCTTCGGCCGCAGACTTGCCTTTCAATGGTGACGATTTCGAAAACGCGCCCGCCGATTGCGCGGACCATTTTCCTGCGTCGGCTTTGCAACGTTTAATCTCGCAGACGCACAGACCGAAGTGCACCACTTAAAAACGTAATAAACGGTATGCATAATGATACGGTGCGCAGGTAATCGTCAGAGTGGAAGATCCTTCGATAACACTATACAATAACATGGTATCAGGGTGATCATCGAAGTGGCACAAACGACGAATTAATCGAGGAAACATTCAGGATGTGTTGATGTCCCGTAACTTTCGAGGTATTTTGCACTTCGACAAGCGCAGCAGAAGAAGCGGTACAGTACGGAGATATTCATCAAACTGGAAGAAACCTCGGTGACACTGTAGAATAACATAGGATCAAGATGATCATCGAAGTGGCACAAATGATAGATTAATTGAAGAAAGATAAAAAGCAGTATGCTCTGAAATTGTCGCAGTTGACAAATACTCTATTCTGCACATCGACGACTGTAGCAAATACCATGACTATAAAGGTAATAATTAAATTGCAGAACCCTTCGATGAAACAACACAATAACACAGTAGTAGAGAACGATAATCGCAGTGGCAGAAATCCAAAACAATTAAACAGATAGAAGAAACACCCGAGATGCGCTGATTTATCCGACATCCAAAACTCTCGTCAATAATTTCTATGCTTCAATTTTCGATAACCCGACAACCCCTGCTGCACACGAATAAACAGCTTAGCTTTTTGCCCGGCACACGTTTTCCCCGAAATTCGATGCGACCCGATCGACACAACCGCGACACGTGATCGGTCGCCTCCCATTTTAATTGGCGCCCACTAATTGGTAATTATCAGGCGTACCCACTCGCGGAAACCTGACGTAAGAGGCTTAAGGCCGTTTACACGGGATGGAGGATCCGGCGGCAGTGTTACCAACACATCGACAACGTTACACACCTCTCCCCCACCCTTTCCTCTTTCACACCATCTTGCTTTCTCTCGCTTTCACTGCGTTCGGTCCTCTTGACTTCGTCTCTCTCCTTTATCACGCACACCAACGGTCCCACCGTTGGTTTACAACGTTATAACACACAGCGCAGGTGTGCATATGTAATTCCGAATGGGTGCCTCGGTCACGGCACGTGAAAAGACCAGATCCACGACGTCTACATTATTTATTAGGCGTGCCGCCATATATCGGCGTCGTACATAGCGAGAGAGCCAAGACGAACGGCTGCATAATCAACAATTAGCGGGCTGATATAAGCTACGTGAGCGTTTTTACTGAACGACGACGACGACGATGGCGAGTGGGTGGCGAGAAAACGGGTGTGCGCGGATCTATGGACGTATGTGAGTCTAGAACTGACGAAGTGACACGGGCCTGGTGTGCCGATAACTCGATGGTAGCCAAATGTAGAGAGCAGAGTAACTTTCCGAGATAAGGGAAACAATTATGTACAATAATTAAAACACATAAAAGGAACAAATAGGTTCGCGGCTTGATGGTACAAGGAACATTTCTGTTATGTAGTAAAAATGATGCGGGTTGCCTCGCATTTATAGACGGCAATTTCATTGTTCAGATCGACTGACGAGTGAGTTTCCTGTAGATGACTAACATAGTATCACCTAGATCTTTCTTACAAACCTGTAACATACTGCAACCCACCGTGTATCAATAGTCTCACTCCGAACAACTATGAGAGATAATCCATCGCATAAACGTTGCGATTCTATCACGCAGTAAAAATTCCGCAGGTTGCCACGCATTTATAGCTGACGACTGAACTGTTCCGAAAAACAGACAAGTAGGTTCGCAGTGAATAAGCAACAATAGTGTCTCCTATAAAATCTTTCTTAGCAACTCGTAACATACCGCGACCCACCGTGCACCAACAGTCTCGCAGCGCACAACCATCCACAGAAAGCCGCCTTCCAGAGCCCCCGATAATTCACCGCGTAAATCTGCACACCGTCGCGTCGCAGTGAAAGGGCCGATTGGCGTTTCCTCCATTCCGCGGCCATCGCAGCCAAAACCATAAAGGAGATTTCGCCATATAATGAAGGCTGCCGCCATCCTATCAACTCTCACACTTTCAGCGCGACGATATAATGCCTCGGACAATCATAAACTACGTACAACGGCGCACAACCGCAACAATATACCCGGCACTCATACCCCGTGCTCATATGCACTTTATCCCCGTCTCGCTCCAGGCCTTTCAAGCCAGTTCTCTCTTTCTCTCTTCGTCCGACAATCCTCGAGATCCCGCAAAAACGATCGGACCCAGACTCACGCGATCTCGCGCAGTGCGCAGCCACCCGTTAGAATCCGCGCTGTTTCTCGATTCCCTTCTTTCCTCGCCGCCAGGCGACTCACTCCCGAAGAATGTGATTTAAGCCTGCATAAAAGACACGAGACGACGGTCGCGCGGAATTACAACGAGAGTCGGGCGAAACGCACGCGCGACGGAACTGGCTGGCGCGCGCGCGCGCACCAGGAACTTTCCTCGCGTATCGCCGAGCGGAATACCAAGCAATCGCTTATCGCGCGACCGGAAACGTCGTTTCGCGAATTTAGAGGAGAAAAGTTTCGCGCCGTCTTGTCCCCGCTCGGGCACCGGCGAATTTCGCCGGGTGTTGCTGCCGGGTATCGGCTTGAAATTGGAAAACTTGCGGCAGGAAGCGCGGAGATGCGCGGCGCGCGACCTGTCGTTTGCTTCCGAGTTTCTGCCGTGCGGTCTCTTATTTGCAGCGTTGTTGGTAATCGTGTTAATCATTTTTCTCTGGTACGGTTGATGGTTTTTTCTGGTTAAGTGGGAACAGGTTTGGGGCCCGTGGGCCGCCACTTCAGGAGCATTGTGGATTTTTCGCAAGTGCAACGCAATATCTGTATAAGTGTACAAAGTAAATCAGAGAATAAATATAATATCTTCCCGGAGGTATTCACATTGTATATCTATATAATATTATTTTATACTTCTATATTTTATACTTCTATAAATGAGAGAATGAGTAGCTTTCCGTAGGTACTTGCGAAAAATCCTTAGCGCTTCTGAAGCGGCCCATGGGCCCCGAAACAGGTAAAGTTCATTCATGCAAGATTAAATAAAACCATTCGACCATGATAGGCAAAGTGGTTAACATTGTCAAAAAGTTGAATACCAATGAAGTTAAATTAATGATAGTAGATAATGGAATAAAGGCACTGTATTGTTTGAAAATGGAAATCGTTTGTGAACTAATGCCCCTTCAATGGGAGTCTATGATAATAAGGTGTGTTTAAGTTAATCTAAATTCTAGATCTTTTCTGGTTTAGCAACTGTTGTCAAGCGGGATGCATTGAAGTGCAAGAGGGGAAAAGTTTTGTGACTACATTTACATTTTATCTTGTTATCCACTGTTAATAACAAGATAAATTACATTTTGCGCAGACTTAGTTATTCCAAGAACCTTTCTCGCAGTATTATCGTTGCACATACTTTGACTGCACGCAGTTACGTTGTTCGAAGTTTACAGAGATTCGATAACACCAAATGAAGCACGGATGGCAAAAGGTTAATAGGCTTTAGGCAGATAAAGTGTTAAGATCGGCGAATTATTGCCGCTGTTTTCACGCGAGCGCACATATTGTGCGATGGTGACGACGACTTCCGGGGTTGTGTGCCGTTAGACGTTCTGCCATATGTTGTGGCACGGATTGCTGGGTATTTAGTTGTTTAGTTGGCTTTTGTTAAGGGTAGCTCGGTCATTGTCATTTTAGTAGCTGCGATGCTGTGTATTCTCGTGGACGACGTTGATGGTGCGCAGATTGTTGTGTGGCAGATGGGATTGTTGATATACTGATCATAATGAGTTTGTCATTATGAAGTAATGTTGGTGTGAGTAAAGTTCAACATTGTAACGGGATACTACGTTCTACATTTTTATCTTGTACACATACGCGGAAATTTGTTTTTAAACACCGTTTAATCAAGTCAAAGCAAAGTTTTGTTAATGGCGAATGCCGGTCACTGATAATTGAACGAAATTAACTTGTTTCGAAGTTCGAAAGTTAAGAAAATAAAACTAAAAAATGATTCTGACGCTTTAGCTCTATTATTCTCACGATACAGCGCGTGTCGTTCTCAAGAGAAAGACAAAGTTTTAACTAATGTCCATTCTTTTTTTGTTAGCTTCCTTCTTTACTTTTAAACCTTTTAAATAAGTTAGTGTCGTTCGATTATCAGTGACTGGCGTCCGCCAATAATGAATCTATGCTTTCACTCGTACATCTGCGTTCGCGTTGAACAGCTTTCTGATTATACGTTTTGTGATAAAAAAATATTAATTGGATGGCGGTATCAAATTCAATCATGGCAACTATCGTACGCATCTTCGATTGTGTGTCAGTCTACATAAGCATTTAACCATGTCGCGCCAATTTCTGTTTAACGTCGGCACGCATTTAAGTTTTTATTACAGTGAAATAGAATCAGTCGCACGTACCCCGCATAAATGCAGCTCATTCCAGTTACTCTCGAAAGAACGTTCTCTCAACAAAAGGCACGTTCAACAAGTTAAATATCTTAAGTACCGTCCCGAGGTATCTCTCTCGGTAAATGCCATCATTCTTTGGTGGAACAACCGTGCAAAGTACCAGGGTAAGCCTACTATTGACGAGGAATGCGTTCGCAGCGCAAGAAGATCATTTTCTGTCATTCAACTGGCCGCGAAGCTGAGCTGAACCGAATGAGAATCCAGTCGGCGAGTGAAGGAAAGTCAAAGTTGGGCAACCGTTAATCGGATAAAATTGCACCCGATGCCAAGGAATTCAACCAAACCCGAATATGTGCTTATTTAAAATACGCGCATTGGCATTCTTGTCGGAAGCAGAAGTTAACAGGAGCCTAATTATCAGACCGCTTGGCGCTCGCAAATGAGCTGACCGATGACGATGGCAGAACAAATACGGGAATTCAGTCGGTGAGAAAAGGAAGGATAGTGTTGGCAATCGTTATTTAGATAATATTGCAATCGATGCAAATAAATTTGCAATAATATTGCAATCAATGCCAAAAAATTCGAATACAATTGCATTCTATGCCAAAGGATCCGGATAAAATTGCATTGGATGTCAAAGAATTTGGACAAAATTGCATTCAATTCCAACGAATTCAGATAAAATTATACTCGTTGCAAAGTAATTTGTCCAAACATTTATACAAAGTGCTCACACTAGCATTCTTGATGAAAACAAAAGACACGGGAGGCCTAATTACCGCCGACCACTCACCGCATAAACGCACTACCTGATGAACGCGCAACAGCGCAACCCCATAAAATAAGCCAGTGCCTCCAAGTCGTTCTTATCCCAACTGAAATATCCGAAAAATCGGTACTTCCCCGTACAATTAGCCAGGCCACATATTTATTCGCAACAATTCGAATAATGCCTACTCGGAGTTCTGCCGACGAGGATCGAGCAGAATCTCGGCAACCTACATTTTTCACCTGTTCAGAACGCGCGCGCTTTTCTCGACTCGCCAACCGATTCGCGGAAAGCGTTTCGTAATTATAATTGTCCCTCGCCGGCTAACGAGGTGCCGTAACGCATCGTTCGTTGCGTGCGACTTCGCCTTTTGCTGCCCGAAGGCTCGCTACTCACAATCGAGCAGCGAACAGCCGGCGTCCGTCGCGTGTCACTCGGGAAAAAAGCCGCGGCACCCGCGTTTACGCAAAGATAACTTGCGTGCCGAGACGTTATCGGCACTCGACATCGAAATTCCGACGTCCGCGGGACGGCCGGGAGTAAAGTTTGCCCGGACGGATGGATTTGTCGGTGGGAAGTGATTAAGGTGTTTG
Organism: Cryptocheilus praepositus; assembly: GCA_033815515.1. NCBI lineage: Eukaryota > Metazoa > Arthropoda > Insecta > Hymenoptera > Pompilidae > Cryptocheilus > Cryptocheilus praepositus. Next base: position 3,084,892 of record JAWWQZ010000314.1, read on the forward strand.
CGGAGGCTAACGGGGAGGCATTAATGTCGGATATTGGCTGCGATTGAGATAGATAGGCGAGGGAACAATGTGATTGCGGCGACGCGTTGCGAAACGGCAATTTGTCGGAGACTTTCTGACATTTTTGTCGCGATGATGTTAATTGTCGAAGCGAGCGGATAACGTGGAAACACTAAGGTCCGATGTCGAGTGCGGCACAAGACATTTTGCTGACGTCTTCAAGCACAGTGCCACGTATGTGCGGATTCCAAATTGAAATAAAGGGAAATTCGATGATAAATGATGCAGTACAAAATTCCTCGAGAACAAAAATAAAAATGTGCAGCTGCATTGATAATACTTGTCTTGTATTGTCTACGACTCTACATCGACATTTTTGCGTGTAGAAAGTTATGTTAAGTGATCCAATCATATTGAACAGTGAATATAACGCAAGCGAGATTAAAACTGTGAAAATCTCTCGGATCGCAGTGTTAACCTTTAACACTATATTGAGGATTTGATAAGCCTGAGGAGAAAGTACATTTGAATACATCATTGTACCATTTGAGTAATAAAAATAAACAAAAGTTGCCAGAAAATAACAGTAATAATACTTGCAATTTTACTCGTAAAATTCTAAAGCCGTAAAATTGACGGATTTCATAAATCTACTGTTAATGTATTCACAGATTAAATGCCCGTGTACGATAGGATACAGTGTAAGGCACAAAATGTTTAAACGCACGCGTCGCGATAAGACGAAAGCGGATCCTTGCATATTCACGGACATCGTGAAACTGCGCTCAGCAAAGTTAAGTACTGAACATTCGGTACATCCTATGTACCCGTGCTCATGCCGTAAAGCGTCGGGTTTGGGTCAGGGTACAGCTTGTGAACCGAGCTTTAGATCGAACGCCAATGGCCGTAGGAAGCAAATCCTCATGAATGAGGCCAAGATTACAGTAATAGCTTCGGTATAACCGATTACAGTTATCGTCGGCGTGAGTTCGGTGTTTACCATGAAAGTCTGCGACTTATTGTCACAGTTAACACCATCGCACGAGTTTCAGTTCCAAAGGCATCGTAAAATGGTCGCCGAAAATTCTAGAACGAAACGTCCACCGACATAAATGTCGATTCGCTCAATAAATAATCGCCACGAAGTTCATTGCAATATTGACACAATTGTTCAGTGGCGTTTACTTGAGCACTCATTAATGGATAATGGACACGAGAGAAAAGGTTTCATTGTATATTTACGGCATTGTTTATATATTTACGAAAACGTATTAATTGTGTATTTATGACTTTAATAACTTACAAAAAATGATTAACTATATATTTACGATATTTACGCATTTACGAAAAATACTTAATTACATATTTACGACAACCACGAGTCGAACGTTGATTCGAGACAGTTTCAGCTGCGGAAAATTAATTCGCTTTCAAGAAGCGTTCAACGGCTTCTCGCGTTATTATATTAGCTGCAGAACGATTTTAATTGACGCTATTACTCCCAACCGACGCCGGTCGAAGATACGCTCTATTGGTTATGCACAATATTATACCGCATCAACGCCAATTTAATTCAGTTGTTCAACAGCTAAGTGACGTACGCCTAGCGTACTTTGCCTTCAGCCAAGAACTTCGTTGCCCCTAAAAGACGCGCGCAACTACCTAAAGTGCCTCATGTCACGGTGTCTCATGTCTCCAGTCCAAATCCCAACGAATCAGCTCCATTCGCATGAACCATCGTGAATGAACATTTTTATATGACTTCAAAAAATGGCTAATATTCATCTGTATTCTGCAGTAAACAAATTTTATGAACCATCATCATGATCTTGTTTGTTCATCGAATCACGGAGCACCATGTATACGCGTTCACAGCATTAGAAGGGTTAACGACGTCTTTCTCAAACAATCGTCTGGATTCACAGTCCCAATTAAGCTTCGTTCACAGAGCCTCGCTCGGCCAGAAGAGACACAAACATACGTCGTACCTATGAAGGAAGTTAGAAAGGCGAAACGACGAGTCTCTCGGCGTTGAGTGTAGGTTGGGCACCACACCCGTTTGTGAAATGCTTCGTACAATTTTTCCAAGCGCGTAGTTATCGCTTTTCAGATGAAAAATCGAATTCCGCAGATAGAAAATTGACCTTTTTCTGGTTAAAAATTTTTACTTGTAATTTTCATGTGGTGATTCTATGTGTTATCCTAACACCGTTCCTTTAAAAAAAAATACACAATGTTTTTGTACCTAATTAAAATTCCGCGAACTCCTGGAGAGGGTCGTGGAACCTATAAAGTTATTCGATGACAGTTCCAAATACATGCGTTCAACCAGAAAAAGATAAATTTCGTGTATAAAATAAAATAAGATCGGAAAACCAATTTACAAGACGTTAAGCATTTTTTCTTTTTTTTTTTGTTAAGCACATTTTAATCACCGGGCAATTCTACCTTGGTTTGGTTTACTTTTAGACGGTTCAATAATGCGCAACGGTGTGAGAAAGTAGCGCAGCAATGAAACGAATGAGAAGACACGGAAATAAGTGGAGTGTGGAACACGCGCTCGGTTTTCTTAATAACAGTTGACTGCGTTAATTGGTGAGAAATCTCGATGATAGGTGGTTTAAGGGCGTATTTATCTCGCAAGTGCGTACACATGCGTGCGTATCCCCTGGGGCGATGGAATGCGCATTAATTAGAGCCGCGTTAAATTGCATCACGCTCTTTTGAGTTCCGATGATTATATTTAGATTCGACAAATTGGGGGAAAAATGGCCCGCGGCGGAATGGAAGCTGGCGCGATCGGTTTGGCTGTGTAATTAATGTGGAAAAAATGAGGGTGACAGACGTACGGACGACGTCGATATGTGATTTTAGTAGAAGGGGAGATGTGTGTTCTTTGGAGGTGAAGCGTTTATTTTATATTTACGCTTTATTGCCTTAGGTAAAACGGTCGTATTCGGCGGGTGTACCGTGATTTCCATGACTGATATGAAATCGTGGCTTCTATCAATTATGTCGTGGGGAAATGTAGTTAAAAGACAACCGCGTCGAGCATTACGAGGTACACAAAATTAATTTATGAAAGATGCGATAGAATGACGGCGCAATTTTAATGAATATTAATATCTGAAGCGTGTCATCGCTCGTTTTAGCTAATCTTATGAAACTTAATCATGTTGCGCATTATCGTATAATTGAGTGATGGTTCCTAATCTCGGCTATGCGCAAATTGTTAATGCCGTTTGCGCCTTTTTGACGCCACGAAGCCGAAGCCATTTGGCAGTTGAGCGAACTTCTGCGCGGCAGCGTTTTTTGACTGGGTTCAAGGTACAGGCATCCAGTCATACGTACAAATATATGTGATCGAAATATTTGACTCCGGCGCCGTATGCGTGGCGAACGTGTTCGGCCAAGATCCCTATCGCCGAGATGTGATCGGCTAAAGAATGATCGATCGCTTGACAATAAAATCACTTCAAGCAATTTGCGCGCAAAACTTTGAACTCCGAACTTGAATTCGCGCGACAGATCCGGGCAATTCGCGGAACTGATTCATCGATTTGATCGACAGGTCATCACGCAAGGCATTCCTGGCGAAGTTGTATCATGAAGTAATTGTCAAATTAAGAGTTATTTTATCGGATAATTGTGATTTCAAGATGCAACTTTCCCCATGCCAACTGATGTGTTCAGATAATTTGCGGTACAATTACTGTACTGTCGTCTGACGGAACTTCCTGCATTAACCATTAAACCATTTATGTGGAAATTTGCTTTCTTATCGACCGTTTCATCAAACGGAGGCAAGACTTTATTATTGGCAAATCTATCATTTAATCTAAAGTCGCAATAAAACATACCCTCGAAATCGCATCGACCATAATTGAAGATTATAAATGACAATTTTAATAGCAATCAACCATATCATATTCTCAAATATGTATTTAACTAAACTAACAAAAACTTTAAAAAGCTGAAATCAATATACATTTCCACTTATACGAAATTACCCTCGCTCAACCCAGGCAACCGTTACCCCAAGCGCGAAATTATCTACGTAACCAGAGGGGTTCTCTTCAAAAACTCACCGGCAACAAAAAACCACACTTTCTGATCCACGTATCATTGCTTCCCACAGTTTAACGTTATGCAAAATCACTCTCGTTGAACCACGCATTCGATAGCTCCAACCCGAACCTGCATCCGCGTAAACGGCGGGCAACCTGTATGACCTACGTCCCCACCGAATTGCAGCGTTCCACCTTATTTTTCCGCAATCCGCCAGCTTCCTGCCCAGTAGCCACTCATTGCGGGGCAGCCTGGTGCGCGTCACAGCATATTTACCGGAACCGTCCGCGCCCCGACGGATGTCCCATGACTCAGTGGGCACCCGGAAAACGGAATTCGCGGAATCTCGTTGGAAATATTCTTTCGCCGCGCCGTGCAAGCAAGCCCGGCGTCGTCCCCCGTTGCGTCTTTCGTATGCAACTGCGTCTACCGCCTAATACCCGTCGCCACGGCACATACTAATTAGCCATGCCGGCGAAACGCGCCGTGAATACCGCCAGATAAAGGCACAGGGTGAGGGGTCGAGAGGACTCGGAGAACGGAGGGAACGAGAGAGACGGAGAGACGGGAGACAAAGCAAACATTAGATACGAGCCATGGACTCCGAGGTTAGGTCGAGGCTAAACCTCGGACAACCGCACGACGCTTCCTGTTGCCTCTCCGCTGCGAGAGGCTTGTTCTTAGGCAGCGGCTTCGAAATTCTCGCGCGCCGCGTCGTTTGTCTGCCCGCTTCCGGAAGGCGTGATTTAGGTGCGCGTCTCGAAATGCGGCAAGTTCCGCGACGTGCACCTCGCGAATTCGTGAGACCCTGCTCGGAAGCGGACTGAGAAATGGAGCATTATAATGCTACCGGTGACTATTGATGTCCGGCTAAATTGAAGCTTCAAATGACATGACACATGAGCAATGGAACAAATGAGCATGGGGACAATACGAAAATTCGTAAGAGAAGCGGTATAAACCGTACTATGTTATACTTTGGAAAGTGTACGTGTACCCACAACTATCCTATATAGCGTTTGAGTATCGCGATAAATACACCATATCGTAGAAGTTAGCTCCATCGTCTGCCGACCTTAACTTAATGACGATGGATCGTATCTGTACTAATGGAGGTTGCTGACTATAGTCGGCGTTCGGCTGTACGAGTGCGTTTGGTGGCTGATGATTGAAGTCGAAATTTTTACCAAAACAGTTAACTCGATGCAAAAATATCGTCAACTTCCAAGATGGACACATACATTATAGGCTATTTACTCTTTGCAACAATACTTGTAGTATTGCATATCATGATATTTCACTTGCGGCGTACGTAACTCGTCAATTCACATTTTATTTCTGCGAATTCTCAGTTGATTATACACCCAGCACTTGGTGTATACGCCTGCAGTCGGCCCAGCGACAAAATAGACGGCAGTTTCGCGACATTGACCTGCCGCGGCAAGTGTACACAAAGCGCAGTATTTTTGTATTGCACCTGAGCGGCTCCACAGGTTCATCGCAAAAATAAACGAGAGTGGCAAGTGTTACGGGTGGATAATGGGGGCAGTACAATAAAAGACGCGAACATCGACGAAGTCACGTACGAGCACTAAACCGGGTCCGATCCTTTCCACGGGACGCTAAACGTCGCTCGATAACAGGTACGTCGCATTTGTATCGTAAAAACGGGCGTACCTATTCTTTCAATTAACCGTGACATTCGACTGGTGAGAGTTTCACGGAAACTGCCCGGGACGTCCCGCAGGCCTGACAGGGGTCGTAGAATGTTAAAGTACTCAATGCAACTAACAGTCTTAAGTACGCGCCCGCCGATTTACGACGATTTACAATGCAAGCCGGGGAATTCCCGAGTCAGTTTGCCGGTTGCAGGTAGCGATGAAGGAGTGAGTCGTGGAAAGCGCGGTGTAGGTACGACGAAAATTTTGCCTGACCGCTCGACGATGGCTGACACTGACGGATTTATGCCACGTCCGAGTATGGGATTGATTGGCTTAGGTTCCAGACGCTTGGGATTGATTCGACACGGTCTTAAAGTGTTTGATCGTTTGGATGAAGCACTGAGTGCAGGGTACTTGAACTCATAGCGCGAGACTGTATTTATTTTAATGTCACGGCGCATGTAAATTGCCTTGAATCGAATGGCGAAGACACGATGGTATTCAAATTCGCTACGTTTGCAGACAGATCGGTCGGGTAACGTGCGTTCAGCTAATGTCCAACCGCACGGTCATGGTTCATGAAGCTGTGGGCAAAAACATCAGACTGCATTGTACGCAGCGTGCCTTTTCGTAAAGCTTCAAGAAATCCGGACAGTAGTAATCCGCGCAAAGTATCTGCCCAGATCCCATCAAGATCCTAACCTTCTCACCAAGTTCCTAACTCAATCGTTTGTTACCCCGCCTGCACCCAATCAACCTCCAGAACATATTTACCCCGCTCTCCTGTCCGCCATACTGTTTCCAATAACCAGGCGACGGCACCGAGCAGTTGCTTTGCATCGTCGACCCTCCACTCGGACTCGCAGCCTGGAAACTCTCCTGCATTTGCCCGCCGCCTTCATGCACCTTCTTCGTCATCAACACACTGGAACCGGTTCGCGCATGGGCACAGTTCACTTGCAACAGGTTACTTCCGCCGGAACCTCCCGAACTATTGCCACCCACACGATTGCTCATCTGCGCGTGCACGTTATCCATCGCCACGTACGCTCGTATCTGACCCTGCACCTGATTCTGCACTTGATTCTGCACCTGATTCTGCACAACCTGCGAAGAACCGCGGACCTGCACACTCGTAGCAACACGACATCGCACCTGACCGCTCGCGTTCCTGAGCTGCTGCAGGACACCGTTCCTGACTTGCGCCTTGCACTGATTATTATTGCCGGTCACGAACGCCCTGGCAGCCTCCAGACACGACTTCTCGATGCCGAAGTCGCTCAGCTTGAAGTTCTGCTGATTCATCTTGAAGTCCGCGTTGTTCTTGAAGCTGCGATCCATTCTCAGGCTTCGGTCACTTTCGTCAGCGCGCGGGCAGGACGAGTGAGCGAACGTTTTACGTCCTGCGGGTCGGCATGTTCGTGGCGGTTTTTTCTTGTCCGCTGTTGCTTTATCGCGGCACACGATCGCACAGGCGGACAACGGGCGCAACGAGCACTGTCACCCTGCTGCCCTGCGAGAGTCGCGAGCGTGTTATAAATCACGTCCGCGGGTGTCTTCGGGACAAAGCCACCTGCCGCGTTGGACCGTTGCGGAGAGCACGAAAGTGAATGTCATCGGTGGAAATTCGCGTGTGTCGACTGGGTGGCTTCTGTTTGGCGAAGACTTATTGCGCGGGCTTCTTGTATATGGACCGGGACGGCGTCGTGCTGTGTAACGTGGGACTGGATAACGTATCCCGTGTAATTATGTTCGCCTGTACGTCGTTAACTGTAAAAAGTACCCGCTGCCTTGAATTTTGTTTGGCTTTTTGTCGCGTACGATTTTCTCGTACACTGCATGCGTATTGGGTGTTTCATTGCTGGCGGCGAGGGAGATGGCGATAATGATTTTTTAGATGCAGGTGGGTGTTGTTAAATTTGGGGTTTGAGAGTTGACTAGGGGTGGACGGACGGAAGTTGGCGCCGATTATTGGCTGTCGATGGGTATCGTTGGAAATCGCTCGGAACTGATCGATCGATTCAAGCGCTTGACGTAAAGTATTTCTGGGCATGGCCAAGTGTTCAGTCGTATAATAGGTATTAAATCGAATGTAGCCGCAATTATACGGTTTGGCGATTTAATGATGATCAAAATCGTACGATATCTGCCCGACAACAGTATTGATATGCGTATAATTGCGAATTACCGGCACCGCCGCTGTTACGTTCTAATAAAAGGTATATGGAATCAAATAATACAGATTTTCATCGGGATTCCCGATACGCGGCGCACTGTCTAGTTTTCGGGTGCACCTTCAAAAGCAATTTCGCATTGACTATTTGTCGGATTTTGCGTCATAATTACCCATTACGGCGATTCTAATATGAACTGTCAACATAATGGTAACAAAGTGCTATTTGAACTGGGAGTTCACTGTATCATATTCGTGCCCAAAATTCGCGAATTTCACGTTTGCTGCGCTGCGACCGGCGTTTAAACTCATGAGATATTGCGTAGTGTCAACATAAAGCATTACATTTGCCTGTAACGTCCGATTTCAAATGCATTTGTTGTGGATGTAATTTAATGAAAGTGCCCTTTGAAACGATGTTAAACGTTCTTTACCGTTAATAATTATATGCGATCGAAATTTTATTATTCCTTCCTTATGCAGATACGACACAACCAGCTCTAGGAGGCAAGTTTGGACATAAATATCACTATACACCTTGCTTCTACACGTCGAATCTCACGGATTATCAAGCATACAACGCACCACAATCCATTATAATACCATTGACCCTTACGGACACACTCTGTCTAACACGCGCAAATATCCCATTATAGCCCTCCGCCACTAACGTAACGCACTAAAATTCGTGTTATACCTTCACATTAAAAACCGTCGTTCAAGCACAAAATAATGAAACCTGTCTACACGCATGCATTACGAAAATGTTTAATTTATCGCAACCTACAGGATTTAAAAGTTCGAAGCCGCCTCATGGTTTAACATGTACTTATTATAATGTTTTAATAATATTTGGATCTCCACTTTAAAAATCTACAAATATTTTCCACCATAATGTTCAATTTTTAAGACGTTATAATAAATAAAACTTCAACCACAACAACGTATCATGTTAAAAAAAAAATCCTTTACATCTACTTAACACTTTGACCGCCATGATGGTCATCGGTGACCGGTGCAAGAGATTTTACTAAAGATCCAAAATATTCGCAATGCGTACCAATAATTATTTTATAAATGCAGTTATTGTTAGAATAGTGATGCGATCCTTTGGTCTTCAATACCTGCACATCATTTACATTTTTCATAACTCAATCAAATGCTATAGTATTTCATAGCGTCGCGGTTCTAATACAGCAAAATCCGCTCGGCAGTCAAAGTGTTAGCACCAGAACATGAGCTTCTTGCATGACAATGCGTTGGGGTGTATTTTCACGAATGGGAATATATTAAGCATCAGAAATCGGGATCCGCGTCGAAATTAATCGCAAGTGGCTCCCTCGCGATGCCGTTTGACAGTCGTCAAACCGATCGTTCTCGAGCACTCGCGCCGTTACCCGCGCCGCCTTGACACGGATTCGATCTGGTATTGTTGCGTGGTCCTTTTACGCCGTCGCGCGATCCGCGTCGTAAAATCGTACGCGAGAGCGGAGCCGTTTTTCGCCCGGGAAATTAACTTTCAAGTGGCACCTGCCGATCCGTTCGTGCGGTTTCTTCTTTCGCGGCTCGTGCGTTGGCGGCGCGAAGCTGTTTGCCGATGAACGCATACGAAGAAGTGGTGCGAGGATGAACAATATGGCTGTGGCGGGATGGATGCTTTAACCATGAAGCATAATGGGGTGAAACGTGTCCGGCCGCTTTTAGTACTCATGTATGCACGCTGGGATGCTTTTCACGCTAACTTGAAATATTAACGCATTGCCGATCGCGCGGATGCTGGGAATATACGTTGTCTACGGTAGTCAATTCTTCGCGAACGTGTAAAAAACACTGACGTGTAGAGGTTCGTGAAGTGTATAAAAAGATTGAAATAATAAAGAACGATTTGGAAGTTTCATCTAAGTTATACAAATTACATCAAGTTAAAAGCATGAAATTAAAATCCTCTTATTCAGCCGTGCAGCGATACACTGCATAATATGTTCCATGGTAACATGAAGTATTAACCCATTAACAATCGTGTGGATATTGTGAATAAGCGCTGACAAAGTGATCAATTTTTTGCAAACACGCAGATCACTTCGAGGTCTAGACACCCGTGAAGTGTGTAAATAGTTTAAAATAAAAAATAATAATCTGATGTGTCGTGTAATTAATTCAAAGCACGTGAAATTAAAAAGATGAAATTGTAGTGACCAATCCGGCAGTGCAGCGATATACTGTGTAATAGATAGCTCTCCCATATCAGTCGGTAATGTGTTAACATAATTGGAAACACAGTGATTTACAATATATCCGACTGATCCCGACTTGTCATATTTTTCTTGCATAAAATTTCTGCGCGTGAATACAATTTCACGAGCGGGCGAGTGCCAATAAAATAAATGCTTCGTGGTAATTATCCCGCTCACATTGAAATTATGGGCTAAGGAAGTAGAGAATGTAAAGTGGATTTTTCCGTGTGCGATAACTGGAAAGTTGATACTTGAGTATAACACGAACGATCAAGCGAGTTTCGGGGCAATGATTCATAAAAAGCGAACAGGTTGACTGTGGTAGATAGATTGTAAACTTGCGGAATACGATGCGGCCTGATTGAATCACATTATTACAATCTCCTCGAAGACGGTGCGCGGGCCAACTCAAACGTATCCTCCGAAATAGACGCCACCTAGAAGACTACGCAAACAGGAAAGCCGCCGTGATAAACGATCATTCCCGAAAGTGTACTGTTGCGTGTCGTGTTATTTTCAACCTTTTCACTAATCGCAGATATCGAACATAAAAGTCTTTTAGGGTTCGACTTGAAAATCGATTGAGAATTTTTATTGGAATTCCTCCACATGTTTTCAAGCATCCAGTACCCTTCAGGAATCTATAATACAATAAAACGTGTATTAATGTCCGTGATCGTGTTATTCTACAGCTGTAAAACTGTGAAAAGTAAAATGTTCTTGTTGCCAAACATTTTGACGATTTCTCATTATCTACGAAAGTGTACTGACACCGTGACAGCAGCCGCGAAAAAATCTGCTGGTCATCGAGCAACACGCACATAAGTCTACGACCGAAACCTACGTTGGCGGGTCTCTTGAGCGTCGTCCAGATAATTTCGCCGCCAAATTCATCTCGCCCACGACTCCGCGTCTTCGCATCCCGCTTGAATCGCGAGTGCGCACACGTCCGACGCCCCGGATCGTCAAAAATAATCCTGAATCTTGGAGACCGACCGAGGAAAGCCGAGAAGCGAGACAAGCACGGCACTTCGAGCCGAAGGAAATAAACGGTCGCGCGGAAAACGGAAATGGCACCGATGAACGGAGAGCGCAAAATGCACGTCGGCTTATACGTACGCGGACGAATGTGTGCGTTCTGTAGCTCACGCACGCGCTGCGTAATATTTCATTTCATTTCCCTCCACATTTAATAGCCGTTGTTACTGATAACCGCTGATGAGAAATTATCACTGCGGCGAGCGCTGCAGATAATTGCCTCAGATTGAATCGGCGCAATATTTCATTGTTCTTTCGAGGCTGCGAGCGTGCGCGCACGCTGGAATTAATTATTAGTGAAAGTTGCGCGCGGAGCGGGACGCGGGCTTTGATCGGCGGAAAAATTAATAAACTAATACGCGCGCGCTGCCGATAGTGCCGGGCGCTGATTATACACGGTGGGAAAAGTTCGAAAGTCGAGAAATTGCGAGCTTGCCGATGCGGACGCGCAGAAAAACCGAACGATCCGAAGATCGCGTCCCGATACGCCGACGGTAAAAAGTTTAGAAATTGCGAGGCCGAATCTTCGGCGCGCAATCAGAAAATCCTGCGAGCGCTCGCTGCCGAAACGAAAAATCGCATAAAATTCCGCAACGCGCCACATGTTCGCGGGTATACACCATCGGATTGATCTATTTCCGTACGATCCCGCACACCGACACACGCCGCGCGTCTGTTTGCATGCATACGCGCGGGCGATTGTATTACTCGCGGCACCTCGAAAATAATTTATGACCGCGGCGTTCGATCGAAAAGAGACAGACGCCGCGGATAGACAGAGAAAACGGGGCGGAACGGAACGAAACGCAAGAAAAAGGCAGCCAGCGTGAAATCACGTCGCCACGCTCCGCGGGCCTCGTCGCTTTGCTCGGCTCAAACCGAATTATTCGGCACTTAGACACTCCACCCGCGACTATTTTTACACAATACGCACGCTTCCACGTTCGCTCGCCGAGAGTTCCGCGCCGCTACTCGGCCATCGCGGACTTTCACGCCTTCAACAAAATCCGCGCACGTCGTTCGTTTCATTGAGAAAATTGTGAGGCCGCGCGCGGTCACGGTTCGTAAACGCTCGAAATGCGACGTGGCTTTTTTTCGATCCGACACACGATAGAACGGCTGAGCGACACGCGAGATTTGCGGGACTGTCTTCTGTCGATTGTGCGCACGATGTGAGTGTCAAGTGGTTCTGTGGAACGTGGAAGTTCGGTGTGTACGGTGGTATTTTGGGCAGCGACAAAGATTATGGGGAGTATTAAGTCAGATCTTACGCCGCGTGAAAGTGCTAAATGATTTGCAGTTCAATTTGTAACCTCCGAGTTTTTATAATTGACGGTAAACTATACGACGACGTCAAGTGGTCACGTTGAAGTGTGGACGTTGGGAGTATGCGGTGGTATTTTGGGCAGCGACTTCGATGACGGGGAGTGTTAAATCAGATCTTACGCCGGATGAAGCTTGCCCCGTGAAAGTGTTAAATGATTTGCAGCCGTTCAATTTGTAACTCGCGAGTTTTTATAATTGATGGTAAACTATACGTCGACGTCAAGTGGTTGCGTTGGAGTGTGGAAGTTGGGAGTGTGCGGTCGTATTTTGGGCAGCGATTTCGATGACGGGGAGTATTAAATTAGATCTTATGCCAGATGAAATTTGCCGCGTGAAAGTGCTGAGTGATTTGCAGTCATTCAATTTGTATCTTGCGAGTTTTTATAATTGACGGTAAAATATACAACGGCAAATGGTCGTGTTGAAGTGTGGACATTAGGAGTGTAAGGTGATATTTTGGGTATTGACTTCGCTGAGAGGCGGTGTTAAATTAGATCTTATGCCAGATGAAGCTTTTCCGCGCGAAAGTGTAAAATGATTTACAGTCATCGAATTCGTAGTTCGCGAGTTCTTATAATTAATGGTAAAGTATACGACGCAGCGGCCAAGTATTATTTTCAGTAGAATTCTTCCACCGGGTATCAGCATCAAATGAGATTTTCTTCCATATAATCACATTAAATTACGTTTTATTATCTACGCCGCAATTACGAGATTAATCAAAATCTTCCGCGCTCCGACCGCGCCGTATCAACTCATCACCAATAAAACTACCAACCGGACTCTCACTACACCGCCGCAGCGCACATTTATCTGTCAACCTACAAAATGCCGCCTCAGCAGCATAAGTACACCAACCTCCCACACTTCTCAATACCGTTCAATTTCCACCTGCACCCTCCTCATCCTCCGATCTCTCTCACCAGCAAAAAAGCACCGATAATCTCACCAAACAAACTACCGCCCTCCCACAAAACATGCGTTCTTTGTCCAGAAGAATGATCACACTCGTCTCGATCGCGGGTTATCGACACAGAAACGCGACGTGCCCCGTGTGTCGCGGAAACAATCGGAAGAGGATTAGAAGCCAGCGGCCAGCTGGTTAGCCAGTAGAGAGACGACTGGTTTGTTACTCGGCTCATAGGCTATACACAGAGACTGAGGTCCAGTGGATATAACCCCTCCACCGGTTTGTACACACTGCTTCGACATGCATGCACACACTGTCGCACACATTGCCGCACACACTGGCACACAGATTCGATGTATGAACGTTTACAAGTGTAGAGCTACAGGAGAGCAGAGTCGCGACATACGTACACGAGTACGTACACACGTGTGCACGCGCAGTACACGGGCACGGTACACACGAAGTACAGCGCATACGGACAACGTTTGCGCGTGTAGTGAAGGGAGTATGTTCTGCGGTCGTGTGTTTGAATAACGTGTGTGCGCGTAGAGGACGATAGAAGCGCAGAGTGTGGACGTGTGTGGGTCCATTTGTTCTGTAGCCGCTTGGCACGAGTGCTCTTATCCGCGCGCGTGGAGACGGCCGCGTGGATGTGTGGCTTGTGTCTTTCTTTATTCCGGGCAGTAAGGTGTGGACGTCAGCGTCCGTGTGCGATGTCGCTGTGTGTGCTTTTTTGTTTCTTGGACTCTGCGTGCCTGGCGTGTGTAAAACGTGTGTGTAAACAAATAGTAAGGCATACGTGAGATTCGTTTTGTCTTCTGGGCACGCGTGTGCGTTTGGTTTTTCTCTGTCTCGTTCTTGGCCCACATGTACCGCGCACCCACATATTTGGCTACATACATTAGTGAGACGTATGAGCCGCATTCTCTTTTTCTGTCGATTCTTAGCCTCGCGCGTCTGTGTGAATGTAGGCCTCGCGCGTCTGTGCGCGTGCGGATGTGAGCATGGCCTGAGCATAGGCACTCGCGAGGCAGTCTCGTTTCAGGCAGAATGCCGAGGCCCAGCAGCGGGCAATTGAATTTCCAGCTGATCGAGAATCATGATAGTTACGTACCGGTTCGGGGAAGGAGATTTTTGACGAGCCTCGCCAGTTTCGATATGTTCGCCTTCGGAAGTTGCAGGGCATCGATCGGACAGTCCCTCTCTTGCCTATTTGAGACGCATATTTTGTTGACGTTTCCGGCTGAACGCAGTTTCCACGGACGATAGCCTTTCTTCGCTGTCCTCTTTTCCGTCACTCGTGTCAGACTCCTTTTGACGTTGCGAACATACGTCGAAACCTCGGGGTACCAGTAGCAGTCCATCGATCAAGCGGATCACGAAACGTTAAGTCAAATCGCCACCGGTTTGGCGCGCCGTCGAAAAAGTTGAAGAATTCAGTAGGGGCCAAGAGAGGATTGCAAACAAAACGCAACGCGAGCCGTTTCGTAACTGGCCGCGTGCGTGCAATTTTTACGAATTATTGAATAACGCAGATGGCAGCGAGCCACAGTCGAATGCCTAGTATATCTAATACATATGTAGGAGTCGAAGGGGCCGAGCGATATTTACAGTGACTATCGGACCCCCTCTTCATTCTTTTTCTCTCTCCTCCGCACTCGCCATTCCTCAATTATCCCCTCTAACTGTTTCTATATCTCCCCCCACCCCCTCCCGCCAGCCACCCTCGCCACACTGCGCAGACCATTAATCGTGGATCGCCGGCGATATCTTAATCGCCTATTACTCCCTTTTTTTCTGCACGAGGTCAAATACCTCGACGTGGCATCGTATTGTTCGAGAGTATCGTTACGAACAGTGCTCCTCTTTCATTGGCGAACCGACGATGTAGACGTGGGTCTTACACGTTGCGCAAAATCTCGATTCCTCGCGTTTCGGCGCTGCAATCGATCGATCGCGGTGTCGGTGATTGATTCCGTCGTTTTTGCGGGGTTTATGTATGCGATTAGCTTGGAGGAATTAAATCATTTCGGTAGACGAAGTTTTTTAATATCACGGAGATAACACATGGGCGTTGGGATATAGCTGTTATATCGGTTGCACTACTAATTATTAAAGTGTAATATTTAATTCTTGATATACAACTGTGTCGCTCAAACGAAGCGTCAACGGGACACGTGCAATCATTCGGATTACTGTAATATAATAGTTACCGCGATGTTATCTAGTCAGCGACGGTATCAACTTACATTATACGAAATGCACTACATGGTATTACATAACCGTATAATACTGCGCATTAGATATTATACATCTAATAATAGTTCATTGTTTTCTAACCGCGCAAACATTAAAAAAATCACGTCAACAGCGTGCAATAACAATGTCCGACAAAAAAAAAAAAAATACGCACACACGTTGCGTTTCGTGCATCTCCGCCCGGCTTATATTACAAAGTTCATATCTACGTCGAGGTGAACGTCCACGAAAAGGTCGACAGATTATTACCGACTGCATACATTGTTAGTGCACGAGATACACACGCTCGATGTTCTATCCAGACGTTCACGAAGAGGATAACAGTATCTAAGCCGAACACGTCGTACCGCTGTTGGTGCAGTCCACGAGTTTGCCACTTCAAAGACACGTTCTCCAAGTTTTAATTCGCATCCCCACGACTCTCCTTCTGCCCATCTTCTCGCCACTCGTAGACCAAGATAAGGGCCGCACGACCAAGACGGACTTCGTTTTGTCGTTCATACACGAACACTATGATTTCTCTGGCATGCACAGGAGCAGAAACCTTCCTGCATCGTTGCATGTTTCATTGTGCGGTAGGGACGAGAAGGAGAGAGATACATTGTAGGCAACACCGGGCAACACTGGGTGACAGAAGACCACAGCACCACGCAACACCAGACGACAGCGAGTCACAAAGAACGAGAGAGATACAGAGTGGGCAACGCCAGGCAACATTGGATAACAGAAGATCACAGTGAGCCGTACCGAGCAACACCGGGCAATAGCGGATTATAAAGAATGAGAGCGATATATAGCGGGCAACATGCGAGTTACAAGGAACAAGAGAGATACATAGTGGACAACTTCCGGTAACACGGAGCAACAGTGAGCTGTACCAAGCAACACTAGGCAATATTGTGCAATAATGTGTAATTCCGATCTATAAAGAACAAGAGCGATGCATAGTGGGATAACAATGATCCACAAAGAATGAAAGAGATATATAGTGGGTAACACGGAGCGGCAGTGAGCAACACCGGACAACAATGAGCTACAAAGAACGAAAGAGGTAGATAGTGTTCAATACGAGGCAACAGTGGGCATCATTGGATAACACAGGTGAACAAAGAGTATCACCGAGCAACAACGAGCAACACCGAGCAACACCGAGCAACAGCAGGCAACAGCAGGCAACAGCGAGTAACATCGAGCCACAAAGAAACACAGGGAGAAACTGAAGGGAGCGAAAGAGAAAGGGAGACACAGAGGTGGGGAAATACGAGCGGGAGTTACGAGTTACGGCTGAAAACGGTGGATTATGTGTGTTTAACCCCTACTTCTGAAAGCCCCGGAGTTATGTTTGAGCACGAAAAGTAAACTTGGACTTGGTGGCGACGTGAGGCGCTTTGTGAGGATTAGGAGGCGCCCGCGCCACCGTGAATCAGCTCCTTTGTTCCGTGATTTCCGTACGCCCTTAAGAACTACGACCCACGACCGAAACGGCTCTCGAAATTTTTACGGCCGCCATCACTGCGCGGCGCAAGCTTCGAAGAACGTTTCTAATAGACGGTGAGAAGAACGCTAAAACGTATGGTGCAATTTCGTTCGCCAACGATGGAATCGTCGAGATTGCGTGGGCAATTATTTATCGATGGCTGTGTCGTTGACTCAGACGTCGGATCATAAAAATTGTTGCCACGTTCCGATGGGTTTAACCCCTTGCCGTGGATTTATTATTTGAGTAGTGTCGCCAAGTTGGTACACTTTTTCGGATAAGATCACACTAACTTTCGAGAACTTGCTTCAACGAATACCAACTTGATAATTCTATGGAAGTAAGAGTGTATATAATTACCAGACAGTTAATATTACCACCTTCACGTCATCCTTACATAACGGATCGCAAACATATTACAACGCATAATTTCGTCTTCCACCAAACTCTCAGTGATCTCACCGCCGTTCGAGTAAACGGTTCATAAACATAAGAACGTTAATACTCTGTTCCCGCAACATCGAATACACCACGCACGACACAGGGTATCGCTTCGGTCGTACGCACAAATTCCACCATCAATCCGTCGGCATTAAACGGGGACTCTTTCGCAAATCCACTTTTCCTCTCGTTCGCCGCGTTAATATCGAGCCGTGCGCTTTAAACGGATCCCCGAGCGGCGAAACGAAACGGGCAGCAATACTCTGTCTGCATTTCCTGGCTCTCAATTCGAGGCGGGCCGAATGTAAGTCGCGCAAGAAGCTTAAATCCACCCGCCGTCAGCGGAGTAAAGTAGAAACGGCTTTCGGGGATGGTAAATCCGAGGAAAAACTGGCCTGCCAGCCGTATGCAACAGGTAGGGAGCCGAGTGCAGAGCTCTTCCTCCGACTCGTGAAAGCACGAGACTCGCTGCGAAACGTTTTCCGAGCGCAAACAACGCCGGCGGAAAAGTTGCACGAAGTGGGCGAGTCCGTTGGCGATGCACGTTCGATCGTCTGTCGTCGCCGTACGATAAGAAACTGAAAGTGTTCGAGAGTTGCTAATCGTCATTCGGAACGGCAAGTGGGAAGAGAGTAAAACGGTGACGCGCGCGGAAATTAGAGATGCCTCGGAAATTTTTATTCTAGAAACGTGGATGGGTAGAGAGTCAAAACGGGAGCACGTGGAATCGTACGATGCGTCCTGGGATATTATAGGATTTCAGTTTGTTCGGCGTTTCAATTTGTAGTAGCGAACGCGTGGATCAAAACGCGGGCGTACGGAGTAAGCGCGTCATGTAGTAGGTTGTTGCATAATTTCGATTCATGCGGCGTTTTAATTTACGGCGAGAAGAATGTTTGTAACCGATCAATCCGCGGGTATGTGACAATCAGGCGGTTGTTTATTTGAAAATGAGCGATCGAAAGACCAGTTGGCATCCTACTTTCCGAACATGTTACATAGAATTATCCTTCAGGCTGCAAAATTACTAACCGTGCGCCCCGTCACGTCTCGTTGAGCCCATCAAGTTTCTACTCAGCATACTCCTGCTGCAATAATTACACGTTAACTCGCACGACCGCAAGTAACCGATGATTACAAATAATCAAACAGACTTTAGCTACGATACACATTCCCGGCACATCATAAACACACCTACCCAGCGCCTCCGACCGAATATCAGCAATCAATACCGCGCATACATAACATCAGCGACGGCACGTCATTCGATACGTGCGCAAAAGCAAAGTAGCGTCGCACCGCATAAATCCACATAGCCACGTCGAACGCTGAAACAATTTCACCGTTCACGCGTTCATCTTTTGCATCCCCTCGAGAGCCACTCCACCTACACGCAGCGCCGGGAGCCATCGCGTGCCGATAAATAGAAGGTCTAATTCGATTTGAAGAGTGACGCTTTAAGCGGCGTCGTCTCTCAGTGGAATACACAGTGGCAAAACGGCAGCGATCGAGCAAGCGGCGAACGAACCGACCGACCAATCAACCGTCCAACCGGCAAGAGGCTAGTCAGTAGTGATGGCTTTCAAGAGGCTTCGAAACGTTGCGAATGTGTGATGGTATATTCGAGTCGGCTAATGGAGAAATATGTAGGCATACGGCATTAGTCAGAGAAATATGTAGATATACGACGTACGGAATTTGAAAACTTGATGCATGAGGCGGGAACAAATGTGGATGCATGTGCGCATCATTGCATTTACAAATGTCAGTAAAAGTTGATAGGAGATGAAAGTGATCGTTCCGTGTGATGGAAAATTGGAATCGGTAAACGGAAAAATATGTAAATATATGATATACGAAATTAGAAAATTAGAAACCTGAGACGGAAACCAGTTTGGATAGATGTGCGTATCATTGCATTGATAAAAGTCAGCGAAAGTTGATGGAAAATAACAGTAACACACAGTCACATATCTAGGATTAAATATTGTAGAAGTCTCCATGCGTTTCAGTTCTTAAGGAACCTGACTTACTGGCAATGCCGCCTATACTTGGTGCGTACCTGAAAAGTACTATTTGTACCAAACATTTCTATTCGCTATTCAACGTCACAGCGCCTTCACGAAAATGCTCAACTAATGACATGACAATTTTACGAATAAACTTCATCATCGTAAATCACTTCTTACAGGTCATTAGTCTGACCAAAGTTGTTATGTCGCATAAGAAATGGCAAGCGTCCGGTACGTTAAAAAATACAACGTCGCATACGTGTGTTGAAGATTAATAAGCGACGTGTGTAAGGAGAGCGAATATGTGACGACTTCTGTGTTATAGGTGGTGGGTGTAACGTTTGCTCCGCCCACGTCGGTAGCTCTCCGCGTGGTCAAGCTCTTGATGCCACATTCGCGTGGTCGCGCTATACTGTATTCTGCTTTGCATTGGAACAGAAAGATTCGGTGGCGACCATAAGATCGCATCAGTGTCAAATCCTGCTCTCCTTGTAAATCCTGCTCCTTTCTATATCATTCGGGCCAATTGGAATGACACCTTCATGTGCGCTGCAGCTTAGTGTTGCGACTTTACATCAACTCCCGTCATTCCTTGGCGCATTGCACTTCTGTTCAACGCCGGCAGTGTCTCATCCAAACCAAACAACTGCAATGTTTGCGAAATGTCAACGATCTGCAGAAACGGACGCCGCTTTAATCCGCCTGTTACCGGAAATTCCAGTTGTCACGACGGCCGCGTGAGCCACGAATTCCGAGCACGACAGAATTGATCGAAAGTTTTGCGGAGAACGTGTTGTACGCCCATCGCTAGCAGTCAACTAACCGACCCCAACCGACCAACCAACCCGATATTACACATCGTCGTGCGTCAAAGCGGTCTCGCGCGGTTGCTCAACGACATTATTCTCCACATACGCACGCACGTACGTACATACACACGTGTGGAACGCGGTTCGCGAAGTGCCTAATCGCACACCTTCACCTAGATACCTCGATGTTTGCGCGACACAGCGTATTCCTTTCCGAATCGTGCGCGCACACACACCACCCCAGGAACATGTCGAGAACGCTAAAGCGGCTGTTATGAGCTGAGCGAAGTAATTAATGCGCGCGAGGGAGAGTGACAGGTGGAATTTTTATGGGCAGAATTATGATAAGTGAGGACGGCTGTCGCGGGATTTGCGGAATGAGGTTAGATTCAAATGGATTCGTTCGGCTGGCGATCATTGTGTGTGTTTTGTTTTTGATGGTGCGCAAAGAGGAGATTTTTTAAAGAAATAAATTCGGCGTGGAATTTCGCGTTAAGAATCTCTGAGCAAACGTTAGGAGTTGGCAAAGTCGGATTTTTTCTCGGTATTCTCAATATTGTCTCAGAGTTTGCAGAATGTGGTTAGATTGAAGTGGATTCGTTCGGCCGGCGATCATTTTCTGTGATGAAAGGTGGAGCTTTTTGTTGATGCGCAAAGTGTTTGTGCATTGCGTAAAAAGATTTTTGTGCGAAATAAATTGTGGCGTTGTAAATAGGTGCATGGGATTCTGTGTTAAGAATCTTTGAGCAAACTTTTGGGAGTTGGCAGAGTTACGTTCATTTCCTATATTCTCGATACATCGGGGACACAGTGTAACGAGGCAGTCAACAGATAAATTTGCAGAGTTGGAACGAATATCAAACTGCACACGCCTCCCTAACTCAGGCCGTTTTATCGCGCAATAAGACGGCCCGTTAAAAAGCGCTTCCATCAAAGTTTACGATTGCGCACACGATCGTGTACATGATCACAATCCTTCCAGTTGCGCACGAAATATAATATAAACTCGCCCCTGTCGCAAGACAGGCGAGTGGAGGACGGGGATTGGTTCAAGGACCGTCTAAACGTATGCAACTGCTTGTCCACGCATGATTATGGTCCCATTCATGTGCGACCAGTTCAACTCGGTTTCTTCTCCGTACCGATTTCAATCTCGCCGCTGAACGCGCACGCGCGCATGCACAGGGTGGCCGTAAATTCCACGTCAAAAATGTAATGGCAACGATAACCATTTATAGGACAGTACATTATCGCGGACATACATCTAATAATGTTGGCTAATACGGTTAAGCATCGCTGATTAGCGAAATCAACTTTTCCTCCTTCGATAGTTACTTCGCCTTGGTCACTTTTCAGGTAATGACCGTTTATTATTAAGGTCGACTATCGATTTATTATCCTTCATTATCGAAGGCGCGGAACGTTCGGTTTCCCTGTGTTGGTCACTTTGGTCAAATATTACCTTCACCTTATATGTAATTGTCAGCGGGTGGATCTTCACTCCTGACTTTTCTGAGGTTTCCAGATATACCCTTCGCGTCTTCGAAAACACGTAAATTCCAACTACGCGCCCTAAATGTCAACCACCGCAAAATCACATTTAGGACAAAACGCGTTTCTCTCAGCACGCATGATCTCCCGCAAGACTTAATTAAATGATCTTTATCTACTTTAATATCTCCAACTGCCTATTTCGGATTTTTTCCCTCAATTACTGACTTCGCTTACACACTGCCTTTTCTCAAAGCGTCTACCATTTTTCATTCATAACTATCGCAAGCTTCTAATTAACCTACCGTTCCAATTTTCTGACATTTACAAATATGTCCCTCGCGTCTGCGAAAACGCGCAGCTTCCAATTACGCGCCTAAAATGTCAACCGCTGCAAAATCACATTTTCACCAAAACGCATTTCTCTGAGCACGCCTGACTGCCCGCCAGACCTAATTAAACGATCTTTATCTACTTTAGTATCTTCAACTGCCTATTTCACATAATCTCCCGATTGAGAGCCGCAAAAAGGCTGACTTTTTTCCGCCGATAAACGTAAATGCACCTTATAAACCCTCCCATTAGCGAGATGCACTGTCGATTAGCGCGCCCAGTTATTATCAGGAACGCGGAATCCGGCACTTTTTCCGGCCGTTCCTCCGTTCTTTGCCCCGGCCGCATCGCGCAGCAGGCTATCGAACTACCTAAAACTAGATCGAACGAGCGAGCGTCGCGATATATTCCGTGAGACCATGCGGTGAGCGTAAGCGTGGAGAGAATTATTGCGGTAACCGTAATTCCTTTCCGCGAAGTGCATATCCTTCGAGAGCAAGGATCCACTCCTGCTGCTCACCATCGCCGTACCTTCCCTTCCTTCTCCCTTGGTGCGATTGCCCATGTATCGGGTGGCACGAAAAAGAGAACGTTCCAGCAGACATTGTACGGATATTGATGTGTAGAATGTTGGCCTGCGCACACTTATATGATACAACGACGAAACATCTGCAAGTTTTCACAGTCGTTGAATAAGAAATCGTACGCGTAGATTAACACAAAAGTGACGAGGGGTTGTTTAAAAGATAGAGAAAAGTTCCAATAAAAGTTCGATCGATTTCCAGTTTTAGTCAAAGTCTTATTTGACTTTCCAGTATCCATTATTATTAAATACGTCACAGCTCTTTTCGGCAGGTTCCAGCTTCGTAGTCATAATTTCAACGTCTCGATTTTTATTTTTAGGTCCTCTTCGAATAATTGCGTAATGTATCTGGGGTGAGACGAAGAATTTACAATTGAATGGAAACTGGAATATGGTCGTTTTTTTGCATTCACATCTATATTGTATCGTGTGTATATCGAATATATGTCTGTATTTATGTAGACGCATTCTCAAGCCTTTCACCGCATGGCTTCAGCGAATCTTGTTAGTTTATGTCGACATCGGCACGTTACAATTTTGTTACGCCCACGTTAAATCACTCGCGTGTGCCGGCGATGCGGATTACGCGTGATACCGTTAGCTGGGCATGAGGGCAGTTTAAGCGTTTTATGCCGGGGGTCTTTTTAGAAACCGTCCCGGTGCGTGCCACACCGCGCAATAGCTGTTATTTAATGTCATTGCAACAAATACAAGGTATTATATACAAGTATTTTGATCGCATTCCCTTGACCCTGTGTCAAACAATGTTATAATCAATTTTTGGTACGAAATCTAATGATGTAGTGTGTATGAATGTACAGTAACTGATAAGCAAGTTACTTGGCAAGTTTGTATACGCACGAAACATTCCAGAGTTTTGATGGTATTTGCACTGTAAAAAGTGTTATAACAGATTGGACCGCAACAAGCTGCTACTATCAGTTTTTCCAGTAAATATCGTGTGGCGCGAAAAGAAAAGGAAAAATTCGGCGATCCTCCCGTGTAATTTACTTCGTAAACGCATACACTTGTCCACAGTTATCAGTTGTAGTGCCATTAAAAAGTTTCTAGTTAACACTTTTCTACCCCAGTAAAAAGTAAAAACAGGTTTGAGAATGTGGAACGGATCCTTATTTTAATGACTTTACAGTTCCATTTGCCCGCTATTTTTGTCGTATATGGAATCAGGTGGTTGCTAGTGCGAATGTGGCATGTGTGCGTGTGGTTCAGTGGAGAAGTAGCAAATTCGATTGATGGCCGTACACACGGGTAGCTGGCAATTGGAGTAGAACGCGTAGCAGACGCTGGTACAAAGAGTGTAATAATAGAGATTAAGCGTTCTAATTGACGTGTGCAAAGATCGTATCTCGGAGATACGTTGCGATAAGCCGAAGAAGGCAGTGCTTTTAATGAAAGACGTGAACAGAGAAATATGGGTGCGCTGTGTGTTCCATGGGAATGCCGTGATGAAATATTAAAAAGCGCGTGTGCCTCGCGTAACAAAGCACATTGTCATTGCACGACTTCGGCAGGAAAAATATGTTATTACGCGCGCACCGTAGATTTCCAATTTCTGCGGATCGTCGACAATTAAATATTTGCTACGCGCGGCGCGTTTACGATCGCGCGGCAATTTGCGAATGGGATCAGAATGCAATTTCCCGAAGCACCCAGTATAAACTTCGACTCGCGCACGCTCGGTGCGTTTTGTTCGTAACTTTTCAGTGTGCAAAACGACACGTCGAGAAACGAGGAAGCGATAACCGATGCGCATACGATGCGTCGCGCTGAATGCGCCTTGTTGGCCAAAGGATTCTCTCCCCGCGAAATACAACAAGACGGCGAGGAGAGGAGGACGAGCAAAAGGAGACGGACAAGAAGACGAAGAGGAAGAAAGAAGGGCGTGGACCTGGTGGTTTCTATCGGTACTGTACCGGTTTTAAAGGACTGGCCGCAGTGAACGGTTAGTGGAAAAGGGACACGAGCAAGCGTGTACACGTTCGCTTAGATGTATAAAGCGTTTCAAACGTGCACATTAATATTCGCGGAGTTCATGGACTGGTGCGACAAATCGAGAAGGTTCGCTGGCATTTTCCCAGTGAAACGATTTGACAAATTCGTCAATGCGATGTGGCTCTGTGGACATTGCAGTGACATACAAAAGAGGCCGAATATTAAAAAAAGTTGAAATGGAAATGGTGAATCCGATTACGTCGCATTTCGACGTTGACGCATACTGTTCAAGCATTTAACAGCCTCGACACCTAACCAGCTAACTTCCGCAACCCTTATCTCCCCACTTTCAACTGACTTCCTTTCACATGGTCATCCACGCACATTCTTCCTCAACTCTTTTCCAAAGACCCCCACGGCATTTGAGCAACGTGACTTCCGAAATGCTTACACGTAAACAGCGTTCCAGACATACCCACAAAAATTCGCGCGCCTTACAAACTGTTGCGTCTAATCGAAAACGTCCGCTAAAAGTTTTACAACACAACACAGGCTTATCATTAAAATAAGCAAAAATGCAAATGTTGGACCCGTTCAACATTGAACTTCCGCCTTAACACCTACTGATCAAACACCTAACATCCGCCACACTTTCAACTGACCTCCCCACACCAACGCACATTCTCCCTCAACTCTTTCTCAAAGATCCCCGTTGCATTTCAACAACGTGCATTTCCGAAACGTTTGCACGGAAACAGGCTTCCAGCCATGCACACAAAAATCGCGCACCTTACAAACCATTGCGCCTAATCGAAAATGTCCGCTAAACCTTTTACAATACAACACAGGATTACCACTAAAATAAGCAAAAATGCAAATGTTGAACCCGTTCAACACTGAACTTCCGCCTTAACACCTACTGATCCAACACCTAACATCCGTAACCCTTATTTCCACACTTTCCACTGACTTCCCCACACGGACGCACATTCTCCCTCAACTCTTTCTCAAAGACCTCCGTTGCATTTCAGCAACGTGCATTTCCAAAACGCTTGCAGCTAAATAACCAGACATGCACACAAAAATCGCGCACCTTACAAACTATTACGACTAATCGAAAACATCCGCTAAAATTTTTATGGACGCATTGCAATTCAATACAACACAGGCTCACTATTAAAAAAAGCAAAAATGCAAATGTTGAACCCGCTCAAGACCGAACTTCCGCCTTAACACCTACTACACAAATGCTTAACATCCGTCACCCTTATTTCCACATTTTCCACTGACCTCCCCACATCGACGCACATTCTCCCTCAACTCTTTCTCAAAGATCCCCAACTTCGAAACCGGACACAAAAGCCTCCCCTCCCTTGGGCCGTTCACCTCGCACACATTGCTTAAGCAACGTGCGCTTCTAAAACGCTCTGTACACGTGCGCATATGAGTACATCGCGTAAGAATGCAACGCAGGTACCGCGTACCGGACGACGTCGCGTACTCGCGGCGAGAGGGCGGGCCACGAAGAGGAGTGCGAAGCGCAAGAGGAGAACGGCCACGGTTGGACAAAGATCGCCGTACGTGTGGGCGTAGGTGCGAGAGAGAGGCTAGCGAAAGAGAGGTGAGCTCTAGTCGCCGAAGAGTAAACTGGCCAGACTGCCTGCCGCCGTCGGACAACGTCACACCGCGACAGAAAGAGACGGGCACAAGCAGAAACGAGAGGACGGGAAGTGCGCAGGAGCGAGAGAGTAGCGGCGACTTCAGCGAACGCAAGGAAAGGATCGCGCGAACGGGAGGGAGAAGCGGAATTGATCGCAGGATCCAGCCGGAGGGACGAAAATCTTGCCGGCTTTTTTGACGTTTTTAAAGCATTTCGATGATACGCCGTTTTATGCCTGAAATGTGGACTCTATTTGTTAACAACGGCGCGAGCTTCCACCGCGGGAAAATATGGGGTTTTATTTTATGGCAACGGTTTCCACTGGGAGAGCCTTTTCCGGGCATTCGTAGTTTGAGTATTTGGAAATCAGCAATATCATAGATAACAATTGTGCTACTACTATTAATAATTAATATTTGTAGTATACTACCTATAGATAGACAATATATGCAAATGGACGAACTACTACTACTAATATTAGTAAAAACTACAACTTCGAGTATACGTGAGAGGTTTTCTTACAGGAAGCCTTCGCTATAAAATAAAAAACAGTTTACTCCCACACCGGGAACTCGCGTGATTCCGAAACACGTTGAATTGTCAACTACTTCATATTTCAAGCACGAAATGACGTACGATCAAAAAACAAATCGATACTTTCGCCAAAGATCCAATCTCTACGTAGCGCCCGCCTTTGTTTGTCCGATCGTTGCAGATCGGAAAGCAGAGCAGGGCGTCTTTTTTTCCCGTCGCGTCCCTGGCGTCGGAGGTAGCAGCTTTTCGCCGGAAAATTACTCCGTCGGCGAGCGGGGCGGTTAATTAATTTTCGTGCTGCCTGCGTCAAACGGTGGGACGCTCATTGTCAGGACAATTCCGGGGTGTATCGCTTTCATCGCGGAAAGTGTTTGCGTTCTGCAGTTTTCCGCTTTACGCGAAGGCGCGAGTAGCTGGGCAAATTTAATTGCGTCTCGTTTCGCCGTCGCTGCGGCGCGCAGCTATGCCTCCGCGTTATAAGTTGCGTTTACGGTTATGACTGTATTCCGTGTCGGGCGAAATTGACGCGTCACTCCGCGGAACTTTCGAATATTGAGCGCGCGGCGGATTACGAAAACGCGCCGAATATGTCACTTCTGCGCGGCGTTTCCGAACGAGATTGCGAGCGCGATTCCACGCGCCGCAAACTCGGCGTTGACGGTATCAATTAAAAAGTCGCGCATCGGTCGCACAGCTGCCACGCATTTTCGAGCGATACAATCGGGTCGCACACTTTCTCCGCGGTCGCTCTTTAAAATCACACACACCGCCGCCCGACTTATCCCCCATTAATTAACGCCGCCGCGAACTCATCTGTCTAGATACGCGCAGTCTCGCGCACGATTTTGTGCCTATTTGGGTCAATTTAGATGAACGATAGCCGAAAACTGCGCATTGCTCGCGGTTCGTCGCTCCTTTGTCCGTTTGGCAGAGGTTAATCGCCGTAAAGCGAATTGGCCCAGACTGCCTGTCGCCTTTGGCAACCGTAATAACGTGTGCCAGCAGGAAAGACAGAATGCGCGCGTGAGCGATCGGAAAGGGTAGATAGACGTAACGCGTGTCCGTGTACCTCTGGCTGCCTCTTTGTGTGCGCGCAAATGTATACGGGCGCGCAAAAAGAGAACGAGCGAACGTTCGATAGTGGGACGCGGATCCCAAGAAAGCTCTTCTTCTGTCGTCGGCCACCCTCTCTCACGCCGATCGACTTTGAAAATTGACCCCGCCTCAAATCCTTCCCCATTTTCGTTCGCCCGCCTCAATTGCATCACGCCCAGCGCTACAGTTAATCTTTCATTTCCGGGACGCGGACAAAGGGCCGCAAATGATAAGGCGCGAAGTAGGTTTATCTATTCTGCGCCGTGTGGGCCTTTGTTCGACGCGAGCACAGCGTCCAGGAACGCGGGTGTACAATGGGACACGCGGCGCACGGCGTGCAACCCATTATGCACTCTTGCAAATTATCTTTCGACGTAGGCAAACGTACGGCGGCGGGCGCAGTGACTTAACGGTGTTAAGCTTTTGAGTGCGTATATATAGGCTCGACTGGGGGCGGAATGCTTTTTCGCTGGTGGGAAATTGATTGATTCTATCAGACGCGACTAAGGTGCAATTGTGATTTTTCAATTACGCAAAATTGAATATAGTGGATTCCAGTACAACGTGAATTCTTATGATGCGCTAAGGATATCGAGTTTTTATGTATAACGCGATTCTCGTAGAATGCGTTGTATAGCAAAGCGCGGAATATTACCGCCTAGCCGACCGTAGCATAGCTTGTTTTCAATCACAACTGATTTCTTTCATTCGGAATTTCATACAAGACGATTTCATACATCGCGTACAATACTCGCTGCATTATACGGAATCTATCTATTGTACTGCAAGAAAGTTATTTAGAAAAAAATGCACAAGCGCATGTATGTATCCATAGTCCACGACAAGCTTCTGCCGGACGCATATAGATTATAATCATAAATCTGCAATAATACCGAATGCTATAAGCACGACAATGATTTGCCGAGACCGAAAAAATGCGCAAACGAATATACGCGCCCATAGTACATAGTCCATAGCAGCACACGCATACGCATACGCGCGTAACAAACGTTTGTGACATGACGTGACCCGAAATGCCTGTCATTTGAGTATCGCCCATAGAAATCACGATCTCACCGAATCTCACGCCACACACCCAAATCCACGAACTCCCGCGTCGCAGAATTAGAACTAATCGCCAGTCCGCATGCCATCTCCCAACGCACGCACTCGCCTACGTTCTCAAGCGGGCCGGATTGCGCAAGTCTTCGTTTCATTAATCGTATTCCGGCACGACCTTTTGGCGCTGGCCGTCCCGCGCTCAAATAGGAGTCTCGGCCGGATGAAAAAATAGCTGCGTTGGGTAGGTTCAATGATCCCGGCGAATTTGGTCCACCCCACCGAATTCGACCGACGGGCGACGACGGCCCATCCTGAATTCGCGCCCATCCTTCGCGGAACAGTTAGATCAGCCGAGATCGCAGACTGCGCCCTCATTAGAATTAAGAGCCGAGCAAAACGACTACACCCTTCTCTGTTCCGCTCACTTTCTTCCACGCTGGCTGTCGCCTAGGCGAGTTCGATTCCGGCCCGTTGCGAAGACACTTTCTGACTAACGCGGTACCGTTAGATTCGTTGGCCGGGCTGAATTTCGAGTGGCCTCGATTATCAGAGGCGGTGGAAAATTAAAGTTGTGCTCAACGTCGTCGCACGCGTGTATGGAGGCTGTCGGTGTTGGAGGTCATTGGAAAATGCGTCGTGTCAGGGTATAAGATTATGGACCAGCGAAATCGAAAATTTAAGTGTAATAAGGTAAATTTGAGAACGCTTATGATCTAGCGAAGTCAAGAATTCAAGTGAAGACATTTAAGGTAACTTTAGGTATGCTTGTGGATCAGAGAAATGAAAATTGTTTATGGATCACAGAAATCAAGAATTTAAGAGACCACGCGCAAAGTAACTTTAGACACGTTTGTGAACCTTAGAAATCGAGAACTAAATGGATGCGTAAGATAACTATTTTAAACAAACGCGTATTAACGTATCAAAAATAATCAAATTTAAATAATTCACCACCATTCACTACCAGACCTAAATTATATAATTTAATTCGCATTGCCATATCTGTGTTGCGTGATGCGTTTATCTATGTTATTTTGTTGCGAGTACATGTCTTTTGGATAATAATTGCACATTGAAACACGTTTAAAACACGACTACATTCGTGTATGCATTAGCAGCGAATGGATTAATGTCCGCTTTTCATTTCCAGCGTAACTATTCATAATAAATTCTACATGCTACCGTGTTAATTGAGGAACGAAAAAAGTTTCGAAACACGAATGATGTACCCAATCTAACCCCTGAACAGTTGATCGTCAGGTAACATCAATGGCGTCAGTATCCCATCGTTTCTAGGCAGTCACGGGTCCGGCGAAGTCTTCACACGGTTCACTCAGACGTTTCCATGAGATCGAATCGAATCGCGCGCTTGATCGAGAAAGTCCATTTCAGAGGACGGACAAAGTGTCTTTCCACTCAGCGAGCCTCGATTCGTCTACAGGCTGTTTCACGAGGTGTGGTCTCGACAGTACAATAAAATCGAACGAGCAAGATTAGAGCATAGTCCGCACCACACAGATATTCTACATGATCACACGAATGAAAATTTTGTGGCCGTCTAACCAATGCAACAACAGACTACCAACACCCACGAAATACAAAATATTGTTCCGATCTTTTTACATTTCAGAACTTCATGTATGTACATACATTCCTTTGTCAAGTGCGTATTTAGGTAATGTCATCATGAAGGTATCACATAGAAAATAAAAATAAAAATGATTAACCGGAAAAAGTAGTTTAATTAAATGCGGCCCATTTTACTAAAGAATCCCAATATTAAGCGAAGCTCCTAGAAAGCGGTGAGGACTAGGTCAGCGTCGCCCACTGCACACTCCATCCTGTTATACAAGTCCCTTGTACCACAGCCGTACGATAATTTGCCACACATCGCTTTAGATCATCATAGATGCCACCGACCGATATATTACACAACTACATCGTGTCAGTGCCGATCGATAATTTGCCGAACATTCCTATAGATCATCCACAAATTCCAAATCGCACGGTTTGCAACCAGAAGCAATCGACTGCTTATTCATCCTGAACAAGCGACCCTCAGTTGCGCTTTTAATTCTCGACAAACTGCGACAGTCGATTATTCTCAACGCTGTCGCGGTAGAACGAAAGTTTGCGTCGTTTGTCGCGAGGAAGGCGCGGTGTTAGAAAGTTGAATGAATTAAGCCGCGCCAGACTCGCTCATGATTATTACAAGCTGCCCACGTGTTACGCTCACGTTATAGAGGAAGACAACGACAGTGCACGCGGGTTATCAAAGAAATGCACGTCTAGTTGGCGAACACTCACGATTCCCACCCAACCGGCGTGCCGATGGAATTCTCCCGACTAGGTTGAGACACAAAGTGAACGTACCTGCAACAAACAGAAATAATGTTTTATTAGTATAAAAGTCGGCTCCGTTGATATTTGTGATTTAGAAGTCGCTTAAAATACGCGGATCACACTTTTGTCGGTATATATATAAGTATAAAAATGTGTTGCTTTGATAAGGACATCTAGTGTCGAATCGTACGGTTCCTTTCAATAGTAAATTTCAACACAATTATTTGACCGGCATATGCCAAGCAGTTTTCTAATTAAATAATGCATTTCTGTAATTTGTCCGACGACAAATTATAAGTGTATGGATATTGTTCATTGCCGCTTCCTTCTAATTTTTACTTTCCACCGTTCAACTTCAACGAAGTTTGCCATACCGGGAATTCGAATATTTAAAAAAGCTGATGGATGTAATCGTTCACGATTCTGTGTCAAGGTGGGAAAAAGAACGAATGCAACTTGGCGAACGACGATTTTCACGGAAAGTCCTCAGGTGGCTGCTCAATTTGGGCCAACAGGCGGTGTTTCCTCGAGTATTGACAGAAACCGAGAAAGCACCGATCACAGAAAGCGGACAGTCAATAATACGATTCAGATAGACGAAGTTTTGCAAGTAGAAAACTATAGAAATTGCTCACACGGCAAATCGGAAACTTTCAAATGCCCTACATCATCAAAATCAAATAAACCACAAACCATTACACGTTACTACACAAAAAATTGTAATTTTTTTCATGATAAGTATATTCATCATTGGACAAGAAATTATCATTTTTTCATAACAAGTCCACCCACTACACTCAAGATCGCCGTTTCCTAATGATAGCATATCCGATAATGCACAAGTAATTGCCATTTCTGCTACAGGACATTCCTTCGTGATAAATGATAAGTCATCATTAGACAAAAAATTACCATTTTTTCATAACCACGATACCCTACACAACTAATTGCCATTTTTACGTGACAGCATATCCAACATAACACACATAACTGCCATTTTCTGATGGCATTGCACCTGTCATTACCTTGGTCCCTCTTAAAATGTCCTATTTTTCATGACACCTATATTAGTAATTCGCAACCAAGCGTTTCATCCCGCGCCAAAACGCACGATCGCGGAACCAATCACTCGCCCGCTCATTCCAAACTCGTTCACCGACAAAGACGAAATTACAGACAGCGAGGCAGTTGCATCAACTTGCAGCCACAATCGACCACGATCAGGATTTGCTCTCTGCACATCGCAGAGAATCGCCCTTTCGTTGCCAAGGCCGCGTGACCGTTCTCGCGCTTTTCAAGTCGGTAGAGAAGAGTTGGACAAGCCTCGAAGAAGACGCACAACGCTAGGAACCTGACGAGTCATCGCACAGTCCGCGGGACTGGTCCGACAACTTATGACGGCCAGTTTTTCCGAAACGGGGGGACACCGGCGGAGACCATTTTCGATCCGCAGACGGCCGTTATGGCGTTGCTTCCGGCGGAAAAAACGACAAATGCGGTTGGGGCAGGAGAGCACCTTTTGATGATTGAAAGATTCATTAGACATAGGGTTATCAACTTGGGTGGGCTTCACGCAGATTAACGGTGATTTCACGGTTGTCAAGGATTTAACGGAAAAAATTGCGGGAACGATTACTGTTATTTTCTGGTCACTTTGGCAGACTTATTAATTAAATAAATTTGATACGCCACGCGATATCAATTTTCAAATGTTGTGTGTCGTATATGGATATAGTTCATTGTAAATCTAGTGCTAAGAATGAGTGTGTTTTTCATGATTATTTCAATTCGATTTGGTATTTTAACTTTGTGGTTTAAGAGAGATTTCCGTATTCTGTGGTATAAGTAGAATCGAACTCACTCACTTACAAGAAGCGGCAAAGACACCGTGTGGCAGTATGTGATGATCGATCTGCTTTCCGACAGAAGCTCAGAAACATCAACGACGCGCGACGTTTACTCGATCAAGTGGAAACCCATGTGGATTTCCGTCGTGTCGCGAATGTGTCGATTCAGCTTTAATTCACAGTTCTCCAATGACTTCGTCGCGTTGTTTACAAGGAAATATTCGCGAAACGTATTTCTGCTCAAAACACAAACTGCAAGCATCCCCTGCCCATTGGCCAGAAAAAGTACAACTTGTCTTTCCGCAAGGATACTTTCAAGAAACATACACCGCTGTCACCTTAACCCTTTGAATGCTATGAACGCATTTGTGCGTCCACTGTATATGTGCGTTTGTTAATCTTTTCGACCCCTCACGTTCTGCAGTCACAATTATGAATGTATGAGATGAATGCGCTTGTGTTTTCTAGCTTAACTTTCTTGCACTATTTAATTTCCCGTACCTGAAGAACTTATGATTTAGTTGTGTCGCACATAATATATCAACAAAGTTCACACTAATGAAGAAATTACGTCCTCCGCGGGCGTGTCGGCCAAGAGTATTCAACAAAGAGTTAATGAAATTACGTACTTCCAACAATTATAAGGAAGTCTACTTCCAATCACCGTCCCGCAGTGCATGAACGCTTTTTTCACCCACCACCACAAGCACCCCGCGACTCGCACCGACAAAAGCGCAAATCCAGTTCCCGCGTATAAACTGGCCTGCGGAGTGAATCGCAGCCAGGTGCTGTCGAGTTCCGTCCGAACGCGCGCAACTTGCACTGCCGGCGCAAGGAGAGGTGTGCAATGATAAATCTCATAAAACGTCTGGGTTCATTAACCCTTTAAGTACTGAATACTTTCACCCGAAACGCTTGCTGAGGGCGATATACTTGTTGGTTGATTAATACATTGAGTGCCATGGCGGTCATTGGTGATCGAAAAGACTGTCAAACACGTACATGTCCCCATAGTCCTTGCTAGCAACTTTTACCGAACGAATTTATGTGTTCATAGACCTCAAAGGGTTGGAGTGGCTGCTATGGGTAAGACATCGCAGGAACATCCCGTGACATTAGAGTTACGCGAGAGTAGTTTCGATACAGAGACTCGATGGTATATTTGTTGGTTGATTAACACGTTGAGTGCCGTGGTGGTCATTGGTGATCGAAAAGACTGTCAAACACGTACATGCCCCCATAGTCCTTGCTGGCAACTTTTATCAAACGCATATATGTGTTTATAGGCGTCCAAGGTTTGAAGTTACTGCTATGGATAAGACATCGCGGGAACATCCCGTGACATTAGAGTTACGCGAGAGTAGTTTCGATACGGAGACTCGATGGTATATTTGTTGGTTGATTAACACGTGGAGTGCCGTGGTGGTCATTGGTGATCGAAAAGACTGTCAAACACATACATGCCCCCATAGTCCTTGCTAGCAACTTTTACCGAACGAATTTATGTGTTCATAGGCCTCAAAGGGTTGGAGTGGCTGCTATGGATAAGACGTCGCAGGAACATCCCGTGACATTAGAGTTACGCGAGAGTAGTTTCGATACAGAGACTCGATGGTATATTTGTTGGTTGATTAACACGTTGAGTGCCGTGGTGGTCATTGGTGATCGAAAAGACTGTCAAACACATACATGCCCCCATAGTCCTTGCTGGCAACTTTTATCAAACGCATATACATATGTGTTCATAGGCGTCCAAGGTTTGAAGTTACTGCTATGGATAAGACATCGCAGGAACATCCTGTGACATTAGAGTTACGCGAGAGTAGTTTCGATACAGAGACTCGATGGTATATTTGTTGGTTGATTAACACGTTGAGTGCCGTGGTGGTCATTGGTGATCGAAAAGACTGTCAAACACGTACATGCCCCCATAGTCCTTGCTGGCAACTTTTATCAAACGCATATATGTGTTCATAGGCGTCCAAGGTTTGAAGTTACTGCTATGGATAAGACATCGCAGGAACATCCTGTGACATTAGAGTCACGCGAGAGTAGTTTCGATACAGAGACTCGGCGGGGATCTGAATTCGCGATCGATCCATAACCGTCGGAACATCCGGAATGGTCGAACATAATCGTCCCGGTTCTTCTCAACTCCCCGACCGCATATCCGCGAGTATCGAGATAGGTAGCGCGACGATTATGTTCGATTTAAGTTCATGAAACCTGCGGTCTCGCTGTCTTTTTGCACTCGCTCGCCGACCGATCGATTCTCTGGGGTCGCAGTGGCGCGATCAGGCGGAAAGCGCGGCGCGATCGATGGAAAGAGAAGAGTAGTGGCCTATCGGACACGCGAGTTTAAAGTTTAAGCTGTGCACTCGGCGTCGAGCGCGCTGCGAGAAGTGATTACAGTAGCAGGTTTGTGTGCTGTGCAAGGCTGGTGCCGTGCAAGTCGCTTCGACGATGTGGAGTGCGAGATTTACCTTTTGTGGCAAGAACCCATGCAAGTAAAAAAAGAATATCAATAATTTGATAAGTGTATAATATCGGTACACAGAGTACACAAATACTCTGTGGACTTTTGAAGAAGGAACCCAAGAGTTCCGCAACACGTAAGATAATTACGTGAAGTATTAACTAAAAAATGTTAAACGAAAATAAAATAAGACTGAGAAAGACGTTGAATAAAAAATGGTGTCAAGATTCGCAAGAAAGCCATGTGAAGTAATATTCAGAGCACCACTTCCGTGCATCTTTGGCGTTGGTGTGGAGAACTCACCATCAACCGGAAGCTGCCTACGCAACGGTTGATGCAAAAGTGCATTGATAACGCTATGAGTATAGAGGAGAAGCTTGTCAGTGAATAGTAATAAGAGGCAGAACTGTTGAGAAAAAAAAAAGATATGAAAGAGCAGGCGGGTTCGGTTAATTGGCATTGATTAATCAAGAAACTGCGATGAATATGTAAATTGGCAATTAAGTTAATTAACTTGCAAATTAGAAAGCGTGAGGAATATGCGGAATGTAAGAAAGAACGTAATAAAGCGAATAAGACACGTGTATCGTACGAAACATCGGCATAGATAAAAGGAGAAACGAACGATGAAGATCAGTTATTGGTAATTAAAATATAAATTTATAACTGCAAACGTAGTACCGGAACATTAGCCCTTGACTTCGCGAAGCATCCAAAATGTATCAAGCACAATTTGTATAATGCTAGTAGTCCCGCACTCCGGATACGATAAATTGCAATAACGCTTACCACATTATCTAATTACCTGCGATTATCGTTAAACGGTGCTCGGCGAAGTCTTTTTATCCGACACGTTCTGCAATAACCGCGATCACTTTTCAAGATACATACTCTGGAGCGACTAACGCGATCGTCTACAAATTTCCGTTTAATTGGCTGCAGTATGGGAAGTAATTGCGAGAGTGCATCGATAACGTGAAACGAAAGACAAAACGAATGGAAGGAGTTCAACGGGCAATCAAGAGAAGAAACGAGAAGGAGCGAAGTGCGGAAGTAGAGACAGATGGAGGACGAAGGGTGGAGAGATCGAGAGGAGGTGGCACGATAACGAAACAGAACGTCGATTCAACGACACTCGTAAAGTCGGACATTTAACGATGGCGATTTAACTGTCGCATTGTAGAGAATGAGATAGAATGGAACGGCTGCGAGAGAGAACGGACAGAGAGGGCGAGACGCGGTCGCGAACAGTGGGCGGCAGTGGGCAACAGTGGACAACACTACGCAACAGCAGGCAACATTCGGTCACAGTGGACAAGCGCGGGCAACAATGAGTAACAATAGACAATAGCGAGCAAGAGTACCGAATTAATTAAGAGCAATTGTGGACAAAAGCGGAAAACATTAAATAACAAAAAGCAACAGTGGACAAGAGCGGTCAACAGCGGGCAACAGTGGGCAACAGTGGGCAACAGTGAGCAACAGTGAGCAACAGTAGGCCACAGCAGAGAACAGCGAGCAACAGCTAGAAGCAGAGGGTAACAGTGGGCAACATTGAGTAACAGTGAGCCACAGAATCATATAGGCAAATACTCATGGGGGAGAAAGTAGAAGAGAGCGTAAAAGGTGTTGACCAGAGAGAACGGAACAGGGAACAGCTAAATAGATCGAGATATATAGTTAGAGAACGAACGCACAATGTGTCATTGCTATTAAGCGTCCCCCTTGCCCAGCAAGCCTCTATTACCACCTCCCCCTCATCCTACTGATGCCCGACTGCCCAGACCGAGCTGTACAATAATAATTATGGCCTAGGTTACGATTGTTTATGGAGCGCGCGTTAAATTACCGGCCGCGTTGACGTTACACGGCATTTCGGTGGCCGTCGGTCGGGCGTAATTGTTATTTAACCGTGGCTGTTTCTATCTTCGCACGGAATAACAAATGGTCACGTCCAAGCGCGCGGTTTTGGTCGCGGCATCGTTGAGCAGCGAGGACACGGAAAGATGAGAAAGTTTTACGCGGCTTACTTTTCCTTTGTCAACGCGGATAGTGTTTACTTCACAAAAGAACGACTGGTTAAAAGCACGGGGGAAAGTTCCCCAAATGAAATGGTGCGAGGATGAGATTACCGAATTAACTTCAGTGTAATAAACGCAGATATCATCCATCTAACACCACTACGTTCTAACTATAAACGATCCGCGAAGATCAGAGAGACCCCGAGATTATTTCCAGGAAGTTTCGACGGCGGATATACGATTCCATGCTGACCAACCGAATGACATCACTCCTGAATCGGCAGCCTCCTATGTTGACACGTTTACATTTTAACGAGTCGCGCCGCGTCTTCGGCGACACGCACGAATCTGATCGATCAGGAATTGTCGGGTTGCAAAACACACCTCGCAGCTTCCCGCACGCGATTAATTAATATTCTGTAAAAATTACGCCGACACCTCGCTGCCTACAGTTCTGCTTTCAAGATCCACAGATTCGGCTGCATCTGTAATGGTTCAACAAGCTACGCTCAGAACTCTTGGACAAGTCACGCGCTAAAAGTTGAATCGGCACATTCCAACCTGTATCTCACAACAGTAGTACCGAATCTGTGGGTTATCGGGTTTGTGAATATTTGGCTCAGTGCTTCCAAATCCACGTGCTTCAAGATACGTGTCGAATATGTTTGACCACAGGCGCTTGGTACATCTAATCCTCCCTTATCAGAGAACCCCACGCAGCATCAAATTAACGCATGGAAGGTGCGCTTCGCGACTTTCAGCGCGCAGGGCATTTTTCTTCGAGGAGCAAAACACTTCGAAAGGCCTCTCGAGAGTACCTATCGCAAGAAACTTTGAGATCGACACGTGGGCTCGTACATCTTCTCATCGGATGACTAAAAGGACTCGAGTTCTCGGTAGATGACACCATGCGCGCAGCTATTCTTCGACGCAGGATCACTTGACACCCTAGACCGTCAAGTGTTCAAAGAGAACGCGTGGTCATCACGGACATCTATCTCGCGTCTATCTTGTTACGTCGTTCGCTCGCGTTACGGCCAACTCGACATACCCGCGTGAGGATACGTTTAAAAAGAAAGCGCGATGAGCGGCTGGACTATTTTTGTACCCAGGATTGATTCGTTTCGGAGAAGCTTCTCCTTTCGACGACGTTCTGTCGTTCGACGCCGCGCAGTCGGCACTGTACCATCACTGAGCGCAAAAATGACAAAAACAAGGAACAGCGTCTTTATGCATTCCACATTCTGTGCACAATCCGCAATCAAACGGTTACATGTAAAACCTTGTGTAGCAGTCAACTGCCTGGACACGAGTACCAAATATTCCAAACTGCATTTAACGTCTAGGCTTCTGAACGGCCGATATTTGTAACCAGTTAGTATAAAATATGAAAAAATGTGCTGTTCTTTAAAATAATATTCCGCCACCCGGACAAGGCATTCTTCATTTGCCCGGCGGCGAACGGGTTAACTCGATTGAGCTTCCGTGTAATTGGGAACAATTCATAAATTTATTGCGACGGACAACACGCAGGCGCCTCTTCCCGCCTACTCGCCACGTTTCTTTTTTGTCTTCCTCTCTCTGCCTGTCTGTCCTGTTTTCGCACCCCCGTTTTCCGGCCTGTGCAGGGGTGCGAGGCCTGTGTCGAGGCGCGCAGAGATGAAGAGACGGAGACAGACGCGCGGGCGGGAAAGAATAAAGAGACGTTGGGGTGGAAAAAGTGGAAGGGTGAGTTCCGAGGGTAGTCGGGGTGGCTGTAGCAAGTTAGACACATTAAAAATTTAATAACTCGCCTCGGTCGGTCGGTAAAATAGGCGACTACCCCACAGACTCCGGCAAGGGGATCCATCTAAATCTAGAAGCCGCCACGAGGACCAAGGGCTGTCAGTCTCAATGTTTTCGCCAGGCGAAACTTGTTGCGGTCGCCTTTAGCAAAACGTTCACGTCTATACCGGCGGCAATTAAGGGACGGCCCTTCAGATATTTTGTTTCGGCGTTCTTTGACCATCGTCGAGCGAACATAGCAGCCCGCGTTAACGATACATTTACGGAGGCGTGTGTAGGTATAAGACAAATGGAATTAAACAATTGAACGTCTGAGGAGGAAATTAATTTGAATACGCATTAGTATCGGTTCATAAATTAAAGTAAGCGAAGATCGTTATAAAATTATATATACGATTATTAATAATATGATGAGAATTATATATATCATAAATAATAATACGATGAAAATCATATATATTTTTGCTTGTCAATTTGACGGGTTTCGTAAATATAGTGTTAAAAGCAATAAGTTATCCACAATTTAATGATCATGCCACGATAGACTTCGATGCCAAATTTTTTGGCCAGCGGTATTATAAATATCAACCGATGAAAATAAGCTCTGAAATAGCATGTTTGACATGAACGTATATATAACTTTATGTATATTTTCGTTAGTTGAATCCGACGCGTTGCTTTTCGGGGATTAAGCCGTAGATTTAGAGGGTCGGCCGACGTTGTCGCGTATTAAGTTTTCCGAAAAGAAAAACAGATTAATCCGTACATGACCGGAGATTGTTATTTTTGAAACGTCCGGTAAATCGTCCCATCTTACTGCGGCTCGAAACACGGCTAAAACTTCTCTCACGAGCTTTGTGTATCCACCATCTTTCTACGCTTCCTTTCCTTTACGCTCCTCATTCCGGCGACTAGTGATGGGACTGAGACCAGTATTGATTGTTTTGGCACTGTTGTTATTGAAACGCATTGACATGTATAGTACCGAAAATATATTAAACTAACATTTTTGCTTAACGACGTAACGAATGGAGTTTAACAGCACTACGACTAAAAACTAATAAACGTCAACGCTGACACTTTTCAATCAGCAACCAACTTGAAATGGACTAACCGCGATGTTTGTGATCAACTTTTATCTAATACCACTTGTAATCTGTGTTTAAGGTATTGTCTATTTTTTATTTGTATTGATCGATATATTGCAACTGATATGTATTGATCTTATCAAGTATTTCACCGGATCAGTCCCATCACTACCTACAACCCTCTGTCTCCTCTTTTCGCTCTCTCTTCATGATAGCCGTGCTACAAAACTGCCATAAATTCGTCTCCTTGTTGATCTTCGGGAGTTTTACGGCTCTGTGTGCCGGGTGAACCAATAAACGGAAGCCTCACCGCCACGTTTGTCGCGCGGATCAAAACTGTTGGGAATTGGGAAAGACGGATTCCTGAGTCATGTTCGCTTTTCTAGACGACGAGTACGACATACAGTCATTTGAATTTGACCGCATCGAAACAGACTCAGCCAAATGCAAGGCACACCCCGAAATTCGCAATAGCACGTGGGTTACGAGCAAATATAAATGGGACAAATTACGGAAAATACGCTGAATATATGCAAAAATAGGCGAAAAATGTCAAATTTTTTTTCTCTTTCGGACCGATACCATTTGATAGAGGACAATTTGCCCTGAAGATAGACCACTTGGCAGGCGCTGAACTCTTCATAGTTTCGGAGATATGACGATTTTAAGAAAGTGCAAAAAATTTTTTTCAAAATTGTTAATTGCGGTTAATCCCACGTGAAAACATGTACAAAGAACTTTAAAAAACCTATATTACTTATATGTTTCGGTCACTAGTTTAAACGGGACGTGGCCTTGAAGAAATCGCGAAAATCTTAACCCCCTTGCCATTTTTGCCAAAAAATAATGGGTCACCGATTTTTTGCCCTTTTAACATATCAAAGGGGGACCAAAATAACTCAGAAAAATGCAAGGCGCGCCTCGAAATTCGTAATAGTTCCGGAGATATGGCCAAAAATAGATGGCAAAATAGTGAAAAACCTCCTCTGAAATAAGGTCCAAAGATAAATGTTCACCAATCAACTCGGCTATTTAGTCACGCAAAAAGGACGCCAACAGACTTTGAAAAATGCAAACCACACTCTAAAATTCGCAAAACTGTTGGAGGCATGGCCAAAAATGTACAAAGAATTAATAAAAAATACACACGCAACTTTCACTTCCATTATAAAGTCCAAACATCTTCATTAACAATTTCAATTGGCTATCATCCCAACCATCCATCAGAGCACACCTATTAGTTTCTCACCGTTCCACCCCCAAATGGCTATTACAACCACGCCGCAGCAAACCGCGTAAAAATTCCTGACATCACAAAGTGCTTCACCCTCGCATTCCGCATTCCTCCAATTTCCGTCGTTTAAAAGATTTGCTCTCTCGCCAACAAAATCACCTGGCTCTCGCATTCTGCGCGACTCACGACGCATCGTCGTCGAAATAACAATTGCCCATCGCTTCACTCGCAACTTTTTGGAGATTGTCCGCGCCAATCGTCAGCGGAAGCCGGGAGGGCAGTTAACGAATTTGTTACACGTTAAGTCCGACGGTCAGTGGAGCCATAAATTCGGGCGGCGGCGGGGGTGGACACGCGCGCGCACACGCTGCACACACGTCAATGTCAAATCTGGACGGATCGGGCGTGATTTGTGCGTAAACAGTCCGCCACTCGTCGCCCGCTCGATATCGCGGCTATTCCGGGAAAAAGGGTTACGATGGGAGATTGATCCCAATACTGCGAATCGACGATCTCCGTCCGGCGACCAGCCATGAACTCCGGCGGAATTATGAAAAGACGTAAACGCGGGCATGTCGTTAGCCGAACGCTGGCGACGCTGTTTGTTGCATGCGCCGTGAGACACGTATGGTGGCATGCATGAATATAAATGGCGGCGGCTTGAAAAGCGACAGTTGACGGGCTCCGACGCGGTGTCAATCGAAAACTGCGCAGCGTCGAGCAATATTTAATTCCGTTGGCCGGTAAGCAGAGTTGTCAAGTCTAACACAGTGGACTCAATCGACCGTCAGCGATTCCCAACATCGTTCCCTTCATTGTCGCCGCTTAATCCGTCTCCCCCACCGGCACGAGTTTAAAAACCCTTCCATCAAACTTTTTCCGTCCGCCCGTGAGCTCGCATGTTTAAAAAAAACTGTAATTTAACACGTCACACGCTCGGCCCGTCTGACGTTTACGGCTTGTAAAAAAATTACGGGCAAACGCGCGAAACGAGAATGGGAAACGTATTCGCGGAAGGGTCCGGATAGTCAACGATGTGCAAGCGAAATCATGTTAAACTGTTCGAGTGCCACGCAATCCGATCGCTGTACGTTTTCTACGTCGAAAAGAGGCAGTGCAGCGGGCCAGAATGTACAACTCACCATGCGCTCGTGTACTGTTTTAAAAGAGTTTAACCGTTTACCGAACAGTTTGAAGTTGATAGCCGCCGAAACAGTCGCAGTGCTTTTCCGTGTGTCGTACGTTTCTAAGCGAAGATTTATTCGAAGCAAGAAAATCGTGTCGTTACGGTCGGAAACATTTGCCGTTGCGGGTCGTGGTAAATGTAAATGCAATACAATCATCAGCGACGTAAATTCTTTCAGCTAATTTAAAGCATATAGGCATTCATAGTTTACGCAAATACATGCGTTTGTTCTGCGCAATTAAAAAATAGGTTGCCACTCGAAAGTTTTTGCTATGAAACAACTGTTCATAGTAAATGCAAGTTTCGTGGAAACCGTACACCGAAACATTCTCTAAACACAGTATGAGTATCATCACATTATTTCAAAGTATGTCCTCATTCATATTTTACGCGAATACAGGCGTTTACTTTGGGTAATCAGAAAATACGCCCGCGCCCTGCACTTCTCGCAGTAAATCGAAAGGAACCGCCGCCACTCGACATTCTGACCGCATTTCTCGAATGACCTCTGCATCGCATCCCAAAGCAACGTTCCTCCGGCGGGCGTCGAAAAACGCACGTCGAAAAACGCACGTCGCCGGCGCAGAATGAATAAACGCACGCGGCGCGCAGATCGAAAAAAGCGCGACACTCGAGGTACACGAAGCACCGCGCGCTCTGAATGTGGAGGGCGAAACGTGGAGGGCGAAGCCGGTGTAGTAACGACGTGTACTCCAATCCCGAAGGTTCGTCGTAGACCCTCGTGGGGGACGTTTTCGGGGGTGAGCCACCCCTGCTTGCACCAACAGAATATACAGTACACAGAGCGTGTAACGTCCCACTGTCAGGCGACCCTTCGCGTACACGTACGCGTGAGCATATGCACGCTGGCCTGTGTACGCGCACACACGGCTCCGCACGTAGGGGTCTGCCCTATGATTTGTAGCGGCACTATAATGCCTCAACTACCCTGACTCACCCTCTCGCCAGCTCGCCGTCTCTTGCCTCCCCAACCCTCGCCGTTGAATACACGGTTAGCGCCACACACATCCGCGCGTCTGTGAACGCGTGTCGAACGTGCACGACACCACCCCGGAGGAGCGTGTAGCAACACGTAGAAACGATCTCCGTGGCGGAGGGCGAGTTACGAAGCTACGCTTGGGATCTTAATGTCGCCGCTATATAACGAAGCCCCGACGAAAGATCAGCGGAATTGAATTTACAGCGACCGGCGGGTGCGTATGTGTGGCGAGGCGGTTTTGAGAAATTGAGTGGGCGACGCGGAATCGGGGTAATTGAGAAATGTGTGCGTTGGATTGTAAGAGTGGCGTCGGAAATACGTGCGGAAGGAAATGTGGATTTTTTGGTCAAGTTGGGCGACGATAAATTTGTCCTATTCACTATTGTCAATTTACTATTGTCTTTGCACTGACTATGTGATATGATATTGAAAAATATTCGCTAACACAATTAAATGCTGTATAATACAAAAAATGAGATGGTTCAAAAGTTCTTGTTACTGGTTGTATTGTGCTTGGGATCCTAATGT
This sequence comes from Cryptocheilus praepositus, assembly GCA_033815515.1. Lineage (NCBI taxonomy): Eukaryota > Metazoa > Arthropoda > Insecta > Hymenoptera > Pompilidae > Cryptocheilus > Cryptocheilus praepositus. Next base: position 3,129,519 of record JAWWQZ010000314.1, read on the forward strand.
CGCTGATATTCTAGGGGGTCTTAGGAAGAATAGGTGGAATTGAATTCACAGCGATCGGCATATGGGCATATTTGGTGACGCGGTTTTGAGAAATTGCTTGGCGCATTTTTACTTGAAGCTGACCGGCATTAAAATTGCCTCGACACATGCACTCGCTAGTATCAATTGAGAAATACATGCGTTCGTTTTAAAGAGTTCTGTCGGTAATAAGTGCAGAGGGCAACTCGCGGATTTTCGTCTTTAACCCGTCCAAGGAAAATTTACTTTGACGGATACGCTTATCAATATCGTATGTATACGGAACGATTGCCTTTGTACTGACACTAGGCAGTGGCGTGTGGAAAAATGTTCGGCAACGCGGTCGTATGCCACATAACGCAGAACGTGAAGTAGATTAGACGTTCTTGTTTCCAGTCCCAATGCGGTCAAAGTTTCATCCGAGTTGCGCTTTCTCTTTTCCCTTTGCCGTTTCATTTTTCACAGCCCATCCCGTGGCCTTCCTCTCGGCCGGATAATTACTTTCGATCGACTCCGATGCAAAACAAACGTTTGCCCGACATACGCTTTACTTTATTTCGTTTCAATTTATTCTATTTCATTCCCGCGAGCGCGTCCTCTCGATGTTTCATGGTGGAACGATCGAGAGCGTATGTTTGCCGTTAACCCGAATACAGAACCGACATCGCTCTACATCGCCGACGCGAAACACTATTTTCCAATTCCTCTTTGTAACTGAAACTTCACTTTCACTCGCCGTGTTTTCTCATTCGTAATTTTCCGTCTGGTCGTTCTACGAAAATAAAAAGAGAAACGCAAAGTGTGAAATGTACACTTAAAAACGGCGATATCGGCATCAACGGATTGAAAGCTAGAAATAAGCCGATAAAATCACGACGTTGCCGAAAGCCAATAAAAGCATTCGCATATACATCCACATACTTTGATCCGGCAGTTTCTGTGCAAAGTTCATTAACGTTTTGCATTATGGATAACCGTGTTATAGTTATTTTCCCTTATCAACTCTTATTAACCCAATGGGGCAATTGAACGATTAGAAGCGTCAATTTTAACTAGACATCTGTCACGCATAACCAAATATTTCCTTCCGCCCATCGTCAAAATGATCATAATTCCTATCTACTTACAGACAATGGCTGCAATTAAAGATTCAAAAGCGGCCATAAGAGATTGCATTCAATATTAACCAAACACCTATCACGCGTCCCAAAATATTTCCTTCCGCCCACCGTCAAATTACACTTCCCACCATCGGCTCCTATCTCCAATCTTCGCAACGCATTCAGAAATCGTCACGACCCCGACTTGAGTGCATTGTCGTAGGCTAAGTTGCGAGAAAGGGTAACACAGATCGAGGGTGAAACAAAAGTGGTCGCGTCTCGAGGGGCCACGCCTTCTATCTGAAGCGTTTCAATTATTTGATCGGTCGATAGAATTATACGCGTCAAGGCGGATTTGGTCGGGTCCGCGAGGGTGGAGGACGAAGAAAAGAGAGAAAAATATTCCAGACGGGGCACAAAGCCGATCAGCGGACAAAACGAGTGGCACCCCCCAGGCGACGAGCAGATTATACACGGTGTCGGAAATGACGTTACTTCGTATGCCGACGATGCAATTGGCGCCGAGCCCTTTCGCGATTTGTCGATGTTCGGGGGACAAGTCGTACACGATGATTTATCACGTTCCTTTTGCAAAGGACGCGCACGTGGCGGGACGATATTTGGTGCATATTAATGTGAAAACTTCCGTGGGTCAAAGAACCATAATATTCTCAATTTCCATATATATATATTCACTGCAACATTATATATATATATATAATGTTGCAGTGAAACACCGAAATCTGGAGAATGCCGACTTTCACCGGTGAATGTCAACATTCACATAGCTGCTTGGTGTATGTCCGAAATATTTGCTAACTACCCTTATTTATGACCTACACCGGTAAATGTTGACATTCAGCATGCACTAATGTCCGAATGTACAACAATGTAATGAAATATTCGATCTTTCACCGACGTATTTGGTATCTGTTGACATTCACCGGTGAAAGTCGACATTCTCGAATTTCGGTCATTCACGGTAACATATACATTGTACAGAAACAGTATTCAACCGGAATCCAAGATCCACGCAAACCAGATCCAAGCATATCTCCAATTCGGGCGTAACAATCTAGTCCCGCGAAATAAAAATCGACCGCTCCCCTATGTCTTCGACTTCGCCACTTCACGTATTTGCAAACACACAAGCGCGGCCCAGACAAACGTGCACTTGTCGGAAACTTTGTTTAACGAGCCAGCCACACGTTACCGCCGCGTCCCGAAGTAAAGCGCAAAGATAGGTTATATCTTTCTCGCATCGCTGCAAAAGCTTATTGCGGAAACTTCTTGGCAAACGAGAAAACTAGTGGCTCGTGGCTAAGATATCGTTCAACGTGCCGATAGTTCATTCGCGGCGCGCCATTCTCTTTTTCTTCCTGTCGCTCGTTAGCCCGTGCCCGGTATTTCATAAATTAACGAGTTCACTTAAAGGGGTGGAACGGTGTTCGCGCTCGGGCGAACTTGCGGGACGGAGGAAATGCGCGTGTGTCTGGGGAAGGAGAGAAAACGTGAAGGGTAAAAGGGAAAGAAGCGGAGAGAGAGAAATGCAGCAGCGAAGGGCGCGAAACCTGCCTTTTCGAACTAATTAGGAGACCAGCGCTGGCTGGCCGTAATTAATGGCTATTTTACGCTATCGCCTGCTCGACTGCGTGCAAGATGCTCTTCACTGGGCGGTTGCGCCGAACTAAACCAGGTGAATTGAGTTTAATGAAGAAAACAGGACGAATTAAATTGAAAAAAAAGTTAATTTAAAAAAAATTGCGGTAAAATTGAAATAAAGGCACACAATAGGATTAATTGGATTTAGAAAAACGTCAGTATATTTGAAAAAATGATTGATGAAATTGGAAAGGAAAACCACTGATGAAATTGAAAAAGGAATTTTGTTAAAATTGGAAACAAAAGCCGCTTGAATTGGATCCGTACAATAGGACAAACTAAATTGAAGGAAAACAATGTTAAAATTGAGAAAAAAAAAACCATTTGAATACAATGACAATTGGTGCGGAACCGTCAATTTCTATTGACAAATCAAATATCCGAGTCGGCTGATGCAATTGCCGTCACACGTTCGTCAGGTTAGTCGCGCCCACGCAATTGATATATGTCTCATAAGATAAGTCCTATATGCCGTGAGACTGCACGTTCTCAAGAAAATTCATAATTCGACTTACACTGCACGAGACTGCGTGTTTCCGCAAAGTTTACGTTTGCACTTCGTGCAGCATACTGTAGTTTTAAAAAAAAAGTCAATTATATTTAACTTACGACGTCAGTCCTTTTCTCTCACAAGACAATCAAATATATCAACCGGTATAAGACCTTCACAAGAATAAACCCAATAAAATAAAACAAGCTTAATAAACGTAAGAAGAAAAATCAACATCTATTCTATCTATGTCCTGCAGTTCCGTACTAAAACTCAACTACAACTATTAGTGTAATGCAACCCCTTAACACGTTGACTGCCGTGCGTATTTTACTGTATTAGAAAGGTGATGCTATGAAATACTACAGCGTTTGACTGAACTATGCAAAATGTAAATAATGTGCAGGTATTGGAAACCAAAGGGTCGCATCACTATTCTAGCAATAACTGCATTTATAAAATAATTATTGCTGCCCATTGCGAATATTTTGGATCTTCAGTAAAATTCTTGCGCCGGTCAGCGGTGACCGTCATGGCAGTCAAAGTGTTAACAATAAAACACGGAAGATTGTATTATTACGTTGCAACGTTCAGTGGTCAGAGATTTCCAACAGAAACCGAATATAATTTAAAAATACCTCGGGTGTAGCTATCGGCGGGAAGTTTCGGTGGACATGCTTTACGCGTTCGACAAATGATAATGGCCGGTTCAGACGGTGCGCCGCGAGTGTAACAATCGTGAAAAATTCACGACTAGACGACGATGCTCGGTAAATTTATGTATCGACGCTGGCGTACCGCAGCGGAGAAACATCGCGAAACCAAGTTGGCTGGTTTGAACGTCGTACGAAGTGGATGGTTTCACCTAAAACGACCTCTGGAGAGTATCCGCGCTGAGAAAGTTTCACGTTACATCAACCCTTTTGAGGCGTAAGCCTATGCGCAAAGTTCAACAAAATTGCGACTGCGTTGTTGTATGGAAGTTTCGTTCTTGCCGAAGTAATGGAAGATACATGTTTCATACGTACGACTTTATGTCGATGAAGTTGGATCAAGAAGTTCAAGTGTTTATTGACGGTTAGCGTCTAACAATTGCGTGAACTGATGTGTTAATTGGGTTGACGCGTTGCTATGATCAATTACACGTTTGTGTAGAATTAGAAGATACGTCCTACGCGTGGACAACTTTGTCAATGGAGTTCAATAAGTTCAACTCTTTATTGACGGTGAACACCTAATATTTGCACGGACTTTGCGTTAAATTGGTTGACCCCCAACCATTAATTAGTTTCATGTTTGTATGGAATTAAATGATACATGCTGCGTATGAATAATGCTATGTGAAAGAAGTTACATCAACGGTTTATTGACGGTTAGGCCATAACATTTGCATGGACTATGCGTTAATTCACTCGACGCCTTGCCACTGGATTAGTTTCATGTTTATGCAGAATTCAAAGATACATGCTTCACATGTACTATTTTATGCCAATGAAGTCAGTTCAAGAAGTTCAACCGTTTATTGACGGTTATCGTCTAACATTCGCATGAACCAGTGTGTTAATTAAGTTAACGACGCCATTAAACTGTAGCATAGTTAGGCAGCGGCTAACATTACACATGAACATGCACGCATTAATTTATTAACGACTTGTCGTTATAAACGTTATTTAAAAGGACACCGCAAATACGCGTTGATCAGCACATATTTGAAGCACAATCGTTTCACGCACAAAGAAACTGTTAGCAAGAAAATTGCGGCGAATGAAGGCGTAGCTCATCGATAATCGTGAACAATATCGAAAATTACCGTGACACCGATCGAACGTACCAATAACGGTTGGCGACACTCGTTAAATGACTGTCACCATTAAAAGCGGCAGCCTGAAAATTAAACGAAATCCAATTGATGATCATCGGTAATTTAAAGTGGCGTTAGTAACTTTGATCGATGGCCGTTAAAGCGCGCAAAAGCGTTATTACCTACTTTTATACGGGCAGGTGGATCGATCGACAACGCCGGAGCCAGCCAATATGTACGCGCGCGTATAAGTGGTGGCGTATATATGCGCGTAAGCATATACAAGCACTTTTTTTACGCTCAATCCGCCACTTCAATTTCCGCAGTCATCGCCGCTGAAACTTCTTTAGACACGATGCAATTGGACTCCGCGTCTTTGGTATTAATAATTACCGCATAGCCAGTGAAAAGTGTAGCCGTTGCTCAACGACCTGCGACCGCATTTTCCGCGCAAAAACCTGGTCCGGGCGTAAAGCAATACAAAGGGTTGTTAGAGTTATGTAATGATGGCGCGAATGAATGCAGATTAATGCACTTAGTAAATCAAGTTCATTTTTCCCTTTTTCGGCCGTACTTTACAGCATTGGAGTCGGGCTTGTTCTCATGAACGTCATATTCTGTTTGATATTATCCAATAAATATGTGTACATATAAATGTATATTAAGTATTTCAGTATTTAAAAATAGAGATTATATGAGACATTCATCGGTTAAAACGATTACTTTTACTCATAGATTATTTTCAAGTAAATTTTTGCTGGCTTCCATTAATGAACTGATACGAATACACATTCAAATTAATTTCCACCCCATGCTTCTAATTTTAAAACTATCTCATATTCAAATTCATTCCTCCCTCGACCTTCTAATATTCAGTCCGCATCTCATATTTCTCCAGATAACGTTAACCAAATTCATTTCCTCCTCAAACTTCCACTCCAAACTCTCCGCATGTCATATCCAAATTCATCCCTTCCTCACGCTTCTAATTTTCCAACTCAGCCGCTGTCACATACCTAGTTCTCTATGCAACCGTCGCACCTCCGCGTTTCCCCGTAAATCTACTGTTAAAACGGCCAAACACTTTCGTCACACTGCCGTACAACTTCATCATCCGAAGCTGCGCGCCATTGACACAGCAGCACTATTTCACTCGCTCCTAGATTATGCGCACGCAACTAAATTGTCCCACGCTAAAACGCGCTCCTGCCCCAAAATGCGCACTCGTGACACCGTTAAGCATCGACACACGCACTCACCCGACACCTTCTATAAATTAACCCATACGTATGGGGCCGTGCGCGGCGGGAAGCGTAAAAAATCGGCGCGCCGTAGATCTCGCGCGAATCTTCGAGAATCGTTCCAGACATCGTAAGTATTACTTTCTGCTCGGCTCTTTTTGCGCGCGGGGCTCTGCAGAGAAAAGGGAGACGCGGGTGGGAAGGTAAGGCCGGTCGTGCGCAAAGTGTATTAAAGGCGAAGTATAAAAGTTCAGCGGCGCGCGAATTTACGAGGCGCGTGCGGGACCGAGATAAATATCTTACGGCTCGGTACTCCTCGCCATGTTTTGACCCTCGACGGGCGAGAGGGAGCAAGACCGGCTAACTCACACAGGTACAGCGGCGCTGGGAACATTTTTATACGGACGCCGGATAAAAGGCCGAAATAACGGACGCGGTGTTATACGAATTAAATTGTTTGCGGTGTCGACTATAATAAAAAGTGCATCTACGTATATAGTGTTTCTACACTTCTGGTACTTCTATATCTATCTAGAGTGGCTAAATAAAGTGTGACGTGTGCATATGCACATTAAGACTGGATACCTATAGTGTATATATATATATATATATATATATATATATATATACACTTCCTATGAATACATATATATATATATATATATATATATATATATATATGTGTGTATTGTTTCTAGTAAGATATGTATATGTATTGAATAATTATAATTTCGGAGTGAAATTGTTTGTGGTGCCGACTAATATGGGTTATGTATGGATACAGGCGCCAGTGTAAATAAACTGTGAGATACGCATATGCACATTAGCACCAGGCAAATAAAAAGTATATATGCATATATCCATTGATTCTAGTTAAATATGTGTTTACCGCATGTGTATGCCGCAATACCGTTTTCATCATCATACGGACACATTAAACATACAACACATAACATAATTGAACGTACATAGTGTTCCGAATTACGCAATGCAAAAAAAATCCTTTACCTCAACTTCTCAAGTTAGAAAAGTCCGTCAAGGAATTGATGTATTTCATCTCTTCCATTTCCCGGCATGCCGCCTGTGTATTTAACTCCGGCATATTCTATCTGCTCAAATGCATCCGCCACGCCGACGTGCATGAATTCGTAATAAATTCACACGCGAGTATACGGATTTTTAATTAGCCGACTATTCCGTATCTCCCCGACAGTACGGTAGTTGCGCACCTGACTACTGACATGTGCACTGAAGTACCGCATATCGCCTTGGAGTGCGCAACTACCAGAGAACGTATCACATGCCATTGACGCGTGTGAGTACTCGTGCGGCTAACGTGTTCGAGAAATTACATCGATAGACATTTTTAACGCGGCGATCCGCGCGTGAGTCATAAGTAAGTAGCGTTATGACTACACGGCAGCTATGCAGGTGATTACTGACACCCATAAAAATGCGATATATCTCTGTCAACGTAACGGTACGATAAACGTGCCTGCTCGTGCGTGCGCCGGGTTAATCGTGTGCGAGACGTTTTTTGGAACACGGTAGGAGAAGTGAAGCGACAGAACGTTGGGTCAGTCATAACAAGTCAGACGGTATCTGAGTTCAACGTGTGCTTATTTTAAAAAAAGACGGAAAATGATAACGTTGTATTAAGGGGTTATGCCTACTTGGGTTGGTGAAAAAAATCGACTTTTTTTTATTGCATTTTCTTAATGTACATCATTTTAAGAATATTTCCTCAAAAGTACATAAGAATCGGAGCACACGTTCAAAAATTATAAGCGTTTATCTGGAACGGTAGTATGTATGATTAGTAAAGAGCTTGAAACTTTAAACGCGATTATCTCGAAACTGTGTTTTTAAAAACACACGGTTGCGATGACCACGATTTCTCAAAAACTACTTCACCGATCGGACTCTAATTTTATATACTTATTTGTCATTACAATAGAACGAAGGATTTTTCATTTCGGTAATAAAAAAAAAAGTTACAACATAAAAACGACAGTTAGACCACCTCAAAAGACGAATTTTTTCGTAAAATTGCTGCCATTCTTGTAAAAATGAACATTTTTCAAAATCCTTCGTTCAGACCCTGCCTATTGTAATGACAAATAAGTATGTAAAATTAGAGTCCGATCGGTGAAGTAGTTTTTGAGAAATCGTGGTCACCGCAAATGATGAAAATAAACGGGAGCTCTAGGAGAAGGGCTATATTTCCTCAATTTTTTAATATTTTCTTATAAAAAAAATTTATACAAATACCACTAAATACGTACTTGTTGGTAGTATTTTGCAAATTTTAATTAGTACTCACTAAAACGGCAAAAAAAATCTTGCAAATCATGTCATTTTGCCGACCCCAAGTAGGCATAACCCCTTAATGCAATTTTCGTGGAAAAGATTCGTGTTGCAAGAGTCTGAGGTGGCAATTTTCATTGATAGCGCGTATCGCGGAACAGAGGAATATTTGCTGTAGGAAAAGTAGAGTAAATGAACGCTGATGCCAGACATACTAGTACGAAGATACCCATTAATGCGATATTCGCAGAAAATTTTTGTGTTACAAGAGTTTGAAGTGGCAACTTTTATTGGCAGCGCGTATCGTGGATTAGAAGAATTTGCGCCGTATGAAAAGTGGGGTAATGGAAAGCTGACGTCATTCATATCAGTTCCGAGGTATCTGAGCGTAATGAGTGCTTATTAAAAAAGATAACACGTTATTAATGCGATTTTTCTAGAAAAGAGTTTCACCGCCACAGTACGAGGTGGTACTATTCAGTGACACAATAGAAAGTTGACGTCATTCACATCAGTTTCGAGGCAGTCAATTTTACAGCGACTATTGCAAAAGACACAATTTGGTTGATTTCCCATTAACCCATTGACTGCCATCAGTTTCGAGGCAGTCAATTTTACAGCGACTATTGCAAAAGACAAAATTTGGTTGATTTCCCATTAACCCATTGACTGCCAACTACGAGATATCTCGTAGTAAGCGTCTGTACCAAAAGTGTTTTTCTGTCAATAAAAATACTGTAAATCCCATACAATTTTATAATTACAATATTATATCAGTAACTTAATAGTATTATATTTTGCAAAACTTCATGCCTTCTTTAAAATAAAACTGTGGCACCCAGGGCAAGACGCGCTAAAGTTGCGTGGCAGCCAATAGGTTAAGAGTGAAAAAATATAAAAATAAATTATTTCGCTCGTCCAGAAATTCACACTTTCAACCCCAAATTTAGACATCGCGTTTTGCGCAACCAAAGAATTCAACCACACTAAGATATATTCCCCGCAACAAGTGTAGATACCTGACGACTAAGCTGTCAGTTAAATGCACAGTGTCAATTGTGCGACTGTAAATAATTGACCGCACACAGTTATGCAAATGTCTGCTCAGCATATATGCAGTCAGTTCGTAGTCGCACGGGCGACATTAACGGAGGCGCGCGTGAATTGTCGCGAAAGTGTGCGTAGCGGCTCGATGCAGATTTATCGCGTGACACTTTGTTGCGTGTCTGCAGTCGTCTCGCGAACGTTTCTGACGCGGCGTGGCGGAAAGTGGCTAAAACGTGAATGACAACGTGCCGACGAGCGATCCTACGAAGATACGCGACAAACGCAACGCAATTCACGTTACTTTCACACGGACAATTTCGCGATACGCGTAGAAAACTGACGAACTGGTGAACAACTTTGCATACCCCCGACAATTAACAGAATTTTGCCGTATTAGAACGGCGATGCTATGAAATACTACAGCATTTGACTGAATTATGCAAAATGTAAATAATGCATATACAGTCAACCCGACAATTAACACATTGCGGACCGGGTTCTTCTATTGCTAACGATACCCAATGGCCGGGTATTTTTTTGCGTCAAATATTTTTAAATTAGTGACGATTTGTTAGTAGTTAAAAATCGTTGTCGCGTGAAATATTTATTTTCAACAAATACTTTAAAAATGAATGATTTTTTAATATTTTTCAATAAATAAAAATTGGTACAAACTAAACATTTTTCAAATTATAATATTTCGTAAAACATGACACTAATATTCTGGCCATCATTTGATGTCTCCGATAAACTGTCCGCAAGTATTTCTGTAATATTGTCAATCCTTTTGTCGCTATCCATATTTCAGGGCTTCAAATAATTAATTCACAATACAAATTACGAAAAACTGCCGCTGACAATTACGTAGCAATTGTGTGATATCTCGTCACGTGACCCGAACGACAGAATATGCAAGACGATATATCTCGTCATCCGTCCGCAATGTGTTAAGAGTTTTCGCGTAATGTTTACCGCAGTTGCTTCGAAACTTCGAACTACATCGAACTTTAGAAAAATGCTTAAAAAGATAGGTCATGCGGTCAAGCTGAAAATAAAGATTTATACGAGGTGTTTACCACAATTCGATAGGCTAAGGAAAAAAACAATTTTTCCCGAAAATGAAAAAAGATCTGCTTTGAAAAATATGGCAGAGATGCTTCCTGCAACACTCGTTACGTTTTATCGTAAATGTTTATAAATTTGTGTTGATAAGGTCTCAAAGTGAATTACAAGCATTTCCGAGTACTCCCTCGCAAAACACCGGCAGTTTCTCGCGATCACCCTCGAACATTGTCATAAAGCACGCGCGATCGCGCGCACCTTTTTCAATCGCCGCCCGTCGTCCGCAAAAGCTCAAAAGTGACTTGATTCGGTCGACTGACTTTCGGCGGGCGAAAAAGCGCGCGGGGGCAAAAAATGAAAATAAAAGCAGCGCCGAAACATCGAAAACAACTGATCCGTGGATCGGCGGCGGCATTTTATCGCTTTGGCAAATATTTTTCATCGGCGCGATAACCGTTTGTGTAAACGGCACCACAAAAACGCCGGTTAAAATGCAACAATAAATTCGCGAAAATCACCTGTTACGCACGCCGACCGTTCCGCGAGTAATCATTGACCGTGCGACGATTGAAATTTTCTCTAGGGCGTGGACCTCTATCGCCGATAAAGCCGAACGGCGGTGGTAAAAAAATCAACAGAACCCGGGATCCCTGTTGTCGGCCCTTCCGCGTGACCATTTTTGCAATTAATTCCGTCAGGGATTTAATGATAAAGCGCTCCGCGGCCGGGTAGTGAGAAATATATTTTTATGCGCAGAGTCGCCCGTTTGTTTTTCGCGGTGCGCGGCGATGAGACGAGGCGGTGCGCGGCAAATATGGAGTCGAAAACAAATTAATTTGTTATGCGACTTTTTATGGCCGCGCATTGACGAGAATGGGGAAATTCCTGAAGTTCCACCGCGAGAAAGTCGACGCGAGTTTATTAACGAGTCGTACGGCACTGAGATAGTGTTGATTTAACTCTGGGTTCACCTTTGTAAACGCAGATATAAAAACTACATAGTGTTTATGCGGTAAACAATGTTTTTGTTTGAGGCGCAGAATGCAGCGCTCAAGTAAAAACTTTCGGCCTTTACGTATTCTTCGTCATTGCTCGGCATAATTCACCTTTGATTTAATTATGTTAACGGGTAATGCTGATTCAACTTTGTTAACTTCAACTCACGTGGTACTGACATAACACTGCTTCTTTCCGATCGTATAAAAACTGCAATCTCTCCAGTGAAGAGCAGTTGCACACTATCAGTCCGGTAAAAAATCATTTCATTCAGGAATGTGTGAGAAATTGGCGCCTGCATATAGAAGATGATTATTTTCGGCAGGTCCGGGCCTATAAACTATCGTTCCTTGATAATGTTTCGATTTGCGAAGAATTTTTACAATTTGGTTATGTTATGGAAATCAATATAATTGCTTTGTTACAATTCTATTTTGGTATTGAGCGTGTATTATACAATATTTTCTATTAGTGCATAATTGTATATATGTACTACATTACACAATTGCCTTGTTACGAAAGAGCATTGTAACCAAGCAATTCTATTGATTCCCATAACACAACCGTTACGCAAAAATTGTTCGTATCACCTCGATGCAGTTATTATCTACTCCCTTACAGAACACAATTGAACATCGAAACATCGTAATTAAAGAAATGATATTTCATTGGCCACTGGCATGAATTACGTTACTAATTCCATACTGCAGTAATAACAATTACCTATTTTTCGCGTGAATAAAAACATTGCTTCATTCTCCGCTAAACGAGAATCTGTCAAGAGCAAACTTCGCCGACACAAAACTGTCATCTGCCATCATTCCTCAGGACACCAGTTCACACAATCGTATATGATCCAACCCCTGGTCAACACGCGTCTCACAAAGACGCTGACGAAAAAAGCGGAAGGCCGCCGAAAAAACGTAGACGAAGCCGTTAGCTGAAATTACACGGCTCGCTTTATTATTTATCGCCGGCAATTTCTGCTCACCCTCGAGGAAGCGGCTCGATCGGCGATCGAAGTGTGATTTGTGCGCGCGCGCGCGCAAGCGAGCGGATCAGACCCGTAGATCACCCGGCGAAGCGCATAGATCACTGCCGACTGCCTTTCTGCGCCTCGCAATTTCTGCCCTCTCAGAAAAATCCATAACCGACATGACGGGTGGGCAGAAAGGGGCGAGAGTTGGAAGGAGAATTTTCGATGCAACCGATGGACGCGGCGGGTCGCCGGAGGCGTCATTATGGCTTAACGCGATGACTGATTATAGGAATAATGCAGTTAAATGGTAGAATGAATAATGACAGCGGACGGGATTGAAATGTGTTTCCGCGGCAACGAGGGCGAAAGGGGGTGGTCTGGCAAATTATACGGAGGCGGTTAACCTAACGTTGGGAAATGTCTCGTTTAAACAAATCCGGGGACGAGTTAGCTCGCGTAAAAACGGAATGCGAAAATCAAGATTTGGCACGGTGGTGTGGTATCGGAAATTAATCGCGTTTACGCGGTGTATTGCACGTTCCGAAGTGGGGGTTGCGCGGAAAAATGTATTGCTGACGAATACTTTGATGCGTCCGCAGCGCAATAAGCCGGGCACGCTGTTTAACGCTTTAACGCAGTTTATGATATAATACCTTATGTCTATGTAACAGTTTGATACGGTTTTTGATATACCGTATTATTCCAACCACCGTCATTATTGATGTTGCAAATTCAATTGGCGCGGCCGGTGAATTAATCTGTTTAAAATTATATTGTTAACGAAACCGAACGTTTCAAAATTGGACGCGACCCGTTATCGAAGGATGCAATATTCTGTACTCATTCAAAAATTAAAAAATGCCGAAACGTTAGGGTCTTTGAACAATACAATTTTGAACACATTAATTGATCGGATACACCAATTGAATTAGCGAATATATCGGGGTGACACAACGTCACATTTGATGTATGACTTTTTGCATATCGAAAAGCGATAATAGTCATTCCCATAATATTTCTCGTAGTACTATGATTGTATATAATTTGATCGTATATAGTGATGCCATTTGAAGCATAGAGTTCCGCACGTAAAAAAGTGGGCCAATTCCGTCATCCCTTTCAACAGCAATTCCACGAGTACTCCAACACTTTTAATACATTTGAATTTACTTAAATAATTACGGAATATAAAAGCCTTTTTTAGTTTGAAAATGCTTGACTACCGCATTTTCTTCAGACGTCCACATGAAGTGTATGTCGCATAATTTGTATGTTCAATAAATTGTGGGAGATTTATAGTAATAAAGTCATATTGATTAGTTAGGTAAGTTATAATAATGTTGAAACTGAATACACCATGTAGTATTTTTAATACATGCTTCCACATAGCATCAGCGTGTTAGATTCGAAGCGCAGTACACCGGGTGACCCAATAGCGCAAGCCCTGATGCACCATATCGCGGCGCACTAGAGATATAAATCTAGTCCAAGGCGACTCGAACGATTCAGTGACAAGGCGTTTCGCGATGCTCGAATTACGCGCGCATCAGCCCCGTAGATCACCGTGCGCGGACATAAATCACGCCGCCGCGGTCCGTTCTACGGAGCCGCGCAATTTCTACGCTCTCAGAAACATCTGCCCGAGTGGAGTGTGAAAAACAGCGGATCTTCGCTGCAATCGATGCCCCCCGACGACACCGTAGCGTCAGGGGTATCGTGCGGTTGCGAACGTTGACTCACGGCGACGCGGGCTAATTCATGGGACGAGCGAATAAACGTAACAATGCTGTTGCGCAGAAATTTCTGAAGAGTCAATCAAAGATGCCAATGGAATATTGCAGATATTTTTCTGTTTTTCATACTCGATTGAAACATGGTCTAGTATATGGTTTAGTTTGACAGAAGATGTCACATAGGTATTGCAAGTGTGAAGTTGGAATAATGGAAATATTTTTCTATATCCCATATTCAACCGTAATTTAGTGTAGTCACAGTGAAGATACCCCCTGCATACCGCAACAAGGAACCAGCAATATTGCATATATTTTTATATTTTTCATATTCAACCGAAATATAGTCTAGTCACAGTGAAGGTACCCTCTGCGTATAGCAAAAACGAAGGTATTGCAAGTGTGAAGTTGGAATAATGCAAGTATTTTTCTATTTTCCATACTCAACCGAAATATAGTCTAGTCGCAGTGAAAATATCCCTTGCATACCGTAACAACGAACCTGCAATATTGCATATATTTATCTATTTTTCATATTCAAACGAAATATAGTCTAGTCACAGTGAAGATACCCTCTGCGTACAGCAAAAATGAAGGTATTGCAAGTGTGAAGTTGGAATAATGCAAGTATTTTTCTATTTTCCATACTCAACTGAAATATAGTCTAGTCACAGTGAAGATACCCCCTGCATACCGTAACAACAAACCAGCAATATTGCATATATTTTTATATTTTTCATATTCAACCGAAATATAGTCTAGTCACAGTGAAGATACCCTCTGCGTACAGCAAAAACGAAGGTATTGCAAGTGTAAAGTTGGAATAATGCAAGTATTTTTCTATTTTCCATACTCAACCGAAATATAGTATAGTCGCAGTGAAGATACCCCTTGCATACCGTAACAACGAATCTGCAATATTGCATATATTTATCTATTTCTCATATTCAACCGAAATATAGTCTAGTCACAGTGAAGATACCCTCTGTGTACAGCAAAAACGAAGGTATCGCAAGTGTAAAGTTGGAATAATGCAAGTATTTTTCTATTTTCCATACTCAACCGTAATTTAGTGTAGTCACAGTGAAGATACCCCCTGCATACCGCAACAAGGAACCAGCAATATTGCATATATTTGTCTGTTTTTCATATTCAACCGAAATATAGTCTAGTCACAGTGAAGATACCCTCTGCGTACAGCAAAAACGAAGGTATTGCAAGTGTGAAGTTGGAATAATGCAAGTATTTTTCTATTTTCCAGACTCAACCGAAATAGAGTGTAGTCACAGTGAAGATACCCTCTGCATACCGCAACAAGGAACCAGCAATATTGCATATATTTTTAGATTTTTCATATTCAACCGAAATATAGTCTAGTTACAGTGAAGATACCCTCTGCATACAGCAACAACGAACCTACAATATTGCATATATTTTTCTATTTTTTATGTTCAACCGAAACATAGTCTAGTCAGGCTAAAGATACCTCCTGCGTACTTGCAGTATTGTAAATGTTGTTCAATTTTCCATACTCAACCGAAACATGCTCTAATCACACAGAAGATACCCCACGCCTACCACAATTGCGAACGTGCAATATTATAGATGTTTTCCTATTTTCCATATTCAAGCAAGCGATAGTCTAGTATCTATTACGCAGTCACGCAATGACATAAGATAAACGTCAAGCTACATTGACATAAGTGTGTATTTTATCCAAGTGGCTCCTTAGAATCTTCCTGGTACACGTGGTAGCTTGAGAAAAAAAAAGCCAAAGCGAATGCTACATTGTGAGAGCAACTTCACTTTCTAGAGTCTAAACAAGGCTCACCAAACACAAAATTATATTTTCAAATCATTCCTTTTTGTTTATACATACACGCGCTTTCTGTATTACTGTATTCTCGTGCCAAGGAAATACTGACGTCAAATAAAATTGGTTCCACGCTTGATGCGTTAACCGCAGCAAATTGTTACCGAAAAATGAGATTGGTTGGCAGCGAAATGCCACGTTACTTCGCTGCCTACAAGTGCATTCAAAGTGCATCGAAGGAGAAATTGGGAATCGCGTGGGAGAGGAATTCAGACGTATACCGAAAATGGCGAATCCAGGGTCCATGTTTGTGTGGTCGTGCTATGCGTGACAAGTACACGTGGAGAACGAATGGTGAGATGGCGTGACAAAAATAATTAAAAAGACGTTTCAAACGTTGCGGAAGAACCGGTTCGGACTGATTTAGTATAAAAAGAATAAAAAAAATTACAAACGTAATATTTATGATGCCTGATGACAAGTGGGTAGATCGATGGTAATATAATGCGACAACGTAATGCAGTTTGTCGCGTGGAAATGGGCGAGAGCGATAAATCCCGTGGCTTCTAGCTTTCCTTCCGTCGCGTGAAAATTTGCCGTCCGCGCGCTATTATTAATGTACGGTGCGTAATGTAATTCAATTTAACAAAAAACAATGGAGTACGTATTTAAACGAGTTACATAAATAAAGTGTTTCAGCCAGTACAAGGGAAGTGTTAAAATTGACGATCTGTTAATGCAACAGTTTAGCATATAACTGAGATTGATTAGTGAATATTTATTGGCGCATTAAAGAACAAGGTAGTGAAAACTGAACGTATTCAACAACAAATTGATTTTTGCCCGATTGTCAGCAATTCAATAAAACAAGAAACCATAACGCACGTACAAACACTTAAATCTACTTAAAATCATTACATAGGCAAAGTGTTACAGTAGGTACAAGTAATGTTAAACATATAAGTTGATAATGTAGCAGTTTAGCATATAACTAAGATTAATCAGTGATGAATTAGTGGGGCATTAAAGAACAAGGTTGTAAGAAACTGTGTTCAATTGCAATTTGACGTTTCGTTCAAACGTCAGGAGCCCTTCAACAGATTCAGAAATAAGACATAATGGCGGTACGCTTCTCGTCATAGACTAACCCGTCCACGCGGCGCATTCTGACTTATACGCTTCCTGACATTTTCAGATATTCAATTACCGCGACACGAGATATTGCGCCTCAGCGACGGGCCGAGACTCGCCGCAAAAACATAATAAATCGCTCTCTCGGCCACGATATATTCCTTCTGCCCCCGCGCGACGTATATATATTCGTCGTATCGATATAAACCCACATACGCCAACACGTCGGAACACGCGTATATAACAAGAAATACATGTGCCAGGAGAAACACGTATGGGTAGACGTTCCGTACATAAACGGCCTGTAGTTTGTAGCTATACAGGGTGAAGGAAAACTATGGGTAGGAAGTTTCGAAGTTGAGCGAACTTGGGGAAAAGCAGAAAGTCTTAATGAACGTCTGTTTGTGCCGTAACATGTATCGCACGTTAGACGATAGTTCAATGGTTTTTTAATGTTGAGTTCTAGCATGGTGGAGATGGCTGAAGGAGGAAAAATAGCGAGAGCGTGTAGAAATCTGTGTTTAAATAAAGAGGAATGTATAGGCACCTTTGAATTGTGCGCGGCGTCTTTACAAAAAAAAAACTGAATATTTAGAAATGGATATTAAAGTACATAAGGTACATAATGTCCCTCCACAGACTTTCCTATGTTGAGGTATAGGATACTCCAGTGCAACGTCAATTTTTATGATGTGCTAAAGATATTAGGTTTTTTTTTCTTCATATAACGTGATTCTCGTACAACGCGCCATAATAAAATATTATAATAAAATGTCACCGTTTACTCTAGTCAACCATGGCGTAGTTTGTTATCTTTATCGCAACCCATTTCTTATATCCGTAATTTCGTTTTTCTAAAATGCAAACTATGCAATTACAATAAACTCCCACACAACGAATTTTTATAATGTGCTGAAGATATGGGTTTTTCATGTAAGACCATGCTCATACAAGGCGCTATAAACGAATACGAAATTCCACCGTTTACCCTAGTCGACCCACAGCACAGAATCTCAATAGAACCCTGCATTTTTTCGCCATTCAAATCAACAAAACCCATTATCACGTCTATTCCATCATCCATCCGCTTCACACATATTTCAACACTTCTCTCTTCCCATAACTGCAACACGACAGCGTCTCCTGCATTTTCAAACATCGGAGTTCGAAGCCCGCAAGTGTGTGCGGACACCATTCTTACACCCTGTATAAACAGAAAGGGATATACATATCACACGGTCCGCGGCCGGCGGAGTTGCGGATATAAATATGTATGCGTCTCGATGGGATATACGACGTGCACATGCCACATAAACGGAATACGACGCCATGAGGTCTCGTTCATCGGTATGCCGGCTACTGCATGCGGTTGATCGGCGAGAATCGTACGTCGAGCGGATCGAATTTGGATCGCGACTGGCCTCAAACGCGAGAATGGAAATCTGCTCGGCGCTCGGCACGTTCGCGGTCAATTAGCTGTTTAACGGAATCACTTTTCGATCAGGACCCTCAGCGGCTCCGCGTGCCAAGCAAAAACTGCTAATGACTCGTCCGAGTGACTGTGAGTCATTGCAATGCGAATCGCTCGCGCGAACGTAATGCGCGAGTTGGCGATGACGTTTTTTGGGACGGACGGTTCTTTTGTTGGTGGGTATGAGTGAAATGTGCAAAATGAAAATAATGCGAGGGTAATGGGGAGCAGAGGATCGAATCGCTGTTCTAATGTCAATTGCATTTACAAAGTTATGAAAGAATGAAATGTCATACTCTTTATTTCAACGTTTCGACCTCTGTGGTCAGGTTCTCTGTAGAAGATTGCATAATAAATTCAGGGTGAGACGAAAATTTTGCAATTGAATTCGAAGTTAGTATTATCAGTTTTATGATATTGTGTATAAATTGAGTGAAATAAAAAAAAATAACGGTGGAAAAGCTGAATTGAAGAATACGAAACTTTTTTGGACCGAAACCCCGTTAAAAACTACTGCACATCGTTAAGCAGCATCGCAGAGGCCAACGCGCTACATATCAATGAATACTGATATATTTATTACACGTGTAGTTCTGTATATATGTAATATGAAACATTATTTTTAATGTTGGAATATGCCGGTGACTGATAGTCAGAGTGATTAATTAAAATTATTCATGACATCGAAGAGGGCACGCAACTAGTGTCGAAACGTCGGGTAAGATAAAATATGGTTCCCAATTTTTAACGTTTAATTAACTTAAATTTCTTTCAATTATCAGTGACTGCTATATGCCACATTAAAAACACTTTTACCCATATTCAATTAAACACTCACATAAAGCGTATACATAAGTAACTGATGATTTCATTCTGTCCGTCGCAAAATGATTATTCGTAAGATATTTCTAATAAATACATTTTTTTTTTCATCGACCGCTTTAAATGCAATTTTATGCCCCACGTGTCCGTTAGCGGAAATAAAATTAAAAAGGAAAAACAACATCGAACGACCGCTATCAGCGGCAATTTTTTGCTGCCGACAGAAAATGCCAATACGGGATATTTCGAGCGAACGCGAGCGCTGATTAGAATAAATTCTTATTCGGCTGAATATTTATTTGTCAGCGCCGAACACTGTGCCCGGCGTTCAAGTCGCAAAAGGCCGCACTGTAACGTTTTGCCGCGCGAAATGAAAAATGCCCGATCCGCAGGACAAATTGCGCGGCGGCGCGCGCGGTGGGGGCGGGCGCGATCGCGGAAAACCCGTTTCGCGACTAAATATTTCCCAGGCGTATTAAATTCGTATTCCGAACGTTAACATGATTGTAGCCGTGAGCCCGCGTT
This sequence comes from Cryptocheilus praepositus, assembly GCA_033815515.1. Lineage (NCBI taxonomy): Eukaryota > Metazoa > Arthropoda > Insecta > Hymenoptera > Pompilidae > Cryptocheilus > Cryptocheilus praepositus. Next base: position 3,149,714 of record JAWWQZ010000314.1, read on the forward strand.
CGCGCATTTCCCCCTCGTTACCGGATTAATATAGTTTCAAACGGAATAAAAACGATCGGCCAATAATTCACGGGATGCCGACTGAAAAATGACGCGAAAAAAAAGCGGGCGGCCGCGCGGAACAAAGAGCGGCTCGCGGAAGGGGGCGGGGGCCGCGGAAAAAAAACAGCGGGCCAGAAACCGACTCGAAAAGTCCCGCCCACGGGGAAATTAAATACTCCCCGGGCATATTTTAATCGTTCGCACGATCGCGCCGTGTCACGCGCGCTGTCTTCATTGCCGCGCCGATAAAATTCGATGTCGAACGGAAAAGCGGCCGGGTACGGGCGAAAAACCGCGAGCGTCCGATAATAATACGCCTCGACGCGACGCGTTTCAGTTTGCGTTTTCCTTTGCGCCGCGGGAAGCGAAAGGCAATTACGGGGAGCTTGCTCACGTTGTCGCCCAGCCCGGACGTGAAGGTGACAGTTTGGGGAGACTGAAGTGAGCGATAGCGAGTACGCTCCACAGACTAAATGCAGTATATATTTTTTCATTTCTCTACGTGAAAATTATTAACGTATTGATGAGATTTTACTGACAAATATTGGATCGAACGTAATATAATTCGGTCCATGTTTGTTTATATTGATTATGCATTTGATATTATTATCGCTTTGAATGAACGGCTATAATTCTGAAACAGGGTCATAGTGGGCATATGTTCGTATAAACTTTTTTTCATATTTTAGCGTACTGAATCTATCCCTGGGGTCATACCCACATTCGCAGTGTAGTACAATGCAATGTATAACATTTTTTAATTTTTGTGCGCCGAAAAGTTACTAACATATGGATGAGATTTGACTGACAAATTGATGACGATATCGACATGCGGTATAGAAACAGTACATGTGACAACATAAAACCAATACTTTAGCTCAAGTCAGAAGGTGAGCGTCTAGTTGTACGGAATTATACAGTTCAAAAATTCCTTGACTGCGTTTTTTTTTCTTTTCCTAGGCATGTTAAAAGTATGTCACGTTTGGATACCTCGCGAGGTATCTCGGAAACCGCTTCATTTTTTTACACCCATTTCCTTTCATTCCCGGGATATGCCGAATACGTGTAACATTTGGATATCTCAGGAAAAGCGAGTCCAGCGCGCATTGCCGGATCGCCTCTGGACGAATTCAGAGGATTCCTAGATTCCGCCATAAGCGGGACAGGGGGTGGCTTCGGATAAAATGTTATTTTATTGATTTTTATTTTAGCCGGTCCAAATCCGCCTATAAATAATCCGGTAAGAATGTCTTATCCAAATCACAAAAAAGTCTTCTCTCCGCAAAGTTAACCCATTCGAGACCGATTGCACACCGTGTGTGCAATAACAGTGATGTGCAATTATCAGTTATTCTGAGTAAACTAGCCGTCAAAATAAGATTTTTCTTGAACTAATGAAATCTGTAAAGTACAGGAAAACAAAATTTGGCATTGGTTTTACTGTGTACCAAAAATTAAAAATGAACAATATAAAGAAAAAAAGAATTTCGCTCGTGGGGACCATGTTCGAAAAAAATCGTCGTCTCGAATGGGTTAAGGTGACAACGTAAGAGATAGCAGCCACCAGTGACAATGAGAGAATTGACTGTATGGACAACGTCCGTCGTCGGCCGCGGGCAGTCGATCGGTCACTGAATCACCGTTGAAAATATCCGATACGGAATCCGCCGCGCATTATTTTCGTCGACGCGCGCGCGAAAGAAATTTATCGCGCGGCCGCTCGCGCGATAAGTATCGTCGGCCGTTACATCATCGGCCAGCGATATGAAATAATCCGTGTAACGCCGCTCAATTTTGCCGCGGCGTGTACTAATAATTAATACAGTCGCTGTGCGCGTGTTAATTGCGTCCCTCTCGCGCGCTGCAACAGCAACAACCGCGGCACACCGACGCGCGACACACGGAAGCGCGGAGATCGATTATGCGGACCCTCCCCTCTGTAAATAAATAAATTCTCGTTCGCGCGATTAATTAAATGATAACAAATAATAATGACGTATGAAATTGTAGCCGCACCTGCGGCTATCGACGGGCATGAATACGTGAAGCGTCCGCGAATCAGTCGACGCTGATTTTTCCGGATGCCCCGTGTCGATTCCGCGGGAGGCGGGCGCAATCGATTTCCCGATCCGACACTGAATTTTTCTCCGAAATTGACGAGCGCGGCGAATTTTAATCCGAATTTGACGAGCGCGGCGAATTTTAATCCGAATTCGACGAGCGCGGCGAATTTTTATCCGAAATTGACAAGCGACGATTTTTTTTGCGCTTTGCCTGAAATTGACGAGAGCGCATAAAATGGCATTGATCGATGCGCGGACGGCTTTAACGGCAACTTGGGCTGCAGCGACCAACGGCCCCGACGATATCGCAGCTTCCGGGTCTCATCTTTAACGCGTTAGCTCGCGCTTTATGGTACCGGGTTCGTTAAGTGAAAAATGAGAAATCGCGCGGTTGCAAAATAGTGTCATAATACGAAAATTTGTGCAACGATGTTTTTACTGGTTGTGTGCGTGCGATGCTGGCAACCGAGAGTTTGTAAACATTTTATTAGCGGGTGCTACGTGTATGCAAGTAAAGAATGTTGCAGTTGTGTTGACAACCAGCGCGACAGATATGCACTTCGTGCACCTTCGTTAACCAGTTAGTTGTGGTGACCTCTTTGAAAAGAGTGTAAATTGTGTCGCAAACATGAAGCAGAGACAAATATAATCGTCAAACAAAGAGTATGAGTAGCTGCTATAACACTGAATGAATTATAATTTAAAGTTAATGAATTGAAATAATATTGAATTATAACTGAAGTTAAAATTAAATGACTGTTATAATATAACAGATAAAAAATAGGAAAACCCTCAGAAAGTGTTTAATTAGAAATTTACACTACTGGTGCGGAATGATACTAGATACAGCAAGCTATAAGACAATAATGGCAGTTCACAAGTCCAACACTGATACCTTGAATCTTCCTAAATATATTATTTTTGAAGATGGGCTTGACACATAATTTGGAAAATGCATCCCTATTAGCTGTGCAGTATTAGGTTCAGTTGGCCAAATTTATCATGATTTTATAGTCCCAATTGTATACGATATTTCTTTACGACGCGTATGCTCATCGACCAACAATTTGTTAAAAGTCGGCAATCACGTGGTCTCTCCCAATGAACCCGTGAACCACTGAAATCCTGCTGACTGACGTAAAAGCGATATAAGGATACATTTGCAATACTTTTCCGCCTTCCCTTGCGCTTCCACCCACGCTCGCCCCCAGGTCGCACAACAACAAGAAGCGAGGACGCAGAAGGTCCTGCCGCGAAAATTGCAATCGCGGTTACGCGGGCAATTAATCGTCCACTCTGTATGTTAATTATATTCGGGCGTGGCCCCGCCATTGTCTTTGGAAAAATTAGAAAGTCCACGTCTCGCGGTCAACGCATTAAACGTTAAACGCGGGCGCGAAATACATCCGAACCAATGGCCGGGCGCAGAGTAAATTACGCGAGACTTTACGTTCGCGGCATAAGTGCGCGTACGCGTGTCAAGGATGAAATAACGAAACGAATGTCTGTAATGTACGGCATGTATATATATTCGTAATATATTAATATTGCAATTAGTAGTATTGCATTAAATGTAATTGTTATTGTTTCTGAGATGAATCATGGTGAAAATATTTTATTATTATGCATTATGGATGAAGTAAAGTTAATTTATGACATTCGTATAGCATTCGCGGTTCCATTACACTAGTCTGTAACCTATTATAAAATGCAAAGTAAGAATGTAGCCTAATTGCTTTTCTGCACCCAAACGGGATTGTCCCATGTGTAAATGAACAAATAATCAAATTAAAGATATTACGCTACACTCCACTTGATCAAATATATTAGACGCATACTGCGTGTGCTCATTGAAATAGTCAGAATTCCGTGGTACTCAAATCGATTATACTAAACGCGTTGACTGAAGAACGATCCACTATTTTCCGTTATTTTATACCAATAATTACTAGTTAGCAGGTATACTAATTGTCTGTAATGTACTAATTGTCTTTCTACACTCGAATGGGATTGTCCCATGTCCAAATGAGCAAATAATCAAATTAACAATATTACGCTACACTCTACTTAATGAAATATATTATACACACATTGCGTGTACTCGTTAAAATAGTTCGAATTCTTTAGTACTCAGCTCAACTATACTAAACGCGTCGGTCGAATACCGGTTCGTTATTTTCCGCGCTCGTGCAGTTCTCGAAGCAACCAAACGAAAAAAGCCTCCACGATCATTCCGCGCAATACTCATGGGAATAGCAAATGGCGTACTTGCGGTTAGATATTCATGCGAGTGGCCGCACACCACTGTCCTGCATGCACCGCGAATAGGTAACCGCATTTTTACGGGGCACTGGCATCGACGACCACGTTTCCCCCGGCCGTCGAAAAACAATATTTACGCGAATAGCGCCGACCCTTCCCCAAAGAAAAACACCGAGCATCTTCCACATTCGGCATTTCGCGCGCGACGTGCCAAACGTTCGCCACCCACGCTCAATTCATTAGCGCGCGTCGATAGCCGCGCCTGCCTATCTACGGCCGGGAGCATATGCTAATTTGTAATGCGTCCGACGAGTTTCCTTTGACTGGCGCGCGCAAATTTGCGCGTCGCGTCGATAGGCGATCGCTAATTGCAGAAGGCATTCCGACTAAGTACAGAAGCCGCGGCGGCGCGTTTCAAAATTCTCCCGACCCCCCGCGGCCCTCGCATCAGACAAAAGCAAACGCGTGTCGCAACTTCTGCGCCGGGCGCTTTTGCGAGATTCATCCGGCGACCCATCAATCAGCCGCGCGGAAGTGTATTGGCGCGATAAAAAGCTGCGATTAAAGCCCTTAAAACGTTCGCGCGCTGAATTAAACGTCAACACTGAGGAGCGGCGGGCCGCGCGGCCGAAAATCGAAACATCATCGCGGCAGCGGCGCGAAATCACATTGACGCAATCGCGGCAACTGAACGTAGCGCGGTGCGATTGGCCGACGGGGTAGCGATGCGTGCGCGAAACGCGCGACGATTAAACGATAATAAAGTGAAGCACGGCGAAATAATAAAGAGGTCGTTGTGCGTGGCCTGGTTGGCGGTGGCGAGCGCACTCGACGCGGTGGAAGAGAGCGCTTCGCGATATCGGTAACTCGTCGAGTGCGGACACTCGAAAAACCGCGAACACCGGCGCGATCGGTGCGTTTTTCGACGTGGCGTCAACGAGCGTCTTCATGAGTGCGCTCCAACGGATTTCCCGACCCTCCTGCGTACAGGGTGGTTCAGTGCTGTTTGGCACATTGCGACTTTGGAAGCTGGAGTCCCAGTTATGGAACGAATTTATGTACGTTTAGGTTTACAAGGTGGTATGATAATAATTAAAACATTTTAATTTTACTTTCATTTAATACGGTGGATTTATTTATGCTGATGTATTTAAGCAGGGTGGTTCCGTGATTTTTAACAAGTTGCGACATTGGACGCTGGAGTCCCAGTTATGGAACGGATTTATGTACGTTTAGGTTTACAAGGTGGTATAATAATAATTAAAACATTTAAATTTTACTTTCATTTAATACGGTGAATTTATTTATGCTGATGTATTAAATCAGGGCGGTTCCGTGATTTTTAGCAAGTTGCGACATTGGAAGCTGGAGTCCCAGTTATGGAACGAATTTATGTACGTTTAGGTTTACAAGGTGGTATAATAATAATTAAAATATTTTAATTTGACTTTTATTTGGTACGGTGGATTTATTTATGCTGATGTATTACAGCAGGGCGGTTCCGTGATTTTTAGCAAGTTGCGACATTGGACGCTGGAGTCCCAGTTATGGAACGAATTTATATACGTTTAGGTTTAGAAGGTGGTATAATAATAATTAAAATATTTTAATTTTACTTTCATTTAATACGGTGGATTTATTTATGCTGATATATTTGAGCAGGGTGGTTCCGTGATTTTTAGCAAGTTGCGTTATTGGATGGTGGCGTTCCAGTTATGGGATAGATTTTATCTAGGTTGATGTTTATAGGGTGATTTAATAATAACTAACATATTTTAACTTCGGTTATATTTAATACGCTAGAGTCCCACTTACGGTGTGGATTTTCCAAGGCTGATGTGTATAGGGTAGTTTTATATGAAAAATGTGAACTGTTTCAGAATAATTAAGACTTTCAATATTAATTCAGACTATATACTGTTACACAAATTCCTAATCATGGTCATCGGGATGAAAATTGCTAAAGCTGCATACAATGGAAGGGGTCACACAGTAAATGCTTGTTATAGTGTATAAACCTATATGTACATATAATAAATGTCGGTAGTTACTGAATAACCCTGTGCACACGCATATTCTTGTGTTACCATTGTCTCCGGAAATTTTGCTGGTGGAAAATTCCATACAGCCCCATTCGTTGTGGCACACCCGAGCATCACGCTCGGAATATATCGATGGCCCTTGACGCAACTCTCACGGCCCACCGGCGACAAATGTTTCGAGATACCCCGGCAAGTGGTGACCGCTCGAGAATCACACGATTTTCAATTAAAAGCCAATTAACAGCACAAGCGACCTGCTCTGTAATTGGTTCCATCGATATCCGCCTTACTTGCGGAGTGTGTTAATCGCGCGTGTTTGTAAAGAGAACCCTTGCTTTCTGACGAATTAGAACGCAATTTGTATAACAGGACTTTGACTTGCAACGGAGTTTCCCTCTAAAACAATTAAATTGGGCCAACCGTGTCGTTTTTTGAAGCGGGCACGTAGTTACTTTAAAACCGTCGGATAAAATAAAATTTGCTTCTCAGTTCCCAACTTCAAATTAACTATATCTTCACCACCACTGCTCGGCATACGTCAATATTACAACTATCTTTTCCCACCCTTAACACTTTGCCGACCGATCGGGGAGATCTCCCCAGTTTGAAGCAAGTCGGTTCCCGACCGATCGGGAAGATCTCACCATTTTGAAGTAAGTCGGTGCCAGTCCGATCGGGGAGATTTCCCATTTTTACTTTAGCAATGCCTTTCTCGTTTTCTGTCATTGTTAACTACCTCGACCTGGAGTTTTTCGCAATTGCTAACGGACTGCTGCTGTGGAGCACAACTTATAATAAAATCAAAGTTTTAACACAACATTCACGTAAACCCAATATATTCTCCATCACAGAATCTTCCAAACCATTTCTACTAAATACTTTTTTCTTTGCCGGCCAATTCTTAATGCAATCTACGTCTCGTGTCCTAACGGGAAGATCACCCCACTACCGAACACCGACATATTCATTACACAATGTGTCCGCAATAGACACTGCAGCATCATAACCGTCCGCATAAAAGTAACTGCACCGCTGCCCCCTTCATCTTTCCCAGCGATCGTCGCCTCGCAACTTCTGTCCCGCGGCTTTCATCCCCCCTCAATTAAAACATTAAAACAGCCAGCCGCGACCCACTCCAACTCCCCAGCCACTCCGACCCGGCCGCAGCGGCAAAAGAAACGGAAGCGCGAGAGACGAAGCCAGCGAGCGTAGACGCGCGGCACGGAAGTTGGAATTTTCGAAAGGCATCTCACGAGACGCCCGGCGAATTTCCGCGGGACACAGAAACGTACTTAAGGCGCCCGCCTGAAAGGGCCAATAAAACCGCGATTGGACTCGCCCGCCGTCATCTTCCACTTGCGCGCGCTCCTACGAATAAAGATAAGGGATGCTCGGCGGCGCGAACATCGGCGCTCGCGGGAGTGAAATGTCCTGTTACTTAAATATTTAACCGAAGTGGGCGAAGTCTGCCCCCCGGCTGCTGGCATCTCGAGCCATCTTTCTCGCGGCGAGCATGACGGCCCGATGGATCGACGAAGTTGGCCCGCGAACCTGCCCGCCGGGGATTGTTAGAGAAGGAGAATGGCCTTTGACGCCCGGACGCCCGTTATTCTTGCGAACTTTCGCGCCCGCGATGCGCCGAGGCTGCGGTCGCGTAAATAAATCGGCGGGAAGTTCGCGAAAGGCGAAGGTGAGGAGTGCAGTGCACTGAGAGGCGTGGAGGCCGGGCGCGCGGACTTTTGATTGGCGGGAAGCGACGCTTGGGGTGAATGGATCGAACCACGCGCCCCGCGGAAGCGGATTGGGTGTTTGCGAAAATTGCTACTGCGTTGGGATGGAAAACATGTTGTGTGCGGATGGGCCGGATGATTTTGGTAACGCAGAAATGGATTGGGTGTTTGAGGGAGAATGGGGTGGGTTGCAAAAATTGGTGTTGCGTTGATGTGGGAGACACGTTCTCTAGATAGGCCCGATGAGTTTGGTGCATGAAGTGACATTTATGTTGTGTGGGTGTGTGCGGTAAAAATTCTATGTAACAAAATTATAATATCATAACTATACGAGCTGGATGACTTTGGTACGCAGAAGCGGATTGGGTGTTTGAGGGGGAATGGGGTGGGTTGCAAAAATTGGTGTTGCGTTGATGTGGGAGACACGTTCTCTATATAGGCCCGATGAGTTTGGTGCATGAAGTGACATTTATGTAGCGTGGGTGTGTGTGGTCAAAATTTGATGTAACAAAATTACAATATCATAACTATACGAGCTGGATGACTTTGGTACGCAGAAGCGGATTGGGTGTTTGAGGGAGAATGGGGTGGGGGTTGCAAAAATTGGTGTTGCGTTGATGTGGGAAACACGTTCTCTACATGGGCCGAATGAGTTTGGTAGGCGAAGTAAAATTTATGTTAAGTGGATAAGTGTGTGTGGTAAAAAATCGAAGCAGCAAAGTTAGCATTAGCATGTCTATACGGACCGAAGGATTTTCTGATGCCTCAAGTGAAATTAATGTTAAGCAAGCAAGTGTGACCGATAAAAGTTCAAAGCGACAAAAGTATTACATCTATATTGGCGGGATGATTTTCGGGCTTGAACAGAAATTAATGTAAAACAAGTATCAGTGTGAAAACTTCAGAGGAACTTTGTTGCGTACAATCGCTGAACGACTCCGCTCTGTATACGAAATCCACCGATAAACCCGTTGGACAAATCAAAAAACGCCATTTCCGTGGCGGCGGCAGTAATGAAGGCAAAAACAATATTAGTCACGCGGTTTTGCCAACGAATCGGTATGAAGTTTCAAAAAGCCAGGGCTCGACCCTCTGTGGCCCGTCGGACAATTTTGCCGAAAACTCTGTCGATCTCAGTCAGGGCTTTAAATGTTTCGCGCCGCATATATCGTCCCCGCATATATGCATATATATGTGCATATGTATTACTGTCTCTCTGTGGAGAGGCCGATGATCAATGACTCGTGCAGACCCGGCTTCTATGAAAAGTTACGCTCGCCCCTACGCACAAATCGTTCGAGTATATGTGCACGCCTATGTGTAGAGTGACTTGCCCCCAGTCTGTTCGAACACATACAGGGTGCTCCGTAATTCATGAAGAAATGACTGAAATAAAAAAATAAAAAAAAATAACAAAAGTGAACGGAAAGCACAAATAATCCAACAATGAATATGGAAAAAATATCGTTGTGCTCCGTCTATTGAAATCGTTGTGAACGACTATATTAAATTAATCCTGTGATTCATTGACGGAAGACTGCCACAAACAAATATTATGAGAACTGTATCAACGTATTGCATCTGATCTTGTCATACTTGAACACGACGTATCAAATATCAACATAAAAATCACATGAAACGCGCAGTATCAACTTTTTTGATTGATTAAAATAAAATAAAAAATGACAAAAATAAACGAACTAAACGCTGAATAGGCAAAAAAATATCTCTGTGCTCTGTTTGCAGAAGTCATTGTAAACATTTGCATTAAATTAATCTCACGATTGATGCAAAATTGTGCGCCCGCGACGAAACACCACGAGAAACGTATCAACGCATCGCATTCTGATCTTGCGCCATTTCTCCAGCGATCACCTGTCAACATAAAATTCACACAGTACCCAACTTTTTCCGCGTTGAACTCCCACACACTACATTTACTTCGTCCAGCCATTCTGTTCTACTTACTCAATTTATTTCTTCGCGGAATCCCGGTGTCCACGAGGTTTTCGCGACAATTTGCCGGACACCGCGTGCACGCATGCACACGCAGGAACATACAACAGCAAAGGACGACAGCGAGAGAGAAAGCGAACGCGGGTTAACGGCGGAAGACAGATTCACGGAAACAGAGCGCGGGAGAGAGAGAAAGGGGTCGCGTGTGTGCGCGCGACCGGTTGATTTTTCAAAGCACATAATAACGGGAAGTCAACTCCACGATGCTTCGCCCCGTAATGGAGCCATTCGTCGAAAACGGGGCGAAACATTATTATCGGTCAAACGCACGCCGAAATATGTAAATCGCGCCGGACGCGAGGGTCGTTGCGATGCACTGCCCGATGGATGGGAGAGAACGAGAGCGGAGAATTTGATACGCGCGCCGCCAGAGTTTTGCACTCGACGAATTATACAGGACGTTGCACAAGCGCTTTTATGCTTTTGGGTAAGAATGACGGGACTTTCTACTGGCGGAGACGGAAACTGGCGTTTAAGACGTTGCACGCCGCCGTTTATGTCTCCTATTTTCGGCAGTTTCAGAATCTTTGACATCTTGTTATACGTAGAGTAACCATTTTTTAAAGTGTTGATCGTCGCGGTGAAGACATATTTTGCTCACGAGGCCAGGATAGCATTTTTATTATTCTAAGCAAATTAAAATTGGTGTAATGGAAAAATAATAAAACTAAAATTTGGGTAATGACAAAATAGTAATAAATGTGCTTATATAAGACAGCGGTCTTATTTATGGGGCGTTTATCTTGTTTTATGTGGCGCCTTGGTGCACTCGATGACACTTGATAAGTATTTTGGGATGTTTATTTATGTTATGACTATTTATGACGCTTGCGCGATGCCCCAAATAATATCATGGCAACATGAGATGCGAAAAAGGAAGGGCCGGCATATCTGGTGCGAAAATTTTGCAAAGGATGTTATGAAACAAAAAGGTTAACATACTGCCCCAGATTGTATTGACCAGCCGCGCCTATATTTCAAATGCTTCAGTACAATACACCGGTAGATAGAAGATTTGATAACGTCTAATAACGTCTATAAAATTTTATGATTACAGACTCCTGATGACGAGGCTCTGATAGCCTGCAAACACGTAGAGGATGATACTGAATATAACTTGCTCAAATATTTCAACCAATAAAACGCCACAATATTTATATCCAATTTGTAACAAAGTTCAAAGCACATCTCTTACATTTTTATGTGTTCGATCAATGCAAAAGCGAAAAAGTTCGATGAAAGCTCGCAACCGTGTGGATCCTATGTTGACGCTTTACTGTGAGTTTTTGAGTTTCAATGCGAACTGTTCAACAAAACTTTTGTGGGGAGTACGAGTGGAGAGGTTTGATTTGATTGACGGTCAGAAGCATGACAAACATTTTTTCGTTTGCGATGCGCAATGTTGAGTTGTTTCACGTACGAATATGTGTGAAACCTTGTAGAACTATGTAGTTTGACGTTCGGCGGCAATAATATGCATGTAAGAATCGCACGGTGTTTTCCCCATAATCATTAACTTCGACTATTGTTCGGGTGAAATGATAATATTATTTATTGCGCACCGCGCATTTGGCGCGTTCATTCGCGGAGAAACCGGCGAATTGGGGAAAACTATAATCGCCCGAAAGTCGGCCAGATATGTGCGATCGATGGCCGCCGGCTTCGAAGAAATAATGATTCCGATCAGGCTTATCTGTTGCTCACATAAATGCCGATACGAATACCGTAGGTATCCGGCACGCGAAAATATTGTTGGCGATATTTTCTTCCGTATTTCAGAAAGTGCAGTACTGTGGTATGGCGCATCGTTAAAAAATATTTACGTAAACGGAAACATAACTATGGAAATACAAAAAAAAATATATTTTGCGCACACAGATTCCGATTAAAATGATGTTAAAGGCAATCACGTTGTGTGAAAGACAAATATTCATGTAAATGCTGACATAGCTGCAAAAATACAAAAATACTAATTGTATACATTGATTTGAATATAAATTATAATAACGCCAATAATACAAACGGTATACACCGATTTGACGACAATTTAAATTAATCGCAATTATATCGCGTGAAAAACCAGCACGCAAGGAAATTTTCAAGTACCACAGAACATACACACAATTCAAGGATTCTAGAATTCGAAGATCCTAGAATTGTAAGATCCAACGATTGTCAGATAACATGATAAGGTTCAAGAATTGCAAACTTCCAGAAGAACAAAATTCCAGAACCGAAAGGAATTCTGCCAATCATCCGTAACGAGGCTGAAAACCGGCCCAGCATGAATTCTCGCTCAACGAGGCGATGAGGCCCGTGAAAAATTTCGTGACTTTCTTTTCGGGAGATTTCAATTCGTCGCGATCCACGCCCACGCGATTCGCCAGGGCCGGGACGATAACGGCGATCCTTATCAGGCCGCGTGCAAATCGGACGCGGACGCGAGAGTGGTAATGCGATGCCGAGGACGATAAGGAGATAATGACGATGATCGGTATCCGATGCAAAACCTGCACTTTGTTCTCCGGCACGACGATAATAATAATTACAATTAGCCTATGCCCGCGAGGAAAGCTCGCGTACGCGCCCATTAAATGGCATGCAAGAGAATGTTACGTGACGGAGAAAAAAAAGAAAAGTACGCGGACAATAAGGAGAGCGATTGAGAAGTGAAAGAAAACGGAGAATGAAAAAAAAAAATCGGAACAACATACACCGCCGATCATGTTATGAGTCACCAACGGTATTTTTTGTTGCTATGAAACTGTGTCAAATGCGGATAAAATATATTATATGTGGAATAACTTGCATGATAATATATATCATAATAATATTTGCATAATCATATATAAAAGCTGACATAAGTATGTACCAACCCAACAAAATTAAATATGGTTAATAAATATATATATATATATAATAATTACAATTATAAGTATTCTTTTTTATTTTTTATCAGCCTTATTTGATTTTGGTTGCTTGGTACACCCTTTGCGAAAATCACAATAAAATGAAGTGTATCTATCAAAATACTGTATTTACGTGCACCACACCACATGCAATAATTATAAATATTACAATGTATTTATTATTATCAATGCACGCAAACAATATTTGCCATGGCCTACAGCGGTAAGAAAAAATGTAATTTACGTAAACCAGCAAGCCACACCAAACTTTTGACCGGTAGTGTATTGTCGATTATCGGACAGCGTTCTAGAGATTATCGGTCCGGCGGCGTCGACAAATCCCCCAAAAAACTTTCCGTACACGCGTAATGGATGACGCGTAAAATGATTTATATTGAGTCAAATGCTGTAATTATCGCGCCGCTGGCTGCTAATATACCGTTATAACGAAGCAACTGCGGATGAGAACCACTGTGCCGTCGGGATAACGATCTTGTACAGGGCGCGCAAGGCTTACAATTACGCGAATTGTATTACAGGTTGCGTAGAAACTGGCAACTTTCGCGGGATTGTATTTAAATGTTGGCTTTAACGCGCGTCCGCCGTTTTGAAGACTCAATTAACTTTTACGCGGACGTTTATGAAGCTTGTATTGGGTGCGTGGATTGATCCAGCCTTGCGCAGGCTACTCCATTATTCATTGTTTATTTATGTATACTTGGGTAGACGTTTGTCAAGCGATTTTGCGATACAAAGCAATGCATTAAAGTGACTAACGAGAAAATCGAAAGACTGTGCGGAAATAGATTATCGGAAAATTACACCTATGTTTACTAATGTAGACGTTCGTCGGATGATAATTCGATACAAAGGAAAGGATTAAAAAAACTAGTAAATTGGAAGATTTTGCAAGGATACGAATTGTCATGAAATTATACTTCTGCTTACTTACGTAGATGTTTGAGTAATTTGCAATATAAGGAAACTTGTAAAAAAATGTGAACAAATGAAAATGACTAACTAATAAAATTCGAACTTGTTGCACAAAAACGAATTGTCATGAAACTATATACGCTTATGCAGACGATTGGGTAATTCGCGAAACAACGAAATGTATTAAAATGACTAACTAAAAAGTTAAAACATTTTGTACGAATACCGATTGTCAAAAAAATACATCAATATGCCAACCACTCGAGCTCGCGACTGATGTAACTTCATAAATCGGCTGTTTATTTAAAAGTATCGCAATATCGCACGTATTACAGTATTATCCGGGTCTCCCCCATTTTACGCTTGTTTTTTGAAATCACATATTGATACAACCACCGCTCGCATAACGCTACCTGGCGCTTTTCCATTAATCAAAACATTTAAACCGCTCCTTTTTATTTACAACTCGCACACGCGCGTAGACCCGCGCGTTGATTAAATGCACCCGTTTCATACGAATAAAAAAGAATGTAAATCGTCGAACCGTTACAGCGCGCACTCGGACTGATGATAAATTCCGCCTAATAGATAAACGGGGTGAGAGGAAATGACTTACGTTAGAGTTCGTGCGCCGTTATAATCGCGGCAGTGGGCAGTGGTATGCTAATTACCGTTGTAACGAGGCTCGCCGGCAAAATGAGAACTGCTACGGATAACGATCGTACACAAGACGCGAGACTCACAATTACGGGAGAAACGTAGCGCAGATTGTGCACCGACTGACAATTTTACCAGGAATCCGTCTGAACCGCTGATTTTTGTGATTAGGTGTCGGCAGTCGCGAGTGAACTGCGTCTGGCGGCGGATATTTGTCACTGCTATTTATTATTGCCGTTCGGGGCCCTTGGGATGTCCCTCGAGACTATTAGTAAACTGTGACGCAATCACGAGAGTTATTGTGTGTGGAACAAATAGTTTCACGGTGTTATAACTGTGTAAATGACGGTGTGTCATATCAAGCCATGTGTTGAAATGACGAATTAATTTTTGATCGGAGTTCTGACCGTGATTTTGTTTACACAGACTTTGTGGAGTGGTCGTTAGAATATTTGTAACATTAATTTAGATGTGTTGGAAGTCTTTAGAATTAAATTGTTTGTTGCATGTATACAAAATCTCTATTAGCCTAGCACGATTCTAGAATTTCAAAATTCAAGAATTCTAACATGCCTCCCTTCTAAATTACCCCACTCCTACTTAAATCCGGTGATCCCTTGCACGATCGACAGGGTCCGTTACAAATGTCCAAATTTCCACCCGAATCGCAGCAAATTCATTTCCCGTTCCGCTCGCGTCGTTCAAAACTCATCGCACGCCGACACAGTTGCGCCGCACGAAATTTCCTGCTCTCTCCCCGCCGCGCGATTAATTTCACCGTTTTAACGGGCGGCTGAGAACCGCTTTCGCGAGCCAGCGGGGTAGACAAAAATGATGTTTGCGCCGATAGGAGAATTACGAGCGATTTCCGCCAAACGAGTGACCGCCTCGTTATTGGCCACTTCGGTCCTCTGTCTCTGTTCTACTTCGCATCCTCCCACGCTTCCCCTCTCTCTCGCGAACTACCGCCGAGCTTTATTTTCGCGACGCTCAGGCTTTAATTTTCCACGCCCGGTGTGAATAACAATTATGTAATAATTTCGCCCGCTCCGCCAGCGACATTTTCCGCGCGGAATACAGCGAGACCTCGGACGCGCGTCGCGGATAAATCGAATTTCTGCGTTCGAACGGACGAACGAGGCTTCCCGACTTTTTCCCCCGAAAGTGACAAACGCGGCGGGGGCGGCTTGGGACGGGGGAAAAAAATATGAAAAGACGAAAGTGCGGGGCGCGGGCTTAGGAGGCGTGGGGTGGGAAATCGATGGCCCAGGTTTTTGACTGTTTCGCGCGCGGCGCGACAACTTTGCAGTCTGTCGGTCGGCGCGATTTTTTCGGTTATTGGAAATATCGCCCCGCTTCTTGCGCGGCTAGTACGTGTGGGAGCTTTTTCGAAAAAATCGGGGAGACGGTGTAGCCGGCGCGTTTATTGACTTGGAAATTGATTACGTAAAAATCGTCGGGGCGGAGGCGGCCGGAAACATTTTTTCGGCCGAAAACGCTTTGTAGTGGAACGCTGAAAACGACCGGAGCTTCGATCCGCGCGACGGGTCTTCGGAATGAAATGCGCACATTCGGACATCGTCCCATGGATACTCGATTCGTTCAGAATAACCTGATCCTACATGGTCCGTGTACTTATCTGCGACCACCTGCCGTCTACGCGAAAAATCGCTTTGTATGAAAATACCGCAAATGACCGACGCATCAACTCTCGAACCGCGAGTCTTCAAAATAAGATGTGACCATTCGCAAACCAACTCATGCATATCCGTTTCATTCAAAACAACCAAACCCCCATTGTCCGTCTCATTATCTGCTTCCACCTGCCAACTACGCGAAAAATCGCATTGTACCAAAATTGTTCAACAATAAAATATCAACAAATTCACCGACATTGGAAATATCAATCTACGCACGGCAACAACTTCCACGCATATTCGTTTGATCCCAAACATTCAGACTCTACATTGTCCGTCTCCTTATCTGCTTCCACCTGCCAACTACGCGAAAAATCGCATTGTACCAAAATTGTTCAACAATAAAATATCAACAAATTCATCGACATTGGAAATATCAATCTACGCACGGCAACAACTTCCACGCATATTCGTTTGATCCCAAACATTCAGACTCTACATTGTCCGTCTCCTTATCTGCTTCGAGCCGCCATCTACGCGTATCGCACTTCATAAACCGCACTTCGATAACGCGAGTTTAAGAGTAACAGAAACTCCCCAATGTCCGCCTGACAAACCGAACAACCGATCGGAACGCGTCACGTAACGCGATCGTGAGCAGAAGACGAAGTTTGCGCGGCGAAAAAAGCAAAGCAACGCGCGTAGCTGATAGGAGGAGTGATGAAACGAAGAGGGAAGCAAAATGTCTTCGTCAGTCGGCGACTTCTTCCTGTCAGACGCGTCAATCAAACGACGATAAGGAAGCAGACAACATGGCGCTCCTCGTTGACCCACGACTATCAGGCGGCTTTCATTAAAATAAACGGCACCCAGGGCATTTATCTCCTACCACCCCGAGGTTATCGCACGCTGATCCTCGCCGTTGGAAGAAAGGCTGATAAAGGAAGACGAAGTATAGGGAAAAAATGTGCGATGACGCTTCTTGGAAGTGGCCGCCGTATGCAATGGCGGGCTGTGGTAATAAGCGTTGATGCGCTGCTTACGGCACCCTATTCGCTTGACGTGTGTACTGTTATTAGTTTATACACTGCGGGGGCAAGGGGCCAGAGTAAAGAGAGGCAGGAATAAAGTCGCGAATACAGGAGAATACTGGGGCAAGTACGTGAGCGCTTATGAGTTCATGTATATGTGTCGGAGAAATTGCCGTTTTCAAATGTAATTTAATATGACGTCATGTCAATTATGATAATGAAGTTTCTATGTGGTATTCCGGGCAAAATTACATTATAATTTTTGTATTATGGTATGTTAAGGTTTTTACCGGAATACTACTCATAGCATAATTTGTAAGATATATATACATCACTACAAGAATATGCCCCAGCATGAAAATTGTGTTTTGTATAGAATATCGTGAACAAATTTGCAACAATATTTTTACTGCGTCTTTATAAGCCAACTGAATTTCGCAAAACGAGAATTTTTACAATACTAATTGACAAGCGCGGGTCGAATAAAAACTCTTATAAAAGCACACCACGACAGGGCGGTGGAAATTGATCTATTCCTAAATGCAACATTCGTTTTTGCCTTAAGAACATTTCAGCCGAACATCGAGTTTAGTCGCCCCGACATTCGTTCTAATCGCTGTGCACTCGATAGACATAGTCGATGGAACGCTTGCAGCGCAGAGATTAGCGCATGTAACAATGAGCCGGAGATAACGTTAATAAGTGAGAACCAATGTGTGTGGGCGTGGAAATTCTATAGTCGAGGCTCGAAATAAACCGCCACTGGAAACGAACTCGTAACCACTTTCGTTGAGCGTTCAATTTGTGTCGGAACGGTTACTACGATGATTGCCTACGCTAAAACGCTTTTTTCCCTCGATGATTGAAATCGAAGCTTTGAACACATTAACCCAGGGAGTGGGTGACACTTTACAATTCGCTCGATCGGAACGGTTGCTGCTGATCTTGCAGATCACTCTACATTTGGCCTGACCACGTCGATTCTGTTGTGCTGAACACGGCATATCTTGTTCCATTTTTACATTCCTGCTTGACTAATCATTTTATGTCGGAAGCAGACAAGATATAGCAAAAAATAATCCATCCCGTTGCTTCGAATTTTCACCGCTCATCCTCATTTGACATTAACTTTGTTGCAAACACTAAGAAATCATTCAGCCCATATACATCATAACTTCCTTACTCCAAATGTTGCTCACGAAATTCGAATAGATCATAAATCTAATGCTAACACACAACCACACTTGCACCCTGCCTGCCGCCTACATCCAACACCATCGCCCATGCTTTCTTCACGGGGTGGCAACACAAGGAAACCTAGTAAAGCGGCGCACGTATCTAATCTAACAGAAGAATTTCGCGCCGTTAATTCCGCAATTCCCCGGGCCGACTTTCTCATCGTTCGTGGTCCGCACCGTTCCTACCAAAGCCCGCATAATCCTTCTTAAGACGTTTTCTAACTCCCCCGATTCAGATTAACCCTGAGGTGGATCTGGGTGCCTTCCCGGCGGGTCAGAATAAACGGTGCCTACCTTACCAACCGACTCGTATAATTGGTTGTCAGTCAAGTAGTCTCTGGCAACCCCCTCGGGGCCGACTCCATCCCTCACTGGCTTGCTCGTTTTCGCTGATCGTCTAGGGACACCGGGTATATGTACGACTCGAAACCCTGATGGGACAGTCCTACCGGGCATTTGAGACAAACACTTATCGGTTTCGGATTACGTGTTTGGATATACGTGCGGCTTTGCTGGCTTGCGAAGGACGGAAACTTGGGTGACGCGGAGAGAAGGGGTGCAACGAAGTGGTGGACAAAATTTGATATTTGCCGGCTACGATGGATTAGTAAAAACAGCGATGTATAGCTAAGGGTATTGGGTACAATTTTTTTTGTGGGTGTTTTCATATTTACAACCTTATGGTGTAGACAAGTAGTGCAGGGGTGCGATGAGGGTTTTCTGCTTAGGTAATGTGTTGAATTTCAGCTTTGTTCTAATTTACTTGAATGGTTAAGGGAGATAAAGCACTACTTTGAATTTGGATTTTATGTTATTGTCAGTGAAAATAACTATGTTGTAAAGGAACGAAATGGACGTACAAGTGGCAATATGCTTAAACTTAAACCATTATGCGAAAAAGCAAGCCCGCATCACAGGAATCAGCTGAATCTGATATACATATAATATTGCAAATTCATTACACGTTATTACGAAGATAGACGTTGAGAACGTTGGATGACTATCAGAGTTGAATAATGTGCAAACTGCCGAGGCTACTAATTGAAAAACAGGAAACCGCGATTGTAACTCTGGTAGAACGGGAAATCATAAATTGCAACAATGCATCGAAGTGGTCCGTCGGAAGATAGAAAGATGCGGGGCGATACATAATAATACGTTTCACAAGAAGCCCGTCGTATCTGATAGAACGGTGAGCGGCAGGGCAGAGGGACGCAAACGGGGGTTGGGGTGTTTTCTGGGAGGGGGAAGGAGTTGGTTGAAAAGCGAAAGTGAGGAACGACGAGATGAAAGAGTAGTGGCGCACGTCGGAAAAAGTACGCGCCGCGACGAGAGAGAAACGACCACACAGGCATCTCGGGCTAATGGCTTTTGGCATGAAAGAGAGACTAGGAGAAGTACCCTTGACCCATCTAACGGGCGGCGATAAATAATTCATCGGCCGCCGAAGTCACTCGCGTGGAAAAGAACGAACGAAAGCGCCGACGCCGTGACGTACGGGCAAAATGATCGGCCATTAATTACCGCCCAATTAAATACCGACTGAATAATTTCGACGAAAGAAAACATAGCTTCCGCGTAATCTTCAAGCAAAAGGTCGCACAAATACTCCCAAACCTAAAAGATCAAAAACCACCCTTCTGTGATCCGGCAGTGTATGAAGTACCTTACGCATGCCAAAAAATATACATTGGCAAAATCGGAAGAGAGATCAGTATACGAATCAAAGAACACCACCAGTGTGCCGGTTTGAGTCAGTTTTTCCCAATGAACCTCAGCGGAGCCAGGTATAGAAACTGCGACAAAGCTGCATATTGGCACCCTCACAAGACTACCGTGCCAAAAAATGTTGGGAGGGCCTAGAAAAAATTGAAAACCCCTGGTAGCCTCAAGCGAGATAGAGTGTATCAAGCCAACCCAATTTGCTACACCGTCCACCCGATTTTAACTGACCGACTGATCAATTAAAAAATATCCTGCCTCCCTGGTGCAGTGAATCGGAAGATTATTCAGGAACCTATAAGGATTGAACCCAGGGAGTTTCAGTATCAGAACTCCCCAGCTCTGCTACCATCTACGTTTCCGTAACATCGGCACAATGCTGTATTCAAACGCGGCATCCATCCGAACGCCAATGCCTCGTCACACGAAACCTTTCCGTGAAAGTCTTAAGCAAAAAACCCCAGAGTTCGGTCCCGCAACGTGTAAGCTCCGCAATTGAAGGGAAAGCGAAAGCGCGTCCCAATGTGCGGAATGCAGAAACAAACCTCGCACTAATTCCCATCCACGAAAATATTCTCGCGGTTCTTCTCGGACCAATAGTCCGTGACACATCCTGCATACAATCAACAGCGGCGTTCCCGCGGAATAATTCGAAATTAATCCGCGCGCTTTAACGCACGGCCGCGACGTATGAAGCGTCGCGTGCATCATTAATCGGCCTTTACGGGATGAATATTTTTGTCGCCGAAGGACGCGGGCCCGTTTAATTGCGACGCGCGGGACACGTTAGGCAATTATATGGAGTCGTCCGCACAAAGTGATGGCGGCATATCGATCGGGGTCGTAATATAATTTGCGGCCGTGGCGTCGCACAATATCGACGAGCGCTGGAGGACTGTTGAGCGTCGACTGATCGGGCAAGATTGACGAAAATCACCCGACGTAATTTGACGCAGCCCGCACGGCGTACAGGTATCATTACGAGATGGCACGCGTGTGCAGAGGCGGATCGCGCAAGTTCGATGGCGTACATCATTCATAGACAAATTGCCGTGCAGCGCGGAAAACTGTACTGAACGCTGGTAGTTACGCGCCAAGAGGCTATGGTATGGCTTTCGGTCGTCACGGACGGTCGACTTTGAATCCAGGGAAACGAAAAATGCGCAGACGGCGATAAGATCGTCTAGCGCGGTTTACGGCGGAAAACAGTCTTCAAGGGAAACAACGGCGAATGATACTGGACAAATGTTAGTGATGGTGTCGCAAATTACCACGTCTGGCCTACTTATAAATTGTTGACGAATCACTTGCCAAACTTTATCCTTTCGCTATGAATATCATTTTTTTTTAATCCGGTGTTACAACATTCTCTTATCCGCAACGCGTTTGCCTGTTGCCTGAGGCCTGTTTATAAATTATTTCTGAATCAAGCACCAAATTATAGAATTTCACCCTTTCGTCCTAAATATCATTTTTATTAAATTTCGCGCTGCAACATTCTCTCGTCCGCCATGGATTATTAATAAATTACTGGTGATTTTACATTTTTATAATTTCGAACTGAATATCATTTTTTTAAATCCCGCGTTACAACATTCCCTTATCCGCGACGCGGTCTCTTCCTACCTCAGACCTATTTACAAATTATTTGCAAATCAATTACCGAATTACAGAATTGCATCCTTTCGTCCGTAATACCATTTAAAATCCCGTGTTACATTGTTTTATCCGCAACGCGTATCCCGTAACCCAGCAATCAAAAATATTTCCGCTATGCGTACCAACTCGGCCACAAGATTTAACCCCCGGAAACCGTCTCTCGAAAATTCAACTTTCGTCCGGGTGGGTCTCCGCGACAGAAATTGTCCATTTACAATTAGCCAAGCCATCCACACCGGGCATTGTACAGCGACACACGATCGTGATTACACGCAACTGATATGCGCTTGCCACGTGATCACCGAAGGCAAGTCCATTTCCTGGTACATTAAGGCTAACAGTTAACGCCATTGAGCATTGGTGCGGCTCTCCAGATAGGTAGAGCAAAGGGAGCAACGGAGAGGAGAGGATTAGAGAGACAGAGCCTCCAGACAGAGTCGGTGCCGCGTAATGCGCGTAATTAATAATTGCTAGCACGCATCAAAGACTCTCATTAATCTCGCCACTGTGGCCGACGACGCGTGAAGCGTTTGATCGTTCGATGGTAAACCACGCCGATTTCACGGGGCCAAATCACAACTGCTGACCGGCGACGGCGATCGATCGGCATTCCGTGATTACAGGGAAAATATACGTCGTTCGCCCAATTCGCGAACTGAGGGCTGTCGCGAATCACCAAAGCGATTGACCATTTTCCTTGACGGCTGTGCATGAAAAGTGAGGCTGATGAGGAATCGCCGCGCGGTTCGCGTGACAAATGACAATCGGCCGCGGCGGACTATTCTTGACCTTCCGAGTTTGACCGCCGCCGACACCCAGGGGCGAGACGTTTTTGCGCGACGCCTGGACGTGGGCGAAAACTCAAGGGACCGTAATGGAATTAACCCTTTGAATACTGTTGGCGTCCGAGGGCGCATAGATAATTTGCGCTTGTGATACCGTAGGCGCCTAATCAAATACGTTTGTGATGCCGCAGGCATTTGTAGGTGGTTAGAAGATTTGCGCAATTAATGATGCTGCAAATATTTTTGGCGTATCCAGTCAACTAATCTACTTGAAACTATCTCCTAACATTTTGGCAACAAATATCTATCTCCTGACAACAAGCTTTCCAAATTTTAATCACACCCCTATAATTCTTAATCAAAGTCTGCCACAGTCAAAGTATGCACCGGCGTTTGCGTGCAATTGTAGACGCGCGAGGTTGTTTTCGCTCAGGTGCGAAGTTGTCGCTAAGTGTATCGATCAACAGGACAGCTAACCTTTTTCGTCACGCCACCTCTGGCACGTCGAAAATGCACTGGCCGAACAATGCCGCCTCCCATTAAATCGGCCCGATCCCACGAGAATCAACAGGAACGATCGTTGCCCGCGAAAGGCAACGCCGACTTTCGCCGGCGCGTTTGCCCGACAAACGTTACGGCGCGGTCCCAATTTGCTCTGCGCAGTTTGCGAATAGCGATTAGCGACGACGTATTCCGACGCAGTGAGAGAAACGGTGCATGCACCCACGTGCCGACAGGGCTGGCCGAAAGAAATGCGGACGGCTGAAAGACACAAACAAGCCTGGCGCAAAGAGACAAGCACGCCCTACCGGACGACCGACGCGGCGAGTAACTAATATCGTGTACTGGGTTCAGTGCTTTCGCAATCAAAAGTCGTTCTCGTAATTTGCATTTTCTCAGGGGTCCCGTATACGCGGGAAGAAAATGCCGTGGAGGCTTGCTTGTCCTTCTCTCCTGAGTTTCGCGTTCTCCTTCGTGTTTTCCACTGTCGTCATCAATCGTGCGCCGGTTCCTGGGGTCCGCGGTTGCAGTATGAATAAGTACGCGCACACGGCGGAACGGTTTAAATGTTTGCTTGAAAACTCCCTTCCCTCATTGGCGATGCATTTACGCGTTTCGAAATAAAGTTGCGCAATGGACAGGACTCGTGACTGCTGTACTTTTGCGCTGCGTTTTGGAAGCGTGAGCTCTCTGTCGGGTTCTGTTCGATTCTGTATGGGGATGTATATTCGATGAAAGTCAATGTGAATGTTTTGAATGTAATACTTAAGAGGGCGGACTAAACCAGTTTAAATGTTGCAAGCGCGCGAAAATGTATTTTTCTATCTTCGACATGCAGCCAAAAATAGGCGAAAAATGTCAAATTTTTTTTTTTGTTTCGGACTGATATCATTTCATAGAGGGTATTTTGCCCTGAAGATAGACCACTTTCTGCGCTCTGAACTCTTCGTAGTTTCCGAGAAATGACGATTTTAAGAAAGTACAAAAAATTTTTTTTCAAAATTGGTGATCGCCATTAATCCCACGTGAAAGTGTGTCCAAAGAGCTTTAAGAAAACCTATATTACTTATAAGTTTCGATCACTAGTTTACACGGTACGAGGCCTTGAAGAAATCGCGAAAATCTTAAGGTATACACGTTGCCATTTTTGCCAAAAAATGATGGGTCACCGATTTGATTGCCATTTTAACATATCAAAGGGGGTCCAAAATGACTCAGAAAAATGCAAGGCGCACCCCGAAATTCGCAATAATTCCGGAGATATCGGCAAAAATGTGTGGAAAAATCGTGAAAAACGAGCCTGAAAACGGGGTAAAAAATTAAAAGTTTATCGACCAACTTGTAATTGTGCCAGATGAAAAGGGGTACAAAGAGACTTAGAAAAATCGCAACCGCGTTGAAAAATTCGAAATAGTTTCCGAGATATGACAAGAAATAGATTGAAAAACCGAGGAAAACATAAGAATAATAAGGATTTTTTTAATAACTACCAACCGAAAGTAAATCATTTGACTTGCTCGCCTATATGAAGTGAAAGAGGATGGGCAGACTCGAAAAAATTCGAACAGCGCCCCAAAATTCGCAAAACTATAGATACGCAAATTATCCACCAATATCTCCACGCAGATATGCCTCTGTATCCTAAAGAGTTCTGCACTCGAGAAAAACCGCCAACGAATCTTCTATCAACGAATTTTATGCCGATATTCCGCGTTCACTCGATAAGCTTGCACATAGTGCCACCAACGGCAACGTGATTCTCGCGGGCGTAATGCCACGCCGAATAATGCATCTTAATAGAACGAAAGCAGACATTTTCTCAGAGCCGTCAATCTCCCCGCGGACCGCCGCACATGCAGATGCGTGCGCAAACGTACACGTGCAACATCGCGACATTCTACGCCATTTCCGCGGGCAAATCAGCGGCGATCTTGCGCGGGCGTTTCAAAGGCGCCGACGTTTTCCCTAAACGGCCAAACCGACACATACCCGTTGCGTGCCGCCAGAGAAAGGGAGAAAAGCATTTTTCTGTCATCCGCCCGTGACAGCGACCGTCTCTCACCCCCTACCAGTTCTCCCCTTCTCTAACTTTCCTTGCATCACTCCCTCATTCTCTCCGTCCTTTCCGTTTAGTCATCGCGTCTAACCGCCTCTCCTATCTCTCTTCCTATCGTGCCGTCCTTCTCGCCGTCTTTTGCTGCAGACCCGCGACATGGCGCGTTGCAGACAATTCGCCACGGAATAGAGTTGGCCATTTCGATTGGCCAGCTGAAGCCGATCGCCTTTAATGGCGCAGCGCCCGTGTGCGTATTCCCGATATATATCTCTGCATTACGATTCCTCGCATTGTGGGCCTCTCCTTGTTTGATACGCGCCGGGCTTTCACATGGCAAAAGGGACCCACCGCGTGGCGACGGTGTGACGCCGCGAAAAAATTGTGCCTCGTCCAGCTGCGAACTCTGACTCGATACCGAAGGATACAATGGCCGAGGTGCGGTTAAGAAATAACTCGCGCGCAGGAACCAGCCAAAACGCGCTAGATTGTTGGCCGCCGATGATGGGCCGAGGCAAAAACTGTTATGAGGTAGAAATGCTCGTGCAGTTGCGCACGGGGTACCCGAAGCGTGGTAAATTATTGGCGGCTAATGTACGGCTGATAATGTGTATCTTGATCATGCAAATGCTTTTCGCCGTCCGTTTCTAGTCACACCCCAAAAGTAGCTCGCTAATGCCTTCTTTCGTGTAATAAACGATGTATTTAATTTCAATCTTATTGTAATTTACTTGAGTGATTAAGGAATATAAAGTAGTTTCTTGGTTGAAAATGCTGATTATTGGACTTTATGAGGGTACCTGAAGCGTGGTAAATTATTGACGGCCGATCTACAGCCGGTGACGCGTATCTTGATCATGCAAATGCTTTTTGCCGTCCGTTGTTACTCGCACCCCAAAAGCAACAAATACCTTAATTCGTATAATATATGATGTAATTAATCAACTCAATCACTCTTTGATCTCTGCAAAGTGACAAAGATAACTACATTTTCCGCGACTTTACCCTTTACCAGAGCAATCTCTCCCCGGATGCCTTCTAATTTCTCCACCCTCAGTTCTAATCAACACGTTAACTACAAAGTTGTTTTTATAACAGCAAATACATCTATCCACTACTAGAAGACAATTCCTCACTTTTGTTGAAAACGTTCAATAAAATCCGTGAAGAAACGTGCGTGTACATTTTCAACATTACCCACTACAAGGTATGATCATTCGGCGCTGACACCTTCGCCCAAACGGAAACCCCAGTATCCGTCCCCAGAGCGCCACATAGCATTGAACGTGTTAAAAAGTACTTTCTATTGGATCTCCGTCCACGCACCGTCGGAACCTCATCAGCCTCATCCGTGAGGGCGGCGCAGCAATTTCACAATGCATTGACGCTGTCAAGCCAGACAACGCTTGGCTGCCACCCAGGAAAGGACGCAGGTAATCGAAGGCGCCGAAGGTTGAGCACCCCCCGGTCAAGGGGAGGCCCCTGATTGGTCGAGCGGAGCACGCACCTGGCGGACAGCTGCTACGAGAACGACGTACGCGCATGCGTGCGCGCCGTTAGCACGAGCGCGCGTACGCTCTGCTCTTTATGCACGTATGCACGCAGTGCACTCAAGAAACGTGTGTACACGCATGCCCCTGCGCGCAGCAGGCTCATCCTCACACGCGTGCGCGATCAGCGAAACAGCGAGGCTCGATCTTCTTGTTTTCGAACGTGCAATTTTAATGCCCGTACGAATGCTGCGATCTGCCGATGTGTGTGGGTCAACGGCAGAGAGGAAGGAACGCGAAGAAATGTCGGCGGACAGGTCGCGTGCGTGCGCGTAAAGAGAGGGAGAGAGATGGCGGGCCAGATCACCTCGAGAGTCAGTTTTTAACGAGTTTATTAATAAGCCAAGGATATGGTGCTGGATTGAGCGCACGTAATAATGCCTGCTTTTCGCCGACGTTTCATCTATGTTGCGACGAGTCCTTCGGGCGAGTTGGCCGAAGGGAGAGAGTTGGGAACGGATGGGTAGCGGACGGTTGGTGGGTACAATGGATGTGGCGCTTTCGGGAGAGCCTTTGCTTTCTGCTGGACGAAAGCGAGTGCTTGCGTAGGTGAACGAATTCGAACAATTATGAAGTCGGGGGGTAGGAATGACGTGCGAGTTGACTTTGGACAAAAGCGGGGACTTCTGTATAGGAACAAAAAACTGCGACGCAGTTTAAGAGTGCCATGTAACGCAACAAGCGAATCAATATGAAACGTCACTGTGTGCACTGTAGGTTATGTAGCATCTATGAGCCCACGTAAAAATTGAATGACTTGGTCTCAGTGCGTTATTATGTAGTAGCGTTTCTTCTTTTTATGGAATTTAATATTTTGCAGTTTTACGCACATATACCCTACTCCAGTAAATTTTGCAAGCAAAGCTGCTGAGCGAGAATATTACCGGTATTTGTGACTACACATGCTACTTTGCAGAGGAACGATTTTTTTTGTAGTGGCGTCTCTGTTTTTTAATTCACTTTTATATTGTGTAATGTTTTTGGACTCGTAAATTGAACGCGTTGACTGCCATGGTGATCACGGGTGATTGGCGCAGAATATTTCACGGAAAACACAAAAATTTCGCCATTAGTAGCACATTACAACTTTCGTAAATACAATTGATATCAGAATAGTCATTCAATCCTTTTGTCCCAATACATCCGCATACCTCTGCAACTACACCCATATATTCACGCCGGTAAAACATGTGCGTACCCAAAAAATTCTGGCATTTAAAAATCTCTACCGAATACACGCAAGAAAGCAACTGAATCGCCATGAAAGCGATGAACTCACAGTAACGACATGCAGCATCTACGAGCCCACGTAAAGGCGCAATAACGCGACTCGTAAATCTCTAACCAACGACCGCCGGGGCCCAACTACCCCAATCTTCACGCGGTCGAAATTTCTATGCGTCGGCAAAAAAATCTGCTGCTTAAAAATCTTTGCCGAAGCAACCGAGTGACTGTCCGGATCGGGCAGGGCAGAGGGGGAAGGAAAAATCCTGCGGAGCGTACCATCTGGGCGAACCTTCGTGCCCGACAATTTTCGAAACAGGTAGAGAACGAAGGTAGGTGGTGGCGGAGCACCAGCAGCGCTGGGAAACAATGGGGTGAGGACGAGGCAGAGGTGAAAGGGAGGAGAAAGAGGGTGAGGAAGGTTCAGGGCAATGCCAGCGGCCCCGGCAGGTCCCTTCAGGGGGATTATGGCTTTTAAAAGCGTGCGACCGGTTTTCGGGCCAGCCGCTAATCTCATTGTTTTACGCACGGAGCAGCAATAACGAGGTTGTGCAAGCAGCGCGCGGACCCTGGATTAGAGTGGGCCCATGCGGAATACTTAAATCACGGTACCGGAACGTGTCAACGTACCCTTCGTAAATATCAACACGATTCGCCGTAGAAATTCGTCTTCCGACGGTTCCTGGAGGGCTGCAAGAAAGTGCGTGGGGTAGATTGTCGGAGATCGTTAAGGATCGCATTGAAGCGCTGGGCAACGTGCAAACTACTGGAACTATAGGTGTGTATTGATGAATGGGAACGTAAATCGGATTAAAAGAAATGCTGGTGCTGTTTGCTTCGGGTGGAGTGAAAATTGTAACAATACGCGTAATCCTGATACGGTATGCTGAACGTGTTAGGACCTAGCGCAGGAGCTGGGTGCATGCAGACCAGCTTAAAAATCGAGCGGAAATTTATGATTTATAAAGTTCATTGTGGCGCTTGCAGAAAGATGTGTCATGTTCAAAATTATGGTAAAAATGGTTGATTTTGAGAAAATGATCGTAATGGGCTTGTAGAGGACGTAGAATATTTTCGAATTTCAAGATGAGACTCATATTTAATGTCTCGAACTCTGTAATACACGGGAGCGTGGGTCGAATTCGATTACACAACTTAATCGTCAATAGTCGAGGAGAAATCGAAGATTAGGCACACCTGTGTAAAGAGAGCAAAGTATCAAGTCTGGAATGTTCGGATGTTGTATTCCACCCCCTCTCGTTCCACCGTCATTCCGGCGTTTCTTTTTCTCTCTCTCCCTCTTTCGATCAAATTTACCAAACGTCGCTCATTGTAAGTCTTCGTACGTAGGTTCCTAAAGTATCACGTCTCGTTTGGACTACATTAATGTCACCGTAAAATACCGTCGCCGTCGCATACCCGGAATAACTTACTGCCGAGTACTCCTTTAAGGCGCAGTTTAACGTATAAAACTCTTAAACACGCGGTCACTAATATCCTATTAAATCAAACTTTACCGTCCACGGCTAATCATTATTCTGTACAATGACCAATTTGATGCGACAAAAATGTTTCGAATAAAGTAAATGCTTGATGTATTGGTTATATGTACACCGCGCACCTGCACATTTCTCCGCAAATCTATTGCTAAAAATGTTCCACCCTATAATACCGCATTCGCAGGCTTTTTACAACAAAATTTTCTACTTCACCGATTCCACAACAAAACCCTTACGACTGAACCAAGAAAGCGAACACCGCTGACTGCTAATTCATGACTACACCGACACCTTCCACTCGCGCGTCAGCAACGAGCACAGTCTGTGCGAAGCAAACTATTCGAAGAAGGGACCCTGAGTTATTTTAACCTCGACGTTGAGTCGAAAAAGAAGCGCGATGGGACAATTCTCATGCTCCGCGAAGGGTGGCCGGGCAGGGTTTTTCGTTCACCCTCGTCTCTCCCCACTCAGGCGCTCTCTACATCTGTAATTTTCGTGCTTCGGACCGGAGCCACCGAGAACGCCCCCGTCGGAGATGGAAGTAGGTAGCCACGGCGCAGAAGGGCAGTCGAGGAGTGCAGAAAAAAGAACGGGAGACCCCGAGGGGCAGAAAGGCGAGAAGGAGAGCGCGGAGAGTGCGAAGAGTCCCGACACTCAGGAAATGACCCAGCCATTGGCGCAGCGAAACCGTAATTCTGACCCGACGCAACCATAATTCCCTGGGAGCGGAGGGAAACACGAGTGTTTCTGGCCGTCACAGTACTCCGGAGGAGACCGGGGTCTGCGTCCTCGTAACTTCGGATCGAATTTCGGGACCGGTCACGCGGGGTCGAAATTGAAATTGTCGCTCAGGTCGTGGACCGCAGGAGAGGCGCGTGAGAAAGTCGGGATCAGTCTTGGGTGTCGATCGATTAAAATCTGTAATGCCACTGATGGGTAGCTGGTGGAAAAAAGCTGATTGCGCAATGTAAGAAAAGTCAACAAAGTTGCTGGAAAATAATAGTAACAGTCTCTGAAGACTCGCTCATGAATCTACTGTTAATAAATATTTAAGGTGTTTCACACGAACGTACTGTCTAGCATGTACCCACAAATAGAGAGGTTCCTTTCATCAAACGGCGAAAACGTAGGTGGAACTGTAGAGTTACAGTAGATTGAATCCGCAACTAGAAGAAGTATTCAGCGGGTAACACAAACAATCGAGATCTGCAAGGTTCGCGATGTCGTACTATAAGTCAGAGTATAGAAGCGGTATTTATAGTAAAAGTCAATAATTTCGAGCTGGGAAACTCGGGGGTTTGCGTATGTCGCCGCTCGACATTCATTTCTTCGTGTGGATTCGAGAGTTTTTATACAACACCCATATAATTATTTAAAGGCAGCGACGACTGAGGAAGACAGAAAACTGGCGGAAAAAAGGGGTGTGATATGACAAATATGAAAGACGCAAAGAAAATGTTCCCCCATTACCCCCATGCGACTGTTAAATCGTTACCGCTATATAACAATTATGGTCTGGCTGAAAGATTGAGAAGAAGCAATTCACGGAGAAACTGCCCGACCAAGTATCGCCTATAAGTTAATCCGAATCGATCAACCTGCCTGGCCAACGATGTACACGTGTCCCTCGCTACTGTCATTGAGAATGGCGCCCAGCGGCAACTTGGTAAATTGTTTCGTGGATTTTACGGAACGCTTTACAGTCTAGGCGCGTTGGAAACTTGCACTCGAACTTTCGATTTTGAAAATACCCATGTCATCAGTATTTCTAAACTGGCGCAACACACTTTTACGCATAGTTTTGAGACCACGCCGTAACAAAAGCTCGGTTTCAGGATATACTTCAAAAAGTTGTTCACCTGCACCGCGTCGGTATATTGCCCACGGGGCACGATAAGCAAACATGAAGATTCGAATAGAACGAAGCAAACCCATCAATACATCCGTACTCATATTACTCCGAAAGGCAAAACCCCAACGAAACATCGCCCACGTGTCGCGTCACACGCAACAACCCAACAACTAGACAAAACAGTCAACGCCACGTTTACATCCATTTTTGTCCGCCCCACGAAAACATTCCCGTACCTCACCTCCCTACATCTGCTACCGCTAATTCCGTCAATCCTTCCAAAGTTCACAACGCGCTGCAATCGTAGACCGTATTCTTCCTGACATTTCCAGCAATGGTTCATTAGTCACACAACGGCGAATCGTCGTCAATAATACAAGCAGTCCAATCTGTGCCCGTAGATTGCAACGCTATGATACGACTCGCATGTAAAGGGGCGCCAACGTACGCAACTCGAATTTCACGGAAAACCGTACACGACCAAACCATACCGTGCACACTCTGTGTACACACAGAGAGGGTGTGCGAGGGTTCGAGGCTCGAACTGCGGCGGAGTGCGGGAAAAGGCGAAATACGAGCATCGCTACCGAAACTTAGTTCGTGACTTCTGGCTGATAGTCGGTAGACGATCGCGAAAAGTTTCGCGCTAAATGCACGAGACGTTGCCACGGCGTGCAACAACAACACTGCAGACCAACGCACCTCCGGCTGTGTACTGTTACGGGCAGAACCGCGTGCAACAATATCGAGCAGGACGTTAAGCGTGCCCGAGGATCACCGGGGTATAATCTGGGGGCAGGCACCGTGGTAGGCACGATCTACCGTGAGATCTCCACGGAAATCGAACTACCTGGGGCCAACCTAATCTGACACTGATCCAACACGGCCGAAGACGCGCACACGGACGATCGGACGATTAAAACGGACCCACTTGGGGCAACGACGTCTTCAGGCGAACGGTAAGGGTAGCGAGGTAATCCATGCTGGATTCTGAACGGGCGCGTTTATTGCGTGATAAGGTGAACGGATCCTGATATCGCCGCGATTTTTATTTGCGCTGCTCTGAACGCGCACGACTGTCGTTTTAGTTTGCTGGAAACTTGGATTACTTAGAAATTCCGCACCTGTTATTTTGATATTCTTTAGGCCGTTGTGCGCTGGATCATTGATGTTAAAATTACGGAGAAATTTTTTTGTGTATGATATAGGAAATTTGAAAATTAGAAACCTGAAGAGAAAATGAAATTGAATACATATTTGTATCATTCCATTGATGAAAGTCAGCGAAAATTGCCAGAAAACGCCAGTAACAGTTTCTATAATTCCACCCCCGGAATCCGGAACCCATCAAACTGATGGATACCGCAAATCCAGCGTCAAGTTCCACAAACACCGAATTGCATAATCGCATTCGACATCCGAAAACTACTACAACTACACAAAGAAGCATAAACAACCCCCGTCCGCCGCCGTAGCCACAATCGGCAATGAAAAACGTAGGAAAATCGGAAATAGTTCCTGGGCTTCCGGAACAATAGCGCGAACGAGCGCGTAGGGACATTCACGGAGGATCACCCGGGGATATACCTCGAGGTAGGCACCGAGGTAGGCACGATCTCCCGTGAGATCTCCACGGAAATCGAAACTGGCTCGAGCCAACCTAATCTAAGCCTGATCCAACACCGAGGCTTTAGTGTCTCCCCTCCCACGACGAAGACACCCAACTCCGCTTATATGTTAGGACGGCATTGTGGCGTTCTCGCGAATTCGGCACACACAGGTGTACCGCCGCTATTACTACATACCCTCCCACCAACCCGTGCACGCCCCTCGTCAAGGAAGTCTCCCGCATGTGCACGTAGAGGCCATACACTCGTCCTCGTCCGTACGTGTGTGGGTGTGCGGCACGTTTTGCACGATTATGCGAGCGCCCACTATGCAGATCGATCCCTCGGGTCGAAGGTGAAGCCCGTTCCGGCGGCAAGAACATCCGCGCTCGTGTAGATGCACGCCGCTCCACCCACACACGCGCGCACGCTCGACTGGCCTCGTCACAGCGTCGCACGAAATTTGTGTACGCGGGGCGCGACGCGCGCAGAATTTCGAACTCGATAAAAGACATGCAAAAGAGGAGTCGCGGCCTGGAAGCTGCGCGAAGTTTCGCCAATGTTTATTAATGCCGGGCGGATTTTCCGGGGCGGATACGTGCTGCGGTGACGTACACGTGTCCGCGAGAAGGGCGAGAACGTGCGAAGGGAGAATGAGTGTCGCAATGCAGCAACAATATGGCGTGCGCCGGGGTTCCTAGATTCGCGGTGAGCCGACGGGAGTTTAAAGAAGTCGGGGGCGGGAGATGGGATTTCTACGGCGCGCTCGTTAAGGTATCAATCGGGATGAGTCAAAGTAGAATTTGTGTGTTACGAGAGGCCACTTGAGGGGAGCGAGTGCTCGAGAGGGACGATCTAGGCGAGCTGGAGGGCAAGACTAATGTAGTGCGCGTAGTGAGTGGAGCCGAACCATCCTTCGTCCTTAAAGGCCCTGGTGCTCGTTGATTAGGCTCCTGTTCGAGGAGCAAGTGGGCATGAGACGAATAAGGGAGCGAGAGGGAGACAGGATGTGAAAGAAGGTCAGATGGAGTGCCGGAGAGAGAACCCGGGGGGAGAAAGAGAGAAAGACGCTGAGGTTAGGTTATGTCGACGTCCATGGAAGTTTACGGTGCTTGGGCACCCGTAAACGCCATATGGCCCGAAAGTCGCCATGTTTCCTTCGTTTTCTTTCGCCAGACGAGTCCCGGGCGCAGGCCTAAGGCCCTTGTCATTTTTTTCCACGCTCCCTGCCTCTCGTTTCTCCTCGTTACCAGAATTTTCGATGGCCCCGCGCGCGTAATGTATTTTCTCCCTTTCCGGGCATGGGAAAAACGAGATTTTTAACGAAGAGCCCCGAAAGCGCTTTTTTCGGCCTTCTGTCTTCGCGGCCGCGGCTCTCGGGAGGTGCGGATATATTTAGATCGAGCGTGTGCCGATTAAATTTTACGGCGCCTGTATTATGACCATTCACGACCGCTTACGACTGTCTGACGAGAGGATGAAATTTCGAATCCATGCCTTTTCCGAGTAGCCGACGTCCGTTCCCGGTAGTTCGTTAAATACTGGCTCGTACGAATAAAAGAGCGCGCGGGCTATTACCGTTTCCTTCCCTAACACTTAGTATGCTCGGCTCTATAATCACGGCTCAATGTTCCTATGTACGTATGTGTGCGTATGTTCCACTAGTACATAGTAATTTGCCATATATTATAGAGCAGCGTAGGCACAAACTAATTCCGTCTACGCGCGCGCCCCGTGTATGTGTAAGAGAGCGGATACATATGTGCGAGAGCTCCCTAATATACGGCAAATTACTATGTATTAGCGCCATAACGTATGATAATTGATACACGCACTTATTACTTAGGAGACTAACAATTGATATCCGGCAATTTCATCGAAATTGGGCCCCCGAAATTCATCGCGCACAAAATCAGAAGCGGCCAGCTTGTGGAGCGGGGCTAGTGGTACGACTTACCCTAACGGTGAACGAACGTGAAGTACCGATAAAGCTGTAGATTCTCGTAAACTCACCTGAAACACAGAAACAAAGAAACCGTTAGTAACGAGAAAAACGATTTCGCTATGGTGAAGCGTGTGATTCAACATCTTCCTAAAGCGTACTAAATCTAACAAACATAAAGTTGGGGAAATTATGATTTTCCCCAATTACTTACGAGGAAGCTTACGTACAAGCTTATGGATACTCATATATCTTTTTACGCATACAAAAATATTGTACTGCTGTACACATGCAAATACATTACTGCTTAAAGGAAAGGTTAAGAAAATCTAAACTTTCTTCTGCAAATTCTGATAATTTAGTGCCGGATTGTTAAACGCGCTAAAACTAACAAATATAAAATTCGGAAAAATTGTGATTTTCTTGATTCCTTATAACGAACCTTACATATAATCTTATAACTGCTCATGTTGCTCTTACTCTCCCTCATATGAAAATATTATACTTCCATATGCATATAATACATATTGCAGCAAACTGCGTGAAGGTAAAGTTGAGAAATTGAAAACTTTCTTCGTACTCTTTATGCCACTTCATATTGTCATCTCACCATTCTTTAAACACGTTACCCTTTTTTGGCTAGCATAACATCCGACGCGAAAAGCGCAAAACAATGATCGACCGATTCTAATACGATAATAAAACGTTCCGGGCGGGGTGCGATTTCTAAACACAATGGACTGGCCGACCATCGAACTATTCCTAGCGTGTACGGGCGACGCCCACTTCGTAAGACATGAAGGATAAGAGACGCAACCTACGTCACGCTGCATTCTCAATCGTACACACTAAAAGAACAACTGTCTCGTCCTTTCTCAGATCAGTTATTCAGTTCGATTCGTCTTCCCGCGCAGCTTCGTCAACGAGTCATCGAACGGAGGAAACGAGCGACTGACGTCCAGTCGCGTGAAGTTCGACATTCGATTTCCGGGCGAAAAAGTAACCACGTCGTAAAATTTCAAGAGACGCTTGCGTTTCGAAAATTTCAAGAATTTCAAGAATTTCGAGCCGGTACGACACGAGCGAGGTACAAATCTGTTAGTCGTGCAATTGCTTAAAATTCATGTGACTTTTCGCATAAAACGCTGCAGACTAACAGACATATGCGACAAAGACACTTTGTTGTGCGTTAACCGCTGTTTTACGAGCGATAGATAATAGCTTATTGCCGAAGATTTGAATATACCGCGGCATTATGCAGTCCTTTGTTCGCGAATACATAATTTATACGGAGGCTAGTTGTATTATTTTGTATATATATATGTATATATATCGGTGTAACCGCGTCCCACATGCAATAGCATAAGCGCAACGGATTAATATTTATATTCGAAACTTTGCATAACTTACCGCGACGTGCATCGGAGCAACGATAAGAATATCTGGTATTATTAAAATGACCCGCATGGCGAGATGAAGTTAGATGTAAGCGTAGTCAAGTCAGTTGGCCATAAAAGTGGAAAGGGTTAAATGTGCAGCGTGCTAAAATGTTGCGAGCGAACGTCAATATGGTGAAAGTTAAACGAAGTCGACATCCTTCTGAACTCAATAACGTGAGAACTTGACCGACACGCGCAAATTACGGAAATTGTCGCTGGGACAGTGACTCAAAGTTACTGATTCTCATGTATTTAGTCGATATACCTAATGTCCCTTAATCACTTAGGGACCATTACGCAATTTGATTGGATGCGTACGGTGCCGGACATTTGTCAAGCAAGACGAAGCCGTTATTAAATTGTCGAACGTGTTAATCAAGTGGCTTGAGATATGTATGCATGTACCATTATATTTTGACGTTCTTCATAATGCACCTTGTTAATGACGATCACTAAAAACAAATGTCGCAATTATCCTATCTATTTTAACTATCAACAACTACTACCCATATTTTACATTATTTACTACTACGGCAGTTTATCTATTCATACATAAAAAGATATTATTCAGTGAGCAATGTTTCAATTGCATCTACGTAAACTGGTTGATTTTCCGACTCTTGAACAGTAATCCAATTTCCGTAACATAACATTTTCATTTATCTACCCCTATTTGCGGCACCATCTAATTTCTTGTTAAAAGATCCATCATCAAAAAACTGGATTACTCACGCCGTATATCAACGCATCCATCCCCGCCCGCAAACTTTCTTAAAACATCGCCCTCCCGCGGGCAGCAAATCAGCAAAAATAACCATGCAGTCGCAAAGGTAGACTAAATTTTCATTAAACCTTAAACCACGCGCATTACACCATACACTCCCGGTTTATCCTCGTGCACATATTCTCCCGCTCCCGCCGTTGTACAAAAAAGCAACATCTATAAACATAATCGAGCGATTTATGCGACGGCACGCATAAAAGTGATTTCACCCGACGCCTCTATTCCCCCGACGCCGCGTGTCTACGCGCGACACATAAACGATGCCAAGCTTCTGAGAGCCACGCAACTCCTTACTAAAATCCGGATACACTCGCAGGCGGTCTCTGCGGGAGTCTCTTTCGTCGCCAGGCGCGAGACTCGCGGTCAAAAATCGAGGACGCGCGTCGTTATCCTCGTCATCATCAACGTCATCATCATCAGCGAACAGTGGGGCGAGGAAAGGGGTTGGACAGAGCGCACGAGTTGGTTCCGTGGGTGGCTGGTGTGGAGGCATGAGTGAAGATCGGAAGCGAGCGAGAGAGAACGGTCGAAGGGCAGGGGGCAGGGGGTGTTTCAAAACACATCCAGCTGGCGCCTCTCGAGCGCTATGGCGGGCGTTATAAGCCCGCTACCAAATCAAGCGTGTGTGACACACTAATAATCGGACGTATATACCGTGCCGGTACACTATATAACGCGACACAGCGTTATTGTACATAGGCGCCTATGTGCAAATGCACATACGTACACGCGTTCAGTCGGAACGGACGACGTGCGGGTGTGTGTCGATATGCGTGCATGCACGTGTGCACATACATGCGTGCACGTGTGTGGCACGGGCGTACAAACACACGGACGCGTACACTGTGGCTTTCGGCACATACACACGGACGCGTTTGGCCTAACTGCGACTATAGGCGCATGCACGCACACACGGCTATGTGAAAGCACGCGCGCGCGTGCATGCTAGTTTGGAATACGCGTGTCCCGCAGGCACGTATCCGTGCAAACAGTACCCGGGGATAATGGTTACGAGCAATGGATATATCAGTCGGCGTGTGTTGGATCCTACGATCCCGCTATTAGTACGGCTCTAGGCGTAGGGACACATTGTGTGTCACGCGATCGCGCGCGTATGTATATTCATGCGTATATATCGGCGATGTGTGCGCACACGGTTGCCCGCGCGTGGCGGTTCAGTGTGCGTAACTAATTGCACGTACGTGTGATCGGAGTCGGAGTGTGTCTTTGTGCGGGTGTGTGTGGAGGATGGGCAAAATGAAAAAAATGTGTCTCTTGAGAAATCGTATCAATGCGCACGCGGCTGTGCGGATAAATTGCGAGGCGAACACGTGTACAGGGCGATTCATGCGAGTGATGCAGTTTCAAAGCTCATGAATGGTGATCGGGAAAATGGGTACGGACGACTCAGCGGGCGACGACGATCGTCGTGTAAAGGCAAACGTGTATGAAGATGCAACGGAGAGAGCAGAGTGTTTGACACGTTGATCGTCCGGCACAAATTCAACGTGTTCCCTGCAAGGCGCAAATCGTCAATGCGGTAGCAGATAGGCTGACATTAATTTGCATGTTTTTTTTAATACTCATTGCCCCGATTTTCCTGCAACGCCACAGCTTTGGTTAAATCGTTTTTAGGAATATTGCAAAAAAC
This sequence comes from Cryptocheilus praepositus, assembly GCA_033815515.1. NCBI lineage: Eukaryota > Metazoa > Arthropoda > Insecta > Hymenoptera > Pompilidae > Cryptocheilus > Cryptocheilus praepositus. Next base: position 3,188,542 of record JAWWQZ010000314.1, read on the forward strand.
AACTGCAATATCATAGACTTTTTGCGTATAAAGTTCTTGTAATCAGTTGTCTACTGTTAAAAAGTCTTCCACATATGTGGTAAAATACCTTCGCTAGTATTAAAACCCCTTCCAAATACCTGGCAACCTGTCCGTCACCCATATTTGGTCGACACGGCGTCCAACGTGTTACCACAGTTAAATTTCATTCGGCGCCGCCGTTTCGTCGTAAAAGAAATTGCGTCTTCATTAGCGGGCCGAAAGCGATGCTGGCGGAGCCAAAGAAATCCGCCGATGCCACGAATTGCTCCATTAACCGACGCAATTTTCGTTAAGGCCAATTTTCGCCGCAATCAATATTTACGGAGTTATTTCGAGTGCCTCCGGTTGCGTGAACCGCCCTGTATATGTGCAACGCTGAATGCGAATGTGTTACCCGACGCGCACATACGTAACGCCGAGAGATGTAACTGCGAGTGTGATCATATGGGTTACGCATACGCGCCAGGGTACTAATGCTAATCCCAACCATAGATTACGAGACGAGCAGCGACGATCAACCGAAACGACCGACCGATGCTCGTGGAAATTCGAGATGCTCTGACTAGCAGGCTTTTCGACAGCACACGCGCCAAACTACGCAAAAGAGACAGCGATGCGGACTTTCCGTATTTTAGCGGCCGGTGAAAGATGAGATAACTGCGAGTCGCGTAAATTTGTCATCTGGTGTCGTATAGTGTGGTACCATCGCAGTGTGGTTTAATAATGTAGCATCGTGATGCAGAAGAAATATAGTATCTAGTAAGATATTAAATAAAGCGATAAATTAAACGTCTCTAAATTTGTCGTGTAGTCTAATATAATGTTGTACAATGGCAGTGTAGTATAATAATATAGTGTAGTATACAGTAGAAATATAGTATCTGGAAAGTCATTTTATAGAATGTTAAATGCGTATAACCGTTTTTGATTTTGATATGATAGAACATATGCTTGTAGCTACGTACTGATAAACTATTTTATACGCCATTACTCGGATATTGTGTAGAAAATGGTGATAAATAGAATAGAATTCAATGATTAATTAGATACCGTTTGAAGTGTCAAACCTACGCACGTATAAAACGTATAACATATGATAGAAAGCCATGTACATATATCTTCTAAGCATTCTGTAGCTAACAGTGTTTTATAGCTAATGTGCTAAATGGCCAGCATAGAAATGTTGTGCCCTTTTATATTAGATTTCCCAGGTTTCAATTTGTTAGCAGACGTTGGCTATCGCCGCCTATAAGACACTCTACCGAAAAAAGTTCGAGACCCTTCGTGCAATACCTCGATTTCCCACTCCGCTGACAATATACATATTAATCTTCTACGCACCCGTTCTTCGTGTACATAGCTCACGGTAATAATTTTATCGCGTTCTTAGTTAATTTATCGGCCCTTACGATGACGATGGGGCGGACAAGTATTAATTACAGTGTTTCGCTTGCTAACAGCATAATTGCTGGGGCAACGGCCGTCTACACGTGTAATACTACGTGGCAGCGCTAGGCATAATCATAAGCTGCTGAGGACAGTAATAAAGGAAGTTTTTCTAAATCGGCCGCTTCTTTGTGTACGCGCGGCCCAATATAAGCGATTTTATCGTCGCCCCATTAAACTCCGCGATTCGGCGTAAATGCTCGGAGCGAGCAGATTTAAGAGCTAACTGCCGCGGAGTACAACTGTTGATAGGAATCTGCTTGACGCTGTAAACCTCGCGACGACGAGGATGTGCGAAGCGGTTGACAGTAAAATCACTGTGATTCCCGTGCTTAATACGCATCGAGGCTAAGCCACAGGCCCGCACGCGCACGCACGTCACACAACCGTACCACCCACGCGGCGCAAAAAAATGTTGCACAGCATAACGACTTCTCTGCACTTCGCAGTGCATCTATCAAGTCACCGCGCACAATGGAGGGCAAATGTTAATTGTGGCAGTTCCCTCGCTAACAATGTAATCACCGTAATAACAATGATATACACCAGAACAATCACGGTACCCACAATCCACAGACCCATAACCGTAAGAGCGCCCGAGCAACTTTTCTGCCACGCGTTGCCATATGCGCGCTAAATACCTTTTACATTGCCACGCCGCTACAAATCAGTTACCGGCACGAAGTACAACCCAGCACCTCAAGTAACAACCCCAGCTTCCAACGCCAGCGTGCGTACGCGTTCGTAATGGCTCTTCGTTTCCGACAACTTTCACCGATGTCGGAGTGTGCATAAATTTCGCCGGGCAAATATTCCGGACGTAAGAAGGCAGGATCACGCAGAGGATCGCACGTTGGAGGGCAATAACGCGAATCAAACGATTTTTCGAGTTCAACGACAGATTTATGGGGCATGTGATTTTGATGCATTCCGATTTTTGAGATGACAGCGACAGAAGTTGTTTACGACCGCTGGTTTGACGAAAATAAAAATGTTCCGATGCGAGTTTGCTTGCGTTGAGTTATGGTGGATGATCAGATAAAGACCCTTTGGGTTGAAAATGGAGATCAATTGACAAGTTTTATTTGGAAAGTCTCTAGATGTTTTGAGGCAGCACGTCAATTTGTGTATCCGTCAAGATAGATATACAAAAAATGTCCGTGAACCTAGAATTAACTGACCGTTGGAAAGTTCGAAAGGCAGGCACCAGCGATACGTACACGTCGCGCCAGTTCATTAAAGCTTCATGCTCGACCCTGCTGCCTTTTTCATCCCTTTCCGGTTCTCGCCGGGTACGCGCGACAAGGCTACACCCACGACAGGTTCGGCGAAAGTTCGGCAAGGGGGCCCTCCGGTGCTCTCACGATAATAAAGTGCCACTTGTCGCGGCCAATTCGAGGATACGGGAAGAAAAAACAATCGACTTCCAGACCGGAGCAAGCTCGGTGGCCCATTTATATCAATTCTATTCATTGCCGGTTTAACCTAGCGCCGCACGGTACTAAGCCAGTGGCGCTCAGGCCGACTGTGCTTTTTAATAATTACGCATGAAGGGTATTGGGGGCGGAAAGTTGTGAGTGCCACGATCGGAAAGCGACGGAGGCAATTCTTTACACTTGTGATAATAGGGGTTGTTAAGAATTTAAGCAAAAGTGAAAATATTTGTGCTGTCGTTTGTACGTAGTTTTATGTTGAATATTGTTATGTTCGATCTGCGGGAATGTAGAATTATGTAGAAGTAATGACTGTAGAAATGAGAAGTTGAGATATTATACGTATTCACAATATATGTATACATGTAATATTCAGAATATCTGAATACATGTAATATCTCAATTTGAATTTATAGTCATTTCTCATTTGATTGCAATATTTTCCACCGAAGAGAACCACACTACGCATGAAACGTTAAAAAATAAATACGAGGAATCGAAATTTACGAATATATTTTAATTTTTACTAAAATTGCAATTTAGGCAACATCTCGCAACTGCTTTTTAGGCTCGACGAGTGCACTCGTCATAACACAAAATACTGCCGTTCTTTCATGACGAGCATACTCGTCAAAAAGCAGCTCACTGGTTAATGAGCGCGTATTATCAAAGTCATTGAATCCTTCGCCGCGCCCAATTAAATGGACCGCCGCGAAGTCGGCGGAAAGCGTTTTCTGACGCGCGAAACCCCGAATCGTAAAATATCCCCGAGCGTCCGCGCAGCTTTCACGATCACACACAGCACGCGCTCGTTCATGAGAGCGCACGGCGCCCATCGTTTCGAATTTTCGACTTAATTGAAGCGAAGTGCGCGGCGTGGACCACCGCAGCGGCCGCGAGCACTTTCGCTTTCTCGTTTCTTTCATTCGCTCCTTTTTTCACCACGCCGTCGTGCCCTCTTATATCCCCACCGGCGTGTTCCCGTTCGTTATGAGGCGCGCGTGCACGCGGTATTAACGAGAGAAACGTTCGAACGTGACGGAGAGACGAATAAGTGGCGAAAATTTCGTTGCGGACTCGCCTGCAGCGCAATGCCAATATTTTGCGCGTTGTCACGAGTAACACTCGTCATGGAGAAATGACAATGGTTTGTGTTATGACGAGTATACTCGCCATACGTAAAACGTAGTTGGGGAGGTACTGTTTAAATTGTAATTTTGGTGAAAACTGAAATACGGTTCTTATAATTTTAGGTTTCAACGATACATTCGGTACTTTTCAGGTACTATAATACCATAGAGTCGAATATACTAATTATTGATGACATGACAGAAAATATTGTAATAAGTATTTGAAAAGTACAGGAATATATTATAGTCGAAACGTCAAATTGTAAGAAACTTCGTTCTGCCTGGCCATACCACCGCCGTCAAGACACTCAAGTATGAACGCTGCACCCAGGTCGTCTCAATGAACATATTTCGCCAAGACGAAACATGAGAAATATATAACAAAATTTACCGATTTAGATAATTATTCCTGTACGACTTCGGTGCAATAATCTGTTATAATAAGACCTTTTAAGAAACTTTAGTAAACATCCTTATCTCAAACAAATTTCATTTGTCACTTGAGGACAGTTACAAAAAGGTCCATCAGTAATAAAATGAAAGATGAAAACAGTAATTATTTGCAACTTGATTTTATAATACAAAGAGCCGCACGTACTATGTGTTTGGCATGTATCATCGGCATTGCTTATCGCGACACACTTTAGGTAGACACTTTTCACAGAGGTCGCAACAAACAGCTAACTGGATAATGAGAAGCAAATAAGAGTCTGCGTCATTTCGCCGATCGGCGGTTGGGCAACGGGTCTCAGCTGAGAGAGACGTCCTTTCTTCGGTGACACCGGGGAATTCGGCGTTTCAGGATCCCGCCGAGTTCTTTTACGGCATAATCCCCGAATACGGTCAATTAACGTTGTAATCCCCCCGAGCGCAGTTAATTTTATTCTCAATTTGAACACCGGCTCCGCGGTTACTTCGCGTGCGGCATTAACTTATATAGGGAGAAACGAGTTGAAAGTATAAATTTGTACGCCCCGCATTGGGTAAAAATAAGCTCGACGCGTTACCGACAGCTGCACGACGTAATCGGTTTGTAACTGAAGCGATCTGCATTTTTCGGACCCCGGCAAAATTGACCTGAAATAATTCTAGCATCTCGATCAAATGCACTCAATGTCTGACACACGCGAACTTCAAGCGACACGTTTAAACGTTAACCTCTTCAAGCGCACTGTCCCATACGTGCACGTTTGATGTCTTCACATTATAATTGTTTTCACTGACGAAACAATGAAAATTCGGTGGTAAATGTTTCATTACAGGATTTTTCAATAATAAAAACAAAAAGTTTATGGTGTAGTTGCACTGGTATTCGTCTCTACCAGTCGAAAACATAACAATATCTAAAATAAAATCGTGCTTGAAGCGATTAACACTAGATTTATGAAGAAATATGTCGGAAAAATTGGATATATATTGTCATGTGGTTCGATTAATAAATCAGGAAGCGTTGCTACTAAAGAATCGTAATAGTCCGTAATTTTCCCCATGAAATCCAAGGCCTGTCAAATTGAAAAATCAAATTTGTCAAACAAAATTCCTAAAAGTCAGCCGTGTTTAAAAATTCTGCCCCCGAAACGTCAACGCATCAACCGTCGTTGCTACAAGAGCACAGTAATACACCGCAAGTTTTCTCGTGAAATTCAAATCTTGTAAAATCAAATGATCCCGCAAATCTAGTGTTACGACGACACGACTTCACATTTTAGACATAGACCCGCGTCTTATGCCTTATCAAAGAAAATTTCCGCGCATCGGTCTCCTGGTTGAAAAATCTTGCCCCCGGCGTGTCAACCGTCGTTTTGCGAGCAATGTCCCCTTTGAAGTGATTAAAGACGCGCGCACCGCGGTCGCCCGACGGAATGACATTCTCAAACAGTGTCTGCTCTCGGTCTGAATCGAAACGAATAAAGCCCTCAAAGCCCAAGGGATCCGGCGGCACGAAATATCCCGACGCGGGACTTTCGACTTCCAGGCCATCCGCCGATTTTGAAATAACGATCCCTCGAGCGCATAAGCGCGGGCCGTAACGTTCAAAGGGCTCCCCTACGAGAAGGGGGGCAATTAAGTCGAATCTAAAGGAAGAGATAACGTCCCGTAATGAAGGTGGACTCTTTTTCCTTCTATTTTAAGTGGGTTCCTCCGGTGGCACCCTACACGCACGCTCTTTCTCTCTCGTGCACGACCAGACGAGGGGAAGATTTTACGCCCGACGAAGCCGGGAAAAAGGTCGGCCGGGGACTATACAGGGTGTGCGTCGGTTCGCAAAATTGTTCAAACGCACGCGGTGTTGAGAAGTTTGAGCTGAACGCAATGCGAAAGATGGTGATTGCTTTTTCGGTTGATGGACCGCAGAGGTTTGCGAAATTATATAATCTGAAATGTCCTCCGCTTGGTATGGGGGCATCGGTGAGAGAATGCGAATGACAAGAAGAAGGCGTCTTCTGTGCATTGGGTAACATGCTAAAGGTTAAGCATCTACAAATGTTATGAATTTCGGAGCTGAAACGCGTTAATAGTTTTTTGTAATGGTAGAGATCGAAATACGAGAGCGAATAAAAAATAGAATTTGACGAACATTGGCACCTTAGTTCTGTGCATTTCTGTAGAAATGATAATTGACTCTTGCGTGGAAGCTAAGTGCAATGCGAAAGATGGTGGTTGCTTTTCTGGTAGATGGGCCGCAGTGGTTTGATAAGTTACATAATGTGGACTATCTGTCGGTGTGAGATTCTACTGGTAAAAGAATCTCATACCAACGAAAGGACATTTCTTTTCCATTATTTAAGAGAAAAATGGTTGAGCATCTACAAACGTCATAATTCTAAATGAAAACCCATTCACCGCATTTTATAATACAAGAGACCGAAATATAAAGGGAATGAAAAATACAATTTTAATCAACGTTGACATCCTGCTCCTGCACATTTCCGACTAAATAAAACTGACACTTGCAATCGTCAGCTTTATCGCATTATATCCTATAATACCGCAACAACAAAGTTATACGTTTTCATTTGGACATCTAACGGAACTTCGACCTTCCTGCCAACAGTGCCGCGTGTCTAAGTTTTTCGCCACGTTTGCTTCGAGGCAGACAAATATTAACGGTTCCAATGTATTTTTCTGACTCGCGCGAAATTCCGAAGCGTTCCGAAAAATTGCGAAAAATCGTGCGGACCGTTATGGGGCACACCCTGTATACCGAGGAGTGCGGCAGCAAGTTTAAAACGTTGCAAGTGCCGTGCCGGATATAAGGCGCGGCGCCGGGAGGGGCGCGGACCGGAAATAGCCGTCCTTACCCCCGACGCGATCAAAAACTGGTTTCAGCAGACACTCCGAAAAGCAGCGAGCGAGACGCGGCCAACGAAAAAAAAGTCCCACCACCTTTGCCTCCGCAGTTACCAACCCCTCTACTCGATGTGCTCTGGCCGATGTAACGAGACGAGTCGAAAATCGGGGTTAAGAGGAAGTTCGTTGGTCGAGAGGGGACAATCGGTCTCTTCAAAATGGAGAAGAATAATGTACCTTTTTATCGGTTGAAACTTTTGACCTGTGCGAGCACGCTGATATGTATGTAGGAATTATAATAATAACAAAAATATAGAAATAACAACACAATGAAGACTTTCGTCTTTTTTCCTAGTCTTTCGCCTTTTCATCTTTACGCCGTTTTGTCTTTACGTCGTATCGTTTTCACGTCTTATCGTCAACTCACTCCTAAGCAATCAAAATAACACAATTCAATAAACTCGTCACCTATGATACATCAATATAATAATTGAAGATCATAGGTGACCTTTCCTCGCTAACTAAAGGACCCTGATTTGCGATCCTACATGTATATGTATATTTTGTTTCTCTAAATTGTAATTATTCCGAATGACAAAAAAAATGTGGCGGTCAAGTCAAAAATATATCTTTTAAATAGCCTTTTCGTGGTGTTCTAAATAAATAAAAAGTGACAAATCGAAACATACATTACAACTTAAATTACAATAAACTCTTGTGTTATGTTGGGAAGCCAATACTCACTTGACAAGAAGACATGAGAGACAAACCCTGAAACTACCTTCTGCATAATAGTGCTATTACGTCAACTGGCATACCACATTTATATTTCCTTAAATTACAACATGATTAAATAATGGAAATTAGATACTGCTATATCTTGCGACACAGTACGTACCACATATCGGTAACCACATTACGCGAATGATTCCGCGTTGAGCACGTCGTACCGAAGGTACCGCGGGATAATGAAAAGATAATTAAGAAGCCAGGTTACCCGAGCGCCAATCGGTACGCGATCGATCAAACGTTAGAAGAATAGTCTCCAACTGTGTTCAAAATTACGTCCACCTAAATATAACTGCACATCCCTCCAACTATAACTTTACTCGTCATGGAACCCCGATGTTCAATATTTATGTCGTTTACGTAGAAAATATTAATTCTTCGGCAACAGCAGCGCAGACAAAAATGATCAACAATCAGCATGCGATGGATCAAACGTTAGGAAGAATAGTTTCCACCTGCATTGAAACTTGCGTCAACCTAAATACAATTACACAACCCTCACTATGACTTAACTCACCATAGATACTCGACGTTCCATATTCATGACGTTTATATATAAAATATGAATTCTTTGGCAACAGCAGCACAGGCAATTATCGTCCATCTTTGCTAGATCTGCATACCCATTATAAACAAATAGCACAAACGTGCAGCGTAACATCGGCGGCATAATTGATTTCCGAAACAAAGGACACGAATTGTCTCGCCGATACTCTCGAACTTCCTATCACGCGAATTGTTTGCCGAAGGAAAGAGCGGAGGAAAGAGCGGAGGAAAATGACGCGCGGCGTCTTCGGGAAATTAGCGATTCAGCGAGTTTAAACGGTCGAGCAGGTTCGTCAGATAATGGACCGACAGCTGCCGACCTAAAACGTCAATTCGATACTCCGCGATCGTCCTCGCGTTCGCTCGCTTTGTCTCGCGTCATTACGTTCCGTCTTTTGCTCGGCATAAAGCGACGACGCGCCGTAATTACCGCGCTTTTGTACCGTTAGCGTTAATAAACGGTACGCCAACACGTCGAACGCGACGGCTGTCCTACAAAGAAAAACGCCGAAAACTGCTTATTACTGGACGCCTGCAACGAATGCGTTCGGGCGCACGGCCGATCGGCCAATTTTTTGCGAAGCGAAAAATCACGACCCTAATTTTTTAATCGCCGAAAAAGTTGCAAAGAAATTCTTCGGTTGCCAAAGCATTCGCAAGAAGGTTTCTTAGTCGTCTATGAGTCGCGGCCGAATTTGTTATTTGCTGAAAGGTTCGCGTGTGACTTAATTACACCAAATTTCACGGGCAGAAAATAATTTAATAACCGAAAAAATCAGAAACAAATATTATAAATGGCGAAAAGTTCGCAAGGGATATAATGTACTGATAATTCTAGTGCCGCGGAAATTCGCAAGGAATTTTTTCAGATGCCAAAAAACTCGCATGCGCATTTCTGAATTGGTTAATAAGTCGCGACCTAATTTCCTTGAATATTCGAGGGCAAATATGTTTATGCACGAAAAATTCGCAAGGAAATTTTTCACCTGCCAAAGAATTTGCAGGCGCATTTTTTAAGTGCCTAAAAAATCGTGACCGAATTTGTTACTTATCAGTCTACAGTTCGCATGCGAATCATTTTTGTGTGCCGAAAATTTCGCAAGCAAATACATCGAACCTCGCCAAATTCGGAAACAAATATTTTCATTCTCAACAAGTTTGCGACGAAATCTTTTACCTGCTAAAGAATTTGCACGCGCATTTTTTTCATTCCCTAATAAATCGCGACAGAATTTGTTTCTTGCCAAAGAGTTCCCACATAAATGCTTTAATTGCAGAAAGATTCGTCACTAAATTTTTCAAGACAATTTGCCAACTATAGAGTTGTGACGGAAACGGTAAAATTTGAAGTTTCTGATTAACTGACAGTCAACTGACAATAGAAAACGGAAACAGCTCTGCAATCTACCGTGTAGTGCGCATAAACGATGTTTCTGGGAAGCCGAAGCACTTTAGAGAAGGTTAACAATTGCAATCCGCCGATTAACGATCCGCAACCGCCATTCACGCAAGAACAGCGACAATACCGACAACAGCCAACAACAACAACAACAACAATAATCGGCCTAGTCGCCAAACTTTCTGTATAAGCGACTAACAAACAGAACGGCGGACGGGCCACTGTCTGAAGTTGACTTCGAGACGAAACCACGAACGGCGAGAACTGTACCGGAACGTTTTCGAATATAATTTAACGCACGAAACTCTGACCGGTTGCCCAGCGATTCTCATGTGCAATGACTGATGACAAGGCGCGCGGAAATATCCTTCTGCATTCAATGAAGTCACACATCAATACACTGCAAAACACAGAAATCGTTCAATCCGCACTCATAGTAAAAAGCAATGACACGTCACCAACATGTTAAAGTATTGTTACTGCACGTAAACGACTCCTAGTGTCTTCCAAGCGACAGTCAATTAATCTAACTTCCTTCAGTCGACATTTATATCACAATAACAAGCAGTTACAATTACACGATCGGGCGAATCATTGCCACATTGACAATTTCCTGAAAAGGCGCCCACGGGGCGGAAACATGCAAAGTAGTTTAATGAAATATTCGTCAACCGCATGAAGACATACATCCATTAAAATAAGAAGCAGCGATACATCCCCGATGACTAAAAATGTCGCCACTGCGCGCAACTGCATCGTAATGACAATTCCGTCGCTACAAATGGGTCTAACACGCCGGCGGCAACATCTTACCACCAGAAAGCGTAAAGAGCGTAAATAAAAATTCGCCTTGCGTCCGATCGAACTCGAAAAGTGCTCAGCTGAGAACCGCTGCAACCAGTCCATAAGCCAGCGAGAGGATCTAGCGGCTGTGTGGACTGTACTAAAATAGTGTACAGTGCCGTACAGAACGAGCTGGCGGGAAGCGCGAGGGATGAAGGGGCCGAGGGGCTGAACACCGTGGCCTCTCGTTCTCTCGCACACACTCCCTTCTGCCTCTCTCCCACTCTCCCGACGGCGGGGTAACAATGGTGTGCAAAGGAGATTAACAAACAGAATAAGCTAACGCATAATCGCATTATTTCTAGCTAAGCCGCATTTAAATTAGATAGAAATTCCATTTAACGAAACAATGCAGGGATGATGAGTCACTGGCTGCGCGCGGGTCGAAATAGACGTCGTCCTTTCATGCGGCGCGAGGCCGGTCCGATTTTCCGAAATACTTTCGGCATCGGCGAGCGCCGGGGGATAATTCGCGAGCGCTACGGTCCAATTAACCGTAACGGACACAATTCCTTACGGATCCGACGCGATTACGGGCTACAGCGACTCCGTCGCGTAATCGAATTCGCCCGCAAACGATGACGCCGAGACGCGCATCCAACGACCCAGATCAGGTTGTTTCCTTCCGCGAGCTGGCGACTATCTCCTCGCCGTCGATTATTTCGCGTGCGACCGAACGGAGAGCGGCTAACGGAAAATTCGGAAGCGCGATGATGCGGAGTGCCGTTTAGGGGAAAGGTTGGCGAGTGCGTAAACGAAGTGTGACGTCGGGGTACGTCATGTGAAACTGTCGGTGGGTGAGCGCGAGATGATGAGGGTCGCGGGTTCTGTGAAGAAATGTGCAGAAACGGGCGAAATTGGCAGACTTGATGCGTCGTTAATTTCCGGGTGCAGTAGATAGTGCGGTAGGGAATGTGTGTTAAGGAGATTTGTAGGGAACGTTTATCGGAGTTTAATTCGATATACGGCAGTGAGCCAAGGATGGCATTAAAAATGCTTTGCACCTTTGCAGCTCGTAATTCTATCGATGGTTTACTGAAGGTGTCGCGATCGAGGGAAGATGGAGGAAGCGGTAACTTCGTCGCACGCTGAAAGCGCGTCGGGGACTGTTTCGATTTCAAGGAATAATCTAATCCCCGGCGCACGATGCCAATCCATGTATTTAACGGCCCACGTCAGATTAATGCTTCTGCGAAGTAGCGATCCGCCACTGTGCTAAATTATCCTCGCGCCGGTGCGTGAACGAAATAATATCCCGCAGGCACCCTATTTCCGTCGTTACTATTAAAAAACATAACAAAAGCACGCACACGCGCGATAACGTGATGTTTGCTGAAGAGCGACACTTTCCGCAAAACTCCACGTGACTCCAACGTGACCGGCGATTAAATTTGATCTGTCGCTTTTGTTAAGCTGTTGCGACCTCTGTCAAAAGTTTGAACCTAAATGTGTCGCAAGAACCGAGCGGTGGCGAGTATACTCATCAAACAAAGAGTATGCGTGGGTGTTACAATATAAAATAACTTGTGATGGAATGACATCGTGAAGGAATTTGTTTGACATCATAATGTTTGTTAAAGTTTGTTAGAGTCTTATTATAATACATGACGACACCGAACAAATTGTCATCAACAATTGTCAAATACCATTTTATGACCGACCATTATGACCGAAACGTCAAATTAAAAGAAGTTTGTTTCTGCCTGTTCATACTATCGCCCGCTGTAGACCCAAATATTAGGAATAAATTTTACTAAAATCGCAATTTCAACAGCAAGTTGCATCTACTTTTTACGCATGACGCATATATTCGTCACGGCAGGAAATAGTGCCATTTCTTCATGTCGAATGTACTCTCCACATACAGCTAACTGCTTAAGCACAAAGTGCAATCATACAGGCGACGTATGTGTTGTATGGGGACGCGACGAAAACACCGGCGGGGCAGCTTCTTTCGCGGACGGGGCTTTTCGCGAGACGGAAAAGCCGAGAACTCTCGACACCCCGTACAATCGGGGGAAAGGGTGCCGGCATAAAAAGAGTGAGCGAACGACGTGCCCGCCCACGTGACGGCGGCCATGTTTGTGACGTAATTGTGACGTCACTGCCGCGATGGCGTGCTCCACACGGTCCGTCGGATACACACACAGGATATCGTAAACGTGCCCCTATTTTCGACTGACGCACAGTCATTTGGAGAAGACGCTTTGTTCCGCGGCTTTGTACTTCCGACTTAAAAAAAGGAACGTCCTCTTTCTCTGTCCCTCGCTGCTTTTCGCTTCCACGCTGGAGACATCAAACACGCGAGCGAAACAGTACTTGGAAGACGCGCTCAAGTGTGGCGATAAAAAAACACGCATTTGAGACCATGTTCGTCGAATGACGGGATTCGTTTTTAGCGTAATTTGACACACGATGACCGATAGAATGATGTATCGAGGGTACTTGGTCATTGGTAAATTGTGGGGTAGACGTCGAAAATATAGTTTGAATCTTCTTCAATGTACAGACTGGGTATATGACGGATGAAACTAAAGCCCATTGTCAATAACAAAAGACCGCCAGATAACACTGATAAAAAGCAAGTAAAGTGTTCCAGCCTTAGAGAATCCTACGAAAAAATATTGTGGAGGACAAAGAAATGGAAAATTATGTTAACAAAGAGCTTTCTTGGAGTTTGTGTCAGATGTACTAGTTTTTACCTGGACCACTAGAAGCGCCCGGGGTTAATACCAAGATTAACTACTGAAGCATTTTTCATTTCGACCGTCCACTTTCTTTTACCGTAACGCATTTACTCTGGGTGAAACAACTTTTGCAATTTGCAAAATAGCATTCAGCTGACCTTGAACTTCTATGCATTTTGTAATACATAGAAATACGTAATGAATTCATTAGATACAAACGATCTCCCTGTACAGCCGTTATAGGTTAGGTAGGCGTACAGGTCTAGTGTATCGACGTTCTCAACGCCGTTCAAATAATTTATCATCATCATATACGATCGTTTGGAAATAATTGAAGCGAAGTAAAGTACTCAGTAATGAACGCTTTAAACAAAACCCATAAAACAATCTACCTCCAACCAATATACTGGAAACATAAACACTTCTTTTCTCAGTGACTTTGCATCTGAAAAATTCCCTGACGCAAAACTTAACCTCTCACAATCCGCCTTCAAACGCTTCTGTAATAGGGCTGACTTTGTTAGGTTATGTTACCCCCGAAAATAACGTAATTTAGTATGGAAAGAATAATTAGAACACAAAAAAAACTTAGTACTGAAGAAATGTAGAACTAAGACTAAGTATTAGTACAAGAAACATTTGATTTGGATGGAATGGACTAGGTCAGTGTCTATCGCCGAGTAATCGTAATGTGGTAGAAAGACAGTAGTTGCTGTTCGCTGCTCTGCTTTGAGAGAACGCTTAAGCAATGCTAGCAACCAAAGTACCTGCAATTCACCCTTGGATCCCAATAAGTCGAAACCATGGGTAAATTGTCAGTATCAGTGACTAGGTCAGTGTCGATCAGCGAGTACTTCACGGTAGCCAGAATTACGCGATCCCATAAGATATCGGCAACAACATTACCTGTGGTCCACCACCCACGATGGACTGATAGGCCGACTGAAACACGCTGCCCAGCTGCGTGAGGCCCTCGTCTTCCATCTGGAACATTATGTCGACTCCCGGCGAGTCATTATTGTTCAGATTATTGTTGTTGTTGCCCATCAGTTTCTCCGTGTTGCCGACGTCGCGCAGGATCGTGTTTGACTGCATGATCGTCGGGCCTGCGTCGGGACGTGTGCGGATGTGAACGACGCGGTCGCTGCTGACGGACGAGCGGACGATGCAGAACGAGGTGCGACGAAGTATTTACGACACGACTGGCGCGCGTTCGCAATTAGCGCGACGGAAGCGTGGCCGGCATCAAATCACGACAATAACACGACGCGCGGCGGCCCTCCTCATTTTCAACCGAGCGAAGCATTCGCGCACGTCCTCAAACGTTTGTACACAGCGAGCAACAGCGAGGAAGCCACGTTACGTGCACCATTAACTTTTCCGCTACTGTTGAACGTTCGCGTCGTGCCCGCAGCCGCTCACGCGCCCTCGCGGACAAATGATCGTTAGGCGTTTCAAATAAATATCACGTGATTGGTTGACGCTCGCGACGATCACGCCGACGCGCACTGTCTTTTCTTCAATTTACCCGCCAGCCCAGCGGCTCGTGTTCGTGCGCTGCTCCCTCCTGCGGCACTGTCTCTCTACGTGTCGACGCGGGCGAGATAATCCAACGTCGACGAGACGGTATAATTAGAAGACGTCGAGGGTGCAACGCGACAAGGCGTTCGGACGCGAACAAACTAAAGCGACGCACACGTCCGCCACGATCATCAGGACGTGCAGCAGCAGCACGCGCCAGTCTCCGCCACTCGCTGCATGGTGGCGTCGGATGGGATTTTGAGGTTAGAGTCAGTCGGTCAGTCACACGCGCGCGGCAGCCGCACACGAATGCACCCCGTCTTCTCACACCAGCACTCTGCCCGTCCTCGTCGACGGCCTCACGCTCGATAAAACGCAGCAAACTTGAAAACACCGCGCGCCGCACGCATCACCTTCAGTCAGCTACTCTCGTATACCCTCGTACACGCGTGCAACGTCCGGCCGCGTTTCACGGAAGAATAAAAGGCACTGCACACCGGCGATCACTGTTTCTGTTTCCTCGTCCGTCCGCACTGCCCGCCTGCGAGAGAGCACCGACGTGGCAGTGTGCGTGTTTACGCGAGAGTCCGTTGCGAGCGAGAGAAAGACGGAACGTGACGAGCGACCGACGATCCGGACGCAGCGTGAATACTCCGTACTCCTCGGGGTACGCGACGAGACTGACGCTTCACGAGGGGAGGAGACCCTCCACCCTCCCCTGGCCTCCCCACCCTGCACCCCACCCCACCGCGCACTGCCCCCAGTCTTCCTTCCTGCGCCGCCAAGACTATGGGCCACTGCTCCCCACCCTTCCCTTGTAACCAGCTCCTCCGTCCTTCTCTGCCACGCCGACGCTCTCTCTTTCTGGCCCGACTCGACGCTTCACCGCCCCTTGCTCCCTTGTGCGCGGCTCACAGGAAGCAACCCCTAGCGAGGGGCCCGAGTTTTTGCCCGTACGAACGAGAGCGAGCGAGCCGGGGAGAGTGGAAAAAGATCGAATGAGCGGGCGGACGGGCGGACGGACGCAAGGGTCGGAGGGAAAGTGAGAGAAAATATGAGAGGCAAAAATAGAGGGTGGGGTGGGGAAAAGAGTGTTGCGTATATATGCGTGTACGGAAAAAAGGAGGAGATGCGTATCGTGCGAGTGATGCGTCGGTGTGGCTGGGAAAGAGAGAGAGGGAAGAGGCGAAACGTGTACCGATGCACGTCGGTGCGTGTGTGTACGAGTGGGTGGCACTCTTGACTATGTATCGTGCCGAAAACATCGGCCCACTTGTTGAGTCGAAAAGAGAGCGCGCAGAGAGAGAGTGAGTGGAGAGAGAGAGGGGGTCGAGGGAAGACAGGAGAGATATGTGGAAAAGTGGCGTACGGGAGATAAAAGGCCGTTACGTGACTAACGAGGGACAAAGACGGCCGATGGAATTATGGAACTCGCGAACGAATTCAATTGAAGCGGCTCGTCTCCTTTTTGTGCGTCAAGGGCGATTATTCCGCGGGTCGGTTTATTCGGATGTTTTGCTTAATTAGCGTCGCGACACCGCGACGCGGGTGATTTCGGGCGATCTGATTTCGTTTCGGCCGCGGCCGTGACGGCGGATTATGAGGATGTCGTATCGTTGACAGTCGCGTCAATAATACGGGACGTCGGTTGAGCTAAACGCACGGTATTTTTGCGATTATCCTTTCGACGGTCCGTATCTTCGTGCAGCATCGAACGCTCTTTCGAAACGTAACAACGCCGCGTCCCCTAAAGCAGACAAAACTCCAGCACTTGCGGAAACCAATTTTCCTCAATAGAATAACATCGCGAGTAATATTTTTCTTATATTACCAGAAGCTTGCTATCAGGTTGAAAACCATGGGCACAGAATGTGTTGAATGTACGGACAAAAGTCTGCGCGCAAATGCATACGTTGTAATAACCCAAATCAGAAATAAACGCTACGTCTGAAAGTGGCATATGATTTTCATCTTAGTCATCCACCGACCGTTCCAGCGCGTAAACAATAATGCGGAACGTCGATTAAGCGGACACGATGGAACCTTTGCGATTATTCGGTTGACGCTCCACATCTTTGTGCAGCATCAAACGCTCTTTCTAAACGTAAAAACGTCAAGTCCCCGAAGGCAAACAAAACCCCAGCATTTGCTAATATCAATTCTCCTCACAGAATAATATCACGGCAATATTTTTCTTATATTACCAGTTCTATTATCTCGGTCAGAACATCGAACAGAGAACTTTTCGTAAAGACAAAAGTCTACATCCACGTGCACACTTTTCTCCAACCCAAAGCAGAAACCACTAAATGCTACGCCCGAAACTGGCATAAAGACACATGACGAAGCGCCGTCGAAGAAAGATACCGAAAGTTGGGTTCCGGAAACGTAGCCAAACTGCAGTGCCTCGCTTTTGTTTCTGACTCGTCTGCAGTCCGCCGCGTCACTATGGCTCATCGCAAGGCAGGCAACAGCAGCGAAGGCAGCAAACATCGACACGCAGCCCTTTCTCCCGGATCGCAGCGTGTTTCTTCTGCGAAGAAGAAGAAGCCACCGGACGGGGAGTCCATGGGGCTTCTTGGTGGATAAAACTCGCTGCACGTTTCCCTTCTCCGCGCGTCGCAGAGATGCGTGTGAACGCTTTATGCCCTCCGATACGAACCACACGCTTGAGCATGAATTATCACGTCCGACGGAGACCGATAGGCCGACGATAGGAGTGACAGAATTTTTCGTCGAATCAATCATTTCGCGTGAGGAAATAGCGGGCGATGAACGTGGAAGAGTGACCTTTTGGAAGGTACTTAAAAGCTTCCGCGTTATTTCGTGGCTCCGTGCTTTTATACTACGAGTGCGCACAAGCGACTTTGAGGAACTGTGATGTGCAAAAGTGTACACCTTCTCGACTAATGAAGTATATGACTTACGAGCACCAAAGATAAATATGGAAAAACAGTAAATAAACAAAGATAATTACAGCGATAGGGTCAAAAAGTTTCTGAACTGTTGTCTAAATCGCAGCAGATTCTCGATTTAACTTGCAATAGTGTACGTATTACGTATTTTTTACATTATATACAACAATTACACGTGCATAGATCAAATTTTTGTGTCTCACATATAATTTTTATAACCCCTTCAAATGAAGACAGTAATAAAAAATGCAAATCCCACTTATGACCTGTTAGTCGGAACGGAACTTTATAGTAAGTCGCGGAGACCCCGTATTCGGTACTAACCGAACAGTACATTCGTTACCAACAGACTTCGGCCCCACATGCATTCCTACGCAAAAAAAGCTTAACCGCCCAAACATTAAGTTACAACTACCGCGTAGTAATTAACCGCGCATCATTTGGGAGTCGCTTTAGACAATTATCCCTGCCAAACATTTATACGGGCACGCCGCGTCGAAGCGAATGCCGCACACAATGCTCGAATTTCACGTATTACCGGTACCAGATACATGCAGCCGTTCGGCTCGTCGCTTCGTTTTCTATTTCCCACTAACAGATGGACTTGCGACATTTCAGAGCTCATTAGTCTCCAGGAATGTCAACGTACTCGGTGCGCACCGTCGTCGACTCTGCACGCGACAAAACGAAACATTAGCCGGAGTGTTTTCGCACTTCCGAAACGTCGCGGCGGTTGGCCGACGGCGACATTTATCCTTCGGGCGTGGGGGCCAGATGATTTCCCCGGGGCGAAAATATCTACACTTGATAGAGGCCCGGGATATCGTTAGAACGAGGCGATTACGGAAAATCTGTCGCGGGAGACAAACGAGATATCTCGTGGCGCCAAAGGTGCCTCGTTAGTTGGAAATTCGTGAGTAATTTTAGTGTCGTACCCACGCGACTGGCCGAAGGTTTATAATTACCCAACCTCACCCGACCCAATCTAACCCACTTGGCAGACGAACGAGAGTTCCAGTTCTCCTTACTGAAATCCGGATATGGTGAGCGAACGTCGTGGAACGAGAGACCACCCCGCGTAGTCGTGCGATTCGTGTGCGGTTAACGAACGCATTTAAGCCACAATTAGCATCGCCGATAATCACGCGCGTCTCATTAACGTGCCGCCGCTCTTAACCCACCGCCCGGCTGTCTAATGAAAAATTATGGTACTGCCGGGCGACTAACATCTGCTGCGAGCCCATCCATAATCCATTACATTTCCATCGCTTTTCCATTCGGGAGGGAACCAGCTAATCCCGACGCCGCTATCGACGTCTAAGACACGGGGCGTACATGTTCATCGGATACTATTAGCGGGGATGCTGTGTCACGGGACAATTGCAGTCGTTCAGAACGACTGTGTTGAATTGGATTGGACAATGCGTATTTGCAAAATCACAAACTGCGTGCCTTGTCCGATACTTGTCAGTGCCCACTTCTTAATACTTTACTTACAAATTCAATTCCTCCACGGGATTCCATTTTCAAATTCTGTATGTTATACATCTACATATTTCCTAGGATAATGTATACCTACATATTTCTCCGTAAATTGCGTGTTAACGAAAAATCTCTAATCGAACATTTTCAAGTTCAATTCCTCAAGTTGCACAATTCAGTCACGCGTTAGTACGTGACTGGGGAAGGGTTAATAAAAGCCTTCAACCCCAATTCAATCTCGGCACTCGATTGCCGAATTACGGTTTCGTTCTATGAAAGAACTCGCGCACACTTCGACACTCGAGAATCATTTACGCGTAGTCCCGAGTGCTCGCCGTTGGAAACAATGTTCGAACGAGTTGACATCAATTTACGATGACCGCTTTATTGAGGATACTTGATCCCATTTCGATTCTACTCGCGCTCGCGCGGGACGCAAGGATGAAACAGTCCCTGTGGATTAACGTCGTCGATTTTTTCGTCCGTCCAGTCCCCGGTAGCGACTTAACAGGTACGGCATCCGAGTGACGCTCGATTTATTTCTCTTGACCGTTAAAACCTTTTATCGCTTTTCCGTTCGGTTCCACCGTTACGTCGTACTTCAATTGTGCTTGCGCTCTAATCTTTTAATTGAAATCGCGGCGGTATTAATTCGCCGTACTTAGAGAAATCTACTTCGCTTTACCGTGTGCGGCAAATTATCGTGACGTGTAACAGGAGTCGCATGAAGCGAAATAACGTGGCGGGACAAATAAATAGCTAAAATGTGCTCACAGTGAAACGCGGCAGATTAACTTTGGTATCCTGAAGAATTACGAGACCAGCGCGTAATCAACGTTAAAACGATGTACCCTGGTGTCAAGTTCCGTATCATCGAAATAGCTACATCACGTCACACAAGTTCTAGCGTAATCGCCTGAACAACTGAAATTTGTACTTTGAGTAACGATTGGTTAAGGAAGAAACGTGTCTGTGCATGGCAAGTGTCAGCGTCAAGAGCAACGAATAAAGCCAACCACCTGAAGATTATTTTGTTAAAGCAAACCCTAACACGTGTTCGACTTGCAATAAACCGCCGACAAGTGGAATCACGTAGGGTGGCAGTAAAATATCCAGTAAGTCAGAGTGAGTGGGTACCTTCTGAGGCACGGACACGCATCGTCAGGTGTAAAGAAATTTTCATTGCGCGTTGCTGGTACCGACCGTAAAATAATTAAAAGTGACGGGTACCCGCTAGGGCAGTGCCTACTGAAAATAAAAGGCTCACACAATGGGGCACCAGCAAATGTACAGTTAGGCAAACTCTCGTACCTGATCCGCCCTTCTGGCTACCCGAAGAAAATCTACTTGCCACACTCGATGCACGACCCTTTCCCGACAGTGACGAATGTGCACGCACGGGAACCCGGCCGGGAAGGTAAGTTAGAAAGTTCCCAACGGTTCTCGGAATACTTCTTTTTCGTACTGTCGTCGCGACTGTGAATCGTCATTATTCACCTTTGCGTGCGATTTTCCAACGACTTTGCTCCGACGCAAATATACCCTATATGTAACGTTTTCATGCGCACCGCAGACGAGATTTAACGCCTCGACAATCGCGTTGACCGGATTTACAGTTCACCGCTTATGCGTTTCTTGTTCGTCACTCTGCCCATGCATCTTGAGCATACTCCAGAAATTGCATTTGTCAAAAATTATCATCTCTTCCTCCAACGCTTCTTATTACTACGTTACAATGAAAATCTCTGTGTCCGCAGCACTTTAACAAGCCCAATGATCAAGGCGCGATTTCCATAGAGCACGCTTCATACCAGCTTGCCAATGACCAGCGCATTCTTTTCCGGCAAAGCGCTCACGGTAACTCAGTACGGCCCTGCACACTCGGAATTTCGGTGTCTCGAATGTTGCCTGCTCTAGAATTTCAGAGTGCAACGGGCGGCCACGGGGGATTCCCTGGACTCCCGTGGTGCACTTGCTGGCATTAATACGGCAGCTGTAAATCTCGAAAGGTACTTGTCGCGCCGCTCGAGTAGACAAAGATCACAGGCATATGTGGTTCTTGATCGGCATTCCGTGAGCGAGGGGCACCTTGCTCATGAAAAGAGCAAGAGAGCTCGAGGGAGAAAGTCGAGTCGGGGGATGAGGCGTTGCAAGAGAAAGATAGAAGGCGAACAAAAGCGACCGAGGCGATCGCCGTTGCGAAAGAGTAGATACCGGAGAAATAATCGATAAGATAATAAAACAAAGCGGGAACTCGGTAAAAAGGTGAGAATGTAGAGCGGCGGAGCTGAAGGAAAATAAAGCGTGAGGCGAAAATTGCGCGCTTTGCAAAGATAATACACAGAATGCTGCGAATGTTAGTGCTGGCGAAATGTCTTTGAGGTCTGCGGACTCTTCTCTCGTAGCGTTGGTGTCAATTTTTGTGATACTGATGTCGCGAGATCTTCATTAGGCATATTATTCCTAGCGACATTTATACATTACTATTGCAACACTTATCATTACTACTGATACTTCAAATTATTACTTTAACTCTCCCGTATCGCAAGACCAAGAATTCGATACGCCTTTCCGTAGTACCATATCCTATATCTCTCCTATCAACGACCGCGTTAAGTCTATTACAATGTCTACCTCCAAAATTTCAACTCGACCGCCCATCAAACAAGCCCCAACCCAGCGAAATAACCTCAAACCTTAAACCCTCCTCACAATCCCACATACCGTACTAACTCCAACTTGACCCAAGCCGCGCCAAACAATCACCCCAGCGCGACCTCGCAAACGGAAGAGACGCAGATCAAAAAATGTACTCTAAATACCAGCCTGTCGCGGACCGCCTCGGGAAAGGACAGAAGCTCCAAACGAGTGAGACAGAAGAGTACTCGGCTGTCAGCGACGTAACGTTACCTCGGCGCGGCGTTTCGTCATTGGAAGACCAACAAATAATTAGGTAACCTCGCCTGGCCAACTGTGTAAACTGCGCCTCCCCCGCGATCATCCAGTTTCTTTCCTGCGCGGCATCCAACTGATAGTCGTTCGTGGCCGGCGTAAAGGCACAAGTACACGTCGTAGGTACAAAGAATGGGGTCCGCGCGTACGAGACGAAGCAGAAGAAGCAGAAGGCTCGAGACAAGAGAGCGCGGAGGAACGGGTCGGGAAAGAAAGGTGGTGTCGTCGACCCGGACGCCTCTCTTTTCGTCCTCTTCGTCCTCCTCGTCGTCGTCTCAGTCGTCGTCGCGCGTCCCTGCGACTGCGGGGCGGCAGGAAAAAAATGAGATCGTCGTTCTTGTCCCGGGCTCGTTCGCGGCGAGGGCCCGGCCCGGAGGATCGCGGCAAAAACTTGTGGAGAGACAAGAAAACGGAACTCCTCGTGCCTCGTGCCATTACGAGACAACGTCTCGCGCGTCCTGACCTCGGGGTGCGGAGGGAGATGAGACGGAATACGCACGGATCGGGAGGAGAACGGATCGATGACGCTCGGGTGCGGTAAAATTTGGGTGGCGTACGTCTAGTAGTGGAATGTGCACGGATGGCTAGAGGTTCCGACCAGCGAAGAGTTTTCGAATCAATTTTATTGTTGTCGCAGTTGAGACGGTGATGGAATGGGCATGACCTGGCGTTTTTACGAAAAATGCAGAAAGGGATCCCACTCAAAATGCAAGAACTCGCAATCAGTAGCATTGATAATTTTGTGAATGCAACTGATATTTTAATAGTGATTCAATACTTTGAGCTCTAATACCTCCGCATTATTTTCATTTAGCACCATTGCATCATATTCCCGGCATATTATTCCCGGTATTCCATCATACGCTCGGCAGTGATCATGTTAATTTAGTGATTCGCGCAGTTCACTGATGCGAAATTGTTACCTTTCTTATTATTCTAAACGTGTGTTCCCAGATAACATTAAAAATAAGTATGACGAACTTAAATTCGTGTAAAGAAGTCGTTCGAATATTTCAGAAACCGTGTTGCGCGCTATCGCAATCGGAAAAACAGTAACCGACGAGTTTGCAGACGGACCGACTTGTTTAGACGCTAATAGTATTTGAAGGAAGGACCCAGGTTCTCGGCTTCTAGAAGACACTTTCAACTGCGGTTAAGACCTAACCACACGAATACAGAACACAGCTCCCCTGGAACTCTGTTTACCTATTTTCGGCCCGAAATGAAACTCAGAGGTCAGCCGTCTAATCGATTTTCAACCGAACTCCACCGGCCTCTTCATCTGTCCTCTCCCCGCGCATCGCGCAACCGTCTCCTCAATCTTCCGGCCCGCGACGATTATTACACAAAACAAGCCTCCCGCGCTCGGCGAACTGCATTAACCCTCCACAAAAGCTACCCATCTATACGCCGCAAATCGAAAGAACGCATCTCTCCCGGCAAACAATTTAATTTCCCCCGGCCGTCGTCATTCCTCAGATGATATCGTGTTCAGGGGTGAATGTCTAAAAGGTAATAGTTAATAACAGCGCAGCTGAGAAGGGGGATTCGGTAATCCGCTTCTAATTTCTAAAACAAAGAGAAAGTGGTGAAGTAATAGAAAGGCGACGGGAAGCGGGCTAAAGCGCGCAAGACGGAGACAGACGAGAACGAGCGAGCGAAATGCCGAGAACGACGGAACGGAGGGAGATAAAGGAATCGAGCGTGTTTGAGAGCGCACGGGAAGGCATGAGAGAGACGGACAGACAGAGAGAGGCAGAGCGAAATTCTCGTTGAGGCAAACCCGAGAGCTGGAGTTTCGTGGCTCGCTGAGGGGGTCGAGGAGGGTGTGGAGGTAGCGAGCGAGGGTGGAAGAGGGTGGAAGAGGGTGGACGAGGAAGGAGGGCTGAAGTTGGGGGCGGGGGCAGGGTTCCACCCTGGAACACATTAACTGCAGGGCGACGGGGTATATAGGGGTGGGTTTGGGGCAGGGGCGGGGGAGGAGGGGGCCACGCCACTGGCGTAAGTAAGCCGAATGGAAAACGGAATTGCTCGAGAGCGTCCAATGGGAACGGCTTAATCTGCCCTTTCCTGCGAACTCCGGAGGTGTACTCGAGTACCATCTTGCGTGCTCGAGGAGAGCGCGGCATCGAGGGTACGTCCTTCGGGGGACACCGAAATTGGTGCGATAGGTAAAACTGAAATTATCGCCGGCGTGCAACGGAAGAATACGCGGGAGCGATGGTTAAGTTGATAGGGAGCAATTTGGTGTGCCGGATGAATCAGTTGGTTTAGCGGAGGAATCTTGTGAAGCTGATTGTAGACGATGTGCGGACAGTGTTGCAGTCTAGGCTTGCACGAGATTACGACGTGGTGATAGTGATTTTCGGTGAAGCGCGTTCTTGTTTCTGAAGCCGAATGGTGTTGCAGCGGCGGCTGCACTTAAATTCGCAATTACGTGCGATGTTGTGGCTCCAGATATCGTATTTATCTCTGAGGCAGTATTAACTCGGTTACGGACGGCCGTGAATTCGCGCAGGACCAAGTGGAAATGGAAACCGAACGCGTCCGTACCCTTGCAGCGACAAGTTTCTCCCGAACGGAAACTTGCGCGTTCAAGAAATCACGTCACATACTCTTGATAGATCGTTGAAGTCTACTGAACGGTCGACCGTGAATCGTCCGATCGTTAGTGAATTGAAATGCCCCGCCTAATGAATTCTTTCCAATTCGCCCGACAAAGGGGCACGTAAAAGGAGAGACAAGCCGAACGGGCACGAGAGAAACAGATCATGAGACAGGGGAAAGGACAGAGAGAGAAGCGAACGAAGTTAACAGTAAGTTCGCTCATTGTGCGAGAGTCGCGATATTAATCCCGATTAGCCTTAATCGAGGCTACGCTAGCGGTGTACTTCCCCTTTCGATCGATTCGTCCAAATATAGATCGGTCTAACGAATCTCGATTATGTCGAGGCGACGCATCGACTCGTGAACATCTCGTTCTCTCTCGCATCCCATGAGGTCCTCTCGGTACTTCAGCAGCGGTATAGAATAGGAAATAACATCCGAGGGAACACTGTAAAACCTTGTGCGACACAAAAACGCAAGCCAGCACGCAATTGCTGTCTTAAGCAGATCCGGGCAGGCGCATAACGATACGTGATTTCTGTTAGATATTAACCTTCGGCTGAACACTGTATCCGCTTGAGGTTTGAGGGAACAAAAAGCCACTAGCGGAAATAGAGTCTGCGCTGACTGTGTTGAATTTATTAAGACGCAATCGAATTCCTTTAACGAGCGAACAGTGCGTGGTAAGAAGTCTTCTCGGCCTTTTACAGAAGCCAGCTTCATTTACTGATACAACGGCGCCATAGCTCGGCCTCTGTCTCATGGGCACTGCATCGTGTAGCTGCTTTTAAAAGACACACCTTATAGCATGGCAACGCTTTAGCATTTTGGATTTTTGCAGATTTTTACCCCGATGTGCACTGTCTTTCAGAAATTTCATTGTGCAATACACAGACGATGTTCATCTGCACATGCATGCGCGCGGGAATGGTGAACACGGAAATGCGCGTACGAGCTCGAGGAAAGACGGCGAGTGTCCTAAAAAGGACACGAAAGTCGAGTTCCATATCGAGAGAGACGTATCTCGTTCCCATCGTCGAACGTCCCTTTCTTTCTTCCGTTTCGTTCTTTATCATACAAACGCCATCACACCGTTCCACTGTCGAATGTGCTACAGTCCGCCTTATCGATCTGCTGGGCGAACGATTTTGGCGGGGTAAAAAAATCATCCCAACTGCTCCGCACCATTCTTTTATCCCAGTCAGTGTTTGCATTTATTATTACTGTTAACTGATACTTCACGTTGGTTTCATGTCTTCAACTTAACATTCCGCCAAAAGATTTATGTCGAGTGTTCTTCAGTCATTCCGCTGATTCCACCGGAGGGGCGTCTCTAAGCTTTTCTACACTCTTCACTCGCACCTTAATACGAAAATACTGCTTTATGCCTTCGCGTATTAATCATTTTGACCGCGAGTTGTATGCTTTGCCCGATGATACTCGTACGAATGTCAGGGTCGTCTGATTTCTTTCTCGCAGACACTCGAGGCGCCCCTTTGTTTTTGTAAGCCGACGATAGGTGGAAATATTGCGAGCGGCGGCAAAAAATAAATAAACCGGCCCGTCGACTTGTCACGACTGGTAACAGTTCCGTCTGGTCGAGTCGTGAGAAAACGCTTTCCTCGGCGAGAAGGGCGTCCATGCCCTTCGATGCCCACGCCAATGCGAGACACTGAACGAGGGGTGGCAGGAGCACTAGTAGCGTAGTTAGGGGTGGCTCGGTGGAGATGCTTTAGGGTGAGATTTAGTACCAACCTCCGCCGCTTAGTCTACCCATCCTGTGTATAGTGTACGTAGTGTATGTCCCAAGAGCCAAACTATAGTCGATGCTCACGAGAAAATACCGAACCTCCGCAGAACGATGTAGAGTATTTCGATTATAACGTCTCGCGGGGTATCATCCAAGAGACGGTTTGGTGACTCTGTCAAATTTTGCCATTCGCGATGGCTGACGAAAAAAATACGAGTACGCCTATGTCTAGGACGTCATTGCTAGAAATACGATATTCGAATTTCGAATTTCGACGGACGTTCGCGCATTTGCGTCCAGATGCTAACATAAAACAGAACCAACGTTGTCACACGAAACCTTAAATGCTGATCAACCAAAAGATAGTTTACTGATTTTTACCAATACTTTATACTGCGATGAAAATATTTAATATTGTGAAGCGTGCTTAATTTGCAGAGTGCCATGTACGGCGCTGAATTATAAAATTCGGCCGATTATCCGGCCGACCCAAAATTGTGGAGGTTCTCTCGTGGGGTGTATGAAGGAAATGGCAATTGGGACCACAAAGGGTTAACGTTTACGAGCTTAACACCGGCGGGTCACCCTCCCGCGAAGACAGGGAAGCTGGTTTAAGATGGCGATAAATAGCCATCCCTAGAACTCGGAATACTTGGAAAACTCGACGGTGACCGAAGGCACGGGAAGCGCACGATGTTATCCATCCCGTTTCACCCCACTTACTGTTATCTCGTATGGCTGTACTTAGGGTACATTATCCGGATAGAAGGTAGCGAGCCCCGAAATTTCTATTAGTTCGAGAGAAGGGGAGCCAAGCCACTTCGCAGAATGATGCCCTTAACCCCGTGAGGGTGAGGAGACACGTAAAATAATTGCGGAACAACTCGACGCGATGTTCAGGATCGCAAAGAAGTTGTCGGATCGTGATGCCGAATTTCGAAGTAGTCCGTCCACTTACGTTTTTTGCATTGAGATTGCGAAAGCGATGCGTTCAAATATGTCGAAAACAAGATTTTCTTATGGGTGAATGCCGGTCACTAATAATCGAAACAAAATGAAAGTATTTAAAAGTTTCAATTTATACTTCTGAATAATTTAGCTTCGGGTCAATCAAATGGAGGCAAGATTTTCTTGTTAGAAAATGCCTGTCAGCGATAATTGGAACGAAATTTATTATTTTTAAATTAAAACATTCATTTAACTAATTTCATCTCATTTTGATTATCAGTGATCGACATTCGCCAATAATAAAAATAACATCAAATGTCATTCGACTAAACTGTCCATTAAAACAAATCCTCACATACATTATAGATAGGATGCTCGTTTGCGTGGTTATCTGACTTCTCGACTTGAGTACTTCTATCCCAAAACAGCGTCTATTCGATCCCTATCTCGTGAGCCGAATCACCAAACGCTAGGATGCGCATCCAACGTTAAATTAAAACGCCTTCTCTAAATTCTATCGCGTTCAAACATCAAACATTCCGTGTTCTGCCACGTCGATAATTGTATCACCAGTATTCAGCAATAAAGTCACGCAACGCTAAGACGCGTTGCGCGCCATCAGCATCAGTTTAGTCGTCGAACAAGCGACTCCGCGCGCAACAGAAGCATTCACTAAATTTTCCACGGCAATTTCCTTTCAGCGCGCATTCCGTCTCGGCCTAACTGTCCGGCTTAGCGCGGATGTTTGCTCAGAGCCTTCCACGGAGCCAGTCGTTTCGAGAGTTCGAAAGACAAGTCGGAACGCTTGGGAAGCTGGAACGAGGGGTTGTATCTCGTTTCGTGAGTTAAAGACGCGAGCAGAAGGTAAAGCGGGAGGAGCAGCAGGGTACGAGAGTGGAAAGGAAAAGAGAAGTGGGCAAAAGTGGGGTAGAAGCGACGAGAGAGACGCAAGACGAATCCTCCTAGAGAATCCTCTGGGGAGCGGAGGGACAAGAGTCAAGTAAACTCAAGAACGCGGCGGCCTCTTTCATCCCCGAAACTTCAAAAGACGGAGAGCCTCACGAATCGCGCCATATGCCGCCTTCAGAAAATCTCCTAGCTCGTCCTTCTCTCCTCCTTCGCGATAATAAAATTCTAATCAGCCGCGCCGACGACGGACACCCGCGGGTTAGTCCCCTCGAACCCTGGGGCGGGGTCGCGGGTTATGAGCAACTATGTTAGGAAAAAAAAGTCTGCCCCTCCCACGGCAGATAAAGTTAGAACCCCGGTACTCATCGGTGGCTGGTGGAATTTCGACGAGTCGCCGAATCTGACGTGTGCCAGTACCATTATAAAGGCTATATAATTATATTACTCTCGAGCACCGCATTGTCATTATGACTACGGCTTTACTTAAACAGCATGTGAATTTATATAAACCCAATGCCACCGATTGAAAAGAAGCTGTCGCCCGGAAACAATAGTTCAAACATTAGTTTCGTAAATCGTTTCTATCGCAGTCGTGCTCTTTGAAAACACGCACGGATGTCCGTCCAAAGACGATTGTCGGTGTTGTCAAGGAAGGGAAGCTTATGACAAATTTCGAGGGTCGCATCCTGGGACGAGCGAAGGGGCGAAATCCGAAACGGACAACATCCGTAGGTAGAGTGCCTTTCCGTTTGTCGTGCCCGGCCTCCTTCTAACGCGGATTATGCGCGATACGTTTGGCAATGGTCGGCACGGCGAGAAGCAGAAGGGCATTCTGAATACGGGTTATAATGTAAGCCCGACGCACTACGGGCACTGTGGGCCAGTGTTTACTTTAGGGGCTGTTTGCACATACGATCGCGGCTTTCCGGCGGCATGCACACGCGCGCAAAATCTGTTACGAGTTCCCTCTCTGTCTGCCTGCGTCCCCTAGTGCGTCTTTTTTTACGATAGAAACGTGGGTGCACGAAACCGCACGCAATTTGACGGATCGATAGTATTTGTGCTTTTAAAATGCGTTTAAACTATAAGCGCACACGTTAATGGATGTGGGGCAATTATACGCTTGCACGCGAACCGCGCCGGCTCGTGCCTCTTTTCTAATATTTTGCCGCGTGACTTTTCATGCGCGTAGAGATACTGTATGCATATAGAATATTCATATTCGTTTGTATAGAATGGATGCTCGTTCGCTTTCTAATATTTTGCCGCGTGTGACTTTTCATGCACATAGAGATACCGTATGCATACAGAGTATATATATAGGTTTGCGTGGAATAAATACGTTCGCTAAAGACATATATATGAATCTGACGAAATTGAAAATGTTTAATTTGCTGACTGTTTATACATTTTTATATTTTCAAGATACGCATTTATTGTATATTTTTCAATACAATTGCGTCTTTTGTTTGTGACTGGATTTTCTTCGTTACCTATTTCTATCTAGTCCTTGTATCATGTTGCTCTGTTAAATACATTCCCTAACTCCGAAAGTGCACAACTTCGTCACTGCCCGTAACCGCGGCCGAATTTGATTTTCATGGCGACGCGTATCTGTTACCGTCCCGTCCACCCACGTCCGTCTTTCTCTGCCTTCCGGGGTTGTTAGTTTTACACTCGACGCCGGCTGCCATTTTGCATTGTGTTTGCGGGGTCGTAACGGCCGACGCATCGGATGACGGACGCTTTTCTCCGTTCTCCATTACACATTGCGCGTGTGGCGGAAAAAATAGTGCACACCGAATGTCAAAGATTGTGAATTTTTCCGTTGTCGCGTATTCTGATATTCGCCAAAGGTGCGGTTATTCATATAATGCCGATGCGCTACAAAACATAGTATAATCGAAACTGTTACGATTTTTTCTGCCTATTCTGTTCTCTGTTCTATACGAGCACTTCGGATTTTTTGAAAATTTCTCGGGAAAGATACTCTCCCTTGTGACAAACAGAATGTTAGGACGACACTCGACCTCTAACTTACTTTATCTACGCATGATAGATAGAAAGATGCCCATCCTCTAAATTACTTTGAATACTCAAAGTGTACCCACAGTACACAACGTAAATGAGAGGTGACCCATCCAACCAGAACAGGCAGAAAATAATTAACATTACAAAAATGGTCAAATTTGCAATTAACTGTGATCCAATAAATGACACTGCGTAACATACTGCCTAATACGCATGCTACGGCATTATCATTGCGCTCTACTTTCACGCCGTACAAACGTCATCTAAAACCACGAAAAACGCCGAACTACCAGAACGTCGGAAGTTCGAACAAAAGCACCGTTGCCAAGAGCACACGCACCGCCTCCTCATCTCGTAAATTCCGTCCATCCCAAGTCCGCGGCGCGTTTCGATCGGCCCAATATCCGAAAATGTGCGCGCCCCGAAAACATTGTGTAACCGCGCCACGGCCCCTCGTTAAAATTACTCAGAGTCGCAATTCTTCGGCAGGGCGCGTCCGGGTCGAATCTTCGTGAGCGTCGCTCGAGAAGCGGCCGGGCGGATCGAGAGAAAGCGAGAAAGGCAGCAGAAGCGGAGAGAGCCATCCCGAATTTCACAGGCCGCTACGCCACAAATGAAGCACACTTGGGTGGTGCTCGATTTAGCTCGTATCATCCCCCCGCCGCACCCTCGCACTCAGGGGCTGTACGCACCGAGCAAATACTGGCACGCATGTAAAACAAACACACACGCGCAGCCAGGCACATAAGCGCGCACGAGCGCACAACGCGAGGGAGACCGAGAGTACGCGAGCGAGAGACAGAGGGTCGAGAATGGTCGGAGAAAGCGGGGGGAGAGAGAATCAGCACACACATCGCGTGTTTCACGTGCTGCTGCACGCGAGAAACCGCGTGCACGCGAGCCACCCGCCGCCCTCTTGGCGATTCGTGAAAATCGAGGGGTTGGCATCCCGTCCGCACTTCTTACGCAACGCTAACCCACGCCACGGCCGATACGTGCGTGCTGTCGTGCACCTTTTGTCGCAGGTAGGCGCAGAACCTGGACTGGCGGCGGGGGAAGGAACCGGTGATTTATCGCTTCCGTTATCTATCGTCGCTCCTCTGTCGGAGCAACCGACGGCGACATTGCGTTTTGATCGACGGAAATGTGCGATGACGCTGGTAGACGCTCAATGGAGAGGGATGCGGCAATGACGAAGAGGCGGACAAAAATCTGCTTGTCATTTGGCGTAGGCTGTATAGGTGAAAGGTTCTATGCTGGAAGTATTGTCTTTGAAACTTGAGTTGCTCTACGTGTTTTGAGACCCATGGGGACTTCAGGGGATTGTTACAAGAATTTATTTGTCTTACTTCTGTCGGTCTTATATACGTTTTATATTGGTTGCGTGCTTGATTTTTACTTGTAACATACGTTTTACGTCGGATGAAAGTCAAACATTTTCAACCATAAGAGGGCTTTATACGTTTCTTCAATATCCAAGTAAAATACAGGAAAATTGAGATTACGAAATCATCTAATATTTATTGAATGAAATTGTGTTCTAATTGAGCAAGAAACAAAATCCGGGATTCGATGCAATATAAAATGACATTATTGACAATCGATAGCTATCACTAAAATCAATAATGCAGAAATGAGTATGTTGCCCATTCTTTTGGTGCAATCATCGATACTATATAAAAACGCAGAAGACATGTAAGATCGCAATCAATCGATGAAACTACTGTGAGAGTGTTCCATTTCGCTGCTTCTCCATAATTAGAGGAACGTTCGTTGGAGAATACGCGAAATGCATTCGAGAGCGAGCGGCCCAAAATACACGCGTGAGCGATAGTTTACGGTCATTGTGGGATTATCGCGATAAATTATTGTGTGTATCGGCAACTGCGCCTATCGGTATGTCCGCAGTATTAATTGGGTCGTCGAGATTATTACCGGGGAATGTATCAATAATAATTACCACTGCGTCGGACCCGCCGTTCGAAAGGATTTCCATAGGAAACAGTGCAATTACGAATTTTTCAATTCTGTCATTAAAGGCCCTGCCTGTTGCTCTCGGCCAACAAACATTCTTAACTGCTTTAGAAAACTGAAAATGCATTGCATAAGTATGTGACTTTTTCCAAATTAGAGTTCTTGACTGGCGTTGTTTTAAAAACATTTGCGGATACCTTCCTGTTGTGTACGATTAGTCTTTCTTTCAAAATCTGACATACACTATTATTTGAAACGCCTGTGTAATTACATTACCGCATAACTCATAACCCCCACTATAACACGACGCAACGAACTTACTAAAAAAAGCGACAGCATCCATCAGACCGAACGCACATTACACCAACAATCCGCCGCTTCTCAGTAAAAAAGCAACGCATTATGTCGCCTCCATACAGATAGCATCGCTAAGTACTCACGTATCAAATCGCCCGCTATCAATCTACCTAGCTCAATTTAAAAAACCGTCTCCTCATCCCATGAGCATCAGTCGAAAAGGTTCGCCGGTGGCAGTTACCTAAGATAACACATTGGCCGCATTTCGTATCGTTTGTTTTCATTTCGAGGGATAACGCAGGAGCAACAATGAGCAAACAAGCGGCAGATATTATCTCACGACATCATTGGCGAAGGGTTGGAAATCGGCCCATACGGTGGTGCCCTACGGATGGCTGAGTTTTTCACGGTGCGACAGAGAACACTCAGCGATCCGTCTATCGCTCTACTCATCCCGGTCACCCGACCTACGATTAATCTATTACCTTCGACTAGCGCGAAATTTCGAGTGGCCACTACACACTGTCTCTCTACCCTCTCGTATGCTTTCCTCTGACCTACCCCTCGACGAAACGGTCACGTGGCCTTGTGGGGTGCACGTTTTCTACTCGAGTGGATATTCTCTGCATGGCATGTACCCCCCTCGTGGATCGCTTTCATGGGGGATTAACGACGTGCGGTGAGAACTCTCTGTCAATTAACATATCAATGCCGCTAAATGGATTCTTCTCCCGCGACCCGCGCTGTGCTCGAAACTTTCGATTGGCCGGACGTAATTTTCGGGATTTAACGGGCAATATATATTATCAATTTAACGCCTCGCCTGACGGACACGCAGCGGCCGTCGCCGTGGTGTCGATTTGCCGATGCAGTCGAATGTGTTATTCATGCAGACGAGATACTAGGCGATTTAAATAATCGTGTTTGTATATCTTCTGATTGCGAGAAAATTGGACGGTGGCTATGGATAGATCGGTGTAGGTCAGCTGGATAATCACGATTTTTACCGTGAAATTGATACTTAGCGTGTCATCTGTAGTCATGTGTCAGCTACATTATTTGTCGTTGACATTTCATCAATTTGCCACATACTTTTTTTACCATAACTTCGGAACTATTATAGGAATTTTACAGCGAGGTTGCGATTTTGTTGCATCTTTTTATACCATCTTTAACTTCTCAGAAACAAATTAATTAAAGGCTTTGATACTTTTAGACTATTTTGAAGGTCATGTTTCGTATTTTTCTCACCTGGTTTTGGTTATATTTCCGGAACTATTGCGAATTTCGGGGTGCGCCTTGCATTTTTCTGAGTCATTTTGCACCCCCTATACCTTAAGGTTTTCGCGATTTCTTCAAGGCCTGGTCCCGTCTAAACTAGTGATCGAAACTTATAAGTAATATAGGTTTTCTTAAAGCTTTTTGGACACACTTTCACGTGAGATTAATCGCGATCAGAAATTTTGCAAAAAATTTTTTTGCGCTTCTTTAAAATCGTCATATCTCCGAAACTATGAAGAGTTCAGCGCTCGAAAAGTGGTCTATCTTCAGGGCAAATTACCCTCTATCAAATGGTATCGGTCGGATAGAAAAAAAAAATTTGACATTTTTCGCCATTTTCGACCCTTTTTAGACCGATTTTTCTAAATCCTTTAATTTATTCTTTGATATATCTCGGGAACTACTGTTAATTTTAGGGTCCGCGGTTGCATAATACTGTTTCTCTTTGGATCTACTTTTGTTTCCCCAAAAGGGGAAATCAAATTATCAACTCAAAATGTGTGGAAATAAATAAATGTGTATTTTATCTGCATTCCTCACCTTGCATTAAGTTTCAAGACTTCAGTGTCAGTGCATTAGACACATACCGTCAACAATCTCTAAAACGTCAATTTTCGCATAGTATCTCAACGGTTCTACTTCACTCGCAACCGATCGTAAAACCTTAACGAAATTTTATCCCGCTCCCCGTTCAATTGCACGCTCCACGAGCCTCACGATATAAATCCCATCCGGACACGAGAAAGCGTACTATTTTGCATCAGGCCAAGACACGCATTAGCCTTTGTCCCGCATTTTTCCAATAGCATATCTACGGAGTGACCAATATATTCCTATCTCCATCTCTGTCCCCCGTCATCGCACTCTCATGTTATCTCCACTTACATTAGACGCATACGTCGGTCGATCTTAACGAGTATCATACTTTCGGTTTCTTGACTCACCGGCATCTAAAATAGAACGCACCGTGCTCGCAATATTCGTTTCAATTTCGCGATCTCACGAAGACAACCCGATCATGCAACAAATTAAGCATAACAAGCCGAACAATGGCTCGTACTCGCGAATATGGCCGCAATAGTCGTACAATGGCCGACTCTCCCGGTAACCCGAGCCTAAAAGGAACAATGAAGAAGGAGCGTAAATCAGAGTTGCTGTTAATTTTCGTCGAACATCCGACGAAATTTCTCCGACGTACACCGCGACGAATCCGGCGGTACAAAGACTCTATTCTGCTAATTCAACAGCGCGCGCATACTCATTCTGAAGCGAAGAACGGGGCAAAAGTTACACGGACAATTTGTCACGAGACATCTATTTCGGTTGCGAAATAATTAACTCTATTATTATCATCGGATGCCTTACATTGTTTTGCGCGCCTGAATGTCATCCCCGCCACCTTATTTATTTCATCGAGAAATAATCAAATGCACAGTCATTGTCAAGTCTGTTTAACACTTTGACTGCCACGGTGGTCACCGGTGACCGGCGCAAGAGATATTTGCAATGGGTAGCAATTATTATTTTATAAATGCAGTTGTTGTTAGAATAGTGATGCAATCCTTTGGTCTCCAATACCGGCAGAGTATTTACATTTTGCATAATTCAGTCAAACGCTGCAGTATTTCATAGCATCGCCGTTCTAATATAGCAAAATATGTTTGGCAGTCAACGTGTTAAACTACAGCGCACATTAAAAAATCCAACTCAATTTCACACGTGCCAAGCGTCAAACAACAAACTATTTATTTATCTCCCGCCAATTTTTTAAAGCATACCAAATTCAATCATTGTCAAGCCCGTGCGAACTATAGCCCGCATTAAAAAACGAAATTGGCAGGTATACGCGTGACAATTATCCCCGCCAATAGCCAAGTCCGTTCAGGCAACCCCGGTATCGGTACATTGCCTATGTTCAGCACACATTCTGTGTGTAGATGATATCAGCCGCGCTGTCTGCCTTTCTCTCCCACCCCGTCAGTCTCCGCACGTCGCTTTATACGGCAGCACAGGCAACCCACCCCTGGCCTCTCCTTTCACGACCATCCGCCACCAAGCCCGACATCACGCAGCTCCCCACCGTGCGGGGGTGGTTTACTCGGTGTAAGTCGACAACTCACTCCATAAACCCACGGGCTCACTGTGTACTCTGTACACTGTGGCGAGTTTGCACGAGAGACGCGCGGCCCAACGGGACTATCCCAGCTCGCTGGCTTCGTCTATCGTTCTGTCCCTCGCGCTCACCCCTCTCGACCCGGGCGTGCTACGAAAGATCAACGGAGGAGAAGGTAAAGAGAGGAGTGAAGGAGTTACGAACACGGCGAGGGGCAAATACGATTTGTTCGCGTGATTATTTTAGCGCTGCGCGCGAGGATTTGCCGGGTATTGCACTGCGGGGCTCTTTGAAATTAGCGGTAACGTTGAAGGTGGAGACAGTAGGCGAAGGTTAGCGAGTGCACTGGGTGCTGGGCGCTTTAGTGCTTTCGGCTGGAACGATGTGTTTCGCGGTGTGAAAGGGCGAGTTTGCGGGGTAATGAATTTTTCTGTTGTAGGGATTCTTGGCTACTGTATGCTTGCCGTGTCTTTGTCCGGCAGATTGCCGACGTTTTGCGGACGTTACAGGATAGGGTGGCTTAGAACTGTTGTATGTGGCATCAGGTACTACAGTTGCCCTACAGTTTATCTTGACAAAATAATGAATCGAAACGTCCACAAAATTAACCGTTCCGCCGACGTTCCGCGTGCCTCCGTTCTTTTTTAATTGCCCATTCGTCAAGATCAGTCAATCTGTTTCAGACCTCGTCATCAATAACCTTAACGACACGTGGCATTAGTTTGCAGAATTATCCCCGCCTACTCCCGATTCTGTCCTTTTTAATTCCAGCCGCCACCTTTCCGTTCGTCTTTGCTGCGATAAGAAAAGACTATGTGATTTTCGACACCGCACTCTACGGCTTCGCGGAGAGTTTAATCGCTTGTAAGCGCCGGACCCTTATACTTGGTAAAAGTATCGGATTTCTCGGCAAGCCTTACGCGTCCACGTGCGTCTGATATCGTCGAACGCCACTTAAGAGGCGACACAATGTGAAGACAAACGTTATCACGCGGCAGCGCATATCTGAGTAGTAATCTGTGACGTTCCTCAACGAGCTAAATCAACTTGCAGCGGAACTTTCTTTCGCCAACTGAATCGATAGCGTAAATTGATCCAGGTGGCTGAGATTGAGAGTTGATTCACGATGACGAGGTTGAAGATATGTGATTTTTTTCAATCGTCATTGTTGTGTACGTAAGTGTTACCATGTTGTGAATGAGATTGCACGAATAATTAAAAGGAAAAAATGTGAGAAACAAAAATGTCCAAGTACAGTGCGTTACGGCTATGTACATATAAACGTCCTATATCAACGCCGCTGCAATTAAAGAAAAAGCATCTCAAAGCTTTCGCCACACAAGGGAGAAATGTATACATATTCTATCATTTTCCTCGACAAAAATCGGTATGCGTCAAAATCACGTTCCGTAAACCCAGTGTCAACATCTCTACGCGAACCCTGCCATAGACCCTTGCCGCGACCCATTGCCCCGAAACATTCAGAGACGCTCTAATAAAACTTCTGAATCGATCTCCACCTTCAAGCCAAAAGTGCCTTTATCCCACCATAATTCAACGTAATCGAGCTTGCATCGCAACATTTTTACCTTCCGCAAACAGCGCACTCCACCAGTCCGGAACGCACTCTCCCGGGAAAGCGTTTAAACGCAAGCACGAAGCGATCGCCCGTGACCCAGCGTCATAACCGAAATCCCAAAGAGCCTCTCCTTTATCCAGCGAATCGGCATGGGAGGAAACGAGCGCGAAACAAAGGGCGTCGGACGAGTAGGACGCCCACGGCAGTGTCCGAAGGGGAGTGAATGTACAGGGAAGGGTGGAAAGGGGCAAAGTGGCGGGGGTGGCGCGGCAAAGTGGCGGAAAGAGGAGGTTGCGATGGAAGGAGAGAGTACACAAGCGAAGAGAGGCACTCGCTCGCGCGCTACCAGCAACAGGTGCCCGTCAAACAGTGTTCAACGTCTCTAGCAAACCCTGGCCGTCCCTCTTTCGACGCGCAACCCTTCTTTCCTGCTCGCCGTCGACGCGCGCGGCACGCGATGCACGTAATTGATTTCGTGAATTGGCGAATTGACATAAGCGGTTGACGAGCGCTAAGAAAGTTGCGAGCCGGACTACCGCAGGTTGGTGAAAGGGACTCGGGCATGGCGAGTCGCGCGTTCGATTTCGCGAGATGCTTTTCGGAAGGCGAGTGTGGGGTGTGTTGATGGCAGATAAGAGGTTGGAAAGCTGCGTGGTGGGGGGAACAATGCAGAATGTGAAAGAGGTAGGTGTTTGGAGGTATCTGAGGTGACTTATGTAGCATGTACGTACGTGACCGCGAAACTGACGATAAATCAGCCGCAATCAACCGCAGGAAATTTCGCCTGTCGTTCCGATAGCGACGAATTAAAGCGAGCAGAAAGTGTGCTTTTGTGTCATGCGTTATCAGATGTTGCGTGTCGATGCCATTCGCCGAAGACAAAGGACCGAAGCCACTTTGCGCGATAAAAGATGCATGTGCGTCCACTTCCCAGTCATATTTCAATTTTCCGGTTTCCAGCCGCATCGAGACATTTTTCTTTGGTTGAAGTTAATTAATTGTCTGTTTAAATACTTCATTATAGAACCTCATTACTATAACTCTCGACTCTTGAAATTTTTGCATTGTCCATAAAAAAAATGTTCAACGAAAACGCGATTTTCTAATTATTTAATTATTTAAGTGAATTACAATAAGGGTAAAATTGAACACATCTTCTAAATGAATCGTTTGGCGAGTTGTTCGAAACTTTCAAAAATCGGGACAACAAGCGGCTATTCTTGGCAATGCAGTGCACGTCGAAGTTCTGCAAGGGGCGGATACGGGCACGAAATTCGACTTTACGGCGGCCTGGAACGATCGCCAGTTTTCGAAACGGGCTCGAGGGGCCAACCGGCCATTAGGAAGCACGGAGTGGTCGATTAAATAAATAACACGGCATGCCTTCCGCGAGTGGGCCGTGACGTCGATGGAAAAGCGGCGAGCTGCAAGGACGCCGCGAATTACTTCCCGAAGTACGGGAGACGAGAGTGGCTCTTTTATCGCTGGGGGAGATTTTTACGGGACCCGCTCGTTTTGACCGAAGAGAACGGCTATTCAGACGAATTATCGCGAGGAACCGTCAGAACACATAAACTCCAATGATTCCCTGACGGAAGACGAAAAATTGAGCCTTTCGATGTTGTTCAGAAACGATTGAATACGAGTTCAAATGAAGTTACGGACATTTGGGCAAATCAGACGGAACGGCAAAATGTGGAGAAGTTGATGGTTAAAATATTTTCGACATATTTTTGAGAAGAAAATTACACAGCGTAAAACATTCAAAACATTTAAGTTTCGAGAAGCCTAAGTGTTTATCTCTTTAAATATCTGTAGTAGCCTGAATTATTCAAATTCTGCCCTTTTCAATAATTATTTATGCATCGTTCTTGTAGCTGCAATCATTCAATCCACTTTCTAATCAAAAACCGTCCATCAAATTATTCCCATTGATAATTCAGCAATTAGACGAAACAAAATGTTCGATATATTCTTTCCATAACAAAATTTCGACATACAGCAAGCCAATCAAAACTGCTTTTTTCACAAGTCCCGGTGCTCGTCTTTTGAGTTTTCGCATTAGCCTTAATTTTTAATATTGAAACTTTTTCGACATTTATTCAGACATCGTTCTTATAGCAGCAATCTTTCCCACCATGTCCTAATCGAAACATCATCCATCAAGCTATCCCTCGTGATAACTGAACAACTTCTCGCTTTCGTGTCTGTCGCAACTGCTTGGTCATCTAACATACGTCCCGCAACTATTATGTCTTCTCCTCAAACAATTACCCATACCAAACGCCAAGAAGACACCAACGTTCGTTTGAGTCGCTCAAACATGCATTCACCGTAAATAACGGAAACGTCCAAAGGTCCCAACGATTAAGCACCGAGTACATAATAACGTGTGCACAGAAAAGAAACATTGTACGTGCGGAGTCATGCGTTTGCAAAGGGGTTAAGAAGCACCTGTTCCCGTCCTCCCGTTAATAGGTCGCGTTAAAGGAAGACTCGGTTCCTCGTTCTTAGGTGGTAGTAAAACGACGTTTTGGGTCGTGCCGCAGGGAGCGACGATAATAAACGTCCATGAACGCAGACGTTACGACGTGATTAAGGGCAAGGTCCGTATGGGCAGACTTCGAAAAGGAAACCGAGAAGTCTTCGATTACTTCATTAGCCTTCCATGCGGAAGATGCAATTATCTCTTGCGACGGTATAAACGCGCGCACATGCGCGGTTGATAATAATGAGCTGAATAATAAGTCAGAGAACGCTGGTGCGTTTACGGCTGCGAGACAAAAGACGCGTTCTTAGGGTAAGCAAAGTATTGAACGGTGTATTGAATTGATATGACGTGAGCAAGGATAGCTTTGATAGATGTGTGCAATTGTGGACGCTGCCAGTTGAGAACAGGACAAATGCAGAAAAAGTGCAGAAAGCCGAAAATGTAAATAAAGTGATGCGTGGTATATTGAAATGATATGACATGAGCATGGATGGCTTTGAGAAATTCATGCGTTTGTGGTGGTTGCCAGATGAGAAGAGAGACAAATGCGGAAAACGTGTAGAAGGCCGAAAAGGTAAGTAAAGCGATGTGTAATGTATTGAATTGATATGATATGAACACGAATACCTTTGAAAGCTGTATGCAATTGTGAATGTTGCCAGATGAGAACAGGGATAAATATAGAAAAACTGTAGAAAGCCAAAAAGGTATGTAAAGTGTTGAACGGTGTATTCAACTGACATGATATTAGCACGGATGGTTTTGAAAAATGAACGCGTTTGTGGATATGGCCAGGTGAGAATATAAGCAAATACATAAAAAGGGTATAAAGCCAAAAAGGCAAGTGAAATGTTGAATGGCGTATTCAATTGATATGGCATGAGCACCGATGTCTTTGAGGCGTGTATGCGATTGTGGACGTTATCGGATCCGAACAGAGGCAAATGAATTAAAAAGAATATAAAGTCGAAAAATAGAGTGACAAATGTTACAATGAAAATATATTATAGTGAAAGGGATGAGGAGGACATTATACAATTTGTTCGTGGGACATGTATTTTGAAGATGGGCAATGCAGCCAGAAAATGAAGATGCCGAGGAACAGCGCTATACCAATAAACTATGATCCTCGAGATAAGAAGCCAGGGAAACCTGATTTTGTGAATGACGCACTCCGATGTGTTTACTGATAACTCTTTAAGATCACTAGTAATTTAACCTCTTCATCCAACGCTCATTACATTAGACAACTTTATAAATAACCCCGTTATCTACTTCATTATCTATCGCGTACTCGAAACTTTCCGCAGTTCCTTACACCCAACTACTAACCTTACTATCCCAAAACTCCCAACATCTCTCTCCCATCCCACAACAATTTATTCCTACCAATTCAACCTTTTCTGTTAACCTCAATAAATGCTGTGCCTGTTCCGGTTGGAACGGTATTGCTTAATTCTCTACAAAGTAAATAAGACAAATACCTATCCAGAGGAAAATCTGAAAAATCCACAGTGCTCCCGAATAGTAAACTACTTAACACGTTGACTGCCAAGCTTATTTTGCTATGTTAGAACCGCGATGCAATAAAATACTGCAGAATATGATTAAATCGCGCAAAATTAAGGTAACGCAGAGTTGTTAGGAGCCGAAGTATTGAAGCACCGTTCCAATATCAATTGCATTTACAAGATTGCAAATAGGCTTTACTGCGAATTTTTTGCATTTTTAGTAAAATCTTATGCGCCGGTCACCGGTGACCACCGTGGGAGTCAACGTGTTAACCGCTGCTGTCGCAAAAATAATTAACACTTTACCGACCGCTATTGACTGAAGATACCACTCACTAACAACCGACTCTGTTTTGGATATCGCACAGGAATTATGTATGTTCCTATTTGTAAAGCTTCATAACTGAAAAATCCTGAATGTGTTCTTGAGAATCCTTTGGTTTCAAAGCAGTGTAATTTTATTGTCATTTAGAATTGTCAAAATATCATCTGATATTTATTTTATCTAATATAACCGTTGACCACTGAAAAGCCGATTAATCGGCTAGCGGTCGTTAAAGTGTTAAAATACTTTACTTTACGTTTTACGCCTTTTTATGGTTGAAACATTGAACTCGGTGACAATATTATGCCATTTCCCTCAGTGCTAAATTTATACAATATATAGAACAATATCTAACATAATAAATTCTATATTACTTATTCCTCGATATTATACTATATACTCATTATTACACTGAATACACTCCCAGTTGCTCCATATTACATCTTCTCTCGTCCTTAACACTTTACCGACTGCTATTGACTGAAGATGCCACTCACTAATGACCGACTCTGTTTTGGATACCGCGCAGGAATTATGTATGTGCCTATTTGTAAAGCTTCATAACTGAAAAATCCTGAATGTGTTCTTGAGAATCCTTTGCTTTCAAAGCAGTGTAATTTTATTGTCATTTAGAATTGTCAGAATATCATCTGATATTTATTTTATCTAATATAACCGTTGACCACTGAAAAGCCGATTAATCGGCTACCGGTAAATAGCAGTTGGAACCGAAAAATTGATTAATCCGCTAGCGGTCGCTAAAGTGTTAACATTATCCTACAACAATAAAACGTCTACGTCCATCTTATCTCTACTCCAACGAACCGCCACCGCCACGCTTGTCGAAACGTACAAGAAAGCAACTCGGAAAGCAATTCCCGACAGAGGCCGCGAATCCATACGTCGGACGTCAAAGTCACAGTCAATACCCGTCGTTACACGTTACCCGTCCGTCGAACATTCGGTGCCCATGCGTCCAGACATCGAACGGTGGTTTCGATGCATTGTGCACGGTGCCCTGCGGTGGTCCACCTTCGCGTCGTCCAGCGAAGCGCGTAAATGCGTGCCACTTACACGGGAGCCCAATATCGGCCCTCAGCTCGCATCGGAGGCAACTCAGGCTGCTCCCAAGAAATTCCTCGGGGCTACGAATTAGCACGAGAAACCGGCGGGGCACGACATCGGCGTCGATCATTCTCTTTCAACCCTCAGGGGTACGCCTAGTCGACCGATGGAAGATAAGCCGCGTTGCCATGGGGCTCGTTTGCGCGCTGCAGGTGGTAACTGGTAAGCAAGTTACCTGGTAAGTTCGTGTTTGCACGGGAATAGTGGTTTTCACGGAACGAGCGTTACAACGGATCGGGGCGTAAGAAGCCGTGCTTATCCGTTTCTTTTTTCAGTGAATATAGGGTGGCGCGGAAGAAAATGGGTTGATAGCGTTTTTTACATGGGAACGTAGTAAGGTCTCTGTTTAGCCGGATTCACTTTAAAAGGCCTCTAGTGAACACTATTTTGCCCCAGTAAGAGTTAAATAGATACGTGAGAATGTGTTAGAATGGATTGGAGAGCGAGAAGTCGCTCTTATCCATGTCTAAAGTGAATATAGTCTGGTGCGGGTTGATAGGATTTTTTTACATGGGAATGTAATAAGAACTCTATCTAAGAGGATTCACTTTAACCCATTCGAGACCGATTGCACACCGTGTGTGCAATAACAGTAATGTGCAACTATCAGTTATTCTGAGTAAACTAGCCGTCAAAATAAGATTTTTCTTGAACTAATGAAATCTGTAAAGTACAGGAAAACAAAATTTGGCATTGGTTTTACTGTGTACCAAAAATTAAAAATGAACAATATAAAGACAAAAAAAGTTTGCTCGTGGGGACCGTGTTCGAAAGAAATCGTCGTCTCGAATGGGTTAACGCGCCTCAGCTACTCATATCGAAACATATATTTATCCAAAGAGATGTAGTGAACATTTCGGATGCCGTTTCAAAGCCTTTCATCAAAATGTTTCTATCCCCGCAAGAGCTAAATGCATATCTGCGTATGTGAAACGGATCCCCGTTTTATACAGCTTTGCCTGGTTCCATTTTCGCGCCGTTTTCGTCAAAGGTGACAGGTAAATCATTAACTTACAGTGGGCATCGGCTTACGCAACCAGCGACCTAAACATTTGAGTTAACGTCACCAAAAAAATAACAAAACCCTCGGACATTCATATAGCAAAGTGGCCTGACGTAAACTTCATTGATGCTTGCTTGCAGGCATCGTCCTAAGTAGAATTGCAGACCCGGCTACTTCACTATCTACTTCCTAGACATGTAATCTGCTAGACACTTCGAGCTACCGCGTTGCAACACTGACAAAGTGTCGGCCGTTCGTGCGCTAGCTCCCTAACTCGTCTCGTACAGATATAATACGCATTTAAAGCGTCGTGTGTGCGTGCGCGCACTAGAGCGTCTCATACCACGAAAGAAGAACGGCTGTGTTGCACGGTCTGGCGACCGCAGCACGCGACACCATATGGTATACCGATACCCCTGACCCCCGTGTGCACGGTTACACCTTCGTGTCCGAAGTCGGGA
Source organism: Cryptocheilus praepositus (assembly GCA_033815515.1). Classification (NCBI taxonomy): domain Eukaryota; kingdom Metazoa; phylum Arthropoda; class Insecta; order Hymenoptera; family Pompilidae; genus Cryptocheilus; species Cryptocheilus praepositus. The sequence goes on from JAWWQZ010000314.1 coordinate 3,233,402, forward strand.
CACGAATTCTAAGATGCGACCTGTGAAACCGACCTGTGCTCCGAGCATGCTGAGGAGCTGTGAAAGATTAGTACGAGTACGTTTGTTTATTTTTTTTGGCACGTTTAATCGGCAGTAGATTTATAGAGCCCGCCAATATGACGGGCGCCAGATTTGGTTGAAAATTACAGAAACTATTACCGTTATTTTCTGGCAACGTTTGTTGATTTCGTTAATGGAATGATACAAGCATATATACAAATTCGTTTTCGCATCATATATACCTATGTATTTCGCCGAATAATTTTAATGACGGGCTTCAGATTTCGTGCAAAATTACAGAAACTGTTACGAGTATATTCTGGCAATATTTGTTGATTTTGTTAATGGGAACGATGCAAGTACATATCCAAATTCGTTTTCACGGTATGTATGCCTACATATATGTCCGAGTAATTTTATTTGGTACCACTGGAACTTGTTCGAATAATATGTTAGAGACCTGAAAATTATGCGAAAGTTAGAGTCCTTTATTATTAAACGAATTCTCCGTTGCGCGCCTTATTTTTCAAGAACGATCGATCAGATTACTCCTCAGCCAGATTGCCAGATATTATTGATCTTATCGATTTATTGATGCGTACGGGCATGTGCATTAATACGTGAGAATGGCGAGAACGATGTGTGGGAACGATCGTACGTTCCAGTTTAATTCCCCGTGCCAGTGAGTTAAGATTTTCATGATTTTATCGCCTTTCCGTTAAATAACATCTGTTACACAACTTTGCACCCATACGTTTGTCTCTACAATAACGGACCCTATAATACGGCAGTAACCTGACAAAACGTGTAAATCATTAAGAGACTCACAGAATGAACATGAACCCTAAAGCTCAGCAGTTCCTACGTTAATTATATATACACGATTCGCGAGCCAATGAAAAACGCAAGTGTATTTTTGGTTAATCGTGAATTACGTAATTGACGAAAGCGTTCCGCAATAATTAGACAAGAAGCCGAGTGACGGAACTACGGACATCATACGAGTAATAAATAAAAATGATTAACGAATCAAATGCCATCCTCGTCATTGCGGAACGTAGATTCCGTAGTATGATATATCGTATGATAAATTAGCGTATGAGCCTATAATTTCGACGTCTCTCGTGTCGTAGATATTCTTCGCGAAAATATTTGCCTTCCCGTCTGCCAAGTTTCGCACTTTCCGTACGTGTAGAACAAGTTCTTAACATTTCTTACGTCTACGAAACTTTACACAACGAACTCAGATCTATGCTCACCCGATATTAATTAGTCTCGAAATCAAACAGGAACAAAGAGAAAACATAAGAAATATTATTTTCGTCCTATTACACATGATGAAATAACGTTGGTAACCCTGCGATACTAACAAAAATGCAGTACATTCAAGTAATCACCGAAAAAAAACATAAATATTTTGTACTAAATGAAGTTAATTATATCTCGATGTCATAAATACTGCATCCCCATAACTTCGTAAAATTGCTGTTTCTTTGAGAGTACCACAGAGCCACATAGAATTCATTCGACTATCCGAACCCGAAAATCTATTAGCTGATTGTTTGAACAACGGCTCGTTGACATCACCACTGACATTGTCCAGAATTTCAACGTCAAAAGATCGACGGGTGGCCAAAGGAGAGTCGTTATGGCGAAGCGCTAACGGTAAGTGAAACTCCCGCGGGATATGGTCGGGGACATGGTTACAGCACCCTGGAGGACACTAAGGTGCCCATATCCTAATAGAAACGTAATCGCGTACTCGTGCTCCCATTGAATAAATTATTGACCGGCAGGCCGCCGCTCGAAGTGGTTTGGGGACACCGTATATATACTCCCACTTGCGTATGTTTCTGGTGTATAGCACTGTTCATAATTACACCGTTCTATTATGATGCAAAGTACATTTTGTCTGTACTATAATAGGTATACCATAAATTCCGTCGACTCATTTAATGTAGTTAATATGTTAGGCGTTGTATAAAATCGCGTGTAACATTGTAACCGTATATATACTCCCACTTGCGTATGTTTCTGGTGTATAGCACTGTTCATAATTACACCGTTCTATTATGATGCAAAGTACATTTTGTCTGTACTATAATAGGTATACCATAAATTCCGTCGACTCATTTAATGTAGTTAATATGTTAGGCGTTGTGTAAAATCGCATGCAACGTTATAACCATATATATATTCCCACTTTCGTATGTTTGTATTGATCATAATTCTACCGAACTATTATGATGCAATATACATTTTGTCCATACTATAATAGATATAATATAAATACAGTGGACTCATTGCAAAATTTTTAGCGCGTTGTAACAACTTGTGCTGCAGGAACACGTGTTATAATAAAATTCGAATCTCACCGATTACTTTAGTCAACCGTAACATACTGCGTTGTATTAATCGTAACCGACGTCTATTGTTCGTAATTTCGTAGAATGTGTTTTCATGCAACGCGTAACATATTAACCGCATTAGGCACCAGTCTACTGTATACTACATTGTACAAGAATCACGTTACACGGGAAACCTCGCTACAGCAACTCGATTTATACACGAGTCTACTGCAAATACGCAGAACATACGTATACCGATTACTGAGATATATAAAATGCCAAGCTTCACGGCGATCAGTCTTTTGTCTAAATTCGATTAATTACGCTCGGTAGCCTACTCGACGTTTCTTTGCCCCACCTTCCGCGAATGCTCTGCCATCTGAGATTCTTACGAATGCCTCTACAATCTTTCTTGTCTGACAATGAAACATCCTGTACACGTCACGTCGTGCATGTGTGAAAAAGGCACACAACAGGAGCCAAGCTTTGTCGTGGGTAATTCGAGGATTTACTCGAGCGTGACTCCTGGCTTATTTATCGTCGTCCTCCCGTCCTGGCAGCCTCGCCACCCCTGAAATAATTTTTTCACCCCCGCTTCTGCGGCGACTTCGAGCTGCTACACCTACACGATCCTATTTATCGTCAGTTGCGCCGGATAAAAGGGGAAGATACGCTCGACGATAATGTTACGCGATGTGTCGATCGTGTCGATTACTCGTCGTGTACGAGGTGAATTGACTGATTAAATTTCAAGGGTGCTGAACGATCCCGTCTAGGCACCGAGTTCTCGACGCGTGAGAAAAATCGCCGCGCAGAATTCACTGGTCACTTCGCTGCGATAAACGATACTGCACTTTATGGCCTACGAGGAGAGTTGGCTAATTCGGCGGGTCACAGGAATCGAGCACGTCGAAATCGCATAATAACGAAGATGTAAAAATATTGTGGCTGAAGTAGACAGTTTTTCTTTTAGATTTCATTTATCCTGGCGGAGAATTGACACTGTTGGTTGCGACGAGTTACGGAACATTCTATATGGGCAGTTCAAAGTTATAATATTGAAACTGTTATACCGTGTGACCCAGTTGCGAAGAGAGAAGTAAGAAAAGAAAGAGGAGAATGGGCGTAACGCGAGACTGCCGTGAAGTGAATTGAAACAATTTTTTTAGAAACGACTCCGTACTGCACGCGCTCGTAATTATTGATAAAACGAAAAGAAAAAGAAACCGTCCGATACGGGTTCTCGATCTGTTGATCGTCGATATTCCAAACGAATTCTCCGATTAGGCTTGAAAGGCGAAAATGAAGAATTTGAATCATCGATGCTGTTATGTCATTCGACGACCATTGAAGAAGAAGCTAGGCGATTTGGTGTGACGAGCGAAGAGAAAGTGCGATGAAGAGAGACGGAAAGAGAAAATCGTAATAATTAATCTTATCGGTTCCTATCCCTCGCGCCGTTATCAAACTGATTCTGACAGCCATCCAATCGCACGGATCAATTATTTTTAATTAATGCTGACCCTGAATTTCGTCGATACTTCGGACGATTTCGGCCGAGTGGCTCTCAATCATGGAACCAAGGAAAGTTTTCGATCCGCAGCAAAAATTCGACGTAATCTTCAGATTTCGCAAAAATTCAAGGAACAAGAGGACGTTTTATCAAATGGCGTCTATCAAACTCGATAAAAAAACAGTATCGAATAACAATACTTCATAACCAGGTATTTGCTGTCGCGCCATCAAAGTACAATGTTCCCTCGAAATACTAGAAAAAAAAGTTTGCAGCAAAAATTCGACGTAATCTTCAGATTCCACAAAACCACAAAAAAAAAACAAGAACATTTCACCCAACGGCGTGTACCAAATTTGCTGAAAACCAGTATGGAAAAATCTAATACTCCACACCCAGTCATTTACTACCCAACCATCAAATTGCAACGCTCCCACGGAATATCAGAATATATCAAACCAACATCCCAATGCCGAAACGCCCAGCGAACGCTTCTCCGATATTAATTCACCGCCGAACAGATTTACGCTTCCAAAAAATTCTTTCATCCACCGTGACGAAGATTACATCACTCTGCGTTCTACAACGAGATTTAAAAGCGATCACACCGTCGAACGCGTAGAACTCAATCGGCCCAGTGGCTCTCACCCATCGGCTTTCCAATTAGGGTGTACGAAACGAGTGTCGGAGACAAATATTTCCCATCGATTGGGAGTAATTGTCGTCGAGGGAGGGTGCGAAAGTACGGCTCGCTACCCTTCGGTCCGGACCCCACCGGGTCGGATATTTACCCTGTTTACGCGGTAATCACAGACGCACGTACACCCACACGCCAGTATATCCCGTATCGGCGGTTTATCGCTATTTATAGCGCCTCATGGCGAGGCGACGCGACTCGATCGAATATTAATAGAAAACAAAGCCTCGTATTAGGCGTACACGACAAAGCGGTACGCCGATCGCCGGGAATTTATCTTTTAGTAAATAAGTTGATGCCGATTCGCCCGGGAGCATTTGGACAGCTGCCGAACTATTTGATTGGTCGGAGACGATTTGCGGCTCGCGAAATCCTACGCCGCTGCGACTCGCGTTATTTTTTCGGCGGTGCTTCGAAAGCCGCGGACCACGGCGGATATTTAACACGTTTACTGTCGAGCGTACTTTATGCATTAGAAGTGCAACGCGCCGAAATACTGCAGCACGTTATTGAATTTTGCGAAATACAGATAAGGGTGGAGCGGAGGTATTGGAGACCGGAGGATTAAATCGCTATTCCGATATCAAGAAAATTTGTAAACTATGAATGCTGCTGATTGCAAATTTTTTCCATTTTCTTGCACAGGTCACCGGTGACCACCATGGTAGTTAACGTTTCAGTCAATTAGCTGTTTTTGATAAGTATACTCGTCATGGTGAAGTGGCATTTTTTATGACGAGTATACTCTTCATGCGTAAAAAGTGCTTACTTGTTACCGTTTAAATTGCGATTATAATGAAGACTGAAATGTACCTCTACATTTTAAAGTGCTTTAAATATTTGGAGACACACAAACTCCGTGTTTGACAAGCACACTCGTCATCGCTTGCACCTTGTAACACATCTTAAGTACACACTTTTCACAGAGGTCGCAACACCTAACTGGTTAATATGCCGAGTGACTGGAGTATGTTTGTAATTTACAGAAGCGTTCGATCTAGCAGTGCTCTGTTTTCGTCTAGTCATCTGACGTGTTTATGAGCGCTGAAGTTTGTTTGGCAGGCGCGTGGTTCATCGGAGACGTACAATAGCAAAAATTCGACGCTTGGTTAATGTTTGATCGAGTATCGAGACGTGTTAGGTGGACATGAGCCGAGTTGCAAACCGTCGAAGTAACTGTACACGCCTAGGTATCTCGTTCTCTAAACAACAGCTTCGAAACCGCGCGCATAAAATAAATGTTCCGCACCGCGGGTTTCAGGGCGTTCGCGTCACAAAGATATTCCCGCGACTTACTTTTTCACGAAATTGCAACCGGGACTCCGCGTCACCGCGACATGTCCCGTACGTGCGACACGTACGATTTTCATTCAAACGAAACTCCCCGACATTTACAGCGCATCGCCGGCACAAGGAAAATCGCGTGGGCGCGGACGTACGTAAACTGCAGAAAGAAGAGACGTCGGTGTGCGCGGCGAGGTCGGCGAGCATGGGAAAATGTCACGAAATTCTAGCACTTTGTGCCGCACGCTCTCGGCCCCTCGGATGGTAGAATCATTATCCTCGTAACTCCGCGGCCGTAAAGATTACGATCGCGGCCATTGGATGGGAGATCATACAGGAGCGTCCCCCGCACACGATCTCACCAACGAAAGCGCCGACATCGCAGCAGGGCCGAAAAAAGCGGCGCTAATTTACGAGACAAGACGATTCTCGATAGTCCCTTTTTCGATGACACTTTAACGAACGCACGGAAACGGGGCCGACGGTCGTGCTTCATGCTGCGAATGTTTCTCCCCCCGAGCGATATTGAGATTTTGACGCCTTTATGGGCATGTCGTATAACCCGATCGAGTTCCTTATGTAACGTAAGACCGTAACAAGTCGTCCTCCCACGCGTCTTACTCGTCTGTCATTCGTTAATCCTTTTCACGCTGCGAAAGCGTGTACTCAATGTTGCGCGATTGACGTGATTGAACTGATTCTTGTGATCTGACATTCTGCGCTTCGTTGACAGACGTACTGCATCGGACTTAAATTTTTCTGAAGAGAAATATAGGCTGTTTGAGCAAGCATTACTTTTCACGATACCAGACCGTTTACTCGATGTTGTATGGTTGATGTTACGAAAGTGATTCTTGTGATGTGACATTCTGCGCTTCGTTGTTAGACGTACTGCATCGAACATAATTTTTCTGTGGAGAAATATACGTTGTTTGCGCAAGCATTATTTTTGCGCTACGAAAGAATGTACTCAATGTTGCGCGATTAATGTGGACTAAGTGATTTTTGTAAAGTGAAATTCTGCGCCACGTTGATAGACGTACTGCATGGGATTTAAATTGTTCTGTGGAAAAGTTTAGGGTGAGCAAGCATTGCCATATAAATCACATATGCCATTCAGCCATTCCCTGTGTATCAATACATGAAATAAACGGAATAGATGAGAAATGGAAGATTTCAGTATGCATCACTCACCCAATGCTGCGTTGTCACCACTTCGCCGTCCGCTCCGTCGAGGGCCTGTCAATGGCAAACAAAGGAAAAAAATTGAGCGAGATATGTTCATCAAGAGAAAAGGATGTCGCGAAATATGTTCCGGCCGCGACGAGCAGGGAAGTAGACGCACGTGACGATCGGGTGAAATATCAAGGTTCGATTTCGACTTCTAATCGCTCGTCCACTATCGATCGCGCGCCTGAGATGAGACTAATCGTCCGTCGGCCGTGAGTCATGCTTGTTTTCGACGCCCGAAGGCGTTTGTGCACCCACATACGGTGATACGCGAAGTGTGCATTCCGTGAAATTACACTGCTTTCCTCACGCTACGCGACGATTCGAGTGGTATCAATGAAACAAAAATCAACTTACGTCCTTCTTCCTCTTTACGGCTGCGGCACCTGAAAACATAAGAAAGCCCGGCATTAATATACCGGAAAAACATAGACGAAGCAAAAGTAATGAAGTAATCAAATTCAAAGTAATCAAGCGTTAAAAACAAAGTAAATGGAAGAATGACTCTCTTCCGGAGGAATCCCGAAACATGTCAAGCTCCCACAGGATAAAATGAAACACACTCAACGAAAAACAGGCGCAAAAATGATGAGCGTAGAACAACATACGGATAGATTCCGCATGATTTTATGAGGATACCATACTCACCGGCCGTGGGATTAGGTAACCGTGCCCCATTAGTGCCGGTGGGCGCTGCAGGGTTGGCGGCGGGGGTGGGGGTGCCCACTGGGGGTGGTACGCCCCTGGTCCCGAACGGGAAGTACGGCGAGTCCGGGGGGTAAGTGGCGCCCTCGACGCCTCCGCCACCCCCGCCTCCGGTCCCACCCCCGCCGCCTCCCCCTGGCCCCCCGCCAGGGCCGCCACCAGTCGGACCGAACGCACCGCCGCCCCCGTACGTCTGAAAAAGCAAAAAGGGGCGAAACAATGAAAATTGCAATTTTCCACCCTCTGCAGACTGCGCGATTGGATACAAAGGCTTGAGAAAAGTTACGGGTTAGGGTGAACGCAGGGACGCATCGAACGCAGAGAATGGGAGGTCAGAAGAATCAGAGGCGCATGGTCCTGTCGTTCATGCATATTGTGAGTACACCGTTGAAATCGGTGGAGGGAGTTTAATGGGGACGTAAGGTTTCGACGCAACGTGAATTTCGATAAGCTTCTGCAGGCAGTCACGTCTTGACGTTTTCAGACGGTTGAACAGCGGTTAATCAATCAGAGAGGGAGCGTGCACAATGTACGATGAGCAATCGCTTGTAACGACATTCACTCACGCCACACTCGCAATACGGATGCACAGACGATGGGATCTTATTTTTGGCTGTCGCGTCGCACCGCAATTGGCCATTCCCTTCGATTTACGCGCGTCCAACGATGTCGCCCGTTTTATTTTAATTCCCCGATTGTCGCGCATCGTGAAACGCACGGTCTCTCGTTCGATCCTATTTATCGGCACTTATCGGCGTGCGTTTTTCAGATAACGTTTTTCCCAGCGCACGTCACGCGACGGAAGAACTCCATCGAGGGTCTAATTGAAATTTTGTGATCTGTTTTTTTGCATCGGTCATTGAGAAGCGAATAGTGTGGGACGAGAGGAAGGAGGAGTGAGAGAAGGCGACGAATGAAAAAGAAGAAGTCGCGCTGCCTCTTGGAGGCAGTTCCAATAAATCATCCATCGAATCAATATTCCTTATCGGTTATGGTTTAACGACTGCCGATTAGATACTGCTCTCCTGACGTCGAAAAATCTATATTATGTTCAGTCTATTCCTATTTCTATTCACGCCAGATACAGAGTGTCCATGAAACTCGTGTGCACCTTGTATGAACAAATTGAAGTTTCTGGGAGCATTTTTTTCTGGAGTAATACAATATTACAGATGTGTCGCATGTATCCAAAGTGACTGATTATTTGACCGTTAAATAGAAATACAAATGTTATAAAAAGTAACGTTTGTACAACCGAAATGTAATGTGCAAAACATTTTTAGGCGTCACGGCGAGAGGGATGCAAGAAAAATAATCGAATTCCGAAAAGTCGCTGTAACAGTCAATAATGAGTGCAAATTGTCGGAGTCTCTAGTCTCTTTCAACTTCCTGGACACCCGACCTCGAGGTCTCGAAACATTACCGTCGCGATTGCCGATAAGCGGAAGGTCGTGGGGAACGATAATTAAAAATAATAGCAACATTTTTCTGCGTCCCGGATGAGTGCGGGCACAAGGTTAAAACTTACGCATTTTCTCATACTAAGCAGTTAATTCTCAGTTTATTCGATAAAGCCCGCGTCCACAAATTTCTACCTAAAACCGTAGCCGTCAATAGTCTCACCGTGAATATATTTCCCCGGCAAACAGGGTGACACAGAACTGAATTTAACCAGAAACTTCATAACCTCCCCCTGTGTGGCGTACTATGAAATTTCAATTAAGCAAATTTTAACCTGACAACGACAAAAATACCCTCCGCCAAATTTCTCATTCCGATCACCCCGCGCTTCAGCTGAACGCTCCGCGCCTTATTACGCAATTTCGCTGAATAGCACCCCACATACGATAGCCGAAACAATGGACTGAACAATTCGTACACCGCGACTAGTGATTCGCAAATGCAACTACCGTCGTTTTGTCGCTCGCCACTTGTGTTCACTCGTTTCAGGGAGGGAGAACGTAACTGAAAAAAAGAGAGAAAAGGGGAGAAAGGCAGTCGACTAATTAAGGATAATCAGGCTGGAGGATTCGCGGAGGTACCCATGAATAGATGGGTAACACCATAGAGAGGAAAATACAAGAGACTTTATCTGTATTCCGGGGTAACTTTTCATCCGGGCCAGTTTAACCACCTCCCAGCCGAGGCGGTTGCTTTGTTTTATACATGTACGTGTGCACCGGGCTGCGTGTGGCTTTATATAGATGTGTAGGTATGTAGAGGTGCATGTGTATATAACCGTATAGATACATCGCCGTGGATGAGGGAGAGCGTAAGTGATATTAAACTTGGAGGTTGGCGATCCTCAACCTTTCCCAACGGTGCCTTACTAACTCTTATCTGGACCTAAATAATTCTCAATTCACGGCTGCCAATATATGTATCTGACGGATGACGCACTGCTGTTCGGAAATCGTTCTACGGCCACAGAAGTGTACATTTTTTAATTTACTCTGCTCGATGAACTGATGAAGATGTCAATTTAAAAGTGACACACGAAAAAATATACATTAACTCTCCTGCAAATTTTTTATTGAATTATTACGCTAATATTATATACGTTCTTCGGTGTTCACACGATTTCGTGAGCGACTGTCTGATAATTTGGAATAACTTTGAAATAATTTGTAAACGGAAGATATTATTTATTGCGGGACGAGAAATGAATTTGTTTTTATTATACGTGATATACCGTAATTGCACAAAGAAAGTGAAAATTTTAGTCTCATTGCAAAGGGTGGATATCCTGACATGAGAACCGCTTTGCGAAAATATCGCCCAAGGTAAAGTTTTCGGATTATGTCGAGGGTGCTGGAGAAGCAGGCAGGGGAAGAACAGACAGAGAAGAGAAGCAGGACGAAAGAGCCACAGCGTGAGGGAGAAGGAAAGACAGAGAAAGGTGCACGAGGGAGAGTAAGTAACTTTTTCTCAGATAAATTCGCTTCTACGACTGCAATAATTATTGCGCTCCTATTTCTTACGTAATCCCGCCTCGTTTTAAAGTTTGGCCAGGACGCGGAACAAAAGAAAGGAAGATTTCGAATTTTCCACAGAGTTCCCACGGTCCTGCCGTAATTCGCGCAGCGAAACGGGCGAATCACGCGTCACGAAGTACGGCAAAACGAAAGCAGAACTATTGTGTCATTGTTACAACAGTTAAAAAGAAGCGAAAAATTCACTTACCATTCCGTTATCCATTGTGGGGCCATACGGCGACTGAAAGCCAGGCTTTTCTGTAACAAAGGAAAAAAACAATATCCTATAAATAGAAGTCCGATATCACTGGTCGTCGAAATCATTTCTTATAGGACAAAGCGGTTACGCCGCTTTTTTTCTTTAAATCCCGAATGAAAACGCGGAAATTACTTTTCCGTCCGCCGACACGCACAATACAGATCGTTCCAGAAGCAAATCGCCGAATTTCAGCGTCCCGCTCTATCCTCCGAAAATGAAAACTCGTCAGACGCACGCACTCGAAAATCACTTTAGTTTCCGCACGTGCTCCCTACGCAATTGAAAAGAACCCGTAAGATACGATAGCTAATTTATCCGCTCATACCTTGGAAAAAGTAGATTTCGTAATCGACGCAGCGCACCATTAGCCGCCTGCATACCAGAACCATCCCAACACGCTCTACAAACAACTCTGTCAGCGCTAACTAATAGTCGCCGGCGTATCGATACCCACTAGACGCTCAGGAGAAATTATGCGTCTGATTAACGGGACGATTTAAGAGTCGAAACGAGCGATCCACGCGGACGGAAATATGCGCATTATCTGAGCGAGCGATAAAAAGAAAGTGACTCCTCTCGGACCCGGAATATTCATGACGCATTAGACGAGAGAACGCGAAGAGGTACATCGACAGAGCGAAGCCGCGGCGTAGAAGAAAAAGGACAACATGGCCGAGGAAGAAGTCTCCTGTTCCGTGGGATACGTGCGACGGCGGTTGTCGATGCAAAATTAATGCCGCGCATAAATTCGCGATGCGTCTTTATAAATCAAAACCGCGATCGCGCTAAGAATTCGCCCTCTCTCTCGTGCGAGCTTTTCTACGTTGCGGCCAGGATACGCACGCGGAATAAACAACGAGATAAACATTACGAGGCTGCTTGCCACCGCAGTCGGAGCCCGCGCTTCATCCGTTATTAATGCCCACCCCTTACATATGCGCGAGGCACCGTGCCCGCGGAGAGAATTTATGGGGATCGGCTGGATTTACGTTTCGAAAAGCACCTCGGGAAGAATTGTAAGACAGGCGTGCGAGTTTCCGCGCGGGTCTGCCACGCTGGGCTGCGAAATTAATTTTAATCCCGGCGAGGAACCAATCGCACTGCCGATCGGTTGCGTGATGGACGGTGTCTGAGGATGTAATGGGAGGTAGAACAGGGGCGACTTCTTGACCGAGTAAGGTTCATTCAGAACATGCAAGTCTTAGCGGACTGGATTTTTTGTTGTTGGCCGTACCGTGTTGCCACTTTTCTGCATGCATTGTAATAAAGATGGTGAAGTTGTCATAGAAGTTAACGTTCACTGCTGTGACAAATATTTGATTTTGACAAGTATGTAAAAACAGTGAAGTACGAGACGCGAAATACCATCTAACCGTCGAACAGACGGTGTTGACAAGGAATATTTTGATTGCAAGTTCTTCTGAGAATGTTATAGGAGTGGAAGAGGAATTTTTACAGACCGAATTTTTCGCTACTGGCCGTACCGTGTTGACACCTTTTTTCTGCATGCAATATATTAAAGATGTCTACTACATTGATCAATTAAGATTTTAATTGGACAATAAAGGACTTTTGCTTGAAAGTTCTTAAAATGGACTACACACTACTTTCTGCGGTCAGTATTGAGTTGACATTTCCCAAACACCTTAAAAATGTTTGCAATAAATACAGCAAAAACGCTGCATAACACAGGCATAAAATCCGTATAACTTGACTTTCCAATGAACCTAAATAAACTCCGCGTACTTCAATTCTACGCCGTTTTTCGGAAACCCCCCCTACGGCAATAAAGTCCATAACAGCACACCACTGTAACGCCAATGATAACCAATCACGGGCGCACAGCGTTCTCGAGCCAGCACGCATACACCATTGACCGGCCATTGCCACGGGCGACCCTCGAAATTCCACGACGACTGGCATAAGTTCGCCAGGCAGGCGGGGGCCGAAAATTCACCTGACAGATAACCTCCGCCGTCGGGTCTCGCGCAGGTGTATATGAAATTACGCACGGCCGTGTACTCGCAGGAACGTATCTACGCTCGCGGTACACGCATATTCGCGTTACGCGCGCCACCTATCTTCTCCGCCTACACGGGCGTGTAGGTATACAGGTATACAGGTATACAGGTACAGAGGCAGAGCCGTGAGGGTGCGAGTATTACATTATACGCAGGATGTAGCCGTGAGTGGACGATAGGTCGGTTGTCCGGCGACTGCACGATCGTCCGAGATAACTATGAATCCTAACAGTTTCGGCTTGCTCGTGACACGTTTGCCGAAGCGTGCAGCCACCGACTCTGCAATATCATGCATCAAAGGACAAGCTAAACCATGGGCCATCGTGTCATCCTCAGAGCCGGGGCAAGCCCGCTCGACCGTTATGACGTAGTGTTGAGCACCGAGCCTCCATAATGTCACGAATAGTTCGTCTTCCGCGATTCTCTCTCTCCGTTTGTCTGTCGCGCTCGTGCCCGATCCCGCTGTCTATAATAGCCACGACCGTAGGACAGAGCGCGCGCGCACCTTCTGTCATCGTCCATTAGGAATTGTTAACAGGAGTATCGCTGGCCTCAGAGCGAAGGATATGGCATTGCTGTGACTTGATATACCGTTTAAGAACTTTGACCAAGTTCCCAGGGCTGACAGCTCAGTTTCCAGTATCTCACGTCACGTCGGATCTCGAGCACTTGAAATCGCCAACGCGCTCTCAGTGCGGAAAGGTTCAAATTAACGTTATGCTACGCACAGATGTTTCAGCCTGCGACCATAAATTCCGCTTTGCCCCGAAAAAGAACGGCGTGGTACAAAATGAGCAGGCATAACGATAACGTTACCGCGCGCAATAACACACGCCGCGTGCGTAATATATAGCGGCATTCGATAATATTGGCAATCGTTTGAGATTTAAAAGCGTAATAGGCCCGTTATCGTGGTAAGGAAAGCGTGAGCAGGAGGGCTAGTACTGACGCTGCTGGAGGGTGAGAGATGCGGCGCGCGAGAGGGGAAGGCAAACAGGGAGTGAGACAAGCCGGCTCATCGATGGGGAATTTGTTACACATTACACGCGGCCCACGGTCGGCCACGATACCATCTACACGGATTTCGGCCGGCATCAATTCGGCATTACACCTCGCGAAATGCACGACACAACCTCGAAAACCGCGCTGTACGGCGGAGCGATTTTCACCAAACGAGACACGACCGCCAGCTCGTGGTCGTGTCTCGTTTGCCTGAAAATCCGCAAAGTACTGTCCGAGGCCGGTGCCGTCAATGGGGCGTGCATTAAACGTACGACGTGCGCTTATACTCTTTCCGTTTTCCGGCAGCCGCCCGATCGATCTGACCCTACGCGATCGTGCGAATAAACATTTTCATGACGCAGGCTAGAGACGTAATAACGACTAGACGAATGTGTGTAATCGTGACATGCTGTGTTGTGATATTCAAATGTCCTTCAATTTTTCTCACGGAATCTTCAATTGGCGTCTTCCGAAATATAGCTTTGTTCGTCGATTTCGCCGTGTTAGTCAAATGACGATGACTTCTGAGAGTATAATCGTAGTGCGTAGGTACCTTTCTATTGCACTCTACCCGGCACACGGTGAACAGATACAACAATGCGACATTGTGCCTGCTATAACATTTCCATTTAGCTCCGCCTGTTATAATACCTCGCATACTCTTTACCCTCCGCATCGAGTCATGTTCCGCGTAATTAGTCCATTCAAATCGCGAGTCGCTCTAAAAAGTAATGGCCCTCCTCATCGCCGCTAATTCCCACCGCTTTTTTCGTTCCGCGTAATGGCGAATACGTCAGTTCATCTTCGTGCGAAGCAGAGATACGTAGGAAGGAGGACGAGTCACGATTTTCATCGTTTTTGCTTCCAAGTTTTATGAGCTTCCGCGATCGAGGAAAAAAGAGAGAGAAAACAAGGACGGACATGGAATACGCAACGTGGAAATGTCAGACACTTTCAGCGTTGACGATCTCGTAAAAAGAGATACGCGTACGCACCCACACACGACGATACGTGCGCACTCGGGAATCACGAAAAACAAGAGGACATAAAAATGGGGATGACGGGCGAAGGGGAGGACGGCACATATGTGTGCGCGCAATGCGCATACGCAGTCGCGTGTATGTGCATTTGTACGTTGTCCGGCTTGGATGGTGTGCTATATAAATAATCGCGTCTGCGCCATACAAGTTCAACGAGCGGCGCAATTTCTATGTATAAATGTTATCAATATATATCTCGGAAAGTTTCCGTATGGATGCAGGGTATATCGATATTCTGACCGAACGACGATGGAAGTATTATACACGTTCAACTGTAGAATGACAAGTACAAGACTCGCAGGTTGCGAAATTTTTCAAAAGTCTGCGTAAAACAAGACTATTATTTTCAAGGTATGACATCCATGTCCGACCAATAATATTGCACCTGAGCAAAACGACGTTACGTCCCGTACACAAATATTAGATGTTAAGTGCAATCAACGGCACAGAAGTGATAATGTAACGGTACAGCACGGAGCTAGTCGAAAAATAGGAAAGTACACAGAACGTCGTAGTGTTACAAGTAACGAAAAGATCCGTGTCACTCGCCCCAGTAAATAGCAGTATTCGGCCTATTTCGCGGTGTACGTCCGCAAAGGATTAATACAGCCCGCCGGATTCTCCGGCCTGCACATTACCAAATTTCGCGTGGGAATCGAAGCATTAATGGCAGCGAACAATGAACGACTAGGAGCGCGACAGCGTTGCGCTCGCAGCATGTCCCACGACCTCAGCGAATTTTGAAAATTTCAATGAACCAACGATGCATGCGTCGGCCGAGCGCGATTACGCGCTTGATCGGCCATCCTTAATACGTTCCTGTATTGAGTAACTGACGCTCGTCTGGAGCTTTGACCCCTTCGGATTCCTCCGCGCGCATGAGGTGCGCGCCATGTTGCCGACGAAATTCTTCCCTTTCGTCCGACGACCGTACGGATCCCAACGATCGGCATGCAAATGCTTTCGGCCCGAGAGAGGCGAGAGTCCGCCGCCGAAATAAAAGGCAGTTGCCCTGTCTTCTGCGACTGTCAACGATGGTCGCGAAACTTTGACAAACGATAATGACGCGGCGGCGACACGAAAAGGGAAGATCGTACGTGGAGACGTACGAGAAGACAGGCGCTGGAAGGGGGCAACCGGTCTCGTTTGGTCGTAAACGCCGAAACGTGGAAGGAATCGTGTATACGAGCGGCGTTAGAAGGGTGATGAAGAGAAGGTAGGCACGGTAGAAAAAGGCGGAGAGTAACAGGACGGTAGAGCACAGGTGAATCTCGCGGCCGGTTTTCACCTTTGCCTCGAAAAATATAATTCATCCGGTTATCTCGTCGACGATCGAGTTTCTATCGCGTCTCTCTCCCCCTTATCTCTGCGCTGCGCCTCCTTCTCTTCTTCAGAGCGGCGTAACCACCTGTCAAGCGTATGCGCGCGCCTCGAATATATGTGTGGAGGCCACGAAAAATCTCGACGGAGCGAGGAGGCATCGCGCGCGGCCCAATGCGTTTGTGAAACGGTAAAAGAAGTAATTGAACACCTGCCCAGGGAACCGCTTAACTCAATTAGCTCGTTCGCCGAACGAGCGACACTCCGGATCTTTGCTCCTCTCTCCTGGCATGTTCACCAATTTCGTAAGGTTTATCGTAATCCGGTTGGGAATTAGAAGAATTATCAACTGTTTCACGTGTGATATGCATGCGTCGGTACGGGAAACGCCCTGTGCGCCCACACTGTCTTTTGATCACCGTCTTTATAATTTTATAAGTCCCTCGCATATCATGATTTTCGATAATATAAAATTCAACAACCGTGTTTAATCGGCGGTTGCCGGTCCCCAGTTCGAGCTTGCACCACACAACATGCTACCCCGAATAACACCGACAACCCGGTAAAATCACCTACAAATCCGAATTGCATCACGTGCGCCCGACAAAGCGGGACTATGAAAATTTGAAATACTGTAAAGATTTTTAAGACACGGGGTACGCAGTGGACTCTGCCACCATGCGGACCCACGCACCCCAACGAGGCGTTTCTATGGGGGAACTCACGTGTGCGCCATGCCAGTGCACAGTGCCACGCGACCCAAAAGGGTGCTCCCGCAGGTAAGAATGAGCGAGGAAGACGGCATAAAAATAAGTCTACGGCCGGTAGAGAATGGCGGAAGGGCGACAGGGAATATGGGGTTTGGAGGGGAGCTGGTTCCCTTCACCCTTGGGGCCTTCGACCCCAAAAGGGAGGGGGCTACGACGCACACTTCTACGGCGGGAGGAAGAATAGAGACCGGAGTGAAAGAGGGGAAAAAAATGTCGAAAAGAACTCAGGTAGCCATTGGTGCTCAACTGAAGTTCAACTTTTCGGTACATCCCATAGGATGGTGGTAGGACATGTGAGCAGTGAATTTATAATGTTTAAATCGTATGTAACTTATCCGGTGATACATTTAGAAGTATAGTGCAAGATACAAGATAAACTGAATAGTGTTTACGCGAGAAAGCATGTTCGAGGGTAGTTTGACTGAAAAGTTGAGAATGCGTGTGAAATTATATCTATACAAAATGTGTGTAACTGTATCTACTATCGCGTATAACCCGCGTATAAACTCAAGAACAAAGCTACGGCAAAGCACACAATCTTATTCCACCGCTAAAATATTCTACTCTCGGACACACCCGTTATACGTCAAAATTTGAGGGGACCTTTAGCTAGGGCCTAAGGGCCTCGGAGGCCTGGTTGTCGAGGGTACACAGTAAAGCCGTCGGAGCGAGGATAATCGGAAGAACGTGCACACTCCGCTTCCAGATATTATATCCTGCCAGTCCACAGGCATCGCCAGACTCAAAAAACCGCAGTGCATTATATGTATACACCGTCAGGCACGTATACGTCTCTCAGAAGCCTGAACACAAGAAGACGAGCCCGGAGGATGTGAGAAATGAGAAATAGAGAGGAAGGGCAAGAAAGGATGAACAGAGAAGGGATGAGAAGTAAAGAAAAAATTCGGTTTAGCCACACTCCGCTTGACCCCCACCAACGCGATTTCTTAAAAGACGTCGCGTGTGCCTATGGGGAGCCCGTGGGAGGGCAAAAGTAACCCGTCAGAATGAGATGGGGTACGAAACGGAAAGGCAAGAAAAGCTTTCATCGAAAGGGCTCCTCTTTCCTTGTTGCAGCAGGTGATGTTTCTACGAATAATTGTGGGCCTTACGTGCGACGTGATTTTTAGATATGGCTCGGAAGCGGCAAATGAGGAAGCCTGAATCTGGTTAGCGATGATTGTGTGCGGAGGGACAAGGGAGAGGCCGGAAAGTAAACTGATCGTAAAGAAACGTTTTTTGAGTTCTAACACGTAAACGCGAATCCGCCGTGATCCGACGGAGTGATAACAAGCGAGGAATCTTCAAAAAGGAAGAACGTGGAACCGAGGAACCGTTACATGTTTGAGAATAAAACGGCGACCGTGCCAGAAGTGCAGCCGGTGCCCAGTCATTCGCCCGAGAGGAGAAAGACACGAACGTGCGCGAGGACTTATTCTTATAGAACGATAAAACGTAGCAATGCGTTCATGGATTGATGTCGAGAAATGAGGGTGTGTATCGGGATGATATTTTGAAACTCGATCACGCGACGTACCAGCTGGTCGATGGACGTTATTGAAAATAATACTTCTCGCCAGGCGGAATGAACGATGCTGAAAGTGCATCCAATACCGTGCAAATTGTCCATCATACTCATTTTCACCGTATTAATCCTCTGCTCTACGCATCATCAAGAAACCATAGAAAACCACCGCCCATGCCAAGTTCCCCCTTCAAAACAATAAACCCATAGAAACCATTTCACGATCTCCCAGACCAGCATCGCCATATACTGCAAAACAATGTGCATTACAGTTTATACGCTGGTCGATGAATGTTATTGAAAACAATCCTTCTCGCGAACCGGAATGAAAGATGCTGCAAAGAGTCCATCCAGTACCGTGTATTAATCCTCCACTCCACCCAATATCAAGAAAATCTAGAAAACCTTAACCCACGCCAAGTTCCTCTCCCGACTAACTCCACAATTTCCCCAGACCAGCATCGCCATATACCGCAAAACAATCCGCATTACACACTGTACCATCCTGTTCACATGCGAGCCACTTAGCGACCATAATATAAAACAAAAACTCCTGTATACTGCCGGAGCGCTGAGCGCATGAGCGCCACGGTTAGCATCGGTCGAAAAGAAGGCGCACGCCGGGTAGGACTACGAGAGCGAGAAAGGGAAGGCGGCGGGGAAAGAGGCCCAAAGATAAAGCGGCAAAGGCTAAGGGGAAGAGAGCCAGCGAACGTCAGAGAGAATGAAAAGGAGTGAGAGGCAGGATGAAAAAACGGGAGGGAGATCGTCCGTTGCGCCGTTCGGGAGTAAACGGAACGGCGAAGGTGTATTTTGTGGAGTAGAAGGCTGCCTGCCACGCGACCATGGGGCCTCATGGTGGGGATGTCGGCGTGCGGGGTCCGAGAGGGGCGAGAGTCGACGACGGGTGAGCGTGGGGGAGGGTGAGGTAAGGGGAGGCAGTGCAGCGGCAGCAGCTGTCGCTGCCAGTGCCCCCCTTCGTGTTACCCTAGAAGGGGCCCACTGGATGACAGTGGCGCAGACCACGGGGGCCCCAGTGACGCTCAACGCCATTTCTGCAACTTGGCGCAGTAAACTAACTGAAGAGAGAAAGTAGAGTAGTACTAGTAGAAATGGGAAATGGGTTGTTAGATGTTATGAAGGGTTCGTTAGTGTTTTGTCGCAGTTGACTAACCAACAAGAGAGGGCAGAAATTGGAAATGGGTTGTTAGATGGTATGAAGGGTTCGTTGGAATATTCCGGAATTCGTCGCAGTTGACTTACCAAAGAGAGAGGGCAGAAATTGGAAATGGGTTGTTGGATATTATGAAGGGTTCGTTAGGAATGTCCGGAATTTCTCGCAGTCATCTAGCTAAAACAGAGAGAGAGAGAGAGAGAGAGAGAGGGCAGAAATTCGAAATGGGTTTTTAAATTATATGAAGAGTTCTTTAGAATTTTCTAAAATTCGTCGCAGTCAACTAATCAACGAGAAAGGCCAGAAAGTGGAAACGGGATTTTAAATGTTATGGAGACTCGGTTTAAATTTTCTGGAATTTGTCGCAGTCTACTGATTAAAGACAGAAGGTAGAAATCGGTTGTTAGATATTATGAAGATTTTGTTAGAATTACGACGAAAATGAGAATACGTGGCAATATAGTGAGACAAATATCCACTGATAATTTTCGGCTGAATACGAGAATGTGACGAAAATTCATCCGATTTTGTCTCGACATTTGACGTGACATGAAAATAGCGGTACAATTGGGATCAATCGGAATAAGGGATGCGCTTAGTGTGCGACTTAACTCTGACATCAATGCGCCCTCCGCCAGAAATCAGCAGCAAACGGATCCGCATCCACCGACCACCATAGAAATCAGGCGAAATCAAACGAGAGACTCCCTACACAGAGCGACAGAAAGGGGCAAAGATGAGGCTCAAGCAGCAAGCTCGATTTCACCGTTTATGCGAAAACGAAGTTGACTCGAAACAAAGGCAAATCTAACAAAAAGTAGTAAAAGTGCGTGCGTACACGTGCTACCGGCACGTGGCCGACACGTGTTCCGGTTTCTGTCTTTCTCTCTCTGTCTATCTTGCACTTGCTTTCTGTCTCTCGACGCTCCCTGCTCCTATACTTCCCACACGGTGTTGACACGCGTTTTCATTCACGAGGTGTGTTCACGTATGTACATGCAACACGATGCACCGGAGGACGACAGTGCGCAGAGAGGACGAAAGCTCAAAGTGGCAGGAGAGGAAGAGGGAGCAAGCTTTCTAGGTTGGCCCCGGGGACACGCGTTCAACAGGTGACCCTGCAGTGATGCTACCGACGCCATTTTTGCTTCCAGCTTTCTACCCTTTTGGCACGCGTTCCCCACGGATTGATCTGCCCAGGAGGCAGCAGTTGCAGGAAAGGCGGACACCGAATAAGACTTCGGGGAATATGATAGGGAATGCAGCAAAAAAGAGCAAGTGCGAACACAACTCCTGTAACGATCAACATACGCGAAATAAACGTAAAGATCTTGGATGCGTTAAAAAAAAATATCAGGTCAATTAAAATGTACAAATTGACATTCACGATGTGCGTGAAGACTTGAGGCGTATGTTATTTGAGTAAAAAATTTACACGGCATGGAGTGTATATGACAGTATTGTTGATTTCGCTATGAACGTCTGGAAGAATGTTCAATTATTAATATGTGTATGTTCTATAAGACTTGTTGATTCAAAAGTCGGTATGGAACTTGGGAAAGCATAACAGTTGTATAAGATTTTCCAGGGAAGACACCGCGCGGACCGTTTTAGAAAGAGATCCGCGTGGTCGATGAAAGTGTCGGTATAACATTATTAATCGCGTGCTAGCTTTAAGCGTGGTATGCGCGATGATATATTTGCTGGCAAAAATTGGCAATCGGCAAGATGTGTCTTGGAAGGAGAGTAAGTAGCAAGCCGACAGAGATTAATGCGTGTAACGCAGGTCGGAAATAAACACCCCTCGAATCCTGTGCCAAAGGATACAGAGGAAAAACAAGAGTCAACGTTACGTTGGTCTAACATCGCGTACGTAATGTATGCCACACATTACGTCGCTGACAGCATTCATCTCCTTTCCATTTCTTTTCGCGACTCGTCATTCCATGAAACTCTAAGTATTAATAATTCTTGTAACATTGCCAATCTACAACATACTTTGCTACAAAAATCGTAGTCAACTCGTCAGTGTACGAAAGTACCGAATCTGTAACATTTACTCCGTTAATATCAATTTTACGCCATAAAAAAGTTCTTGCTAAAGCCTCTTTATATCACCAAGAACAAAGTACCTAATAATCGATATTTTCCAATAGCTTTTTTCCGCACGAAAGTTCCAAATTAAACGTTGAGCCATCTTCTAACGGCTACTCGACTATAATTCACAAATAAACACAGGTACTCCACATTCATCGCACGGTGTTCGCAAGAATTTGAATTTAGCACCCAGAAGGCAATGTTTTGGCAGGTTTTACTTAAGATGACGATTACTGGGTACTTTATCCTAACATAACGCTTAAGGCCGTGACTCTGACAGCCATTAAACCCCCTTCCCACACGAGTCTCATTCTTTCTATTCTCTATCTCTCGCAGACATGCAATCGAGAGTTGATCGCTTTCGTCCAATTACGATCGCCTTTCGGATTCCGTTGCCGTTCACACGGGCCATTGAACGTTAAGGAAGGTGACGTTGGCGGCGGACACAGTGGCACCTGCCAAAAAATCAGAGCCCCTTTTTCGGCTGGCGCCAGGACCCGAATGCACATTTGTTCGGAACCCCGGTCGCGTGTACACGCATTATACACGCGTACCCGCATGTGTGCAGGAGGCACGTACACACGGCGCGGTAAGGTACTACATGTGGGCCAGTGCGGAGTTTAACGAAATCTGGCCAGATGTCTATTTTGAACGTGGTGCAGGTCGGTGCCGCAAAAGATCTACACGTGCGCGCACATTTGCATGTGCACGCGCTGGAGGAAGAGGACCAGTCGCACTTGCGTGCGTTTCTGTGAGCAAGTGCACTGGGCGATTCCCGTAAGGTGACAGTTCCGATTTTCTTGCCCATTGCGCAGAAGATAACGATCGATCACAACGAGGCGCAGGTGAATTGCAAGATGTAACGAGTCAACAGTTATGGCAACGGTTAAGTGCAGGTACCGAAATGTTTCTTTAACGCAGCTTGCTTTCATACCGGGTATTTCGAGAAACGTGTCACGAGCGTCTACGCCGGTTTTATCGTGGCGAACTTTTTGAGCGACCCCTAACAATGGAAGGTACGTATCAAAGTATACGCGATGCAATGAGAAATTAACGATGCTAGCTGATTGAGGCTGAAAGTAGCTGTACCACAAAAATAGAGAATTTGGCAGTACCCCTTCAGAAATATCTTGTATATCACGCGGGACGTATTTGAACCGCATTCAGCAATATTTTTGATACGTGTCACTCACTGTATCTGACACTGCAGCTATAATTAGATACCGAAGACACTTTCTGCCAAAATCGCATCTAATTGGTCCTTACTTCGATAAATAATTGGATAGGACAAGGTTTTCTGTTCTCGACCTGTTTCCGCGGCTTTCAATATGGAAGGAAATCGAAGCGGCCACCCCGCTGGGATTACCCCGTGCTAATGCGAAAATACACATGCCACGGTTAACTGGTCTGCTTTCATCTGCCCAACTCACACGTGTCTGTCTTTCCCTCTTGCTTTGCGATTGCATATGTTGTGCTGTGCTGCACTCCGGTGGTGCTTTACAGGTGGCACCGTCGAGACTCGTTCCGACTTTCATCGGGCACTCACAGACCGCGGCGGATGCCGGAAGACAACACCTAGGACGCCAACAGACGATTAAGCGGTTTGGTACTGTCATTCTCGTGACTTTTAATCGTACCGTCGAATGATTTTCTCGCGATGTGCGGTCGTACGTGAAAAATGTCGCGTGAAATTGGCATAAATCAAGTGTACGGTACTGTACTGTGGAAACAAGGACTGCAACCATACAGTTTTGGACATTGAAACGCGATGTCAAATTATAAATTCACCACGTATGAAATATACATTAAAATAATCTTGGAGTAACATTGCTAAATATATCATTCTTATGGCACGAAGCATGCGAATGTGAATGCGATGACGACCAAAGTATAACAAAAATAAGAAATAAACATACATGAAGAACTTGAAACGGGGCAATAAGAAACATGAGTTTACCTATAATAAATAATTGTTGATTAAACCGAAGGTTTGTATGTCGATTTGAAGTCAGGAATAGAAGCGACTACTGCCGTGAAAGCATGTGTGTACATGCAAACCAACACAGTAGAATCTTGCCAGAAAATTATTCATCAGTCTATAAAACTGGAAAAATCAGAAGAATTCTGGAGAAATACTTATTCACCAAATCTCACCATATTTACCGGAAATCTCTAAATACCTTAGGCGATGATTTGAAAGCGCATTTGTGATCGAAAAATAACTAAACCGGATATACAATATAAATAACACTGTCTTCCATTAGTAAATTATTTTTTGTATTCAACATTTTAAATTTACCTACTCTTCAATTCCAACTCGTAGTTATTGTTATGATAAATATATAGTTTTCACTAATATTTCAATGCGACGGAATGCAAGAAACACTATGTTTATATATGTATAAAAAAAAATTGCGCAGCCGTTAGCCGTAGAAAGTTGGACATTTCGCCGACGGAAGATTGAGAAATTATCGACTGGAGGTTGAGAACCGCCGATTCTACGCCAATGGAGCAAGGGGATACCAGGATATGGTGCCTCGTAGGGTGGTGCTTTCAGTCAGGCTGCTGGTAAGAGACACGACTCTCTAGGACGATAGGTATCGTCCCTTCAAAAGATGCCAGCTCCGATCTGCCACTCGAGAAGAGAAATTCTTCCAACAAGCGAACGGGCGAGAACTTCCGATCCGCTTGCACCACATAAATGTGTATTCTTAATTAGCAAAGGGAAATCGGTGTAAACGCACGTGCCCGTACAAAGAGAGACTGCCTCCGATAAACAACGGCATCCGCGGATAAATTACGCGTCATCGAGTAATGAATATCTGACTACAATTTCCGCCGGAGCTCGACAAAATTGATCCCGCATCGATTACCCTACGCGTATCACGCTGAGATACACAGATTAGCGGCAATCGGCCGCGACAGTGTACATAAAAGATCGTTCCGAAGGAAGCACTCTGAATTTTCTTTTCTCTTATATTCGCCCCGCTCCTTTCTATAACCCACTTCTGGCGATGGCTAATGGACTTTTGCTCTTCCTCGGCTCGGCAGCGTCGCGAATTTACCGAGAGAGGTGAAAGAGAAAAACGGAAAGAGGCGGTGGGAGAGTACGACAACCGGGGACACACGGAGAGCAACGGAAGGAGACAGAAAGAAGGAGAGTAGCGAAGAGGGCAAACAGGAGGGAAGACATATGGAGCGCACAAATCGAGAGAGACAAAGAAGGTGAAGTGCAGGGAGATACGCGGGGGGAGAGAGAGAGAGAGAGAGGGAAAAGCGGCGAGTTTGAGAACGGTGGCGTTTCACACTGTGGCAAATTCATATCGACCATAACGGGAGCGAGGCGAATGGCGTATACGCCGTTCGGTAACGAGGGACTTGCATTAGTCAGGAATTCTCGTCCAGCTCGCTCGGTCGCGCAAGTAGTGGTGGTGCTACTGCGCAAAAAGCCTTCAAATGTTTCTCTTTTATTTCCCTCCCGTTTCCTTTTCGCGGGACCGCTCCTAGCTGCTACCGAGCGAGCGTTAACGACAGAATGCACGAGACTCATCATCGAACAAGCAATTCTGATTGAAGCGCAGACAACCAAAGTGAAGGTATGAGGCACGGCTAACATTTTCTTAGAATAGTCAACATGTCTCGTAACGCACAGTTCCACCCGATAAATGTTAGTAATTGTAATCATATAGGAACTCTTTATATATATATATATATATCTCCGGGAAGATACTCATCCTCTGATTTACTCTGTGTATACTTTGTAATAATATATATACTACAATAATAAAAAAGTATATTTTGTATATTTAGTATATAAAGTAAGTCAGAGGATGAGTGTGTTTCCGGAGGACATATGTAAAATCCATAGCGTTGCTGAAGGGAAGGCCCATGGGCCGCACATGCAGAGCTTCTATAAAATCACATAAAACCATTCGACCGCACAAGCACAAAAGTGATGAACATAATCAAAAAAGGTTGAATTTGCAATCAAATTAGATCCATCCGAAAAACGAGCCAAACGTCAGTGTGCGTCCAATAGCTCATAGCCGCTCAAGACCCCACTTCGATCCTCAAATTCAACCATACTCCCATTACCGCGTCAAGCAGCACTACACGCGCTCACCGAAAGGCACTCGAAAGATTCTAGGCCCGCGCTAACGAAGCTGCTCATTTACGCTCGCGCGTAAATAAAACAGCATCCCGGCGCTATCTGGCTCTCAGCGCGCGGGCAACAAATATTCAACGACGCGCTGTCAGACGCACGGGAGGGCAGGAAAGAGAGAGGCGGTGTGTAACGATCGAGATAATGCAGCGTGTTTAATTCGGGTTCTCTGTGATCTATCGACACCGCTGCGCATGTATTAAACTTCCCCACATATAGGTGGCACGCGTGCACACTGGTAGAGACGTGTACATGAGACGTAGGAGTGTGTGTGTGTGAATGTGGTATGCGCGCACGAGCGCTCTGTGCGGCGCACGAAGAGGGAATGATCGTGATTGGGAGAATGCACGGTGGGAGGATGCTCATTGGCGGAGAAAGGGATTGAGGTTAGGGCGGTGAGGGACGGTGCAAGGGGTCCGAGGGGCTGAGGAGTGCGAGGGGTTGGAAGCAGATGCTCATCGGGCCCCTACTGTAACTGTAGATTATGCTCGCCCTTATTCGCGCGCGTGTGTGGCTACCCACACTTAGGCGCTGGCGGCCGAGCGCACCTCGGACTTGGCCTTTCCTAAGGAAGGAATTGAAAAATCCTACGGAGGATGCCCTGCCCGACGTCGAACGCGAAAAAGATACGTCCGGAGGGGCGCCGGGGAAGGAGGGGGTTGGGAATCAGTCAATTGTCGATTCACGATATCTCATTTCGCATCTGCAATTCCCCGCGATGCGCAGGAGTCCTCCTTAGGCTAAGGGCAGAATAAGACGGGCGAGGCAAGAGGATTCGCGGAATAGTACAAAATTGGCGCCCGCTGGCTTAATGCGGCGCGAGACAAATGTTCTTTGTGAACTGAGGATCAGATTAGAGTGGGTGCGGGCGCGGGATCCGCGTAAAGACGTAACTATTAGTTCTGCGTACTAATGATTGCATTACGGATAGGCACAATTAAATATCCCGTTGCCTAAGCGATACCGCGCGCGTGCAGTTCAGCTACAAACCAGTTTCGCCGAACCTACAGCCTGAAAGCTGTACCGATCTTCTCACTTAGATCCCAAACGACAGTCCGCAAGTACGCACTCAGCGCGTCGTTACGGTAGGCCACCCCCGAAATCGCCGAAAGTGCTAAAAATGTCAATCCGACCTAAGTGAACTCACTGTCGCTGACTCTTAATCAGCGATCCACTCTAGACACCTGATTCCCTTTCGCGGAGTACCATGTAATTCCGATAATTACGGTGTTTCCGATGAATGACGCACGATAATCTATACCGGCAGACGATGCACTTTTTGGTCGTGCGCTAAGTATATGGGTTTTCTGACATGAGCCATTATAATTCCGAGGACGCGTGAGAGGCGCGCGTACGAGTCCGAAGGAGAGTGGGAGAAAAGGAGAAAAGGAGAAGAAGCGAGTGAAAGAGGACAGAAAGAGAGAGA
Source organism: Cryptocheilus praepositus (assembly GCA_033815515.1). Taxonomy (NCBI): domain Eukaryota; kingdom Metazoa; phylum Arthropoda; class Insecta; order Hymenoptera; family Pompilidae; genus Cryptocheilus; species Cryptocheilus praepositus. The sequence continues at coordinate 3,260,971 of JAWWQZ010000314.1, forward strand.
GAGAGCAAGAGGCAGGTGCATCACGGTGACACTCCCTCGATAATTCTCTAAAGAGAGACGAGAGAGAAGAAGGAAAGAGTGAAACCGTATGTGTAGGTGCGAGTGAGAAAGTGAGAAGAGAAGTGACGAGGGAATGAGAGGGACAGAGGGACCTAAGTCACGAGTGTTGTGTCTGGAGCTCGTTTATGGTTGTTCGCTTAAACTCTCGCTTGGAGGATGGAGAGTTGCAAAAATGGCGCTGTGGGGTCCGACGGACCCCATCGGCAATGTTTCACTTCTCGAGAGTAGGAACGTCCGCCGATGCAACAAACGGACGAACGTCGGATACTCTTGGCTACCGCTTGCGCACAAAGCAATTCCGTCTTCCGCTAATATGAGTTCGCTGGGAAGCAGGAAATGCGGCCTTGCGGGTACCGCGAAATTTCTTTGCGGCTTCGACAAGTTTTGCGACGTCGGTAGGTAGGTAGCAAATAGGTTGCAACAAATTTAACTTGTGTGTGTACGTCGCCAGGCAAATGAATTTTGCAGAGCAAATTGGCCATATCGAGTTTAGAGACGGTCAGGCTGGAGTAGAAAATATTTTGTTTGAACGAATCTTGTTACATCCAATTTCGACTGGTACCGTGTAGCTGCGAGAATAAGTTTTAGTCGTGTGTACTACAAGCGTCGTGTAGGACATCAACGAACCTGGTTTTCCCGTAGAAATCAATTTGGGTCGTGACACAAAGCTGTTATTACCTAGTACACGCTTAGTTACCGCAAGATTTTTAACGAGTCCCTCTTTCACTCGCAGTTTCTATGTAATGATGCGTGAAATCTCGTTACCCGATATTTATACTACAACGTCAGCGTTACTTCGTCTAATGATATTTCGACGTAAGGGAACTATCTCGGCGTAGCGTTTTTACCTTCTCTCGCCAATTATCACAGCGGCCGATAAACGGCGATTTAACTAAGACTGACTCATTGAAACCGTACATCAGCCGGCGGCGATCGAAATCGCGCGATTTCAGCCGTTCCGAGCGAGCGCGCGCGTCATTAATTCCGCACTTAATCGAAGCGAAAAAGATTCATTTCCGGCGAATAAAATTCCTAACGGGCGCGGGCAATTCATATCGGTCGAAATAATGAACCTGCGCACGCGCATCGCGAGGAGTGCATGAGCTGCGGGCGCACGTTTACAAATGAATCATGTACGTGTTTGTTAAACTATATTTTATCGCGGCGGGCACTTCCTGCAACAAACTCCGAGCACTCGTTTCAGGTAGAGATTTGCCCGTGACTCAACGAACGATAATTTTAGATCGGATCGGCCATTAGAGCCGATGGTGGCGATGTGCGTCCGGTGTTTTCACAGCATTACACGCATTTGAAATCAGATTATTTTCCCACCCGCTACCGGATCGCCGCTCCTCTCTTTCATCCCTTAATCTCCTTTTCTTTTCACACGCACGCGTACCCGTCTGCCTCTACCGAACTTCTCCTTTTAATCCGCGAACAGAAATCTCCGTTTCGCCGAATGATTATGAAATTTCGCAGACGAGACAATGAAAGCGGGGCTTATCGCTCTGATTATTCGCGGGTGAATGTGTTTATTGCCCGAAGCGTGGCTATCTTTGATAAAATACGCGCCTCGCTCGCCGATCGATCACGCATATTAGAACCGCCAGACGATCGATTACGAAATTAATAGAGCATCGTCGTCCAAGTTCAAGCGACGCATTCACTCAACTGTGAGACTGTTTTTTTTCGCGAAACGACGCGGCTTCTTATGCATTTAGCGGGTCGCGCTGATCTTTATGAAATTAAGATTGAGGAAAGCAAACAACGGGGTCGTTGAATGTGTGTATGCTCAGGTGTTTCGTCTGATCCACGTGGTTCCCGCAGTCTTTGTGCTCCCATCAACTTCTTAGCCCGCGCTAATTCGAGGCTAGCTCGTGCAACAATCAATTTTCGACAGGTCGTAATTAATCGCGCGCGATTCTAGTCGGGCATGCTGCGAATTCTCAACTTCGGCGAATTACATCTTCGTGCTACAGCCTACATACAAGATGTCATTTTGCATTAAGCGCTGGCCTGCAATTAAAATAATTTACTTCGAATTTTTAGTACCAATTTGAAAAGTATAGATTACCTAGACCTCGCACTTATCTGGAATCATTCATACGACCACGCAAAACAAGTGACGCCATCTTCTATCCATACCCGCCAATTAACCTGAATCATTTACACGATCGCAAAACGAAACAACCGACGCTGAATGAATGCGAGAGTACAAAGAGATGCGAAATCGGCTATCTCCGCTCACTTTCCGACGGTTTGTTAATCACGTACGCGTCGATCGGATAAACATCGGGTAAACAAAGCGAACAAACGTTTATCGAGAGGCGTGCCTACCGAAGGATAACCGTAACGAAGAAGTTATTACGCGCGCGCAAATTATAACCGAACGGCGGCGCAGTCTCGAGGAAATAATGGAAGAACGCGTAGGCAAGATATTCCGGAGTGATTTTGCGGTTAGCTCGATGTTCGTCTTCCGTTCTCCGCTCGTTCGCTCTCGGCCAAACAGAATTCTTAGTCTATGCGGTGCAGTACCATCATGCGCCGAAGAGCGCGTCTCAAACCAAACAAACAGACCGGTCTCAGTTAACCAACTCGATCGAGCCTACCGTGCTAACTTCCGAGAATCGCTCAGGGTCCGCTGTGCAATATTTAAGCTGACGTTTATTACACGTTTTACCGTTTCCTTCGCCAGTTTTCTTCTCGGCTGACGGCATATCAAATAGTGACACACTTGTCAGGTTGCGAGCGAATATATTTAATCAAACTAAATTGCGGCAAGTGTAATCGAATTGAGTGTTGTCAGTCACGCTTCGAGAAATGTATCAGGGCGACTGTCGATGCGTCGACGTTTAAATACGTCCAATTACCCTATATTTCAAATGATGTGAAAGATTGATTTGCGAAGAATTATTTGTTTCGCCGATAATTGCGGCGGTTTTAGGGGAGGGGGCGCTGAATAAAACATTAAAACGCAGAAGCTCCTGGCAGTAAACCTTTTGAGTTGATACGCATAAACAGATTATTACGTACGGTAGTATGCAATCTGGCATTAACAATGTGTGTTGTCAATGCTCGGCGTTAAACGGAAATGGAAAGAGGTCGAGATAAATTTGAAACCATAGATTTATGTGCGCCCGATCGAAATATGAGATTCGAGAAAATAACAGTCGAGAGTTGAGAACCTCTCTCGCGAGAAGGCAACGCACCGAATTCACGCAGCGGCAAACCGAACCACGGCGCATCGTTCGCTCGCCGCTTTTGCTGGCAGGTGTATGAAAAGAGACAAACAGAAAATACAACTGAAAATGGAAAGAAAGTAAAAAAGCCCTCCGGGGAGTACGATCCCTTCGCGGCCTCTGCGATTTTAGAAACCGACTGGGCGAGAAAAAGGCACCGATTTATGAGCTTCCACATTACGTTCAAACGATTAACCCCTAACGATTCGAGACGGCGAGTGTAGCGGCACGTGGTGACGCCGGTCGCGCAGATATCATGACCCAACGTTTCTTTCGGAAAACAGCAGGGTGAAAATGTGCGCCCACCGGGCCAGAATGCTGTTTGACGGTTCGTGACATGCATGTGCTGAATCGACACGGCGCTATATGATTCGGTACGTACACAGAAGCCGTGCCGCCGCACGGTTCAGTGTACACACAGCACAAATACGATTGCTCCTGCAGCACTGTTGCACACGACAAAAGCGACTCTCGCCTGCCTAGGTTATGTCGCGCATAATTCCACGATTATCTCTACTCTCTGTTTCCTTCTCTCCATCCGTACGCCCCACGCTCGTCCTCTCCCTTGTTCGCCATGTTATTCGGCATCGCCAAAAACTTCGCGTATGCGAGCGCAGAAGAAACATCGCCAGCGAACGGGGGGTAGAAAGCTCAACAAACGCGAGCATGACGGAGACGGTCGGAAAGGGGTAGACACGGGCAGAGGGAGACAGAGAACGCGAAGGACCGTGAGGCAACCGCGAGGGAGCGAGACACAGTGATCGAGCGTGCGAAGGAGAGGAACGCACGAGGTGGAACTGAGATTCCCCCGAGTTAGTTCACTCCCAATGGGGCAGCACTGTCCAGGGCACTGACAAGCGAACCAAAACACAGCGGGGTCGAGGCGATTCGAGAGGGCCGACACAAATCGGCCTGGCGCGATCGAGGCACCTGGATCGACCGTCCCAAAGCATTTGTCCAACAAACCGTGGAATCCACCGACGCCAGCCCGTGATCCTCCGGACTCGGGCGACATCCTCTCGGGACAACATGCCCACGAGGTTACGAGTCCCGATCATCGAACGCGCACGGCATTTTCGCACGATGCTCCGCGCACAGAAGGGAAATAGCGTGTGGTCGAGCGAGATGGACAGAGCGGCAGAGAAGGGGTCGGAGCGAGAACACGACGAGGCACGGCGGGCAGAGCGAGACAGAGAGACACACACACACACACACTGCGTCAGAAGACACGGGAGACTCGCTCGCTCCTATTATCACAGAGCACGGCAGGGACGCTGTCCCATTCCCGTGGCCGTGAACACGACGTACGCGTAACGGCGTCACTCACCGGGCTGCTTGTTAGCGATCTTGTTGAAGCAGTTTTGAAAGACCTCGTAGAGATGCATCGGCTCGTCGTCGCTGGCCGCCATGTTTTCACGAGACGAGAAAACGAGTGGACGTCCGTGGTTGAGGCGAGTGGGCACGGTTTCGCGGTGCGGCCGCGCGCGGAGCCACCCTCCTCCCGGTACGGTCACGCACACTACTGAAATGCGTCGCCTCATGGACGCGCCTCTTATAGTGCGAACGTGCTGCCGCCTAGCGAGGAACAAACCAGCGCCACTATCGGCGCCCGCGAAATTTGACGCATTGACGTTCAGTCACGACGCAATGCCTACTATGATGATTCTTGGTACTGGGTTTAGGGAACGACTCGTTTTCGAACATTCCCATTTTCTGAATGAAAATGACTGAAGGTGTTTACGTTTCTTTACTGATGTGCGTGCTGAAGTTTATCCGTATGACAAGACTAACGATATTCGAACAAATGCTGTTCTAAGGCGTCTAATATCGAAAATGACTGAAGGTGGTTACGTTTTTTTACTGATGTGCGTGTTAAAGTTTAGCCGTTTGACAAGACTAACGATATTCGAACGAATGCTCTTCTAAGGCGTTTAATATCGAAAATGACTGAAGGTGTTTACGTTCCTTTACTGATGTGCGTGCTGAAATTTATCCGTTTGACAAGACTAACGTATATTCGAATGAATGTTCTTCTAAAGCGTCTAATATCGAAGTGCTTTATGTAGTATACCTAACTTTGGGAATGCTAAACGAAAATTATAAAAGCTGTTTACGTTTGTTTCCTGTTCTTTGTGCTGACTTTTATACGTTTGACGCGTCTAATATATGTATATATGCAAATTAATATCCTTCTAAGCAGTTTAATCTCGAAGTTTTTTATGTAGTATACATATCTCTACTGACGCGCCTCATTTTGACGCATTCCGATTTTCTCATTTTTTAATCTTGTGCTTTGAAAAATGTTGGATTTCATTTATGTGCCAATTCGACGCGTATCCGTAGAGATAGATATATAAGAGATTTTCGTAAGCCTAGCGTTGACACATTGACGGCCGCGCATTTCACTGAACAACATCCAACAGCCGCGGCGTTTGTTAGCCATCATGTGCTATCGCAGATATATTATTCTAGACGAATCAAAATTACGCGCACGTGACTTTGACCGTTAAAGCGTTGACTGTTCAGCACTGGTTTATTACAAGTTTTCAGATGCGATCGTTATTCGTTAATTTATGTAACGCTTTGGCAACTACTAGAATATACTATCTCTTGTGGACTATTTTTGATAAAACGAAGTCACGTCTATGTGATGCCGGCGGATGACCGGTGATCAGCACAGTCACATGAGTAGGATTTATAACCTTGTAAATGCAATTGATATTAGAATATCGATTCGCGTTTTTTTCATTTTAAACAATTCAATCGTATTCTGTACTATTTCTTTACGTTGCGATTCTGATATAGCAAAACACGCTCGGCTGTCAACGTGTCAAGTAAAAATAAAAATATTCAAAGTCACTGTAATGAACTTTTTAGAAAAAACTGCCTGAAGTTCCGGGATATGCGCGTGATTTAAATGGACTGTAAGGTGTGGATGGTTTTCTGTTAAATTGAATGCTGGGCACAAATTGTTAACTGAGACGTTTATATGCATATTTATAATTGCTTGCTGGTATATTAGTCAACGGCTTTTTGCGTATATCATTGCATATTGATGGTGTTAACGCAATGCAAAAAGTTTTGATAAAAATTCTAAGTGACTTATATAGGTGAATAGTATGGTAAGTATGTATAATGTAACGATATACGTTATTTGTCTAATGAATCTAACATAAGTTCGAAAACTAAGCGGTACTAAGTTAATTCTTGAAGATCATATAACGTTCCTATAAAGAAGTTTATTCACATGTAAAAACAGTTGTACAGAATAAGTCTGTGAAGTAAATCTGTATATATTAAATATAATATGTTAAATACAAACAATTATATTATGAACAATTACGAAAGGGTTTATTATACACGTGAGTTGTGCGACCGTATTTAACACGGTTCACCCTAATGGAGTACTTGTAACAAGTACTTAGAAGTTGTAAAAGACAGTGAATCGACAGTTAGACTTAGTGTTGTTACTGCCAATGAAATGCAACAGATTATAGCTTTCTAATATCGCCGTTGCACGTTGGAAAGAAGTTTTAATCTTGTAAGAGATTGCTTAATTCGTATCATACTATACATTTTGATAACGCGATGAATTATATTACACCAACGTTTCTGCTCGAGACAATGTAATGCATGAGTTTGTCTGTTTATGTACTACGTCTTCGAACGATACGGAGCCTGCGCATCGACTAAGTGAATATAAATTCAGAAACCCTGAACATCTGAAAGATGATAAAACTAGCGGATAATAAATTAATGGCAATATCGAATTTCTAACGTCGTCAAGAACTATACGAAACACTGGACTATGAACAAAAATAGTTTGGGCTGACTCCATATGACAAAGAACAAATCTAACGTGCAATCTCCTGTCTGATGTAACGTCCATCCCTTTAAACTCCATCAAAATCAGAATTTTGCGGAATTGGATGCGATATGTCCTCGTAATCCTGCCGACCGTAACCTGAGAAAGTATTAGAATAAATTTTTTGATCGCTTCTTAGAGGTTACATGCTTAAGGATGCAGAAGATAAAGCTAAGCAATAAGGAAACAAATTAGGGAACAAATACGTAATGGGACTTTCAACATAATGCACAGAATAGATAAACGCATTTCAAAACAACCACAAATTGGATAGAAACAACATTGGAGAACATCTGAAAGAAATTTCTACTGAGCAGAGTATACAATTAACGAAATACCGATAGACAGGGTGCTAAAATTGATGATACCTTAAAATATGTCAAAGTAAAATGACATACTTAAAGAAAGCATCTTGGCAGAAGCAATGCAGGACTACAAAGTGCACACGTCTGTACCCAATGAACTACTGACCCATGGCAGGACTAGGTGCAAATACTGTGGCCAGATTCCCACCTCTTGCCTGGCCTATCCGCAGCAGGTATATACTCGTGACGATGCGCGCAATCATGTTTATTATCATAATCGCTGCACTGAACTTCTCAGGCGCATCTACAAGTTGGTGCGATCAGACAGATACATCTTCTACATGGGACAGGTTAATAAATAATTTGTGATTTTCTTTGTCCTCACTCATTGCTTATGCAGAGGGGCAGAGTATGCGGAGTTTCACTTACGTGATTCATTGGGAAAGTAGACCGCCAATGTTACCACGTCGAAAAATATTGACAGCACATTTATGGCCAGCGCCTACATCAAATAAGAATAAGAATCAGAATCAGAAGTTTGAATACCTTAACAAAGCAGTATGCTTATAGGTTATATAAGTCACGTCACTTACAAACTGAAGCGGTTCATCCGATTCGATGTTGTGGATTGCCCATAGTAAACAAACGAAGAAAAGTAGGTTGTAGACTAATGCTGATTTGGGGCACCAATTTCCTTGTATACCCCTGTAAATATTAATAATTATGAGACAGCTCATATGTTTTTCTGAAAACTTAAACAAACTGCACAATGTGCTCTCACCATGTTACCAATATCAGGTGGATGGTAAAAATAATCTGAAATATATATAAAATTTCATAACTTATAATGATTTGACCTTAAATGATACGATCAAGGTGGCATACCGATTAACACACACAACTATTATGGAAAACTGGTAGAACAAGTTATCGGATCAAATTTCAGCGTCAGTTTATATAATGGGAAGTGATAAGGCCAAGTAGTGAAAGGAATGAAATAAACAGAAAAAAGTATGATGCATCAATTAATAATGCCAGAAGCGATGTTGGCATCTGTTTTCATTATCACTGTTTACGATCCGTTACCAATTTCGACGTACAAAGCGAAGCTACAGTCTGAAGATAATACATGTACAAAACTGACGACACAGCATCGATAGACATTTAAAAGAAACGCGTATTAGCATATTTCTTCAAAACAGAAAACGTGACTCATCTTTTATTGCGTAAATACCGACGCGCGACATAATCAAGTAATTATTATTATATTTACCTTTAATGGAAAGTGCGATATACTCGACCAGTCCGGCATTTTTTATTCTGTAATCAATACGTTAGTCGTACAACCCTAAAACCAGCAACACCCTATCTTCGTCAATACCGAGAGTGTAACACGATTTTCAGCTTATTCGTAACTGTCAAAGTCGCTATTTATTATTCCGCCTCTCTAAACATCTAGCCTGGGATAACAGTGGACACGTACTGCGTATGTGAACCGCCTCAGATTTGCTGCCATCTGACACGATTCTTTCCAACTGCATGTAAAATTAGAAGCTAACCTCACTTTCGAATGTCAATCAATAGCGCGACCTTATACTGCTTATTCCGACAATGATATCTCATGAGTTACTCACAAACAATTTTTTATTTAGTCAGCTAATACTGTCCGTATGAAATGGGTCCTTTACGAATACGTAACGCGCAAGAAGTATGCTGTGACTATATATAGCGCGAGAGAAAATTTACATACCGTGCGACATGGCGGATAAGCGCATTATCGAACGAATTAACGGTAATTATGTTACGTCTAACGCACGTGGTTGACTAGGCGTCGAGCGATCTCGTATCGTCTCAATCATCGTGATCACGCGAAATCGATGGCGCCATTTCTTGAAAAAGAGCATAACACGACCACAGACGAGGTAGGGATAGACCTATCATCTAATCCATAGTTTTGTCCCAATGCTCAGAGCAGTAGGCCGCCTTATCAATTTCATATAACGTGCAACTTTATCGACCGCATTCGGTATGAAATCGTAACCTTGTTCTTGGTAAGAATTTATATTAAATTTTAAGGCAGCAATCTTTTTTCGAAAATAAGAAAAAATACAAAGATATACATATTACGACATTTGCGTTACAAAACTAGAGCGCCATGCGTGACGAATATCTATCCCGTAGATTATTACGTTATACTTCATAGTTCTGTGAAATATTCTGTGTCAATTCATGGTAATTCATGAGATATAAAAAAGGAGTCAAGGTCTTTGTGAGACTGGTGACGAATTAATTTTCGGAAAGAAGTATTAATATAGAAACGTCCGAAATATATTTGTAAATTTATCACCCCTTTTTGAAATAACGATAAAAAACAATTTATATTTGTGAAAGATTCTTCTTATTATTTTCATCCTGAGATCCTAAAACAGAAAACAGATTAATATGCACTTATGTAATGACATAGCGTAAAACAAATTTGCAAATAATGACAAGAACAGTATTGTGACTGAAAAAAATACAAAGGATTAGAAATATACATTTTAATGTTGAACAACGAGACACTGAAACAGAGAACAGGCATTATTAATCAAATCAACAACAAATTACATAAATGACCTGCAACAAAAAAAATTTGATTAATTATAATAAACCTTGGATGACGATGTCCATGGGTAACGATGAACCTGAAACACACAGCAAACTTATGTTAGTGAATTCAGAATTGAGTTCAGAGTTAACTAACTAGCCGCAATTAACTCTTTATAAAAGTCTGTAGTAAGTATACATGTCACACTTAAAAAAAAATGTAAATAATTGGAGCGTTTGATGTAGCAAACAAATTAAATATTTTGTCTTTACTCCCAAATTTGAAATAATTCTCAAACATTCTACCCGATAAACATGAGAAAAAAGAGTTAATAGAGGCAGTTAATCTTTCCTATCGTATCCAAATTGCAAAAGTAATTGTTATAAGTTAAATTTGCAATATGGATAATAACGAGCATGGTGACTATCATGGCAAATGAATCCAGCGGTGGAGCCCTTTTCGTTGGGCCGCTTCAGCTATTTCAAAATAGCCTCTTCTTTTTTCGGACCTGCTTTCGCAAGCCCACACTGATCGGGAATTGTTCTGCAGGGATCGACAAGTTTACATAAATTTGATCACTAGTTCAAAGGCAAAGTGAGAACGAAATTATGTGTGTGTGTGTACCTGCCTACCCATTTCATATTTTAATGTATGCATGAAGCAATGTCAATTTCGCCTTTGCCTTGAAAAGTGATCAAATTAATATAAAATGTTGACACCTGCTTTTTCGAAAATTATACCAGTCACTGAAAAAATGAGTGACTAAGCTTACAAACAAAGGCTAACACGCAGGTACTACCAATATTGACATGTTGACTGCCGTGCGTATTTTACTATATTAAAACCGCAACGTGATGAAGTACTATAGAATATGATTGAATTGTGCAAAATGACAATAATGCAACGGTATCGGACACCGAAGAATTGAATCACTATATAATATTAATTATATTTACAGAATTATAAATGCTACCGATTGGGTATTGTTTGAATTTTTCGTGAGAGCTTTTGCGCCGGTCACCGATGACCACCATGGCAGTCAATGTGTTAATCGGCAAGTCACAGACGTGCACATTTTACCGAAATTCCCGATCAGTTCGAAATATGTACACTAGGCATGCAAAATACACACCGATGGTGTACCTATTTCTGCTTAAGATTACGAAAAAGCCTTAAATTTAACACTTGACTATTGCAACCGATTACTACTGTGAATACTGGCAACAGCACTTACATACTAGAGAACAATAGTGTTACCCGAAATATGGTGTTTTCAGTGTTTTTTGAGCAAGCATATTATAAATAACGTGACATATGACGCAAAATACCATGGTTGTAATTGTCAAGTGAATCCCAGGTATAGGCATATCACTTTAACGCCTAGCACCTACTCGCGAGAGAATAAGTGATAGCCTTACACTGGCCCTGCCTACTTAAAATCTATCATTCACACAGAAGTATGCTACCTGCCTGCCTGATACCTATATTTAAAAATGCAAACCAATCACACTAACACACTCACTCCATTCTCTCACATACCGCCCGGGTGCAAAAAGCCTATTCCTAGAGAGTACATCCCGGGATGTCTCCGACACCCGAGCTCAGCGCACATCATCATTCATTCACTACTGTACGTACCAATTCCTGAAATCGACTGTCAAAGTTTAGTGGCCATGGAAGTTTGCCGCGACCGCGATCCATACTAGTCAATTTATCCATACTACTATTACATTGAGTATAAATAATATTGTATTCAACCGTAGTTCCATGCGAATACGAAAAAAACTGAGTTGTTTATACTGATTTCTTAAAAAATTTATAAGTACTGTAACTAGAGCCAAATATGCATATTTACTTATCCAACGTGCAGTCCATAACACTACCATTCATACCACACACAATGGAAAGCACGTTGGTGGACACATAACGCAATGACAGTCGCTTATACATGTATTAATAATCTTATATTATAAACCGTATTCACTGGCCTGATCCATACATGCAACACCTGAGCGCATGAATGGTTTCAGACCTTAAATAATGAATACGGGCAGTTCAAATGTATACCAACCGTTTTGCTGAAAACATCCTGAACTAAGATAGGTGATATAAATGTGTCTAAGCGGGCTAATACATTTTTCTACTCATTTCAATTGTAATATTTCTATATTGGGGTTTGAACAAATCGACTCTAATTAATTCTCAATTCAAAAAGAAATATTTAGCATGCATTACTCTGTATTTTAGGAACTTGAAATTGTCTTAACATTTTTCAGAAATAAGAATTATAAAAAAACCTGAAAGTAAAAACTTGGTTAGCCTCGAGGGATCTGTTCTCAGAGAGATTATTTTAAATATAAAAACATCTGTGCATCTCTCCGAATGCAGATACTACTCGTCGCGAAGTGCCTTCTTGCTCTTTTAATACTAAATCATACATATCATATAAATTTAAGGGTACTGACTTTAATTAACAATACATTTAGTTATTTGCAAATTTTTCATTTGTATACGATACTTGTACTAATCGCAAATCGCGGAGTCATTGTGGTACAGAAAAAATGAACAAAGAAGGCCTATCCTACTCTAAATACACATACATACAACATAGACAAATAGCCATTCATAGATAGACTCCACAGAGTGTACCTATGGTCACCATGCTCTCAATGCACGTTTCTAAAGAATAATTACAACCAACCACCCGTGTCGGTTCGGACCATTCGTCCTGCGACATGTTTGGGTAGTCAGAGGGACTTTAAAATTTGACTCATCGGTGTTGGCTTGTCAGGATACCACAGGAACACGCTGCATCGATGAATCCTTGACCCTCAGACATCTGTAGTTTGTGGACTCAGCATTAAGGACCTGCAATCTCCCACGCAGCGTTACATAGGCGGAAATATGTATATTCTTGAAGTTTTGACTCTGAAAGAAAACAGAAATAAAGTGTTATTTATTGGGCACTTGAAACAACTGTATCAATGAATAACTTTATTAAGAAATATGAATACTTACAATATATTATTGTTGTTCAGAAAATTTAATTCCATGTTTGGCGTTGGAGGACACTGACTCTACTACGCGGTATGATTAAATATTTGTATTTATGAGCATTACTGAGTCTAATTTCTGATCCAGACTTTTGTAACTTAATGTCCTATTCAAATAATTAAATTAACAAACAACATGGGCTTTAAGGACAAATTAAAGTAACTCAAATTCCAAAATTGCGAACAAACACTGACTCTATTTCACGTGACGCTATACAGAAATATAAAAAGGGTTGAAGTTATACAATGAGCCTGTACGACTACAAGGGTAATTATACATCGTATGCAAACACTGACTCTAAACCGCATTGCGCGCGGCTACAAAATCCTGAAACAAAAAGTGCCAAAATCAATGAGATGTTGCGTAAAGAATATTAATTATTTTCAACAAAATTAATATATGATTAACATAATTATTATACAGTGTACATAAACAAAAAGTACCAAAATCAATGAGATGTTACGTAAAGAATATTAATAATTTTCAACAAAATTAATATATGATTAATATAATTACTATACGATGTTATATTATACGAATTTAATAATTAATATACGAACAAAACAATTACACTAAAAGTAATTAAAGTTGCTATGCAAACTATAATTATATAGAAACTACATGTGAAGAAAAGATTTTTAAAGAATAAAGGTAATCAAAATACTGTGTATATTTTCAACTAGAGAACTAGAGAACTATAATCAACAACTGAGGGCGCTTGCCTCGAGCAGGCAGTATTGCCGCCGTAAAGTACATTCGAATGGATGTGTGTGTGTGTGTGCTTGCTTAACTCACACACACTACACACACACATGAAAGTCTCAAGATTGGGCTACTCTGGCATATATTCCATGAATTACCCCAATATACATCACTAATTAGTTGCCCATGCAGGTCATGCACCGAATTAGATACTTGGATGTGATCAAACTTACCAAAAAGTATGCCCAATTTGCAAAATACGTCCTTTCGATACCATGGCGCCCACACTTTTCCTCACTCGCACGGCAGTCTGAAATCACAGTCGGATATCTGGAATAATTCACGGATGCAAGCAAAGTCATATCGAAATTCTTGTTCCCCCATATTAAATTTATAAGATTTCAATAAGTATAAGGCCCGCACAGCAAAAATGTAATCATTATATCGCAAAAATGTGGGAGCTCACCTCTTGTAGTCCGTACCGTGTCGTTGCCGGGGAGGAAAAGATGGCGGTTGCACAAGCTGGGCCCTGATTGGCTGGTTGCGGCCAATGGCGTCTGGTTGATTCGAACATCCGCCGTTAACGCGCCAAAAGTACATGTTACTGGGTGCTGTTAACGCGCCAAAGTACATGTTACTGGGTGCGTTTTAACGCGCCAAAAGTACATGTACTGGGTGCGTGTGCGTGGGAATATGTGTGCTTGCCTAACCAACACAATGAAACGAAATTATAAATCATAATTTTGGAACCGTTATAGCATATTTACAATGAATAAGCGCAATATATGTCATCAGTTAGATGCACATGCAAACCACGCACGGAATTAAATAGTTGGATGTGGTCGAACTCACCGAAAATCGTGTAAAAGCTGAAAAATACGATGTTCTTATGTCTCGGCGTCCACCGTTTTGGTCAATCGTACGACCGTTGCAAATTACCGTAGAATATTTCACATGATGTGTCGAGTTCAGCAAAGCCAGTTTGATTTATGTGTTGCCTATTACTAAACACACAATATTTCGAAAAACTTGGAAATCGTACAACGAAAATTTGACAATAAAGTAATGTAAATGTGGCAGCTCACCTCTTACGATGTGCACCGTGTCACCAGCAAGCTTGGTGTAGAACGAGTTTACGATGGTTCGCTGGTTAGTTACAAGGTAGTGGTTACCATTCGCATTTGGCTGCCTGTTCCAAGTGTGCTCTTTTACTAAATTCCAACTGCGATATTAAAAACTTTATGTTTATGTTCATACACTGAATTAAACAGTTGAATATCATTAACTCAATGAAAATGTGGAAAAAATGGTTAAAAATCATGGTTGGAAATTTCGTCGCCGTTGCTTTTCCGATGTATGGAGAACGTTGGAAATTAGTGTAGAATGTTTTACTTAATTTAGTAAGTCAACAAACCGTTTTCAGAAGTACGTATTACATTTTCCGCAGTTTCCAAAATTGTAACAAATCTGAGAATAGTGTCACAGATATGTTGTAAAAGAATATGTTTGGAATGTTGTAACTAACCTCTTATGTGCCATTATTAGACTCCAACTATGAAATTGTTTGATGGGTGATCACTTGTAAGCAGAAGGGCCAACACTTGAAGGACAAGGGCTATTAGCTGACACAACTAATCCTAGCGTTAAGATCATTTTGAATTAACCTCTTATGAAATTTCAAGATTTTAGTAATACTTTTTACGTAATGTAAACTATCAACATTCTATGCTGCATATTAATGCCTTCATGAAATTGAATTGAGCAATACACATTATAAGAGTATTCTTTCCCTGCTGTGTAATACCTACCATGAATCCCATTATATCTGTATTCCCTGGTGTGTAATACCTACCATGAATGTCATTATATCTGTATTCCTTGTTAAATAACCTGCTGTTGAAAAATCATTTGCATTATTTGGGAGGACTGTCTACGGATAAACAAGTACTACATGTAATACTGCTTGAAGGTCAGTAATGCAGGTGTAGTAGTTTAACGCAAATATCTATAGATTACACACGTTTATCAGAGTACTGTTAGGTTTGATGACATATCAAAGTATTTTTAGCATTCTTAGCTTCCAATACTAACTTGCATACTAATTCGATTAATGTTTCCTAAAACTTCAAGATTGTAACGATAATTTTAATGCCATCTGATATTCTTGACATTCTAATCTAAGGATAAACTTCTTGATTGAGCGTAACTGAAAGGTGCAGTTTGTCAGACTTGTACTTTTGCTGTAGAGTAATCCTTCTTATGAGTATTAGATCATTGTTAGTCTATATTAATCTGCTGACTTTTAAAAAGTACGTTGCAATATTTATAAGAATTGTATACTACTATATAGGCACCAAACCTTATGCAACATTGAAAAGGAGAGATGTTGGTTCAGAAGTTGAGCATAACTATCAAAAAATTATATATTTGTATCAGGATATAATGAACCTAGTTGTACAATGTGTCACAAATTTAGCAATAAAATATTTTGTTACATTCTTTTTGCAAATGACGCTGAAGAGACAACTATTATAAATTCCACTTTTAAATTGCAATTAATAAAGCTACTTCTATCATGTGTAATAAATGTAGCAGTAAAAAGTGTTGCCATATTCCTGGCTCATGACAAAAATATGTAACACTAAAGAAACCCCTCCCGTAATCTGTTCTTTTTGGAAAGACCTAATAAAACTACTCCTATCGTGTATTGTAAATGTGGTAATAAAAAGTCAATCAATGTTCCTGACACTTTGTTGAAAGTATACGACACAACAGAAACAAGTTTCACAATTTTTATTTTTAAATTGCAGTTACTAAAATGAATCCTGCTATGAAACATTGCCAATGAAAATATTACTCTCTCAATCTTTTACAGTCTTCTGGTATTTGTGTTTGACTATTGGATCTGCTGTAAGGACATCCAATACAGTTTTGTATTTGCGCCCATAAGGCAATGCACAATCCATGTGAGCCCTCAGAATGATTTTACATGGCCGAACAATTTGACACAGTGCATTGAAGAAGTAACAATTATGACGCATCAACACAACACTCGCATTAGATACCAATGTAGCACAAGCATTACACATCAGTAAAGAAACTAGTTTGATCTCTGCGCTTATCAGCTGTACTCAACATCAATGTTCATGTTTCAAACAGAATGTCAATACTAAATTATAATAAAAGTACTGATAGATGTTTTAAATTTTGCAGGTTAATTTAAGTTTGTGAAAAATTTACATCAGTTTTATCAATCAGTGAAATTCTAGTAACAGGTGTAGAGGTAAGAGGTTAGTTCTTACATTTTAATTGCTTCTTCACCAACATTTTTGTAGAATTATCTTAACATTTTCTATGATGTTCCAAACTGAGCGAAAGGTAGCACACATTTTTTGGTAATAAATTAGTAACAAATATGACGCGCATTGGACGTATATGAAGTAAAAATAGGTAATATTATCTTTGAAGTATGATACTATGAATTGGGTTAAGCAACATAATTGCGGGAAACAGTCAGATTCGAACGGTAGCCATTTGCAATAATCAGCCAATCACTGTTCAGTTTACTTCATGCGGTAGCCATTTGCAATGACTAGCCAATCACTGGTCAGTTCACTTGACTCTTCACAGTCCGAAGAGTGCAGCAACACGGTGCGGATCATAAGTGGTGAGCTCCTACATTTATGTTAATTTATTGTTAAATGCTTGTCGTACGATGTCTGAATTTATTGGAATATTGTCTTTCCAGGACAGGGCAACGCGTATTGCCATATGGCCTCCCTTGATTCGGCGAATTATTCCAGATATTCGACTCTAATTTCATCCGGTTGTACGGCTGAGGAAAGCGAAGCACGCCGTCGTATGGGATCATGGAATTTGGCCGTTTTACATAATTTTCGGTGAGTTTAACCACATTCAAGTATCTAATTCGGTGCATAGCCTGCATATGTTTGGCTCAATCACTGTATATGTAACCAGATAGTTGAATATTAAGATTTTTATTGTCGTATAGTAGTGTGAGTTAGGCAAGCACACGGTTTCTTACACACACGCACCCGTTCACACGTACTTCACCGCGGTAACGGTAGCTAGTCAAATCAAGCCCTTTTAGTGGTTATGTGTAACAACGATTTCTGTTAACACTTTGACTGCCATGGTGATCATCGGTGATCGGCGTGAAAGGTCACACGAAAAATTCAAAAAATACCCAATCGGTCGCATTTATAATTTTGTAAATGCAATTAATATTAGACAGCGATTCAATTCTTTGATCTCCGATACCTTCGCACTATTTTCACTTTGCACAATTCAATCATATTCTGTAGTACTTCATTCCGTTGCAGTTTTAATATAGTAAAATTCGCATGGCAGTCAAAGTGTTAAATAGTTGACAATTTTGTGATTGCATTCAATTGTTCAAAACTTAGAATCACTGTTCGAATTTGATATTTAATTGCCCTTGTAGCCGTGTAGTAATATTGTAAGTTTTCATCGTTCAGCAGTTGGTACTGCTAATTCAAGTGTACAATAACTTCATTTTTTTTTGTAGCTTTGCGACGTCACTTTAACAAAATGGCGGTTACTACCTATCTAGTACTGAATGATGGAATGCGGTTCCAAAATGCTGAGTTCAGTGACTATACACAGACAAGCCAATATTAGTGAGTTAAATGTTTAAGTTTCTTTACTTACCTTATTGTATAGAAGTGTGGAAGATCTGAGCTGTTGCGGTTGTTGACCGTAAACATTTTTAAAAATATTTTGAAATAATGTTGCGTGGAGCATAATGACTGTAAAAAATGACTAACAATGTTCACACGGACTCATACTTTAAACATTTATTCGTTAGACAAATTATGACGGTACTGAAAAATTTGGAATAATCTCAAAAATACAGTTTAAAACAAATAAGTGGAACAGATAAATATTAATATTTTTTACCATCAGTTATAATTGTTACCAGTTTTGAAATATGTGATGAACCGTAGCTATATTAATCGTTACCGACATAATACAAAAATATATGAAACTCACGTAGATGTTAAACGATATTTTTTATTATGTTTTTAAGATGATCGGTGATAAAAACACGAAATAAAAATTATTATTCAAAAGCGGATTCAAGTTAGATGTTAACAAATCCAGAATTCAGGAGCATCAGGGGGTGCAGATTACTATCAGACATGGAATTTTTAGCTTTTGAGACTTTGTATATTGAAATAGCGTATCTAATAATAAAAGTAAATAATTTGGCAAAATAATAAATAATGTGCGCAGACAGGTATGGAAAATTGATGATTGGCGCATGATCTGGTCGAAAGTCATGCGCAATCGTCTAGCGATCTCAGTCTCGTGACGGCCATCGTAGAGGTCACATCGAAAGTTTGGAAAGTAGTGGAAAGTGACACGCGGTTGTTCGGCAAGCTCAATTTGGCTTTAATCAGTAACGAGATAGCTTCTCCGGCTCATATAACATTGGATATACGGATTTTTACGGTGCAAAAGTGAAGTGTAGTGGCGACGTGAACCTCGATAGTGAACAATGACAGTTAACTTTGCCTGCCAATAATGACAGTGACTTGAGACTGCCATTACATACAATTAGTACGGACACCTGATACTAACAGTGCTATTAAACTCGAATATTTGCATCGTATGCCAGCAATACATTTTCACAGTGAATATAAACAATTTATTTAAAATCGTTATTGTAATGTTGTTATTACTTGTGAATACGGACAGTACATACTCACCATCCACATGCAGGGTATAGTTATATGTAATTTAAACGATAAATATTAACAGTGATTGTGACATTGTGTCTATACTTACAGTGTGTCTTCTCACACGTCATGCAGCAACAAATGCCTTCTTCTACTGGTTTGTACTACTGCTTTGCTTTTGCTGTACGCTTTTACGCTACTTCGGTAAGTTTCAACTACTGTTCTTGCACGCGCTTATATACAATTTATTGTTACATTATTTTATATATTTTGATGTTGTTTCTCCATAACATTCTTCACATATCCTGGGTTGGTTTAGTCTTACTCATTTTCACATCATGTAAATTCTTATTTTTCCTATCATATTGTATCGTATTGCATGACTTACATACACTTTTTTTTTTTACTAATTTCACGTTATTGCGTAGTACGTCACATGGTACCTATATCGATCGTCAGAAATCGTATAGGCCACAATTCGCAGCTACCTCCACGTGGTGTGGCCCGGACACTGTTATGCTTGAATCGGATGTTTACATCTGAATCAAGGATCACAGTGACTAACCGCTGCGACTCGCGTTTTGTTTTGAAGACCCAATGATATGGTCCTACTAGAATGTCAATGAACTTTCGTAAAACGTAGCTTCACTTAATCTTCCGTAACGATTTACACATTCCTACAATCACGTCAGCATTCGCAGTAACAGAAAAAGAATTCCGTTGACGAAACTGCGTACATTTTGATTCTTGCTACCCTTCCCCTATCTTTCAGCATCTTTGCGACCACTCGTCGGTCTTTAGATTCTGTGTTGAATTAGAATACTCGATTTCGATCGTGACAGCTTCCATCCGCGAATGTCGAGGCACGCGCGCGGTTCGGTGATCATCCGCGAAATCGTTTGACTTCCACCCGCGAGTGTCGAAGTACGCGCGTCGCGATTTCGATAGCTTCCACCCGCGTGTGTTGAAGCTCGCGAATTAGAGTCAGTGCATAAGAATATTCTATCACACATCCCGCTTATTTGACAATTATTTAATTTATTTTGAACTTTCCATTTTTTGAGTTTCATGACTCGTTTTCCACTTGACAATTTGCTTTCTACATTTTTAACGCGTGTATCGTTCATTGTACTTGCAATTCTGTATTGTAAAAGATGGGATGTGTTATAGAATATTCTTCAAATTATTGTGATCGCGCGCAATGCGATCTTAGAGTCAATTTTGCTTTCGAGTATGTTATTTCCCCGGAGTCGCACAGACTGTTTAGCTTCAACCCTTTGCATTAGAATGTAGAATCACGCGAAGTAGAGTCAGTGTTTGCTCGCCGTTACAAGTCCCCCTCCGTCGAACTATATTTTTCGCGTCGCGTTAGAGTCAGTGTTTGCTCGCCGCCACATATATATATTTTTTTATTTTTTTTATTAAAACACCTCGGTCGCGAACACGTATACCGCAGCGCCCATACCGCGATCGCGTATTATAATACTAGAGTCAGTGTTGTTGCGCCGATTTAAGATCTTCCGGTCGCGAAATTCACAATTATTATTTCGTGCGCGAAAGTGGAGTCATGTTCGCCGGTAATATTATATTCGGTCGCGAAATCCGTAAATAACTTCGGGCGTAACGCGTAGTAGAGTCAGTGCATCAAGAAGATGCCTGTTCCTGTCTGAGAGGATGGATGACTGGAGTCTAAGGAGTTCGAAAGCCGTTCAATTTGAGGGTCTATGATGCCTGGGCCTGTCCATCTGATGATTCTTGAGAGTTCAAAGTCGACTGCCCTCATCCCACAGTTCAGAATGCAGAATCCACAACTTGAAGGTCCAGGAACTGAGGTCCTTGAGAGTCCAAAGTCGACTGCCCTCACCCCACAGTTCAGAATGCAGAATCCAGAACTTGAGGGTCTAGGAACTGAGGTCCTTGAGAGTTCAAAGTCGACTGCCCTCATCCCACAGTTCAGAATGCAGAATCCAGAACTTGAGGGTCTAGGAACTGAGGGTCAAGGATCCGTCGATGGTGCGTGTTCCAGTGGTATGCTGACCAGGCGGTGAGTGAATTTTTAAGTCCCTCCAGTCACTCAACCATGTCGTAGGACGAATGGTCCGAAGCGGCACGAGTGACTGGTTGTAATTATTCTTTGAAATGGTTGTCAATGGCGAGCATAGTGACCGCGAGTAGACTTTTCGCACTGCGAGAACTCTACTCGTGAGTGGCATTTGTTAGGCACATTTTTCATGTCTGTGTATTAGCTCAGGCTAGGCCTCCCTTGCTCAATTTCAATTTAATACATTTACTCGCGTACGTGGTCGCGTTTGGATGTTTTACTTAAAAAAGTTTCGCAAATTTAAAGTGCTTTGATAAAGTAGAGTCAAAATTTGCACTAAAAGTTGTCTAATTACGGCTTCTGGTACAAAGTTAAAGTCGCGTTAAGGTAGAGTCAATACGTTCGTATGTAAGAACGTACCGTTTCCGTTCGGTTATAATTAGTTTAATGAGCAAGATGGCATTTCGCGACAAGTAGATCCCATCATAGAGTGATATCGTTTGTTATATTTTTGTGACATAGAAAAGTCGCTTCAATGGTGGGATCGCTTGAGGGAGTTTGTTTTTCCATGTTAGAAACATGAAAACAAACAGTCGAGTCAGTAGTGCATGCTAACTTTTGCTTTCAATATGAAATTAAATTAAAGTCGAGTCACTATTGCATGAAAATCTTGCTTTTATTATGAAATCAGATTAAAGTCGAGTCATTTTGAACAAGAAAAATGAATGAAACAATAAAGTAAAGACATTAGTCCGCTTAGAAACGTACACAATTAGCATACTACTAATCTTAGCTCAGGATTCTTTCAGCAAGCACGGTTTGTACTCTTTTTTTGCCCGTACTCATGTCACTAAGGTCTGCAATCATGCATATGCCCAGGTGCAACATGCATGGTTTAGACCGGTGAGTACGGTTTAGTTTTAAGGCGTAGATTGGCGATTGTATTGTGATAATGACTGCCGACGTACATGTCACTGTATGAATGCGTAGTGGTTTGTGGCTTGTACGTCGGGTAGAGCATAAAATGACCATTGCTTTTCGTTTTTCGTCAATTATTAAAGATTATCTCATTGCGTACTTCAATACGCCGATATGTTGCCCATACGGTCTACATATCGTCTTTTTTTAAATATCTAATAAAGAGTTCTGTACGACACTTGGTCGCACAGAATATTTAAAAAGTCGAGTCACGCGTTTTGCGTTAGCTTGCTCGGTCATTATACTTTACAATCGATTTCAGCATCGGTACGTACTAGTTGATAAGTGATACGAGTCAGTTTTGAGCTCGGGTGTCGGAGACGTCCCGGGACGTACTCTCTAGGGTTAGGCTTTTTTGCACCCGGGCGGTTGTGTGAGAACCGTGGAGTGATTGTGTTGGTGTGAATGTTTTGCTCTTTTTAAATATAGCGTTAGGTAGGCAGGTAGCATACTTTCTCCGTGTGAATGATGAACTAGACATAAGTAGGTAGGGCCAAGATAGGCTATCACTCAGATTCTAGTCATTCATAATTAGGGAAATTTCAAAGTGATTCGCCTATACTTGGGTTTACTTAACTCGCACGACCATATTTATTTTTCCTGCGAAATCGCGTTATATCAATTACTGTTGAACACACCGCAGTTGTGCTCAGTGCAGTCTTACTTTTTTATTCGTGAATGTACCGATCTCAGTACGCGTTTCTTAATAATTGGTCGCGCGAGTTAAGTCTTAGTTATAAGATAGCAATTACTTTAATTTTAAGCAGAAATACGTATACATTGCACACACGAAGTACACCTCATTGCACAAACGAGCGAATGTAATTTCTTACGAAAGCATATAGTATCGTGCTATGCGTATGAAGTTACGTTCCTCATTGCACTACCGAGATGTATTTCATTGCACAAGTGGAGTATGTATTTCGAACTGTTCGGGAAGTTCGGTTAAATGTTCACGTGTACGAGCCGCCGAAAATTGACTCCCTAATTCGACTGTATAAAGTATTACTCCCGCAGTAGCACTTTATACGACAAAGTTAAAGAGTTAATTTCGGCAGTGCCTGCGTGTCAGCCCTTGCTCGCGAATTTTTTACTCGAATGTTCATATGCCGTACAAACATAGAATCCGAAAAGCAGGTATCAGCGTTTGTGTCGACGCGTGCACTCTCGAAAGCAAAGACGGAATTTTGCCTTCTGCACTACGAAAAAATATTAATCGGAAATATATGTATATATATTTCCCATTAATTGACACATATGTTATTATATGTCCAATATATTAGCATATGAGACATTTTTTTATATTGACACAACTGAGTATTCCGTCTCTGCCTTCGAAGCAGTGAACGAATCGATGTAAAACTGATACCTGTTTTAACTCCCGAACAGTGGGGACTTGCTTATGCATGTCCGAAGAAAGAAGAGGCTATTTGATAAAATAGTCGAAGCGGCCCGGAGAAGAGGGCTTTCATCGTTGGATTAGCTTCCACATTAGTCACTATGCTCGCCATTTCAAATGTCTATGTAAATGCTTGCTTAATTTTTTAGGCAAGCAATTACGTCTTAAACGCGTACGCGGTCGTTCGATAAAATCGCAATACACCGCTGGATCAATTTATTCACTGATTGCATTATTTCTTAAATACGTTGGTGATTTAAGAAATAATTTTGGTCATTGATAAATTGATTTATGCTGGTTGCTCACGCTCGCGTAAATTCCGTTGTCCGTTTGACCGAGTAGGGAAATTAAAGTTTTGATTCGCGGTAAAATAGTTTAAAAGCGACTATCGATCGATATGATGACTAGCGCCCTTCAATTGATGCATTTAATAATTGTATCATTTTTTCAATTTCCTTCGATATTGAAAACTGATACATTGTTTCAAATGTATCAATGTTTGTTGGCTGCTCGCGTTCGCGCATAGGCGTTTTATTCATTTTGCGAATATCTTTTGATGAAAACTTAGAACCGCGTCAGTCAGAAACATATTGAACCTATGATTACAATTTCTATGTACCTATGAGTATATGGTGCATTTCACCTATGACTATACATACCATGTACCAAAGCTACTATTTTTTATACTGTTATGTCCGCGGTACGTTACTTGCGAATGCTGACGTGATATCAGCTAAGATTATTTTATCGATTTTATAATTTTTCATACCCAACAAATCAATTGCTATTGATTGTTGGTGGTTTAAATTATATGTTTTTTTTTAATGTAGCGACCATTTCATTGGGTCTTTTTAAATAGAGTCAAAGTTTAAAATCATAAATTAAAAAACAAGATTAAAAATTTTTATTTCTTTTGGCTGCTATTCGGCTATTACGGCAGCCAAACTGTTTAATAAATTTTTCTTTCAGCTTTATTAATCTAATCTGCTTTCTGTTTAGTCGCTGTATTCCCATATTTTGAGACAGAGATGGACTTTACTGGTACACATACTCAATTGACGATGTTCCACTTCACTTTAATTGGTTTGAGATAATCGCTCTTTGTTTCTTCATTATTTTTTTAATTCTTCCTCTACAAGTACTTCTTCTTTATTTGTAAAGTCCGGATATTTATTTTTTATTTTGGGAGTATTAATACAACTTAATTTTTGTTGTAGGGTACGCCTCATTATTTGGATGGCTGATGGTAATTTTTTCTATCACAGTTCCTCTTCTTTGTGATGTTCTCATTTTTTAATTTTTTCTAGAATATATTTTTTTGTTTCAATGCATTCTTATATTTCTTTGCATGCAGTTCTTTGCTTTTTATTTCACCGGCAGTAATATGATTTACTTTTTTTTTCAGTCAGAGCATCCATACCTACCTGGCTCATACTCAACAGCACTTCAACGTGTAAGTTATTCGTAATCATGTACTTTTCTCTAATGAATTTAAAATAACAACTTTTATTTACAAAGTCTCTATTTTTTTATATTTTTAGCTTTCAACGGAATGAATTAAATTTGCTTTTTGTTTTTATCTAAACATCATTACATGGGTAGTGCTTGTTAATTTGGATTATTACAGATTTTCACTTCGCAATTTTACAAATGCTTGCGATAATATACAATAGTTACATGTAAAATAAATTTTTGTTTATTTGCGATCAGTTTCAGGTGAGTTATGTTTGCTTATAAATACTCTTATTTTTATTTGTTTCTTTCACCAATATTACTTTAATCTGCTTTTTGTTTCATGCTTTACATCTTTATCTGGGAACACTGGACCGAAATTTACTGTCATCCATGATCGATTTACAACGTTACAGTTACCTATAGTTTATGGCCATTTAAAATGTCGGTGATGGTTGATTTATTTTAGATTTCTGCATATTTTTCAAAAAAGTATGTAACTTTTTTAATATATTAATGGCTTCTAAGTTAATCCTCCAATCGTTTTTGTATTACTCTTCGATCATCAGACAGAATTATTCTGTTAAAATTTAGGATTGATGATATTGTATTAGTTAGTTAAAATTTTCAAAGCAACCTCTTCATACCTAAATATATGATAAAACAAACCTCTTAAAGCATAAAACTGTTTAACTGCAAAACTGATTAAAAGTAAAACTCTTCAAAGATAAACATTTTTAACCATAGTATGTCCCTAAACTTAACGTATAATACATTAATAAAATTATAAAAATACAATAACGACAAATTATGAATTATCAATGACCCATAAACAATAAGTAATAAATTAAAACAAATACAAAAGACAACTTGATATGCATTCTGCGTACCGTTTACATTTATATCTCTTTTCACCTATATTGTTCGTTTAATATACTAAGTTTCCCGTCGTTCTTCCATTACAGTTTTTTCCTTTCCAGCTAGGTACTCAGCAGTACTCAACATTACGCACGTCACATTCTACAGTAAACGAGAGAACATTAACTCTTAGATATTAAGTACTATAGAATAGTATCATCTTAGTATTAAGTTCGATACCGATAGATGTAAGTAGAACTTAAGTCACACGATCACCGCTTCATCGTCATTATCATCATTAGATTTTGTAAGGGACAATAGACGGGCTTCTCCTGTCTACTGTTCTCCTCGGGTAGGTCAATTTCGATTCCAAATTAGTCACTTATCGAACACATTTTTCCGCGCAGAAATGGTTTCGATGAATGAGTTAGTTTGGAATCATTGCTTGCAATAATGGTTGGGTGGATGGGATCGTTTTGGGAATGGGTTGGGTCATCATACACAGCGCCTCCGCGCGGTATGACCCGGGCAATCGTTATTATCCACGATGTAAAAGATTATACTTTACCGTGGATAATAATGAGCTAAAGGCTGTGTATTTAGGTTAATTCAACCCATTCACCTTTTTCAGTTTTCAATTTCTATCCGAGCATCAGACGTTAATTAGCCCGAACTGGTCTTATGCGAAATCCAATTTTTTCCAAGACCGCATTCACCCATTCCTAGATTACTGTTGGTACTTTTCATTTTATACGGAGAGCCAGCCGAATGATAGAGATTTTCGCAATTTTTTCGTCTGTTTTTGGTTATATCTCGGTAACTATTTCCAATTTTTCAGTGCGGCTGCATTTTTTCCAAGTCTCTTTGTACCCCCTTTCATCTGGTACAATTGCAAATCGATCGGTAGGGTTTTCATTTTTGACCCCATTTTCAGGCTCGTTTTTCACGATTTTTCTGCACATTACTGTCTATATCTCTGGAACTATTGCGAATTTCGGGGTGCGCTTGCATTTTTCTGAGTTATTTTCGATCCCCTTTGATATGTTAAAAGGGCAATCAAATCGGTGACCCATCATTTTTTCGCAAAAATGGCAAGGGATGGCAAACCTTAAGATTTTTGCGATTTCTTCAAGGCCTCGTCCCATCTAAACTAGTGATCAAAACTTATAAGTAATATAGGTTTTCTTAAAGCTCTTAAAGCTCACTTTCACTTGAGATTAATCGCGATCAGCAGTTTTGAAAAAAATTTTTTTGCACTTCCTAAAAATCGTCATATCTCCGAAACTATGAAGAGTTCAGCGCTCGGAAAGTGGTCTATCTTCAGGGCAAATTACCCTCTATCGAATGGTATCGGTCCAAGACAAAAAAAAATTTGACTTTTTTCGCATATTTTCACGTATTTTCGGCTTATTTTTTATAATTTTTCCATTTATTTTTGCTCATAACCCGCCTACTATTGCAACGTTTCACTAAATGTCACTGTGATTAAGAACTCAGGTAACTGAGAATTTATATTCATTCTGTGTTACCACCGTGCAAATAATATGAATATAGGTGGATTATATTTTTCCGATACTCGCGTCCGTGTAATACGTATATTTTTCTTATTTTATTTTTTTTTTACTTTTTTTTCGTAATTTGGTATATATTTGTAAGCTGAGTCATAGCTATTATGAATTTGCGCGGTTTGTGTTTTCATTTTTCAACATGGTATTCGGCAGTCCTCTAGGCTTTTAACGCAAACGAATGCCATAAATAGTTACCTACCCCACTAATTTTCTTTCTTTGATTTTAATAACATTAGTAATGATAAGGTTTAATATCAATTCTCGCCAAGGGGAGCGTTGTGATCTTATATTGAATCCGGTCGATAAGGTTGGGTGTGACACGAAAGTGCTGATGTGAGCCGTGTTCCTTCAAGCGAGGGAACATAAATACGTTGTCATTGGGAGTTCTTTCCTTTCTCGTTTGTGGTTATTCATCAAGTGAATTCCTCGTTTATCAAAACGAGGTGCTAAAGATTAATTTGCATTGTTATATAAGAAAATGGTAATTTAATTTGAGAACTGGAAAACTGTACTTGATAGTAGGTGAAGTACCAGCTTTGTTATTGTATCGGTTAAACAGACAATTTTGAATCACAATGAACATAGTAACCTTTCTATACTGGAAAATCTACGCATTGTTTGTAGAAATAGCATTGATTTATGTGAACGTGTTTTTAGTATAAAGAATTTTCGAGGCAATATGAGGAACGTCTTGAAAGTGACGGTTCGCATGTCTTTCCGATAATCGACGTGATTTCACGCGATATGGATTTTTATCCCTACACTAACTTGCACGCCCACGCAAGAAAAACGGCATTCTTCGGATCTCCGTTATATTTCACGATCCATACGCAAGGTGGCGATACAGTGACGCTAGGTCGTACAAACTCCGAAAAATGATTGTTTCAAAAATATTCGACTTGCCAAAGATGCACCACCTGCCAAATATTAATCTCTTTGAAACGGTTCACTAACATTAAAAGCACCTCCACGTACTTCTCAATTTTATTAAAAACAACTATATAACCGTCTCACACAGTACTCGTCCCCCGATCCTCAATAACTCTTTGCCAAACGCCGCAAACTGTTCTCCAAATCCATAGACTACACAATTGCCAACATCACGCCATGCCAAAACAAACCAGGCACTTGCCGATCCCGAGGCCCCCATCAGCGCTTATCTCACATTCCAACGCTCGCTTAATATCACGTGATCGCCACCACCGCTTTCCGGGTTTGAACCCCATCCCAGCCCTCGCCGACATTCTACCCCTTGGAAAGTCCCGACCGAAAGCAAGGACGCCGACCCCCTGACCACCGAACACCAATGCCCATCGACATTCGTGAAAATTTCGCCTACGCATCGGCTGCAGCGTTCCTTCGGAAGACACGCCTCCGTCTTTGGCCGCTCGCGGCAGATGGTGCTGAGGTAGTCACCTGTTACCTGAATTTTTACCTGCCCGCGCCGAGTCTCAGGGTCCGACCGACCAATCGCACGGCCGACCCTGGGCCCCACGGGTCCCCCACCATTCGAAGCCATCGTCGACGGCCGCTCGTTCGCTCGTGAGCCCCTGCGCTAGCACCTCCCGACAGTCTCTCGAACGTAGGTTGAGAAATTCCGGCGACGAAGCGGACACGAAAGCCGAGCGTTTAGCAAGTCGGGCGTACCGCACGTCAGCAACTCTCTCAGAGACCAGTTTTGCCAGCGAGTTCGCGACGCACGAGATTTACGAAGCGGAACAAGGCGCCAAGGGATTTCGGATAAGCAGGCAGGCGGGCGGACGGCGAAGGTGAGTGTTTTGAAATGCTGCGATGCACGATCGGGCTCTCAGGGCGAGTATGCGCGCTTGCCCGGAATCGACATGGCGCCCGAGTTGTGTATGTGTGATGCGAGCACGCGAGGACGTCCGGGGAGACGTGGAACGCGCTCGAAATGGCGAGGATCACGGCCGGAAGGTCCTGTTTCCTGATCTTCGGAGTCGGGGCCGCGGCTGGGATGCGGGGGTTTCGTAAAGTTGCCGAGAGGGATGAGGCCGATTCGTTTTTGTTTTGACGGGGCTGGGTCCGCTGAAGTGGATGAGTGAAATCGGGAGCTTAAGGTAACGGGAGTGGACGACAGGACTGACGCAAGGCTTGAACGTTTTGTCGAAAGCGCGAAGGTGTGATCGAAAGTTCGTTTCCATTGCCGCTGGAGTGCTATTAACGAGCTCTATTAAGAATTAGATCGGGATGATTTAAAAAAAAGAGTTTATCGGTTTTTTGAAACGGTAAAGATATTTGGGCTGACCGTTGATTAGGGTAGACCGTTGAGAAGTAGATTGGCATTCTGGCGCCGGTGATAATTTTTAAAAATGAATATTGATAACTTTCTCAAAATTGTGAAGGTGCAAGCGGAAGTTTGTTTGAGCTGCCGCTGGGAGTACTGTTAGCGTACACTGTTGAGAATTAGATCAGAATTCTCGCGGCAGTGATAATTGAAGTGTTTCTGACTGGGCTAAACCGATAAACCTTCTTTACTTACGTCGCGGAAATTTTAATCGCCGTTAATCGTAATTAATTAAATCGATACCCGAGTAACATCTCTGTCGAACGTTCTTGTCAGTCCGCAGATAGAAACATTCCCGACACCATCCTCGTTTGATCGGATCCGATACAGTCTATTGATATCGGCTGTTTATAACAATCGGAATTTACGTGCTTGGCATATGCACAGCGTCCTTCATCTGATCGTGCGACTTCGTTTTCGTACGAAACCGATAGAAACGTCACGTAGATAACGGGCTATAAATATACGTTGTTGTGCAGACACATTGTATCGAATAAATTGGACCCAGCATATTTTGACTGTTACGCTGCAAGACACGAAAACGCCAGACATGTGAACGATGCATAAAGTTACACGCATCTCGTTAACTGCTTAACAGGACACCACGCACACATTCCCACATTAGTTTAGTATAGTTGCTATGACGTATGCATGTTTAGCATCTTTCTTTCCTTGTTTGGACACGCTTGTCTCATAAGCTGTTCTTAGTTCATTCATACAGTACTTTGTGGTCGATAAAAATAACCAAACACCCGTGATATACCCTATCGAAGATCGAATTGCTTCCAATTTTGCTTGGTTTCGCGTAAAAAATCACGTCAGATTTTTGGCACATGGTATCGATTACTTTTATTGAAATGTTCGTTGAACGCCGTGTCTGCGTTCAAAACGGCTTCAGAAGTTGCCTCTTATTGAATCTCTCATCGAAGTTGAATAAGTAGTTGTGTAACTAACTTGGAAAATTGATAGAAGTGAATAAAAACTGTGCAGCAAACACACCCGCTCCGAAACGGCCTTGTGAGAATGTTCTGGATCGTACAATAAGCAATGACGTCAGTGATCGACATCGAGTGTCGGTGAACTCGTTTGACCCTGTAACCCTTTGCAGATTGGTTATTTCCGATCACACCGATTTTGTCAGGTCAAGTTCCGTTGTCGTGTTACGTCTTGTCGTAATTAGAGAGTCAAGTGATGACAGACGCACCGTTATAGTCGCATAAATTATCTGTTTCGCTTTCTCGTAACCTTGAAACTTCGTGTGATTATATCCTTTTTGATAAATTCTGCTTTATTATTCAGTCGCTCTCTCTGAATATGCACTTTGATCCTTAATCATCATTTTATCCTCGTCCACACGACTAAATTAAGATATTTGTGTCGTCATTCTACGTCATTTAATTCTCTAAATCTATCCTCGGATGACATAATACATATTTTTACATAAATGTGCAGTTAGCACAATACGATTTCCGTTTTTTCCCCAACCGCAGTTGAATTTCGATCTCGCGCTTACCGGGAAAGCATCTATGATTAGCATTCGCTTTGTTATATATGTAGTTCATCTACGAGTGCAGCTACTCAGCATTATTCACTAATTGTAATTGCGTCTTGTGTAAAAAAAAGATAGTGTCCACTGATAAATCAAAATTAGTTCTATACCAGTTGGCATATACAGCGGCTACACTTTGACGTGTTCGAAAATTACAGTTACTCCGTTCATTCTGCAGTCCCCCATCGCAAAATAAATTACGACCATTCTATGACCAGCTAACCATCAGCCGTCTGCATTTTCTGGATTATACTTATAAAGTATTTATAAGCACCTATATAAACTTCTGTGTGTTGTTACTAATTAATATTATTATTAAATATCTTCGTTACTATTCCAAGCGTTTTCAAACATGTAGTGACTTGATCGTCATCCATATTTGGAAGGCATGGTGTTCGACGCATTAAATATAGTTACTCCGTTCATCCCATAGCCAACGTTTACTTGCGTTTTCCGTCCGCTTGAGCAGGATAAAATAATCGATGATAGTACGATGCATGAAGAAGTCGTGTCGGCATAGATTACACAGCGCATTTACAACGAACGTCTCGAGCGCAAAACATCTGCATTCGCGAAATAATTAAGCGGCCGTAGCCAGGTTTCCGAGGATGAAAGGGTTCCGAAGTCCCAACCGCTTTCTTCGGCTTGCCCCGCATAATTCCTGTCTTCAACGCAAATCCTCTCGAATATTTCTCGCGTTACATCTCATTGGAATTTATCCCGTGGACGTTGTGAAAGGTAAAACGTGTTCGGTGCAAGACACGCATGCGGTATTATCGTCTATCGATGCTAAATAGTGAATCTCGTAAAGATCGCGGCTGCTTTTCGTGCCGTATAAATAGACGCACGGACGTACGGGAAGGTTGGTTTTGTTCTAGTGCAAATTAGAAGCGTATATCATCGCGTCGTGCATCGGTACTAAATAATGACGTTGCAAGTCATGGATAAATATTCCGTGGAGGCGAAAGACAAATTCTCTTGCGCGTGGTGTTACTCGATGTCGATGGGGAGAAATCAGGCCTTTTCAATCGTGCGTTATGAATATGTATGCTCGTATGCTCGTATTATTAAACGCACATTTTGCTCCGATGTTCGTTAGCAATATGGCACATCGTACTACCAATACTAAACGATGATGCGTCACTTTTGATACGCGCCACAGACATTATAATCAGCCGTGCATCTGTGTCTATCGAGTTTTCCGAAGAATCTTTACAAATCACGAACGCTGTACGATTGAATTGTTTAACTGATTCTGTCCGTTGCGCGTACTTCGTGCTACAAATTTGCTCTGATGTTCGTTAGCAACATGGCACATCGTACCACCAACACTAAACAGTGATGCGTCACTTTTGATACGCGCCACAGACATTATAATCAGGGCTGCATCTGTTTCTATCGAGTTTTTCGTAGAATCTTTTCAAATCATGAACGCTGTACGATTGAATTGTTTAACTGATTCTGTCCGTTGCGCGTACTTCGTGCTACAAATTTGCTCTGATGTTCGTTAGCAACATGGCACATTGTACCACCAACACTAAACAGTGATGCGTCACTTTTGATACGCGCCACAGAGACATTATAATCAGCCGTGCATCTGTTTCTATCGAGTTTTCCGAAGAATCTTTACAAATCACGAACGCTGTACGATTGAATTGTTTAACTGATTCTGTCCGTTGCGCGTACTTCGTGCTACAAATTTGCTCTGATATTCGTTAGCAACATGGCACATCGTACCACCAACACTGAACAGTGATGCGTCACTTTTGATACGCACCACAGACATTATAATCAGGGCTGCATCTGTTTCTACCGAGTTTTTCGTAGAATCTTTACAAATCCCGAACGCTGTACGATTGAATTGTTTAACTGATTCTGTCCGTTGCGCGTACTTCATGCTACAAATTTGCTCTGATGTTCGTTAGCAACATGGCACATCGTACCACCAACACTAAACAGTGATGCGTCACTTTTGATACGCGCCACAGACATTATAATCAGCGCTGCATCTGTTTCTATCGAGTTTTTCGTAGAATCTTTACAAATCACGAACGCTGTACGATTGAATTGTTTAACTGATTCTGTCCGTTGCGCGTACTTCGTGCTACAAATTTGCTCTGATGTTCGTTAGCAACATGGCACATCGTACCACCAACACTAAACAGTGATGCGTCACTTTTGATACGCGCCACAGACATTATAATCAGCGCTGCATCTGTTTCTATCGAGTTTTCCGAAGAATCTTTGCAAATCACGAACGCTGTACGATTGAATTGTTTAACTGATTCTGTCCGTTGCGTGTACTTCGTGCTACAAATTTGCTCTGATGTTCGTTAGCAACATGGCACATCGTACCACCAACACTAAACAGTGATGCGTCACTTTTGATACGCGCCACAGACATTATAATCAGCGCTGCATCTGTTTCTATCGAGTTTTCCAAAGAATCTGTACAAATCACGAACGCTGTACGATTGAATTGTTGAGCTGATTCTGTCCGTTGCGCGTACTTCGCGCTACAAACTTGTCGCGGGTCGCAGATAACGTCTCGCAAGGCATTATTGCAGTTGACAAAACGTCAAAACGTCGCAAAAACTTTACGGGTTTACCCATTGTTATCTGCGGTATCGGAAAAGACGCATAGTTATCTACTTTCCATGTAGACATTGGCGTCGGCATTTTGGAAAAATTCGGAGTCCACAAGATAACGGATGAATTCCGTGCAGAGGATAGCCCCTTGTTCTCCTTGTTATTAGCATGCTCGCCGCATATAGCATTTCGAGTTATCGTCCACACCTTCATTTTCGATCGCAACATCGCAATCTTCAGAACTGTAATTTGCCGGGCAGCGGTAGGGATGCGAAGTTGTTTATACAATACTTTTTAATACACTCATACTCGAAATCTGAATATGCGTCGTTTTCGTAATGATCGGAACACTAAATTTCATTTTAGTAGATGACGTATTTAATTTTAATCTTATTACGATTGACTTAAATAATTAAGGAGTATTCACTCTTCTGGTTGAAAATGCTTGAACGCAGAATTTTGTTACTGCAACCCCCGGCATGCTTCGTTTTATATTTCTTAATTATTTAAATAAACTTAATTTTGGGTTATTTGTCGAAATCGCTACTCATCATTGACTTTTCTGGTATTATCTATTTTTTTACAATAATCGCGCTCTTCTAATAGAATAGTCTCGTGTATGCTCATGATAAGAAAAAATAGTGTCAGACATTGCGTCAAGCGGCATAATTGTCAACCGGTTCCCGATAAAAATTGCATATCGCCGAGAATAGCTAAGTGCAAAGATAAAAAAACAACGGAGGCAAAGTAAAGGAACGCCGCGAGCTTGAGTTTGGAATGCGGCGCGAAAACGTTGAGCAAACTTCGCGCACTTTTGCAAATATCAATCGCTAGGAGAATTGTTTTGACACGCCGGATCATCTGGTCTCCGATATTTTTTTCCAGTATATAACGTTTGGTGCAATCGTTTCGTCGGTATACTATATAAATATGTTACTTACGCTTCACTGTTTTTTCTCGTTTACATTTTGCACCACAAACACGATGTTTCCGCTACTAAGCTGAAAAAGAACGGAAAATAAAATAAGAGAAATTAATTCCATGTAGATGCGATTTCATTTTATTCATCCAGCGACACGTCAAACATGCATGCTCGAGGTAACATGATTGTTTTACAAACACATCTGCTACCAACAGCCCACTGGCTTTCTGAAATACGCTGTAACCTCGAAAACAGTCTTCAATTTAAGAAAGTAGCGCATCGCCTTGTTTCAATCAGTCTTTGAAATTGCCCCACTAGCTTGACTCTTCGGAGCACAGTGTCTGACGCCAACAATATTTCGATCGCATAAAAATTTTATTTAAAGAAAAATGTAAAGCGAAATCCAATACGTCAAAATAATACTACTGACAAAAATAGTTACTTTGTAGCTATATATCGATAAAAATTTCTTTAGAAATCTGTTAAAAAATCAATTATTTTTAAATAATTTTGTTATAGGAAAGTTTCAGACATTTTTACCAATATGTGGTCACTTCATAGCACATTCATCACGTAAAGTGAAATCTTTGGGACCATATTCTAACTACTAAAAAACCGGGAAACTTTTTTCGAGTTAAACAGCGTCAATGTCGCATTCGCCGTCATATCGGCATGTTTTATCATTGAACCCTCTTTCGCAACGAATCCATTGCCACGAGCCGCCGTGCGTAAACTCTCGACTTGGTCTCATTCAAATCGGCAGAAGCGGGCGAAAAAGCACAAAAACTCTAGCCGCGCAAGTGTCTAATAATATTTCGCGCATCTTTTCGCCGATTTCAACAACGCCGGCCGTTACACAATGGTAGCAAGGTCAGTGTCCAGTCGCGTCGGTCGATCTATTTTCGCGTCTAGTCCCGCTTGCGTGTTGGAGGTTCAACCTCCTCCGCCAAATGTGCGATCGCGGTTGCTGGTTAATATCCATCGCACGGTCAAGGTTCGATTCCGCTCGCTGACGCCGCTCTTTTTGCGCACCCGGCGCTTTTTATGATGCGCAGACGGAACGGATGACGCGCGATGAATAAGATGGAATTTGAAATGACGACGCGATGTCGGTCACGTGGACTGTAAAACGCGCGGGAACGAACGCACAAAGAACGGAGTTGAGACTTTTTTATAAAGTTCAATCTATCGTCGTTTGTAAAATCCAGTTGTATCGATGTGATGGTAATAAATCGCCCGTTAGAGTTGCGCTGAAGCGGTCGAGCTTAAAAAAGATTCGATAATGACGTCAAACGGGCTTGTTCTTAGCGAGCTTTCTCATTAATGGAATGAACATTTTCTAATTCACGAGAAATAGTCGTATTGAGGAGCCCACTGTAAAGGCGCTTTAATTATTAAGTACGCTGTTGGTGGTGAAATACCAGTATTGTGTTAGGTATCTGGGAAGGGTACATATCGATCAAAATTTGTGCGTTCAACGAATTCTGTAAATTAACGCAACTCAAAATTTCGACAGGTTGCGTGCCACTTTCAGAAGGGAATTTAACTAATTACGTTAGACAAACAAAAGAAATTGGTTGCGATGGAAGTATGGTTGAGTAGAGAAAAAGGGGAAATCCGGTATTTTCTACGTAGCGCATTGTACGGGACGCGCGTTATATTAAAAAAATCTACTGGAATTCTACTGTAATGAGAAAAGTGAAAATAAAATGAATTGTAAAATATGGTACATGAAGACAATTATGAATATTGTATTTTAAGTTATTTCTGCGCGATTAATTAAATGAAAATGAGATTAACTGTGATTTTCCAATATAGCCACAAAACGTGTTCTGTCATATTACATTTATGTACAAGCGATCACGCACGTGATCACGTTGTGTTGGATTATTAATTTTAATGAATACTTGAATGCGACGCAGTATGAAATATGGAATATCTCGTTAGTTGTTCGCAAGGTGTTGAATATTGAAGAGTAAATTAAATTTCCTATATACGAACCCTCCTTTCAAGACGCCTCCACGTGTTATTCCACCCACGCGTACGGAGATGCTAAATTAAGGTCGAACGCGTGGATTTCAGGCGGATACGTGCTAGGCACGAACGTAAACATTGCTGTTTGTTAAAAATTGTAAACCAACGATACGTCGGAATTTCACTGCACATCTGTGTTATTAAGATCCTCGACATTCTCGGCATTTCGTATCAACATTCTTTGTTCTCGGGCAACCAACCGACGTACAGCTATCAAACGCAGGAATCCTTTTTCTGCAGCATTTGTCTGTACATGTATAGAAGAATCGGTAATTTAAAAAAATAAGGCTAACATTTTTATGGTACTGTCCACAATACTCTTTAACTCCGAAAAAATTGCAATTTTGCTGCACATCTTTGTTGTTAAAATTCTCAATTTTCCCGGCATTCTGAATCAACATTCTTTGTTCTCGCGTTACAAACCAACCCATAACTATTAAAAGCAGAAATTCTTTTTCTGCAGAATCTGTCTATGCAGGCATGGAAAATCGACTAATTCGGATAGTAACGCAACAGTTTTTATAGTACCGTCCGTTACAACCTTTGGCTCCATAAAACTCCAAATTCGCTTCATACCTTTGCAATTAAAATCTTCAATACTCTCGGCATTCTGAAGCAACATTATTCAGTCCCGCGATACAAATCGTACGTTTATTAAACGCATAAATCCTGTTTCCGCGACATCCGCCTATGCAGGCATTGAAAAAATTGGCCAGTTCGGACAGCGACGCTAAATCTTTCGCACTACCCCTAGTTTCCCTGCGGAAAAAACTGGCTCCCGAAAATGTTGGGGCTTCGTCTGCCACTGCTTTTAATTATGGGACCCCGCCTCGGTTCGCGTGGATCCCGTCTTCCGTCCGGGCGATCCCTCGAAAATTGAACAGCAAACAGAAGATTCCGTGCTCTCTCCATAATGCCTATGCTCCTCGTCTCCCGACGCTTTCATTCGGGCCCAGAGACACGTTGTGTTCTCGGTTTGTGTCCGCCGAATGAATAAATACCGAGTGGAAGAGCCGGTTCGCCAGATGCCTCGATTATCTTCCTCTCCTCTTCCCTCCTCCTCAACCTCGGCGCGGACCTTTTTTTCTTCTCTTCGCCGTTGACGTGCACGACCGTGTTACGCCTCGATCGTGGAAAGTCACTCGACTCTCGGCAGACGGTCCGGTTTTGATAGGCTGCATCGTTTCGAAAGAGCGGTTGACAAACGGCGTAAACCATCGCGGAGACCACCTTCCGATGCCAACTTTTGTGCGCGACGTCTCAGTGAGCGACGAAACGCGCGCGGCGAACAGTTTGGTTCACGGGATTGCGCGAATTTGCTATTCAGCGGACGGTGAACAGTTTAAAACTCATGCTAGGTGGTGTCCTTAATTGCAACGTTACTGCGTTTTACTTGGAAAATGAAGAAATACATAAAGATCTCTTATAGTTGAAAAAGTTCGAGTTTAGAGTTTTATTGTTAAAACGACATGTTTGAAGGCCATTGGCGCTCATTCTTTAGGAGTGGATAGTAATTGTGCTAAAGAATCTTCTATCCCCAGCACTTGGCGCATCAAGTTCAATCATTTTAAAGATCGGTTTTAAATATTTTAAAATATTGTTTTAATCGTTTATTGATGAAGGTGATGCATCAAATGCTGGGATGGAAACGTGATTAATACTTCCAGTAAAGTTTTAGTAAGTATAATTATTATAATAAGTAAATGTAATGCGTCAAGTGTTGGGATGGAAGAGTGATCAAAACGACTACTATCCACTCCGGCAGATGGATCATCAGTGGCCCCAAAATATGTCGATACTTTTAATGATAAAGTGCTAGAATGATGCATTCTCAGCAATAAAAGTGCTTCATATATTCTTTGATTTTCCAAGTAGAAACATTAAAACACAGGTGCCCTGTAACAACACGATCGATTGATTCCGCATAGTTGAAAATTGCGCCGTGCGCGACCTGTGATTGTGTTTCGCGTTATCGATTAGAACGACTGTGGATGTTTTGAGGTGCGGTGACTAACTGATTAGCCTGTGCAGTGACTGAAGCAGTATTTTCCACAGACGGTGGGTACTTTTTAACAAACGAATTTCGCATGGATGGCTTGTATGCAAATTTTCTCGAGTCGCGCAAAGTTTAAAATATTGCGCGTTTAGCGATTCGATGCTTACGTGTGAATAATAATGAACTGGCAAGAATCGAGTGTAGAGCATTTATTGCGCTGGCAGGTCGTGATCGTCGGTATAAACATCGAATCTGCGCACGTTCTATGCAAACACTTTCATAGAACCGTATGGCATAATGTTTTTATACCGTGCAATGCGCGTAGTTCAAAGACTCGGGATGAACGGGCTTGTGTCTCAGACGGTGCGATACAGGAACTTCGCGATAAACAACAGACAGAAACTTCCGTGTGGAGGTCCGGTGATAAATGGACTTTATTCAGTGAACGTAATACACCGTCGCCAATTTTTTTCCTCTGGCAACTTACCGTCCACCGTCTAGCTGATGAACTGCGCGATAACGGACAACTGCATTTTATACTTTGCTTGTACAGTGCGTAATGAACATTGTGATGGCGTGGACTTCGTCTGAAATATTAAACACAAAGCGAGATGTTTCATGGAATATGCACTCTCTGTGTTCTTTGTCAGTCGGGCGACAGGTCGTGCTGTTTTCTTTGACGCATCTTTGTTTACTGATGAAGACGCTAAAACGTTGCAGGCAGATGACGAGACTCGTGCGTACGTGGTTTTTCGGACTGAATGAACAGAACGAATTAACAGACGTGTTTTGTCTGATGTCTTCATAATTTCTTACAAAATTTCTGGCATTATTCTTAGTATTCATAAGTTCCAGCATCCATCGTACATATAATTTTGAAAGGAACGAAAGCACCTGTCAATTTTTGTATACTCCGCACATCGGGACATGTTGAGTTTAAATAAAATTTATATTCTTTAATGATTTAAATAAATAAAAGGAAAGGTTGAATTTAAACACATCTAAAATTCCTGGAGCGTCGAAACCATAAATCATTTACCTGCCTGTCAATATGAGTCGGATTGTAGCGAATGTGGAATAAAAAGCGCATCCTATTGTCGACTCTAAAATATGGCAAAGTCAAATTCCTTAAAGATTCATGACTAATTCACCGTTCATGGTAATTTGCCAGCGCTGCTATTCATTTTGTACATAACTTAATCCGACACGACGGTTACGAAACTTGTCAAGGCAGACTACTACAAAATTCCATGAAATTACTCGGAACCAGATATATTGGTAGAATAAGATCGATCACTGATAACCGGACGAATTTAAATTGTTTAAAAGATTCGAAAGTAAAGAAAAAGACGGAGTAGTTATTGCAACAATTCGGCATTACGCGTATCACATTTTTAAAAGGAGGAGAGAGTCCGTAAACTTTTATTGCCGGTGCGGATTTTTAGATACAAGTCTTTTCCGTTTCCCAGAAAAACTACCCAGTGCATCTTGCATCTCAGTCCCGACTGACGCAGCTGAAACCAATCTCTGCATTGATTAACTCTCAAACCTCGGCACTGTTCGCCGTTTCCTCGTTGTTGCAAATTGTTGACAACTTTCAGCGTGCAATCGTTATCCTGCTCTATATCGGTCCGATTTTTCTTGGAAAACTTCCGCCGTCATTTATCGCCAACGATCGCAGACGTCAACTTCGGCTGACGTTCGGTTAGATTGCGCAATGCATCTGGAACGTGTTCCCCGCGATGTAGCTCAATCCGTCGCCACCATAATAAGGTATACCTCGTCGGTCGACGTGGGTTTTCCGCGAGCTTCTGTCATATCGCTTTGAACTAAGATATAACCGAACGGGCAAATCTTCCGTTTTCCCTGAACAAGACGTTGCGTTTTGTTGCGTTACTTAGTGTTGAACTGGAGTTGTCGACAAATCATTAAATACCTTTTGGACTTTTGTAAAACATCGTTTTTAATCAAATTTGTTACGTAAATTCAATGAAAATTCATGGAAAACGGTAATACCTTTCAATTGAAACTTATTTGCTCCAAACGTTACGATGTTTCAAAAAAATAATAAAGTACTTTGCGCATCTTGAATTTCATGTTTAAATCGCGTAATTTATATTTAACTGTACGTTTTGCATAAACTACCAAAAAATAGTTAATCACATTTACATTCAATTCTACGGGTTATCTTTTACCAACTACCTACCATAGAAGATTGTTACCACCAAATATAATTTAACACGTTGACTACCAAGCGTATTTTACTATATTAGAACAGCGATGCTATAAAATACTACCGCGTTTGACTGAATTATGCAAAATGTAAATAATGTGCAGGTATTGGAGTCCAAAGGATTGCATCACTATTACAATAACAACTGCATTTATAAAACAGTAATCGCTACCCATTGCGAATATTTTGGATCTTCAGTAAAATCTCCTGCGCCAGTCACCGGTGACCATCACGGCAGTCAGTGTTAATGTTTAACACGTTGACTGCCAAGAGTATTTTACTATATTAGAATGGCGATGCTATAAAATACTACCGCGTTTGACTGAATTATGCAAAATGTAAATACTGCGCAGGTATTCGATACCAAAGGATCGCATCACTGTTCCAATAACAACTGCATTTATAAAACAATAATCCCTACCCATTGCCAATATTTTGGATCTTCAGTAATGTGCAGGTATTAGGATTGCATCACTATCTGCTTGCTACGCATCACAAATATTTTGGATCTTCAGTAAAACTTGGTGACCATCACGGCAGTCAAAGTGTTAACGGTTAACACGTTGACTGCCAAGAGTATTTTACTATATTAGAACGGCGATGCTATAAAATACTACCGCGTTTGATTGAATTATGCAAAATGTAAATAATGTGCAGGTATTGGAGACCAAAGGATTGCATCACTATTCTAACAACTGCATTTATGAAATAATAATTGCTACGCATCACAAATATTTTGGATCTTCAGTAAAATCTCTTGCGTCGGTCACCATTACGGCAGTCAAAGTGTTAACGGTTAACACGTTGACTGCCAAGAGTATTTTACTATATTAGAACAGCGATGCTATGAAATACTACCGCGTTTGATTGAATTATGCAAAATGTAAATAATGTGTAGGTATTCGATACCAAAGGATCGCATCACTATTCCAATAACAACTGCATTTATAAAACAATAATCGCTACCCATTGCGAATATTTTGGATCTTCAGTAAAATCTCTTGCGTCGGTCACCGGTGACCATGACGGCAGTCAAAGCGTTAACGGTTGAAATCATTTTTATATACGTTCTTTGAGTCTTTCAAGTAGTGACGATGAGTCTGCGTTTGTTGGGGAAAATGCGCGATAGAAAGCGTACGGTTCGATGTGACGTGACGTTAGCTAATTGATACGAAGGCATGGTGACGTCTGATTTTCCGTGACCGGCACGGGTGCGAGCCGAAAAAGGTGTACGGTCCTGATCAATGACTCGGGTTTCGAGGGGATCTCCTTATCGAGTGACTCAACGTGGGCAAGTTGTAATGTCTTCGTCCGTCCTTGGCGGAGCGTTATCCATAACCGGCGGACAAAGTGGCCGTGTACCGATCGTCCGCGTCGAATACGATATGTTGAGTTTATGTGTCTGTTATGTCTGCCCGTATACGCACGCGGACCGGTTTTTGTGTTGGACTTTATGCCGTACTTCTCGGTTTCTGTCGTGCGTGATATATCAAACGCGTACACGCAATTCGCTTTCTTTGCGCAGGGCGCCGTAGTTCTTGTTTCTCGGCGGAATACATTTTCTGCATCCCGGCGATGTGTTTGTCAGTTTCCGTCGAATGCGCATTGTACTGTCGTACTAATAAGTTCGCGGAACGGCCCAAAATGATGCGCGTAAACGGTCGCGTAATCAGTAAGATGAGGAAAAACGTCTGTAGCGATGCTGCGCTTATCGACACGAAATGCGTATCAAGCAAAAACTTGGAAACAGGAGATTAATTTTTTTTGTTTTACTTTTGTGCATATAAATATGTGTGTGGGTATTTTATGAAATATACTAAAACAAGAAACATGTGAATAATCAGTACTTTAAAATAGGATTAATAATACTATAAATACTAAATAATATCTAATACTATAAATAACTAAATAACTAATACTATAATGTAATGTATAATATAATACATTTGATGCAGTGTGTATACAAAAGGAAACAACATGTAAATAATACATACTTGAAAATATAATTAGTAATATTCTAAATGCTAAATAACAGAATATTAATAATAGCTTTTTTAAAACTATAGTTCGTGTGCAAATAATACATGAATAGAAATTAGTCTTCAGTCCGATTCTAAATGTAGCTTCGCTAACAGGTATGTGATAATACCACGCTGCAGCATAAATTATACTTTGTCAAAAAAACGTTTAGTCATACGAAAAAGTTCCGATAACTGCCGGAACCGCATAGATTTTAGCCGCTGTCTTCAGAAAAAAATACCTAGTGTCTAACGAGTCAGACACGTGACGTTCACATTCGGCCCCAAATTGTTATCACCAGTCAAACTCGTAGAACACGCGCACTCATAGTACAAAGTCACATAAATGTATACAAGTGCCTATAAACGCTTGCTATCTATAAAATACATAATATCAAAATTGTTAAGGGGTTAAGCCCGTTGCTTGCGTACGGCGGACTCGTAGTGCTGTTTTCTTCCAAATACGGTACGTTGAACATTTTTGCGCGTCCGATCTTTCTTTGTGTCATGTCTGTATTTTTCTATCCTACGCGATATCGAACGCCACACGCGCGGTTCGTTTTCTTTGTCGGCGCCGGCCTTCTTCCTTTCTGGCGCCCGCGAAGAACGAAGCATTAAACAGTCAACGACGTGAGAAGCATCGCCCTTCCGTGCACCATGGACACCATTGCTTGGTAACGCACGAAAAGTATCGGACCAGAGAGCCTAAGGTCAAACTCGTTCTGAAAGTGGCCGCGTCATACCTTTTTGCACCGAAAAGAAACCGTTAATTCAGCGATTCGTAATAACACCTGTACGATGTTGAGCAAAAAGGCTAGTTCTTTGATACGGTGTGCCTCGACTGTATCGAATTGGGCATATCAGCGTCTGACATTGAAGATATATTGCGGATCGAAAAATGTTATTTACCGAACTTCAGACGTTTGAAGTCGTCAAGAACTTTTGCTTCTTTGTTCTTAAAATTTACGATGTAGACGTTTGACTTTGGAATTGTGAGAAGCGGAATGGCTGAAGTTAGAATATTTTTTATTGTTCAGGTATATTTTCAGCTAACGGCGGTTGGCTCCTCTGGATTCAAAGGCGTTTGCCACACTTCGCGTAACCCTTAGAGACTTCTATCGTCGTACGGTTTATCATCCGCGATACCATTGAGCCTCTTATCAGAACGCCTTATCACTGTATTTATCGCTCGCACGTCCGAGAGTATATTTGTTTTGTCGCAGAGCCGCGCCACGTTTAATGCACCATCGTTCCTTTTCTTCTTCCGCTCTTCGTCTCTCGCGAGCATCGCGACACGCAGCGCCGAGGAAATTCCTCAGACAACCATAAAACATTGCTTTCACGCAGTTCACATTTTCGCCATTAAGGGGTTATGC
This sequence comes from Cryptocheilus praepositus, assembly GCA_033815515.1. Classification (NCBI taxonomy): domain Eukaryota; kingdom Metazoa; phylum Arthropoda; class Insecta; order Hymenoptera; family Pompilidae; genus Cryptocheilus; species Cryptocheilus praepositus. Next base: position 3,305,824 of record JAWWQZ010000314.1, read on the forward strand.
TTACTTGGAATCGGCGAAATGACATGATTTTCAAGATTTTTTTTTGCCGTTTTAGTGAGTACTAATTAAAATTCGCAAAATACTACCAACAAGTACGTATTTAGTGGTATTCGTATAAATTTTTTTATAAGAAAATATTAAAAAATAGAGGAAATATAGCCCTTCTCCTAGACGTTCCGTTTATTTTCATCACTTGCGGTGACCACGATTTCTCAAAAACTACTTCACCGATCGGACTCTAATTTTATATACTTATTTGTCATTACAATAGGAAGGGCCTGAACGAAGGATTTTGAAAAATTTTAATTTTTACAAGAATGGCAGCAATTTTACGAAAAAAATCCGTCTTTTGAGGTGGTCTAACTGTCGTTTTTATGTTGTAACTTTTTTTTTTATTACCGAAATAAAAAATCCTTCGTTCAGGCCCTGCCTATTGTAATGACAAATAAGTATATAAGATTAGAGTCCGATCGGTGAAGTAGTTTTTGGGAAATCGTGGTCACCGCAACCGTATGTTTTTAAAAGCACAGTTTCGAGATAATCGCGTTTAAAGTTTCAAGCTCTTTACTAATCATACATAGTAGCGCTCCAGATAAACGCTTATAATTTTCGAACGTGTGCTCCGATTCTTATGTATTTGTGAAGAAATATTCTTAAAATGATGTACATTAAGAAAATGTAATAAAAAAAAATCGATTTTTTTCACCAACCCAAGTAGGCATAACCCCTTAATGCACGCGTCATAAAACAGATAATAATTCTCAATACGCCGACCGTTTTTCAATATTAATACTAACATCATTATAATCGTTAAAATTATTACTCGAAACGTCATGTCGACCCAAAAACGTTTGCTCCGTCAATGTAATATAAAAAAAATCGATTTTTTTCACCAACTCGAACTACTCGCTTTCCGCGATAGGAAAAAAATCGAACGACCAGCGACTGATTACGAACTAATTAATTCTCGATCAAAAATTACGAAGTAACTGATTAATCGCGCCCCTCGTTGACCAGGCGACTGGGTCGTGTCAGCAAAAAGTGAAACCTCAAGGCAACTCGTCTATGTATAAACGTGTCGCTGAATCTGATGCCGCTTTTTTTAATCCATGAATAACGCCAATGTCAGTAATGTGCGTCCGTGCATGCGAGACGTAAATGGAGAACAGCTTCGCGCTTGTGATAACAGCGTATGCTGAATCCCAGCCTCTGTCCACCCGCCGGTGAATAATGAGTGTCCAAGGGCGGATGCGTCTGACTTCTACGTCGGACGCATCATTTTTTTCATTCTTTACGGATACCCCATTTTGGAGTGTTTCCTTTCGCGAATATTTGGAGTATGACTACTTCATTATACTATACACTACTTCGGATACTTCTACATTTTTAGAATAGGCAATATTTAACAACATCGGCGAATGACTATTTTACTATACAATGTACTACTGCGGCTATTTCGCAATTTTTAGAAGAGGCAATATTTAACAACATCGGCGAATGACTACTTCATTATACTATACACTACTTCGGATACTTCTACATTTTTAGAATAGGCAATATTTAACAACATCGGCGAATGACTAACTTTACTATACAATGTACTACTGCGGCTACTTCGCAATTTTTAGAATAGGCAATACTTAACAAAATCGGCGAATGACTACTTCACTATACAATGTATTACTGCGGCTACTTCGAAATTTTTAGAATAGGCAATATTTAATAATATCGGCGAATGACTGATATCTTGCGTCTTATGTAAGGATCCTCGGAAAATCATGGATATGAAAAATTCTAAATTTTTTTTCCGGGCCACCCCGTTTTGGAGTATTTTATGTACAAAAGACGTTGCTTCTTGAAAGTTGAAACCCGTCAAATTTATCTCTCCCATAAACTTAGTTAATCTATCGACGCCAGAGCCCTGATATAAAACGTTGAACAAAAGAATGTAAATTGTACAATGCTGTAGAACATTGTAGGTACGTAGAATGTCATACGACGGCATACGTCAGGACATTACACGTCCGCAATCTATGTTATAATACTTGGGCTAATCATAAAAGCGGCCACGCGCACTGGTAATAACATTAGTCACAAACGGGCCCGATATAGATAGTGTTCTAAGTTAGTGATATCTGTTGCGGTGGCCGAACCATTTAAACGATCGCTTTTACCGTACGCAGTCATACACGAAATTGTGAGTCAACAAACTGCAGGTACTTATGACTCATAAATAATTGCCCGCGAAGAGAATGGAGTCTTGACATTTTTGAACGGTCCTTTTTTGGAAATGAAAGCACCAGGCGGCCGTTCTCACGCGATAAATCGTCCGAGTTCCCTGCGGAGCGGTTAAAACTAAACGTCCCCTTAAGATATTTTAGTGTCTCCGCGATCAAGCATGCGTGACCCGCAAAATGACAGTGAGAGACCTCGCTGGATGGCCGGCGTTTAACACTAATACTAAGTACCACGGTAGAGTGCCAATTACAGTCTCTAATGAATGCGATACCGTCTGCTTTAGAATGAACTCCAACGCTCCCTGCATACGATTTTCCGCTCTTTAACTTTCTAAGTGCACGGGCACACGCATTTGGTTGTTTATTTTCTTTGACATAAATTCACGAACGTCTTCTTGTTAATCTCATAGTACGTGTGTGCTTGTGAAAGTATACGGAATGTAAGGCGGGTGTAATCATAAAACTGTGCCAAAAATACCTATTATTTGTAGTTCGTATGGCGTACAGGAATTGTAGCGGAATAATTGGTAATATAAGGATAGTTGATTTGTAACAAACGTTGAGAAAGTAAAACTTCGTACTTACTTCGAGTAAATATAATACTACAGCACACCTACAACACATATGAACACATTATAAAATCAATAGCATCAAAGTTAATTAATTTAAACAAAAAAGTTAGGGGTACAATCGGTAACAAATATTCTCTTAAATGTAAACGGGACCATAAATCTTCACATCAAGAATAAGGGTGGTTTTCTCACTTCAAATCGTCACATCAAATATTTTATATCTGATGGCTCCGTTTATTACAGAATTCATTATGGTGTCGCCTCGTTGTTGAAACAAATATTGTCTATATGCTTGTTTACCCGCATTATCAGTTTATGAATCAGCTTTATTTAAAGAGTGTTATGGAACTGGACGTTCCACGTAATTACCCAATTTTTGCCTCATAAGGATATTGCTCGCGGTCTTTCGCTCCGATACGCGACATATTTTTGAACCGTTTTCCCGTCGTGCTTGACCAGTTAATTGTCGCGACCACTGTAAAAAGTGTGTACCTAAACTGTTTCTTAAGAAGGAAACGATGACAAGTATATAGAGTATGTATAGCTGTTATAATACAGAATTAAGTAGTAATGAAATAACTGTTTTTATCTTTAATTTTATTTCTTAGGGCCTTTGAGTAATTGTTCTGAAGATATGAATGCGTCAAATACGAATTTGTTTGAGGTGAAGGTGTTTGTTAAAGCTTGTTAACACATTGACTGCCACGGTGGTCACCGATGACCGGTCCAAACGATTTTACAAAAAATGCAAAAAATTTGCAATGAAACCCATTTGCAATCTTGTAAAAGCAATTGATATTGAAACGCTGCTTCAATACTTTGGCTTCTAACAACTCTGCGTTACCTTTTATTTTGCACGATTGAACACGTTGACTGCCGTGGTGGTCACCGGTGACCCACGCAAGAGATTTTACTGAAGATCCAAAATATTCGCAATGGGTAGAAATTATTATTATATAAATGCAGTTGTTATTAGAATAGTCATGCGATCCTTTGGTCTCCAATACCTGCACATTATTTACATTTTGCATAATTCAGTCAAACGCTGTAGTATTTCATAGCATCGCCGTTCTAATATAATAGGTGTACAACTTTGCTCCCGCCGTTTTTTGCATTCGTCCAATGCAAAAAACGGCGGGAGCAAAGTTGTACACCTATTAATATAGTAAAATACGCTTGGCAGTCAACGTGTTAATTATACTTTGCAGTATTTCATCGCATCGCGGTTCTAACACAGCAAAATATGCTTGGCAGTCAAAGTATTAAAGAGTTTATATTATATTGCTGGACCGAAGATGTCCGTGGAATACTTACTCCAATCTATAAATCTCATTCAATCCCTACTCTATAAAAATTGTTTTCATGATAATCGTAGTCATAACGCAAAATTTTGGCGAGTATCAAGACGAGCAGTCAAAAACAAGTATCTGGTTAAGAGCGCGTAACATAATTGACGTGTACGACTTCGGAGGAGGGACAAGCTCGTAATAGTCGCGCGTCGCGGCACAGGGCTGGCTGTTAATAATGGCAAACTGTGACGCTGTCATTGCGTAAGTCTCAATTGCCATGCAAAGGCGTTCGCGTAACAAAACGGGAGCGATGTGATCGAGATGCAAGAGAAGAACGGTGCGTGGATCCGTCAGCGTAGGGTAATGCAACTGAAGTTTTTCCGTTTCGACGCACGATAGGCCAATTCCACGCACGTTCGTTGACGATAATCGAGCCGCGTGGGATAATGGCAATTTTCTTTCATGGCGGTGTCATTGACATTTATCAGATCGATCGGATTGGTCGGAAGTGTGCGAAAATGTAGATAACCGCCGATAAATGCAGATAATCTTACACAATTGCAAATTACATAGCGCCGAACGCAGTTAAGAGCGAAGTTGTCTGTGGCAATGACTTGCAGGAAATTGTATTTGCTGTTAAGCAGTATTTAACAGCATCAAGGAGTGATTGATATCTCGCGTTTTATGTAAGGATCCTCGGAAAATCATGGATTTTAGAAATTTGAACTGTTCCTTCCGTTACCAAATTTGGATATACTACTAATATATTCTTTTAGTTATTTGTTTAAGTAACCGAACATTTTAATGTTACTTCCTATTAGCCAGTATGTAACGGCAGTGATGAACGATTGATATTTCGCGTTTTACGTATGGATCGTCTGAGAATCGCAGATGCGGAAAATTCTACATTTTCTTCATGATATGACATGATGCGGGTGTATTACTCCAATGTTCTTTTATTCGTGCGTTTAATTAACGAAACTGATGTTGCGCACGTCAGACGTACAAAACAAACACGAATTAATCAATTATGTTAAATGGCAGCAATGAAGTTTCCAAAAGATTTTCGTGGAATGACTGAGTGTCTTATCGCATGCGGATTATCATGACTCGTACACACGTGATCGATGTATCGTGACACATATGCAAGAACGACGTGGCGTCCGTATCATGATACCGCCGACTGGATTTCAATTGCGAAATCGTTTCTTCCGTGACCCAAACCACTAATGCCGCCACGAGTTACAGCGATTCGACGTTCGATCGAGATCACCGCACGCGAAATTGGTCGAGACATATAATTTATGCACATATTCAACGCCATCATTGACGTCACACACGGAATAAAATGTAGACATATACAGACAGACAATGGTTCGGGCAAAACATGAATGCGATCCAAAAATCTTTCCATACTGAGCAGCTTATACACACACAACATTGTTTCTTTTAGTTATAGAGTTATTATGTGTGAAAGTAAGAGCGTCGGTGGTATGAATCGGAGAATAACACATAATTTGTTAGTGGCGAAAAAGTTTGATGGAAAAACAACTGGGCGAATGTGCATTTTTGTTGCTCGATGAGTAAACGAGTTGTAGGTTGATAAATAGCTAGAAGAAATGTGATAAGTACGGTGATTTATCGCTCTGACTGTCCTGAAACGCCACAAATTTGCCAAAATTGTTTTTCATTTTAACACGTTGACTGCCGTGCGTATTTTGCCGTATTAGAATGGCGATGCTATGACATACTACAGCGTTTGATTGAATTATGCAAAATGTAAATAATGTGCAAGTATTGGAGACCAAAGAAACGCATCACTATTCTAACAATAACTGCATTTATAAAATAATTATTACTACCTATTGCGAATATTTTCGATCTTCAGTCAAATCTCTTACGCCGGTCACCGGTGTAATGTATGTAATATATAAAGTCCTCTTATGGTTGGAAATAAAGGAAACTATTCAGAGTTTAACAATAACATTATAAAATCAATATTTTCAACCATATCTCAAATCACAACCGTAACATCACTTTTCATGTACGGAGTACTTATAAGCATTTATACACAGTTGCATGTGTCATTGCCATCAAATATTTTCGTTACTCTTAAAAAGTCTCGCAAATACTTGTCGGTCACTCATGAATGATATGGCGTTCGTGTTAAAGATTCCCGAGCGCTCATCTTAACAATCGCACATTCAGACGTTCCCAATTCGACTCAAGTCCACCGTTGCACATCTTTCCGCATCGCTACACTCATAACTGTCGATTGCACACACACATACACCATAGCATTCGCCAAAACCCTCGACGCCGCACCTCTCAAAGGGTCCTTTATGTTCGGCACCCTCGAGTGAACCACTTTCCCGATCGACGCCCATCATCGAGGGGCCTTTATTTCGTTCGGCGCGTCTCCTAGGTGGGCCCGGACGACATTATTCGAACATGCCAATCCCGAGATTTACCGAGCCCTTCTGCCGGGAGCTACCCTCTTTCTTCTTCCTGGTCCGAATGGCAAAGGAGTCGAGGGACCACCTGCTTTGGTCACCGCCAAGAAGGCGCAGGTAACTTTACCTGCTCTTCTCTTTTTCTCCGTGCCTTCCCTTTCCCGCTGCTGCGCCCTTCTGCTCCTGCCTTGTCGCCAGCTACTCCTCGCCTTCTGCCAAGAGAACCCAGATTTTTCGAGGGTCGAACAAAGGCTCCAGCTGGTATCCGTGCGCCCTACGACCTTATGCCTTCCGCTACGAGCCACTGTGCAACTAACACTTGCGTACGTATACGGATCTTCTGCACGATCCTTCGATCCTGTGCCTTTTTCTAATGTCAGATTTACGGTGAAGTACGGAGGTATGTGACGTTATTCGGCAAAATAAGTAGATGTACGATGTACAGAATTGTACATCGTACAGTAGATGTATAGAATTTGGAAATAAGTAATTTTTGCCTACGTATGAGAAAAGCACGATCGTCGATGCTGTGCTTTTCTTTAACACGCCATTTACGGAAAAATATGTAGATTTACAATGTGTAGAATTTCATTTCTGAGCATCCGATAGCTCGCATGCATTAACCTTTCCGATACTACCGGTATCTATAATCACCCGTAAAAATGTCACATTGTCTCTAAGATGACCGACTATACTATTCATTGTTTTAAAAACTGCTCATATCGACGATGTAACAATTCGTAACAGAACCCAAGAACAAGTATAAAATGTTGCACTTTAGTATAGCAACAGTGTATTCACGGTGAAATTCGCCGTAACGTAAATGTGAAAGTGAATCCGCGTAAATGGGGGGATTACCCTATATAGACATGCGTATACATAGAATGTGCATCCTGTAGGCGTGTAAGACAACGGTGTATGTTTACATGTATACCTGTCCCTTACCGGGGGTCGGCCTCTTTAAAAGTGCATTCCATTAGGCTAAGAGGAAGGGCCTACTCGGGTCGGTTATTTTTCTCGAAATTCCAGCGAAACCTTTGACGGCACAGCAGGCCTATAGATGGGATCCTTCCTTCGACGGAATGGACTTTCCTTCGAGATATCGGATCTCTGTTTTGGGCTCCTTTGGGTTCTTTCGGCTCTACGCGGAAGATCCGAATTGTTTGACCGAACAAAGGAGCTTTTCCGTTTTGGGTCCCGACCGAATTGCCGCTGTTGTATTTGGCTACGGTTTGCTTTCGGGAGCATCCGAAACGATTCGAGTCAAGTATTGCAACTTGAACTGACCGCCGACCTTTCTTGGTAGGCAGCATAGATTTTCCTTTGTCGACAGTAGTACGCCGGACTGGCGGTCAAACATTCCTGAGTATTGTAAAGCCTTAATGCTCCGATCGCTGTTTCGATACGAACAGTGAAAGCTTTGGTTTGAAGAAAAATAGGCGACAGCTTATGAATTTTTTTGGTTTTTATATATCCTTGTTCTGTAACATATTTGAGGAATAGACTGATGGACAAATTACATGTTATTCGTGAACATAACGGTATCAATAAAGTTTGTGTAATATTGCAGCCAATAAAAGGGCTGAACCTCGACGTTTTGAATTGCTCAGTATGCCCGATGCAGTCTTTTATTTTCAATGCAGCTCTTCTTTGAAAGCGGGTAATCAGTGCGATACACGTTTTTGTAACTTGAGCGATTCGACATCGTGGAAGTGAGGACAAGTCGCGCGTTGTAGAAATTGAGAACCGCAACTCGATAAACATCGTCAATCAGAAAGCCGATTGGAGTGTCTGATCCGCGTCAGCAAACGCGATAACGAATTATAACTGATAAAAGAGCACGGCTTCGATAAAGGTTTGTAACGGGCGGCGTCAACTACACGGCGAACTTAAGAGAAATCACCTATTTTACTGATTTCTAATAATCATCCGTCGTTTAACGATCGTGTATAGACATTTCCGCCGTAACATCGTGGAAGTATATGCGAGAAATACACAATAATTAGATTGAAAGTTCTAGATTTAACACGTTGACTGCCAAGCATATTTTACTATATTAGAACGGCGATTCTATGAAATACTACAGCGTTTGACTGAATCATGCAAAATGTAAATAATGTGCAGATATTGGAGACCAAAGGATCGCGTCACTATTCTAACAACTGCATTTATAAAATAATAATTGATTGATGATCACCGGTGACCATCACGGTAGTCAAAGTGTTAAACACTAGGTCAAACTGATGGATTTCGGATTTCACGAGGTACATGGCCGAAACTATTATCCTCTTGTAACTTTTGCTGAGTTGTATTAATGGGGTTATACGAATAAGTATCCAAATTAATTTACTCTTCGGGTTTATCAATCATCTACTTACAAATTTCTCCGTAAATCTAATGTTAACTCTACTTTTCATTATTTTGGCCGCATTGTCATAACACAAAGTGTACCCATTACACAAATATGTGCTGCATATCAAACGCCATCCTAAACCATCACGATCAATGAAACAGTACAGTTATTCGTTTATCATGCAACTCGCTGACGACGGTGATTTTTCTGTCCTCGTCGCTGAATGTCGCTGAGAGCTGGTTATCATTTCGCAATTAATTTACTCTTCGGGTTTATCAATCATCTACTTACAAATTTCTCCGTAAATCTACTGTTAACTCTACTTTTCATTATTTTGGCTGCATTGTCATAACACAAAGTATACCCATTACACAAATATGTGCTGCAAATCGATCTTCATCCCAAACCATCACGATCAATGAAACATTACAGTTATTCGTTTATCATGCAACTCTCTGACGACGGTCATTTTTTTGTCCTCGTCGCTGAATGTCGCTGAGAGCTGGTTATCATTTTGCAATTAATTTACTCTTCGGGTTTATCAATCATCTACTTACACATTTCTCCGTAAATCTATTGTTAACTCTACTTTTCATTATTTTGGCTGCATTGTCATAACACAAAATATACCCATTACACAAATATGTGCTGCAAATCGAACGCCATCCTAAACCATCACGATCAATGAAACATTACAGTTATTCGTTTATCATGCAACTCGCTGACGACGGTGATTTTTCTGTCCTCGTCGCTGAATGTCGCTGAGAGCTGGTTATCATTTCGCAATTAATTTACTCTTCGGGTTTATCAATCATCTACTTACAAATTTCTCCGTAAATCTACTGTTAACTCTACTTTTCATTATTTTGGCTGCATTGTCATAACACAAAATATACCCATTACACAAATATATGCTGTAAATCGATCGCCATCCTAAACCATCACGATCAATGAAAATTACAGTTATTCGTTTATCATGCAACTCGCTGACTGCGGTGATTTTTCTGTCCTCGTCGCTGAATATCGCTGAGAGCTGGTTATCATTTCGCAATTAATTTACTCTTCGGGTTTATCAATCATCTACTTACAAATTTCTCCGTAAATCTACTGTTAACTCTACTTTTCATTATTTTGGCTGCATTGTCATAACACAAAATATACCCATTATACAAATATGTGCTGCAAATCCATCGCCATCCAAAACCATCATGATCAATGAAACATTACAGTTATTCGTTTATCATGCAACTCGCTGACGACGGTCATTTTTCTGTCCTCGTCGCTGAATGTCGCTGAGAGCTGGTTATCATTTCGCAATTATAATAATTTACTCTTCGGGTTTATCAATCATCTACTTACAAATTTCTCCGTAAATCTATTGTTAACTCTATTTCTCATTATTTTGGCTGCATTGTCATAACACAAAGTATACCCATTACACAAATATATGTTGTAAATCGATCGCCATCCTAAACCATCACGATCAATGGAACATTACAGTTATTCGTTTATCATGCAACTCGCTGACGACGGTGATTTTTCTGTCCTCGTCGCTGAATGTCGCTGAGAGCTGGTTATCATTTCGCAACGTGTCTTTTGTCCCAAGGATCTTCCTGGATCGCCATGGCAGCTCGTCTTCCTTGTTTCACAGGCCGCTCTCAATCAATTAACTCCATCGTCCTCTGACTTTGGCTCGTTCGTTAAACCGGGAGGCCGACTGAAATTGTCAGAATGCGCACGTTGTTCGATCAGATAACGCGACGTGACTGATAAGGCACGGACATAGTACACACCGCTCGTTTCAGCGGACAATAAATCGCTGGCGCTCAAAGGAAAGATTCAAACATTTTGTCAATCGTGCAAGTCACTTTGACTTTCAAGACGACAGGATCTCTATTGGCAATTCTTTCTGTGCGTGAGCAGAACAATTAGAAAAGTTGAAAATTAGAAGCCTAAGCAGCATTTGGATATGCATTCGCGTCGTTTCAGTAATAAAGGTCAGCAAGAGTTGCTGGGAAATAATAGTAATAGGTTTTGTAAGTTTTCTCATATTAATATGTCACCATAAAGAGTAGTATGAATTTCTGTAATTTTGCTCTTAATAATATGTCATCATGAATAGTAGAAAAAATGTCAGTATTTTGGTCGTGAAATTCGAAACGCGTCAAACTGATGGGTCCCATATATGTACTGATAATTTTTTCTTCGTAATTGTTCATCTGGAGTCTGTGTCTTTGATAGGGTGTACTAGGTAATGGCAATTATGTTTTTGAAATTTGCTTAGACTCATTTTTTTCATGAGATGCGCAATACTTTTGGTGTAATTTTATTTATAGCATCTTGCCGAAGTGAGCACGTGACAATTTACGAAAGCAAATACATATTTAACTATTGTGACCGCACGAGACTGACTTTTATTCAAAACACTTTTGCCTGTTACGTATTGAACAATTTGCATCTCCTGACACTTGGACACAACAGTTATCCACATATTTTCCGTATTTTTGCTTATTTCGCTGCAATTCCAGTAACTTCGTAATTTCTGCATAAATACCGTTACAGAGCACTCAGTAACACAACTCGTAGAATAAACCGATCTCTTGGAAATAGTGACGAGTTCATCCGGTCACAAGTTAGATTTTACCAAACTGCTTTTACTAACTTACAAAACATTCATCATACACTTTCAGTAGCACAAAGCCTCTTGTATATTTCGTTTCATAGCGTGACTTTCGTAAAATGCTTTTGTGATCACATCCCAAAATTCAAAATTCAAAATTAATTAGCGCCTATGATCAATAGTTGTATTTTACTGAATTGCTTTCGCTAACTCGCAGAACATTTAACACGCACACTTTGTATCAGAAAGCGCCGTTACATGCATTTTCCTTTCATAACGTCATTGTACTCTTGTAAAACGGTTTCATAACAGCTACCTGAAGCTATTTCGTTTCATAGCGTCACTTTCGTAAAATGCTTTTGTGACCACATCCCAAAATTCAAAATTCAAAATTCAAAATTCAAAATTCAAAATGAATTGACGCCTATGATCAATAGTTGTATTTTACTGAATTGCTTTCGCTAACTCGCAGAACATTTAACACGCACACTTTGTATCACAAAGCGCCGTTACATGTATTTTCCTTTCATAACGTCATTGTACTCTTGTAAAACGGTTTCATAACAGCTACCTGAAGTTCGAAGTTGCAATCTTTTTATCGCGATGCCCAAGATGACGGACGTGGACAAACATCATAAGCATTGTACAAATGATTCCGAATATACACCGCGTTAGAGCCAGTCACGTCGGTCTCTGCAAAACCGTCACGTATATCTGACATTGCTGGCGATAGAGGTGGGGCATTATCGTAATTCAGTATCTCTCAACACCGCTGCTATTCTACCAGTTGCGCATTAGTGTCCGTCGCGGTTTCTGCGGCAGTGCAAACCGAGTCGTAAACATTTATTTTTCCTCCGGAGCGACAGCAAAATTTACCCAACAAAGGAAGCTCGGTACTTAACATTCAATCATTAGATTAACTCTCGTCTAAAGTGTGTAACGTGTGACGCGAAAAAGCATAAAAAGCTGAAGGTTTCTTGTTAACTTCGCGCATGTAGGTGAAGCGTGCAAACAGTTAATTGACAGAAGTTGAATGTGGTAGTGCGATAATATATTCGGTCCATTGCACTATAGATTTTTCGTGCCTTCCCCTGGAAGATACACATACACTAATTTACTTCGCTACTTTTTCTGTCTATCTTAAACCCTCAATAGAATAAAACAATTGAACCAGAACCGGCACAAAAATAATTTAACATTATCGAAAAAGGTTGAATTTGCAATCAAGTTAATCCAACAATATATTTCCTTTGTTTTGAAATTTGTCGACAAAGGCAATTCGAATTAAATGTACAAAACTCACTTGAATTTTGTAGCCGACATTACCCAATGCATACAATGGTTTAATAAGTGGACTATAAAGAGAAATAAGAGTGGGAAGAATTCTTTGGATACAATTTATTGTTGCAATAGAGAATGAAACGTTTGAAAAATCGTTTGTATCGGCCAGGATATCGAGTTTCGAAAAGTATAGGCGCACATCCTGTCCATCATAAAGATGCTGCACTTCCGGAGTGGCTTTCAAGGGATCGAACGTGTTCCTTTAAGATGATACGTCGCTTCCTGTAGAAAATAACGATCACTGACGTTGCGAACGTCAAACAGGATCAACGACAGTAACTGCCGTGTGCAGGTCTCTGTTAAAATTTGTGTGAAAAGTGCCCGTGAAAACCATGTTTTAACATGCTACGAAAATAGTGTGTGAATGAAAAAAGTGTGAATTCTAAATTTACCGGTTTGTCATTTGGTGGGGTGAATTATTCATGGTTTAATTGCAGGAAATATCTCTTGCGTATATCGCGACTAATGGTGTGGGCGGACTCAATGGCAATCTTGACATAACATATATAACATATTTTTCTTTTGTTGCTACCTGATAAGTATATCGCGTATACTGTAACAACTGTGACGTGTTTCTATTTAATTGCGTGAAATAATATGATTGTCTTATAAGAAACAGTTTTAGTCGTGGGACAATTAACTTCATATAAAATGAATCGCAAAATTAAAGGAACCCTTATTTAGTTTGTTAACAATAACAACTGCGCCTAATAAAGTAATATATTCACTACATTCTACCAGAATTTGTAAAAAATTGATGAAGTGAGAAGACAGGAAAACGCTTGGCAACCGAACATCTGTAACTTTCCATATTTGCAGAATCAGAAGTGTTCACCCACGCATTACATCACATTACATCACATTACAGACACCATATCATGACACACTCCTGTCCTTCGAATAAAAGTTCTCAAACGATTTCCGTTTTTAATAAAAAATATTACCGACACCATATTATGACACGCTCCTGTCCTTCGAATAAAAGTTCTCAATCGATTTCCGTTTTTAATAAAAAATATCCGAGTTAGTGTCCGAGTACTTTTCGCAGTAGTACAAAAATGTCGTTACGTTAAGAATAATTTTACCGTAGCATAATCTAGACAGGTTTGATGATGAGCGTGAAACCTGCGGATCCACAATTCACCCTTCTGCTTCGTTTTCCAGGATACGAGGCAAGATGAAGGGCCTGGCAGCTTTGCTGCTGAGCTTTGTCCTCGCTAACGGCGTCGCAAATGTGTTGTCAGCGACCACGGAAAGAGGACCCGCAGATAGTAATGGCATGATAAGTAACTCTATACAGGAATCGACCACGGCAAACGCCAATGCTGCACCATCGACAACAAAACTGCCCGATTACATGGTGCCCGTCCTCAATCTCAATCCAAAGGAACTTCTTCTGCAGGAAATTCGCACGTTGGAGAAGGAGACTAATGGCAAAGACGAAACTGATCCAGATGACAAGGTGGGTTGCGTTAGAAATCATTTTTTGTGGTGATGAAACGACTGCATAATTATTTTAATAAAAACCAAACGACACTTTTGCTGGTTGTTTGATTTTTTTTATGAAAATAATTATATGGTTTAGGTGTTTTAAAATCACTAGCGATACGTTTTTAAGAACTGTCGAAAAATTGAATTTTATAATGTCCAGATGACAAGGTGGGTTGCGTCAGGAATCATTTTTTGTGTTGATGAAACGACTGCACAATTATTTCAATAAAAGCCAAACGACACTTTTGCTGGTTCCTTGATTTTCTTTATGAAAATAATTATATGGTTTAGGTGTTTTAAGATTACTAGCGATACTGTTTTTAAGAACTGTCGAAAAATTGAATTTTATAATGTCCAGATGACAAGGTGGGTGGCGTTAGAAATCATTTTTTGTGTTCATGAAACGACTGCACAATTATTTCAATAAAAGCCAAACGACACTTTTGCTGGTTCCTTGATTTTCTTTATGAAAATAATTATATGGTTTAGGTGTTTTAAGATTACTAGCGATACGTTTTTAAGAACTGTCGAAAAATTGAATTTTATAATGTCCAGATGACAAGGTGGGTTGCGTTAGAAATCATTTTTTGTGTTCATGAAACGACTGCACAATTATTTCAATAAAACCCAAACGACACTTTTGCTGGTTCCTTGATTTTCTTTATGAAAATAATTATATGGTTTAGGTGTTTTAAGATTACTAGCGATACTGTTTTTAAGAACTGTCGAAAAATTGAATTTTATAATGTCTAGATGACAAGGTGGGTTGCGTTAGAAATCATTTTTTGTGTTTTGATGAAACGACTGCACAGTTATTTCAATAAAAGCCAAACGACACTTTTGCTGGTTGTTTGATTTTTTTATGAAAATAATTATATGGTTTAGGTGTTTTAAGATTACTAGCGATACGTTTTTAAGAACTGTCGAAAAATTGAATTTTCTAATGTCTTTCTCTGTTGTGCGTGATGTGATTAAAAACTTAAGTTTGAGAGTGCATTGAAGGTATATAAAAACGCAATCGTATGTTTTCAACCACACCATATGTATAACGTACAACATAGCATGTAGGGTAAACTTTAATTTTTACATTGATCACTTTCGGTGCACTGCCAATTCAGTCAAATTTAGAAATTTAATTATGAAATTAAAGTTCCATATAGAAATTCTGACGACGAAACCCGGGTGGTTGTGGAACACATAGCGCACAGAGTTATTTGAATGACAACCAAAGAGCCAATAAAATGACTTCGGTTTTATCTAATACACTACACAAACGCTTATTTTTAAATACATTACATAGTTCTAAGTTGCATTGCGATATCTGAGAAAATGTTTTAGAAATTGAATGCTTCGACCGTTACATACCCGCGGATAGAATGGCATATTGCTAATGTTTGCATTACTGAACATTGCGAAACATTCCTGATGTGCTGATCATCGACACCGCCTACCAAAGTGAAACTTTAATTGCTCTGCACTGTCGTTGAACATTGCATCAGCGCCTCGCATCTTAAACAATTCACACTAACGCCCAACAAAAAATTCATGTACCCTCTTATCTACCGCAGATACCGGAAATCGAAGTGGCGAAGGCTTTCAAAGCACAAGCGGAAAAGTCGCGAATGATTACATCGACGGCACCTCCGAAAGTGAGCAAGACGAACGGGACTTCGTATAATCGCAATCTGAAGAAGTTGCTCGATACAATGGCTTACGACGAGGACCTGAGCGCCGACGAAGAAGAGGATGACGAAGATGACGACGAGTACGACGACGAGGACGAAGATGCTCTTGACGATGACGAGGACGTAATGACCCAATGTCCAGATTACTGCAAATGCGCCGGCCAATATGCCGCTGCAACCAGTGCCATGTATGTAATTGGAATCTATTACGTAAAGAGAGAAACGTTGCCGCTGATAGCTAATTTACGCTTGCCTTTCCTTTGATTCTAATACTGAATTGTCCCGGCCAATCATTATAGGCGGTATAAAAATTCGCGCGACCACCAAATCTCGGGCACGCGCGATGAATCAGAGGCGGTAGAAAATGATTGCAGTACAAAAGTGAAAGCATACAAGTGGGGTCTGGTAGCAGTTGACTGGAGAATGAGTAAAAAGGTCATTTTTGGTTCAAAGTTGGCATTCACTTGAGATTTTTATTCCTTGCTATTTTCATCTTTTCTCTGCAGGTGTTTTTCTGTTCTACAGAAATGTCACGCAATTAAGTAAAAATTATGTGTAAAATGAGGAGTGGGAAAACATTCGACAAAATTAATTCCTGATGCGGGAACGCTGGATGCTTCGAAACATAAGAGAGTTCTAGGAATAAAAATTTCCACATGAAATTCAATGTTCAACCGAAAATGTTTTTTTTTAAGTCATTATTCACGATGAGCAATAAGGAGGAAAACCACTAAAAATTTAAACCACACTATCCGAGTGATGGAGTCTCCAGCTACTGCATATTTCCGAACGGAATATACCGCATTCAGAATGTGAGCGGCAGAGTCGCTGTGCTCCGTATAATATTTCAAATTCTGCTAGTCAGCTTTATCGCGCGTGAATGTGCAAACGTCCACAGTTACAGATTTAAATTCTCATAATCATCGTTTTTCGCGTGATACTCCTCTATGTTATGACACCCATGGCGCATGCAATATATGACGGCTGTGCCTGTTTGAGTGGGTGCAAGCGGAAGATAAAGGAAAGAGACGACGCGACAAGTGGACGTCCTTAACGAAACGAGAACGGTGAATAGTGTATTGTACGTGACTGTGTGCCTAACGTGCGTGGATAATGAGTGGAATACGTAATTTAACTGTGCCCACGATGACGCATTACGCAAACATTCGGCCAACGAAAGTCCTCACGACGCTTTTTCAGTTATATCGCAGATTAGCTAGTGGTAAACGACGATCGCATAACTATTGTAGTGGTATTCAGTGGTATTCAGTGAGCAACGGAACAATAGAATGTAGAATCACGGCATCACTTGTTACACTGCGGGTGATGCAAGATCAGGTTGATGCCACCAAAGTTATAATTTTGCAAAATTCTAATCAATTGGCAACGTGTCGGTCACTTGTTTCGCTTGATTCTGAAAGTGATTCCGGCGTCAAGCGATAGACTTCGAATCCCGCGTTTTCGCGGGGCCGGCGTACAATGTGTTAATATGGACCCCCTGGAAACTAAAATGAATTATCACCTAGTTTAATCAAATTAACTATCACGCCGTATCATGTAAAATAATAAACTATGTTTACAAATTGGCAGCAGTGCATGTAAAAATGTCCTTTCTATGGACATTTTTAATAGTATCTTTTAATAAAAGATCGTGCATGTCAATTAAATCTTTACTTGCCATTATTATGAAATAAAGAAGCAATCGCTGTAAAGTGTACTTACTCTCGTCTAGATGCTCGAGGTTCATCGACGAGCAGGCATTCGGCCCAGGAATCGGTCACCTAAGAATTGAGAATGCCGGCGAGATCAGACTGGGTCCCCACGCTTTGCGTTCCCATGGTCTTCAACAGCTGGAGTCAATTACAATCTGCGACACCAAAATCATCGAGCTCGACCGCACAGCATTTGACGGCCTCTCCTATCTATTCGCTGTAAATCTGACACGTAACGGACTTCAGGAGGTGCACCCACAATTGTTCCAGAACAACACGCAACTGAGTCTGCTCACGATTTCCGGCAATCCGCTGCGACACGTGCAGTACTTCAAGACCAAGCACTATTTGTTCGACGCACCGAAGGTCACAGAATTCGACTTCTCGAACAACGGAATAAGTCGGCTGCCGCATACGGCCTTCGCAAAAATGCCTACTTTAAATTACATCAACCTGAAGGGCAACAAGTTGAAGGAGTTGGAGAAAATGACATTGAGCTCGTTGCAGTCCCTAGATGAACTTGATCTCTCGTATAATATGCTCGACGAACTTCCGGCTGATTTGTTTGAGAACACCGCATTGCAGACGCTTCGGCTTGTTGGTAAGGCTTCGCGCTTGTTAATACGGCCCGTGTGGGAACCACTTTACTGATTTAGTTTGAATACCATGGGAGAGTCGCGTGGAAGCCTGTTAAAAGTTGGGGTGCGTTGTTAGCACGAATTGACGCGTGAAATTTGAAGTGACATTTCACGTGAAGTTTCATTTAAATTAATGTTCTCGTGAAATAAAAAAAAACAGAAATATGGTTGCTACGGTCGAATGTGGGATACGATTGATGGGAGGAATAACAAAACATGTTTTACGTTTAGGTAACAATTTGACTACACTTACAACGATCAAAGCGCCAAGGTTGACTTCCTTGGATATTAGCAACAATAAGATCAAGAGCATCGGTAAAGACGACCTCGCTGGAATTCCATTGCTCGACGAACTCAAGATCAAGTCAAACGGTTTGAAGAGGATTCACCCCCATGCATTTACCAAACATCAGGAGTTGACGTTCCTGGATGTCAGCGATAATAAACTGACTTGGATAATCGATCATCACTTTAAGAACAACCCAAGACTTCAAGTGCTTATAATGAGTGACAACCCAGACTTGGGAACTCTACCTGTGTTCAAATCTTCCGGAGGAGAATACGATACGTACAGGTAACATGCAATGAATTTCTGCACATTCTCTTTACTGTGTCAATATACGGTACATTGTACATGGTTTTACATGGCAGTACATGATAGTACAATTTAACCATATCACTATTTATTTCTTTGTTTTTCTGCAGCATTTATCGTTTCGACTGCGCAAACTGCGACCTTTACTTCCTGGAAGTGGGTACTTTCAACTCGATGCCAGCTCTGGCCAAGTTGAACCTCGCCAAAAATCACTTGAGCTCATTGCCGAAGGGCCTTCTGGCAAATCTCTCATCCCTCACTGAACTGGATTTGTCTGACAATATTATTTCAACTATCGACGAGGGCATGTTCCGCGGTGCCGCGTCGCTCGACAAACTTAGTCTAGCTGGAAATCCGTTGGTGTCCCTTCAAGTGGCACCCTTCTTGCATACGCCAAATCTTGCCAGACTAGATGTTAGCAGATGTGTGCTGATCAGGGTCTGGTCAGAAGCTAGAGTGCGGCTGCAGAGTCTTAGGTAAATATATTTTGTGTGAAATGTTTTCTACTTGGATGTCTACATATCAATTCCAACTAGGTCCACCGTTTAATTGTTTTTATGCAAATGATCAAACACCGGGTATCAAACCTCTTGAGTTAATATTGTATTGACTAATGTTAGACAGAGTGTATTCATGACTATTAGTACTACCGCCGAAAATGCGATGCCAAAGAAAGGGTTAATTTTTTAACTTTCTGCTGCATCGCTTAACATTTATGAAATTCTTTTCAGATTCCTATCGGTTCGTGGAAATGTACTCCGACGAATTACCGTGGAGGAACTTCGAGCAACGCCAAAACTGTCTGGCCTGGACTTGTCGCATAATCCATTTGACTGTGATGAAGAATTCAGTGAAGCAATTCAATACCTGACCGACCACGGTATAAATCCAACCGAAACACTCAGGTAACTACAGGCAGATAGCTCAAAAAGTTTTTTGAAGCCATTAGACAATTTATTTTTTTGTTCCTACAACTGTTCTTATATGATCACGTATTTAGGTACATCAGCAATTATGCTACCATGAAAGAGTCCCCAGCTGCCGACGGCATCAGTCAATGGACAGATTTGGCCAAGGCCGTTTGTACTAATACAAATGACGGTGTAGCAACGAGGCCAGTTCCCCATAAACCGACATCCAGTTTGTCTGCATTTGATACTACCGATGATCCAGATTCTCTTCTGCGAACAGATTTTGACAACGACGACGTGAGTGACATTTCAATCAAATTTTCCGAAACAACATTATGCTTACTAAAATCATGCTATTAACACTTTGACTGCCATGGTGGTGATCGGTGACCGGCGCAAGAGGTCTCACAAAATATTAAAAAAATACCCAATCGGTCGCATTTATAATTTTGAAAATGCAGTTAATATTAAATAATGATTCAATTCTTTGGTCTCCGATACCTTCGCATTATTTTCATTTTGCACAATTCAATCTTATTCTGCAGTAGTTCATCCCGTTGCTGTTTTAATATAGTTAAATACGCGTGTCAGTCAACGTGTTAAGAATGTTTTCGACACATTTCTTCTACCTAAAAAAAACGCAGGCGTTTTTCCACGCAACAATCTGTGCACTCACTCAACTGCCGCGAACCCCCGACAGGGCCTGCTTACCTTGCAGATCGACCATGGCGTCCAACAAAGCGATGACGCGATGAACGCCTGGCTCGGCCAAGATCAAGAATACGAGGATTTCGCCCACGCCCAAACAACAGAGTGCCGCGGGGAAGACTGGTGCGCCAGCAGTCTTTGGCCAGTGATCGCCATCATAATCGCCACTCTGCTAGTCCTGCTCCTTGTCGCCCACATCGCAGTCTGCCTTGCCAAGAAACGTGGCCGCGGCCCCGTAATAAGGCCCCCCATGATCCTCCGCCAAGGTCTCATCGACAACAAGAACTGCGGCCTCGTCTACAAGCCCCTGCAGGAGGAGATCGCCACCCCCCACATGCCCAAACGCGGCAGCTTTTATTCCAGCAGTACCTTCCACTACGACAAGATCGTGCCCGAAAGCGTGTAGAGCCTTGAGACTTAATTAAAAGTAAATAACGAATTTCACCCCCGCGCCTGGAATCGGGAACAATACGGTTGCCATCAGTCCGAACACTTGATCGATTATCGTCTAGAGCCATCGCGGCGCGCATGCAAACTGTCGATGCGCTTTTCTTCATTCTTCTCTACGCAAACGGACACAGAACAATGCCGACGCTATCACATCGTCGATTTAGCAGACGAACGATCTTAACGGTATTATTACGTGTATTATTATTATTATTTTTATTATTTGTTTTTATTGAGGGGGACGAGGAGTGAACGCTGAACAAAAAATGGGTTGAGTTAGGATTAAGGAAAGGCGGGAGTGTGGCGATGTGTGATTAGCAGAGCGCGAGAAAGCTCGCTTTCCTTTGGTGTGCCTTAAAAATCTTCGCGCTTCCAAAATTCATATAGAACTGACACGCGGTGCATTCTGGTGCCCGTAGATACTTCTTGAAAGACCGTTCGCGCTCGGTAACGCCCGAGCGCCTGATGAAAACTGCCGAATGTAGACGCTGACGTTGCTTCGAAGTTTCACGTGGATCGATCATTCGAAATTACTTGAGTCGGCGAAGTTCGTCAGAAGTGCCAATTTTGTCTTGGCAGAATCGCCATGCTCGGCCAGTAAATTGTCTAACGACGCGAAGAGAGTACGACACGCTTGGACGCCGACGTTCGCGGTGACTAAATATGTCGTGTATATTTAATTTGGTAGCACATAACATAACGCATATTCGTAATCAGTTATGATAGGTACTGTGAACGCGCGCATAATCCTTGGGATGAAGACAGACTGGCGCACATTTGTTCGCACGAGAGCAGATCCTCGGATTCGGTCGAAAAGCAACTAAATCAGATCAACGCGCCCGATCATAGTAATATATGTAAACACGTACGCTAAGATTCTTAGTTTTTCTCCTTTTTTTATTAATATCGTTAGTAACGTCGACAGTTTCATGCCGAACAGGAAGTCACGAATACATGCGTATGACATGGTGTGTCGTTGGCTCCCAACTTTTGAGCCATGGACAGTATGCGCGTGTCATCGAAGTACACGAACGACGCGGAAAACAAGTGCGTGCGAATGCGTTTCGAGATTTTTGGGGCGCGAACAAAAATCGCTGGAAACCATTTGCACTGAGAGAGGCCAACGTTCGCAGCGGATGGATCGGGCGCCGATCTATATGTACGCCACAATTATTACGCGCTACGCTGTAAATAATATATGTTATAATAAAAAAAAAATCTTAATTCTAGGCGTGTACGTGTTCTCTACTCATCCTCACCGTACGACGTAGTTCTTTCAAGCTCTCAGACACTCCTGCGTTTTCTACTACTTGTTATTTAGCTGGCACTTTCTACGCACGCGAGTTAAATAATAATCTAGTCTAGACCCTCGCGGTCATCATTCTACAGGCTGTTTGCTTCAATCAGTTGCCGCGTCTTCTATCAGGCACCAGCCCGATGATGCAGACCCTGACGTCTGCACGTCGAAAATCTGTCGAAAAATCCGGAAACCAGTGGTTTAAGGGGTTATGCCTACTTGGGATCGGCAAAATGACATGATTTTCAAGATTTTTTTTGCCATTTTAGTGAGCACTAATTAAAATTCGCAAAATACTACCAAAAAGTACGTATTTAGTGGTACTTGTATACATTTTTTTATAAGAAAATATTAAAAAATTGAGGAAATATAGCTCTTCTCCTAGAGCTTTCGTTTATTTTCATCACCTGCGGTGACCACGATTTCTCAAAAACTATTTCACCGATCGGACTCTAATTTGATGTACTTATTTGTCATTACAATGGGCAGGGTCTCAACGAAGGATTTTGAAAAATTTTAATTTTTACGAGAATGGCAGCAATTTTACGAAAAAATCCATCTTTCGAGGTGAACTGACTTTCGTTTTTATGTTGTAACTTTTTTTTTTATTACCGAAATAAAAAATCCTTCGTTCAGGCCTTGCCTATTGTAATGACAAATAAGTATATAAAATTAGAGTCCGATCGGTGAAGTATTTTTTGAGAAATCGTGGTCACCGCAACCGTATGTTTTAAAAAACACAGTTTCGAGATAATCGCGTTTAAAGTTTCAAGCTCTTTACTAATCATACATAGTAGCGCTCCAGATAAACCCTTATAATTTTTGAACGTTTGAACATTCTTATGTACTTTTGAGGAAATATTCTTAAAATGATGTACATTAAGAAAATGCAATAAAAAAAATCGATTTTTTCACCAACCCAAGTAGGCATAACCCCTTAAATAACAGATCTCAATAACGTCTGAATTCGTCCAACACTATCCCGTAATCATTTCCACGACATATGGTTCCTAGCCGCAAGGCATTGCTTGTTGATCGCTCTATTCGTGTCAACAAATTCTTTCATTTGATCACAGTTAGTCTACTACGTTGTTACGTCCCTGCACGCGTCACGTACGCACACGCGTCAACATCGTATGTTAAACCGGCTCGCTCATCGGCAAACATAATTTTGCGGCTGATACTGTGTGCGTGGATCATGGAAAGAAGAAGGGGGACTTGAGCAGTCGTGTGGCAGCGTGCACGAGAGACCGACGGAAAAGCATCCAGTCCCACCATCCCAACATATTTCCATTGAAACTTCTGGAGTCGAGAATAGACCGGACATTCTAATATTCCACAACATCACGCTAGTTCCGCACCTCGTGTTATTAGCTAGGAACAATGCTGCCCAGACGACGAGTCGTCGAATTGCTCCAAGTCATCTCGTCGCAATCGTGAGTCTTGCACAGATCTTTCGTATAAAAGACCTGTTTGGCAATTGAATAAAGTTAAACTATTTCTTGTCGTATGGTAAAGTCATTTGCAAACGATAAAACGTGTTCGATACTGTTTTGCGCCTGGTTCCAAGGAACCGGTGGTATCGCGCTGTGTCAACAAGAAACGCTGGTAAATCGTTGGGATGTAAAGTTTGAGGTTTATTGAACTGGAATGAGTTGAGTTTTAAGCGGTAATAATTCGCTCGGTAATTTCATAAACCATTTTTCTCGGCTTTTTTCTTATTTAAAAATACGTAATTACTTTTATTTGAAATTATAGGTACGTATAAGTACCTTCCAATATAATATTGTATCGGTCGATGATTTTTGTTTTATATCTCAAAAAGGCGCCTACCCGGTTCGCTGTAACTGCGTTCGATTTTACTTTCTTTATTATCATATCTCCGGAGTGATATGTGTATGCAATCACCTACGCCTATGCGACTCGATAGATTACATTTTTTTTACTCTTACACTGTTGTTGCGTTCAATTTGCTTTGTATTTGCTTTAATGTATGCGAGGAAATGCGTTTATGTGGCTTGCTGAATTATATTTTTTCATTGCCTTATTTTAAAATAGATGTAGGTGTCCAGCACACGGGAATCCTGGTGGGGCGATTCATGAGCATGGAAAGGCATGGAGCACTGCCGCGACTGCCACGCCTGGGAAAGAGTATGCTTTCGAGGTACGTTACATTTCGAGTCCACAAATATGTTATGCCGAATGCAGATTGTCAACAATCTCTCCGATAATGGAACATCCTTACGTCACCGGCCAGCAATTGCGAAATTCGAGACCTCCACGCATTCGATTTATGATAACAAGTGTTTGCGTGATGCTCCTATTTGCCAGCCGTTTAAAATCGCGATAACGATCTACGATCATAATGGATTTTATATCTGCCCAGGGCCGTTTGATCCCTTTTGATTGCCACGCGCCAATAATTTGCTGTATACAATATATTAACGATCACCTGATCCATTGCGCATATCCAGCAAAATGTGTAACAGATCATACGAAATTGTTTGAGTCTCTAAATAGCTGGAAGAACACTTAAATGAAAGAGATAAGTGGAAATTGGCTAATAGCGATATTATATTAGGTTTATCATGGCACTTGTTTGCAAGATGCTCCTATTTGTCAGCCGTTTAAGATCGCGATGGGGATCTACGATCATAATGCATTTTATATCTGCCCAGGGCCGTTTGATCCCTTTTGATTGCTACGCGCCAATAATTTGCTGTATACATTATATTAACGATCACCTGACTCATTGCGCATATCCAGCAAAATGTGTAACAGATCATGCGAAATTGTATGAGTCTCTAAACAGCTAGAAGTACACTTAAATGAAAGAGATAAGTGGAAATTGGTCAATAGCGATATTATATTAGGTTTATGATGGTAATTGTTTGCAAGATGCTCCTATTTGTCAGCCGTTTAAGATCGCGATGGGGATCTACGATCATGATGGATCTTATATCTGGCCAGGGCCGTTTGATCTCTTTTGATTGCCACGCGCCAATAATTTGCTGTATACATTATATTAACGATCACCTGATCCATTGCGCATATCCAGCAAAATGTGTAACAGATCATGCGAAATTGTTTGAGTCTCTAAATAGCTAGAAGAACACTTAAATGAAAGAGATAAGTGGAAATTGGCTAATAGCGATATTATATTAGGTTTATGATGGCAATTGTTTGCAAGATGCTCGTTTTATTTACGATCATGATGGTCTTATAGCGTTTCGTTTAAGCCAATAATCATTATGTTAACGATGAAATGTTTTCTTGCGCATATCAAAACAAATGTGTAACAGATCATTCTAAATTTTCTGAGTTCCTGATTAGCTATAAATACACTTAAATGCAAGAAATAAGTGGAAATTGGCCAATAGCGATATTATATTAGGTTTATTATGGCAATTGTTGGCAAGATGCTCCTATTTGCCAGCCGTTTAAGATCGCGATAACGATCTACGATCATAATGGATTTTATATCTGCCCAGGGCCGTTTGATCCCTTTTGATTGCCACGCGCCAATAATTTGCTGTACACACTATGTTAACGATGAAATGTTTTATTGCGCATATCAAGACAAATGTGTAACAGATCATTCTAAATTTTCTGAGTTCCTGGTTAGCTATAAATACACTTAAATGCAAGAAATAAGTGGAAATTGGTCAGTTACAGTATTCTGTTAGATGACACGTTCCACTGACCTAATTGTTTTAAATCGTCCGTTCGAGTGATTATATTGCTAAGGCCAGATAATTGTTTTAGATGGCCTGTTCTACTGTACGCTATGGCGTCGGTGTCACGAAGGAACTCGGCATGGATATGCAGAATTTGGGTGCCAAGAAGACATGCCTCATGACTGATCCAAACCTTGTGAAACTTCCACCCGTAAAAGCAGCGATGGACAGTCTTGCTAAATATGGCATCAACTTTGAAGTCTATGACAAAGTGCGCGTCGAGCCCACCGAACAGAGTTTGCAAGATTCGATTGAATTTGCGAAGCGTGGCCAATTCGATGCATTCATTGCGGTACGATATCGAACTTCAACATAGGAGAGAAAATTTCCACTACCATATCTAAAAAGCAGCTTAAGTCATAAAACATCGTAATCAGATCTAACTGATTGGATTGTTTTATTTAATCCTGTAGGGACTCTACACATTTCTCTTCAGGAGCCTATTTTATTGCAAATATCCTAATGCCATTTAGATGAAAAAAAAGTATGAAGTTGCTCTGGCGCAGAGTTTATGTTGCTACATTTTGTAAAAAATGTTAAACCTTGAAACTGAAGTTGCCGAATGTGCAATTAGGTCGGCGGTGGTTCGGTAATGGACACCTGTAAAGCCGCCAACTTATACAGCTGCGATCCAGAGGCAGATTTCCTGGATTATGTCAATGTGCCGATTGGTAAGGGTAAACCGATATTGGTGAGTTTGAAACCACTCATCGCTGTGCCCACAACTTCCGGTACCGGATCGGAAACTACCGGCGTATCGATCTTCGATTATCGGCCGCTCAAAGCCAAAACCGGAATTGCTAACAGGTAACAACACATTCGTGAAGTGTAGTTAAGTACCTTGTACATTATTTTTTCCATATACTTGTTACACCGTTATATTGTTATTATATTTAGACGTTAGTATTTCCTTACGCATCCTTATTAACACGTTGACTGCCGTGCGTATTTTGCCATATTAGAACGGCGATGCTATGAAATACTACAGCGTCTGACTGAATTATGAAAAATGTAAATAATGTGCATATTGAAGACCAAAGAATCGCATCACTATTCTAACAATAACTGCATTTATAAAATAATTATTACTATCCATTGCGAATATTTTGGATCTTCAGTCAAATCTCTTGCGCCGGTCACCGGTGACCCCCACGGCAGCCAACGTGTTAAACAAACGAGGCCATATAATATTTGCCAAATATTATATGCCCTCGTACATTAGCAAAACTTGAAGTCTCCGCTTATACATTACCGCAGTCGACTAAGATATGTTCCGGCAAATTTTTTAATGGCCAACTTTCTGCTTGTTTTTCACAGATCTCTGCGACCGACGCTTGGTCTAATTGATCCGCAACACACTTTGTCATTACCCGAAAGAGTCTGCGCGTATTCTGGCTTCGACGTTCTCTGTCACGCATTGGAATCGTTCACAGCGATTCCATACACAGAGCGATCGCCCTGTCCGACAAATCCTATCCTGAGACCTGCTTATCAAGGCAGCAATCCTATCAGTGACGTTTGGGCACGATATGCACTACAAGTTATGCGCAAGTAGGTTCACCGTCGAATGGTTTTACCCTTCTTTCATTTTAGGCAATAAAAATAAATTAGACCGTGAAAATTTCTTTCTGTCAGGTATTTTGAGAGGGCGGTGTATAATTCAGATGACTTGGAAGCAAGGAGCAACATGCATTTAGCTAGCACCATGGCGGGTGTTGGTTTTGGGAATGCAGGCGTCCATCTGTGTCACGGTTTGTCTTATTCTATCAGTGGCAACGTCCGTAGTTTCCTGCCAGAGGTAAGATGTAATGTATATGTTACAGTGAAACGCCGAAATCTGGAGAATGTCGACTTTCACCGGTGAATGTCAACATTCACATAGTCGCTTGGTGTATGTCCGAAATATTTGCTAAATACCCTTATTTCTGACTTACACCGGTAAATGTTGACATTCACCATGCACTAATTGTCGACATTCACCGGAGAGGGTCCGAATGTACAACAATGTAATGAAAGATTCGATGTTTCACCGACGTATTTGGTATCTTTTGACATTCACCGGTGAAAGTCGACATTCTCCAATTTTGGTCATTTACGGTAACATATAATATTATTTTGTTATAATACAGGATGCGTAGCAATTTGCCAGTATTACGTTCGCCTGGAAACAATTTCCAGAATGAATACTATAGAGTGAGCGTGTTGTGTTGAACTGTAAATGGTGGTTATTGATACTGATTAATACATGTGATATAAAATATATTATGCCGACAGTTATTATTATTAGTCGCGTTGTGAATTTCATTGCCGATGTCTGCGGTCAATTAATCTGTTTGCATTATATGGTATAAAAACCTCACGTCTCAACACTGGATACCTTTATCAAAGCATTCAAGTTTTTAAACTCTTTTTTTAAAGTTCAATATACACCCACACGGTAACATTTTGGTCGAAAGTTTGCATCTGTTAACACTTTGACTGCCATGGTGGTCATCGGTGACCGGGCAATGGGTCGCATTTATAATTTTAAAAATGCAATTAATATTAAATGCCATGGTGGTCATCGGTGACCGGCGCAAAAGGTGTCACGAAAAATTAAAAAAATACCCAATCGGTCGCATTTATAATTTTAAAAATGCCATTAATATTAAATAGTGATTCAATTCTTTGGTCTTCGATAACTTCGCATTATTTTCATTTTCCACAATTCAATCATATTCTGTACATACTTCATCCCGTTGCAATTTTAATATAGTAAAATACGCGTGACAGTCAACGTGTTAAATATACTAAAAAATACCCACAATTACCATTACTATTTTAAGTAATAGAATATATAAATAATTATATATCCCATGTTAAGACATATATCCCAGCGACAGCATCAGAAATCCATGAAATTTCTCACATTACGCTTTCTAATAGGGTTACAGCCATGATCATCCCATAATACCACACGGCTTATCTGTCGTAATTTCTGCTCCTGCCGTCTTCTCGTTCACTGGAACCGCATGTCCGGAGAGGCACTTGGAGGCAGCTGAACTACTCGGCGCTGATGTGAAAAATGCGAAACGTGCGGACGCTGGGCAAATTTTGGCCGACACAGTGAGGAAATACATGAGCATCATGAAGGTCCAGAACGGACTTGCCGAACTCGGCTTCAAAAAGGAGGACATACCCACACTTGTTCAGGGTACATTGCCCCAGGTGAGTATCCGAGCAACAGGTGTCATTCGTCATATTACATGCCACGTATGTGATATCATGTGTCGTGGGAGACAGAAAGCTGACGCACGACTACATGCAAATTTCGGGAAGGTTGATAAAAGTGAGTTACGAAGAGGAGTGATAGTATAGCTGATTTATTCGTCACTATACTATTGTTCAGATCGCAGGCATTCATAAATTTACAAAATTCAACATATTACGTTCGTCGTTCAGGCGTATTCGCATGTTCCCGAGGTTGAAGAGATCGCGCGACGCGATAATCGGACGAATCGTTGGTCGCTGCACTTATTTTCAATTCAGTAACAATTTATGTGATACGTTATAGGAACTCTGTGAATAACTAATTGAGTTGCGTCCTTTCGCTTTTCAGTATCGCATCACGCAACTGGCACCTCGTGCACAATCAGAAGAGGATCTGGCGAAATTGTTTGAGAACTCTTTTACAATCTATTAAATCTGGCCAAATAATATACAAGGCCCGCTGCAACAACCTGTAAATATCGCTCACGAGATTGTAATAAAAATTATATTTTTACAACAAACAGCTTACGTTAGCTTTAATATCTTCAACATTAACGACGTTTAAAACGTTCCTATAATTCGTAACATTGCCGGGCGCTCTATAAAACGCTTAAAACGTGAATAAAAACATCTTAACATTTAACAATCATAGACTTTTTGTACCGTTCAACGTTCCTTAATTTCGCGTTTTAATATTCTACCGCCCGTAACAGTAATAACGTAACAAATTTAATTATCTCGTAGACACCAACAGTGAATATATATGCGATCGCAAACTTGACATTGAGCGTAACATCGACTACACATAGACTCAGTTATAAGTACATAAATAAATACGACACACACGTGGAAACACACGTAAGTAAATTCCAGTGATACCATCACATTCCGTAAGAATCGAAAACGCACTGAACAATCGACACACGTCACGAAAATCTTCGAAGAGAGCATTGTTTAATTGAAGCTAATAGAGCACGGGTGGAGAAAATTTACGACGCTTAGTACGTTTGCCATGGCAAACCCGTTAAGAAACAAACGGCAAGATTGAAAAAGCTTCTGATCTTAGTGGAATATACTCATGCCCGTAAGGTATAAATATATATATAACACGTAACTTGTTACACATATATGAACACTTTAAATTATCCGCACCAGAGCCGAACGACTCGAGGTATATTTCCATCGCCGAAGAAACTATAAAATACCCTGTTAATTCTCGAAGATCAGAAAGCTACAATTTTCGTTTTGTCAGTGTTGTTTCAAAAACGTGATTTTCATGTCAAAAAATTTACTTCTCCTCTATTAAAGTGTCTCAACAAACAATGCGATCCGTCGTTCTTTTTTATCGCGACTGCGAGAAATGATTTACGACGCTGTTCTGCGAATTAATTATAGTTCTTTGTGCATTTTGCAAGGCTTCTGACCATGCAGGAGCGAAATATTTGGTTTAAGAGTAAAAATGTATACCGGCGCAGGTCTACGGCACGGACGTTCAGGATATGTCGAATTCTGCGTGAGGCTCCTTAGATAAAGCGAGCTTCATTGGACAGTTACAATGAATAAGGACCTCCAGATGTTTTGCAGAATGTAACATTATTGCGAAGTGCGTTCATCACTCGTTTGCGTCCGTTTCTGTTCCATAGAACATAGGGATGCTTGCAGCCGGAAACCATGCGCGGACCTCTGAAAGGAAATTGATTATGGAATCTTCTTTTTTCAATTCTTAGAAATTAGATTTGGGCAAAAACTTTGATGGCATCTGTTCTAAACAGAAAAAAACGACGTTCCGTTATGGAAAAGGGATAATTTACATTTTCGTAACAATTGTGCCACTGTGGCCCATCACAAAATATCTCCTAATTGTAATTATTTCCGAAATAAATGATTCTTTAGATGTGCCACATTGCAAATAAGTAGAAAAACTTACGAAACACTTGCAATTAAAGTTTGTCTAGTAAAATTTTATAAAATTTCTCTTGAATCCATTTTCTATCGTTCACGATGACTTGTAATTGACGATACCAAAATGATGTGCATTGTTAGCATGAATGGCTAAATTACTTACATCTGAAACCAGCCGTAGTCCGTAAGGTAGTTTACGTCGGTAAACATTTCAAACAGATCGATGACATTATATGTATCTTGCGTTTTGCTCCCATAATCGTCATGTGGTGCAAAGGATCGCACCCAGCTGTTAAATGCATAAAGCGAAAAGATTTTCGTGTTACCAAATATAGAAATATTCGCTAGTGGTGGAATTGTGCACAATGTAATGCCGGATGTTGACATAGAGAACTTTTGTTGAAGGATCTTCAGCAATGCAGTCATGTCGTCCATCATTTCTTCGCAAGTAGCTCCCTATATCGTAGTACACAGTATGTCAAACAAAGTCGGTGTTATTTTTCATTTTTATATTAATATTTAATATTATATTAAATATTTATATTACTTTTAATAAGAATTCTATTCAATTTCATTCAATTGCGTTAAGACGAACGCATACGTATAAATTGTTGTGTATGGAAATGTTGTATATGATGAAATTGAGTAGTATTTTTAATAGATGTACTACCAATCATTTCCATATACAAAATTACATTGTATATGATGAAATTGAGTAGTATTTTTAATAGATGTACTACCAATCATTTCCATATACAAAATTACATTGTATATGAACACTGTAATTAAGAATGATAGGATTCTAAAGCCTGAAAGTTTAAGTTTTAGGAACAGTTATTTATAGTAGAATCTACGTCACACCATGCGGTTTTTTCCATGCCTTAATAATGAAGCAACGAATAATGGTCTTACATTGTATACATCGACGGATCCCAACATGACAATTACGCGGTTTGATATACACTCCACGTTCAGCAAAGTTTGTATACAGTCTTTGATGGTTTGACCTGAGACACACAAACCACAATGGAGGGCTAAGCTTTCTGCAACAAGCAATAAGCGAGTCCAAATATGTAAGTTCGTGAAATTTCTAATTTCTGTAATTTAAGATGAGTTACATACCTCCATAGCGCCAGATCGGGTGGCCGAGATTCCGTATGGCAATTTGCAAGAAAAAATCATCACCTATCAGTTGCTGACCATTGATTCTGGGTTCATAGATGACGTCCTGAAAAATGCCACTTTTCTGTTATAAAGTTGCAAGAGCAAATAATATAAAAGCGTGCATCAGTTCTAACCGCTTTGTCAGCTTCTTCAGACTCAATAACGACGGGATGATTAGTTTCTTCTTCTTCCGACGAGAGACTTTTGTTAAATACGTTATCACCTAGTGAAGCAACATGGTCGATACAGAATCTCGTTATAGATGTTCTTTATAAATGCGAGTTTTGCACAAAAATTTCTTACCGCGTTTGTAGAGTCTCTCACTTCGATGATAACTGATATTTTGATGTTTGTCGGTTCTGTGTCTGCTGTACGGCATGCTCGACTCTCTTCTCTGTTCAGCATTACTTCTACGTGCGCCGACGTGCGATGTGAAACGTATATATTGTTTATTCTAAAATAATTTTTGCAATCAAGGACTGGCCCCTCGCACCTTCGTGGTAACTTCTCTTACCTTCACTTTTAAGTAATTATTCTTTTGTCGTTGGATTAATTGTTGAATGTGCTTAACTTTGGTATCCGTCACAAATAATGTCTCTTCACCGTCTTCTCTGTGAACTGTCCTTAAACCGGTAACGTGGCTCAAAAATTCCTTGAGGTTGCTAAATCCTAGACGCAACAATGGTATTGGCTCTCCGACGACTTGTCTGAATTCGTCTGTTAAAATTCAAAGCAGCGTTATATGTCATGGGTGTGTTTTGCAAATTTGAATATGCATTAAATTTTATTATATAGCGGGCATAACGATAGATAAATTTTATCGTATAGGGGACTTCACGTGTTTTTCAAATTCGGCTGTTAAAATTCAAAGCAACGTTATATTATGGCCATATTGTACAAATTTAGTAATGTAACATTATTACATAGAAATTTAAGAATATCGTAATTGTAATACCAGTGTAACAAATGTCGTGAGTTCCAAAAATAGTGCAATTAACGCAAGTAATAAGTAGCATAAGTGTTCATAATCTCTCACCGTTCAATTCTGAAAGTAGGAGGCCTCCTTTCTTTGAGATGATACACGATTTTAAGAGAGCTACGGTTTCTTCCATTCTATTAAAATTAAACGGTTCTCGAAGAGGTTCTTCTTAGAGTTGCCCCAAAGTTCGTAGGTTTGAACTTTGAGACTACATCGAGACCGCGTACGTGACCAACTGAAGACTATCGTGTGAATGACTAGCGGCACGAAGACCCTTACTACTGTGGTCTTCGCGTCAATACAAAATTTCTTGGAATGTTATTGACGGTTTAAGTTAAATTCAACCTTTCTCTACCTTTCAGCGACTTCTCAGAAATCCGGAAAGTCCGAGAACCGCGAACCATAACTCGTAAAAACAATAATACCGGGTATACCAAATATTCGCTATCGTACATATACATATCTCCGATACGCAGTGTAATATGTTTGAAAATTACTAAGAAAGATAACGGAGCAAGATCTTCTTTGATTTGCTGACTTTTCTGTAGTGTATTTAAATGAACGTTTTTCCTCATTCGTCTGATCGTCGACAATAAATTAAATCGGCACAAGACCGTATACTGACTCGGATTCGAGGAAAACATGCGCGGATTTGAATTTGCTTCTATAAACGAGCCCGGCGACAGGTTCACTCATTCTCTTTACATTTTCTACTGTTTATAATTAGCCAAAGAAACGTCGGACACGTGCGTGCGCACGTGTGGAAACACCGTGTGCAGACCAATGCAATGTGCACCGCGTGGTACATACCACACGGTCTCTAAGATTCGCATGCAAAAAGCATCAAAGTCTACGCTTCGAGAAAGGAACAGTTCGTTACCTCGCGATACAACGTTCACCTAACGTTAATTACATTAACATAATTACAAACTCAACCTTTTTTTTGCTAATGTTAATCATTTTTGCGTCTGTTTTCGGTTGAATATGTTTTATCTTATCCTGTAGGAGTTCCATATGTTTCGAGATCCATGGGGCTCCTCCTTAGAAATAAATATTAACACGTTCACGCCGGGACCGATTTTCATGTTTTTCGCTGTGAGGCGGCGCTCGAATTCATGCAGCACTTTATTTGGTAGCGCACGATTGTTGCTTGTTTCAATTATTTAAAATTTATTATTTAAATGTTCAATTATACGGCAATTTTGTACACTTACTAAACGAACTATATTTTTTATGGTGAGCGGCGTGTAAACAAATGTTCACGCGCGATGGGACAGTCGAGCGTGACCCACCGGTGGGTCACGCCGGCGTGAACGTGTTAAATTATAATAAGGTTGAAATTAAAAACGACATCTAATATTGTACAAATAAGCCTCTCAATTACATTGCTCAAATGTTTTTATATTATGTGCTATTTGAAACTGTGCTTAGAGTCTGTTGATGCTATTGACCTTTTACAAGCCTCTTCTGGAAGATACTGATGTCTAATTTACTTTGTCTGCTGTTTCGGCTGTGCCCATTTCAAATCCTTCATAGAAGGAGTCGTATCTGCTGAAAGTTTTGCATCAGCGCGACGTTAACACTTTGACCGCCACGGTGGTCACCGGTGACCGGCGCAAAAGATTTTACTATAAATGCAAAAAAATTCGCCATGAAGCCTATTTGCAATCTTGTAAAAGCCATTGATGTTGGAATGCTACTTCAATACTTTAGCTTCTAATAATTCTGCGTTACCTTAATTTTCCATGACTTAATTATACTCTGCAGAATTCTATCGCATCGCGGTTCTAATATAGCAAAATATGCTTGGCAGTCAAAGTGTTAATTAGATTTCAAGCCCATTCCCTTTCAATAACGACACTTTATACGGTTTCGAAAAGGTGTCGTTATCGATTTTGCCGTTGCATAACTTCAAACCCTTCATTTTCAGCGACGTGTTTCGGCAAACGTCACGATGTAATGTGATATTATACAATTTTGTGATGAAGAATTTATTTTGTAATGTTTACGTAATTTTCTACCTATGGCAGTAGTCGGAATCAACGGATTCGGTAGGATCGGCAGAATGTGCCTCCGTGCATGTTTGGAGCAAGACATTGAGGTGCGTATAATTTAAAAGCATTGACGACTACTAATTTTACTTATGCGCGATAGGTGAAGCTGATCAACGATCCCTTCATCACGACCGATTATATGATCTACCTCTTCAAACATGACTCGACGCACGGTCCTTTCACGGAAAACATCGAGTGCGACAAAGAACATATAGTGATTCGCGGTAAATTTCTTTTGCAAATCATTTTCTGTGGGACTCCAAAATCTCTAATGCGTCTGTTGAGTTAAGACAAAACAATTGCGACGTCCCAGGAGAAGAACCCGGCGAAAATAGAGTGGCGGGAGCTCGGTGTAACGCATGTAATCGAGGCGACCGGTGTGTTTACCACGTTGGAGAAGGCGAGTGTGAGTACACGAGACAGCCTTGGGCGTATTTTCACAATTTCTCTCAACTAGAACTTCTATCAAACGGCTTTAATCCTCACAGCGATATTTAACCCTTCTTTGCATGATGGTGGAAATTTCCATCATAACATTGAATGCCCAAAAATTATATAAAAGAACAAGTTCACTTTAATCTAACTTTGCATGATGATGGAAATTTCCATCATATTGTTTTTTGCTAAATTTATACTATAAATATATACTAAGATTTTTTTAACCATTTTTCCTTTAATTTTGAACATGAATTATATCACCTTGATTTATTTCACCAATAAAGAAAAAATCAAAAATCATGCCAACTACGAGATATCTCGTAATAAGCGCCTGTATCAAAACTGCCAGCTACGAGTTATCTCGTGGTGTTTTTTTTTCAATAAAAATACTGTAAATGCCATTACAATATTATATCAGTAATAATTAATATTATAATATAATATAATAATTAATATTATTATATTTTGTAAAACTCCATGTCTTATTTAAAATAAACCGCGGCACTCAGGGCAAGACGCGTTAAATATGCGTGGCAGTCAATGGGTTAACGAAAATTTGCTATTCAATATATCATAGCTGCACATCGATGGAGGAGCACAGAGGGTAATCATAACAGCCCCATCGGTGGATGCACAGATGTATGTTTATGGCGTCAATCACACATGCTATGATCCGACGAAAGGTGCAGTCGTTTCCGCAGCTTCCTGCACGACAAATTGCGCGGCACCGATCGTGAAGATCATGCATGAAAATTTCGAGGTTCTCGAAGTGATGATAAGCAGCGTTCACGCATTAACGGCATCGCAGAGGACCGTTGATGGTCCGACTGGCAAGGTATCAACGACGTTAGGTCTAAAGCACTGAATGCCGATTTGGCTTACACGTTGGAAAACACCTACAATTATTGCAATGCAATCTGATATCTTGTTTGCGTTGTCAATAGAGTATTCAATCAATATGTGTGCATGTCGTGGTCTAAAACAACAAATTTTTGTCCGAAACCGAAAACTTCGTACGGCAATGATACATTACGTTCTGATAACATTAATTGATAACATCCGTTATACATATTTATATTTTAAACCGTAGAATTCGTTCCGTTATGGCAAAAATTTTCGACGTACATATAGTATTTATATTTTACCGTAGAAAATCGACGTACAGTACAAAAAAATTAGAGAACCGATCAGTTTTTTTAGTTTGTATTCAATAAATAGTTTTGCAGTTATAAAACAGCACAAATTTGTCCAAAACCGAAAACTTCACGTTCATTAGAGTAGCAATGATAATATTATATAATAAATATCCGTTTGCAAAAGTGCATAATGTTCACACATACTTACTATCTGATTGTAATACTGGCGAAAAATTGTCTTTTTAATGGTCCTGGTCTAAAACAGCTGAAATTAAACAGTGTCCGAAACCGAAAACTTCGTACGTTCATTAGATTCTTTGGTACGGCAATGATAATATTATATACCTAATTACACATGCCACATCCGCTAATGTTCAGTATCTAAATTACAAAAATTTAAAGTAACCAGAAACATTGAAACTCGACGTACAAAAATTCGAGAACCGATCTTTTTATGTAGTGCTGCAGTTATAGTTTCAGCAATAGAGTATTCAATCAATATGTGTGCAAAAGTGCAATACTTCTCAAGTGCTAATGGTCCTGGTCTAAAACAGCTCAAATTAAGCAGTGTCCGAAACCGAAAACTTCGTACGTTCATTAGATTCTTTGGTACGGCAATGATAATATTATATACTTAATTACCGCCACACTGATTGTAATACTGGCGAAAAATTAGCGTCTATTTAGATTCGTTCCGTTATGGCAAAAATTTTCCGAGCAGCGAAGGGTATGAAAGTTTTGTTGCACTGCCATATACATATTTATATTTTAAACCGTAGAAAATCGACGTACAGTACAGTCAAAACTTAGAGAACCGATCTTTTTATGTAGTGTTGCAGTTATAGTTTCAGCAATAGAGTATTCAATCAATATGTGTGCAAAAGTGCAATGCTTCTCAAGTGCTAATGGTCCTGGTCTAAAACAGCACAAATTAAACAGTGTCCGAAACCGAAAACTTTGTACGTTCATTAGCTTTTTTTTCATACGGCAATGATAATATTATATACCTAATCACACATGCCACATCCGCTAATGTTCAGTATCTAAATTACAAAAATTTTATGTAACAAGAAACATTGAAACATAGATGTTCATACACACTTACTCTCCGCCACACTGATTGTAATACTGGCGAAAAATTAGCGTCTTTTTAAATTCGTTCCGTTATGGCAAAAATTTTCCGAGCAGCGAAGGGTATGAAAGTCGAGTTGACGGAGGCAAAGAGAAAAGTCACGGTAATTCCATCTGCCTTGCAGCTGTGGCGAGACGGGAGAGGAGCACTTCAGAATATCATCCCCACGTCCACTGGTGCGGCCAAGTCCCTGGTCAAAATTATCCCCGAGCTGAAGGGCAAAGTTTCAGCCATCGCGTTTAGGGTGCCGATTGCCAACGTGTCGTTGTGCGACATGACGTTCCGGTAAATCCTAAAACAAATGCTGGATTTAATGCAATCTTCCAGACTGCTACACAAAGAAACTATATAACTATATAACAAGGGTTCCATCTTTCATTTCCTATTAACCGTTTGAGTGCCAAGCGGCGCGATCGCGCTTCTTCTGTCTGTCCTCAAAACTGCAGCGTAATCACAGCAGGCTCGGTTTCTCTCGATGCACAACATTACGGTAACTTTTCAATTTTTTTGTAATGTTACACTTTATAGGTCTACATGCTGTAATATAACAAGCGCTATAGCGCCGCTTGGCAAGTTTCGATGGAATTGAATGGTTAACGACGAAATGAGAAAACTGTCAAACGGTTAATAATATTAATATTTTTTTTTGTACCTGCGATGGTTGAATGGTTAACACGTTAACTGTCAAGCGTATTTTACTATGTTATAACCGCGATGCGATAAAATACTACAGAGTATGATTAACAAACTGCGGACGGCGTTCTTACTCATCCAGACCTCGCACATTTTTCAGCGTCCTAAAAAGTTGAGTACAATACATACAAGGTTTTTTTAATACTGACTGCTATGTTCGCACTTTTTCAACATTTTAACATTTATTTACTTCACAGTTATACTATCAAAAATCGCTGCAAGGCTTCATTACTTTAGCAACGTATCGATAAACGTTAAAACGAGAAATCTCGTGACCCGTCCGCAATGTGTTAAGTAATGCAAAATGAAGGTAACGCAGAGTTGTTAGAAGCCAAAATATAGAAGCATCGTTCCAATATCAACTGCTTTTACAAGATCGCAAATAGGCTTCATTGTGATTTTTTTGCATTTTTAGTGAAATCTTTTGCGCCGGTCACCGGTGACCGCCGTGGCAGTCAACGTGTTAATTTAATCCTGTAGACACTAGCGTTCGACGAGAGATCGTGTGATGATGATAAAAGACTTTGTATGGTTCGTGACGATGAATGTGTTTTAGCAATCCATTTGCTTTGAATTTTAAATATCTTTCGGAATATATTCTGCGGAGCGTCTGGTTCAAAACTAACTTGCATATAGCATGTCTGCCTGCAGTAATCTTTCGTGTGATCTTAAGGGTCAACAAACCGACGACGTATGAAGAGGTAAAAAGTGCAATGAAGAACGCGTCTGAGAATGAACTGAAGGACGTACTCGGCTATACGGAGGATGACTGCGTGTCATCGGATTTCAACCACACGACCTATTCGTGCGTGTTCGATGCAAAGGCTGGCATACCACAGACAAGCACGTTTATCAAAGTGGTTGCATGGTACTTATAATTTAAGTTTCGTTTGTGCATCAATTAGACAACTGCATAAAATTCCTAAAAAACACCATTATTAATTATATAACATTATGCGTATGCAAATTATGGTACAAATGAAATTAACACAAGGTACACATACTCATGACACGTGTAGAGGTATTTTTTATGGTGTCACTGAATTTTGCCGTATCACTAAAAGTCAATAAATACTATAGACAGTGTAAACTGACTCATAGGCTCTAAAAATGTCGTAAAGTGATGACATGAATAAGGCTTGTATACCGTAAGCGTACATTCTAGGAAATCTTTAGGAAACCTTCTGCTTTATTTCATCAGGTACGACAATGAATATGGATACGCGCATCGTGTCGTCGATCTACTAAATTACATGTACAATATCGATGTTGGCAATATCAATCCACCCACGGAGAACATCGTCGGAGAAGATGAAGAATAACATAATTTTTCAACCCTAATATTTTATAAATAAAATGTTTTGTATTTAAAGTTAAATATCCTGATTCTAAAATTGACATGCAAACATGCAAGTACTTTGCAAAAAATATTTAGATTTTTAGACATACACTCTGTTCGATTGCATAAGAGAATCACTTAATCTTCCTCTAAGCATTTATTAGCATCACTACACAATCCACAAGCAACGAACTCTGTAATAGTACTTTCAGAAAAATCTGTAGAGAGATAATACATTCTATCCATCAGCATCAGTACACAGTCTTGAGGTAATGAATTCTGCAACAGTATTTTTTGGAAAATATTCAGATATTAAGACATAATGCATTCTACACCATTGTATAAGAGAATAACTCTAGTCATCTTCTAAACTCCCATCAGAATCATTAACACTTTGACTGCCACGGTGGTCACCGGTGCCCGGCGCAAAAGATTTTACTAAAAATGCAAAAAATTCGTCATGAAGCCTATTTGCAATCTTGTGAAAACAGTTGATATTGGAACGGTGCTTCAATACTTTGGCTTCTAACAATTCTGCGTTACCTTCATTTTACACGATTTAATCATATTCTGCAGTATTTTATCGCATTGCTATTCTAACTTAGTAAAATACACTTGGCAGTTAACATGCCAACACTTTGAATGCCATGGTGGTCATCGGTGACTGGCACAAAAGATCTCACGAAAAATTAAAAAAATACCCAATCGGACGCATTTATAATTTTGATTAATTAACCCTTTGACTGCTATGGACCCATATATGCGTCCGCCGAAATCTGTCGGTGTCGACTATGGACGCATATATGCGTCTCCAATCGTTTCGATTTCTTACATTTTGTCGCTACAATTATCAATGCACAAAACGAATACAGATACGTTCTTTAGCAAATAATTTTCTTGCATTATTTAATATGGCGGAAAAGAAGAATTATCATTAGAACTTAGTTGCACCTTACATAATCAATCAATAAAATTAAGACTAGCGAAAAGTGTTTCGTCTTCAGCGCGCGCTTCGGCCGGAAGCATTCAGCAGTCAAAGGGTTAATATTAAATAGTGATTCAATTCTTTGGTCTCCGATATCTTCGCATTATTTCCATTTTACACAATTCAATCATATTCTGTACTGCTTCATCCCGTTGCTGTTTTAATATAGTAAAATACGCGTGGCAGTCAACGTGTTAAACAATCTCAAGACAATGAACTTTGCAACATACGACCGCGTACCAGAAATTTCGATTTACCCCCACACCGTTGAATTCTCTCAACGTTTCGATTTCTTACATTTTGTCGCTACAATTATCAATGCAAAAGACGAATACATATGCGTTCTTTAGCAAATAATTTCCTTGCATTATTTAATATGGCGGAAAAGAAGAATTATCATTAGAACTTAGTTGCGCCTTACATAATCAATCAATAAAATTCAGACTAGCGAAAAGTGTTTCGTCTTCAGCGAGCCCTTCGGCCGGAAGCATTCAGTAGTCAAAGGGTTAATATTAAATAGCGATTCAATTCTTTAGTCTCCGATATCTTCGCATTATTTCCATTTTACACAATTCAATCATATTCTGCAGTACTTCATTCCGTTGCGGTTTTAATATAGTAAAATCCGCGTGGCAGTCAACGTGTTAAACAATCTCAAGACAATGAACTTTGCAACATACGACCGCGTACCAGAAATTTCGATTTACCCCCACACCGTTGAACTCTCTCAACGTTTCGATTTCTTACATTTTGTCGCTACAATTATCAATTCACAAGACGAATCCAGATGCGTTCTTTAGCAAATAATTTTCTTGCATTATTTAATATGGCGGAAAAGAAGAATTATCATTAGAACTTAGTTGCGCCTTACATAATCAATCAATAGAATTCAGACTAGCGAAAAGTGTTTCGTCTTCAGCGAGCGCTTCGGCCGGAAGCATTCAGCAGTCAAAGGGTTAATATTAAATAGTGATTCAATTCTTTGGTCTCCGATATCTTCGCATTATTTTCATTTTGCACAATTCAATCATATTCTGTACTACTTCATCCCGTTGCTGTTTTAATATAGTAAAATACGCGTGGCAGTCAACGTGTTAAACAATCTCAAGACAATGAACTTTGCAACATACGACCGCCTACCAGAAATTTCGATTTACCCCCACACCGTTGAATTCTCTCAACATTGAAGCTCGCTCTTGAACTCCCATTTTCAAACGTGGCGGTCGCTGAACACGTCGATACTACGTCCACATCCACGTGATCCGACGAGAGCCGAAACCATTCGAAGCAAGAATAGGCCTCACAGCGCACACGCCGCAAGAGGACGCCGGTTATATTACCGCTTTCTGCCCTTCAAATGACACTGCTTCTGTGGTAACCGTAGTGCACGGATCTATTTGTCGCCGTAAGTACCGCACCAACGTTTTCTACACTACACCCACGATCATCGCTTGTATTCATCCACAGCGCGTCACCCTCAGTTAGCTTGTCACACATTGAAAGTACAAATAAATTGCTGCCGGCACTTGCGTCTAACGTTTGAGCGAACGAGGAGCGGAACCTGTCCACGTCGAACCTTGCGAATATTCACGCGCAAGTATACACACACAAACACACGGGCTCCGGATGGAAATTATCTCTACCGGCATTGTTCGCCGACCCTGCCCACTCCTGACGTCAGGAACTCATAACTGTTCTCACGCGCATTAATCTTCCTTCGTAAAATACTCATCTCTCAGCGTCGGCAGGAGTACGTGCCGGATCGAATTCTTCCGGCTCGCCCCTTCGCCTCGTCGCTGTGAAGAAATTATGGCGTCAGATTGTGAAATACTGTCGAACCCAGTGACGGATTGCACGTCGCGAACTATGAGTGCTTATGAGTGTTTGATGCTACAATGTTGCGAACACTTGTCGACACTTAGCGCAGTTTGGCTTCGGTCGAATGTTGATTGGTTCGCGAAATACGTTATCGTTTGCGAGCACATCTGTCGAGGCCAGGACGTAGAAGTCTTACTACTAAAAACTCAATGTTCTCGCTGATATGATAGCATTATTGGAGCACACAAGTGCTGGGGTCGTTAATTTTACGCTTCGCGGTGTACGTGTCGAGGTGCAGCGCTTTGCGAATCGCTGAGTAGAGAACGACGGTACGGATGATGGGTCGGAACATAGGCTGTTACGCGAGAAAAGGGGTTTTGCTTCTGTATGACGTCGATTATTGATCCCGCAGGGACGATGCTCCGGATTTTAGCGCGAACTCCGTAAAAGTTTCATCTAGTGCATACCCAAATTCGCGGGTATACAATGGCACGTCATATCTCGGTCAGTTATGTCAGGCAGAGGTTACGTCAGATCTTGAAAATTATCAGATAATCGTGGATTCTCACGCTAGGTGCTCTTAAAGTAGGCGGCGCGATTTAGATGGGCAAAAGTAAAATCCCCGAATTCGTTTATCGAAATTCGACAGATGTGTGGACGTGAAGAAGGTCACGTTCGTCGGCAAGGTCGAGATGAAGGCGCTACCGTTCATTCAACACACCCCATTTTGACCTTAGGTGACCTTCAAGGCGGCCGAATCTCGCCTCAACATTTACAAACTGAAGGAAACGAATAGGTTGTTGCACCGTGGATTCCGATTTAGATATTTTTCTGCAGATTTATGCGGTTAAAGGTCGTTTGTCTTTTTATAGTAGAATATTGTGAGATATTTCGATGATGTAAATATCGTTCCACATTTCACTTCTTGAAAGCGGTTAAGATATTCGGTCTTGAACAAGCGGATGTTTGGGGTTATTTAAAACAGCCAATTATTTCGTGTCGATCTATCAATATCGCGTAATCAACGGATTCATTGGAAACAAAAAACTGTTTTGGAGAAACGTCATGCTATCATGTCGGTTCTTGGGTAACGTGAAACTGAAATCGCGCGAAAGAGGCAATGATTTCTTGACGTTATGAAAAACAGTTATTCCTGTGATAAGTTACGCAAGATTCGACGTGAACTGGGGTCGCTGATGCGATCGCTATAATGCTCAACGCTTCATTATATCTCCGGCGAATATCGACGATTTTTCGAAACACAAACTTTCATGACCCAGCAATTTCTCATGCGCCTGTCATTCGATATCTTTCTAGTTATTGCAAAGAAGAAGACACCATGAGCAAAATAGGAATCAATGGATTTGGCCGTATCGGCCGTCTCGTTCTGAGGGCTTCCCTTGAACGTGGTGGACAGGTATGTTGCAATATCATTAATCTCAGCCTATAACGCAGTGGAATCGTATACAAATTAAATCACTAAATAACCCAACGAGTTATACGCAATATGACACAACCAGTTCCATGCATTACTTTTTTGAATCATCCAACTAGTTGAACGCCATCATAAATTTTCTGAACTTCAATTTATCGAAAGGTTAACATACCTCGATTATATGCGGACGAAATCGGTCGAAGCAGCACGTACGAAAGATTGCATTGCAAGTATGAGGACTTTCATTGTGTTCATAACCAGTACCATGCATTACTTTTTTTAATCAACCAACTAGTTGAATGCCATCATAAATTTTCTGAACTTTAATTTATCGAAAGGTTAACGTACCTCGATTATATACGGACGAAATTGGTCGAAGCAGCACGTACGAAAGATTGCATTGCAAGGATGAGGACTTTCATTGTGTTTGTTCCTTTCCAACGATATTAATTGAACGTTCTCACGCAGGTTGTCGCCATCAATGACCCCTTCATCGGTCTGGACTACATGGTGTACATGTTCAAGTATGACTCTACCCACGGCAAATTCAAGGGAGAGGTCAAGGCTGAGGACGGTTGCCTCG
The DNA here is from genome assembly GCA_033815515.1 of Cryptocheilus praepositus. NCBI lineage: Eukaryota > Metazoa > Arthropoda > Insecta > Hymenoptera > Pompilidae > Cryptocheilus > Cryptocheilus praepositus. The sequence continues at coordinate 3,350,817 of JAWWQZ010000314.1, forward strand.
TTGTGAACGGCAACAAGATCACTGTATTCAGTGAGCGCGAGCCAAAGGCCATTCCATGGGCGAAGGCCGGAGCCGAGTACATTGTGGAGTCCACTGGTGTGTTCACCACAATCGAGAAAGCCTCGGTACGTGTAGCAACGTTCATACACACTAAAATGTCCAAGTAACCAAGTAATCGTTATACTTCGAGTAAAAGCCGTTATATCCTGGGTAAAAATTGTGGGTGGAAATGTTGTCTGGATGCACTCTCCACCTAAAGATCCGAGAGTTGTAAAGGACCTTGAGAAAAAACGTCTTACTTATCAGAACAATCATTAATTGCGACAGAAAACTGTCCCAGGGTAGATGCATTAATTTTATTCGATCATTCTACGTTTATAGGCTCACTTGGAGGGTGGTGCAAAGAAAGTCGTTATCTCTGCCCCATCTGCTGATGCTCCCATGTATGTCGTTGGCGTCAACCTCGATTCTTACGATCCCAGTGCCAAGGTTGTGTCCAACGCATCCTGCACCACTAACTGCTTGGCTCCTCTCGCCAAAGTCATCCATGATAACTTCGAGATTGTTGAGGGTCTCATGACCACTGTCCATGCTATTACGGCTACCCAGAAGACCGTCGATGGACCGTCTGGCAAGGTAAATACCCTCCTGGCTCTTTGCACCTATGATGGAAATTATAATTAGTAGTATATCTTGTGCCATTTTTTACATGTTGAGTTAATATATAAAAGTTCTACATTACAAGTTTATAAAGGCGTATTCCTTTAACACATTGACTGCCACGGTCACCAGTGATCGGCACAAAAGGTTTTACTAAAAATGCAAAAAATTCGCAATGAAGCCTATTTACAACTTTGTAAAAGCAATTGATACTGGAACGGTGCTTCAATACTTTGGTTTCTAACAACTCTGCGTTACCTTCATTTTGCACGATTTAATCATATTCTGCAATATTTCATTGCATCGCGGTTCTAACATAGCAAAAGACGCTTGGCAGCCAACGTGTTAAATAATTCGAAGAGCTTGAAGTACCTATCAAAGAAATGAAAAAAAAAATTGTGCCTAATGTAATGAATGCGAATGGACTAAGTAATCTTCGTTTTGAACAGCTGTGGCGTGACGGTCGCGGTGCAGCGCAGAACATCATCCCCGCTGCAACTGGTGCTGCTAAGGCCGTAGGCAAGGTAATTCCCAGCCTGAACGGTAAATTGACCGGCATGGCTTTCCGTGTCCCGGTGCACAACGTTTCGGTCGTCGACCTGACTGTCCGATTGGGCAAGCCCGCGACCTACGATGCTATCAAGGCCAAGGTGAAGGAAGCCGCGGCTGGTCCACTCAGCGGCATCCTTGGCTACACAGATGACGACGTCGTGTCCTCCGACTTCATCGGCGACAACCACTCCAGCATCTTCGACGCAAAGGCCGGAATTTCGTTGAACGACAACTTCGTCAAACTGATCTCGTGGTATGACAACGAGTTCGGTTACTCTTCGCGTGTCATCGACTTGATCAAGTTCATGCAGACAAAGGACAACTAAGGAGCTAGTCCTTGGACAATGTCCGCGCGTGTTAATGTCCTTCCGGCGTGTCGTTTCTCTCGCCGTACGATGATTGACGGAGGATGGTCTGGTCATCGTGCGGGCATATCAACGCTGCAATGGACTTCTCCTTTTTAATCGCCGTTCCACACGACTAATCAGTAGCTGCAAGTCCTCATCCGGTTGCGCAGTTAAAGATGTTAGGCGGGTATTTGTACCCTAGATGAGTTAAAATAGTTGGAAAGATATTATAGGAACCGTTCGATGATCCTGAAAGATGCACAAAGTACACGTGCTTTTAACCGAGAAAAAAATAGAATGAGTATAGAGGTGTTATACCTTGTTGGGAAATATGGTTAAAGTCCTGTTCTTCGGTAGTCAGTAACAGTGAGTAATGTAACGAAGATTTTAACGAACGTAATAGTATTCCATATCACGTGTACACATGTTGCACAAAGGTTTTATGACCGTTTAATAAAATCCCTCATATTCCGTTCATTCAGCGTTCTCCGAGAGACACGTCAGTGTTTGCGATTTCTTTTCTGTATCATTAATATTATTTTTCATTCGCACATCGACATCAATAAAAGTTGTTACAAAGCTGGTGTGAGTTGCTCATTCTACCCTTTGCAGACGGTATGTTGATAGAAGTAATCCGTACGAGGGCCGCTGAAGAAAAACGGGACAATATCCGCATTGGCGTTAACTTTATATCTTTTTTACACAGTATTTATACAGTTACAAAACGATAGTTTAATCGCATAGCCGTTGGCCAAAAGCTGTGATTTTCTTTCTATTTAGTCTGAGGTCGATCGACCAGGAGACACTATCACTTGGCCGTCAATAACGATAACATTGACAATAGTAAAATATCGCATTGTATGGCACAAAGGTTATTACTCATTTAAGCAGCTTTGCAATACTCTCGGTAGTTTTGTTTGTAAAATGTAGTAAAAATGGATTGGAAAAGATAACCATGATTTTAATCTTAGAAGCAAGTTAATACACGTCTAGTTGGAAATATCAGCAGTCAATAACCGGTAAATACAATAAAACAATTTCTTTCTCATCTATTTTTCGCTCTGTAGTAATGAAAACTGATATGATAATCCGACGCTATGAATAACGGGCGAAAAATATTAATTGTACAAACCAATTCGTGAGATTGATGGACTTCCCCTTCAAGTATCTCTGTTCCTGCAGATATCACTTTCTGATCCTTGCTCTAACCCCTAATATCTATATACAATTACTATCACGAAATATAATACGATGACATAACAGTTATTTCAGGTATATTGACTCTCAGCTATATGCCATGCTGTGTAAAATTTGATTGTACAGCGATACGAAAATACAGTTTGACTTTGTGTCGTCGCTCATAGTCATAAACGATAGACCTTTATCACTCACCATTGCAATGCATTCCAACAGTATTATGGCTTACAATAATCATTAAAATCGCAACTATCGATCGATGTTTTAATAAATAGCTCGTTCAATATACAAAGAATTTCTAGATCTTTTTAATGTCTATTCAACTGGAGCAGCACAATCTTTTTCAGAGAAGTGCACTACCCAAGATGGTCTGTTAAGACGGTCTTATATACGGAATAACGGAGAGTGACTGGTAGTAACGTTGGCGAAGTATCGTATGCCTGTGCCCGAAGGAATGCACGTTAACACGATTACAGCGGAAAGACAGAAACATGGACAGAGTAGCCTAACCGTGTCGACTCGTCTACTTTTTTATACATTCCCTTGCCTTAGCTTCTTTACGCCCTCGCTCGGCCGCTCAACAGAATCGCAAACTTTCAATTTACAAATATTTAATCAACAAATACGCTCACGCCTCGAACATAATTAATAACAGAACCGTCGGATTGGTCTGGCACTAAAGATCAAATAAACGAAAAAAAAGAAAAAAAAAAACAAGCAGAACCTTGTCAATTCCCTAATGGGTTCCTCTTCGTCGCAAGTTAAAATAATCATCCCTTCTAATCGCCCCTGTCGCGTCTCGATCCATTTTCGTTTCTCGGTTATACGATCGATCGCATATCGCAGACGGTCCGTTCATCGAGAAAGGAGAAACTGTAGACTAGTACAACATATTAAATATATCAGTTCGGGAAAATGGTGTCTCAGAGCTTAGACTGCACGAATGGAGAGGGGTCGGATCAAGTAAAGAGTAACAGCTTTGCGCGCAGATTTATGCGTTCCTGGAGCGCGCTGGCCAATTCACGTGTCAGTTCCTCGCAGACTAGTCGTAGTTCGGCATTCTTCTCACGCAGTTCTTGCAACGTCAATGTCTTTCCTTCGTCCGTGTCGTCTTTACCGGTGTCCTCCTCACCACCATCGCGCTCTAGTAGAATTAAGACACTCGGTATATTTTTTTTACAAAGAAAAATGGCATATTTCGCTATAAACGTATAGAGTTGTCTTAAATATTCGGCAACATTTTGAAAAAAATAATCCAGGTGGCATAGAGCACAGTATATGATGCAATACTTTCCTTTGCAATTTCTATCATCAGTCAGAAAAGAACTATAGCTCGTCATTCTATATATACCCCAGCAGTCTTTTACGATTACCATTCTTTAAGTTTGTATAACAAAGCATTTTACTTCCCAAATCGATACCACACTGATATATGTTAGCGTATTTTTTTACATAAATATTTGAAATAAGATGAACCTTCGGATGCTTTACGAGTTACGGTGGTAGTCTATTGATTAAAATGGTCAAAACTCTGTTCTTACTTGGACTCGGTTTTCTGTATATGTGAAACGCGCCGCATACGCCGGTGAATTGTTGAGATTGCGGAACACTTCCTTCGACGGATGGATTCTCGGGTAATTCGTTTTTCGGCGAGAAGTGAGAGAAGTCGGCGACAAAACATTCCTGGCTCTCGCTCAGTGTTCTCTGTCCCTCCCCTTCGCTTCTTTGACCAACCAGCTTCCGTGGAGACGTCTGTGTGCCACGAGTGCGATAACTTATGTTCAAACTTTACGTAGTAATAACATAGTTTTAACGTGCTCGACTACTTACGATTCCCGGTGAAATTCTTGGCGGTACGAGCGGAGGTGCACCCAAGAAACTTTGACCGTTTTTCCCTGAAAGTAGACACATGACTACCTTGAATTGTCTTTTCATGATGCACATTAACGGCCCATTGAATTCCGACGCGCAACATCGCGTGAAAACTAAGAAGAACCATTATCACTGGGTATGTGTTCGTAGAAAATTGCTCGAACGCGGAAATTCATCATTCGCAGCGATTATTTCATCTGAGAGATCACACGGAAAGTGTGTTCTCGCAAATCTTTCAAGAGAGATCCTCCTATCACCTGGATATTACCCGCACCTACATTCAGCTGTAATATATACCTAATTCGTTCAGATCAAGGATAGAGATCCGTGCATGCCTTCTGTATGAGTTGCGTGATGAGAAATCACATGAAAAACGTGTTCTTGCACATCTTTCAACAAAGATCCTTCTATTGTCTCTGCTATTACCCGCGCATACACACAGCTCTAATATATACCTAATTTGTTCGGATCAAGGGTAGAGCTCCGTGCATGTCTCTTGTACGATCTGAACGATGAGAAATTGCACGGAAAGTATATTCTTGCAAATACTTCAAGAAAGATCCCCCTGTTGTCTAACTACTATCCGTATATACATGTAGCCCTAATATATACCTAATTTGTTCAGATCAAGGCTAGAGCTCCGTGCATGCGTCCTGTACGGTCTGGGCGGAGGTGGCGGCGGAGGTTCTTTCTTTGGAGTAACAATAACAGCATCTTCCGGCGGTGCCGGTTTCTTCACCAACGGCCTCTGCACTAACGAAGCAGGCGAATGCTGCAGATCTTCCTCTCCCAGCGTGGTACAACTGCTATTACTCCCGTTCGCCCCAGAAGCCAGTATAGCCGCTTCTGGTGTCAACCGCAACGGAACCGGATGGAGTATCTTCGGATCCCTCTCGACCGCAGACTTTTGAAAATCGAAATTCACCAACTGAAGTCCAGGACTCGTCAGCGAGCTGCTCGTTGTGCCGGTTGGCGAATCGACGAATTTCGTCCACTCCTTGTTCTTCTCCCTCGTGCTCGCTGTACTGGGCGGACTCTTTTGCGACGTCGGCGCCGGAATCGGCGGCGGCTGAGTGGCAGCATTTTGAATCACCAGAGGGATGGACAACGAGGGCGGCAAGGCGTCAGGAAGTGGCACATGGTTTCTGCGAAGTACCACCAAGTGCATCGCCACGTAGAATTCTTGCAGACTCAGCGCTCCATCTCGCGTGACGTCTGCTAGCTGCCAAATACGTCTCAGCTCAGCGACTGGCAATCGAGACTTTTCGAAAAAGGTTCGAGCAACTGGACCCGCTAGGAGTCCTTCAGGATCGGGCTGTAGTTGGGCGAACTGAGCGGCGTAGTAGTCCCGCTGTTCGTCGCTGATGATCCAGACTTCCTCGGGTGGGAAAGCGGACCCGTCGCCGTCACCGTCCCCTTCGTCACTGCTGTGGCGTTCTGAACTCTCCTCTTCAGTGCCCAGGAGCTGCCTTTGCTCTTCTGACACCAGCAAGCCTTCCCAGCCACCGGAAACTGAGTCGAGAATAGTTTCCCCTCCTAAGATCCCATCGTTTCTCTCTTGAGTGACACTATTTGTGGGTGTGGGAGAATCTGTGCTGCCGCCAGTTTCCCTAGGAGATTCAACATCGCTCTCACTCTCAGTTGTGCTCTCTGGTAAGTGAGATCTGCCCTTCACCCCTCTGGTGGAATCTGAACTTCTTCTGCCATCTTCGTCTCCTGATGTTGGCCATGTGAATCTTGGAAGAGTGATTACATCCAACGGTGCACTCACCATGTCTCTGCAAACTTCCAGCCCTGCCTGATGCGCTGCGACCAGCTTTAGTACTGCATAGAACTGCTTCTTGCCAAGGTGTGTGTTACCTTTTGTGCCAACGCAAATGTCCAATATCTGCAAGAGGTTTCTGTCATGAATATAGGAGGTCATAATGACAACATACGCACGAGTATTAGCATTTGTTACATCAGTATTAGCATTCCACATGGTACTATACCGTATCATGTGACATCCAAATAAATTCCACCCACACACACCTATCACGCATACATTATGCTAATTAAAAACGCATTCGTCCGCGAAGCTCGCGCCTAATCCTCTTCCCAACCGTCAAAAACGTCGAACCTAACCTTCCTCACCCTATCCCTTTCCTCTCAGTCATTCGTTCCCTCGTATCTCAGACGTCGGCATTAACAACCGTCCTTCCCACGGTCCCGTAGGTGGATCGCTCCCAGCAACTGGGGCCAGCGAGCGTCTAATACATCCGACAGGCCACGCAACTACGTCGGCACACATATGCACCCGCGGAAGAAAACAATGAGCACGCACGCACGGGCGTTCAGTGCGCGCGGAAAGGCCCATAACATGACACATACCTCGCTCCCTACGTGACATACCTTCATCGTGACATCTCGTGGCAAATTAGCCGAGCGCAACAGCTCGACGACTTTGATGCCGGGCACACTGTCAGTGTCCGCGTTCTCGCAGCAGTAAATGAAAATGTCGCCGTAGTAGCGGTGCTCGGTGGCGGTCAGGTGGAGGCTCGCCATCGAGATCGACTCCCAATCCATCTTGGAGGCGAGTCAACTCCGAACTTCTCTCCGACTCTCGGTTCCACTCGTTACGTACACGTCTCTCGGCTGCGCGCTCGGCCTGTTCTTTCCCCACTTGCCAGCCGATCGCTCTTCTCGCAGCACGTTCCTGCCTGACGTCTCCTTCCCTCCTGCGCCCTTATGTGTTTCTGTCCTGTGCTCCCGACCCCGCGCCCCACTCTCTGTGCCCGCTGCCTGCGTGGTACCCTCGATCCGTCCTGACACGGTCTGTTTCGCGACGCGCCCGGCAATCGGTGGCGGTCACATTGTACGATAATGCCACGGCCTCGATCAATCCCTCGGGAACGTGAGAAACGTCGTACGCCAGCTACACCCCGCCGAGCATCGCGAGATTACCTCTTGGTCGCCATCTTTCAGTCCCTCGATGTTTGACATTCTTACACCGCGATCGACGTAACTCCGCGTGAATATGGCACGGCTCAGATTCGGTTAGGCTAGAGTGTGTACGAGGTAACTGTGGTTGCGCGCGCAGTGGGATCATGCCCGAGGTGAGATGGCGGGAAATTTGAATTATTTTAGTGAAATATGTCAGAGTCCCTCAAAATTAAATGTAGGAGTCTTGAGTCTCGGAATTTCTTAGTTTTTCAGTCTAGATCACGCAGTGTAAGTTAACACTTTGACTGCCGTGATGGTCACCGCTGACCGGCGCAAGAGATTTTACTGAAGATCCAAAATAATCGCAATGGGTAGCAATAATTATTTTATAAATGCAGTTATTGTTAGAATAGTGATGCGATTCTTTGGTCTCCAGTACCTGCACATTATTTATGTTTTGCATAATTCAGTGAAACGCTGTAGTATTTCAAAGCATCGCCGTTGTAATGTGTGAAAATATCAATAACAAAAATCGTACATGAAGGGGTTCATTAACACGTGATGGTCACCGCTGACCGGCGTAAGAGATTTTACTGAAGATCCAAAATAATCGCAATGGGTACCAATAATTATCTTATAAATGCAGTTATTGTTAGAATAGTGATGCGATTCTTTGGTCTCCAATACCTGCACATTATTTATGTTTTGCATAATTCAGTCAGACACTGTAGTATTTCATAGCATCGCCGTTGTAATGTGTGAAAATATCAATAACAAAAATCGTACATGAAGGGGTTCAGTAACACGTGATGGTCACCGCTGACCGGCGCAAGAGATTTTACTGAAGATCTAAAATAATCGCAATAGGTAGCAATAATTATTTTATAAATGCAGTTATTGTTAGAATAGTGATGCGATTCTTTGATCTCCAATACCTGAACATTATTTATGTTTTGCATAATTCAGACGAACGCTGTAGTATTTCATAGCATCGCCGTTGTAATGTGTGAAAATATCCATAAAAAAAATCGCACATGAAGGGGTTCATTAACACGTGATGGTCACCGTTGACCGGCATAAGAGATTTTACTGAAGATCCAAAATAATCGCAATGGGTAGCAATAATTATTTTATAAATGCAGTTATTGTTAGAATAGTGATGCGATTCTTTGGTCTCCAATACCTGCACATTATTTATGTTTTGCATAATTCAGTCAAACGCTGTAGTATTTCATAGCATCGCCGTTGTAATGTGTGAAAATATCAATAACAAAATTCGTACATGAAGGGGTTCATTAACACGTGATGGTCACCGCTGACCGGCGTAAGAGATTTTACTGAAGATCCAAAATAATCGCAATGGGTAGCAATAGTTATTTTATAAATGCAGTTATTGTTAGAATAGTGATGCGATTCTTTGGTCTCCAATACCTGCACATTATTTATGTTTTGCATAATTCAGTCAAACGCTGTAGTATTTCATAGCATCGCCGTTGTAATGTGTGAAAATATCAATAACAAAAATCGTACATGAAGGGGTTCATTAACACGTGATCGTCACCGCTGACCGGCGTAAGAGATTTTACTGAAGATCCAAAATAATCGCAATGGGTAGCAATAATTATTTTATAAATGCAGTTATTGTTAGAATAGTGATGCGATCCTTTGGTCTCAAATACCTGCGTATTATTTACATTTTGCATAATTCAGACGAACGCTGTAGTATTTCATAGCATCGCCGTTGTAACGTGTGAAAATATCAATAACAAAAATCGTACATGAAGGGGTTCATTAACACGTGATGGTCACCGCTGACCGGCGTAAGAGATTTTACTGAAGATCCAAAATAATCGCAATGGGTAGCAATAATTATTTTATAAATGCGGTTATTGTTAGAATAGTGATGCGATTCTTTGGTCTCCAATACCTGCACATTATTTATGTTTTGCATAATTCAGTCAAACGCTGTAGTATTTCATAGCATCACCGTTGTAATGTGTGAAAATATCAATGAAGATGAACATGAAGGGATTCATTAACACGTGATGGTCACCGCTGACCGGCGCAAGAGATTTTACTGAAGATCCAAAATAATCGCAATGGGTAGCAATAATTATTTTATAAATGCAGTTATTGTTAGAATAGTGATGCGATTCTTTGGTCTTCAATCCCTGCACATTATTTATGTTTTGCATAATTCAGTCAAACGCTGTAGTATTTCATAGCATCGCCGTTGTAATGTGTAAAAATATCAATAACAAAAATCGTACATGAAGGGGTTCATTAACACGTGATGGTCACTGCTGACCGGCGTAAGAGATTTTACTGAAGGTCCAAAATAATCGCAATGGGTAGCAATAATTATTTTATAAATGCAGTTATTGTTAGAATAGTGATGAGATTCTTTGGTCTCAAATACCTGCACATTATTTATGTTTTGCATGATTCAGTCAAACGCTGGAGTATTTCATAGCATCGCCGTTGTAATGTGTGAAAATATCAATAACAAAAATCGTACATGAAGGGGTTCATTAACACGTGATGGTCACCGCTGACCGGCGCAAGAAATTTTACTGAAGATCCAAAATAATCGCAATGGGTAGCAATAAGTATTTTATAAATGCGGTTATTGTTAGAATAGTGATGCGATTCTTTGGTCTCCAATACCTGCACATTATTTATGTTTTGCATAATTCAGACGAACGCTGTAGTATTTCATAGCATCGCCGTTGTAATGTGTGAAAATATCAATAACAAAAATCGTACATGAAGGGGTTCATTAACACGTGATGGTCACCGCTGACCGGTGCAAGAGATTTTACTGAAGATCCATAATAATCGCAATGGGTAGCAATAAGTATTTTATAAATGCAGTTGTTAGAATAGTGACGCGATCCTTTGGTCTCCAATACCTGCACATTATTTATGTTTTGCATAATTTAGTCAAACGCTGTAGTATTTCATAGCATCCCCGTTGTAATGTGTGAAAATATCAATAACAAAAATCGTACATGAAGGGGTTCATTAACACGTGATGGTCACCGCAAGAGATTTTACTGAAGATCCAAAATAATCGCAATGGGTAGCAATAATTATTTTATAAATACAGTTATTGTTAGAATAGTGATGCGATCCTTTGGTCTCAAATACCTGCGTATTATTTACATTTTGCATAATTCAGACAAACGCTGTAGTATTTCATAGCATCGCCGTTCTAATACAGCAGAATACCCACGGCAGTCAACGCGTTAATCAGGTTCATTCGAGCGATAATTAATGTCCAACGTCATATCGTGCCAGTGATTGTATAGAATTCTAATAAAAATTCTTAGTAGTTATTTTTTCTAAATCTGATATCTCTGTCTTCGCCAGTAATACAAGCGTGGGCGGATTGATCAGATGTAAGGAACGATTTTAAAGATGAGTTATACGGACCATTGTGTATGCGTTACAATTATGTCCCTGTAAAAAAGAATCACGTTTGTTCATTGATCTCTTGTAATGTTTATTAATATTGACATTCGTTCGTTACCAGTGCAGTATATATGATATAAAAAGAAATTCGGCTAAATCACTGCTGTTTGTGTACGATCGAGACGATCTCTACGAAAATGTACCTCTATATTGTATCCAAAAATCGATCGTGCTCTGCCATGCTTAAGGAAAACGATAAATATATAGCGGAAAAATTAATATTCGGTACACAATGCGATTGTACAGTAAATAGTTTAGCGAACACAAGTAACACGATGGAGCACGATCGCATTACTTCGCTTCAAAAACATCTGTAATAACGATGTAAACGAAACTGTGACTGTATCACGTGAGTCGCGTTTTGTGCAAAAATCGGTAATTATTAAATATTTCGACGAAAAACACCGTCGCTAAAGCGTGGTCGTAATCGAGTGGATGAACATTTGTCAATGAGACAACGTGCTCTCTGTCACAATTAAGATGGATGGAGTCTTCTTTGTGTTGCTGTAACGGCCAATAATTGATTTTTGACCCGTCTGTTTCAATCGGTGCGACATCGGCGACGATTCTCTCGGACTGCCGCTGATATTTTCGAACTCCCAATTGGCGAAATATTCTTCCAACAGGTCCTCAAATTTTTGCGACAAGCCTTCGATTCTCGCTAAGCGATCGTCGTTATTCTATCGTGTAATTGGAAGGGCAATGGAATATTCAATTACAAAAGAAGAGTTTAAATGTATAGTCCTAATGTTACTGCTAATGACGTTCTTAGAAACGCTCGAAACATTGCTCTCAATCCGCTCAGGTTCCTTTCTCTTTTAATGTATGCATTCAAAATTCTTCGTTTCACGAATGCATTGCCTCGCAAGATAAACCGTTTGTACAGCCTCGCGATAATTGACTCGCAGCACAGATATACGCGATATGTCCTCTCATATACCAACCTTGTAATACAATCGGGTATTGTACACGATTCTTCGGAAATCCCTAACAGCATGCTCCACTTTGTGATAAATACGATTTTTTAGCTTGTAACCAATTGTCTCAAGAAACATCGGGTTCTTGATCACTCTGTAGTAATTCTCTATCTGTAATATGAATCAGGTTCGATAACCGATACCTGCATCCCCAAATCTATAATAATCCAAATTTATAACAAGCTCTCACAGTTAAATAATTGTTCATCACTAACCGAGCTAACTGCTGCACAACCATCGTCGTTCATAGCAGCAGGCGGGCACTTGAACATGTCTGCATCTTCCATCTGACACATCGTCTGATGAATAGTCTCCAACTTGCCAAGCGTCAGTGGACTCAGACTCTGCCGCTTCTTCGAACTGTACCAAACAGACCAGCCCCGATCGCTTGATTTCCCAGAACACTTGCCCTCCAACGACCCATTGCCCTCCTTCTTCTTGTAGAATTTGGATAACGACAGCTTTGACACATCCACGTCTCTGCACGTTTCGCTTCTCCACTTTCGCAGTTTTCCACAGGCACTGCTTTCGTCAACTTGCTCGCATAAATCAGGATTCCTAGCCTTCTTCCCGGACGACGACGACGACTTGCGGGTCTTGTGAAGTAACGCCAGACTGTAGGATCGTTCGTTATCTTTTCGCTGACTTCGTCGTGCAGCCAAGGGCACCATCGCACTGCGCACTGCTGACATAGATGCGCCAATGGTCTTGCCTCTTTTTGAAGGGTCTTTCTTAGTAAGATGTGGAGTGCACATCGTTGTCGAGCGTCTTAACGTTTCCGAGTATGTGGCTTTTTCCACGGTCGCTTCAATCTTCTTGAAAGTTTCTTCGCTCTGCGTTCTTCCTTCTTCGGTACTGGGCGTATGTGGAGATGTGTCTGTTCGTTCTGGAATCTGACGTTTTGGCGGGGACGACTTCGGCGGTGGACTGATGATCGTTAATGATGTTAGTCTTGTCGGTTGTTCGCTGTCGATCAACGAAACGTTTGATGACTCGGAACTGTCTACGTCCGCCACTGCATTTCTCTCTCTTTTCGACTTCGAGACGATGTTCGCGTTGCTAAGAGTTCTGATCAGCCAAGAATCGGTTTTCACATTCTTGTTGAGAACTGTGAGAGGAACATTGTAAAAGAATGATTTACCATTTTGTTGTAACGATTTTTGCGGTATGTTTACGTAATATGGGATTGCGAGTAATTTGTACACGACCATATTGTAATTTATCGTATTGTAGGGAGCAGATAGTTTTATAACTTATGGAACAGTAACCGATATGATTTAACTCTAAACTGTGAAAAGTAAGTCCTTATTCCCGAGGATTGTAATACTTAAGTCACGACAAACATTTAAGCTAAAACAAATATACAAATAGGATGATGTAAATGTTACAAGAAATCTCACCGCTGCGATTCTCCGAAACTTGCGATATTTCGATAACGCTTGCGCTAGGTGACAGTTTACACGTCGAACCGGAGTCATCTTCCGAAGCTTCGTAACTCGACGCGTCGGCGCAATTATCCCTATTTCCCCTCTTCAACGTCTCTGAATAAATCTGCCGCCCGTCATTATCTCGCGCGAACTGCGACACACCATCCTTTTCCTCGTCGCCGTTCTTACTTCTCTCATTTTCACCACTAACCTTCGTGCTCCCCGACTGATTGCGAGAGTCTTTAACGTTTAACGCCTCCAGCAATATTTCCGCCGAAGCGCATGCCGCCTTCCACGTTATATCCTGACTGATATCGGACGTCGACGAGTTCGCACGTTTCAATATTTTCGGCGAATTCTCGAGCGCGAAAGCCGGAGGCGTTATTATAGGTATCGTTGGGAAAGGTATCCTAAGAGATCTCGTGGAAGTTCCTACAGTACTGGACAATGTCGCCGCCACGCGAGACACAGGCGTGGAGGACGCGGGTCTAGGATTCTTATCTTTGTTGCCGTATAGAGAGTGGCGACCGGCAGCCAGTGATGCGTTGGACGCATTTCTAGAATTGTCCAAACGCCGGTTGGGCCGTCGGTGGTGTCTCTTCTTCGGCACGTTGTAACTCCCTGGCTTCATGTAGATTCGCACATCCTCCGAACTGTCGTACTCATCTGGCGCATGCTGATATTGACTGCGACTGCCGATCAGATTACACGCCGTCCATGGTGCGCTCTGTATGCTGCGCATATTTTGCAGAGTCTGCAGTTGGCGGTTGGTGTTCAGTTGAAGGTGTCTGGAAAAATCCATTGCCTTCAGTGTGCTGTCTTTATGCGACGAGCGAGGTGTTGGGTCGTTAATCGACTTATGCTCTAAATTGGACGTGGATGCTCGACGATGGCCGACATTTCGCATGCTGGCGAACCACGCGGAAAGATTCGCCGCCATCTCTTCGGAGTCTTTATCGGACGTGCTCGGTTCTATTTGACTGAGTAAAGTGATTTTGTTACGCGGGATGGTCGATAGCTGGTTGTTCGGGGATTTTCCGATGTAAATAGAATCCATATTCGGGAAATTACTGACGTATCCTTGACCCTGCAGAGATTTCGCACACTCTGGAACAGAATAGCTGCCGTACATTATGTAATTTGAATCTATCGTCGCTGGCACTGGCTGATCGGGCATGAGATAACGAAATGCGGCAGTCGAGTCAAAGTGCGTCGGATGTTCGAAGGAATCGGTTCTTGCCGAACATTGTTGAGAGTACTCGTAGTTTCCGCTGGTTGACGGACGCTGAAGTTTGAAAAGCGGATCGAGCGCTTTGCCGGAGGACGAAGGTTTATCAGAGAAGATATCGAATTTTCGGTCCTTCGCGGCCCATTGTCGAATTGTGTCATTGTTGCTCTCCAGCACTTTGCTCCGCAGATGATGGAATTCGGCGTTTAAAGATTGCTTCGACGGCTGTATTTTGCTGGTCGAATTTCTTCGAGTGCAAAATTTGCTGTTACCGTTCAAACCCGGAAGGCTGCCGTCGGAGTGGCCTAGGAACACGTCAGAGGCGGATTTTATCCTAATGTCGATCGGTGATTGATTTTCTGTGATCGTCCACTTACTCCGCAACTTTGTTTCCTTTTGACAGAACTAAACGATAAGCGGGGCAGGTTTATATAAATAATATTTTGGATAAATAGCAGTGAATTGAAATTGTTTCGCAGGAGTCAAATCGTGTAATGTATGTAGCAACTGAAAAATTTATAGTATTTATTGACGAACCTCTGTTTTTGGGCATGCCCGTTGTTCGCCTTCACTGAAGCAACGACAACTCGCTTCATCGTTATTCTGAATACTAGAACATTGTCGTATACTACGATACTCATCGCGTTCATTATGATTCTCATGCTGTCGGAATGTGTTAAGATTGGATGGTGCATCAAAAAGATTATGACTCGTGTAAAGAGAAACATCGCCAGGGAAAGATCCTCTCGAAGTTTCATTAGATCTCTGTTCATCACTGGAGTTTTCAGCGTTCTTTTCCAATTCCAAGAACATTTGAATAATCTGTCGAAGCAACTCACACGTACTCTCTTCCCATATCTGGAAACATCTCACCAGTTCCCTGTTGAGTTTCGCACTCAAACTGGGGTAGTGCTCCTGGCGAGATCATGCATTTATCATAAGAAGTATTTATAATAAGTAAACATTTAAAAAATGATATACACGGTGATTAAATTCATGAATAATTTGAATGAGAAACGGAACCTTACGACACTCTCTTCATGTCGTTAAATTGCAAAATTTTAACTAACACTCTGACAGTGTGTATTTTTTAAATGACAAATTACCTTATTCAAGTAATTGTCGAGTATGAGCCAACCGTTACTTATCCGCAGTAACGTATTAATCAGATCATTCGCAAATACTCTATCGCCAGCAAACACCGGAAAGCACGTAGACGACTTTGTAATAGCAGTTCGCGTCGCCGCAGACAGACCCGTCAACCATTCTCGCCTCGGATCTTTCCACAATTTTGAATTTAAAAGGATTTCCGCCTGCGTGCATCCCCAATAAGCCGTCTTCCGTATCAACTCGGCGTACTGTGATCGATCGTTGCACGGTCCATCAGTTTGCACGCCCACCGAACTTCCATTCTCATAATCCGTACAAAAATCTGCGAACCAACTACTCTTGTTCGTCACGTTATCGCCCGCGCCATTAAACAAAGTCGTCGAACCCATTTTACAACTCCGCGCCTCGTCCTTCGCAAGATCGTTCAACGATGTGGTATTGCACAAGGCTGACACCATTTTCTCCGCTTCGATAGTGAAGTCGAAGCTAGCCGACGATTCGTCGGAATAATGTTCTTCTTGCGTCTTCGCGCTGGACGGTGCAGTTTGATAAGAACTCGCGATGTCCGTCACTTCAGATACCTTCTCGCTTGTTTTCTCAAATAAATTACTCGTAGATGTACTTTGTGACGGCCAGTCGTGTTCGTTATCGTGCGAGGCACCTTTACAGGCTGCTGGAAGCTTGCTACGGTTGCATTTGAAGGCAGACACGTCTAAGAGCGACTTGTCTCGAGTTCCTGCGCCAAAAACAAGACCGATCGGTGGTGTCGGAAAAATTTGAGACTGCACAGGGCCTGAGATCTGATTATTCGCGAACGTGGCAGTGACTGTTGCGTATGGGCCGATACTGGGCAATTGAAATGCCGAGTTTGCGTTAATTGTCTGCAGACTGCATGTGCTCGTGGTCGATATGTTATAGTAGGATCCGTGAACGGGTTGCTGCTGCTGTTGCTGAGCAGTTTGCCGATCTTTCAGGAGGCAGAATGTTTGGAGGTCGGGAGGCTTGAAGTACGGCGGTGGGATTAAAGTTACGCCAGGTGAATTGTAATGCTCGTTTGAAAAGGGTCCGTGACTGAAGGTGGATGATGCTAGGACAAAGGACGATGTAGACGGTGTTTGCGGTGGTGGAACGTTGCCTTGGGATTGGTCGAAAAGAAGTACGGGCTTGGAGTTATAAGCGACTGGCTGTTGTTGAGGTTGCTGGCAATATTGTTGCTGCTGTTGTTGTTGTTGCCCGCGGTGGTGCTTGTTTTTTAATTGCCACCTATTGTTCTTGCCTATGTGCGAAGAATGAAACGATATGAGATTCGGAAAGTACATTTAAAAGGCCTACGTGGGGTGGGAGTTAAAATATTGTCCTGATTTGAACAGCCAAGTATCGATTTCAGTGCTTTTACTAAGAAAAACCCAGAAACATTGTGAATATTACTTAATGCTTCTTGATGATGATTTGTAATTGCACTCATGTACTGTGATATTAACTATTATAAGTGGTATATACAAAGTAAGGCGTAATTTGTGTTCAAACCAAAAGATGTGATTTCGTTGTTATAATAACATTTGTTTCATAACGAAATTTGAACATGTACGCGTGTATTACGAGATACATTATAGTATTTAACAAACGCTAACAATTCAACGTGCAACAGCACAGTATCAGTGACATCCTATGTATCTGAACAATGTATCTTAAGTTTGCTTTAGTTCCTATTAGTTTCACTCTATATCCCATTAGATCAGCAATTTCTTGGCACACAGTTGGTAATTGACAAAAGTATTTCTTTACGTAAATCGTTATCATTGGATAGCAAATGGACGTTGACAATGAAGCACGAGGGTAACCTTGCATTTGCAATGGAGGACTCGCCACGGTGGCGTTTCGTTGTGCGCCTGGATAAACACACGGTGTTCCAGTGGTGCATGGGTGCAAGGCGACGACAGGGGTGGTTATTGGACCGTAGAGAATTTGTTGCTGCTGCTGTTGATGCTGTTGTTGGTGCTGCAGATGCTTGGTCGCTGCTGACGGAACTGTAGACTGCAGGGTTGATCGATTTGATCGAGTGGTTGTAGGGTGCATGGTCCGACCAATCGCTCGGTAAAGATTATTTTCACCAGCTTCTGTCGATACATTGAGAAGAAAGTTTACGTAACCGAATAATGCGTTTGTTTTGCAACGACCAAACGGAAGCGTTTCAGCATTCTTGTTAGTCAAACCACTTACTCGATGCCAGTCGAATTCATTTCCTAATTTCACGCGCAAGCAAGCTTGTACTCTGTACGATTTCGACTCTGTACGATTCGTACCTTGGAAACGGTGCGATATCGGTCGAGATTCGAAATATAATTATGGCTTTCTTAATGTTCAATGCGTTAACTATCATCTATAAATTGCAAAAAAAAATCAGTCGATGGCACCACTGACTGTCATTCGGTTAACCGACGTGAAGTGAGTCACTGTATCAGCTGTTAAATTGGCATGTTGTGTAACCTCCGCGTAATTGCCAATTTTCTGACATAATTTCGGAGCAAATTCTGTGAATGTCCTCACCTGGTGCACGAGATCCTCTTCGACCGGTTGAAAATATTACGCCGAGTTGGCGTGCAATCGGGACGATAATCGTACACCGTCGCAGCGTGCGACATGGCAAACAGGGACAATTATCGAAAACATAAATACCACGCAAGATAAACGTTGAAATGTGTGACGCTCAGAAGTTGCTAACGAATGAGCAAATGAGGTAGCCAATGGGGAAACGAAACGCTTGAATATGACGAATCGGAAACTGTCTTAGAATGATTGCGATGAGACGGAATAAATGATAGGTTGAATAAGTACAAAGAAATAGTGCCTATGTGTGCAAAGAGGAAAACGTAGGGAAGAAAATATTTTCACTTTCGTCACCGTAGCCGGGATAGAAGAAAAAATACACAAATTACGAATTGCACGATGGAGGACTGTTGATATTGACCGAGGTGGACAGCGAAAGATGAAGGAGATAATGAAGAAGCAATATGTACAAATCGGTGAGTTTCTGTTACACTTCACTGAACCAAGAAGAATGTCAAACGTAATGGGTAAAATGGCAGGATCGCACTGATCGAAACAAAATGATCGACGATGCTGTAACAAAAGAAGCTGCATCACGGGTTCGTCTATTGATTCCGCATATCAGCGGCTATAAAGGGTGCCTGCCCCAAATCAAACTTCGCAAAAACACACTTACATAAATTAGTAACAAAGAACACACAAAACGTTAAACAAGGACACTCTTGCGCATGTAATTAATAAAAGCGCTGAAAGCGTGCTTAAAATCGTATTGTGCCTGACGTCTGATATTCCGTTCCATCACATATAACGATACGAGTTGAAAAATAGAAAGCTTAAATATAGGATGTGAAGGACGAAAGACCCTGGTAAGCGCTCCTCAACGGTACCTTCAATATATTTCTTTCGCCTCGCACAAAACATACCGTACAACGTAATCTCATTATAACGTGATTCTTTTCTTAAGCTCTACACGAAGGAGTTGAGTCGAGTGAACACAAGGTGATCATCGATTGCACGTCTTTGGTGCCGAAATAATTAACAACGCGCGTCTCGACGCAAGCCAACGCGCGTTGCCCAGCGAACATCCTCTGACACGACTAACATTTATAGTTGACGCGGATTAATAGCTTCCGCCAAGATGCACGTCAGCAGTTCTTAATCGGAGATGTGCGATTTGACATCACGAGAGTTCCGGCATCGAGAGTAAAATGACATCGAGACATGTGCGTCGAAGGTATGCGAACCATGGTGTCGGAGACTTTTTGATTTCGTTTTTGCGAGAACGCGGTGAAACGTGCAAAGAACGTGCTACGCGTACGCGCAAACGCAGTCTATACTGCGAGAAGAGCGTAAAACGTGCGCGTAGATTTCGTGGAGGTTCGATCGTTCGGAAAACGACCCGTTACTGACAATGAGGTCGCCGAAAAAATCCACATCCCTAATTAAGACTCTCGGACTCGCCGCGAATCGAAAGTATCATCGTTAACCGTTATTAATATCATCGTAATCGTTATAATATATTTATATATATATTTATATATATGCGTGTGTCTTGTGTGTATGAGTGTCTGTTAGGTGTGTGTATCTATCTCAAGCTCCATCCTATACGCCCTCGACGATTCTCCACTTTTAAATAGTCAGCAGCCATGAGCAGCGGTGCACGCTTTTATTTCTCTCATTTTTTACTAAAGCTACGAGCGTCCGTTCGGTTGAACGGACGGGAGGAAATCACTGGCACAGTCTCTTATTGGAACGTTCGTACCCTGAGCGTCGAGGGGATCCATGAATCCACCGCCCTCTGCAAGCCGATACCGCGAAAAGTGGGCCGAAGCGTCCCACGTTTCGCAGGATCCTCAAACCTCGTCTCGTAAATCTTCGTCTCCGCTTCTGCGCAAGACTGGCCGACTCCTTCGTCTC
Organism: Cryptocheilus praepositus; assembly: GCA_033815515.1. Lineage (NCBI taxonomy): Eukaryota > Metazoa > Arthropoda > Insecta > Hymenoptera > Pompilidae > Cryptocheilus > Cryptocheilus praepositus. Next base: position 3,371,047 of record JAWWQZ010000314.1, read on the forward strand.
TTCTCCGTCAAAGGTACCCCTCGATCGTCCCTCGGCGACCCTTCAACGTACGCTGTTTGGCTACCATTCTTCGTGTACTTCCGGCTCGTACTACCGTCGACGTTCGTCCGCGCCATTTTTGCGATCTCCGGGAATTATCTCGCTAATTAGTTGCGGACGAGCGTGAGCAGGACGCCAGCGATGGCACACGCGAGGATCAGGGGCATCGGGGCAACGACGCCCGGCGTCGCGGCGTTGCAAAAATCGGTCAAGCAGGAGCAGACCTCCTGTCGACCGCCAAAGCCGCTCCGCTGGTAGCACGCGCCCTTATAACTCGACTCGTCCCAGCCGCAGCTTCGAATCACTCGCGTGTCCGCCGGAACTGGAAACATGCAAATCACTTATGTAATGCACCTTGTTCTGGCAGAATATTCAGGTAAAGTCCTTTTTCCTTTTCAAATAGAACTCGATTCAACCTTATTGAGAATAGTGGATAATGATATAAAAGTCTTTTTATTGAAATTGGAAATCGATTGACAAGTTTTATTAGAACTCCACATCTACCCCTGGTGAGAAGGCACTGCCTGTTCTGAAAGATGTAGAATAATCCTAATATCTATCACTATTCACTATTGTTAATAAGGTTGAATATAACACACCATTGAACATAGACTCTGGATAGTGTCAAAACAGATGTAAGTTGCTGAAATGATGCGGATGAGTTGGTATTGATTGAATCTTTATGAATGTTAGCTAATTTATTTATCAAGTTCTGTTTGATGGCATACTATGCGCACATCTCCAAAATTAAAGGGAACGATATTGAATCTACGACGATTTGAATGAAAGTGAATATGATGCTAGCGTGTATGTGCTAACTTTGTGATTATGAATGTTGATTTACGTATGATAGAGCTTTGGACGTGTTTATCTGGAATATGCTAGCAACAGATATTTGTGTTGCGATTCTTTATCTTTGAAACAAAAATCCAATGAAAACTGAAATGGTATTATTCAACCTAACAAATAGTGTACAAAATTAAACACCTTCTCTGTGTCTATTTTGATACTACCAATAAATATCGTCCAGTTCCTGTTTTGTAGAATGATTATCCAATAGTGTTATCTTGGATCCAAAACACGTTTCAATAAAAAATTCTTTATCGCGTCTGGGTCAATGCCGCGCCCTGTTTACTATCCTAGTCTTATCAGCTAGAGTACCACATGGAATTATCTAACATGGGAATTAAGAAATTATTATCCGTTTACACGTATGTATTGTAGATCAAAGTCTATGAAGACATAGAGCCTTTGTGAGATTAAATTCAAATTGATTACGTACGTCCGTTAACGCTAAATTCGATGACCTGCGTAGTTTTTCGGCACATCGTATACTTTGCGCCGTCCTTCAAATCTGAACAATCCTTCTTGAGTGCATCAGGTGGAACATCTTCGGCGCATCGACTGTCGTAATAGCTGTTGCACAGGTAACACTGCATCGCTTCGACACCTGAAATAGCGATGATCCTTTAAATCCGTCCACAAGTTATATCGGTTCACTATCCGTAAGCAAGCGTCTAATCAGATATGCTAATTAAAGCAACCTCCTATACTATCAATGAGGCTAACTAAAAGTTCAATGCCTTTGTTAAGTTGTGTACGAAAATTTTAAGCGTACATGACGCGCATCTTACTCATGGCTGTTAGTTATCTATAGCTACATCTATCTATGTTACAACACGATAATGACCCAATTCGTTGTTGTATAAAGTTCTCATCTTTTTTTACAGTGGCACATCGATGATGTCAAGAGCCAATATTCTTTAAGGGGTGATGTATTCTGCAAATTGTGTAATTATGTAATTTCATTAAGCTGGTCGAGTATTTTGCTTTAGAGCCGTTTAGACGATATCACGAGCTTTTATTCATTTTTCATTCATTTTATGGGCATCCGTTAGTTGATCATAAACGTCTGACATGCGGAGAAACATGGCCGGATTGAGAACTTCTGCCTGCTATCAGGCGATAATAGAGGTCAGCGTCGAGGGAAGATAACAAAGCGATCAAACGATTTGCGTCAAGACGGACGTCGCTTGATCTATTTATTCAGATTGTGCCTTTACACGTGTCGCATGAAAGGTTGTAAGGTTCTCTCGTAGTTGTGCCGTATGTAAACATTCAACAATAGCATCGTCCAGGCTAGAGATTGAAATTTTCGTCTCTTTCCAAGCGACGAGCAGAAGCTATAATATTGAGAAATATTAAAACATTGTTCCAGTAAAATTCCACTTCACAAATCTCCACTTCAAACTTAACTCTTTCGCATTCCTGAAGGAAACAAATTTGATTACAAATTGGATCGTGTCTGTTATCTGATATTGATCTCTTATTCATTGAACGTTCTACTGTGTGCAGCAGATAGTGCCGACATGAGTAAAATATCTGAAGAAGGGTTGTATAAGGGAGTTCAACGAACTCTCGACCCTAACTGATATAAAAATCAATGAAGCTACGTGGCCTAGAAAGACGCGGCTACATTAAAGCCTCCAGGTATCCGGAATCTGGCACTTGCTAAGTTCTTAAAAGACTGGGCCATTTTCGTCGTTGACGACCAGACCCAGGAGCCACGAAAAGGGTCGATCGGTCTTTCACGGTTACACAATGCGAGGGCAAACGCGCTTGTAAATGCGTTCATCTGTTTACCACTTCGTAAAGATGCTCAGAAGTTTTGGCAAGGAACGGTAAAGTCGATTTAGGCGGCACGTTTTACCTCATCTACCTTTCCACCGAATATTACGCACAGCCAAAGGAAACATTTCTGACGTAACAACTATTTCATTAGAGTAAATATTTCGTATTTCTTAAATGACGAAGTAACGTTGTGTCCGCAATGTCGGTTCCCAGGAATGTTAAAGTATTTTTAGTGTGTCCATTAATGTATGGGCTATGAGCATAAAATGAGAATACTGATCAAACTTAGCTTCGAGTCGATCGATCGAGCTGTGACGTCACAGAATGCGCGCGATAGATGAGAGAGAGAGAGAGAGAGAAGACGAAGAAATGATGCTGCATGCTCCACATTCGCATATCTCCCTGTCCAGATTTCTGCCAACACGCCGCGGCTCACTGTTTTGCGCATAGGACGTTATCATCGATCTCGCACGGACGTTCGCGGCAAACGCAAATTTAACAGCGCGGCAACCGTAAATATAGATTCTCTATATCGTTAATTCATTACGCCCGTTGCCAGCAGAATCGTTCGCCTTAGGCGATTCAGCGCTGACCTTTACGCGTCGCTAATTCAATCAATTCGATTCAGATGAATCGTGCGCACGTCTCAGCCGGAAAAATCGAAGAACCCAGAAACACATTGGCTTATCGATTTTTCCAAACCCCTTATGTACATGTAGGTTCCAGTGACGTCACATCTCCGAACGAACGCGTACTGGACACCCCCAAGTCCGACATTACTGACACATTTAGCGCGGTGAGATCAGTACGTCTCGTCATCGACGGTGGATGGTTGACAGCGGCTTACCATGGTAACCGGAAATAAGGAAGACACCGAACAACAGGATGACTAGGCGCTTCATGTCGACGCAGTAGGTGTGCGAGATCTGACGGAAGGTAGAGGAGGAGGAGGACGTGGAGGTGGTCGAGCTCCTCGTTCACGAGATCAATTCACAGATTCCTCCCTTTCACAACGTGGATGCACACACCGTTGCCGACGAGCACGAGCGAGGAAGAGTCACGCGCACCGGAGTGTCATGTATGCGTTACGTGCGTGACGGAGCGAGATGAGAGTGAGTCTGGGGGTGGACGAGACCATTCGGCCTCGGGAGCTGGAAAAGCACTGATCGCCACGGACCGTACTGCAACCCCGCGACCCCAACGGTTCGTACAGCACTGACTAGGTACGTGATTGCGCGCAAGCACGCGAGCGAGTCGCAGGAGGGAAAGAGAGAGGTCGGAGAAAATCGCCGACCGAGAGAGGGAAGGATGAACGGAGGTGGCGGAGTGAGGCGAGAACAACGGGAGCGACGACGATGAGGAGGAGACGATAGGCGACAGGCGGGATATAGATGCGCGTTCTACGAATAAACCAAGGACCAAACGATCTGCCGCTAGCGATGGGAATCAAGACGCTTGCGTCCGCTTCAGGGAAACGAGTCAGGGAAGTTTTCGATCTTGAGGGCTCTAGGGCGCTGTCAGGCTCCGCAAGATGTGCCATGCGAGTAAGACGCAGTTTTCAGATACGCGTGTCACGGAGCGTGGGCGATGGTGAGGCGTATGGCTCTGCGTATAACGTGCTTCCGCTGCCGGAACTGTAACAGATCGAACACAAACAGAGAAGATTTCCGTCGCGAGATTATTAACCCTTTGGCGTAACAGTAAGTTCGGAAGATTCCGAACTGAAGCGAGGTTTTGGCTACTAATTCCATAAAAGAATACCTACCATAGTGTTTCATGGTTTGAATTTGACACCATGGATGTCATTCGTGATGTCCATGTTTCGTCCGACGTAGTTCCCACAAGTCGGACTTGTGTTCTTGTTTCATCCGAAGTTATTATGACGTGATGTTCATGTTTGGCCTGAAATTGTTATCATGGCTCAGACTCATAATGTTCATGTTTCATCGGAAATTCCTATGATGAGTTAGACTCTTGATGTTTATGCTAATGTTTGACCCGAACTTGTTATCACGAGTCAAACTCGTGATATCCATGTTTCCCAGAACTCGTTATGACGTGTCAGACTCGTGATGTTCACGTTTGGCTCGAACTTACTATCACCCGTGAAACTACGGCAAGGGCTTAAAGCTATCTACGTCGTTAAGATTCGGTTACAAAGGTCCTCTTGAATATTTTGGGATCCCTTGAGCTTGAGGGCAAAACTGTAGAGATCTTGATGCGGTTTGAATGCCATCGCTAGCCAACGCCAGAGGGAAACCGCCGTGCAGCAGCGGGCTCCATTCACGACGTGCTCGAAATTATGCGCGACGAATGACAGAAGCGAACAGTGCCGGGAGAAAGAGGGGCATGGAGAATAGGGACGCCTCTCGCGACGAGGATTGAGGCCCAAATGATCTGCGGAGCGGTCATGGCAAAGTGAAGGACGCGGCATTTTGGTACCGGGGTGAATTTGCATAATGTGTGATTATGCGAACGGCTGCGTAGTGGGATGGAGGAGCGGAAGATGGGGAGCAGATACGGAGTTTGTTGTGAATACGAGAGAGACCCGAGTGACCTATGAACGGTCAGCGTGGAGCGATAAATGAGATTGTAGTCATTTAGGATAATATTTCGAGCCGTTCTAATGTCAATGTTTGCACAGGTTAACGAGCAAATAAGAGTATCGGGGAGAAGATGAAGAAGGGGTTTATTATTTGAACCATGCGAGTAGACGTACGGAGGTGCATGACGATAATGGGAATGTTGATGAGGGGCGACAAGAAACTGGAACGATGTGGGATTGAGGAAAGCGATATAATGGTTGCGGTTATGATGCAAATTTGTATAATCTGCATAACGTATAACGATGTGGAAACAGAATAATATGGAATATCGATTTCTTTCTGGTACCATCAGTACCGCAATGACCTCTAAGTAGATAGAATAAAGTATCTTCTGTTATACTAAATGTGGCTTTAATAATAAAATAGTTTCTGTTCTTGCGACAAAGTGACAACCAGAGGAGTGACATCCAGTGACTTAACCGCGCGAGATGCTTACGTAACGCAATCTGATTGGGCCGTGTAGCACGTGGAACGATTAACACGCGACGTGTTAATTATTAACAGGATACGGTAATACCTATCGTTTGAGGTGGATACGTTAAATATATACGGTGAAACAAACATATTCATGGTACGCTAATAAATGAAATATCTGTTACGTAATCCAAGAGATCACGATCTGACAGACTGCAGCCATGAACCTCCCATGAAACAACCACAGACGGTCTACGAAATTGGTGAGAATTTTAATTAGAATAATGGATGTTATTGCACATGTTAACGGGAACGTCGCAATACCGAACCGAGAAAATTAAGTTTCCTACGATAACTGGTCTCATTACTCCATATAAAGTTTCCAACGACAGTCTATAAATTTTAGCTATAATCTGTATGACTACACCTGTCCAACAAATTCAATTAACATCATTCCCGATTCAATTTGGAAATAAGTCGTAGAGTGCGTAGTCAGCTTACTTTCCGTATCAACAGAACAGCGGGCAAGGCCGGAAAATCGAAGAGACATAGATAGACGACACGAATTCGTGGTCCACGAATAACTCAAGGCCCAAGTGCTCCATGAACTGCTGACGACAGAGGGTAAGCAGGAACGACGGCGATTTTCATTCACGCACAGAAACGTGCGTTCTCTGAGACGCGAAGGCAGGATAGAAAGAGATCGAGAGGACAAGAGTACCGAGAGAGTAATACGAATTACGTAACATACTCGCCCAATCACACTGTTTACGTTGGCGATAAATTTCGCACAACATGAAGAATGGGAAAAAGCGAAAGACCGCACATCCTATTCGTATAACGTCTCTCTGAGTTGCATCTTGAGGCGATCGATAAGCGTGTAATATTTCTTACCCGAACTTGTCAATTCTTAAGATAACAAATCCTTGCAGGAAGAGAATGATGTGTTTGGCAAACGTCGGTATCCTGACATGAACGCAGGCGTCGTGCGCGTCTCTCCCAACTAGAGGCGGAAGTTCAAATCATGAGAAGTGCCGCTACTTTTTGCTTTAATTGGTAAAAAGATTACACTCCTAAACGTCCTGTCGCAGACCGCGTCGTCCGCGTTACGCAATCCGCTACCTAATTCGCAAACTTGCGAAGGCGACGTAACGCGACAGCGAGTTTTCCCGCGACGATCTACGTGAATTTTCTTGAAAACCTTCACGCGCCGGCAAGGTCGGCCGTCAAACAGGAATGTGTCGTTTACGCGATGTCTAGGTCAGCTCGATCTCTCAATATGATGTCTGCGCTGAATTAGTTACCTGCACCGCAAAATGTAAAAGAACAGTTAATATCAACGCTTATACGTTTGCAGTAGACGTGGATTACGTAATAAGTGCGTATGGCCGTTGTTAATTTTCATATGACAAAATCAATGTCTATATTGATATTTCAAATCAAAACACGGATCATATACATACGTTTCAGACAGACCATTCAGCACCCTTATTGCACTCTGCAATACAAGATCCCCGATATGCGTCTACGCTAAACGTTAATTGCATGATAAATATATATGACCATTTTTAAGTTTGATATAAAATCAATCTCTGTGATTACGTTTTATGAAAACACGGTGGATGTACATACGTTTCCGGCATGTCTGCATACAAGAGACCATTCAGCACCCTTTCCCTATTGTACCATGCATTACAGGATCCTTCGTATTATCGTAGCCTCTAACGGCCGTCCACGTTAATTTTGCCAAAGCCCGCCTGCGAAGGATAAGATCACGTGATGCAAAAAATTCCCCAGCAATCAGAACGCAGAGTCGTACTCCCTCCTTCCGACAAAACAAGAGAAGCAAGAGATGGTCCATAAAGTATGATCGTGCACGGCAGGGCCGTACCGTTGAATAGGGAAGGCCGTGGGTGGTACGAGGAGCTTTACGTTCAAATGGAGCGTAAAGTGGCGGTTTGGAGCACGCTGAGTGGATAATGTCCCTTTTCCTGTGATACGCTCAGCGTCACGGAATCGTCTAATACATTCCTGTCCGTGTAACAGTCGGGCACGCGCACGGATACGCACACGCATGCTGCATAAGTCGTGATACGCTGCGCCGTGCGAGGGAAAGTGACAAAATAAGGCTGCCGATAGATTTTCCTGCTGGCCGTACGCTCAATCCGACGGCGAGTCAATTATGGAGCAAAATTGTCTGTAAGAGAATACAGATTTTTCTGATTAAAAGTATCGGGATGATGGTTCGCTAAACACAAAATTAATTTGTAGAAAGCAGACTTGGAATGAGGTAAATTTATGTTTGATAACTGTAGAGTACAGGGTGGTCACAGAATGGGTCACTTTGGAGATGTGGGACGTCAATGGGAATTTTTGGATTTGCGGGACATAGAACGGATTTCCTTGAAACTATGAGGCATAGAATGGATATTTTGGAATTGCATCTAGCTGCAGATTGCTTCTTATACTTCTGCTTGCAGTGAGGGCACATTGTACAACACGTGGATGAAAAGTTGAAATTCCGATATCGCCTGAAAAGTTGAAACATGACAAATATAATACTCTGAATGTACAGTGCCCTGAGCCTGTAGCCCTATAGTATCGTAAACTATTCGTTTCGATACTATTCAAAATCTCACAGCCCAGAAGCTGATGTAGTTTTTATAACTTATCGATGCACAAAATATTACTTTATATTGCGCGCCGGTGTTAGTACCTACTATTTTTCAAAATACTCTGACAGTAATTGACCCTTCCGCGTTGGAAGCATAACAGTGCATACTCCTTTAGGCTACCGAGTTGCATAATGCGCCCAATTGGGGACACCGTTTCGTTCCTCGTCCATCATCCCGTACACTCCTTTGAGCATGGGTTAATAAAATAAACGACTGGCAATTGTTTCATAATTATTACGTGGCAGATAATGCGTGCGGTTTACCATATAAAATATTAGCAATAATACTGTAGATACTACGTAAGAGCGTACGAATAGTAGCTTTAAAACTATATTTGATATGCAAATAATACTTTAATTAAAATTAGATTTGTTGTAAACAAAAATTTAGTTGTACGAAGAAGTGCCAAAAACTTTCGAGATTGTTAAGGTTTTAGCCATTTACTCCACAAAAGTATACCTAGTGCCCAATCCATGGCCTGAATTTGACAGTACAAGCCCCACTCGTAATGACTGGCAATTGTTTCTGAATTATTAAGTAATTGTTATTATAAAGGAGTTTACAGTAACGATGTGGATTCGAGAAATATTATTTCAACGAATCGTTCCCTCTCACACATCGTCGTTTAGCGGCGCATTTAGCGATACATTTTAGCGACAACCTGAGTCCCTGACACACTTCAAACTATTATAGTCTACGATGTAAATACCTTATCCCTATTAGGGGTGATGGCACTAGGTATCATAAACCGAATGCAGATGCAATTTGGTAAGTGTCATATCAGCACATAATGGAATTGTTATTCTACTATACGCGTAGCATTGAGTTACGTGACGTGAAGTACGTAAAGAGTTCATTTTACAATGCATAATATTTGTGTATAAAAACACTACTACAATCTATGATGTCAATACCTTATTTCTTCTGAACGTGATGACACTAGTTATCACAAACCAAACGCAGATGGAATTTCGTAAATGTCATATCAGCTCAATGGAATTTCCATCCTGCCATACGCATAGCACGGTGTTACGCGACACGAAATAAATGAAGTTCCAATTCAACAACGCATATCTGCGCATAAAACAGTTACGTAACAATACAGTCAGAGGCAATAAAAATGATCTTACAATTGATATGGAGCCCATTGTCAGCCTAGAAGGAAATCTCGCACGTATGCAACCATATTCATCGCAAAGGACTACGCCAAATTCACACATGTCCGTTCCACTTCTCGCATCGGCGTCAAGCACCGCGACGATGCGGAAAAAACGTTTGTTTGCAAGCGAATAATTACATTGGAAAAGCTGACGGCGTCCACTTACATTGGCCATTTACGTGCATCGATGAGGAGTAAGTTGTAAGTTCGCCGAAAGACCAGGATCCGTCCATCAAGATTCCCGAGGAGCCTGGAACCGGTTCCGTCGCTAAAATAGCTCAGTAAATTCTCATTATTCTCGTTAGCGCACACAACCGTTTTTCCTCGTTTTCTCGTAATGGTCATTTACTCACCACATTACTTCTGATGACATAGCCTGCTGATGAGAAGCATTTCTGTTCACTACCAAACAGGTTGTCGATTTCACAGGTGATTGCCAGGAACCGACAAAAGTGTGAATTTGGAACAAACACTTATGATGCGAATGAGAGACAGTGTGCTGCGGTTACTGTTGGCCTTGCTCATTCTACGAAAAGGTTAGTTTTTCACATTTTAACTGGTCATCTGTAATAGATGCGTATTAACGTGCACATCATGTCTTGGTTATATGTTTAACCGCAAGAAAAATCGGAACGTCAGAACTTGGTTAGGGTACTTCGAGTATTTTTTTGGTGCTATGGAATTGTATGTCGGAATACGTACAACTGTGGATATTAGAGTTTGCTTCCTTATCAAAGAGTAGTCACAAGGCTTGGCAAGGCAGATGTCTAGAGTATTAGGTGTCGGTTACGTTATTAAAAAAATTTGTGTTGAATGTATTTTTTTGTTAGACTGTGAATATTTAACAATGGTATTTTGTTTGTAAAGTAGTTGTTTATTGGATTTGTGATATGTAAATAGGTATATTGTAAAGTTTAATGTTTGGTTACCTTCTGAGCAGAGTGCAGAGGCATCAAGTGTTACCAGTGCAATAGCGTGAAAGACGTCGATTGCACGATCAATAAAGCAGATCCGAAGTACATAAAATCCTGTCCGTCCACTTATTCATATTGTCGCAAAGCAGTTTACATGTGTAAGTCCAAACTGTAATATATCAAAAAATTTCTTTAGCGCTTGTGGCTTATTAATTTTAACATACATTTTATTCCATAACATTAAAAATTGTTCGGTTATCTGTTAGACAAGGTACCGGGTAGACCTAGTATCCAAAACATTTTTTCTTCAATTGTATCCTAATATGTTTTCACATTTTTCTCGTATATTTTTGGCCATATCTCCAAAATTATTGAGAATGTTGCGCTTTTAATTCTGCTGTTCTAAGTTAGTTTTCACCTCCTTCGATAGGCAAAAAGGGCAATCAAATGTAGAAACTTTGAGTTTTTAACGAAAATAGCAATGTGTATATCTTAAGATCTCGATTTTTTCGAAACCCCTCACGTTTAAACTAGTAGTCGAAACTTATAAGTAATACAGGTTTTTTGGAAGCTCTTTGGACGCTCTTTCGTGTCATATTGGGGTGCAAGTCGAATGATTAATTTTCAATCGGTGCTCTTAGAAAAAACGCGTTTTCTTCTCACGTTTTCCAGATTTTTTAGTTTATTTTCAGTCATATCTCGGAAACTATTCCGAATTTTTCAGCGCGGTTTCGATTTTTTTGAGTCCCTTTGTACCTTTTTTCGTTGAGCATAGTAACAAGACAATCGATAAAGTTTTCATTTTTATCCTTATTTTCAAGCTTGTTTTTCACGATTTTTCTACTCATTTTTGGTCATATCTCTGAAACTATTTCGAATTTCGGGGTGCGCCTTGCATTTTTCTGAGTCAGTTTGCACCCCCTTTGATATATTACAAGGACAAAAAAATCGGGGACCCATCATTTTTTGGCAAAAATGGCGAGGGATATATCTTAAGATTTTCGCGATTTCTTCAAGGCCCTGTCCCGTCTAAACTAGTGAACTAATATAGTTTTCTTAAAGCTTTTTGGACGCACTTTCACGTGGGATTAATCGCGATTAGCAATTTTAAAAAAATATGTTTGCACTTCCTTAAAATCGTCATATCTCGGAAACTATGAAGAGTTCAGCGCGCGGAAAGTGGTCTATCTCCAGGGCAAATTACCCTCTATCGAATCGTATCGGTCCAAAACAAAAAAAAAATTAACATTTTTCGCCTATTTTCAGCTATTTTTCTGACTTTTCTCTATTTTTGCTTATAACTTGTGAACTATTGCGAATTATCCTCTATCAAATGTATCGGTCCAAAAGAAAAAAAAATGTTGAAACTATGTCATCTATTTTTCGTTATGGTTGAAGATAAATACAAAAATACACTTCAATTTTCGGTAAACTTAATGATTTCCAACTAACTCATTTCTAACGGATTGATTTTGGATAATGATATTTTGTGAGAAAGTAAGTACATCCCTTTTATTCGTGTTTACTATCATTGCAGATTATTTCGTGGGTGCGAAGGACTATCAGACGATTCGCGAATGCGCGAAATGGCGAGATGGCGACAGAAATTGTTATCGAGGACGTTATACGCGGGACAGTTACCAGCTGGCCTGCGAGTGCAAAGGCGACAATTGTAATCGATCGACCAGATCCAATTCCTGGATCGTTCTTCACGTATTCTTACCGTTAATCGTAATTCTCATACTCAGCCCAACGTGATATTGCTGATCGACGAAAATGAGCAAGAACCGAATCTGCACGACCAACGTCACAGAATCCGTCTACGCGACAACGGATTCCCGTTTTATTATTCTCTGGCAACGAGTTTTTATCTATCTCTGGCAAATGTCACACGTCGTTATGAATAATTCTTCCGCACCTTACACCTTCCATAAACGTCCGACCGCAGATGCTCAATTTATACTAGCCCCCGTCCTTGCAATCACTGTAGAGTTTCAAATAAAACATTCTCAATCGTTCTCGTTTATTCAAAGACCAGATTATAGAAATATTGATTTCTTATGTAGTCACCGCGAATACCAACCTGCTACCATAACAAAGATTGGAATCCTATCCATGGCTTCAATTTGATTCTTGGATATATTATATTGCCTTTATTATCAACGGAATACGAAGCAGCTAAAACCACCAAGAAGTAACGACAGCGAGAAAAAAAAAGTAGTACGTCGGTATTCTAATTTAACGTCGCAGGATCTCAAATTCATTTCTCCATTGCCTCGAGACGAATTTTTAAGTCATTCTTCTTTTCACCCAAGAAACCGCAAACAACTAACTCTACCGCGGTCTCCCTTTACAAATGCTTACTGCGCGCAAAGCAAAATCCAAGTTCCACCATCGCGGACTACCCGCAAACTTCCAAACACTCAGATTCATCTTTCCGACAATATTTTCGCCACGTTTATGAAAGCGGGGATTCCGTATTTTCGCTCTGGTTCGCGTAGTCGATGCCGGATCGAAAGTACCGAGAAGTTCGGCGACGACAGATCGGCAACAGCGAGGTGGCACGGAAATTTGCATAATCGGCGAAACGTAGACGCGGAAGACCGTTAAGTGCGTTTACGGAAATCGATACACATGTACCTACTTGCATTATGTATTCGACAAAAGAGAAGCCCTTTTTGTGTCGGTTCTCCGGTTTTGTTAATATAATTCTTTGCGCTACATATTTCAAAATCTGGATGAGTTTTTTCTTTAGGGGTTGAAGTATGTTTCTACGGTCTCATTTTAATGAAATCCGAATTCGACCGTAGTAATGGTGTTTTTATAATTGTAAAACTAAGAAATGTGTAAAATGTTTACATCAAAAGTGATTACTATTGTAAAAATACCATTGCTATGATTGAATTGATATTCCATCATTCGTAAATTAGTGGAACTGCGTAAAAATGGTTACACTTCTAAAATTGTAAAAAGTGTCCAAATGATTACAATTATTACATTCTAAAAATCGGTACAGCTGTAAATCCACCATATTTGCATATATGTAGGATTATAGACTGGGATGATATGACAAAACGGTGTTAATTACAAAGAAGGGTTATATTTATTAAATGACACTCTCGCATGCATACTAACCCGAAGCCCTAAACTCTATATTTCCGTTACTAGATACCATACGCTAAAATTCGCTCTTATGCTGACACTTGCTGACACTCTCAATTATGCTGATGTTCTCTAGAACTCTCAACCCTGCGACCTCATGCTCGACCCTTTTATTATATATATATTCGCACACACATATACTTCTTACCGTGAATGACCGAAATTCGAGAAAGTCGACTTTCACCGGTGAATGTCAATAGATACCAAATACGTCGGTGAAAGATCGAATATTTCATTACATTGTTGTAAACGGTTTTTCATTAAGCGTGTCTGAACTTTAAAATTGAATAAAAAAAGTTGTGTGCGACATATGACGGAAACCTTTATTGCGGATTAAAGTACATTCGATACCATTAGGTTTTAAAAATGATATCATTCAAATGGCCTCCGCGGCTTCGTTTACAGGACTCGATCCGAGAGGTCCAATTTTGTATGACTCTCTTGCATAAGTCGGCCTTGATCTCACTGATGGTTCGAATGATATTTTTTTAGCGTTAGATCGCGCGTTTCTGTGTCGTACAGGGACTGCTTTATCAGCAACCGAACCGCTTTGCTCGAATTTCGCGATAATTCGGTGAATTGATCGCTCGGTTGGACGATCATTTCGGCCGTAAATATTTCGTAGCTCGCGAAAAGTTTGGCGAACAGAACATGAATATTTATAATAAATTTTAACAACTTCGACGCGTTGTTGAATGGTATAGCCCTCCATCGTTAAATGGTAACTATGGCAAAACATAAACAACGAAGAGTGACAGTGCTGCCACCTGAAATGTCAGAGCAGCGTGCTGTCAAAGTTCGGACATAGCTATTGAAAAACCCTTTACATTCGGACCCTCTTCGGTGTTTGTCGACCATTACTGCATGGTGAATGTCAACATTTACCGGTGTAAGTCAGAAATAAGGGTATTTAGCAAATATTTCGGACATACACCAAGCGACTATGTGAATGTTGACATTCACCGGTGAAAGTCGACATTCTCCAGATTTCGGTGTTTCACTGTAACATACTCACTCATGTACAGTTTTCGGTGGAAAATGGTCCGGCCGATAAGTCGGGTCCTTAGGCCCAGCGCTTCGCCTTTCACTCACCACGAATTGTTGTACATTCGGACCCTCTTCGGTGTGTGTCGACCATTACTGCATGGTGAATGTCAACATTTACTGGTGTAAGTCAGAAATAAGGGTATTTAGCAAATATTTCGGACATACACCAAGCGACTATGTGAATGTTGACATTCACCGGTGAAAGTCGACATTCTCCAGATTTCGGTGTTTCACTGTAACATACTCACTCATGTACAGTTTTCGGTGGAAAATGGTCCGGCCAATAAGTCGGGTCCTTAGGCCCAGCGCTTCGCCTTTCACTCACCACGAATTGTTGTACATTCGGACCCTCTTCGGTGTGTGTCGACCATTACTGCATGGTGAATGTCAACATTTACCGGTGTAAGTCAGAAATAAGGGTATTTAGCGAATATTTCGGACATACACCAAGCGACTATGTGAATGTTGACATTCACCGGTGAAAGTCGACATTCTCCAGATTTCGGTGTTTCACTGTAACATACTCACTCATGTACAGTTTTCGGTGGAAAATGGTCCGGCCAATAAGTCGGGTCCTTAGGCCCAGCGCTTCGCCTTTCACTCACCACGAATTGTTGTACATTCGGACCCTCTTCGGTGTGTGTCGACCATTACTGCATGGTGAATGTCAACATTTACCGGTGTAAGTCAGAAATAAGGGTATTTAGCAAATATTTCGGACATACACCAAGCGACTATGGGAATGTTCACATTCACCGGTGAAAGTCGACATTCTCCAGATTTCGGTGTTTCACTGTAACATACTCACTCATGTACAGTTTTCGGTGGAAAATGGTCCGGCCAATAAGTCGGCTCCTTAGGCCCAGCGCTTCGCCTTTCACTCACCACGAATTTCTCTCTCTCCCCCGCACAAGCACATCCGCTCGCACGCAACGAGCATTCGCATAAAATCACATATCCCACATATGTGTTTTTGTCCCTTCCGCCCGTTCCGGGATGTAATAGTTTCGCCGATATGACATTTCTCCGGTCCCGCACATGTTCTTGCACGCGTACATACACGCACGCGTCGTGCGTCACGGGGCCGTGGTTTTTCGGTGAAAAAATTCGGCTGTTTTGAAACGGCGGGTGGCTCCGTAATAAACACGGGGGTGGAGACCCGAGCGAACTAGTTCGCTCGCGCTAGAGCGAACATCGGTGATGGATCGACGAGGGCTGACGCAGGAATTGGTCGAAACTACTTTACGACCCGCGGCGCAAATATTTCGCGTGCGTCGGCGTACTCGCGTGTTTTTACGGGGAACTTGAAATTCCCATTCGGGATTAATGTATGATGTAACTGTCGACGTCGCGGGATCTATGGGACACGGTCCGTTGTTGTTTTCATATACGGTGGATTCCGGTATAATGCGTCGAAGATATTACGTCTAGTGATCTCGCGTAATGCGATTTCTCGTGTGACGGGCCGAATGATAAAACGCAGGAATCGTGTGCGGCGGGTTCGTTCAGATTTTTCGGAGATTACATGGCAAAGATTTTAGGCAAAATAGCCGTAGACCGCTCATTTGATTTGTACTTGAGGTTATCTTTCCTGAATATTTCAGTATAGTGCGGTTTCCGATACGGTATTCATATAGCACATAGCGTATAGATATAGAAAATATATAAAGAAAAATTGTATAACAGTCCACAGAGTGTCTAAAAACTGCAATGTTGATCCGAATTAAAACTTTAACGACAATAAAAAAAAATTAAAAAAAAAACATTTCAAACACGTCCTCTTGCATTATACGCATTATATGACAAAAATTTCCATACGAATTTCCTGCACTTCGTACAACGCGTAACTCATACGGCAGTCAACCGTATACTGTGACTTCCCTCATACTCGTTTGCCGTGTGTGTCATAAATTGAATTCTCGACATTCTTGACATTCGTGTAACCGCAATCATTAGCCGGGCTATTTGAGATATACGTAGTGCTATTTACAGGCGTTGTTGGCCGAAGAAATTTATCAAGACCGTAGAATGTAGAACAAGCATACTCCTGACTACGTAATCCAGTCGCACCGAGTCGCGGGTCGTCGTACTGGTATCGATTGCCATCACGTGACTAGACGAAAACACTAGGACGGCTTCATTTAAAAAAGTTTCCCTCGTCTAAGAAGTCGCGGAAGAAGTGTCTACGCGGGAGGCAAACGTTTTATCCACCCCTGCGCGATAACCCGAAACTTTCGGCGATAATGTCGGTCGCGTGACCAGCACTGAGCCACTCGTATACCAAACCAAGGACAAATCACCCCTTACAGTATTTCACCAACTCGCCAGCATGCTCGGTTCGTCGCTGACACGTAAAACGAGGACAAAAACGCGGAAGGGCCATTAGACTGGTCGTTCCTTTGAAAGCGCTATCACATTCCGCGAGTTCATATTAAAACGCAGAAGAAGATGCACACGCAAGTATACCGAGAACGTAACCCGGCGCATGCATCAAAATAATATGCATAGCCGAGGGGAGTGGAGCGTACAATGGCCGCGTTTGATGCCTGGCGATCTCCAGTAAATAGAAGTTGAGTAAAGCTACCACAAATATAGAATGTACAAAAAGTAGTCTATGGCACATATAAAAAATGACGGTAGGAAAGAAGTTCTCATATAATGAAAATAATGACTGGACGTAGCCTACCAGTTTGAAAGCATCTAGTTGTTAAGAGACACTACGATAGGTGCTGGTTAAGCAAAAGTAGTAAAAATGTGGACCACAAATGTTGATTAAATAAAGTATAAAAAATATTGAGCATATCAAAAGTTGCAAGTGATCGTAGCACAGCAAGTCGCAAACGTCGGGTTTCCGACGATCGCTGTCGATAAACATTAGTTCAATAAAATATCACAAATATCGAGTATACCGAAAATACTAGTTAACCAAAATCGTCTATATGAAAAATAGGAACGAAACGAAACGCAGCTCTTCGAAGTTGCAAGTGATCGTAGTACAGCAATTTGCAAGCGTCGGTTCTCCGACTAACGCTGTCAATAAAAATTAGTTCAACAAAATATCACAAATATCAAGCATACCGAAAATACTAGTTAACCAAAATCGTCTATATGAAAAATAGGAACGAAAAGTAACGCAACTCTTCGAAGTTGCAAGTGATCGTAGTGTAGCAATTTGCAAGCGTCGGTTCTCCGACTAACGCTGTCAATAAAAATTAGTTCAATAAAATATCACAAATATCGAGCATACTGAAAATACTAGTTAACCAAAATCGTCCATATGAAAAATAGGAACGTAACGCAACGCAACACTTCGAAGTTGCAAGTGATCGTAGTACAGCAATTTGCAAGCGTCGGTTCTCCGACTAACGCTGTCAATAAAAATTAGTTCAATAAAATATCACAAATATCGAGCATACCGAAAATACTAGTTAACCAAAATCGTCTATATGAAAAATAGGAACGTAACGCAACGCAACACTTCGAAAGCGACGGGTCTTCAACAAATGACTCAACAAACAACTCCCCCGCAAACATCGCGTCTAGCAAAAATACCCAATAAACGTTTTTCTCCCGTATCAAGGGCGGGCCATTCCGCATTTGCCGGAAGCGGTAAATTTCGAAATCGCGAGCCGGTCTTTGCCCGGGACAGTATCCAAAATCTACGTTCACGGGGTCTGAGTAGGTCGTAAGTCAAGTTAGGAGGGAAGGACCTTCGAAAAGGAAAGGACCCAGCGCACGGTACCGCTGACACCACCCAAGCTGGCCATTGTACGTAAAGCGTCCGAGACCGACAACTACGAAGCTGGGGTGGTTTCGCATGTCCGTCCTGCAACCCCTCTGTTCCTATCGTCGTCGCAGCGTCTCTCAGTCTCTTCGATGGTATTATTATTATTTGGGTCGCGGCAATGTGGCGCCGAGCGTCCTGACGCTTCCCGTAACTTGCGTACGCTTTTATTATTACGCGCGACGGAAATCCTATCGGAGAGCTTCGGCGAGAACTTTCTGATCGATGCGATCCCGCGATATGTTACAGCGTATGGTAAACGTTTCGAGCGTTTTTTCGACTTTATGGAAGAAAGAGGTTGCTTGGAAATAGCGGTGAGGTCATAGTGGTACCAGGGATTGTGGTGAATGTGCAATTTTCGTGAAATCCACTGCCGCTTAATTGCGGGGGTGAGCAACGCGGATCTGTGTTTTAACACGTCGACTGCCAAGCGTATTTTACAATATTAGAACGGCGATGCTATGAAATAATACAGCGTTCGATTGAGTTCTGCAAAATGTAAATAATGTGCAGGTATTGGAGACCAAAGGATCGCATTAGTATTCTAATAACAACTGCATTTATAAAATAGTAATTGCTGCCGATTGCCAATATTTTAGATTTTCAGTAAAATCTCTTGCGTCGGTCACCAGTGACCATCATGGCAGTCAAAGTGCTAACGTTTGATATGACTGGGGGGCGAAAATTTTGTAAATGTTTGTAGCGAGAAGTAAGGGATATGGTGTAACATTATTTGCAGAAGAAATCGATGTCTTGAAAGGAGTGGTGAGGTCATTCTGGTGTCTGGTGGACTGGGTATTGTGGCAAACGTGCAACTTTTACGAAATTGGCTAATAAAGAATCTTCATTCAATTGGATGACCAGTCAATGCAAACCCACACTGTAGCATAAGAAAAGATTTACGACTGTGTGTTGGTAGTATGCGGAGTCAAAGTTAACGGCGCAAGATCTTAGGGAAAGTATACTATCCAATCTGTTGGCTCACTTGCTGGTTTTGAAATATGCTTTCCTGCAAACACGAAGGTTCAAATGTTGCGGAATTACATATTTTTATCTACAATTTAGAAGGATATTTTTTAGATTTTCCGAACTGTAAACTTTAGTGGAGAAAGAAGATAATTTACGTAAGGAAGGCACAACGTTTACCGTGGGAGGCGCTAATATTGTTAAAAAGAAACCTTGGTTGCTCACGCTGAACGCCTTTGTGTATTAAAGTAACATTATTTGCAGAGCAAATCGATGGCTTAGGAACCGTGGCGCGATAATACATTCATCACTAACCATTAGTACGTACATGAATTGCCATTATTTCCAATCCACCCCACTGCCTTTTATACCAACACATAAGGCGTACGCTGTAACATTATTTGCAGAACAAATCAGTGTGTTAGATACTCGTATAATGCGATATCCTGCAATGCACTAAAAATATTACAAGTTTTTCCATATAACACGATTCTCGTACAACACGCTTTGTAATAAAATGCGGGATTTCACGGTTTACGTATTAACCGCATTATAGAACAGTCTACTGTACTGGCGAGTGCACATGGTTGGTCTGCAACGGTTTGGTCTGCAAATAATGTTACAGCATGCGTCTTATGTATCGTAATCAACGATCGTTATGCATTTGCAAACTTTTGCAAGAAACGTTAAAATGTGCATCTGCGTTGCTTGCCAAAACAACTGTACGGTGTATTAAACGTAGACTGCCGTGCGTATTTTGTTGTATTAAAACGGCGATGTTATGAAATACTACAGCGTTTCACTGAATTCTGCAAAATGTAAATAATGTACAGGTATTGTAGACCAAATCATCGCATCACTATTCTAACAACTAAATTTATAAAATAATTATTGCTACCCATTGCAAATATTTTGGATGTTCAGTAAAATCTTTTGCGCCGGTCACCAGTGACCAGCGTGGCAGTCAAAATATTAACATACCTACTTTGTTATCCAATTTCGCGATAATCGTACATTTATCGCAATCTCTGATCATTATCAGTTTTAGTCAATTTTAATTTTCACATAAATTACGAAAAACATTTTAAACGTCCTTTATATTGAATTTCACGTTTTTTTTTCATCAACTGCACACAACAGAGGGCCAATACCAAATATAACTTAACCGTTAAAATAATATTTATATCATCTCCCCGTCTTTCAAGTATTTATGATCTGTCTGTGCTACTTGTGAAAAATGCGTGGTGATAAGTGTATAATTTGAAGGGACGTGTGCGGTTGGCTAAACATTAACACTTTGACTGCCACGGTGGTCACCGGTGACCGGTGCAAAAGATTTCACTAAAAATGCAAAAAATTCGCAATGAAGCCTATTTGCAATCTTGTAAAAGCAACTGACATTGGAATGGTGCTTCAATACTTTAGCTTCTAACAACTCTGCGTTACTTTTATTTTGCCCGATTTAATCATACTCTGCAGTATTTGATCGCATCGCGGTTCTACCATAGCAAAATTCGCTCGGCAGTCAACGTGTTAACAAACATTAAACCATGTATCTGCATTGATTGCCTGCACAGCCACGGTGGTCACCGGTGACCGGTGCAAAAGATTTTACTAAAAATGCAAAAAATTCGCAATGAAGCCTATTTGCAATCTTGTAAAAGCAACTGACATTGGAATGGTGCTCCAATACTTTAGCTTCTAACAACTCTGCGTTACCTTTATTTTGCCCGATTTAATCATACTCTGCAGTATTTGATCGCATCGCGGTTCTACCATAGCAAAATTCGCTCGGCAGTCAACGTGTTAACAAACATTAAACCATGTATCTGCATTGATTGCCTGCACAGCCACGGTGGTCACCGGTGACCGGTGCAAAAGATTTTACTAAAAATGCAAAAAATTCGCAATGAAGCCTATTTGCAATCTTGTAAAAGCAACTGACATTGGAATGGTGCTTCAATACTTTAGCTTCTAACAACTCTGCGTTACCTTTATTTTGCCCGATTTAATCATACTCTGCAGTATTTGATCGCATCGCGGTTCTACCATAGCAAAATTCGCTCGGCAGTCAACGTGTTAACAAACATTAAACCATGTATCTGCATTGATTGCCTGCACAGCCACGGTGGTCACCGGTGACCGGTGCAAAAGATTTCACTAAAAATGCAAAAAATTCGCAATGAAGCCTATTTGCAATCTTGTAAAAGCAACTGACATTGGAATGGTGCTTCAATACTTTAGCTTCTAACAACTCTGCGTTACCTTTATTTTGCCCGATTTAATCATACTCTGCAGTATTTGATCGCATCGCGGTTCTACCATAGCAAAATTCGCTTGGCAGTCAACGTGTTAACAAACATTAAACCATGTATCTGCATTGATTGCCTGCACAGCCACGGTAGTCACCGGTGACCGGTGCAAAAGATTTTACTAAAAATGCAAAAAATTCGCAATGAAGCCTATTTGCAATCTTGTAAAAGCAACTGACATTGGAATGGTGCTTCAATACTTTAGCTTCTAACAACTCTGCGTTACCTTTATTTTGCCCAATTTAATCATACTCTGCAATATTTGATCGCATCGCGGTTCTACCATAGCAAAATTCGCTCGGCAGTCAACGTGTTAACAAACATTAAACCATGTATCTGCATTGATTGCCTGCACAGCCGCAAGACGTGCTTACGCGCCCGCTGTTATCCGATCTCCTAAAATCGCAGGTTTGCCGCAATCCCCGCAAATGACCCCGGCGCATTCGCGTCGCTAGAATTCGCGTGTGATAAGCAAAGCGCGAGTTGGGCTACTTCGGAAATATCTGGCAAGACAAGCGCCTTGATCAGGGCGCGTCACGTAGTGAATTGAGATGCAAGCCGGGGCACACGCGCGTGTGAAAAGCGAGTCCTCCGCGTGGAAATTTCCCGAGCGAGTGTCGCGCGATCGTCATCCGTGCGCGACCATTCGAGGTCTCAGGAAATTAGCCTCTGTTAGCGGTGTAACAAAGAAGCCCCTTGTTCGGAAGCCGCCACGACAGCGGTTTCTGCGGGAGTGTGTACTCGTTACTCCTCGCCACTTCATGATTGCGTGCGCGAAAGCGGAGCGGTACTTACGGCGCGTTGAACGTATGCCAAAGGCGTTATCTGCATTACAGAAAGCTTCTCGAAGGCTCCCGACCCTGCCGCGTGTACGTGTGGACAGAGATGTGCGTTGGTGATGAAAGACGTGCACATACTACTGACTGATGTATGTGAGTGTAGAGAATACGTACGGAGTTTGGAGGTAGGTGTACACGTAGAATGTACGTCTGCGTTTAGAATGTGTAGGGGATTCGTATGTGTATCCTAACGGGTACGTACGGGGTTGAAGGTAGATGTACATGTAGAATGTACGTATGCGTTTAGAATGTGTAGGGGATTCGTATGTGTATCCTAACGGGTACGTACGGGGTTGAAGGTAGATGTACACGTAGAATGTATGTATGCGTTTAGAATGTGTAGGGGATTCGTATGAGTATCCTATAGGGTACGTACGGGGTTGGAGGTAGATGTACACATAGAATGTACATATGCGTTTAGAATGTGTAGGGGATTCGTATATGTATCCTAAAGGGTACGTACGGGGTTGGAGGTAGATGCACATGTAGAATGTACGTATGCGTTTAGAATGTGTAGGGGATTCGTATGTGTATCCTAAAGGGTACGTACGGAGTTGGAGGTAAATGTACACGTAAAATGTACGTATGCGTTTAGAATGCGTAGAGGATTCGTATATGTGTCCTAAAGGGTACGTAGAGGGTTGGAGGTAAACATGCACATACACACATGAGTACGTAGATATATGTCCACGCAAGTGTACACATGCGTTAAAAATGTAGACAGTTTTAAGTAGCGTGCGCACATGTTGAGTCATGTACACACGCGTACATAAGACGTAACATACGTAAACGGAACTTACCGGGTAAAATGGTACATGGACATTTGTATACGAAAAAAGTATAGATGCGGTAAGAATATGTGCATGTTTATAAATAGCATGCGCATACGTTGAGATGTGTACATACGTATACATAAGACATGACAGACGTAAATACGTGACCGTTAAAAGTACCATTGCATATGTAAGACTTATGAACGTCAAGAATATGTATGGGGTTAATTTTAACCTTATTGTGATTTTAATTAGATAATGAAGGAATATGCAAAGCCGTGTTATGGTTGAAGATATTTGATTTTAGAAGGTGGTTGTTAAAATTCTTGATACATGCTTTTCTGTCATTTCCAAAATTAGTGGAAGTGATGTTCACCCCTGAAGAGGAGATACAAGTGGCCCCGGAACATGTTGAGAATTTCAACAATAACGTTGTGAAGTCAAATATTTGTACTTATAAGAGAACTTCATATATTCCTTCATTATCCAATTACAATTATAATAAGGTTGGAATTAAACACAGCATCTCGTAATTGTCCAACACTGTCCCCAAGTAATAGAGTCTCAGAATATATACATGGTTATAAATAGACGTGTGCACACATCAAAACCTGTGCACACGCATACGTCTGACATAACATACGTAAACGGGACGTACACGATTAAAAGTACACATGCCCATTTGTATACGTAAAACGCATACATGCGGTAAGAATATGTGCATGGTCATAAATAGACATGTGCATACGTCGAGACGTGTACACATGCATACATAAGACGTAACACACCTAATGGATACGTACCCGGTTAAAGGCAACTTGCACATACGTTGAGACGTATGCAGAGTGCATACGTAATAAACAGACACGCGCATACACATATAAACGACCGTACAAAAGTGTACAGGGTGATACGGAAGTGGGTGGCTAAACTATGACATCGTATGCTACAAATCGCAGGGATGAAAAAAGGTCATGTAAACACAGATTCAGAACTCTGCGTTTTCAAGATATAAGCGCATTTTGCTTACATCGAAAATTTACTAGAACAGCTGTCAGATGTAGAATTCCCAGCATATTTTCATTTATTTTGCCAGAAGTAAATAATATGTCCGATTAAGCATGCCTTCAACCTAAGCACAATTGTTCTTAGACTTACAGTTCTTGATATCCTACATCTGGCAAGCATTTTCGTAAATTTCCGATGCAAACAAAAATTGTCACCATCCCGAAACCCTAATATTTACATGCCCCGTTTTCATCCTTACGAACAGTAGAGTACGATGTCAAAGTTTGCTCACCTATTTCCGCGTAGTCCTGTATCAAATGCAATGACATATACAGCTACAATCTGAATACATAGAACTAATCACCGCGCCACCCACACAACAATTTCCAGGCCCGCGCGCCAGCAAACGGGTGACCCGGGGGCAAAGTAATGGATACCATAATGCATCGCTGATATTTCTCCCTTGCGCGGTAAGATTTATCGGCTCGTCGTGACACTCGCGTGGCGTGACATGGATATTCGCGAGAAAACGACGACCACCGCGGAAGCCAACCTTCTCAACTAGGGCCTAACTGTTATACCGTAACGAGGAATCTCTATTATTCTTCGTAGCATCCTCACTTAGTCCACTCGCTTTGGATTAAGGTCGGTATAATTGACGCTATGATTACCAAGTTTGTCATAAAAGTACTTCTATCGAAGTGGTCAAAGTTACCAGGTGAGAAACATAGAAAATAATTAAACATAAAATAAAAATAGAAAAATAATTTACTTAATGAACGAAATGCATTTTTTTTTTGTTAGTAATTTAGCACCCGGCAAACATTTTTACGTAAATACTAAGTCATGTTTTGGATAAAGGTGCTTCTGCAAATCACGATGCAAAGTGAAATTGCGATCTTATGAACATGTCATGAACAGGATAACATAGAATACTGAGTTCTAGTCCACTCGGTTTGGACTAAGCTCGGTATAATTGACGCTATAATTACCAACGTTTGTCATAAAGGTACTTTTATCGAAGTGGTCAAAATGACTAGGTGAGAAAAATAGAAAATGACTAAACATAAAGTAGAAATAGAAAAATAATTTACATAATGAACGATATGCATTTTTTCTTTTTTCTTTTAGTAATGTAGCACCCGGCAAAAATTTGTCCATAAATACTAAGTCATGTTTTGGATAAAGTTGCTTCTGCAAATCATGATGCAAAGTGAAATTACGATTTTATGAACATGTTATGAACAAGATAACATAGAATCCTGAGTCTTAGTGCACTTGCTTTGGACTAAGCTCGGTATAATTGACGCTATGATTACCAAGTTTATCATAAAGGTACTTCTATCGAAGTGGTTAAAATGACTAGGTGAGAAAAATAGAAAATGACTAAACATAAAGTAGAAATAGAAAAATAATTTACATAATGAACGGTATGCATTTTTTCTTTTTTCTTTTAGTAATGTAGTACCCAGCAAAAATTTGTCCATAAATACTAAGTCATGTTTTAGATAAAGGTGCTTCTGCAAATCACGACGCAAAGTGAAATTACGATCTTATGAACATGTTATGAACAAGATAACATAAAATACTGAGTCTTAGTGCACTCGCTTTGGATTAAGCTCGGTATAATCGACGCTATGATTACCAAGTTTGTTATAAAGGTACTTCTATTGGAGTGGTCAAAATGACTAGGTGAGAAAAATAGAAAATAATTAAACATAAAGTAAAAATAGAAAAATAATTTACGTAATGAACGAAATGCATTTTTTCTTTTTATTTTAGTAATTTGGCAACTGGCAAAAATGTTTACGTAAATACTAAGTCATGTTTTGGATAAAGGTGCTTCTGCAAATCACGATGCAAAGTGAAATTGCGATCTTATGAACATGTCATGAACAAGATAACATAGAATCCTGAGTTTTAGTCCACTCGGTTTGGACTAAGCTCGGTATAATTGACGCTATAATTACCAACGTTTGTCATAAAGGTACTTTTATCGAAGTGGTCAAAATGACTAGGTGAGAAAAATAGAAAATGACTAAACATAAAGTAGAAATAGAAAAATAATTTACATAATGAACGATATGCATTTTTTTTTTCTTTTAGTAATGTAGCACCCGGCAAAAATTTGTCCATTAATACTAAGTCATGTTTTGGATAAAGGTGCTTCTGCAAATCAGGATGCAAAGTGAAATTACGATCTTATGAACATGTTATGAACAAGATAACATAGAATACTGAGTCTTAGTCCACTCGGTTTGGACTAAGCTCGGTATAATTGACGCTATGATTACCAAGTTTGTCATAAAGGTACTTTTATCGAAGTGGTCAAAATGACTAGGTGAGAAAAATAGAAAATGACTAAACATAAAGTAAAAATAGAAAAATAATATACTTAATGAACGACATGCATTTTTTCTTTTAGTAATTTAGTACTCGGCGAAAATTTGTCCGTAAATACTAAGTCATGTTTTGAATAAAGGTGCTTCTGCAAATCACGATGCAAAGTGAAATTACGATCGTATGAACATGTTATGAACAAGATAACATAGAGTCCTGAGCCTTAGCGCACTAGCTTTAGACTAAGCTCAGTGTAATTGCTACGACTACCGACGATTTACATAAACATACTACTATCAGAGGAGGCAAACTGGCTTGGTGATAAAAATAATTTACTTAATGTCTGACAAGCATTTTTTTAATGTTCCCAATAACTTAGCACATTCTGAAAGTTTTTCGTGATTACTAAGTCATTTTATGGGTGAAGATGCTTCCGCGAATCTCGATGCAAAATAGGATTACGATTTTCTGAACGTGTTATGAACGAAATAGCGTTCCGTTTATGAGCGCTTGCAGCAGATTAAATTCCAAGCGTAGCTGAAATGCAGAGCATCGAAAACAAAAACATCTCCATAGATACGACTGTGACGCATTTTATAAGTAAATAAACGATATACAACATGCACCGAATAAAATTTACCTATATTTCGTGATGAGTCAAAATTACCTGTTCCGGTATATGTAGGTATACTATACGTGCATTTCACCGGAAACCAGCAAGAAAAATGAAAATCACTTCACGTAATTAATAATTGGGATATTTCAATAAAAGTCAAATAAAGAAAAGAAATGGCAAACAAGACTATCTTGTGTAACAGCATATCTAGTATTAAAGATACGCAAAGGGAAGAACTTTATATTCTCACACTGTCTGGGCGTACAAGGGTTTGAAGCGGAGATTAAAGCGGACACTACAAGCAGAAGCCTGTGCTTAAAGTAATAGATAAGCGACTATCAACAGAATCGTCGGGATAAAAATTGTAATTTATTTTTAATGGCTATTAAGAGATGCCTATCTTAAGACGTCCCTTGATATATTGGCAAAATTACAGGGGGAACTGGAGGGTTAGTGGGTTTGAGTATAATCTCAAAGATCGGTGGGTTAAGGACTGAAAAAATGTGCGGTAGACATGGTTCCAGTGGATATGTAGCACCCACGTAAATGCTGTGCCGTCGGGATAATTTGAGTTTTTACCTCTTGCACTACGATTTAAATCCCATCGACGGGTGCCACAACCATTTACGACAATTGTATACGCCTTACGATGTGTAAATACACGAGGGAGGTACAACTAGTTTAATTCTATGAGTCGTCTGTGATAAAATTACGAACGATTCATTAGTGAAAAATGTGACTTATAATCTGATATGGAATAATGAATCGGTAACATCAGCTATACTTATGTGCCACGAATTGGACGCGTGTTTTTTACGTTTGGACCAATAGACATACCACGGCCCTCACTCGTGGTTCTCATATTTGGCGCAAATCCGTTATCACAAATTTGACACATTTAAAATTGACGTTAATTTAACGGGTTAAGATAACGGTACTACATAACGTAATGAGACAAGAAAGAAAAATTCCCGCAAGTGATACGAGTCAATTTGGCTGCTACAAAAATGAACCGCGGACTTGCGTGCAGGAGAAAAAGAGCGTCGATAGGAATTTTGCGATTTACGCGGAGGTCAACGCTGAACCGTGTCAGGCTATCGATCGATCGATCGATCGGCGCGGTCTACATACTTCGACCGAATGCTTTTATTAGCGGCATAGATTGCCTCAGCTGCTGATAGTGTCTTTACGCACCGGATACAAGAAAAATCGTATTGTGTACGTGGGTGTGTGCAAAGTTAGTTTGAATGATAGGGTGTAATTCTGTGTTCGTTGAATTAACTTGCTTGCGAATTCAATCTTTCTGTTAATGTTAATTAATTGTATGTCTGTTTTCGGCTGCATGTGTTTTATTTTATTTTACAGATTTCCTATGTGTTTCGAGGGTCGTGGGTTTTCAATTTGGATGCAGTACGGTTTCGCATCGGACAGTTCATTCGATAATTATGTTATGTGCGAGAGAATGTAAATGCAAGGTTAAATTGGTTCGTTATTTATAATTTGAACAAAAGCAAATAAAGACACGAAAACCGTAATTGAAACCTTCACGTAAAGAATATTTTTATCCCTATAACACAACACAAAACTGCATACAACCTTCTTTCTCGATTTTTTATTGTTTTGGACGTCTTTATTCAGTTCATGTACGTTAACACGTTGACTGCCATGGTGGTCACCGGTGACCAGTGCAAAAGATTTTACTAAAAATGCAAAGATTGGCAATGAAGCCTATTTGCAACCTTGTAAATGCAATTTATATTGAAACGGTGCTTCAATACTTTGGCTTCTAGCAGCTCTGCGTTACCTTTATTTTGCATGATTTAATTATACTCTGCAGAATTTTATCGCATCACGGTTCTAACATAGCAAAATACGCTTGGCAGTCAAAGTGTTAAGAAA
Organism: Cryptocheilus praepositus; assembly: GCA_033815515.1. NCBI lineage: Eukaryota > Metazoa > Arthropoda > Insecta > Hymenoptera > Pompilidae > Cryptocheilus > Cryptocheilus praepositus. Next base: position 3,400,231 of record JAWWQZ010000314.1, read on the forward strand.
AATTTTTCACCACTAGTTATAACTTTAAGTTAGAATTCCTAAAAAAATGCACATAACATATTCCACTTCATGTCCACACGCCGACTTTTGAATAGAGAACTCATTGTTCCGCAACATGTAGACTACAAGAAGACTTTGTTCAAACCCGAACAAACCACGCCGTAAAATCTCGTACCGAGAAGAGGGCAAATCTTCATTTGAAATATTTGTTCTTTTGCAATTGTGCCTTGCAGTGACTGAATGGGACGGCTCGGCGTTTGCATGTTTAAACTCTGCGCTCATAACACTCGCGGATTCCGCGCTCTGTCCTTCGCGCTTTGCAACGGCAGCGCACTCAATTGCGGCGCGAACAAAGAGGAGGTAGTAGCGCATAAACCGTACCGTTGGCTAGCGATAAAACCGATCCATTGTGATTCTGCACGGGCATCCTGAAAAGCGGTTTCTATTACAGACAGCAACAATCCGCCGGCCATGGGCGGTAATTGCGTTATAACGTCACGGAAGTGCGGTCATTTGCGTGATCGCCGTTGATTACTACCGAACGTTGACACGCGCGATGAGATATTGTCGAAATTGACACTTTCCTTTACCCGACCTGAGCATACACATGTTCGGTGTCCGCACGTGCTTGCACTTGTGCTACCATGCATAAATGTTTCGATACTCGATGCGATTTCATCCGAAGGTTCAAATCACCGAACGAAACGGTATGGTATTATGAGTAACAGCGGAGTGCCGATATTTTTGGGTGGTTATTTTGTCAGGTGTCGAATGCTTATGTATAGTTCTTTTTCTTTCATTCTTGACACGTTGATTGCCAAGCGTATTTTACTATATTAGAACGGCGATGCTATACTACAGCGTTTGACTGAATTATGAAAAATGTAAATAATGTGCAGGTATTAGAAACCAAAGGATCGCATCACTATTCTAACAACAACTGCATTTATAAAATAATAATTGCTACTCATTGCATAAAATCTCTTGCATCGGTCACCGGTGACTATCATGGCAGTCAAAGTGTTAAATTAATACGGAAAGTTAAATTCTTTTGATAAGGGCCGATACCAAGCGTCGAAACGTCAGGTGTTTTACTTTTTAATAAGTTATGCAATTTTGTATGTGTTAATTTACGCAACAATAGTTTCGCAATAGTATCAGCAGAAAAACGATCCGAACGAAATAACAGAACACTTTGACATTTGATCTTATACGAATTCTACATGTTTTGAGGCCCTTAGCCTTCTTTCTTAAATTGTGTTTAGAATCTACTTAGACTATGGTTTTTCCACAACTTTCCTTCGGAAGATAAGCACCCTCTGAATGGAATTACTTTATGTGCTACATCGGGTGAATTTCTCGCCTCGCATTTATAAAATAATAATTGCTACTCATTGCGGATATTTTGGATCTTCAGTAAAATCTCTTGCATCGGTCACCGGTGACCATCATGGCAGTCAAAGTGTTAAATTAATACGGAAAGTTAAATTCTTTTGACAAGGGCAGAAACTAAGCGTCGAAACGTCAGGAGTTTTACTTTTTCATAAGTTATGCAATTTTGTACATGTTAATTTACGCGACAATAGTTTTGCGATTACATCAGCAGAAAATCGGTCCGAACGAAATAACAGAATACTTTGACATTTGATCTTATACGAATTCTACATGTTTTGAGGCCGTTAGCCTTCTTTCTTAAATTGTATTTAGAATCTACTTAGACTATGGTTTTTCCACAACTTTCCTTCGGAAGAGAAGCACCCTCTGAGTGGAATTATTTTATATGCTACTTCGGCTAGATTTCCTACCTCTTCTATATGTACCAATCAGGTTGGACCTTGTGCCTACTTCAAAATGTACTTACTTTTAATACAGGCCTCGGTGTAGAATATTTTTAAATATTTGATACTGGGGAAAATGGAGGGGCTGCTGCAGAGAATATCAAAGAAGCAGGTAGTGGTTGGTGCGCAACACTCAATTAACAGTTCGACTGATCGATACAATTCCATTAGCTTCTCAGAATAAACACTTTACAGTTAATTACGAGACGCGGAACGAACGAAACGAATGAAACGAACGAAACATCGTGTCACGATTCGCGACCGCCGGCGGAAAGTGGGACGAGTATTGCGGACTAAAAGCGGAAGCGTCCATGGGGTACGTTCCTTAGCATGACAATAGCCATCCGTCGACTCTCATATCCGCGGCATGCATACGTCCAGCGTGTCTGCGTTCGAAAGTGCCGCACACCCACACAAAGACACTGGCCAGCACACGGACGCATCGCGCAAAAAGAAAAGCGGCGAAAATATAGAGTCGACGCTGGGCTATGGAGAAAAGAGTGGACAGCGAGTGTTCGTCGAACAAGGAGGGGTGGAGTAGTGACGGGGCGGAGGACGAGTACAGCTCCTATGTGGAATTCTCCTAGTAATTGCTAAACCCGAAACTGTGAGCGAGACGGCGTCGGTGGCGTCGTGGATGGGCGCCGCGGCGCCAGGCGTCTCTCGTTTTCCATCCTCGCCTACTCTCGAGCACCCTCCTTTCCGTCTTTCTCTTTCTTTCGCCGCGTGACGATTTTCCGGAAGGACGAACGGTACATAGCGGCGTATATAGGAACGGCGCTCGTCTACGTGCACATAATGTCTCTGCACTCGTCTCGGCGACGCTGAAATGCGATTAACAAAGACGTTTGACGAGGAGGACGCAGCCAAGCGGCAGGGCGAGGCGGCGGAATACAAATAACGTTTTTCTCCGCGCGCCCAGACGAGTGCAGGGACCATCGACATTTGCCAAATCGATTAATCTCCGGCGGCAAAAAGTTCGCTTGAAACCTCTTGTATTTTGACATGTGCCGCGATGATGGCTGGTGATGTAATATCATGAGCAGTGATTAAAATACGGGAAGACGAATGTTTACGATTTTCTACAGGCGATTCAAGTGCTTGAAAGTAATAAATGTAAATGCAAATCGACCCAGGAGCGGTTTACATGTCAAAGCGATTTATCTGACACAGTAAAAAGTGGTAGTATGCGCGCTTGCAATGCGTTGTCATTTTACATGTCCCGTGGTGATCGCTGGTGATGTAATGTCATGAGCAGTGATTAAAATACGAGAAATGAATGTTTATGTCAACATTTTTATCTTTACTATTGTAAATGCAACTAGATACGCGCCATTCAAATACTAAAACGACTAACCCCTTTCCAGATCTTTTTTTAATTTTTGTGTGTGCCACTTTTCGGTTGACAGGTTTTATTTTTCAGTTATTCAAAATGTTCCGCGCCCTACTGGCGTCTCTTTATGCTTTGACTCACAAATGAAAGGAAAATCTTAAAGTGCCGTTAATCACTTTGGCGTGTGCACCACTCATGTAATTACGTCTATAACATCGACACACGGCCTAGTTCTGTGCACAACCGAGATCGTCGCCGATTGTTTCGCGATTCCGCGCAACGTCAATACCACCCCCAGTTTTTCCTGCGAACGATCAAACGTAGATTCCCGCCACTCGAACGATTAAACGCGAATTTCGCACTGCGCACAACGTCTACGCTCCATCGTCCGATCATAGATTTACGTTCTATAAGAAACGAATAAATTTCCGTCGAGCGTGGACATGCAATTTCATAAGTCAGTCCGCACCGACAATAGCCCAACACGCAAGTGCTCTCCCACCTCTCCACTTCCGTCCAGCACTTTATAAAGAGACTATCAGAACACCGGATACGTAATTTCTGAATTGGTGCAAGTGATGGGCAAAATGTGGAGGTAGAAGGTGGAAGAGTCTACATTGTACATATGTTTGAAATAAATTAATTTTGTAACACACATCCAAATTTTGCAGACTCTTGAAGATCACTGTGATTGACCTAGTTACCATTAGCAAGTTTCCATTTGTGCATTGTACATATGTCTGAAGGAAAGAAATTTTGTAACGTACGTCCATTTTAGTAGACTCCCGAAGATCACTGTGATCGACATAATTACTATCCGTACCTTGGCATCTTTATATTATATACATTTTTTAAAAGAATCAATTTGGTGACACACATCCAATTTTGCAAACTCCTGAAGATTACTGTGATTGACCTAGTTACTATCCGCAAGTTTGCATTTGTGCATTGTACATATGTCTGAAGGAAATAAATTTTGTAATGTACGTCCGTTTTTGTAGACTCCTGAAGATCATTGTGATCGACATAATTACTATCCGTACCTTGGCATCTTTATATTATATACATTTTTTAAAAGAATCAATTTGGTGACACACATCCAATTTTGCAAACTCCTGAAGATTACTGTGATTGACCTAGTTACTATCCGCAAGTTTGCATTTGTGCATTGTACATATGTCTGAAGGAAAGAAATTTTGTAACGTACGTCCATTTTAGTAGACTCCCGAAGATCATTGTGATCGACATAATTACTATCCGTACCTTGGCATCTTTATATTATATACATTTTTTAAAGAAATCAATTTGGTGACACACATCCATTTTTGTAATTACCATCCACATCGCTTAATCGTGCGCTTACATTACACTAAGATTGAAATGAAACGCACCATCTAACATGCAATTTCACGTCATTCAAGCGGCGTACTCAGGTGTTCATTTTCATTTGCCTACCCGCCCGCCTCGCAGCGTATCAATTCAGCGGCCAAACGCCAAGCAATTTCGTAATTTCGCGAAATTACTCGCAACCCATGAAAATTGCGCTGCGAGCTAACGTCGTAAGCGTATCCTGAAATTCCTATCGGCGTTCGTCCGACCGCAGGGCCGTGCGGACGAAAGCGTTGGGTAGAAGTCAGTCGCGACTGGAGGCGTTTCAAGGAAAAACAGAGGTTGTTAGGCGGGCGACGAAAAATACGAGCAGCACCGCCCCCTGCGGCCTCGTCCGTTTCTTTCGCGGACGCTGGCACTTTTAATTAGGCTAATAGACGATTAACGCTCTTCGACGGGCGCGCTTTACAACTTCCCCTCGTCGTTAACGACGATTTATATGGGCCCCTCCGCTGCTCTGGCTGCCGCGTCGCAGCGGACAACTTCGGATCCTTCATTCGACCGCTAAAAGTGACGAGTTTGATTGAGTCGAGTGCGACGGAAACTATGTCGAAATTCCTGAATGTCGAAAGTTCCGGGAAATGCGGCGCTTTCAGGCGAAATTGTGCTTGGATGCGCACGGCATCCCTTAGTGGGGGGTCTTTCTGATGGTACAGCTAATAATACATTTATTCGCGATTTAGGCAATGAGACGGGCGTTCTCCGTTTTTTTATTTGAATTTATGTGAATGTAAATTTCTATATGTTTTTAAATTTAATTTTTATTTTATTTTTATTTTAACACTTTGACTGCCGTGATGGTCACCGGTGACCGGCGCAAGATTTTACTGAAGATCCAAAATATTCGCAATGTCTAGCAATGCTTATTTTATGAATGCAGTTATTGTTAGAATAGTGATGCGATTCTTTTGGTCTGGGGTAGGTCGTCATATTAACATAGCTCTATTAAATATAGTTTATGCCACCTATGTGCTGTCTTCACATTTAACACTTTGACTGCCGCGATGGTCACCGGTGACCGGCGCAAGATTGTACTGAAGATCCAAAATATTCGCAATGTCTAGCAATGCTTATTTTATGAATGCAGTTATTGTTAGAATAGTGATGTGATTCTTTTGGTCTGGGGTAGGTCGTCATATTAACATAGCTCTATTAAATATAGTTTATGCCACCTATGTGCTGTCTTCACATTTAACACTTTGACTGCCGTCATGGTCAACGGTGACCGGCGCAAGAGATTTTACTGAAGATCCAAAATATTCGCAATGTCTAGCAATGCTTATTTTATAAATGCAGTTATTGTTAGAATAGTGATGCGATTCTTTTGGTCTGGGGTAGGTCGTCATATTAACATAGCTCTATTAAATATAGTTTATGCCACCTATGTGCTGTCTTCACATTTAACACTTTGACTGCCGTGATGGTCACTGGTGACCGGCGCAAAAGATTTTACTGAAGATCCAAAATATTCACAATAGGTAGCAATAACTATTTTATAAATGCAGTTATTGTTAGAATAGTGATGCGATTCTTTTGGTCTGGGGTAGGTCGTCATATTAACATAGCTCTATTAAATATAGTTTATGCCACCTATGTGCTGTCTTCACATTTAACACTTTGACTGCCGTGATGGTCACCGGTGACCGGCGCAAAAGATTTTACTGAAGATCCAAAATATTCGCAATGGGTAGCAATAACTATTTTATAAATGCAGTTATTGTTAGAATAGTGATGCGATTTTTTTGGTCTGGGGTAGGTCGTCATATTAACATAGTTCTATTAAATATAGTTTATGCCACCTATGTGCTGTCTTCACATTTAACACTTTGACTGCCGTGATGATCACTGGTGACCGGCGCAAAAGATTTTACTGAAGATCCAAAATATTCGCACTGTCTAGCAATGCTTATTTTATAAATGCAGTTATTGTTAGAATAGTGATGCGATTCTTTTGGTCTGGGGTAGGTCGTCATATTAACATAGCTCTATTAAATATAGTTTATGCCACCTATGTGCTGTCTTCACATTTAACACTTTGACTGCCGTGATGGTCACCGGTGACCGGCACAAGAGATTTTACTGAAGATCCAAAATATTCGCAATGGGTAGCAATAATTAATTTATAAATGCAGTCATTGTTAGAATAGTGATGCGATCTTTTTGTCTCCGATATCTGCACATTATTTAGATTTTGCATAATTCGGTCAAACGCCGTAGTATTTCATAGCATCGCCATTTTAATACAGAAAAATACGATCGGCAGTCAACGTGTTAATAACTAAGTTTAAAAAAACACATCCGCGATAAATGTGTGTCGTGATATATTCAATTTGCTTACAACAATGTAGAAAATAACCGTTAATGCAATGCAAAGAACGGCGTCGATATTTGTGGCAGTCACATATATTTCTCACCTCCGGAGTGCGACATGCGCAGATTGCTTAGCGACCGAATCTTAATTGGGCCACTTGTTAAATATCGAACTGACGATCGCACACATGCAAACGTGGAGTAAGGCACAACGTACGTTTCACCCGGTTACTTTGGCAGGTCCTGAGCCCCTGGCGCAACAGGTTAATGGTCGGCACATCATTTTTCTTTTCTAGGTATGTGCCTGCGGCCCAATTGAGTGCGTCGAAGCGATTAAATGTTTAGGTTTAATTCAACCGGCCATGTTTGCGTTCCTTTTGTAGTCATTATGTAGTTAGGTTGTCGTTGGAGTTAACCCTTCACATCATTTTTTTTCGTGGTCACACAAGGTTTGTTTCGGCGATAAAAACCACACTACTATTACTAGCAAAATGAAATTCGTAAAGAAATTATTATTACCTTCATTACATTATATTGTGTAACATTAATATAAACGTTACACACAATTTTTTAGTATCACGCGGAATTTGAATTGACGACAAAAATCACTACGACCAAAATTACTTTACTATCATTGCTGCCAAATTGATTGTTAAAGAGACCATTTTTACGAGACATATAAAGCTTCCATAGGATCAAATAAAATCATAATGAAGAAAAATGATTTAACATTACTATCAATATGATTTCCAACGGGAAACATCGGTCGCTTTTATTACTATGAATTGAGTAACATTAACATAGATGGTGGTCGACATGCCACAGTGTACGCATTGTTCACAATAACTAACAGCAACAATTTCGTGCTTCATGCCGTCCACATACTTCATATTACAACAGCCATCGTAACTGGCAACAGTTAGCGGTCCGTGCGAGTACTATCATGCGTTTCTATATTAATGCACTGCCGCCCACGAGCGACCACCGTTTTGTGGTCATGACACGGTCCCAAAGGAGTCTGTCTGAGTTAGGCCCGCGGCACGCAGAATCATCAATACCCACTCGACGCCTGCCATTACCTTGATTTTCGCGCATATTAGCACGTCGCGAATGAGATTCCAGTTACTGTTACACAACCAACATCTCTACGCCGTGAAATATTTATCGCAGTATTTTTATCCTGTCCCGCAGCAACATTTTTACCCGCAAATACAGAGACGCGCATCGCACTATTGCTATTCTTGTCAGATAAAGGAGAGAATACAAAATCTCTAAATAGGGAATCTGGTGAAAAATATCGTCGATAAAAAAAGTCTCGTTAAATAATAAATGTGCCGCGTAATAAGTAGCAAACCGCGAAGCGTTCTGTCGGGCAACAGCATCATTCTTCACCGTCGCGCAAGGAATCCCTTACGCGGATGCAATTAATTAATTCACAGAGATTGCTCGGTCCCGACGCAGCTACCTCCCATAAATCGCGCGTAATTGCCCTCGAATTTCCCGAAATCTCACCCGGGCATTGTGAGATATCGAGAGCGACTTCATACATCACCCGGTATCGTCGGGCAGCGTAAACATTTGGGTGCGAACACCCACTCACTTATCAACCCGCCGATGCATATGAGAAAACTTAATATACTCCTCTGCTATCGTTGTAAATTTCACGTTATGCAGATAATGAATGCGTTTATCGCGAACCGCGGCGTTCTAAATATGCTACATGCACAACTGCTTAACACGTAAAAGGGCACCGTCTCCTACAGATCAAAAATACGTTTTCGCACCGTTACACACATTAGTAATTCCAATATGAGAAGCTAGGTTTGTTCCAGCCGGAAATATCATATTGCGCAGTGGATAGCAAGTTCACTGAATGGACCGACTGTCACAGACGTGTGACGTCTATTTCTTATCAATTATCGATGTGCCCTACATATCAGTCATGGAAAAAAGGGTATAATATATAGAGTATGGGCACGAGTACATATTGACATATGAGTCACTGGTCGCTCCGTACAAACTATATCGCTCGTATAACCGGTCGGAAGCAAACGTGTTAACACTTTGACTACCATGATGGTCACCGGTGACCGGTGCAAAATATTTTACTAAGAATGCAAAATATTCGCAATGAAGCCTATTTGCAATCTTGTAAAAGCAATTGGTATTAGAACCGTGCTTCAGTACTTCGGCTTCTAATACCTCTGCGTTATCTTCCTTTCTGCACGATTTAATCATACTCTGCGGTATTTCATCGCATCGCGGTTATAACATAACAAAATACGCGCGGCACTCAACGTGTCAACAAGTTGACTGCCGCAGTGGTCAGCCGTGACCGGTGCAAAAGATTTGACTAAAAATGCAAAAAATTCGTGATGAAGCCTATTTGCAATCTTGTAAAAGCAATTGGTATTAGAACCGTGCTTGAGTACTTCGGCTTCTAATACCTCTGCGTTATCTTCCTTTCTGCACGATTTAATCACACTCTCCGGTATTTCATCGCATCGCAGTTCTAACATAGCAAAATACGCTTGGCAGTCAAAGTGTTAATGTCGTTTCGTGAGCGCAAAATCTTCCGCTAACAAAGAATTTCGTCTCAGTCGCCGTGCAGTTTGTTTGAAGCGACGCGCAGGGCAATTTGTAAGGACGAACCTCCTGAAATAATGCGCGTTCAGCGCATAACGCGAAAGTCGGGTGCTCTATAATCTGCACCGCACTGCTTCGATCCGCGGTATACAGACTCCGCTACTCCGTATTTACGGTCGCGGGGGTGACGCCATCCGCGGCAGACATGCTACGCTCGGAACCATTCACTCGCCTGTCCACACGCATGCACGGTGTGCGGGGGCGACCGAGGTGGATAAGTGGGGCAAAGCGCTGGAGAGCGAGAAGGTGAGGGTGGAAAAGAGAAACAGGGAAACTGAGGAAGGGGACGGCCGGAGGAGCGGAGAAAGAGGGAAATGGGAAGAGAGAGATGGAGAGGTAGAAAAATGAAGGAAGAAAAATAGAGAAAGAGCGGAGAAACGAAGAGAGGGAGAGAGAGGATAGAGGACGAGAGAGAGAAATAGAGAAAGAGGCAGAGACAGGAGAGAACGAAGAAAGAGCGAAAAGAGAGGGGATGAGGAAACAGAGGAGAGAGAGATAGAAAAATAGAGGACGAGAGAACAGAGAAATGAAGGAAGAGGGAAAGTGAAGAGCAGAGAGAGAGAAAGAGAAACTGAAACAGAAAGTAACACAGGGACGGTGACAGAGGAAAAGAGAGAAAGGATAAATGAGGAAACAGAGAAATGGAAAAAGAGGGTCAGAGAAACTGAAACAGAGGGAAAGAGAAAACTAGACGAATACAGAGCGGAGGTAGAGAAGCACAGGGGAACAGAGAAATAGAGACAGAGGAACAGAGGAAGACAGAGATACAGAAAAATGGAAGAAGAGGGGGACAAAGGAACGGGGAAAGAGGGAAAGTGAAGAACAGAGAGAGAGGAAGAGAAACTGAAACAGAAAGTAACACAGGGACGGTGACAGAGGAAAAGAGAGAAAGGATAAATGAGGAAACAGAGAAATGAAGAAAGAGGGTCAGAGAAACTGAAACAGAAGGAAAGAGAAAACTAGACGAATAGAGAGCGAAGATAAAGCAGCACAGAGGAATAGAGAAATAGAGACAGAGAAACAGATGGAGACAGAGATATAGAAAAATGGAGGAAGAGGGGGGCAAGGAAACGGAGAAAGAGGGATAATTACAAAGCCATGGACAACGGGAAACACCGGAAAAGAGAAATGGAGTAGGAGGAAACCGGTGAAATAAAGCTACAATAAGAGAAAAAATGAGAACCCAGGAGAGAACGACGTATGCTAACAACCAAAGAATGAAACAGAAACAAACTCAAGGAGACAAAGACAGCGAAGCACTGAAATGAACAATCAAAGCACCGGAACAACAGACAAACACCGCGACCCATACACAAAGTTCGAGAAAGACCGAAACAGTGCCATAGAAAGACAGCGAAATAGTAGAAGCCAGAAATAGTGAGACGCGCAGAAAAGCACAGAAGCTCGCGAACAAAGAGAGCGAAACATTAAAACCGCGAAAGACGGCAGCACCCACACACGTCCATATAGCCAGTACGGGAGGGAAACAGAGAGAGGCAAACGGACGAAGTGGCAACGCGTCAAAGCGCAAAGCGGATCCACGCCCACCGATCCAAGAGGGATCGAGGGCGAAGCCGAGAATCTGCGCGTGGTGCGCAAGTGTCGACAAGAGCGCGACGCGGGAGGTAAGCCACTGGCGGAGTCGCGATCTCGTACTCGCGATCAGGCTGTCGACACGACGACAACCCTCTTAAAGTGGAAGCCGTGCACGCTGCGAAAAGCAACCACCCGGGACGTACGTTGAACGAGTCAGTGTCGCAGGCCAGTCGCACCAAAGGTGATCAAGATGGATCGAAGGATCGCGCTCATCTTCTTCGTCGTCACGCTCGTCGTCGAAGCCCAGTCAGGTGACGTTTCGCTCTCTCGTTCATGCCAGTTCACGCTAGTTCGGTGCATTGCGCACGTGTTGAATACGCGGAGGACGCGAATCGTTGGGCGGGTATTAAAAGTTCACCGGTCGCTAGCCGGCAAAAGTTGGGTCGACGGAAAAAGTTGCCGGGGCCACGAATGCTGCGGCTAGACGGCTGTAGGAGTTTGGAACTTCTTTTAACTATGCTAATTACGCGGCGTCGGGGCTGCGGATGTCAAGGGTGGCGTCTGGCGGAAGTTGTGTCTCGGTATTACGCGGTAACGTTGGGTAGAAGGAGTCTTGAGGTGCGTAACGCTTTTTATGGGGGGTGTCGATGTACGAAGGCGCGAAGTGAAGCGATGGTTGGAAAAAGTCAACTGCGGTTATATGTATGAAGTATGATAATTGCATGATGTTATGGTCAGACGGGATGAAGATGGTCGAAGTATTTGTATTGGAACGAAGTTGTGTCTCGGTATTACCCGGTAACGTTGGGTAGAAGGAGTCTTGAGGTGCGTAACGCTTTTTATGGGGGGTGTCGATGTACGAAGGGCGCGAAGTGAAGCGATGGTTGGAAAAAGTCAAGTGCGGTTATATGTATGAAGTATGGTAATTGCGTGATGTTATGGTCAGACGGGACGAAGATGGTCGAAGTATTTGTATTGGAACGAAGTTGTGTCTCGGTATTACCGGGTAACGTTGGGTAGAAGGAGTCTTGAGGTCCGTAACGTTTTTTATGGGGGGTGTCGATGTACGAAGGGCGCGAAGTGAAGCGATGGTTGGAAAAAGTCAACTGCGTTTATATGTATGAAGTATGGTAATTGCGTGATGTTATGGTCAGACGGGACGAAGATGGCGCTTGTGCGGAAAGTTGCATCTTGAGTCGGTGCGGTAATGCTCGGTAAGACGATCTTTTTGTCAGCATTGAGAGGTCTTTAGATTTTTGCCACAGGCATCTAGTGGATTAGGCGCGTTAAGATGAATCCACGTAAATTGAGGGATTGTTGTGTTTTAGTATTTGCTAGATTTTCTGAAATTGTGACAATTCTATTCTGCTATTTTTTTGTACTTTCTGAAATATGGCGCTTGTGCGGAAAGTTTCATCTTGAGTCGGTGCGATAATGCTCGGTAAGACGATCTTCTTGTCAGCATTGAGAGGTCTTAAAATTTTTGCCACAGGCATCTAGTGAATCAGGCGCGTTAAGATGAATCCACGTAAATTGAGGGATTGTTGTGTTTTAGTATTTGCTAGATTTTCTGAAATTGTGACAACTCTATTTTGCTATTTTTTGTACTTTCTGAAATATGGCGCTTGTGCGGAAAGTTGCATCTTGAGTCGGTGCGGTAATGTTCGGTAAGACGATCTTTTTGTCAGCGCTGACAGGTCTTTAGATTTTTGCTAAAGGCACCTAGTGGATCAGGCGCGTTAAGATGAATCCACGTAAATTGAGGGATTGTTGTGTTTTAGTATTTGCTAGATTTTCTGAAATTGTGACAACTCTATTCTGCTATTTTTTTGTACTTTCTGAAATATGGCGCTTGTGCGGAAAGTTGCGTCTTGAGTCGGCGCGGTAATGTTCGGTAGACGATCTTTTTGTCAGCGTTGACAGGTCTTTCGAATTTTGCTGAAGGCACCTAGTGAATCAGGCGCGTTAAAATGAATCCACGTAAATTGAGGGATTGTTGTATTTTAGTATTTGCTAGATTTTCTGAAATTGTGAAAATTCTATTCTGCTATTTTTTTTTGTAATAATTGTATTTTTTTTCTGAAATAGTGAACGTTCTATTCTTCTATTTTATTTCTTCCTATTTTTTTTAAATCAGTGAAATTTGGAATGCAAGCGATTATGCCAAAGGCTGTTGATGATGTTCGAAAGGCGCGCGAATCGAATCATTCAGTTAGCCAGTGATTTTTCGAAATAAAAAAATCATCTACATTCATATCCTGTTAACTATGATAATTGCAGGATGTGCTAGTCAAGGAAGTCAATGGTGTCGCTTGCATGGAAATGATAGTAAACCTAATAAATAATATAATAATAGTCATAGTAATAATAAAATACAATATAGTAACGTTCGAAAACATGCTTCTTTATGATCGTTGGCAGGTTGCACCGTAGGAAATTTTGAAAAGCAAACGACTTCCGACAAAGTCTGCCGATGATGTTCTAAAGGCGCACAAACTGAATCCGACGGGTGGCCAGCGATTTTTCGACATAACAAAGAGTATCCATGCCTCCTGAGTTGTCACCTGAACGTGATATAGTTACGCGTTGTCTCGGCGTATCCTTAGCTCGTCACGGGATCGTGCCGTGAATCTCAATTCGACACCTTTCGCCTTTCCCACGTATTTCCGCGAAAGATTCGCGGCGAATTGGGCAACGTGTTACGACGGATTTCGACGGAACATGGCCCGAATCTGAATTCGACGGGCTCGACGCGCGTAAATCGCCAAATTCCCGGCTGGGTGGTTCCTCGCGATTCGCTCTCTAACTTTGAATGTCACATTTTCATCGCATCAGTGCGAAATGCACGGAATCCGTCAAAAAAAAAATGTGCACGATTCAGACCGACAGTCGAGTTCCAGTGTTCAGAATTGCGCTGGCATTTGCAATGTGGGGACTCTGAAGATGTCGTTACGTCGTTTAATATATTGTCTACATTTTGGAGTAAATTCATTATTAACACGTTGACTGCCACGCGTATTTTACTATATTAACACTTAGCGTGCGGGCATACTTCGCCGCCGAATTTCGCGTGCAGCGGGCGTTTCTTCTTGAATCGCGCGGAAGTTTGGTTATTCAGAAAAATCGCTGTAAATCGAAAACTACTTCGTTTTTATGAATGAAACTTTTTTTATTTCACACTTAAATATATACTGTATGATTATTTAACAAAAAACAAACGATATTTTCACGAAATCATAAAAATAAGCGATTTTTAAAGTTTTCCACACTATCATACGAAAAGTCCGATAATTTGTCAGCGCATATTTCTTCATCACTATCTTTGTCACAACGGCTCATTTGATCAATTTTGTAATCAATAATAAAAAATCAAGCTTCAAATTGATGAAACACGTTCTGGAGCTAAGAATTCGATTGAAGACGAAATAACTCTGCAAAAGATCGAGTAACTCAACAATCATAACTTATGGGAAGAAAAAATGCAAAGCGTTGCCTAGCAACGCAAATAACACGCATATAATGTCACACATTCATGTAATTATACGTATTTAGTAGATTTGTGGTGGATATCCACTAACAACACCAAATCAACTAAATACGTATTTTTACGTGACCCGCGCTCCAGTGACAGACTACATAAAACGTAAAAATACGTTGCTCGCATGCCAAGTGTTAAAACCGCAACGGGATGACGTACTACAGAATATGATTAAATTGTGCAAAATCAAAATAATGCGAAGGTATCGGAGACCAAAGAATTGATTCACTATTTAATATTAATTGCATTTTCAAAATTATAAATGCGACCGATTGGGTATTTTTTGAATTTTTCGTGAGACCTTTTGCGCCGATCACCGATGACCACCGTTGCAGTCAGAGTGTTAAATTATGTTGGCGTTGGCAAGGCTAAATGCGAAATGTTTGATAAAACGATTAATTTTTTTAGTTAATTCGTACCTTGATTATTAATTAGTTGCATTTGCGTTGGTAATGTTGGATGGAAGGAATCAATTTCTTAGTTAATTCGTTATTAAAGTGTGCTGGCATTGGCAACATTGAGTGAGTTATATTCAATGGAATTATTAAATTTTGGAATAAATTTATTGCTAAATCGTACTGGAGTTGTTAATGCTGAATGCGTTATATTAGGTACAATTTTATAATTTTTTGTTTAAATTTTTTAATTATCAATTGTTGCGTTAATTAATTACTAAACTGTGTTGGTGCTGGCAATGTTGAACGCGTTATATTGGATAAAAACGACTGCATGTTTTAAGTGATTCATAATGAAATTTTATTAGCATTGGTAGAATTGTATGTATTATATTCGACAAAATTACTCAATTTTTGTCTTAATTAACTACGAAATTGTATTGGCCGTGGCAATGCCGAATGCAGTACGTTTGATGGAGCGACTATATATTTTTTAGTTAATTGACAACTAAATTATATTGGTGTCGACAACGCTATATGCGTTATGTTCAATGGACTCATCGCCCTAAATCACTATTTTGCGTCAACGTTGACCTATAACCACATTTCACTCCAAATTGTCATTTTCTAATCCCCGGCGTACCGATATATATATATAGACCTATATAAAGTGAGGTTACGAGCGATATAACATGCGGTATAGCGTGCGGCGTAACGTGCGGGCTAACAAAATTGTTTTGACGACCCATAAAATCGAACCGGTGGCCGCAACAAGTTGAGCGTCTGACTTATGAAAGGCCTCTACCACTTTCGTTTAAGGCTCCGACCTCTTCATTGCGCCGGAAATCTCGGAGCGTGTCTCGTCAACTGCAAGTTCAAAGATTCTGCCCGCGCACGAAACAGTTGAATCAGCTTATTTTCGTCTGTCGGTCATTACCGATGACGCAAACGAATGAGATATTAGTTAACACTTTGACTGCCACGGTGGTCATCGGTGACCGGCGTAAAAGATGTTACTATAAATGCAAAAAAATTCGCCATGAAGTTTATTTGCAATCTTGTAAAAGCAATTGATATTAGAATGGTGCTTCAATACTTTGGCTTCTAACAACTCTGGGTTGCCTTCATTTTGCACGATTTAATCATACTCTGCAGTATTTTATCGCATCGCGGTTTTGATATAGCAAAATATGCTTGGCAGTCAACGTGTTAAACCTCGATTCGCGAACAATTCGGTTTACGAACAAATTTTCCGAATACGAAGTGCCTCGAATGACATACTGTGTGTCGAGCCGCGGACATGTTCCTGCTTCTGTGATTTGTGAAATTTGTGCAAAATGGGTTGAGGAGCAAAGTTTCATGGAACGATGTCAGCCCGATAAAGCGATAGCACGCCACAGTATAAACATTTTCAATGGTACGTCGTGTGTCATTTTATTATAGTACAATTTAAAAATGTGGACAAATATCGCGTTGGACAACTTTTTAGTGAGGCGTGGGTTCTGTGGTCGAATGGTGCAGAGACAGAAAAAAGAGCGCCTTCCAAACAATAACATTTCACTTCCCTAACACGTTACAATTACGCCAACTTTGCTCTATACTGATATTGTAAAAGTCGATGAAATTGTCTTTTTATTTAATATGCTGAGGGTGGGGTTTGTTCTTTGCGATAGATTTAACGGGATATATTGACTCTGTGTTAAAGTCTAAATAAGCTATCACCCGATTTCCAAGAATTTATTGAAATATTTTACATTAATATTGTAGGGATATAAGATGTTAGGTGTCGTCAAAGCGAGATGCGGCATTATATTGAGTTGAATAATTTATTTAAAGATAAATAGAAGCACTAATATATACATATAAATACAAAATGAAAGTAAAACTATGGCAATTCGACTTCGATTCGATAAACGGCAAGAAAACGTATTTATACTGGACTGAACTACACTCTGAACTTAACTGATCTAAACTTTGTACTATAACTGACTGACAACTCAACTTAAACTGAACGATAACTTAAAACTGAACTAAGACTGATCTATTACTGAACTCGCGTCGCAAATCGGTCCGCCTTTTATACGGACCTCTACTGCCTTATCTTAATCCGGTAGGGCCCGATGGCCCCAACGACAGTTTCATGCAACGCATCTACGGCCGTTTTCCTGATGCTACAATATGTATTGGGTTGGAGGGAAAGTTCTGTCGTATTTTAAAGAAACTATTTGAATTAATTTATAAAAATATGTGTTTAATATTAATCATAATACATTTAATGTGTTGTATGATGAATGCCAAACTCTTCTGCAATTTCTCGACTTGTTAGATGTGGATTATTTTCCAACATGGATGGTAAAACATCATTATCGATCTTGGATGGTCGTCCAAATCGATCACTTTCTTGGAGGCTCAGATCTCCGAAACGAAATTTGCTAAACCAATATCTCTCCCAAATACAGCACATACATTTTTACATGCAATCGATGCGTTGCTTCCTTTTTGGAATTCATACAAAATGCAGTGTCGTAAATGCACTTTATCTACTGACATGTTTTTCACTTTAAATATCACAAGTAAATGACGAAATAAAAAAAAAATCCGAATGACTCACTAGCCAGATGTTTTTTTTATTTACAAGAAAAATTACCTGCCTATTAAAAATGCGACAGAACTTTCCCTCCAACCTAATAGAAAATAGTTTCGGTTCACCTACGATCTTCAGCAACGAATTAACTTCGTGAATCGAATTTAACCTGTATCATTTAAATAGTTCGACCGTATTATTCAATCAACGTTGCACTCGTTCGTGAAAATTGAGAAAGTTCTTTCCTCGTCACGCGAAGATCCCGAGAAAGCGAGCGAGTCTTTTACGACACGCAACCGTTCGCGCCTACGACAATCGCTGATTATGGCGATCCGCAAAAATTAGCGCTCGTTAAAAATGAACGCTCCGATGCCAGCTGACGGCCGGTTAAATCGCGATTAAACTGTCGCCTATGACCTCACCGCGGACTTCCCTGAGAGCGACAGATCGGTGTTTGTGCGTTTCGGACGCACTGACCGCATTTTCGACCCGACAATTGCGTAACGCGCTTCTGTCATCGGCCCGAACGTTTTCATGCGCGCCCTTTTTTTCGCCTTCGGACGCGTTAATCGCCGTAATTAGAATAATGCGCTGACGTCAGTGGCAACCGCAGCCGCGCGGTCACTTTCTGCAAAAACGTGCGCTGACGACAACTCGGCCGAACTGCGAGAAGCGTCAGCTTTGGAACATAATGCTTTCTCACAATTCTGGCCAAGGCACCGAGTCTGCTCACGATATCCTCCAGACGCCCGCTCAACCAATTTAACCCCATCACGACCCGGCGCAACAGAGAAAAACTACGCGATCGATACATATACACGTACACGCGCTTGCCTATTCTTGCATCGGACCTGACTATACATTTGTTAAAATAATGTTCAGCATTGGCTTTATTAAGAGCGATTAATCGCAGGTTTGGGTTGTATGGCTTTTATCTGCGGTTTTGCAGGAAAATTCAAAATGGTAGATGGATTTAGGGCCTCCGCGTCAGGAGTAGTATCTGACAATGAAGGGCTTTCTCTGGTAGATACTTTTTCGTTATGTTACTATCTTACTATTTTCTGAAACAGTCAAAACACTGTTCTTCACTTTACTTTTCTTTCTATTTTCTGAAGTACTGAAATTCCTTTCTTCGGTGTCATTTTTGTTCTATTTTCTAAAATAGTGAACGTTCTATTCTTCTATTTTACTTTTCCTGCTATTTTCGGAAATAGTAAAAGTTCTATCTTTCTATTTTACTTTTGTTTCTGATTTAACAAATACTGCAAACTTTATCCTTCTATTTTACTTTTCCTCCCATTTCCTGCAGTAGTGAAATCTTTATTGGTCTGTTTTACTTGCATTTTTAATTCTTGAAATGCTGCAAATTCATTTCATCCATTTTACTTTTCCTTTTAATTTATGAAATATTTCGCAAATTCTGCACTTCTACTTTACTTCCCCTTTTCTACTTCCTGAATTATGAAAACACAACAAAAGCATTTTCCGGCGGAAGTCCTTTATAAACGCACAACAGTATCCGCGATCACGAAACCTTGAGGGCCTTCAACCTTGTTTTGTTTTGCAGAAAAACCATTCTTACATCCATAAAACAAGGCATAGAACTTATCATCATTAACACGTTGACTGCCACAGTGCTCACCGGTGACCGGCGCAAAAGATTTTACTAAAAATGCAAAAAATTCGCAATGAAGCCTATTTGCAATCTTGTAAAAGCAATTGATATTGGAACGATGCTTCAATACTTTGGCATCCAATAACTCTACATTACCATCATTTTGCACGATTTAATCATACTCTGCAGTATTTCATCGCATCGCGGTTCTAATATAGCAAAATACGCTTGGAAGTCAACGTGTTAACACATTGCGTACAGCGTTTTTGCTCACCCAGATCTCGCACATTTTTAAATCGTCACGTTCTAAAAAGTTGAATTCAATACATACAAGCTTTTTCTAATACTGACTGATTCGTTTACACTTTTTCAACATTCTACCATTCATTTACTGCGCAATTATACTATCAAAAATTGCCGCAAGCATTCATTACTTTAGTAACATACCGATCAATATTAAAACGAAATTTCTCGTGATCCGTACGCAATGTGTTAACACATGGCGGACGGATGACGAGATATCTCGTCATTGCTATTTCGTCGTTCGGGGCCATTGCCGAGATATATCGTCTTGCATATTCTGTCGTTTGGGGCAGGTGACGAGATATCACACAGTTGCTACGTGATTGTCAGCCGCAGTTTTTCGTAATTTGTGTTGCGAATTAATTATTTGAAGCTCTGAAATATGGATAGCGACAAAACGATTAGCAACGTTACAGAATTATTTGCGGACAGTTTAACGGATACATCAAGTAATCACGAGAATATGAATATTTGTGAGGACTTTGTCGTGTTCCACTTCACTTAGTGTCATGTTTTACGAAATATCATACTTTAAAAAATGTTTAGTTTTAACACATTTTTACCTATTCATAAATATTAAAAAAACATTTATTTTTAAAGTTGTTAAAAATAAATGTTTCACGGGACAATGATTTTTAACACGTTGACTGCCAAACGTATTTTGCTCTATTAGGATGCACCGTTCCTATAGAAATTGCTTTTACAAGATTCCAAACAGGCTTCATTGCGAATTTTTTGCATTTTTAGTCAAATGTTTTGCACCGGTCACCGGTGACCACCGTGGCAGTCAATGTGTGAACTACTAACAAATCATCACTAATTTAACCCTTTCGCGCCGAGCGCCGCATATATGCAGCATCCACTCGACGAGCTACGTGTACGATTAGCGCATATATGCGGCATCGCAAAGTGTGTACAAGTGACATTTATTGTCGATGGCAACATTTTTGCTTTATTAGAAGAGCATTTTCCATTGATTTTATTGACATATTGGATTAATCTTATGCAAAACTTTTGAAACTGCTCTTTGTTGAAACCAAAGACTTTCAAACGTATTACGCAATAACTAGAAACATCAAAATCGTTTACTGTTTTATACCGAATATTCTATCGAATCCATTCGGTGTAAACAATTTTACATATTTGTTTTACAAGAATCATATGAATAAATGTTTAGTTGTATAATTTTTACCTATTCTTAAAAATTAGAATTTTCATTTATTTTGTATTTTGTAAAAATTTTTGACGTGTTTTCATATTAAAAATGTAAATACACTTGTTACATTAGAGCAATGATTGTTTTATTCAGCACAGTTGTTATTTAAGACTTAGAACAACATATATACAGAAACCATTTTTTGCATTTTTCCGGCGCGAGTTTCCGTTCAGTGACGGTACTTCGGCGGACGGGGCTGCCGTCATCACTAATTTAAAGATATTTGACGCAAAAAAATACCCGGCCACTGGGTACGATTAGCAATAGAATGCCCGGTCCGCAAAGTGTTAACAAAAAAAAAAAAAAAATCTTGTATTTGCAACCAACTTAATCAAATAAATATATATTGACGAAATAAAAGCCATTCAAGCAAAACACGCGATCAATCGTTTCCAACTACACATTACCGCGTAGTAAAAAGCAACCCTCATCGCCCGGTGACTTATCGCCTCATCGCAAAGAAACGCGTTGATAGCTTGGGTTTGTCGAACCGGGGCGAAGAATCCCGGAAGCGTAACAAGGGAATGGCAAATGGTCTGGGGGGTGTTCTGGGCGGTATTCTGGGCGGTGTTCTGGGCAGAAGTGAGGGAGTGTCGTGGCTTTTGGCGCCACACCGCCCGCGACCCAAATAATAACAACGAGTACGAGAATGTTCCGACTCCGACATGAACCCCTCCTGATCATAAACATTCCGCAGCCCTACGCACGCACCCCCTCCTTCATCCGCATACGTTTATGCCAGAAAGTATGTGGGTATCGATAAATTTTGAACTTTGTGGAACTTTGCGGGAGAAGTTCAGTGGTTTCATGGGAGTACGCGACTAGTGTCGAAACATCAGGTTTTCAATCAGTTGCGGAATTAATCGAACAGTAGTGGAACGGTAGTTGATTAGTTAATTAAGAAATGGAGAAATATGCGTGTTGGTGTACGGGCGTTTTCAATTCAAGTATTGAAGCCCTGCGAACTATAAAGGAAATGGAAAGAAGTTTTATCGTTTGATAAAAACAGGCAATTGGAGTTTGGCAGGTGATAAATGTAGTTGAAATGACACCGTGAAATTGTCGGTTATTGGTTAATTAAATAATGGAAGAACAGGCGTGTTGGTGCTTTGGAATTTTCAATTTAAATATAGAATGACTGCAAAGTACTCGGGAACCAGTAAAAAGTTTAATTGTTTGAGGGGGGCACGCAACTAGTGTCGAGACATTAGGTTCTCAAGTAATTTAAAGAGTAATTGACTCGTAGGCGCTGAACATATTTGCAATGTCACTTCGTGAAACTTTAGTTTATTAGTTAACTAAAAAATGAAAAACTACGCGTGTTGATGATCCGGAAATTTTACTTTAAATATCGGAGTACTGCGAAGTACCCAGCAACTAACGCTGGATTAGGTATTGAGGTTTTGTCTAAGGTTTTGCATTGAGGCTCTTGCGCAATTCTGCCTCGCCCGTTATTCGTGAAACAGACTTTAGATAGTCTCATTTAGTTTGACTCAATTTATAGAAGTTGTACCTCGATACTTTGCTTTCACAATAGCTGCAACACGTCATATTTCTGCATTTGAGTAACAATTTGAGTTTACACTGATTGGTTCCTACTGTTGCCTACCGGAAAGTAGCTTGTCAAGTTTTACTTAAGCCGTCAATCACTGAGTATTTCACCCCATATGCCACTTTGAATAATAATGCAAGAAGCATCCTGTCTCCTTAACGTTGTACGCCTGGCAACGATAATATGCGAACAACGCAGAACATCTTACAATTAGCAACGTACGGGCAAACTTTCGTATTCGACCATTGAGGCAATTTACTCATGAACCGTATGCATAATTCACGTCCAACTACGCTGCGCCGACATGTGCATCAAGTAGAGCCTAAATAACGCACGCCCCGAGATATCAACGGTCGTAGTTCTCGTTTATGTCCGGGCATTCGATAAAAATCTCACCAAGTAGCTACGTCGGCAGATTCTTTATGCCAGTGATAAATTTACTATCACAAACGGGGTTATTTTTATGTAGTGACGATATCGATATCAAACTGACGAAATACGGGTCTAATCTCAGGGAACAAATTTACTGATGTAAATGTAATAACGTGATGTGTAAATAAGCTGAAAATTGTCATAACGTATTGCTGGAATTTTTCCAATTAAATAGAAACCAAGCGCGATGCAATTTGAATAATTTATTTATTTAATACGTATGGAATAAGTTACACCATAAGCACTCAAAAGAAAATATAGACAGATTTATATTACGTTTAGTCGCATTATCATCATAACGATATAAGCAATACGTTATAAACAATTCCACAGAGAAAAATTTAAGTATGAAAAGGTTTATGCAACATTTCTGTTATAGCATTGGTATGCTAGATTTTAAGTCTTTGGTTTCTTCCAACTGTCCCAATTCAATTCCGACCAGACGGACAATGGAGTGATGGTAGATTTGAAGCTTTCACGGTCGTGCTTGTATTTTCCCAGCAGATTGCCGACAATTTGCAGATGTTACCGTCTGCATCTTTAGAGAAGAGTTGCTCAGATACTAGTAGTACAGTAAACTATTATTGCAATAAATTATTAGTAGTACCGTCTACTACGTAGATATGGATATATGGTATACTAATATTACAGTAAACTAATAGTACAGTATACTAGCAGTATACAATATTGATAGTACAGTACACTATGCAATAAATTATTAGTATGACATACTAGTAGTACAGTATACTAGCAGTATACTGTATTGGTAGTACAGTACACTATCAGTATGACATACTAGTAGTATGTAAACTAGTAGTACAGTAAACTAGTATTGCAATAAATTATTAGTAGTACCGTATACTAGTAGCACAATAAACTAGTAATATGGTATACTAATATTACAGTAAACTAATAGTACAGTATGCTAGCAGTATACAATATTGATAGTACAGTACACTATCAGTATGACATACTAGTAGTACAGTATGCTAGCAGTACAGTATATTGGTAGTACAGTACACTATCAGTATGACATACTAGTAGTATGAAAGCTAGTAGTACAGTAAACTAGTATTGCAATAAATTATTAGTAGTACCGTATACTAGTAGCACAATAAACTAGTAATATGGTCTACTAATATTACAGTAAACTAATAGTACAGTATACTAGCAGTATACTATATTGGTAGTACAGTACACTATCAATATGACATACTAGTAGTACAGTATACTAGCAGTATAGTATATTGGTAGTACAGTACACTATCAGTATGACATACTAGTAGTACAGTAGACAAGCAGTTAGAGCAGAGTTGCTCGGATACAAATAGTACAGTAAACTAGTAATGCAATAAATTATTAGTAGTACCGTCTACTAGTCGCACAATAAACTAGTAATATGGTATACTAATATTAAAGAAAACTAATAGTACAATATACTAGCAGTATACTATATTGGTAGTACAGTACACTATCAATATGACACACTAGTAGTACAGTATACGAGCACTTCAGTAAATTAACAGTACAGCTTGCTAGTAAGACAGTATCTCAGCAACCCTGCCCCAATAATGCAGACTACGTCTGCGAAACGTCAGCAATCTACCGACAAAATACGCGGCAACCATCCGGAAGCCAACAATTTGTACAAACGTGAGAGACTCTAGCGTAATAGCGCAGCCCGAAAATACATCGCTACTCGGCGTCTGCCCTATACTTCCATGACACATTCGCACACAAGCTACGTGTGTTCTGCGCAAAACAAATAACGGTGGACTCGCGGCAACGGCATCGGCAAGTATCGCGTGACATTTCGTGTCTGGGCTAAGACAAACTTTCGCCGGACCGATATAAGTCTCGCCCCGCCATTTTCATATCTGGCACCGTTCTCGTCCTCTCGTGTCTGGGCTATATTCGGCGGATGGTACATTCGCCAGGGGGTTGGTTGGCGCATCCGTGACTCCGGGACACGCGATAATTTTCGCACGGCTGACACAGGAAGGCGCCAAGTGACGTCATGTCGTTCGAAACCGCTCAGACGCTCGTTGGCGAAAGAGTCCGCGAGATGAATTCTTTCGGAACTTCTTAACGACCACTTTCGGACGGTTGTTTCGCTGGCGCGCTTAAATTTTCCCACTTACGAGCTGCGCTCGAAGTAGCTGGATTGCGAGCGTACGAATGCGCGGGGAGATAGTGTAAGTGAGCGGAATTGAAGTAATGCGAGTACTGCGGATTTGGGGCGTTCCGGAAACCGACGCGACGTGAGTCGGGCGTTGACGAAACTGACCGTATACGCTAATTCAATTTCGAGCGTCATTAGTAATAACTGTCAGAATAAGATATATTACCGCGTGTATTGAAAGAGACGGTAAAGTACTTCAATGTATAGTAATAACGGTCGGAATACGACATTTTGTCACGTATATTAAAAGGTGGTAAACCATTTAAATGTAGTTTTCAATAACACCAGTTACCGTATTAACCAGTAGTAATTCGGTCGGAATACGATATTTTGTCGCGTATATTAAAAGGTGGTAAACCATTTAAATGTAGTTTTTAATAACACTAGTTACCGTATTAACCCTTTGGCCTACAACCACGAGTGACACTTAACGGTTGGAATACGATATATTACTGCGTGTGTTGAAAGTGATGGTAAAGTACTTCAATGTATAGTAATAACGGTCGGAATACGACATTTTGTCGCGTATATTAAAAGGTGGTGAACCAGTTAAATGTAGTTTTCAATAACACCAGTTACCATATTAACCCTTTGGCCTACAACTACGAGTGACACTTAACGGTTGGAATAAGATATATTAGTGCGTGTGTTGAAAGAGATGGTAAAGTATTTCAATGTGTAGTAATAACGATCCGAATATGATATTTTGTTGCGTATGATAAAAGGTGGTAACCAGTTAAATGTAGTTTTCAATAACACCAGTTACCGTATTAACCCTTTGGCCTACAACCACGAGTAACAATGGTTGGAATAAGATATATTACTGTGTGTGTTGAAAGTACTGGTAAAGTACTTCAATGTATAGTAATGACGGTCGGAATACGATATTTTGTCGCGTATATTAAAAGGTGGTAAACCATTTAAATGTAGTTTTCAATAACACCAGTTACCGTATTAACTCTTTGGCCTACAACCACGAGTGACATTTAACGATTGGAATAAGATATATTACTGCGTGTGTTGAAAGTTATGGTAAAGTACTTCAATGTATAGTAATAACGGTCGGAATACGATATTTTGTCGCGTATATTAAAAGGTGGTAAACCATTTAAATGTAGTTTTCAATAACACCAGTTACCATATTAACCCTTTGGCCTACAACCACGAGTGATGGTTAACGGTTGGAATAAGATATATTACTGCGTGCGTTGAAAGTGATGGTAAAGTATTTCAATGTACAGTAATAACGGTCAAAATACGACATTTTGCCGCGTATATTAAAAGATGGTAAACCAGTTAAATGTAGTTTTCAATAACACCGGTTTCCGTATTAACCCTTTGGCCTACAACCACGAGTGACACTTAACGGAATAAGATATATTACTGCGTGTGTCGAAAGTGATGGTAAAGTACTTCAATGTATAGTAATAACGGTTGGAATACGATATTTTGTCGCGTATATTAAAAGGTGGTAAATCATTTAAATGTAGTTTTTAATAACACCAGTTACCGTATTAACCCTTTGGCCTACAACCACGAGTGACACTTAACGGTTGGAATAAGATATATTACTGCGTGTGTTGAAAGTTATGGTAAAGTACTTCCAAGTATGGTAATAACGGTCAGAATACGACATTTTGTCGCGTATGTTAAAAGGTGGTAAACCATTTAAATGTAGTTTTCAATAACACCAGTTATCGTATTAACTCTTTGGCCTACAACCACGAGTGACACTTAACGGTTGGAATAAGATATATTACTTCGTGTGTTGAAAGTTATGGTAAAGTACTTCAATGTATAGCAATAACGGTCGGAATACGATATTTTGTCGCGTATGTTAAAAGGTGGTAAACCATTTAAATGTAGTTTTCAATAACACCAGTTACCGTATTAATCCTTTGGCCTAGAACCACGAGTGACACTTAGCGGTTGGAATAAGATATATTACTGCGTGTGTTGAAAGAGATGGTAAAGTATTTCAATGTATAGTAATAACGGTCCAAATATGATATTTTGTCGCGTATGTTAAAAGGTGGTAATCCAGTTAAATGTAGTTTTCAATAACACCACTTATCGTATTCACCCTTTGGCCTACAACCACAAGTGACACTTATGGTAACGAATTTGTGCCATAGACAATAAGCACGAATCTGACTCGTGGTGGGAAATTCGTGCCATAAGCAATAATCACGAGACTGACGCGTGATGAGGAATTCGCGCCATAAACAATCAGCAGGAGTCTGAGTCATGATTTATTATTTCACAATTCCTTTCGTTGCACCGAAACGTACATCATAAGAAGCATACGTTTTGCATAAATTCGTTTGACGCGAGACCGACCTTCCTGTTTACTATGGCCCGAGCAATCGGAAGATAGAGTGTAGGCCAAGGGGTTAGTCGATATGACTGTCAAAATTAACCGTATACATCAATTAAATTTGCAACATCATTAATAACAGTCGAAATAAGATACTTTATCGCGTATATGGAAACTGATGGTAAACGATTTAAATGTAGTTTTCAATAACGTCGATTAGCATATTAAACGGAATAACTCAAAAATTGACCGTATTCGCTAATTAAATTTGCAGCGTCATTAATAATAATGGTCGGAATACGATATTTTGTCGCGTACATTAAAAGGTGGTAAACAATTCAAATGTAGTTTTCAATAACACCGGTTACCGTATTAATCAATGCGACTTTAAAATGAACCGTACATGCCAATTAAATTTGCAGCTTCATTAACAACTGTCGGGATAAGATATTTTATACCGCGTATGAAAAATGTGGTAAACAACTTAAATTTGTTTCGAATAATACCAATTAACATGCTAATCGGCGTTACTTAAAACTCGACCGCATACACCAATTAAATTTGTGGTTTTATTAACTGGAAGATTGTACGAAATGTGATTGAGTTGCTAATGTGCTTTATCTAGAGTATTTAAAAAAAACCTTCGAGCACGAATGATTACGATTTTTATTAAGTCGCTCGCGATATGCAATTTTCGTTACCGATCAAAACATTCAAAAAACAAATCACAAGAATATCTACGCGCGCCTCCGCAGAAAACGTATGCCTGTATTACTTTAGTATATGGCTACTCATACCGCGGTTTCAAACCCCTAACACATAAAATTTACTGCGGCGAACGTAAAAAATCGAACACCCCATAACACGCAGGGTATTCCAAAGATAAGTATAAAATGGGACACGTTTACCTGGGAGATATGATCTCTGGCGAAAATCGATAACTGATGTGTATACGGAACCGTCGACCACGGAAGTGGAAAAAATCTTGAACGCCTTTTACCCAATTTCCACGTCAGCACTCGGTAACTACTTCAGTAACTGGAACTCCAACATCCTTGTAAAAAGACACGGACGCAATATTACTGAAAGCACATTGACAATATTGCAGCGACACAGAATCAACATTGCGACAAGATTACGCAGGATACAGTATATGTATAAGGCACATGAAACTACGAAACGCAACGCGGAAGATGGACATAACCAACAAAACGCACGGGAAACGAAATTGGACGTGAAGTGAAATTTGTTATGATATATATACGAAATATGGTGAAAATATATTTTTTAATGAAAGACTATTTGTGTCTCAGTAACAGATAATCTTGCAAATGCGGGACTTGTCGATTATTATGCAAATTTTATGTCAACACCTGACTTGACGACAAGAACACAAATGTTCCGGTAGCACAATCAACTTACTTTATTCGGAACCTGGTTAATGTTCAGATCGACTAGATCCCGCTGTGCAGAAATGCGTTTTGTCCTCACACGAATTTTGAGACGAAGGCAATAACAGATTTAACAAGAACAAAGAGTTCTTCACGCGTGCTTATGGCTAACGACAAGTGCAAACTGAGTGCAGGGGGGTGCAAAAGGCGGGAAGGGCAAAAAATGGCGGCATATATATGGGGACAACATCGGCGAAGAAAGGAACTAATTAGCATAGGTACCGGAACAGTGGGTAATTAGGGAATGAGCGTATCGACGGGAAAATAGGTCAATTTCGTCGGCGGACATAGGGTACAACCGCCTCTTTTAAATGAAGTAGAAAATTATATGATATAATAGTATGTAGTTTTAATAATATAATAATAGTAGTTTAATAAAGTAGCAAAACGTGAAAAGAAGGTAAATTAAGAATTCAAGAATCACTTAGAGTTTACAAAACTGCAATAAATAGATTTTCAATCGAAAAAGCACTTTGATATAATATGGAAAATTACCAAAATGGTTATAGTAAAGTAAACAACACAGTATTTAATGGAGGCCTTTCTAAGTACTTAATGGGGACCTTTTTAAGTACGAAAATCATGAAGGATTGCAACTATCGCATTACTGAAATCGTCGGAGAGAAATAATTCCTTAAAAAAAAAAATTCGTATGATACATGGCAAGTTAACACTTAGACTGCTGTAAATGGTCACCGATGACCGACGCAAGAGATTTTGCTGAAGATCCAAAATATTCGCAATGGATAGCAATAATTATTTTATAAATGCAATTATTGTCAGAATAGTGATGCGATCCTTTGGTCTTCAATACCTGCACATTATTTACATTTTGCATAATTCAGTCAGCGCTGTAGTATTTCACAGCATCGCTGTTCTAATATAGTAAAATACGCTTGGCAGTCAACGTGTTAAGCCTTGATAAATTGACCTCCGTACGCATCGAATCATCAGCAAATAATTGCACAACCGATCTGATGAACAAAGAAACGCGTGTATCCAGGAACGGTAAAAATATGAATGCCTGAAAAATCACGTACATATATTGAGTTGGAGGGAAAGTTCTGTCGTATTTTAAAGAAAATATTTGAATTAATTTATAAAAATATGTGTTTAATATTAATCATAATACATTTAATGTGTTGTATGATGCATGCCAAACTCTTCTACAATTTCTCGACTTGTTAAATGTGGATTATTTTCCAACATGGGTCGCAAAACATCATTATCGATCTTGGATGGTCGTCCAGATCGATCACTTTCTTGGAGGCTCAGATCCCCGGAATGAAATTTGCTAAACCATCTTTGACAAGGACGAACATTTACAATATCTTTTCCAAATACCGCACATACATTTTTACACGCAACCGACGCGTTGCTTCCTTTTTGGAATTCATACAAAATGCAGTGTCGTAAATGCACTTTATCTACTGACATGTTTTTCACTTTAAATATCACAAGTAAATGATGAACGGTAAAAAAGGACTCCTTTTATATTATACAGCAGGTATAAAAAACAAAAAAAAAAATCCGAATGACTCACTAGCCAGATGTTTTTTTTATTTATAAGAAAAATTACCTGCCTATCAAAAATACGACAGAACTTTCCCTCCAACCTAATACATATTAGGTTTCACTCCCCCAATAGCGAATGCTGGAGATTTTCGAGAATTTGTTGTTATTAAAGCGTATATAAACTGGACAGTACATTTAACGTATTATGATGGCGTGCAATTACAAATTACTCCATACCGTAGATACATTCCACACAACATCTGTAGCGTTTTTAATTAAGCATTTATCTGTTACAAGCTTTCCGACGTTAATTTTCTATGAACCTTTCTCCACCGTACAGACGACGTGCTGAAATGTTACATGTGCACATCGATGGACGAGGGCTGCGACTCAAATCCGCAGACACATAAACTGCAGCCAGTCGAATGCACCTTCGACAAAATGGTCTCGTGGCAGAACACAATTCTCCAGCACAACGTCCTCAAACGCATTGCCACTCTCTTCGAGGTGGACAATCTCCAGCACTACCAGGTAACACCGAAGGACATGGCTTGCGCTAAAATGAACTTCAAAGGTGAGATTTCAACGTTTGTCTCTCGTCGTTCAATTTCAACCTACCGAAACAATAGCTGGTCCAGTTCTACCCTAGAAATACGCGCGGTCTCATGCAACAAACATGAGGTTGCCCGACACAGACTCCGAAACTAAGTTCTGTCACGATAGAATTAAAGTATTTGCAAACTAAATACTGGTAATCATCCATTTGCGCCCCGTCACACCGTCATTCGCAATTAATTAATAGTAATTTCGGCAACACTTTCAATATTTTCAATCAAATAACTAGCAGCTGCTCATTAAAAGCAATCTTGGGGTTTGGTTTGTTCTGGTGAACGCTTCATACTGGTTTATATGTTCTGTTGTTTAGGGCTTTTCTTTAGATGTTTCTATGTTCTGCGGTTTCGTCTTCAGAAGCTTGTGTAATAGAAACTGCTTCTAAATGGGTGTTGTTTTATTTTTATGTATTGCCTTACTATACATATTATATTGTATGTACGTAATTTTCATGTCTTTAAAAACATACATATTTGCATTACATACAATTTTGTATACATGAAGTGAAACTCTCAAAGTTTCGAAGCAAGTAGACAAAAGCATTAAACAATAAAACACAACAAAGCATTGCGAACGTGTACATTTGAATATGTTTAACACTTTGACTATACATTTTTTATGATTTGATTGATTTTACTATAAATGCAAAAAAATCGCCATGAAGCCTATTTGCAATCTTGTAAAAGCAATTGATATTGGAACGGTACTTCAATACTTTGGCTTCTAACAACTCTGCGGTACCTTTATTTTGCACGATTTTATCATACTCTGCAGTATTTTATCGCATCGCGGTTCTAACATAGCAAAATACGCTTGCCAGTCGACGTGTTAAGTATTGAAGTATACTATACTTTATGTCTTTAATCTCTCTCCATTAAAAAGCATATACAATTTCTCCAACCCTCTACTACCCCTGCGCAATAAGATGCATCAGCCATTATAAGCCGTTCACCAGTGTAAAAGCAATTGATATTGGAACGGTACTTCAATACTTTGGCTTCTAACAACTCTGCGGTACCTTTATTTTGCGCGATTTTATCATATTCTGCAGTATTTTATCGCACCCTGGTTCTAACATAGCAAAATACGCTTGGCAATCAACGTGTTAAGTATTGAAGTATACTATACTTTATGTCTTTAATCTCTCTCCATTAAAAAGCATATACATTTCTCCAACTCTCTACTACCCCCGCGCAATAAGACGCATCAGCCATTATAAACCGTTCACCAGTGCGACATAATAAAGTACCGTTGCCAAAGAAGGGTAGAAGTAACGAGCCCTTCTCTCAACAATTCCTCTAATCAATCGCCACCGTGAACGGCACTCGCCGATCCATCGCACTACATGATTTTTCACTACCTTACCGTTGCCAATTCCCAGTGGCCAATCAGGACGTGACAGTGAGGAGCTGTCAGACCGCAAAAGCGGAGAACATCGATCCGTGCAAGGCGATAGAGGCGAAACTGAGCAATGTGGGCACAATGGAATACTGCGGACTTTGCGAGCAGGACCAGTGCAACGGTTCGATCGTCCCGACGCCTGCGATTCTGCACACTTTCATGTCGATCCTCGTGACGTTCGCCGCGGCGATCCTTTATCGAGCGGCGTAACCGCGTGAAATATAAATCGAGGCCGACGAAAACCTCCGTTGTCCGTCACGCGCACGGATCATCACGCAGAATCACGTTAAAACTCCTCGTTGGTCACGTGCTCGTAGTACACACTCGCTATCGTTCGTAATTCAAGTCGTAGAGAGACTCCGAAGTTTAATTATGCGCAGCACACGAGACGCCTGGCGATCCTGGCTGCTCCATTAATTCGGCGAGTGTTCAGAGGTGTGTGATTATTAACATGCGGTTGTAAGATCTTTTTTTAATGTGTTGATAATAGTGGAGAATGGGGTGAAAGCTCTTTTTTTGGTTGAATGCGGAATCGATTGAGAAGTCTCTAGGGGATGGACGCGATTACCAAGGGTTTTGCTACGTCACTTCATGGGTTACAGTCATTATTTCTTTACGAAATTGTGTTACACGATTTATACCATGTAATTCGTGTCGCACAATTTCGTCAGAAATCATATATGATCTCACTAATTCTTGACGAAACAATTTCGTCAAACATCATACATCACTCTTACTATTTCATGAGGAAACAATTTCGTCAAGAATCATAAATGACTCTCGCTAGGTTTTGACGAAATTGGAAAACATGTAGGAACGTTCTAATAAAAGTTCTCAGTCGAACTCCATTTTAACCCAAAAACGGGTTTCTTCTCATCACCCACTGTTATTAATGAAGCGTGTGGACGTTGTTATTAGGCATGCAAGTAAATCGGCAATGTGCTATCAAATGCGCTAGGGTCGGCAGTTGCCGAAACTGTCGTGAGGAAGTGCGGTTTTGCGTTGTCCGTTTTGTGCTTGCGTTGTTCGGCGTGGGTTACTTTTTATATTCCCAGCGAATCGTTTATCGAATTCGGTGAATAAGAAGCAATATTTTACATTTAATTGTTGCGAGACTCGCGTTACACGGATGTCTGCTGCAGTTACGTTGCTGGGCATTGATTTGATTAGTTGGTGTAATTGAATAAAACTGTTGTCTGATGCGGAAATGTATCAGGACGATATTTTCATAGCGCGAGCAATGAAGCGTTAATTTTTCGTCGTTGTTCATACGTGGTCTCGGGGGTTCCATGGAGGCACGTGCAAAATTTCAAGCATCCGCCGTACGTATTCGTTCGCACGGTCGCGTTTGCCGTACGGAAAACGTCCGTCGATTCGTCGTGTTTACCATGTGCTTAACGCGAACGAAGCGTGAATTCGATAATGCCGACGAATTGATTTAGCACAAGCGAAATTTGGAGTGCCATGCGTTCGTCTATTCAGCCTTCCGTCTCGATACCTTCTCGACGTACGTCAATTCGCTCAGCCATGATTTCGTCGAATAATTTCAACTTCAAATAACCGAGAGTACGAGCCATTTTTCGTCCTTGTCCTCGTTATTGAATAGTGTGATTTTTTGTAGCCGTCCTAATTAAAAAACCAGGGAATGGTGCACCATTCTTTTGGTTGGAATACTATTTACACTTTGTCGGAAAATTTGTCCTCCTCCGCAATTCACCGTTTCATACCATTTACATTCTTTTTTAAAAGTTTGCACAAATTAAAGGTGAAAAAATTAAAAATTATACAGTTAAACATTTTTTAAAAGAGTGCAAATAGTGTGTGAAGTGCGGATTATTTTATCAGCTGACGCTTTTCCTTCAGGACACCTCACATACCATTTGCACTTTTTAAAACAAAAAATACAAGAATTAAAAAATAAAAACTAAGGAATTAAAAAATTAAAAAAATGGAAAAATACGAATTTCTTAATTTTTAAAAAGAGTGTAAAGTTTGTGTGAAATACGGAGGTGGTCAAATTATTCCATGAAATGTGCAGAAATATGCAGATTAAATTTTTCAATCAAGTTTCAATAATATGTCAACCAATAAAACAGTTCTCCATTCCCCAGTTTCTTTTCTTAATACCTATTGTATTTTTTTTAAGTACTTTGTAATCACGGCACGCGCCGTGTCAGATTTTTCATCAGATACCGCAAGTCCTCAGTCGTTCTATAATTAATTAAACGCTTCTCCCTTCCATCGTCGCAAAATTTGTATTGCGTGTCGGCTGAGGTAGATTAATTTTTCCTCTTCTACCTTGATAGCCTAACACGGAACGAAATATGAAATTTACCGTGCAAACTGTCGACCGACATGTTTTCGGGTACATGTAAGTACACGAGTATTATATAATGTGTTTAATTTCAACCTTATTGTAATTTACTTAAATAATTAAGAAATATAAAGCCCATATTCGGTTGAAAATTCTCTTGATTGTAGAACTTTATTATTATAATTCCAAAAAAATGTGGAACGCTTCCCGATTTGGTGTCATCCTTGCTCAGGAGGCTTCAATTTTAGTGAATGTACCGTCAAAACAAGTATATACACAGGGCTCCTACATTGACGTTTTTGAGAATTATAGTAATAAAGTTCTATAGTGAAACTAATTTTCAATAAAAAACGGACTTCATATTCTTTAATTATTTAAGTATAGCATGTGAGGGCGTATAGGCGATTGCAGGCAGACACGAAAACTTTTATTATGACAAATTTTTTAATTATATTCGGTTGGAAATTCTCTTCATTGTAGAACGTTATTATTATAATTCCAAAATATGTGAAACGCTTCCCGATTTGGTGTCATCCTTGCTCAGGGGGCTTCAATTTTAGTGAATGTATCATCGAAAAAAGTACATACGCATGGCTCCTACATAAACGTTTTTGAGAATTATAGTAATAAAGTTCAATAGTCAAATTAATTTTCAATCGAAAAAGGACTTTATATTCCTTAATTATTCAAGTATAGCATGTGAGAGCGTATAGGCGAATGCAGGCAGACACGAAAACTTTTATTATGACACATTTTTTAATTATATTCGGTTGAAAATTCTCATGATTGTAGAACTTTATTATTATAATTCCAAAAAATGTGGAACGCTTCATGATTTGGTGTCATTCTTGCTCAGGGGACTTCAACTTTAGTGAATGTATCGTCGAAACAAGTACATACACATAGCTCCTACAGTAACGTTTTTGAGAATTATAGTAATAAAATTCAATAGTCAAACTAATTTTCAATCAAAAAAGGACTTTATTCCTTAATTATTTAAGTATGGTATGCGAGAGCGTATAGGCGATTGCAGGCAGACACAAAAACTTTTATTATGACAAATTTTTTAATTATTTTCGGTTGAAAATTCTCTTGATTGTAGAACGTTATTATTATAATTCCAAAAAATGTGGAACGCTTCCCGATTTGGTGTCATCCTTGCTCAGGAGGCTTTAATTTTAGTGATTGTACCGTCAAAACAAGTACATACACATGGCTCCTACATTGACGTTTTTGGGAATTATAGTAATAAAGCCCAATAGTCAAACTAATTTTCAATCAAAAAAGGACTTTATATTCCTTAATTATTTAAGTATAGCATGTGAGGGCGTATAGGCGACAGCAGGCGGACACGAAAACTTTTATTATGACAAATTTTTAAATTATATTCGGTTGAAAATTCTCTTGATTGTAGAACGTTATTATTATAATTCCAAAAAATGTGAAACGCTTCCCGATTTGGTGTCATCCTTGCTCAGGAGGCTTCAATTTTAGTGAATGTACCGTCAAAACAAGTACATACACATGGCTCCTACATTGACATTTTGAGAATTATAGTAATAAAGTTCTATAGTCAAACTAATTTTCAATAAAAAAAGGCGTATAGGCGACAGCAGACGGACACGAAAACTTTTATTATGACAAATTTTTTAATTATATTCGGTTGAAAATTCTCTTGATTGTAGAACTTTATTATTATAATTCCAAAATATGTGAAACGCTTCCCGATTTGGTGTCATCCTTGCTCAGGAGGCTTCAATTTTAGTGAATGTACCATCAAAACAAGTACATACACATGGCTCCTACATTCACGTTTTTGAGAATTACAGTAATAAAGTTCTATAGTCAAACTAATTTTCAATAAAAAAAGGCGTATAGGCGATAGCAGACGGACACGAAAACTTTTATTATGACAAATTTTTTAATTATATTCGGTTGAAAATTCTCTTGATTGTAGAACGTTATTATTATAATTCCAAAAAATGTGAAACGCTTCCCGATTTGGTGTCATCCTTGCTCAGGAGGCTTCAATTTTAGCGAATGTACTGTCAAAACAAGTACATACGCATGGCTCCTACATTAACGTTTTTGAGGATTATAATAATAAAGTTCAATAGTCAAACTAATTTTCAATCGAAAAAGGACTTTATATTCCTTAATTATTTAAGTATAGCATGCGAGGGCGTATAGGCGACAGCAGGCGGACACGAAAACTTTTATTATGACAAATTTTTTAATTATTTTCGGTTGAAAATTCTCTTGATTGTAGAACTTTATTATTATAATTCCAAAAAATGTGGAACGCTTCACGATTTGGTGTCATCCTTGATCAGGGGGCTTCAATTTTAGTGAATGTATCATCGAAAGAAGTACATACGCATGGCTCCTACATTAACGTTTTGGAGAATTATAGTAAAAAAGTTCAATAGTCAAACTAATTTTCAATAAAAAAAAGGACTTTATATTCCTTATTAATTTATTTAAATTAATTTTTGAAGTATAGCATGTGAGGGCGTATAGGCGACTGCAGGCAGATACGGCAACTTTTATTATGACAAGTTCTTTAATTACTTAAGTAAAGTACACGAGTGCATATAGGCGAGAGCAGACACGAAACTCGTACGCGGAGCACACAAACACACGAGGAGAACGTTTCACAATCGCAGCGTCCACCTAATTACATAACTTATAACTGCACAAACGAGGGAGCGCGAGGCGTTTCTTTCGAATTGACCTGTTTCTGTTTTCTCGAACATCTTCCACGTTAATGAACCCTTTCTTCTCCGGCAGTTCGCAAACGCGCCGCTTCATAATTTCACCACGTTCCCAGCGCAATTTTTACGAACCCAATCTGCAACACACCTCCCCTCGTAACGTTCTCATCGTACTATCACATTCCGTAATTACCGTCTACCTTTGTAATATGGACAATTTAATCTACTGTGCGATTTCTACCATGCGCATAAGACAATTTGCATATGCATTTTGTAATTTGCATGCGTTGAGTGAGCGCTTTGCCGACGAACGTGCCCGAAACGGACGAAATTAACGAAAATTGTAGAGGTTGATTTGGTACAAATTCGACGGAACGCCTCTCGCTTCGTTGCGAATACGGACAACGAAACAGAAAAATATCATCCACGACGAGCGACAGCGAACGTTAGCGCAGCTTTTTACAGACACAGCCTTCATCGGTAAAGTTTTCTATGCGTTAAACGATAAGAGTTGTCCGCGGGACTTTATATACCGGTTAAAAGATGTTATATATATGATATTATCTATACGTAAATATATATATTGTTATGTATGTATATTATATTATACGTATGATAAAGATGTTATATATAATGTATATGTTGGATGGTATCGTATATATAACATCTTTGTCTATCTATATATATAGATATATATATAAAGATATATATATAGATATATATGTGTATGCGAAACGTGCAACGATCGATAATTGTCAATAAATAACGGCGTCCGCCGTGGGGTAATTCGCCAAACATCGATGGTGGAAAACTAATTCATTGAGTGCGTTCGCATCCGGGCAGATATTCGTCGAGACGCGGTTGTCATTTATTTCAACGAGACGTTATTAAAGTTATAGGTCTATATATGTGTGTGTGTATGCATAAGGTTACATTAGATGTATATGTGTACGAGGATGTAATCACTCGAACTCGACCAGTATCCAAACCGAGAAAGTTATTATTGCTATCGAGCTTTTTTCAGGTCAAGCGAAGTATTACCGCATGAAAATTGTACCAAGCAATAAAGTGTATACTGACCAAAGACGACCAGACGATATTCAATTTTTACCACCGCTCGATTCTCACCGGGTCGGGATTTAAGTATGCAGCGCTATTCATAGTCTCCGTACGTTCGGCGTGTCCCATATAAAGTGCTACGAGCTATTTCCTCCGAAATTGTCGCAGACGAAAATCGTCGGGGATGGAAAAGGTCCGTAACGCTTTATATGTGACTATAAAAAAATGTCCTTGATGCTTAACCCTTTGACTGCTATGGACGCATATATGCGTCCACCGAAATCTATCGGTGTGGACTATGGGCGCATATATGCGTTTCCCAATCGTTTCGATTTGTTACCTAGTGCAGCCACAATTTTCAATGTATGAACTGAATACAGACGCGTTCCTTATCAAATCATTCTCTTGCATTATTTAATTTGGCGTAAATTAATAATTGCCATTAGAATTTACTTGCGCCTTACATAATCATTTAATAGATTTCACGCGGGTGAAAAATATTTCGTCCTCAGCGAGCGCTTCGACCGAAAGTATTCAGTAGTCAAAGGGTTAATTAACACTTTGACTGCCATGATGGTCACCGGTGACCGACGCAAGAAATTTTACTGAAGATCCAAAATATTCGCAATGGGTAGCAATTATTATTTTATAAATGCAGTTGTTATTAGGATAGTGACTCGATCCTTTGGTCTGCAATACCTGCACATTATTTACATTTTACATAAGTCAGTCGAACGCTGTAGTATTTCATAGCATCGCCGTTCAAATATAGTAAAATACGCTTGGCAGTCAAAGTGTTAAATGTTTTTAAAGTATTTGACGAATGATACGCCGTGTAATGGTTGAAATGTAGAACTTTTATTTGTCAACTCGACATATTTTGGGACGATACAGGTTCGCTCCTTAGGAGTCTATATGTATTCGCAAAACATATCGAGTTAATAAATAAAGTTTCCACATTTCAACCGTAAAAAGGTGTACTATTTCAAATACAAAGTACAAAAATACCACGGAAAGTCCTTAATGCACGAGTCGCGCGGGACAAATTAAATATGTGACATCTACTCTCGCGACACGTAGTATAATATTGTGGTAAAAGCGTGCGGTACATTACGCAGTATTAGAGCGCGAAGCGGCGCTGAAGATAATGTAGTACGACTTCGTGAGGACCAACGATAACACGAGCATCGATTTGCTCACGTGACAAACCACGCGAACTAACATTAGCGCCAATTAACACCTACAACTTTCTCCGAAAACACGATAGTCGTGCATGTATACCTAATACACACGCGAATCATCCTACTCTGTCTTTCTCTCCCTGTTTTTCTCGTCCTCTCTCTTTTCCATCCACGTAGCACATGAGGATGGAGCGCGACAGGTAGATTCTTCAGGTTTTATTAGGCGATAAGATATCTCGCGCGTTCTCCTGAGATCCGAAAGCATGCACATTACGAAGATCATCCAACATGGTCACACGCTGCGGAACTCTGACGTTACTGTTGCTGACGTGCGGTAAGTAAATCGGCGCGTTAATATACTGTTCTCAATGAGTCAAGCGCTGCCGGTACTTTTCATATAATCATCACTCAACGAATTCTGCGGCCGTGCATCGCTAACTTGAAATTATGTCTGACCTGGTATAATATGTGATCAAATCGTCCGCTACGGCGTAAATTTCCGATGTGCAGCTCAATCAATTTTTGTTATACGTATCTTGCGCACTCGGTGGGCAATTAATTAATTGATACTATAACAAATTGCAATCGAATCTTCATTCTAGTCATAAACGGGATCAGCGCGCACAAAATGTTCCGTATTAACCTGCACCGTATAATCTGAATTTATGTGTGACGTTTTGTGGTGTGTGATAAAATGTGCCATTTCACCGTAATGTGCGATTTCACCAAATTTGCGACGTGTCCCTTAATCAATGCCTTTACACAATATCTTTTTCGTTCGATGCGCAAATTAATTAATTCTAGCCGTAACAAATTGCGATGAAATTTTCATTCAAGTCACCCGACGGAATCAACACACGCGAAATATTCCGTATTAACCTGCGGTTATACGTGTTACGTGATCAAATCATACATTTCACCGTAAATTTTTTCTATGCATCTCTTTTTTTGCCTAGTAACCTGCACCATATAATCTGAATTTATAATATGTGTGACGTATTGTAATGTTGTGATAAAATGGGCCGTTTCACCGTAAATTTGCGATGTGTCCCTCAGTCAATGCCTTTACACAATATCGTTTTCGTTCGGTGCGCAAATTAATTCATTCTAGTCGTAACAAATTGCGATGGAATTTTCATTCAAGTCACCCAACGGAATCAACACACCGGAAATATTACGTATTAACCTGCGGTTATACGTGTTACGTGATCAAATCATACACTTCACCGTAAATTTTTTCTATGCATCTCTTTTTTTGCATAGTAACCTGCACCGTATAATCTGAATTTATGTGTGACGTATTGTAATGTGTGATAAAATGTGCCATTTCACCGTAAATTTGCGATGTGTCTCTCAATCAATGCCTTTACACAAATAACTTCTTCGTTTAGTGCGCAAATTAATTAATTCTAGTCGTAACAAGTTGCGATGGAATTTTCATTCAAGTCACCCAACGGAATCAACACACGCGAAATATTCCATATTAACCTACGATTATACGTGTTACGTGATCAAATCATACACTTCACCGTAAATTTTTTCCATGCATCTCTTTTTTTGCATAGTAACCTGCACCGTATAATCTGAATTTATGTGTGACGTATTGTAATGTTGTTTTAAAATGTGCCATTTCACCGTAAATTTGCAATGTGTCCCTCAATTAATGCCTTTAAACAATATCTTCTACGTTCAATGCGCAAATTAATTAATTCTACTCGTAACAAATTGCGATGGAATTTTCATTCAAATCACCCAACAGAATCAACACACGCGAAATATGTCGTATTAACTTGCGGTTATACACGTTACATGATCAAATCATACACTTCACCGTAATTTTTTTTTATGCATCTCTTTTTTTGCATAGTAACCTGCACCGTATAATCTGAATTTATGTGTGACGTACTGTAATGTGTGATAAAATATGCCATTTCACCGTCAATTTGCGATGTGTCCCTCAATCAATGCCTTTACACAATATCTTCTTCGTTCGATGCGCAAATTAATTAATTCTAGCCGTAACAAATTGCGATGAAATTTTCATTCAAGTCACCCAACAGAATCAACACACGCGAAATATGCCGTATTAACCTGCGGTTATACGTACTCTAATTCTGTCATTGATGACAACTGCACGCAAATCACCTAATTATCGTCATGACAAATTACAACAGAATTTTCATTCACATCCGACGGAATTAACACGGGCGAAATATTCCGTATTAACCTACGATTATACGTGTTACGTGATCAAATCATACACTTCACCGTACATTTTTTCTATGGGTCTCAATTATTTTTTTCACATCCACGTTCTTCATTCGAGCACGCCAGGTGCACGCCTCTAATTTTGTCATTGATGACAACTGTACGCAAATCACCTAATTATCGTCATGACAAATTACAACAGAATTTTCATTCGCATCCGACGGAATTAACACGGGCGAAATATTCCGCATTAACCTACGATTACACGTGTTACGTGATTAAATCATACACTTCACCGTAAATTTTTTCTATGCGTCTCAATTATTTTTTTTACATCCACGTTTTTCATTCCGGCACGCCAGGTGCACGCCTCTAATTCTGTCATTGATGACAACTGCACGCAAATCACCTAATTATCGTCATGACAAATTACAACAGAATTTTCATTCGCATCCGACGGAATTAACACGGGCGAAATATTCCGTATTCACGAAATCCCGTGACCCAATTCGGTTAGCGTGTTTGTGCCCTCCCCAACGCCCAGCGGCGAGGCAGGCAATGACATTTTTCTCACGATTCACGGAGCCGAACGAGAGCGCGTCCCGCGCATTACAACGCAAAGCTTTTGATAGCGAGAGACGCGCTAATGATGGAACTCTCGTGTTTCTCGTCGAAGGAAGCGTCTCGTTAAACTTGTTCTCGCAAGAAGCCGCGATATTTCTCCGCGACGAAACTACCGCTTTTGTCGAGAAAAAATACTGTCAATGAGGGCGCAGGTCCACGTCCTTTCAGACGTCCGTTTGCGCTTCGTGCTTCCTGGACATTCGACCACTGCGAACGAGTCGCGTCGAAAAAGTTTTAATCGACTATCTGCACGCTATGAGTCTAGATGTGCTATGATCCTGTTTTCGTAGTGATGTCTAATGTTCGCCTCCGCTGATTAACGATGTTGAAGCATCTTTCGGTAGATTCGGGCGAAAACAAGTACAACGGATATGCATTTATACCAATTACGCATTTATTCAGGTAATTTTATGGTATTTCAGAAGATTTATACATGATAGAGCAAAGAACAGTAGTATTAAGTGAGCCGTTTATTTTGAAAGTGGCCTAACTCCATTTATCTTCAAATCGAGATAAATAACATTTACTGATAAATAACATGAATTTGTACATGTAACCATGGCGCCCGGAAAATATTGAAAAACGGAGTTAGGCCACTTTCAAAATAAACGGTTCAAGTACTGATTTAGTTGTAAAATCTCACCCCAAATTTATTACGCAACCTCTGGATGAAGACTTAAAAATAAATGTCGAAATATTGAAATTGAAAGTATGTAATTGCATTGGCCCGAAACAGCCGGAAAGTGCTGCAATCATAGCTTTGGTTCTGGCGTGAAGACGTGTTGATGAAGGAATTTTAATTGGCCGTTTGAATAATGCGGGTTGATAGTTTTATCAGGTTAACCCTTTGCACTCGACTGTCCTCTCTGAGGGGACCCGAAAATATTGTATGTTATGACTGAGAAAACGGTATGCAAACGCAAGATTTGTTTAAATGTTTATTTAATTTCTTTAGATATGTTCAATCTATTACAAGTAAAAAAGAGTCAGACTCGTGATAATAGTTTCGAACCAAACACAAACATCACGAGTCTGACGCGAGATAAGAATTTCGGACCAAACAAGAACATCACCAGATTACATAATAACCATACAAATAAAGTTTTATGCAGAACATAATTTGTACACAGCACTACATCGCGAAGAAACACGAAGTGCAAATGGTCAAACCACGTGACATCTCTGATCCCAATCGAATCACTAATCCGAAGCGTTGCGATTGCAGTTTCAATCGGCCGCACGCAATTTACGCAACTGCTCGCCGTTTTCTAGCAGATCGAGCTAGCGAGACACGGTCATTTAAAGTTTTATGCAAAATGTAATTTATACACAGTACTACATCGCGAAGAAACACGAAGTGCAAATGGTCAACCCACGTGACATCTCTGATCCCAATCGAACCACTAATCCGAAGCGTTGCGGATGCAGTTTGAATCGGCCGCACTCAATTTACGCAACTGCTCGCCGTTTTCTAGTAGATCGAACTAGCGAACACGGTCATTTAAAGTTTTATGCAAAATGTAATTTGTAGACAGTACTACATCGCGAAGAAACACGAAGTGCAAATGGTCAAACCACGTGACATCTCTTATCCCAATCGAACCACTAATCCGAAGCGTTGCGAATGCAGTTTCAATCGGCCGCACTCAATTTACGCAACTGCTCACCGTTTTCTACCAGATCGAACTAGCGAGACACGGTCATTTAAAGTTTTATGCAAAATGTAATTTGTAGACAGTACTACATCGCGAAGAAACACGAAGTGCAA
Organism: Cryptocheilus praepositus; assembly: GCA_033815515.1. Taxonomy (NCBI): domain Eukaryota; kingdom Metazoa; phylum Arthropoda; class Insecta; order Hymenoptera; family Pompilidae; genus Cryptocheilus; species Cryptocheilus praepositus. Next base: position 3,444,264 of record JAWWQZ010000314.1, read on the forward strand.
ATGGTCGAACCACGTGACATCTCTGATCCCAATCGAACCACTAATCCAAAGCGTTGCGAATGCAGTTTCAATCGGCCGCACTCAATTTACGCAACTGCTCGCCGTTTTCTACCAGATCGAACTAGCGAGACACGGTCATTTAAAGTTGTATGCAAAATGTAATTTGTAGACAGTACTACATCGCGAAGAAACACGAAGTGCAAATGGTCAAACTACGTGACATCTCTGATCCCAATCGAACCACTAATCCGAAGCGTTGCGAGTGCAGTTTCAATCGGCCGCACTCAATTTACGCAACTGCTCGCCGTTTTCTAGCAGATCGAACTAGCGAGACACGGTCATTTAAAGTTTTATGCAAAATGAAATTGATACACAGTACTACATCGCGAAGAAACACGAAGTGCAAATGGTCAAACCACGTGACATCTCTGATCTCAATCGAACCACTAATCCTAAGCGTTGCGAATGCAGTTTCAATCGGCCGCATCTCTGATTACAATCAATTTACGCAACTGCTCGCCGTTTTCTACCAGATCGAACTAGCGAGACACGGTCATTTAACATTTTATGCAAAATGTAATTTATATACAGTACTACATCGCGAAGAAACACGAAGTGCAAATGGTCAAACCACGTGACATCTCTGATCCCAATCGCAACTGCTCGCCGTTTTCTACCAGATCGAATAGCGAGAACCACTAATCACGAAGCGTTGCGATCCCAATGCAGCGTTTCAATCGGCCGCACTCAACCGTTTTTACGCAACTGCTCGCCGTTTTCTACCAGATCGAACTAGCGAGACACGGTCATTTAAAGTTTTATGCAAAATGTAATTTGTAAACAGTACTACATCGAACCACGTGACATCTCGAAGAAGTTAAGCGTTGCGAATGCAGTTTCAATGCAATTTACGCAACTGCTGCCGTTTTCTCAGATCGAACCGAGACACGGTCATTTAAAGTTTTATGCAAAATGTACATCTCTGATCCCAATCGAACCACTAATCCGAAGCGCTCGCATGCGAAAGTTTCAATCGCGAAGAAACACGAAGTGCAAATGGTCAAACCACGTGACATCTCTTATCCCAATCGAACCACTAATCCGAAGCGTTGCGAATGCAGTTTCAATCGGCCGCACTCAATTTACGCAACTGCTCACCGTTTTCTACCAGATCGAACTAGCGAGACACGGTCATTTAAAGTTTTATGCAAAATGTAATTTGTAGACAGTACTACATCGCGAAGAAACACGAAGTGCAAATGGTCGAACCACGTGACATCTCTGATCCCAATCGAACCACTAATCCAAAGCGTTGCGAATGCAGTTTCAATCGGCCGCACTCAATTTACGCAACTGCTCGCCGTTTTCTACCAGAAGCACGGTCATTTTTTCAAATGGTACGTGACATCTCTGATCCCAATCGAACCACTAAACTGCTCGCCGTTTTCTAGCAGATTTCATTTAAAGTTTTACGAAGAAACACGAAGTGCAAATGGTCAAACCACGTGACATCTCAATCCTAAGCGTTGCGAATGCAGTTTCAATCGGCCGCACTCAATTTACGCAACTGCACTCGCCGTTTTCTATCGAACTCACCAACGTGACATCTCTGATCTCAATCGAACCACTAATCCTAAGCGTTGCGAATGCAGTTTCAATCGGCCGCACTCAATTTACGCAACTGCTCGCCGTTTTCTACCAGATCGAACTAGCGAGACACGGTCATTTAACATTTTATGCAAAATGTAATTTATATACAGTACTACATCGCGAAGAAACACGAAGTGCAAATGGTCGAACCACGTGACATCTCTGATCCCAATCGAACCACTAATCCGAAGCGTTGCGAATGCAGTTTCAATCGGCCGCACTCAATTTACGCAACTGCTCGCCGTTTTCTACCAGATCGAACTAGCGAGACACGGTCATTTAAAGTTTTATGCAAAATGTAATTTGTAAACAGTACTACATCGCGAAGAAGCACGAAGTGCAAATGGTCAAACCACGTGACATCTCTGATCCCAATCGAACCACTAATCCGAAGCGTTGCGAATGCAGTTTCAATCGGCAATTTACGCAACTGCTCGCCGTTTTCTACCAGATCGAACTAGCGAGACACGGTCATTTAACTTTTTATGCAAAATGTAATTTATATACAGTACTACATCGCGAAGAAACACGAAGTGCAAATGGTCGAATCACCTGACATCTCTGATCTCAATCGAAACACTAATCCGAAGCGTTGCGAATGTAGTTTCAATCGGCCGCACTCAATTTACGCAACTGCTCCCCGTTTTCTACCAGATCGAACTAGCGAGACACGGTCATTTAAAGTTTTATGCAAAATGTAATTTGTAGACAGTATTACATCGCGAAGAAACACGAAGTGCAAATGGTCAAACCACGTGACATCTCTGATCCCAATCGAACCACTAATCCGAAGCGTTGCGAATGCAGTTTCAATCGGCCGCACTCAATTTACGCAACTGCTCATCGTTTTCTACCAGATCGAACTAGCGAGACACGGTCATTTAAAGTTTTATGCAAAATGTAATTTGTAGACAGTACTACACAATTGGTCGCGACATCTCTGAAACGCGAAGTTGTTTAAATATTTATTTAACCGTTTTCAGATACGTCATTTAAAGTTTTATGCAAAATGTAATTTGTAGACAGCACTACATCGCGAAGAAAGACGAAGTGCGAATGATCAAACCACGTGACATCTCTGATCTCAATCGAACCACTAATCCTAAGCGTTGCGAATGCAGTTTCAATCGGCCGCACTCAATTTACGCAACTGCTCGCCGTTTTCTACCAGATCGAACAGCGAGACACGATAATGCAAATCCATCAAATAAAGTTTTATGCAAAATGTAATTTGTAGCGTTGCGAACAGCACTACATCGCCGAAGAAACACGACAGTGCAAATGGTCAAACCACGTGACATCTCTGATCCCAATCGAACCACTAATCCGAAGCGTTGCGAATGCAGTTTCAATCGGCCGCACTCAATTTACGCAACTGCTCACCGTTTTCTACCAGATCGAACTAGCGAGACACGGTCATTTAAAGTTTTATGCAAAATGTAATTTGTACACAGCACTACATCGCGAAGAAACACGAAGTGCAAATGGTCAAACCACGTGACATCTCTGATCCCAATCGAACCACTAATCCGAAGCGTTGCGAATGCAGTTTCAATCGGCCGCACTCAATTTACGCAACTGCTCGCCGTTTTCTACCAGATCGAACTAGCGAGACACGGTCATTTAAAGTTTTATGCAAAATGTAATTTGTAGACAGTACTACATCGCCAAGAAACGCGAAGTACAATTGGTCGAATCACCTGACATCTCTGATCCCAATCGAACCACTAATCCGAAGCGTTGCGAATGCAGTTTCAATCGGCCGCACTCAATTTACGCAACTGCTCGCCGTTTTCTACCAGATCGAACTAGCGAGACACGGTCATTTAAAGTTTTATGCAAAATGTAATTTGTAGACAGTACTACATCGCGAAGAAACACGAAGTGCAAATGGTCAAACCACGTGACATCTCTGATCCCAATCGAACCACTAATCCGAAGCGTTGCGAATGCAGTTTCAATCGGCCGCACTCAATTTACGCAACTGCTCGCCGTTTTCTAGCAGATCGAACTAGCGAGACACGGTCATTTACGGCTGACACTTGACGACGTTAACAGCAATTTGTCACTCTCAAATGGCATGGCGCTGATACACGTCGCGCGGCTCTCTGCACTTCGGGCGCGATAAATCACGGCACGCGTCAAACTTTTATCCGAACTTGCAGCTCGCGCCATCGGCGCACGTCATATTTGCGATCGGCAAAAAACGGCGTCGAACAATGTGCTGACGGTACACAATGCACGCGCGCGGGACGTTGCGGAAAGTTTCTTGCGGAGTGCCTAACTAGGTGAATTACGAGTGAATCATTGCAGCGTGAGGCATTCGGGTATGCAGCCACGTAATAAGACGAAGGTTAGCGGTTACTCATTGTCACTTTTTGCTAGGCCTCGCCGGAGGGGAGAACTTATGGTGCTACCAATGCAATACTGATTTAACGAGTGGCCACAAGGGCGAGTGCAATGATCCTTACAGTCCGGGACATTCCATGGATTTAGTTAAGTGTCCGCAGAACGAACCGTATCATTGCCTAAAGAGCATCGTTTTGTGTGAGTATTCTATTCAGCTGAATATGTTGACCGTGTCATAGGATAAAGCTCTGCGGCAGTTGAACATATGAACGTTTTTAATTCATTTCATTGATTTTTCTTCAAACTTCAGTCAAGTTTAAGAGGTTATGCCTACTTGGGTTAATGAAAAAAATCGATTTTTTTTTATTACATTCTCTTAATGTACGTCATTTTAAGAATATTTCCTCAAAAGTACATAAGAATCGGAGCACACATTCAAAAATTATAAGCGTTTATCTGAAGCGCTACTATGTATGATTAGTAAAGAGGTTGAAACTTTAAACGCGATTATCCCGAAACTGTGTTTTTAAAAACATACGGTTGCGGTGACCACGATTTCTCAAAAACTACTTCACCGATCGGACTCTAATTTTATATACTTATTTGTCATTACAATAGGCAGGGTCTGAACAAAGGATTTTTTATTTCGGTAATAAAAAAAAAGTTACAACATAAAAACGACAGTTAGACCACCTCGAAAGACGGATTTTTTCGTAAAATTGCTGCCATTCTTGTAAAAATTAAAATTTTTCAAAATCCTTCGTTCAGGTCCTGCCTATTGTAATGAAAAATAAGTGTATAAAATTAGAGTCCGATCGGTGAAGTAGTTTTTGAGAAATCGTGGTCACCGCAAGTGGTGAAAATGAACGGAACCTGTAGGAGAAGGGCTATATTTCCTTCATTTTTTAATATTTTCTTATAAAAAAATGTATACAAATACCACTAAATACGTACTTGTTGGTAGTATTTTGCGAATTTTAATTAGTACTCACTAAAACGGCAAAAAAAAATCTTGAAAATCATGTCATTTCGCCGATCCCAAGTAGGCATAACCGCTTAAGTACTCCGAGCTTTGTTATGGTTGGAATTTTATCTACGATAATGTTTTGTGATCTTTAGATACCCCTGGGTCTTCTCGTCAGGTATGTATTCGTCGTTTTAAAATGAACCCTTTGAGCGCTGAATACTTCCGGCCAAAGCACTCGCTGAGAACGGAATACTTTTCATTAGTGTGAACTCTATTGATTGATTATCTAAGGCGCAACTAAGTTCTAATGAAACTTTTTCATTTACGCCAAATTAAACAATGCAAGAGAATTACTTGATAAAGAACGCATCTGTACTCAGCTCATACATTGACAATCGTGGCTGCGATAGGTAAGAAATCGAAACGATTGGAAAACGCATATATACGCCATAAGTCGACACCGACAAGTTTCGACGGACGCATATATGCGTCCATAGCAGTCAAAGGGTTAATGAAAAATGTCATCTCGAACAACCCTACTCGTATCTCGGTGACTTACTCCACAATTGAACACAAAACATTTGTATATTAAGGGTAGCTCTTTCTTACTTATTTTAACCCTTTGCACTCCGAATTTTATTTCAATTTCGTTACCAGCAGCTCCCAACGCTTTTAAGTGTTTTATTTGAAATTTACTTTAACTAAAAATATAAAGCAATTTAAATAAATAAAGGAAGAAACAAATTCACTTAAGTACCAATTTTATTTACAGTATTGTCGTATATTGAAATTTTCAAGGGTATGATATCTTTTGAAAGAACTTGCAAGATGTAACCCTGATTTTCTTTCACACGTTTCACAAAAATAGGTGGTTTCTCTTTTTCCTCCAGATGTTTTTCTATTCGAGTAAACTGCACAGTCTTTGTGTTTTCCTTCGGGATGTAGGAAGATTAAATGAGGCTTTCCATATAAGCGATCGTGTTTATCATGTGTTCCAGGCCTCCCCAATTTCATATTTGGATGACGACAATCACGAATTAGCATTGACAAAATCTTTTCGCGAAATTTTTTGTGGGCTATAGGTTCTGTTCCTTGGTTTTTTGTTTTTTCTTTGTATAAAATATACGCATTTACCATGGAGATTTCTAATCCCCAAAAGAAATATTCCCTCCACCACTTGAGTGCTCGACGTAAAAAACAGTAAGATGTCGCGTATTGGTTCGCCATATCGACACCATCTATATTTTTATTATAATCTGTGATCACATCCAGTTCTTTTATTTCTCTTCGATTACCTGAATGTCTAACCCTTCTAGTGACATTGCGAGAGCGTCGATAACGTGTGCACGATATCTGTTTATTTAGACATGAAAAAATGTCGAGTGGAGCTCGACAAAGGAGCTCCTGCCATAAAATACTGATGTCGAGTCACACTCGACATAGGAGTGCAAAGGGTTAAAACAACAAATAAGTCTTGAAACATGTATAGATATGAAATCATATAATGCATAAAACTTCAACCATAGCAGGCTTCGACCATTTGAAAGCTCTTAATTAATCTTATGTGAAGGCATACGTGATTTTACGACGATAGTTGCCATATTTGTTGTTGCTCTCAGCGTTAGAATGTGGTAGGTGTTTTTTGCATTGCAACTATGAGAACGGGTAATTTGCTGATGATATAATGATAATTTCTCTTAACTTGGCAGACAGAAATGTCCTTGTGACAGTTCGCGGATGCGTGCCATCACGAAGTGTCGACGATTACTGCTGGCATGAGGAATCCTTTCCAGACTCAGCGATCGAGTGCATGTTTTGCAAGGACTACGCGTGTAATAGGGCATCTCTTGTAAATCATGTATCGACGTTCTATATACCATCGCTTGTTGCAATTTTAATTATACTAAGAAATTCGACATAATGCAGATCTAACGTTGTAATAAGAAGTTTGTGTAATATTCGACTGTAAGACGTTAATATGTGTAAAGTTTAGAGCTGTTTCTAGATGTGTATTAAGGAAAAACTTTTGATGCATTGTTATACGGTCAGTATTAAAAGAAATTGCGAATTAAATATCGACCTTACGTTTCGACTTTTAACCAGTTAACTGTGTCGATCATTTTGCAAAGTGCGCCCCAGTGTGTGTCGTGATAATCAAGCGATGACGGATATAGTTATATGGCGCTGTTGAAATATTGGGTCAAAAAGACGACTTTATTTTGGAAAATGAATGCATTTATTAGTAATATTTACACAATGGATCAACGTAAAGCTATATTTACACATAATTAACGAAAACCTTAAAAAAAATCAAATATTTGTAGAAATTAAAAATTTATAATGTTGCTTTCGTGTGATATGTTCTGAAACAGGGAACGATGCACAGTGGCACTTTGCATGTCGGACACCAATATCGAGAGTCTTTTCTAATTTTGTTTTTATAACAAATAGAACATCTTCGGGATGGATTTTGTGTTGTTGAAGTGTCTGGTATGTAATCCGGGAAATGTTTGTCGATCAAACGTGAAACATTGGATGTCATTGGGCGAGGTTCTGATGATTTTTACTCAAATTATCTATAATTTTCATTTGTTTATTTCATTTTGCCCTGACCCCTAAACATTCTAAACATATTGAAATTTACGAATATAATTTAGTTTTCGCCAGAATTACAATTTAATTATCAAATTGTAACAAAATTTTACGCGTGACGGATATATCCGTCATAACACAAAATTCTGCCATTCTTCCATGACGGATATAGTCGTCAAACACACTTAACTGGTTAAGACGTTTATATCTGTACATCTGGGAATCGTTTCTCAAAAGTATCATGGAAATATTTTTAGTACCAATTTCGTACCATTACACGGTCAGTATTAGTGAAAATGGCGAAAAAAATTCGATCCTACTCCGTAACAACCTCCATGTGCTTTCTCACGGCAGCCCGGCAATATGTTAATTATCGATACAAGACGTCAGTCTCACTCTTCAGTGTCGTACTCGTCACCCTCCCATTAATCACGGCTTTAGCCGCGCTCGTCTAATTTCGTACATGAAACTTCCAACATCACTGCAACATTCAATGACTAACCTCATACTGCCCCAAGACGCTGACTCCCCAACCGGAAAAGTCATTTGACTGCTGAGCCTGAGTTCAATCCGTTTTATGAATGAACGCAGAGTCATAGGCCGCTCCTCGTAACCCCTGCTTCGAGTGCTTTCACCGTATCTCCCCATATACATATAAATTTGCACGCACACGCACGGGCGTCATTATAGGCTCACGCAACAATAGTTTTATCAGTGCAAGGGTACTGACGCACAAACACATGCCGAATATCGAGGATATTCTGTATTGACCGAGGCAATCATGCAACGCAAGAAATATTGGGTTGGAGGGAAAGTTCTGTAGTATTTTAAAGAAAATATTTGAATTAATTTATAAAAATATGTGTTTAATATTAATCATAATACATTTAATGTGTTGTATGATGAATGCCAAACTCTTCTGCAATTTCTCGACTTGTTAAATGTGGATTATTTTCCAACATCGATCGTAAAACATCATTATCGATCTTGAATAGTCGTCCAGATCGATCACTTTCTTGGAGGCTCAGATCCCCGGAACGAAATTTGCTAAACCATCTTTGACAAGTACGAACATTTACAATATCTTTTCCAAATACCGCATATAAATTTTTACATGCAACCGATGCGTTGCTGCCTTTTTGGAATTCATACACAATGCATTGTCGTAAATGCACTTTATTTACTAACATGTTTTTCACTTTAAGTATCACAAGTAAATGATAAACGGTAAAAAGGACTTCTTTTATATTATGCAGCAGCTATAAAAAAAACAAAAAAAAATCCGAATGACTCACTAGCCAGATGTTTTTTTATTTACAAGAAAAATTACCTGCCTATTAAAAATACGTCAGAACTTTCCCTCCAACCCAATACATGACGAAGCAAGGCAAGCCATGTAGGCTTGAACGCAACAAATACACACCGATCATCGAATATACCCGTGCATAGAATCCCATGCACAGAAAATCGTAAGCATCGGTCTCTTTAGTGTGTTAGCCAAGGCAAACATGCAACGCTACAAGCGCATTTCGAGCATCAAACTAGCACATACGCGTGCATAGAATCCCATACAGAGAAATTCGTAAGTACATCGGCATCTTGAGTGTGTTGGCCAAGGCAAAGCACGCAGACCTGAACGTTGCCACGGGAGATGCCCACATGTAGCCCGTATATTGTCAAGGGGAAGGGGTTAAATGCCCGAGTCAATTTGGTAATGCCTCGCGGGGTTAAATGCTCTCCTGACCCCTGGCAAGTCTCTCTTAACGAGTCGGCAGGCCTCAGTTTGCATTGCCGCATTTAGTAGCTCCGAAAAGGCGCCCGATGTTGTACCTCATCTCGTACGTTACAGGTTAGCAAGCCACGACGGCTGGAGATCGATGTTAAGTTGATGCGGAGGCTGCATACGTCAAGCAGATTGGCATGAAATGTGTTAGTAGAAACTGGATAAGAAGGCGGCTATTAATGTTATTGAACCCTTTGTCGGATGATGGACGGAAGATTTACGAGGCTGGTGATTCTACGGATTTCTGATTTTCTGTTCTAGCTTCTAGTTTTCGAATTCTGTATATCGTATACTCATCTATTTCTCTGGATAATGTTGCATATCTACATATTTTCCCGTGAATCTAGTGTTAAAGAGTATTGTAAATGCATAGCGGGTTGGCACGAAATTTGTTAATTTGGTTGTGGCGGGAATGGTATTGTGCGTAGAAATGGAAAGCTGGTTTCAATGGTATTAACACGTTGACTGCCAAGCGTATTTTACTATATTAGAACGGCGATGCTATGAAATACTACAGCGTTCGACTGAATTATGCAAAATGTATATAATCTGCAGGTATTAGAGACCGAAGTATCGCATCACTATTCTAATAACAACTGCGTTTATAAAATAATAATTGCTACCCATTGCGAATATTTTGGATCTTCAGTAAAATCTCTATATTAGAACGGCGATGCTATAGAATACTATAGCGTTTGACTGAATTATACAAAATGTATAGAATCTGCAGGTATTAGAGACCGAAGTATCGCATCACTATTCTAATAACAACTGCATTTATAAAATAATAATTGCTACCCATTGCGAATATTTTGGATCTTCAGTAAAATCTCTATATTAGAACGGCGATGCTATAGAATACTATAGCGTTCGACTGAATTATGCAAAATGTATATAATCTGCAGGTATTAGAGACCGAAGAATCGCATCACTATTCTAATAACAACTGCGTTTATAAAATAATAATTGCTACCCATTGCGAATATTTTGGATCTTCAGTAAAATCTCTATATTAGAACGACGATGCTATAGAATACTATAGCGTTCGACTGAACCATGCAAAATGTATATAATGTGCAGGTATTAGAGACCGAAGTATCGCATCACTATTCTAATCACAACTGCGTTTATAAAATAATAATTGGTACCCATTGCGAATATTTTGGATCTTCAGTAAAATCTCTATATTAGAACGACGATGCTATAGAATACTATAGCGTTCGACTGAATTATGCAAAATGTATATAATCTGCAGGTATTAGAGACCGAAGTATTGCATCACTATTCTAATAACAACTGCGTTTATATAATAATAATTGCTACCCATTGCGAATATTTTGGATCTTCAGTAAAATCTCTATATTAGAACGACGATGCTATAGAATACTATAGCGTTCGACTGAACTATGCAAAATGTATATAATGTGCAGGCATTAGAGACCGAAGTATCGCATCACTATTCTAATAACAACTGCGTTTATAAAATAATAATTGCTACCCATTGCAAATATTTTGGATCTTCAGTAAAATCTCTTGCGTCGGTCATCGGTGACCATCATGGCAGTCAAAGTGTTAGACACTCGTACGACATTGCAGTGTATTGTCAATGACTATTTGGTAGCTTTGGGTGAATAGTAATTAATAGGTTGCTTGATGAGTTGGATCGTACAATATCGAGATATCGATATTTGGTGAGAGTATGATCAGTACGAATATCATTGAGACAGAAAATATACGTTTGTTTGAATCCGTCAACTCACACGTCTGAAGCGTGATACTCAAGAAGCATTTCATAACGCACCTCGCAAATAAGAATTTCCTTATCTGCGTAACTCATGCCAGCACACAGTGGCTAACGCGTCAAGCGGCTCTCATAAGAATTTCAACAGCGATAATGTCTGACACTTGACACGACGTTACGTGCACGAGCAACAATCAAAATCGACAGCTGAGAGTCTGTCATACGAGACCCATAGTGGTAGAATGACTAATTCGTTTTGTGCTGGGGGTTCGCACGCAAGCTCAACATGCTTTGAATTGTCCGACGTTCCACTTTTTGCTATGCTTTGGCTTATTCGGAAAGTAATTTCGTTTATTCACAATAATATCTTTAGTTTTTTTAAATGTATTTTTGATGTATTTTTAATCGGCTAAGTTGTTTCTGTGGATATCGTACAAACTATAAAAATGAAAAGCAGCATTTTAGTCAAATTTTCCTTTTTTTCATTAAAGAAAAAATAAGAATGCTGTTCAAGCAAAGAAAGTAAATAACGATTCCTCGACTAATTTCCTGTATATCCAATAGCTGCAGGTTACTTTCTTCACAAGTCACCAAATTCCATCAAAACACACTTTCTTCACTAGCAAAATTATCTCTAAGACATAACTCTTACCTCTTCAACCGAAACCACTAATTAACGACCACGCGATCCTGATTTCTGCAACTAATTCCCTATTTACCCACTATCAACGACTCACGAAATTCCACCCCAACACGATTTAGCTCCTTACTACCAAGCTCTTCATTAACACATAACCACTCGTAGTTAGTCGACGGCAACAACCCGCGCCCATGCCACACATAACGCCTGCCAACAAAATTCGCTGCATAAACCCGAAAGACCGCTTCCTTTGCATTCACGGCATTCGCATTGTCAAAGGGCAAGAAAAAGGCTGCAGGCAGAAGCTTTTTAGCCTGGCGGTTTCCGACGTAAAGCACGAAAGACCCCAAGATAGACAGGAACGTGGACGGTAATTGTCCTAACGAGTCAAATGAGGGCCCCGAGCTGCGTTCGCCAGCCGTTATGCCATCCCTATGCCTCTGCTTGTCGGCAATTATTGTTTCGACTCTCGGTGGTCTCTCTTAAAAGGCTCCTCGGTTGTTGTTTGCTCTTGACTCCTACTTCCTGGCACTTGTGCGAGACGGGTGGGGCTCCGGATGATGCGTTATTACGTCGGCGTTAGCCGATCGGCCATTCGAAGGCAAGCGAATTAACGCTGGATTTGCGGAGAAACGTCTAGGTATGCCGGAAACTCCTGTTCAATAATGTCATCGCAATTTTTAACGCTTATGAACGCAGGGGCATGTGCGGGTCTGGTTAACATTGCGATTCTGCGTAGGTACTTTTCTAAATGTGCTAAAGCAATGGTTTTGTCGTCTCGGTATTATTTACTGGAAATCTATTATTTTTGTCGTTGTTCGGAAACGTATGGAATTTTCTGATAGATCTAATCTGGAGGTATATGACATAATTTTGGTATAAATTGAAATAATAGTAATCATTTCTGTAATTTTGCTCGAAAAATTCAGAATCCATCAATTTGACGGATCCGGTGAGTCTAGTGTTAATCCATTGACTGCCACGCAAATTTAGCGCGTCTTGCCCTGGGTGCCACAGTTTTATTTTAAAGAAGACATGAAGTTTTACAAAATACAATATTATTAAGTTACTGATATAATATTGTAACTGTAAAATTGTATGGCATTTACAGTATTTTTATCGAAAGAAAAACACTTTCGGTACAGACGCTTACTACGAGATATTTCGTAGTTGGCAGTCAATGGGTTAAGCAGCAGGAATATGCGAGCGGGTGCCAAAATTCCAGGTAACGCGCTACAAACTAGCGTTACAAAAGTTACAATAAACCATGCAGAAAAAATATGTGGTCTTTAATCCGTCACATAAAAACAAAAATATTGATGAAAAAAGAAACTTTCCCAAACGCCCTATAATTAGCCTTGAAAAATTCACAATACCCCGTGCAGAAAGAAGCTTGTCGTATCTTTGAAGTTCGAGTCACAGAAAAATACAAGGCAGCAACAAAGAGCCCTTGTTCTTCAAACATCACGACTCGGTCTCCCTTCAGCCGAAACCGTCGGTTTCACGTGGCTCAGTGTATCGCGGCCAACAGCAGGAACATTACGTCCACAAAATCGACATCCGCCAACCTGTTACGCGCCCTCCTCCATTACATTCGCACCGGCATCGATTAACGTTAAACACGTTCCCTACACGGTCCCGTAACCTCGTCGTCGACGCTAAACAAGCCTCTCAATTTCGCGACAGCGAGACTGAAGTAATCCCGGCGATAATGAGAGCGCCATTAGATTCACGTACGTGAAAATGGAAGTGAAACAGGAGACTGTAAGCGGGCTGACGCGAGAGGCTGAAGAGAGGAGTGACGAAAATGAAATGAGCGACAGATGGCGAGGAGAAAGAGAGGAGAGGGAGAAGAGAGGAGCGGAGAGAAGGAGAGCGTGTCTATGCTCTCGGCAAAGAGGGTGTCGTCTCTTCAGTTGGAGATCAGACACGTTCCGCGGCGGCAGTTTCTGTCCTCGCGAGACCGCGACTTCGAGACGAGCGCAGACTTTCACGAAAACCAGGGTTCCCGTCACAGTGTCACTTTTTACGCGCACGCAACCTGCAACAGGCGACGATGACTGCGACCGTACAGTGGATTTCCCTCATCTTCGGAACGCTCGCCCTGGTGCAGACAGGTATCGGCGATATTCGCTGTTATGCGATCTTCTTATTTTCAATTGAGTCGCGCGCGAAAATTGCCAGGTGCACGGAAACGTATGTCATATTTTTTCCATAGAGGGTATTAACACTTTGACTGCCATGATGGTCACCGGTGGCCGACGCAAGAAATTTTACTGAAGATCCAAAATATTCGCAATGGGTAGCAATAATTGTTTTATAAATGTAGTTATTGTTAGAATAGTGATTCGGTCCTTCGGTCTCCAATACCTGCACAACGTTTAGATTTTGCATAATTCAGTCAAACGTTATAGTATTCTATAGTATCGTCGTTCTAATATAGAGATTTTACTGAAGATCCAAAATGTTCGCAATGGGTAGCAATAGTTGTTTTATAAATGTAGTTATTGTTAGAATAGTGATGCGATCCTTCGGTCTGCAATACCTGCACATTATTTACATTTTGCATAATTCAGTCAAACGCTATAGTATTCTAGCATCGCTGTTCTAATATAAAAATTTTACTGAAAATCCAAACTATTCGCAATGGGTAGCAATAATTATTTTATAAATGTAGTTATTGTTAGAATAGTGATGCGATCCTTTGGTCTCCAATACCTGCACAATATTTAGATTTTGCATAATTCAGTCAAACGCTATAGTATTCTATAGCATCGCCGTTCTAATATAGAGATTTTACTGAAGATCCAAAATATTTTTAATGGGTAGCAATTATTATTTTATAAACGCAGTTATTGTTAGAATAGTGATGCGATCCTTTGGTCTCCAGTACCTGCACAATATTTAGATTTTGCATAATTCAGTCAAACGCTATAGTATTCTATAGCATCGCCGTTCTAATATAGAGATTTTACTGAAGATCCAAAATATTTGCAATGGGTAGTAATTATTATTTAAAAATGCAGTTGTTATTAGAATAGTGTTTCGGTCCTTCGGTCTCCAATACCTGCACAATATTTAGATTTTGCATAAATCAGTCAAACGCTATAGTATTCTATAGCATCGCCGTTCTAATATAGGATTTTACTGAAGATCCAAAATATTCGCGATGGGTAGCAATTATTATTTTATAAATGTAGTTATTGTTAGAATAGTGATGCGATCCTTCGGTCTGCAATACCTGCACATTATTTAGATTTTGCATAATTCAGTCGAACGCTGTAGTATTTCACAGCATCGCCGTTCTAATATAGAGATTTTATTGAAGATGCAAAATATTTGCAATGGGTAGCAATTATTATTTTATAAATGCAGTCGTTATTAGAATAGTGATTCTTGGCAGTCAACGTGTTAAGCATTGCATAGGTGATACATCAAGAAATTTTGATTAGCGTACGAAAGAACTACTTACTAGAGAGGCGCGTATTTTGAAAATCACAGCATAAGAATATGTCATTTATATAAGCAAATTTTCGATTTGACGTACTGTAGTGTGATGGTATGTGATACAATATCTTATTCCGACCGTCGTTATTAATTACTATCAGTTATTAATGATATTGCAAATTCACACTGCATTAATGTATTGTGTCGAAAAACAGCTGCAAAATCGACAAGGAACATGAGCCTATATATGCATTCGTCTCTATATACACATTCACACTAAACTAAGGCACCAATTATTCAAACTCAAAGTTACTTTATGAAAAACAGCAATTCCCCATAACACATGAATTGATTGATTAACCATTTGATGCCAGTCTCTTGAAACTCGCCTAACGACGCAGTTGCCCCGAGACAATAGAAAGAATAAGGCTGCCGCAGTAAAAAAAAAATTTGAAATGCAATGAGCGACTCATTTACGCATTTAGTTCTCCTATTTTTTTCAAATCATGATGAATCTTCACCGTGCTATCTGCTGCTATTTGTCAGTCATTATTATGTAAGTCGCTCCCCTGTCGGCCAGATCAACGTGAGAGGCATCGTCAACATTTAGTTTATTATTAGGCTGTGGTCGCAATGATCGCAGCAAAAAACGTGACGCGACAGAGCTGCACAATGTCGGATCCACCGTAACAAATTTACGTTCCAGCATTAATTTCACGGTCGACCACATGACAAGCATTGAGTCATA
This sequence comes from Cryptocheilus praepositus, assembly GCA_033815515.1. Taxonomy (NCBI): domain Eukaryota; kingdom Metazoa; phylum Arthropoda; class Insecta; order Hymenoptera; family Pompilidae; genus Cryptocheilus; species Cryptocheilus praepositus. Next base: position 3,460,181 of record JAWWQZ010000314.1, read on the forward strand.
ATTGTAGTCAGTCCATACCGGTGATAGAGTCTATTCTAGTAGCACAAAAATATTGCTTAAATATCTGTCTTGGAAAAATATTGGATCTGAACATTATATGTTCCTTAATATTAAATGAATATCTATTTTACTCTTGGCAAATAAAATTTTATTTCTAATCTTAAGTTAATATTGACTCTATATTCTGAAAACATCATTCTTCTGCAACACGAAACAAATTTATAGAAAAGAAATGTTCTGAATCTGAAATAAATACTGCATTTTTATATTTAAATTTAAAAAAGCGATTCAATATCATTCTAACACAGGATACACGTTTATTCAATATTTTGTGCTACTACCGCGTATTCTCGCGTAAAAATGATATTTTTCATTACAACATTCAGTTCCGTCCGAATTTTCCAAAAACCATAAATTGATAGTTGAGAAACTCGTAAGTCTGAGCGATGTTATTTGCATCGAGTAAATAAATTTCGCGACGGGAATTTATGGGTCCCAGGAGAAAATTCGATTTTTGCACGAGCGGTCGCGTACTGGTTAATTGGCATCGTTAATCCGCGATCCGTGTCAACACTCGTACGTAAGCGTTCATTTCTGTGCACAATGAAATCACGCAGCGGAACTGCGCAGTATCGACGAGATTTTTTTTAATCGCGAACCGCACCTGTTTCGCGCGAGTCGTTAGCGCACGCGAACGACTCGGTGATTTCAATCGGCGCACTACGAATGTCAGGTACTGCGCTTGAAATTGACAAACCGATAAATGCGAGGGATGACTGATACTGATATCTCAAAACATGCACGAAATAACGTGATGCCGATATCTGAAAAACATGCGCGTGAAGCTTACGAAAAAATGGGCTGCGTAAAGAAGCTGATAAACGTAGTAATGAGTGTTCAGCAATTATGTTTGCGCTTAATTGAACATCTGAAGCCGACAGGCGGATTAAGTGACGTTGATTTCATTAAAATTATAAATATTACTAAAGGTGTATGAGTCATGTATTTCATTTCCGTTTGTTTTAAAATGGCACTTTAGTTAATTCTGAAACCGCAAACTATAATTATGTTGTGACAAAATTGGAATTTCGTAGATAGTGGTGCCTGATGTCGCGACAGCACATTTAGGGTTAAAATGGCAAACTGTAATGATAGTAGAATGAAATAATAATTCAGAAAGTACTAGTATTCGGTATTGAGATACGCGTAGTTAAATCTAAAATAGCAAAAAACGATAACGAATTCATAAGAAACTAGTAACTGAATAAGCATTAGTCTTCGATATGCTTTATTCGGGATTGGGACAGATTTAATACGCCAAACTTTAGTAATGTTGCAGTAAAGACCTAACTCAGTAAATACTGTCCTTCGGTATATCGTATTCAGTACTGAGATAAGCATATTCAGGCGTAACACGGCAAACTTTAACGATGTCGCAATCAAATCGTAATTTAATAGGTACTGGTCGTCAGTGTATTGTATTCTCTACTGAGTCAAGCACATTCCAATATAACACTGCAAACTTTAATGATGTCGCAAGAAAATCGTAATTTAACAGGTACTGATCGTCGGTATATCATATCCGGTATTGAGATAAGCGTAATCAAACTTAAAAGAGCAAACGATAACGAATTTTTAAGAAACTAGTAACTGAATAAGCATTACTCTTCGACATGCTCTATTCGGGATTGGGACAGATTTAACACACCAAACTTTAGTAATGTTGCAATAAAGACCTAACTCAGTAAGTACTGTCCTTCGGTATATCGTATTCAGTACTGGGATAAGCATATTCAGGCCTAACACGGCAAACTTTAACGATGTCGCAATCAAATCGTAATTTAATAGGTACTGGTCGTCAGTGTATTGTATTCGCTACTGAGTCAAGCACATTCCGATGTAACACTGCAAACTTTAATGATGTCGCAAGAAAATCGTAATTTAACAGGTACTGATCGTCGGTATCATATCCGGTACCGAGATAAGCACATTCAGACGTAAACTTCCGCAACATTCTAGAAATAATCGAATGTGGTATATTGTGCACACTAATCTACGCAATGCGTAACCACATACCCCTGTTTAACACGTTGACTGCCAAGCGTATTTTGCTATGTTAGAACTGCAATCCGATGAAATACCGCAGAGTATGATTAAATCGTGCAAAAAGGAAGATAACGTAGAAATGTTAGAAGCCGAAGTATTGAAGTACGCTTCTAATATCAATTGCTTTTACAAGATTGCAAATAGGCTTCATTGCGAATTTTTTGCATTCTTAGTAAAATCTTTTGCACCGGTCACCGGTGACCATCGTGGCAGTCAAAGTGTTAACATTCTTTTCAGCAGCCAATGCGTTTCAAACGTATTAAGGGGTTATGTCTACTTGGGTTGGTGAAAAAATCGACTTTCTTTTATTGCATTTTCTTAATGTACATAATTTTAAGAATATTTCCACAAAAGTACATAAGAATCGGAGCACACGTTCAAAAATTATAAGCGTTTATCTGGAGCGCTAGTATGTATGATTAGTAAAAAGCTTGTAACTTTAAACGCTATTAAGTCGCAACTGTGTTTTTAAAAACACACGGTTGCGGTGAACACGGTTTCTCAAAAACTACTTCACCGATCGGACTCTAATTTTATATACTTATTTGTCATTACAATAGGCAGGGCCTGAACGAAGGATTTTTTATTTCGGTAATAAAAAAAAAGTTACAACGTAAAAACGACAGTTAGACCACCTCAAAAGACGGATTTTTTCGTAAAATTGCTGCCATTCTTGTAAAAATTAAAATCTTTCAAAATCCTTCGTTCAGGTCCTGCCTATTGTAATGACAAATAAGTAAGTGAAGTAGTTTTTGAGAAATTGTGGTCGCTGCAAGTGATGAAAATAAACGGAAGCTCTAGGAGAAGGGCTATATTTCCTCCATTTTTTAAAATTTTCTTATAAAAAAATGTATACAAATACCACTAAATACGTACTTGTTGGTAGTATTTTGCGAATTTTAATGAGTACTCACTAAAACGGCAAAAAAAAATCTTGAAAATCATGTCATTTCGCCGATCCCAAGTAGGCATAACCCCTTAATACACTTTTAATCGTCACTGCCGCAAAGTGCAACTATTAATAGCGTGTCCTCTGTTCCAACAGGATGGGCGTTAAGATGCTGGGAATGTTCGTCGCACACGAACGTGATGTGCGGTGACCCGATGAACACGTCGGATCATCAGGCCACATTCCGCAGCACGGAATGCCAATTGAGCCCTTACCAGAGTCCAAAGCCGATCTGCCGTAAACTCGTGAAAAGAGGTAACTCAAACCGAACAAATCAGCGCGCCAACTTTCGCCACTGAAAATTCATATTCCGACCCGCATCGAGGACTCGAGACTTTCGTCTATGTCGCAGGCGCAAATACGCCCACGTCCTGCGTTTGCATCATCGCTGCGAGCACACCGAGAGTCGATGTTGCGACGTGCCTATAATTCTGCCAGTATATGAGGCGTAACTGTCGCACGGTTTTCCGTTCGAAAGATGTAAACTCGGCAATTTACATTGCAATTAGCGACGCGGCGGGAATTTGCATTGTTAAACGCAGTCCGCTGGCGCACAGTTTCCAGCGTCGATCATTCCAATTACGGAGTTTACCGGCGACGCGGCCGTGTCGAAAATCGTTTGCCGACGTTGACGATACTTTTATGGGAGCCGACTATTTCACGGGCTTGCCATTTTGTGGGAAAGATTGCAGAAAGCGTTGCTATTGTTTACAGGGTGCCTTGAGTTTTATTGGTTAAACTCCGGAAGTACGGTTAGAAACGGTCTATGTACTATTATTTCTAATATTGAGAATATTTAATACTCAAAATATTTTCACTTTTACTCGAATTCAATCGGCATTAAACATGAATGATAAACTACACCCGCTCAATTAACACTTTAACGACTGCTAGCCGATTAATCGGCTTTTCAGTGGTCAACGGTTATATTAGATAAAATAAATATCAGATGATATTATGATAATTCTAAATGACAATAAAATTACACTGCTTTGAAACCAAAGAATTCTCAACAACATATTCAGTATTTTTCAGTTATAAAGCTTTACAAACAGGCACATACACAATTCCTGCGCGATATCCAAAAGAGGGTCGGTCGTTAGTGAGTGGTATCTTCAGTCAATAGCGGTCGTTAAAGTATTAATATGTAACTCGTCAGTTAGTCTATTGTCTGAATATGTTGTAGACGTATTTTCTCACAGTTGCTTACTAAACTCACTAAAAATCTTATGTTTTGAATAGGATAGAGATATTCTCCTTTCACTCGATTGACCAAAAATTGCATAAATTTTAAATGAGACCCACTTCTTCCATTAGGAAACATCCTAGGAAAAGTATTCGAACAAATTTTGCGTTTCTGTACGTTTTCCCCCATAACAGCAGACGATCTCTTTGTGAGCGTCGAATGCTAATGTCCAGCGTTACGCGTTTCCACGGCCACGTACGTCTCTACCTCCTGCGCGCCATTAGGCGCAATTGCCAGTTTTCGCTTTGCAAAATGTCACGGATCTTAAGAGAGGCGTCACATTAGCGCGTTTCGTGCGACGCTCCTCACGTCCATTCCGGTGATAAGATAATTAGTGAGCCGCAGACGGTGCCGATCTTGTCCCATATTTTCAATTGTTTCCAACGGTCCGCGTGGGCGACCGTGCGTCTGCCGCTGGCCTCAAACTCGCATGGCGCTTCTGCGGATCCTAGATTCAGGCATGCTAGAATGACGCATCGTGCGTTTCTCAAGCGACCAGCACCTTTTAACGACGTGATCTTGGTTATCGGGAGCTAAGGCGAATCGCCGAAGGAATGGCGGAGTCTCGGTTGGCACGTGAGCGTATCTTCTAATTGCGACAATTAAACGCATCGGGAAATGACATATGTAATATGACAGTGCACACTAGGTACTGAGTGTTAAGGGGTAGCGGTTAACCCTTTGACTACTATGGACGCATATATGCGTCCGCCGAAATTTGTCAGTGTCAACTATGGGCGCATACATGCGCTTTGCAATTGTTTCGATTTCTTACCTACTGCAGCCACAATTATCAATATATGAGATAAATACAGATGCATTCTTTATCAAATAATATACTTGCATTATTTAATTTGGCGTAAATGAAGAATTACCATTAGAACTCCGTTGCGCCTTACATAATGAATCAATAGAGTTCAAACTATCGAAAAGTATTCCGTCCACAGTGAACGCTTCGGCCGAGAGTATTCAGCACTCAAAGGGTTAAAGTATGAATGATAGATGGTATCAATAAGCATATTTGCTTTTCTTACAATACCATAATTTTGGCATTAACGTAATACCGACTCAAATACTTGTTGCAGCGAATTTAACCCTTTGACTGCCATGATGGTCATCGGTGACCGGCGCAAAAAGTCTTACGAAAAATTAAAAAAGTACCCAGTCGGTAGCATTTATAATATTGCAAATGCAATGAATATTAAATAGTGATTCAATTATTTGGCCTCCGATACCTTCGCATTATTTTAATTTTGCACAATACAGTTACATTCTGTAGTACTTTATCGCGTCGCGGTTTTAATATAGTAAAATACGCACGGCAGTCAACGTGTTAATGGACGAAAATAAGAATTTCATCTGAACGCATTCATACATTCGAAAAAACAATAAACAGAAGACTGTTTTCCAAAGTTATTAAAAATGAATTGTCGAGACCGGTACCGGAGATGAGGCAATAAAGAGAATCATCAGACTCTGAGCAATTCTGGTCTATGATATCAAAGCGTTAACGTCATAAAAATTAAAAAAATACCCAATCGGTAGTATTTATAATATTACAAATGCAATGAATATTAAATAGTGATGCAATTATTTGGCCTCCAATACCTTCGCATTATTTTAATTACGCACAATACAGTTACGTTCTGTAGTACTTCATCGCGTCGCGGTTTTAATATAGTAAAATACGCACGGCAGTCAACGTGTTAATGGACGAAAATAAGAATTTCATCTGAACGCATTCATACATTCGAAAAAACAATAAACAAAAGACTGTTTTCCAAAGTTATTAAAAATGAATTGTCGAGACCGGTACCGGAGATGAGGCAATAAAGAGAATCATCAGACTCTGTGCAATTCTGGTCTATGATATCAAAGCGTTAACGTCATGGCTAACGTCGTATTCTTCGTCATGTCGATCATGATCACATTTACCTTGGTACCTAGTGCGAAGACGCACTTCGAGACAGGCGGCTCTGACTCACGAAGCGTGTTGCTGCACGGTAATTGTGACAATTAGATTCCCACCAAGGTCAAAGCCACACCCGCGCCATAACAAAATCTGCCGTTCTGCATATCGGGTTTCCGGTGAGCATCTCGCGGAATTAAGGCTAATTAGACCTCGTTTACCTGCCGGCGTCACGAATCGAGTGCGCGAGGGAACGTGTGGCCTAGTTATTTCGAAATAATTCGTGCACCGGAAAGATGACCGCAGATGCAGGCGAAAAGAATATATCGCGGAATGAATAAATAAATCGATGAAAGTGTGCGCATCGTGTCTATTGTTTTGAGATAACTTTTATAGGAAATGGTGTTATACGAGAGTTTTGGTTTTCTAATACGTATTATATAAATAGCCATGCGTAATAGGTGTGCATGAAACGAAACGATTGCGAAAAGAAAGAAATCGATCTCGATTAAAGTCGAAAAGGATGAGATCCTACGTTTTGTTATATATTGCATTATACGAACAATTTCGTCACAATATCTTTAGCGCGTTGTAGGACTCGCGTCATACGGTAGTTAATCTACACTTTCTTGAAATCCGAATGAAACCGACTCGGCTACTAGCAAAACGTCGCATTCATAAAAACCAAGGACACGGCACCGACTGGCGGCATAAAAATTCTCGTTGCCACAGTCGCAAGAGCCTCAAATTCCTAAATGGCCCGGCAAATTTACATAACGCGCAGTACGCCGACAAATCCACTAACCGTAACAACACGTAAGCGTTCTGTGCCAACCGGAAGCAACACACGACGCGTCGCCGTCGATTCGTGCAAGTCGTCCACATTTTTCCCATCAGCCGCGATTACTTTTTTCCCGTCCTTGTCTGCGTCTCGTTACACATCGCGAAAGAGTCGCGCGCGGAAAAATAACATCGCAATTCCGTAATGAATCACGAGGCGGCGCGAGGCAGTACGAGGCAGTACGATTTATTCGCGTGCAACGCAGATGATTATTTCCGGTGGCCCTTGACGCATTCTGAATCACAATGGTTACGCAATCGGTTACAACATGCCGATCGAACGACGGTTTATGGGCGCGTACGGTGTGCGTACGCGGAATGAATGGCAGCTTTTTGTGAAGCGACGCGTCATCGTTATTCCGACGAGTTTGACGTTTCGTATTTTTACCCTCGGCAAGCACACTGGATGCGTACGTTTGCTTTCTTTAAATTATAATTACTTTCACCGACAAAGAAGTGAAAATTCGGTGGTGAATTATTTACCGCAGAATTCATCAATAGCAAAAGGAAAATCTTATCGTGTGGTTGCACTGATAACATTTCTATTATATAATTGAAAATACGAAAGTATCTATTACGAATAATCAGGTTTGATGACATTAACTGGTATTTCTTAACCCTTTGACTACGGCGCACTCTTGGACGAATCCATCAATATGGACGGCGCGGTTTTCGCATGGTTGTCCACTGACTAGTGACCGAAACAGTATCCGCAAATTTGATAATATTCTTATATTTTAAAAAATAATAATAGCAAAAAAATTAAATATATCAATTTTTTTATTTGTCTTCAGTAACTTTTTGAACTATTTTAATTTACTTGACTTAATTTGTGCATCCCTTCAATAATAATCGGTAATTAAAAAAATAACGAATGGATAAATTCAAGCACTAATCACAAAATGAAATAAATCAATACTTACATATACAGTAAAGAAACGGGTTTGCAGGAATCAATGTACGAAGCGGTCATACGAGAGCGTACGTACAAGAACAGTGTAATATGAAGGCAATTGACTGAATGATATTGAAACAATTACCGATATTTAGTTGCTATGTTACGTAGGACAATAAACTGAATGTTGAACCAATCAGTAAAACAGTAATAAAGGTGATATAGTACAAAAATACAGAGGGCGTATATTTACGCCTTTCGTATATATTGATGGATTTCTGAGGGCGTATATGTATATACGCCTTTCGGAGTCAAAGGGTTAATAAAGGGTGTTGAGTTGCAATTGTGCACTTGGAAGCCAACCATTTTGTTGGGTTGGAGGGAAAGTTCTGTCGTATTTTTAATAGGCAGGTAATTTTTCTTGTAAATAAAAAAAACATCTGGCTAGTGAGTTATTCGGATTTTTGTTTTGTTTTTTATAGCTGCTGTATAATATAAAAGGAGTCCTTCTTTACCGTTCATCATTTACTTGTGATATTAAAAGTGAAAAACATGTCAGTAGATAAAGTGCATTTACGACACTGCATTTTGTAGGAATTCCAAAAAGGAAGCAACGCATCGGTTGCATGTAAAAATTTATGTGCGGTATTTGGAAAAGATATTGTAAATGTTCGTACTTGTCAAAGATGGTTTAGCAAATTTCGTTCCGGGGATCTGAGCCTCCAAGAAAATGATCGATCTGGACGACCATCCAAGATCGATAATGATGTTTTACGATCCATGTTGGAAAATAATCCATATTTAACAAGTCGAGAAATTGCAGAAGAGTTTGGCATTTATCATACAACACATTAAATGTATTATGATTAATATTGAACACACATTTTTATAAATTAATTCAAATATTTTCTTTAAAATACGACAGAACTTTCCCTCCAACCCAATAATTATGTATGTATCTCGAAAATCATAGTACGCAAATCTCAATCCTCTCATAACCACACACGTCCAGTGTCAAACCCAAAATTCAAACATATCATTTGACCGTTTACGCAACTTAAATTTGCAAACGTTACAAGATATTTTTTGACGATACAAAGACATGCGACATCAGCCCTTCGCCGCCCTCACTGCATCACCATCATCACACCCCCAACCATGAACAGGCTGAGGGCATGCGTTTCAGTACCCAGCTCTCATTTATTCCGACATTTTGATAACTGTATCCTGGCTATCTGTTTTCAGAGTACGGCGAGCGCATAGTTGTGCGTTCCTGTTCTATTCCGAACATCGAAGAGGTTGACGTTGTGGATGGACCGTGCGGTCCGATGCACTCGAGCTCCCCGCAGACTGTCATCGAATCCTGCCACATATGCAGCACGGACCTCTGCAATTCCGCGCCCAGCACGTCAAGTCCTCAGCAACTTCTCTATGCGACCGTGCTGGCATTCGCTGCGTATCGTTTCGCGGCAACGAAATTCACTGCCCTGTAACGGCCGTGGACCGTTTTCCCTAGCCATAGCACCTGAGAGAGCAACAAAAGTGTCGCGAGGAAGGAAGGAGAGTGACGCGGGACGGCGAGGTGTTCTCGCGAATTAGCCAAAGATGCCTGAGAGTTCATTATCGGTAGCGCGTCGGGCGTTGATCGTGGCCGGCGGGTTGATTTTTAATGTAGATGTAGTGTTATGTTCCGTGAATGGCGTGTGGCGGGGAAGAGCCTGGGTTACTGACTGTTTTGTCGCCGAACGTATCGAGTAGTGGTACATTAAAAGTAACGTGTAACATGCAAAATTATAACAGGGGTGGAAAGCAGTATTTTGAATTGTTCTGTGGAAAATATTAACTGGGAGTATGCGAAGGTTTGGGTGTTTCTATGAATTTCGCGGTAGCGGAAACCTTTTTTACTTTTAATGTTAGAATTACGGGACCCGTCAATTTGACGGGATTTTACGAGTAAAATTACGAAACTGTTACTATTAATTTCTAGGAACTTTTGCTGACTATTATTCACGGAACGATACACGGATGTGTTCAAATTTATTTCCTCCTCAGGGTTCAAATGTTTAAATTCCCTACCATGTATAGTTTTTATTTTTACCTTAAAAAATGGTTAGATTAAATTGTCTCGGAGAGCGTTAGGATTTATATTTTCGGACGATCGCGTACGTCAACGCAACGTATGTGGGATGATGATCACACGTCAGTCATCGGATCTTGTTACGCAGTAGGGTATCTCGTTAGCGAGTAATGAATTAACGTATTACGTTGCTGGCGATCACGTTAAACTCGCCGAATTGCTACCGTTTTTAATCTCAGCGTCTAAAAATATTCTGCTCTCTCTCTCTCTTTCTCTCCGTCTCCCTCTCTTTCTCTCTCTCTCTTTCAATTTTTACGCGACACAAAAGAAAGGAATCGAAAACGTATTCTTTGATACAGGCTGCTTCTGGAGGGGTGTCACGATATTCAAAGGCAAATTCTATGCGCGGAAGCTATAAAAAATGTAAGAACAGTTTGCAAAGTAACGTAACGGCGATATTTTGATAGTTTGCAGGAGTCTTTAATAATGAAAAGAATTTGGTTGGATTTGCGATCCATCTTTGGCTTCTCTGATTCGGACGACTCCCCCACAGAATCACCCACGGTATTTCGAAACACGTATTCCTTTATGGGACACGGTCGATTCTTAGCCCTCTTTTGTAAATACGGGCGTTATATATATTAATTCCTTTTTCAATTGTCCATCGTTAAGTTGATTAACTGTGTGCGCTTTGTAACCCCTTTTGTAGATAGCGTTTCCTTTCATTTATATACGCGTACGTTATAGTCGCACATATAAAATCCAAGCAACACGTCCAATCCCTAAGATCAGTAGACACTCAGGCAGCGTAAAATCTTTTACCCGAAAACCTTTCCTTCTTCTAAGCATTTTTCACGACTGTTCAACGTCTACGTCTGGATTTTATGTATTATCGGTGACACGTGCCAAGTCTTACTAACCATTTTTCTTCTTACCTTAGTGTGTAGTTTACAGCGAACGACTATCTTACGGGACAAAAACGAACGTGAACGATAGCTTATCAGGAATCCGTCCAGCGCTTAGAATAACGGAGTAACGATTCCCTTAATGCGGCTTTAATAATGGCTGCTGTTAATTTACTTGCGAAAGATAATTATTACTAATAATTTCTTATTAGGCTCTCTTTCTCGCCAAATCGTTAAGAATCCTTGTTGTCGGTTTTAAGATTAAAGAGATGTTACCCTTGTCTACTTACAGTTGTCTAAGTTAAGCTTCCTTATTACTATCCCACTCTTATTAATTTAATTAATACGTACCCACTTCTTCTTGGTCCTTTACAGTTGGATTTCACTTACACTGGGTTGAATGTCCTCACGGGTCACTCGGTATACCAGTTGCGCTGGCATTTTTGCAAGTAAATTTATCTATAAATAATGAAACATAACGTTGCATTCGTTGAGCGAAACAATTATTGTAAACGGTTTATGACAAATTTTGTACACCCGTCTGTACATCGTACAAAAGAAGAACCCGAGTAAAAAGACTGCCACGTAAAATATCGGACGGGTGTACATAATTATCGTATCGACGGACCCCAAGCCATGTAGACACCTACAAGTATTGTAGAAGACACGTGGTATTTATTCTTGAAAAGAAGTCCTAGTACATACGTTACAATAATGACACGAAAATGACATGACAGTTGTCCTACGTTATGTCCTCCGCAGCTTCGAACACCCACGACTGTCGACGACAGTCTAAAACACTCGCGCCCGTGAGTATTTGGCCTCACGAGATTCTGTTCTCCGTCACTGAACGCTTCTACGCATCTAACTACAGACACACGCAAGACTCGCGGTAGGAAGAAATGTTTTGGCAATACGATAGACATCTTAAGAAAGGTAAGATAAACGTTAAGTGCGCCCACGTTAAAAGAGCTGCAAACCAGTTGATCGTGAATCGGTAGACTCCACTCCGAACAATTCGAGTTATCTCACTTAATAAATACACCTAGGACGAGCCTCCGACGGACCTCGGTTAGGACTCAAAACTCGAGCTTTCTCGCGCTCGATGAAAGGAAAACCCTGTACCGCGCTGATAAAAATACGTCGAAAGAATCTTCGCTGACAGGTCGTTCCATTCATCTTAACGCGGATGCGGATGCACATTCCAGGCGAACAAGCTCGCGCGCTTACTTTAACTACTTAAGGCAAAGGAATAAAGGACGAAAAAGTGGGGGAGTGGAAAAATGGCAATGAGTAAGTATCGAGGACGTCGCGACGAAGGTTGCCAACGACCGGTGCGACTTTCCGAAGTCTCCTCCGCGCGCTGAAAATTAATTATCTCGCTCCGAAAGACAAAGGACAAAGGTTGCGCGGCGCGGAACTGCGATTCGACTTTTCTGCAGCGAAGTCGCGAGGAAAACAGAATGGCGAGTTGAGAGGCGGCGTGGAGCATTTCGACATTTCGGGAAATTCGTTGGGCGATACAGATCGGCATATCAGTAAGATTGAAGGTGTCTCGATGTTAGTTGGTCGAATGTATTGGGATATGACGCGTTTGTTCTTGAGAAAAAAACTTTCGATTGGTCTATATACTCTTTCACTCTTTCTCATTTTCTTACTCGGTATTTGCTGGGATCTACTGGAATCCGACGCGGACTGGAAACCGATGTGAAAAGACATTTTCGATCGGTAAAGAAAACGATACACAGATAGGTATTAAAAAACATGTAAGTGACGAGCGAATAGTTTTTAAGGACGCGGTAATTAGTCGCGTTTCACTGACATTTGGGTGGTTAATATACACAGTACACTCTTTCACATTGTCCTACTCGGTATTTGATCGAATCTACCGAGATCTGACGTATTGGTCACTGAGAAGAGACTTTTAATTGTTATGTATTTTCACAGAGAAAAAGTTAAAGATGCAAAATATTATGCAAAATTTCTATTATAGCATTGGTACGCTGATTTGTAAGTATTCAGTTCCCCCGATTATCATTTCATCGTTATCTTTTTTTCCCTGTTCCCAAGCTGTCCGAATTCGCTGCTGACCGGAGGGACAATGTGAGCGAATTTACTGTATCTCGACGTTAGTTGATCGCGGATTGGGATCCAACACTTTACCTACCGACAAGACACTTTCAATCGCTACGTAAAAAACCCGACCTACCGCTTATCAGACGCGAATAGCAGATAGACGTCAAACCTAACATTCACGCGATCAGTCGGTACCAGCCTCAAGAGTCCATGTCAACGAATGCCATTGGCCAGCGCAATTTCGCCGCGAGATCGAGAAGTTTATCGCCGGATCGACGATTTCACCGCGAGATCGTCAATTTCGTTGCAAGGTCCACCACTTCCACGCTATATCGTTTTAAGTGTGCCATTGACGATTTTATCACCAGACCGACGATCCCGCCGCATGCAATTTGCACGGGAGATCGACGAATTCAAAGGAAGATCACCGATTTCGTCATCAATTCCGCCGAATTAAAATCATCTCACGTATGTCTCAAGAACGTACGTCAACTTCGCAGCAGTCGAGGTCAGTTAATTAAACACCTTTTCCGCCCGACTTAACTATCGCACGATTTCACAGTCCTGTCGAGCCCGACGAACACAGTTCTCAATTCCGTGCAGTCGACGGCGTGAATTTATTGTTGCCGCCGGAGCCGTGATTGTTGCCGCCGCCGTTGTGCACGCCGTCGTTCAGTGGGTCGCATCTGCAGACGCAGCAAGAGGGAAACAGGAACCAATCCATGAAGATACCCTTGCAATCGTTGTCCGGATCGTAGGCGAGCAGACGGTGCCACTTGTATTTTTGCTCGCATCCGCAGTCGCCGCTGCAGCGATTCGTTTTCGTTTTCCTGAAATTAGACGATTTTGTTTCTCCCTGGCATTGACGCGAACCGACGGCAGCTGTGACCGAATGAATGCTGCAAGTCCTTCGTGATCCTCGGAAACTAGTATTGTGTATGACCTCAAATGCAGTGATTGATATAAAGCGTATGAGGCGTATGGAGTATTGTATAGATTTGATATAGATGGAACAGACAAATAATACGAATAACAACATGAATAGAGCGTATGGGGCGTATAGAGTATTGTATAGATTTGATATACACAGATGGAATAGACGAATAATACGAATAATAATATGAATAGACGATTGAGTGCAGAAAATTGAACGCCCAGATATATAAATAGTTTCCTGCCGATAACTGAAGTTTCTTAAGATTACAGCTGTAGGATGGTGGCAGGTGTAATTCCTCGAGTGCTAGTACTATGAATGAGCCAAATGCAATAATTGATATATACCCCAGGTGATGTATGAAGTCATATAGATTTTGTGTAGATGGAATAGATGAATAGCGATTGTATACATAAAATATACGCTCAGAAATATTAACAGCTTGTTGCGAGTAATTGGAAGTTGTTAATTTTACAGCTGTAGGATGATTGCAGCTATGGTCGAGTGAATGCTGCGAATCCTTGAAATGGCAATACTACGTATGAGCTCAAATGCATTCATATATATTGTAGCTGAAATTCACATATGGAGTATCATGTAGATTTTTATGTAGATGGAATAGACAAATGGTGATTGCGTGCTAAAAAATGAACTTCCAGAAATATGAACAGCTTGTAGCCAGTAATTGGAGGTTGTTAAACATACAGCGCAACATGGTAGCATGAAGTCGCAATGATCATGAACGGTAATATAAGACAATAATGTAGAGTTTCCCTAGGAGATATGCAGGTGCATGAATTATGGATGAGAACGAGATGATTCTACTTACGAGCAAACTTCTTGATGAATGGCCTGTTCGAAGTGTTGAGTATTTACGATAGCTCGAATCTTCCCAGCGCTGTTGCTAGCCCAGTACGGCGTAACGATTTCCACCTTCGACTCGCATGCATCGATTCTAAACAAACACATATCCACAAACACACTTATAAAATTTACACTTATGATACTGCAGACCTAACGTTAACATTAAATTTTTGGTATGTGCATTAATGATTCCATATTTTAATTATGTCAATGCACTTTCCCACAAAAGGAAAGTTAACTAAAAATTTCGGCGTTGTCACTGTAAATCGCGACTGAATTCCTAACGTATGCTGGTGCGTCTCAAATGCTGCAATAGTCAGAAGGATCAGAATAAGGAAAGCGCATTTGCAAGCTTTTGAATAACACTTGAATAAAAATTGTCTTAAAGACTTGGACGGATATTGTGTAAAGTGCTTGAACAAAAATCCTATGAAACCCTTGAACAAAAATTAAACGAAACATTCGAATAAAAATGATGTGAAACGTGATTGAATTCGTAACGTACACTAGTGCGTTTCAAAATCTGCCATAGTCAGAAGGATCAAAATGAGGAAAGCGCAATTGCAAACTTTTGAATAACACTTGAACAAAGATTGTATTAAAGACTTGTACAGAAATCGTGTGAAATGCTTGAACAAAAATCCTATGAAACCCTTGAATAAATATTAAACGAAACATTCGAATAAAAATGATGTGAAACGTGATTGAATTCGTAACGTATACTAGTGCGTTTCAAAGTCTGCCATAATCAGAGGGATCAAAATTAGAAAAGCCCATTTGCAAACTCTTGAATAACACTTGAATAAAAATTGTCTTAAAGACTTGGACAGAAATTGTGTGAAATGCTTGAACAAAAATCCTATGAAACCCTTGAATAAATATTAAACGAAACATTCGAATAAAAATGATGTGAAACGTGATTGTTTTTACTAGTCGTCAAATCTGCGTCATCAAAATGCGGGCGGCAAACGATGAATAAAAAATTTTGTACAGAAATAGTGTGATTCTTGCAAAAATCATGCATCTGAATAAATATTCACGGTCTGGTCTCTTTCAGCTTCAGAGCCAGGCACCTCGTTACAAACTCGATCCACTTGAATAAAAATTGATTTAAAGACTTGGACGGAAATTGTGAAACAAAAATTCTCTGAACAAAAATTCGCATTCGTAAAAACGATTAAGTGATTGAATGTCGTTGCTTCGATTCTTGCCGAAGGGATCAAAATGACGAGGCAACTTAAATAACACTTGAATCTTGTCTTAAAGACTTGGACGAAAAAGGAAATGTTTGAACAAAAATCCTACGAACCCCTTGAATAAATATTAAACGAAATATTCGAATAAAAATGATGTGAAACGTGATTTCGTCGGTCAAAATCTGCCGTCAGAAGGTCGTGCCCATTTGCAAACTCTCGAATAACACTTGAACAAACATTGCTTTTGGATCTGTGAAATGCTTGAACAAAAATCCGATGACCACGAAACATTCGAATAAAAATTATGTCGCGCGATTGAATTCGTGTTGCGTCTCAAATGCTGCAATAGTCAGAAGGATCAGAATAAGGAAAGCGCATTTGCAAACCTTTGAATAACACTTGAATAAAAATTGTATTAAAGACTTGGACAGAAATCGTGTGAAATGCTTGAATAAAAATCCATCAACGCCTTGTTTTCGTCGATGCGTTTCAAAGTCTGCCATAATCAGAGGGATCAAAATTAGAAAAGCCCATTTGCAAGCTCTTGAATAACACTTGAATAAAAATTGTCTTAAAGACTTGGACAGAAATTGCGTGAAATGTTTGAACAAAAATCCTACGAAACCCTTGAATAAATATATAAACGAAATATTCGAATAAAAATGATGTGAAACGTGATTGAATTCGTAACGTATACTAGTGCGTTTCAAAGTCTGCTATAGTCAGAGAGATCAAAATGAAAATAAGCGCATTTGCAAACTCTTAAATAACACTTGAATAAAAATTGTCTTAAAGACTTGGACAGAAATTGTGTGAAATGCTTGAAGAAAAATCCTATGAAACCCTTGAATAAATATTAAACGAAACATTCGAATAAAAATGATGTGAAACGTTACGTTTTTATGCTCGTCACACCGCGTCATAAAACCGCGGGCGGCGATGAAAATTTTGCAAGCGATTGCAGATCAGCATCTGTTATTCATGGTCTGGTCTCTTTCAGCTTCACAGCCGGGCACCTCGTTACGATCGATCGACGATAACAGTGATTTCCGCCGCGGGGAAACAGGATTCTCTGTCGCGCTCGTAAACGATTAAGTACCTGCCACTGTCGTTGCTTCGATTCTTGCCGAACGACTGACGAGGACTTCGAATCTTGTCGCCGCCGAAAAAGGTCGGTCACCATAAACCCTCGTAAGTTAGGTCGTGTTTTTGTGTGTCTCCTTGCTTCGTTCGATAAGGTTCGCGCGAACCTGTTTAACATTCATCGAAGTCGCCATACATCCTCTTCATCAACGCCTTGTTTTCGTCGATGAAACGTTCTATGCGTTCGCTGAAAGATTTACGAGGCAAAATTGCACAGTGGCACTTAATACCAATTAGGTATCGCTTGATGTATGTTAGTGTCGTAAGTCAGTGCACCGTATCTGCATCCAAATTATATGTATTAGAATTAAATGGTTAATCCTGCAATAACGCTTGTAGCCGTAAAACAAGTTGTTTTTGTTTAAGTTTAGTTACAATTGATATTAGTGTTGTAAGTTAATGTACCGTGTCTAAATGAGATGTACGAGGTTTAGGTTGTTAATCCTGCAATGATGGGTGTAGCCATAAAATAAGTTATTTTTGTGTGTTTGTTATAATTGTTAACATTATCAATATAAATTCTCTTCAACAGCGCCTTCTTTTTGTCGATGAAACGTTCTATGCGTTCGCTGAAAGATTTACGAGGCAAAATTGCACAGTGGCACTTAATACCAATTAGGTATCGCTTGATGTTAGTGTCGTAAATCAGTGCATTGAATCTGCATCCAAATTATATGTATTAGAATTAAATGGTTAATCCTACAATAATGCTTTTAGTCGTAAAACAAGTTGTTTTTCTTTAAGTTTATGTTACAATTGATATTAGTGTTGTAAGTTAATGTACCGTGTCTAAATGAGATGTACGAGGTTTAGATGGATAATCCTGCAATGATGGGTGTAGCCATAAAATAAGTTATTTTTGTGTGTTTGTTATAATTGTTAACATTATCATTATAAATTCTCTTCATCAACGCCTTGTTTTCGTCGATGAAACGTTCTATGCGTTCGCTGAAAGATTTACGAGGCAAAAATCCACAGTCATACGAATATGAAACAGTCATATTAATATGAATTAGCTGTGATTTCATAGATGTCAGTGCAGTAAATCAATGCACCATAAATCGACCTGTGTCTTAGTTAGATGCTTTAGAATGTCATTGTTAAATCAGGAAATATATTAATATCGGTGTCATGTTTTTCTTGTTACCGTAGGTATTCTCAATATTAGGAATGTTAAAAAACTTCTAGTTAAGAAAACAATACTTACATGGGGTACGTATTTCCAGCGGTTGGGCAGAACAACTGATGATATCTCTTAATGCACGGTGCGCCACGTACGAGATCCCCCCTTAATTCAACGCCGAGTGCAACCGACAGCGCTGTCCACAGAATCTGCAAATGCATAAAAACGGAAAACTTCAACGACATCCCAAATCAATAGCATTCGTGGAACTACGCACGGAAAGTATTTCGAAATGCCCTCTTTGCCCAAAACCAGCAGCATCAAACCTGCAACATCGAGCGATTCAGACCTACCAACACGCGCAACGCTTGGCACAATTACACACTCACGTTGCGCCGTTTCGTTTCTGGAAAATCACAGCGCACGAAAGTGCGACGCAAAAAGGCAACGTGTGTGCCGGCGATAAAACGATCGCGACAGTGGACACGCGATCGATATCGACCGGCCACGCCTTGTTAAGATCCAAGGTGTACGTGACCGTTCTGTGACCATTCTTGTCGCGAGCCACGCGAACCAAAGCGCCGTGCGGTTGTCGGATATACATATCGATTCAAGGTTCACGTCAAAGAACACGAAAGGCTCGCCTCAGGTAAGTAATGCGCTCAGGGTTGCCAGTTTCGAGCTGACTACCGGGAGCGACGTTTGCTCCTGACCCACGCTCGAAACTGATCGACAAAATTGCTCGTTCGTGAAATTGTTTATCGACCACGAGCCTTTAACCCCTGGCGTACTATTATGAGTTGGACTCGTGATAACAATTGAGAAAAGAAAGTAAAAATCGTGAGTGAGACCCACGATGATAATTTCAAAACAATAATTAACATCACGAATCAGACTCGTGATAATAATTTCGGACTAAAGATGGACATAACGAGCCTGACCAGTGATAATCATTTCGGAGCAAACATGAACACGACGAGTCTAACATGTCATAATAATTTTTTATCGAACAAGAATACGACGGGATTTCATAAAATACGTAGTTACAAAATTGTATGCACAATACAATTTGAATAAAATCATTCTTACCGAAAGTATTCAATTTCATACGAAATATTGCGCTATTCTCTACTTCGTGAATGCAAAGGGTTAAGACACTTTTCCAATTCCTCTTAACTCGTTTTGACACATACAACACACCACAATTTTTGACAAAACATTTTGAAGCACCCTGTACACTACACGCGTGCGCGTACACATAATCACTGCAATTTACGTAACTGCGCTCCCAACATCCATCATTCATCCCTGCGCCTATAACTGAAAACTGCCTTTGACCACTGTTATTGAAACCATCTCAAGCGCTTCCGTTATCAGACCTGCGTGCGTCGATTAACACTTTGACTGTCAATCGTATTTTGCTATGTTAGAACCACGATGCGATAAAATACTGCAGACTATAATTAAATCGTGCAAAATAAAGGTAACGCAGAGTTGCTAGAAGACAAAGTATCGGAGCACCGTCCCTATGTCAATTGCTTTTACAAGACTGCAAATAGGCTTCATTGCGAATTTTTTGCATTTTTAATAAAATCTTTTGCACCGGTCACGGCTGACCACTGCGGCAGTCAACTGGTTGACACGTTGACTGCCGCGCATATTTTGCTACGCTAAAACCGCGATGCGATGAAATACTGCAGAGTATGATTGTCATGCAAAATAAAGGTAACGCAGAGTTGTTAGAAGCAAAAGTATCGGAGCACCGTCCCTATGTCAATTGCTTTTACAAGACTGCAAATAGGCTTCATTGCGAATTTTTTGCATTTTTAATAAAATCTTTTGCACCGGTCACCGGTGACCACCGTGGCAGTCAAAGTGTTGTTGACTGCCAAGCGTATTTTGCTACGTCAGAACCGTGATGCGATGAAATATTGCAGAGTATGATTAAATCATGCAAAATGATGGTAACGCAAAGTTGTTAGAAGCCAAAGTATTGAAGCACCGTTCCAATATCAATTGCTTTTACAAGATTGCAAATAGGCTTCATTGCGAATTTTTTGCATTTTTAGTAAAATCTTTTGCACCGGTCATCGCTGACCACTGCGGCAGTCAACTGGTTGACACGTTGACTGCCGCGCATAAGCCTCCTGCATGGTGGCATGCGATGAAATGTCTCAAATTTAAATCGTGCAAAATAAAGGTAACGTCATAGTTGTTGAAGATACTCGAGTCATAAAGTACTCGAAGCACCGTCCCTATGTCCGATTGCTTTTACAAGATTGTTAAATAGGGTTATCGCCGGATGTTTTTGCATTTTTACGCGAGAGAAATTTTTCGCGCGCGGTCACACGTGAGTCACCGTACGTGGCAAAGCGTGTTGGACGACTGCCAAGCGTATTCTCTCGTCAGAACCGTGATGCGATGAAATATTGCAGAGTTGATTAAATCGTACACGCGTAACGCGACAGTTGTTAGATAAGTATCGAACGACACCGTCCCTATGTCAGTTGCTTTTACAAGATTGAAAGTAGGCTTCATTACGAATTTTTTCCATTTTTAGTAAAATCTTTTGCACCGGTCACGGGTGACCACTGCGGTAGTCAACTGGTTGACATATTGACTGCTGCGCGTATTTTCAAAATTAAAACCTGCGATGAAAAAATTTGGATATAATTAAATCGTGCAAAATAAAGGTAACGCAGAGTTGTTAGAAGGAAAGTATCGGACAAAAGTTCCAATATCAATTGCTTTTACAAGTTATTTCATTGCGAATTTTTTGCATTTTTAGCCGAAAATCTTTTGCACCGGTCAAATGACTTCTACGTCAAACAATACAATGAAATTTAAATGATTAAATCATGCAAAATAAAGGTAACGCAAAGTTGTTAAGAAGCCAAAGTATCGAAGCACCGTTCCAATATCAATTACTTTTACAAGATTGAAAGTAGGCTTCATTGCGAATTTTTTGCATTTTTAGTAAAATCTTTTGCACCGGTCAATTGCTTAATGATCACCGTGGCAGTCAAAGTGTTAACCCCCATAAGCCTCCTGCATGGTGGCAGTCCGGGCAGCCAATGTCTCAAATTTCAGGATCAGCTTCGCGGCGATAAACAATCTCTGCGCACGTCACAATACGTTGTGTTGAAGATACTCGAGTCATAACACGTTGACTCGTTGATACCCTCCGACTATCCGATGGCTCCCGGGGCGAGTCGTTAATTAGCGGTTATCGCCGGATGTTTCAATCTCATTAGCATTACGCGAGAGACGTCTCGTGTCGCGCGCGAGTCACACGCGAGTCACACGTACGTGGCAAAGCGTGCTGGACGCGTGTCACGAGCTCTTCTCTCGCATCTACCAATTATCCTCCCTTTTTCGCTCACGACTCCTTTAATCCACGCGCGGCGCCGACAATCGGATAATTGAACGACATTATCCTCGTTGGACAGCTCGGTTGACAGTAAATTTGCGGGGAGGATAGTAGCTGGGAAGCTTGGTTGACGGTAAATTCACGGGATGTGTCGATTTGACGGAAATCCGGAGGGACGCACGGACATACGATAGAGTTTCAAAATTACAGGCCTGAGGTGAAAATTAATTTGGATATACAGTGGGCTACGGCATAACACGATTTGTACGGCACGCGTTGTATGAAATTACGGACAAAAGCTGCAGGATATGTAGGATGCTTGTTTCTAGTTATTTTATGTGCATTTCTTATTCATCGTGATATCGCCGAAAATTCTTAACTTGAGGGCAAATTATCTTATGTCAAACAATAGTTGATTTAAATTATTCTTACGCGTTTGAAAATTCGCAAAATGTTAGTAATTAGTTCAGTTTGTTTCAGTTATTTCCACCTTTGATAATTAAAACAATTTCCGAACCCCTTGCTGTATCTGAACTTTCTCTTCGGGAACCTGTAATTGCTTAATGTCATTATACGTCCTCGCTTCAACCGGGATCTTCTCTCCTACGAGCATAACAGGTGAAAAATCGCAAGAAATGTGATTATCGTGGACCAAAATACGAATGAGTCGCAATTATTATTTTATAAATCGTCACTTGTTATAGAATAGTCGCCGACCACTTTCGTCTTCATACATCGCCACTGATATTTAATTATAATTCAATCGAACGCGCTTAACGAAGTTACGTTTTGCCCGGCAACACGTGAATAGACCACGATGGCTTATCCGAACATAACGTTCAAGAGAGCGACGAAAAAATCCAAAATATTCGCAGAATCGCCAATTATTATTTTATAAATGCGACGTTGTTAACGAATCGTGATGCCCACGGTCTTCAATCTGCCATTATTTACATTTTGCATCATTCAATCGACGCTGTAGTATTCAGGCCTGTCGTTTTGCTACCATTAACACTTTGACTGCCAAGATGGTCACCGGTGACCGGCGCAAGAGATTTTACTAAAAATCCAAAATATTCGCAATGTTCGCGCGAATTATTGCTTATAAATGCAGTTGTTATTAGAATAGTGATGCGATCGCCAAGCCTGCAAATTATTTACATTTTATAATTCAATGGGAACGCTGTAGTATTTCGTGCGTTTTGCTACCATTAACATTTTGACTGCCATGATGGTCACCGGTGACCGACGCAAGAGATTTTACTGAAAATCCAAAATATTCGCAATGAGTAGCAATTATTATTTTATAAATGCAGTTGTTATTAGAATAGTGATGCGATACTTTCGTCTTCAATGCCTGCAAATTATTTACATTTTGCATAATTCAATCGAACGCTGTAGTATTTCAAGTGCGTTTTGCTACCATTAACACTTTGACTGCCATGATGGTCACCGGTGACCGGCGCGAGAGATTTTACTGAAAATCCAAAATATTCGCAATGAGTAGCAATTATTATTTTATAAATGCAGGTGTTATTAGAATAGTGATGCGACACTTTCGTCTTCAATGCCTGCAAATTATTTACATTTTGCATAATTCAATCGAACGCTGTAGTATTTCAAGTGCGTTTTGCTACCATCAACACTTTGACTGCCATGATGGTCACCGGTGACCGGCGCAAGAAAT
This sequence comes from Cryptocheilus praepositus, assembly GCA_033815515.1. Lineage (NCBI taxonomy): Eukaryota > Metazoa > Arthropoda > Insecta > Hymenoptera > Pompilidae > Cryptocheilus > Cryptocheilus praepositus. The sequence continues at coordinate 3,483,501 of JAWWQZ010000314.1, forward strand.
TTTACTGAAGATCCAAAATATTCGCAATGAGTAGCAATTATTATTTTATAAATGCAGGTGTTATTAGAATAGTGATGCGATCCTTTGGTCTCCAATACCTGCACATTATTTACATTTTGCATAATTCAATCGAACGCTGTAGTATTTCAAGTGCGTTTTGCTACCATCAACACATTGACTGCCATGATGGTCACCGGTGACCGGCGCAAGAGATTTTACTAAAAATCCAAAATATTCGCAATGAGTAGCAATTATTATTTTATAAATGCAGGTGTTATTAGAATAGTGATGCGATCCTTTGGTCTCCAATGCCTGCACATTATTTACATTTTGCATAATTCAATCGAACGCTGTAGTATTTCAAGTGCGTTTTGCTACCATTAACACATTGACTGCCATGATGGTCACCGATGACCGACGCAAGAAATTTTACTGAAGATCCAAAATATTCGCAATGGGTAGCAATTATTATTTTATAAATGCAGGTGTTATTAGAATAGTGATGCGATCCTTTGGTCTCCAATACCTGCACATTATTTACAATTTGCATAATCCACTTGAACGCTGTATTATTTCAGAGCATCGCTGTTCTAATATAGTAAAATACGCTTGGCAGTCAACGTGTCAACACTTTGACTGCCACGGTGGTCACCGGTGACCGGTGCAAAAGATTTTACTAAAAATGAAAAAAATTCGCAATGAAACCTATTTGCAATCTTGTAAAAGCAATTGATATTGGACGGTGCTTCAATACTTTGGCTTCCAACAACTCAGCGTTACCTTAATTTTGTACGATTTAATTATACTCTGCAGTATTTCATCGCATCGCGGTTCTAGCATAGTAAAATTCGCGTGGCAGTCAACGTGTCAACAAGTTGACTGCCGCAGTGGTCACCGGTGACCGGTGCAAAAGATTTTACTAAAGATGAAAAAAATTCGCAATGAAACCTATTTGCAATCTTGTAAAAGCAATTGATATTGGACGGTGCTTCGATACTTTGGCTTCCAACAACTCAGCGTTACCTTAATTTTGTACGATTTAATCAACTTCTGCAATATTTCATCGCATCGCGGTTCTAACTGTGTCAGCTGCAGTATACTTTCAGTGTCAAGTTTTTCTGTGATGTCAGATGCAGTATACTTTCAGTATCAAATTTCTGATGATTTCTGCCACGCTTAGTCGAGTGCTGGGAGACATTTGGTCTCAAGTATTGTCGTATTTGTGTTTGATGATTAGAGGATACTTGTTCCTGGCAAGTGCAGTAGTGTACGTTTAGTTTCATATTGTCGGAACCGAGAACTGAACTGAAATGTGAGAAGGTCCGCAGTTTGTGTGTACCTGTTAGTCGAATAATAAAGAACATGCTTGTCGTATTGTGCTAGTATGCAGTCAACAGAAAAGATGTTTCCGAAACTATTCTTGTTCGACTATACAAAACACTTGCTCTCGATATACGCAATATCGCGAAGTTAACTTTACGTCAAAGCATAACATGGAGAAAACAGGTCTCCCCAAATAAAGAAGCAGTTGAAAGCAATCAATGCAAAAAAGTTTACCACAGTCGATTTTTAACTGTGCTATTATTGAGGTGACAAAACAATTTTTTTCTGAATTTGTGGTCTTTTACATAAATGCTGGAGAATGCTTGTCCCATGTTACAACTATTATATATTCTTGTTCGACGGTTATCGAATATTTGTTACCAATACGTGCACTGTCAGGAAAACAACTACTCATCAACGTATAACACGAAGAAAACAAGTCTATCAAACTGCAAAAACAGTCAAAAGCACCCAACCTATAAAAGTTGTTCACTTAGAACAAATGTTCTGTATTTTTGTTCGATTATTATACAACTCTTGCTCCCGATATGTACAATATCACGAGTATAACTACGCTGTAACGAAAGGCACGAAGAAAACAAGTCCCCCAAACCACAGAAACGATACATGCAGCATCATAAGTATACCTACGCATCAACGAATGACACGAAGAAAACAAGTTCCCTATCCTCCCGCAACCGTCGAAAACATCCAACTCAAAAAACTTCGCTACACCCAATTTTCATCTATCATCGAGATGAAACTATTTTTTCTGAGCTTCCGCTTTGTTACACGTGCGCCGAAGAACATTGGTTCTAAAATATTGATGCCCTGCTCAATGAAAAGAGAATATCTGTTTCCGATGGATATAGTATCGCGAGTATAACTACGCATCACCCTTCGACACGAAGAAAACACGTCTCCGTACAGTCGAAAGTGCCCAACTCAAAAAACTTCGCAACACCCGATCGTCATCTATTATCGAGATTTTTTCTGAGCTTCCGGTTTGTTACACGTGCGCCGAAGAACATCGGTTCTAAAATATTGATGCCCTGCTCAATGAACAGAGAATACCCGTTTCCGATGGATATAGTATCGCGAGTATAACTACGCATCACCCTTCGACACGAAGAAAACACGTCTCCGTACAGTCGAAAGCGCCCAACTCAAAAAACTTCGCAACACCCAATCGTCATCTATCATCGAGATGAAACTATTTTTTCTGAGCTTCCGCTTTGTTACACGTGCGCCGAAGAACATCGGTTCTAAAATATTGATGTCCTGCTCAATGAACAGAGAATATCTGTTTCCGATGGATATAGTATCGCGAGTATAACTACGCATCACCCTTCGACACGAAGAAAACACGTCTCCGTACAGTCGAAAGCGCCCAACTCAAAAAACTTCGCAACACCCGATCGTCATCTCGCCAGAACCCGCCGTCCGACTTTCAGCCACCCCCAAACGCGCGCCCTGCACTCTACACTCCCAACTCTCGAATTCCGTCGACGGTTCTGCCGCGACAGAATTCACGTCATCCGCGTCGCCTGAATCCCGCTTCCTGCCGACGACGCGTAGAAAACAGTTCCGCAACTCTTAGCCACTCGGAAGTACGTCGCCCGCTCGCCCATCAATCGACCACCCCACTCGGAATAAAACAAAGATCAACTAATCACGGACCGACAGCTCGTCCATCAGGAGCTTTTTACGCGCGTCACGTTTTTACTGGCGCGTAAGGTCACGTGCCCGTGACGCATTCCTCGCGCGCGCCAGTTAATTAATTCGAGACGGGGTAAGGAGGCAAAGGAGAAAGAGTCGGAGATGAAGAGGGAGCGATAAGGAGAGAGAGATGACGATCTATCGCGCACGGCACGCTGCTGATGTATTGCTAATTATCATGAGCGCTCGCTCCGGTTACACGCCTCTGCCCTCGTAATAACGGATCCGCAAACAGTAGTCACGTGGTGGTGAGTTATGAGATCTCGTTCTCCGCTCGACCACTTCCGCGGATATTCAGGCACACGTCGATCGGATTGCCAAGGGCGATCGTTAACGCCCCGTCAATATGTGCGGACTGACTGATTTATCCCGCGCGATCGTATCAATCAAGACGGTACGGCTGAAGAATTCTAGCGCTGCGCATTGCGGCGCATTGTTGAGACGTGACGTGCAATCGCTAGTGGTGAATAATGTTGAACGTTTTTGTGGACGGTTTGTTTGAGTTGCTCTATTTTATAGGAGTTCTGGCTGTTTCGAGACCATGGGCCGAGTCTATGGGTACTCATTTAACACGTTGACTGCCAAGCGTATTTTACTACGTTAGAACTGCAATCCGATAAAATACCGCAGAGTATGATTAAATCGTGCATAAAGGAAGATAACGTAGAGGTGTTAGAAGCCGAAGTATTGAAGTTCCGATATTAATTGCTTTTACAAAATTGCATATAGGCTTCATTGCGAATTTTTTGCATTCTGAGTAAAATCGTTTGCACCGGTCACCGGTGACCACCGTGGCAGTCAAAGTGTTGTTGACTGCCAAGCGTATTTTGCTACGTCAGAACCGTGATGCGATGAAATATTGCAGAAGTTGATTAAATCGTACAAAATGAAGGTAACGCAGAGTTGTTAGAAGCCAAAGTATTGAAGCACCGTCCCTATGTCAATTGCTTTTACAAGATTGCAAATACGCTTCATTGCGAATTTTTTGCATTTTTAGTAATATCTTTTGCACCGGTCACGGGTGACCACTGCGCTAGAACCGCAATACAATGAAATACTGCAGAGTATGATTAAATCGTGCAAAATAAAGGTAACGCAGAGTTGTTAAGAAGCCAAAGTACTGAAGCATCGTTCCAATATCAATTACTTTTACAAGGTTGAAAATAGGCTTCATTGCGAATTTTTTGCATTCTGAGTAAAATCCTTTGCACCGGTCACCGGTGACCACCGTGGCAGTCAAAGTGTTAATTTCTTGCCGTTTATATATATACTCGTAATCCAGCTAAGACAGTATATATGTAGGAATTTAATACGTGAATAACAACACAATGAAGACACTTTCGTCTTTTTTCCTAGTGTTTCGTCGTTTTGCTTTTTCGTCTTTACGCCGTTTCCTCTTTACGTCGAATCGTCTTCACGTCTTCTCGTTAACTCGAGGACCGTGTATTCTAGATTCCACATATATATGCTTAATTTCTAGCCGATTTTATGTACTAGTAATTTCCTATTTATGTATACTCAATATTCCTAATCCAGTTGAAACAATATATATACCCTTAATCCAGCCAAAATAGTATGGGCCTTCTCTTCAAGAGTACTGTCGTCAAAGCAATATCAGAGTAATATTTTCAACGCAACGAATGATTTTTACTGAATTGCCAAACTCTGACACACACAACCAAAGAGCAGAAATAAATAGACGCATATTCAAGAAAGGGTTAACTCAAGCAGAATCATAGATGCGGCGCAAGATCCTCTCATTTAAATCGTCGGCAAAAGATCACCGGCTGTTCTTGAAGCCGACGATGAAATTCCATCGCTACTTTATTCGCCAGCGTATAAGTAATCCGCACCTCATTAGTCTACCGTCGAAAGCTCAGTCGATTCCTGGACCGCCCATTAGCCTAATTACGCTCTAATCGCCGTGCATAATCCAGCGCCAATTTGCCATAGCGAAAGTACGCTCAACCTCGACGCGATTTTGAATTACGTTGGCACTCATCGTAATGCGCGCGTTAATATTTTCGCTGGACTCTAACTATTCTTATTTTAATGGCCAGCGAGCAGACGTCGTCAGTCGCGTATCGCTAATTCGACTTACGACGAGGAGGGAACATTCTGTTTATTACCCTTTGTACGCCCATCGCGAGCAATAAATTAAGCGAATTAACATATCAAAGTCACTCGTCGTCTGACAAAGACAGGCTAAGATTGCGTAGAGTGTTGAGCCATGGGGCTCATATATTGCACTACCCTTCAAGCATGCAGAACATTTTAATATTTTTTCCAAGGACTAGTAGCTTTTAAGTAGATTGCATAAAGTTATTTCCATGTGCATATTCTTCCGGTAATGTGTTGTATGGCATTTTATTCTGATCGTAATTATTAAAGATATTAAAAATATTTCTGGCGTATTCGAATGCATACAACGCGGGGCATTTTGAAATATGTCATCTAATAAGTTACGTCAACGTGCACATTCTATGATTTATACATAGAAAGCACAGTGTTCCCGACATTTGTCTTAACCCTCACAAAATTTTTCTTTCTTTACTTACATCTTTATTCTCTACGAAATAATCATCAAGTTATAATTTCAAACTATAAGTTGATGTTTCGTTGCCCTTAGCAAAGGAATAAAATTTCTATGCTGCCACGATAAACTCTGTACTTCCAGCGTAGGAAGTTTATTTCTTTGATTTTCTGGACTGATATGTAATAACTTCTAAAACTTACAGTGCAGAAAGTTTATTCCTTTGGTAAGGGAAAGCTTTCCGTCGGAAAACCTAAGAGGTTCCGGAAGGATGGAATATTCAAGTCGCGTGGAAGACGGAGAACGGTTGTGGTACAAAATGACACCTACAGAATTCAATAAACGTATATCGACATTTAAATACGCTGCGTTTGAATTTTCCTTAAAAATCGTCCACGCACTTTACGAACAACCCAAGCAACCTTAATTTCACAGCCAAAACGAACGCCAACGCCATTGGAAAGGAACATTTCAGAGGGTGAAACAGCGTCTGGCCATCGTAGACCAAAAATTGCTTATTCCACCGTAGACTCCCCTTATAAATTAATCTAGCCAATCGGTCCACAAAGAAACCTGCAATGGCAGTAAGCGTACGAATGGCAAATTTTTCCGTGCGTAAAGAATTTCCGCTACGCAATCGCCGTGAGTAAAATTGGCCCGCGCCAGTAGTTGCGCGTATCTGGCGAATCACATAATTTATCGTGGTTTATGTTTGAACATAAAATACGGTTCACATAGCTGCGCGTATAAGGTTACTTGACGTCTTAACGTCCCAGCGTTAGCAGTTAACGACCCCTATTAAAATAGCGTATAGATACCAGAACGTCCTAAAAACTTGTAATTATAGACGCGGACTCGTGCTCTTTGACTTTACGGCCTATTGTATGGCGATTCATCATCAGCACCCTACTCCTGAACTTCTTCGACGCGGCGACGGTAATTTTGTAAAGTAATCTCCATAGTTCTTGTCAACGAGCATTACCATATAATGCATATATGCATGTGCGTATGCCTATGCATAGCATTCTGTGGTAGATCGGACTAAGTTGGTTATACGGGTAGCCCACGATCCGTAACGCTTTAACACGTTGACCGCCCAGGATAAATTGAGTGTGGTTGCCGAGGAAAACTCGTCAAGACAGGACATAAGATGCTGACACCGGGTTATCTGTTTTCTAATAAAATTGGAGCTGTGTTTTAGCACCATTATAGATTAGAATAATAAAAGATTTTACCGGAGTATGTTGATAATCATTTAACACTTTGACTACCAAGCGTATTTTGCTATGTTAGAACCGCGACGCGATGAAATACTGCAGAATATAATTAAATCATGCAAAATAAAGGTAATATAGAAAGCCAAAGTATTGAAGCATCGTTCCAATATCAATTGCTTTTACAATATTGCAAATAGACTTCATTGCGAATTGTTTGCATTTGTAGTAAAATCTTTTGCACCGGTTGCCACCGTGTGAGTCAACGTGTTAACTTGACACCCCCCATAAATGAAGTTGTTCGATAAAAATAAAAATGACAAGATCTGGAGAATTAAATTATTATACAAAGTAATCATGGCTTCGATGTAAAAGCAAGTATGCGTATGTATATTTTTTCATTGCTAGAAAAGTAGCAAAAGAGCTTCAAAACAAATATTATTTTAACTATCCCGAAACTTTGTCCCGACTTTGCTTAAATTGTTTCGAAACATATCCTTAAAAACACTTGTAATATTACATATTTTTTACGTGCAAACTACTTATAAGCATTTGTATATAAGTGTGTGTACTCTACAAAAATGTTTCCACACACATAGTAACTTGTTCGTCATCCATATATAGGTGACAGGGCGTTCAACGTGTTAAGGCAACAGCGACTAAGTAATTACGCGTTCATTCGTAACCTCAGTGCGTAAGAGTGGCGCGGTAGAAAAGTCGATTTAAAATGTACATATCTGAGTGCAGCGCATTCGTTCTGTTTGAACGCTTTTCGTCGGCACTCTCCCGTGGCGCAATAATTAACCGCGATATGTACGCAATTTCGTTCCAGCTGGTCCATTTGTTCGCTGTCATCTGAGCTCTATTCCGTTCAAATTACAAAAGTTTGTACAATCCAAGCACGCCTGGGTCTTTTTGTAGATAGCGACGGATACCGCACAAATAAAGGGATGCAGCGAAAAGATTTATTCCCGTACTATTACAATTGTAAATGTAACCTACAAAGTTAATGTACAGAGAGCCGCGTGTACCATTTTTGGTACCATTTCGATACCACGCAATGCTTATGTCATTTATTGATAAATCCTATGGAAGCAACTATTGTTAGCAGTATAAAAATGTAGAAAAACTATGACATTGCTTTACTGATCAGCAATGCTAGAAATTTGCATATATTGTTTCGAAGCATATCATAAGAAGCAACTATATCATTATACATTCTGTTACGTATGAATTACTTAAAGGCACTTGAATACAGTTGTGCGTTTTGCTAGCATTAACACTTTAACTCTCATGATGGTCACCGGTGATCGGCGCGAGAGATTTTACTGACAATCCAAAATATTCGCAATGAGTAGCAATTATTATTTTATAAATGCAGTTGTTATTCGAATAGTGATGCGATCCTTTGGTCCTCAATGCCTACGAATTATTTACATTTTGCATAATTCAATCGAACGCTGTAGTATTTCATAGCATCGCCGTTCTAATATAATAAAATACGCTTGGCAGTCAAAGTATTAACCCTTTGCACTCCAAACCATTCTGGACGATAGCTACTCATATTATTTAGTATAGTTTTGAAACCAATTAACGTATTATAATGATATTGGACTTATATGAATTGGTTGACATCGAGAAATATATATTTGCAAAAAATCAATAATTTATTTTTTATAATTTTGTACAGTGTGATAAACTTTAAAACACTCCCCAAGATGCATTGCAGGCTGATTTATGCACGTTTGACAATAATAAGTCGTTCGACGCTTGCCACTAGGTGTTTTTCTGTCAGAACAAACAATGCAATCCTGTGTTCTTTGTTCCACATCGATTTTATAGCCTATAAAGATTACAATATTGAAGGTCCGGTGGTTTGTGCGTCGTAACAAAACCCGGTGACATTTTTTTTATATATCTTAATAATTTTACTATATTTTGATTTGTTTTCTTGTGTAATTTCAAGAGAAAACTTCAGGCAAACATGCACGTCTCAAAAAGTCGCGCTGGAATGAGCCAATTTCCTGTAACCTCTACTAAATGTTAATGTCCCCTGAGACGGGATAACGGAGTGCAAAGGGTTAAATACCCTCACTCGTGATGTTCATATTTGGCCCAAAATCGTCACCACGACTCAGACCCGTGACATTCATGTTTGGCCCGGCATCATTAACACGAAAGAGGCTCGTCAAAGTGCAGCAAGGAATTAAACTGCAGACGAACCTTGATCCTCCCGCCTTCCGTGCGGTCGCGTCGCAAATTGCGTCGAGGTGCGAGCGGATGCATGACGCGAAATTGCTAGAACGCAGGAGGAAGGTCAGCAGCGCGCGTGGTTTCTCCTTGACTTTCTTTTCTCACGAAACAACAGGCCGCGCGCCCGCAATCGGCCGAACGAAAGAAAAGAAATCGAGGCTGCCCGCTTCCGAGTCGCGCGTCAAACTTCCCAATCGATTACGTCGCGCAATGTCGTCGGATAATGAGCCGGGCCGACTCGCCACTAATTAAGTCGTGGGGCCGAATTGCGTCAGAAGACGTACGTGCGCGGGCAGACGGAGAAATTTCCGACGATAGACGCTTCAAGCGGCAAATAGCTGGGACATAGAAACCCACGGCAATAATCGCTGGATTTATGACTTTGGAAATGTGAACTTTCAAGGCAGCTAATCCTGGGCCCCGCGGGAATCGAACATTTTAATTTTGAGTTCCGTGAATACTTGCCAGATGTGCGCTGGAGTTTGCAGTCGTTTGATAGTTCAGTTGTTTAGTTATAGTTTGGGTAGTCGATTGTGTCAATACACGTGTAAAAGTTCACAACAAATCCTTAACACGTTGACTGCCAAGCGTATTTTACTATATTAGAACGGCGATGCTATCAAATACTACAGCGTTCGACTGAATTATGCAAAATGTAAATAATGTGCAGGTATTGGAAACCAAAGAATCGCATCACTATTCTAATAACAACTGCATTTATAAAACAATAATTGCTACCCATTGCGAATATTTTGGATCTTCAGTAAAATCTCTTGCGTCGGTCACCGGTGACCATCATGGCAGTCAAAGTGTTAATACCGAACTCGTAGCTCATCGCTCTAATATATATGCAGTTTCAACGTCAACAATTTCGAAATAAAATAAAAAGGTTAGGAAAACATAAAATTATTCTCTCTCGCGAAACAAATATTGTGAATTCTGCGAAGAAAAACAAAAATATTTATTCTGAGGCAGGAGTGTGGAAAATCCGTAGATGCACGTATGCATCATTCGACGTCAATATTTTAGCACTGCGAGATGAAGTGGCCAAAGTTGAAATAAGTAATGCAGATCGCTAATTAAACGAAACAGAATACCTTGTCTGTTTCTGTCCATCAGGCTGCCGTTGATCGGCGAGTTAATTAAAAGAGTGGAACGCCGTGACGGATGTTAGTCGTCTTACTGGCAGTATTTTTCGTGGTATCTGATTCAGGCAATCAGATCGTCGGGAGGAGAGAAAAGAGTACAGAAGCCGAAGCGAAATTCATTAACGTGAAGAGCTGAGACAGTTAAAGGAAATCAACGGAAGTGCACTTTGATGTAATTAAAAAGTCGACGTGATTGCACATTTATGTCCCGTTGTATAAAAAAAATGTGCTACTTAAACGTTTGTTAAGAAAGTGACAAAGTTACGTTTGTCTGTTTTTAATAAGTTGAGTACTGTGGAGTTATATTAATTTACGAAGATGCATGTTTCTATTAACGCATAGAATGTCATGTCACCCATATATGGACGATTGAGAAGTTACCATGTATTGACAAGAGTTTTTAATAGTAACAAAGGTATTCAGTTTCAACATGATATTTTTTTAAAGAATTGAAGCAAAGTCATGGCGTTTCAGGGCTTTAAGACAACAACTTACAGTTTAGATTCCTTTTAACCATTTTTCGATCTATAATTTGTCTACTTGTCTAGCAATAAAAATTATTCAGCCTCTACGATCAACAATCAAATTTGTCATTCTGTAACTAAAACGTCCGTAAGTCTTCTGCTTTTTATTTTGTCGTCAAACAACTCCGACCGTATTAGAAAATAAATCAAATCCTTGTCAGCAGCTTATGACGGTCTGAGCACGGCGGGTAATATATTGAATTTGTGTTGGGCGATCAACGTTTTAATGTATTCATCTGTCGTTTTGTGAAGATTTGACGCAATGATCGTAAAATATGAAGTGCGGAGCCACAAGAAAACGGACAGCCGAGATTTGACTTCGATAAATGAGATGTGCGTTACTTACAATTATGTCGTTAAATTTTCATGTGTTTACACCGTCGTTTGAGTCAGTAAACAGGCGTGTTGTGCTGTTAATCTTTCCGTAAGCAGCGAAAAGGGAAAAATCCTAAATCGCCCGTGTGATTTATTGTACGCGGATGCTGTCAGGCGATGCGAAGCATGTTACCCTTTCGAAACAACCTTTCGCCGTCACGAAATTATGAAAAGCTGCACGGCGCACGAATATTCCCAGACGCGTGTGAGAAGTTTGTTCAAAATTACGTGCTCAATTTAATTATATTCCGGACTAAGTAATTGCGCGGATATACGGAACACGGACTAAAGTCCGCTCCTTGAACCATAACGGTATTTTAATGAATTATTTCAGTTTCGCGTTCTTTACCCGAGCGCTCTGTGTATACGAGTTCAAACTTGCCTTAAGGGGTTATGCCTACTTGGGATCGGCGAAATGACATGATTTTCAAGATTTTTTTTTTGCCATTTTAGTGAGCACTAATTAAAATTCGCAAAATACTACCAAAAAGTACGTATTTAGTGGTACTTGTATACATTTTTTTATAAGAAAATATTAAAAAATGGAGGAAATATAGCTCTTCTCGTAGAGCTTTCGTTTATTTTCATCACTTGCAGTGACCACGATTTCTCCAAAACTACTTCACCGATCGGACTCTAATTTTATATACTTATTTGTCGTTACAATAGTCAGGGCCTGAACGAAGGATTTGGAAAAATTTTAATTTTTACAAGAATGACAACACTTTTACGAAAAAATCCGTCTTTCGAGGTGAACTGACTTTCGTTTTTATGTTGTAACTTTTTTTTCTATTACCGAAATAAAAAATCCTTCGTTCAGGCCCTGCCTATTGTAATGACAAATAAGTAGATAAAATTAGAGTCCGATCGATGAAGTAGTTTTTGAGAAATCGTGGTCACCGCAACTGTATGTTTGAAAACACACAGTTTCGAGATAATCGCGTTTAAAGTTTCAAGCTCTTTACTAATCATACATAGTAGCACTCCAGATAAACGCTTATAATTTTTGAACGTGTGCTCCGATTCTTATGTACTTTTGAAATAGGAAATGATTCTTAAAATGATTTACATTAAGAAAATGCGTCTTGTTCTGGGTACCACAGTTTTATTTTAAAGAAGACATGAAGGTTTACAAAATATAAAAAAGTTACTGACATAATATTGTCGATTTTTTTCATCAATTTACAATTTTTATTGAAAGAAAAACACTTTTGGCATAATTTCGTAGTTGGCCTTAACGCACGCGTCATAAAATAGATAATAATTCTCAATACGCCGACCGTTTTTCAATATTAATACTAACATCATTATAATCGTCAAAATTATTCCTCGAAATGTCACTGTGCAAGCATCACGTCGACCCAAAAACGTTTGCTCCGTCAAACTCCGCCGTCCTCTTACTCATCCTCGAACCGCCGACCACCAAAATTTCCAACATTTCGTCAACCACCTCGTCTCCCGCCGAAGTATGCATCGTCCACTCAAAAAGGGTTAACGCTCGCCTGAAAACTAGGCTCGCACCACGTCCTCCACGAAATTGATCGACCCAGTGCGCTGAAAGTGGCAGAGGTCGAGAGGTTACCGTCTCAATGCCACTATGGTGGTTGACCTCAGGCAAGCTGCCGGGTCGTGTTCTTTTCCTACTCCCGCCACGTCTCGCACACATTGCATGTATCTACTCTCGACACTCCGTTCCATGCACACGCGAGCAGTGTGAACGGAGAGGTGCCCGAGGTAAAAGGGACACGACGAACATGTGTTGGCCTGTATATGCGCCTATCGAGCGTCGTTTGCTGATTCTAGGGAAGATACACGCTGCCGGGTCATGGGTGTTCGTCGGGAAATGTCATGTGGATAGACTTTGAAAGTTCCTGTAGAGCCACGGCCGCGTTCGATCACCTTTCGAACGTGTCTTCGTTCCTCTACCTGACGGTGCGTTTCAAGAACGAGCCTTCACAGTGCCTTCTGTGTCCATTGGGCGAAGGTGAGGAGTCACGTAACGATGTCGTGTGCCATGTGTGGCTGCCAATGACATTTTCTCGCGATGCGAGCCGTGCGAGCGCAAGGTGCTTAGGGGTTTTCCTAGCTGATCGAAAGATTCCCGGAGGTGACGCGGTAAAATCGCTCGGATTGTCCGACTGGGCGGACCTGAATTGGGAGAGTTCGGACAAAGGGGCGATGTTGTGGCGGAATTGCGGGGTAAGGATGTCGGAAAAGAAGTAATGGGAAGGTGAGCGTCGAGGCGAACGCTTAAAAGCAGGGGATCAATGCTATGAGAAAGACGTTGCAAGAACTTTTGGGTATTGAACTTATAGTCAATAGAAGTGTTTAGAAGGTGTTGTCTGTGCGGTCGTGGGCACAATGAGATCAAATACGATGTAATTTGGACTGCATTTGCATGTTCAATACTTGTTATGAAATGAGGCACTCAGTGAATACTTGAGCGTAAATATGGACCGAATTATATTATGTTTCGTCTCGTTCTGATCGCAACAAAGTAATACGTTATAATCAATTGGTTTGGTCAAAATGAGACCGAACACGATGTAATTTAAACCGCTTTTACATTTTAGTATTTGTTATGGAGTGATTTACTCAATAAATATATTATGTCTGCTTAATAATCATTTTATTACAGAAACAGTTAAATATGCAAAAGTTGATGCGTCATCTCCCTTATAGCATTATTACGCTGGCTTTTAACCCATTGACTGCCAACTACGAGACATCTCGTAGTAAGCGTCTGTACCAAAAGTGTTGTTCTTTCAATAAAAATACTGTAAATTCTATACAATTTTACAATTACAATATTATATCAGTAACTTAATAATATTATATTTTGTAAAACTTCATATCTTCTTTAAAATAAAACTGTGGCACCCAGGCCAAGACGCGCTAAATTTGCGTGGCAGTCAATGGGTTAAGTGTTCAATTGCCTTGATTCACGGTCTATCGTTATCTTTTTAACCTTATCTGCTTATCCCTATCCCGAGTTTCCCTACTCCTAAACTGTCCCAATTTTATTCCGAATGAAAGCAATGTGAGAAATGCGACTGTATAGTTCCAGAAAGTGGAACGCGTAGCACAAAGGTGCACTGACAGGAAAATTTTTCGACGTCGCTTCCGCGTTGCAATTTTGAGGCACGTCGACAGGAATGCTTTGTTGTCAAGACGATGGCGATATCTGCGTAAAGTAGAACCCCGCGTTTTTGCACGTACCGCGCCCTGCAGAATAGTTCGCATGCAAATCGGCACTTCTACATCCGAGGCGAACGTTATCGCGGATAATTTACTTCGTTACCGCGCCGACTATCGTCCGTAAACTATCTGCGCCTCCTACGTCTGATAAGGAGCAAAATTTGTACTTACGTTCCTGTATGCACCCCGCATATTTTCACGAGTGTGTCATCGATACGCGAAGCCGAAAAAAGCAAAAGACAAACGGCTATTATAATTTGATATGTGCGCAAATAGGAATCGTTGACCTGGCTTTCTGCCGAATGCAATCGGTCAAATCTATGTTTGCGTCGATAGGTCTTTTTAATTGACGGTAATATATCTTGATTAACAGCGACCGGTGTATGGCGACATTTAAAAATATCTACAGCTTCTGTGTCCGACAAGGAGCAAAACGTGACTCGTATTTTCCTGTATACGCCTTGCATATTTTCATGAACGGGTTGTCGATATGCGGAAGTGAAAAAGGCCGAAGACAAACGACTGTTATAATTTGATATGTGCGCAAGTAGGGATCGCTGACCTGGATTTCTACCGAACTATCGTTCAAGCCTATATTTGCGTCGACAGGTCCTTTTCATTTACTTAACCCTTCTTTGCATGATTTTTTCTTTATTGGTGAAATAAATCAAGGTGATATAATTCATGTTCAAAATTAAAGGAAAATGGTTTAAAAAATCTTAGTATATATTTATAGTATAAATTTAGCAAAAAACAATATGATGAAAATTTCCATCATCATGCCAAGTTAGATTAAAGTGACCTTGTCATTTTATATAATTTTTGGGCATTCAATGTTATGATGGAAATTTCCACCATCATGCAAAGAAGGGTTCTTGCTCTCTCAAGGCAGAATTTTAAAGTGATACGAATATCATATAAATACAATACATGTTAAATCAAGAGAAAAGTATTTGACAAATGTTTTCGCTTAGCCAAAAGGCGGTTAGGAAGTCGTATCTCTATGATGCTACAAAGCACGGAAAACAAATATGTATCATGTGCGGTATCGGCTTTAAACACAACGCTGCGTCAATTTGATTTGAGGAATTGATGTTTTCGCTGCGTTACCACAAAGCTTGAAACGGTTCAATTGATATTGATCGGCAGCGGCCGGCACACGCCGACGTTAAAAAACCCCTGCGTCTCCTGCGTCCGATAAGAAGCAAAGCGCGACACATATATTCTACATGCAGCTTGCATATTTTCAAGAGCACGTCATCGATATGCGGAAGCGAAAAAAGCCGAAGACAAATGGCGGATCAGTGAATAAACACGTCACGGCGATACGTAAGTCCGCGTATCTCGTCTATATCGAGCGTCTCCTGACATTTGCCTAAGCCCGTGTGCTATCCAAATATTTGCGCGGCGCCCCTTTTTCCTCGTTCCCTTTCCGTAAGACAATTCTCATGCAAATAGGAATTTCTACGCTCGCCGTGAACTTTACCATTTGACACGGCGCACTTCCATTTGGACTATCGCTCGTGACTATCTCCGTTTCGACGCCGCCAGCCGATGAGGATCGAGATTCCACGTGTTCGCGCCGAATACACTGCAGACGAGGCGGAGGAGGTGGGATTATAGAACGAAAATCCGGGGGCACGGCGTTCGAAAGTTCGTAGAACGCGCGTATGATGTCGAGGCTGCGGAGGGAAGAGGAGAAAAAAACTGACGAAATCTACTTAAGCATGCGACAACGGATCTGATCACTCACGGTGCGCTTTCTACTGACAGGCAGATTCTTCCGCGGTAACCTATGAGTCACGACATTGTTGCTGGAGTGTTCCGGGACGGTTTGAAAAGAAGCGTGGCAGGGTGGTCACTGATTTCACAATGTCGGGGATGTGTCTTGTGGAATGTGATCGAATGTCGGCCGCGACAACACATTTCGTTCGAATGAGTCCCGTGTCGAATGTGAGTCATCACATTTCGAGCGGGTGGTTGCCGAGGTGGACTCGATAGAAAGATTTTTGCCGACTGGAAGACGACGCTAGTTTTATTAGGATGTTGCGATTGTAGTTTGAAATTGTATAAAATAATATATTCTGTGACTAGCTACCGGTCGGTTTTTGTTTTCCGTGATATTAGCGGCAGAATAGATCATGTGATAGTAAATTCATAAACGGCCATTTATCACAGGGTTAGAAATATATATATATATATATATATGTAGGAATTTATTACGTGAAACTAGAGAGTATAATATTTATAAACAATGACAACACAATCAAGTCACTTTCGTCTTATTTCCTAATCTGTCGGCGTTTCGCCTTTTCGTCTTTACGTCTTATAGTTTTCACGTCTTACCCGTCCACTGTCCCCTTAGCAACCAAATAACACAATTGAATAAACTCGTCACCTATGATACATCAATATAATAAATGAAGATCATAGGAGACCTTTCCTCGCCAACTAGAGGACCCTGTATCTGAGATCCCACATATATTTATATAATCTGAACGGAATAAAATTCAGATAACAGCGAGTACAATGCAAACTGACTATAACAATGAATTGTGCCCATAATTATGAAATATTTAAAAAAACTGAGTTTATCAGTTATTTCATACCACATTATTTTTAACTAAATTTATTCAATGTAATTTTTACGAAATTGTCAAAAATGAACCATTAGATAGTGGTTGTAATTTCAACATTATATGGAATTCATTTAGTTTTAATTATGAAAGTGGTCTAAGTCAAAAAATTAAATAAATTATATAAACAACTTGAAAATGGCACGTGGCCTTCTTTGACGCGTTTCTGAACTACATAATAAAATAAATGACAATCAAATTTTAATAATAACGACAACTTCATTCCGGTTTATAATCAATAACAAGAAGAGTAAAAAATACCGCGGGTGAATCTGTCTCTTGGCTACAAATTCAATGGATGAGATTCTTGAAAAATGAACCTTATAAAATGTTCTATAAAACATCTTTAGGTGATTCTAAATTTCACGTTTTGGATCTTTCACCTAAAAAAGGAAGACCAAAAATATACGGAAATATATATATTCCATTATACCATAGTATCGGAAGAAAAACATAAAGATATTATGAGTTTACTACCGTACATCCCTCCAGTTTTTCAGGAACATTTTAAGAATCTTAAATACTCGAAATAATGATAAAAATGGATTACTGTTTAAAAATAATTAATAAATGTAATAAATGTTCACGAATTATTTCAATCAAATTATTGTTTCAAATAAAACTCAAAGTTCTTTATTGCTTTAAGTCATTTATAGGACATTCAGTTAATTTTGAAAATGGTCTAAGTCAATTCAATCTTTAAAAATAATATTATCGTATAAAATTCACACAAAACTTCATATTCATAGTAAATTTCCATTAATTAAGACTACTAAAATTATAAATTAAAATGTCGCATAATGTAAAAATATTTTTTAATTTATTCAAATGCAATTCATTAAATATCTCGAAACAAGAAATATATGACTTAGACCACTTTCATAATTATGGGCACAATTGGTATCCAGCTGGACCTGATAGAAGAACTTTTGTCTATTCAAAGACCATGCCGGTCACGCTCATCACACTATTAGAATTGTATATTCTAACATAGTCTGAAGTGAATAAAATTCCGATGACAGTGAGTACAGTGGAAACCGGCTGTACTGTCATTGCAAAAATATCGCGGGTCGCAAAGAGTTAAAGTCCTCGTGTAAACAAGCATAATTCGAGTTCATGCATAGCAAGCGCATTGCGAAGCACGCCCAGACGCGATGACTGTTCGCTATGATGCACGATGAAATTATGTTACGGGCCGTGGTTATAAACCGCACCTACCTATTCGATTTTTGATCGATACAACGTTGCACGGTCTGATATTTTTGATGCTCCGATACAGAAGGCAGAGCAGCTGCATTATCAATTGTTCCCGCGACGATTTGAATAAATAAATCGGCCGAACCGGATGGCTGTTTAAAAAATCCCACTGCAAACCCACTGTACAATGAAAGTTGCAGAGAAAAACGTAACAGGATTGCATTTGCTTAGAGGACAACAATGGATTATACGACCACGTTTGGGTCCTGCTTACCGACGCGTAGGTGAACGACTCCTTGTGCTTAAGGATCGGGAGCACGAGTGGGACAGAAAAAGGATCAAGGGTCGCAGCCATTCTCTCGTTAAACACCTCAAGAATCCTTTGTCTCGATAGATAAGAGAAAGGAAATGTACGTCTGAACGGAGGACGACATATATGGCGTTCATTAATTCACGATACAGCAATTCGATATCGAACAAAAATTACCCTATGTACGTCAGAAATAAACTGCATGCAGCATGCTACCATATTTGCCTCTCTATGAAACGTATTTTTTTACTCAATATAGAAAATACGTTGCAATTATCTATCATCACGCACAGTTCTCGTTGCCTTTACATGTGGCGTGCTTTAAAATTAAAGAACAAAAACGTATGTGACTTACCGGTATCTGCACGAATGTTCCGTTGTTCAACTGTGGATACGAGTAGAGTGGAACAACAGGAACTGAACCGTTTTTCAGGAAAATCGGACCTTGAATGGGTGTGACGTGAGCGTCTCTGGGTATTCCTTGATCCTCTTCGTCATAGTAGTCTTCAAAATCGTCGTCGTAATCTAAGACAGCGTGAACTGAGGTTTTCGTGGCCGAGCCACCGTAGGTTCCAGCATTTACCCTCGTGTACCTGCGGAAGGAAGTCAAGAAATTTCGTTAGAACAACTTGTAGTACGTTTATAAACATAGCACAGTTTATAAACAAATGGTGTAAGTGTGTGTGTGTGTTTTCATGTTTATATACTGTAATGCGCAAATGTACTAAACTGACAGTTTCTCCTATTGTTGGGACTGTATAAATATTCAACCAGCTTTATCAAACCGAACCAAAGTCCAATACAATAAAATAAGGTTGATAAAGAAGGAAATTCAGATGTAATGATAGTTAAACCCGAAGTACGACTTTTGGTTAATTTTTGTACCGTATAAGTTTTCAACGTATAATTACATTACGTTCTGCTCGTATAGGGGTTATGGTACGATTAGATTAAGTCAATTTCCGTTCGCGACATACGATCGTTTCATTAATTATAAAGAACTACCACTTTGGTTAATCTTTCTTCTAACGAAGCTATCGATGTGCACTTGTATGCATTCTACACGTACAAGGGCTAGGATACGATTAAATTAGATCCATTTACATTCGCAACACACTATCGTTCGGATAATTATAAAGAATTACGATCTCTGATTAATTTTCTTCCGAACAAGCTCTCAATATGTACTTACACGTATTCTGCACGCACGGGAGTTAGATTAGAATTAGATCAGATCAATTTATATTCGCGGCGCACGATCTTTAGCGTAACCACCCGTAATGACGATAAGTATAAAATACATCGAACGCAATACTGCAACACTCGGTCCCCCGTAATAAAGACGAACGAAAAGAAGCGAAACATCGGTCTTAGGCAATCGCACATGGCGTAAGTCAACACACGATACATACAGGTTCTCATTGAAATCGTCAATACCGAACATTCTGACACATAAACCCGTTACATGCTTCTCGGAACACCATTACCGTCATCCGCACAGGTATTAATGGCATGGAAGTATCTTAAGTATCGCAACCGCGGCAGTTTCTTCCCGTGGTGCGAATACCGTCGAAAGGAGACATCAGGCGAACCTTTAAAAGGTAATTATCGAACGGACAAAAAAACACCCCTCTACGTGACGCACGGAGCACGCACTCTTGTATCTTGCGGGTAACGTTCACGTATGCGCACGTTGAAAGAAATATTAGACGTGTTTCATTTCAACCTTATTCAATAATTAAGGAATATAGAATTCTTTCTATGGTTAAAAATGCTTTTGACTATAGAAATATATAACTCAAAGCATTCTAAACGTGTTTGGTAATATACACACATTTTTGTAAACTCCCAAAGCGTATTGAACATTATAGGACTATTAGAGAATTATGATACTATTAGAGAAATTAATTAATTTACAAAATTACGGTTTTAAAGAATTAAAGACTTTTGAAGAAGTTTTATAGTACTATTACTATTCTAGTAAGTCTGAGAATTACAGTATTCTATTACTATAATTCTTAAAATATTTTGTAACACAGTCTTATACACTCCTGAACACGATGAAAATTACGGTAACAAAGTTTTATACTCAAAGGCATTTTCAACCTAAAGAAAGTCTTCATATTCCCGGATTATTTAAGTCGAAAGGAATATAGAATTCTTTCTATGGTTAAAAATGCTTTTGACTATAGAAATATATAACTCAAAGCATTCTAAACGTGTTTGGTAATATACACACATTTTTATAAACTCCCAAAGCGTGTTGAGCATTATAGTATTATTAAAGAATTATGATACTGTTAAAGAAATTAATTAATTTTCAAAATTACGGTTTTAAAGAATTAAAAGACTTTTAAAGAAGTTTTATAGTACTATTACTATTCTACGAAGTCTGAGAATTACAGTATTCTATTACTATAATTCTTAAAATATTTTGTAACACAGTCTTATACACTCCTGAACACGATGAAAATTACGGTAACAAAGTTTTATACTCAAAGGCATTTTCAAGCTAAAGAAAGTCTTCATATTTCCGGATTATTTAAGTCGAAAGAAATATAGAATTCTTTCTATGGTTAAAAATGCTTTTGACTATAGAAATATATAACTCAAAAATTCTGAACGTGTTTGGTAACACATACATATTTTTGTAAACTCCCAAAGCGTGTTGAGCATTATAGTACTATTGAAGAATTATGATACTGTTAAAGAAATTAATTAATTTTCAAAATTACGGTTTTAAAGAATTAAAAGACTTTTAAAGAAGTTTTATAGTACTATTACTATTCTACAAAGTCTGAAAATTACAGTATTCTATTACTATAATTCTCAAAATATTTTGTAACACAGTCTTATACACTTCTGTATACGATGAAAATTATGGTAACAAAGTTTTATACTCAAAGGCATTTTCAAGCTAAAGAAAGTCTTCATATTCCCGGATTATTTAAGTCGAAAGAAATGTAAGTACGTCATGTCGGCCGATGACATAATTGCTCATCCGTGAGAATAAGTCCATCGTCGAAGACATCCGTCAAGCAGCCGTTCGAAAAATCGCCGGCATTCCGGGCACGTCAGCCGCGCAGGCCGGCGCAAATGTCGTTACATAAATAAAATGTGACTAATTAACGTTCGCGCGCGATTCGCTTTCGCCACATTTCTTTCGCTTCGGCGCTATGCGGCAGAAATTGTCCCGCGGAATGAGACTGATGGGGCTTTAAATAGGACGCGGGATGGGGACGCAACGGGAAAAGCAATTAGCCGCTGCCGACCGTTCAGGTACTTTGAACTTCCGCGGAGAATGTCCGGGTAACCGAACGCCTTGTACTCTTTCGGTTTCCCCTCGATTTCGTTCGAACGCGCCGAGCGAGGAATCCGCAGCGATGGTAATTGGCTACTTTCAGCGACGAGGCTGTGCCCCGAAGAAAGTGAGTTTCGCGCGTTACTTTTTAATGCACCGCGAAACAAGATGACATGTTGTAAGACGCATTACGAATAAGATGGGATTGCTATTTTTAAAAGAGACCGGAGGAGAAGTGCGGTGTTCGGCACGGGTCTCTCACGGTTCGCGAATTGATTTTGGAGAGTAGAGATGAGCAGTTTTGGTTAGAACGTAGAAAGGGTGGAAATTGAAAACTTTGGTACATAAGGTATTGAAACGTTTTTGTGTATTGCGCTTGAGATGGTTCTGATACCCGTCTATATAGCGTTTTTTGTATTCAAATAAAGTTATATATGTATAATTTAGTTTCACCGCATGTTTTATTTTTGTCCCCCTTTAATTTAATTTCAGTGTACCACCCTCTGACCCATTCTGAATGTGTGAAACTATCCTTATGAAAGAAAATCGCGTACTCTATGTACACTGTAAAAAAAATGATTTTGCATTTTGACGTATACGAGCTACTACCCTAACCCTTCCACCACAAAACCCACATTTACCCTCCCTTTCTCCACTCCCAGACCCCAATTTTACACAATAAACCGCTCTCCCATCCTTCTCAATTTAACCGCAAAACACCCATAATTCAGAAACAAGCTCATATCGCTCACACATTCACATGAACTACTTTCTTATTTAACCGTACTGTATCTACTCCCCAACTACACCCATATTTCCGAAATCACCCTGTACACTACTCCATTCCTATTTAACCCTTTCGCTACGGACCGATTTCCCGGCGCTCTACTCCCGCTGAACGAACCGCTGCGCCGAAAGTGACTTTTTCTAAAATCGTCTTTATGGTACTTCCGCAAAATTTCTCTTATCAATTAAAATGAAAAACAGCTACAGAAATATGTTTACGTATTTTGAATTTATATAAGCAATATGAATTCCAAAGTATGGTTACTGTTCGCGCGTAGCGATCAGGCCGAAGCGAAAGGGTTAAACAAAGCCTTCCAGACACATTTCAACATCACTTTTGGACATGCCCTTCGGCCCTTATTCTCCTACCCCACCCACTCTTAGTCTACCGTCCATCAAATATGCACGCCTCATAACCCACCGCACGAAAAAACTCACCCGTTCGGCCTATCAGGGTAACTATCATGCTCCAGCGTCCTAGACGCCCTGGGTCCCTCCTGCTCATGCCTCTCCTGGGTCCTCTGCTGCGTGTTAGCTGTTGGCGCTGGCTGCGGCGGTCTCATCTGCTGCTGCTGCTGCCTCGGCTGTGTCCTCCTAAAGTCCTGATTGTAATTTGTGTACCTCGTGTCCTGCGTCGAGAAGGACGAGTGTTCGACGTAGGACCCCTGACTTCGGGTAGGCACCTGATGTGCCGAACGTTGTCTCTGCTGCTGCTGTTGCTGCTGCTGCTGTTGTTGCTGCTGTTGTTGTTGTTGCTGCTGCTGCTGCTGCTGCTGCTGGTACCTCAACGGCGGTATGTAAGGTTCGCTGCGGAACGATTCCTGGTCATTGAAATTGGGTGCCGGCGCGGGTGGTAGCACAGCGTTCAGCCGCAAATTGTTCATTGTCGTGTGCCCGCCCCCGTTGTAGAGAAACGGCGTGGGCGTCGCAGTGTGGTAGGGCAGGGTGAAGTTGACCAGCGACATTTTGGCGAATTCGGCAAGTGTCGGCGATCAGGCAAGTTCGTTGGCGCGGTGCAAAGCGATTCGACGCGTCACCATGAAGATCATGATCGACGGCGGGGCTCCAGGGTCACAGGGCGCGAGCGTGCCGGACGGACGACCTCGGGCAGCCGGCTTCCTTTGACATCGTGAGGAAAGGACCTGCTGGGTATTGCGTCAACGCTTTGGGACATCAATGCACGCGATCGCTCACTGACGCTTGGCGTCCTCGCGGATGCTGCATTGTCCGGGCCGGAAGCGCGTGGAATCGGGGCTGGGATTTTAGGACGGCCTGCAGTCGGCACCTGAAAGAGATAAATTGGTGAACGTGTTATTTCGGACTGAGCTTAATTATTAGTGATGTTGCACGTTTTTGTGCGAGTGATATGTTTCATTGATTTTTTATTTATTTTTTGGCGAAAGGAAGGAAGCTTTTGCACCGGTGTGGTGCTGAAGCATCAGTTTATATTTTGAAATTAAACTAATCTGATTGAAATGATAATGTGACGTTTCGGCACTAAATGTGTGGCATGGTCTTCTCTTTAGGAGCTAATTGCGTTCTTATTCTCTACATTCGATGCTCTCGATTCTCAGTGCTACCATAGTATGATTATTACGTAGAGAATAAAGATGCAAATAAAGACAGAACAATTGGGTGAGGGTTAAGACAAACGTCGGGAACACTGTGCTTTCTATGTATGAATCATAGAATGTGCACGTTGACGTAACTTGCGAGCAACTTGTACGCATTACATGTTTGACTCAAGCTTGTTAAAATTAGACCACAAGAATGCGTGTGACTCGTCATAAGACGATAAATGCCCACAATGGACAACTTTAACCCAGACACCCAGGGCAACTATTAAGAATAGTGTCGTAGTAAAAATATTCCGCTAGTGACTAAGAGCTGTTCCACGAAATAGCATCGTTTATTATACGGCATAGTAACTTGCTTTAATATTCGGACACATTCAAACACGACTGCTTTCTACACTTACTTATAGTTGAGCTAACGAATTCATTTTTTTATGAAATTGTACATTTCCCTCAGGGTTTAAAAATTTCATTTTGATCTCTTCAATTAACATAATTATACATATAGCATAACATAAGCAAAATCAGACCTACTTTTAGTATCACAAAAGTATTTGGACCCACTTTATCCTTTGCAATTTTTACTTTCATCAACATAGCCATACCCATAACTATTTTAATCCTCTAAAACAAACACATGTTTTAAAAAAGCACGAAAACTGTACTGTTCGATAAAAAACCTGAATTCGTTAACTCATCCATAAGTAAGTGTACTGAGCGATCATGTTTGAAATGCAGTGACGTCCGAATGTTAAGGCGAGTCACTGTAGGTGCGCGTCGTGAATGAATCCACGTAATCGTTTGGACCTCCGTGTCCCTTCACTCGCTCGGCGAAGAGCACTGCCTCGTGGTCGGACGATTTCCGTGATCGTAAAACAATAAGAGGCCAAAGTGGATCAGGCTAATGGCGTGGCAGGGCAATTTTATGAGTCGGCAGCGAGTGAACAGCGCCGACCGTGAAAGGCATCGACTTCATCTTCATCGTCAGCCGCTATCCGCCATCCTCCCCCCTTCCCTCAATGTGACAACGTAACTTTCTCACGTAATTGGAACGTGGAATAACTCCGATTGCGTCCACGTAATTGTGAACGATCGTTTCCAAGCGCGCAATCTACATCGCCGCGATAGACGTGAATTGATTTAGTTACGAAGAGGCCACTGCGGTTTTACGGTGGTTAATGAGCTGAGCGGCGCTAGTGAAATTTGAATGGGAACTTACGGTTTAGAGAGAAGTATGCTTTTACGAGAGCGTTAAGATGTTTTGTGCGCTGCAATCTTATATCGGTAGTGGAAATGCAGATTTCACACGATCTGGCTGAAATCAGGGCAAACGGTAGGTTTCCTAAAAAATTGTATTAACGTGATAATCTGTCGTCTTTCGGATGCTTATGTGCGGTCAATTAAAAAGGCATTAAGTATCTTAATGTGTGCTAAATACTCGGTTGCGGTGTGTAGCGATGTAATATGTGAATGTGGCAAGAATTGATTTAGTTACGAAAAAGGCATTGCGGTAAGGAACGTTATTCAGAGAAAAATATGCTCTTACGTGAAAGATAAGGTATTTTGTGGGTAATTGATATGTCAAAGGATGCAAATCACGTGCAAAGTGGTTTGTTGGTAGTGAAAATGCAGATTATACGCGTTCTGAGTGAAATGAGGGTAAAACCACAGGTTCGCCAAAAAATTGCGTTGACGTAATGGTCGGTCGTCTTTCATATGCCAACGCACGGTCGATTAAAAATACATTAAGTATCTCAATACACGTTAAATACGCGTTCACGGTATGCGGCGATGTAACACGTGAAAGTAGCAAGAACTGATTTAGTTACGAAGAGGGCATTAAGATTTTATGATGGTTAATGAACTGAGCGGTGCTAGCGAAATTTGAATGAGAATCCACGGTTTAGTGAAGAGTAAGCTTTTACGAGAACGTTAAAGTATGTCGTGCGTAATTAATATAACGAAGGATGCAAATCACGTGCAAAGTGGTTTATTGGTTGTGAAAATGCAGATTACGCGCGTTCTGGTTGAAACGAGGGTAAAACCGCAGGTTTGTCCTAAAAATGATATTGACAAAATATTCTGTCGCCTTTCAACTGCTTTCATACGGTTGATTAAAAATGCATTAAATATTTCAATGCACGTTAAATGCTTGTTCACGATACGTGTCGATGTAACACGTGAAAGTGGCAAATATTGACTTAGTAACCAAACGAGCATCGCGGTAAGGAACATTATTTAGAAAAAAAAATGTTTTTACGTGAAGGTTAAAGTATTTTGTGCGCAATTGATATATCGAAGGTTGCAAATCACCTGTAAAGCGGTTTATTGGCAGCGAAAATGCAGACTACACGCGTTCTGGTTGAAACGAGGGTAAAACCGCAGGTTTGTCCAAAAATGATATTGACATAATAATCTGTCGCCTTTCAACTGCTTTCATACGGTCGATTAAAAATGCATTAAATATTTCAATGCACGTTAAATACTTGTTCACGATACGTGTCGATGTAATACGTGAAAGTGGCAAGAATTGATTTAGTGACCAAAAAAGCATCGCGGTAAGGAACATTATTTAGAAAAAAATATGTTTTTACGTGAAGGCTAAAGTATTTTGTGCGTAATTGATATATCGAAGGTTGCAAATCACCTGTAAAGTGGTTTATTGGCAGTGAAAATGCAGACTACACGCGTTCTGGTTGAAACGAGGGTAAAACCGCAGGTTTGTCCAAAAATGACATTGACATAATAATCTGTCGCCTTTCAACTGCTTTCATACGGTCGATTAAAAATGCATTAAATATTTCAATGCACGTTAAATACTTGTTCACGATACGTGTCGATGTAATACGTGAAAGTGGCAAGAATTGACTTAGTGATCAAAAAAGTATCACGGTAAGGAACATTATTTAAAAAAAAAATGTTTTTACGTGAAGGTTAAAGTATTTTGTGCGCAATTGATATATCGAAGGTTGCAAATCACGTGTAAAGTGGTTTATTGGCAGTGAAAATGCAGACTACACGCGTTCTGGTTGAAACGAGGGTAAAACCACAGGTTTGTCCAAAAATGATATTGACATAATAATCTGTCGCCTTTCAACTGCTTTCATACGGTCGATTAAAAATGCATTAAATATTTCAATGCACGTTAAATACTTGTTCACGATACGCGTCGATGTAATGCGTGAAAGTGGCAAGATTTGATTTAGTGACCAAAAGAGCATCACGGTAAGGAACATTATTTAGAAAAAAATATGTTTTTACGTGAAGGTTAAAGTATTTCGTGCGCAATTGATATATCGAAGGTTGCAAATCACGTGTAAAGTGGTTTGTTGGCAGTGAAAATGCAGATTACGCGCGTTCTGGTTGAAACGAGGGTAAAACCGCAGGTTTGTCCAAAAATGATATTGACATAATAATCAGTCGCCTTTCAACTGCTTTCATACGGTCGATTAAAAATCCATTAAATATTTCAATGCACGTTAAATACTTGTTCACGATACGTGACGATGTAATGCGTGAAAGTGGCAAGAATTGATTTAGTGACCAAAAGAGCATCACGGTAAGGAACATTATTTAGAAAAAAAATATGTTTTTACGTGAAGGTTAAAGTATTTTGTGCGCAATTGATATATCGAAGGTTGCAAATCACCTGTAAAGTGGTTTATTGGCAGTGAAAATGCAGACTACACGCGTTCTGGTTGAAACGAGGGTAAAACCGCAGGTTTGTCCAAAAATGATATTGACATAATAATCTGTCGCCTTTCAACTGCTTTCATACGGTCGATTAAAAATGCATTAAATATTTCAATGCACGTTAAATACTTGTTCGCGATACGTGTCGATGTAATGCGTGAAAGTGGCAAGAATTAACTTACTGACCAAAAGAGCATCACGGTAAGGACCACTATTTAGAGAAAAAAAATGTTTTTACGTGAAGGTTAAAGTATTTTGTGGGCAATTGATATATCGAAGGTTGCAAATCACCTGTAAAGTGGTTTATTGACAGTGAAAACGCAGACTACACGCGTTCTGGTTGAAACGCGGGTAAAACCACAGGTTTGCCCAAAAATTACATTCACGTAATAATCTGTCGTCTTTCGCCTGCCTATATACGGTCGATTAAAATTGTATTAAGTATCTCAATGTACGTAAAATATTTGTTCGCGGTATGTAGCGACGCAATACGTGAAAGTAGCAAGAATGCAAACTGTACACTGTCCTCATATATGATAGATTTCATAATGTAGATTACCATGCGCGTACGGATTATAAAATCTTTCGTATGACGAAGAAGCAAGGATCATCAAAACTGGCAGTATAGATCGTCCTCGCACCGTCTTGCGCAATATGTAGCACGCAATTACGTTTAGCGAGCAAGACCGTGGCATTTAAGGCGCCCCTCTTAGTCTTTCTCCTTCTTGTCGTGCACACAACGAGACATATAAGCGAGCATCGTGACGACAGTTCGCCGTTTCTCATTCAGCGCTCATCTTCGATCACGAAACCGTCGTACACAGCCAAAATCCTAACTTTCAAGCACCGAAATTAGATCCGTTCAATTTTCTTGAAACAGAGAATTCCGAGATTATGTGCAAACTGGCTGTTTATAAAAAATTACTTGAATGATTATGGCATGTAAAGTCCTTCTGTAGTTGAAAGTAGTAGCATTAGGATTGTATTACTGTAACTCAACATGTACTCAACAACAATAAATATAGGCAGCAAACAAAATATGAGCCGTTTATTTTGAAAGTGGCCTAACTCTGTTTTTCAGTATTTTCTGGTTACCATGGTTATATGTACAAATTAATGTTATTTATCAGTAAATGTTATTTATCTCGATTTGAAAATAAACGGCTCATATAGTAAAAATTGTAAATATAGCAAGTCAGGAAAAAAGAAAGGAAAAATAGTAAGTCGAAAAACACAACAAAATAACGAATAGCGTTTGCGTGCTATTAGCTAAATTTTGTCCAATTAAAATATTCTATTATCGGAACGAAGAAATTTTCTCAAACAGTCCCACTTCTAGGAAACGCCTAGTTTTCCGTCTAGACGATGATTCAATCGGAAAATTACGCCGTTCGGCTCGATCGCACAATAAGTTTGCTATAATAAATTCACAATTTATCGGATCGGCTTCGCTGACCGTGTAAATTGGCGTGCATGGGCGGACGAGGTTTTTGCGTCGGGGGTGAGACTTGTTTGGCCATAAAATAAGTTGCCGGAAGAGCGTAAAAACGATCTCTATTTGAGGCCGCATTACACATGACGTGCTTTCCACCGTAATACAGATCGAAAATGTTATGTTTCGTTGAATGTATTACGTCTAGGTGCGCCAGTGCTTCAGTTCTACTTTTATCGCACACGCAATCTAATCGACCAAAGTCAGTATGGATCATAAATTCAGTGGCCAATTTGATATTATCAAACTACTATTAACTAACAATATTGCAACAGTAATCATTAACAGTATTGTAGCAGTAGTAGTATTACCAAGTTATTAACCATTAGCAGTATTATAACAGTACTCCGTTTTACTTATCTTTCTGTTAAAACCTGATTGTAGTGGTATTGTCAAACTACTAGTAATTAACGGTGCTAAAACAGTACTCCTTCTTACGTTTACTTTCATTACGCACCGAATAGTAGTAACATTATCGAATTGCTATGATTTAACAGTGCTACAATCGTACTACTTTCTTATCTTCCGTTAAAAACTAACTACCCTAACGTAAGATTCCATATGAGTACCTTTGATTAACGCAATGAAGACCGTAACTGAGGCGCAAAATCATGACTGCACTACTGCTACTTATCTTCCGTCAAAAGCTGACTACCCTAACGTAGAATTCC
Source organism: Cryptocheilus praepositus (assembly GCA_033815515.1). Classification (NCBI taxonomy): domain Eukaryota; kingdom Metazoa; phylum Arthropoda; class Insecta; order Hymenoptera; family Pompilidae; genus Cryptocheilus; species Cryptocheilus praepositus. The sequence continues at coordinate 3,513,448 of JAWWQZ010000314.1, forward strand.
ACATGACTGGGTTTAATTAATTAACTGGGTATGGATCATAAATTCAGTGACCAATTTGATATTATCAAGCTACTATTAACTAACAATATTGCAACAGTGATCATTAACAGTATTGTAGCAGTAGTAGTATTATCAAGTTATTAAAAATTAGCAGTATTATAACAGTACTCCGTTTTACTTATCTTTCTGTTAAAACCTGATTGTAGTGGCATTATCAAACTACTAGTAATTAACGGTGCTAAAACAGTACTCCTTCTTACGTTTACTTTCATTACGCACCGAATAGTAGTAACATTATCGAATTGCTATGATTTAACAGTGCTACAATCGTACTACTTTCTTATCTTCCGTTAAAAACTAACTACCCTAACGTAAGATTCCGTATGAGTACCTTCGATTAACGCAATAAAGACCGTAACTGAGGCGCAAAATCATGACTGCACTACTGCTACTTATCTTCCGTCAAAAGCTGACTGCCCTAACGTAGAATTCCACATGACTGGGTTTAATTAATTAACTGGGTATGGATCATAAATTCAGTGGCCAATTTGATATTATTAAACTGCTATTAACGAACAATATTGCAACAGTGATCATTAACAGTATTGTAACAGTAGTAGTATTATCAAATTATTAACAATTAGCAGTATTATAACAGTACTCCGTTTTCCTTATCTTTCTGTTAAAACCTGATTGTAGTGGCATTATCAAACTACTAGTAATTAACGGTGCTAAAACAGTACTCCTTCTTACGTTTACTTTCATTACGCACCGAATAGTACTAACATTATCGAATTGCTATGATTTAACAGTGCTACAATCGTACTACTTTCTCATCTTCCGTTAAAAACTAATTACCCTAACGTAAGATTCCGTATGAGTACCTTTGATTAACGCAATAAAGACCGTAACTGAGGCGCAAAATCATGACTGCACTACTGCTACTTATCTTCCGTCAAAAGCTGACTGCCCTAACGTAGAATTCCACATGACTGGGTTTAATTAATTAACTGGGTATGGATCATAAATTCAGTGGCCAATTTGATATTATCAAACTACTATTAACTAACAATATTGCAACCGTGATCATTAACAGTATTGTAGTAGTAGTAGTATTATCAAGTTATTAACAATTAGCAGTATTATAAGAGTACTCCGTTTTACTTATCTTTCTGTTAAAACCTGATTGTAGTGGCATTATCAAACTACTAGTAATTAACGGTGCTAAAACAGTACTCCTTCTTACGTTTACTTTCATTACGCACCGAATAGTAGTAACATTATCGAATTGCTATGATTTAACAGTGCTACAATCGTACTACTTTCTTATCTTCCGTTAAAAACTAACTACCCTAACGTAAGATTCCGTATGAGTACCTTTGATTAACGCAATAAAGACCGTAACTGAGGCGCAAAATCATGACTGCACTACTGCTACTTATCTTCCGTCAAAAGCTGACTGCCCTAACGTAGGATTCCACATGACTGGGTTTAATTAATTAACTGGGTATGGATGATAAATTCAGTGGCCAATTTGATATTATCAAACTACTATTAACTAACAATATTGCAACAGTGATCATTAACAGTATTGTAGCAGTAGTAGTATTATCAAGTTATTAACAATTAGCAGTATTATAACAGTACTCCGTTTTACTTATCTTTCTGTTAAAACCTGATTGTAGTGGCATTATCAAACTACTAGTAATTAATGGTGCTAAAACAGTACTCCTTACGTTTACTTTCATTACGCACCGAATAGTAGTAACATTATCGAATTGCTATGATTTAACAGTGCTACAATCGTACTACTTTCTTATCTTCCGTTAAAAACTAACTACCCTAACGTAAGATTCCGTATGAGTACCTCTGATTAACGCAATAAAGACCGTAACTGAGGCGCAATATCATGACTGCACTACTGCTACTTATCTTCCGTCAAAAGCTGACTGCCCAACGTAGGATTCCACATAACTGGGTTTAAGTAATTAACTGGGTATGGATCATAAATTCAGTGGCCAATTTGATATTATCAAACTACTATTAACTAACAATATTGCAACAGTGATCATTAACAGTATTGTAGCAGTAGTAGTATTATCAAGTTATTAACAATTAGTAGTATTATAACAGTACTCCGTTTTACTTATCTTTCTGTTAAATCCTGATTGTAGTGACATTATCAAACTACTAGTAATTAACGGTGCTAAAACAGTACTCCTTCTTACGTTTACTTTCATTACGCACCGAATAGTAGTAACATTATCGAATTGCTATGATTTAACAGTGCTACAATCGCACTACTTTCTTATCTTCCATTAAAAACTAACTACCCTAACGTAAGATTCCGTATGAGTACCTTCGACTAACGCAATAAAGACCGTAACTGAGGCGCAAAATCATGACTGCGCTACTGCTACTTATCTTCCGTCAAAAGCTGACTGCCCTAACGTAGAATTCCACATGACTGGGTTTAAGTAATTAACTGGGTATGGATCATAAATTCAGTGGCCAATTTGATATTATCAAACTACTATTAACTAACAGTATTGCAGCAGTAGTAGTATTATCAAGTTATTAACAATTAGCAGTATTTTAACAGTACTCCGTTTTACTTATCTTTCTGTTAAAACCTGATTGTAGTGGCATTATCAAACTACTAGTAATTAACGGTGCTAAAACAGTACTCCTTCTTACGTTTACTTTCATTACACACCGAATTGTAGTGACATTATCGAATTGCTATGATTTAACAGTGCTACAGTCGTACTACTTTCTTATCTTCCGTTAAAAACTAACTACCCTAACCTAAGATTCCGTATGAGTACCTTTGATTAACGCAATAAAGACCGTAACTGAGGCGCAAAATCATGACTGCACTACTGCTACTTATCTTCCGTCAAAAGCTGACTGCCCTAACGTAGGATTCCACATGACTGCGTTTAATTAATGCAATGAAGAGCATAACCGCGGCATAAAATCATGACGCCCTCGACGATATCAATTAACGCCGATCGCCACGGTTACCCGATCCTGAGGCCGCTCCGCGAATCTCATCTTACACATCCATATTCTCACGCGTCTTCCATGTGTCAGCGCGCATCGCGTGCTCCGCATTTCAAAGTCGCGGGCCACTTTCTACGGAACGGCATGGGCGACGAAAGTGACAAGGGAGAGTTCGTTACATTTGATCGGTTGCTCCGAAAACGAGAATATAAAGCACATGCGACCGTGCGGTTACGTGTTCTGCCGAAAGCGTGCGTACGTGTTCGGCTCTTCGATTATTCGTGACTGACGTTGATGAGTCGAGTGAAATGCGCGTCAGATCATCGGAGTTTGCGTGCACGCGGCTCATAAACGCTCTTATGGGGACTGCGGTACATTGTTCAACAAATGTGCTAATTAAACGGCGTCAGTGCTTTACGAGATGCTCGTTGAAATGATGACTGTACTAACAATGTAATTGAAACGAATTTGTATTATATGTCATATATCGTTTATGCGTAGGCAGTCAACACGCTAAATGATCTTAGGTGTAAATGGTGTACAAATAATATGAATTAATAATATGAATAATTAAAATAATAAGAATGCCGTCAAGTAAAAAATGTTGTACATCATAGCTATTAGGTTGGAGGGAAAGTTCTGTCGTATTTTTAATACGCAGGTAATTTTTCTTGTAAATAAAAATAACATCTGGCTAGTGAGTCATTCGGATTTTTTTTTGTTTTTTATAGCTGCTGTATAATATAAAAGGAGTCCTTTTTTACCATTCATCATTTACTTGTGATATTTAAAGTGAAAAACATGTCAGTAGATAAAGTGCATTTACGACACTGCATTTTGTATGAATTCCAAAAAGGAAGCAACGCATCAGTTGCATGTAAAAATGTATGTGCTGTATTTGGGAAAGATATTGTAAATGTTCGTACTTGTCAAAGATGGTTTAGCAAATTTCGTTTCGGGGATCTGAGCCTCCAAGAAAGTGATCGATTTGGACGACCATCCAAGATCGATAATGATATTTTACGATCCATGTTGGAAAATAATCCACATTTAACAAGTCGAGAAATCGCAGAAGAGTTTGGCATTCATCATACAACACATTAAATGTATTATGATTAATATTAAACACATATTTTTATAAATTAGTTCAAATAGTTTCTTTAAAATACGACAGAACTTTCCCTCCAACCCAATAACTACAGAATATTATGAAAGAAGAGATACACTATTCAACCATTGACGATTTTAATTTAAATGTGGGAACTCTGGATTGAAACTGTTCTATGTGTTACAAGAGTTATCTATGCGCTGGCAATTTTATCAACGTTTGTAGCAACACACATATATATTAAGTGGATCATCAAAAATTTAAGCTTGTTGTTACAACTTGAATTACTTTTAGTTTTCGGGTTAGTACCGTGCCCTCGATTTTTAGTATACCGGCGTTTCGCCAACATTGCATAACTTCACCAGGATTACAAGATAACACGGTTACTGCTATCTCCTACAATCAGACACGGTTCCTAAAAACCAAGGACGTCGTGCCAACCCGGAAACCAACTGTACTTCCTAGTATATTATTACGATATCTGATTATTAACATGCATAAGTAACAAAGTTGGAATAAGTTCGCAGTTAAACACAATTAATATATTATCAGGCTTCCTTGAGGATGTGTACATAGGGCTCAAATCCAATTAGCTTCATTCATCGACTCCGACTGCAAAGCAGTATGCTGAAAATCTTTCCGTTATACGCATCTAGAAATGATGATATCCCACTTTACAGAAAGCTAATTATTAACGAAGATACTTATCAGCAACAATATGCACAATTGTATGAAGTGTCCACAAGTACTTTAAATACAAGAAATACATAATGTTACAATTGTTTTTTACGATATCTTGCGTAACAATTTAAACAAGGTCGTGGCGTTTTGGGTCCGTTGAATGACAGTGTTTTAGATTTATGCCAATTGCTTTCCAGTCTAAAATTTGTACTTTTCAAATAACCAAATTGTGTGTTATACACCGGCGCACACTACCAGCGCTATTACTTCAAAGCCACGATAACTCAGTAACTAAAAGACCCCTAAATCTTGTGAGTTTCATTTGTTCCCGAATGATTGACTTGTCGATTATTTTTAATTTTTGATTATTATTAACACTTTACCGACCGCTATTGACTGAAGACGCCACTCACTAACGACCGAGTCTGTTTTGGATATCGCGCAGGAATTGTGTACGTGCCTATTTGTAAGGGTTTATAACTGAAAAATACTGAATGTGTTCTTGAGAATCCTTTGGTTCCAAAGCAGTGTAATTTTATTGTCATTTAGAATTGTCATAATATCATCTGATATTTATTTTATATAATATAACCGTTGACCACTGAAAAGCCGATTAATCGGCTACCGGTATTGTGTGCCTATTTGTAAAGCTTTATAACTGAAAAATACTGAATGTGTTGGTGAGAATCCTTTGGTTTCAAAGCAGTGTAATTTTATTGTCATTTAGAATTATCATAATATCATCTGATATTTATTTTATATAATATAACCGTTGACCACTGAAAAGCCGATTAATCGGCTACCAGTAAATAGCAGTTGGAACCGAAAAGTCGATTAATCGGCTAGCGGTCGTAAAAGTGATAATTGTTGACCAAATCTTATTTAAAAAAAAAACCGTTATCAAGGCGTCGGAAACTTGCACTCGAGAAGAAGCACAAAGCGTTGAGCGATCAACACGTCAACGTAACGAACGATTGCCGTAAAAATTGAGAGTAACCCACTACACCGTTTTCTCATTTTCGCACTGCCTGCCACTCGCCCACACTGCGCTTCAATTTGCATTTGCAATTCCGCTGACAGCAGGATGCGTAACGTCGCAAGACGTGCCGCGTGAAGTGCACGTGTTCGCGAGATGACACGTTCGGCGTGTGTGGTTCGCGAGATAAAGTGAGAGAAAAGAAATGCAGCGCACGATAGCCGGCGAGGTCGACCTATGAACCGGCAGGAGTTTGTCAGAGCCCGGGGAACGAGTTTCGGCCGCTCGTCACTTTCGCCGGCTGAATCACTTTCTTTGGGAGGATGGGTATGCAAAGTATGTTTTCACCGAAGCCAAAAGCCGCGCCATCGATCCTCACCACGTTCTACGTCGGCGCCCGCCTTTTTTTCCGCCGTCTCTTTCTCTTCCCCGACGATATCATGTACGGGGTGTCCGAAAAGAAGCAAAAATTCACGCCAGCGAGGACTGCCGGTAATCGCGAGAGAGGAGAATGTGGGAGACAACGAGATTTTGGTCGACACGTAGTGGTGAGGTGTCCGCCGGTTAACACGTTGACTGCCAAACGTATTTTACTATATTAGAATGGCGATGCTATGAAATACTACAGCGTTCGACTGAATTATGCAAAATGTAAATAATGTGCAGGTATTGGATACCAAAGAATCGCATCACTATTCTAACAACAAGTGCATTTTTAAAATAATAATTGCTATCCATCGCGAATATGTTGAATCTTCAGTAAAAACTTTTGCGCCGGTCAGCGGTGACCATCGCGGCAATTAAAGTGTTAAATTTAACATTACAGAGACTGAGCACGCCTTTTTTTGACACGTCTCTATTTTGCTGCATTAGAATGGTGATGCTATGAAATTGCATTACTATTCTAACAATAACTGCATTTATAAAATAATTATTGCTGCGCATTGCGAATAATCTTGAGAGATCTCTTGAGAATGTCATCGGTGACCATCGAGATTTTGGTTAATCGTAACAGTACAGAGACTGAGCACGTTTTAACACGTTGACTGCCGTGCGTATTTTACTATATTAGAATGGCGATGCTATGAAATACTACAACGTTTGACTGAATTATGCAAAATGTAAATAATGTGCAGGTATTGGAGACCAAAGAATCGCATCACTATTCTAACAACAAGTGCATTTTTAAAATAATAATTGCTATCCATCGCGAATATTTTGGATCTTCAGTAAAATCTCTTGCGCCGGTCAGCGGTGACCACCGCGGCAATTAAAGTGTTAAATGTAACATTACAGAGACTGAGCACGTTTTGACACGTTGACTGCCAAGCGTATTTTACTATATTAGAATGGCGATGCTATGAAATACTACAGCGTTCGACTGAATTATGCAAAATGTAAATAATGTGCAGGTATTGGAGACCAAAGAATCCCATCACTATTCTAACAACAAGTGCATTTTTAAAATAATAATTGCTATCCGTTGCGAATATTTTGGATCTTCAGTAAAATCTCTTGCGTCGGTCACTGGTGACCATCACGGCAGTCAAAGTGTTAATGTCAGCGACAAGAATGAAAATGTGGCGGCGGAGGTATAGAAGTACGGTTAACTGTTTGAGTTCCAGAGGCAACTCAGAAGATTTTGTCGAGAAGTAGCAAGAAATGCGATAGCGCAAGCTTCGATTTATGTCAGAAAATGCCGAACGTGGTGACAGCACTTGCGTTTATCGAATGTGGATCGTTTACACTAATGGCGGTTAAAGACTAAATGCATTGATTATCTGATTCAGGGCAATAACAGTAACTATGGGGAGAATAAGTATCGGAAAAAGTTTAGCACGTATTGCCACTAGCGCATCGTGATAAATGTACTGGAACTTTTATACATGAAACCTGAACGCGCTGCATACGACTCAAATGGTTAATGAAAAGTTAATAGGTATTTTACTATATTAGAATGGCGATGCTATGAAATACGACAACGTTTGACTGAATTATGCAAAATGTAAATAATGTGCAGGTATTGGAGACCAAAGAATCGCATCACTATTCTAACAACAAGTGGATTTTTTAAATAATAATTGCTACCCATTGCGACTATTTTGGATCTTCAGTAAAAACTTTTGCGTCAGTCATCGGTGACCATCACGGCAGTCAAAGTGTTAACGTCAGCGACAAGAATGAAAATGTGGCGGCGGAGGTATAGAAGTACAGTTAACTGTCTGAGTCCCAGAGGCAACTTACAAAATTTTATCCAGAAGTAACAAGTGACGTGGTAGCGCAAGCTTCGTTTTATATCGAAAAAACGCCGAACGTTGTGACAGCGTTTACGTTTGTCGAATGTGGATCATTTAAACTAATGGCAGTTAGAGACTAAATGCATTAATCATCTGATTCAGGGCAAAAATAGTAACTATGCGGAGAAAAATTATCGGAAAAAATTGAGCGCATATTGCCAATAGCGCATCGTGATAAATGTACTGGAACTTTTCCACATGAAACCTAAAAGCGCTGCATACGACTCAAATGGTTAATGAAAAGTTAATAGGTCAGTATAAATTTGAATCGCGTGCGTAGTGAGTTAGGTGGCAAATGGCGTGGGAGTTGAGAACAAAAGTACTTGAGCAGTGAAGTTTACAGGTAATTTCCAGGGTGAAGTATGTCAGAAACAAGTACATTTCATTCGAAGTACAGTGGAGAGTTGTTCGCTGAGGGTCTTTTTAATTGAATGATCTGTCAGTATAGAGCTGATCCGCGTGGGGTATGGAATTAGTCACCAGTTGAAACGGCTTTTAAAAACAAAAATACTTCAACAGTGAAGTCTACAGGTTCTGGGAGAGAAAAATTCCGGGGCAACAATATTTCAGTCGGTATGTGTTAGCGAGTGGATTGCTAATTAATGACAACGTCAATAACAGAAATGTTGCAGCACAGGTCTGGAGGTAATTTTAATTGAAAGACGTTGTGTTAAGGTAGATGCGATTCTCGTGCGTTATTGACTGCTCGCTAGGTGACACGAAAGTTAAGAACAAAAATCTTTTAATAGCAAAGTCTACGAGCAATTTTGATGGGAGAACATCGAGGACAAAAATAATGTTTCAATTCAAGTTTAAATGTCACTTTGACGAAAAAAAGTATGCATACACCTGTACTTCTGTTAGTTTTTAATTAAGTACGTCGTAATCGTAGAATCAAATCGTTTTGATTACATAATCACGTACAAAGCAAAATAAATTAAAATATTTACGAAATGACTGTTTACTCAGACAGCGCATAACGTCGTCCTGACAATGACGCTAAAAACTGTCTTCTGTAAAATTAAATATCTGTTTTTGAATGCTCGACTTTTTATATTATGAAATGTAAAGAATTGCCTTTTTTCAACTTGGGATTTTACTGAAAAAATATTACAGTATAGAATTGTAACTAAAAAAACTCAAATGAACAAGATAATTTCTCCACATCACGTAAAATTCAATGCATGTTCTATTGCAACGATAATGCTTAGGTGTTTGTATTCCAAACATGAACATAAATCGGCCTCACATCAACGCCACATTCACCTGCAACGTTTATTCCACCTTCCGGGGCACCCTGTACATTTCGCTACCTGCACGAGCGCGGCTGAATTTAACACGACATCGCACGAAGTAAAGCTGTCGCCCGGTCGGCGCTTAGTTCATTGGATTTCTTTCTTCTGAATCAGAATCCCGGTCGGTCGAAATCTCCCGCGCGCCGAACCTGACGACGTATTGGGAACAATGCCGATCGTGATGGATTGCGACACGTGATCTAACAGATCTAAGTCCGCGCCGTTTCTCGATCGTACCTGTCGTCCATCTGTTCATCCCAAAACTCGCAAGCGACCGAATACGTTTCGGTGCGTGTTACCTTTCGACGACTCCGTCAACGATTTCAATATCAAGATCGAAAAGGTACGATCTGGTTTAACCGAGTCTCACATACAAACACAGACACACATATACCCTATGGACGTATGTGCACGCGGAACGATCGCGTTGTGCGTCAAAACGAAAACGGACTGCTTTCACTTTCGCGCGAAATTTCGCGATTACGGACACGCGAAATCATAGTGATCGCGGACAATGGCGGGATCGTGTGACTGACTGTAAATTTGAGGAAGTTGGCAATTTCGGTATCGGATGGCACGCGTGACATTGTGGAAAATATTATTATTTTTTGGTGATTTTTGCTGATAAATTATAAAAGCAATTGATATTGGAACGATGCTTCAATACTTTGGCTTCTAACAACTCTGCGTTACCTGTATTTTGTACGATTTAATCATACTCTGCAATATTTCATCGCATCGCGGTTGTAACAACAAAATACGCGTGGTATGAGTGTCGTATACATCGATTTGTATTTACTTGCCATGTTTCGAGAAATACCACACTTGCCTTAAAAATTAAAACTTTTGTTTCCTGTTTACGTTATATATATGCAATAATCCACCATGAAATGAGGAACCATGTTTCGGGACATACCACACTTGCCTTAAATATTAAAACTTTTGTTTCCTGTTCACATTATACATATGCAATAATCCACCATGAAATGCGGAACTGTATCTTTTTCTATAATTATAAATTAAAAATTTTGATTTCGTTCCTGTTTTTAATGACCGTTAAATTGTATATGACTATATGCAAATGAAATCTACTATTTTACGAAAATATATAATGATTTGCATATTTTTTTTGGCTATTCATTGATCAGAAACAAGCGAATAAGACCGGCGTTTGGGATTTAAGTTGCCGATATGTTGCCGGCGCACAGACTTTAAATGTCTCTTAGATCGGCGGCTGTTAATGTGTTAACACTTTGACTGCCATGATGGTCACCAGTGACCGACGCAAGAAATTTTACTAAAGATTCAAAATATTCGCAATGGGTAGCAATTATTATTTTAAAAATGCACTTGTTGTTAGAATAGTGATGCGATTCTTTGGTCTCCAATACCTGCACATTATATACATTTTGCATAATTCAGTCTAACGCTGTATTATTTGATAGCATCCCCGTTCTAATATAGTAAAATACGCTTGGCAGTCAACGTGTTAATGAACTGAGCGAACAATTTGGTGGGTTTCGGATTTTACAGACGAAATTACAGAAACAGTGTCTGTTAAGTTCTAGCAGATTTTCCCGACTTTTATTAATGGAATAGTACGAATACGTAGGCAAATTCATTTTTGCCGCAGGCTTTTAATTTTCAAATTCTGCGTATCGTATACCCACACATTTTTCTGGGTAATGCCATACGTATATACTTTTCCGTAAATTTATAGGTAATTTGACGATGATTGCTGGTCGTATTTCAGAAGCCGAGTGTTGAGGCTGGCAATTTTGCGGGCTTCGCATGACACGTTTAAAATTATGGACAGTGTTACTATTATTTTCTGACAATTTTTTGCTAATATTTGTTAATGGAATGATACAAACGTGAAGTAAGTAATTTCTTTTGTTTCTGATTTCATACACCGCATACCGCATTAACCGCATTATAGAGAAGTCTATTGTATATCTAAATTATTTTTTTCTCAATTTTGAAACGCTGACAAATTAATTCGTCCAGCGTATATAGTAAACGTATAATGCAGAAAGATAAGTGAACGTTTGTACCATACTATTACTGCATTTAACTCTTCAAAACGCAGGAGAAAAAATCCGGCTTTTTCTACTTATATATGCATAGTAGGACGATTTTGATCTAACGTTGAAATGCTGACAACTCAAAGCGCGATTCATAATGTATGCCACCGATTTAATTTTGTCATTTTTTTTAATAAACTTCCTCATAAGTAGAAGCTTTTTGTCCTAAAATCCCGCATCTCAAAGAGTTGAGACCAATACGGGTAATTATTGATGGAGGAACATCGCTCATAAATGTGCGAACGAATGTATATACGAAGGCAACCATACACATCAGCGGCTTTCAAGGAAAAGATAACAAACGATTACATAAAAATGTACTTAAGGAAGTCCGATAGCGTAGAATGGTACCATTAAAAAATAACAACTACTCTACTCTTCTGACAGGCAAAGATCTGAACTGCTGTAAAGCAGCTGTCAGAAAAGATAAAAGTCAGTCGATTCGTCCTAAACTTTTCCTATCTTCTCTGATTACCAATTTTGATCGTGAAATATGAACTCCGTCAAATGAATGGATCCCATATATCTAGTTTTAACAAAATATACGAAAAAAGTTGATATCGGCCATACCCACCACAACCCCTTGACCACTAACCCCAAATATTAATTATGATTTTAAAGTCTCTAACCCGACAAATTGAGGGGTCCCATAAATATTCCGAAAATATACTGTTAACAAATTATACAAAGACATTAATATAGTCCACACCTACTATAACCTCTCTACTGCCACCTACCAATTATTAACTTTGCACGTGGAGTGTGTAACCGATCAAATTGACGAGCGCCATAAATCAACTGTTAACAGCATATATAAAAACGGTTATACCGTCCACACCCAGTACGACCTCTCGAGCACCAACCCCCAATTATTAATTTTGCTCGTATAATCTGGGATCCGGCAATCTGATGGATCAATAAACGTACCATTAACAAAACATACAAAATACCTGATATCCTCCACACCTACTACACCCTCCCGCCGACCACCAACTTCCAATGATTCATTTTGCACGTGGAATTTATAAGCCGTCAAATTGCAGCGTCCCATGAACGTACTATTAAGAAAACAGAACATAGTTGATATCATCAATACCTACTACGTCCTCCCAACGACCACCAACTTTCAATGATTAATTTTGCACGTAGAATCTATAAGCCGTCAAATTGCAGCGTCCCATTAACGTACTATTAAGAAAACATAGAAAATAGCTGATATCGTCCACACCTACTAGGACCGTCCCGCCGACCACCAACTTCCAATGATTAATTTTGCACGTAGAATCTATAAGCCGTCAAATTGCAGCGTCCCATAAACGTACTATTAAGCAAACATAGAAAATAGCTGATATCGTCCACACCTACTACACCGTCCCGCCGACCACCAACTTCCAATGATTAATTTTGCACGTGGAATCTATAAACCGTCAAATTAACGTACTGCTAAGAAAACATAGAAAATAGCTCATCCACACCCACTACACCCTCCCGCCGACCACCAACTCGCAATGATTAATTTCGCACGTGGAATCTATAAACCGTCAAATTGCAGCGTCCCATAAACGTATTGTTAGGAAAAGATACAAAATAGCTGATATCACCCATACCTACTACGCCCTCCTGACGACCAACTTGCAAAGATTAATTTCGCACGTGGAATTTATAAACCGTTAAATTGCAGCGTCCCATGAACTTATTGTTAGGAAAAGATACAAAATAGCTGATATCATCCATACCTAATACGCCCTCCCGACGACCATCAACTTCCAATGATTAATTTTGCACGTGGAATCTATAAACCCTCAAATTGCAGCGTCCCATAAACGTACTACTAAGAAAACATAGAAAATAGCTGATATCATCCACACCTACTACAACCTCCCGACGACCACCAACTTCCAATGATTAATTTTGCACGTGGAATCTATAAACCGTCAAATTGCAGCGTCCCATAAATGTACTACTAAGAAAACATAGAAAATAGCTGATATCATCCACACCTACTACAACTTCCCGACCACCTATTTCCAATGATTAATTTTGCATGTAGCGTATATAAACTGTCAAATTGCAGCGTCCCATGAAGTACTATTAAGAAAAGATACAAAATAGCCGATATCATCCACACCTACTACACCCTCCCTCCGACCACCAACTCCCAGGAGCCCACACCATCTCTCCGCCGTGCTCCTTTCCCATGGTCACCCCATAACTCGGTCCCATCGGGCAACCGATCTCGCTCACCTGTTCCTCTCAGCGCATTCGTTCTCCGCGGTTCCCGTGCGTCAGGCTGCCACTCGTCCGCGTAGCAATTAAGCTTGAGCGCCGCGCGATCTGGTCCAACTGGGCCTCCCGGCCGTTAAAACGCAAAATTCTCCCCCCGGCCGCGCTTTCACTTTCGCGTAGACGGATTTTCGCTGGCAGAAGAGGAAGACGAGGCAGACGAGTCGTGCCGCGCGCGAATTCTCGTCGAACTGGGACACACGTGACGACGTGCCGAAGTCGATGATCGCCGGTTCTCGACAGAGACGGACTCGCGGCGCGAAACGCTTCGTTGGCGAGCGACAACTGAAAGAGGCGCGTTTTGAGCGGCTACAGAATGGGGATAAAGAGAGGTGTCCCTCGATCATGAAGAGTAGCGCGGCCTCAAACGGCTGGCCTCTCTCTGTCGCGCTCGCCGTCCTTCTCCCACACACCTTCTTTCTGCGTTTTCGCAGTCGGTATCTGCGTCTTTGACTCCGGAGCTCTCGCTCGCGCTTTCGAATCCACGAGCGACACACAGCGAGGCATGCATATTCCTGCTGGTCGCTCCTTCTCTGTTTCCCCACCGACGACGCTTCCTACTCCGCGAGGGTCCCTCTCTTTTGCCAGTTACCTCGCTTTGCCCCCTACCTTCGATACCGATCGTCGCCTTCTCATTCTCCCGAGAATCACGCCTAAGACACATGCAACGCGGTACTTTCCGCCGGGCCTTTCTTCCTGCCGTTGTTTTCGTGTAATGGATTATGGAGGCGTGCGCGACAGGATTCATCAGTGGAGTGAGGAGGTGCCGCAGGCGGTCGATTGATGCACGGTGCTCTTATGTTAGGACGCACCGCGGAGTGTTCTGCGCATTAGCTCTGCCATTGCCCAACGGAGTATTGACGTTTCATACAATTTTTTAATATTTCCTCAAAGTTCTTCGTAATCTTCTTTCCTGCACTGGTTGAACGGTTTTAGTTGATCCGGTAGAAGCAGAACATGTGGCGAGGTCTACTTCTTCGGAGGCAGTATTGATTTTTCAGAAGTTTCTTATGGAAGATACTCATCCACTGATTTGGTGGGGGGGAAAAGGCTGTTTTGAGCGTTTACGTTATTTTCAGTTCTGTAGCTGATATAGACTTGTGTATGCGTTTTTCAATCTTTCCGATCTCACGTACTGCAATAACAATTGTCTATGCATGGGATGAGTACACGTGCGCGTAAGCTTCGTGAGGGAAACAAGGAGGATGCCGAAGACTACTACTATGAGTTTTGGAGCAATTCATGCACTATCGTCTTTTTTCTCACGATGAACTACGGATTGTTTTGCGCATTTACTCGTACTATTACTCAAGAGAACATTATCGTTATTTCATAATTGTTAACCCTTCTTTGCATGATGGTGGAAATTTCCATCATAACATTGAATGCCCAAAAATTATATAAAAGAACAAGTTCACTTTAATCTAACTTTGCATGATGATGGAAATTTCCATCATATTGTTTTTTGCTAAATTTATACTACAAATATATACTAAGATTTTTTTAACCATTTTTCCTTTAATTTTGAACATGAATTATATCACCTTGATTTATTTCACCAATAAAGAAAAACTCATGCAAAGAAGGCTTAATAATTTGTGTGCCTCCACTAATTCATCCTTAGATTTGTTTAATGAAAATAATGTTGTTTCGAGCGTTTTCGGTATTTTTGACCCTTTGACCATTATGGACGTATGTTGCGTTTGTCAATCTCCTCGATTTTTCACGTACTACAATCTCAATTTCTATGTATGGGATAAAGATATGTGCGCATCGAGGTTCATCAGTGAAGAAAGGAGTATGCCATAGACTGCTAGTGGGAGTTTGGGAGCAAGTGATGCATTGAGCTCTTTTGTTACGAAGAACCGCGGATTATTCTATGCATTTCCCTCTGCCATTACTGAAGAGAATATTGTCGTTATTTTATAAAAGTTTTTAACAAGTTGAATGACTTATTTAATCCTGAAGGAGCTCCATAGTTTTCTCTTCTTCAGAAGCACTATGGATTATTCAGAATTTTCCCATGGGAAATTCTCATCCTCTGATTTACTTTGTAGACAAATTATTTTATAAAGACGCTACCGCGTTGTATTATGCGCTCCTGACACTAGATTTACGGCAAAATACATAGGTATACGACATTATTCGGTGGAACACGGAACTACGTAATGTACACAGTCTGAAAATTTGAAGGCTGGGAAGAAATTAATTTGAATATATATTCGTACCGTTCCATTAATAAAACCAATAAACTCATCAAATACGGCGAAATACGTAGGTACACGATAGATAACCGCAGGAATATGAATCTGCGCTATATACACACAGTCTGAAAATTAGAAGCCTCTGGAGGATCTATTTGGACAAATACTCGTATCATTCCATTAATAAAATCGATAACCCCCGCGAAACTTGCCAGAATATAATAGTGACAGTTTCCGTAAATTTGCTTGGTGAATCATCGAAACGAAGATTTTTTTCATAAATCGCACGTTAACACGTTGAATGCCACGTGTATTTTACTATATTAAAACCGCAACAGGATGAAGTACTACAGAATATGGTTGAATTGTGCAGAATGAAAATAATGCGAAGATATCGGACACCAAAGAATTGAATCACTATTTAATATTAATTGCATTTTTAAAATTATAAATGCGACCGATTGGGTATTTTTTGAATTTTTCATGAGACCTTTTGCGCCGGTCACGGATGATCACCATGGTAGTCAAAGTGTTAAGCAACTTTTTTACGTGACCACCCGGCAGTAACAATTTCATGCGCCGCAGTGCACTAAACAAAGGCCCGAGCCGCAGATTAATCGAAATAATTAGACAGTCTTTCACACGCTCTCGATGATACCGAATAGCCGCCAAAGGTCACCGCCGATTTTTCACCCATCCGTTCACGTTGCAGTGTACTGCAGCAACGGAGTTTATGACGGCGTGAATAGACTCACGACACGATCGTATTAACAGTAACGCTCATCGGGCTAAGCGCGCCGGCGCACAGAACGATCGACGATCGGATCGACGCTCGGCACGGAACGATCCTCTCACGTGCGCTGATATCGCAATTCGGTCTCACGATCTGCGCGGCAGGAAAAAGTAATCGGATGAAATAAAGAAAAAGCGACCTAGGGCAGCGACGCAATACGCAATACAGGGTGTCTGACGTTTTTCCGGACAAGCGTGTTACATTCGTATTATTATTATTTTATGGAGGAAAATAAGAAAAAATGTTTTGCGTTTAAAACTTTCGGGCTCGGAATTATGAAAATGAGTGGCTTCCGGATAGTCGGGCATTTAACACATTGTTGACCGGTCACGAGTTAACTCGTGTTTGCACTTGCGTCGGCTATTTCAATTTTTGAAACACAGGGTAATGTTGAATATAGCAAAATTTTGTTCATTGTGTTCAATCGCGCGTGTGTTATTATAAAAAAGTATACTTTTCTTGGTACTGAGGCTTTTATTACAATTCTAGTATTAGAAAGTATCAAGAACGACGGAACGTGACGGTAAAGCATTTTTCAATAAATTATACGTGAATGCTTTATATAGTTGCCGGAGTGATTTTTAAATAAATTGTAGTCGTTTGGAAAATGATTATTGAAAATGAAATAATAGGGGCATAATCTAGCTCTTTAATAGGAAAGCGCAACGAAACAAAAAATATATGCAAAACCTCTTGTCTACATCTACGCGTAAATGACTGCTGTACAGTTAATCATACGAATAAATATTAAAAGTTACATGAAATCTATATCCGAAGTTCAATTTGAATTCATGATGCACGAACAAAGTTTATTGAAAGTTATTTACATCGTTTCACTTCCATGTTCGATTACGAAATAATAGCCGGTGACTTGAGACAGCTTTTGCCGAAAATTGCCGGTCAACAATATGTTAACATGTTGACTGTCAAGCGTATTTTGCTATGTTAGAACTGCGATGCGATGAAATACCGCAGAGTATGATTAAATCGTGCAAAAAGGAAGATAATGCAGAGGTGTTAGAAGCCGAAGTATTGAAGCACGGTTCCAATATCAATTGCTTTTACAATATTGCAAATAGGCTTCATTGTGAATTTTTTGCAATCTTAGTAAAATCGTTTGCATATTGAAATTTCGATGAAACGTGGGCGTCTAGATGCATTTAGCAGTAACGATCATCCGAAAGCGAAACATTTGAAAAAATGCTGTATGAAGGCAAATAAGTAAGGCGCTATGGAGAAGTTAGAACGTAAATTGTGAAATGTCTGTTGATGCTCTCTGACAACGATTTAGCATTTTTATGATATCCGCGTATGATTCGTTTGAGAATACTTTTGGCATTTCGATTATTGATGTTGCACAAGGGAACGGGCAATAAACTGATATCGCCTCGGAATCGTTGGATCGCTGCAGGAAAGTATACAAACAATAGATGAAATTAATATCCGCGTATGCTTCGTTTGAAAATACTTTTAGTGTTTCGATTATTGACGTTACGCAAGAGAACTGGTAATAAACTGATATCAAGTACAAATCGTTGGATCACCACAAGAAAGTCATAAACCATGCACGGAATTAATGTCCACGTATTTTTTTGCTTGAACATAGTTTTGGCACTTCCATTATCTTGCAAAGGGCCTGATAATAAACTGATATCGATAAAAATCTGTGAATCGCCGAAGTAGACTACACAAACCACACAGGAAACAAATATCTACGTATTTCTCATTTGAAAATACTTTTGGCATTTCAATTATTAATGTTTCGCAAGAGGACTGGTAATAAACCGTAATCGATTAGAAATCGTTGAATCACTGCAAGAGAGGAAAGATTAAACGCAGGTAAGGTAAACATACACAACCGCGGAACTGGTAATAAACATCACATACAAATGGACCTAAGGTAGACGGTCTTTCAGCAAAAGAATTAGACGATTTGCAACTTTAAAATAAAAATAATTTTACGAACAACCATAATAGTTTTCTGGCATTAAAATATTAGTTTCCGCTGCGGAGGATCCATGTTCAGATTGAAACATACGGATTGTTTAGAAACGTGTGGTACAAAAGAGAAACAGTACCCCTGGTACTGAACTTTGTGCCCACACTTCTTCAATATCACTTCATTTTAGGATTTATCTGCTAACCTTGTAATAAAGCCTTAATTATCGACATTCATATAACATTCTTTTCTCATTTTCATACAAATCATGTGCTGACAGTGCTTGTCTGAAAAACCTGGGATACCTACATTACGTATTACGCTACCACCCTAGATTGCCTCAATAACATATACAATTAACACTTTACCGACTGCTATTGACTGAAGATGCCACTTATTAACAACCGACTTTGTTTTGGATATCGCGCAGCAATTGTGTATGTGCCTATTTGTAAAGCTTTATAACTGAAAAATACTGAATGTGTTGTTGAGAATCCTCTGGTTTCAAAGCGGTGTACTTTTATTGTCATTAGGAATTTTCATAATATCATCTGATATTTCTTTTATCTAACATAACCGTTGACCACTGAAAAGCCGATTAATCGGTTAGCAGTTGAAACCGGTCGATTAATGTACCGGTCGTTTGTTAATTCTCTTATAACTCAAAAAATACTGAATGTGTCAACAATAATCTTCAGTTTGGTAATAACCCATCAAAAAGCAAGTGTCATTTTATTGTCATAAAACGCATTCCGTTATCATAATCCACATCACGTTCTGATATTTATTTTATCGAAAAGACATAACGTTGCAGTAATAACAATAAGAAAAGCCGATTAATCTCTCATCAGCGCAGCAAGCCCACAATTTTCAATACTGTCGCCATCAACAATAATCTTCAGTTTTCCTAATGACCCATCAAAACAGTTAAAGTGTTAATAGAGCCTCTTTTGATGACTTCCATATAACAATTTTTCCTATCTTCATGCATAGAATCTGCTGACAACGCCCATCCCGAAAAACCTGACACCCTGTACAGCAGGCACGCAACAGGTGTTCGTCCGACACACACAGACCGCAACCCCTGGAGGATCATAAGAGCGCCAATTAAAATTCGCCCGGGTGCCGGCGGTTATTCGCGCGAATCCGCGGTAAATCGAATAATTAGGGCGCAGAAGTAATAAGCGGCCCAGCGAGCTATCGCCAGCGGATCGGCGAGAGGCATGCGTGCTCAGAAGAAAAAAAAGAGACAAAGCGAGCAAGCAAACGCGCTGCGCACCGGTAACATTAGCCAGCGCGTACGGCAATGTGCAATTATTACGTTTATAATGATACCCATCGCCGTGCGTCCCTTTCCTTCATCCTCCTTTCTCTTTCACCGCCGATCTTCCGATCCCACTACGGATCGTGGTCCACATTACCGATCCTACCTTTCATTTCGCTGCACGTGGTGTGCCGCGCGTTCTGTAACGGTGTAACGGTGCACGTGGATCGTCGCAATGGTGTATCGGGAGCACCTACAGACCCACCTACGTTCACCTTCCTCCTGGCCGCGTGGACTTGCGAGCTGATGCACATAGACGCGACGAAACCTACTGCGCGCGATACTTTACGGCGGACTAGAGACTAGCTGCCGCACAAATGTTGTTTTATAAGTACCGGTAGGCCATGTTTGCGCTCATCGACGAACGGTGTGCTATGGCAAAGGTAGTCAGTAATAATAGAGTGCTGTGTAGGGGTGCAATAAATTCGGTTATGGGCAAAATCGCCGTCGATTCGTAAACACCCGAAGTTGGAAAGATAAAATTGGCGGTCGAAAGAAGGGACGTTCTATTTGCAGTATAATCACGGTGGAAGCTATTAACAATCCTTGAGTAGGTCGATCGATAGGTTTTTAGTAAGTGACTACGCGCAATTCACGGTAAATACCGCAGGTAATGATAGAGTGCTTCAATAGAATTATAATAAATCCAGTTATAGGCAAAATTATTATGCATTCGTAAACACCCGGAGTGGTACGTGTAGAACAATTAGAAAAATAAAATTGTCGACCAAAAGAAATCAGAAGCTACTCACAATCAAATTACGATTCAACCTATTAGCAATCCCTAAGCAGGCGGGCATGGCAAAGGTAGTCAGTAATAATAGAGTGCTGTTTAGGGGTGCAATAAATTCGGTTATGGGCAAAATCGCCGTCACACCCGAAAAGGTATGTGCGGAGCAGTTGGAAAGATAACATTGACGGTCGAAAGAAGGGACGTTCTATTTGCGGTATAATCACGGTGGAAGCTATTAACAATGCTTGAGTAGGTTGATCGACATGGGTTTTTGGTAGGTGACTACGCGCAATTCACGGTAAATACCACGGGTAATGATAGAGTGCTTCAATAGGATTATAATAAATCCAGTTATAGGCAAAATTATTATACATTCGTAAACACCTGCGACGGTACGTGTAGAATTGTTGGAAAAATAAAACTGTCGACCGAAAAAGCTATTAAAAAAGCTATTAACGATCCTTGATGATAGAGTGCTTCAATAGGATTATAATAAATCCAGTTATAGGCAAAATTATTATACACTGGTAAACACCTGGGACGGTACGTGTAGAATTATTGGAAAAATAAAACTGTCGACCGAAAGAAGTCAGACGCTACTCACAATCAAATTACGATTGAACTTATTGACTACATGGCAAACGTAGTCAGTAATAATATTCAAAATCGGTGTCGATTCGCGAAAAATACGGAGAAGTTGGAAAAATAAAATTGGTGGTCGAAAGAAGGGACGTTCTATTTGGTAATGATAGAGTAGGTCGATTCAATAGAATTATAGTAAATCCAGTTATAGACAAAATTATTATACATTCGTAAACACCTGGGACGGTACGTGTAGAATTGTTGGAAAAATAAAACTGTCGACCGAAAGAAGTCAGACGCTACTAACAATCAAATTACGATTGAACCTATTAGCAATCCCTAAGCAGGCAGGCGTTAGGTGTTTCAGACGTGTCTACACGCATTTCGCAGCAAATTGATAGGGCAAATTCCACGAGTAATAATAGAGTGCTTAAGCAGGTTCACAATAGAGCCAGTTATGGGCAAAATTACTATGCATTCGTAGACTCTCGAAGCGGAACATACAGCTAGATTTGAAAAATAAAACCGTCAACCGAAAGAACGCAAACTCTATTTAGAGTCAGACCCCTACTTACAATTTGAACCCGCTAACATTTCGTAGTATTGTCATTAGGCGGTTGGCTTACGTCTACGCGTATTTCGTGGCGCGTAAAAGGCCTGGGTTATTAACTTGACGCGAATAATTAAGGGTTCGCGCTAAACAAAAATCATTTAGCGAATCCACTTGGTGAATGCGCGTTAAGCGAAACTGGTTCCGCGAAAAGTTGTGGGAGCCATTGCCGTAGATAGTCGTGCGTGAAAAGCGTCTGTTGGCTATACATTCGGCGTGCCGTGTTGAATGCGGATTTAATAGTATTATCAAAGGCGTTTACTGGTAATTCCGCGTAGAGCAGGCGGTTTCACTGGTGCGCGAGTAAAGTATTTACGACGCTACTTCGGGATCAACAGTTCGACGGCGGCATATTACCGCGGCAACTTCCTGGACGCGATTAATATTTATTAGATTTCACATGCGCATGAAATTTGAATTTAACGATAGATATGCCGTTAGCGCGCCGGCGCGTTCACTTTCCAAATAGTTCAAAAGGTCTGATGTAATCATAATAGCGCTTCCTAGGCGTGCGTGGATGAGATTTATGCGGAGGCTACCTTCGAGGAGGACATGTAGGAATTTTCGAAACGGGGGGTCGGAGTTTCATTTCTTTTTCTCGTGATGTGTTCCATTTTAACCTTACTGTAAATTAGTTAAGTGGTGGATAACCTTTTCCGGATGAAAGTTACATCAATTATGATGTAATTTACGTTTTTTACCGTTAATTTATGTTTTTAAATTTGATTGTAAAGTTCTTAAATTATGAAAAACTGTTTGTTATTAAAAATGTTGATTGTAGAATTTTATTACTGTAACTCAACAGCTGCAATTATAGTCAACGAACAAAATATAGCAAAAATAATAAATATATTAAAACAATTACAGTTTGTTACAGTACATTACAGCCAATTACAGCAAACATAATAAATATAGTGTTAGCAAACATAAAAACTATAGTCAGTAACAACTGTAACTAAACACTGACTATAGAACTTTATTAATGTAACTGAACAAATATCCATCATATAAATATTTAAGTAAGTTACAATAAGACAGAAATAAAACACATTCATTATAGAATATTTCTCTGACTGATGAAAGAGCATTTTTTCTAAATTACCCTGTGCCTTTTTTTTTCTAGAATACTCTCTTCCTCTTCAGAAATTGATAGTAATTATGTCAATGACTCTTCCACCTATTCACTTTCCATATCACTGGCACTAACTTGGAAATTACGTTTTCAACCAATACGGGTTTGTATTCCTTAATCGTTTAAGTGAATTATTTTCGTTCATTCTGACCGCAAAGCAATACGATAAAAATCGTTCCGACGTACATTTATATAGAGACAAGGCAAATTATGATGCCGATATCCAAATACGTTCCGCAGGTAATTGCCAATTTTTATGTAAATAATGGTCACCGACCGTGACTCGGCGCTTCTGCTCTTTAGAATTGCATCGTTAGTCACTTGGCGACGTGATTCACTCGGCGAGCAATGATGCGTTGACGGCAATAAAAAATAATAAGACCGCGGCATTTCCCGGCAGGAAACTTTTCCGTCTTTTTTATCATCAGTAAATTTAGCCGCGCGGAAACGGTTTTTCCTAACCATCGCATCCGGATTAACGTTCAGGACGTCAGCATTCAGTGGCAGGCACGTCAAAAGCCGCACAAAGCGCGTGAAGTAGAAAACGCACACACAAGTGCCAATTCAACGACGGATGTGCCGTTTATTTCAAAAGTGGGCAAGTTCTCTTTTATATTTGCGAAAATTCCAAGGGTGCGCGTTTCAATAGATTAAAAACGTTGGTAAATACGAATGGGCAGCTTTCACGCTTTTTTTTAAGTTAGTCAATTTATTATCAGTAATGGTTGAAGCGAATAAGTTTTTTAAAAATCGTCTTGACCTACTGTTAAAACAAATGGGTCGTATAACAAAATCTGCCATGAGCTCGAACAGCAAACTTGGGTTCTATGTCGAAAACTGTCATAATCAAATTTGAACAGACCGTCAACTGAACGTTGTCGCCGAAAGCCGCAACAATTTTTTAATCTAAAATGTTCAACACGTTGACTGCCACGCGTATTTTACTGTATTAAAACCGCAACGGGATGAAGTAATACAAAATATGATTGAATTGTGCAAAATGAAAATAATGCGAAGGTATCGGAAACCAAAGAATTGAATAACTTTAATATTAATTACACAATTTCAAAATTATAAATGCGACCGATTGGGTATTTTTTGAATTTTTCGTGAGACCTTTTGCGCCGGTCACCGATGACCACCATGGCAGTCAAAGTGTTAAGAGACGCAAAATTGAACTTCAGCTTCTGAAAGATTAACCCTTTGCACTCCGAATTTTATTTCAATTTCGTTACCAGCAGCTCCCAACGCTTTTAAGTGTTTTATTTGAAATTTACTTTAACTAAAAATATAAAGCAATTTAAATAAATAAAGGAAGAAACAAATTCACTTAAACACCAATTTTATTTACAGTATTGTCGTATATTGAAATTTTCAAGGGTATGATATCTTTTGAAAGAACTTGCAAGATGTAACCCTGATTTTCTTTCACACGTTTCACAAAAATAGGTGGTTTCTCTTTTTCCTCCAGATGTTTTTCTATTTGAGTAAACTGCACAGTCTTTGTGTTTTCCTTCGGGATGTAGGAAGATTAAATGAGGCTTTCCATCTAAGCGATCGTGTTTATCATGTGTCCAGGCCTCCCCAATTTCATATTTGGATGACGACAATCACGAATTAGCATTGACAAAATCTTTTCGCGAAATTTTTTGTGGGCTATAGGTTCTGTTCCTTGGTTTTTTGTTTTTTCTTTGTATAAAATATACGCATTTACCATGGAGATTTCTAATCCCCAAAAGAAATATTCCCTCCACCACTTGAGTGCTCGACGTAAAAAACAGTAAGATGTCGCGTATTGGTTCGCCACATCGACACCATCTATATTTTTATTATAATCTGTGATCATATCCAGTTCTTTTATTTCTCTTCGATTACCTGAATGTCTAACCCTTCTAGTGACATTGCGAGAGCGTCGATAACGTGTGCATGATATCTATTTATTTAGACATGAAAAAATGTCGAGTGGAGCTCGACAAAGGAGCTCCTGCCATAAAAACTGATGTCGAGTCACACTCGACATAGGAGTGCAAAGGGTTAACGCGTACCCGAATGATTTTTTCACATTTCAAGAAAAACCAACGCACAACGAATGGTCAGGTAATGAATAAATAATCGAAGCTCTCCATTATCATCGAAAGATGGTGCTCCCAGGTTTTACTCATCGTAAATGACGACATGCGTGTTTCGATGGTCGTGAGCGAGGCACGGAACGTTCGCCACGAAATGTGCCTGAACTTGAAAGCAGCCTGTGTGAAACCGATGGTGAAATACGCTGTAAATTAAGACCACTTTTGCGGTGGCCGATGTGCGTACGCGCGGGCAGAAAAATGTACGGAGGCTTTCAGCGTTCGGACGTCATGCGTGGGTTACATGTGTTCGCAATAACCCTCGGACACGGCGGCTTGTTCATAATTTACGCCTTTTTTCGCCGCTCTTATCAAATCTATTGCGGCCGCGCGTGCCTTCGCATATTTGCCCGCGGCGTTGCATGCTTCGGCAGTTTCGTTAATTGCCGCCAATTAATTCGTTAACACACCGAGAACATTGGCGAGTCACGGTCGACATTTATTTCTGTTTGCGTTTTACCGGGCAATAATTCGCTGCTTCGAGGTTTTTTTTTGCGCCAGCGTGTCCGACGGTTTTATTCGCTTTAAAAGGCTAAGAAGCAGGTGGACGATCGGCTCATTGTTGACGTTTTCTTCTGGCTCGCTTTTGAATAAAACGCGGCGCGGAGAAGAAAGCTGGCGTTGCGCAAGGATAATCTTGACATCGTTAGACGATGGGATTCTATCGCGACGATTTCTTCTCTTGAAAGAACACCGGCAGTCGGAGCTTGGAAAACTTGAAATTCAAATACGGCGTTAGACCTTGTGAAGATGAGAGCTAACATTCTCTTAAGTCGTCCATTAACTGGCACGGTTAATAGGTTCAATGGCTGTCGGTCCTTAAGGCAGCTATTTATACTCCGACCACGTTGACTCGATGACGTGAATGAACGTTCAATTGACGTAGAGTTTGTGTAATATTGGTACTCGCGTTGGACGGATACTGTGCTGTGTAAATTTGATAATATTTAACGTTGCTGCCATTAGATATTCTACATTTCTGTCCTATCTTAATTTTGTCGCTTTTACGTTCTTCGCTGAAACGTCATACAAGGTAAAGCTTCTATAGTGTACTGTTATCACAGAAATGTATTATTTTACATAAGTGCCACTTAGTGTACCGGCGCCTTCAATTAGATGTTCTATATGATTTTCCAGAAATGCCTGTAGTAAATTAATTTCCTGCAGGTCAACGACTTAAAAATATAACAGCAGAAGTCCCGAGCATCAATCAGTGAGCCTCAAAGTGAACTTCTGTCGTCAGTAGCAAATAAAACATGTAACTTTAAGTTATTCTTTATATTCAGCCTCTCAGCCAAGAAATTTGTAATTGGTTTGTAGATTGCAAGCAAATATGACTTTATTCTATCTTTTGTGCATGCAGAAAACGATGAATTTATTCCAGAGATATAATGTGCTCATTTGCAGTTATTTTACGTGAAATTTTCACTCAATTTTTATATATTTTTAACCATATTTCGGAAACTATTTCGATTTTTTCAATGCGGTTGCAATTTTTCCAAGTCTCTTTGTACCCCCTTTCATCTGGCACAATTACAGGTAGATCGGTAGAGTTTTAATTTTTGACCCAGTTTTCAGGCTCGTTTTTCACGATTTTTCGACACATTTTTGCCAATATCTTCAGAACTATTGCGAATTTCGGGGTGCGCCTTGCATTTTTCTGAGTTATTTTAGACCCTCTTTGATATACTAAAAGGACAAAAAAATCGGTGACCCATCATTTTTTGGCAAAAATGGCAAGTATACCTTAAGATTTTCGCGATTTCTTCAAGACCTCGTCCCGTCTAAACTAATGATCAAAAACTATAAGTAATATAGGTTTTCTTAAAGCTCTTGGCGCGCACTTTCACATGGGATTAACCGCGATTAGTAATTTTGAAAACATTTTTTTTGCACTTCCTTAAAATCGCCATATCTTGGAAACTATAAAGAGTTCAGCGCGCTGCAAGTGGTCTATCTTCAGGGCAAAATACCCTCTATCGAATGGTATCGGTCCGAAAGAGAAAAAAAATTTGACATTTTTCGCCTATTTTCGCCATTTTTCACGAATTTTCGGCTAATTTTTCGTCATTTTTCCATTCATTCTTGCTCATAACTCGGAGACCATTGCGAATTTTGTGCTGCGATTTGCATTTTCTCGAGCCTCCTTCGACCCCCTTTCGAAAACAGAAACACAACGACTGGTGCACGACCGCCGTAGTGCAGCAGTCACATTTATCAACGATCCCACACGACCCACCGCGCAGTCAGCCCCTCAATAACTCGTGGCGTTTTGTCGAGCGTATTCGGCGGGCGCGGAAACCAATAATCTTCGTAATTGCGCACTGTCGCGCGGCCACATTTGCTTCGTGGAAAGATCGCGTCGGGTCCGCCTCGCGGTTCCTCGATTTCACCGCGGCGCCGAGCGTCACGTCTGTCCGCGGCGTCGATAAATAATCGCCAGCGAGAGCGCGCGCAAAGGACTTCCTGCCGAAATGTTGCTCCACCCACTCGGCAAGGACTCCTCGTGCCCGAGGCTCGTCGGAGCATACGAGACGGGCGGAGAGTGAAAAAGAACGAGGGCGAACTATTATCTCTCACATCGAACCTTTTGTCTATGGCGATACGCGCGTTCGCTGCTTCGCGGTACATTCGACAGAGCTACCTGATCCGATCTGGCCCGATCCGATCTAATCTGGCCAACGACAGGTCTGTCTAACCCTGCGCCTTTCGCGCCGCTGATCTATCAAGATAATCGCACTCACCGTGTGCTAGGAAAAACGGGCGAACAGAAAGGCGATTAAAAAAGAGCGGGACTTACATGGCCTCGGCGCGATTTACGATTGTGGGATCGCGGCGGCGGGTGAAAAAAGGTGGTTTTGAGCGTTTGCGTTATTTTTAAACTTCTGGTGTCGATGTAGGTCTGTGGTTGACAAGCTTTTAGATTTCTCTTGTACGGCAGTCATGATTATGGATTCTTTAGCGAATTTTAAGCAGACGAGGAATTACAATTGTGTCTTAACAGCGCCACGTTTAATTGTTCCATAGAATTCACACCCGCGAGAAAGTATTCCGCTCTGATAAGATTCTACGCTCCGCGCACTAATACACTTACATAACCGCCTATTGTTTCCCCCTTGCGCGGTTTTCCGACCGCCAGCCTTCTTTATCGCGTCCCCAATGTTCCGTCTTCGAGATAACGAAACCGAAAGTCGCCGTCAGCCTCACCGAGATTTCCATTTCAATGTCCCCTTTTCACTTTCAGCAAGCTTACGTCGTCCTCCGCTCGTCCATCCGCCTCCAGGTTCCGCGGGCGGAACCAGTTTTTCACCCGTTATCCTCCGAAAGCGCGGCGATAAACAAGATTACCCTCGCTGAAGCCGAAAAAGTCGAGCGACCGGGAAGCAACGAGACACTCGGTTCTCGCCTCGATTCCTGTCTCCGGTCGACCTCCAACAGGGCGAAACCTTTTCTCGCCCTGCTCGCCTGCATTTCGAACGCTTCACGCTCCAGCTGGCTCGCCCGACGGCCGGAAAAAATGGCAAAAATGGTACACACTTTATTACGCGCCCTCTCGTGCGTCACGAACGCGGTTTCCCAACGTTCTCGACAGATTTTATCCACGCGCCAGCGCAAACAGCGCGACGCTGCGTAATCGCAGACCACCCTGATAGCGCATGAAAGCGTCATTCGAGGCACAATTAAACATGCCGGGAAAAAGTCGCGCGGCCACTTATGCGCGACGATAGAGATTTTACTGTACTTTGCGTCGCGACGATGATTGCGTTTTAATAGTAGGTTTACGGACATTTCGTGTATCGCTGGCTATATGGATACGTGTCGAATTGTCGGGTAAAGGAAACCCGAGGTTTTCTTAAAGAGAGAACTGTTTTGCATTTTCTACTCCAATGCATAAAGTCAAGAAAAAAATGAAACCTAATATGGAGAGTGTATGATGGTGCAAACGAGTTTTGAGGTATGGTGGTTACATACTATTCTACTTTGTATTTTCTACTCCAATGCATAAAATTAAGAAAAAATGAAACCTAATATGGAGAGTGTATGATGGTGCAAACGAGTTTTGAGGTATGGTGGTTACTTACTATTCCACTTTGTATTTTCTGTTCCAATGCATTAAATCAAGAAAAAAATGGAACTTAATATGGAGAGTGGATGAAGGTGCAAACGAGTTTTGAGGTATGGTGGTTACATACTATTCTACTTGGTATTTTCTTGTCCAATGCATAAAATTAAGAAAAAATGAAACCTAATATGGAGAGTGTATAATGGTGCAAACGAGTTTTGGGGTATGGTGGTTACATACTATTCTACTTTGTTGTATTTTCTATTCGAAGAGTGTATGATGGTGCAAACGAGTTTTGGGGCATGGTGGTTACATACTATTCTACTTTGTATTTTCTGTTCCAATGCATTAAATCAAGAAAAAAATGGAACCTAATATGGAGAGTGTATTATAGTGCAAAAGAGTTTTGAGGTTTTTACCTATTTCGTATTTTCTATTTCAATGCAAAAATCGGCGGAGAGGTATGATGGTGCGAGTTTTGAGGTATGGTGGTTACATACTATTCTACTTTGTATTTTCTGTTCCAATGCATTAAATCAAGAAAAAAAATGGAACCTAATATGGAGAGTGTATGATAATGGTGCAAACGAGTTTTGAGGTATGGTGGTTACATACTATTCTACTTTGTATTTTCTACTCCAATGCATAAAATCAAGAAAAAAATGAAACCTAATATGGAGAGTGTATAATGGTGCAAACGAGTTTTGAGGTATGGTGGTTACATACTATTCTACTTTGTATTTTCTACTCCAATGCAAAAAATTAAGAAAAAATGAAACCTAATATGGAGAGTGTATGATGGTGCAAACGAGTTTTGAGGTATGGTGATTATATACTATTCTAAACTCTAAGACTTTCTTTTCAAATGGGCAGTAGTTTTTAAGAAAATTGCATAATTCATCCGGTATTAATTGTAGGTATTGGAAACGCGTAAATGCGGATCAATTGCGTAGATATTACAAGTAATAATTACGAGTGATGGTATAATAGTGATGTTACAAGTGATAATTAGACGTGACGATATAATAGCGGTGTTACGAGTGATAATTACAAATGATGACACAAGTAAATAATAGTTACACCACCCGAGATACTAGAGTGCATCCAGATTCCTGTGTGGGCCGCACGGAACAATTCGACAATTGTGTTTCTTTGACCATCTTTTACTTGGTATCATGTTTCACAAATGGGTTATCCTTTCCTACAGTTTCATTAGTCCCGCCATATATTGCTCATTCGTTGGAAAACCACCAAATACCAGGCATTATAAGACATTAAGATCGCATCTATGCCAGTCAATATAACATTCTATAGTCTTATATAATAAAGGTCAGTTTTCATTTTCCTTGCCTGCATTACTTGCATTGAATAAATCTAACCGAAAACACTGGCACTTAGACGTGGAACGCATTATTCATACGGTATACATGAAGAAAACCAACCATGCAAAGAATAAGCATCAACTACAGTAGAACTCTACGACATAAAATGTGCACAGCACAACCGTACTGCGCGAGAGTCAAACCGGCACAGATTTCATGCACCACACCTTCCCATGTAGTTCATCCCCGCAAGCACAGCTTCCACAACCAAACCACCCTCTACTCATCTGCATCTGACCGTCCGCCCGATTTGAGGCCTCCGTCACCCAAAGAGGCAACTCTAAGCCTAAAGAAGCTGCGTTCGGTTTGAAACAGACTGCGGTATGTCGCGAAGGCCAAGACGGAGGCATCAAAGGCGCGTGCACTCCGCGTGCATCGACACACGCCGGTAAGCCCGAAGAAAAGATCTGAAAGGGGACCAGATGCCTGGTGTGCAGGGGCCCGTGATACACGTACACAGCTGGGCTGTTCCTTGTGCAACCAACAATGAACCACTTTGCAAACGTCGCGGGAGTTGTACGTGGCAGATACGTGCACAGCCGGGCACCTTTCCTTACCCTTGGGAGAAGGAAGCCTCTTGAACGAGGCTGAGAATTATGGCTGGCACTTTCCAACGCACGGCGTAACGCGGATATGTGTTTCGCGCAAGCCTCTAGATGCGCATAATGCGCGTCGATGGGCGCGAGCGAGCTGCCTGTGCAAACAACGTCGCCCGATGGAGAGCAATTCATCGGAAACGCATAACAAATCGATCGTGTTGCCCCGGAGAACTGGGCTAGCGCTGCCGGTTGTTTACTTTTCGGCGGACCTCGCGCTGCTTTGTAAAGCAAATATTTCACGCTCCGGCAGTTTAATGCGTTAGAAGGAGTTGATTGTAATTTACCAGCGTGCACGCGGCTTTTTTTCAGGTGGTCTTGGTCATATCATGGAACGTATTGCGAATTTCTGAATGCGATGTGCGTTTTTGTGAAACTCCTTCGACCCTCATTCATGTCATATAGTGATCCAAGACGAATGAATAACTTTCAACTGGCAGTCGTAAAAAATGTATTTTTTCGCCCAGTTTTCACGGTTTTTTCCATCTATTTTTTGTCATATCTCGAAAACTATTTCGAATTTTGTATTGCGGTTGCGATTTTTTTGAGTCCCTTTGTACCCTTCTTCATTTAACATAATAATAAAACAATCGATAAAGTTTTCATTTTTGACCCCGTTTTCAGGCTTGTTTTTCACGCTTTTTCTACACATTTTTGGTTATATCTCCGAAACTATTTCGAATTTCGGGGTGCGTCTTGCATTTTTCTGAGTCATTTTGCACCCCCTTTGATATACTAAAATTACAAAAAAATTGGTGACCCATCATTTTTTCGCAAAAATGGCAAGGGGTATACCTCAAGATTTTCGCGATTTCTTTAAGGCCCTCTCCCGTCTAAACTAGTCATCGAAACCTATGTGTAATATAGGTTTTCTTAAAGCTCTTTGAACGCACTTTCACGTGGGACTGATCGCGATCAGCAATTTTGAAAACAATTTTTTTGCACTTCCTTGAAATCGTCATATCTCGAAAACTATGAAGAGTTCAGCGCGCTGCAAGTGGTCTATCTTCAGGGCAAATTGTCCTCTATCGAATGGTATCGGTCCAAAAGAGAAAATAAATTTGAAATTTTTCGCCCATTTTTGGCTATTTTCAATTTATTCTCGATTAGTCTTTCGGATTCCCCATACATTTTGTATCATATTTCATGACCCTTTTAAATTTTGATGTCGTAATTTGTTGACGCTACCATGCAACTTCGTCGTTGCACTCATGTCGCGCCACATACACGCCGACGGGGTTCTGGACGTTGCCGAAAACATGTTCACCAGTCGCGCCGAGGTCGGCGGGCGGGAAACATCTCGCGCAGGGGTAACATTCGATTAATGCACGCAAGCGAAAATCTGCGGTCGACCATTCCTCAAGGAAAAGCACTTGGCGCGTCTGCGACGTCCTTCGCGCGGCGTTTCTTAAGGCACGAAAATACGCACACGCGTCCGACAGGGTCGGCGTGATTCGCGCCGAGCTTTTCTCTTTTTCGCCCTCTCTCGTTCCCGCACACGCGCGCCGCATGTTAATGAATTTTTAGGCGCGCCGTTTCCGCGTGTCCGAACAGCAGTGGCTGCTCACGCGATGCCGCGCGCGCGTGAACGACGGCGCAAAACCTGTTCGACGTTTCGGGACTACCTGTAATTACTCAATCGATCGATCTCCCGGCCGGCCAGTCAACGGCCCATTATAGTTTTTATCGGTAGCGGCGCGGACTGTAATCACGTCGCTTCTGACACTTTTCGATTTTCCGCTAAACGCTAAAAGCCGCCCCTGAGCAATGAGATAGTCGCGCTGACACGGAAAGGTGCGCGGCGAAAAGTGATTTCGCGAAGAAATACGACGCGCGCGCGGTTCAACGGTGATTACGGTTACGACTCGTATAATTCGTAATAACGGCGATTGACGACGATATAATGACGATAAACTAGCTGATTGATCGTGCGAATCTGTACTGCTGGCGAGGGCGTGTTGATTGCGAGAATATTTGTATCGAAGCTTAAGTTATTACGCGTAGCAAAGTGGGTGACTAAGCGTTTTTGTGAAATGTGTGCCTTTTCGCAAAGTGGAATGTAACGGGCGGCAGCCTATGGAAGAACGGGTTACAGCAGCGATTTTCAAATGCCGCAGGAATTTTTGAGACGTGTTATATCCAATTACTTAGACGGAGGCATTATCGGTATTTTTTACGAAGCACTCTAAATTCTTTTTATTTTAGTGGATCGATAAAAAAATTGGTAGAAATAGATAGGCAAAAAAATCTAGCCAGAACAGGGTATGAAATAAAACGGAGGATGTGCATCATCCGGTAAAAACTTGGTACAATACAATATTGTGTTATATATTACGCTATGTTCTATTATATCGTCTTTGCAACGCAATCCAATACAACAGAAAACCTCCGGCAGATGCTCCTCCAAAACCTCCTTTTACGAAGGATTTGAAATAGGCAAAAAATACATCAGAAACAGTGCATAAACTAAAAAACAAGTATAAGTATCCTTCGAAGTAAACATGTGAAAAATTCATGGCGTAACTAAATTCTGAACACAATTTTAAATACCATGTATTAACACTTATTAACACGTTGACTGCCAAGCGTATTTTGCTGTGTTAGAACCGCGATGCGATGAAATACTGCAGAATATAATTAAATCATGCAAAATGAAGATAACGCTGAATTGTAAGAAGCCAAAGAATTGAAGGACCGTTACAATATCAACTGCTTTTACAAGACTACAAATAGGTTTCATTGCAAATTTTTTGCATTTTTAGTAAAATCTTTTGCACCGGTTACCTGTGACCACCGTGGCAGTCAAAGTCTTAATACAATTAAGCTGAACTAATCTATACAATAGGCTTCTACGAGGTAAAATAAAACACGCCCAACCCAAAACAGGCATTAAAATAACTATCATGAAATACAACCACGCACTACTATTTCTATCAGCTCTGTAAAGGGTTCCGGTAAAATCAGGATATGCCAGCGAAGGTGTTGACAAGCGGGGCGAATGGATCGTCGACGTTAATTATAGATCCCGGTCTTTCCCAAGTCCACGTCCTATCTCCCTGCTCCAATTAACTAAGGCGGCGGGGGAATAATAAATGCAGCCGGAACCGGGGGCTCATTAAAAGAGTGAAAAAATGGGCGGGTGCACGTGGCGAGTGCGTCGGCCAATCGGATCGCCGATTTCGTAATTCCGTTGGCGCAGGTTGCACGACAATTCCGTGATTCACGCGTGGCCGTGCACGCGGAACGGTAACGATAAATTATTGCGAGGTAAAGCCCACGGGTCTCATTGTCATCCTCCAACTTCGTATATCAATACCCAGGCGGTAATTATATTAGCTGATAGCTGGCGATGGGACTAATGCGATGACATATTTCATGAGGGCGTCACAAATCGTGCGCGCGACGCTAGAAAAAGTCACGTGTCGTTGCGATTGTTCGGCGATACTGTTCAAATGTCAAGTCAATAGTTACTGGGTGTCACTGAGTTGCACCGAGTTGTGAAATAATGTGCAGCGTTAAATTCAAGACAAGGCACAACCTTAAATTCAGTCGGAGACTGATACTAGTATGACAAGGATCGGATATAGTGCGTGCAACGCGAGTTCCTGCAATATGCTAAAGATGTTATGACAAGTTTGTTCGTCGCCGTTCATGTACAATGCGATATACAGTAGAGGCCCGTATAATGTCGTTAATATGTTATGCGTGGTATGAAATCGTGTTGTACGAAGTTACGAACAAAAGAAATCGGTTGCGTTGGAGATAACAAGCTATGCTATGGTCGACTAGAGAGTACCGTGAAATTTCGTACTTTATTATGGAGCGTTGTATGAGAAATGCATTATAGGAAGAAACTTGTAATATCTTTAGCGCGTTGTACGAAATTGCAAACAAAAGGAATCTGTTGCGTTGGAAGTAACAAGCTATGCTGTAGTCGACTAGAGTGTACCGTAAAATTCCGCATCTTATGACGGCGCGTTGAACGAGAAATGCATCATATGAAAAAAAACTTGTAATGTCTTTACCGCGGTGTGTGAAATTGGATTGTATAAAATTACAAATAAAATAAATCGGTTGCATTCGAAATAACAAACTATGCTATGGTTGACCAGAGTAAACTGTAATATTGTCCAGTTATATTATTTCGCGTTATATGAAAGATCAAGCATACTGCAGTTTTTATATGCATTAGAACCAAATTGTTCCGTTTAAAAATTGTTTCTTTTCTTGTAGAGCATGATCTCATAAAACGCGTGGAACATTAACCCCATTATATGAGCCTATTGTATTGTGTTCCAACGAAACATTGGTCTTGCAAAAAGCAGTGACACTGGTCCACAGAGATTAAATAAAATGTAGGTAAAAATAACACTGGAGTGCACGTATAACCGACGTACTGTTTATCGAATTCAGCTAATTAATTAACGAATCTTCATAAACCTACAAAAATTTCGACTTTTCGATGTAAAGTAGACTACCATATAAAGGAACTTCCTACAACGCACTAAAGATGTTTCATAAATAAAGCGCGAGGTTTCATAGTTTTCTCTACTCGACCAAAGTTGTCATCTTAATCACAATCGCGATCGCAATCAAAACGCGTAGTGTAAAAACCGCGATACGCAGGAATCTATCATGCTTTCAAACGCATGAGCACATTTTTGCAAAGCCCGACGTGTAAACGTAATTTGCAAACTAACGGCATTCTAT
Source organism: Cryptocheilus praepositus (assembly GCA_033815515.1). Lineage (NCBI taxonomy): Eukaryota > Metazoa > Arthropoda > Insecta > Hymenoptera > Pompilidae > Cryptocheilus > Cryptocheilus praepositus. The sequence goes on from JAWWQZ010000314.1 coordinate 3,549,372, forward strand.
GATCGACACGGCTCTCAATCCCATCGCTATTGTCAGCAGATCAACGAGCGCGCGTCAGTTCAATCCATCGCCCGCTTTTTTTCGCGCCGATTCGTAGAACCTGGGACCAGCAACAGTGGATCGCGATACATCGTGGGGCCGACAGAAGAAATTTCAACCTGCGCGAATAGACCGTACGGCGAGGCACTATCGATTATCCGCAGCTAGCGCTCCTGTTACCTTTTTTATTCCCTTTCCTTCTCATTTCAGACCACCGCGATGGAATTCGAAGGTGACAAGTCGCAGGACCAACGCCCACATATTTCAAGTATCGTTCCGGCCATCGATCATAATACGTTAACGACACTGACGCAACACATCTCGGCTGTTTTTTGTCTCGGCCCGGCCCGGACGAATCTTTGATCGCGATAGCGTGAAGGAAGCAATTTGTTAGAACGCGAATAGGAAGTTGCGTTATGCTAATAGCGCTGCCGCTTTGTCCGATCGATTTTAAGCCGTCGCTAATGCTCGCCGCGGACAACCGAATTACGGTGCTTTTTATTATGGGTTACGGCATCGGGATGGAAAATGTTTTGTTGGCGAATACCATGCGCGCGTTCAAAGAAGCTGTAACATTGACTCATTATTCACCTCGTAAGCGTCGACGCGATTTGTTAACATTTTGCCATGCGGTATAACGCTTGTCAAGCATGGTAAAAGAATTCTGACGCGGTCGCGAGTGGAAAATTTCCAGTTGCATTCATATAGCTAAAGTCGAGAGGCGTCATTTGGAAAACATGCCCTCCGTCGATCAAAGAAATATTGTTGTGTAATAGATGATGAGTTTAATTTTCAGTCTAATTAACACTTTGATTGCCATGATGGTCACCGATGACCATGTGTAATACAGGAGATTTTTCTGAATATAGTAAAAATATTCAGTCAAATGTTAGTAAAATTATTGTTTTTATAAATGGACAGTTGTTGCAAATAAAATAGAATAAACACGTAACTATAGAAATAAATAGAAAATTCTATAATCTGCATTTATAACAAATATTTACATTTTGCACTCCTTAATCATTTTCACTACAATAACACGCTGACTAGTATTTCAAATAAATGCATCGCTACACGTTATATTCTAAAATGCGCACTTTTCCAGTCAAAGTGTTAAGGTAAAACTTCTGTTTTCGCGGTGGAGTAAGTGGACGAGGCAAATAAAATAGAATAAACACGTAACTATAGAAATAAATAGAAAATTCTATAATCAGCATTTCTAACAAAAAAAGAGCTTCACGCTTCTTAATCATTTAAAAAAATAGCACTACAATAACACTAGTTTCCGACTATCGTACTCCTTCAAATAAATTTCCACATCGCTACACGTTATATTCTCCATGCATGGCACTTTTCCGGTCACAGGTAAGTATAATATTAATCTCACGTGACAAAAGAAGCTATAATCTGTCCTGTGTGGGCGCGACATTACCGCGTACGGCCTATTTCTCTCGCTCCGACTATTTTACATAACAAAGCAAATCCCCAATAAAGCAAGAGAATTTATCGCGCGCCTATCGACAATAATTTATGCAACGGGATGGGTCACGCACATGTACGATGTATGATGCGCTCGGACACAGTTGCTTATCAAACATGAGTTAATTTTTTTAATCGGAAGCACTCGGGACGTCGGTGCTACCAGCGAATATGACGCAAAAATAAAACCTAACGACCACCGGAGGCAGCGCTCGCTCGTAGACTCTAACATTGACTCATTATTCATCTCATAACGGTCGACGCGATTTGTTAACGTAACACCGTGCGGTATAGCGCTCGTCACGCATGACAAAAGAACGCTGACGCTGTCGCGAGTGGAAAATGTTGGGCGCGACGATATTTTACGTTCGTCCAAACGGCGTTAGACTGCCTATTTCTCTCGCTATCCGCAGCGGCGATAAAATTAGCCGTGACCAAGCGCGCCTATACAAAGTGGCACCGAAATGCACCTTGCTGCCGTACCGCGAAGTACAATGCTAACAAAGCAAATCCGCCAATAAACCGCAACCCGATACTCCTACGAATTTATCGCGCGCCTATCGACAATAATTTATGCAACGGGATGGGTCACGCACATGTACGCGATGTATGATGACTCGCTTCAATATTCGGACATAGTTGCTTATCGAACATGATTGCTCTGTAGAATTACTCATAGTGGAGATAACGAATTCAGGTTTTTCAAGTGAAACTTCATATTTAGTGGCAGAGTAAGTAGATAGCGATGGGTCATCGAAGCGCAATGAAAAGTGCAAGGTTTGTTTAATTGGATGAAACCAATAAAATAAAGAAGTTACTGTTGCAACAAAGCAGAAATTATACTTTAACATACATTAAATTTAATCGCAATCTACTCATTTTATGAAATTCCTATTAAAACCCTAAATTTTATTTTCTCGCTACCGAGAAAATGTTGGCAATTGAATGTAAAGCTGTGGACGAAACTCGCGATGTATGATGACTCGTTTCAATATTCGGACACAGTTGCTTATCGAACATGATTGCTCTGTAGAATTACTCATAGTGGAGATAACGAATTCTGGTTTTTCAAGTGAAACTTCATATTTCGCGGCAGAGTAAGTACGCGATGGGTCATCGAAGCGCAACGAAAAGTGCAACGCTTGTTTAATTGGACGAGACCAATAAAATAAAGAAGTTACTGTTGCAACAAAGCAGAAATTATACTTTAGCGTACATTAAATTTAATCGCAATCTACTCATTTTATGTTCTACCTAAATTTTATTTTCTCGTTACCGAGAAAATGTTGGCAATAGAATGTAAAGCTGTGTATGAAACTCGAGCATAATAAGACTTTATTAGAGTTATCTTGTTTTTTCTTTATTTGTTTTACTGTTTAAGTGTATTATTGAAATGTTACAACATTATTGGCAGTGAGTAAATTAATCGAATAGAATGTTATCTCGTTGTGCGATGTTACTTGGAATAATGTTCATCGAATAAATAAAACCTACGTTGTCAAAACTCAAAGCATTCTACCATTTGATAAAAACCACCAGAATTCGCCAATGTAGCTATAAGTGTACCGAGCAATCATGTTCGCAAAGCCCTGGTATCCGAATATTAAAGTGAATGACTGTAAACGTCAGGGGCGCCGTTAATAATCAATTCGTTCCGGGCGTTTACGGCGATAAAGTCGTTTGAAATTTGTCGGTCGTCCGGCGGGTCGCACAAAGTGAGACATAAATTTCGACCAACGTCCTTCTATATACGGCAAGCTCGACTTGACGTCGTCGCGACTCGCTTTGAACAGGAAGCATGAGCGTATCGTAAAAATCGTATCGCGAGAGTCTCGCCCTGCGAAGGGTTAAGCCTGTCAACTGCTGTGCAATAACATCGCGTCTGGCCGTGAGGACCACACCCGGTCGGACCGGAATACCCTTGGGTACCGCGATAACTGTGTCGCGGTTTACGACAGACAGAAACACAATGGCCAGTTATCGTCGGACGCATGCAAATGCTCGGACAAGAACGCGAAAATTATTCGCCGCGCATATCGGCCACTCCGACTTGACGCACCGAAATTGCTCACTTTGTCGAATGGGCGAACGACAGCCGAGAAATGTTACACGAGTGGCAGCGCGATGATGTTGAGGAGTTCTGAACGAGACAACTGATGGAATGGAACAGTTCTGAACGGGACACGTGCTGGGTTGGAAGAGTTCTCGTCGAGGTATGCGACAAAATTGAAGAGTGCTTGTCGAAATACACGAAGAAATTGAAGAGTTCTTGTTGAGGAACATGACGGAACTGAATAGTTCTCATTGAAACACCCATTAAAATCGGAGTTCTCACTGAAGCACATGATGGAATTGAAGGGTTTTTGTTGTGCATACGATGAAATTGAAGAGTACTGGTTGGAACACACGATGAAATAGAATAGATCTCGTTAAGGCACACGATGAAATTTGAAGAGTCCACGTCGGGCCGCATAAATTAAAATTGAAGAGTTCTCATCGACGCAGATGCCGAAATTGCAACGAGTTCTCGCTGAGGCACATGACGGAATTGAAGGGTTCTTGTTGGGCATAGGATGAAATTGAAGAGTACTGGTGGGGCACACGATGAAACTGAACAGTTCTCGTCAAGGCACACGATGAAATTTGAACAGTTCTCGTCGGGGACACAAATTAAAATTGAAGAGTTCTCATCGACGCAGATGTCGAAATTGCAATGAGTTCTTGCTGAGGCACATGATGGAATTGAACTGTTCTTATTGGGCATACGGTGAAATTGAAGAGTTCTGGTCGGAACACACGATGAAATTGAACAGTGCTCGTCAAGGCACACGATGAAATTTGAAGAGTTCTCGTCGGGGCACACAAAATAAAATTGAAGAGTTCTCATCGACGCAGATGTCGAAATTGCAACGAGTTCTCGCTGAGGCACATGACGGAATTGAAGGGTTCTTGTTGGGCATAGGATGAAATTGAAGAGTACTGGTCGGAGCACACGATGAAACTGAACAGTTTTCGTCAAGGCACACGATGAAATTTGAAGAGTTCTCGTCGGGGCACACAAATTAAAATTGAAGAGTTCTCATCGACGCAGATGTCGAAATTGCAACGAGTTCTCGCTGAGGCACATGACGGAATTGAAGGGTTCTTGTTGGGCATACGATGAAATTGAAGAGTACTGGTCGGAGCACACGATGAAACTGAACAGATCACGTTAAGGCACACGATGAAATTTGAAGAGTCCTTGTCGGGGCACACAAATTAAAATTGAAGAGTTTTCATCGACGCAGATGTTGAAATTGCAACGAGTTCTCGCTGAGGCACATGACGAAACTGAAGGGTTCTTGTTGGGCATAGAATGAAATTGAAGAGTACTGGTTGGAACACACGATGAAATAGAACAGTTCTCGTCAAGCCACACGATGAAATTTGAAGAGTCCTCGTCAGGGCACACAAATTAAAATTGAAGAGTTCTCATCGACGCAGATGACGAAATTGCAACGAGTTCTCGCTGAAGCACATGACGGAATTGAAGGGTTCTTGTTGGCCATAGGATGAAATTGAAGAGTACTGGTCGGAACACACGATGAAACTGAACAGTTCTCGTCAAGGCACACGATGAAATTTGAAGAGTCCTCGTCGGGGCACACAAATTAAAATTGAAGAGTTCTCATCGACGCAGATATCGAAATTGCAACGAGTTCTCGCGGCTCTAACCGAATATCAACAAGTGCATCGATCTGCGCATTGACGTTAGAATTTTTGGGGTGTGAACCTCGATTGAGTGCCGATGAAATGTGTACACGTGGAAACGGCGAATAGCTGGAAATTGTGCACAGAAATTTTGCGCTTGCGTATTATTCGTAGTGGGTATCTTGTCTGATAGTTGACGACGCATTTGCACGATAGCGGAGGACCGCACAGAGTGTCGTCGTATAAATTTTCTCGCGATACTTTACGCTCGAAATTCAGAATCGAAGCATACGGCATAAAACGAGCGACGAAACGGCGTAAGCAAACGGAAATGGTATGACGACCACGCCTTGAAACTGGCCTTGCGTTTGTGGCGGGTACAAGGAATCGCGCAGAATTCCGATGGGAGGAGAATCGTTTAGGGGAAGATGGTCTTCGGAAAAGTTCGCCGCGATTTATTCGCTAATTCAATTACGCGTCATTCGTGGAGAAACTCGTTTCTGTGCATTCTTTCGATATATTGTGGGACATAATTGTTAAAGTGAATACGTGTGCGATTGTGACGGTGATTGTTGTGACAAATTGAGAATGTATTATTTGTCTGTTTTGCTTGAATGTTCTTGATTGCAGTTTGTTCATCAAACTCTATATGTTTCGAAAACCTAGAGTCCCGTCTCAGGAGTATAGCACTATGAAGAGATTCATCCGGAAGATACTATTCTTCTACTATCGAATACATAGAAAAATAGTATATACTCAACAAAAATCAAGTTTGAACTCCAGCATAATTGGGACAGGTATGGGTGGTCGTTTTTAAGTTTGGTGTAATAAAATATATGTCGATACGATATACATATAATCTATGTGGTTACAGATGTATATATATTATCGTAATTATTGTGGAATTTATTTCTGACATAACTGCTTATTACAATTTGTTCTGATATGAGAATTTACAACAGCAATTATCGTGACATATACTGTTGACGCGAGAATCTGTGTAACAATTGGTGATGAGCCTATATCGCAGACGTGGGATCTTGCATAAATGATTATTGTAATGTGGATTTGTGCGCATGAGAAAATCTAAGACAGAGAGTAGAAAAGGGCAGCATGCGGCAGCTGGCAAATGACATTTGAAGAACTTGGCATTTCGCCTTAGTTTCGTCCTATATCAGTAGAACATGACGAGTCAGCGGTGTCACGAGGGGCTCGATCATGCAATAAAACAAACCTAATGATTTGCCGTCGGCTTCGAGTAGACAAGTTCGAGTGCAAATGGACAAGTGGAACAGTCTCAAACTTTTGAAACGCTTATTAATAGATACATCCCTTACTGCCCGAATTATCCCAATTCGCGCACTTACGAAAATAACTACCTACCCAAACAATCTCTTATGAAACGGAAGAATGTATTCTTAGCCCGATGACATACTGCACTTGTACGTCTCGAAAATATATCGCCAAACATACCCAATAACGAAAGAGAGTTTGGCAAAAGTTACTTCTCTCTTGACTTCGCAACTTTCGAATTCGAAGCACGTATCTGTTTATACACTCGTTTTTTACCATTTGCAGCGCACTTTGTTCTTTTCGACTCTGACATTTTGCTGTACATATTTCCTAACAGGCGCATTCCTCTAACAAACTACTTGAACTCTCCCGAAAAATAATGTTAAAAGTCCTCTGTCACCGTCCTAAATTATTATCCATAGTCAAGCAAATGTATTTGTCTATACACCCGTTTTTATAATTTGTAGTATATTTTGTTCTTATCGACTCTGCCACATTACTCTACATGCTGACTAACGGTGCATTCCAAATGATTTGAACTCTACTAAAACAGAATATCAACAAGAAAAGTAATGTTAAAAGTCCTCTGTCACCGTCCTAGATTATTATCCATACCCAAGCAAATGCATTTGTCTATACACCCGTTTTTATCATTTGTAGTATATTTTGTTCTTATCGACTCTGCCACATTACTCTACATGCTGACTAGCAATGCATTCCAAATTATTTGAACTCTACTAAAACAGAATATCAACAAGAAAAGTAATGTTAAAAGTCCTCTGTCACCGTCCTAGATTATTATCCATACTCAAGCAAATGCATTTGTCTATACACCCGTTTTTATCATTTGTAGTATATTTTGTTCTTATCGACTCTACCACATTACTCTACATGCTGACTAACAAGGCATACCAAATTATTTGAACTCTACTAAAACAGAATATCAACAAGAAAAGTAATGTTAAAAGTCCTCTGTCACCGTCCTAGATTATTATCCATACTCAAGCAAATGCATTTGTCTATACACCCGTTTTTATAATATGTAGTATATTTTGTTCTTATCGACTCTGCCACATTACTCTACATGCTGACTAAGAAGGCATTCCAAATTATTTGAACTCTACTAAAACAGAATATCAACAATCCACTGTAACCTCTGGAGTATTGGCTATACCCAAGCAAACGTACTTGTTCATACACCTATTCTCACCACTAACAGTATATTTCTTCCCCACGCTTCATTCTTTCCAATTCTGACATACTCCCATACACGCGATTTACCACAGATTCTCCTCTACCGAATGACTCGGACTCCCCCGAAGAATGTTAACAATCCCCCGTTCCGGATTATTGACCATACCCAAGCAAACATATGAGACTATCCAACTACGCCGCGATTCTCGTGTACAGAGGGTCATTTGAATAAAAGAGGGATGACTTAATGCGCCACAGCGTGTTTGAATTGCCAATAGCTTCCTAGGCTCGACGTAGACCAGTTAACGCAATATCGCCAGCAGTCGCGAGCTATAGGGCCATTGTAGCACACACCGAAGTGATAGCGGTTGGCCTTCACTCGCGGGGGAGTGATCAACTTTTCTTCGCCGCTCCGCGTGTATATGTATATCGGCGCCGACGTTCTGGCATTTACTCTTGCAAAAGCGTTCCGGGATAGACGAGCATTAATTATGCCGGTGTTATTTCGCGCTTATATCGCGTCACCGCGCGCTCACATCAAATTGCTACGATCCGGCGCGGTTGGCGAGCGTGTTTCGGTACACTCTTGCGAGATGCAAAATGCACGCCGCCGGAGCGACGAATGAGAAGCGATGAGAAGGATCGATCCGAGTACGACTCGGAATTCCGCGTGTCATGTTAAATAGAACGCCGCAATCGAGTGGAATGACGTATGGAAATTTGCGAGTCCGCATAGACGCGAAATTTCGAAGTAGGAACTGCGCGAGGATCATGAGATTAGGATGAGATTTGAAATTTCGTGTTGCGCTGTAGTTGTATAGGGAGTTGTATCAAATATACCAGTTACACGGGTTACGTGCTTAAGACTGGCGGATTCAGTGCTGTAACTTATGATAATGACGAACGTCGTAATTTAGAATAAATGCCATGTCATGTGTTCAATTTCAACCTTATTGTCATTTTCTTGAATGATCAGGGAATATGAAGCCTTTTTTGGTTGAAATGCTGACTGTACTTACAGGTGTTCAGTTACAGTGTGCTGAGCATATGTTGGGTTACAGTAATAAAATTCTATAACCAGCACTTTCAACCAAAAATGGGCTTCATATTTTTTAACTTAAATAAATTGTTCTATAATAACACTATTTTTCCTTGCTACTGTGCTCCTTCAAATAAATTTTCATATCACTGCTCGTTATGTTCTCCTGGAAGTTCGTCCTAAGATTATCGTCGGCCTTGTTTGATCTATGCCTGACACTTTTCCAATGATAAGTAAATATAACGCTAAACTTGCCTTTACGAACTACATATATAACTATACCTATACCTATACCATTGTACATTACCGTGTACGGTACTGGACTATTTTATATACTTGATCGAGGAAAAGAGAGCACTTTCGCATGCGCTCGTAACAGTCAGTTTCTTTAATGGAACGTACTCTGAGCGTGGGTGCTACCGGCGAAAATGAAGCAAAAATAAAAGGCGACCACTACCAGTCAGAGCAGTCGACTTCCTCGTCTCCACATCGTAATTAAAATGCGTCTGACGTCCAACGCGGAACCAGGATACTCGATCGCGCAGGAGGAAGACAAACGAGAACGAGTAATGAGGCGTTCGTCAATCGCACGGGAAATCGAGTTCCCCCGACGGACTGTTACGTGAACGCCCTAGGGCACGCCGGTTAGGAGTTTTTTCGAGGTTCAAGACCATCCTGCGTCACGGGCACGCTCAAATTTCCTGCTCAAGTGTGGCTGTAAATTCACATCTTAACACGTTGACTGCCGTGCGTATTTTGCCGTATTAGAACGGCGATGCTATGAAATACTACAGCGTTTGACTGAATTATGCAAAATGTAAATAATGTGCAAGTATTGGAGACCAAAGAACCGCATCACTATTCTAACAATAACTGCATTTATAAAATAATTATTGCTGCCCATTGCGAATATTTTGGATCTTCAGTAAAATCTCTTGCGTCGGTCACTGGTGACCATCACGGCAATCAAAGTGTTAATGTCAGCGACAAGAATGAAAATGTGGCGGCGGAGGTATAGAAACGGTTAACTATTTGAGTTATCAGAAGATTTTGTCGAGAAGTAGCAAGAAATGCGATAGCGCAAGCTTCGATTTATGTCAGAAAATGCCGAACGTGGTGACAGCACTTGCGTTTATCGAATGTGGATCGTTTAAACTAATGGCAGTTAAAGACTAAATGCATTGATTATCTGATTCAGGGCAATAACAGTAACTATGGGGAGAATAAGTATCGGAAAAATTGAGCACGTATTGCCACTAACGTATCGTGATAAATGTACTGGAACTTTTATACATGAAACCTGAACGCGCTGCATACGACTCAAATGGTTAATGAAAAGTTAATAGGTATTTTACTATATTAGAATGGCGATGCTATGAAATACTACAACGTTTGACTGAATTATGCGAAATGTAAATAATGTGCAAGTATTGGAGACCAAAGAACCGCATCACTATTCTAACAATAACTGCATTTATAAAATAATTATTACTACCCATTGCGAATATTTTCGATCTTCTGTCAAATCTCTTGCGCCGGTCACCGGTGACCCCCACGGAAGCCAACGTGTTAAAATCGAACGCCTTTTATTGACGCGATGATATCGCTAGAAATTATAAGTCTATTAAATTAACTGCAAGAACAATGACTTTCAATGTTGGCGTAAGCGGCGACGGATGATCAAAATTAATTTAAGTTAATTAAAAAATTGGAAATTGGAAGCCACTGATATTGAAACTGACGATTCGACACAGAGGGCGTGCTATTTTTGAAGGAACAAATCATTTTAACTAATGTCCTGATAACCTATTAAATCAACGTACCCCTAGCAATTCTATGTGCCTTGCCATAAATGCGAAATATGCAGGAACTATTCAATCTACTGGTAACAACCTTATAACTGACCACCTAACTAAACTGAAAACAGTTTGTAATTAGAAACCTAACCTATTATTAGTATTACGTATTTTCACAATATGCATCCTTGTACAAAATACATCCATGTGATTACTAATTATATGTATAATTATTATTTATTTAAATACATGTGATTACTAATTATAATTTAAGTTAGTTAAAAAATTGGAAATTGAAAGCCACTGATATTGAAACTGACGACAGAGGGCGTGCCATTTTCGAAGGAACAAAGCATTTTAACTAATGTCCTGATAACCTATTAAATCAACGTACCCCGTAGCAATTCTATGTGCCTTGCCATAAATGCGAAATATGCAGGAACTATTCAATCTACTGGTAGCAATCTTATAACTGACCACCTAACTAAATTGAAAACAGTTTGTAATTAGAAACCTAACCTATTATTAGTATCACGTATTTTTACAATATGCATCCTTGTACAAAATACATCCATGTGATTAATAATTATATGTATAATTATTATTTATTTAAATACATGTGATTACTAATTATAATTTAAGTTAATTAAAAAATTGGAAATTGAAAGCCACTGATATTGAAACTGATGACAGAGGGCGTGCCATTTTCGAAAACAAAGCATTTTAACAAATGTCCTGATAATCTATTAAATCAACGTACCCCTAGCAATTCTATGTGCCTTGCCATAAATGCGAAATATGCAGGAACTATTCAATCTACAGGTAACAATCTTATAACTGACCACCTAACTAAATTGAAAACTGTTTATAATTAGAAACCTAACCTATTATTAGTATCACGTATTTTCACAATATGCATCCTTGTACAAAATACATCCATGTGATTACTAATTATATGTATAATTATTATATATTTAAATACATGTGATTATTAATTATAATTTAAGTTAATTAAAAAATTGGAAATTGAAAGCCACTGATATTGAAACTGACGACAGAGGGCGCGCCATTTTCGAAGGAACAAAGCATTTTAACTAATGTCCTGATAACCTATTAAATCAACGTACCCCTAGCAATTCTCATTATTAGCATATTCAATCTACTGGTCACAATCTTATAACTGCCCACCTAACTAAATTGAAAAGAATTTGCAATTCGAAACCTAACCTATTATTAGTATCATGTATTATCACAATATGCATCCTTGTACAAAATACATCCATGTGATTCATAATTATATGTATAATATACACGTCTACTAGGCGGAATACATCGACCGCTAATATTCGTGACGACGACATTTAAAATATCTGAATTCCTACCTTTGCGAAGCTGAAGGGGCGCATAGACGGACGATATGCTGACATGTTGTGGGTTGCATCGGACCCTCGAAGACAGATTCCTCGTTAGTGCCAGTACCGCCTGATGTTCGTAGTTTCCCTCGGACTGTCGTGGGGTTCATGTATTTACCGGATTCTTGTTTACTTCTGCGCCAGATCAACTGCCTTTGATATACACGTACCGCTCCTGGCAAGGAAATTGGTGTCCCTTTAGCGTCAAGTCAGACAATGTTTTGATTTCATAATAAGGCATTGAATTAACGACCACATGCACTTAACGTAATTAGAAAGAAAGTTCAGAGATTCGAACGTCCAAGCGTGTTCAAGTAAAACGACATTTCTCACTGCTTCGAGAATGTTGCACAGGTTAGGTAGCGTACTTACTTGAAAAACTTTTAATCTGTCCGCGCTCTGGATTCCGTCCACTTCTCTTGTTTCTTTCATCCCGACGGTGTCCTCTTTATTCTACGTGCTTGTATTTCGTGCTTCCTCAATTTTGTTGTCTGTTTTCCGGCTTCTTCTATCTCTCTGTCACGACTTCGTCTTGTACGTTGAAAGAATTCACACGACTGCTGCACGATGTTCGAAAAAATCGTTCGATATATCGCTCGATAAATCGCTCGATTGTTGCGATTTTACGCGCTTTCCATCTTCCTACTTGACTCAACAGATTTCCCGATTTCCCATCCTGCCGAGCAAGCATCAAATAAATTCTTCAACGGAATTACTATTAAAGAACTAAGAATCGGTCATAAAATAAGGTGCAAGAATTTTAAATGGCATCTAGGGTACCGGTAAAGTTCTAGGTTACAACAGACGGTTGGCGCCATTTTTACCGAATAATGTTCTTGTTCAGTAAATAACAAGTGCATTTGTTATTCGTATCTTATTTCGAAGCACCTCTATATAAATCAACAAACACCTGCTGACTAGAATAATATTTCTGAAAGCAATACCTTTAAATTGTTGCATCTTGAAATAACCAAAGTACGAACGGGCCCTAGTACGATCTTCCCAGGCAATGACTACATCCCCATACGTAGTAGCCGTTAACTGCGATCTTTACCAACGCCATGTCGCTGTCGCCATCTGCACACACATGCTTAAACTAGATTTAAATTCTGGAAGTTTGCAATTATGGCGCCATTTTAAATATCTGCATCTAATCGGCACCTAAAAAAATCTGTTTCCTAATTTTCGAATTGTGTCTATGAATGGTTTGAACAATTTTACAGGCGTTAGGGTTCAACTGTTCCAAATCCTACTGTTAAGAGCAACGATACTACTGCATTCTCGATTAGAAAGCAGTTGCAGCTGTACATCACATTATTACGGTTATTTAACAATGACAATTAAAGCAAAATTTTGAAAGAGATGCTAAGTAACATTTACCGTTCAATAGATCGTATAACAAGCTACACGGGAATATTCTTTATTGATTTAACATTCGTCCTGACATACATAGTATTAGTTACCGAATACAAAAAATAAATATACATTTGACAGACGCTGCTCGTTACGTCACCTGTCAAATTATTCCGAGAGAACTCAATAAGATTCTCATTTGAATCTCATAAATTAGGCCAAGTACGAGTTTCCTTTACGCTCCGACGTAATTTTGCACATTAACGTGACACGTGAGATCGTTTCGCAATTACAGCTAATTAATAACTAACTATAAACGCACTGATACCTAAAACTACCTAGACGCATATATCTTAAATGGATATGTATGAAGCTGTCCTTAAAAAAAAACATAAATTCTTATTAATAATTCGTTCCGGTTTTTGTATGCCGAAAGATATTTGGGAAGTTTATAATGGTGAAACAATCGGTTGTCAAGAAAGGTTCGCTAATAAATAACTCCAATTGGCCACCCTGATTTTTGTTCTGCCCCAATTTCTCATTGCACACCGTCGCGGCAAGTATACTTCAGTCACCTTCAGATCAACACTCAGAATCGCATTAGATGAATTTAACGTATTCAGAATTAAACAAATAGAATTATGTAATATCACTGGTTGTGAGCGTAACGATAAAATATGTGGATAACAGATTTTAACGGGTAAGTGACAGTTTGTGCTATGATGCGATTAACTTATGGTCGCAGGTCATGTGCGTATGATTTACATAAAAAGAGCACGCGGCTTAGTTGTATTCTTATTTTTTTCAAAATAAATTTGATCTTTTTAATATGAATACACCATTAACGTATATGTATGTATACCAAAAATGTCTCATTTGTCCTTGCTCGGGTAGGATAATACAATTACGTGTACATTTACCTTCAATGTGATTTAAGATATCAAGACAGATTTGTTAAATTTGTACCACACGTATATAATTAATACCTCACGCACGAGGCGGCTGACATTAATCTCTGTAAACTACGGGTGTAGGAGTAATTTACATGGAGAACATCGGTTTCTTTCTTAAACATCTCATAACAACACTATACAGTAGGATATTAAGGATCGATATTGGATAGATTATGATATTTATATTTTTTTTCGGAAATTGATCGTCGCATTGATAAATGAGTAACCATTACGCTAAAGGAAATTCCTTTGCTGAGAATGTACAATTAAAATACTACCCCTCTAGAATATCACAATCAGTGGCTGCTATGGTAAGAGTATGCCTCCATCTAACACAGAAATATTCAAGAACGAAGATTACTAGAAAATTATTGTGGCAGTTCCTGTACAGGAAGAGTATTTAAGTGTCCGGTGGTCATTCGGTAATTCAGTCAAACCACTCGCCGCGCGTTTGAGATAAAAATCTCCAAAATTTGGCAGAAATATATTCGTGAAACATTGCGATGTCATCAGTCTCAACAATTGCCTAGGAGAAGAAAACTAAATTCAAGAATCGTCACTATCGCTCTCGTGCTCTTCACGCGGTTCTTCTTCCACTGGCATAGCGTCCATGTTCCTCTCCGCATGATGAGGATCCCATGACGGCAGCCATTTGTTAACGAACCACCAATGTACAGACAGTCTTCCGTGATTGCACTCAGCCCTCTCGCAGCGGCCAACGAACTGGCAAATACCTGCCACGTTGCCACTTTGATTTCTGATACACGAATCGTCGCACGTATGTTGTCTCTCAAGAGAACGATTAACCGTGCAAACAGACGCGTTTGAAGTGGACGCCGTGGAACTGTTTGCATTGAATCCGGACCGCATCGACGACGTGCTCGGCTCATTCATCCCGGTTGCCATCGTAGAACTGGAGCCTGCAGCTGCGGGATCATTGCCGGAGTTTCCGCTGGAACTGCTGCCAACACACGATCGGTCAATTCTACCGATGTGAATCGTCGCGTAGAGTGGGTTATTCACGGACGGACCCACTCGACTGATCCAGTCTATGTATCTACCGATGTGAACCGTGGAATTCGAGTTCGGCAACGCTTTCCCGCGACACGAACAGTTTGACGAGTTTCTGCAGTGGCACTCCTTGCGCAGAGACTCGCCAGATCGGTTCGCGTTGACGGGCAATTTAACGTACGCGTAATCGCCACGGCAGAAAGGACACCTGCAGTTTCGCGGCAACTGAAAAAAGTAGTGTCGGGAAACACCAGTCATCGCGAGTCCGTTCCCGCTCGCGTCATGTTGATATCGCAGTCTGTTATGCAAACTGTGACAAATGTGACAAGGATAGCGGGCGTCGATGTGCCGACAGAACGGACACACGCAACTAACGTATCCGTGGGGATTTAACGAGCGCCGACTGCTCGAGGCGTACGCGATGTTTTCGGTGGAGAAGCAATTCCTCCCTAGTCGACCGAGACGAGTTTGACAGAACTGATTGCCGAGACGAGAGGAATCGAGATAAATGTGCCTAGGCTGATCGTATTGACCGAGATTCCTCGCGTCGGCATCGTTCAGAAAGCTTGGACCAGGCAAGTGATTCAAGACGTGATATTTGTACCCTCTACTATAGGACCCTCTTCGACACGTTCGTCGATCGTCGATTCGTTCATACGTATGGTCATCGGAATTAGCATTATTTTGAGGCGGAGCTTCATTCCTGACAGCGTCAACGTTCAGTACACGATCGTCATCGTCATTATCAAGCCTCTCATAAATATTTTCCTCTGGCTCGTGTTGCTGGTGTTGCTGCTGCTGTCGCCCCCGATAATTCCGAATCAGATCGACGGGATTTTGATAGTTGGGATTGAGATTGGGATGACCAGCGCAACCAGCCCGATTCTGAAAAGCCCGCGCTCCCCTGCCTGTATTTTGATAACTGTCGTCTTGATTGTTCCTGCTTTGGTTCATCACTGCCACGGCCAATTCTCCATTCTCGTAACGCTGACAAACACAGCGCGATCCTTGGCAATCGTGGGCAGCGCCTCGATACTGTAGCATAACGTTCTGGTCCGCATTCTGGACCTGCATACCGCTGGGCCCGGGTTCCCGTGATGGTTCCGATAAGTCGGCACTCGGATCAGCATTCTGTTCCGAGGCGTGCCCAGCGGATTGTAGTCCTCACATCGTTGAATTCAATGCCATCGGCTTGTCGATTATGACTACTCCTGCGTAACTTCGACCAATGCCCATTCCGGTGGCTAAAGTTGTCCATGTATCCGTACGCGGAGAATACACTTCTACCGATGCTAGACTCGAAGATCCGTCATCACCACCAACGACGTATAGAAGACCATTCAGTGCAACGACACCTGAAACACAATTAAGAAGGATCCGTATGGATAAGTGAACTATATGTAAGAACTTAGATACATTGAATTACAGTATAAAAATGTAATTACCAGCATTTCTACGGCATCGAGCCATATCGCTAACTGTAGTCCACTGATTAGTTTCTGGGTTAAATGCCTCCACACTTTTCCTGACTAAAGGACCATCGTGGCCGCCAACCGCATACAGTATACCATCTAGAACACCCACACCGGCTCCGCTACGTCGAGCAGACATTTCAGGTACTGGTTTCCACTGGTCTTTTTCTGGATTATAACATTCCACGCTGGACAGACATTGTCTGGAAGCCCCATCGTATCCACCAACCTGCCAATTGTGTTATCAGTCAGATCCATGAAACGTTTGAACTCGCTCACGCGACTGCCGTATCTTATACTAACCGCATATAGCAATCCTTTAACAACTCCAACACCAACACTACTGCGCCGTGTTGACATAGGTGCGATCATTCTCCATTCATGAGTCCTCGGGTCATAGACTTCGGCCGAATTAAGACCCGTCGATCCATCGAATCCACCGACCTAAACAAAATAAACAGCCGCCTCAATATTACAGTCACCCAGTGACCGAGTTCTACGTTTTTCCTCATAACCAGTTCAATAGTAGTGAATATACATGATACCCGAGTCAGGACGAGACACAAGAAGACTAATTGAGAGGAAAGGACAAAACTAAGCATATACATAGGCTAGTACAAAGAGATGTGATTTTATACAGCATAAATGCAGTTGCCGAGCACAGCTACACCGAGGGTCGATCTTCTGGCCTCCATCTCTGGACAGGGTGACCATTGATCGGTGGCTGCGTCGTAAATATCGACGGTTCGAACCCTCAACGACCCATTAAACCCTCCGACGGCGTAGACACGACCGCCAAGAACGGAAAGTCCTGCGATTCGTTACAGAATGACTCGTCACACAGAAAAACGCGACGTCACAGAAATGTGCAACTGATATTTACCAGCTCTACAACGTCGCGTCGGTAATTCGGACACCTGATACCACTTTTCCTCTTTGAAATCGTAACACTCGACACTTCTAATTGCCTTCGGAGCTTGACCACCGACGACTAGTAAGACCTTAGGCAGACCCCGCGGTTGCCTGGGTTTCGTTCGAGGTGTCTTGAACAATGATTTTTGTTCGCCCTTTAATAAATGATATTTCAGAGCCTCGATCAGGAAATCTTTACCTGCAAATAGCGATAAAGAGAAGATGCCATTTTAAAACACGAAGTGAGATGTATTCATGAGATTTAATTTATATTTCTTACATTGTAAATTAGCCCTTAGTAATGGCTCTTCTTCGACACGTTGCACGAGATACTCTTGCGATAACAATGGCAATCGTACATGCTCCATCAATTGTGCTAAATGGGACTGTCTGATCTCTAAATCATGATGCACCCATGAAATAACACACTCAAACACCTTTTCTTCGGATGGAACCATCAAACGATCACTGCAGATTAACTTCGCCACCTGTTGCGGTGCGAGAGTCAAAAATTCTTCTCCATCTACAACTTCACTGTAGAGAATAGCTATTAGTATAGAAGAATAAGTACAAAACGGACTGTATTAATCACTATCCTCAAATCAATGTTTCTTACGAGAAATGTTGTTCGATATAGCTGTCTGCATGTGCTAGCAGTTCTAAGCAACCATGTAAATCAGCGAATGCTCTTATTCCAAGACAGTTTGAAGGGTGCAGCTGTGCTTGAAGAAAATCACAGCAGGCATCTCGAACATCAGTCAATTGCAAGAGATTTGCAGCAGTAAGTAACACCTGAACATTGTCTTCCGTAACATGAACCTCTGCAGAGTACACATATTCAACCAACAACTCCAAGGCAGAATAATCGACTCCTTGCAACGTAATTCTTTCCTGATCTCTCTCCTCGAAACTTGTGAACATGGCATAAAAGTACGGGCTACATGCAGCTAGAACCATTTTATGCGCAGGTACTTCCATTCCTCCATCAGCCACCAAGATTACGTCACATAGCAAGTGTTTCCTAAGCAATACAATGAAGTATGAAGCATGATGACGATGCATTACAGAAATGGACAAAACGTTCACTTTAATATAATGATGTACAAATAATTTTACTGATTTAAAAGCATCCGTAAAGCATCTTACTTATCTAATAACAATCGAGAACCTACTTTCTCATTTCATTAATAACATCGAACGCTCTGTTTGTATGATGATAATTCCTATAAGGCGGCTTATCCCTTCCACTCTCCCTCGGAACATGTTTCTGCGAGCTCTCATCTAAGGAATTCTGACTGGCATACCGCAACAGAAGACAGCTGTAAAATAACACCCACAATTTACACCTTAGTTCTCCGCCAACAATGAGACCAGTAACGATGAGACAAAATTTCACAGGAAACTACCAAAGCAAGTCCCCAATCATCCACCAAACACACTACGTACCATAAACAACACTGTTGCTCTCACATTGAAAACTGAACAATACAAAACCGCGCTGCGTCGTAAATAAACGAGAATCGCGACTAAGCGAAAAAGTGTACGCGTTCTACACACCTTCCTTTGCTGTCAGACGGCTCAGTAGCGTTATTCGCTGGTGGGTTCGACGGCTGATTCTGTCCAGGCGCCTCCATTTCGGCGGAACCTTAAGAAACTCTGCTCCACAGAAAAATTGTCGCGCGTCAACGAGAGACTGGCCCTCGTCCTACGACGAAATTTTTCAAATCTTGCCGATAAAACTGAACCTGCACGGGTTGTCGTCACCGCGCGATCGTCATCGTCCTGTGTTCCGCTGAAATCGAGAGTGACGCTTCGACGGTATCCATCGCCATCGGTCTTGCGGCGTAAAAGTTGACGTCTACGCGTTCGACACCACACCACACGAAACCAAACTCACACGACTCCGCTTCGAAGAGACGAAACGTCGATTTGACGCTGCGACTGTTCTGATAAAGAAATCTTTCACCAAATTAATAATATGCACCTCATCGTTTTGGACCAAACGAGACCTTCGTGGTTTTCGGATTGTGTTGGCTATGCCGAGTGTGAAAACAGAGACACCACGCCATCTGACGGCCATCTTGGCAACAGGCGGGCAGTTTTTCATTCAAATCGCCAGTGTCGCTCGCAAGACTTTTCGCGGTGTCGGGTAATTGTTCGGTCCGTAGAAAATTGTAATTAATTATTGTCGGGGGGTGTGTGATGACTGATTTTCGCGAAAAAGTTGGAGATAAGTATGTGTTGGAGCCTGGGAAGCTGAAGTACGGGACTTTTTGGGGTTAAAAAAGGGTGAGTAGGAGTCATCGGTAATTTATGCAATTCGGTAACGTTTTCCATGACAATTTCATACCGGTCATCACGGATTCTGATTGATATTTGTTGTAATTAGTGCTATTTCGAATGGTACATAGCCGATAATTGTTAATCTAAGTCTGATTGAAACGGCGCAACAGTTGGGTTCATGTATTATTTGCACCGTGATTGTTAAAGAAGCATTAGGCTGGAATTTGGAAACGGCCGGAAAAGTATTGTCTTTTCCGACCGTTACAAAGTGCGTTAGGTGATGCACAAAATGGCGATGTTATGTGGAGCACTTTGGCGCCTAAAATTATGGTGCAGCGAACAAATTTACGAAAATGTATGTTTCGATGTTTTGAGATACGAAATTAACGATGATTATGGGTATTTAGTTCTCGCGCATGTGGGTAAATATTTTTTGTATGTTATTAAGGTACGACGCGATTCTATAACATATAATGGAAATATATATTGGTTATATTAATTATTTCTCTTTTCTTTTGTAGGTGTACCAGTACATACGGGGATACAAGCAAATATTCATTAGACATCATGTGGATCATAACAGCATCGGTAAATTACACCTTATTATTTATTTATGCTTTTAACCATATCGTAAATAATGCTACCACTACATTCATCGCGACAACTTGAACAGAGTGACTTTAGTACAAATGATCTATGCAGAGCATATAACGGTGAAACATTTTTTCTTACACTATATACATGTCCAGCCAAGCAATTTCTTTCATCCCTATTCTTTCCTTTTGTCTTCTCAGGGAACGTGCCGCCGCAACCACTCAACGTTATATATACCTATCCATACATCATACGTTATCATCAATCCCACCACAGTCTTCGTCTAAAGACACAGGTACCACGTCTAAAAATACATTTTTCAAATTCCACCCTCTACTCCTACACTGTACCATTCAAAGTACTCACTCTATGAGCCCTTTCATGTATAATCACTCACACTCACACATTTCATCTATCAGAGCAACACTATGTACTTACACTCGTGTCCGCGCGGCGTCACATAACCCTCATTGCAGAACTTCCTCATCAATTCTTCATTATCCCATTCCCATCTCATCAGTTGCACCACTGCTCAATCTCATATTTTTATTCCACTTAACTTGATTGCAAATTCAGCCTTATTTTATAATATTAATGATATTTGTGCCTGGTTTGATAGAATAACCTTATTTTAAGTCACAGGTGCTCTACACTTTATTCTGCAGGAGCCTATTGTACAAATAAGTTTATCATTCAAGATTAATGCACATTCAACATAATTTAAGGACAATTATAAATGTAGCGTAACAACACACAAACAAGAGAATTAAGATAGACTTATTCCTGCATCATGCCCATCGCACCTTCCCTTACACTCCATCCCGCAGCCGCCTACACGCTTTCACACAAGTACCACTGACCCACAATCAACTCGCCCAAGACACGCTGCACAATCTAACGTGCAAACGCCTGATTTTCAGGGTCCGCCGAAGAAGACGCTACCGGCTGGTCGCCGCAGGGCAACGAACGGGGCCCCCAGGTGTTGAGGACCGCTCCTGGGCGTCGGGCGCGATGCTGTTCGTCGTCAGTCATCCGCCAGCCTGCCGTGGAAGCGCCACGCCGCGCCACGCCAGGCGTCGACGCTCTCTCGTTCGAGTATCTCTTTCTATCTCCACGCTCCCGGCTTCTCCAACTCTCTCCGTCTCTCTCAGTCTCCCACACACGCACCCGCGTCGGGTTTCGCGCGCCTGCTCTTCAGGGCTTTCGAAATTTGAGCGTGCCACCACGGTGAGTTCCTATGCGCGTGCATGCGACCGACTCGTATCGCGAGGATTCGCAAGACTGTGACCGTGCAGGATACTGCTCCGCAGGGTACGCCGTCGAATACTCCGCAGGACACGCCGCTGGATACTTGGCAGGACACGCCGCAGGATCCGGACGTCCAGGTGCCTGTGGCCGGAGAGGAGGAGACAGGAAGGACCACTCGCCGGCGTAGGTGCGCAGCATCTGCTAACTCGGGTTCCAGCGGTTTTCGTCTCGCCAACGGTGAGTCCAATCAAACTTCCCGGCGACTATTTCTTCCCAGGCTCTCCTACTCGTTTTGCCGTGCTCCAACTTGGGCGCGGACGGTTTGCGTATTCCTTTTCGGCGGCTGCCGAGGAGGGATGGAATGGTTGACTGTGTCTCCGCGTGGCTAGCTATTGTCCTTCGCGGGCTGAGATAGAGGCGATCAAGGAAACTTCATTGTGCGACGTGACAGCGTTCACCTTCACACCGCGGTTTATTGTTATCTTTACACGGCGTCGCGCCGTAGTTTTCGCATGAGTACTCGCAAGTTCGTGTGCGTTCAGGCCGGCACGGTGTTTTATATTTGCGTCGTTTGAAGCGCGTTTGTGCGAAATATGCGCTGCGGTGTTTGCATCGAAACTCATCGCGGCATCGCGTTTCACTGAACACAGGAGCACGTGGACGGGTTCTGTTCAATTTCCGGCAGACTGCGCCCGTTTTGCGGAAACTATTTCAATTCGATTCCGTGCGTTCTCTTTGAAGAGCACGTACACAATGGCTGTGCGGTATCGTATCTCGCGACATCGGAGTGCACGCGCGTACACACTAGATAACCGCGTGACGTTTGAGTTAGCGCGATGCTCACGAAAGCATTTTGTTTTGCTCGGCCCGCTTTTCGCGAGGTTGTCCGTTTAACTTGCCACTTTTGAGATCCAAGAATTCGCGCGTGGTTTTCTTTCGCCCCGTTTCTACGCTGTTAACAACTATTTCATTTTAACTTAATTAGCTCCTTTCTACATCACGCGACTCGACGGACTCGATCGGCTCCACCGATTAGGTAATCGTCGCTTTTTTTCCGGCGTAAGATAAATTCCGCGCGTCCTGGCAGGTTCAAAGTACGCGTGCGTTAATCAAACTTTGTGTGGCGCGCAATCGATGACGGCTTCGGCGGCGTCTTTTTAAATACGCGCACGTGCTATTACCGCGTGTCGGGCTATCATCCTCGAAATATCTCAGCCACATCGAGATAAACTTGAAAATATAGTACAGGTAAATATAGCCGCTCGTTTCACTTGTAAATTTTGTCGCGCGTAACACGCGTCCGTCGGTAGACGACAGCGGGCTAAAAAAAGTATTTGCGCACCCCGTTTTTGTACTGGAACGCGATGAAAGAGGCCAGGGGAATATTTTGACTTATTGGAGTTGTGGAGTTTAGGCTCATACACGTGCGACTGTCCGCTGCAGCTCATTCACACGTGTTTGCGTAAATCAGCAGTCGGTAATTGGTGGGGCAGGATTTCGTTGGCGACATTGCCAGCGATCTGTCCCACGTGTCTGGCGACCGCTATCGTATAAAACACTGTAGCTTAATCCCTCGCGTCGTAACCTGTCACTCGTGCAAACTAAAATCATTTAGTTACAACGTATGTGTCCACGTGCAGCTGGCAGTCAAATTTCTGCACAAACAATGAGCTGCACATGTATTTTTGTTGCTAAACAAGTAGACAAAGTATAGATTGACAAACAACTAGAAGAAATGTAAAAAATCTGTGGCTCACCACGTTATTGCCTACATCACAAAAAACTGTAATATCTTATATATTCTTCACGTACTTATAAGATTCGTTACTATTAAAGAATGTTCCAAATAGGTCGCGACTTATCCGTCACCCATATTTAGGTGACACGATTTCCCGCGTGTTAATTCCTCGCACCGTAACCTGTCATCTGCGAAAACTAAAATCACTTAGTCACAAAACACATGCCCACGTGCACCCCACAGTGAAACCGTCATCGCGTCAATATGTTCAGTTTGAAGATGGCAAAGCGTTTAGGTCACTGTCTAACTTTCACGCGTGCATACGCCCGCTGAAGGGCGACGTGAGAAATCGAAAGAAACCTCGGCGCGACGTACGGAGCTAAATTCGTTTGCCACCGTCTCTCAGTTTGCGTTTTGCGTCATTTCCATCGGTTCTCCTTTGTTCGCCGGTGCCGCGATTGTAACGAGACGTCATCCGTCAGACGCGCAGCAATTCTCGCGTGTCGTTCGGAGCACGTGCTCCGAAAAGTTTTAAACGAAAAACACCCGTGCGTTTCGCTCGATTTTATGCGATCTCACGCGACCGCGTATACAGGCCGTGCACATATGCGCAACTGACCAACATAGGCGCGAATCTGCATATGCAGCGTGCGCGATAATTCGCGGGAGCGTATTGAATTGGAACGCTTTATACCTATCGTCCGACACGCCTGCAATCAATCATCACGTGACCGTCACGAGCAACGTGCACGTGAACGATTTAACCGGAAATGATTTTTCTCGCGAGGATCCGTGGAAACTGCCGTTGTCATTGCCGCGGAGCGTACCGAAGAAAATTGCTTCGTTTACAGCGATAGACGGCGTTAATGGATAGACTATTAGGCGGGCGTCGTGATAATGATCGATTTTATTCGTTTTGCCGCGTTCCGAGCGATGTTTTATTGCAATACAGTCGGTTGCGCGAGGTCAGCGAAAAGTCACTTCGCAATAGTGCTTGTCAGTCACGCCGCTGCGAACTTTCCGATCGCTCTGTACTTCGCGGAAAGACGTTTTCTTGCTCGATTCGTCCCGATACACTCGGCTTGACAATTTCATCGCGACAGCTTCGGCAAAAAGCGTGCACGCGTCGCAATCAATTTCTCGGCCGCTATTTAAATCTGTGTTCGGCTGTGCGTAACAGGTTATCATCTAAATATGGGTGACGGGCAAGTTACCATGCGTTTGTGAGAATTTGTAATAGCATCTAAGGTAATTAATAGTAGTAATACGTACAATTATGTACATGTGGTCATAGATTCTTTGTATGCAAAGAATATATAAGGTTTTTGTTACATTTCTTCTAGTTGTTTTTAGAACTAGACTTTGTCTATTAGCAACAAAAAGTACGTATTCACCTAATTGTCTGTGCTGCAGTCTTCCTTCTATCCTTCTATACAGTAGAATAGGTGACTCGTTGCCAACAGCCTATCAGCGCGTTAACAATTGGAACCTCGTAGGGAAGGTATAGTGATTTTATGTTGGGCGATGAACGTGTTAAATGATGGATTGCGATACTGCTCGGCAGGCAACTTGATCGATTGTCAAACGCGGAGAGCGAGAAATTCGAAAGCTGGGGCTAGCTGCCAGTACTGGCGTCGGTGTAACGTATCAGAACGTAGGTGTAGCGCGGAAGCATGATTCGATAGCATATATGCACCATTGTCGCAAGTGCAAGGTTACATTCGACGTGCATTGTGTATCCGGCGGTTTATTGCCTCGTTGTTCACAAGCCCGTCGATTGGCCGTTTCTTACTCGCACGACTTCTACTCAGGTCAACACTGCAAAATAATT
Source organism: Cryptocheilus praepositus (assembly GCA_033815515.1). Taxonomy (NCBI): domain Eukaryota; kingdom Metazoa; phylum Arthropoda; class Insecta; order Hymenoptera; family Pompilidae; genus Cryptocheilus; species Cryptocheilus praepositus. The sequence continues at coordinate 3,574,709 of JAWWQZ010000314.1, forward strand.
GATTCGGCATTGAACAACGTTGTTTTCGCGATAATGCCAGTGAACTAGATAGTCAAATGGCAATTGGCTTTGCAAACGTAGGAAAGGCTTAATACCGTGGCCAGACGTCAGAATGCCGCCATTTATTAGCATTACGAAACTAATAACCGGTAACACGCGTAGCCGTAAAACACCAATAAAATAATTCAACGAGGGAAACGGTCGTATTTAATTTCGAACGTTACCTCGCGTAAGAAAAATTCGTACCACGGGAAAAAATTCGCGGGTCAGTTCGCGGGTCAGTTCGCGAAATTTAGCAGCGCACCGTCGAGATTTACCACTTCCGTTTTTTAAGGCGAGGCGAGTTAGTGGGCAAAGCGTCTGGTTCACTAAGTCAGTCGGCAGCGTCGAGGGTTTTAATTAGCAGGTACTTTTCGCCTATGTTTAATTAAGTAAAGTAGGTCGAGTCATACGGGCCCACCTGCGATTTAGATGTTATCCTTATCACTCGATGCTGCATGGGTAACTGAGCACGCGATTAACACGCCTCCGTTACTATTGCGTTTCGCGGCAAACTTGCAAAATGTCGAAAAACAGTCTCTGTACGTACGTCATGGTCATCGAGTAATGTAGATTCATTTGTCATCTGACGTTCGTCGCAGTCGCTATCAAAGGTGACGACCAACTTCAGAAAATGCACTGCGTACTGTTCCTTTTTTTAATTCGAATGCTGGTACCTGACGTTTCAATGTAGTGACGTTGTATATTTATATTCATATGATGTTCTCAATTTCTATTGACGTCGTCTTGACGTAATCGGCCTGTTACAAATAAGATGAAGTATCCGGTCATCGACACTTTCTATTAACAGGGCTGAGTACTATTCGGGTGCATAGAACTAGGGATATTCATCTTTGGGGGTAATTTCAATCAATGTCCATTTTAAAATAATCGCGGAGACGAGTTCCGATGTTTTGGCTGGTCCACCTTCGAATTTTGACGCTTACGATTCCATTTCAGCTTGTAACTTTCCACATCGTTTCGAATGTAGTGTAGGAACAGGAATTTTAGTTTACTATAGATTTCTCAGAGGTCAATACACTAACGGATTTCGTGTGAGGTTAAGATTATGGGATACTGGTATTGTGTGTGAAAGCATTTAGTATAGCAGTCGATTACACGTATCTTGGGATAATATTGATAAGAATAATCAAGTTGCAAGAGAAGTGTCGTTTTTACACTATTCGATATACACAGCGATAGAAATTTGTAATCGCAATAACAAGTTGCAAGAGAAGTCTCGTTTTTACACTATTCGATATGCACACCGATAGAAATTTGTAATGGCAATAACAATAAATAGCGATAACTAACGTTTTACGAGGTAAAAATAGTGAACAGTGAATGCGTGATAGCGTAATAATAAGAACAAGGCAGGAAACAAAGCGTAGCCGAAAAAAGGGAAAAGATAAGTTGCAAGAGAAGTCTCGTTTTTACACTATTCGATATACACAGCGACAGAAATTTGTAATGGCAATAACAAGTTGCAAGAGAAGTGTCGTTTTTACACTATTCGATATACACAGCGATAGAAATTAGTAAGAGCAATACCAATGAATAGCGATAACTAACGTTTTAACAAGTAAAAGTAGTGAACAGCGAATACGTGATAGCGTAATAATAAGAACACGGGAAGAAACAAAGCGTAGCCGAAAAAGGGAAAAGATAAGTTGCTTAGTAGAAATAAATTTTCATAAGAGTTTGTTATATAATAAATTCCACCACAAATTATAGACAACGAAACAAATCTGACCGCGTAAAATAGGATCGCGTAAATTAATGCCGCATAAAAGTTTTCGTGCAAAACGGAACTCGCGCATAAAGCGCACCGCGTAAATTGAGGCGCGGGTCCTTCCATCTAATCCCCGTCACGTAAACGTTCGTAATCAAAAGTTTCCGCCGATCTGCAAAGATTCAGACGGGGTAATTCGATCGTGTCCCATGCGATTACCGCGGTCGTGGGTTAAAGACGACTAATCGATCGAATCAATCCAACTCGCGAGCGCTGCAACCGTAACGAGAAAAGTTTTCGAGCGGTGCTCGCGCGCGCACCACCTAAATTCCACACGACCGTGTTACTAATTGAGGCCTTCCGCTTAGTAGTCCGCTCTCGGCGCGCGTTCGCGTTGTGTGAACGTACACCGTGATGCCGCCCACGTAAACTTTCCCGTAATCGAGCGTCGATGAACTCGTGAAATTCGTCGCCCCGACTTCGACGGCGCGAGGGAATGGGGAAAATTCGTCGGGCGGACGAAACTTTCGAGCCGCGAAAATTCTTCGCGGACTTCGCCGACGGCGGCCTCTTATTTTTTCATTAAAGGGACGTTCACCTTTCCCGCCCGCGCCGAGACGTATTTAGAAGTCCCAGGGGAGGGACGCGATTTTCTTGGAATTTTCGACCGACGTGCCGCGGTGAATATTTTTTTGTGCAACGCAATAGTCGAGCATTTTATGGTACGGATGGAGGGTACGCGAGATAGCGTAGAAAAGGGTCGGTCGGTTGGACGGCGATCAGCGTGGAGGCCGGAAAAAGAAAATCCGTGAGGGAAGTTTGTTAGTGCCGTTGTAACGAGTAGTGCGTGGAATAGGAAAAGTTAATTGCGTTGATGTTGGTCCGATATTCCTACGTAAGAGCGATGGCGGCGATGCTAAGATTAGGTAGAAAGAAATGTCTTCGAATACGTTTGGACCGTAATATGTTTCAGTCCTTGGCAGTTTCTATAATATTACGAAATGGAAGACAATAATGGTTACAAATATTATTATTACGATTATTACAGAATCTTACTTAACGAGAAAAGAAATATCTGCAAAAATTGCTCACGTTTACGGAATAAATACCGTACTTTATTTCACGCGTCGCTCCGTAAAATAAGTTCAGGGTACAACTTGCTTGGAACACGAACAACAGTTAGTCCCTGAACGCACGTACAAAAATTCGTGCCGTCCAGATTAGTCAGCGCAGAGAAATCGCGGCACGTTTTCAGAAAAGCCCGGTCGAGCATTTCTCAACGCCCGCTTCCCTCGTCCGGTCACCGAACGTCCCGCGTCAAACTCGGTATTTCCCGCGCCTCATCTTTTTTACATAACTCCGTATATCTAAAAATGAAAATTAGCGCGACAAATAGGTTTTTCGCGCGGAGGAAAAAAAGGCGGAGGATAAAATATTCAGCGAAGGGCAGTCCCGTAGACTGCTGCGAGGCGTACAACGGTCAATGCGCAAAGTCTGCTGACTGCCATTAGTTCGTAACGACGACGTCGCGACGGCAGACGCCGAGGAAATCGGCCGGTCGTAATCGTAAATCATCTAGATGACGCACGCGAGCGAATGACAAACGGAGAACGCGTCAGTGACAAGAGGCGATCGATGATAACGACGCGGTTAAGAAAGTTGCGCGTGCTATCGTTCGCGTTCTTGTCGATCGATCCTCTTACCTGGTTCTTCGGCCGCTTCTGTTCCCTCTCCAGGCAGTAGATGCAAAGGAGCCGTGCATTGACAATTCGTTAAAAATCCCGCGTACGCAGTAGGTACACTGCAGGCGACTTTATTTTTATCCGCGCGAAACGGGACGAATTTGTCGCGATTTCTTTGGCTTAAGGTATTGGGCATTGAGAATGCTTCTGACACTTCGACACTTGGATCGGCGGGTGGAAAATACGAATAGCGATGATACGGCATGGCGGAAAGTAGTTGCGTTTAACTAACGTTATTATAAATTCAACGGTTTTTTTTTAAATGCCAATCATTACTCTACCTGTTTGTGATCGAATATCTCATTTTGTCCTGTCGGAGTTCCGGATGTTTCGGGGCGCGTGGGCCTTCTGATAGACGGAATATAAATATATACACATATAAAATACGCAAGAAATTATAAGTATACGTAAAATAGGCGGGCGGAAAACCGGTCGAAACTTTATATAAAATAAATTAGGGGATGAGTATCTTCGGAAGGAACTTAGCGAAAAATCTATGGTACTCTCGCACAGGAGGGTTGCGGAACTCAAAACATGTTGAGGTCTTACGGAGTAAAATGATTTTAATTGCGCTGCGAAGCTGAAGAGGGACGAATTTTCGGCGGGTCGGTGACTACGAAATCGTCGGCACGAAAGTCGGACGATTTGATTTACGATGGCACCGTGAAATTTCTAATACACGTCCGGACGTGCCGCGGGTGTCAAACAGAAAGTTGACACCGTCTGCCGTGTAGCGCGTGTTTCGAAGCGAACGGTAACGTGAACATAGGTTACATGTGTATTCTAAGAGAGGATCGAAATCATTAGTATTTGATCGTATTTTTTGTTCAAACAATTGGGCAGCGTTTTAGAAATAGCATTTAATTTAATTAGTACGCGCTAAACGTGAACATATATTCCAGGGGTGAAACGTTTATTTGATTACGAGGATAGTTGAACGGTGACATTTTTCGGAAGAGAGATTTACTTCATTGTAGTAAATGCGATAGTTAATATATTTATACGTTCTGCAAGACGAAAATAGAAGTTAGAATTGTCAAACAATAGTGTTAAAGTATATTTATTTGTTTATACACAACTGTAGAGTGGTTACGCTTTTTCTGCGGCGAGATTTAACCGAAATAGGTATGTCAACATAATAAACACTTGTCAGACCACAGTCTTCTGTAAACAACCAGTCGTGACAGTTCCGACATTTTTTCGTGAGTGTCGCCTGTTTCCAAATAAGTCCATCGTGTGGTAAACGTCATAGTGTACGTAATTATACATTCTACGACAAATAGAAATAGAAATCGGAATTGTTAGTAATAGCATTGAATTATAATGATTTGTTTATACACAACTATGTAATTTGTCTATATATAACTATGTCATTTCTTGGGGTGCAAAATTTGGTGCAAACAGGTATCTTAGCATGATACACTCTTGCCAGGCCAGAGTCTTCGGTGGACAACCAGTCAATACAAACGCGACAGTTTGTTTGGGACAATTATTTTTAATAACGGACAATTACTTTTTACTTGGAAATATGTATAGCGTCGTGGTAAATACCATAGCGAAAGTAATTGTAGTACTACAAGAATTAGAAATAGGAATCAGGTTCTTTAAAATATAACATCGCGTCATATCTGTCTGTACATAACTGTTGACACTTTCTTTGAACCGGAATTTAGTCAAAACATATCAAACAGTATAGCGTCCTGGTAAATACCATAGCGAACGTAATTGTAGTTCTACAAGAATTAGAAATAGGAGTCATGTTCTTTAAAATACAACATCGCGTCATATCTGTCTGTACATAACTGTTGACACTTTCTTTGAACCGGAATTTAGTCAAAACAGCCCGTATGGTCATCCAGTCGAAAGGCTCCCAACATTTTTTGGCCCGTTTGAAAATAAGTCCGTCGCGTCAGTGAATGCCCACCGCCGGTCTTTAAATCTGCCGAGGGCGGCGACCTTTCGTCGATCCGCGAAAGTTCAGATCCTCGCCGCGAACGACTTCCTCGTTCGTTAATAATAACCGGTCAATTAACACGTAACGACGCCCGGTCTCTTACCTTCCCCCTCTGCCACCACCATCTTCACCTCTTCCCTTCCTCTCCTCGTCGCCCTTCTTCACGTCTCTCTTCACGTCTCTCCTCACGCCTCACCCACAGCCTCCCTCTCCAACCGTAACAATACGAATATTCCAAGGATGGATAATTTTACCCGTCGATCGATAGTCCAATAACGCCGGCCAGCAAGACTCTATTTGTCGAGAATGAAGAAAAGCTTCATCCTCGTCGTGCCGAGCGCAGCGTTTATCGTCCGGCGCAGTTATACGGCCGTAAATGGTCGGGAACGTGCGGGAGGTGGAAAGCGTTTCGACCTTAAGGCGCCACGAGCCTTCGCGCAACGTCTTTATGCAGTTATTCTCATGCCGCGCCGGGAAAATAATCGGCGCCGATTATCTGCGATTTTGCGAAAAGAGGGAAAAAAACAAAACGCCGCGGCTAGACGATTAAACGCGGAAACGCGAGTTCGCGATGCTGGGTGACGAGCGATCGTGGCTCGGCAGATCCAGGTGCGAATGGGATTTTAAAAATGTTGCGATATGTATGATTTAAGAAGAGTCGTGCTGAGATTGACTTTAGTTTGGTAGCAATCGGAATTTTAGAACATGGGAGGACATATGCGTTTTAATTGGAGTTTTGTATGTGTGGCATTTTGTTCAGTAGCAAACAGATTTAACTGCCAGCTCACCATCTTAAAATATTGCACGACGCGAATCAACGATATATGTGATTTAATTTGAATTTTTGCCGAGTTTTGATTTCTATCGTCTTTAGTGTTCACGTCTCTTGTAGAATATCGCGCGACATATATGATGTAATTCGCGTTTAGTACCTGTCGGGTTTAATTCAGCAACGATGCGAATTGTAGGATATTTAGTGATATATACAATTTAACAGGAGTGTGTAATAATACTAACGGGTAATGAGAATTTCACATCAAGTTTCTAAGTCACCCTAACAAAAGACAGCTCTCCGTCGAATAATCAAGTTACGTGGCACAGACGTTATTAGGGAAAAATGCATTGCAAGAATTATTGGGCGCCACACGACATACGTGATTTAATTTGAATTTTGTTTCTATCGCGTTTAGTTTTGGAGCAATCAGAATTGTAGAATATTGCGCGACATATATGATGTAATTCGAGTTTCGGATTGTCGGATTTAGTTTAGCAATAATGAGAATCGTAGGATATTTAGTGATATATACAATTTAACAAGAGTGTGTAATAATACTAACGGATAATGAGAATTTCACATCAAGTTTCTAAGCCACCCTAACAAAAGACAGCTTTCCGTCGAAATACACGAATCAAGTTACGTGGCACAGATATTATTAGGGAAAAATGCGTTGCAAGAATTATTGGGCGCCACACGACATAAGTGGTTTAATTTGAATTTTGTTTCTATCGCGTTTAGTTTCGGAGCAATCAGAATTGTAGAATATTGCGCGACATATATGATGTAATTCCAGTTTCATACCTGTCGGATTTAGTGCAGCAGCAATGAGAATCGTAGGATATTTAGTGATATATACAATTTAACAGGAGTATGTAATAATACTAATAATATCACATCAAGTTTCTAATTAACAAAAGACAGTTCCGTCGAAATATACCAATGAAGTTACGTGGCACAGACGTTATTAGGGAAAAATGCGTTGCAAGAATTAGCCACACGACATACGTGATTTAATTTGAATTTTGTTTCAATCGCGTTTAGTTTTGGAGCAATCAGAATTGTAGAATATTGCGCGACATATATGATATATATTGTCAATTTATATTTAGTGGAGTGTGTAATAATACTAACGGTAATGAGAATTTTACATCAATGAGAATTTGCGTTGCAACATCGCCACACGACATACGTGATTTAATTTGAATTTTGTTTCTAAGTTTCGGAGCAATCAGAATTGTAATTATAAAGACAGCTCTCCGTCGAATAACAGGAGTATGTAATAATACTAACGAATTTCACATCAAGTTACGTGGCACAGACGTTATTAGGGAAAAATGCGTTGCAAGAATTATTGGGCGCCACACGACATACGTGATTTAATTTGAATTTTGTTTCTATCGCGTTTAGTTTTGGAGCAATCAGAATTGTAGAATATTGCGCGACATATATGATGTAATTCGAGTTTCGGATTGTCGGATTTAGTTTAGCAATAATGAGAATCGTAGGATATTTGGTGATATATACAATTTAACAGGAGTGTGTAGTAATACTAACGGGTAATGAGAATTTCACATCAAGTTTCTAAGCCACCCTAACAAAAGACAGCTTTCCGTCGAAATACACGAATCAAGTTACGTGGCACAGATATTATTAGGGAAAAATGCGTTGCAAGAATTATTGGGCGCCACACGACATAAGTGATTTAATTTGAACTTTCTTTCTATCGCGTTTAGTTTCGTAGCAATCAGAGTTGTAGAATATCGCGCGATGAGAATCGTAGGATATTTAGTGATATATATGATGTAATTCGAATTTCACATCAAGTTTCTAAGTACCTGTCGGATTTAATTCAGCAATTGCAAGAAATGAGAATCGTAGGATATTTAGTGATATATACAATTTAACAGGAGTATGTCATAATACTAACGGGTAATGAGAATTTCACATCAAGTTTCTAAGCCACCCCAATAAAAGACAGCTCTCCGTCGAAATATACGAATCAAGTTACGTGGCACAGACGTTATTAGGGAAAAATGCGTTGCAAGAATTATTGGGCGCCACACGACATAAGTGATTTAATTTGAATTTTGTTTCTATCGCGTTTAGTTTCGGAGCAATCAGAATTGTAGAATATTGCGCGACATATATGATGTAATTCGAGTTTCGTACCTGTCGGATTTAGTGCAGCAGCAATGAGAATCGTAGGATATTTAGTGATATATACAATTTAACAGGAGTGTGTAATAATACTAACGGGTAATGAGAATTTTACATCAAGTTTCTAAGCCATCCTAGTAAAAGACAGCTCTCCGTCGAAATACACGAATCAAGTTACGTGGCACAGACGTTATTAGGGAAAAATGCGTTGCAAGAATTATTGGGCGCCACACGACATACGTGATTTAATTTGAATTTTGTTTCAATACGTGATTTAATTTTAATTTTGTTTCTATCGCGATATATTTAGGGGTGTGTAATTTCGTGAGCAATCTAGTAAAAGAATTGTACACGAATATTGCACAGCGAAAAACATATATGATGAATTCGAGTTTCGTACATTATTGTCGGTTTTAATTCAGCAACGATGAGAATTGTAGGATATTTAGTGATATATACAATTTAACAGGAGTATGTAATAATACTAACGGGTAATGAGAATTTCACATCAAGTTTCTAAGTCACCCTAACAAAAGACAGCTCTCCGTCGAATACGCGAATCAAGTTACGTGGCACAGACGTTATTAGGGAAAAATGCATTGCAAGAATTATTGGGCGCCACACGACATACGTGATTTAATTTGAATTTTGTTTCTATCGCGTTTAGTTTTGGAGCAATCAGAATTGTAGAATATTGCGCGACATATATGATGTAATTCGAGTTTCGGATTGTCGGATTTAGTTTAGCAGCAATGAGAATCGTAGGATATTTAGTGATATATACAATTTAACAAGAGTGTGTAATAATACTAACGGATAATGAGAATTTCACATCAAGTTTCTAAGCCACCCTAACAAAAGACAGCTTTCCGTCGAAATACACGAATCAAGTTACGTGGCACAGATATTATTAGGGAAAAATGCGTTGCAAGAATTATTGGGCGCCACACGACATAAGTGGTTTAATTTGAATTTTGTTTCTATCGCGTTTAGTTTCGGAGCAATCAGAATTGTAGAATATTGCGCGACATATATGATGTAATTCCAGTTTCATACCTGTCGGATTTAGTGCAGCAGCAATGAGAATCGTAGGATATTTAGTGATATATACAATTTAACAGGAGTATGTAATAATACTAACGGGTAATGAGAATTTCACATCAAGTTTCTAAGCCACCCTAACAAAAGACAGCTTTCCGTCGAAATATACCAATGAAGTTACGTGGCACAGACGTTATTAGGGAAAAATGCGTTGCAAGAATTATTGGGCGCCACACGACATACGTGATTTAATTTGAATTTTGTTTCTATCGCGTTTAGTTTCGGAGCAATCAGAATTGTAGAATATTGCGCGACATATATGATGTAATTCGAGTTTCGTACCTGTCGGATTTAGTGCAGCAACAATGAGAATCGTAGGATATTTAGTGATATATACAATTTAACAGGAGTGTGTAATAATAATACGGGTAATTAGAATTTCATATCAAGTTTCTAAGCCACTCTAACAAAAGACAGCTCTCCGTCGAAATATACGAATCAAGTTACGTGGCACAGACGTTATTAGGGAAAAATGCGTTGCAAGAATTATTAGGCGCCACACGGCTGCTACCGATAATAGATAACATAAATAGAAAATCGTGTTTAACGATTTGATAATAGATTGAATAAAGAGACGGTATTGTCACCCGATCCTGGATTTATTTGAATTGATAACGGCGAATAAGTTCACGGGATTGCGAGCGCGAATGGCAACAGCTGTTACGTTTGTACAGACAAGCTTTTCAAACGAGTTCGGTGAATTGTAGAAATGCACACTTCGCAATGTGTGACAAAACGTGAATAAATGACACGCAACATTCGGTACTCGAAATTATATAGAAAAATTCTACCTTCCGGAAACATTTTTATTCGTCGCGATTGATAGAAATCGCGCTGTTTGTCTTAGTTACGTTAACGTGTCGAACGGTTGCAAAACAGATTGAGAGTAGTTGGAACATTGCCGGAAATCTGTGCTTTCCGACGATTTATTATCCCGCTCAAATAGTAGTAACTGCGTCGCTCGAAAAATGTTCCCGAAGTTTTCCCCTTTTATGACCGATTCAGCGAAGTCCGCCCGAACTTTGTACGTTTTGATTTGTTACCGCAACATCCGTCGTGCACATGTGCAAGCTGCGGTCAGTCATGTGCCAGATAATATCTGCATCAGCGCAGATGTCCATTCGGTACTTCTGATCTACTTGGGAACAGACTCTCAGATATTTCATAGACGTTTGCTTAGGGTTTCACTTTACAATTTTAAGCATCATTAATATGTGCCGCAGATGGTGATTATTTAGTACAAACGATTTTTACTACGTTCACCAGTACTCTTTGATGTGTGATGAATTTTTGTTATAGAAACATTGAATTCGTAATTATTGTAACAATGCTAAGAAGTTTACGTATATAATGCCTTAAAAATAATATCGAGACCATACATAGATGATATAACGTTGTGCAAATGTTTATTTTTCGGACTTCCGCTTTGTATCACATTTTAAATTCGAGACAGATTTTTGCGACACGCGTATCATTTAAAGTGGCAACTTATGCTCTTAACAAAGTCAAGCATTTTTCGCATATAACGCATTATAATTATTATCGGTGCCACTCACAGCTGATAAAATCACGTATAAAGATTGCTTTTTCATGTGAGCGCTTTCATTACGCCATTTTAATTCCGTAATAGATTTTTGTAGTATGCATCACTTGAAGCGTCAATTCATGCTCTTGAAAATGCCAAGTATTTTTCGCACATATCGCGTTTCAATTAATATCGGCACCACTCAACTCTGATAAAGTTTATTTTTCAGCGTTCACGTTTACATTACGCTAATTGAATTTCATGATGGATTTTTGCAACACGCGTCGCTTAAAAACATTCATTCATACTTTCACCAATGCCAAGAATTTTTCGCGCATAACGCATTGTGTTTATTATCGACACCACTCACAGCTGATAAAATCACATACAAAGTTTATTTTCCACGGGCGCGTATATATTACACCATTTTAATTCTGTGATGGATTTTTGTAACACGCATCACCTAAAACCTTAATTCATACTTTTACCAATACCAAGCATTTTTCAGACATAACGCGTTATAATTATGATCGACACTATTCATGGCTGATAAAATCATATATAATCGTTCTTTCACGCGCATGCTTACATCACTTCATTTTAATTCCGCGTCTGATTTTTGCAATCCGCGTCACTTAGAACCTATATCCACACTCTTACCAACGCTAAGCATTTTTCGCACGTAACGCATTGTAATTATTATCGATACCACTCATAGCTGATAAAATCACGTATAAAGTTTATTTTCCACGGGCGCGCATATATTACACCATTTCAATTCTGTGATGGATTTTTGTAACATGCATCACCTAAAACCTTAATTCATACTTTTACCAATACCAAGCATTTTTCAGTCATAACGCGTTATAATTATGATCGACACTATTCATATCTGATAAAATCACGTATAATCTTTCTTTCACGCGCATGCTTACGTCACGTCATTTTAATTTCGTGTCTGATTTTTGCAATCCGCGTCACTTGGAACCTATATCCACACTCTTACCAACTCCAAGCATTTTTCGTACGTAACGCATTGTAATTATTATCGATACCACTCATAGCTGATAAAATCACGTATAAAGTTTATTTTCCACGGGTGCACATATATTACACCATTTCAATTCTGTGATGGATTTTTGTAGCACGCATCACATAAAACGTTAATTCGTACTTTTACCAATACCAAGCATTTTTCAGACATAACGCGTTATAATTATGATCGACACTATTGATAGCTGATTAAAATCACGTATAATCGTTTTTTCACGCGCACGCTTACATCACTTCATTTTAATTCCGCGTCTGATTTTTGCAATCCGCGCCACTTAGAACCTATATTCATACTCTTACCAACGCCAAGCTTTTTTCGTACGTAACGCATTGTAATTATTATTGATACCACTCACAGCTGCTAAAATCACGTATAAAGTTTATTTTCCACGGGCACAGATATATTACACCATTTTAATTCTGTGATGGATTTTTGTAACACGCATCACATAAAACGTTAATTCGTACTTTTACCAATGCCAAGCATTTTTCAGACATAACGCGTTATAATTATGATCGACACTACTGATAGCTGATTAAAATCACGTATAATCGTTCTTTCACGCGCATGCTTACATCACTTCATTTTAATTCCGCGTCTGATTTTTGCAACCCGCGTCACTTAGAACCTATATCTCTTACCAACGCTAAGCATTTTTCGCACGTAACGCATTGTAATTATTATCGATACCCTCATAGCTGATAAAATCACGTATAAAGTTTATTTTCCACGGGCGCGCATATATTACACCATTTCAATTCTGTGATGGATTTTTGTAACATGCATCACCTAAAACCTTAATTCATACTTTTACCAATACCAAGCATTTTTCAGACATAACACGTTATAATTATGATCGACACTATTCATAGCTGATAAAATCATGTATAATCGTTCTTTCACGCGCACGCTTACATCACGTCATTTTAATTCCGTGTCTGATTTTTGCAACGCGTCACTTAGAACCCGTATTCACAGTCTTACCAACGCCAAGCATTTTTCGCACGTAACGCATTGTAATTATTATCGATACCACTCATAGCTGATAAAATCACGTATAAAGTTTATTTTCGACGGGCGCGCATATATTACACCATTTCAATTCTGTGATGGATTTTTGTAACACGCATCACATAAAACGTTAATTCGTACTTTTATCAATGCCAAGCATTTTTCAGACATAACGCGTTATAATTATGATCGACACTATTCATAGCTGATAAAATCATATATAATCGTTCTTTCACGCGCATGCTTACATCACTTAATTTTAATTCCGCGTCTGATTTTTGCAACCCGCGTCACTTAGAACCTATATCCACACTCTTACCAACGCTAAGCATTTTTCGCACGTAACGCATTGTAATTATTATCGATACCATTCACAGCTGATAAAATCACGTAGAAACAGTGTTTTTTTCCATGTCCACGCTTACATTACGCAATTTTAATTCCGTGATGGATTTTTGTAACACGCATCACATAAAACGTTAATTCGTACTTTTACCAATGCCAAGCATTTTTCAGACATAACGCGTTATAATTATGATCGACACTATTCATAGCTGATAAAATCACGTATAATCTTTCTTTCACGCGCACGCTTACATCACGTCATTTTAATTCCGTGTCTGATTTTTGCAACCCGCGTCACTTAGAACCTATATCCACACTCTTACCAACGCCAAGCATTTTTCGTACGAAACGCATTGTAATTATTATTGATACCACTCACAGCTGCTAAAATCACGTATAAAGTTTATTTTCCACGGGCACAGATATATTACACCATTTTAATTCTGTGATGGATTTTTGGACACGCATCACATAAAACCTTAATTCATACTTTCCCCAATACCAAGCATTTTTCAGACATAACGCGTTATAATTATGATCGACACTATTCATAGCTGATTAAAATCACGTATAATCGTTCTTTCACGCGCACGCTTACATCACGTCATTTTAATTCCGTGTCTGATTTTTGCAACCCGCGCCACTTAGAACCTATATTCACACTCTTACCAACGCCAAGCATTTTTCGCACGTAACGCATTGTAATTATTATCGATACCACTCACAGCTGATAAAATCACGTAGAAACTGTGTTTTTTTCATGTCCACGCTTACATTACGCAATTTTAATTTCGTGATGGATTTTTGTAACGCGCGTTACCGTTTGACGTCGTTTGCTCCGCGATATGCACTCAACAAACACGGTGGAGAATATTCGTGTGGCAGGGGGGAATGAGTCAACGAGTGCACCGAACCCACGTCGAAAGCACTTTAGATAATACAGGACAGGCCGCATATCGTTATCACGGCCCCTCGTCGCGTTATCAAATAGATTCGGCCGAGGAGCTTCAGTGGAATCACGTAAACCTGTACGTTCGTGTGCACCGTGCGTTCGTTCACAGACACGAGCGCGCCTCCACAAATTGATACAGGGACAGGGAACAGTGCTTTTATTGTATCGCAATCTGAACATCGGGCGGTAATGTTGTTATATGTCACGTATGTTTATATACATTCCATTAACATTGCTTCGCGTGCTTATATACGGTGCGTCCTAACGTTGTTTCTTCTGTTATCGATTTTTTTTTAATGCGTGCCCTTACAGTTGGCACATTAGATATCGCACTCGTGTTCTGTACTTCGTTCTCCGTTTTACTGACTTTCGAACGTACGTACTCATACCCGCCAGGACGGTGTATTAAGTTTCTGTAACTTCGTTATCTGTTTACTGCTCTCGCATATGGGCATGTTTATAGCTTGCACATCGACATATCTCATTCCGTACCTGGGCTCTTTGTTTTCGCGTTTCTCAGATGTGCAACCTGTATCCTGCCGAACAGGGTTCGTTTGTCAGTACAAATGTAAAAATATTGGAAATAAGTGTTTTATGAACACATATTTATTTCACATAGTTCGACAACAAAATAATGATGTTTCAGAAAAAGAATGTAAATTGTATTCAGTGTATTGTTTAAAGTTTTGTTTTATCGGGATTTATATCTATTGTGTCCACTATGCCATAAATTTCTAACCTGGCATTGGAAAATCTGAAGGAAGAAGAAGGAACACAAACATTTTAATCACTTGTACGGTTAATTTAAAATATTCTAACGGTAAAAATAGCGAAAAAGGTTAGAATTATCCACTTGATACTTTCACGTAAGAATTTATGTCACTCCGATACATAATGAATTCCGGGAAAAATGATGGACAGCGGGAAAACCTATCCGGCCGCGCAAAATGAGATCGCATAAAAAGGTGGCGTGCAAACACACGTATAATTTGCCGCGCGAAAAAACTCACGTGAAAAACGTTCCTCATAAATCACCGGCCCGGTGCACTGGCCACTAGAAAAAAAGATATTTTACAAATTTACATGCCCCGCAGGGCGAACACATGAGTTCCGTCACTCGAAACACGTTTACATCGCCGTATACTCGACTTCGTTAGACTGATTTATCCGACAATTATTGCAGCATCGCTGTCAAACCTATCTCCCACTGATTTCCGCGTTTCCACATCTGCCAAATTCATTACCGCGGCGCCCATATTTCCCGAATCCGTCCGGCATCGAGCAATTCCGATCTGACCCGGTAGACTTAAGGGGTTATGCCTACTTGGGTTGGTGAAAAAAATCGATTTTTTTTATTACATTTTCTTAATGTACATAATTTTAAGAATATTTCCTCAAAAGTACATAAGAATCGGAGCACACGTTCAAAAATTCTAAGCGTTTATCTGGAGCGCTACTATGTATGATTAGTAAAGTAAAAGTAAAACATTAGTAAAATGTGTTTTTAAAAACATACGGTTGCGGTGACCACGATTTCTCAAAAACTACTTCACCGATCGGACTCTAATTTTATATACTTATTTGTCATTACAATAGGCAGGACCTGAACGAAGGATTTTTTATTTCGGTAATAAAAAAAAAAGTCACAACATAAAAACGACAGTTAGACCACCTCAAAAGACGCATTTTTTCGTAAAATTGCTGCCATTTTTGTAAAAATTAAAATTTTTCAAAATCTTTCGTTCAGGCGCTGCCTATTGCAATGACAAATAAGTATATAAAATTAGAGTCCGATCGGTGAAGTAGTTTTTGAGAAATCATGGTCACCGCAAGTGATGAAAATAAACGGAACCTCTAGGAGAAGGGCTATATTTCCTCCATTTTTTAATATTTTCTTATAAAAAAATGTATACAAATACCACTAAATACGTACTTGTTGGTAGTATTTTGCGAATTTTAATTAATACTCACTAAAACGGCAAAAAAAAATCTTGAAAATCATGTCATTTCGCCGATCCCAAGTAGGCATAACCCCTTAAGTCCCAGTTGACTCGAAAACACTTTCGAACGCTGCCCGCACTGTCCGGTTTTGGTTTTCTCGGTTGGTCGGAAGCGGTGGCCTCTTTGTATCTCGCCGGAAATGCACTGCGCTCGCACGGTATAAATTGAATGACAGGCCGATCGTCGGTCAGTCACATTGACAGCGTGACGCCAACCGACACAAATCGGGCTCGGCGCGAAAGTTTCGCGCGCACGTGTCTTGACGCACATTTTCGTCGGGAGGCACGCGGTGAGTCACGCTTTTTACATTAATCGACGAACTTCCTGTGGGTGGGTGTGTGACGCGCGTCGAACGAAACTCGAATACGTTCCTCTATCGACAGCCGTGGACGAAAGTCTCGAGGTGATTGGAGTCTGGCAATGTCTCGGCAGGTTGACGTTGAGGTCCACGGTGAGTAGTGTCGTTTGTCGAAGTAATGAGAGAGAGACTGTGGGTGTTTTAGAAATTATGTTGAAGAGGTGTTGATGCCAAGTTCGGCGACAGAGAAGCTATTCTCTCCGTCACCGCATCTTTCGAAATGTCAGTCTAAACGTTGCGATCCTAATGTGGATCCTCGCAGTGTATGTAATATGTTCAGGTGGGAAGAAATGAAAGAAGTGTTCGAGATGGGGAAGAAACGTAGGTTATAAGCATAGGCCACAAGTCGAAATTATATATAACAAATAATTAAGTGAATAATATTCGACTGTGGGTGTGTCAGAAATTATGTTGAAGACGTGTTGATGCCAAGTTCGGCGACAGAGAAGCTATTCTCTCCGTCACCGCATCTTTCGAAATGTCAGTCTAAACGTTGCGATCCTAATGTGGATCCTCGCAGTGTATATAATATGTTCAAGTGGGAAGAAATGAAAGAAGTTCCGAGAGGGGGAAGAAACGTAGGTTGTAAGCATAGGCCACAAGTCGAAATTATGTATAACAAATAATTAAGTGAATAATATTCAACTGTGGGTGTGTCAGAAATTATGTTGAAGACGTGTTGATGCCAAGTTCGGCGGTGACGGAGAGAAGCTATTCTCTCAGTTACCGCATCTTTCGAAACGTCAGTCTAAACGTTGCGATCCTAATGTGGATCCTCGCAGTGTATATAATATGTTCAGGTGGGAAGAAATGAAAGAAGTGTCCGAGAGGGGGAAGAAACGTAGGTTGTAAGCATAGGCCACAAGTCGAAATTATATATAACAAATAATTAAGTGAATAATATTCAACTGTGGGTGTGTCAGAAATTATGTTGAAGACGTGTTGATGCCAAGTTCGGCGGTGACGGAGAGAAGCTATTCTCTCCGTCACCGCATCTTTCGAAATGTCAGGCTAAACGGTGCTATCCTAATGTGGATCCTCGCAGTGCATGTAATATGTTCAAGTGGGAAGAAATGAAAGAAGTGTCCGAGAGGGGAAAGAAACGTAGAGTATAAGCATAGGCCACAACTCGAAATTATGTATGACAAATAATTAAGTGAACAATATTCGAAAAGAAAGGAAGAAAATTGGTATAAAAAAGTTAGAAATAGTGGATGCAGAAGGTTTTAAGGTTTCTCAGTCCGTGGCAACCGCTATTAGTTATCATCTCAATACGGAGGGCGATATGTCCACCAAATTTTAGTTGATCGGACAGACTAAGGCACTTTCTGAAGGTGTATCTGAAGTTTTGTTAGTTTGTGTCTCATGATTTTGTATAGGACTTGCCGCAGGAAAATTGTGCAATTTTACCAAAATAGAATTTCCAACGCTTTTTGGCGGGAACGGACCAATGAAATTTTGTTCTATTCATTTCAATGTCTCACCCCAATCTATTAACTATGTAGAAGTTCAAATTATAGAGAGCGAAACCAAAGCAGTGAATCATTTCTAAGTAATAACTTTTAATTTCAACAAGTTAACGAATTAGTTCGGTTAAAACCACACAACATCCATGTAGCCCACCCGGCAGTTGAACATAAAATTACGTTACTCGTATAATGTAACACTTACTTGAAATCACTGGCGAACGACTATTGTTTGCGTTGGGTCAATGCTTGATTGCACACGTAACGACAACGTCGTTATGCCAAGTTCGAGTCACCGGTGTTGCGAGAATTGGACAGTTAGTCAAACGGTTCACGGAAACGTACGCGATAATGATCTTTAAGAGTTTTCGGAGAGAATGCTTGTACGGTGACGGGCGTTAAGTGGAGGAGTAATCAGTTACATCAGTCAATATGAGGTAACGCCTGAGTCGGTTCATTCAAACGACGCAAATTGATTCTTTTTATGCCGAGTGTAGGATGCTCAGTAATCTGGAATATAAGAAAGTGACAGTATCTTTGCCTCTGCTCATATAACAAAATTAAGTCGTTGGCCCAGTGTATTAACCTGATAAAATGATCTGCCTCTGTGGAAAGTATGAACTTACAATTTTGCAATTACGATCCTGTCGATTCGTGTACACGCACATAATCTGTTGAAGCTGATTCGAATTAACAGATAGCGGAAAATTTGAGGCGACATTTTAATATTGATCTCTTGCAGATAAAGCGACATTACTAGTTACGGTCGGAATAAGTTATGTTATCATAAACGTATGTTTCTGTATTCTTCCCTTATTTATCAATTTTCTTGCTATACTATAAATTCTGTATATTATTAATTGGGTGTTTTTATTTGACTCGCATTTGTTTAAACATTTAGTGTTCCGATTTTCAGTACACAACCTCGTTCCACAGAAAATAATCTTCGATGTAGGTACTTGTGCACGTTTCCGTGCACAAACGTTTCACGTAAATGAATAGAGCGCGTTAAAGTGGCAAAAATAACCGGGTACTTCGCGTTTTCGTTGAAACTATTCGCAGATTGTCAACTTAATGCTATTTGTGTTCCATTTTATTACGATTCCCGCATTAAGCGCATTCTATCGAGACTCTTGATGTTTTAAGAGGTTTTAGCTTGGAGCAACGTAACTGGAATTCATTTTGTAGAAATTCCTCGCCTACACGAGTAAGTGCTCTGAGCAATCGCTCTTTACTTAGCAAATGTATTTTCTGACCGTACCGCGGACATATGAGTTTTGAAAGGCAACGCGCGGCCGCGGAATGTTTGCCAGCAAACAATAACCGAGCGCACAAAGGAAAAGCGTAATATTACGTATGACGAGCAATCGGTCGATATGAGAGTTGAAATTACATGCGTAATTACAAGATGAACCGTTTTTAATCCGCTCATCTTAAGCTTCTCACGTTAATACCCATGTAACCCCCCGTGCACTATACATACTCGTCTGTCAATGCCAAACTGCCGACGTATGCAGAGTGCGTGGAGAATGTGATATAATCAGAAACCGGTTGAACAAAATTGTTTTGGATAATTCAACAGTATCGATATCGTATAATTAATATTCTGCATTTTTTGTTAAATACAACATCAAATATTGAACTTACCTCCTATCGGTTCCTAACTGTTTCCACATACAGTCATCTACGTAACGTAGACGAAAATCGTGCTACTCACAAATGTTTGTTAACGTGACAAGCCGAAGTTGGCTGAACAAAATTTCTTCCATATAATTCACCATTATTGGGATCGTATCGTTATTATTATTTGGCGTTTTTTTAACACGTTGACTGCCACGGTGGTCACCGTTGACCGGTGCAGAAGATTTGACTAAAAATGCATAAAATTTGCAATGAAGCTTATTTGCAATCTTGTAAAAGCAATTGATATTGGAACGGTGCTTCAATGCTTTGGCTTTTAACACGTTGACTGCCAAGCGTATTTTACTATATTAGAACGGCGATGCTATGAAATACTACAGCGTTCGACTGAATTATGCAAAATGTAAATAATGTGCAGGTATTGAACACCAAAGGGTCGCATCACTATTCTAATACCAATTGCATTTATAAAATAATAATTGCTACCCATTGCGAATATTTTGAATCCCCAGTAAAATCTCTTGCGTCGGTCACCGGTGACCATCATGGCAGTCAAAGTGTTAACAACTCTGCGTTACCTTCATTTTGCACGATTTAAACATATTCTACAGTATTTCATCCCATCGCGATTCTAACATAGCAAACTAATGGTGGTCATCGGTGACAGACACAAAAGGTCTCAGGAAAAACTCAAAAAATAGTCTACACCCAATCGGTCGTATTTATAATTTTGTAAATACAATTAATATTAGATACCGATTCAATTCTTTGGTCTCCGATACCTTTGCCTTATTTTCACTTTGCACAATTCAATCTTATTCTTTAGTACGTCATCCGGTTGCAGTTTTAATATAGTAAAATACGCATGGCAGTCAAAGTGTTAAACACATGAAAAATCGAACTTATATTCCACCGGTTCCTAACCTTTTTCCGCGCGGAAACATCTGCGCAGCGCGCGCCAATATCGTTTTACTCCCAGAAAACGATTTCCGCGCAAACTTTCGCCAAGAAACAAAATGCCACAGCATCGATCCATCCGGTGATTTTCAATTTGTTTTTCACGTTAACTGACCTTAATCGCTGTTATATCACGATCCCCGCACTCCGCGCACGCACACGTTTACCGACGTCCGCGCATTAAGGATTCTTCGAAAAAACGAAAGCGACACGGTCAGACGCGGTTCGCTGCGAGCGTAACCGCATTATGGTTCTCGCCGTTTCCGTTCCCGGCGTTTATTGTGTTCCCTGTAAATTACGATTGCCCATTATGTCCTGCAAATTACCGTTGTCGAATAGTGATTGACGACCGTCCGGGCACCAACGCCGTATTATCCGCGTCCCCGTCGATCGATACGTCGACTTCGCTGCACCGAAATGCCCGCGCTCGAAGAAGAACGGCCCACCTTTCCCCGGCTAATGCTACTCCCGATTATTAATACCGCATGTATCGTCGGACCGGCGATATCAACCGGCTTTCCCGCCTATCGCGGAACGCAAATGTTTCCTTAGGAATTATAGACCGACGCGGTGCGGCCAACTTGCCCGTCTGTAAATTTCCTATCGCGGCTCGGGGCACTTTTACGGAGGCATATGAAAACGTTAAGTGGCGGGGCGGGCGCAAATTTTGTCGGGCAGTTCTTTTTGGATGACGCGTACGGGGAAAGGAGCGGTTGTCATTATGGATGAATGGTTGGGAAAACAATTAGACGGCTTTCGATCGATCGAGAGTCTAGACGTACGCTGAATTTTGTTCGATTAAGCTACCCGTTTTGCACTTGCGCTTGTTTTTGCACTTTTACGGAGGCATATGAAAACGTTAAGTGGCGGGGCGGGCGCAAATTTTGGCACTTCGCTTGTTTTTGCACTTTTACGGAGGTTCTTTTTGGGTGACGCATACGGGGAAAGGAGCGGTTGTCATTATGGATGAATGGTTGGGAAAACAATTAGACGGTTTTCGATCGATCGAGAGTCTAGACGTACGCTGAATGTTGTTCGATTAAGCTACCCGTTTTGCACTTGCGCTTGTTTTTGCACTTTTACGGAGGCATATGAAAACGTTAAGTGGCGGGGCGGGCGCAAATTTTGTCGGGCAGTTCTTTTTGGATGACGCGTACGGGGAAAGGAGCGGTTGTCATTATGGATGAATGGTTGGGAAAACAATTAGACGACTTTCGATCGATCGAGAGTCTAGACGTACGTTGAATGTTGTTCGATTAAGCTACCCGTTTTGCACTTGCGCTTGTTTTTGCACTTTTACGGAGGCATATGAAAACGTTAAGTGGCGGGGCGGGCGCAAATTTTGTCGGGCAGTTCTTTTTGGATGACGCGTACGGGGAAAGGAGCGGTTGTCATTATGGATGAATGGTTGGGAAAACAATTAGACGGCTTTCGATCGATCGAGAGTCTAGACGTATGCTGAATGTTGTTCGATTAAGCTACCCGTTTTGCACTTGCGCTTGTTTTTGCACTTTTACGGAGGCATATGAAAACGTTAAGTGGCAGGGCGGGCGCAAATTTTGTCGGGTGGTTCTTTTTGGGTGACGCATACGGGGAAAGGAGCGGTTGTCATTATGGATGAATGGTTGGGAAAACAATTAGACGGCTTTCGATCGATCGAGAGTCTAGACGTACGCTGAATGTTGTTCGATTAAGCTACCCGTTTTGCACTTGCGCTTGTTTTTGCACTTTTACGGAGGCATATGAAAATGTTAAGTGGCGGGGCGGGCGCAAATTTTGTCGGGCAGTTCTTTTTGGATGACGCGTACGGGGAAAGGAGCGGTTGTCATTATGGATGAATGGTTGGGAAAACAATTAGACGGTTTTCGATCGATCGAGAGTCTAGACGTACGCTGAATGTTGTTCGATTAAGCTACCCGTTTTGCACTTGCGCTTGTTTTAGCACTTTTACGGAGGCATATGAAAACGTTAAGTGGCAGGGCGGGCGCAAATTTTGTCGGGCAGTTCTTTTTGGATGACGCGTACGGGGAAAGGAGCGGTTGTCATTATGGATGAATGGTTGGGAAAACAATTAGACGGCTTTCGATCGATCGAGAGTCTAGACGTACGCTGAATGTTGTTCGATTAAGCTACCCGTTTTGCACTTGCGCTTGTTTTTGCACTTTTACGGAGGCATATGAAAACGTTAAGTGGCGGGGCGGGCGCAAATTTTGTCGGGCAGTTCTTTTTGGGTGACGCATACGGGGAAAGGAGCGGTTGTCATTATGGATGAATGGTTGGGAAAACAATTAGACGGCTTTCGATCGATCGAGAGTCTAGACGTACGCTGAATGTTGTTCGATTAAGCTACCCGTTTTGCACTTGCGCTTGTTTTTGCACTTTTACGGAGGCATATGAAAACGTTAAGTGGCGGGGCGGGGCGGGCGCAAATTTTGTCGGGCAGTTCTTTTTGGGTGACGCATACGGGGAAAGGAGCGGTTGTCATTATGGATGAATGGTTGGGAAAACAATTAGACGGTTTTCGATCGATCGAGAGTCTAGACGTACGCTGAATGTTGTTCGATCAAGCTACCCGTTTTGCACTTGCGCTTGTTTTTGCACTTTTACGGAGGCATATGAAAACGTTAAGTGGCGGGGCGGGCGCAAATTTTGTCGGGTGGTTCTTTTTGGGTGACGCATACGGGGAAAGGAGCGGTTGTCATTATGGATGAATGGTTGGGAAAACAATTAGACGGTTTTCGATCGATCGAGAGTCTAGACGTACGCTGAATGTTGTTCGATTAAGCTACCCGTTTTGCACTTGCGCTTGTTTTTGCACTTTTACGGAGGTATATGAAAACGTCAAGTGGCGGGGCGGGCGTAAATTTTGTCGGGTGGTTCTTTTTGGGTAACGCATACGGGGAAAGGAGCGGTTGTCATTATGGATGAATGGTTGGGAAAACAATTAGACGGTTTTCGATCGATCGAGAGTCTAGACGTACGCTGAATGTTGTTCGATTAAGCTACCCGTTTTGCACTTGCGCTTGTTTTTGCACTTTTACGGAGGTATATGAAAACGTCATGTGGCGGGGCGGGCGTAAATTTTGTCGGGTGGTTCTTTTTGGGTAACGCATACGGGGAAAGGAGCGGTTGTCATTATGGATGAATGGTTGGGAAAACAATTAGACGGTTTTCGATCGATCGAGAGTCTAGACGTACGCTGAATGTTGTTCGATTAAGCTACCCGTTTTGCACTTGCGCTTGTTTTTGCACTTTTACGGAGGCATATGAAAACGTTAAGTGGCGGGGCGGGCGCAAATTTTGTCGGGCAGTTCTTTTTGGATGACGCGTACGGGGAAAGGAGCGGTTGTCATTATGGATGAATGGTTGGGAAAACAATTAGACGGCTTTCGATCGATCGAGAGTCTAGACGTACGCTGAATGTTGTTCGATTAAGCTACCCGTTTTGCACTTGCGCTTGTTTTTGCACTTTTACGGAGGCATATGAAAACGTTAAGTGGCGGGGCGGGCGCAAATTTTGTCGGGCAGTTCTTTTTGGATGACGCGTACGGGGAAAGGAGCGGTTGTCATTATGGATGAATGGTTGGGGAAACAATTAGACGGCTTTCGATCGATCGAGAGGCTAGACGTATGCTGAATGTTGTTCGATTAAGCTACCCGTTTTGCACTTGCGCTTGTTTTTGCACTTTTACGGAGGCATATGAAAATGTTAAGTGGCGGGGCGGGCGCAAATTTTGTCGGGCAGTTCTTTTTGGATGACGCGTACGGGGAAAGGAGCGGTTGTCATTATGGATGAATGGTTGGGAAAACAATTAGACGGCTTTCGATCGATCGAGAGTCTAGACGTACGCTCAATGTTGTTCGATTAAGCTACCCGTTTTGCACTTGCGCTTGTTTTTGCACTTTTACGGAGGCATATGAAAACGTTAAGTGGCGGGGCGGGCGCAAATTTTGTCGGGCAGTTCTTTTTGGATGACGCGTACGGGGAAAGGAGCGGTTGTCATTATGGATGAATGGTTGGGAAAACAATTAGACGGCTTTCGATCGATCGAGAGGCTAGACGTACGCTGAATGTTGTTCGATTAAGCTACCCGTTTCTTGTGTTGGACTTGTGGCGTGTGACGGAAGCCAGTTATGTAGTGAGGCGAACGGAAATTTGGTCGAGGGCTTTTTTTGGTGACTGATATTCAGAGTGAAATGGTGGGTTTTGATGGATGGAAATAGAAATGAGTAAGATGGTTTCCGTTCAGTGGGGAAAAATAGCTAAATGGTTTCCGATTGATTAGCAAAAAATGGTTAGATTGCTTTCGATTGATTGAGGATGTCTAAGCGTATGGCTGAACGACGTTCGGTAAAGCTTCGTGTCCCTAGACTTTTTATGCTGAGTGGCCTTTCGTCGACGAATTTGTCCAACTAAGTGATTTTTGATTAATGGAAAAAAATTGGTTGGGTGACTTACGATTGATCGAGGAATACTGAAATTCCCACAGATAAACAATGCTTGGTATCATTTTACATCCGTAAGTTTCTTGTCCCGCGTCATCTTCGCGGAAGTTTTCAGAAACAACAGCTGTCGAACCGATAACAAAATTTGAACTTAGCCCACTTCCGTTGTTTTTTCCGAAACGCCTGGGGTACAGATAAAAGACACGTCAGCGTCCCGCGTCTTGGCGATCTCCGAACTTCGTTACGTTTCACACGATTTTGCTATCAGTTTCTTTCAATAATACGAGCATATTTCATTTCGACCGACATAGCGAATCTCTCGATTTTCAAGTTCGTCCTTACACTGTCTCCCGTCAGCGTTGGCACCTTTCCATTGCTGCACTGCGTCGGCGAGAATTTTGGCCAGCGTGTCGTGTTTGTCCCGATCCTCTCCGTTCCCCACGACAAGTTCCGTCGATGTCGCTGCAATAACGTTGGTCCACCGCGCATCCTGACAAGCCTGCATTTTCATTTCCATCACAATACGCCCGCCTTACCAACACACCAAAATCCACACTTCCTTCTCAACAGCATTCGCAAACCAACTTTTGACATAACCGCCACACAATTGCTCTGCGGCAACAGCTTCATAACTAAACGTCAAAACTACTAAACTAGTAAAAATCGTGAGTGCTCGAGCGTTTTCTTTTTGTACGATGTGGATGAATGCTCTTCTCTCGATGTGAGATCTCGTGGTGTCTTTGATTTACTTTGCACAAAACCTGTTTCTTTTACATGTCATGGAATTGTCATGTGTTTATAAGCGTAACTCTATTGTGAAGGTTCGATAAGTCACTGCCTCTTGTACCAAATTCGTTAATTACATAAGTAATACTAAGAACACTAAGTTATGCAGCAGTGTATTCTTTGTGAAAAAATACTTTTGCATCGAAAGTAACCATTTTTATATCACAATTTACATGGTAGCGTTAAGGTGTAAGTTTACATCTTTCGGAACCATAATTTCTGTCTTTGGGAATCTATGTATGTGTGCAAAATAAAACAAAATATGTACATACATAGACACCGGTAAATGGAAGTTATGGTTGCGGAATATATAAACTTTCAACTTAGCTCTGCTGTAGAAATGGACACGAAGGTTGCTACTTCTGATCAAAAACTATTTTCTTCTCGGAAAGAGGGCTGCGTTGTATAACTGAGTATTCTCAGAAACATGTTACGTAATTAATGAATTTGGTACAAGAGGTAGTGCTCTGTAACTCAATCTTCTTAGTATTACATTATGTAATTAATTAATTTAGTCCAAGCGGTAGTGGTTTGCCGAACGTCCACGGTTACGTTACATGCCGCGTAAATGGGTCTGAATTCAAAGCAGGATAAATTTATTAATTAATGAATTTGGTATAAAAGGTAGTGGTTTGCCGAATCACATTCCATTTCATTCTATACACATACATAGACTCCCGCAGACAAAACTCACGGGTATATTAAATGCCGAGAAAATAGGTTTTAATTCAAACCAGAAAAAAATTCATTAATTAATCAATTCGGTACAAGAGGTAACGGTTTATCGAAAGTCTACAATCCTTTAAAATTCATAACCATACATTATTACATACCTAGTCTCCCACATAGGAGATTTTATGATTACATTACATCCAGCGTAACTAGCTTTCAATTCAAAGCAGCCCAAAAACAAACATCTAACGATTTCACGTGACGTCGATAATATGATTAATCAGAGCACATCCATCATCGTACCAACTGAAAACGTTCCGCCTCAAATTCGTGCTTCCTACGATGCACGCGAAATTGTACAAAAGCACGCGCGACATCGCGGTCTTCTTGACAGCGGCGCCAATGAGTCTTATTCATTATGTATGACGGGGTTTTTCTTTCTCCGGCTTTTTGCACGCCCCCTCCTCCCGCGCCGTTGTCGCACGGGTGTCTCCGGGCGATAAATCAATCGTCGGCGAGATCGATCGGTCCCTGACAAATGGATGTGTACCGGCGACAAAACGATGAAACCCGCCGGTGGCAAGTGCCAGCGAACCAATGAAAGAGTCAGAGAGAGAGGAGAGTCGAGATCGAGAGCGTGCTCATAATGTGTCGGCGGATGCAAAAAACGCGACGCGCAAGATTGCTCCCTTCTGGACGACTTTATTCGTACCAGCTTGCGATCGCGTCTGATCGGCCAATAGCAGTCTTGAAAACGTGAACCTCCACGGAGATGCTTGATGGCAGGCTATAGGAGAGTCACGTTCCCGCGGGTTCAAGCTTCATTTTGTCTCTGGGGTGCGCTTTACACGCTGCACGCGACGGGCTTTCTGCAATTTGAGGCCACGTGGTTTTAGGGGTCGTTAGAGTTACGTGGAGGCGGGTAGTAGAACCACTTCGGTGGTTTCAGGGTAGGCGTGGTTGACTAACGTTGCAGTTGACTTCAATGAGGGCGGAGGATTTGTTTGGTTGCTTCTCTGACTTTTTTCGTTATTTGTCCCGGTTAATGGTACGAGGGAAACTATTTGGACGATGCTTAGGATCTTTAAATTCGACCAACATTGCAGGTAGCTTCATCGAGGTGGAAAGATTTATTTAGTTATATGCACTTCATTTTTTTGAAACTGCTCCGGTTAATATCACGATTGAAATAATTTTGTTTGACACTGTTGCGGCTAATATTACGGTTACGTTTATGTGGCGGCTTCATGTAAGGATCTGATTTTTTAATTTTTAACTTTGACCAATATTCCAGTTCACTTTATCAACTTTCGAGGATTTGTTTATTTTTTTTCTGCCGCCAGTGCGGTTAGTGTTACGATTGAAATTGTTTAGATGATGTTTAGAATTTTTCAATTTGACCGAAATTATTTGAGCGATTCGAGTTTCATTGCAGAGAGTCGTAATAAGGCTTGAAGACATTTCTTTCAACGGACTTGAGAAATTGAGTTTACTTGTTATTGGATGGCAATATGGAGTTGTTATGTTTATGTGTTTTTCATTGTAAGAGTATTATGTCAGGTAGCATAATTACGAAGAAACAGGTGGAGAGTCGTTCGAAGCATCTTACTTGTATAAACTATCGTTGTGCTTCAAGCACTTACGGGTGAAGTTCCATAAATACCATTCAGTCGGCCGACTATTATTTATATTCCACACATTAATGTTACCTGTACTTTTCGAACAGCTATATTTGCTCACTCAACATATTGTCCGGTCAAACATTTACTTTCCATTTACTCGGTCTATGAATTTATTCATACGTGTAAAACTTGGTCACACTGTTATCTTACGATAAATTATCATGTTGCCACTAAACGCGGAAACATTATTATTCCAACGTTCGTGAGCAATAAAACTGCAGCATTCGCCGTCGAAACGTTTCAACGTAACATGTTTCCATTCAATACTGAAAACATTTGAATTGCGTTGTCTTTCAAATAACTAAGTTGTTTTTATCGCGACAGGGCAGATGTACCAATAATCCCACCATTCTGCTTCACATTCAACATTTTCGCAAGGACTTTGGTCTCTTTTTATTTCAAAATTTAACCAGCTTACGATCGATAAAAATCTTACAATTTTCCCAAATAATGAAACGGAATAAACATAACTAGCAGTTTTCAGTGCCATCAGTCTACAATTTTCTGCTGAAAGCTCCTGAGGCACTTCGGTCCGTACGTGTCATAAAATCTTTCTATTCCGCCAAAGGTGAAGTGTGCAGTTTGTCATTCACCGGCAGCTCTTCGATCCGTGCATCTACCTGACGAAAATCGACGTTCCCCAGGATAACGCGATACAATAAATGTCGGTCCTTGACACTTTGCGTCGCCCGAAGGTCGGCCGCGCGGCTTCGTTGAAAATAATTTCCGTTCGTCAAGCGTCGCGGCACCTTCTCGTCAGGCCAGGTGCATGCAAATCCATCGATACGTGGCCAGAATCGAGCCGCGAAATGTATTCGGTTTAACTTGCGCAATCCCTCTTGTCGGCACCGAATTGGAATGTCGCATCGATTATGCTAATGCGCGCCGGGTATGACTCCGTGACGTTTGGTTTCCGGCGGACAACGTTTTCGGGGTTACAAGTCGAGTGCGTACGTTGCCGTGAAATTGTTCTGGCGCGAGAAAGCAGGCACCGGGGGAAAAGTAAACGTTGCCGTGGCTCGTGTTAACCTTTCGCGGTTTAGCTGCCACTTCGCTGCTGATGTTTATGTTCGACGACTGAGTGGTATGAGAGGGAAGGGGGGTTCGGGTAATACGGTTATCCGGAAGGTAGTCCGGTAATTTGGCTTATTTCATTTATGGCTCTAGAGGTGTTCGGTACAACACGACGCAGAAGGTGACGCCATTTTTATTCTTCTTTTATTGCCTTCCATTTTGTATTTGGTTAAAATTGATTATCTTTGGATTTTTATAAGTGTTGCAAGTGATTGTGGTCAAGATCAACATTATTTCATCGTCTTGTCATTTTGTAAATTATGTTTATGTTAAGGGTGTAAGTGGTATCAGAATGGCAAAATGATTATCGGGAAGGTTGATATGAGCATCACATAGAGCCGTTTAAATGGAAAAGAGCGTAAGTGATATTTTTCAAGACATTTTTGTTTTTGATTAAAGCTGATTTTCGTCTGTTTTCCATAAAAGTGGTAATCGACCATGGGATCTCATAATGGTACTTTTCTAACTCAATATATTCCTGTATCTATCTATCTATATATATATATATATATATATATATATATATTTTTTTTATTTTTGATTAAAGCTGATTTTCGTCTGTTTTCCATAAAAGTGGTGATCGACTATGGAATCTCATATTGGTACTTTTCTAACTCAATATATTCCTGTATCTATCTATCTATATATATATATGTATATATAGATACAGGGACAGGTAGGGTTCTATTCACAGGTTAAACATTTACCTTTTTTTCCCCCAAGAATGCGTAATGTAGTTTCTGAAGTTCGTTTCTCACATCCACGCAGATTTCCAACAATTTTTAACATACCACAGTTTGTTTACACACCGAGACATTGTATGATCAGAGTCGATCTCATCGTTTTTCTTCCTGCTATTTACACATGAGTCGTCAAGAAGTAACCCTTGACGACTTCAGTTTTGAATTGCGTCGGCATGGCACACATCGTCGAGCGTAACATTCGCAGCTTGAAATTTCGAGTACCATCTTCGAATCGTCCCAACGCCTACGACATCCCCCTTAATGTTCTACATAATTGTTCCGTGGCTGCATTACTGTCCTCGTGAAACTCGCAGAGCACGCAGCATCTCAGCTAAGGCTTGCCGGATCCTGCGTTTGTGCATTGAAAATCAAAAACCCAACAAGTATTACTTGTAGAAAGCTAGTTTGTGTATCAATTAGCAGCGTCTTTCAAAAAGCAATACGAAAATAATTTCTTAAGTGATAAGGATAATCGCACAAAGTCTAGCGGATTTTGCAACAGCATAGTTGATAACTAAAGTTCTAGGTGTTGTTCGATAAATACAGGTATTCTCTGTCACGCTCATTAGAGAATACAATAGTGGGACGGCAAATAATTAAGCGACGTCACGGTGAAAAGTACGAGACAGGATGACGAGAGAATGGCAGTGTTCGCTGTGACGTCCGACGTGCTAAACAATTGAGCATACTGCGATTTTTCATGAATAATGCAGCGACTCGTTTATATAGTTCAACGACGGCGTATTCAGCTGAATTCATCGTATATTTGCACCGATAGATTGTATGCGTTATTACACACGGCGTAATATAGGTTCACGTTTTCTTTTTTATTTATTTTTTGCTATGGATATAGCGCGTTTTGAAGTAATATACAAGTTTAGAAATCCACATAGCAACAGAAATCTTTGAACTCGTTATGTTATATTATTGTAGCTGAATCGGTACTTTTCTCTTTTTAAATCTTATTGCCACGGTCATTTTATCAAGTAATTTCGCTCGAGAAAACCGAAACGTGTTAAATCGACGGATTTCGTAGCTCTAGCATTGAACGTAAGCATGTTAATCACATGAGGCCATGAAACACAGGTTAGAATGTCAACAAACTAAAGATGCCTCCGTCGCGAAGCTAGCCAAGCGTGAAGACTTAATACGCAGAAGTCATTGTGCCTGTTATGACAAACCTCTCTCCGCAATAGTCTGTATCGCATGCCGATATCATCTTTTCTCGTGTACTGATACCGTTACGTATTCCTTATTGTTATTCCACCCCTACCGCGCCGGCTTCTGAATACGTCAGACGAGTTCATACTTCATATCTGAATTTCGCCGCTCTACATCCGAGCGAATTTATCGCGTTCGCATAGAATGCAACGCGGCCCCGTGAAACAGTTCGCCCCAACACGTAATCTCACAGCGGCATTCTGCGCTGCATCCCTAATCCCGGCGCATCTTAGCGTCAGCTTCAATAAATGTCGTGACGCTTTTATGCGCAGAGCAAGTAGCGGCAGGAGCAGAGTGCAAAAAGGCATAATACGGTAAACTCCCGTATAATGCGAGCTCCTGCAACGAGCTGAAGACGAGGTGTTCGTTCATGTAACACGATTTTCGGACAACACGATTTATAATAAAATACGGCAATTCAGGTGTTGCTTCAATGGTGCAGAAACGCAGTTTTTGATCTCCGGTGTAACTGATTTCTTTTATTCCGAGACTGTTTTGTTTCTTAGCAATAATTGTTCAAAATGTGTTGCATGTATGTACTCATTTATATCACTCGTGCTTTAGGTGGAAAATTTTCGTATGATACGATTTCTTAACACGTTGACTACCAAGCGTATTTTGCTATGTTAGAACTGCAATCCGATGAAATACCGCAGAGTATGATTCAATCTTGCAAAAAGAAAGATAACGTAGAGGTGTTAGAAGCCGAAGTATTGAAGCACGGTTCCAATATCGATTGCTTTTACAAGATTGAAAATAGGCTTCATTGCGAATTTTTTGCATTCTTAGTAAAACCTTTTGCATCGGTCACCGGTGACCACCGTGGCAGCAAAGTGTTAACAGGCGACTTCATACGACGCGTAACGTGATTTTCATACAGGTACTACATAATAGAATGTCAGAATTCATGGTTCAGTTTAATCGAGCATCATTTACTAGCTTCATGCAGCCAAGTTCTTTTGTTTCAAAATTGTTTGGTTTCTTGGCAATAATTGTTTCGCACATGCTGCACATGTATATTTATATCATTCGTGTTGTGGACGGAAAATTCTCGTATAAAACGATTTCCTGTAACGTGATTTCATACGACGCGTAACGTAATAACCGCGTTATATGGGAGTTTATTGTACAATAAAATGTTTCATATTGTCCATCTCGACGGTATCGAACTGGGACAATTTGAGAAGAGAAGATATATAACAAAGTCGATGCTTAAGCTGTTGTATTTCTGACCGTTTTGTATAAAAATCTTCATAACGTATTACCCATATTGTGGTCAAAATGAAACCAAACATGACGTAATACAGTTCACATTTACTTCTGCATACTTATTGAGTAACTTATTTCATAAATATTAAAGAAGTAAATGTGGTTCAAATGATATCGTGCTTGATCTTATTATAATGGGAAAAGTCTCACCAAGTAACTAATGGAAATGTTAACATAAGAAAAATGCAATGAAAAAAGTTGTATTAGTATAATTATGACCTGTCACGTCTCGAATTCTCAAAGAAGCCGCGTCGCGTGCCGCATTGTATATATCACATGCTTGGCTGACTTTCCTTAAGATAACATAGGCACAGGAATAAGCTTTACGCGGGCGTAGGAATACTGACGTCGACATTGTGAAGGAAGTATTATTGAGCTGTTTTGGTTGAATGATTCTTTATTGCCGCTTTTCTTCAGAACTCGACGTGTTTCAAGACACTTAGGTCTCTATCAGACGTCTATTTTACAGGAAAATTGTATTATTGTAAAATGCACTCTTGATCACGAGATCCAAGCCTCTCGAATCACATCTAGTTTTAATGAAAAATCGCTATAAAAACTGATTCACACCAGAAATATATTTCCACGTCAAATCAGAATTATAGAAAGCCAATAATATATTTTTTATTGCAAGCCGACGTTCAAATATTATTTGAATAATGAAACTGCGCAGGAGCAACGTGAGGGTTTCTGTCGTGCGAAGGCACAGGATAAAAACGCGCAAAAGCGAGCAAGCGAACGCGAGCGTATAGAAACGAGCTTTTTGATGACGGCAGCTGGCGGGGATTTCCAATTAAAACGGCCGGCGAAAAATCGCAGTCGCACGGCGAGACACACTTATGTCACACGACACGCGCGATAAACCGTCGTCTGATAATGTTTACGGCCGGGTGAGATGATTCTTAGCGTGCCGATGCGGATGATCGTTATTTTCTAATCGGCGACTCTCGCTTTCGCCCCGCGTACGCGACGTAAACCGCTCGGCGGCGTGACGTTCGTAAATCCTTTAATGAGTCGACGATCATTATTCTCGCGTAATGCACCTGCGTGTCATGTGCGACTTTTGTTTGTCAAAGTCGCCTCGCGATTATCCGCGTGATATTGCGCGCCGCGTGTTTGTGCGGTGCGTTTCGCGATGTTATGTGACGCGCTCCGAACGCAATGAGTTTGTATTACGATCGTTGCGTTCTTCGGTAAATTAACACGTTGACTGTCACGGTGGTCACCGGTGACCGGCGCAAAAGATTTTACTATAAATGCAAAAAAATTTGGCATGAAGCCTATTTGCGATCTTGTAAAAGCGATTGATGTTGGAATGGTGCTTCAATACTTTGGCTTCTAACAACTCTGCGTTACCTTCATTTTGCACGATTTAATCATACTCGATGGTATTTCATTACATCGCAGTTCTAAAATAGCAAAATACGCTTGGCAGTCAACATGTTAACACGGGCGAATCGAGACAGAGACAGTTGAATTTTTCTTTTCAATATGGAAATCTCTTAACACGTTGACTGCTACGGTGGTCACAGGTGACCGGTGCGAAAGGTTTTACTAAGAATGCAAAGAATTCGCAATGAAGCCTATTTGCAATCTTAAAGCAAATGATATTGGAAGCAATTGATATTGGAACGCTGCTTCAATACTTTGGCTTCTAACAACTCTGCTTTACTTTCATTTTGCACGATTTAATCATACTCTGCAGTATTTTATCGTATCGCGGTTCTAACATAGTAAAATACGCTTGGCAGTCAACGTGTTAAGGTAGAACATCATTGGCGTGCGCTGCTCGATAATAGTCAAACGCACTGAAATTCTTAACACTTTACCGACTGCTATTGACTGAAGATGCCACTCACTAACGACCGACTCTGTTTTGGATATCGCGCAGGAATTGCGTATGGGCCTATTTGTAAAGCTTTATAACTGAAAAATACTGAATGTGTTGTTGAGAATCCCTTGGTTTCAAAGCAGTGTAATTTTATTGTCATTTAGAATTGTCATAATATCATCTGATATTTATTTTATCTAATATAACTGTTGACCACTGAAAAGCCGATTAATCGGCTACCGGTAAATAGTAGTTGGAAGCGAAAAGTCGATTAACCCTTTGCGGACGAGCGACGCATATGTGCGTTCAGCATAAGATATTCCTATAACCGATGAAGGCATACTTATGTTCGGCGAAAACACCTGATAAAGCCGAGACATAAATATGCGTTCGAGAAAAATAAGTAATAGAGCCGAGGCGGGCATATATGTATGTATTTTGCAAATGGCATGTGTTAAACGAGAGTTGGTAATTTTGATGGGTGTCATCGGCTTCGAATCGCTCCGTCCGCAAAGGGTTAATCGGCTAGCGGTCGTTAAAGTGTTAAGAACAGAAGACGTTACGTTAGGACATTGTGATCGTGCCCTCTTTGAAAGAAGGAAAGGATTCCGGGTCGGAAGGTTATTATTGGCGTGTACTGGTCGATAATAATCTAAGGAACTGAAATTCTTAACTATACCAGGTTGTTCAATAAGTTTTGTCGGTCGATAAGAGAGGACGTTGCTACTAGTCCAAATTTGTTTTTGTTTTGTTGGTTCACTCTTCTTATCAACGTATGTGAAGGTTCATTTCAATCAGTCAATTCATTCTTTGTTTACAAGCCATTTAGTGTCGCCGTGTCACAGTATTTTCGACAATGGAAAAAATTCAATATCGTGCAGTGATAAAATTCTTATTTTTGGAAGGTGTAGCACCAAAAGAAATTCACGAACGAATGTTAAGAGTGTATAATGAACGTTCACCTTCAATTAGAACAGTAGAAAGATGGGTTGCTGAATTTAAACGTGGTCGTACAAGCCTTGAAGACGATCCACGTGAAGGACGTCAAAAAACCGCATCAACACCAGAAATCGTAGCCAAAGTACAGGATATGGTTTTGGAAGATCGTCGATTGACTGAGAGGGATTTAGTAGAGGCTCTACACATCTCATTAGGCAGTGTGAGTCATATTTTAAATGAAATTTTGAGTTTTAAAAAGCTGTGTGCACAATGGGTGCCGCATTTGCTAACAATTGAACAAAAATACATTCGAATGCGACTTTCTCAACAACATTTGGAGCGTTTTAAAAAGGATAAAGTGGATTTTGTGCGTCGATTCATCACTATGGATGACACTTGGGTCTATCACCATGATCCTAAATCAAAACAAGAGGCTAAAGAGTGGTGTGAACCTGGTTGTTCGGCTTCGAAACGAGTTCGTGTCCAGAAATCGGCCAAGAAGATTGTGGCATCAGTTTTTTTGGGATGCGAAAGGAATTTTATTTGTGGATTACTTGCAAACTGGTAAAACAATTAATTCTGAATATTATTGCAACCTTTTGGACCAGTTGAAGGAAAAAATTCGTGAAAAAAGACCCGGTTTGCAGAAGGAAAAAATCGTTTTTCATCAGGACAACGCACCGTGTCACAAGAGCATTTTGAAAATGGCTAAAATCCATGAATTAAGGTTCGAATTGTTGGAGTATCCGCCGTATTCACCAGATTTGGCCCCCAGCGACTTCCATTTGTTTCCAGAACTCAAGAAATGTATGCGTGGCAAGCGTTTTTCGTCAAATGAAGAGGTCATAACGGCTGTTGAAGCGTATTTTGCAGACCTTCCGGAGTCTCACTTCAGGGATGCGATCCACAGATTAGAGGATCGTTGGAGCAAGTGCATTAATGTTCAGGGAGATTATACTGAATAATAAAGTGTATTTTGAACCATAACATTGTGTTTTTCTTATCGAACGACAAAACTTATTGAACAACCTGGTAGAAATCCTTACGCTTCGGCACTGTGAGCGTGCCCTTATTAAGAGAAGACAAATTTCCAATTGCAACGATTATTATGGAATGTAGCGATCTATAAAAATACAACGAATTGAAATTTGTTCTTTAAAAAAAGCATACACACAGTAATAAAACGTTACGGTTTCGATTTTCAAGAATTTTAATTTGTTTTATTATTACAGATCGGTACACGCCAATTCACTCCTCTTCAATTAAGAATATTGTAACAGAATCTTGCATTTATTTAGTAAAATATGACTTTTGCAAAATTTGGTATCTTAGTGTCGATGTATGTTAGAAATCAAAACATATTAGATAATCGTTTAAATTAATTAATTAATAGGTACACAACTTTGCTCCCGCCGTTTTTCCCCTTTCGTCCAATGCAAAAAACGGCGGGAGCAAAGTTGTACACCTATTAGATCAGTCAAATAATATACTACCTAGAATATATTAGCTAACTTCTCCACTGAGTTAAAATAATAATCCTAGTTTTATCATTTGTGGTGCGATGCCTGACACGTAAGCCATTAAACGCGTCTTGTTCCAGGAGCGCAAGAATTAATTGCAGGCTGATAACTTTCGAGCACGTTCAATAATTTACTAGGGTCTGTAGTGTCGTGGAATAGATTAAGGCCTAACGTAAACGTGTAGTTCAAAGTTTGCTTAATCGTTTATTTTGAAGTCGGTAGCTATCGGTTATTGGAGCAGTGGCAGGTATTTAGTGATTCACCTTAATAAACTCTGTATCGAAGAATCGATTTACTTTACTCAGAGCTAGCGTATACCTGTAGTTCGAAGATTGCTTAACCGTACGTTTTGGAGCAATACCAGGTATTCGCCAACTTGCTTTTGTACACTCCGTATTGGAACATCGATTTATCCAACTCCCAATCTCTACTTATATCTCGCGGATTACTTAATCGTCTATTTTAAAGTTGCTGCTATCGGCTATTGGTGTTGCGTTAAGCGTTGAACGCTGTTTTTTAATACATTTTGTATTGAAGAATCGATTTACCGTACTTAGGCCAAGTCTACGCCCGTATCTTATACATAATTTAATCGCCTATTTAAAGATGGAACCGTCAGTCGTCGGTGCCTTAGCGAATATTTAGCCATTTACTCTCTTACGATCCTCGTCGTAACATCGATTTACTCAACTTCTACCTGTATCTCATAGATTGCTTAATCGTTTGTTTTGGAGTTCATACTGTCAGCTATTGGCGCAGCGTCAGGTATTGAACAATATGCTTTAGTACATATTTTTTAAACAATTGGTTTATCGCACATGAACCTAATCTGTACCTGTAATTTATATCATCAGCGCATTAAGAAATACTCAGCAATTTACTCTTTTACGATCGGCACTGTAATAGCGATTTACTTAACTTCTAGCTATATCTCACAGATAGCTTAATCGCCTGTTTAAAGTTGGAACCGTCAGCCATCAGCGCATGAGCAAATATTCAGTAATTTACTGTTTCACGATCTGCATTCTAACATCAATTTACCCAACTCCCAACTTCTACCTATATCTCACAGATAGCTTAATCGCCTATTTAAAGTTAGAACCGCCAACCATCAGTGCATTAGTGAATATTCAGTAATTTACTCTTTTACGATCCGTATTCTAACATCAATTTACTCAACTTTTACCTTCATCTCGTAGATAGTTTAATTGGCTGTTTAAAGGCAGGGCCGCCAACCATCATTGCATTAGCAAGTATTCAGCAATCTACTTTTTACGATCCGCATTGTAACATCGATTTACCCAACTTCTGTCTATATTTCACAGATCGCTTCATCGTCTATCTTGAAGGTCATATCGTTGGTTATCGGTGCAGTGTGTGGCATTAAACAATGTTTTTTATATATTCTGTGTTGAAGAATAGATTTACTGCACTCGGGTCTAACCTACGCGTACGCTTTATAAATAGTTTATCAAAGTGAAATCACTTCACTTATTTTCTATCCATATTATGCATAGTGCTTGATCGTTTGTTCTGAAGTTCGTACCGTGCAGCGTCAGGCTTTGAACAATGTTTTTCAATACATTTTGCATTGAACAGTAGATTTACGCACTTGAACCTGGTCTTTAACTATAGCTTATAAGTAGTTTGTCAAACTAAAATCAATTTATTCAACTTCTACCTGAATCGCCCAGATCGCTTGATCGTCTATTTTGAAGTTCGTACCGTGTAGCGTCGGGCTTTGAACAATGTTTTTCAATATATTTTGGATTGAGCAGTAGATTTACGCACTTCAACCTGGTCTTTAACTATAGCTTACAAGTAGTTTGTCAAACTAAAATCAATTTATTCAACTTTTACCTGAATCGCCCAGATCGCTTGATCGTCTATTTTGAAGTTCGTACCGTGCAGCGTTAGGTCTTGAACCATGTTTTTCAATACATTTTGCATTGAACAGTAGATTTACGTACTTGAACCTGGTCTTTAACTATAGCTTGTAAGTAGTTTGTCAAACTAAAATAAATTTGTTCAACTTCTACCTGAATCGCCCAGATCGCTTGATCGTCTATTTTGAAGTTCGTACCGTGCAGCGTCAGGTCTTGAACAATGTTTTTCAATACATTTTGCATTGAACAGTAGATTTACGCACTTCAGCCTGGTCTTTAACTATAGCTTATAAGTAGTTTGTCAAACTAAAATCAATTTATCCAACTTCTGCCTGAATCGCCCAGATCGCTTGATCGTCTATTTTGAAGTTCGTACCGTGCAGCGTCAGGCTTTGAACAATGTTTTTCAATACATTTTGCATTTAATAGTACATTTACGCACTTGAACCTGGTCTTTAACTACAGCTTATAAGTAGTTTGTCAAACTAAAATCAATTTATTCAACTTCTACCTGAATCGCCCAGATCGCTTGATCGTCTATTTTGAAGTTTGTACCGTGCAGCGTTAGGCTTTGAACAATGTTTTTCAATACATTTTGCGTTGAACAGTAGATTTACGCACTTAAACCTCGTCTTGAATTATGGCTTATAAGTAGTTTGTCAAACTAAAATCAATTTATTCAACTTCTATCTGAATCGCCCAGATCGCTTAATCGTCTATTTTGAAGTTCGTACCGTGCAGCGTTAGGTCTTGAACCATGTTTTTCAATACATTTTGCATTGAACAGTAGATTTATGTACTTGAACCTGGTCTTTAACTATAGCTTATAAGTAGTTTGTCAAACTAAAATCAATTTATTCAACTTCTACCTGAATCGCCCAGATCGCTTGATTGTCTATTTTGAAGTTCGTATCGTGCAGCGTCAGGCTTTGAACAATGTTTTTTAATACATTTTGCATTGAACAGTAGATTGACGCACTTAAACCTCGTCTTGAATTATGGCTTATAAGTAGTTTGTCAAACTAAAATCAATTTATTCAACTTCTACCTGAATCGCCCAGATCGCTTGATCGTCTATTTTGAAGTTCGAACCGTGCAGCGTTAGGTCTTGAACCATGTTTTTCAATACATTTTGTGTTGAACAATAAATTTACGCACTTGAACCTCGTCTTTAAGTATAGCTTATAAGTAGTTTGTCAAACTAAAATCAATTTATTCAACTTCTACCTGAATCGCCCAGATCGCTTGATCGTGTATTTTGAAGTTCGTACCATCGGTTATTGGTGCAGCGTCAGGCCTTGAGCAACCCACTTTAAGTACCACCCTCTCGGAGCCGCGATTTACAATAGAACTAGGATCTCGTCTGAACATTGCCAATTGTAATTACGGCCCCTTTCAGCTCGCCGACTCGCTTGAAGGCGGTGAGTACTCCGCGTCAGCGTTAATCGTCTCACATCGATCGCGGCATATTTAATAAATCCATTCTCTCGTCGACTTCGCGACCAGTAATGAACGCTCTTTCTCCTGGCGGCCGACCGTTCCTCCGCAGTCGCCGCCAGCCTTTCTTTCGCTCCTCTCTTGATCTATTTTTCCTCCGCCAACGAGGCTTCAATCAGTCCTC
This sequence comes from Cryptocheilus praepositus, assembly GCA_033815515.1. Classification (NCBI taxonomy): domain Eukaryota; kingdom Metazoa; phylum Arthropoda; class Insecta; order Hymenoptera; family Pompilidae; genus Cryptocheilus; species Cryptocheilus praepositus. Next base: position 3,615,212 of record JAWWQZ010000314.1, read on the forward strand.
CGCCTCAGACTCGTTCTCTTTACTTCCTTCGCGCACGGAGTGCACTTCGTTTTCTGCGGCTCCGGAAGAATTCCAGTAAATGCACTAAAACGTTTTACCGCCCCTCGCCTGTTCGCCGCCGCCGAGAAATTGCGCCATTCGCGATAGATGTGTAATTGGACGACGCGTCGGCCGCGCAGTTCTTCCTGCACGCACTCACAGAACGTCCCTTCGCGCGGCAAAAGTTCCGCTGCCTCTTCGTTGTCCGACGAGTCAGCGGTTTTGTACGAAAAGTCCCGATAACGGCTGAAACCGTAACAATTGTCCGGGACTATCAAGGCGGAGAATAAAATGCAGGACGCTTCATTTTCCCGGGTCGGACACTTCCGTTGCTTTTCATGATACGGGAAGATGAAACGGGATGAAGTTATATATTTTGATGGGCTGTTGATTCTCAAGTGCAAGATTGTTGATGTATTGTCATCTTAGACACTTCCGTTGATTTTTACGGTACAGTACGAAAAGTCCCGATAACGGCTGAAACCGTAACAATTGTCCGGGACTATCAAGGCGGACAATAAAATGCAGGACGCTTCATTTTCCCGGGTCAGACACTTCCGTTGCTTTTCATGATACGGGAAGATGAAACGGGATGAAGTTATATATTTTGATGGGCTGTTGATTCTCAAGTGCAAGATTGTTGATGTATTGTCATCTTAGACACTTCCGTTGATTTTTACGGTACAGTACGAAAAGTCCCGATAACGGCTGAAACCGTAACAATTGTCGGGGACTATCAAGGCGGAGAATAAAATGCAGGACGCTTCATTTTCCCGGGTCAGACACTTCCGTTGCTTTTCATGATACGGGAAGATGAAACGGGATGAAGTTGTATATTTTGATGGGCTGTTGATTCTCAAGTGCAAGGTTGTTGATGTATTGTCATCTTAGACACTTCCGTTGATTTTTACGGTACAGTACGAAAAGCCCCGATAACGGCTGAAACCGTAACAATTGTCCGGGACTATCAAGGCGGAGAATAAAATGCAGGACGCTTCATTTTCCCGGGTCAGACACTTCCGTTGCTTTTCATGATACGGAGAGATGAAACGGGATGAAGTGATATATTTTGATGGGCTGTTGATTCTCAGGTGCAAGATTGTTGATGTATTGTCATCTTAGACACTTCCGTTGATTTTTACGGTACAGTACGAAAAGTCCCGATAACGGCTGAAACCGTAACAATTGTCCGGGACTATCAAGGCGGAGAATAAAATGCAGGACGCTTCATTTTCCCGGGTCAGACACTTCCGTTGCTTTTCATGATACGGAGAGATGAAACGGGATGAAGTGATATATTTTGATGGGCTGTTGATTCTCAGGTGCAAGATTGTTGATGTATTGTCATCTTAGACACTTCCGTTGATTTTTACGGTACAGTACGAAAAGTCCCGATAACGGCTGAAACCGTAACAATTGTCGGGGACTATCAAGGCGGAGAATAAAATGCAGGACGCTTCATTTTCCCGGGTCGGACACTTCCGTTGCTTTTCATGATACGGGAAGATGAAACGGGATGAAGTTATATATTTTGATGGGCTGTTGATTCTCAAGTGCAAGGTTGTTGATACATTGTCGTCTTGGACACTTGCGTTGCTTTTCACGGTATAGGAAGGTGCCGTAGAATTTACAGGATGATAGTTTTTTAGTGTAGGATTTTATGTATATATATATATATATATATATATATTGCCAAGCTAGCCACTTCTGTTTCTTTCGGTGGTATGAAAATATGAACCGAGGTGAAATTATATATTTTTATGGGATGATGATTTTCAAGTGTAAGGTTGTTGATATATTGTCATCTTAGACACTTTCGTTACTTTTTACGGTACAGGAAGGTACCGCAGAATTTACAAGATGATAGTTTTCTAGTGTAGGGTTTAATGTATATATATATATATATATATATATATATATATATATATATATTTTACAAGTGAAATATAGGGAAATTATATATTTTTATGGGATGATGATTTTATGTATATATATTAGACACTTTCGTTACTTTTTACGGTACAGGAAGGTACCGCAGAATTTACAGGATGATAGTTTTCTAGTGTACGGTTTTATGTATCTACATATTGCCAAGTTAGCCACTGCCGTTTCTTTCGATGGTATGGAAATCTGAACCAAGGTGAAATTATATATTTTTATGGGATAATGATTTTAAAGTATAAGGTTACTAAAATGTATGTATATTTCTCCACCGTAGATATTTTTCTTACTTTTTCTTATACAGAAAGATGAAATCAAATTGAACAGTTAATTCTGCGGCATCTTTTTTTAAATATATATGAATACATATTTCTTATGAAACGGGGTCAAGATTTGTAAACTGTCAAACAGTTTTGGCCAGCTCCCATCTTTTCCAATTCTTTTTTATACTGTGCATAGTTCGCGAATATACGAAATAGCCGTGTCAGCGTCGATGTACCTTTTTGCGTCATAAGAAAAGTACCAACTGCCGCGCCTTGTGCAAACGGAGAGTGATTCACCCAATTTTTCCAAAGCGCTAGAATCATTTAGCACGATACACGAGAAGAGTGCAATAACCGATACACATTTCACTCGCGCCGTGTACGCTTGCAAAGGGATCAAGTGTTTCGTCGTTATCGCCGTACCAGATACTTCGGTGCTGTTTTTAACGATTTTGAGAACTTATCTCGCCATATCTCCTTCCGTCGATACGCGCTCCAAGCAGCCATCTTTCACGCGACGTCTCCCGCATACTGCACACAATTTCTTCGGAATTATTCCGTACAGCGCACTCGCGGCATCTCCGACTTGAAATATCAATTTTAACCAGAGCCGATCAGTTTCCGATAATTTGCCTAGGCGACGCCGGGAATGTCGTCGATGTCGGCTGCTGCGATATTTGCTCCAAGGTAACCCGAGCGTAGCGGTAAATTTATCGTTATCGGCACGGCCGTTCCTCACATTTTCCAGTAGCCGGCACTGCAGGTTTAATTTAGGGCGACCATTAGCGGAGGCGCACTAACTCTTTCGCAAATCATTAGTCGCGGTCGATGGTCCAAGGCGGAACGCTTTCTTGAAAGCCGTAAGGGCTTAGACGAATGTGACAGGCTAAGGTCATATTTCTTTTTTTTCGTAGCAATTTTTAATCGATTTCTTGATATGTTTATGAGAAGCTACGGTGTAGTGTTATGTGTCAGCGAAAGTGAATGAAGCAAATTAAATTTCGATCTTATGGTTCAACATTTCCACATTTGCATTTTACTTTCAGTGACATGTAATGGGTAATATCGATCTTATTTTTATTTCATTTGCGTGTTGTGAGTCCGCCGGGCGACATTCCAGACTAGGAATGTCCAAACAAAAAATTGTAAATGCACTTCTAGTATTACTAATTTTTGTTTAACCTGCGTGTGATGCGTAGACATTCCACACTAAGAATGTCCGAGCAAACAAGTTGTAAAATGCACCCCGCGTGTTACTACCTACGTGGACATCGTTTGAAAAATAACGATCGAGTTGTTCACGCAGAAAATATCTGCACTAGTTTAGGGGTTAGACGAATGTGACAGGCTAAGGTCATATTTCTTTTTTTTTCGTAGCAATTTTTAATCGGGTTCTTGATATGTTTATGAGAAGCTACGGTGTACTGTTATGTGTCAGTAAAAGTGAATGAAGCAAATTACATTTCGATCTTATGCTTCAACATTTCCACATGTGCATTTTACTTTCAGTGACATGTAATGGGTAGTATCGATCTTATTTTTATTTCATTCGCGTGTGGTGAGTAGTCCGCCGGGCGACATTCCACACTAGGAATGTCTAAACAAAAAAATTGTAAATGCACTTCTAGTATTACTAATTTTTGTTTAACCTGCGTATGATGCGTAGACATTCCACACTAAGAATGTTCGAACAAACAAGTTGTAAAATGCACCCCTCGTGTTACTACCTACGTGGACATCGTTTGAAAAATAACGTTCGAGTTGTTCACGCAGAAAATATCTGCACTAGTTTAGGGGTTAGACGAATGTGACAGGCTAAGGTCATATTTCTTTTTTTTTCGTAGCAATTTTTAATCGATTTCTTGATATGTTTATGAGAAGCTACGGTGTACTGTTATGTGTCAGCGAAAGTGAATGAAGCAAATTAAATTTCGATCTTATGCTTCAACATTTCCACATGTACATTTTACTTTCAGTGACATGTAATGGGTAGTGTCGATCTTATTTTTATTTCATTTGCGTGTTGTGAGTGCGCCGGGCGACATTCCACACTGGGAATGTCCAAACAAAAAATTGTAAATGCACTTCTAGTATTACTAATTTTTGTTTCACCTGCGTGTGATGCGTAGACATTCCACACTAAGAATGTCTGAACAAACAAGTTGTAAAATGCACCCCTCGTGTTACTACCTACGTGGACATCGTTTGAAAAATAACGTTCGAGTTGTTCACGCAGAAAATATCTGCACTAGTTTAGGGGTTAGACGAATGTGACAGGCTAAGGTCATATTTCTTTTTTTTTTTTTTTCGTAGCAATTTTTAATCGATTTCTTGATATGTTTATGAGAAGCTACGGTGTACTGTTATATGTCAGCAAAAGTGAGTGAAGCAAATTAAATTTCGATCTTATGCTTCAACATTTCCACATGTGCATTTTACTTTCAGTGACATGTAATGGGTAATATCGATCTTATTTTTATTTCATTTGCGTGTTGTGAGTCCGCCGGGCGACATTCCACACTGGGAATGTCCAAACAAAAAATGGTAAATGCACTTCTAGTATTACTAATTTTTGTTTAACCTGCGTGTGATGCGTAGGCATTCCACACTAAGAATGTCCGAACAAACAAGTTGTAAAATGCACCCCTCGTGTTACTACCTATGTAGACATCGTTTGAAAAATAACGTTCGAGTTGTTCACGCAGAAAATATCTGCACTAGTTTAGGGGTTAGACGAATGTGACAGGCTAAGGTCATATTTCTTTTTTTTTTCGTAGCAATTTTTAATCGGTTTCTTGATATGTTTATGAGAAGCTACGGTGTACTGTTGTGTGTCAGCAAAAGTGAGTGAAGCAAATTAAATTTCGATCTTATGCTTAAACATTTCCACATGTGCATTTTACTGTCAGTGACATGTAATGGGTAGTATCGATCTTATTTTTATTTCATTTGCGTGTGGTGAATCCGCCGAGCGACATTCCACACTAGGAATGTCCAAACAAAAAATTGTAAATGCACTTCTAGTATTACTAATTCTTGTTTCACCTGCGTGTGATGCGTAGACATTCCACACTAAGAATGTCCGAACAAACAAGTTGTAAAATGCACCCCTCGTGTTACTACCTACGTGGACATCGTTTGAAAAATAACGTTCGAGTTGTTCACGCAGAAAATATCTGCACTAGTTTAGGGGTTAGACGAATGTGACAGGCTAAGGTCACATTTCTTTTTTTTTTTTCGTAGCAATTTTTAATCGGGTTCTTGATATGTTTATGAGAAGCTACGGTGTACTGTTATGTGTCAGCAAAAGTGAATGAAGCAAATTAAATTTCGATCTTATGCTTCAACATTTCCACATGTGCATTTTACTTTCAGTGACATGTAATGGGTAGTATCGATCTTATTTTTATTTCATTTGCGTGTGGTGAGTCCGCCGGGCGACATTCCACACTAGGAATGTCCAAACAAAAAATTGTAAATGCACTTCTAGTATTACTAATTCTTGTTTCACCTGCGTGTGATGCGTAGACATTCCACACTAAGAATGTCCGAACAAACAAGTTGTAAAATGCATCCCTCGTGTTACTACCTACGTGGACATCGTTTGAAAAATAACGTTCGAGTTGTTCACGCAGAAAATATCTGCACTAGTTTAGGGGTTAGACGAATGTGACAGGCTAAGGTCATATTTCTTTTTTTTTTTTTTCGTAGCAATTTTTAATCGGGTTCTTGATATGTTTATGAGAAGCTACGGTGTACTGTTATGTGTCAGCGAAAGTGAATGAAGCAAATTAAATTTCGATCTTATGCTTCAACATTACCACATGTGCATTTCACTTTCAGTGACATGTAATGGGTAGTGTCGATCTTATTTTTATTTCATTTGCGTGTTGTGAGTCCGCCGGGCGACATTCCACACTAGGAATGTCCAAACAAAAAATTGTAAATGCACTTCTAGTATTACTAATTTTTGTTTCACCTGCGTGTGATGCGTAGACATTCCACACTAAGAATGTCCGAACAAACAAGTTGTAAAATGCACCCCTCGTGTTACTACCTACGTGGACATCGTTTGAAAAATAAGGTTCGAGTTGTTCACGCAGAAAATATCTGCACTAGTTTAGGGGTTAGACGAATGTGACAGGCTAAGGTCATATTTCTTTTTTTTTTTTGTAGCAATTTTTAATCGGGTTCTTGATATGTTTATGAGAAGCTACGGTGTACTGTTATGTGTCAGTAAAAGTGAATGAAGCAAATTACATTTCGGTCTTATGCTTCAACATTTCCACATGTGCATTTTACTTTCAGTGACTTGTAATGGGTAATATCGATCTTATTTTTATTTCATTTGCGTGTTGTGAGTCCGCCGGGCGACATTCCAGACTAGGAATGTCCAAACAAAAAATTGTAAATGCACTTCTAGTATTACTAATTTTTGTTTCACCTGCGTGTGATGCGTAGACATTCCACACTAAGAATGTCCGAGCAAACAAGTTGTAAAATGCACCCCGCGTGTTACTATCTATGTGGACATCGTTTGAAAAATAACGTTCGAGTTGTTCACGCAGAAAATATCTGCACTAGTTTAGGGGTTAGACGAATGTGACAGGCTAAGGTCATATTTCTTTCTTTTTCGTAGCAATTTTTAATCGGTTTCTTGATATGTTTATGAGAAGCTACGGTGTACTGTTATGTGTCAGCGAAAGTGAATGAAGCAAATTAAATTTCGGTCTTATGCTTCAACATTTCCACATGTGCATTTTACTTTCAGTGACATGTAATGGGTAGCGTCGATCTTATTTTTATTTTATTTGCGTGTTGTGAGTCCGCCGGGCGACATTCCACACTGGGAATGTCCAAACAAAAAATTGTAAATGCACTTCTAGTATTACTAATTCTTGTTTCACCTGCGTGTGATGCGTAGACATTCCACACTAAGAATGTCCGAACAAACAAGTTGTAAAATGCACCCCGCGTGTTACTATCTATGTGGACATCGTTTGAAAAATAACGTTCGAGTTGTTCACGCAGAAAATATCTGCACTAGTTTTTCAAGCGACTTCCCAGTACTGAAGACCCTAAGTATGTATCTTCATTCGCGTAGCATTCGCTGGGAATAATATCGCAGTCGCGACAAGGCCACAGGGTCTCAAATCAAAGTTTGATTTGCTCTCCATATAAAACTGTACTTACGTGGCCCGCGTTAGCTCTGGGATATCGAGTTTTATCGGTAGCAATTTCGCAGTCGCCACGTTCTCGTAATTCACCCGTCCTTCTGTTCGTTTTCATTTTTTCCCGATCAATGTCGCGGTGAATTGGTTCGTTGGCGGCGAAAATGATTTAGCGAAACGTAACGACGTTTAAAGTTGAATTCTGCAGACGCGCGGACGGAATAGGACTTAATGTGTTCAATTCTACTTAATTACTTACCTATACGCTATTGTTTTGCTCTGACGACAGTCAACGTTGAATCATGCTTGGAGGCTAGAACGATTTTTTTTTGTTTGCAGTAAAAATAATTTAACACGTTGACTGCCGCGCGTATTTTACTATATTAACTCTTTTCGGACGTATTTAATTTGGACATGGGTATCGTAGTGGTCGGAATTAATTTCCGCTGAAAGCGCAGTGATACATAATATGCAGGATTATGAAGAATAAATAAGATTTATTAATTCTTATGATAAGTTTATTTATATTTTTATAGAATAATATGTTTTAATGTTTTTTTTTTTTAAATTATATTTTATAGTTCTGCAATGTGGGAAATTTTTTATAACAGTCTCCAATGTGCAGTCCTGGTTTTCGACTGCAAGTACTGCAAAAATAATTTGTTTGACGTCTTCGGCCCTTAATTTTTCTATTAGAACATACAGCACAATCTTAACTTCTTACGTCTTCGCAATGACGCATTATGTGCAGTTTTCCAGCTTACCTCAGCGTATTGCATGTCGAGCGAGAAATAACAGCTTTTGTTCGCACTGGATTTCGTTATCTCCAAATGATAAGAATTCTTGAATAGGTTGCATGAGTTCGTGAATAGATTCATTAGATATTTATATTTGTGCAGATAAATTGTAAACTGATACATGGATGAACACAGTATATGATTAGTACGGTTTTATGTTTTGGTGTCTGAGAGCAGACATACGACCGGAACGGTAAAAAGGCTATGGTGTCTGAGAGCAGACATGCGTCCGAAAAGAGTTAAAACCGCAACGTGATGAAGTACTACAGAATATGATTGAATTGTGCAAAATGAAAATAATGCGAAGGTATCGGAGATCAAAGAATTGAATAATTACTTAATATTAATTGCATTTACAAAATTATAAATGCTACCGATTGGGTATTTTTTTAATTTTTCGCAAGACCGTAAGTTCCGGTCACCGGTGACCACCTTGGCAGTTAACGTGTTAATAATTCGTCTTTTTGTTTTTTAAAGTTATAAATTCATTGGCCTGTCTAATAACGTTTGATGCGTATCTCATCGTTTAATAACTATATATAATTGTGTTCATGGAACGCGCAACAGCGAGCAGTACTTCGCTAAATTAAAATATAAAATTTTATCGAAGTGTTACAACAGTGGTGTCGGTTGATGGCGAAAAAGATATAGCGTCGTCCAAGAATTTTTAGATACAGCCTCATCGCACGTTCGTCGCGCGATTTATCGTCTTTCTCATAATTACGCAATTACGCATACTCGCATCTTTCTCTCACGCCTTCCTACCACACAGCCTCGCAAATTACTCCGTTCAGCAGCAGAATGCGACACTTGGCAATGACTCGCGCCGCACGTACCCGTGTCTACATAAAAATATCGAATCTCACTTGCGTGTCGCTGCGAACGAGTTCATTAGGCATGAAAGTGACTAAGAGAAGAATTCTTAACGATCTCTCCGCACCAAGACGCGAACGACTTGACCCGTGATCTTTGGGAAATCATGGGTTACGTCAGTTTATGACCAGCGTGCGCTACGAATTTACTTAACGAGTGTCGAAGATCGAACGAGTCTGAACGACTCGCGACTTCTTAACATTTCGCGGGTAACAGTGTCGTTCCAATTTGCAGTTCGTGTCCCTTTATGAATGAATAATTACGAGTTTCGGATGTGCAACGTTTTATATTATGTGATGCGAAGGAGCTGTACTCTTGTTGGTTTGATATTTTAAGGCGTTTTATTGTTGTTGAAAGTCTATGAAACAGGTTTACATAGATATTAACGGTAGAGTTACGAGACCTGTCAATTTTACAGGTGTGGGAATTGACGAATAAAAGTGCAGAAGGTGTTATTATAATTTTTTGACAACTTCTGTACTGGATTTTATTAATGGAATGCTATGAATATGTATTCAAATTTATTTCCACTTCAGGTTTCTAATTTTTAAATTTTGTATGTTGTCTATTTAAATATTTCCTCGAATAATGTCGTATACCCTTGTTTTCTCATTTATGTTATATGCAACATTTATGTCATACCTAAAAAGAAAAAAGAATGCAATTTTATGTGCAGTAAAAGAAAGCATATAAATACATGGTTTGTTCCATTTTATGTATATGCATAGATTCCTTAAAAGAGAAAATACCGACTTTCTGGAACATGTAGAGTAAATAAGTTTTCATTCACGAAGAATATAACACCGTAAAATTTTAAACTAAGAAGACGGCAGTTCCTTCACATCACTTAATAAATTACTGGGACACTTTAGGAGATTGTTTCCCATATCTCGCGAAATGCGGATTTCCGTCAAAACTGTTTGCAACGGCAGAGTGCGTTTCTTTGATGTCAGGTTTTAAGTTTTCGTCGCTTAATAAGTTGCACTGAGTGTGACGTGCTTTCCTATGAATTGCCAGACTCGTGTAAGCCGAGACTGGGATTCTCGGGCAAAATTGACTGAAAATGTTGACCGCGTTTATTTTGTGCAGAGTGCGTCAAAGTAAATATCGTATCGGGCTTTTATCTCCTGCTCTGTGACTCGCGTGTAGAAATAATAAAATACAGAGAAAAATGCTGGGCGTTGGAGTTTACTTTTACTCCATGCTGCATCAAGTCTTTTGAAATAACAATGCGAAATGCTGACTTTCATCTTAAAAAAACAAACGCCAAGCATAGAATGATATTTTTACAATACCCCGTTTCGCCGTAACACTCCGTGACAAGTTACATACATCATAAAATATCGTTAAATCTTCTTTGGCACTCTCCTTTAAACGCATCGCACCAACAGTATTCTAAATCCGTGATTTATTGTAGCGCTTCCCACATTTAAACATTTCATATGATATTCAGGCTTCTCTGCAAAAATCATAAATCCGTAAATCCTAGATTCTGTTAAATCGAAACTTTTAATCATCACCACCTTTCTATACTTTCGTTAGACTCCAGTTAGTCCCAACGTTCTTCTTCAAATTCCTACAGTTCAAATATTCAAAATCAATCAAATATTCAATTCAAATATCAACCACCATGATACATTCACTTGTAATTCATTACATAATCTTTTGTATATCCGTTTAAATTTCACCCTGTAAATGTATCTGTACATACATATATGGAAATATCAACAAACACAGACATAACTCATCTGCATTAGTCGTGGAAAATGAATTTGGTGCACGTTTCGTAAAACCTATTAATACGAACCACGCACAAAAGAAACAAATTCGGCATTTTCAGTCTAGTTTCGCAGCAGGACTATTGGGCTTCGCGTACCATTCGCCGATAATCGAGAACGAGCGCGCCTGTCTTTGACACGCCGAAGATACGCATCTAATTTATGTAAACTCCGCTAAATTTTGCGGGGAACATAGCGTGCTCCGGCTGTTAGAGCTGGCCGACGATAGATTGTCGTGACGTAAATTCTCTGCCTTCAGGTGAGTCGATCCCATGTTATAACCTGGCGTGTTCCGTATTACTGTGCGTTTTCCGGAACCTCATGCACTAAATTAATTTTACACGACTAGTGCAGGTTGGGTTTCTGTTGGTGATGTATGTGAGTTTGCTTATATTTAGATATACATATATATATTACGTATGATATATTGTATATTATATATGTGCATATTTATTGTACAAGATATTTACAAGCTGAACTTTAATCCTTTGACTATTGAATATAATTTTTCACTAGTGTGAACTCTATTTATTCTTTATACAATACGTAACTAAGTTGTAATTGTAATTCTTTAGCTGTGCCGAATTGAATGATACAAGAAAATTATTTGCAAAGGAACGCACGCGGATCCAACTTGTACATTGATCAGTCTTTATGATATTGTATATTATATATGTGCATATTTATTGTACAAGATATTTACAAGCTGAACTTTAATCCTTTGACTACTGAATATAATTTTTCACTAGTGTGAACTCTATTGATTCTTTATACAATACGTAACTAAGTTCTAATTGTAATTCTTTACATGCGCCTAATTAAATAATACAAGAAAATTATTTACAAGCGGATGAACTTTAATCAGTCTCTTGACTATTGTAATTATATATTTTTATTGTGTGATATTTCTATTGATCCTTTGATTTTTTAATTTTTACAATACTAATAATTCTTTATACAATACGTAACTAAGTTGCAATTGTAATTTTTTACCTGTGCTGAATTAATTGATACAAGAAAATTATTTGCAAAGGAATGGTGGCCTTATACATTGACCAGTCTCTATGATATGTATATTATATATGTGCATATTTATTGTACAAGATAAAATACCCAATCGGTCGCATTTATAATTTTCAAAATGCAATTAATTCTTTATACAATAAACTAAGTTCTAATTGTAATTCTTTTCTAAATTAAATAATACAAGAAAATTATTTGCAAAGAAATGCACGCGGATCCAACTTATACATTGATCAGTCTCTATGATATTGTATATTATATATGTGCATATTTATTGTACAATATATTCAGAAGCTGAACTTTAATCCTTTGACTACTGAATATAATTTTTCACTAGTGTGAACTCTATTGATTCTTTATACAATACATAACTAAGTTCTAATTGTAATTCTTTATCTGCGCCCAATTAAATAATACAAGAAAATTATTTGCAAAGGTATGCACGCGGATCCAACTTATACATTGATCAGTCTCTATGATATTGTATATTATATATGTGCATATTTATTGTACAAGTTATTCACAAGCTACACTTTAATCTTTTGACTACTGAATATAATTTTTTACTAGTGTGAACTCTATTAATTCTTTATACAATACGTAACTAAGTTGCAATTGTAATTGTTTACCTGCGCCGAATTAAATGATACAAGAAAATTATTTGCAAAGGAATGCACGCGGATCCAACTTATACATTGATCAGTCTCTATGATATTGTATATTATATATGTGCATATTTATTGTACAAGATATTTACAAGTTGAACTTCAATCCTTTGACTACTGAATATAATTTTTCACTAGTGTAAACTCTATTGATTCTTTATACAATATGTAACTAAGTTGTAATTTTAATTCTTTACCTGCGCCAAATTAAATAATACAAGAAAATTATTTGCAAAGGAATGCACGCGGATCCAACTTATACATTGATCAGTCTCTATGATATTGTATATTATATATGTGCATATTTATTGTACAAGATATTCACGAGCTGAACTTTAATCCTTTGACTACTGAATATAATTTTTCACTAGTGTGAACTCTATTGATTCTTTATACAATAGTAACTAAGTTCTAATTGTAATTCTTTAGCTGCGCCGAATTGAATGATACAAGAAAATTATTTACAAAGGAATGCACGCGGATCCAACTTATACATTGGTCAGTCTCTATGATATTGTATATTATATATGTGCATATTTATTGTACAAGATATTTACAAGCTGAACTTTAATCCTTTCACTACTAAATATAATTTTTTACTAGTGTGAATTCTATTGATTCTTTATACAATACGTAACTAAGTTCTAATTGTAATTCTTTACCTGCGCCAAATTAAATAATACAAGAAAATTATTTGCAAAGGAATGCACGCGGATCCAACTTATACATTGATCAGTCTCTATGATATTGTATATTATATATGTGCATATTTATTGTACAAGATATTTACAAGTTGAACTTCAATCCTTTGACTACTGAATATAATTTTTCACTAGTGTGAACTCTATTAATTCTTTATACAATACGTAACTAAGTTGTAATTGTAATTCTTTACCTGCGCCAAATTAAATAATACAAGAAAATTATTTGCAAAGGAATGCACGCGGATCCAACTTATACATAGATCATAGAGATTGTATTACATGCGGGACCGATAAGATTGACAAGCGCATATATGCCCCCATCGTTTACTCTGAAAGCCTCCGGCGGACGTATACATCAGTCCATAGCTCTCAAAGGGTTAAATGAATATCCAAGAGTATTATATAATGATCTATAGATGGATAGATAGTGTTGGCAGTTGTTGACTGCTTTGAGTCTACACTTGTTTGTACGTTGTGCGAGGCGTAATGTATTTCGTCTGTCGAGTGCATAGCGTTCTTTGAATGTGTTTGTGTCCGTCTGCGTTTTTGACTCTAGTTCTCTGCTGTTTTTAACGTGATCGTAGTGGCCTCGTAGAACGGTTCTTCGGAGGAGAGGAATCGTAGATGTGTTGTGATATTTGTCGAAATATGCATAACCCATGCTAATAACCTAAGCCTATGGCAGAGGTTGGAGGGGACTGTTGGGATTAATTGGAATTTTATGACCGTAGGGAACGATGGTATTAGTTACAATTTTGGGTCCAACGGAATCTGAGATTTTGGGTTTTATGGCAAGGATTAGTAAATGATGCATGGACGGTCGGGTCGTATTGAAGGGAAAGTAATTATTTGCGGGACACATATTTAAGAAAGGAATGGCCGGTTTGTAATTATGGACGCTGTGTCATGGCGTGCGATGGGGTTACGCAAGTGTGGCGTCTTAATTATCCGGAGGATATCGGGTCGATCGACGGCGATGCGAATATTAGGTTTCACGGGCGAACGTGCATGCAGCGAATTTCGGTTTATGCAACGTCCTGTCGCGATGAGTCATGTCTCGATGATAGGTGTCGTGTGGATGCACGCAACTATTTACTGGATACGTAACGTATGACGTGATTCGATCGGCTGGTGCAGGGGGAATAGTTGGGGCTATCTACGGACGAACCAAATTGTGGGCTGGGGGGCAATAGGCCAATAATTATTAAGTCAATTTAATTAGACGCAAAGTTGGCGAAGTTTCTTTAAGTTCTTAACTCGTACTGGTTATCTTTTTATATCAATGATGTCTGGTATAAAAGATAAAAATATCGCTATACGGAAGTCACCAAAAAATGTAGTAGTAGGCCTGCCGCAAATTTCCTGTGAATTTTTTAAACTTAATAGTCTGTAAGCTAAATTTAGAATTTACAACGGTTGAGCTGATTAATCTGTAGAAACAAGGCGGTAATGGGAAAAAATCGGTCCCTGGAGTAATCATAATTTAATGCATATATTATCCAGGATTTTCCATGCTTTTTCGTCTTCGTATAACTTTTCATTCAAATCAAAATCACGTTTGGGTTCATTGACACTTCTCCACACTTGGTCTTTTTAAAAAAATTGTCTAGTGATCGTAAGATCGCTGAAACGTTTCAACGCTACCGTCTTACATAAAACGTGTCATAAACGATTTCGCAACTGCGCGCTCACAACTCTCGTTATATGATAACACTAAATTTATGGAACCCGCTAATTCGACGAGTGTGGGATTTCACGAGCAAAATTACAGGAATTATTACTACATTTTTCTAGCCGTTCTTGCCCTCTGCAATTAATATATGTTCTCCATAATTTGACATAATTATGGTAGAATTAATAGAATAACATCTAAAACTTTGAATTTTGAATTTCTGTACGCCATATATCTACTTCTTCAAATATCCGTAAAATTGAAGTCTACCGTACTAATGTGACAAAATATGTATTCATTGACACGAATAACGACGATAGACATAATTATGATAGAATTAATAGAATAACATCTAAAACTTTGAATTTTGAATTTCTGTACGCCATATAGCTACTTCCTCAAATATCCGTAAAATTGAAGTCTACCGTCCTAATGTGACGAAATATGTATTCTTTGACACGAATAATTACGATAGACATAATTATGATAGAATTAATAGAATAACATCTAAAACTTTGAATTTTGAATTTCTGTACGCCATATAGCTACTTCCTCAAATATCCGTAAAATTGAAGTCTACCGTACTAATTTGACAAAATATGTATTCTTTGAGACGAATAATTACGATAGACATAATTATGATAGAATTAATAGAATAACATCTAAAACTTTGAATTTTGAATTTCTGTACGCCATATAACTATTTCCCCAAATATCCGTAAAATTGATGTCTGCCCTACCAATATGACAAAATATGTATTTTTTGATACGAATAATTACGTTAGACATAATTATTATAGAATTAATAGAATAACATCTAAAACTTCGAATTTTGCATTTCTGTACGCCATATAACTATTTCCCCAAATATCCGTAAAATTGAAGTCTACCGTCCTAATGTGACGAAATATGTATCCTTTGACACGAATAACGACGATAGACATAATTATGATAGAATTAATAGAATAACATCTAAAACTTTGAATTTTGCATTTCTGTACGCCATATAGCTACTTCCTAAAATATCCGTAAAATTGAAGTCTACCGTACTAATTTGACAAAATATATATTCTTTGACAGGAATAATTACGACAGACATAATTATGATAGAATTAATAGAATAACATCTAAAACTTTCAATTTTGAATTTCTGTACGCCATATAGCTACTTCCTCAAATATCCGTAAAATTGAAGTCTACCGTACTAATGTGACAAACTATATATTCTTTGACACGTATATGACAAAACCTGCACTCTCCGACCCGATCACATATCTAAATTTATTCGCACCCCAGGCTTTGCATCTTACAATTCCATATGCCGTATACCTATTTCTCCAGCTACCCGTAAAATTGCCGCATGCCGTAAATCTACCGATAATCGTCCCGCCGTTGCTTTTCACCGCCGCATGGACAATGAAACATCGTGGAAGCTCGCGAAATGAGGCGGCCGCTCGTTGTCAGGCAACTGCTATCGGAAAACTTACTTTCCGGGCTGATGCATCATACACGCGGACGGTTCCCGTCGTCTGCCTTTCTCGTACGTCGCGCCGTTCAAGGAGAAAGGCTGCTCGCGCTCGTTTTCGTTTGAGTGGAACGCGTGGGACGGCACGGAACTCCCTCGGGGACCGCAAAAAGCACTAAAAACAGAGTCCCAGCAACGTTTCTGCCGAACCCGCTTTCACGATCCTGTTTAACGCGCCAGGAACGCATGAATTTTATGCCGCCAAGCGTGGCTGGTCTAACTGACTCTCGGCGATTCGGGCGATTTGTCGACGAACTTTGAGCGTGCGCTTTCTGAGTCGGAAAACGTGTGCGTGCGATGTGTTGGTCGGTGGTTGTCGGCTGATTGAGGGTGACGAAATCGGTACGCGTGTAATTAAAGCTGCAACATGATGAAGTACTACAGAATATGATTCATTTCCAGTTGCAGTTGCGTTCATTTCCAAAATAAATCATTTCCAGTTACAGTTGCGTTCATAAATTTCGCAATTTTACATTATAGAAAATTGGTGCGTACGTTAACACGTTGACTGCCGAGCGTATTTTACTACATTCAAACCGCAAGGCGATGGAGTACTACAGAATATGATTGACGAAATCGGTACGCGTGTAATTAAAGCTGCAACATGATGAAGTACTACAGAATATGATTAATTTCCAGTTGCAGTTGCGTTCATTTCCAAAATGAATCATTTCCAGTTACAGTTGCGTTCATAAATTTCGCAATTTTACATTATAAAAAATTGGTGCGTACGTTAACACGTTGACAGCCGAGCGTATTTTACTATATTCAAACCGCAACGCGATAGAGTACTACAGAATATGATTGAACTGTGCAAAATGAAAATAATGCGAGGGTATGGGAGACCAAAGAATTGAATCACTATTTAATATTAATTGCATTTACAAAATTGTAGATGCTAGCGATTGGGTATTTTTTGGATTTGCGGTGAGACTTTTGCGCCGGTCACCGATGACCACCACGGCAGTCAACGTGTTAACACGTTAACACGGTGATAAAAGTTTATTTGCAATTCACTTAATTTGTATTTATTCGAGGATTGTATCATTAATACATTTATATGTTTCTCATCAAAAAAATTAATGGATTTTATACCGCAATACATCTTATACTTTCAATATACTACTTCTAAGCAGCGCGCGTGGCCTGACGGGGATTTTCTTAAAAATACGCGTGGCGCTCAACGTGTTAAGGATGTGTTATCGCATGAAAACATTGACACCGGTGTTGCAGTTCGTGGTTCTCGATGTCGGGACGAAGCAAAGTATAATATGAAATTCGATGGTGACGTTAACACTTTGACTGCCATGATCGTCACCAGTGATTGACGCAAGAGATTTTACTGAAGATCCAAAATATTCGCAATAGGTACCGATTATTATTTTATAAATGCAGTTGTTATTAGAATAGTAATGCGATCCTTTGGTCTTCAATACCTGCAGATTATTTACATTTTGGATAATTAAGTCGAGCGCTGTAGTATTTCATAGCATCGCCGTTCTAATATAGTAAAATACGCTTGGCAGTCAACGTGTTAACTCTTTCTGTTGCTACCTGGCTGTTGCTATCGTTTATTTTGACAAAGCGCGCAGGCTTGCGTTACTAATAAGCGCCGTATTAAAGGAATGGCTGCTGAAAATACCGGAAGAAATTTAGTAGTCAACAGTTGTCATAATTGAAAAATTCGGTCTGCGTGTAATTAAGGAATTATCAAGAGGCCGTTGTAATCTGCATCGTGTAGATACTTTGATTTAGTGATCCTGCTTGGTTGCTTGAGATATCCAAATTATGTTGTTGCATTTCACGGTGTGTATAATTTAATATTATTTACAGAATTCGTTATCTGCTTGGTAATAAACCTAAAGCAAAATTTTCCAACGATTTCTTCAAAAATCTCCGGCATTCTAGTTATTATATTTTCCACACACCACAAATGCGAATTTCCAAATGTTTCCTGTCGGGTTTCGCTTATTGGCACGAACAATAGGTAGATTATGAATAAATGAACCGGATAATTCTAGTTTTAGTTACCCACTTTCAGATATAATCTTAGTTTTACATACATCGTATATTCATTCGCGTAATCCATGACACATACGCCGCCATATGTGATATCACTTAATTGCCCACACGCGCGCATTAACGTTTGCACGCACGCTCTCCGCGCATGCACGCAAATGCACGCAACCCGGCAAACTCTTCGCACGCACGTTGTACGTCCTTTCGGGAACACATCGTTTAATCAACCGAGTGTTTCTCCGGTCGGAGGACTTTTCGCACAGGACGCTTCGTCCGCCCACAGGCATAGATATAGTCAACGGTATACTCGGCCGAAGAATGTTGAACGGTCGGTGTGCGAAGAAAAAGAACGAAAGCAGTCTTGTGCATGGAACGACGAAGTGGAAAACGGCGAACAGTGAAGAAGGAAGAATGAGTCAGACGCACGGCTCGTCTTTGCTCATTTTCTTCCTACGGATATAGTTATCGATATATTCGGTGGAAGAATGTCGAACGGTCGGTGTGCGAAGAAAAAGAACGAAAGGAGTCTCGAATAGAAAACGACTTTTGGAATTGGAAAATGCAGGGACACGAAGCACAATGAAAGAAGGAAGTTTGAGCTGGACTCATAGGTCGTCCTTGCCAATTTTTTGCCATTTTTTTGCCGGACGGTGTGCGAAGAAAAAAACGAAAGCAGTCTTGTGCATGGAACGACGAAGTGGAAAACGGCGAACAGTGAAGAAGGAAGAATGAGTCAGGCGCACGGCTCGTCTTTGCTCATTTTCTTCCTACGGATATAGTTATCGATATATTCGGTGGAAGAATGTCGAACGGTCGGTGTGCGAAGAAAAAGAACGAAAGGAGTCTCGAATAGAAAACGACTTTTGGAATTGGAAAATGCAGGGACACGAAGCACAATGAAAGAAGGAAGTTTGAGCTGGACTCATAGGTCGTCCTTGCCAATTTTTTGCCATTTTTTTGCCGGACGGTGTGCGAAGAAAAAACGAAAGCAGTCTTGTGCATGGAACGACGAAGTGGAAAACGGCGAACAGTGAAGAAGGAAGAATGAGTCAGGCGCACGGCTCGTCTTTGCTCATTTTCTTCCTACGGATATAGTTATCGATATATTCGGTGGAAGAATGTCGAACGGTCGGTGTGCGAAGAAAAAGAACGAAAGGAGTCTCGAATAGAAAACGACTTTTGGAATTGGAAAATGCAGGGACACGAAGCACAATGAAAGAAGGAAGTTTGAGCTGGACTCATAGGTCGTCCTTGCCAATTTTTTGCTATTTTTTTGTTGGACGGTGTGCGGAGAAAAAGTCCGAAAGCATTTTCGCGTAGTGAACGATGAAGTGGAAAATGGAGGAACGCGAAGAATGGCAAAGAACAGAAGTCTGTGTCGGACTCGCAGGCCCTCGCTGAAATTTTCTTCAACTCACCGTTTTTTCCCGCCTTACCCTCGTCGTGCTTTCCCTTATTCCGACTTTCACTTTTTATTGGCTTCTCCGGTGACAAGCCCTTGCGCGGTGAACAAATGATCCCGATAAAGAATAGTCGCGGGCGTAGAGAAGTTCGGATAACAGATGGAAGCGGTGCGACATTCGCTTGAAAAGTTGGACCGGCCTGGGATCGCATGTAGCGCGAATGAAGGAGGGCCGTCTGAAAAATTGCGTCCTAGAAAGACAAAAATTCGTCTGTCCAGTTTGTTCTTATAATGAAGATTCGTTCTTCATATAGAATCCTAACGTAGTATTTTTACTTTCTTGTAGAATTCATATATAATTACCCGTATAGAATTGCTACATTTACTATAATTTCGCAAAAAAAAAGTCCACATTCGCGATATTTTTACATGAAATTGCCACGCTTCCCATAATTTCACGTAGAATGATGCTGTTCGCCACATTTCCACATCAAATTACCACGATCCTCATTATTCCACTTGAATCGCCACATTCACCATAATTTTGATCAGATTTCCGTGTTTCTCATATTTTCCGAAATTCCACCTGAACGTGCCACGTTTTCCACATATCTGTCTGGAATTTTCACGCTTCCCATATTTTCACATAAAATTACCACGTTCTTCATTATTTCACATCGAATTACCGCATTCACCGTAATTCCGTTTAAATATATATTAACATGTAATAAATAATTCTACATAAATCTGCCACGTTTCTGATCGCATCAACTACGCAACATTCTGCACAGCACTTGAACCCGTTTCTATTCCGCACTTCAGCTGAAAGAGTCATCTCCAAAAATCTCGTCATTGCGCCACAGGCCTCCCGTTGTTTAGTTCCTCCGATCATATCACGCTGCACGATCATTTTCGTAATAACCCAACATTACCCATGTAATTCGAACGCTCCCGGTAATTTATGCCGAACGCAGCGGGACACTGGGCGGTTCCCCAGTATATTGAAACTAATCGAAAGTGCCTGCTGTGCTTCGCGCCGTGGCTCGAACGCGGAAAGGAAATTCAATCACGGATAAAACCACGAGAACGCTTCTCTGGGATCCTGGAATCTGGCGCAAAGTGTAAACAGTCCGCCTTCGCGACAACTTACAAAGAAGGGACTGGAAGAGTGGCTCACCGATTTTCTTCAAACTTTCCGCGGAGCTTCTTTACCCGAAAATATTGAATATGCCTTTTGCCGAAAGTCGCGGCAGTCCACCGTTTCCGAAAAAATCAACGTCAGAAATTAAGGTTTCTGATTGGGTGCAAATTTTGTAGACACGTACCAAATTGAGAATTGGGATATACGTACGTTTTTATTAGAAATGTCAATTAGAATGTTTGCAGTAGTAGTAGTTTGTAGTTTGCAGACTAGTCTCATGACGTAGAGTACAAGTATAGTTCTTTTACTTTTCATTATAATACTTTCGTGTTCTTACGTATACACATACATTTTCTTGAGAAACTGTACATTTAAAAAAAAAGAACATACGTATATTTTCATTTTCAATTTTGAACACATTTGCAAAGTTGTTCACGACGCGGAAATATTGTTTTTTTTTCGAAAACGGTGTAGCGTTGCCACTTGCGGCAAAATACGTGACCAATTGAAAGAGGCTCTGTGCAAAATTTCAAAAAAATTGGTGACTTACACTTGCGGTCCTCCCCTTCTCGGATCTCGACGAAATCGACTCATCCAACTTTCGCCGTATCTTTTTTTTTTTGCCGCGCGGCGTTCTTCCGGGATTCTTTGTCCGTCAGATAAGGATCCCGCATTGTGGAATTCTTTGCCGAAGGGCGTCCCCCAAAATGATCGATCGTAATAAAGGATAAGTGACGCGACTTCTCGATTTACACTCTCATTAGACCAATTGGATGCGGGGAAGGGCCGTATTGATGCGTCGATCGGTCGCTATCCAATTAATTAATTGAAGAGTACCGCCGGGGAGGTAAGATACGTGAGACACGCGCGCGAAAATTGAGTAGATGTACTGGGGGTTCCCTGAGGTACTCGGCGAAATGGTCAATGCGGTCGGCAGGTCGTTTCTGGGTAAAAAGTAATATTGGACGGAAGTCGAATATAGCGTGGAACGGTATTAGCGGAATTTAGATGAAATGTGAGTATGTATGTAGATGTTAATCGATACTTTCGATTGAAGTCGTAAATCTAGAGCGGAACGGAATTATTGTTCATGAGGGATTAAACTTGAAAACATTTTTCGTTGTCTCCAACTCATAGTGGATGAAAAATTGGTCTCAAACCAATTGTGCCGCAATCCCAAGACGTGTATCTGTAATCAATATGAAATGTAGAAGTTATAATAGAAGACATATTTGTTCAATGGTCAAGACCGTCTGAATAATAGAAATGCTCGAAATTCCTAGAAAACGCCAATGACTAAATTAGTTTCATTCACAAGGCACTTAGCTACGGTTTTATTGTGAATTACCAGACACATCGTTCAAAACGTTCACTTCGCTTCCACATCTTTTATGCCACATTCCACCTACCTTCCCCCTCGCATCTCTCTGAACCCATCCGAAAAACATTACAACGCAACCGCATGACCAAACTCCCGTAACCGCAACTGTGAATTTCATTCCACGCGCAGCGCATTTGAATATTCCATTTTCTCCGCGGCCCGAACATGTCATTGCACCGGCACTTACTGCAAATCAGCAAGTCGCGCGTACATTGCGCACGCGATCGCGCCTTGAAGCTGGCTGAACAATTCACGCCTCGTAGGAGCAATGGTGCTCGCATGGAGACGACTCACACGCAATCAAATGATGGTGCGTGCGTGTGCCAATAAGTGGAACACGTTCGAGCGATAACAAAACAGCTTATATTCTGACGTATTCATGCACATCCCAGTGCGTGCAATCGAAAATCGGCACGAACTTTCCGGAGAGTCCAACGCTACGTGGGCAGTCAGATAAGTACTTAGCCTACAAAAGAAAAACGAAAATTTTGGAAAATTGACGATTTATTTTTCAACATAGTCTCCTTTTAACATGATACACTTGATCCAGCGATGAAATCTGGGCATATCCTGCATGAAATACAGTAAAACCTGTTTTTGTGGTGTTGGACCGCATAAAAGAAATCTTGACAAAAAAATGGCCTTTTCGAAAATTTTATAAATTGTTTACATATAATAAAGATTTTGTGCGATATACAAACGAAAAATTTTTTTATGTCTTGGAATAATAGACCGCATGAAAAAAGTCGGACTTAAAAAGTACAGCAATGATTTATGAAATAGATGAGGGAATGCTTTCAATTAAATTAAATAATTAAATTAGACCTATGGAAATGTCTTAAAAATATTTAATTCTTCATTGTACATATACATGGAATATTTTTTACAGTTGTACATTAAATAGTATGGAACACGACGTCGAAATACTTCTAGTGAAACGCGCATCTTTTGTGACGAATTACATTGAAAATCGCTTCCGTGAGAATGAAGACGGAAGTGATGAAGATAGTGATTTGTTTTTTGAAGACAAAATCTCGAATAATCGATTGTGACGATGGTCGACTGGTCAATTGTTTGTAAACGTAACGATAGTGAGATATGAAATGATCTCAGCTGCATGTTATTTTTGGGACAAAAAAAGGATTGCAAAGTCTTTCCCAACGAAAGTCTACTTTAAGAAAATGCGTTTCCACATTTTTCGACAAGCCAAGGATGCACATTGCATATATTTTATCTGCTGTAAAAAATTATAGAACGTAATCTTTAATGTCCATTTTCATAAGTTAATCAAACTATTGATAATGTAAAATATCATCGACAGCATATGTGCGTTCCTCAATCATCCTATCGATGAAGGCATACATTATGTTCGCAAAAAAGAATAAAGCCGAGACATAAATATGCGTTCGAGAAAAATCAGATAATAACGTTGACGTGCATATATTATGTATTTTGCAAATCGATTGTTAAACACACTCATATATTTTGTCCAGGTGTCAACATGTATATGTACATCCGTCCGCAAAGGGTTAAACTGGTGCTAACGCCGGTTAGATTCATATACCGCATAAAATAAAATCGCACAAAACCAATCGCACAAAAACAAAATCGCAAAGGGTTAAAAAAGATCCAGCGATGAAATCTGGGCATATCCTGCATGAAATATTGGGCATGAGAAAGCTTTCCGCTCGATGGGTGCCGCGTTTGCTTACTCCGGATAATAAGCGCATCCGTGAGAATACTTCAGAGCAGTGTTTGACACTGTTTAAGCGCAATCGGAAAGAGTTTCTACGTCGTTTTGTGACTGTCGACGAAATCTGGATCCACTGGTACACACCAGAGATCAAGGAACAGTCGAAACAGTGGACTGCGCCCGGAGAATGTGCTCCGAAGAAGGCGAAGACTGTCCTATCGGCCGGAAAGGTGATGGCCACCGTTTTCTGGGATTCACAAGGTGTGATCTACATAGACTACCTGGAGAAGGGCAAAACAGTCACAGGGCTGTACTATGTCGAATTATTGAGCCGATTCGACGCCGAATTAAGGAAAAAACGGCCCCATTTGGCGAAGAAAAAAGTGCTCTCTCACCACGATAACGCACCGGCTCACACCTCTGCCCAAGCTACAGCCAAATTGGTTGAATTAGGCTACGAACAGCTGCCCCATCCACCGTATTTTCCAGATTTGGCCCCGTGTGACTTCTTTTTGTTCCCAAACTTGAAGAAGTCACTCGCTGGGCAGAAATTTGAGTCGAATGAGGAGGTTATCGCCGCCACGGAGGCCTACTTTGCAGATCTCCAGAAAACGTATTTTTCAGACGGGTTGAAGAAGTTGGAGCATCGCTGGATCAAGTGTATCGAGTTAACACGTTTGGATCCCAATGGGTGACGGTGTATTCCACAGAAAATCTTATAGAGATACTATTCTCCGTCCAATTAAAACAAGTTTTTGAACAATAAACTATAAAATAAACAAAAAGAAACATCAAAAATATACTTGTATATACACTTTTGCCCTGTCGAACAAAAACAGATCGGTTGTGTGAAAATTATGCAAAAAATATAACGACTAAATTTGAAACGTCTAATGAAAGTTCTGATGCTATGAGATTTCTCGTACAAAATGTTTTACTTCGTGGTCCTTTTCACACCACAAAAGTACCTTTTAATCCTCTTTAAAAAAAAGTATCTGCTAAAAATAAAAATTATGCTTATCAAAAACATGTCTTCCGAAAAAGATCCTCTAATATATCACGAAATAAACTGTGGTTACATTTAAGCGACGCGTTGCATTGTTATCGCTCTTTCTTAGCGCTGCTTACATTCGAGTTTCGTTTGCATGGAGAAACTCCACCAATTTACGCTGGGCGTTCAACGTGTTAAAAGGAGACTATGTTGAAAAATAAATCGTCGATTTTCCAAAATTTTCGTTTTTCTTTTGTAGGCTAAGTACTTATCGGACTGCCCACGTATTTCATGTATCCCAAGATTGGGGCTGACTGGCGGATAGACGGAAGGGCAAAAACACAGGGTTATAGGAATCCGTCGATCGACCGGTCAGCACATTTTGAGGCACGTGCCGTACAGAACCTCGCTGATATCTACCTGACCTTGCATTTACATAATATCGGGCCTACGATCTCGCCATACGTCTTTCACGCGTCTCATCTTTGCGTTACGAACGAATCGACGCGATACGCTCGTGATGCAATCGGTCGATAACGGCCGGAGTTAAAGGAAATTTGTCACGCTGCGATTACGGAGCAGTCGTTTGCTGATTCCCGTGGGAGATGAGTCCGGAGCGCGCAGAAAGCTTTGAGAAAATTCTAGGGTGTTTCAAGTATTGGGATAACGGTTTCTTCGCTGTACGCAAACGTATGAATGTGTGCCAATGCAGTATGTATACGTTTCTGTAGACGAGAGTTGCGGAACCACTTGTCTTGAGTAAGAGTAATTTTGTTTCGCTGTAGGATAGCAGTTAATGTCGAAAAGCAGAATAATTTGGACTTATAATCATGAGATTTGTTGTAAATAATTCATTCCGAAGAATGCACTTACACAATGCCGATACATTGGATTTTTTTTTCTTTTTATTTTCGGTTTAAATAGTTTAACACTTTGACTGCCGTGCGTATTTTACTATATTTAAACCGCAATGTGATGAAGTACTACAGAATATGATTGAATTGTGTAAAATGAAAATAATGCGAAGGTATCGGAGACCAAAGAATTGAATGACTATTTAATATTAATTGCATTTACAAAGTTATAAATGCTACCGATTGAGTATTTTTTTAATTTTTTGTGAGACTTTTTGCGCCGGTCAGCGATGACCACCGTGGCAGTCAAAGTGTTAATGTCGTTTTCACCAGTATAAAATCAACGAATTAACGCAGAAAACGGATTGCCACATTACTTATACTTATCAACTTTAGATATGCAGCGGCACGATCTTACGTATTTTAAGATAATTTTTTCATCAAGTCACTTTTTACTTGCCGACTATTACATACTGCATGAATTGTGTTTTTTAAATTGAAACATGCAGTAACACTAGCGTTCGTGTCTAAGGCTGATACTTCGCTTCGCATTAAATTCGAAAAACGCTATTTCCCAAGTTATTCAGGATAGCATGTACCTAAGAAAATGCTTCCATTTGGGACCGCATAATTTCCTCTTTACTGCCGACTTTGCTCAGAAGAAAACTAAACACAATTTCGGTCTTCGGAACCGCGTGTCCGCGGACGAGGAAGCGTCCGTTGCCGAAAGTGAAAGAGTATCGCGCACGTTGGGAATAATTTGAGAAAGTCTAACGCTTTTCGTGGAGAGAATAATCGTCGACACGCGACCTTTCTGCTCTCCGGTCGCGTACAGAGAGTGTCGTTCGATTGCAAATTACCCCGTAATTAGTTTACACGTCTATCTATCGCGCGGCATTAACGCGTTGGCGGCGAGATGCGGAAAAAAACATGAAATTCATACGGCGCGCGTCATGCGTCACATGTGCGCGAATGTCTACTACCGACATGTACGTGTAACGCGTTCGCTCTGCATTTCTACCCGGGATCATTATGCAACGCGCCGATGATGTAAGGTGCGTCAGGGGTTTGCAGTGCATCAATCGTTTGACATATTAACTGAATATTTGTTATAACGGAATATAAAGGGTGCGTGCTCGTCAAGTGCGTTTGAAGTAAAACTTCGGAGATGCAGGAATAGGACACTTGTGGGGGAAAAGAATATTTCGATTACACGTAATTATGCGTTGAACGTTTATATTTATTCACTAGTGTTTGTGCCTTCAGTCGAATCTAAAAATGAAATAATGCGTTTATGATAGCTAAAATGTGATATGGGATTGGAAGTTAGCTAAATATTTACGAGATGCTACGTCGATATTTTGCTATTCTACTATTTTATTTACTGTTAATGAAATTTCGAAATGACAATTGTGGTAAATTCGGTTCTTTTGAGCAAACGGCAAAAATTGTTCTTGGCAAGAACATAAGAGCCGTGTAATGTTAAATTGTATAAAAGATGCTGGATGGAAAAAATTCACTCTGAACGACGTCTGTAAAACAAAGCGTCACTTCCGGCGGTAATCAATGTTCTTGTATCAGTTACAGAAATAATTAATATAGATGCACTTATGCACTTATCTATCATACGCTTATCTTAAAAAAATGGTCACACCTTCAATACTGTCCACGTCAACACTTCGTTTCTAATACACATTACACCTGTTCTTCATCACCAACCAGCAAATCTGCTGTATCCCAAATTGCGCCGTTTATCCAAATTGCTGCAATTAAATTAATATTTTTCAGCTACTTATCATCTACGCCTCTGACATCACTTCACGCGTCAACGTCAGTGATTCGCGGAATTCTACGCAGCAACGTTTTTCTTCCCGAAATAAAAAATCGTGTTCTACGCGACGTAATGAGTGGCCATTAAAGTTTAAGAGCCATTGATACGTCAAACGCATACATGAGACGCATGCAATCGCGCGCACGTTAATTGATCCATAATGATTAGTTAGTTTTTGACGATTGTACTCGTCATGCGTGGAAAGTAATTACAAATTACCGCTTAAATTGCAATTTTTGTAAAAACTAAAATATACTCGCAAATTTTAAGATGTTCTAAATACTTGCAAGCCCAAACGGGATAAAACTAATAAACTAAAAAACATAAATAATTATTACGATAAAAGCGGAATACCATGTAGGCGTGGTATTAGATTTATCAGTTAAGATAATGATCTCAAGTGCGCCTTCCGTGCAGTAATTTATTATAACAAGACTCTTTAACAAACGTCTTCAACATTGATACGTGAAGGTATAGACGAGGCGCGTATAATCACGCGCGCATTAGTTGATGCGTAATGATCGATCGTTATCTTCGGACGACGTCAATACCGTTCACCGTTACCAATTACTCGCAAATTTTAAGATGTCCAAATACTTGCACGCCCAAGCAAGATAAACCGAATTAACTAAAAAACATAAATAATTATTACGACAAAAACGGAATACCATGAAGGAGTTGTATTAGATTTATCAGTTAAGATAATGATCTCAAGTGCGCCTTCCGTCCAGTGATTTATTATAACAAGACTCTTTAACAAACGTTTCTAACATTGACACGTGAAGGCATAGACTAGGCGCGTATAATCACGCGCACATTAGTTGATGCGTAATGATCGGACGACGTCAATACCGTTCACCGTTACCAATTACTCGAAAATTTTAAGATGTTCTAAATACTTGCACCCCAAGCAAGATAAATCGAATTAACTAAAAAACATAAATAATTATTACGAGAAAAACGGAATCCATGTAGGGGCTGTATTAGATTTATCAGTTAAGATAATCATCTCAAGTGCGCCTTCCGTGCAGTAATTTATTATAACAAGATTCTTTAACAAACGTCTCTAACATTGATACGTAAAGGCATAGACGAGGCGCGTATAATCACGCGCATTAGTTGATGCGTAATGATCGGTTGTTATCTTCGGACGACGTCAATACCGCTCACCGTTACCAATTACTCGAAAATTTTAAGATGTTCTAAATACTCGCACGCCCAAGCAAGATAAAACGAATAAACTAAAAAACATAAGTAATTATGAAAAAAGGGAATACTATGTAGGGGCTGTATTCGATTTATCAGTTAAGATAATGATCTCAAGTGCGCCTTCCATGCAGTGATTTATTATAACAAGACTCTTTAACAAACTACTTTAACATTGATACGTAAAGGCATAGACGAGGCGCGTATAATCACGCGCACATTAGTTGATGCGTAATGATCGGACGACGTCAATACCGCTCACCGTTACCAATTACTTGCAAATTTGAAGATGTTCTAAATACTCGCACGCCCAAGCAAGATAAACCGAATTAACTAAAAAACATAAATAATTATTACGAGAAAAACGGAATACCATGTAGGGGTTGTATTAGATTTATCAGTTAAGATAATGATCTCAAGTGCGCCTTCCGTGCAGTAATTTATTATAACAAGACTCTTTAACAAACGTCTCTAACATTGATACGTAAAGCCATAGACGAGGCGCGTATAATCACGCGCACATTAGTTGATGCGTAATGATCGGTCGTTATCTTCGGACGACGTCAATACCGCTCACCGTTACCAATTACCTTTATCTATCAATAAGGCCTTCGTCCTTAGCGATTGCTCGCCTCGCACGCCCCGGGATGCGTATTACGCGGCCAGAAGAAGTACGCATTCGTTTCTTCGCCGTGCTCGCCTATCGTGCGCATCATCGCGCTGCGTGTTGTGATGGTAAATGCGAGCGTAAGTGAATTACCCGCGCATACATCATCGCAACCTGGGACTTGTGCAAACAGATATCGGGATGGATTTGAAGTGCACGCGTCAGCAGACGGAATATTGCGTGACAGCACGTGCACGGGACGAGAATTTAATTAACTAAGTGTGTACGTTTGCGCATCGGCGGCTGCGAGTTTGAGTCTAATGTGGAATGTTGGTGGAGAAGCGGAATTGTCCGGGAAATAGGTCTCTTCGGGACATTGTGTTTAAGGGCTGCTGGGTGAATGCCTGCACTTTTCGCGGAGATTAATTTTTTCACGTGCACGATATGGGAATTTAATTAACACGTTGACTGCCGAGCGTATTTTGCTGTATTAGAACGGTGACCCTTTCAAATTCTACAGTGTTTGACTGAATTATGCAAAATGTAAATAATGTGCAGGTATTGGAGACCAAAGGATTGCATCACTATTCTATCAACTGCATTTATAAAAGAATAATTGCTACCCATTGCAAATATTTTGGATCTTCAGTAAAATCTCTTGCGCCGGTCACCGGTGACCATCACGGCAGTCGAAGTGTTAACACGTTGACTGCCAAGCGTATTTTACTATATTAGAACGGCGATGATACGAAATATTACAGCGTTTGATTGAATTATGCAAAATGTAAATAATGTGCAGGTATTGGAGAGCAAAGGATTGCATCACTATTCTAACAACTGCATTTATAAAAGAATAATTGCTACCCATTGCAAATATTTTGGATCTTCAGTAAAATCTCTTGCGCCGATCACCGGTGACCATCACGGCAGTCAAAGTTAACACGTCGACTGCCAAGCGTATT
This sequence comes from Cryptocheilus praepositus, assembly GCA_033815515.1. Classification (NCBI taxonomy): domain Eukaryota; kingdom Metazoa; phylum Arthropoda; class Insecta; order Hymenoptera; family Pompilidae; genus Cryptocheilus; species Cryptocheilus praepositus. The sequence continues at coordinate 3,645,750 of JAWWQZ010000314.1, forward strand.
TTACTACATTAGAACGGCGATGATACGAAATATTACAGCGTTCGACTAAATTATGCAAAATGTAAATGATGTGCAGGTGTTGGATACCAAAGGATTGCATCACTATTCTAACAACTGCATTTATAAAAGAATAATTGCTACCCATTGCAAATATTTTGGATCTTCAGTAAAATCTCTTGCGCCGGTCACCGGTGACCATCATGGCAGTCAAAGTGTTAACACGTTAACTGCTACGCGTATTTTACTATATTAGAACGGCCATAATGCGAAATATTACAGCGTTTGACTAAATTATGTAAAATGTAAATAATCTGCAGGTATTGAAGACCAAAGGATTGCATCACTATTCTAACAACAACTGCATTTATAAAAGAATAATTGCTACCCATTGCAAATATTTTGGATCTTCGGTAAAATCTCTTGCGTCGGTCATTGGTGATCATCGCGGCAGTCAAAGTGTTAACACGTTGACTGCCAAGCGTATTTTACTATATTAGAACGGCGATGATACGAAATATTACAGCGTTTGACTAAATTGTGCAAAATGTAAATAATCTGCAGGTATTTAAGGCCAAAAGATCGCATCACTATTCTAACAACTGCATTTATAAAAGAATAATTGCTACCCATTGCAAATATTTTGGATCTTCAGTCTCTTGCGCCGGTCACCGGTGACCATTACGGCAGTCAAAGTGTTAACAGACTATGTGCATTCGCACATCGATAGTTGTAGGTTTCAATGTAACATGTAAAAGTTGTGATAGATATGAAGAACGGGTGTGAAAGATCGAAGATCGAATTTAACTGTTACTGTATGAACGCGGTAACTTTTGGTAACGATTAATTTTTGTCGGCTGCAGTACTGGAATTTAATTAACTGAGCATGTACGTTTGTGCATCGACGGCTGTGAATATGAGCCGAACGTGGGTTGAAGGCAAAGAAGCGGAATTGTCGGGTAAATGGGTGTCTTCGCGAAATTGTTAGGTTTAGATGTAACTGGGTGAATACGTGTACGTTTGGGAAACGTTCAGTTTTCCATTTGCACGATACGGGAATTTAATTAATTAAGTGTACACATTTGCGCATGGACGGTTGGAGGTTTGAATGTAATATGTGATATGGGTGGAAGAGCAGAATTGTCGGGTAAACGAATGTCTTCGCGAGATTGCTTTTGAGAGTGACTCTATGAATGCGTGGACTTTTGGAGGATTAATTTTCTGGCGGGCATGGTACGAGAATTTAAATAATCTAGTCTTTACGCCTGCGCGTATCGACGATTGCGGATTTGAATCTAACGCGGGATATAGGTGAAAAACAGAATTATCGCGTGAATAAATATCTTAACGGGATTATTGTGTTTAAGTGTCGCTGTATAAACGCATTCATTTTTTGATAGGTTTATTTTTTCATGTGGGCAGTACGGAAATTTAATTAAACGTGACTTATACTTGAACACTACAACAAATAAAAAGTAACTATAACTTTTCCTGCAATAATTTCAAGTATATAAACTAAAATCGTATTGAGTCCATAAAACACAAGTATAGAACCGAAGATAATTTATCTAACTCAGAATGTACATTTGTGCATCGACGATTACGGGTTCGGATTTAACGTGGAATGATGCAGGAACCAACTTGGGTAAATAAACATCTTCACGAAATTCTTCTATCTAATTCCTAATATATTTGAGTGTGCTGGTGCTGTGTGGGCGATGACTTTTTGAAGTGCACAAGTCAACAGTCGGAATGTACAATATAGCACACGCACGCTCCGGGAATTTAATTAACTAACCGTGTGCATTTGTGCATCGATGGTTACGAATCTGAATCTAACGTGAAACATAGGTGGGGAAACAAATTTGCCTGATAGACAAACGTTCTTGCAATATTGTTCTATTCGGTTCGGAATACATTTGATTGTGCTAGCTGTTGTTGGAGGGAGACTTTTTGAAGTGCACGAGTCAGCGATCGGAGTATACGTAATAGCACGCGCAATAGCAATTTAACACATTGTTGACCGGCAATTTTCGGCAAAAGCTGTCTCAAGTCACCGGCTATTATTTCGTAATTAAAAATGGAAGTGAAACAATGTAAATAACATTCAACAGAGTTTGTTCGTGCATAATGAATTCAAATTGAACTTCGGACATGAATTTTATGTAACTTTTAATATTTTTTCGTATGATTAACTGTACAGCAGTCATTTACGCGTAGATGTAGACAAGATGTTTTGCACATATATCTTGTTTCGTTGTCCTTTCCTTTTAAAGGACTAGATTATGCCCTTGTTATTTCATTTTCAATGATCATTTTCCAAATGACTACAACTTACTTAAAAATCATTCGGGTAACTATATGAAGCATTCACATATAATTGATTGAAAAATGCTTCACCGTCACGTTCCGTCGTTCTTGACATTATCTTATACTAGAATTGTGATAAAAGCCTCAATACCAAAAAAAGTATTCTTTTTTATATTAAAGCAGACGCCATTGAACACAATGAACAAAATTTTGCTCTATTCTATATTTCCCTGCATTTTAGAAATTAAAATAGCCGACGCAAGTGTAAACACGAGTTAACTCGTGACCGGTCAGCAACGTTTGGCCATGAAAACACGAGTTAACTCGTGACCGGTCAACAATGTGTTAATATACTACATGAGAATGTATTTTTGCAGATGGACGCTTCTAAATTTTAGTATACGGGGTGAACTGCTACTGTTTTGCTCGATTGAACTAATCTTTGTTCTCTAATATATTAACTTTGTAAAAAATAAGTTTTTGCAGTGCACATATCTGTAAATGGAATATACTTTAGATGCGGCACGGTATTTTTTACTGAAGAGTGGGATGCGAAAAAGCAGTATATACGATTTTTGGTATAGCTTTCGATATCATTATTCATTGTGCATATCATAGTAATACTGTCAGCACGCGATTTAGCAAGTAGATGCCGCCTATTTGATGTTTGACAGCAAAGGGTTAAGACTAAATGTATGTCGGTACGGTTCCATGCAGAAACACGTTTACCCACTAAAAAGTAATGCAGATTTCTTATTATGCTATTAGACTTGACCAGTCGTTAGGAAGCGTGTTATCAGTTTTTGATAAACTCCATGGGACGGGTTCTTCCTTAGTTTCCACGGAACCCGCTTGGTAGCGTCACCTGTCAATGATAGGAGCTCTCGTACGAATCTGCGTTCTTGAATGATGAGGTCGCTGATAATGCAGGTTTCTTCAGTTTTCTACTCCTACGCATGTATTATGTGTATGTCCTACACGTGCTACTAGATGATTCCCCTTTAAATACCGTAAATACCAATAAATAGCGTAATTTCTTGTTCCTTCTTTTGCTTGCCATGTTTTTCTTTGCTCTGTTCTAAATGATTGAAGGTCAGAGTCGTCGATATATCCTTGTTTAATTATACCCTTATCACTCTATAGAATAAACATGTATCATCTAACGGTTGTCTGAAACACTAGAAAATAGTACAAAGCACCGACAAAGTTTTTTACGTCTTTAAAGCACGGCGAAAAATGGCGAAAAATGTCACATTTTTTTTTTTATTCAGACCGATACCATTTGATAGAGGGTAGTTTGCCCTGAAGATAGACCACTTTCCGCGCGCTGAACTCTTCATAGTTTCCGAGATACGACGATTTTAAGAAAGTGCAAAAAAATTTCTTTCGAAATTGCTAATCGGGATTAATCCCATGTGAAAGTGCGTCCAAAGAGCTTTAAGAAAACCTGTATTACTTATACGTTTCGACCACTAGTTTAGTTGTGACAGGGCCTTGAAGAAATCGCGAAAATCTTAAGGTATTTGCCAAAAAATGATGGGTCACCGATTTTTTTGTAATTTTAGTATATCAAAGGGGGTGCAAAATGTCTCAGAAAAATGCAAGGCGCACCCCGAAATTCGCAATAGTTCCGGAAATATCGGCAAAAACGTATCGAAAAATCGTGAAAAACGAGCCTGAAAACGGGGTAAAAAATTAAAACTCTATCGATCGACTTGTAATTGTGCCAGATGAAAGGGGGTACAAAGAGACTTGGAAAAATTGCAACCGCGTTGAAAAATTCGAAATAGTTTCCGAGATATGACGAAAAATAGATGAAGAAACCGTGAATGAACCGCCAGTTGAAAGTTGAAACTTAGATCACTATATGACGCGAATGAGGGTCAAAGAAGGCTCACAAAAACGCAAACCGCACCCCAAAGTTCGCAAAAGTTCCCGAGATATGACCAAAAATACGTGAGAGTATTGTGAAAAACGACCTCCGAAGTGGGGTCAAAATACAAATAATCGTCGATTGAACCAGTCGTTTGTTCACGCAAAGGGGCCAAAAGCAGACTTCAAAAATTGCAAACCGCACTCAGATCTTCGAAATACATTCTGCGCTGCGTTCAAAAATAGGTAAAAAATGACCGAAAAATTGATGTCTCATCGCAGTAACTCTATTACCCCATACCCCGCTCATACTTCAACTTTCAATCTTCGCGCACTATTAGAATTCCATAATTCCGACACATCGACCGCATCCCACCTCGTTTTCAACTTCCTAAAACCAAAAACTAGGTAAAAAATGACCGAAAAATTGATGTCTCATCGCAGTAACTCTATTACCCCATACCCCGCTCATACTTCAACTTTCAATCTTCGAGCACTATTAGAATTCCATAATTCCGACACATCGACCGCATCCCACCTCGTTTTCAACTTCCTTCACGCTTTCATCGACCGTAATTCAAACAACACCCACACACGGCGTCCGTATCCCCCGCACTCCCATCGAATACTCGCCGGTTATCCATAATTCCAGGAACCTGTCACCTTCGCCTCACCCCGCAAGATTTGCTACTTACGAGTTCGTCGGCGACTAACCCCATCGTAACTCCTGAGCATCTGCACTCCGTCTCCGGCGTCCGCATGCTTTCGGAGCACCGTGTATGTTCTCTAACCGAAAGACGGTCGTCTCACCCCTGGTAGTCTTCCAAGACTGCAGTTCGCGGCAGTCGTCATGTGGAGAGGGAACAAACCGTAGTCTTTCTCAGCGGGTCTCTATATAGCGCAGCGACTTACATGCGCACACACGGAACACAAACGCGTGTCCAACGAGTAGCATGCCGCGGCGTCTAGACCAGTGCTCCGCAACCTTTATCAGTCGATACTCCGACGGATCTCTAATTTCACGGCGTGCGCACGTGGCCCGATTGACATTTTCGCTCGGCCGCCGCTCGGCGCCGAGTTCGGCAGACGTCGACGCGCGATTTCAAAATTCAGGAGGCCGATTGCGTGCCTCGCGGGACGGCGCGAGTCCGCGGCAGGTTGCGGAGCACTGCTCTAGACTGTCATGCTTTAAACCAGGAGCGGATTGATTGCGAACGAGCGCCCTTTGGTTTTTGCGAGCCCGTCGTCTCGCGAGGATTGCACTCGGCGTCAGCGAAGTTTGAGGGAAATGATTAGCGGCGGCGAGAGGCGGGGTCGGGCTTTTTGCGGAGGAGCTGCGCTGGCAGCGGACAGATGGGTTTTGTGGAAAGTTTTCGGGTAGGTGGAAAATGCAGTGTTGGTGGCGTCAAATTTCGGATATGCGGCGTTTATTGTCATAATCGGTGGTTAGTTAAGCGATGAAGGAGTATAAAGCTCTTTTTTGGGTGGAAAAAGCTGGTTATGGGAGTTAGGGGTGTAAGTCAACGTGTTTGGGGGTATGGTGCAACCTTTTTAGGAGTCGACGAAGATGAATCATTACAACGTTCGTTTCTTTAAAAGATATGTACCATGTAAAGATTTGAGCTTATGGATAGTAATGATGTCTATAACGGCGATCTTCGGGGGTCTACAAAAATAGATGTGCATTACAACATCTGATCTCTTTAAAAAATGTGTAGATTCTAAATTATGAATAGTAATTATGTCAATTACATTCCCATCACCGCATGTTGCACATCACTTGCACTAATTGGAAATAACGACGTCTGATGTCATAGATACATATATTAGATTGAAATTAAACACATCATCTAATAATAATCAATATTGCAAATAGCGAAAGGGCACAGTAATTAACACCGTGTATTTACTTAACCTAATTATACGAAACCGGCTTCAATTTTGCCTCAATTTGTACTGCAAAGCTCAGTCGACCTTAATCAAATGAACCTAATCTACTGAATCATAGTTCCGGAGTTCAAAATGCACGATTACACCGTCGAATTTCTGCAATCATAGTTTTTAAATTTTAATAGGCCTTGTTCAGGGCACATACATAGGGCACTTCCGTGTAAATTTTTCACTATTACCGTCAGACGGCTTTAAGCAGAACCAGGTTGCAATAACGTATTGCGTTTCAATGACAGTTTCGGCGTAAACAGAAATGTCGATGACAGTGACAGATAATTCTTGTTCGTCGGCTTCGAGGATATAGACAGGGGATATTTCGGTAAATGGTTTTGACGTGGGACAAGTCTGCTTACTGTGATGCATCAGCATCAGCACCTCACAATGCGACAAACTGAGCTGTTTAAATAGGCATTATCGAAATTTGTCGGATTGCCAACGCTGAGTGACGTTCGCATTTCGTTTTTACACGAAGCGCACCGAAACGTTCGCGTCATCGCCGTCCATTCATCTTCCTGCAAACGGAGTCAGACGGCACGAGGACAGTTCTTCAATTTGACCTACGCGGCTTTTTGTAATCACACGAAAATGCGAACACAACATAGCGCTTAATGATTAATTCAAACGTCGGCTGAGCACGTCGCTGATTACCAGCACGCGTCCGAACAAAAGTTCAGTCAACTTTGGTAATTCACAATGAAAGGTGTATGTCTCTATGTAAATCCGGATCGTGAAACGTGCCAGACACACTTGACTAACTTTTTGTCAATCACACCTGTCGTGACACTGGCGCCTGTCAGTCACCTTCGATACTAATTACCTCTGTATTCTTAGTCGAAAAAATCCGTTGATTAAGGTCGGCTGTTAGTTTGACGACAAAAACACGGCTTACGACTTCGCGGAATTATTTTATTGCACAGTTTTTGCGGCGTCCACTTCGTACTGATCATAGTGCACGGTCGAGCTATAATTACACAGGAGTCGTGCGATAAATTGATGCCTGTATTTATGGTCTCTAACATAATATCTAATACTACTTACTGCATTTACCATACACGCGCATCTGCAATCTGTCTCTGTCCCATAGATGCATCCACCTAACCAGATCTTGTCCCTACGCGTAAGCCTTTACGCGGCCACGCATACGCTTTCCTGATCGACACGCAGAAATTGTCCTAATCGTTGCTTTATTTCATTACAAACATTAATCGTTCTTGTGCTTGTTTTAGTTCATTTTACTTACTCTGTAGGAAGTTTGTGTATTTCTGCAAGTTTGCACACGCCTCCTCTTCAGGAGTCTATTCTACAATAAGTCTATCTTAGTTATATTCTTCTTTCACTTCCTTTATTTTATGTACTGTTTCGGCTGAATTAGGAGTATATATAAAATTGACAGGAAATCCAGCCGGAACGCTATATAAAACACTGTTTATCAAAAAATAGGATATAGTGTATTGTAAAGTAAAGTATATACCATATAATACATACACTACGTAATAGTAATAGCACTACGTAGTATACTGTAGTATATACTTCGGTACGAAATTCGTGAAAATTCCACGCTATACTCGAAGCGTAGTCCCACGCGCCTCAACATTTCGGCTGAATTAGGAGTATATATAAAATTGACAGGAAATCCGGCCGGAACGCTATATAAAACACTATTTATCAAAAAATAGGATATAGTATATTGTAAAGAAAAGTATATATCATACAATACATAGTATATATAATAGTAATAGCACTACGTAGTATACTACAGTATATAGTTCGGTACGAAATTCGTTAAAATTCCACGCTACATCCGAAGCGTAGTCTCACGCGCCTCAACCTTTCGACTGAATTAGGAGTATATATAAAATTAACAGGAAATCCGGCCGGAACGCTATATAAAACACTGTTTATAAAAAAATTGGATATAGTATATTGTAAAGAAAAGTATATAGCATACAATACATACTCTAGATAATAGTAATAGCACTACGTAGTATACTACAGTATATATTTCGGTACGAAATTCGTTAAAATTCCACGCTACACCCGAAGCGTAGTCCCACGCGCCTCAACATTTCGGCTGAATTAGGAGTATATATAAAATTGACAAGAAATCCGGTCGGAATCTTATATAAAACACTGTTTATCAAAAAATAGGATACAGTATATTGTAAAGTAAAGTATATACCATATAATACATACTCTACGTAATAATAGTAGCACTGCGTAGTATAAAGTATATAGAGACAAAATGAAAATTAGTATCAACGTTTCGGTTGATTTAGGAAGTATATAAAATTGACAGTATATATAAAACACTGTTTATCAAAAAAATTGGATATAGTATATTGTAAAGTAAAGTATATACCATATAATACATAATCTACGTAATAGTAATAGCACTACGTAGTATACTACAGTATATACTTCGGTACGAAATTCGTGAAAATTCCACGCTACACCCGAAGCGTAGTCCCACGCGCCTCAACATTTCGGCTGAATTAGGAGTATATGTAAAATTGACAGGAAATCTGGCCGGAACGCTATACAAAACACTGTTTATCAAAAAAATGGGATATAGTATATTGTAAAGAAAAGTATATACCATACAATACATACTCTATATAATAGTAATAGCACTACGTAGTATACTACAGTATATATTTCGGTACGAAATTCGTGAAAATTCCACGCTACACTCGAAGCGTACTCCCACGCGCCTCAACGTATCTACAGCTCCTTCAGAACGACATAAAACACGTTTACCGAGTCGCAGACGTAGACATAATCGACATTAACAAAAACGGCCGAATTTACAATCATCTTAATCCAGTTTCACGTAAGCCCCGTCGCGTGCCACTCTCCGACACACTTTCCGAAAAGACCCTCGGCACTAAAACGGTTAACGCGTTCACAGCTAATCATCGCGGCTCGCCGTTATTGCGCAGGCCGCGCGAAACAGGTGCAGGAAATTCGATCTTCAGCCAACGTCATCGATACGGCCCTGCTCGCAGCATGTATAGCACGCGGCCGTACACCGGGTTCAGGTTCCATCATTCGAGTAGACGGGAGTCAGTGCATGCAGGCCGTGCGGCAGGTTCGCCTGCATCAGGTTTTCGTCCCCTGCCAGGATCGGTGAGCCTCGAAGACCTCCTCGCCAAAACTCCATACCTGACACGCGCAAATGCATTTTCGTGTCGCGGACGAACGGCGGGAAAAAGGATCTAAGTGCAGTGCGCGCGTGTGAGGGGTCACGGTAAATCGCGAGAGTGCTGACAGAATGAGCGCAGAAGTGTGCGACGGATGGTAAATATTCAGATGCTGGGGTCTAATAGCGGTAGGCGCGGATCGGCACGCGGTTGGGTGAAATTCAAGCAAGGGTGCATTGGTATAGGTACTTCCAAAACGAAAGATCAAAAACCAGTCTTCAGGTCTGGAAGCGTGGAAAGTACGATGCTCGTGCGGAAAAGTGTGGATTGGAGGAAACGGAAGGGAGATTCATAAATGGATCAAAGGACACTGACGATGCTGATGTCGTAGTTATGTGGCGCTGGTTAAGGTTCCGATGGATTATATCAAAAAATTAGGATACGTTTTAATTGATTAGCTGAACCACCGAACGCATCAGCAGGGTATTTTGATATCATAATATCTACATAGTCTTTAGGCAGCAGATATATTAGTAGAGATACTTCCAAAACGAAAGATCAAAAACCAGTCTTCAAGTCTGGGGATGTGAAAAGTATGATGCTCGTGCGGAAAAGTGTGGATTGGAGAAAACGGAAGGGAGAATGATAGATGGATCAAAGGACACTGACGATGCTGATGTCGTAGATATGTAGCGCTGATTAAGGTTCCGATCAGATAATTAGGATGCTTTTTAACTGATTAGTTGAACCATTGAATGCATCAGCAGGGTACTTTGAAAACACAATATCTGCATAGTCTTTAGGCAGCATATGTATTAGTAGTAATACTTTCGAAACGAAATATCAAAAGCCAGTCTTCAGATCTGAGAGTGCAGAAAGTACGTTACTCATGTGGAAAAGTACACATCGGAGAAAACGGAGGAAGATCAGTACACGGATCAAAGAACACCAATGGGCTAGTTTTCCAAATCAGCCTTGACAGCGCACGCTATAGAAACTGAACATACTGTCAACTTCGACAAGGCTGCACGCTAGAACCCTCGCAAGGTTACTATGCTAGAAAATTTCGAGAAGGCCTAGAAATATTGAAACACCCTGGTAACCTCATTCGAGACTGAGGTTATCAAGCCGAACCAATTTGCTACACCCTTCCCCCGGTTTGTGATCGACCAGCTGATCAATTATAAAACATTGACTGGTACGGTCACTCGAAACATTAACCCGGGGCATATAAGAACACAACAACACAGAACACACAATGCAACGTTTACGAAACGTCGGCACAATGCTGGATTCAAACGGGGTATCCATCCGGATGTCAGCATCGTTTCAAATAATCGGGTTGAAATAATTTGGCCGCGGTAATGTCATTTTCAGCGACTTTGATCTTGGGCGCAAATTTGAGCGTGTGGAGCTGAGGGCAGGCGCATGGTTAAAATTGTGCCGCGAGGCACGTTGCAGGGATGCTATGGGCAACAAGTGTGGAACTTGCGTGAGAACGGTGGATAATGAGGTAATAAAGCTTCTCGTGGTTGAAAATGGAAACTGATTAAGAAGTTTTATTTAAATTTTCATAAAAAATGCTTGTTGGGTGAAGGGTGGAGATGGAGGAAGCATTTGAATTGAACATCTAACTAAAAGTTCTCAATCGCTTTCTATTTTCAATAACGGTGGGCCTATTGTCTCATTATCCCCTTTTACTAATAAGGTTGAAACTGACACAGCTCCCGATAATTGCGTGAGAACGGTATCGGCATGTGCGTCGGGAAATTTGGGCGCAAACTCCGACGAGGGCGTCAACGAAATTTGTCAAATGTCATTTTGGAGCTTTGTCACTCTGCTAGAATTAACGGAGTCAATTTGAACGGCTTGTAATATGAGAGGCTGTTGTAGAGTAGTTCGTACCGTGGTACATTATCGTTTGTGTTGTCTCGTTGGATGTAGAGAACGCACTTTGTGGAGCTGACAGTGTTGAGTGACGTAAATTCGTAGAGCGTCACGCAGTTTAAACTGTCCAGTAATAATACAGATTGGCATAGAAAACTTCATGAAGCGTTTGATTTTAGGTACAATCCATTTAGGTTGTCTTGTTACGCTGCATGACACGACACTTGCATCGTCATTTTTTAATAACGTAAATTCGTTAAGACCAATTACTTTGAACCGTTCACTACCATATGCTGTTACAAAATATTTCGTGTTGCTTGATTTTCAGGACAATCCATTTACGTCGTATTATCGTATTTGACACGACATTTGCACCCTCGTTTTTCAGTAACGTAAATTCGTTAAGACAAACTACTTTGAACCGTCCACTATTATGCGCCGTCACAGAATACTTCCTGTTGCTTAATTTTCAAGACAACCCATTTACGTCGTATTATTATATTTGACAGATTTGCACCGTCATTTTTCAGTAACGTAAATTCGTTAAGATCAACTACTTTGAACCGTCTACTATTATACGCCGTCCCAGAATATTTCCTGTTGCTTGATTTTCAAGACAACCCATTTACGTCGTATTATTATATTTGACACGACATTTGAACCCTCATTTTTCAGTAACGTAACTTTACACCATTCACTACTACGAGCCGTCACAAAATATTTGTTGTTGCTCGATTTTCATGACAACCCGTTTACGTTGTATTATTATATTTGACACATTTGCGCCGTCATTGTTCATTAACGTAAATTCGTTAAGACCAACTACTTTGAACCGTCCACTATTATACGCCGCCACCGAATATTTCCTGTTGCTTAATTTTGAGGACAACCCATTTACGTCGTATTATCATACATGACACGACACTTGCATCGTCATTTTTCGGTAACGCAAATTCATTAAGACCAACTACTTTGAACCGTCCACTATTATACGCCGTCACAGAATACTTCCTGTTGCTTAATTTTCAAGACGACCCATTTACGTCGTATTATTATATTTGACACATTTGCACCGTCATTTTTCAGTAACGTAAATTCGTTAAGACCAACTACTTTGAACCGTCCACTATTATACGCCGTCCCAAAATATTTTCTATTGCTTAATTTTCAGGACAACCCATTTACGTCGTATTATCATACATGACACGACACTTGCATCGTCATTTTTCGGTAACGCAAATTCATTAAGACCAAATACTTTGAACCGTCCACTATTATACGCCGTCACAGAATACTTCCTGTTGCTTAATTTTCAAGATAACCCATTTACGTCGTATTATTATATTTGACACATTTGCACCGTCATTTTTCAGTAATGTAAATTCGTTAAGACCAACTACTTTGAACCGTCCACTATTATACGCCGTCCCAGAATATTTCCTGTTGCTTAATTATCAGGACAACCTATTTACGTCGTATTAACATACATGACACGACGCTTGCATCGTCATTTTTCGGTAACGTAAATTCGTTAAGACCAGCTACTTTGAGCCGTCCACTACTACACGCCGTCGCAGAATATTTCGTGTTGCTTGATTTTCGGGACAATCCATTTACGTCATATTATCATATTTGACACGACATTTGCAGCCTCATTTTTCAGTAACGTAACTTTGCACCATTCACTACTACGAGCCGTCACAAAATATTTCTTGTTCCTTAATTTTCAAGATAACCCGTTTACGGCGTATTATTGTATTTGACACATTTGCACCGTCATTTTTCAGTAACGTAAATTCGTTAAGACCAACTACTTTGAACCGTCCACTATTATACGCCGTCCCAGAATATTTCCTGTTGCTTAATTTTCAGGACAACCCATTTACGTCGTATTATCATACATGACACGACACTTGCATCGTCATTTTTCGGTAACGTAAATTCGTTAAGACCAGCTACTTTGAGCCGTCCACTACTACACGCCGTCGCAGAATATTTCGTGTTGCTTGATTTTCGAGACAATCCATTTACGTCGTCCCGTTACGCTGCACGAGACACTCGCGACGTCAACACAGTCCGGTGACGCAAATTCAAACAGTCGAGCCTCTGATCGTCACAGGCAGCCTAGCACGCGCTCGTCTTCGGCCTGTAATACGAGACGCGTCGCGACGACAAAAACGATCGCGCCCGATCGTCGTCGTCACGCCGAAAATAAGCGTTCCCGGCATGTGATTCTGACTCGATAAGACGCAAAATGGTCCGGCCCACAGTTATACGCGAGGTGTATCGCGAACGATCATCGTACAGGATCCTTCCCGCTGCCGGCTTCCCGATAACGGTACGCACCTTCATCGTGGTCATGATCATCGCGACTTTGTCGGAAGCGATTATGTTCCACACATGAACGGCTTGACGAGAGACTACGTGTTTCGCGTTTCTTGCGATAGTTGGCGGGAGTACTTGAAAATTGTGGATTCACTTGAGCGCACGCGCAAAAACGTTCCGCTTCCGGAAATCTGAGAGACAAGAGGCGCTCTCTTATAAATCGATTAATTGCAGTGCGTTCAGTAGAATTTATTGGCGTGGACAAACCGTGTGATGAAAATCTCTTTTAACACATTGGCTGCCACGGTGGTCACCGGTGACCGGTGCAAAAGATTTGACTAAAAATTGGCAATCTTGTAAAAGCAATTGATTTTGGGGCGGTGCTCCAATACTTTGGCTTCTAACAACTCTGCGTTACCTTTATTTTACATGATTTAATTATACTCTGCAGTATTTCATCACATCGCAGTTCTAATATAGCAAAATACGCGTGGCAGTCAAAGTGTTAATGTGTTTTTCGATCTTGTTGGTTGTTTGTAACAATACGTGCTTTTTCCAATGATTAAAATTTGAAGTAAGCACACGGGTTTCTGCTTCAGAAACAGTGTTTTGGCTAACAAAGATTTTGCGTGGACAGCTTCTCTCGCATATTTGCGGTTTAAGTTATAGCGTTATAGCATACTCCCGAATATATCTTCAACATCGAAATCGTCAGTGCAAAATATTGCAAGCCGTCTCCAACTTCGGTAGTTCTTCATTACATTGCGGAGCCTGCCGCATCCTTAACGTCAGAATGAAAATTCGCAATCAAGCTTTGGCACGAAAAGTTCCCTCGAAATTGTCGTTCTCACATCCGCACGTAGACATACTCCGCTGAGTTACGGTGAGAACCGTTGCAGGTCGGATCGCAGGGAACAGTTATCGTACACACCTTTCTATTCCGTCCGTCGTTAAACATCGCCCCCGCTATTGTTTCCGCCGCCCGTTGATTGACTCGTTTAATTTTCACGGTCGACAGCCGCCTCGTGGAGCCCGCGACGTGTTCCATTAACGCGTTAACTGCGAATGGAGTTGCCGATATCGCTCGCGGCGAACCGAACGTTCCTCCTCATTTGTCGGAACACGAGTGTATTTTCATCGAACGCGCCCGAGGTTTAATGATCTCGCCTTTTTTTCGCGCTGCTCGCGTAACGCGCAGTTTCAGCGGTTTTTATTGCGCTTTCGCGGGCGTGGGTTACGATGCGTATGTACTGGCGGGTTGTCGATTTCGTGAGGTGTCGGCATTTTTTGCCTTCTCTTTGTATATCGCGCGTGGCGTTGTTTCGTAACAGGTTCATCTGCGGTGACGTTCAAAAGTACATTTTCGGCCTTGGCGCACGGCTCTGTACGTCTTTAATTTTATATGGGAATTTTATTTTTTAGTGAGTTGTATAAGCATTTTTAACCCATTGACTGCCACGCAAATTTAGCGCGTCTTGCCCTGGGTGCCACGTTTTATTTTAAAGAAGACATAAAGTTTTACAAAATATAATAATATTAAGTTATTGATACAATAGTGTAATGGCATTTACAGTATTTTTATTGGAAAGAAAAAACACTACGAGATAACTCGTAGCTGGCAGTTTTGGTACAGACGCTTATTACGAGATATCTCGTAGTTGGCAGTCAATGGGTTATAATAAGCAACTGCTTGCGGCGGTGAATGTTTTTAATTTTGTATAGGCGTTTTTAAGCCTTTAATCAACACCAGTCTAAGTCACGTTCGAAATGCAAATATCGTGGAATTATTTTCCTGTCCGTTTTGTACAAGGGGTTTGCAAGCAATCGCAGAGCTTCTATTTATAGCATTTTGCGTTGATAATTTGCGTAAAATCATTAATCAGCCCAACACGTTCAACATTTTATTTTTTGTCCATTTGATACTTTGTGCGTTCTGTTATCTTACAAAAATTTCAACCATATATAGTATTAACACAAACAGCAATTTGTCGGGTTCAGGTCCCATGTGCAAAATTACAGGAATTATTACTTTTATTTTCTGGCCATTTTTGGTGACTCTGATTAATGGAACGATACGAATATACGTTCAAATTCATTTCGTCTTCGGGCTTCTAATTTTCTTCGCGCGGCCTTTACTCACGGCACTATACGTTTGTAACCTCAATGGACCATGAATACGTACCGAACACGTCAGAGTCGCGTCCGGAACGCAAGTTTGAGCAACTCGTACGGGTGACGTTCCGTTCAGAAAGACGTTCGTGTTCGAAATCGTCCGGTGACACGGATGCCATTGATGACAGTCAGTCTGCACGCTCTCACATTCGCTGACACGGTTCCACCCACACGCGGCGGGCCTGAACTCTGCGGGCGACGTGAGTTTTGAGAAAGAGCCAAAACGATCGACCAACAGACGTGCGCGTGTTCCTGTTCTGGTGCTTATAGCGTACCTGTATTACGTAGTATTACTAAAAGTAACGACGATGCATTTTTTGACGGTTTTTTTGAAGTATTAGTAGTTTTCTTGAAATTGAGTAAAAAGAGCAAAGAGTGTACGGACATGCGTCGAAAGAATTTTCGTTGAGAAATGGTCAATTGTAATACTGAATAATAATAGATGGAGTGCATTTGAGTATTCGTCAATTATAATTTTGAAAACTCTTCGATAGTCGAATGAACGCGATAAGAAAAAATAAGAAATTTCCGATGCCTAACAAATTTTTTCGTCGTAATAAACTTGAGTATTCGTCAGTTATAACTTTGAAAACTCTTCGATAGTCGAATGAACGCGATAAGAAAAAATAAGAAATTTTCGATGCCTAAAAAATGTTTTCGCCGTAATAAACTTGAGTATTCGTCAGTTATAACTTTGAAAACTCTTCGATAGTCGAATGAACGTGGTAAGAAAAAATATGAAGTTTTCGATGCCTAAAAAATTTTTTCACCGTAATAAACTTGAGTATTCTGAACTCTGCGGGCGACGTGAGTTTTGAGAAAGAGCCAAAACGAACGACCAGCAAACGTGCGCGTGTTCCTGTTCTGGTGCTTATAGCGTACCTGTATTACGTAGTATTACTAAAAGTAACGACGATGCATTTTTTGACGGGTTTTTTGAAGTATTAGTAGTTTTCTTGAAATTGAGTAAAAAGAGTAAAGAGTGTATGGACATGCGTCGAAAGAATTTTCATTGAGAAATGGTCAATTGTAATACTGAATAATAATAGATGGAGTGCATTTGAGTATTCGTCAATTATAATTTCGAAAACTCTTCGATAGTCGAATGAACGCGATAAGAAAAAATATGAAGTTTTCGATGCCTAAACAATTTTTTCGCCGTAATAAACTTGAGTATTCTGAACTCTGCGGGCGACGTGAGTTTTGAGAAAGAGCCAAAACGAACGACCAGCAAACGTGCGCGTGTTCCTGTTCTGGTGCTTATAGCGTACCTGTATTACGTAGTATTACTAAAAGTAACGTCGATGCATTTCTTGACGGGTTTTTTGAAGTATTAGTAGTTTTCTTGAAATTGAGTAAAAAGAGTAAAGAGTGTATGGACATGCGTCGAAAGAATTTTCATTGAGAAATGGTCAATTGTAATACTGAATAATAATAGATGAAGTGCATTTGAGTATTTGTCAATTATAACTTTGAAAACTCTTCGATAGTTGAATGAACGCGATAAGAAAAAATATGAAGTTTTCGATGCCTAAAAAATTTTTTCGCCGTAATAAACTTGAGTATTCTGAACTCTGCGGGCGACGTGAGTTTTGAGAAAGAGCCAAAACGAACGACCAGCAAACGTGCGCGTGTTCCTGTTCTGGTGCTTATAGCGTACCTGTATTACGTAGTATTACTAAAAGTAACGACGATGCATTTTTTGACGGGTTTTTTGAAGTATTAGTAGTTTTCTTGAAATTGAGTAAAAAGAGTAAAGAGTGTATGGACATGCGTCGAAAGAATTTTCATTGAGAAATGGTCAATTGTAATACTGAATAATAATAGATGAAGTGCATTTGAGTATTCGTCAATTATAACTTTGAAAACTCTTCGATAGTCGAATGAACGCGATAAGAAAAAATATGAAGTTTTCGATGCCTAAAAAATTTTTTCGCCGTAATAAACTTGAGTATTCTGAACTCTGCGGGCGACGTGAGTTTTGAGAAAGAGCCAAAACGAATGACCAGCAGACGTGCGCGTGTTCCTGTTCTGGTGCTTATAGCGTACCTGTATTACGTAGTATTACTAAAAGTAACGAAGATGCATTCTTTGACGGTTTTTTTGAAGTATTAGTAGTTTTCTTGAAATTGAGTAAAAAGTGTAAAGAGTTTACGGACATGCGTCGAAAGAATTTTCATTGAGAAATGGTCAATTGTAATACTGAATAATAATAGATGGAGTGCATTTGAGTATTCAATTATAATTTTGAAAACTCTTCGATAGTCGAATGAACGCGATAAGAAAAAATATGAAGTTTTCGATGCCTAAAAAATTTTTTCGCCGTAATAAACTTGAGTATTCTGAACTCTGCGGGCGACGTGAGTTTTGAGAAAGAGCCAAAACGAACGACCAGCAAACGTGCGCGTGTTCCTGTTCTGGTGGTTATAGCGTACCTGTATTACGTAGTATTACTAAAAGTAACGACGATGCATTTTTTGACGGTTTTTTTGAAGTATTAGTAGTTTTCTTGAAATTGAGTAAAAAGAGTAAAGAGTGTATGGACATGCGTCGAAAGAATTTTCATTGAGAAATGGTCAATTGTAATACTGAATAATAATAGATGAAGTGCATTTGAGTATTTGTCAATTATAACTTTGAAAACTCTTCGATAGTTGAATGAACGCGATAAGAAAAAATATGAAGTTTTCGATGCCTAAAAAATTTTTTCGCCGTAATAAACTTGAGTATTCTGAACTCTGTGGGCGACGTGAGTTTTGAGAAAGAGCCAAAACGAACGACCAGCAAACGTGCGCGTGTTCCTGTTCTGGTGGTTATAGGGTACCTGTATTACGTAGTATTACTAAAAGTAACGACGATGCATTTTTTGACGGGTTTTTTGAAGTATTAGTAGTTTTCTTGAAATTGAGTAAAAAGAGTAAAGAGTGTATGGACATGCGTCGAAAGAATTTTCATTGAGAAATGGTCAATTGTAATACTGAATAATAATAGATGGAGTGCATTTGAGTATTCGTCAATTATAATTTTGAAAACTTCGATAGTCGAATGAACGCGATAAGAAAAAATAAGAAATTTCCGATGCCTAAAAAATTTTTTCGTCGTAATAAACTTGAGTATTCGTCAGTTATAACTTTGAAAACTCTTCGATAGTCGAATGAACGCGATAAGAAAAAATATGAAGTTTTCGATGCCTAAAAAATTTTTCGCCGTAATAAACTTGAGTATTCGTCAGTTATAACTTGGAAAACTCTTCGATAGTCGAATGAACGCGATAAGAAAAAATAAGAAATTTTCGATGCCTAAAAAATGTTTTCGCCGTAATAAACTTCAGTGAATAAAACAGTTTGCACATGTTCGACTGGTTATCGCGTCAATCCATAATTCGCCCATAACACGTACAGAATGTTGCGCGAAAAATTTCCTGAACCCAACGCGTAGATTGCTATTTCGAAGAGTCTATACGTGTGTGCGCCTTTACATAAATCCGCGGAATGTAAACACGCTTAGTTGAGAGCGGAATGGTCTTGGGCGTTCGTTAAAATCGAGGTCGACTGGCGATGAATTTCACCTCGGAGAAATCATTTTTCGAGCAAATCCCTTCTTCTTCGTGGGAGCTTACGCTTGTCTTAAATATTTTTCTGCGGCCAGCGTTCACGACCGGGGGGTTGAAAACAAATATATCTTTCATGATTTATGAACAGTTGCTGGGTAAACGGTTTTCTTCCTTCCCTCGCCGAGATTAACATCAGCCAGATCCCGATGGGAAGAAACCGTTACCACGCAAACTCTGCCAATTTCGTGTCAACGAGAAGTTTCCTCTAAAAAAATATATTTTATTTATTAAGAATGTATTATACAGGACAAAATATCTAGCGATCACGATTGATCTCGTTATCAATATTTGTTATGAATTTAGAGTCACGCTAATATGAAATGATGCACACGTGTTTTTTAATCGCACATGCCTTGACGGCACTTATTTAAATTATTGCGTCCTTTATCCTACTTCGTATTAAACCTTTTAAGATACTCGCGCGCAATTGCGCGTAACTGCTTGTAATTTGCATTTTACTATCTTAGACTTCAAAGCCACTCCACTCACAAAATAAGTATTTTATCGCTTCCGCCTGGATGCCGTTGCTAATTTCAGCGTGTCCTCGACGTTTTATCGAAATTAGACACAGCATCCATTCGGAAGCCAAAACTTAACGCAAACTGGCCGTGAAGTCACAGAAGCAAAAATTTAGTACACAGCATACATTTTTTAAGGACGCATTCCTTGACGGCTTTTATTTGTTACTGCAACCGTCACCCTAGTATTAAACTTTTCACGACACTCACTTGCAAGTGCACGTAATTGCTTGTATTTTATCATTTTACACTTCAAATCTATTCACTTCACATAATGACTATTCCATCGCTTCTGCATGGATGTCGCCCCTAACTTCAGCATGTCGTTGATACGTCATCGAAATTAGATGCAGCATCCATCCGGAAGTCAGAATCCAAGGCAAACTGGTCTCGAAGCTTCAAAAGAAAACATTTCATACACAAGATAATCAGAACATTTTTTTCGCACTTTTACAAAAATGTTGTTTATCTCTTTTAACTGCGCACGCCTTGACGGCTTTTATTTAAGTTACTGCATTCTTTGGCCCAGTTCGTCTTAAACTTTTCAAGACACTCGCTTGTGATTGCACGCAAGTGCCTGCTGTGATTTATGCCTCGAAAATGCGGCATCTCTCACGGACGTCGGTTCTTCCTGTGTTGAACGCGGCTCGTTCGCAGTAATGCATTTTCCAGTCCGTTCCGACCCGGTTTGGTGGTCGAGCCTTCTTAATCGTCTCGCTTGATCGCCGGGTAGAACGGGAACTACGATAATTGAAGCGCGATTCCTTGGCCTTCGTTTGCGAGGCTTTATGTAACACGCTGCCTGGCGTTATCCTGATTCACTCGTGCAAGCGACCGATACGAAGGAAATGTCTGCAATAGAATCAGCACGAGGAAAACCGAATAACTTTTAAAGCGATGCTTCCGTACGGCACGTGTGTTGGCGATGAGAGGATCTTGAGAACGTTCGAAGTGTTGCACTGGGGGTTGTAGGGTAGACACCGGAAGCCAGTATGCTTCGCGATTTACTATGTTACATACACATGCACATACGCGTGTAGTATTACTTGACATTATATGTGAGAATTTTTTTTGTCGACCATTGAATCAAATGAAAGCGAACGAAATTATATAAAATGTTTAAGGCACAGGAAAAAATAATTCCAACGTCCATGAGAGGATCTTGAGAACGTTCGAAGTGTTGCACTGGGGGTTGTAGGGTAGACGCCGGAAGTATGCTTCGCGATTTACTATGTTACATACACATGCACATACGCGTGTAGTATTACGTGACATTATATGTGAGAATTTTTTTTGTCGACCATTGAATCAAATGAAAGCGAACGAAATTATATAAAATGTTTAAGGCACAGGAAAAAATAATTTCAACGTCCATGAGAGGATCTTGAGAACGTTCGAAGTGTTGCACTGGGGGTTGTAGGGTAGACGCCGGAAGTATGCTTCGCGATTTACTATGTTACATACACATGCACATACGCGTGTAGTATTACTTGACATTATATGTGAGAATTTTTTTTGTCGACCATTGAATCAAGTGAAAGCGAACGAAATTATATAAAATGTTTAAGGCACAGGAAAAAATAATTCCAACGTCCATGAGAGGATCTTGAGAACGTTCGAAGTGTTGCACTGGGGATTGTAGGGTAGACGCCGGAAGCCAGTATGCTTCGCGATTTACTATGTTACATACACATGCACATACGCGTGTAGTATTACTTGACATTATATGTGAGCATTTTTTTTGTCGACCATTGAATCAAATGAAAGCGAACGAAATTATATAAAATGTTTAAGGCACAGGAAAAAATAATTCCAACGTCCATGAGAGGATCTTGAGAACGTTCGAAGTGTTGCACTGGGGGTTGTAGGGTAGACGCCGGAAGCCAGTATGCTTCGCGATTTACTATGTTACATACACATGCACATACGCGTGTAGTATTACTTGACATTATATGTGAGAATTTTTTTTTTCGGCCATTGAATCAAATGAAAACGAACGAAATTATATAAAATGTTTAAGGCACAGGAAAAAATAATTCCAACGTCCATCAGAGGATCTTGAGAACGTTCGAAGTGTTGCACTGGGGGTTGTAGGGTAGACGCCGGAAACCAGTATGCTTCGCGATGTACTATGTTACATACACATGCACATACGCGTGTAGTATTACTTGACATTATATGTGAGAATTTTTTTTTGTCGACCATTGAATCAAATGAAAGCGAACGAAATTATATAAAATGTTTAAGGCACAGGAAAAAATAATTCCAACGTCCATCAGAGGATCTTGAGAACGTTCGAAGTGTTGCACTGGGGGTTGTAGGGTAGACGCCGGAAGCCAGTATGCTTCGCGATTTACTATGTTACATACACATGCACATACGCGTGTAGTATTACTTGACATTATATGTGAGAATTTTTTTTGTCGACCATTGAATCAAATGAAAGCGAACGAAATTATATAAAATGTTTAAGGCACAGGAAAAAATAATTTCAACGTCCATGAGAGGATCTTGAGAACGTTCGAAGTGTTGCACTGGGGGTTGTAGGGTAGACGCCGGAAGCCAGTATGCTTCGCGATTTACTATGTTACATACACATGCACATACGCGTGTAGTATTACTTGACATTATATGTGAGCATTTTTTTTGTCGACCATTGAAACAAATGAAAGCGAACGAAATTATATAAAATGTTTAAGGCACAGGAAAAAATAATTCCAACGTCCATCAGAGGATCTTGAGAACGTTCGAAGTGTTGCACTGGGGGTTGTAGGGTAGACGCCGGAAGCCAGTATGCTTCGCGATTTACTATGTTACATACACATGCACATACGCGTGTAGTGTTACTTGACATTATATGTGAGCATTTTTTTTGCCGATCATTTAATCGAATGAAAGCGAACGAAATTATATAAAATGTTTAAGGCACAGGAAAAAATAATTCCAACGTCCATGAGAGGATCTTGAGAACGTTCGAAGTGTTGCACTGGGGGTTGTAGGGTAGACGCCGGAAGCCAGTATGCTTCGCGATTTACTATGTTACATACACATGCATATACGCGTGTAGTATTACTTGACATTATATGTGAGCATTTTTTTTGTCGACCATTGAATCAAATGAAAGCGAACGAAATTATATAAAATGTTTAAGGCACAGGAAAAAATAATTCCAACGTCCATCAGAGGATCTTGAGAACTTTCGAAGTGTTGCACTGGGGGTTGTAGGGTAGACGCCGGAAGCCAGTATGCTTCGCGATTTACTATGTTACATACACATGCACATACGCGTGTAGTATTTCTTGACATTATATGTGAGCATTTTTTTTGTCGACCATTGAATCAAATGAAAGCGAACGAAATTATATAAAATGTTTAAGCCACAGGAAAAAATAATTCCAACGTCCATGAGAGGATCTTGAGAACGTTCGAAGTGTTGCACTGGGGGTTGTAGGGTAGACACCGGAAGCCAGTATGCTTCGCGATTTATTATGTTACATACACATGCACATACGCGTGTAGTATTACTTGACATTATATGTGAGAATTTTTTTTGTCGACCATTGAATCAAATGAAAGCGAACGAAATTATATAAAATGTTTAACACGTTAAGCGCCGCGCCGGGCCCTAGGGACTTATATTAGGGATTTATACGGGTGTCCACCTGTTCCTCCTTCTGCAGAAGTGTGTCGATCAATTTTTGACGGTACATTGTGATAGGCATCTTCTGGCCCGTTGTTTCTTGGTCTATGAAAAAGGAATTTACAACAGCGGTGTTCAATAATAATTCAAAAGCCAATTTTCGATACCATTTCATACCATTTCACATTAATGTTTTTATGTATTATATTGTTTTCGTTAAACCATTGACCAAACGAAAACGATGCCGCCTAAATTAAACGTTCAATCTCACAAGTACGAAAGGACAGACATATGCGCGATGATAATACGAACGAAAAGTCCGCCACCGATCCGTGCAGACCGACGAGGCCCGAACGAAAAGTCTAGCGCCGGTCCCTAGGGCCCGGCGTGGCGCTTAACGTGTTAAGGCACAGAAAAAAATAATTCCAACGTTTCGGCGCTATGTTCGCGCATTCTTAAAAAAACGAAAAATTTCCTTCCTTTGAAGAAGTCACGCGTATAATACTATAACGTTGAATTAATTTACTTTCCCCAGTTTCATCTTTTACACAATTTCAATTCGTCCGATTATCATTGACCAGTATCCCTCAATCATAAACTCTCCCTTTTATTCGTCACTACACCCATTTTCAGCAACATGACGTACATTTGCCCATTATATACATTTCCAGTGAATTCAGAATCACTTTTGACCAATTCTGCATACATTCGCCGACGTTAGCTCAGCCAGCGTCTTCTTTGCGTCAGCTCACGCCAAATCGTTGGTATCGACAGCCGCAGACATTTCTCCGACAAATTGTAGCCAACGCGCTCTCGCTCGAAGATCTCAACTTCAAATAGCCGAACGGTACGTGCGCGTATCGGTATTTCGCTCGCACGTCCACATACATCGTAGATAAAGGGTTCGCCGTTTCGTAACGGACGTCACGAAGCACGTTGCGCGCGTGATGCAACGATCGGCGGTCGAAAGCTCGGCAGCTCGCGTCAAAAGACTCGGCGCTATCCGCACAAAATCGCCTCGCGGGTTCGTAGGTGAAGGCCGCGGAGATTGAAGGCAGCGGCGATACCATTCAAGCCGGACATTCTACATCTGTCGGACGGCTCCACGTGACGTCGACCACATGTGCGTGCATGAGAGTAGGCGACGCATGCGACATTACGTCAACGAGCCACACGAGGAACCGCCGACAGCTAACAAAATATTTTTCGCCGTCTGACGAAGGTCGCGGCGGAGCGTCAGAAGATGAGGATAATGCAATGTGGACCGTTTTTGGCGGGAGGCTGGGATGCGGAGTGCATAGGGTGCTTTGAGATGGGTGGGATCGTAGAATAGGGTACACGCTGGTATATGACATCCATTATTCTAACATGCGTTTGACTTATTAACCCCTTAACGTAATAGGTACACAACTTTGCTCCCGCCGTTTTTCCCTTTCGTCCAATGCAAAAAACGGCGGGAGCAAAGTTGTACACCTAATATAACTACGGGCATAGCCCGTAGTAGATGATCGGACCAAACGTAAATATTACGGGCATAGCCCGTAGTAGATGATCGGGCCAAAAGTGTATATTATGGGCTATGCCCGTAATACGATGATTGGGACAGATATAAATATTAGCGGCGGCGTCCTCCTAAAGTTATAAATATTTGTGGAAAATGTGATAAGTAATTACAACCTGATGTAATAATTGTGGTAGATGCAAGTACTACAAAAAGTTTATTTATACAAAAATCAATAATACAAAATTAATAATGTGCAATGGTGTGATACAATTCGTCATCGTACTAAACAAATCGTGCTAATGGCTCGAAGGCTGCGCGAGCTTGTTTACGTTTTCGGCCCAAAATTCTCAAACGTGAATCGTAAGTTAAGGGGTTAACATGTTGACTGCCAAGCGTATTTTACTATATTAGAACAGCGATGCTATGAAATACTACAGTTTGACTGATTTATGCAAAATGTAAATAATGTGCAGGTATTGGAGTCCAAAGAATTGCATCACTATTCTAACAAGAACTGCATTTATAAAATAATAATTGCTGTCCATTGCGACTATTTTGGATTTTCAGTAAAATCTCTTGTGTCGGTCACCGGTGACCACCATGACAGTCAAAGTGTTAATATTAGTGGGTAATGGTATACAAGACATTTTTTTTAAATTGAGAACAGAAGTCGATTGACAAAATTTATTCAAACGTCTCTGCATGTTTCGGGTCAGCCAGTAAATAAAAGTTCGCAATTAATTTCCATTTTCAACCAACAAGGCTTTTAGCTTGTTATCTGATTATCCGTTATTATCATGGATTATAGTACACGTCTGCACATGCTGCAGTCTACATAGCATACGCATATCCGGCAGCCCGCCGGAACTGACTGTTGCATAAATAGACAATGTGCTTTTTCGCTCGTCTGACACGCAGAACACACGATTGATAGGCAGATATGGATTTTGACGTTTTGACACTCTCGACGCGCTCTCGAAGTTTCTGACACTCGCGGCCAGTTTCGTGCTGGACTCCGTCAGTCAAGTCACACGTCAGCACGCTCGTATCGGTAACAGTCTCCGCCGAACAAAATAACGAGCGACGCGTTAAGTAATAGATCAAATCAATTAACGGCTACGCGCGTCCCATAAAAGCCACATGAATCCACTGACCCACTTTCCTCAATTTTTCACGGGCAACCGCAGCGTCCTCATGCAGACGCAGTTAAATTCACAATCACGTCATTAGCTTCAAACGATCCCCCGGCAAATATTTCACCGCGACATTCCGCGGTTCCGATCGTTGAGCGCAAATAATTACGCGACCGCATAATTGCGCTTCCCTGCGGACGAATTTCGAATCGTCGACAATGTATGAACAATAGATGTTAACGGTGCACAATTCAATCGTTTGACGTTCTTTTTTCTTAGGGTCAAGGGTAAATACATTCAAGAAATCCTCTGGTACCAAAGCATGGGACAAGTTCTTAACCCATTTTTCATTATTGTTTTGTTTGATACGTATGTTGAGACTGAGATTATTATTCTTTTTAATTTCAAGCGGTTTTGCAAATGGTTGTAGTGGTTTAGAGCATTTTTTATATTGAGGGTAAATAATTTTTATTATAAACACATTAAACACGTTCACGCTTTTAAATGTTTTATTTGAAATTTACTTTAATTAAAAAATAAGGCAATTTAAATAAATAAAGGAAGAAATAAATTCACTTAAATACCAGTTTTATGTACACTATTGTCGTATTTTGAAATTTTCAAGCGGATGATATCCTTTTCCGATTGGTTTTCTTTGTTTCACAAAAATAGTGGTTTCTCTTCTTCCTCAGGTATTTTTCTATTTCACTGCACAGCTTTGTGCTTCATTTGGTCCCATCTAAGCGATCGTGATGTGTTAGCCTCCCCAATTTCGTTTCGAGCACGACAGCATCGATAAAATCTTTTCGTGAAATTTTTTTTCATAGGTTTTGTTGCTTGGTTTTTTGTTTATTTAAATTTGCAACTATGGAGATTTCTAATGCCCAAAAGAAATATTTCCTCCAATTTTGTCCACTTACTAAACGAACTATATTTTTGATGGTGAGCGGCGTTTAAATGTCTAAATATTCACGCCCGATGTGGCGACAACAATCGAAAAAATCGTGTACCACCGGCTGAGATGAACACTGATGTCGTGAACTCGACATAGGAGTGCAAAGGGTTAAGTATATTTATTATTGGTCACTTATTTGTTACAACAGTATACGAACATCCGCAGACATACAGTTGGTTCGCGACCTCCAATAAACGCGCTAACACAAAACGCTATATTGCAGAACTAATTTAACTCAGTGTCTGCCTATACGTATTCTGCGAAATGACAGTATCAATTTCTCTCGGCGTTCGTGCATCTCTGTCAGCTTACGAGCGGAGCATGACAGGACTTTTACGCGAGCATTTAGCGACACACGTGGAACGATTAAGCCCGTCTCTTGACGTCGGATTATGGCGCAAAGTACGGAACGCGCGGAAGAGAAACATTTCAGTCTGGACGACGGCATTTGGCTGTTGACTTCAGTTCAGCGTAGTTCAGTGTGAATCCCGCGTAGCATTCGATTTGTCACTTGTGATATTCTTGCTTCCGAAATCGGCATTTGGAATATAACGACTATCGAGAGACTTGTGATGGGGCGAATTAAGATTTTTCGCATTGGCGATGGTATGAAAGACATTTAGTAGAGAGGGATTTTAAACATATTTTTACATTTATGGTGTAATAATTTTTGAAACGTACTGTTGCGTTTATGGTTTAGCAGTATTTGAAACGTACTGTTGTATTTAGGATACAAGTGTATTTGAAACCGGCATTTGGAATATAATGACTATCAAGAGACTTGTGATGAGGCGAATTAAGATTTTTCGCATTGTGGATGGTATGAAAGACATTTAGTAGAAAGGGATTTTAAACATATTTTTACATTTATGGTGTAATAGTTTTTGAAACATACTGTTGCGTTTATGGTTTAGCAGCATTTGAAACGTACTGTTGTATTTAGGATGCAAGTGTATTTGAAACATACAGTTGTATTTATGGTACAGCAGTATTTGAAACACACTGTTGTGTTTAGGTTTAGTAGTAGTAATGTTATGAATAAGAATTTTTTTTCCCTTATTGGCGTGTTGTTGACGGTCAATTATAATAACATCCCCGAATATCGACTGTGCCATTTAGTCGACATGCGTTGAGGGAAGTAAGCAGTCACATTTAGTGCCCGCTGTCGCCGAAAGCAAATAATGTGGGTGAGATGTACTTTTGATCTTCAAATTTTAATCTTCTTTCACTTATTGTTATTGGAATAATTGATATTGACACTTGTTAAAAAATAGTTATCTAACTTTTTCATAATTTTTTTAATTTTTCCAAATTCAACACAATAACGTAATCATTAATTTATTTCTCTTCTCATGCACATTACCTTTGAAAATTTCACACAATTGAATTTGAACGTCCAGAATTTGATTAACTTTCTCCATTTTTATAACATTTTATAATTGACCGCCAGCAATGCATCAATGAGGAAAAAAATTCTTCATTTTCATAACATCAACACATTATTATAAATTCCAAAAATTCGGTCCGTTAGAGCACACATATATCTTAAACTAAGTTAACCTGCCTTTTTGCTTCACAACATTTTATTGACGCCTACCCTCATAGGCAGTCAAAGAACACACACTTTTTTTAACACCCAATCGCCTTGAATTAATGACACGTACCGTCACCGCTATTTTTCGATACGATAAAGAATGTGCCGCACTAATTTTGAAGCGATTCAGTTCACTGCCAGCGCCCATTTCAAAGTGTTTTTGAGATGATCGAACCGGCCGGAACGCGGGCGTTTAATTTTGCCACGCCGTGAGTGCGCATAAACAATCGCACGGACGCGCGTGTCTACGAAACGGAACAAAAGTGGCACTGACGGATTATGTTCGCGGGACTGGGAGTCTGAAAAATAAGCGAAACGGCGGTGTCGGCCAGAAAAACCCGCTGCCGACAATGTGAAAGTGTGTAAATAATGTGAACTGTAGACCCGGCGCGGGACTCTAAATTCCGTTTGGATGAACGAGTCCTCCTGGTGTTGCTGGATTACGCAGGAAGAGAGCGGAAAAGGCGCGAACGAGACCGGAAGTCGCAAATTAACGGCGAAGCAGCCATGTAAGTCCCTAGTCGCGTGAAAATCTTGCCTTGTGCTTTGGAAGTAGGCAGATATAGTTTGGAATAGTGAACCGAAGCAGCCAAATATTGTAGAAACCCACTGCGTTGTGGTCCACGTTAATTGCTTATTTCGATATTGTTTTTTTATTCGTTTGTTACTGATCTACCAGGAACTGGCCGTAAGACATTTTCTATGCTAAGCCAAAGTATACTAGTTCAAAGTTTCCTTCGTCGAAACTTAAACCGAAATATTCACCGTGAACCGAAGCAGCAAAATATTGTAGAAACCCACTGCGTTGTGGTCCACGTTAATTGCTTATTTCGATATTGTTTTTTATTCATTTGTTACTGATCTACTAGGAACTGGCCGTAAGACATTTTCTATGCTAAGCCAAAGTATACTAGTTCAAAGTTTCCTTCGTCAAAACTTGAACCGAAATATTCACATGGCTCTGCGTATACATTATTTCAAGATACTAACGTAGTATCTAGGAAAACGGCCGTAGATGCGTCGCATAAAACTGTCGCGGGCAATCGGGCCCTACCGGATTAAGATAAGGCGGTAGAGGTCCGTATAAAAGCCAGCCCGATTTGCAACGCGAGTTCAGTCTTAGTTTAGTTTACGCAGATTTTAGTTCAGTCCAGTTCACTACAGTTCAGTCCAGTATAGATACGTTTTCTTGCCGTTTACCGAATCGTAATCGAATTGCCATAGTTTTACTTTCATTTTGTATTTATATTTACATATTAGCGCCTCCATTTATCTTTAATTAAATTTATTCAACTTAATATAATTCCGCATCCCGCTTCGACGACACTTAATATCTTATCCTACACTAATTACCAACAACACACTGTACTCCATCGTTCCTCTTATTTTCTATGCTAAGCCAAAGTACACCTCCACAAAATCCTCTCCGCCAAAACTGGCGCCGCGAAAGCTCGCTGGCAGTTTCCAACGATAGTTTGTCAGCGGTCGTCGGCGAGCACACCCATAAACGCCGAATGACATTTAGCTGCAACGTGAGTCAATTACAAAGTCACGCTTAAACGGCAAGCCCGGCTTAAAAGATGCTCGTTGGATCAAATGAAACTATTCCCGCTGCGCACGTCGCGTCCGTTCGCGTTCTATGCCGCGTAAGAAAGCGGGCGTGACTTAGCGAACTTTTATTTTACTCCGAGGGAAGCCAATCGTACGTAACGATCGGGCTTCCTCGATACTTTTAAGCTTCAACGGCGAAACTTTGATCTCGGCTCAGGTCGTGCAATCGTTAGTCCACTTTCGGAGCGAACTTCCTAGCCGATGCTCCCCCGGGGGAATAATAATTTTCGCGTTAATTTATCGTCCCGACTATCTAGCCTCGTCTATGAGAGATGAGAGGCACATTTTTCTGTTCGCGTCCTTCAGAATTGCGGGAGGTCTCCTGCTATCTGCGAATTCAGTTATTCGAGTTAACGAGATCGTTAGGGGGTGTTCGAGATTACGACACGTCAGTGGTCGCGTTTGCGCATGTGGAGTGTCCTGTCGCGCGTGGTCGAATTAGAAAGGGTGGAATTTATTAGAGTGTCCCATAAGTTTCTTCCCTTTTTTTGATGCGAAATGAATACACGATATTTGTTGTTTAAGGTTGATTTATTATGTTATATATGAACCATTCTGTTCTATAACCTTCTTCCATCTCTCAGGAAGCCTCATTATGCCCTCTTTCCAAAATAGTTGAGGCTTACTTTCAAAATATTCATTTAGGTGCGTTTTTATTTCGCTTATGGATTTGAAAGATTTACCACGGAGAGGATTTTTTTAAGGAGAGGAACAAGTAATAATCGGATGGAGCAAGGTCTGGGGAGTATGGAGGGTGAGGTAGAACGTCCCAATCAAACTGTAATAATTTTTGCCTTACGGTCCACGCAACATGCGGTCTTGCGTTGTCGTGATGGAATACGACACCTCGTCGGTTCGCCAATTCTGGCCGTTTTTCTGCTATGGCGGCTTTTAGTTGATCCAGTTGATTGCAATATTTGTCAGCATTGATCATATCACCTTGAGGAAGGAGCTCGTAGTACAGTACACCCTTCCAGTCCCACCAAATGCACAAAAGAACCTTCTTCGGATGAAGCCCAGGCTTCGTAACAGTTGAAGGTCTATTTTCTTTAGACCAAATGCGTTTTCGATGCACATTCTGATACAAAATCCAGGTCTCGTCTCCAATGACAAGACTCTTTAAGAAAGGATTTCTTTCGTGTCGCTGAAGAAGCAAATCGCATGTAGAGATGCGGTTCATACGGCCGGTCTCCGTCATTTGGTGTGGAACCCAAACTTCATATCAATTCGCATATCCCATCTTGATTAAATGCTTATGTACCGTTGTTTTGGGAATGTTAGTGGCATCCACTATCTCACGCACACTGTATCGCGGATTTTCAGCAAGCACAGTCTTGATAATGTCCGTATCCGTCGTTGCTGGGGGGCGCGTCGGTCTTCATCTTTAAACTCGAAATTGCTAGCTCTAAATTTTTTAAACCAATTGCGGACGGTCCTAATAGTCGCAGCACTACTCCCGTAAACGGTGCAAATCTCGCCTGCAATGTCCTTTGCACTATTGCCTTTTTTAAAGCAATGAAGCATAACATGCCGCAAATGCTTCTTTTGGCTCTCCATATTGAACGGTGTAGAAAAAATTTTAAAAGAGACTTTGTCACCAACGAAACGTACTCTAAAAGAGCTCTGGGACGACTGAAACCGATGCCATAAACGACTAAGAGATAAGCCTGCATGTTTATATAAACATAGCCAGTTAGAGTCATTCATAGCGTGGCGCGGAAGAAACTTATGGGACACCCTAATATTAGAGAAACACAGAAGAAGAAAGATAGTTGAAGTGTAGAGTATTTGCTTGGAAAAGATCGTGGGGGATAAATGGCGTGAATGAGACACGTATGCATACGTTTTATTCGACAATATTGACCATTACGTGTGTTTGCATACATAGTGTTCTCTCGCGCGTGATCGACTTAAAAAGAATATGTTACAGTGAAACACCGAAATCTGGAGAATGTCGACTTTCACCGGTGAATGTCAACGTTCACATAGTCACTTGGTGTATGTCCGAAATATTTGCTAAATACCCTTATTTCTGACTTACACCGGTAAACGTTGACATTCACCATGCACTAATTGGCGACACACACCGGAGAGGGTCCGAATGTAGAACAATGTAATGAAATATTCGATCTTTCACCGACGTATTTGGTATCTGTTGACATTCACCGGTGAAAGTCGACATTCTCCAATTTCGGTCATTCACGGTAACAAATATAAATGATCCGACAAATCTTAGGCGTAAATTAATTTCTTGTAAATTCAATTGCAGAAGAATTAACGACGTCAAGTCTAATATGTAAGACATTTGCAAATTGATGTAATCAGTGTGATATGTGTGTCCATCTATGGTTCTTGTTATATTGCATTTTATGATACATTTATAGGGTTTCTCTTTGCAAAGCGTTCTTTTTTTTTGTTACTATGTCCAATTTTATGTGTGACGTAAACTGACCCTCTTGGCTGTGTCGTAAGTTACGTCACACGTTGCATGCGTGCAGAGGAAATAACGAACGTTCATTCGCGTGTATATTTGAAGGGCATGAGGTTACATTATATAATAAGCAATTCCTCACATGCTGTCGGCGATAATTATGCAACCCATTATATTTCAAAGTAATTAATTGGCGGTTCTAGCGCGGCGGATGACACCCACGCACGGTCTCCCAATATTTCAAAGGCCGAACAGTCGAAAACCAATTTATTGCAACGCCGCCAACGCTCTCCGCATTATTACTGTTTATTTGCTTTCGGAACGACGTTGTTAGTTTAGTTTTTATCACGAATATGTACACGGAATATTTAATATTATATTATCAGCTATTTTATATTTCTGCATTTACATGAATATATAGTACGCGTTAATAATATGTACTTCTACACAGTCCAGTATGTTTAGTATATATTATTTTGAAGAATATAGCTAAGAACATTTTCGATTTGACGGATCTTGAATTCACGCGCAAAATTGCAGACGCTATTTTTTTTTCAAAATCTGCTAACACTCATTAATGGAGTAATACGCATGACCATCTTAAATGTCTCTATATAATGCCGATATTGCTATCTTGAAATATTTATACACTTGTTGCTCCTGCCAGCCATTCCTAACATTCAAAATTCTGTTTCCTTTTACATTTCCTGCTATAGCTATACACGATTAAAATACCCCCGAAATCTATAATCAAATAACTTCGCTGATGCAACACGATCCATTTACACTTAGAAGTTTGGTTTTTGTGTTTTTCTCTCATAATATTCGCTATACACACTCATTCCTAAAATACCCCTGAAATCTCTACATCAACCACCCTGTCTGATCTAACATGATCCATTTACATTTAGAAGTTTGGTTTGGGTGTTTTTCTCTCATAATACTCGCTATACACACTCATTCCTAAAATACCCCTGAAATTTCTACATCAACCACCCTGTCTGATCTAACATGATCCATTTACATTTAGAAGTTTGGTTTGGGTGTTTTTCTCTCATAATACTCGCTATACACACTCATTCCTAAAATACCCCTGAAATCTCTACATCAACCATCCTGTCTGATCCAACAAGATGCATTTCCACTTATCCACAGACTGCACATACACCATCACACCCAATTTTGCCCCCCACCCATAAGATTCCGCACGGAAAAGTGACCACTTCACATATTTTGTCCGATCGAGGCGAGTTGCGTACCGTTCTTGCCCTCCACCGTTGCTTACTCGGCAGCGAACGCTGTCTTTAAATCGTCAGTAGGTTGCGGACTCGTGGCATACCAGCTCAACGAACGCCGGTAATTGATAGTACGCAGTCGATGGACGTTTGCGCGTTACATGCGTGGCTCGACTTTGACTCATTAGCTTTATTGACAATCGCGCCGTGCTTGTCCTCGAACAAGCAGTCCGTCCACCTGCAGAAGCTTGCAACCGATGTCTCGCAGGGGGCCACGTTCAAGAGACGTGCGTGTGCGAACAACGTGCATGGTTGATCGTGGCAACCAGGTACGCGTACGAAGTGCACGCCTCACTTGACACGTTGCTGACCAGCTGTTCCAAACCAAAACTCTTCTGCAGCTGGCTATTTTTCACAGTTCAGTATAAAATGAGCGCATTCGAGCATTTAAAGTTCAATACGGTAGACGTTTGGGTAACGCGGTTAATGTGTCACGCGGTGTATGAAATTACGGGCAAAAGACATTGGTTGCGATTGCGATAACGAGCTATGCCACGATCGAGGAGGAAGAATTGTGAAATTCTAGATTTTAACACTTTAGCGACCGCTATTGACTGAAGATGCCACTCATTAACGACCGACTCTGTTTTGGATATCGCGCAGGCATTGTGTATGTGCCCATTTGTAAAGCTTTATATATGAAAAAAGAATGTGTTGTTGATAATTTTATTGTCATTTAAATTGTCATTTTAATATCATCTGATATTTATTTTATCTAATATAACCGTTGACCACTGAAAAGCCGATTAATCGGCTACCGGTAAATAGCAGTTGTAACCGAAAAGTCGAAGTATTAACACTTTAAAGACTGCTAGCTGATTAATCGATTTTTCGGTAAATAGCAGTTGGAACCGAAAAGTCGAAGTGTTAACACTTTAAAGACTGCTAGCCGATTAATCGACTTTTCGGTTCCAACTGCTACTTACCGGTAGGCGATTAATCGGCTTTTGAGTGGTCAACGGTTATATTAGATAAAATAAATATCAGATGATATGACAATTCTAAATGACAGTAATATTACACTGCTTTGAAACCAAAGGATTCTCAACAGCACATTCAGTATTTTTCAGTTATAAAGCTTTACAAATAGGCACATACACAATTCCTGCGCGATATCCAAAACAGAGTCGGTCGTTAATGAGTAGCATATTCAGTCCATACCGGTCGCTAAAGTGTTAATAGCGCGGTGTACGAGATGATCATATGGAGAAATTTGTCATATCTTTAGCGCGTTATATGAAATCGCATTGTACGAAAACACTTGTAATATCATTAGCGCGTTATAGGAATTCGCGTTATACAGGAATGTCACTTAGATTACACTTGAGGCTTTTGTAAGAATTGAAAAGAAGCGTGTGTACGGGCGATATGGCAGACACAATGGCTGTTTACGTTATAATTTCTGTGACGCAAGAAGGTGTGCTTTGCTTTGGTTTCAAGCGTGCGTCGATCAGTTAACTGTTTAATCGTTTGCGCGCGGCATAATCGTTGCAA
Source organism: Cryptocheilus praepositus (assembly GCA_033815515.1). Lineage (NCBI taxonomy): Eukaryota > Metazoa > Arthropoda > Insecta > Hymenoptera > Pompilidae > Cryptocheilus > Cryptocheilus praepositus. The sequence goes on from JAWWQZ010000314.1 coordinate 3,681,191, forward strand.
TTGTTGACATGCATTACAGAGTCGTGACGAACGTTGAGGAAGCACGTTGCGATAGTTGAATCCATCGGTGAGCAGGTCAACATGATTTTCCACATGATTTCCAATGTGCTTACAATTCTCATTGATTGCTATTAATTAAAAACCTATCATGCCCCTGACTAAATAATCAACATCGCACGTTTTAGCACTTTGTGTGCTAAATACCCTCGATCGAAACATTTCGTGTGCCCATAATTATAACTTTTCAGTTACGCTTAATTAAATTGAACAACGTAACAAGTTTGCTAACGAACACACACCCATTCTTCTCACGCACTGATAATTGTGACTGCCATACGTGGGAGATGGAAGAGAAAATTTGCATATGCCTGTCCCCAGTTCATATCGATAGCTTTCACCAGACGCATACAGTATGATCAGAAAGTACCCGGAATTTGTACCTAAAACACATTGTTTTTAATTTTCAGATAAATTTATCTTGTCGCCTTCGAAATAACATCCATCTGAAGCGACACACATATGCCAACGCTTAACCCAGTCCTCCATACACTTTTCATAAGCCGATGAAGAGATTGCCTTCAGCTCCTTCCTCGCATTTTGTTTAATGTGTTCTACAGTCTCAAATCTCTTTCCTCCAAGAGGTAATTTGAGTCTAGGGAAAAGAAAAAAGTCGCATGGTGCCAAATCTGGCGAATACGGTGCTTGTTCGATGGTATTTGTTCGATGTTTGGCCAAATAATCCAGCACAATGCGTGCTTTGTGAGACGGCGCGTTATCGTGGTGCAACATCCACGAATTGTCTTCCCATAAATCCGGTCGTTTTCTACGCACAGCATCCCTGAAATGCTTCAAAACGGATAGGTAATACTCCTTGTTGACTGTTCGACCCTCTGGCAAGAACTCATAGTGGACTACACCTCGATAATCGAAGAAAACTGTGAGCATGATTTTGATTTTGGACCGACTTTGGCGCGGTTTTTGGGTTTCGGCTCATTTTCCAGGCCCCACTCGGACGACTGTTGGCTGTTTGCACGTCATACTCGTAAACCCACGTCTCATCGCCGGTAATTATCCGTTTCATGAAGGTTGGATCATTTCTTGCCTCAGAAATCATCTCTTCCGCCACTTTCTTGCGATGCTCTTTTCGAACGAAATTCAGCTCTTTTGGCACAAACCGCGCTGCAACGCGCCTCATGCCTAAAATATCCACTACAATGTGCTGAGCGGTTCCATATCAAATGTTAAGCTCACGAGCTATCTCTCTAAGGATCGCATGACGATTTTCGAGTACAATTTTTGTCACTTTTTCCACATTTTCTTCGGTATTTAATGTCGAAGGGCGTCCAGAACGAGGCAAATCTTCGACAATATCACATCCACTCTTGAATAACATGTCTCTCACAGCACATGAAATTTGTGGAAACACAAAACTTCAAACAATTTAGCGATTATAAAAACGACGAAACAAAAATCGATGTAAACAAATGGGTATGCCTTTGAAACTTGGCATAGAACGTGCGATATGCCAACGGCGGTTCTTTTAAATTACAAATTCCGGGTACTTTCTGATCGTACTGTATATGCGTCCGTAGGACTTAAAGGGTTAGAAATTCTCGCAAGCGTCGAAAATTGCTTTGACCCGCTCACGTGTATCGACGTAGACGCAACTGCGTACGTCAGTCTGCCGTATTAATGCGCAGGTACGTCGCAGCAGAAAAATGCAGTATCGGTCCGCTTAAATCGCCGGCAATTTACGTGCGAATGCGCAAATAAGGAAATTACGGAAGTGAGACAGGCGCGCCGTGTTTCTTCGGTTCGCCTGGACTTCGACAGATGCCAGGACCATTAAAAGAGACGACGTTGTTCGAGAACGACTGCACTCGAGAAAGTCTTGACGAGAGTTTCGAGCGCGCGAACTCGACGAATTCAGATTGGCCCGCCGAACGAAGAATGATAACGAACTTCGTGCAGAACTCCGAGGAATGACGGGACACGCTAATGAAGTCTGGAGCCTGATTCGTGACGCGACGTCGACGTGCTTATGCCTAACTACATCTATTTGACTTGCGAAACTTCAGGAGTTCCCGATCCTTACATTTTCGGCCCCGCGTGGTTCAACATCGTTTACGTAAATTGAGCGTGTCGATTGCAGTTACGTTGAGATTTTCGGTGGGAGTGAAATTTTTCGTTATTTTCAATTTGCTTGATTTATTTAATTTTGTTTCAGTTTAATTTTAAGTATTTGAAAGTCAGACGCGAACTTATTTTTTTTTTTTAGAAATACGGTCACTTTGGGTTGGACGCGATTTTTTGGTTTTGAATGATAGGTTGGTTTGAGCGTTCACAATACCGTTTGTAGATACTGTTTTTATTTCGGGCTTGGATCGGAAACAAGCTTCATACGGGCTTCTCACGAATGCACTGGCACGTTGCAAGAATTGATCCTCTATGCGTTATCCGGCTTTTTCTGCCGCTTTGAACTTTTCAGTTGTGGCGCGCTTGTCTTTATTCTTCGATGCGTATTTTCGAGGAGATAAAATAGCCATGATGGCGCAATTTATGTGATACCTCAACAGATACGTATGTATCACTAGGATCGCATATTTTCAATGTACATTTACCAACAAAATAAGTCACTGATCATTGAAGAACTCAGTAGTTACGTGCATGTTTTTTTTGCTTGCACATATCGAACGTATTTTTTTAATTTTGTTGCAGTCACTGAACTAGCCAACAGTTATCCAAACATCTCACTATAATCGTACATCCCCAAACACAACCATCCATTAATTTCGATTCGGCCGTTGAACAAATCAACACGTATCTACGCTTTCCATTCCGATGAAACGTACTTAAAATACTTCCATTAAATAATTTCGTTCCGACCATCCAACAACTCCACAGTCTACCGCAATTTTCATTACTTTCACACATATCCAAAATTCTACCATTCACTCGATTCATCAGTTAAACAACTCAGCACTTACGCGTTTCATTACGATCGCACATACCCAAAACCCTTTCATTAATTTCCCCCCAGCAATTGATCATCTCACCAGTCACCCACGCGTCTCATCATGATCGTCCATCCCCAAAACACATGCTCCCATTAATTCCACCTCAACCATCCTCGACATACTCTACGGCAGACCCTTAACCCTTTGCACTCGGACATGTTTCTTCACGAAGTAGCGAATAGCGCAACATTTCGTTTAAATTGGTATAGTTTTGAAAAAAATACTCTGCTCAAATAATTGTTTTGCATACAACTTTGCTGATACATTTATGTTGAAACAAAATTGAAATTTTATAGCCTATTCTTTTCGAATGCGTCATAGTTCATTCACCAATGTGCATTGCGGGTTTATTCAAACACATATCGCAGTAATAACTTGTTTATGACCTTTCACGTGTCATTTTTTCTTCCGAGCATATACAATGTTTATATAATAATTTGCAGTTTGTCATTCAGCCTATTGCAGGAATATATAGAAGGTTGTTCTTGCAGTCGCTAGAATTCTTCTCTCAGTTTATTTACCACGAATTTACTAAATATTAAATAGCACCCAGATTATTAATTCTATCGCATTGCCTTAACTTGTAACTCCCTGGAAAAATCTTAAGGAAACAAATATTTGAACAAACGTTTTCTATACATACATTTTCCACAGTAATAACACGAAGTACCTTCGTGTCCCCTCAGAGGGGACAGTCGAGTGCAAAGGGTTAATATTATCGATCACTCCCTTCGCGCATTAACATTGATCAGACCGTCGACAAATAGGTGCGCATTATACATGTACCATAACCCGCGAACGATAACGAGGACAAGGTGTGAAAAGTTCGAGCGCGGCCGTAATTGATCATTGACGAGTCAACTGCATTCCGTCTCGTTTCGATTCATGCGTGCGCATTATCGATACCACGCGTTATCGTCGGCGGACAGATTGATCGTACCTCGCTCTGTATCTTTGGATCGAGCGATTTCTCGTGTTCCGCCCGCGTCGTTACACGTTTTTTGACGTCGACGCTAACGGGCCGCGCAAAAAACGCACGTAATTTCATGGCGACGGGTGATTTTCAGTTTGTCGACGGACTCCGTTGCGTCGCGAGGTCGGGGCAAGAAATGAATTAACGAATTAAGCGTCTGGGTGAGATCGAGATACGCGGCAGGAAGTCGGGCGGACTGCGAAAAAACGAATGTTGCGGTGGACGAAGGTCGCGGGGTTCATTGTCGTGCGACGCGAAAACCTCAGCGGCTTGTTGGAAGTATGCGGAGTCGGAGGTGATGCGATTTGTCGGCGAAACACGGACGGTGCTTGGGATTTTTTATGTCAATCGTCGGTGGAAAGATTCATGTAGAAGTCGGTGTGCTAGAAATGATAAATATGGGAAGATTGACACTGATGATGAGATCTAATAATAATTTTCTTATACGTTTCCGTGTGTAGACGAATTTATTCCGTAGCTGTGTCATTTTTTCGTATAAAAGCAAATTGCACGATGCGGACAGCAAAAAGATTCGCTGTATTATTTTTGAACTTAAATACCAGCAGATGCACATATCAACGTACCAAATAAGATAAATCCGCGACAATTGAATAAGACGCTGACGTCTGACAATGGTGCTTGGGATTTTTTATGTCAATCGTCGGCAGAAAGATTCATGTAGAAGTCGGTGTGCTAGAAATAATAAATATGGGAAGATAGACACTGACGATCACATCTAATAATAATTTTCTTATACGTTTCTGGGTGTAGACGAATTTATTCCGTAGTTGTGTAATTTTTTCGTATAAAAAAAATGGCACGATGTGGACAGCAAAAGATTCGCTGTATTACTTTTAAACTTAAACACCAGCAGATGCACACATCAACGTACCAAATAAGATAAATCCGCGACAATTGAATAAGACGCTGACGTCTGACAACACGGACGGTGCTTGGGATTTTTTATGTCAATCGTCAGCAGAAAGATTCATGTAGAAGTAGGCGTGTTAGAAATGATAAATATGGGAAGATTGACACTGACGATGACATCTAATAATAATTTTCTTATACGTTTCCGTGTGTAGACGAATTTATTCCGTAGTTGTGTCATTTTTTCGTATAAAAGCAAATTGCACGACGCGGACAGCAAAAAGATTCACTGTATTATTTTGAAACGTAAACACCAGCAGATGCACACAACATACCAAATAAGATAAATCCGCAACAATTGCATAAGATGCTGACGTCTGACAACACGGACGGTACTTGGGATTTTTTATGTCAATCGTCGGCAGAAAGATTCATGTAGAAGTCGGTGTGCTAGAAATGATAAATATGGGACGATTGACACTGACGGTGACGTCTAATAATAATTTTCTTATACGTTTCTGGGTGTAGACGAATTTATTCCGTAGTTGTGTCATTTTTTCGTATAAAAACAAATTGCACGACGTGGACAGCAAAAAGATTCGCTGTATTATTTTTAAACTTAAACACCAGCAGATGCACACATCAACGTACCAAATAAGATAAATCCGCGACAATTGAATAAGACGCTGACGTCTGACAACACGGACGGTGCTTGGGATTTTTTATGTCAATCGTCGGCAGAAAGATTCATGTAGAAGTCGGTGTGCTACAAATGATAAATATGGGAAGATTGACACTGACTGTGACGTGTAATAATAATTTTCTTATACGTTTCCGTGTGTAGACGAATTTATTCCGTAGTTGTGTCATTTTTTCGTATAAAAGCAAATTGCACGATGCGGACAGCAAAAAGATTCGCTGTATTATTTTTGAATTTAAACACCAGCAGATGCACACATCAACGTACCAAATAAGATAAATCCGCGACAATTGAATGAGACGCTAACGTCTGACAACACGGACGGTGCTTGGGATTTTTTATGTCAATCGTCGGCAGAAAGATTCATGTAGAAGTCGGTGTGCTAGAAATGATAAATATGGGACGATTGACACTGACGATGACATCTAATAATAATTTTCTTATACGTTTCCGTGTTTAGACGAATTTATTCCGTAGTTGTGTCATTTTTTTTCGTATAAAAGCAAATTGCACGATGCGGACAGCAAAAAGATTCGCTGTATTACTTTTAAACTTAAATACCAGCAGATGCACACATCAACGTACCAAATAAGATAAATCCGCGACAATTGAATGAGACGCTAACGTCTGATAACACGGACGGTGCTTGAGATTTTTTATGTCAATCGCCGGCAGAAAGATTCATGCAGAAGTCGGCGTGTTAGAAATGATAAATATGGGAAGATTGACACTGACGATGAGATCTAATAATAATTTTCTTATACGTTTCTGCGTGTAGACGAATTTATTCCGTAGCTGTGTCATTTTTTCGTATAAAAAAAATTGCACGACGCGGACAGCAAAAAGATTCGCTGTATTATTTTTAAACTTAAACACCAGCAGATGCACACATCAACGTACCAAATAAGATAAATCTGCGACAATTGAATAAGACGCTAACGTCTGACAACACGGACGGTGCTTGGGATTTTTTATGTCAATCGTCGGCAGAAAGATTCATGTAGAAGTCGGCGTGCTAGAAATGATAAATATGGGACGATTGACACTGACGATGACATCTAATAATAATTTTCTTATACGTTTCCGTGTGTAGACGAATTTATTCCGGAGTTGTGTCATTTTTTTCGTATAAAAGCAAATTGCACGACGCGGACAGCAAAAAGATTCGCTGTATTACTTTTAAACTTAAACACCAGCAGATGCACACATCAACGTACCAAATAAGATAAATCCGCGACAATTGAATGAGACGCTGACGTCTGACAACACGGACGGTACTTGGCATTTTTTATGTCAATCGTCAGCAGAAAGGTTCATGTAGAAGTCGGTGTGCTAGAAATGATAAATATGGGACGATTGACACGGACTGTGACGTGTAATAATAATTTTCTTATACGTTTCCGTGTGTAGACGAATTTATTCCGTAGTTGTGTCATTTTTTTCGTATAAAAACAAATTGCACGATGCGAAGTGCCTGACAAGAAGTCACCGACCGTCGAGTTGACAGCAAAAAGATTCACTGTATTACTTTCAAACTTAAACACCAGCAGATGCATATATCAACGTACCAAATAAGATAAATCCGCGACAATTGAATAAGACGCTGCCCTCTGACACTAATTTTCTCATACACCGCGATGCGTGGCAACATTTATTTCCTCGCGTTATCATATATTTTTTCGTATAAAAGTAAATTGCACGATGCGAACCGACAGCAAAAACACAGAACGCTTTATGCGATAAGGCATCTAACAAATTGCGGCCAGAGCATGGTAGGGCCGTGTCTCGTTCGCATTTTTCTCAGCAATTGGGCCGAAGTGAAGGAACGCTAAAGAAACGTCTGCCTTTCTTTATCCGCTCGCCGCGAAAAAAAGAAGCCTGAAAAAAGCGAGGATTTGCAGAAAGATCCTGGCCGTATCGCGTCGGGACGTTGAACTGGGAAAGTTCGCTGCCTGTAGGACGGGGCGAAAGTGAACGAATGCGAAGCGATCCCAGGATTCACTTCGCGCCTTGGATTGACGCCAGTGCGAAACTATTGTTTGGTCCTTTGCGTACGAGCTTCGTCGGGCTTGCGGGAAAAATTGAATTCGTCGAACGATCCGTAACGCATCGCAAGGGAGCGTAAGCTTGCCTCGTGCAGTAGCGGCACGTGCGGATAAAAATGTTCGAATCGGCAATTGTGCGTTTTCAATAAGTCAGAAGACTTGAGGCGTATAAGAATTATTAATACGACATTTTCTAAATACGTAGCAAATCAACTAAGCCGGCAGTCAATGAAGGGATTGACGTCAGTAATCCTTGTGTTGGCCGATGTGTTATTTTCAAACTTATTAGTAAAATAATGGATGATGAGATAAAAAGCCCATTTTGGGAGAAAAATGGAAATCGTAGTAAATGTTCTCAATAGATTTGCATTTTTTCAACACAGTGCTCAACGTAAGAACAGTTGATGTCAGCCACTTCTTTGGTTGATTGCTTAGATTCTCTTGCTGCATGTTTAGAAAGATACGTTTATAAGTGTTCATGTAACATGGGATTCTGTGTGGAACAAAGTGAATCACAGCCTTGTTATTTTTGCGTGATTGTTCGGATGCATTTACTTAAGCATTGCATTATAAAACCTCAGTTCAATTTATTTCGAGATGTACCCCAGGCATCGTCCGGCGAGATACACAGAGAGATACTCCTTAACATTGAGAAAAATGTGGAATCCACTCTGAGAAGTTCTCGTGCACGACCATCGGGCGTCGGAAAAATCCGAAGAAAGGAACGTACAGACATAATACGTCTGACGAGAGGGAAAGAGAAAGAGAGAGAGAGAGAGAATTTCATCGAATTTATTTTTCTGGAGAACGATCTGTGGTTGTCGCTCTTTCCTCTTCGTAAATATTGCGAAGCACGGAAGATACCTGCACACCTCTCGACCTACTCGAGTATTGTGCGGTGTAAAGAGGGTCTAATCAATTTTGCGCGAAATTTCCTCACGAATTACCGAATGAAAAATTGAGCCAAGGCGCACAAGAAAGGAAGACCGTCAGTCATATTGGGGGACAGAGGGATATGGAGAGAGATACTGCGACATCGTGAAACATTAAGCCCCAAAAGATACAGAGAAGTACATTGATGTGAATATGAATAGGTGTAGGGGGATACAGGGTAATATTCTGTGGAATATCGTGACATGACACCGTGTAACACGGTGAACCATAACCGGGCATACCCAACAATATTACAATTTCACCGTTGATGTGAATATGAATAGGTATAGAATGATACAGGGTAATATTCTGTGGAATATCGTGACATGACACCGTGTAACACGGTGAACCATAAGAGGACATACCCAACAATATTAACCCTTTGCACTCGGCACCGTTTCGGACGTTACCTACCAGCGCGCGCGCCATTTTTCGCGAAAACATACACCCTTGGAAACGTGATATTCTAGAGTATAATTTTAGAACCAAGTAACGAATTGTAATGAAATTTGGTTTATATAAATTTGTGGACATTGAAGAACACATATTGGTCAACTGCTTTACAAGACTTTTCACAAACTTGTGGTGTGTCATTGGTTTTTGCTGTTTTCTTTCTTCTGAGATTCAAATTGCGAACTGCGAACTGAGATCTTGTAAATTTCTTCTCTCAGTTTTCGGATTTCTTTATTATCTTATCAAGTTTCCCATATCATTGAGCCATACCCGTGTACCTTTGTATGCCTAATCCACTAAATCTATAAATTGCTCAACGGATTAGAGAAGTGTATAATCCGTCGTGAATGCACTTCGCACGTTCTTTTTCGACCTGTAAAACGATTGATTTATTTATCATGCATCTTGTTAATTTTAGCATATTTCGATTTGTTTTTTGTGCCATTTTAATAGAAAACTACAGGAGAACACGTGTTTCTTAAAAAATTGCGGTGGAATAAGTTCATTCTGCGTAATCGCTAATAAACTTTCATGTCCCCTCAGAGGGGACAACCGAGTGCAAAGGGTTAACATTTCACCATTGCAATACGTACCGTCTCACATATCTAGCAACATTACCACAATACGCTACATAACATAGTTCACTGCAGCAATGAATTTCCTATTTTCACTAACAGCCACTCTTTTACGAATCGCGACAATCGCGAGAATACGAAGAAATCACGTTAATCCAAAACTCCCCGTCACATCCACTCGTCATTATTTCAATGGTCCAGCACATAAATTCGGCGATTTCTGGCAGCGTTACCACAATGCGCTACTTTCTATCTCAAATTGCCCCGTCTCCGCGCAACGCATTACCCACACACACCCTCTTACTCTCACTGCTCTGCGCCGTAGCTGCGGACGGCCAAAGATTAATCCGCTGACAAATCGTGGCACCGTCCCGACACAGAAGGAAACGGGACTGCAGCGTGTTAAAGTGCGAGTCTCGCTTGGGGACGTGACATTTGGTCGGGGCGGGGTCAGAAAGAAGCGAATTCGCGTAAAACCGCTATTTCCGTTCGACCGTGCGCGCACGACTGACCTATTTCGACAGAGATTTTTCAGAAGGATTACTACCGGTCGGGGTCTTATCTGGTCGTTCCGACGGGACGCGGTTGGCGAACAAAAGTCTGTCTTCCGTTGACGATGCCTCGGAATCCTCTGTCAATCTCCGTTCGCTGCCGTTCACGGAATTGAAACAACGGAAAATTGTTTCGGTTCTGTAAGCCGCGAACGGATGCGCTTTGGGGGTTGTCGGCAACGTTTCGGAGCTTATGCTGAGTCGCCGAAGACAGCTTCAGCGGGAGATATGCTTTTTGTTAGGCTGGCTTCTTATGGCTTAGCTTTTAAGGTATGGGTTTCAGCGTTGTTGCGCAGTGGTTGAAAATGAGGTGTCGGTTGGTTGAAGGTACTGTATTTGATGAAGTCTGCATGTATGAGGCTACCGAAGCGTAATTGATTTAACACTTTGGCCGCCATGATGGTCATCGGTGACCGGCGCAAGAGATTTTACTGAAGATCCAAAATATTCGCAATGAGTAGCAATAATTATTTTATAAATGCAGTTATTGTTAGAATAGTGATGCGATCCTTTAGCTTCCGATACCTGCACATTATTTACATTTTTCATAATTCAGTCAAACGCTGTAGTATTTCATAGCATCGCCGTTCTAATAGGGCAAAATACAGCAGTGCTGAAATTGGACACCGCGAAACCGGTGCATGCGATCCAAAAGTCTATGCAATTTTCTTTTTATTAACACTTTAACGCCGTGATTGTCACCGCTGACCGGCGCAAGAGATTTTACTGAAGATCCAAAATAGTCGCAATGAGTAGCAATAATTATTTTAAAAATGCAGTTAGTGTTAGAATAGTCATGCGATTTATTTGGTCTCCAATTCCTGCACATTATTTACATTTTGCATAATTCAATCAAACGCTGTAGTATTTCATAGCATCGCCGTTCTAATAGGGCAAAATACAGCAGTGCTGAAACTGAACACCGCGAAATCGGTGCATGCGATTCAAAAGTTTATGCAATTTTCCTTTTATTAACACTTTAACGCCGTGATCGTCACCGCTGACCGGCGCAAGAGATTTTACTGAAGATCCAAAATATTCGCAATGAGTTGCAATAATTATTTTATAAATGCAGTTATTGTTAGAATAGTGATGCGATCCTTTAGTTTCCGATACCTGCACATTATTTACATTTTGCATAATCCAGTCAAACGCTGTAGTATTTCATAGCATCGCCGTTCTAATAGGGCAAAATACAGCAGTGCTGAAATTGGACACCGCGAAACCGGTGCATGCGATTCAAAAGTCTATGCAATTTTCCTTTTATTAACACTTTAACGCCGTGATTGTCACCGCTGACCGGCGCAAGAGATTTTACTGAAGATCCAAAATAGTCGCAATGAGTAGCAATAATTATTTTAAAAATGCAGTTATTGTTAGAATAGTCATGCGATTTCTTTGGTCTCCAATTCCTGCACATTATTTACATTTTGCATAAGTCAGTCAAACGCTGTAGTATTTCATAGCATCGCCGTTCTAATAGGGCAAAATACAGCAGTGCTGAAACTAGACACCGCGAAATCGGTGCATACGATTCAAAAGTCTATGCAATTTTCCTTTTATTAACACTTTAACGCCGTGATTGTCACCGCTGATCGGCGCAAGAGATTTTACTGAAGATCCAAAACATTCGCAATGAGTAGCAATAGTTATTTTAAAAATGCAGTTATTGTTAGAATAGTCATGCGATTTCTTTGGTCTCCAATTCCTGCACATTATTTACATTTTGCATAATTCAGTCAAACGCTGTAGTATTTCATAGCATCGCTGTTGTAATACGGCAAAATGCAGCAGCGCTGAAATTGGACACCGCGAAACCGGTGCATGCGATTCAAAAGTCTATGCAATTTTCTTTTTATTAACACTTTAACGCCGTGATTGTCACCGCTGACCGGCGCAAGAGATTTTACTGAAGATCCAAAATATTCGCAATGGGCAGCAATAATTATTTTAAAAATGCAGTTATAGTTAGAATAGTGATGCGATTTCTTTGGTCTCCAATTCCTGCACATTATTTACATTTTGCATAATTCAATCAAACGCTATAGTATTTTATAGCATCGCTGTTCTGATACGACAAAATACGCACGGCAGTCAACGTGTTAAATGTGTCGATCAGTAAAGGGGCACTTTATTTTTGCCTTTTATTCGGTTTCTATAATGATGCGATACAATAACTCTAATAGGCCCAAATGAAATTTAATACAATCCTCTACATATCTCGAGGCTGCCAGAAATGTAATCCACTTCAACGTTTCAACCAATTAAATGACATATTCTTTTTTAATCAATTTATTCGTTTGTGTTTCGCCGCAGTTGGGTCATTCAATACAAAATAAATCCCATGCTTGAAATTGACGTTTTTACAATCTCCCGTTTTGGCCCGCGTCTGCTATGCCAAATCCAACATTTGGCCAGTATCGCAATTGGCTTCATTACTGTTTGCGTAAGTTTGGCTTTGCGAAGTATCGCCTCGTTTCCTCGAAAAGCCAACTGTACCCTGGCGAAACGCGGTTTTAAAAATCAAGGGCACATTTTCAATGCGGTTACCGCTGAGAACCGAAGATACGTTACTTTGACGTCTCGCGATTTTTATATCTTTCCCAGAAACATACCGAGCTCACGTCGTCTCACGGCACTTCCTCGTCACTTCGCGATCTTCTCGGAGCTACGCATTAATTCCGCGGCTTTCTGCACTCAATGCGCGAATTTCAGCGTCACGCTAAGAACGGGATTCTCGTATTCCGTCAGTATGTAGCTCGTAAAGTTTCGCGAAGCTGCGGGTAAGTGTGTTACGTAAGTTCGAAGGCGCAGATTAATTTATGCAGAATAACAGCGAGCGAGATAGCGCCGAAGTACAGTGACTCACTTTAATATTCGGACGCCACTGCTTTCAAGTATAATTGCTCCGTACAGTTACTTACAGTGGAGTTAGCGAATCCGGTTTTTTTTCAAATAGTATAGTTTTGTTTATTTTATAATTATCGATGTAGCGCAACACAAACGAGGTAATACATACATTCAGTGTCGTAAGAATATTCTGCCAGGAGCACAATTATCGTTGACAGGATTTCTTACAAAAATAACAAAAATAGTAACAAATTATTTAGTCTTAAAGCTTCCTGTACTCTTCATTATTATTTCAATATTACAACACGTAAATTCTACATATTCTAGCAATATTAATACATTGCATGCGTGAAACGGACTTTTACGTTTTCCGCATTCTGTCACTGAAGCGCTGGTCACGCAAAAGTGTGTATTTCGTAGATTCGCGCTGGACAGTGGGTATCATGTAAATACGATGGACATTATATGTGCGGTGTTTGTGTTGCTAGGCAACGGTTTGCATTATTTTTTTTTTAAAGTTCAGTTTAAGACAAAAATACGCTCGCTACACGCGAAAGTCCACGGCAAAATATACCCGCATGCAATGTGTTAACACAAAAAGCTACATAATGTAGATTATTATAGAAACTGAAGTGTTTTTGCCCAAATAATTTTTACGATATGACGGGACATCCTTATTGTTTTTCACGTCAAGCTCTCACTGACATAATCTGTCACTTTTGGGGATAACAAAACCACTAAAAATATATTTTTCATTCAAAGAACAAAAAATCTACCACCATATCTCTTTATTTTGTTCACACATTACAGTGATTGTCGTTCTCCAAACATATTGTGGCTGGAACACCATCACGATACGCTTAGATGGAAATCAGCATCTTCGTACAGCGAAGAAACCAGTCGCCGCAAATTGGTTTTCGTTCGAAAGGCACACCATCATATTTTTTATTATTATTTACACATTAGAAGTTGTTTTCAAAAGATATCATACGCTTGAAAATTTCAATACGACAATAGTGTAAATAAAACTGTTATTTAAGTGAATTTAAAAGTGAAAGCACTTAACAGTAGCCATGAAACGACCAAGCGTACTGAATCATATATTCCGGCAAAAGCGATTAATTTTATAAATGCAGTTGTTAGAATAGTGATGCGACCCTTTGGTCTTCCACCGCACATTAAATACATTTTCCATAATCTAACGCTGTCGTAATATTTCATAGCATCACCGTTCTAATACAGCAAAATACGCTCGGCAGTCAACGTGTTAAAAGCGTTGGAAGCTGCTGGTACCGAAATTGAAATAAAATTCGGAGTGCAAAGGGTTAACACAAAAAGCTACATAATGTAGATTATTATAGAAACTAAAGTGGTTTTTTTTAAATTTTATTTATTGACAGGCTCCGGTTCAGCACTGCTCTCACTGACATAATCTGTCACAACAATAACAAAACCACTAAAAACTGGTTTTCGTTCAAAAGCACACCATCATATCCCTTTATTATTATTCACACATTACAGTACTTCGTTCCTAACATATTGTGGTAACACCATCACAATACGCAATGCACAAATCAGCGGCGGCTCGTCCAGCGAAGAAACCAGTAGCCGCAAACGACCGCGTGCGAGTTCATATATTCCGGCAGAAAGCACTAAATACGTCGCATTTCGAGTCGGCCTCTTCGCTTCCACCGCGATAAATACGCTCTTCACTCTTGCGCTTGAACCCGCTGTGGCGGATACGCCCACGCGCCTGTCCACGTCGGTACCGGATGTGCGATGACATGTCGCAGGCGCGTTACACAGCCCTCCCGCCATGACGTAACTTGTTCCGCTTCGTTACATTTACAATGGCAGAATTTACGAGTCGCAATTATATTTCTACTCATACGCGCGTATTGCGGCTAAGCCGAACCACGTCGAGGTACCTTTGAATCTTCTGGACACGTCCTATGGTGCGTGCGAATAATTGTTTCTTTGTTGATTAGCAAGCAGATGTAGGTGGTGTGAATGACGTGATGTGGAATAAGAGATATTTAGGTGGGGCGATGAGGGCAGTTTGTGGGGGAGATCTTTTTTCGTTTGTTTCAGATAAATTGGCCGGTCACGTGTGAATAATTATTTTTTTGCTTGTCAGCAAACTAAAGGATATTTTTTGAGCTAACATGATATGGGAAGAGGGAGTTTTAGGGGGTGCGATCAATGCACTTTTTGTGGAGACGTTTGTTCTCTCGTCTAAGGTGAATCGGACGGATACCTTGGGAACTTGGAGACTTGTGAAGTTTCTTTTTGGACGGTCTGGTTGGTTGTTCGCGTGCGAGCAGCTTTATTCTTACGGGGGAATTCGAGAAAAATTGCATTTGTAAGTAGTGTCATTTCGGCTTGACAGGTCCAAACGTTAAAAATGCATCAAATAAAATGTTTGTGAAATAATTGTTTTTTTCTCCTAATACATCAGTTCTGTATTGATAGCTTTCATTCGTACAAAGAAATATTAATAAATACAGATTTACGGAGAGCTTTATTTCTGACTGATATTGCCAGTCGTTGAAAACTTAACGGACAGAATTGTTTGTAATAGTTCTTTTCCCACTAATACATCAGTTTTGTATTGACAGCTTTCATTCTTGCAAAAAATATTAATAAATACAGATTTACGGAGAGCTTCATTTCAGACTGATATTGCCAGTCGTTGAAAACGTAACGGACAGAATTGTTTGTAATAGTTCTTTTCCCACTAATACATCAGTTTTGTATTGACAGCTTTCATTCTTGCAAAAAGATATTAATAAATACAGATTTACGGACAGCTTCATTTCTGACTGATATTGCCAGTCGTTGAAAACGTAACGGACAGAATTGTTTGTAATAGTTCTTTTCCCACTAATACATCAGTTTTGTATTGACAGCTTTCATTCTTGCAAAAAATATTAATAAATACAGATTTACGGAGAGCTTCGATTCTGACTGATATTGCCAATCGTTGAAAACGTAACGGACAGAATTGTTTGTAATAGTTCGTTTCCCACAAATACATCAGTTTTGTATCAGCAGCTTTCATTCTTGCAAAGAAATGTTAATAAATACAGATTTACGGAGAGCTTCATTTCTGACTGTTATTGCCAATCGTTGAAAACGTAACGGACAGAATTGTTTGTAATAGTTCTTTTCCCACTAATACATCAGTTTTGTATTGACAGCTTTCATTCTTGCAAAGAAATATTAATAAATACAGATTTACGGACAGCTTCATTTCTGACTGTTATTGCCAGTCGTTGAAAACGTAACGGACAGAATTGTTTGTAATAATTCTTTTCCTACTAATAGATCAGTTTTTTATTGACAGCTTTCATTGTTGCAAAGAAATATTAATAAATACAGATTTACGGACAGCTTCATTTCAGACTGATATTGCCAGTCGTTGAAAACGTAACGGACAGAATTGTTTGTAATAGTTCTTTTTCCACTAATACATCAGTTTTGTATTAGCAGCTTTCATTCTTGCAAAGAAATGTTAATAAATACAGATTTACGGACAGCTTTATTTCTGACTGATATTGCCAGTCGTTGAAAATGTAACGGACAGAATTGTTTGTAATAGTTCTTTTCCCACTAACACATCAGTTTTGTATTGACAGCTTTCATTCTTGCAAAAAAATATTAATAAATACAGATTTACGGTTAGCTTCATTTCAGACTGTTATTGCCAGTCGTTGCAAACGTAACGGACAGAATTGTTTGTAATAGTTCTTTTTCCACTAATACATCAGTTTTGTATTGACAGCTTTCATTCTTCCAAAAAAATATTAATAAATACAGATTTACGGACAGCTTCATTTCTGACTGATATTGCCAGTCGTTGAAAACGTAACGGACAGAATTGTTTGTAATAGTTCTTTCCCCACTAATACATCAGTTTTGTATTGACAGCTTTCATTCTTGCAAAGAAATATTAATAAATACAGATTTATGGACAGCTTCATTTCAGACTGTTATTGCCAATCGTTGGAAACGTAACGGACAGGATTGTTTGTAATAGTTATTTTCCCACGAATACATTAGTTTTATATCGACAGCTTTCATTCTTGTAAAAAAGATTAATGAATACGCATTTACGGACAGCTCAGTTTCACATGGATATTGCCAGTCGTTCAGAACGCAAGGGATAGAATTCTTTTATAATCATTCCTTCTCACGCATTTACCAGATTTGCATTTATAGCTTTCACTCATACAAATACACACCAGAGCAGCCGTTTACGAATAACTTCCTTTCAGTCGGCGGTTTACAGTCGTTCAAAACCTACGGTAAGAACGTCACACGTGTGTGTTTGCGTATACACCTCAAATCGACCCCCGTCTTCGGTCCTTTGTTTACACATCTCAGCTAGTAACGCCATTTGACTTCAGTCGGTCTAGTGGCATCGCGCGGGGTGCCTCGTCCACAGTACTCGTGCACCGAAATATCCGAGTTCCTCGGTTTACATCGACGGCAGCAATCGAAATCGCGTCGCCCCGTTTCGCGACGCTGCGTTATCAATCGTTTGATAAAAGCCAGGGTCACTTCCGGTCGCGTCGTGACATCGGCACAGTCGTTTTCAAGGTTCCCCGAGCTCTCTGTCCTTCGAGACTTTCCGTCGCAGTGAACCGCGAGGCGAGCGGTGAATTTTTAAACGCGACGCCGCCGGTTTCGCACGATTTATGAAGGTTTGACGGCTTCACGCGGTGGGACTCGATATTTTTCGGGACAACGGGGAAACACTTTCCGCGACGCCGGCGCGGAGATAATTTATGGCGGCAGAAAGGGACACCCCCTTTCGCTGGGATAAGTTTGGGGGAGCAAATTGTTCAACTAGCTGGCTCGGTAGCTGACGGAACATAAATTAAGGTAATGCTACTTTGATGCTATAACGTATGTTATATTGCTTTCTGCTGCAGGATGAATCGACATCGTGGAAATAGTAAGTTCATATAGTCACTAGTAAAATTTAAAAGGTTGTGTCGATGTCCTTATGTTTTATCTCTGGTTGTGATAGTTGGCGGAACATAAATTAACATAATGTTACTTTAAAGGTATGATATATGTTATATTGTTTTCCGCTACAGGACAAAAAGATATCGTGGAAATAGTGGCGCGTTCATGTGTTTAATCACAAAATTAAAAATGTGGTTCGGTGTCCTTGCGTCTTATCTCTGTTTGTGAGTCTTCATCAGAGGATACATTTTTTAATACTCTTGAAATGTTCTCTTTAATTTACGAAGGTTTCTGTTCATAATTATAACTTTAAACAAAATTAAATTTCACAATAAACCTTTACTATCCTAGATGGCATAAAAATATTAAGAAACATATCCTCTGTAGAAGACTCGTAATCAGAGATAGGGCTGACCGACACCACATTTTTATTTTACTAATGATAATATGAACTCATCACTATTTTCAAGATATCGATTTGTTGTGCAATAGGTAACAATAGAATATATCATAGCATTATATTTATATATGATGGATTACAATGATCTATTAATATGCATACTTTTGACGTGGGAGCACCACAGAACTTCGTTTGACCTTTCCCTCCCATGCAAATGTAAATGATTCTTACAGAATTTCAACGTTTACAGAAACCAACCAAGCAGTAAACACATTCATAAGTAAATAATTGCCACGTACGTAAAATAATATACGGAGACAAATTCGGATTCTGAATTTAACAATTTATTTATATGTACAAATGAATATATTCAACTATTACATCAATATTCTATGAACAACCTTTCCCCTTAGTTACTTCTATACATCTGCACCTCGAAAATTAGAAACCGCCGAAGAAAATGAATTTGCATATTTATCCACTCGTACGTAAAATAATATACGGAGACAAATTCGGATTCTGAATTTAACAATTTATTTATATGTACAAATGAATATATTCAACTATTACATCAATATTCTATGAACAACTATTCCACTTAGTTACTTCTATACATCTGCACCTCGAAAATTCTAATCCGCCGAAGAAAATGAATTTGCATATTTATCCATTCGTATGTTCCCATCACTAAGAATCAGCGAAAGTCGTTGGAACCCAATAGGCGCAGTTTCTGCAATTTTGCTCGCCGAATCCATAAATCCGCTGTAAAACTTGCGGCAGTGATATCACCGTGACACCGATTATTACCAACCTGCCGAGTGCAATGCCGCCGGGAACAGCAGACTGTAAATCGCACCGCGGATCTTGAGCATAAAATGAACTTCGCGAGTGCGTCCCTCCGGCAAACCGAGACGCGGAAAGGTTTGAGTCCAAAAAAAATCATGGCCCCGTACACTCGCGTTCTGCAGTGCCGTTGAACCGCGGCTACGTGAACGAAATTCCGAACAGCGGCAAATTTCGTCGGGTCAAAACCTCGGGTACTTTCTCTCGGACATGCTTTTTCCGGGCCGCGCGATTAATCGCACGCGACGACGCGAAGCGAATGTTAACGCGTCGACACTTTGTCTAAGGTTCGTTGTTGAGGCGGCCAACCGCCAATTCTGCGACTTGGTCTTAAGTTCTTTTATGTGATTCCGTTGCTTTTGCAATTGTTCGTTCATCGCTATAATAATATAGCTCTAGTAAATATAGTTTACGCCACCTATTGGGTTGGAGGGAAAGTTCTGTCGTATTTTAAAGAAACTATTTGAATTAATTTATAAAAATATGTGTTTAATATTAATCATAATACATTTAATGTGTTGTATGATGAATGCCAAACTCTTCTGCAATTTCTCGACTTGTTAAATGTGGATTATTTTCCAATATGGATCGTAAAACATCATTATCGATGTTGGATGGTCGTCCAGATCGATCATTTTCTTGGAGGCTCAGATCCCCGAAACGAAATTTGCTAAACCATCTTTGACAAGTACGAACATTTACAATATCTTTCCCAAATACAGCACATAAATGTTTACATGCAACCGATGCGTTGCTTCCTTTTTGGAATTCATACAAAATGCAGTGTCGTAAATGCACTTTATCTACTGACATGTTTTTCACTTTAAATATCACAAGTAAATGATGAATGGTAAAAAAGGACTCCTTTTATATTATACAGCAGCTATAAAAAAAAAAAAAAAAAAAAATCCGAATGACTCACTAGCCAGATGTTTTTTTTTTTTACAAGAAAAATTACCTGCCTATTAAAAATACGACAGAACTTTCCCTCCAACCTAATATGTGCTGTCTTCACATTTTACACTTTGACTGCCGTGATGGTCACCGCTGACCGGCGCAAGAGATTTTACTGAAGATATTCAATACAAAATATTCGTAATGGGTAGCAATAATTATTTTATAAATGCAGTTATTGTTGGAATAGTGATGCGATTCCTTTGGTCTCCAATACCTGCACATTATTTACATTTTGCATAATTCAATCAAATGGCTTAGTATTTCATAGTATCGCAGTTCTAATACAGCAAAATATCCTTTTGTCTCCAATACCTGCACATTATTTACATTTTGCATAATTCAGTCAAACCCTATAGTATTTCATAGCGTCGCCGTTCTAATAGGGCAAAATACACACGACAGTCAACGTGTTAACGATTCCATTTTCGACACACACTCGACATTAACACGTTGACTGCCAAGCGTATTTTGCTATGTTAGAATCGCGATGCGCTGAAACAATGCAGAGTATGATTAAATCGTGCAAATTGAAGGTAAAGCAGAGTTGTTAGAAGCCAAAGTATTGAAGCGTCGTTTCAATATCAATTGCTTTTACAAAATTGCAAATAGGCTTCATTGCGAATTTTTTGCATTTTTAGTAAAATCTTTTCCACCGGTCACTAGTGACCATCATGGCAGTCAAAGTGTTAACACGTTGACTGCCAAGCGTATTTTACTATATTAGAACGGCGGCGCTATGAAATACTACAGCGTTCAACTGAATTATGCAAAATGTAAATAATGTGCAGGTATTGCAGACCAAAGGATCGCATCACTATTCTAATAACAACTGCATTTATAAAATAATAATTGCTACCCATTGCGAATTTTTTGGATCTTCAGTAAAATTTCTTGCGTCGGTCACCGTGACCATCATGGCAGTCAAAGTGTTAACGCCTGATGTCCCACGTGAAAATTACAGCGAACAATCGTCCATGGATCGACCCAGATGCCATTAACATTTTTAAGTTTCCGAAAGTTACCGTGCCCGAAAGTATTTATCGGGCAACTTCTTTTCATTATCAAGCTCATCTGCGTTCGTCTGTCGATAGATCGCGCAAGTTTGTCATTGCCCGAGATTTCTTGTATATTTATAAAACAGTCAAAATGACTGCAATGAAAACACACGGATATGTAAAGAAATTTGTTTAAAATTAATTTTTAATATTTTTTATGTTATTTACAGTATATATAACGGTTATTAGTAAATATTGACATATTACGTTTGACTAACCCAATTATGAAAGCATAAATTTATTTGATTGCAGCGCCTACTGTATTGTTCTTTTGATGAATAAATCGTAGGATTTGCTTGAATCACTCTTCCATATAAAACTGCACTTTGACCATAAATAAAATAAAATTTGTTGCCTCGTAAGCTCCACGAGCATATAAATATAAATGCACGTATTTCAGTAATGATATTGTCTATACCGTTCCGCAAAATTCGGTGACATTCTTCTGTGAATTCTTATATGTTTGATAATATAGTTATCTATTATCGACGATAATCTAAATTATTGCCACAATGTTCCTTTTTGCGTAGCCTGTTGGACCTTGAAAATACAAGCAGATGGTATTCTAATAACAACTTCGTCATTTTTCCAACATAATAATTACGACCCCTGAAACGTATTTCAAATTTCTTCATCAGAATCTTCAGTTAAAATTTCTATATTGATGAATTTCATGCTATAGACTCTTCATACTATCTTCAGCGTCGTTTAACTGAATATAATGCATCTTCAAATAGTTAAATATTCTATATCAGAGCACTCTTCACTTATGTTCGTTAGCTTTTCCAAGAACTCATTTCTGTTCGACATTTTTCTAACAATAGGGCGCAGAAATAAAATAAACAACTTGTTAGAACAACACTTTATAAAGATTCGAATAACTATATTTTAGCTTATTGAGCAAGACATTATCAAGTATACGCCCAAATCGACAATTTATCATGCATCATATTTCAATACAAAGTGTTAACGTCATATAAGAAATTTACTCAATTCAATAAATAAAAATCTTTTGATTATTTAAAATTTACCAATCGTCAAAATGACTGCTTCCAATATAGGTATAAACATATATATATTAAAGGAGAGCGGAAGTAACTACAATTATTCATAAACCCATTTATATGTTATAGAAAAAGTCATCAAATTCTAAGAAATTGTGTCATCAATTTCATAATTGTTTTTCTAATTGAAATTAAAAAACAGTCAAAATGACTGCCTTGGGCAATCTAGTGTTAAGTACCGGTAGAAGTGCGAAAGCACTTCGCAAGGGCAATGTCAGAAAGCAGTCCGTCCACACGGTGATCGTGCAACTATGAAATGGAACTGCCGGCGTGTGCGTTCGAAAGTTTGGCGGATGAAAAAGTGGAGTGAAATGATGGGTGTTGTCGAAGTGATTTTCGCGGAGGCGCGAGTGCAAGGATCCGGACGGCTCGGAGGAAAGTTTTGACGAGGGTAGTTCCGTCAGTGTGGGCGGATAAGTTAGGAGTCGATTTGCTTGAGTGATACTTGAAAGGGGGATCTTTGAGTTTTGCGCTTCACGAGCAGTGTTGAGCGTTTGCCTGAGTACGATCGTGCGGCGAATAGCAACGATTTAAGAACGATTTAGACGCGTTCAATGAAGCGCTTTTTTGAAATCAGGGAATGGCGAGGCAAGATCGATAATGCGAAGTACATATACACTCTTTATATATGGTAATGCTCAATATTTTTACTATTTCACATATGCGTATTTTCAGAGATCTCGTATGCTAAGGAAACAAGATTTTTTCCATTATATTTTTCTGGGACCAAGAGCTTGACATATTTTGCTTCTACTGTTGATTAATGGTACATTATTTAAATTGAATTTTAATTATTGAATCGCATAGAATTTGTTCCATTTCCCGTTTCCGGCCAATATCGAATATTCAAGTGAGTGGACGGTAGTAGAATGTTTGTTATGTATATCAAATTTTCAAGAGCAAAAGTCAATTCATGATCAATACTTTTATTCTATACATATATGCTAGTGGTTTCATACTAACAATGTTTGAATTATATTTGACGAATACACGGATAAATACCGTTCGACTATACAGATAGCGAAAAATTCCATGACCACACATAAATCTTTAGTGTCAATCAAATCCCAGTAGCACTTGAGTTGCATTAGTGGTTTCATACTAACAATATTTGAATTATATTTGACGAATACACGGATGAATACCGTTCGAATATACAGATAGCGAAAAATTCCACGAACACACATAAATCTTTAGTGTCAATCAAATCCCAGTAGCACTTGAGTTGCATTAGTGGTTTCATACTAACAATATTTGAATTATATTTAACGAATACACGGATAAATACTGTTCGAATATACAGATTGCGAAAAATTCCATGAACACATAAATCTTTAGTGTCAATCAAATCCCAGTAGCACTTGAGTTGCATTAGTGGTTTCATACTAACAATATTTGAATTATATTTGACGAATACACGGATAAATACTGTTCGAATATACAGATAGCGAAAAATTCCATGACCACACATAAATCTTTAGTGTCAATCAAATCCCAGTAGCACTTGAATTGCATTAGTGGTTTCATACTAACAATATTTGAATTATATTTGACGAATACACGGATAAATACTGTTCGAATATACAGATAGCGAAAAATTCCATGAACACATAAATCTTTAGTGTCAATCAAATCCCAGTAGCACTTGATTGCATTAGTGGTTTCATACTAACAATATTTGAATTATATTTGACGAATACATGGATAAATACTGTTCGAATATACAGATAGCGAAAAATTCCATGACCACACAAATCTTTAGTGTCAATCAAATCCCAGTAGCACTTGAATTGCATTAGTGGTTTCATACTAACAATATTTGAATTATATTTGACGAATACACGGATAAATACTGTTCGAATATACAGATTGCGAAAAATTCCATGAACACATAAATCTTTAGTGTCAATCAAATCCCAGTAGCACTTGAGTTGCATTAGTGGTTTCATACTAACAATATTTGAATTATATTTGACGAATACACGGATAAATACTGTTCGAATATACAGATTGCGAAAAATTCCATGAACACATAAATCTTTAGTGTCAATCAAATCCCAATAGCACTTGAGTTGCATTAGTGGTTTCATACTAACAATATTTGAATTATATTTGACAAATACACGGATAAATACGTTCGAATATACAGATAGCGAAAAATTCCATGAACACATAAATCTTTAGTGTCAATCAAATCCCAGTAGCACTTGAGTTGCATTAGTGGTTTCATACTAACAATATTTGAATTATATTTGACGAATACACGGATAAATACTGTTCGAATATACAGATAACGAAAAATTCCATGACCACACATAAATCTTTAGTGTCAATCAAATCCCAGTAGCACTTGAGTTGCATTAGTGGTTTCATACTAACAATATTTGAATTATATTTGACGAATACACGGATAAATACTGTTCGAATATACAGATTGCGAAAAATTCCATGAACACATAAATCTTTAGTGTCAATCAAATCCCAGTAGCACTTGAATTGCATTAGTGGTTTCATACTAACAATATTTGAATTATATTTGACGAATACACGGATAAATACTGTTCGAATATACAGATAGAGAAAAATTCCATGAACACATAAATCTTTAGTGTCAATCAAATCCCAGTAGCACTTGAGTTGCATTAGTGGTTTCATACTAACAATATTTGAATTATATTTGACGAATACACGGATAAATACCGTTCGACTATACAGATAGCGAAAAATTCCATGACCACACATAAATCTTTAGTGTCAATCAAATCCCAGTAGCACTTGAGTTGCATTAGTGGTTTCATACTAACAATATTTGAATTATATTTGACGAATACACGGATAAATACTGTCCGAATATACAGATTGCGAAAAATTCCATGAACATATAAATCTTTAGTGTCAATCAAATCCCAGTAGCACTTGATTGCATTAGTGGAGTACATGAATACGCGTTCGTATATACGAATGGCGAAACATTTCACGAACATATAAATCTTTCGTGTCACCCAAATCCCAGTAGTACTTCCGTTGCATTAGTGGAGTACATGACTACGCGTTCGAATATTCGAATAGCGAAAACTTCGCCAAATAGTCCCAACCCTAGCTTCGCTGAGTACGTGTACGCATAGAGTGAAGCGAGACTCAATCCGTGAATAGGCTAGTGTCAAGGTCTCGTTTGGCAGTGAATCGCTCTTCGCCCCTGCCCGACTGTCGATCGTTGAGTATGGTAATGGCAATGGTAATGGCCAAAGCGTGTCCTCCATTGTCGCTTCTCCTGTTCGAGACCTTGTCAATTCGTCGATCCTCGGCAGATATACGCACGCCGGACACCACTTTTTCTCTCCAACCGATCCGCGTTTCCGTAATCAGGGGCTTTCTCTCAATTTTTACCGTTAGACGTAAGTGTCTATTTCCGCAATTTTCTGCCTCTCGCGTTTTCCATTCGCTTACGCGCCTTTTCCCGTTACACGGGCTTGGCTTCTTCTTTTTGCAAGCGTCCTTTGTGCGTCTTCGTTCTTAGCCGCAAAAATCACCTCTACGCATCTTTGCACTAAGCCACAAATTTCACGTGTGTGCGTCTTTAGGTTTTGCCAATGGTATGAGCGTTGGTACCATGGTGTCTTAGCGTAGGCGAACGGTGAATGATAATAAGAGTACAATGCTGCTTCTGCAGAATACCGTACTTAGCACTTTGGGGCAGAGGATTTTAGGATACAGAAGACTGCCGTTGGAGAGAAATTTTATTTAAAAGTAATAACGCAACGAAACATTTGATAGAATGTATCGAAACCCACTTATATGAGCCGTTTATTTTGTAAGTGGCCTAGCTCCGTTTTTCAATATTTTTCGGTTACCATGGTTACATGTACAAATTCATGTTATTTATCAGTAAATGTTATTTATCTCGATTTGAAGATAAATTGAGTCAGGCCACTTTCAAAATAAACAGCTCATATTTCTAGCTACTTCAATGCGTAAATCATTGCTAATCTTGAACATTCTCATTTACTCATCTAATTACTTTGTCAATTTATCATTTTCTCAACTACTTCAGATCTACGCTCCTTCTTTCATGCTCTCTGACAAGAATTTATTTGCCATAATTGGGAATTGCCATGTGCCAATTATCTCTATTTTCTAGTATCTTTTGTTAATTTTAATAACGTGTACCCGTACAACATATTTCTCCGTAAATCTAATATTAATTGCTTATTTTAAACATTCTCATTAACCCATTCAATTGTCTCGTCCATTTCTAATTTTTTCCACCATTTGAGATCTACGCTCCTTCATTCACGCTCTCTGACAAGAATTTATTTGCGAATCGCCATGTCGCAATTATCTCTATCTTCTAGCAGCTTTTGTTAATTTTAATAACGTATACCCGTACAAAATATTTCTCCGTAAGTCTAATATTAATTGCTTATCCTAAACATTCTCATTAATCCATTCAATTGTCTCGTCCATTTATCATTTTCTCCACCACTTCAAATCTACGCTCCTTCATTCACGTTCTCTGACACGTATTCATTTACGAATCGCCATGTCGTAATTATCTCTATTTTCTAGCATCTTTTGTTAATTTTAATAACGTATACACGTACAACATATTTCTCCGTAAATCTAATATTAATTGCTTATCCTAAACATTCTCATTAATCCATTCAATTGTCTCGTCCATTTCTAATTTTCTCCACCACTTCAAATCTACGCTCCTTCATTCACGCTCTCTGACACGAATTAATTTGCGAATCGCCATGTCGCAATTATCTCTATTTTCTAGCATCTTTCGTTAATTTTAATAACGTATACGCGTACAACGTATTCCTCCGTAAATGAATATTAATCGCTTATTCTAAACATTCTCATTAATCCATTCAATGGTCTCGTTCATTTCTAATTTTCTGCACCACTTCAGATCTACACTCCTTCATTCACGCTCTCTGACACGAATTCATTTGCGAATCGCCATGTCGCAATTATCTCTATTTTCTAGCATATTTTGTTAATTTTAATAACGTATATGTTACCGTGAATGACCGAAATTGGAGAATGTCGACTTTCACCGGTGAATGTCAACAGATACCAAATACGTCGGTGAAAGATCGAATATTTCATTACATTCTTGTACATTCGGACCTTCTCCGGTGTGTGTCGACCATTAGTGCATGATGAATGTTCACATTTACCGGTGAAAGTCGGAAATAAGGTTATTTAGCAAATATTTCGGACATACACCAAGCGACTATGTGAATGTTGACATTCACCGGTGAAAGTCGACATTCTCCAGATTTCGGTGTTTCACTGTAACGTATACACGTACAACATATTTCTCCGTAAATCTAATATTAATTGCTTATTCTAAACATTCTCATTAATCCATTCAATTGTCTCGTCCATTTCTAATTTTCTCCACCATTTGAGATCTACGCTCCTTCATTCACGCTCTCTGACAAGAATTTATTTGCGAATCGCCATGTCGCAATTATCTCTATTTTCTAGCATCTTTTGTTAATTTTAATATCGTATACACGTACAACATATTTCTCCGTAAATCTAATATTAATTCCTTATTCTAAACATTCTCATTAATCTATTCAATTGTCTCGCCCATTTCTAATTTTCTCCACCACTTCAGATCTACGCTCTTTCATTCACGCTCTCTGACAAGAATTTATTTACGAATCGTCATGTCACAATTATATCAATTGTCTAGCATCTTTTGTTAATTTTAATAACGTATACACGTACGACATATTTCTCTGTAAATCTAATATTAATTGCTTATTCTAAACATTCTCATTAATCCATTCAATTGTCTCGTCCATTTCTAATTTTCTCCACCACTTCAGATATACGCTCCTTCATTCACGCTTTCTGACACGAATTAATTTGGAATCGCCATGTCGCAATTATCTCTATTTTGTTTGCATCTTTGTAATTCATCTTTTGTTAATCTTAATAACGTATACACGTACAACATATTTCTCCGTAAATCTAATATTAATTCCTTATCCTAAACATTCTCATTAATCCATTTAATTGTGCCGTCCATTTCTAATTTTCTCCACCACTTCAGATCTACGCTCCTTCATCCACGCTTTCTGACACGAATTAATTTGTGAATCGCCATGTCGCAATTATCTCTATTTTGTTTGCATCTTTGTAATGCATCTTTTGTTAATCTTAATAACGTATACACGTACAACATATTTCTCCGTAAATCTAATATTAATTGCTTATCCTAAACATTCTCATTAATCCATTCAATTGTCTCGTTGATTTCTAATTTTCGCCACCACTTCAAATCTACGCTCCTTCATTCACGCTCTCTGACACGAATTCATTTGCGAATCGCCATGTCGACGGTCACGTGGAAAGGTCTGCTGCCGGGTTTTCTCAGTAAATCCGATGACCCGCTTGATTGCGCCGACTTCGGCGTTCCAGCGAAGTTCTCTGTCACTGTTACACGATCGCAGGCACGCATGATGAACGTGGCACGATTGTGTCGAGGGACAAGTACTTTTAATGTCGCTTCGTGCGTCGTTTCGCATGACCACTGCGTGCGTGTGTCATGATGGGCTGAATTAAATGCGACATCAAAGAAACTGCATTTTTATCGGCGCGTGCAACGACAGCTGAGAATGTTTGGACTCTTGGACTCATACGTGAAAAGGTGCCGAAGGAGTAGAGATCGTTTATGTGCAAACGTGATTTGTGTCGTACTGCGTTTTTTGGGAGTATTTATGCGTGCGGTAATAAAACTCATTAACAAGGTGGTAACTATATAAAGAGACAGATATTAAGATAAATGTAGTTCGACCGAATGCTGCGCAGTTTCCAACATCTATATTCGTTATACCCAATTCATGCGGTCGTGAACTTAAAAAGTGTCGGGGGTTTGGGTTGCACCAACGGTTTTACGCATTAACTGGACGTTTATTATAATAGAAAAAAATAATTTTACAAACCTCTTAACTCAAGAAGTCTCAATATGGAACAGCGACGACACGAAGAGAGATAAAAGAGGGAAGTATGGTCGGGTAAAATTAACACTTTGACTACCACGGTGGTCACCGGTGACCGACGCAAAAGATTTTACTGAAAATGCAAAAAATTCGCAAAGAAGCCTATTTACAATCTTGTAAAAGCAATTGATGTTGGAACGGTGCTACAATACTTTGGCTTCCATTAAGTCTGCGGTTCCTTCGTTTTGCACGATTTAATCATACTCTGCAGTATTTCATCGCATCGCGGTTCTAACCTAGCAAAATATGCTTGGCAGTCAACGTGTTAAAGAGAGTTTATGCTTAACGAATCAGTCTTTAGATACTTGAAATTTATTCTCAAATATTGTCTTGAAATGAATTATCAGAAATTATTCTGTGATTAATTAAATCATGATTAATCAATGATTAATTAAAGACTCATATCACTGTCGGCTGTTGATGAGTGTCACCGTGTTTATTCGTATTTCGCAGATTTTACGCTGTACTCTTGACACAGCACTTCTAGAAACACGTTGAGGCCAATGAGTCACCCTCGATATTTTTTATCTTTACTACCTTTTCTTTGTAAAATTCAACCTTATGTTTCAGAAGCAAGGTAACGCTTATCTAAAATTCCAAGCTATGTGCAGTAATGCTTATCGTTTTGGACTTTACAGTGTCTTGCCACTTGAATGACTTTTTTTGACATGTCACATACTTCTCATTGGGATACAAAATCAACTATGAGTGATGCCGACGAGTTGTATTTTCAGCAGATGTTTTAGTAGACATTTATATAGATTGTTTTAGAAGAAACAGCACTAGCAGAAACATTGTCCCACGATAAAATTTGTCAATTTAATTCAGCTCGTCCGATACTCTTCAGTTCTGTATAATTTAACGTTCTTCTCATTTCGCTGCTTTTGCAATTTTTCAATGAACATTCGTATATGTTGAACAACTACGTTTTTCTTTGGAACAGAAATATTGTTTCTGGTCGTCAAAATCGTAAGTTTCATCAGTTTAAAATCGGGAAAATTCTTCGCAGTTTTCTTTCGATTTAAAATTTAAGTATACGACGTCATATTCGAATAAGTTTGTAAACTTGTAATGTGAAGGAACCAATCGCGCGTAGGAATTGAATAGTATCAACACTCGCGTCATTAAAACTACGCACGTCCGTGAACATTTTTAATTTACATTAAGCTCCCGTTAAAAGAGGCAAGACGAACTAATCGTCGTCAACAGCCTATGTGAATATACTGAATTCATGCTGGATGCTTAATGTATCGCATGTTACATGGCTTGCAATTAGGTAATTACGTGCGCGCTGACGTAAGGTCGCGGTTACTTATCCGCAGGTATCATAATGTTTCATTCTGACTTTGCAAGTTTTCCGAACCGTATGAATAATTATAGCGAACTCTTATCAGCTCCCAACGGAAACTCACAGCTTTATGAATATTTAGCTTGCATATGCGAGCGGTTTACGCGAGATTCCGTCTGTGACGATCACCTAATCGACTGATAGCGAAACCTCGCCTCAGTTTAATTAGAATTCGCCCGTCTGCGTTACGTTCTTAGTATTTTTTAGTTTTCATTTTTTTTGGTGTTCCTTTTCTTCTTAGTATTTTGCAGAGTTCTAAGCCAGAAACAAAGATCCGCGCATTCTTATCGGCTTTGTTTGGTTGCGGATACATAATTCTCGAAGGTACTTTGCGCCTCCGTCATCTAAATGTTTGTTGATCTTTCTTAGCTTGAATCAATAGCGCCCAGAAGTAAGCTTTTCAACTACGCATTATATATGAGAAGATCAAGGTTAGCTGTCAGTATGTTTTTCATCCGGAAACTGTCAACAGGCGTAGTTTCTGAAAACATAGCCACCTTTTGTGCGTTCGCAAATCGTATATTGTTGCTGTATTCTTGGCAATCGAAGTGATCCGAAAGTATAGAAAACTATTGCGAAGCACATGCACAGTGTTAATGCTTCTGGATATGTTTTATGACGAGAAAGACACACAGAAATTTTTGTTTGTACACCAAACCAGTATCTTAGACGTAGTGGTGAGTTCATGAGATCACTCCTAACCATGATTAATCTATACTATCATTCTTAATCATTAATAATTATATTAAGATTTGTTATATATATTAATTGTTTTGACGGTTACTTGGAATTTGCAGGACAAATCGACGTCATAGAAATAGCGATAGGTATAAGTGACCATATGAACACGCCGCTATTCCTAAGCCATCGATTTCTCATGCAAATTCCGAGTAATGACCAAAATATTTAATAGGCACAAATATCAAATTTAACAAAAGTATATACAACCGAAATCGGCAGAATATTTTAAACCGCCGTGTTTCAATTTATCTCAATATTTCAGAATGTAATATATAGTAGGTAGTCGTACTAGATATAGTGCGATCATTAGTAATCAAAGACGCAATACTTCCTACTGTTCGCAAGAATTTATCGCCATTTCCAAAACACCCGTTCATTATACAAATTCCAAGTAAAAATTGAAAGCACTCAACACATCTACATTCTCATTTAACAACAATACAACCAAACGTTCTCGCTGCTATATATTGCGATGCATTTTAACATGTTCACAAGGATTTATCGCTATTTCCAAAACACCCGTTCATTATGCAAATTCCAAGTAACAATTGAAAGCTCTCAACACACATACACATTCTCATTTAACAAAAATACAATCAAACTTACTCGCTGCTATATATTGCGATGCATCTTAACATGTTCACAAGGATTTATCTCTATTTCCAAAACACCCGTTCATTATACAAATTCCAAGTAACAATTGAAAGCATTCAACACACATACACATTCTCATTTAACAAAAATACAACCAAACGTAGTCGTTGCTATATATTGCGATGCATCTTAACATGTTCACAAGGATTTATCGCTATTTCCGAAACACCCGTTCATTATGCAAATTCCAAGTAACAATTGAAAGCACTCAACACACGTACACATTTTTATTTAACAAAAATATAACCGAACATAGTCGCTGCTATATATTGCGATGCATCTTAACATGTTCACAAGAATTTATCGCTATTTCCAAAACACCCGTTCATTATACAAATTCCAAGTAAAAATTGAAAGCACTCAACACATATACATTCTCATTTAACAAAAATACAATCAAACTTACTCGCTGCTATATATTGCGATGCATCTTAACATGTTCACAAGGATTTATCGCTATTTCCAAAACACCCGTTCATTATACAAATTCCAAGTAACAATTGAAAGCACTCAACACACATACACATTCTCATTTAACAAAAATACAACCGAACATAGTCGCTGCTATATATTGCGATGCATCTTAACATGTTCACAAGGATTTATCGCTATTTCCAAAACACCCGTTCATTATACAAATTCCAAGTAAAAATTGAAAGCATTCAACACACATACACATTCTCATTTAACAAAAATACAACCAAACGTTCTCGCTGCTATATGAGCCGTTTATTTTGAAAGTGGCCTAACTCCGTTTTTCAATATTTTCCGGTTACAATGGTTACATGTACAAATTCATGTTATTTATCAGTAAATGTTATTTATCTCGATTTGAAGATAAATGAAGTTAGGCCACTTTCAAAATAAACGGCTCTATATATTGCGATGCATCTTAACATGTTCACAAGGATTTATCTCTATTTCCAAAACACCCGTTCATTATACAAATTCCAAGTAAAAATTGAAAGCACTCAACACATATACATTCTCATTTAACAAAAATACAACCAAACGTAGTCGCTGCTATATATTGCGATGCATCTTAACATGTTCACAAGGATTTATCTCTATTTCCAAAACACCCGTTCATTATACAAATTCCAAGTAACAATTGAAAGCACTCAACACACGTACACATTTTTATTTAACAAAAATATAACCGAACATAGTCGGTGCTATATATTGCGATGCATCTTAACATGTTCACAAGAATTTATCGCTATTTCCAAAACACCCGTTCATTATACAAATTCCAAGTAAAAATTGAAAGCACTCAACACATATACATTCTCATTTAACAAAAATACAACCAAACGTAGTCGCTGCTATATATTGCGATGCATCTTAACATGTTCACAAGGATTTATCTCTATTTCCAAAACACCCGTTCATTATACAAATTCCAAGTAAAAATTGAAAGCGCTCAACACATACACATTCTCATTTAACAAAAATACAACCAAACGTAGTCGTTGCTATATATTGCGATGCATCTTAACATGTTCACAAGGATTTATCTCTATTTCCAAAACACCCGTTCATTATACAAATTCCAAGTAAAAATTGAAAGCACTCAACACATACACATTCTCATTTAACAAAAATACAACCAAACGTAATCACTGCTATATATTGCGATGCATCTTAACACGTTCACAAGGATTTATCTCTATTTCCAAAACACCCGTTCATTATACAAATTCCAAGTAACAATTGAAAGCACTCAACACATATACATTCTCATTTAACAAAAGTACAACCAAACGAAGTCGTTGCTATATATTGCGATGCATCTTAACGTGTTCACAAGGATTTATCTCTATTTCCAAAACACCCGTTCATTATACAAATTCCAAGTAACAATTGAAAGCACTCAACACACATACACATCCTCATTTAACAAAAATGCAACCAATTCGTATTCGTTGCTATATATTGCGATGCATCTTAACATGTTCACAAGAATTTATCGCTATTTCCAAAACACCCGTTCATTGTACAAATTCCAAGTAGCAATTGGAAGCACTCAACACACATACACATTCTCATTTAACAAAAATACAACCAAACGTTCTCGCTGCTATATATTGCGATGCATCTTAACATGTTCACAAGGATTTATCGCTATTTCCAAAACACCCGTTCATTATACAAATTCCAAGTAACAATTGAAAGCACTCAACACACATACACATTCTCATTTAACAAAACTACAACCAAACGTAGTCGTTGCTATATATTGCGATGCATCTTAACATGTTCACAAGGATTTATCTCTATTTCCAAAACACCCGTTCATTATACAAATTCCAAGTAAAAATTGAAAGCACTCAACACATATACATTCTCATTTAACAACAATACAACCAAACGTTCTCGCTGCTATATGAGCCGTTTATTTTGAAAGTGGCCTAACTCCGTTTTTCAGTATTTTCTGGTTACAATGGTTACATGTACAAATTCATGTTATTTATCAGTAAATGTTATTTATCTCGATTTGAAGATAATTGAAGTTAGGCCACTTTCAAAATAAACGGCTCATATATTGCGATGCATCTTAACATGTTCACAAGGATTTATCGCTATTTCCAAAACACCCGTTCATTATACAAATTCCAAGTAACAATTGAAAGCACTCAACACACATACACATTCTCATTTAACAAAAATACAACCAAACGTAGTCGCTGCTATATATTGCGATGCATCTTAATATGTTCACAAGGATTTATCGCTATTTCCAAAACACCCGTTCATTACACAAATTCCAAGTAACAATTGAAAGCACTCAACACACATACACATTCTCATTTAACAAAAATACAACCAAACGTAGTCGTTGCTATGTATTGCGATGCATCTTAACATGTTCACAAGGATTTATCGCTATTTCCAAAACACCCGTTCATTATGCAAATTCCAAGTAACAATTGAAAGCACTCAACACACATACACATTCTCATTTAACAAAAATACAACCAAACGTTCTCGCTGCTATATATTGCGATGCATCTTAACATGTTCACAAGGATTTATCGCTATTTCCAAAACATCCGTTCATTATACGAATTCCAAGTAACAATTGAAAGCATTCAACACACATACACATTCTCATTTAACAAAAATACGAACAAACGTAATCACTGCTATATATTGCGATGCATCTTAACATGTTCACAAGGATTTATCGCTATTTCCAAAACACCCGTTCATTATACAAATTCCAAGTAACAATTGAAAGCACTCAACACACATACACATTCTTATTTAACAAAAATACAACCGAACATAGTCGCTGCTATATATTGCGATGCATCTTAACATGTTCACAAGGATTTATCTCTATTTCCAAAACACCCGTTCATTATACAAATTCCAAGTAACAATTGAAAGCACTAAACACATATACATTCTCATTTAACAAAAATACAACCAAACGTTCTCGCTGCTATATGAGCCGTTTATTTTGAAAGTGGCCTAACTCCGTTTTTCAGTATTTTCTGGTTACAATGGTTACATGTACAAATTCATGTTATTTATCAGTAAATGTTATTTATCTCGATTTAAAGATAATTGAAGTTAGGCCACTTTCAAAATAAATGGCTCATATATTGCGATGCATCTTAACATGTTCACAAGGATTTATCGCTATTTCCAAAACACCCGTTCATTATACAAATTCCAAGTAACAATTGAAAGCATTCAACACACATACACATTCTTATTTAACAAAAATACAACCGAACATAGTCGCTGCTATATATTGCGATGCATCTTAACATGTCCACAAGGATTTATCTCTATTTCCAAAACACTCGTTCATTATACAAATTTCAAGTAAAAATGGAAAGCACTCAACACATATACATTCTCATTTAACAAAAATACAACCAAACGTTCTCGCTGCTATATGAGCCGTTTATTTTGAAAGTGGCCTAACTCCGTTTTTCAGTATTTTCTGGTTACAATGGTTACATGTACAAATTCATGTTATTTATCAGTAAATGTCATTTATCTCGATTTGAAGATAATTGAAGTTAGGCCACTTTCAAAATAAACGGCTCATATATTGCGATGCATCTTAACATGTTCACAAGGATTTATCGCTATTTCCAAAACACCCGTTCATTATGCAAATTCCAAGTAACAATTGAAAGCACTCAACACACATACACATTCTCATTTAACAAAAATACAACCGAACACAGTCGCTGCTATATATTGCGATGCATCTTAACATGTTCACAAGGATTTATCGCTATTTCCAAAACATCCGTTCATTATGCAAATTCCAAGTAACAATTGAGAGCACTCAACACACATACACATTCTCATTTAACAAAAATGCAATCAAACTTACTCGCTGCTATATATTGCGATGCATCTCAACATGTTCACAAGGATTTACCGCTATTTCCAAAACACCCGTTCATTATGCAAATTCCAAGTAACAATTGAAAGCACTCAACACACATACACATTCTTATTTAACAAAAATACAACCAAATGTTGTCGCTGCTATACATTGCGATGCATCTTAACATGTTCACAAGGATTTATCGCTATTTCCAAAACACCCGTTCATTATACAAATTCCAAGTAACAATTGAAAGCATTCAACACATATACACATTCTCATTTAACAAAAGTACAACCAAACGTAGTCACTGTTATATATTGCGATGCATCTTAACATGTTCACAAGGATTTATCGCTATTTCCAAAACACCCGTTCATTATACAAATTCCAAGTAACAATTGAAAGCACTCAAACACATACACATTCTCATTTAAGAAATATACAACAAAACGTAATCGCTGCTATATATTGCGATGCATCTTAACATGTTCACAAGAATTTATCGCTATTTCCAAAACACCCGTTCATTATGCAAATTCCAAGTAACAATTGAAAGCACTCAACACACATACACATTCTCATTTAACAAAAATACAATCAAACTTACTCGCTGCTATATATTGCGATGCATCTTAACATGTTCACAAGAATTGATCGCTATTTCCAAAACACTCGTTCATTATACAAATTCCAAGTAACAATTGAAAGCATTCAACACACATACACATTCTCATTTAACAAAAATACAATCAAACTTACTCGCTGCTATATATTGCGATGCATCTTAACATTTCAACGCGCCCTGTTTCTCACATATAAGTACACATTGCACAAGCGGTTCCTCGAGAACGCAGTGTCAAAAGGTTCGTTCCACGGCATTCCTCCGAATTCTACGCCGTTCGCCGCGAACCGCACGAATTCCACAGCGACCCAGTTCCGTGCGCAGAATCGTCGGACAATAGGTTTTTCAGGAGGAAGTCCGATGCGCGCGATAAATCTCCCGTCTTCAGACAGCTGTTGATTCTTCTTATGCCAACGATTGCATAACGTGCTCGCATAGCGCGCGGCTCTCAATGAAAACCGACGGCGGCCGTTCTTACATCTGCGTAGCGGCGTATGTAAATATTTTCAAGACCTATCCGAACGTACATACACGGCTTTCATTTCAATTTCAACGCCGCCGAGTCGAATGACCTAGAAGCTTCGAGCTGGCGTAGCCATTGTTGCACGCTATCAACCTGCCTTTGTTGCTCGGCGGTTATGTCGGATTCCATCGAATTGCAGGAGACTGGCCGATCGATCGACCTTTCGGGCGATTGATAGGTTGAAGGGAAGTTGCGAGGAAGATTGTCTTTTTTGTGACTTTTCCTGCGTCGATTGAGGACAGTGTTCGAAACGTAAAACGCACGAAATGGCATGGAAGTGACAATCTTTCAGGGTAGGTGAGGTCATAAAGCAGTATTTTGTACTACAGTTTAGGAATGAATAATTTGCTGGCGCCGTGAGGAAATAGAATGATGCATACATCTGGCTTGTTAAGGTTTTTAGGTGTCTGTGCATGAAGTGCACGAAACAGCATGTAAGGTGGGTGGAAGTGGAAACCGGGTCCATGGGGTTGTATGAATTCCGAAAGCAATAGTCTTCAATTCAGTCGTGATTAATATATTGACAACTATGCGTATATATTAAGAAGTAATATTAATCCTTTGACTGCTATGGACGCACATATACGTTTGCCGAAAACCATCAGTGTCGACTATGCGCGCATATATGCGTTTCCCAATCGTTTCGATTCCTTACCACAATTATCAATGTACGAGATGAATACACACGCGTTCTTTATTAAATAATTTTCTTGCATTATTTAATTTGGCACAAATAAAGAATTATCATTAGAACTTCGCTACGCCTTACATAATCAATCAATACAGTTCAAACTATCAAAAAGCATCTCGTCCTCAGCGAACGCTTCGGCCGAAAATATTCAGCAGTCAAAGGGTTAATAGTATTAATATACCAATAACTATACTAATAATATACAAGCAAAAAACAACCTATATCCATTCGTAGAGCAATATTTTTTGCTAAATTCAGATCTGTCTCGGCAGTCTTCAATTCAATCGTGAATAGTATACTGCCGTCGTGAGGAAACACACGATTACGCGTTAGCGATCATACGACAGAACCAATTATCCGTTCTACGGTTCTCCGGACTAGCAACGTTCGTGCGTCTATTCATCCACGAGCACAAACGTCTGTCGCCGACTAGCGGTAGCGCCGACGTGATCGATAGGACAGATCACGTAAAGGTAACAATGCGTTACATATATCGCGGCGGCGCCAACGATCGTGTTTCGCGATAATACGATCGAATTGCGAATGGTTAGCTTATGTACGATCGTGTAACCAGCTGGTATTTTGCGAAACGATCCGATGTAGCGCATTGAATATGCTGGCTTACCGTGTAACATGGCTATCTAGGACTGTGTATGTGCACGTGTAGGACGCACATGTGATATTAGCGCACTTGGCTAGTCGCTTGAGTGTTACAAGAATCTTGCACTTTGACGGCTGGTGATCAATAATTAGTTAGGTTCTCGTACTAACATTTTTTCCCAATGGGAACTGTTCTTGATTTTGATGTGTGTGAGGTTCGACAAATTACTGTTAAATACTAGTTGCTATGGGATGTAGAAATCTTGCAGTTTGACCACTTGCGATTTATAATTACACAAATGCTTAATACAGCAATTTGCTCTATTTTTCAAGTGACCACCTTTACTCATTTTTGTGTGTCCAACAACTTGCCAGTTTGCTCCCAAATATCAATTGCCACGCGTCAACGAACCATAGCACTTTGACAACTTACCATCCAGAATTACTCGCCTACGTAATTTTATCCTTTCTTTTCTGTCTACCCATGAATCGTTCTACATTTCCACCTGTACGCCAGGTGGACAACTCACCAACAAATTGCTGCTGTCCCCCAACAACCCCTAACTTGCCTCCAGTCTTATCCTCTACCGCCTTAAACCCTTTGCCACTATTCCATCCACCCCTCGTGAAATGTCCTCACTCCCAACTTGTTCTCCCAACAGTATTTTCGCACGATGTCAACGATTGTGAACAAGCCAGGTCCCATCCCCTCACTGTTTCCTCTTTTTCCCTCTGCGAATTTTACAACGCATCCAACAAAAACCTTTTCGAACCAGAGGTGCATCGGTATACTTTCTATTTTTCCAAGAATTCAACTAGTACTGAAATAGGCTACTGGAAAAGAACTTTCCAAAAGCACCCCTCACCGATCATCCCTGCGAATATAAAAGAGAGACTTAAAACGTTGACTTCCACGGTGGTCATTGGGGACCGGTGCAAAAGATTTTACTAAGAATACAAAAAATTCGCAATGAAGCTTTCTTGTAATCTTGTAAAAGTAATTGATATTGGAACCGTGCTTCAATACTTCGGCTTCTAACAACTCTGCGTTATCTTCATTTTGCAGTATTTAATCACATCGTGGTTCTAACATAGCAAAATACGCTTGGCAGTCAACGTGTTAACAAGTTTCGCGGCTGTAATAGTAATTCTACCAGCAGCTTTAACACATTGACTGCCGTGCGTATTTTGCTGTATTAGAACGGCGATACTATGAAATACTACAGCGTTTGGCTGAATTATATAATATGCAAATAATGTGCAGGTATTCGAGACTAAAGGATCGCATCACTATTCTAGCAATAATTGCATTTATAAAATAATTCTTGCTACCCATTGCGAATATTTTGGATTTTCAGTAAAATCTCTTGCGCCGGTCATCGGTGACCATCACGGCAATCAAACATTAGGATCTTAACATAGGCTTAGGATCATAAAAAAAAATATTCAAAACATTATATATTTTCGTAAAATAGTACATTTTATTTGCATATTCGTCGTATACAATTTTACAA
Source organism: Cryptocheilus praepositus (assembly GCA_033815515.1). Classification (NCBI taxonomy): domain Eukaryota; kingdom Metazoa; phylum Arthropoda; class Insecta; order Hymenoptera; family Pompilidae; genus Cryptocheilus; species Cryptocheilus praepositus. The sequence goes on from JAWWQZ010000314.1 coordinate 3,721,529, forward strand.
TCAAAATTTTTAATTTATAATTATACAGAAAGATACAGTTCCTCATTTAATGGTGGACTATTGCATATATGTAACATAAACGGAAAACAAAAGTTTTAATATTTAAGGGGACATTCTACTTTGTCATCGAAAAATTTTACTGATTTTCAATCATTTTTTTCTTATCGAAAATAGAAACGCAGCAATTTGAAACTTTCACATTGTATCATATCGACCTTTATTTATACAAAAATATTTTTTTTTATGTTTTCTCAAATTTTTTCATATAAATTCTTCTTGATTGCTGGAGCACTTTCAAAAAAATCATACTCACTGGCGTGCATGGTTGCGATCGTTGGGATAATCAGAAAAAAAAAACAGAACAGGAATCTTAATTTACATACTAACCACTATCGCATGAACCACGGAGGAAGAGTTTGCATGAAAACTTTCAAAATGACTGACTTTCCCAAATTAGGTTCACGAAAATGGCATTTTTCCGTCTTTTTATGATGGAAAAAAATGAGAAAATATTGATTAATTAACACACCCGTGGTTCATACGATAGGCACAAGTATGTAGAATAATATATTAAAATCTCGGACCGATTGATCGAATAGTTTTTTTTGGAATCGTGCACGCCAGTTGAAAAAAAATATAGTACTGAGAAAAACGCATTTAAAGTTTTGCATATCGAATTTTTGTATACAAAAGATTCTTACGTAGTAAATTGTAATATACAATAATTCATGGTCGGATCAATGTTTACATGCAGATCAGCATTTTCTTTTAATTTTTCTGCCGATGTACTAGCGTACTCTAAACTGCATTGACTTGTATGCTGATTTCCAATAAACTTTCTTTTTCGCGAACGACAGGGTCTCGAATTGACAAATTTACTTTGTTTTCGATCCATATTAAAACAATACGTCTCTTTTGAAAACTGTTTGAATACTGAATGCATGTTCAGAATGCAATAAACATAACAGACATCGTCAAGGTCAAGGGTAAGATGATATTTAGATGTTATTTTGGTGCGCGGAACACACTCCTTCGTAATGTTTACCAATGCAATGTTTATATTTGGGTGATCTTCTCTTTTAAATCGTTTCCAGAATTAGATAATTTCTTAGAATAAATAAAGATCGCCGAAAGAGAAAAACGGCCCTTCTATCTGCGCGAGGTGGGTTAGATGCGAGGCCTACAACTTTCCCAATTTTTGGCATTTATCGCTGCAATTTTAAGGACATAATCTCGAAAGTATATACTTTCGAATAAGGCAATAAAAAAAAATCGATTTTTTCGACCCGAGAAAGTAGAATGTCCCCTTAAGGCAAGTGTGGTATTTCTCGAAACATGGCAAGTAAATACAAATCGATGTGTAAGACACTCATACCAGTAAAAAAAACATCGTGGGGCTGCCACTCAAGTGACACACTCAGAAATCCGCGTTTTCGCGAGGCCGGCTCTCAATGTGTTAATCATTTTCATAAATCTTTCGTCCATTTTACGTCTTAACTGTTTATTCGGCGCAATCACGGCACCCACACGCGACTGCGCACGTCGAAACACCCTGCACACATTTAATATGGCCAACGGGCACGGCACACACCGGGTTCTGGCTCTCCTCTCAGCCCTTTCGCATTATACGCCCCATAATACGTCCCGCCACATGTGTGCCGTGCCTGGCCCACACGCTATGTACATTTTCCGCGCGCGTTGCGCACCGAGACTCGCCGTTGCCGGACGGGTAGTAATTTCCGAGTTTGCGGGTAACCGAGAGGGCCAGCCACATCATTTCCACATCTCCAATTTCCCGCGGCCGCTCCGACGAGCAGCAAACTGTTACCGGATGCTAACATCGGTAGGATTCGATTTCCTGGACGCGATCGCGTTCTTCTCCCGGACGCCGACGATGGCCAGGATCCGCTCGACGGGAAACGACGCGGCTGCAGTGTGCGGATTAGGTCGAGTTATCGTCCGTTCGTGGGCGTGCCCGTTTGCGGATTGGATATTTCGGCCGGTTTATCGAGGCGGTCGTAAAGGAATTTCTTAAAACGGACGGAATGTGGGTGGAGGGAAGTCCGGAGACTTTTGGGCGATTTATGGCTAATTGCCGTGGGTGCGGGGTTCGGGGTTGTTGCATAGTTAGGTGCGGCGAGAGGGAACAGTTATGTTCACTGAGTATACGTCTGGTCCGTTGTATACTGCGGAGGTGGTGTAAATATCGATCGTCCAGTGTCTTGCAGATTATACATATGTATAATATAAGATATATATATAAATAATAATGCAATATATGTGGGAACTGGAGAGTCACATTAACACGTTGACTGCCAAACGTATTTTGCTATGTTACAATCGTGATGAAGGTTAGTTAACGTGAAAAACAAATTGAAAATCACCGGATGGATCGATGCTGTGGCATTTTGTTTCTGGGCGAAAGTGTGCGCGGAAATCGTTTTCTGGAAGTAGAACGATATTGGCGCGCGCTGCGCAGATGTTTCCGCGCGGAAAAAGGTGAGGAACCGGTGGAATATAAGTTTAATTTTTCATGTGTTTAACACTTTGACTGCCATGCGTATCTTATTATATTAAAACTGCAACCGGATGAAGTACTGCAGAATACGATTGAATTGTGCAAAGTGAAAATAATGCGAAGGTATCGGAGACCAAAGAATTGAATCGCTATCTAATATTAATTGTATTTACAAAATTATAAATGCGACCGATTGGGTATTTTTTGAGTTTTTCGTGAAACCTTTTACGCCGGTCACCGATGACCACAGTGTTAACACGTTGACTGACAAGCGTATTTTGCTATGTTAGAGTCGCGATGCGCTGAAATACTGCAGAGTATAAATTAAATCGTGCAAAATAAAGGTAACGCAGAGTTCTTAGAAGCCAAAGTATTGGAGCACCGTCCCTATGTCAATTGCTTTTACAAGATTGCAAATAGGCTCATTGCGAATTTTTTTGCATTTTTAGTAAAATCTTTTGCACCGGTCACGGCTGACCACCGTGGCAGTCAACGTGTCGACAAGTTCTTGCGTATTTTGTTATGTTAGAACCGCGATGCGATAAAATACTGCAGAATATAATTAAATCGTGCAAAATAAAGGTAACGCAGTGTTGTTAGAAGCCAAAGTATTGGAGCACCGTTCCAACATCAATTGCTTTTACAAGATTGCAAATACGCTTCATTGCGAATTTTTTTTGCATTTTTAGTAGAATCTTTTGCACCGGTCACGGCTGACCACCGTGGCAGTCAACGTGTCAACAAGTTCTTGCGTATTTTGTTATGTTAGAACCGCGATGCGATAAAATACTGCAGAATATAATTAAATCGTGCAAAATAAAGGTAACGCAGTGTTGTTAGAAGCCAAAGTATTGGAGCACCGTCCCTATGTCAATTGCTTTTACAAGATTGCAAATAGGCTTCATTGCGAATTTTTTTGCATTTTTAGTAAAATCTTTTGCACCGGTCACGGCTGACCACCGTGGCAGTCAACGTATTAATATTTTGTTATGTTAGAACCGCAATGCGATAAAATACTGCAGAATATAATTAAATCGTGCAAAATAAAGGTAACGCAGTGTTGTTAGAAGCCAAAGTATTGAAGCACCGTCCCTATGTCAATTGCTTTTACAAGATTGCAAATAGGCTTCATTGCGATTTTTTTGCATTTTTAGTAAAATCTTTTGCACCGGTCACGGCTGACCACTGCGGCAGTCAACTTGTTGACACGTTGACTGCCACGCGTATTTTGTTATGTTAGAATCGCGATGCGCTGAAATACTGCAGAGTATGATTAAATCGTGTAAAATGAAGGTAAAGCAGTGTTATTAGAAGCCAAAGTATCGAAGTATCGTTCCAATATCAATTGCTTTTACAAGATTGCAAGTAGGCTTCATTGCGAATTTTTTACATTTTTAGTAAAATATTTTGCATCGGTCACTGGTGACACGAGCTAACGGAACACAGAAACTTTATATTACAATAACCAAAATATGAATCGCGGTCCGGTCTTTCTCCTTTGACCGATAAACGACTGCCGATTTCTTTCCTTCACTGTTTCAAGTCTACGAGCCAGGTCCGTACACTAGGCCCTTCGCAGCCCATTCCCCATATATGTAAATATAAATGACATAATGTTACACATACACATTTAGCTAACCTACGCAGTATCGAAGATTGTGATACATAAATGCGTAATATGCGCAGGAGTGAATCTTTCGCTTGATGCATAGGTAACCGCCCTGAGAGTAGACCTTTTGTTAGATTTATAGCTAGTCACGGTGGATATCGAATCGTTCGTTGTTATACGGCTATCCGTTCGTAGAGTGGTCGTTTTAGCTGATATATAGGTAATCTCTGAAACAGTAGACGTTTTGCTAGATATATTGGCAATCTGCGAAACAGTAGACGTTTTGAACGATATTTAGATCACCTCTGCAGTACTGAATATGTTGCTGGAGATATGCGTAATGTGCGCGGAAGCAAATCTTTGGTGGGTACATAGGTAATCGCCGTGAGAGTGGACCTTCTGGTTCATATATAGTCAAATGCGGCGGATGTAGAATTTTTGGTCGATGTACTGTTAACCGCACGAGAGTTTATCCTTTGCTGGATACATATGTAAGCGCCGCGGGTGTAGAATTTTCGATCGATACATGGCTAACCACTGCAAAAGTCAATCTTTTGGTTCATATATAGGTAATCCCCACGAGTGTGGATCCTTTAATCGATATATAGGCAATCTTCACGAGAGTAAACCTTTCAAGCGTCAGATAGTTGGACTCTGAAGCAGCCATTTTCGGTCTACGTCTCAAGACGTCCTCTTCTCCGGCTGAACTCCCAATTTCCTCGTCGACGGTTTTCGAGTGCTATTGTAGGCGGCTGAACTGTGCGTCCTTTTGCTTTCCGAGAGTCCTATAATTGAGTAATGGCTTACTATCGATACTGCCCGTATCACCAGAAGCTCGCTCATACGGATTCGTTGGTTTGCATATAAAGTACATACTTGAGTAGGGTCCTGTATGTTTGTTGCGAGTATCATTACATTATTGTCCGTATGAAATTAGTTGATTTGCATTCTAGTAGCATAACGTCCATATGTGCATAATGTGTACATATATGTATTGAGCTTGCTCATACGGATTTTTTGTTCGCCATATGAAGGACAAACTGAAGTAGGATACTATTGCATGTACTATTATATTATTTATCGTACGAAATTAATTTATTTGCATACTAGTAACATAATGTGTATTATGATATTATATTGTTCCTTGGCTTACTCGTCTCATCGTACTTTTGCATTGACGCCGAAATAAGCACTTCGTTATTCCCTTTCACCGGCTTACCCAATTACCGCATTACGGACAAAATGTATCCACGCTAAATTCTGTTCTGTCCTCCATCCGAAAGATGGGCAAGTCCTTCGGAAATTTTACATTAACCGAGCGCGTACCATTCTTTCGCATTAACGCCAGAACAGCTTTTTTCGCTGTCCACGCCCGCACGAAATTCTCGCACACGCGAAATAAGCGGTTTTAATTCACCGCCGTCTACGACGTACGCGTTGAAATAATTCTCGCCTTAATAGATATGAATGTCGCCCGCACAATTTGCCCGCCGAAAGCGTCATTCCAGAAACATAATTACACACCCACATTTTCTATCCGCCCACAAAAAAAATGAAATACGCAGCTGCATCTTTTAACGCAAGACCTTCCGGGCAAAATTAAACTCCGCTGTTTTCCGGCTTCGCGAAAAAGTATCACAAAGAGTTCTCCGTGTTGCTGCGAAACCTTTGTATTTCGAGACGGTAGGCTCGAAAGGCACAAGGCTGGCGCAGGTGCCGATATAAGTCCTTTTCGATTAGGGTCCGCAAATCGGCCGTTTGTCTCGCCTCTAACAATAAGGTCGGCTGTGCATGCCGGTTCCGACGAGTTAACGTTCACCGACTGTGAAATCGATTCGTCCTGAAGGAACTCGATCGTCTCGCCTTCACTTCTCTCTTCGCACGGATCGATTGAGTTCGATCGTTACGGATATTGATTGTATGACGGATCGCTTGGCGCGTACGGTTTGTCGTTATGCAGTAACGTGAATGCTGCACATTTAGTTCAGCCTGGTTCGGCACGTGCAGTACAGTAAAGCCTGTTTTTGTGCGGTGGATAGGGACCGCATAAAAGAAATCGTACAAAAAAATATTCGAGAATTTTATAAATTCTTACATATAATAAACAATTTTGTGCGATATAGTACCTAGAATTTTTTTTATACGGTGGATAGGGACCGCATAAAAAAAGTCGGACTTAGAAAATACATCAATGATTTATGAAATAGATGAGAGAATGCTTTCAATTAAATTAAATAATTAAATTAGACCTAAAGAAATTGTAAAAATATTTCATTCTTCATTGTACATATATATGGAGAAGTTTTTACATTGTACATTAAATAGTTTGCTGCTACTCGTCGTAATTCAAAACGCGCATCTTCTTGTGATGAATTGGTTGAAAATCGCTTTCGTCGCTTGAAGATAGGATTTCAATTGATTTGTTTTTTGGTACCATAAACTCAGTGATCAGTTTTTGTGACGACGGTCGACTGGTCAGTTGCTTGTAAACGCCACGATAGTGAGACATGCATGATCTCAGTTCTTTTTGGAATTTTAAGCGTCTTTCCGCATTGGTATCTATTTTAAGAAAATGCGTTTTCAATTTTTTCGAGATTTGGATCCCTGCATATATTTTATCTGCTGTAATAGATTCCGGTTCTTCTTGTCCATTTTCATAATCTATCAAACTATTGATAATGTCACTATCATCGACAGTTTGGTCCTTAATCGTCTCGTCCAGGTCATTATCGCCAAAAGAATCAAAGCCTTCTCCGCCGATGTTATGTGCGAGCGCACTAATTTCAGACAATAACGTTGACGCGTTTTCGGTAACGTTTCGATTAATTACACATTCATATATTTCGTCCACAACATGTATATGTACATTGATAGGAAACATTAAACTGGTGCTAACGCCGCTTAGATTCATATACCGCATAAAAAAAAATCGCACAAAAAAGGACCGCACAAAAACAGGTTTTACTGTAACAGCAAAACGCCTAAATGCCATTGTTCGACTGGTCCGCGACGGTACGTCGAACGATGAAATAATTGTGTATAGATTTTTATATATGTGTATAGATTTTGACGTTGCCCGTGCATAAACGTTTTCATGGTTTTCGTTGTAATGGCAGCGTGCCGATATTTTGTAACAGCACGTTGCACTAGTGAGTGTCAATATAAAAAACTTACATATTATATACGACGACAAGAAATTGCTCAACGGATCACATATTGTGCCGTTACCATCTCCAGACTTGTCACTGAACACATACTTTATTTAATGCATACAAAGAAAAAACATTGACTACAACCCAAGATTATTTGCCCCACACAAAACCGCCTGACGTCGCCACCAAGTGTAGTTTGGAGAAAAACGCATTTAAAGTTTTGAGTAACATTATTTCATATTATTTTACTAGTTTCGCCTTATTTACGATTATTCTGCAATGCCTGCACCATATAGGTGTCTTTTTACGTTAATATTTTCTTCCTCTTTCTCTTTCCCTGAAAATGTGGAGGCTCTACGTGCATCTTTCGCGGCATCTGTCAGCGAGGGCTCGGAAAACTTGATGCGGCATGGGTCAGCTTCGATGCAGAAATTGTAACAATTACGACCCATAGTCAATTGTAACACCTGCATCATTGCCATTATGCTTTCAAATCAATCGTTAAAAATAGAAGACGTAATATCTATGCCGATGCCGGGCAATTCTCGTGTTGCGGCACTTCATCCGTCGAAAGTTTATGGTAAAGAGTTGCCAAAATTTCGTTTCGCATTTTTTCGATGGAATCTGGATTTCGCTTGGTCTTATGTCCTTTCAGAACCTTTAGAAGCGGTACCATATACCATTTAGAAGTGGTATTTTGAACCGCTCCGAGGCATCACGACTTGCTTCATAAAATAAGCTGTAAAACGACTTTAAAAAATATTTTTGCCTATAAGACAAATTGCACCTTATTTTCAAGGGTCTAAAGTATCATGTAAGACAAACACATTTTTTTCGATTTTTTGAAAATTTAATGTAGATGTTACCCCTTCAGAGACGCACCGCAAATTGCGAGTCCGCAAATAGCGAGTCTGTAAATAGCCTTTCGATCTCACGAGACTGCGGTAATTACCGATGCGACTATTAGCCTGATGAGGTCGAGTGTGCTCGTCGAAACATTACGTCTTCGGACGGCGAGTAGTACGGCGCACGTCGTCACGAAACTTCGGCTTGGAATTAGTCGGTTTTGATGTATCGAGGGAAGCGGCAAAAAGCGCGATAGGCGTGGCGCTCCGATGGCATACTTATTGGTTTCCACCCGCTGGCTGGCAAAAAACTAGCAGACAAGCTCGTCTGTGCGTTTTTCTGCCGGCGCGCACGGCTTGTTGCTCGACGACGTTGATAATCGATAGCGTGAGCAAACGCGATGTTGACGCGAGGTGAGCTTGCGGGCGTGGAAGACGTTCGGGGAGGGTGCATTGTTTTCTGAGGCATGTGGCTGAACGGGTGTGAAACGAGCTGGGCAGTTTTGATCCTGTAAGAAATACGGGTGTATGTTGGGGCAGAGTCGGAAGGTACTGTGTCGGCACAGAGGCAAATGTACGTTAACAATTTAACTGCCGTGCGTATTTTACTATATTAACACGTTAACTGCCAAGCGTATTTTGCTATGTTAGAACTGCGATGCAATGAAATACTGCAGAATATGATTTAATCGCGCAAAAGTAAGGTACCGCAGAGTTGTTAGACGCCAAAGTATTGAAGCACCGCTCCAATATCAATTGCTTTTACAATAAGAAATACCGGTATACGTTGGTGCAGAGTCGGAAGGTACTGTGTCGGCACAGAGGCAAATGTACGTTAACATTTTGACTGCCGTGCGTATTTTACTATATTAACACGTTAACTGCCAAGCGTATTTTGCTATGTTAGTACCGCGATGCAATAAAATACTGCAGAATATGATTAAATCGTGCAAAACGAAGGTAACGCAGAGTTGTTAGACGCCAAAGTATTGAAGCACCGCTCCAATATCAATTGCTTTTACAATAAGAAATACCGGTATACGTTGGTGCAGAGTCGGAAGGTACTGTGTCGGCAACTGCCAAGCGTATTTTGCTATGTTAGTACCGTGATGCAATGAAATACTGCAGAATATGATTTAATCGCGCAAAAGTAAGGTACCGCAGAGTTGTTAGACGCCAAAGTATTGAAGCACCGCTCCAATATCAATTGCTTTTACAAGATTGCAAATGGGCTTCATTACACATTTTTTTTCATTTTGAATTAAATTTTTGGCGTCGGTCACCAGTGACCACCGTGGCAGTCAACGTGTTAAGACCGTAACGTGATGAAGTACTACAGAATATGATTGAATTGTGCAAAATGAAAATAATGCGAAGGTATCGGGGCCCAAGGAATTGAATCACTATTTAATATTAATTGCATTTACAAAATTATAAATGCTACAGATTGGCTATTTTCTTAATTTTTCGTGGGATCTTTTGCGCCGGTCACGAATGACCACCACGGCAGTCAAAGTGTTAATTAATTTTGTTCCTACTTTATTTTAAGGGATAGCGCTTTGTCGATAATAGAAAATATATTTATTCCGTGTATTATACGCGAATTTTGTCAGAAAATCTATGAATTTATATCTTTTCAAGTTTTGACACGTACGAACGTATTCTTTCGAAACATATATGGCTGCCTCTCTTTACGATTGCTTTTTATATCTGCGTTCTTTGAAATGTTCTAAAACAGTCATCTTTATCAAACATTTCACTATCTGACTATTATGTACTGATCTCAACAAGTACTATGTATTGATATCAACAATCATGAAATGCTTCATCACCTCAGTATTATGTACTAGTCTCACCAAGTATTGCGTATTGTTATCAACAATTGCTTCAACAATCATCAAACATTTCACTATCAAAATGTATTATCTTCTGTTATATCATTTTTCTATTATATCTCTGCCAGCCCTAATATTTGCATTATATATATACATATTCGATTTGTTCATAGATTCTCTGTACAAGCTGCCACTATCCACCTACATAATCCGAGATTATCGTAGTTCGCGTCATATGTTGACAGATTAGATAAGCTTTTGGCGAGAGTCGCGAACCGGACGAACCTACCTCAACATGCACGACAACAAAACTCTATTATCTAATATCGATCGCCGCCGATTGTTTTTCTCTTATCGCCCGCTGAACGCCAACAAACGCATTAACGCGCGCGTCGCGTTTTGCGCCGTGTTTTTCAGCGACCCACTTAAATCTTTTCAGCAATAATTTCCTCCCGATTATTTATCGCGGTCATGTTTGCCGAGCGTGTGCGAGTCTTGCAGCTCTTTGCATTACCCAGTAAATTACTGTCCTCCTAAGCTGCATTTGCGACTCACGTGCAAGAGACATGCGTGCACATGTGAGTCTGCAACTGTAGTCTATCGTAGCTCTGAAGAACTAGAACTCCAAGACGAATAAAACTAAGCGACGCTCGCACAACTGCGTTTCGGAAACTTTGCCAAATTTTCAAAATGTCAACCTTGTCGAATTTTACGTTTTAGGCTGAATATTGAGCTTTATTTTGGTGAATTCATATTGTCGGCATATTAAGTGACATAATGGACGAATGGTATTTTAGGTTGAATATTTGAAATGCTTTCGGCAAATCCATATCATCGATTTGTTGAGAGATATAATGGACGGTTTGATATTAGGACAATATTTGCAGGGTTTAATATACGGATAGGTTTAATATTAGAATTGCTTCTGACTAAAATTGTCAGTATATTAGGCGGTGTGTTATTTTCAACCTTAGTGCTATTTGTACATAATGAGAAATGACAGAATAAATAAGTGCGTGAATATCTTCTGAAGTGAATTTGTGAAAAATCTGCAGTTAAATATCACGTAATACATAAACGCTCACACAATCGAATTAATCTCACTTTTCTTATACAATACGTTCCGAAATTCGAGACCAATGGGACCCAACATACATAGATCTGCTACATAATAAAACAAAGCATTCTACCAAACCAGGCATCAAATTAATCGACATTCAGATTTCACTTAACCGTTTGAGTCCCAGACGGTATTAAAAAAACACTGTCGAAGAATCCCAGACAGCGCAACCTCGCTTTCTCTAAAGGAGTTCGAAAAGACCCAACAGCGCGATAGCGCATGTCAAGAAATACCAAGCGACGCAATTGCGCTTTGTTTATCACATCGAATCCCAATCGGGATTATGCGTACTGTAAATTTATAAATATTTCAAGTTTTGCACGATAAAAATTATTGAGAATATAACAATCAAATAAAAATTTTTATTTTGTAATGTATTACTGCATTATTATAATACTATATTACCTATTGTAAAATGTACTATTTACGTTAAAAGGAGCTGTGTGATCTACTTGCGTCAGTAAGTCTGAGCGTTCGACTTCGACAATACGTAACGCGCTGCTTGGGATTCAAACGGTTAATACATCTCTGCTCACAACACACTAGCAGCACAAAACCTACACCTCAATTGTTAACTCCATTGCGCGGAAACTCACCACTCAGACTTTCACGTCTGGGCCAAACTTAAGCGAGCCTGCTCCTAAACACAGCCTCCAGGGACACGAGTACAGAAGGCATGGCCACTTACTAGGAGCGTAATCGCGATTGCTTGACAGGGATGTTGGGCTATGGTTTCCTGCGAGACTTCCAGGAAGTCTGCTGCTAGCTGGTAGAAATCATCCGCTACCAGTGTTTTTGGTTCGTGGCCGACACATAACACTCACGCAATCGCCGGGTGCGCTGCCCGAGATTATGACGTACGCTGAGAGGCACCTGACAGATAAGGGACCAGCGGTAACACGATAGAGCCGACACATTGGAGACAACGCGTTGGTGGCCGGAGTCAATGACAGAATGTTGAGATTTTGCGTTGGGTGGCAGAGCATGAGGACTAATAAATGTAATAAAGCGTACACGGTGATAGTAACAAAGCGGATGTAGAGTAAGCAGAAGATATTTAAATATTTCTCAAATTATACACGGGTGGACCAGTATTTGTGGTTTAAATATGTTGGTGGCCGGAGTCAATGACAGAATATTCAGATTTTGCGTTGGGTGGCAGAGCATGAGGACTAATAAATGTAATAAAGCGTACACGATGACAGTAACGAAGCGGATGTAGAGTGAGCAGAAGATATTTAGACATTTTGCAAGTTATGCAGGGGTGGACCAGTATTTGTGGTTTAAATATATTGGTGGCCGGAGTCAATGACAGAATATTCAGATTTTGCGTTGGGTGGCAGAGCATGAGGACTATTAAATGTAATAAAACGTACACGGTAACAGTAACAAAGCGGATGTAGAGTAAGCAGAAGATATTTAAACATTTCGCAAGTTATGCAGGGGTGGACCAGTATTTGTGATTTGACACATTGATTGACACGGTGGTCACCGGTGACAGGTGCAAAAGATTTGACTAAAAATGCAAAAAAATCGCAATGAAGCCTATTTGCAACCATGTAAAAGCAATTGATATTGGAACGGTGCTTCAATACTTTGGCTTCTAACAACTGTGCGTTATCTTCATTTTGCACGATTTAATCATACTCTGCAGTATTTCATTGCATCACGGTTCTAACATAGCAAAATACGCTTGGCAGTCAACGTGTTAAATATGTTGGTGGCCGGAGTCAAGGATAGAATGTTGAGATTTTGCGTTGGGTGGCAGAGCGTGAGGACTAATAAATGTAATAAAGCGTACACGATGACAGTAACAAAGCGGATGTAGAGTAAGCAGAAGATATTTAAACATTTCGCAAGTTATGCAGAGGTGGACCAGTATTTGTGATTTGACACATTGATTGATACGGTGGTCACCGGTGACAGGTGCAAAAGATTTGACTAAAAATGCAAAAAAATCGTAATGAAGCCTATTTGCAACTATGTAAAAGCAATTGATATTGGAACGGTGCTTCAATACTTTGGCTTCTAACAACTGTGCGTTATCTTCATTTTGTACGATTTAATTATACTCTGCAGTATTTCATTGCATCACGGTTCTAACATAGCAAAATACGCTTGGCAGTCAACGTGTTAAATATGTTGGTGGCCGGAGTCAAGGATAGAATGTTGAGATTTTGCGTTGGGTGGCAGAGCATGAGGACTAATAAATGTAATAAAGCGTACGCGGTGACAGTAACAAAGCGGGTGCTGAGTAGGCAGAAGATGTTTAAATATTTCAGAGATTATGCAGGGATGGACCAGTATTTGTGGTTTAAATATGTTGGTGGCCGGAATCAAGTATAGAATGTTGAGATTTTGCGTTGGATGGCAGAACGTGAGGACTAATAAATGTAATAAAGCGTACACGGTGACAGCAACAAAGCGGGTGCTGAGTAGGCACAAGATGTTTAAATATATTGCAAATTATACAGGAGTGGAACAGTACTTATGGTTTAAATATGTTGGTAGCCGGAGTCAAAGATAGAATGTTGAGATTTTGCGTTGGGTGGCAGAGCGTAAAGACTAATAAATGTAATAAAGCGTACGCGGTGACAGCAACAAAGCGGGTGCTGAGTAGGCACAAGATGTTTAAATATATCGCAAATTATGCAGGAGTGGAACAGTACTTATGGTTTAAATATGTTGGTGGCCGGAGTCAAGGATAGAATGTTGAGATTTTGCGTTGGGTGGTGGAGTGCGAGGACTAATAAATGTAATAAAGCGTACACGGTGATAGTAACAAAGCGGGTGCTGAGTAGGCAGAAGATATTTAAATATTCCGCAAATTATGCAGGGATAGACCAGTATTTGTGGTTTAAATATGTTGGTGGCCGGAGTCAAGGATAGAATGTTGAGATTTTGCGTTGGGTGGCAGAGCGTGGGGACTAATAAATGTAATAAAGCGTACACGGTGATAGTAACAAAGCGGATGTAGAGTAAGCAGAAGATATTTAAATATTTCTCAAATTATACAGGGGTGGACCAGTATTTGTGGTTTAAATATATTGGTGGCCGGAGTCAGTGACAGAATATTCAGATTTTGCGTTGGGTGGTGGAGCATGAGATTTTAAGGCGCATGAAAATAATGAAACATATTCGGTAGTAGTGACAAATAAAATATGAAGTGAGCGGAAAATGTATTTGCAAATATTTCGTGTATTTCTGCACGGTTTAAATGCATTAAATTGAAAATGTGATCGACGGTACGGTATGATGCAACTCAGGATTAGCGAGAACTTTGCTTGTGCACGTTGTATCGTATTGTTCTGTATTAGCCTAACGTACGATTATGTCATCGTTTGATCATAAATCACCGGCAGCGTAATTCAGCTGAAATTCCGAGTAATATTACTGTTATGGAAATGATGTACGATGATGTGTGGCGCCGGTGAATTTACATTTTCAAAATTTCACATAAGCATCGACGGTGAGATACGAAATTCGCTTGGTATTCATCGTGTTTCGGAAGAGGGCCGCGGTTCTAAAAGAAGGGTTAAAAAGGGCATGACCTGAGCCCTTCACAAAAGACGACGCAGACGTCAGTTTGAAAACGACGTTCTCTCTTGCGACACTCGAACGAACAAAACACGTTTTGTCAAGAGTTTCACTACAAACTTGTTATCCTTAACCTTGTACCCTCCATAAACTTTCCTTACAAAGTTGTAATCCGAACAGATCGTATTTGAACGATATTGATGTGCCAACCATTTGTCAGCATGAATCCAGATAACAAGATTTCTAGTGTCACTAGGTGAACTAAAGAGTAACTGACACTTTTTACCCTCTTATCTCATTTACATTTTGACGTACTATACTATTTCGACCTATTCGTATAAGCTTTATACAAATTTGTTTAATTCATTATTATTACATTTGCGTATTGTATGTCCATCACGCACTATACTATATTACATATTTTTATTACATAATATAAAATTATGTAAGTCCGTGCGTGTTCATTTTTCTGTATTGTAACGCGTAGGTATGATGAACTTATGAATTTGGTATACTTTGTTTGGATAAACTTACGATTTGGATTGTACAATGGTGCACTAGGGTCTCCTCGTTTTTTATTTTCGTTCATCATTCTGCATCTTCCCACAATCCCGGCGACAGGATAAACCAAATTCATAAGTTTATTACACCTGCGCATTACTGTACACAAAGATATACCGCAGGTCTTATGTTTATATAAAGCCGCATGGCTTGGAAACATGTACAGAAAATAACAACGTGTTTAAGTACATAAAGATATACATATGCGCTTGCACAATTTTTTATTAACACTTTGACTGCCATGATGGTCATCGGTGACCGGCGCAAAACATTTTACTATAAATGCAAAAAATTCGCCATGAAGCCTATTTGCAATCTTGCGAAAGCAATTGATATTGGAATGGTACTTTCAATACTAACTAAGGATACTAACAACTCTGCATTACTTTCATTTTGCGCGATTTAATTATACACTGCAGTATTTTATGCAGTAACAAGAAATTTCATCGCATTTCTGTAATATTGCTAATCGTTTTGTCGTTCAAATAATTAATTACACAAATTACGAAAAAGCAAAAAGCTGTGTGTGCTTCGAACGACAGAATATGCAAGACGATATATCTCGGTGGCCCAGAATGACGAAATACGCAAGACGATATATCTCGTCAATGGCCCCGAACGACGAAATAGCAATGACGAGATATCTCGTCATCCGTCCGCAATGTGTTAACACAGAGGGCCGTATAGAAAACCGCAGATCTTGGCAACATATAGAGAAAATCACAAAGTATCGAGGTATATCAACCAAATTCAAGCGTTCGTCCATACACGCAGAAGCCTATAATCACAATGTGGCGTAGAAATTGTCACTACTGCCCACGTTTGCCGACTTGTAAAATGAGCTCACTCAGCAGTAGGGGGGCGCGATAAAAATTTCTAGGCAAAACAAAAGCACTCGCGTCGAGCTGCACAGTAAGCCACCTGAAATCTGTCCGGCCCGTTATCTGGCCCGATTGTTTTGACTCTGACCACCTTAACCTTGAGTACAATCACTCGGATAGCTCGATGCAAGTACGTCGCACACTTTGATCACCCGGAGACGCCGACTAGATAAGGAATCGGTGTGATAACGACTGTACACCGTGCGGAGTCACGTTGAAAGCGACGATCTATTTCCCTCTCGAACGGTTCACAAGTTACTCCAGTCTTTCATCAGCCTCCGGCGAACAACATTTTTGCGCCGGATGTCATGATTATTGAAACGAAACGATGCGCGTCCGTATCTAATCGGCGAATATCGCTTCAAGTGCTGCCATATTTTACATCTAATCTTCGAGATTTGGAATTTTCCGGCTCCTGCTGCCGTCAGTTTAATTTACGAAACAGGTTAATCGGCTATGGCCCAAATTGCGTACGTTGTTTCCGTCCTTTTGTCGGATATCGTTATATTCGATAAAAGCTGTCGAAATGTTAATAGACGATTCGGCGAAAGTCGCGCGTTCTAAGCTAATCGTAAAGCTCGCGAACAGATGCTGACGTTCCTTTCTCAAGCTAATACACACTCCCAATGACGGGAACCAAAGATCTCGAAATGCGAAAAATGCGTAATTTCACAAACAACAGCATTCATCATTTTATAAATGCAATTAATACTAGGACGATGGGATTACACGTAAAACATCTGCCATGGATGGTCATCGGTGACCGGCGCAAAAGGTTTCATCTTACGACAAAAACATTTCAAAAAATACCCAATTTTTCGGTCGCATTTATAATTTTGTAAATGCAATTATTGGGTTGGAGGGAAAGTTCTGTCGTATTTTAAAGAAAATATTTGAATTAATTTATAAAAATATGTGTTAAAGAATAATCATAATACATTTAATGTGTTGTATGATGAATGCCAAACTCTTCTGCAAGTTCTCGAACCAAAGTGTTAAATGCGAAAAATTATTTTCCAAACATGCATTCATCATTTTATAAACATAATTATCGATCTTGGATGGTGGTCATCAGATCGAAAACGTTTCATGAAAAACTCAAAAGATACCCAATCGGGAATTAAATTTGCTAAACCATCTTTGACAAGGACGAACATTTACAATATCTTTTCCAAATACCGTACATAAATTTTTACATGCAACCGATGCGTTGTTTCCTTTTTGGAATTTATACAAAATTCAGTGTCGTAAATGCACTTTATCTACTGACATGTTTTTCACCTTAAATATCACAAGTAAATGGTGAACGGTCAAAAAAAAAGCATTTATAATTTTGACAATTAATATTTATTATTTTTTATACAGCAGCTATAAAAACAAAACAAAAATCCAAATGACTCACTAGCCAGATGTATTTTTTATTTATGAGAAAAATTACCTGCCTATTAAAAATACGACAGAACTTTCCCTCCAACCTAATAATATTAGATAGCGATTCAATTCTTTGGTCTCCGATACCTTCGCATTATTTTCACTTTGCACAATTCAATCGTATTCTGTAGTACTTCATCCGGTTGCAGTTTTAATATAGTAAAATATGCATGGCAGTCAAAGTGTTAAATTAACAAGTAGTATTACGGTGAACCTTTGTCTCGTACTAAAATTTATAAGATTGCTCAACAACGAAACAACACTCAAAATACACATTCACGCAGTATAGTTGTCTCTTTAGAAAACAGTTGAGCTTCGGTCATCTGTCAATTTGATGTTAAAATAAACTTATAACACATCTCAGTACACCAACCATTAAAAATCGACTAAAATAGCAGATACGTTAGGGAAATGTTAAGATAAATATATAACACATATTCGTACAACTACTGTTAAAAAGCTCTACTAAAAAGCAGCTACGGTATCGTGATGTTAAAACAAATAACGGCATCATAGCGAAAGCTCAATATATATATCGGTGTTCGGTCTCTGATGTTTTATTAAAATGGCTACAAGAGGAGGTAATACGAGGCGTTGCCCGCTCGTGTTCCGCTTCGCTATCATGAATGATAAAGCGGCGATGATCGTTCGTCGCTCCTTGTGCACGCGTCCCGTCGCTCTTCCCGCTGATCCACCCGGCTGGATCACTTTTCATAATACCGGAGAAGAAAATATGGGTCGAGAGACAGATTCGCAGGCAGGCGTTACCTGAGATTGGATTTAATGCGCGACGAAGGATCTTCGCTTGTCTGTATGTGTTGGAAATAATTTGCGAAGCTGCCGCGCTTGCAGGTTGACGAATGTATGTGAATAAGACCTTTCGTTACTGAATGGTATTATTGGTTAAGCATGTGAATAGTATGTTGTGAAACGGACATGCGCGTGGTTTCCAAAATATGGCCAAAAATAGAAAAAAAATAACGAGAAAAACACGGATAAGAGACACATTTATTTGTGTTTACAAATTTTGAGCGGATAATTTAATATGCCTTTTTAGTAAACAAAAGTTGGTCCAAAGAGAAGCAGAATTATGCAAACCGGACCTCAAAATTCACAGTAGTTCTCGAGATATGACGGAAAATAAATTAAAATATTGAGAAAAATCGGGCTAAAAAGGTTGGAAAATGGCGAAAAATGTTAAATTTTTTTTTTGTTTCGCACCGATACCATTCGATAGAGGGTAATTTGCCCCGAAGATAGACCACTTTCCGCCCGCTGAGATTTTGCCCACTTTCGGAGATTTTAACAAACGTACATGAAGAATAAATAAAGAATACGTATAAGACAACTGCACTCGTGACAGTTCGCAATAAATACAATAGTCGTCTAATATGAACATACGGTTGTATATATGGCTTTAGTGACTATCGATTAGTTCAACCATACTATTTCGAATTAATTCAAACTGAATTACTTAGGGTTCACAATGATATACTTAGAACATCTAAACGCAGGCGTCTTCTAAAATTAACGTACGCTTGCATGTTTGACTTTGGTATCTATTGATCAGGTCGGCTACCCTACTTCTAATCCATTAAAACTGACGTACTTGTAATCTTCGCAATGAAATGCTAAAAACACCTATACACAACAATCTTCTAAAATGATCGTACGATTGCACGTAAACCTTTGATGACGTAAATACGCTTGGCAGTCAACGTGTTAATTGCAACTAAAGAAACCGAAATATGAAGTGAAAAGGGAGTGGAAAAGTACGGGACGGAAACTGTTATTATTTTCTGCTGAATCACAAGTAAATTTAACATGCAATTTAGACTTATAATTGAAAAGAGGGATGCTCCAAATACTTTATCACTGGGAATTTTTGTTATAATCCGCGTATAACGTAGGTTTAAGCGAGAAGTATAGAGCAGCAGGAGGAAAAATTAACGGCACGTGGGTCATTATTTTTCGGCGAATCACAAGTAGGCTATTTTAGGCTCGTTTATTACACTGAGTACTATTTTATCTAAGAATGAAATCGTGCAGGGGGATAGATAACGCGGACATCACAGACCCCGCAATCATTAACACTTTGACTGCCACGGTGGTCACCGGTGACCGGTGCAAAAGATTTTACGAAGAATGCACAAAATTCGCAATGAAGCCTATTTGCAATCTTGTAAAAGCAAGTGATATTGGAACCGTGCTTCAATACTTCGGCTTCTAACACTCCTGCGTTATTTTCCTTTTTGTACGATTTAATCATGCTCTGCGGTATTTCATCGGATCGCAGTTCTAACATAGCAAAATACGCTTGGCAGTCAACGTGTTAATTGCAACTAAAGAAAGCGAAATATGAAGTGAAAAGGGGGTGGAAAAAGTACGGGACCGAAACTGTTATTATCCCCTGTGCTTTAATACTTCGGTTTCTAACACTCCTGCGTTATTTTCCTTTTTGCACGATTTAATCATGCTCTGCGGTATTTCATCGGTTCGCAGTTCTAACATAGCATAATACGCTTGGCAGTCGACGTGTTAATTGCAACTAAAGAAAGCGAAATATGAAGTGAAAAGGGGGTGGAAAAAGTACGGGACCGAAACTGTTATTATCTCCTGTGTTAACGTCAAAGTGTTAATATTCGCTTCTACAAAGAACACTTCTGCGTTATCTTCCTAATTTTTGCACGATTTAATATGCTCTGCGGTATTTCATCGGATCGCAGTTCTAACATAGCAAAATACGCTTGGCAGTCAACGTGTTAATTGCAACTAAAGAAAGCGAAATATGAAGTGAAAAGGGGGGTGGAAAAAGTACGGGACCGAAAGCCTTATTATTTCCTGTGTTAACGGCAAAGTCTTAATATTCGCAGCGAAATACTAAGAACATCCAAATCCAGTACTCGTCTAATGTTTACCTACGATTGTATATAAGTGTACGGTATCCGCCGACTTCTTGTTTCTCAATTCTCAATATATTTGTTGTCTTTTCAGGTTCGCGGAACGCGTCAGAGTCACTGGTGTGTGTCCGCCGGTAATTTTCTGTCAGCGAAAAGATGCCGTCGGAGAATGGCGCATCCTTTTTGCTTTGGAGCTCGCGCAGGTTTTCGCCGGGATAAGTGACGTGTTAGATTTTTTCTAATTAACATCGCCGCTAATTAATTACTTCGGTGGCGAGGACGCGCGAAAGGTCGCGTTTCACGAATCGCGGGCAAAGAGACTCGCAGAGGCGTGAACGAGTCGAACGAATGACGAACTCGCGGTTTGTGGTCGTGGGCTGGTTGGGTTCTGCTGTTCTGAGGCAGTGAAGGCGACTGCGTCAGAGTCACTGGTGTGTGTGACCTGGGGATAATTTTCTGTCAGCGAAAAGATGCACGGCGGAGAATGGTTAGATGAGCAACTTTTTAATAATTGGTCACTTGGCACGGTTTTCGACCGATAGGAGGGACCGTGTTAGATTTTTTAGGCTAGATGATCTGGGGGATGATATGTAGCAGCAAGAGGCTGGATGATGAAAAATGTTTAGATGCGCGAATTTTAAATAATAGGTCGCCACGGTTTTCACACGACAGGAGGGACCGTATTAGATTTTTTAGGCTAGATGATCTGGGGGAAATTATGTAGTAGCAAGAGGCTGGGTAATGAAAAATATTTAGATGCGCGAATTTTACATAATAAGTCGCCACGATTTTTA
The DNA here is from genome assembly GCA_033815515.1 of Cryptocheilus praepositus. NCBI lineage: Eukaryota > Metazoa > Arthropoda > Insecta > Hymenoptera > Pompilidae > Cryptocheilus > Cryptocheilus praepositus. Next base: position 3,742,712 of record JAWWQZ010000314.1, read on the forward strand.
CGTGACAGGAGGGACCGTGTTAGATTTTTTAGGCTAGATGATCTGGGGGAAATTATGTAGCAGCAAGAGGCTGGGTGAGGAAAAATGTTTAGATGCGCAAATTTTAAATAATAGGTCGCCACGGTTTTCACGCGATAGGAGGGATCGTGTTAGATTTTTTAGGCTAGATGATCTGGGGGAAATTATGTAGTAGCAAGAGGCTGGCTGAGGAAAAATGTTTAGATGCGCAAATTTTAAATAATAGGTCGCCACGGTTTTCACGCGACAGGAGGGACCGTGTTAGATTTTTTAGGCTAGATGATCTGGGGGAAATTATGTAGCAGCAAGAGGCTAGGTGAGGAAAAATGTTTAGATGCGTAAAATTTAAATAATAGGTTGCTACGGTTTTCAAGCGATAGAAAGGACCGTGTTAGATTTTTTAGGCTAGATGATCTGAACAAAGTTATGTAGCAGCAAGAGGCTGGATGATGAAAAATTTTTAGATGCGCAAATTTTAAATAATAGTCGCCACGGTTTTCACGCGACAGGAGGGACCGTGTTAGATTTTTTAGGCTAGATGATCTGGGGGAAATTATGTACCAGCAAGAAGATGGATGATGAAAAATGTTTAGATGCGTAAATTTTAAATAATAGGTCGCCACGGTTTTCAAGCGATTTTTTTAGGCTAGATGATCTGGGGGAAATTATGTAGCAGCAAGAGGCTGGATGATTAAAAATGTTTAGATGCGCAAATTTTAAATAATAGGTCGCCACGGTTTTCACGTGATAGGAGGGACTGTGTCAGGTTTTTAGATCTAGGTGATGTGGAGAAATAATTAGTCAGGTGCCATAGTTCTCTGGCAAGAAGAATAGTCAATGTAATTTTTTTGTCTATGTGACTTGAGGGAAATGATGTCGGATCAAATAGCTGCGTGATAGAAAATGTTTCAACAAGGAGATTAAGATCAGTGGCCAGGTGCCACAGTTTTCAGACAATAGAAGTGAGGGTACCAGATTCATTAGGCTCTGTGACTTAGGAGAAATTATGTATCGACCTAGGAAAAAGTAGAGTGACGATAATGTTTAGTTCGGCAAGTTTTAAATAATTGGTCACTGCCACAGTGCTCCAGCAATTTTTAGTCTACGTGACCTGGGGGAAATTTTGTATGAGCAAACGTCTGCATGATGACAGAAGTTTAAACTAAAACATTTCAAGTCGCTATGAACATGTAATCTTAAAGTTGCATAACTACGTATCTGGTGAAAAGGTCGGAGCCCTTATCAGATGGGTAGAAATGCAAATTTGCTCGCGTGCTTGCCGACAGGATTAAATCAAAACAACTCTGTGCTACTGTATAACTATATTATTTTCTTGTTCAAACCGGATGCACCCATTTTATAGTCGGGGTCCATATTTGCAACCGAACGCGTGGATGGATACATGGGGGAATGAATATAGTGATAAAGGATCTGAGTTTCAAATGTCATTTTATTGAACTACAGCTATTATGAATTCCATATCAACAATCTATTATATCGGTAGAGGTATTATAGAACGATTACTCTGGAATGATTGATACTAGATCGCGAATAACCTACAGTATAAAAATATGCCGCGAAACGTTGAATATATTTGCATAAATTTCGTACAAAAAAAACGGAACACATGGAAAAAATACCGTCGAAAATGTGGTAATGAATACAATAACAAATGCAGTGTATCGCGTGCACTCATATTACGAAACGGTCGTCTTTAGGGCGACAAGATTCCAGTATCCGACGCACTGCAATGTCGAGCAGCGTAATTGACGGGTCAGAGGCGAAACGCAGAGTGCTCGGATTGAAGGAAAACAGCGAGTGCCGCGTTGGCCAGATTAACCGCGTTAATGTTCAGCACGTTCTCTCGTTGATCTTTGAATCCGCCGCTCTGATACTTGACCGCGAACGTGCAATTGGCCTGTGGGTCAATTTCTCCGCGAGCGACTAATTCGATATGAGTAGCGAGCGTTTGACCTCTTCTCGTTGACCCTCCTTTGCCTCGGACAATCCTGCAACTTCTGAAGTAAATAATGGACAAGTCCCGCGTGCGAATCATCGTCGTGAAAAGCGTCCACGCAGTCGAATTAAGTCCGATGCGCCTGAAGTCGACTGTTATGGGTGTCAACGTATCTAAATTTCTGGCTGATATTTTGGTCTAATATAACAGAATGATAATTATTATTTTATGTGAAAGGATATATTTTGCGGATGCATGTACATGCAGCCACAACGTATAATCTTCCACATCGCACACGTGTGCCGCACGAATGATTAAATTTATACCGATATAATACCGATTTATACCATATTAATTTTGACCGAAATATTAGCCAGGGTCTATTATTTGAGTTAATGATAATAATAATAATTAATATATTAATATATGAAAAATATACATTGTGGTTGCATATACTGCTGAAGATTTGTGCAGTTAACACTTTGACCGCCATGATGGTCATCGGTGACCGGCGCAAGAGATTTTACTGAAGCTCCAAAATATTCGCAATGGGTAGCAACAATTATTGTATAAATGCTGTTATTGTTCGAATAGTGATGCGATCCTTTTGTCTCCGATACCTGCACATTATTTACATTTTGCATAATTCAGTCAAACGCTGTAGTATTTCATAGCATCGCCATTTTAATACAGCAAAGTACGCACGGTATTTATTATTATAAATGCTACCAATTGGGTATTTTTTGAGAGATTTTACTGAAAATCCAAAATAGTCGCAATGGGTAGCGATTATTATTTTATAAATGCAGTTGTTAGAATAGTGGTGCGATCGTTTGGTCTTCAATACCATTATTTCCATTTTATTTCCATTTTGCATCGCCGTTTTAATACAGCAAAATACGCATGGTGGTCACCGGTAATTGGTGCAAAAGATTTTACTAAAAATGCAAAGTATTTACATTTTGCATAATTCATTCAAACGCTGTAGTATTGCACAGCATTGTCGTTTTAATACAGCAAAATACGCACGGTATTTATTATTATAAATGCTACCAATTGGGTATTTTTTGAGGGATTTGATTGAAGATCCAAAATCGTCGCAATGGGTAGCGATTATTATTTTATAAATGCAGTTGTTAGAATAGTGGTGCGATCGTTTGGTCTTCAATACCTGCACATTATTTCCATTTTGCATAATTCAGTCAAACGCTGCAGTATTTCATAGCATCGCCGTTTTAATACAGCAAATTACGCATGGCAGTCAACGTGTTAAATAATTCATTACCAGTATATGCAACCATAAATTCATTCTTTCATATCATACTCAGAAGCCTAAACGCAAATAGTTTGACCAAATAAAAGCGAGACGGCCCGGATGTGAATGTAACAAAGCCCATCTTTCATATGTGCGTCGGATTTCTTCGGTCGGCTGTGCCGAACAGCCTCGGCCTCCAAAGATTGAAGGAATGGAAGCATAAAAATCAGATATTGAGGGTTTGCGCGCGCGTGTGTAACACAAGATCGTAAATACAGGTCGTGCAATTGGCCCGCGGGTCAATTTCTCCGCGACTGGCTAATTCGATACAAGCGAGACGCTCTCGACCCCGTCTTATTGACCTCGATCGACTCGATCCTGGATCTAGAATCGAATCCTTTGCGAGGAGTCGGAGGCTCACCGGTGAAATCGGTTCCCTTAATTTTCTCATGAAGGAAGATCGTTATTAGCCTCGGTACACAGTTATGGAATCACATCTCGAGGGTGTTTAAGTAATTCACGTTTGTTGGGAGATACTTCAATGTTCCTGCATTTCTTATGTTTCTTCAACGGTCTTGCTAGGTGGTGTATCTTGATCCTATTGTGCACTTTTCATCATATGGAATATTATTCATATTTTCCACACGCTCATGTTTGTCTTCTTTGTGAAATTCCAGATCTGAAGACTGTCTACATATTTTTCGAAAATTGTCAAAATGCATGCAATTTATCGTAAATTTTTAGTTCGGAGTTTTTCCAAGCCTGCAGTTCGGGATTTTCTCAAGTTCTTACTTCAGAATTTTCTCAAGTTCTTACTTCGGACTTTTCCTCATATACCACCAGATTCCGTCGAATAAACATTTGTCACAGTATTATTGGAATCGGTTTGCCGAATTCATGAATTGGCGCAATATTCTATCGATCTTACTGACCGCCGTGGAAGGCACAATCTTAATTTAGAACCATGGATCGACACTGATGATACGATTTTAAGATTTGCAAACACTGGAGCTTACATTCTTATTTTAGGATTTTGCTCAGTCCTTATTATGGAATTTTCTTGAGTCCTTGTTCGAAATTTTCCCAAATCCTTACTTTGGATTCTTTTACGTCCTTCGAGATTTCACCAAATTTGTACTTAGCAATCTTCCTTATTTACCATTACATTCTCCAATATTCTCAAGTACTTGCTTTGATATTTTTCCAACTCCTTACTTAGCAATTTTTAAAGTTCTTACTTAGAGATTTTCCCAACACTCCACCGGACCCATCCCGATCAACGTTCAGAATTTTTCTACCCCCTTACTTAGCAATTTTCCAAGTTCTCGCTCACGAATTTTCCAAGTCCTCATTTAGCAAATTTCCAAGCTCTCACCTAGAAATTTTCCCTGCATCCTACCGGACCCTCACGAATCAACGTTCGCTTAGGAATTTTCCAAGTCCTCGTTTAAAAAAAAAATGTCCAAGCTCTCACTTAGGAATTTTCCCTTCACCCTACTGGACCCTCCCGAATCAACGTTCGAGATTTTTCCGAATCCTCACTCAGCAATTTTCCAAGTCCTCATTTAGCAAATTTCCAAGCTCTCACCTAGAAATTTTCCCTGGATCCTACTGGACCCTCACGAATCAACGTTCGCTTAGGAATTTTCCAAGTCCTCATTTAAAAAAAAATTTTCCAAGCTCTCACTTAGGAATTTTCCCTTCGCCCTACTGGACCCTCCCGAATCAACGTTCGAGATTTTTCCGAATCCTCACTCAGCACTTTTCCAAGTCCTCGCTTCGGCATTTTCCCAGCACACCACCGGACTCTCCGGAATCAGCGTTTCTCGCAGTATTATTAGAATCGGTTCGTCGAACCCGCGGATCGGCGGAAAGTCTCTGCCGACCTTGTTGGCCGTCGTGGAAGCACAGACCGCCATAGCCTTGATCTAGAACCGCGGATCGACGCTGGTCGCCCCCCTCGGCATTGACACGCTTGCCAATGCCAATGCTAGACCGCTTTCGTGCCGTTCTTTTTGTCTCGCCCGTCTACGTCCGACGTCGCGGAACGAGTTATGTCGCTCCGCCCGCAAATGCGCTCGTACGTGGGCCGCGAACGGAAGGTCGTAACCTCAGCGAATTAGCTGCGTCCTAATTGACGTATCCGTTCGGCGATACTTCGAGACGCGCGTCTGCATTTTCTCGGGAATAAACGCGCGCAGATTTTTAGCTCGCGACCTGCCGGGGACCCGGTGAGATTCTTAACACATTAACAGCCGCCGATTTAAGAGACATTTGAAGAGTTATTTGAACGAAAACTATTAAGTTATTTTCGTAATCGTGTTGGACCAAATAAAGCATCATTAACACGTTGACTGCCAAGCGTATGTTTCTGTGTTAGAACCGCGATGCAATGAAATACTGCAGAATATGATTAAATAGTGCAAAAGGAAGGTAATGCAGACTTGTTAGAAGCCAAAGTATTGAAGCACGTTCCAGGATCAATTGCTTTACAAGATTGCAAATAAGCTTCACTGCGAACTTTTTACATTTTTAGTAAAATCTTTTGCACCGGTCACCGGTGACCACTGCGGCAGTCAACTAGTTAACACGTTGACTGCCGCGCGTATTTTGCTATGCTAGAACCGCGATGCAATGAAATACTGCAGAGTATGATTAGATCATACAAAATAAATGTAACGCAGAGTTGTTAGAAGCCAAAGTATTGAAGCATCGTTGCAATATCAATTGCTTTGATAAGATTGTAAATAGGCTTCATTGCGAATTTTTTACATTTTCAGTAAACTCTTTTGGACCGGTCACCGGTGACCACTGCGGCAGTCAACTGGTTAACACATTGACTGCCACGCGTATTTTATTATATTAGAACGGCGATGCTATGAAATACTGCAGAGTATGATTAAATCATACAAAATAAATGTAACGCAGAGTTATTAGAAGCCAAAGTATTGAGGCATCGTTCGAATATCAATTGCTTTTACAAGATTGGAGATAGGCTTCATTGCGAATTTTTTGCATTTTTAGTAAAAGCTTTTGGACCGGTCACCGGTGACTGCTGCGGCAGTCAACTGGTTAACACGTTGACTACCATGCGTATTTTGTTATGCTAGAACCGCGATGCGATGAAATACTGCAGAGTATGATTAACATGTTGACTGCCACGCGTATTTTACTATATCAAAACCGCAACGGGATAAAGTACTACAGAATATGATTGCATTGTGCAAAATTAAAATAATGCGAAGGTATCGGAGACCAAACAATTGAATCACTATTTAATATTAATTGCATTTTCAAAATTATAAATACGACCGATTGGGTATTTTTTTAATTTTTCGTGAGACCTTTTGCGCCGGTCTCCGATGACCACCATGGCAGTCAAAGTGTTAAATCATACAAAATAAATGTAACGCAGAGTTGTTAGAAGCCAAAGTATTGAAGCATCGTTCCAATATCAATTGCTTTTACAAGATTGGAGATAGGCTTCATTGCGAATTTTTTACATTTTCAGTAAACTCTTTTGGACCGGTCACCGGTGACTACTGCGGCAGTCAACTGGTTAACACGTTGACTGCCACGCGTATTTTGTTATGCTAGAACTGCGATGCGATGAAATACTGCAGAGTATGATTAACACGTTGACTGCGACGCGTATTTTACTATATCAAAATCGCAACGGGATAAAGTACTACAGAATATGATTGCATTGTGCAAAATGAAAATAATGCGAAGGTATCGGAGACCAAAGAATTGAATCACTATTTAATATTAATTGCATTTTCAAAATTATAAATACGACCGATTGGGTATTTTTTGAATTTTTCGTGAGACCTTTTGCGGCGGTCTCCGCTGACCACCATGGCAGTCAAAGTGTTAAATTATACTAAATAAAGGTAACGCAGAGTGGTTAAGAAGCCAAAGTATTGAAGCATTATTCCAATATCAATTGCTTTTACGAGATTGAAAATAGTCTTCATTGCGAATTTTTTGCATTTTTAGTAAAAGCTTTTGCACCGGTCATCGGTGACTACTACGGCAGTCAACTGGTTAACACGTTGACTGCCACGCGTATTTTGTTATGCTAGAACCGCGATGCGATGAAATACTGCAGAGTACGATTAACACGTTGACTGCCACGCGTAGTTTACTATATCAAAACCGCAACAGGATAAAGTACTACAGAATATGATTGCATTGTGCAAAATGAAAATAATGCGAAGGTATCGGAGACCAAAGAATTGAATCATTATTTAATATTAATTGCATTTTCAAAATTATAAATACGACCGATTGGGTATTTTTTGAATTTTTTGTGAGACCTTTTGCGCCGGTCTCCGATGACCACCATGGCAGTCAAAGTGTTAAATCATACAAAATAAATGTTACGCAGAGTGGTTAAGAAGCCAAAGTATTGAAGCATCGTTTCAATATCAATTGCTTTGACAAGTTATTAATTTTTTATTATTATTATTTATTATATTTATATTTATATGTATTAATTATTAAGTTGTTAATGTTTGCGGGGTTTGTGATGTCCACGTCGTCGCGTGTGGTAACTTTCGAAGTTCCGATGCAAATGTTTGGCCGATGCCCAAGGGTATGGCGGAAACGATAATTTAATGCCGATATCGATTCTTATGCGTGGGGCAACTTGAGAATTGGCTGTTCAACACGAGTTCTTGCATGTTAACGCAATCGTTCATTTTGACAGCTTAATCAATAAATAGTTTCTTACGTTATTGCGATTAATAATTCCTTGATTTTTATGTAAGCGAAGGCTTGAATATTTGTTGTTGCATAATTGTTGTTCCGCATTATAGAAATGTTCCACTTTGACAGTTTGGTGGGAGGTAATGCTAATTTTTATGTATTCAACAACTTGATCGTTTGCTGTTCAGTATTAGTTAATCTTCCACTTCGCGGTCGATAATTGCTTAAATACTTGATATCATAGTTATTTTATTTTCCGGATGAGAAACATCCTTACGTATTCTTACTGAGTTACGTACGCTTACGGATGATCTGAGCAAAGTTCCGTCGATCGTAAAAGAAGAATCGCGGAAGTTGCCATGTTTGCAACGTTTTTGTGCAATTCGACCACGCAACGGTATACGATCAAAGTTGACAAGGCTGACGATGAACGTGTGTTTGTTGAGATGAAACGACCATGATGTATCACTGCCAAAAATATCGACACATGACGTCAGGTCAAATAGAAGCGCGACAAATGGACGCCGGAGAAAGTTTCCCTTTTTAATATAATGAGTTTTACTAGAAAAAGTATTTTAATACTTCACAAATTTTAATACTTTCCCCAAGTATCAAGTAAAATGCACTATAATTGATGCTACTATAATGCTATAATATACTATAATAAAAGTATGCATCGACCTAGGGCTGCCGAAACATGTGAAGTTTTTGAAGAAAAACCGCCATGACAAGCTATTTAATCAAAACAGGCCGATAACACTTCTCAATGCGATCCAAGGCTGTATATTAGTTTAATAAAGGACGTCCACAATCAACGATTGAGATATACAGCGCTTTGACAGCAGATGAAGCGTTTATCGAGCGCAAGCTGAGAGAATGCCCGAACGCCAAGATGGCGAAATTTACGATCGTGGAAAGCCGTGACCCTGATTGTTGGGCTTAAATGAATTGTCGTTTGAAGGCGGACTTCGGCAAACGATTTATCATCGGCGTCTTCCAGTCTCTGCCTGACGTCTTTCAAATCGATTGAGTCGCTGTTGTACTTTTTACGCATGCGATCAAACCCATCCATAACGTGGCCATTCACTTTTTCCTTCAAAACGAGACGTCTACTAATTTTAGACAATAGCGCGTACATTCAAGAAGACGCATATTTCTTTATAGTTTTTAATTATCGATTAAAGTAACACCAACCGACACGTGAAAATAAATCATTTAGGTACTCTTATAGTTTTCTGACGAACGAACTTGCATTAGCATATTTGATGTTGATTTCAAATAAGAATAAAACGCTTGGCAGGGATTCGTAGAATTTACTTTGGTAATTAACGTTAATATTACAATTGAATTTCTTTCTACGTACGTATTTTAGTTAAATTCGTCCATTCAAATATTTCTATTTCTTCAAAGCGTAAAGGCCACTATTCCAAACATTCTTTGTTACTTTTAGAGAACACAGGAACTGTACGTTTCATACATTTTCCTTCAACGTCGTAGTCACTTTCTTGCCACTAAATGAATTTTTTTAATTTTTAATATAAATGTAATTATATTAGATTTCTTATGGCCAATCTCGATGACTCAGCCTAATAAAAGCATCGGCGGAGTTGAGGCACTTTTGCCATTTAGGTGCTCTTATAGTTTTCTGAACTTGCATTAGCATATTTGATGTTGATTTCAAATAAGAATAAAACGCTTGGCAGGGATTCGTAGAATTTACTTTGGTAATTAACGTTAATATAACAATTGAATTTCTTTCTACGTACGTATTTTAGTTAAATTCGCCCATTCAAATATTTCTAATTTTTCAAAGGGTAAAGGCCACTATTCCAAACATTCTTTGCTACTTTTACAGAACAGAGGAACTGTACGTTTCATATATTTTCCTTCAACGCCGTAGTCACTCTCTTGCCACTAAATGAATTTTTTTAATTTCTAATATAAATGTAATTATATTAGATTTCTTATGGCCAATCTCGATGACTCAGCCTAATAAAAGCATTGGCGGAGTTGAGGCACTTTTGCCATTTAGGTGCTCTTATAGTTTTCTGAACTTGCATTAGCATATTTGATGTTGATTTCAAATAAGAATAAAACGCTTGGCAGGGATTCGTAGAATTTACTTTGGTAATTAACGTTAATATAACAATTGAATTTCTTTCTACGTACGTATTTTAGTTAAATTCGCCCATTCAAATATTTCTAATTTTTCAAAGGGTAAAGGCCACTATTCCAAACATTCTTTGCTACTTTTACAGAACAGAGGAACTGTACGTTTCATATATTTTCCTTCAACGCCGTAGTCACTTTCTTGCCACTAAATTAATTTTTTTAATTTTTTACATAAATGTAATTATATTAGATTTCTTATGGCCAATCTCGATGACTCAGCCTAATAAAAGCATTGGCGGAGTTGAGGCACTTTTGCCATTTAGGTGCTCTTATAGTTTTCTGAACTTGCATCAGCATATTTGATGTTGATTTCAAATAAGAATAAAACGCTTGGCAGGGATTCGTAGAATTTACTTTGGTAATTAACGTTAATATAACAATTGAATTTCTTTCTACGTACGTATTTTAGTTAAATTCGCCCATTCAAATATTTCTAATTTTTCAAAGGGTACAGGCCACTATTTCAAACATTCTTTGCTACTTTTACAGAACAGAGGAACTGTACGTTTCATATATTTTCCTTCAACGCCGTAGTCACTTTCTTGCCACTAAATAAATTTTTTTAATTTTTAATATAAATGTAATTATATTAGATTTCTTATGGCCAATCTCGATGACTCAGCCTAATAAAAGCATTGGCGGAGTTGAGGCACTTTTGCCATTTAGGTGCTCTTATAGTTTTCTGAACTTGCATTAGCATATTTGATGTTGATTTCAAATAAGAATAAAACGCTTGGCAGGGATTCGTAGAATTTACTTTGGTAATTAATGTTAATATAACAATTGACTTTCTTTCTACGTACGTATTTTAGTTAAATTCGCCCATTCAAATATTTCTAATTTTTCAAAGGGTAAAGGCCACTATTCCAAACATTCTTTGCTACTTTTACAGAACAGAGGAACTGTACGTTTCATATATTTTCCTTCAACGCCGTAGTCACTTTCTTGCCATTCAATCAATTTTTTTAATTTTTTATATAAATGTAATTATATTAGATTTCTTATGGCCAAGCTCGATGATTCAGCCTAATAAAAGCATTGGCGGAGTTGAGGCACTTTTGCCATTTAGGTGCTCTTATAGTTTTCTGAACTTGTATTAGCATATTTGATGTTGATTTCAAATAAGAATAAAACGCTTGGCAGGGATTCGTAGAATTTACTTTGGTAATTAACGTTAATATAACAATTGAACTTCTTTCTACGTACATATTTTAGTTAAATTCGCCCATTCAAATATTTCTAATTTTTCAAAGGGTAAAGGCCACTCTTCCAAACATTCTTTGCTACTTTTACAGAACAGAGGAACTGTACGTTTCATATATTTTCCTTCAACGCCGTAGTCACTTTCTTGCCATTCAATCAATTTTTTTAATTTTTTATATAAATGTAATTATATTAGATTTCTTATGGCCAATCTCGATGACTCAGCCTAATAAAAGCATTGGCGGAGTTGAGGCACTTTTGCCATTTAGGTGCTCTTATAGTTTTCTGAACTTGTATTAGCATATTTGATGTTGATTTCAAATAATAATAAAACGCTTGGCAGGGATTCGTAGAATTTACTTTGGTAATTAACGTTAATATAACAATTGAATTTTTTTCTACGTACGTATTTTAGTTAAATTCTCCGTATTCAAATATTTCTAATTTTTCAAAGAGTAAAGTCCACTATTCCAAACATTCTTTGCTACTTTTACAGAACAGAGGAACTGTACGTTTCATATATTTTCCTTCAACGCCGTAGTCACTTTCTTGCCACTAAATCAATTTTTTTAATTTTTAATATAAATGTAATTATATTAGATTTCTTATGGCCAATCTCGATGACTCAGCCTAATAAAAGCATTGGCGGAGTTGAGGCACTTTTGCCATTTGGGTGCTCTTATAGTTTTCTGAACTTGCATTAGCATATTTGATGTTGATTTCAAATAAGAATAAAACGCTTGGCAGGGATTCGTAGAATTTTCTTTGGTAATTAACGTTAATATAACAATTGAATTTTTTTCTACGTACGTATTTTAGTTAAATTCTCCGTATTCAAATATTTCTAATTTTTCAAAGAGTAAAGTCCACTATTCCAAACATTCTTTGCTACTTTTACAGAACAGAGGAACTGTACGTTTCATAAATTCTCCTTCAACGCCGTAGTCACTTTCTTGCCACTAAATTAATTTTTTTAATTTTTAATATAAATGTAATTATATTAGATTTCTTATGGCCAATCTCGATGACTCAGCCTAATAAAAGCATTGGCGGAGTTGAGGCACTTTTGCCATTTAGAAACCGGCACAGCTTGTTTACGCTCGATTACTGCGTAGGAGACGCGAATTACGATACTCGCGATGTTCGCAATGTGTACCTTGGAACGAAACTCCATCTTAAGTTGGAAATGCGTTTAACGTGTGCATGCACTTAACGTACCAAACATCGTGGCTTAGTCTAACATAGCTTGAATGTACGCGGAACACAGTCTGTGTTACAATGAAATGGAAAATTAATTGCTGGATCATGGAGATGGTGAAGAAAGCCACGTAAACTATAGAAGCACGTCAGCGAATATCGTACGGTGCATGGAGTGCATGTTTTAATCAAGAAAATTGGACTTCCGTCTGGTTGAAAACTGTTATTTGTAGTTTTCCGTGTGATATTCTAAATGTCTCTGCAGAAGGGTACAAAATGCTTAAATGTATGCAGGTTTCAAAACACGCTATGCTCACATTCACTAAAGAATGCACTCTTGCAATCTATTGTAAAAAAGGTTATATGAAATTTAAAGGAATAATCTTACCGCAACTTGACTCTTAGAAATACATATGTTACTTTTCATCTCAAAATACGCCGCGACGAAATTTACTAAAAAATTCCAGTATTGCAATCGATTGTAAATACCGTTGCGCGAAATTAAAACGAAATCTTCTACCGCAGCGTGACCACTATCACTTTGATTTTCGCCAAATTCACACACGACGTAGCAAATAAATAAGTTCCTATCCGTCTCAAGACGCGCTGCCACCAAATTGACTAAAAATTCGACCATTGCAATTGATTCTAAATACCGCCGTATGGAATTGAGACCCGAAATCCTATTGCAACGTGATTATTGTCAACACAATATTATATCCGGCACGTGCACCTTCATTTTTTCACCGACGAAAGTACTACCTAAAAGCCGACACATCGATCGGCGAAGCTAGACTATCCGTCTCAAGATACGCTGCCACCAAATTGACTAAAAATTCGACCATTGCAATTGATTCTAAATACCGCCGTATCAAATTGAAACCCGAAATCCTATTGCAACGTGATTATTGTCAACACAATATTGTATCCGGCACGTGTACCTTCATTTTTTCACCGACGAAAGTAGTACCTGGAAGCCGACACATCGATCGGCGAAGCTAGACTATCCGTCTCAAGACACGCTGCCACCAAATTGATTAAAAATTCGACCATTGCAATCGGTTCTAAATACCGCCATATAGAATTGAAACGAGAAATCTTATCACAACCTGATTATTGTCAACACAATATTATATCCGGCACGTGCACCTCCATTTTTTCACCAACGAAAGTACTACCTGAAAGCCGACACATTGATCGGCGAAGCTAGACTATCCGTCTCAAGATACGCTGCCACCAAACTGACTAAAAATTCGACCATTGCAATCGATTCTAAATGCCGCCGAATGAAATTGAAACGAGAAATCCTATCACAACGTGATTATTGTCAATACAATATTATATCCGGAACGTGCACCTTCATTTTTTCACCGACGAAAGTACTACCTGAAAGCCGACACATCGATCGGCGAAGCCAGACTATCGTCTCAAGACACGCTGCCACCAAATTGACTAAAAATTCGAATCGATTCTAAATGCCGCCGTATGAAATTGAAACAGAAATCCTATCACAACGTGATTATTGTCAACACAATATTATATCCGGCATGTGTACCTTCATTTTTTCACCGACGAAAGTACTACCTGGAAGCCGACACATCGATCGGCGAAGCTAGACTATCCGTCTCAAGACACGCTGCCACCAAATTGACTAAAAATTCGACCATTGCAATCGATTCTAAATACCGCCGTATGAAATTGAAACGAGAAATCCTATCGCGACGTGATTATTGTCAACACAATATTATATCCGGCACGTCTACCTTCATTTTTTCACCGACGAAAGTAGTACCTGGAAGCCGACACATCGATCGGCGAAGCTAGACTATCCGTCTCAAGACACGCTGCCACCAAATATATTAAAAATTCGACCATTGCCATCGATTCTAAATACCGCCGTATGAAATTGAAACGAGAAATCCTATCGCAAGGTGCTTGTTGTCAACACAATATTATATCCGACACGTGCACCTTCATTTTTTCACCGACGAAAGTACTACCTGAAAGCCGACACATCGATCGGCGAAGCTAGACTATCCGTCTCAAGACACGCTGCCACCAAATTGACTAAAAATTCGACCATTGCAATCGCTTCTAAATGCCGCCGCATGAAATTGGAACGAGAAATCCTATCACAACTTGATTGTTGTCAACACAATATTATATCCGGCACGTGTATCCTCAGTTTTTCACCGACGAAAGTACTACCTGGAAGCCGACACATCGATCGGCGAAGCTAGACTATCCTCTCAAGACACGCTGCCACCAAATATATTAAAAATTCGACCATTGCAATTGATTCTAAATACCGCCGCATGAAATTGAAACGAGAAATCCTATCACAACCTGATTGTTGTCAACACAATATTATATCCGGCACGTGTACCTTCATTTTTTCACCGACGAAAGTACTACCTGGAAGCCGACACATCGATCGGCGAAGCTAGACTATCCGTCTCAAGATACGCTGCCACCAAATTGACTAAAAATTCGACCATTGCAATCGATTCTAAATGCCGCCGAATGAAATTGAAACGAGAAATCCTATCACAACGTGATTATTGTCAACACAATATTATATCCGGCACGTGTACCTTCATTTTTTCACCGACGAAAGTACTACCTGGAAGCCGACACATCGATCGGCGAAGCTAGACTATCCGTCTCAAGACACGCTGCCACCAAACTGACTAAAAATTCGATCATTGCAATTGATTCTAAATACCGCCGTATGAAATTGAAACCCGAAATCCTATCACAACGTGATTATTGTCAACACAATATTATATCCGGCACGTGCACCTTCATTTTTTTCACCGACGAAAGTACTACCTGAAAGCCGACACATCGATCGGCGAAGCTAGACTATCGTCTTAAGACACGCTGCCAGCAAATTGACTAAAAATTCGACCGTTGCAATCGCTTTTAAATGCCACCGAATAAAATTGAAACAGAAATCCTATTACAACTTGATTGTTGTCAACACAATATTATATCCGGCACGTGTACCTTCATTTTTTCACCAACGAAAGTACTACCTGGAAGCCGACACATCGATCGGCGAAGCTAGACTATCCGTCTCAAGATACGCTGCCACCAAATTGACCAAAAATTCGACCATTGCAGTCGATTCTGAATGCCGCCGCATGAAATCGAAACGAGAAATCCTATCACAATCTGACTGTTGTAAATACAATATTATATCCGGCACGTGCACCTTCATTTTTTCACCGACGAAAGTACTACCTGGAAGCCGACACATCGATCGGCGAAGCTAGACTATCCGTCTCAAGACACGCTGCCACCAAATTGACTAAAAATTCGACCATTGCAATCGATTCTAAATACCGCCGCATGAAATCGAAACGAGAAATCCTATCACAACCTGATTGTTGTCAATACAATATTATATCCGGCACGTGCACTCTCATTTTTTCACCGACGAAAGTACTACCTGAAAGCCGACACATCGATCGGCGAAGTTGGACTATCCGTCTCAAGACACGCTGCCACCAAATTGACTAAAAATTCGACCATTGCAATCGATTCTAAATGCCGCCGTATGAAATTGAAACGATAAATCCTATCACAATCTGATTGTTGTCAACACAATATTATATCCGGCACGTGCACCTTCATTTTTTCACCGACGAAAGTACTACCTGGAAGCCGACACATCGATCAGCGAAGCTAGACTATCCGTCCCAAGACACGCTGCCACAAAATTGACTAAAAATTCGAATCGATTCTAAATGTCGCCGTATGAAATTGAAACAGAAATCCTATCGCAACGCGATTATTGTCAACACAATATTATATCCGGCACGTGTACCTTCATTTTTTCACCGACGAAAGTACTACCTGGAAGCCGACACATCGATCGGCGAAGCTAGAGGGTGTGCTAATTAGAATACATAACGAGGGTACTTTAGAAGAACCGTTCCGCTCGGCAAAGCCGAAGGAAATGGTTGATTCATCGACGCACCACTTGCCAGGCCGTTTCTGACCAACAGCGCTAAGCGTTTTCCAAGGAACTTATTTGCATCTCCCGCGAGGGAGACTGTTAGCGACAAGCCGCTTATGCACAGTTCCCAGGTAGAAGACGTGCTCGCTCAATTCTCACCCGCGTCTTCGTACTCTTACACGCCCACTGCTGAACATTGATAAGCAGTTATGAAATCGAGGCGCAAAAATCCTACAGAGGCGTACGCGGTGTCGTACTTTTGAATGCAAACCGATTTTTCTATACTGGCTGTAGAGTTGAGATGATTTTAGTAGCCGCATATGTGCCATATACAAGGCAAAATAATTAAAATTGGAAAGAAATTAAATTTGGAATGAGCAAGGAATTTTTTGTTGTCCATCGAAGGGGTTGATGTGTTTTTAAAACTTGCATAGGAACCGTTCAAAAGCAAACAAAAGTATTAGTTAATCCCATAAAAATAGAATGCATCGTATTTATTTAAAATGTGAAGAGTTAGGCATTAATCAAGTTTCATGGTATTAAAATAAGAACAAAATGAATATGGATAATCAGGTGTCATGTGTATGGTGTAATCCCATAAAAATAGAATGCATCGTATTTATTTAAAATGTGAAGAGTTAGGCTTTAATCAAGTTCCATGGTATTAAAATAAAAACAAAATGAATATGGATAATCAGGTGTCATGTGTATAGTGTAATCCCATAAATTATGTAATTCCATAAAAATAGAATGCATCGTATTTATTTAAAATATGAAGAGTTAGGCATTAATAAAATTCCATGGTATTAAAATAAGAACAAAATGAATATGGATAATCAGGTGTCATGTGTATAGTGTAATCCCATAAATTATGTAATTCCATAAAAATAGAAACGTATTTATTTAAAAAAATGCTTTAATCAAGTTCCATGGTATTAAAATAAAAACAAAATAAATATGGATAATCGGGTGGCATGTGTATGATATTTATATAGAATGCTTCGTTTTGATTATTCAATATATTTCATATATTCAAGAGTAAATATGAGCAACACATCGCGTAAACTTTGCAAAATACACACGGGCCTTTGCGTAAAATCTATTTTCACTTTACTATAATATTTCAACTGCTATCGCGACATAATCGGTTCGTTCCGATAGTCTGGTATCACGAGCGTCATATATATACAATTCTTAATTTCGATCATTCAATATGTTTCATACATCCATTAGGTCTACCTTGCGTGAAATTTGCAAGGACCTACCGTAAAAAAATATTTTTACTTTACCATACCGTTTCAACCACTGTCGCAGTATCTGTCGAAAAAAATACCGATCGTCGCTCTCTCCAAAATTACATCGCGACGTCACATATCTTGAGCCGACTATTTTTTTTTGCGTGACATACTTCCGTAGAGTTCTCCGCCGACCTAGCCGGATCCTCCGGCAAGGGTGCCAACTGGAAAAAGGCCGGAATGTCTTCTTCTTTTCTTCCGCACGTGACGTTCGACCACTCAGTCCGGGAACTGTCAGCCAGACGCGAAACCGTAATCCCGAACATCAATCTGCAGCTTTTTACTCGCGGCTTCATCTCTCGCTTCTTCCTCAGCTTCTCGCTGAAACCTGTTCTCGCTCTCCGTCGCTGCCAACGTAAAGTCGTAGAAGACCCGAGCCACGTTTCGCTTTCCAGCTTCTTTTGGACCGGCGTTGAAGAAAATTCTGTGCGTGCGTCGGACAGAGGGTAAAAGCAACGTGCACTACGTTAATCGAACGCAAACGTGCTCGACGCTGACGAGAATTTGACGCCTTAAGTCCTGCATATTCTGCTAAATTACCTACCTGAATTACTTTTCATTTTTGTTCAACGTTCGAACTAACGAAACTTCTTAAACGCTCATTACGGTTGAATTTACTTCTGTTATCGTGGAATCTAATAACCGAAAGATATTTTATCGAAGAAAACTCCTCTTACCCACATTTTATTCCTGAAAAGGCAGCCCTACCTTCAAAGTTTCGAAAGCCGCAATTAACGCAATTTACCCATAACAGACGTACAGAAAGTTTCATGCTAGTTGAATATTTAACCATAACAATTCTATTCAGAACGCGTATTTGGTTGTATCAATCGGTAACCTTGCCAAGTTCTGACTGCATCAGAATTTGACGCTTTAACTCCTGCATATCATACATGAATTTTTGTTCATTTTTCATTTTTGTTCAACGTTCGAACTAACGAAACTTCTTAAACGCTCAGTACGGATGAATTTATTTCTGTCATCGCGGAATCTAATAACCAAAAGACATCTACCGAGGAAAGCTCCTCTTACCTACATTTTATTCCTGAAAAGGCAGCCCTACCTTCAAAGTTTCGAAAGCCGCAATTAACGCAATTTACGCATAACAGATGTACAGAAAGTTTCATGCTAGTTGAACATTTAACCATAACAATTCTATTCAGAACGCGTCTTCGGTTGTATCAATCGGTAACTTGCCACGTTCTGAATCCATCAGAATTTGACGCTTTAAGTCCTGCATATCCTGGACGAATTACTTTTCATTTTTGTTCAACGTTCGAAGTAAACTTCTTAAACGCTCAGTACGGATGAATTTACTTCTGTCATCACGGAATCTAATAACCAAAAGACATCTACCGAGGAAAGCTCCTCTTACCTACATTATATTCCTGAAAAGGCAGCCCTACCTTTAAAGTTTCGAAAGCTGCAAATAACGCAATTTACCCGTAACAGACGTACAGAAAGTTTCATGCTAGTTGAACATTTAACCATAACAATTCTATTCAGAACGCGTCTTCGGTTGTATCAATCGGTAACTTTGCCAAGTTCTGAATGCATCAGAATTTGACGCTTTAAGTCCTGCATATCCTGGACGAATTACTTTTCATTTTTCTTCAACGTTCGAACTAAACTTCTTAAACGCTCAGTACGGATGAATTTACTTCTGTCATCACGGAATCTAATAACCAAAAGACATCTACCGAGGAAAGCTCCTCTTACCTACATTTTATTCCTGAAAAGGCAGCCCTACCTTCAAAGTTTCGAAAGCCGCAATTAACGCAATTTACCCGTAACAGACGTACAGAAAGTTTCATGCTAGTTGAACATTTAACCATAACAATTCTATTCAGAACGCGTCTTCGGTTGTATCAATCGGTAACTTTGCCAAGTTCTGAATGCATCAGAATTTGACGCTTTAAGTCCTGCATATCCTGGACGAATTACTTTTCATTTTTGTTCAACGTTCGAACTAAACTTCTTAAACGCTCAGTACGGATGAATTTACTTCTGTCATCACGGAATCTAATAACCAAAAGACATCTACCGAGGAAAGCTCCTGTTACCTACATTTTATTCCTGAAAAGGCAGCCCTACCTTCAAAGTTTCGAAAGCCGCAATTAACGCAATTTACCCATAACAGACGTACAGAAAGTTTCATGCTAGTTGAACATTTAACCATAACAATTCTATTCAGAACGCGTCTTCGGTTGTATCAATCGGTAACTTTGCCAAGTTCTGAATGCATCAGAATTTGACGCTTTAAGTCCTGCATATCCTGGACGAATTACTTTTCATTTTTTTTTCAACGTTCGAACTAAACTTCTTAAACGCTCAGTACGGTTGACTTTACTTCTGTCATCACGGAATCTGATAACCAAAAGACAGCAACCGAGGAGAGCTCCTCTTACCTACATTTTGTTCCTGAAAAGGCAGCCCTACCTTCAAAGTTTCGAAAGCCGCAATTAACGCAATTTACCCATAACAGACGTACAGAAAGTTTCATGCTAGTTGAATATTTAACCATAACAATTCTATTCAGAACGCGTCTTTGGTTGTATCAATCGGTACCCTTGCCAAGTTCTGAATGCATCAGAATTTCACGCTTTAACTCCTGCATATCCTGGACGAATTACTTTTCATTTTTGTTCAACGTTCGAATTAAACTTCTTAAACGCTCAGTACGGATGAATTTACTTCTGTCATCACGGAATCTAATAACCGAAAGATATTTTATCGAAGAAAACTCCTCTTACCTACATTTTATTCCTGAAAAGGCAGCCCTACCTTCAAAGTTTCGAAAGCCGCAATTAACGCAATTTACCCATAACAGACGTGCAGAAAGTTTTATGCTAGTTGAACAATTAACCATAACAATTCTATTCAGAACGCGTCTTCGGTTGTATCAATCAGTAACTTTGCCAAGTTCTGAATGCATCAGAATTTGACGCTTTACGTCCTGCATATCCTGGACGAACTACTTTTCATTTTTGTTCAACGTTCGAACTAAACTTCTTAAACGCTCAGTACGGATGAATTTTCTGTCATCACGGTAACCAAAAGACATCACGGAATCTAATACCCTACCTATAACATGTTGACTGCCAAGCGTATTTTGCTATGTTAGAACCGCGATGCAATGAAATACTGCAGAATATGATTAAATCGTGCAAAATGAAGCTACGGCAGAGTTGTTAGAAGCCAAAGTATCGAAGCACCGTTTCAATATCAAATGCTTTTACAAGATTGCAAATAGGCTTCATTGCAAATTTTTTGAATTTTTAGTAAAATCTTTTGCGCTGATCACCGGTGACCACAGTGGCATTCAAAGTGTTAAAGTTTCGAAAGCCGCAATTAACGCAATTTACTCATAACAGACGTACAGAAAGTTTCATGCCAGTTGAACATTTAACCATAACAATTCTATTCAGAACGCGTCTTCGGTATCAATCGGTAACCTTGCCAAGTTCTGAATGCTGGACTCTGCGCGACATTCTTACTCCGGTGTCGGCATTTCTTACGCGCCGTCGAACGATCTGAAAAGCGGGAATGCGCGTGGGTGGGAAGTGGACGAAATACTTTGCGCGGAAAATCTGTCCTTCCAGAGGTGGTCCGTGTCAAGGATTCGTCGACGAGCGGTTGAATGCTTCAATCGGTATACTGCAGTCTTACTTGTGTGCATGAACATAGCTGAGCCTGTGTTAAGCTGTGCAAACGTGTGTTTGCAAAGAATATGTTCAAAAATCTTCAGAAAGCGAATGTGAAAATAATTCGAATTTAAGTAAAAGTAAATGTGTTCGAGCGTTTTCAAGTTCTGAAGATTCTAATGAAAGTATTTTACTAGATTCACAAAATGAAATTGCTGCAGACGGAAGCATGCGCGAGGAGCATTGTGTTTATTAATGCGTAGGGGATAATCCTAACTCATTAAATAAGTTAATAATACCAAAAATGTATTACATAAAACATGGATTCCCTTTTGTAAGAAAGTAATGAAGCAACAAATTTTAAAATATTCTATTATTAAGTATTTTTTTAAGACCAGTCATTTTGACTGATTTTGGTAGAAGTAGGTTTGCTGAATTGTCGGTAGTTCTAGTGTTAATATAGTAAAATACGCTTGGCAGTCAACGTGTTAAGAGACGTGTTTAATTTCAACCTTACTCCAATTCGACAAAGAAGGTATATTGAAAGTCCCTTTATGGTTGAAAAATGTGCAATTCCATATGTTTCAATCACAAAAGTACCTTTAACACTCCTCCATTATCAAAGTATCTGTTAACTCATTATTAAGATAACATAAAAAAGTAAAATAACGATTGCTTTCTTCGCTTTCTCGGCGATTTTCGCATGATTAGTCCAATATACAAATTTGACTATTCCATGTCATCGTAAAATATACTCCTCCACATTGGAGCCAGCACCGTTAGAGAGTTGGATCGTGAGAAATTTCTTTCTTCGAAGCGCGCTTGATGTGGCCCGACGGCAACTTCCTTATAAACCCTCGTGGCAGTCAAAGTGTTAAAAACGGAAATAGCGGGGCCAACTCACGTGGAACAAATTCCGCTGTCTCCGACACAGAATCCCTCTTTTTCGCCCGCTCCTTGCCCGCCCATCCACCTCCTGACGGCGAGGCGACATGCCATGAATCCAGAAATATCCTCGCCTAGGCGAAGTGCATGAAAATGACGTGGGTATAAAATGAGGATTTCACGAAGGTCCCGCGAAATGATGCGTTCTGTTGAACTCTGATCTTTTTTGATGCACGCTTCCTCGGCTGCCCTGCTAAATGGCAGACGCGATGAAGTCCGTCATAAACGAAATATCATGGCTGACCTTGCCGGACTCGTAAAAAACGCCCGATATTCCATGCGGAATACGAACGTTTCACTCGATGCGTCCATTCGCTTCTTATCATCCGTGAATTTGCGCATCCGCGGGTCTCCGGGTTGCTTCCCGATGATTCGCGAATGTGCGCGAAAATCTATGTGTGCGAGCTTCTTTTTACGCGGTCTTTTATTTAGAAGACGCTTTGCGTGGTATGTCACGATTCCTTAGTGTATTACGTTTACTTTGAGATGTGTAGGTACTTCAACTTGACTTGGCTAGTGAAGATGCGTGAAGATATGTACGTGTGAGTCTTTTTTTTATGCAGCTTTTATTCAGAAGGTACATTGTTTAATTTAGTACCCTTCTTTGATATATTGAATTTACTTTCATGAGTTTTAATTTCTTTAGCACTTTGGCTGCCAAGCGTATTTTACTATTTTAGAACGGCGATGCTATGAAATACTACAGCGTTCGACTGAATTATGCAAAATGTAAATAATGTGCATTTATTAGAGACCAAAGGATCGCATCACTATTCTAATAAAAATTGCATTTATAAAATAATAATTGCTACCCATTGCGAATATTTTGAATCTTTAGTAAAATCTCTTGCGTCGGTCACCGGTGACCATCATGGCAGTCAAAGGATTAACAGATACTTATTGCATCCCGTCGAATATCCTTCCGAATATCTATTATGATGTTTCGACAACTCTTTCTAATTTTTCGCAAGTTGCCGGTGTCGAAAGGTAGCGTGGAAAGGCGACAGACAATCGTTATTTACCTTTCTTCTTTTGCGGATACTTTTTCGCGGAGGTTGTGACACACATTTGAGTGAAATCGGGAAACCTCGATATTGAGCAATGTTAGTTAGTAATCAAGTGGAATTTGAGTACATGTCAATATATTTATGCGTACGAGAGTTATATACAATATTAACCCTTTGCACTCCTATGTCGAGTGTGACTCGACATCAGTTTTTATGGCAGGAGCTCCTTTGTCGAGCTCCACTCGACATTTTTTCATGTCTAAATAAATAGATATCGTGCACACGTTATCGACGCTCTAGCAATGTCACTAGAAGGGTTAGACATTCAGGTAATCGAAGAGAAATAAAAGAACTGGATGTGATCACAGATTATAATAAAAATATAAATGGTGTCGATGTGGCGAACCAATACGCGACATCTTACTGTTTTTTACGTCGAGCACTCAAGTGGTGGAGGGAATATTTCTTTTGGGGATTAGAAATCTCCATGGTAAATGCGTATATTTTATACAAAGAAAAAACAAAAAACCAAGGAACAGAACCTATAGCCCACAAAAAATTTCGCGAAAAGATTTTGTCAATGCTAATTCGTGATTGTCGTCATCCAAATATGAAATTGGGGAGGCCTGGAACACATGATAAACACGATCGCTTAGATGGAAAGCCTCATTTAATCTTCCTACATCCCGAAGGAAAACACAAAGACTGTGCAGTTTACTCAAATAGAAAAACATCTGGAGGAAAAAGAGAAACCACCTATTTTTGTGAAACGTGTGAAAGAAAATCAGGGTTACATCTTGCAAGTTCTTTCAAAAGATATCATACCCTTGAAAATTTCAATATACGACAATACTGTAAATAAAATTGGTATTTAAGTGAATTTGTTTCTTCCTTTATTTATTTAAATTGCTTTATATTTTTAGTTAAAGTAAATTTCAAATAAAACACTTAAAAGCGTTGGGAGCTGCTGGTAACGAAATTGAAATAAAATTCGGAGTGCAAAGGGTTAATGCTACATATCGATGACGTGAATTTCGAAAGCGTGTCGACATGCATATGTGAGTTTTATGAAAATTTAACGATAAATCAGCACGATCGTTTGTACAATGTAACGTATCAATTGAGATATGTAGATTTGCATTGAGATTTACTATCGGCGTTAGAACAATGTTAGTTCGTTATAAGGTGAAATTTGATTGCACGTGAATATACGTATGCGTGTGAACAATGTAATACTGAAATTCTGCAAATTTAACGAAAACGCATTATGTTCATTCATACAATCCTAAGTATCGATGACGTGGATTTTGATCGCATTATAATCGTTTTCGATGTTGAATGCATCCCCGCATTTACATACGTATGCACAAACCAGTTTCGAATTGTATGAAAATTTGACGTAAATGTATTATTGTCGTTTGCACACTATTACGTATCAACGGCGCGGATTTTGCATGCACACTAGTATATTCATGCATATGAATAATGAGATATCGAATTGCATCGAAATGTGTCACTGGCGTTAGAACAATATTAGCTGGCAGTGAGGTGGAATTTGAATACACGCCAATGTATGTATGCGTGTGAACTATAGAAGACTAAAATTCCAAAAATTCGACGAAAACGTACGATTATCGTTTATACAAAGATAGATACCAACAACACATATTTTAAATGCACATCAACGTTTACATCCGTACAAACGCTACAACGCTGAGTTTTACGAAATTCGACAAAAATACGCTACGATCGTTTACACAATGCTACATATCGACGACGTAATTTTTATTGCATGTCGATATATACACACCTATGCACAACACAGTACTGTATTTTCCAAAAAAATTGACAAATCACACCACAATCGTCTACACAATCCTACGAATTAACAACACCGATTTTAAATACACATCAACGTTTACACCTGTACGAACACTGCAACACGGAGTTTTACGAAATTCGACAAAATTACGTTACAATCATTTACATAATGCTACATATCGACGACGTAATTTTTATTGCATGTCGATATATACACACCTATGCATAACATAGTACTGTATTTTCTAAAAAAAAATTGACAAATTACACCACAATCGTCTACACAATCCTACGCATTAACAACACCGATTTTAAATACACATGAACGTTTACACCCGAACACTGCAACACTGAGTTTTACGAAATTGACAAAATTACGTTACAATCATTTACATAATGCTACATATCGACGACGTAATTTTTTATTGCATGTCGATATATACACACCTATGCACAACACAGTACTATATTTTCCAAAAAATTTGACGAAACACACCACAACCGTTTACACAGCCCTGCGCATTGACAACACGGATTTTAAATGCACATCAACGTTTACACCCGTACGCACACTACAACACTGAGTTTTACGAAATTCGACAAAAATACGCTACGATCGTTTACACAATGCTACATATCGACAACGTAGTTTTTTAATGCATATTGACATATACATCCCTATGCACAACACAGTACTGTATTTTACAAAAAAATTGACAAATCACACCACAATCGTCTACACAATCCTACGAATTAACAACACGGATTTTAAATGTACATCAACGTTTACACCAGTACGCACACTACAATACTGAGTTTTACGAAATTCGACAAAAATACTCTACGATCGTTTACACAATGCTACATATCGACGACGTAATTTTTTATTGCACGTCGATATATACACACCTATGCACAATATAGTACTGTATTTTCCAAAAAATTTGACGAAACACACCACAATCGTTTACACAGCCCTGCGCATTAACAACACGGATTTTAAATGCACATCAACGTTTACACCCGTACGAACACTACAACACTGAGTTTTACGAAATTCGACAAAAATACGCTACGATCGTTTACACAATGCTACATATCGACGACGTAGTTTTTTAATGCACGTTGACATATACACACCTATGAACAATACATTACTCTATTTTACAAAAACTTTGACAGAAACACACCACAATCGTTTATACAGCCCTACGCATTATTAACAACACGGATTTTAAATGCACATCAACGTTTACACCCGTACGAACACTACAATACTGAGTTTTACGAAATTCAACAAAAATATGCTACGAACGTTTACACAATGCTACATATCGACGACGTAATTTTTATTGCATGTCGATATACACACGCCTATGCACAACATAGTACTGTATTTTCCAAAAAATTTGACGAAACACACCACAACCGTTTACACAGCCCTGCGCATTAACAACACGGATTTTAAATGCACATCGACGACGTAGTTTTTTAATGCACGTTGACATATACACACCTATGCATAATACACTACTCTATTTTACAATAAATTTGACGAAACACACCACAATCGTTTACACAGTCCTGTGCATTAACAACACCGATTTTAAATACACGTCAACGTTTACACCCGTACGAACACTGCAACACTGAGTTTTACGAAATTCGACAAAAATACGTTACGATCGTTTACATAATGCTACATATCGACGACGTAATTTTTTATTGGATGTCGATATATACACACCTATGCACAACATAGTACTGCATTTTAGAAAAAATTTGACGAAACACACCACAACCGTCTACACAATCCTACGCACCAACAACACGGATTTGAAATGCACATCAACGTTTACACCCGTACGAACACTACAACACTCAGTTTTATGAAATTCGACAAAAATACATTACAATCGTTTACACAATGCTACATATCGACGACGTAGTTTTTTATTGCATGTCGATATATACACAGCTATGCACAACATACTACTGCATTTTAGAAAAAATTTGACAGAAACACACCACAACCGTCTACACAATTCTACGCATCAACAACACAGATTTTAAATGCACATAAACCGTTTATACTCGTACGAACCCTGCAACATTTTACGAAATTCGACCGAAACGCATGATCGACCACACAATTATGTACCGACGATCGTTTCTGCATACCAATACATCAGCGACCATGAATACATAATCGCGCATTTGTCCTTTTGCAGCATCGCTCATCTCGCATTAACCGCAGCCGTTAATGAATCAACGATCATAACTTCGCGTACCTAATTAGACACTTCAGCGAATTTATACGTTCCCACTATCGCGGGCTCTCCCGGTTGCGCGGTCAGCGCAGTTATTAAACGAGCGCGATTTCCCTGGCGATCGGCAATATTAAGAGATTAAGTCGGGAGCCGCGGGACAGCTACTTGGAACCGGGAGTGGAAAGAAGCGTTGTCCCGGGGGAAAAATCGGCGCGGCCAAGTTAATTACGAGATCGCTGCTAAGAGAATTCCTCAGTGAGTCGGCGGCCGATTAGAGAGTCGTGAGCTAACGGTCAGAGAGACATTGCCACTCGATCGCGCAAATCCTCTTCCTTCATTCTGCGAGGCCCGTCTTCG
Source organism: Cryptocheilus praepositus (assembly GCA_033815515.1). NCBI lineage: Eukaryota > Metazoa > Arthropoda > Insecta > Hymenoptera > Pompilidae > Cryptocheilus > Cryptocheilus praepositus. The sequence goes on from JAWWQZ010000314.1 coordinate 3,770,527, forward strand.
ATCCCACTAACGATAGGCAGAGAAGGCATTAAGTATTCTTCAGTACGCCGAACGATGCGAGTCGGAAAAATGGCGATTCAGATAAATACTGTAGTAAGGTCGTAAACGGCTTTCGAGTGGTTAGACAATCTACTGAAGCATAAACGCTTTTTATTATCACACTGTTGAATGAGTAGTTAGAGGAATATGTGATTATTCTGTATGTAATTCTATATGTGATCTACTGAAGCATAAACGCTTTTTATTATCACACTGTTGAATGAGTGGTTAGAGGAATATGTGATTATTCATTCTTTATATGTCGGAAGGGGTACAAAATAATATAGAATGGTGGAGGACGGTGAACAATTGGAAGTGGTTTCGGGTGTGGCCGAAAATAGGCGAAGGGTCGTGAAAAAAACCTTGAAATTAAGTCGAAAATGGTGAAAAATGTCAAATTTTTTTTTCCTTTGTATCGATACCATTTGATAGAGGGCAATTTGCCCTGAACATAGACCAGTGGCAGTGCGCTGAACTCTTCATAGTTTCGGAGATATGACGATTTTAAGGAAATGCAAAAAAATTTTTTTCAGAATTGCTAATCGCGATTAATCCCACGTGAAAGTACGTTCAAAGAACTTTAAGAAAACCCCTTATTACTTGTAGGTTTCGACCACTAGTTTAGTCGTGATAGGGCTTTGAAGAAATCGCGAAAATCTTGTGGTATACCCCTTGCCATTTTTGCCAAAAAATGATGGGTCTCCGATTTTTTTGTCCTTTTAGTATATCAAAGGGGGTCCAAAATGACTAGGAAAACTGCAAGGCGCACCCCGAAATTCGCGATGGTTCCGGAGATATCGGCAAAAATGCGTCGAAAAATCGTGAAAAACGAGCCTGAAAACAGGGTCGAAAATTAAAACTCTATCGAACGACTTGTAATTGTGCCAGATGAGCAGAGGTACAAAAAGATCGAGAAAAAGTCAACTGCATTGAGAAATTTTCAATAATTTTGGGAATATTGCCAAAGATAGGTAGAAAAATAAATGTAAAAACAATGAAAAACGAGTGAAGAATATTCATATTATTCCGTCCACAAATAATGGTTAATCAATTTATGAAGTATATATAGGTGAATAGCCGCAAATATGTGGAAGTACTTAGAAAAAAATCGTGGCTAGAATATGAGAACCGCAAATTCCCAGAAAATATGACTACCTACCTCTTACCGATTTTTTGAAAACACTCGCACGTTGGCGACCGATGTCGAATTTTCTCGTCTCGGTAGGGCGAAATTATTTTCACGTAACGCCTCTCGTCTCCTCCAAGAAAACCGTACGTCGAAATTGCTTCTGGCGGACGTCCAGCTGAACGCGTATGACTCTGAGGAATCCTCTATTCACAGAATGTATCGCCGTGCCATGATACTTTATCAAACAGAACCCGGGAAGCGTGTAAATAATTTTTACCTCGAACGCCTTTTCGCGATCGATGTCGGTCACCAGATTCACTGATGTTGCGAAGTAGAGGAAATTCAATACAGGAAAATAAAATTCATCGAAATAACTAACGCCAGTACGTATAATCGTTCTGCATGTGACGCAGGTGCAATTTCGTAAGTTTGATTTATGCGAAGTTAATCTTTACTGTTCTGCGGAACATAAACGATTCTTGACGGGCCACCTAAGAAAATCACTTTACTTGCCTTTTATTTAGACTGTCACAGAGAAGGCCAAAAAGTGTTAATATGCATATTAAAGGATTGTCATTCTCAATCACACCCATATTTCAGTAAAACATAATTTCTGTATCATAGAATCTTTATTTGCCTATATAACATAAACGATTCTTGACGTTCCACCTAAGAAAATCACTTTACTTGCCTTTTATTTAGACTGTCACAGAGAACGCCAAAAAGCGTTAATATGGGTATTAAAGGATTGTCATTCTCAATCATACGCATATTTCAGTAAAACATAATTTCTGTATCATAGAATCTTTATTTGCCTATAGAACATAAACGATTCTTGACGGGCCACATAAGAAAATCACTTTACTTGCCTTTTATTTAGACTGTCACAGAGAAGGCCAAAAAGCGTTAATATGCATATTAAAGGATTGTCATTTTCAATCACACGCATATTTCAGTAAAACATAATTTCTGTATCATAGAATCTTTATTTGCCTATAGAACATAAACGATTCTTGACGGGCCACCTCAGAAAATCACTTTACTTGCCTTTTATTTAGACTGTCACAGAGAAGGCCAAAAAGCGTTAATATGCATATTAAAGGATTGTCATTCTCAATCACACGCATATTTCAGTAAAACATAATTTCTGTATCATAGAATCTTTATTTGCCTATAGAACATAAACGATTCTTGACGGGCCACCTAAGAAAATCACTTTACTTGCCTTTTACTTTGACTATCACAGAGAAGGCCAAAAAGCGTTAATATGCATATTAAAGGATTGTCATTCTCAACCACACCCATATTTTCAGTAAAACATAATTTCTATATCATAGAATCTTTATTTGCCTATAGAACATAAACGATTCTTGACGGGCCACCTAAGAAAATCACTTTACTTGCCTTTTATTTAGACTGTCACAGAGAAGGCCAAAAAGCGTTAATATGCATATTAAAGGATTGTCATTCTCAACCACACGCATATTTCAGTAAAACATAATTTCTGTATCATAGAATCTTTATTTGCCTATAGAACATAAACAATTCTTGACGGGCCACCTAAGAAAATCACTTTACTTGCCTTTTATTTAGACTGCCACAGAGAAGGCCAAAAAGCGTTAATATGCATATTAAAGGATTGTCATTCTCAATCACACGCATATTTCAGTAAAACATAATTTCTGTATCATAGAATCTTTATTTGCCTATAGAACATAAACGATTCTTGACGGGCCACCTCAGAAAATCACTTTACTTGCCTTTTATTTAGACTGTCACAGAGAAGGCCAAAAAGCGTTAATATGCATATTAAAGGATTGTCATTCTCAATCACACGCATATTTCAGTAAAACATAATTTCTGTATCATAGAATCTTTATTTGCCTATAGAACATAAACGATTCTTGACGGGCCACCGAAGAAAATCACTGTACTTGCCTTTTATTTAGACTGTCACAGAGAAGGCCAAAAAGCGTTAATATGCATATTAAAGGATTGTCATTCTCAACCACACGCATATTTCAGTAAAACATAATTTCTGTATCATAGAATCTTTATTTGCCTATAGAACATAAACGATTCTTGACGTTCCACCTAAGAAAATCACTTTACTTGCCTTTTATTTAGACTGTCACAGAGAAGGCCAAAAAGCGTTAATATGCATATTAAAGGATTGTCATTCTCAACCACACGCATATTTCAGTAAAACATAATTTCTGTATCATAGAATCTTTATTTGCCTATAGAACATAAACGATTCTTGACGTTCCACCTAAGAAAATCACTTTACTTGCCTTTTATTTAGACTGTCACAAAGAACGCCAAAAAGCGTTAATATGCATATTAAAGGATTGTCATTCTCAACCACACGCATATTTCAGTAAAACATAATTTCTGTATCATAGAATCTTTATTTGCCTATAGAACATAAACGATTCTTGACGGGCCACCTAAGAAAATCACTTTACTTGCCTTTTATTTAGACTGTCGCAGAGAAGGCCAAAAAGCGTTAATATGCATATTAAAGGATTGTCATTCTCAACCACACGCATATTTCAGTAAAACATAATTTCTGTATCATAGAATCTTTATTTGCCTATAGAACATAAACGATTCTTGACGTTCCACCTAAGAAAATCACTTTACTTGCCTTTTATTTAGACTGTCACAAAGAACGCCAAAAAGCGTTAATATGCATATTAAAGGATTGTCATTCTCAACCACACGCATATTTCAGTAAAACATAATTTCTGTATCATAGAATCTTTATTTGCCTATAGAACATAAACGATTCTTGACGGGCCACCTAAGAAAATCACTTTACTTGCCTTTTATTTAGACTGTCGCAGAGAAGGCCAAAAAGCGTTAATATGCATATTAAAGGATTGTCATTCTCAACCACACGCATATTTCAGTAAAACAATTTCTGTATCATAGAATCTTTACTTACCTATAGAACATAAACGATTCTTGACGTTCCACCGAAGAAAATCACTTTACTTGCCTTTTATTTCGACTGTCACAGAGAAGGCCAAAAAGCGTTAATATGCATATTAAAGGATTGTCATTCTCAATCACACGCATATTTTCAGTAAAACATAATTTCTGTATCATAGAATCTTTACTTACCTATAGAACATAAACGATTCTTGGCGTTCTAGCTAAAAAAACATGGTTAATATGCAGATTAAGAAACAGTCCTTCTCAGTTACGCACATATTTTCAGTGAAACGTAACTTCTTTCATAACTAACGTTAGCGGCCTTCAGTCATGCGAACATTATTTTAAGTATCGTTCGTCGAAGTGTTGGCGTAAGATCAAGGCACGAGTTCCAACTTATAGCGCGTCTGGCGATTCATCAGATTTGGCCGCGCACGGTTGATTCAAAGTGCACAAATATCACACGGTTCATTGGTTTGCTGGGAATCCTAACAATATGCAATTGTATTATGTTTGGCATAACTACATCAATATATAATAGCGTCCATTGAAATTGCTTCAGGTGAGGTATATACCGAAAGTCAGTCAACCGATGTGCAAAGTTGCTATTGAAGTTGCGTCTGTGCTCTGCAATGATAGAATACGCAGTATCGAGGATCAATAATTTGTTGCGCGTAAATAGGGTAGTTAAAGATATTCCCCTTCCTTAAGAGAATTAATGCAGTTTCTATTATAATTAATTCAGATAAATTTTCTTCTACTTTCAACATTTCGAATTAATTTAAGTTCGTTTGATTATCAGTGACCGGTACCTGCCAACGATAAAGCTTTAATTTTGTCAATAATTTCTGTACGATAATCCGTGGTCTACTGGGTACGTTTACTATATTAAGTAACATAATCTCGTTATCCTATAAAATCTAACCCGGTTCTAGATTTGCACTTGAAAGTACAGAACGTATCCGTCACTGGTATCTGTTTGACTACCTGTACATTTACTTAGCACAACGAAAATTGGCATATTATATAAACAATTTTTGGCTACAGTAGTAACGTTTTATTTAGTATCGTTAAAAATGAAAATGAACGCATTACATAAACATATTTCATAATTGTATATTTTACATAATTCTTTCGTTAGCACATCAAGTGCACCATTCGGGATATCGTCTTTAACAACAATAAGCGTCTTTATCAGTTTTCTTAGTAGCGCATCAAAACTACTAGCAATAACAAGCTTCTTCATTCGTTTTATTATTAGCCCATCAACACTCGGTAGATTCACGCTCCCAAATTTCATTAAGGTCCGAAAAGACTGTATAAAAACGTTGCAGTAATAACAGTAAGAAACATTCTTCTTAACACTTTAACGACCGCTAGCCGATTAATCGACTTTTCGGTTCCAACTGCTATTTACCGATAGCCGATTAACCGGCTTTTCAGTGGTCAACAGTTATATTAGATAAAATAAATATCAGATGATATTATGACAATTTTAAATGACAATAAAACTACATTGCTTTGAAAGCAAAGGATTCTCAACAACACATTCAGTATTTTTCAGTTATAAACCTCTAGAAATAGGCACATGTACAATGCCTGCGCGATATCCAAAACAGAGCCGGTCGTTAGTGAATGGCATCTTCAGTCAATAGCGGTCGGTAAAGTGTTAATTCTCTCATCAGCGCATCAAGCCCACAATTTTCAATATTATCGCCATCAACATTAATCTTCAGTTTTTCTAATGACCCATCAAAACAACCAAGACCTCGCCAATTTCCTTAGCGTCCTAAAACGCATTCCGTTCACGCACGTTCCGCATCAGCTACGTTCCTAAATTTCATTAAGATTCGAAAAGACTATATAAAAACGTTGCAGTAATAACAATAATTCTTAATTCTCTCATCAGCGCATCAAGCCCACCATTTTTCAATACTATCGCTCTCAACAATAATCTTCAGTTTTCCTAATGACCCATCAAAACACCCAAGACCTCGCCAATTTCTTTAACGTCCTAAAAGGCATTCCGTTCATGCACGTTCCGCATCAGCTATGCTCCTAAATTTCGTTAAGATCCGAAAAGACTATATAAAAACGTTGCAGTAATAACAATAAGAAACATTCTTCTTAATTCTCTCATCAGCGCAGCAAGCCGACAATTTTCAATACTGTCGCCATTAACAATAATCTTCAGTTTTCCTAATAACCCATCAAAACACCCAAGACCTCGCCAATTTTTTTAGCGTCCTAAAAGGCATTCCGTTCACGCACGTTCCGCATCAACTACGCTCCTAAATTTCATTAAGGTCCGAAAAGACTATATAAAAACATTGCAGTAATAACAATAAGAAACATTCTTTTTAATTCTCTCATCACCGCATCAAGCTCATCATTTTCAATACAATCGCTCTCAACAATAATCTTCAGTTTCCCTAATAACCCATAAAAACACCCAAGACCCCGCCACTTTCTTTAGCGTCCTAAAACGCATTCCGTCCACGCACGTTCCGCATCAGCTACGCTCCTAAATTTCATTAAGATCCGAAAAGACTATATAAACTCATCAGCGCATCCAGCCCACCATTTTCAAAACAATCGTTAACAACAATAATCTTCAGTTTTCATGACCCATGGAAACACCCAAGACCTCGCCAATTTCCTTAGCGTCCTAAAACGCATTCCGTTCACGCACGTTCCGCATCAGCTACGACTCGGTTTTCACGTCGGTTCGCGCTACGACAGGAAAAAAGTCCCTGCCGCGTCGGGGCCCGCTTCTGCCCGATAAGCGGAAAGCGTTTTCCAGTTGCGAGCGTGTGCATTCCCCGACGAAATCTTTTCCCGTCGCGGCGGGTTCGCGCAAGTCCAGGAAAGAAGGTGGTTTCCCAGCTGTAAATTCGAGCCGGTTGTCGAAACTAATCTAGTTCCCCGCGCTTTCCCGTCGACCGTGCCGTAGACCGTCCCGACGCCGGAGGATGGACGGTTAATGCAGCGTTTCCTGAAACGTGAGGTAATCCCCAGACCTGCAGACGAGACGATATCGCCGCGACCGGACAACGCCCGCGCCTCCGGCCGTTTTTCATCATTCCGCCCGACGAAAGCGACGACATCCGTGACAAAATCTCCGCGGATTGCGCAATGCCCGGCCGCCAGCGAATTGTCGCGGGCAAACATTTAGCGGAGACAATTAAGCGCGTGAGTTCTGGCCATCGGAATTACTTAACGAAATTGTATATGGGAATGTTACGTGCGAGATATGGGTTGGATTGTGGGCGTGGACAGGCTTCTGGGGTGTGTCGCTGTTTTTGGACGAAAGGTGGTGAGCGCCATGGGGTTTTGGGATAATTTGTTTTGGCGATGGGAAATATAAGTGTACATTTTGAGGAACGGGGGTATGGCTTTGCACATCTTTGCCTATGTCCGTCTTTCGAAATCCATCGCGACAATTGCAGCCCGCGACGAACAAACAACCGTGGAAAATTGAGAAATTCCGCGAATCGCGAAATGCAAGAATAACGGATGAGGCTTCTGGGGTGTGGTAGTGCGTCGCTGTTTTTGGCCGAAAAGTGGTAGGTACCATGGGCTTTCGAAATAATTTGTGTTGATGATGGGAAATGTAAGGTGTTATAAACTTATTCAGATTTCTTTATTTCGAGCCTCATACGTACACACAGGTCGGGGCACACTTCGACACTGCCCTCACGCCTTTCGTCCTCGCGCTCGGACCCCGACCCCTCTCGGTAACAAAAACAAACGATCGTTGGGCGCTCGCATAGAAAACCAACGTCGCCTCGATGCGTATTCGGTCAATTCCTCATATAAGGGAACAGTTTGAGGAACGGGGGTATGACTTTGTACATCTTTGCCTATGTCCGTCTTTCGAAATCCATCCCGACAATTGCAGTCCGCGACGAGGAAACGACTGTGGAAAAATGAGAAATTCCGCGAATCGCGAGATGCAGGAAAAACGGATGGGTTTCCGGGGTGTGGTGGTGTGTCGCTGTTTTTGGCCGAAAGGTGGTGGATACCATGGGGTTGCGGGATAGTTTGAGTTGGTGAATAGAAATGTAAGTGGACATTTTGAGGAACGGGGTATGGCTTTGTACATCTTTGCCTATGTCCGTCTTTTGAAATCCATCGCGACAATTGCAGCTCGCGACGAGGAAACGACCGTGGAAAAATGAGAAATTCCACGAATCGCGAGATGCAGGAAAAACGGATGCACTATTCGCAGGAAATTTCGCTTTGATTCGTAGTACGAAGTGTAGCGACGCGACGTCATAGGTAACTACTACGAGATTTTCCGCTGGAAAACGCATGCTCCTCGCGAACAAACGGCGTTCTTTCTCATAGATACACAATCGCGCTCTTAACGTATTAGCCAAAAAAGCACGCATTAGCATCTTAACACAATAGCCAAAAAAAATATTCAAAACATTATATATTTTCGTAAAATAGTACATTTTATTTGCATATTCGTCGTATACAATTTAACAATTGAAATTTTTAATTTATTGGTATAGAAAAAAATACAATTCCTCATTTCATGCTGGATTATTGCATATGTATAACGTAAACAGAATATAAAAGTTTTAATACTTAAGGCAAGTGTGGTATGTCTCCAAACATAATTCCTCATTTCATGGTGAACTATTCCATATATATAACGTAAGCAGAAAACAAAAGTTTTAATATTTAAGGCAAGTGTGGTATTTCTCGAAACATGATTCCTCATTTCATGGTGGATTATTCGATATATATAATGTAAACAGAATACAAAAGTTCTAATATTTTAGGCAAGCGTGGTATTTCTCGAAACATGGCAAGTAAATATAAATCGATGTGTAAGACACTCATACCAGCAAAAAAAACACTCATGCCACGCGTATTCTGTTATTCTAGAACTGTATTATATATATATTTTTTTTTTGTATATATTATATTTATATACACATTTTCCATATCACCATGGGGTCGCCAATCAAGCGACAAACTTAGAAACCCGCCTTTTTGCGGGGCCGGCACTCAAGTGATAGACTCAGAAACCCGCGTTTTCGCGGGGCCGGCTCTCAATCTGTTAAAATGACTAATGAAACAAAAACTGTACGTTTTTAACAAAACAAAAATTCGCATGTTCGCTAAGTCCCGTTACTCAGAAGAGTATCTAACGTCACACACGGAAACGCTCTTCAATACGTGACACACAGCCTGCGCTTGAAACTCGCTCGCCCGTAACATGATGTCAGCCGTTTATCCGCGCTTACTATTTTTTTCTTCCAACGCGGTCGAAAGCGCAAATTTGCTGACCCGATGGACACTCGAGACGTCGTGCTGAGCATAGGTCTCCCAAGCATGCCGCGTGCGATACCTCGAACGCTACCTCATCAGTTGCATAATCCGCGTTCTTGGCTGACTTATGCGCGCGTGGAAACTCACTGCTGCACGATGACGATTAAATCAGACAGAAAAGAACGGAGACGAAGCTAGTTACGCACGTACGCATTTTTGCACGTGCGAACAGGGAATGCGTGTACGTAAGAACGTGTCAGAAGTAACGTTACACCTATACTAGGTTGTTCAATAAGTTTTGTCGTTCGATAAGAAAAACACAATGTTATGGTTCAAAATACACTTTATTATTCAGTATAATCTCCCTGAACATTAATGCACTTGCTCCAACGATCCTCCAATCTGTGGATCCCATCCCTGAAGTGAGATTCCGGAAGGTCTGCAAAATACGCTTCAACAGCCGTTATGACCGCTTCATTTGACGAAAAACGCTTGCCACGCATAAATTTTTTGAGTTCTGGAAACAAATGGAATGTGGGTGCCAAATCTGTGTGACTACGGCGGATGCTCCAACAATTCGAACTTTAATTCATGGATTTTAGCCATTGTCAAAATGCTCTTGTGACACGGTGCGTTGTCCTGATGAAAAAGGATTTTTTTCTTTTGCAAACCGGGTCTTTTTTCACGAATTTTTTCCTTCAACTGGTCCAAAAGGTTGCAATAATATTCAGAATTAATTGTTTTACCAGTTTGCAAGTAATCCACAAATAAAATCGGACTTTCGCATGAAAAAACTGATGCCAGAACCTTATTTGGCCGATTTCTGGACACGAACTCGTTTGTTTTTTGAACAACCAGGTTCACACCACTATATATCTTGTTTTGATTTAGGATCATGGTGATAGACCCAAGTCTCATCCATAGTGATGAATCGACGCACAAAATCCACTTTATCCAAGAAAAAACGCTCCAAATGTTGTTGAGAAAGTCGCATTCGAATGTGTTTTTGTTCAATTGTTAGCGAATGCGGCACCCATTGTGCACACAGCTTTTTAAAACTCAAATTTCATTTAAAATATGACTCACACTGCCTAATGAGATGTGTAGAGCCTCTACTGAATCCCTCTCAGTCAATCGACGATCTTCCAAAACCATATCCTGTACTTTGGCTACGATTTCTGGTGTTGATGCGGTTTTTGGACGTCCTTCACGTGGATCGTCTTCAAGGCTTGTACGACCACGTTTAAATTCAGCAACCCATCTTTCTACTGTTCTAATTGAAGGTGAACGTTCATTATACACTCTTAACATTCGTTCGTAGATTCGCGGCGTCGGGTTCTCTAAGTGAAAAATGGATCAACCTGTAGCGTGTTTGTTTTGAGGCAAATGCACAAATATCCGTTATCAGTAGTATTCGTAATTAACTGAAACATGAATGAATGGTCTTTTTTGTGCGTTGGATAAAAGAATGCGTGTATGTAAAAATATTTCAAAAGTAACGTTACACGTATATACTCGTGGATTCTGTAAATGTCTTGAAAAATGCACCAATGCACAAACGTCCGGTAGTATTTGACACTAACTGAAAGATGAATACACAATCATTTTTGTACGTACGGCAAAAATATGCATGTAAGAATATTTGACAAGTAACGTTGCATATTAATATTCGCGATGTCACACTATAAGTTACGTTTGATGAACAAATTAACGTGTAACGTGTTTACTTAATTCTCGCACGTGTAACAAAAGTATGAGTGCACGTAAGATTATCCCAGAAGTAATGTTACAGGTTCATATTCGCGGAGTCGTAGACTAAACATTCTTTTGATGAACGGATCAGCGTCTATCGTGTTTAGTTTAGTTGAAGGCAAAACGATTATCGTCAGAAGTATTTATAATTAACTGAAAGCCGTATGCAGAATCATTTATTTTATATCAACCTATATATTCTTTGGTCACATACGTCACAGTTTGTACTAAAAAATGGTGGAACAAAAATAAGGAGCATCTAATAATAACGAATCGCATCTAAAAAAACGACATCTCTTTCTGAAGAGCATATCAACGTGTAGCGTATTTATTTTAAAAAGACGTATGCGCAATGATTTATTTTATATCAACCTATACATTCTCTGACCACACGTATCGCGGTGTGCAATAAAAGAATAATGGAGCGAAAACAGGAAGCAGCTAATAATCACGAATCCTCGAGTATCCTTCTGTACAGTTATTTCGACATCGCACAATTTTCGGTCTCCTTTCATTTATAACCGACCTGCCGCTCATTTCTCGACGCAATCGCACTTTGGCACGCCGCATTATCGCGCTTTGCTTAATGTCACCCGAAAGTATTGCGCAAAATCGTTGCACCCGCGTTCGTCCGAATGTACCGCTTATCCGCTTATATACTTATCGCCCGACCGTTCATTACAAATCTACGCCCGCAAATTTATTTATTAATCGCGCCGGGCGACACCTCGGTGGTCCCAGCAATAAATACACCATCTGCTTTTTCGCGCAACATTTTCGCAGTGCTCACGTCTTCCTCGTTCGGTCATTTTTGTCAATGGTTGACGTCACGTAACGACGTATGCACCCGTTTATCTTGTCAGCGACCCTTAACACGTTAAACGCTCCCCGGGGACAGAATGAACTTTAAACGATTTTATGCACCGTGTAATATTCCATTTTTATGTTGCGGTTTTATGATCCACGTAATATTAAAAAATATGTTTACAGTTTTTAATGCGGTAGATGTTAACGTCGGGTACAGACGTTGTCCACGGCGAAGTGATTACGGAAGTGTAAACGTATTATATTTGGATCGTGAAATTTGGATGTCAATTTTTGGATAGTATCGAGTATATTAGTAAGGGATTAAAAAGTGAAAACTGATTTTTTAATGTTATATTGATATTCAAGTTTATATGTATAGTAAATATACGCGTCAACAAAAAAAGTCAGATTCGATGCGACAAGTATACTTGTGATCCACAATTGGATTGTTATAAAAATGAACACACTTTTAATATTATGTGGATAATCAGATTGGTACGTATGGACAAATTTTAATTTTATCTGGAGTGACAAGTATACCCGGCCTGCACAGCTTATATATTAGTAAGGGATTAAAAAGTGGAACTTCATTTTTTAACGTTATATTGATCTTCAAGTTTATATGTATGGTAAATATACCTGTAATGAAAAAATGTTAATTTTGATGCAATGACAAGTATACTTGTGATCCACAATTGAATTGTTATAAAAATGAACATACTTTTAATATTATGTGGATAATCAAATTGGTATGTATGGAGAAATTTCCATTTTACCTGCAGTGCATGTTATCTGCATTAAATTGGTACGTATGGAGAGATTTCAATTTTATCTGCAGTGAAAAGTATACTCGGCCTGCACAGCGTATATGTCAAAATATTGAGTGGCTCATAAAGTTGGTATGCATGATAAGTATACGCGTCACAAAAATTACTTATCACGTCATCACGTCATTCCATCGACGCAACCTAAATGCACACTTTTAATCGCGGAATCTACAACTAAGTAGCTAATGGCTTTTATTGAGACGTTCCAAACAAACGCGCAGCCGGCAGCTTGCTGGCCACTGTTTACGCACACACGCACTTTCCACCCACGCGAAAACTCGTCCAAAATCAATCCGCGCTCAACACTTAACTCGTTGACTACCACGTCGCCAGTATTCGGTTGATTCGCGTTTGAGTACTTACGAGGTAACTCAATAGGTATTTCGAAATATATTTCCCACGATATAATAACACTATGACTGCCACGGTGGTCATCGGTGCAAAAGATTTTAGTAAAAGTGCAAAAAAATCGCAATGAAGTCTAGTTGCAATCTTGTAAGAGCAATTGATATCGGAACAGTGCTTCAATACTTTGGCTTCTAACAACTCTGCGTGACCTTCATTTTGCACGGTTTAAGGGGACATTCTACTTTCTCGGGTCGAAAAAATCGATTTTTTTTTTATTGCCTTATTCGAAAGTATATACTTTCGAGATTATGTCCTTAAATTTGCAGCGATAAATTCGAAAAATTGGGAAAGTTATAGGCCTTGCATCTAACCCACCTCGCGCAGATAGAAGGATAACGTCGCTTTACCGGTCGGGCCGTTTTTCTCTTTCGGCGATCTTTATTTATTCTAAGAAATTATCTAATTCTGGAAACGATTTAAAAGAGAAGATCACCCAAATGTAAACATGGCATTGGTAAACATTACGAAGGAGTGTGTTCCGCGCACTAAAATGACATCTAAATATCATCTTACCCTTGACCTTGACGATGTCTGTTATGTTTATTGCTTTCTGAACATGCATTCAGTATTCAAACAGTTTTCAAAAGAGACGTATCGTTTTAATATGGATCGAAAACAAAGTAAATTTGTCAATTCGAGACCTTGTCGTTCGCGAAAAAGAACGTTTATTGGAAATCAGCATACAAGTGAGTGCAGTTTAGAGTACGCTAGTACATCGGCAGAAAAATTAAAAGAAAATGCTGATCTGTATGTAAACATTGATCCGGCTATGAATTATTGTATATTACAATTTACTACGTAAGAATCTTTTATATACAAAAATTCGATATGCAAAACTTTAAATGCGTTTTTCTCAGTACTATATTTTTTCAACTGGCGTGCACGATTCCAAAAAAACTATTCGATCAATCGGTCCGAGATTTTAATATATTATTCTACATACTTATGCCTATCGTATGAACCACGTGTGTGTTAATTAATCAATATTTTCTCATTTTTTTCCATCATAAAAAGTCGGAAAAAATGCCATTTTCGTGAACCTAATTTTGGAAAGTCAGTGATTTTGAAAGTTTTCATGCAAACTCTTTCTCCGTGGTTTATGCGATAGTGGTTAGTATGTAAATTAAGATTCCTGTTCTGTTCTTTTTTTCTGATTATCCCAACGACCGCAATCACGCACGCCAGTGAGTATGAATTTTTTGGAGGTGCTCCAGCAATCAAGAAGAATTTATATGAAAAAATGTGAAAAAACATAAAAAAAAATATTTTTGTATAAATAAAGGTCGATATGATACAAGGTGAAAATTATAAATTGCTGCGTTTCTATTTTTGATAAGAAAAAAATTATTGAAAATCAGTAAAATTTTTCGATGAGAAAGTAGAATGTCCCCTTAATCATACTCTGCAGTATTTCATTGCATCGCGGTTGTAACATAGTAAAATACGCTTGGCAGTCAACGTGTTAAATGAAATAATAAATTAAATAAAGTAACTTTAACCATGCGCCACTATAAGGAACATATTTAGAAAAGAAGAAATAATTTTCAGCGCACCCACGCTTTCTTAGATACTTGGTTCTTGAGAAAAGATTTTCAACTAAATGCATGTTCCGAAACGTTTCAATGTAAACGTGCTTATCTTCTGCTACGATAAGAAACAATAGGTCCAATACGATTTTCTAATATAGATTTTCAATTCGATGGAAATTCGTAGGCATTTTGTTCAAAATGTAATCGTCTGCTACGATAAGAAACAATTCGCGCGTGGCCTCGCGGGCATTTTCAGTCAACGTGTTAACTCGCCTCTGCCGAAGATTTTATCGCGCGCGGAAATGGGAAAATTTCGAAGATCCACCGTTGACTCTCGTTTCTCACGCGACACGCGCAGATAACTTATCTCGACGCCGAACTCATTTCGCCAAGACACGAGAGGGTGTCGAAGAATTTATCGCGCGCGCACACATTCTCGCCACGGTTGTTTACAGTTAATAAAAGTCGCGGTCCTCTTCTGGTAAATTGCGATCCAAAATCTTTTATAGTTGGACGGTAAAAAAACCCGGCAACGTTATGGTTAGAAATTCTTTGGGTTTTTTTAATTTGGATGTCAACCTATTTTTTCTAGTTTTTTCAGTTACATTTGTGAAATCATTAACATACCTTGTTACCACTTCCTTCGTTTCTTGCCTTATGCGATATAACTTATCGGTTGTTTACAGTTAATAAAAGTCGCGGTCCTCTTCTGGTAAATTGCGATCCAAAATCTTTCATAGTTGGACGGTAAAAAAACCCGGCAACATTATGGTTAGTAATTCTTTGGGTTTTTTTAATTTCGATTTCAACCTATTTTTTCTAATTTTTCAATTGCATTTGTGAAATCATTAACGTACCTTGTTATTACTTCCTTCGTCTATTGCCTTATGCGATATAACTTATCGGTTGTTTACAGTTAATAAAAGTCGCGGTCCTCTTCTGGTAAATTGCGATCCAAAATCTTTCATAGTTGGACGGTAAAAAAAACCGGCAACATTATCGTTAGTAATTCGTTGGGTTATTTAATTTGGATTTCAACCAATTTTTTCTAGTTTTCCAGTTGCATTTGCGAAATCATTAACATACCTTGTTACCACTTCCTTCGTCTATTGCTTTATGCGATATAACTTATCGGTTGTTTACAGTTAATAAACGTCGCGGTCCTCTTCTGGTAAACTGCGATCCAAAATCTTTCATAGTTGGACGGGAAAAAAACGCGGCAACATTATCGTTAGAAATTCTTCGGGTTTTTTTAATTTCGATTTCAACCAATTTGTTCTAGTTTTTTCAGTCGCATTTGTTAAATCATTAACATACCTTGTTATTACTTCCTTCGTCTATTGCCTTATGCGATATAACTTATCGGTTGTTTACAGTTAATAAAAGTCGCGGTCCTCTTCTGGTAAATTGCGATCCAAAATCTTTCATAGTGGACGGTAAAAAAACGCGGCAACATTATCGTTAGAAATTCTTTGGGTTTTTTTAATTTCGATTTCAACCTATTTTTTCTAGTTTTTCAATTGCATTTGTGAAATCATTAACATACCTTGTCATTACTTCCTTCGTCTATTGCCTTATGCGATATAACTTATCGGTTGTTTACAGTTAATAAAAGTCGCGGTCCTCTTCTGGTAAATTGCGATCCAAAATCTTTCATAGTTGGACGGTGAAAAAACCCGGCAACATTATCGTTAGTAATTCTTTGGGTTTTTTCAATTTGGATTTCAACCTATTTTTTCTAATTTTTCAATTGCATTTGTGAAATCATTAACGTACTTTGTTACAACTTCCTTCATTTCTTGCCTTATGCGATATAACTTATCGGTTGTTTACAGTTAATAAAAATCGCGGTCCTCTTCTGGTAAATTGCGATCCAAAATCTTTCATAGTTGGACGGTAAAAAAACCGGCAACATTATGGTTAGTAATTCTTTGGGTTTTTTTTAATTTGGATTTCAACCTATTTTTTTCTAGTTTTCCAGTTGCATTTGTCAAATCATTAACATACCTTGTTACCACTTCCTTCGTTTCTTGCCTTATGGGATATAACTTATCGGTTGTTTACAGTTAATAAAAGTCGCGGTCCTCTTCTGGTAAATTTCGATCCAAAATCTTTCATAGTTGGACGGTAAAAAAACCCGGCAACATTATGGTTAGTAATTCTTTGGGTTTTTTTAATTTGGATTTCAACCTATTTTTTCTCATTTTTCAGTCGCATTTTTCAAATCATTAACATACGTTGTTACCACTCCCTTCGTTTCTTGCCTTATACGATATAACTTATCGGTTGTTTACAGTTAATAAAAGTCGCGATCCTCTTCTGGTAAATTGCGATCCAAAATCTTTCATAGTTGGACGGTAAAAAAACCCGGCAACATAATTGGTAGTAATTCTTTGGATTTTTTAATTTGGATTTCAACCTAATTTTTCTAGTTTTTTATTCGCATTTGTCAAATCATTAACATACCTTGTTACCACTTCCTTCGTTTCTTGCGTTATGCGATATAACTTATCGGTTGTTTACAGTTAATAAAAGTCGCGGTCCTCTTCTGGTAAATTGCGATCCAAAATCTTTCATAATTGGACGGAGAAAAAACCCGGCAACAGTATCGTTAGTAATTCTTTGGATTTTTTTAATTTCGATTTCAACCTATTTTTTCTAGTTTTTCAGTCGCATTGTCAAATCATTAACAAACCTTGTTACAACTTCTTTCGTTTCTTTCCTTATGCGATATAACTTATCGGTTGTTTACAGTTAATAAAAGTCGCGGTCCTCTTCTGGTAAATTGCGATCCAAAATCTTTCATAGTTGGACGGTGAAAAAACCCGGCAACATTATCGTTAGTAATTCTTTGGGTTTTTTTTAATTTGTATTTTAACCTATTTTTTCTAATTTTTCAATTGCATTTGTGAAATCATTAACGTACCTTGTTATTACTTCCTTCGTCTATTGCCTTATGCGATATAACTTATCAAATTCTGTGTTACACGTCGATGCATATACGCTTTTTTTGTGAATACTGTTCATTTGATGATTTTAATTTTTTCTTTTTTTACCATTTCCAATTATATTCAAACAACAGAAGTCATTGTCACGATCTTATGCACTGTTAGAATTTATGTTTGTCGAATTTTGCAACTTTCTTCAGTTTCCACAGATTTTCTGTACACGTACGACCACAAGGCGCTGTACGTCGTAACATTTTTATTTACACTTGTATTTTCCATAATTCGTAACCTTCCCGACCAAGTTCTTCTTTTCTCTTGTCTTGGCCACCTGTTTGTCCCGAACAGAACTTGTCCCTTTTTATATTCACAATTCGTGTACTCTTGTCCCGGCCCCATAACCTGCTGATTTTATGGTGCGGATCGTGAAATGTTTTGTAATCCGCGTACGCGTCGGTTTTGTATGACACGCGGTTCACGATATCTTACCAAGACGAAGGTCGTTGCAGGCTGACCAGGTTGTTTATCGACTGGCAATGCGACTTTTGAATGCAATATATTTGGTAACAGCAATGGAATAATAATAAACCATTAACTATGGAGATGTTTAATGGAAAACGCGAACGGAAATGTTTGACATGCAAAACGTAAGCTGGTCGGTGTAAAATTGAGAATGGCTAATGAAAAGTAAAACGCGAGTTGTTTGTCGTAGTGCGTGTCTCGAACTAATGTCGTGCACGGTTCGCATACCTGTATTTATTACGGTAATTCCTTTGTGAAGGGAGAGGAATTCCAAAGGCCAGCTTTATCTGGGCTGGATTTGTAACGCTGCGTGATAACAGTTCGTACAAAGAAAGGAACGAAATGTAGATGAGTTTTTGAGGTATTGCAACGTGGAACAGACCGGAGAGAAAACGTAATTGCATAAATGTGTAATATACTTATTGATTAAACAATCGTCGCAAGAAACAGAATTATTATTAAATTGGGGCTATGTATTATTATTTTATTACAAAGGTTTGAAACGGAAGGTTTGGAAATTAAGTAAGTGTGACATTAATGATTTATTAGTAGATCGCGAGTTAAAGTGGGGCTATGTATTATTATTTTATTACAAAGGTTTGAAACGGAAGGTTTCGGAAATTAAGTAAGTGTGACATTAATGATTTATTAATAGATCGCGAGTTAATCGATATTAACGTAATTTACATAATATCTGAAATCCGTCCGAATGATGCATATAATCGTGACTACGAAGGAACAAATTAATTCACCGAAGAACGTCTTTGTAAAGCTCTTGAATTGACAAGAAAGATGAAAAGTGACATTTAATTACGCTACCGAAAGCGACACCGCGCGAAATGAACTTTTATCTTCCACCATTACTTTTTTTTGTTAAGCCACGTAAAATGAATATCTGCCTTTAACACCTTGACTGCCAAGCGTATTTTGCTATGTCAGAACTGCGATGCGATGAAATAGTTCAGAGTATGATGAAATCATGCAAACTGAAGGTAACGCAGAGTTGTTAGAAGCCAAAGTATTGAAGCACCGTTCCAATATCAATTGCGTTTGCAAGATTGCAAATAAGCTTCATTCCGAATTTTTCGCATTTTTACTAAAATCTTTTGCATCGGTCACCGGTGACCACCGTGACAGTCAAAGTGTTAAAACATATCTTTGTCCTTACTTTCAATATTTTTTCTTCTACCCGTAATAAGGTCACAAATAAATTGCGAGACGTGTGGAGATAGAGCGCATTGACATCCACGTGCTACAGTAAAACGCGTTTACCACTCTTGAATTGACAAGAAAGACGAAAAGTGACATTATTTAATGACACTACCGACAACGACGCCGTGCGAAATTAACTTTTATCTTCCACCATTACTTTTTTTTTTAAGCCACGTAAAATGAATATCTGCCTTTAAAACATATCCTTGTTCTTACTTGCAATATTTCTTCTTCTACCGATAATTAGGTCGGAAATAAATTGCGAGACGTGTGCGTATAGAGCGCATTGACATCCACGTGCTACAGTAAAACGCGTTCACCGCTTTTGAATTGACAAGAAAGATGAAAAGTGACATTATTTAATTACACTACCGACAACGACACCGCGCGAAATTAACTTTTATCTTCCACCATTACTTTTCTTTTGTTAAGCCACGTAAAACAGTATCTGCCTTTAAAACATATCCTAGGTCTTACTTCCAATATTTTTTCTTCTACCGACAGTAAGGTCGGAAATAAATTAGGAGACGTGTGGGGATAGGGCGCATTGACATCCACGTGCTACAGTAAAACGCGTTCACCGCTTTTGAATTGACAAGAAAGATGAAAAGTGACATTATTTAATTACACTACCGACAACGACACCGCGCGAAATTAACTTTTATCTTCCACCATTACTTTTCTTTCGTTAAGCCACGTAAAATGAATATCTGCCTTTGAAACATATCCTTGTTCTTACTTCCAATATTTTTTCTTCTACCGATAATTAGGTCGGAAATAAATTGCGAGACGTGTGCGTATAGAGCGCATTGACATCCACGTGCTACAGTGAAACGCGTTCACCGCGTTTGAATTGACAAGAAAGACGAAAAGTGACATTATTTAATTACACTACCGACAACGATACCGCGCGAAATTAACTTTTATCTTCCACCATTACTTTTTTTTTTATTAAGCCACGTAAAATGAATATCTGCCTTTAAAACATATCCTTGTTCTTACTTCCAATATTTTTTCTTCTACCGACCATAAGGTCGGAAATAAATTGCGAGATGTGTGCGGATAGAGCGCATTGACATCCACGTGCTACAGTAAAACGCGTTCATCGCTTTTGAATTGACAAGAAAGATGAAAAGTGACATTATTTAATTACACTACCGACAACGACACCGCACGAAATTAACTTTTATCTTCCACCATTACTTTTCTTTTGTTAAGCCACGTAAAACAGTATCTGCCTTTAAACATATCCTGTTCTTACTTCCAATATTTTTCTTCTACCGACCATAAGGTCGGAAATAAATTGCGAGATGTGTGGGGATAGAGCGCATTGACATCCACGTGCTACAGTAAAACGCGTTCACCGCTTTTGAATTGACAAGAAAGACGAAAAGTGACATTATTTAATTACACTACCGACAACGACACCGCACGAAATTAACTTTTATCTTCCACCATTACTTTTCTTTTGTTAAGCCACGTAAAACAGTATCTGCCTTTAAAACATATCCTAGGTCTTACTTCCAATATTTTTTCTTCTACCGACAGTAAGGTCGGAAATAAATTAGGAGACGTGTGCGTATAGAGCGCATTGACATCCACGTGCTACAGTAAAACGCGTTCACCGCTTTTGAATTGACAAGAAAGACGAAAAGTGACATTATTTAATTACACTACCGACAACGACACCGCGCGAAATTAACTTTTATCTTCCACCATTACTTTTTTTTTATTAAGCCACGTAAAATGAATATCTGCCTTTAAAACATATCCTTGTTCTTACTTCCAATATTTTTTCTTCTACCGATAATTAGGTCGGAAATAAATTGCGAGATGTGTGGGGACAGAGCGCATTGACATCCACGTGCTACAGTGAAACGCGTTCGTCGCTTTTGAATTGATAAGAAAGATGAAAAGTGACATTATTTAATTACACTACCGACAACGACACCGCGCGAAATTAACTTTTATCTTCCACCATTACTTTTTTTTTAAGCCACGTAAAATGAATATCTGCCTTTAAAACATATCCTTGTTCTTACTTCCAATATTTTTTCTTCTACCGACCATAAGGTCGGAAATAAATTGCGAGACGTGTGCGTATAGAGCGCATTGACATCCACGTGCTACAGTAAAACGCGTTCACCGCTTTTGAATTGACAAGAAAGACGAAAAGTGACATTATTTAATTACACTACCGACAACGACACCGCGCGAAATTAACTTTTATCTTCCACCATTACTTTTCTTTTAAGCCACGTAAAATGAATATCTGCCTTTAAAACATATCCTAGGTCTTACTTCCAATATTTTTTCTTCTACCGACCATAAGGTCGGAAATAAATTGCGAGACGTGTGCGGACAGAGCGCATTGACATCCACGTGCTACAGTAAAACGCGTTCACCGCTCTAGACTTCAACGAACCGTCACGCACCGAGAGGCCCGCGCGAAATCTGAAAGATAAATTTTTCCGTTTATTTCGGCAGTAGAGCGCTCATCGGCGTCGCCGCTGATAAATGCAGTGTAAAGAGTGCAACGATTTGATCTTCGCGTGTGTGTGCCCCGGCAGGTACGTGTATTTACATTGTCGTAGTCCTTGAAATTACGTTCCTCTTTCACTTAAGTATATTTGCGCGGCCGGGAATCGGCGAGGTGTCGCCTGGCGTGGAGAAAAGGAATTATTTCTGGTACAACGTCCGTCGACGCTGGCCGATTGGACGTTGGATCGGTTGATTGATTTTTTCACGCAGTTCGTTGCGCGACTAATCGTCGGCATTGACGTCAGTCCGAGTTTTTAGGCAGTAATAATAGACGCTATTGTCGCTATTTTATAACCCTCGTTGTTTTATAACCGTGCTAGAAGGCGTCGGGTGGCGTCTTAACCCTTTGCACTCCGAATTTTATTGCAATTTCGTTACCAGCAGCTCCCAACGCTTTTAAGTGTTTTGTTTGAAATTTACTTTAACTAAAAAATAAGGCAATTTAAATAAATAAAGGAAGAAACTAATTCACTTAAATACCAGTTTTATTTACACTATTGTCGTATTTTGAAATTTTCAAGCCTATGATAATTTTTGAAACATCTTCCAAGATGCAACCCTGCTTTTCTTTCGTACGTTTCGCAAAAATAGGTAGTTTCTCTTTTTCCTCCAGGTATTTTTCTATTTGGGCAAACTGCACAGTCTTTGTGTTTTCCTTCGGAATGTACCAAAATGAAATGAGGCTTTCCATCTAAGCGATCGTGTTTATCAAGTGTTCCAGGCCTCCCCAATTTCATATTTCGTGCACGACAATCACGAGTAAGCATTGACAAAAGCTTTTCGCGAAATTTTTTCTGGGCTATAGGTTTTGTTCCTTGGTTTTTTGTTTTTTTCTTTGTATAAAATATACGCATTTACTATGGAGATTTCTAATCCCGAAAATAAATGATTCCTCCACCACTTGAGTGCTCGACGGAAAAAACAATAAGATGTCGCGTATTAGTGCGCCATATCGACACCACCCATATTTTTATTATAATCTATGATCACATTCGGTTTTTTTATTTCTCTTCGATTACCTGAATGTCTAACACTTCTAGTGACATTGCGAGAGCGTTGATAACATATAATATGTGCGCGACATCTATTTATTTGGACATGAAAAAATGTCGAGTGGGACTCGACAAAGGAGCTCCTGAGATAAAAAGTGATGTCGAGTGACACTCGACATAGGAGTGCAAAGGGTTAAGGGGACATTCTACTTTCTCTGGTTGAAAAAATCGATTTTTTTTTATTACCTTATTCGAAAGCATATACTTTCGAGATTATGTCCTTAAATTTGCAGCGATAAATTCGAAAAATTGGGAAAGTTGTAGGCCTCGCATCTAACCCACCTCGCGCAGATAGAAGGGTAACGTCGCTTGACCGGTCGGGCCGTTCTTCTCTTTCGGCGATCTTTATTTATTCTAAGAAATTATCTAATTCTGGAAACGATTTAAAAGAGAAGATCACCCAAATGTAAACATTGCATTGGTAAACATTACGAAGGAGTGTGTTCCGCGCACCAAAATATAATAACATCTAAATATCATCTTACCCTTGACCTTGACGATGTCTGTTATGTTTATTGCTTTCTGAACATGCATTCAGTATTCAAACAGTTTTCAAAAGAGACGTATCGTTTTAATATGGATCGAAAACAAAGTAAATTTGTCAATTCGAGACCCTGTCGTTCGTGAAAAAGAACGTTCATTGGAAATCAGCATACAAGTGAGTGCAGTTTAGAGTACGCTAGTACATCGGCAGAAAAATTAAAAGAAAATGCTGATCTGCATGTAAACATTGATCCGGCTATGAATTATTGTATATTACAATTTACTACGTAAGAATCTTTTATATACAAAAATTTGATATGCAAAACTTTAAATGCGTTTTTCTCAGTACTATATTTTTTCAACTGGCGTGCACGATTCCAAAAAAACTATTCGATCAATCGGTCCGAGATTTTAATATATTATTCTACATACTTTTGCCTATCGTATGAACCACGGGTGTGTTAATTAATCAATATTTTCTCATTTTTTTTCCATCATAAAAAGACGGAAAAAGTGCCATTTTCGTGAACCTAATTTTGGAAAGTCAGTCATTTTGAAAGTTTTCATGCAAACTCTTTCTCCGTGGTTCATGCGATAGTGATTAGTATGTAAATTAAGATTCCTGTTCTGTTTTTTTTTCTGATTATCCCAACGACCGCAATCACGCACGCCAGTGAGTATGAATTTTTTGGAGGTGCTCCAGCAATCAAGAAGAATTTATATGAAAAAATTTGAAAAACAAAAAAAAAATATTTTTGTATAAATAAAGGTCGATATGATACAATGTGAAAGTTTCAAATTGCTGCGTTTCTATTTTCGATAAGGAAAAAATTATTCAAAGTCAGTAAAATTTTTCGATGAGAAAGTAGAATGTCCCCTTAAGGGAAGCAGTGCGATTTAAAGTTTGTTTTTGTCGAGGCGCAATGATTGGGAGCTAAGTGCAAGGATATGTTCAAGTGGTGTGAGGTGCGATCCTTCTGTGGTCGACGATTTTTTTGCTGCGCAAACCATTGCGTGCTTAGGTCAAAGAAGTTGGAGGTCTTTAGGTTACGCGGGCAAAAGGGAACGTGTGTGGGAGTTGCGTAAAATAATGTACGAGAGCGGAGGGAAGTTTAAGTAAGATCGGTGCAAGTTTAGGGTAGAGGTAAATTGCGTTGAATAAAATATCGAGGAGGAGGGAAGTGTAAATAGGATCGATTGGAATTTACGTCAGCGATAAATTGTATTAAATAAAGTATCAAGTAGAAGACGAGCACGAGCGAGATCGGTTAGAATTGACGTCAGCTGAAAATTGTATTCAACGAAATATCAAACAGGGGACGAATGTAAACCAAATGAGTTACGGATTATATTGCTGAATTGCGGTGAATAAAATATCGAACAGAAGACAAGTGTGAATGAGATCCATTAGAATTTACGTCAGCAGTAAATTGCATTGAATTACAAAATAAATATTTTTATCTTAAAATTAAAAGTAAACAGTAAATAAAAATAATAACATTTTGTCTTGGCAGATTAGTGCAATAATTTAAAAAATTTACATATCCCACAGAAAATAAATCTAAACAAGACCGGTTAAATTGACATCAGCTGAAAATTGTATTCAACGAAATATCAAACAGGGGACGAATGTAAACCAAATGAGTTACGGATTATGTTACTGAATTGCGGTGAATAAAATATCGAACAGAAGACAAGTGTGAATGAGATCCATTAGAATTTACGTCAGCAGTAAATTGCATTGAATTACAAAATAAATATTTTTATCTTAAGATTAAAAGTAAACAGTAAGTAAAAATAATAACATTTTGTGTTGGCAGATTAGTGCAATAATTTTAGAAATGTACATATCCCACAGAAAATAAATCTAAACAAGACCGGTTAAATTGACATCAGCTGAAAATTGTATTCAACGAAATATCAAACAGGGGACGAATGTAAACCAAATGAGTTACGGATTATGTTACTGAATTGCGGTGAATAAAATATCGAACAGAAGACAAGTGTGAATGAGATCCATTAGAATTTACGTCAGCAGTAAATTGCATTGAATTACAAAATAAATATTTTTATCTTAAAATTAAAAGTAAACAGTAAATAAAAATAATAACATTTTGTCTTGGCAGATTAGTGCAATAATTTTAGAAATTTACATATCCCACAGAAAATAAATCTAAACAAGACCGGTTAAATTGACATCAGCTGAAAATTGTATTCAACGAAATATCAAACAGGGGACGAATGTAAACCAAATGAGTTACGGATTATGTTACTGAATTGCGGTGAATAAAATATCGAACAGAAGACAAGTGTGAATGAGATCCATTAGAATTTACGTCAGCAGTAAATTGCATTGAATTACAAAATAAATATTTTTATCTTAAAATTAAAAGTAAACAGTAAATAAAAATAATAACATTTTGTCTTGGCAGATTAGTGCAATAATTTTAGAAATTTACATATCCCACAGAAAATAAATCTAAACAAGACCGGTTAAATTGACATCAGCTGAAAATTGTATTCAACGAAATATCAAACAGGGGACGAATGTAAACCAAATGAGTTACGGATTATATTGCTGAATTGCGGTGAATAAAATATCGAACAGAAGACAAGTGTGAATGAGATCCATTAGAATTTACGTCAGCAGTAAATTGCATTGAATTACAAAATAAATATTTTTATCTTAAAATTAAAAGTAAACAGTAAATAAAAGTAATAACATTTTGTCTCGGCAGATTAGTGCAATAATTTTAGAAATTGACATATCCCACAGAAAATAAATCTAAACAAGACCGGTTAAATTGACATCAGCTGAAAATTGTATTCAACGAAATATCAAACAGGGGACGAATGTAAACCAAATGAGTTACGGATTATATTGCTGAATTGCGGTGAATAAAATATCGAACAGAAGACAAGTGTGAATGGGATCCATTAGAATTTACGTCAGCAGTAAATTGCATTGAATTACAAAATAAATATTTTTATCTTAAAATTAAAAGTAAACAGTGAATGAAAATAATAACATTTTGTCTTGGCAGATTAGTGCAATAATTTTAGAAATTTACATGTCCCACAGAAAATAAATCTAAACAAGACCGGTTAAGTTGACATCAGCACTAAATTGCATTTAATAAAATATCAAACAGGGGACGAATGTAAACCAAATGAGTTACGGATTATGTTACTGAATTGCGGTGAATAAAATATCGAACAGAAGACAAGTGTGAATGAGATCCATTAGAATTTACGTCAGCAGTAAATTGCATTGAATTACAAAATAAATATTTTTATCTTAAAATTAAAAGTGAACAGTAAATAAAAATAATAACATTTTGTCTTGGCAGATTAGTGCAATCATTTTAGAAATTTACATATCCCACAGAAAATAAATCTAAACAAGACCGGTTAAATTGACATCAGCTGAAAATTGTATTCAACGAAATATCAAACAGGGGACGAATGTAAACCAAATGAGTTACGGATTATGTTACTGAATTGCGGTGAATAAAATATCGAACAGAAGACAAGTGTGAATGAGATCCATTAGAATTTACGTCAGCAGTAAATTGCATTGAATTACAAAATAAATATTTTTATCTTAAAATTAAAAGTAAACAGTAAATAAAAATAATAACATTTTGTCTTGGCAGATTAGTGCAATAATTTTAGAAATTCACATATCCCACAGAAAATAAATCTAAACAAGACCGGTTAAATTGACATCAGCTGAAAATTGTATTCAACGAAATATCAAACAGGGGACGAATGTAAACCAAATGAGTTACGGATTATGTTACTGAATTGCGGTGAATAAAATATCGAACAGAAGACAAGTGTGAATGAGATCCATTAGAATTTACGTCAGCAGTAAATTGCATTGAATTACAAAATAAATATTTTTATCTTAAAATTAAAAGTAAACAATAAATAAAAATATTAACATTTTGTCTTGGCAGATTAGTGCAATAATTTTAGAAATTTACATATCCCACAGAAAATAAATCTAAACAAGACCGGTTAAATTGACATCAGCACTAAATTGCATTTAATAAAATATCAAGCAGCATGCAAATATAAACAATCTTCGTTAAATTTGACAACAGTAAATTGTAGTGGTTTAAATTTCTGTAACCGACCAGCACAGACAAGATCGCTCAGTATTTACACCAATAAATAGCGCATCATTTTAAACAGCGTCTCAGAGTTGATTAAAAAGACCGAAAGTCTCTGTGTCAGGCTGTGTCGGGCACTGGATATTTCAGTCTAATTCTCTCATGGCACCATTCCTGCCACGAGCGTGACTCTTTATTCAGAATTCATTGGAAAAGCCAAGCGCCGCCGTCGTCGTCGCGTATGTTTTGTCACGCGTTAGCCAGTGTCTAATTAACGTCTACCCGCGTGGGCTTGCCCGCCTCGTAATCGGGGAGAAATTGATTCCGATTCACGAGCAAGATTGATATTTTACAGCGCAATAAAGCGACGAGCGAATTTGTCTGGCAAAAATTTTCATTCGAACCCCAACGGAATGCGACACGTGTCACGCGTGTGTTGAATGAATGTCGCGAACACGTTGCGTGCCACGTGGACGATTTGATAGAACTCAACACTAACATCGAATTCGACATTCCTTATACGTTTATTGGTGCATTTTTCTTATTCTTTATATCAGTGCTCGTTTGTATATAAAAGCAAAGCAATGACAATCGCGCGGTGTAGAGTGTGAGACGAATCATCGCAGAAAAATGTGTGACTTCTTTACCGCGAGTGTATTGGGTTGGAGGGAAAGTTCTGTCGTATTTTTAATAGGCAGGTAATTTTTCTTGTAAATAAAAAAAAACATCTGGCTAGTGAGTCATTCGGATTTTTTGTTTGTTTTTTATAGCTGCTGTATAATATAAAAGGAGTCCTTTTTTACCGTTCATCATTTACTTGTGATATTTAAAGTGAAAAACATGTCAGTAGATAAAGTGCATTTACGACACTGCATTTTGTATGAATTCCAAAAAGGAAGCAACGCATCGGTTGCATGTAAAAATTTATGTGCGGTATTTGGAAAAGATATTGTAAATGTTCGTACTTGTCAAAGATGGTTTAGTAAATTTCGTTCCGGGGATCTGAGCCTCCAAGAAAGTGATCGATCTGGACGACTATCCAAGATCGATAATGATGTTTTACGATCCATGTTGGAAAATAATCCACATGTAACAAGTCGAGAAATTGCAGAAGAGTTTGGCATTCATCATACAACACATTAAATGTATTATGATTAATATTAAACACATATTTTTATAAATGAATTCAAATATTTTCTTTAAAATACGACAGAACTTTCCCTCCAACCCAATATTTATGGTGCGGATCAACTGTACGATCCATATAATATCGAGAAATAAATGTACAGAGTTTAACTAAAAAAAGATGTCATAGAAGAGATAGAAAGTGAAGAGAACTACTGCGTGAAAGATTGCGTCCTCAATCTCATTCTAAGGAACAGCATCATTTTTTAGGAGTGACTAACTTTAAGCAGAATAGTGGTCGCCTAGATCAACATAAATTTCAAGTAAAATATTGTCCTACTACAGATTCTTATAATAGCACTCACTGATTCATTGATATACACATCAATGTACTGCTTAGTATTTTCACTAATACTTAAGACCTTCGATTTTTTGGTCGATATTGCATGGCATTAATATTCGACGAAATGTAACTATTTTGATATTGGTTGTGAGTCTTTCAGAGAATACTATAAATAAATGAATGCTTTTATCGTGTCACTTATTACCACGCAATGTGACATTTTTGTGTTTTAATGCGTTAAGTGCTGAGCACAGTTTGTTCATCTTTCCATTTAAACCACCCGACGCTGTCAACTGACGACATACAACGTTATAACAAGATTACACGTGGCTTTTCACATGCACCTTAGAGAGGCTTTCTGTTTTTCAGCAAGTTAATTTTGTTTCTGAATTTAGTGGAGGCTGATGAAAATATTTCAAGAGAAGCTATAAATATGCCTTATATAAATTCTCCGTATACGCCAATTAAATTTGCAACATCATCAATAACAACGGTCAAAATAAGATATTTTATCACATAAAATTAATAAAGTATAAATAGTAGTAAGACAAGATAAGTGAGTTTAACACGTTGCCTGTCATGCGTATTTTGCCATATTAAACCGACGATGCTATGAAATACTACAGCGTTTGATTGAATTATGCAAAATGTAAATAATGTGCAGGTATTGGAGACCAAAGGATCGCATCATTATTCTAACAATAACTGTATTTATAAAATAATTATTGCTACCCATTGCGAATATTTTGGATCTTCAGTAAAATCTCTTGCGCCGGTCAGCGGTGACCATCACGGCAGTTAAAGTGTTAATAAAAGGAAAATTGCGTAGACTTTTGAGTCGCATGCACCGATTTAGCGGTGTCCAGTTTCAGCACTGCTGTATTTTGCCCTATTAGAACGGCGATGCTATGAAATACTACAGCGTTTGATTGAATTATGCAAAATGTAAATAATGTGCAGGTATTGGAGACCAAAGGATCGCATCATTATTCTAACAATAACTGTATTTATAAAATAATTATTGATACCCATTGCGAATATTTTGGATCTTCAGTAAAATCTCTTGCGCCGGTCAGCGGTGACCATCACGGCAGTTAAAGTGTTAATAAAAGGAAAATTGCGTAGACTTTTGAATCGCATGCACCGATTTAGCGGTGTCCAGTTTTAGCACTGCTGTATTTTGCCCTATTAGAACGGCAATGCTATGAAATACTAGAGGGTTTATTGAATTATGCAAAATGTAAATAATGTGCAGGTATTGGAGACCAAAGGATCGCATCATTATTCTAACAATAACTGTATTTATAAAATAATTATTGCTACCCATTGCGAATATTTTGGATCTTCAGTAAAATCTTTGCGCCGGTCAGCGGTGACCATCACGGCAATTAAAGTGTTAATAAAAGGAAAATTGCGTAGACTTTTGAATCGCATGCACCGATTTAGCGGTGTCCAGTTTCAACACTGCTGTATTTTGCCCTATTAGAACGGCGATGCTATGAAATACTAGAGGGTTTGATTGAATTATGCAAAATGTAAATAATGTGCAGGTATTGGAGACCACAGGATCGCATCATTATTCTAACAATAACTGCATTTATAAAGTAATTGTTGCTACACATGCGAATATTTTGGATCTTCAGTAAAATCTCTTATGCCGGTCAGCGGTGACCATCACGGCAGTTAAAGTGTTAATAAAAGGAAAATTGCATAGACTTTTGAATTGCATGCACCGATTTAGCGGTGTCCAGTTTCAGCACTGCTGTATTTTGCCTATTAAAACGGCGATGCTATGAAATACTAGAGGGTTTGATTGAATTATGCAAAATGTAAATAATGTGCAGGTATTGGAGACCAAAGGATCGCATCATTATTCTAACAATAACTGCATTTATAAAGTCAATTGTTGCTACACATTGCGAATATTTTGGATCTTCAGTAAAATCTCTTGCGCCGGTCAGCGGTGACCATCACGGCAGTTAAAGTGTTAATAAAAGGAAAATTGCATAGACTTTTGAGTCGCATGCACCGATTTAGCGGTGTCCAGTTTCAGTACTGCTGTATTTTGCCCTATTAGAACGGCGATGCTATGAAATACTAGAGGGTTTGATTGATTTATGCAAAATGTAAATAATGTGCAGGTATTGGAGACCAAAAGATCGCATCATTATTCTAACAATAACTGTATTTATAAAATAATTATTGCTACCCATTGCGAATATTTTGGATCTTCAGTAAAATCTCTTGCGCCGGTCAGCGGTGACCGTCACGGCAGTTAAAGTGTTAATAAAAAGAAAATTGCATAGACTTTTGAATCGCATGCACCGATTTAGCGGTGTCCAGTTTCAGCACTGCTGTATTTTGCCCTATTAGAACGGCGATGCTATGAAATACTAGAGGGTTAGATTGATTTATGCAAAATGTAAATAATGTGCAGGTATTGGAGACCAAAGGATCGCATCATTATTCTAACAATAACTGCATTTATAAAGTAATTATTGCTACCCATTGCGAATATTTTGGATCTTCAGTAAAATCTCTTGCGCCGGTCATCGGTGACCATCATAGCAGTTAAAGTGTTAAACCTTTGCACTCGGACATGTTTCTTCACGAAGTAGCGAATAGCGCAACATTTCGTTTAAAATGGTAGTGTTGAAAAAATACTCTGCTCAAATCATGTTTTGCATAGAACTTTTCTGATACATTTATGTCGAAACAAAATCAAAATTTTATGGCCTATTCTTTTCGAATGCGTTATAGTTCATTCACCAATGTGCATCGCGGGTATATTGAAACACATATCGCAGTAATAACTTGTTTATGATCTCTCACGTGTCATTTTTCCTTCCGGGCATATACAATGTTTATACAATAACTTGCAGTTTATCATTCAGCCTATTGCAAGAATATATAGAAGGTTGTTCTTGCAGTCGCTAGAATTCTCCTCGCAGTTTATTGACCACGAATTTACTAAATATTAACACATTGACTGCAACGGGGGTCACCGGTGACCGGCGCAAACTATTTTACTAAAAATGCAAAAAATTCGCAATGAAACCGATTTGCAATCTTGTAAAAGCAATTGATATTGGAACGGTGCTTCAATAATTTGGCTTCTAACAACTCTGCGTTAGATTCATTTTGCTCGATTTAATCAACCTCTGCAGCATTTCATCCCATCACGATTCTAACATGGCAAACTACGGTTGGCAGTCAACGTGTTAAATAGCACATAGACTATTAATTCTATCTCATTGTCTTAACTTGTAACTCCCCGGAAAAATCTTAAGGAAACAAATATTTGAACAAACGTTTTCTGTACATACATTTTCCTCGGTAATAACACGAAGTATCTTCATGTCCCCTCAGAGAGGACAGTCAAGTGCAAAGTGTTAACACGTTGACTGCCACGGTGGTCACCGGTGACCGGCGCAAAAGATTTTACTAAAAATGCAAAAAAATTCGCCATGAAGCCTATTTGCAATCTTGTAAAAGCCATTGATATTGGAATGATGCTTTAATACTTTGGTTTTTAATAACTCTGCGTTACCTTCATTTTGCACGATTTAATCATACTCTGCAGTATTTTATTGAATCGCGGTTCTAACATAGCAAAATACGCTTGGCAGTCAACGTGTTAATAAAAGGAAAATTGCGTAGACTTTTGAATCGCATGCACCGATTTCGCGCTGTCTCAGCTCGCGGTGTCCAGTTTCATCATTGTACAGCGGTTTAGTCAAGTTTTTGGCGCACAGGCCAAAGCCGCCCACATTTTTGCGGACGCGTCGACGTTTTTCCGAAATAGTCCGCGATCCCTGCGTTACGCGCCTAAACGCGCGAGTTCTTGATACGGCGTGAATGCCGTCACCAGTGATAAGTACGACGGGTCTTACATGTGTGTATTTACATAAGCATACGGGCCACGAAGGAGAGCGCGAGATAGGCGACGAAGAAAAAGAGTCGAGTGAAAGAGAAGCGGAAAGAGCGAGAAGGAGGGGAGACAGAACGATACGGGAAGACGCTGGTGCTCGTTATACCGAGAAGAGACGACTTTGCGGAGTCGTTTCGTTCAAATACCTGGAAGGCACCGTCGCCTGCGCGGCCGATTTTTCTAGGATAACTTCGCACGACGAAGGTCCCGGCGAACTCCGCGAATAATAAGAACCTTGTCTTTTCCTTTCGACTCGCTCATGTCTTCGAGGCAAGAAGATACGCCGGCTGATTTTCAGAAAGTTCGTTGCTGCAACTGTAATACGGACGGGGGATAATGATAAATATGTGCGATAGAAGCTTTTTTTATCAAGAGTAGATTTATGGGACCCGTTAAGTTTATGGATGTCGAATTTCATGATCAGAATTGCAGAGAGTATTACTACTGTTTTGTAGCAACTTTTGCTGACTGCTGTTAATGGAATAATACCAATGCATAGGAACCTTGTCTTTTTCTTTCGACTCGCTCATGTCTTCGAGGCAAGAAGATACGCCGGCTGATTTTCAAAAAGTTCGTTGCTGCAACTGTAATACGGACGGGGGATAATGATAAATATGTGCGATACAAGCTTTTTTTATCAAGAGCAGATTTATGAGACCCGTTAAGTTTATGGATGTCGAATTTCATGAGCAGAATTACAGAGAGCATTGCTACTGTTTTGTAGCAACTTTTGCTGACTGCTGTTAATGGAATAATACCAATGCATAGGAACCTTGTCTTTTCCTTTCGTCTCGCTCATGTCTTCGAGGCAAGAAGATACGCCGGCTGATTTTCAGAAAGTTACTCGGTGCAACTGTAATACGGACGGGGGATAATGATAAATATGTGCGATACAAGCTTTTTTTATCATCAGTAGATTTATGGGACCCGTTGACTTTATGGATGTCGAATTTCATGGGCAGAATTGCAGAGAGTATTACTATTGTTTTGTAGCAACTTTTACTGACTGCTGTTAATGGAATAATACCAATGCAGAAGAACCTCGTATTTTCCTTTCGACTCGCTCATGTCTTCGAGGCAAGAAGATACGGCGACTGACTTTCAGAAAGTTCCTTGGGGCAACTGTAATACGGACACTCGGGGGATAATGATAAATATGTGCGATACAAGCTTTTTTTATCAAGAGCAGATTTATGGGACCCGTTCATTTTATGGATGTCGAATTTCATGAGCAGAAATGCAGAGAGCATTGCTACTGTTTTGTAGCAACTTTTGCTGACTGCTGTTAATGGAATAATACCAATGCATAGGAACCTTGTATTTTCCTTTCGACTCGCTCATGTCTTCGAGGCAAGAAGATACGGCGGCTGATTTTCAGAAAGTTCTTCGCTGCAACTGTAATACGGACACTCGGGGGATAATGATAAATATGCGCGATACAAGCTTTTTTTATCAAGAGCAGATTTATGGGACCCGTTCATTTTATGGATGTCGAATTTCATGAGCAGAAGTGCAGAGAGTATTACTACTGTTTTGTAGCAACTTTTACTGACTGCTGTTAATGGAATAATACCAATGCAGAAGAACCTTGTATTTTCCTTTCGACTCGCTCATGTCTTCGAGGCAAGAAGATACGGCGGCTGATTTTCAGAAAGTTCGTTGCTGCAACTGTAATACGGACACTCGGGGGATAATGATAAATATGTGTGATACAAGCGTTTTTTATCAAGAGCAGATTTATGGGACCCGTTCATTTTATGGATGTCGAATTTCATGAGCAGAATTGCAGAGAGTATTAGTACTGTTTTGTAGCAACTTTTACTGACTGCTGTTAATGGAATAATACCAATGCATAGGAATCTTGTCTTTTCTTTTCGACTCGCTCATGTCTTCGAGACAAGAAGATACGCTGGCTGATTTTGAGAAAGTTCCTCGCTGCAACTGTAATACGGACACTCGGGGAATAATGATAAATATGTGCGATACAAGCTTTTTATATCAAAAGCAGATTTATGGGACCCGTTCATTTTATGGATGTCGAATTTCTTGAGCAGAATTGCAGAGAGTATTAGTACTGTTTTGTAGCAACTTTTACTGACTGCTGTTAATGGAATAATATCAATGCATAAGAAGATTGTCTTTTCCTTTCGACTCGCTCATGTCTTCGAGGCAAGAAGATACGGCGACTGATTTTCAGAAAGTTCCTCACTGCAACTGTAATACGGACACTCGGGGGATAATGATAAATATGTGCGATACAAGCTTTTTTTATCATCAGTAGATTTATGGGACCCGTTAAGTTTATGGATGTCGAATTTCATGAGCAGAATTGCAGAGAGTATTACTGCTGTTTTGTAGCAACTTTTGCTGACTGCTGTTAATGGAATAGTACCAATGCATATTTAAATACTTTTCGACTCGCTGATGTTTTCGAGGCAAAAAGATATCGGTGTTGAATTCCAGAAGTTTTTTTCGGGACGAATGTAATGTATGAGCCTTTTTTTTTAATTAACACTAAATTTATGGGTCCCGTTATTTTAATTGATGCCGAATTTCACGAGCAAAATTAAAGAAACAATTCTTATTATTTTCTCTAAACGTTTGCTGACTGCTGCTAATGGAATAATACGGATGCATATTTAAATACATTTCGACTCGCTGATGTCTTCGAGGCAAAAAGATACGGCTGTTGATTTCCAGACATTTTCTTTGTGCCGACTGTAACTGCAATGCGGATTCTTAGAGAGGAATGATGCACATGTGCGATACAAGCCTTTTTTCTTAACACTTCCTTTACCGGGCCCATTAATTCGTCGATGTCGAATTTCACCAACAAACTTTCCGCTAGCATTCCTATTATTTTCTCTCAACTTTTGGTGACTGCTGCTAATGGAATAATACGAATGCATATTCAAATACATTTCGACCGGCTGATGTCTTCGCCGAGGTAAAAAGTTCCGACTGTTAAGTTCCAGAAACATTGCTTCTAATGAGTCTAACTGCAATGCAGATTCTTGAAGAGTGCGATACGAGTTTTTTCAATAAGACTATCCTCGCGGCTGTTAATTTCACGAACGTCGAATTTCCCGAACAAAATGACAAAAACCGTTTTTCCTCACTTTCATTAACGAAACGGTACACACACGTATCCAAACTCTTGTCCGCGTCGTGCTTCCAATTAACACTAAACGTACCAAGCGGGATCAAATGACGCCTTTCAAATATTCTATAAATTCTTATATTATCTGATTATTCAGTTTCTCGTTTTAACACGTTGGCTGCCGTGGGGGTCACCGGTGACCGGCGCAAGAGATTTTACTGAAGATCCAAAATATTCGCAATGGGTAGTAATAATTATTTTATAAATGCAGTTATTGTTAGAATAGTGATGCGATTCTTTGGTCTCCAATACTTGCACATTATTTACATTTTGCATAATTCAGTCAAACGCTGTAGTATTTCATAGCATCGCCGTTCTAATACGGCAAAATACGCACGGCAGTCAACGTGTTAATAAATTAGGAATTTCTTTCTAAAAATCAACGGTTATTTCATAAGGAGTCAAATAAACCCTCATGGTAAGAATAGATAGGTGTAAAGTACCGGTATGTTTAGTGTTAAAAACTTCTGCACGTCCCATATCTACGTATTCCTCCGTAGATCGAGCATTGAGTTTCTTAAGCGTCTTTGCCCACACGCGCAAGCGCCCGAAACTGCGTACGCTCGATTTGTTTGAGACTTCGCGTCCTCACTACTTATCACGCGAGTGCGATGCAAGCGTGTGCCTCTGTAATACGTGCACGTGTGTACACATACGATCGTGCGCTCGTCTTATGAATGTGCGCGGCGTCGAGCAACGGGACAGATAACGAGTCTTTATCTGGGTCCTGCTGCTTCGTCCGACGAAACGCTCCGACATCTTTTTTCCCCTATCCTTTCGCCTAACTTCGCTCCCGGCCGTCTTCAACGGCAGCCGAATTACTGGGACAATATGAGCGAACGATGCCGGCAACATGGGTGTTAAAGTACGACCCATGAATATTCATGTCGAAATGCTGCGCGTCATTATGGGTCGAGGGTGATGGGTGACGAAAGTTGGCGTTGATCGAGTACACCTTTTTTTTGGTCACCTTTGAGTTGGTCGGAGAATGGTCGGTGTGGAGGGAAATGTGCGAGAAGTGGGGAAGGATATTAAAAAATAACTGTGGTCACGCGAGCTTGAACGGAAAATGTATTTTGTATTCCGTGGGAGTCTGGGAAAGACAACTATATGTGTGGTATTTGTTATTCGAAAATCGGGCGTTGTGGATACATGGGAAATTGAACAACACATTAACACGTTGACTGCCAAGCGTATTTTGCTGTATTGGAACGGCGATGCTATGAAATACTACAGCGTTCAACTGAATTATGCAAAATATAAATCATGTGCAAGTATTGGAGACCAAAGGATTGCATCACTTTTCTAACAATAACTGCATTTATAAAATAATTATTGCTGCCCATTGCGACGATTTTGGATCTTCAGTAAAATCTGTCAAAAAATACTCAATTGGTAGCATTTATAATAATAAATACCGTACGTACTTTGCTGTATTAGAACGGCGATGCTATGAAATACTACAGCGTTTGAATGAATTATGCTAAAGGTAAATAATGTGAAGGTATTGAAGACCAAAGAATCGCATCACTATTTCAGCATTTATAAAATAATTATTGCTATAAATATTTTGTATCTTAGTAAAAATAGTGACCATCATGCCAGTCAAAGTGTTAAGGTGCTAATAGTGGCTACCAGAAATTTACCGGGCAGTTAATTTAGAATATCACAAGACTGCCGAAAGGACAAAAACTATGTCATCCGAAAAGCCCGCATTATGAATATGTTAGAATCGGCAATTTCCATCCATAAAGAATTTCGCAGGAAAATGACCCAGAACGCTCATCCCGAAAAGCAACGCTTCCACGGACATGAAAGCACATTTTATTCGCTTCACCGTTCTCCATTAACAAAAGCAACGACGTGCCTCCCGTCGAAAGTGCACGTTACCCCAGTATTTTTTGCACGCCGTCGTAAACGTCTCTGTTTATCAGCCGGGAAAAATACGGTCGCGCGGTAAGAAAAGGAGTCTGCGTCAATGATTTACAGGATTTCCACTACGCGGTCCACATTACCCGTTCGTTACAAGTTTAACGCGCGGGCAGCGGGCCATTTAATGGGAAAGAAGTGGCGCGGTTGCATGTGTTTCGTGTGCGCCACCCTGCGCAGTGCACGAGGGGTTGCAGCAAGTGTGCTGCTAAACAGAATCCCGGAGGAAGACAATGCAGGGCACGTGGCAAGTTTTCCCAATCGGCTGAAGCACACTGTTGGCCGCGCGGCTAAATAATTCTTGCGCCTCTACGTCACGTGCGTTAAAAGCAATTGCGAAGCAATTTATGAGTTTGTGACGTCGGTAGTCGGGGCCTCTTGACGAATTCGCTAAATAAAACGCTCGATGTCGATAGCCACTTGAATTGCAGTGGAATTGATAGCGACGGAAAATATCGCGGTCGGTCGTACGTTGCTTTAAATATCACGGTATATGTGTTATTTGCGTAAATAATATATTTAAATCGTTACACTTGTATTACTTATTTATATTATTTATATTTTTATACACTTGTATTATTGGTGTAAATGATATATTTTATATTATGATATATTAGGTTTAAATTAAACAATCGTCTAATGCAACATATGCTGAATATTTGCAATGTCTTTAATCTCTTGCTATCACATATGTACACCTTTAGTTTCTCCGAATTATAACTACTTCCACTATCGAAAAAAAATGAAAACTCGATCGTAAATTGTTTAGCACCGCTTCTTCTTCCATGCTATTTGTTTCTGTGACAGAGTGTAAAATGCGATATTAACCATAAGAGATGTCTATAAAAACATTCATAAAAAATCGTGCTTGAGGAGAAGTACGCCGTACGCGGTGGGTATGCACAGAAATGCGAAGCGTCGATTGCCAAGCGCCCTTGAACTTGATGGCAATTTTTACGACGCCGCGTCCCGAATTCGCTGGTGCAACGAAACGCCTATGCCTTTCCACCGTCTTCCGCATCGACGCCCACATTTGCCTAATTCCACCGAAAGCCGCGACGAGAAGCCTCAGCCGAAGTGCCCCTTTCTCCGTCGCCTTGGCACTAATGACACGCACTCGTCGGCAAACAATCGACGTCAATCGTAAAATAACGCATTCGCACGGGAAAAAGTGGCCAACCCGCGCACACGCGATTCCTGTCACCGCACATGCATGTTCGCGCCTCACCTCTCTTTTTCTTCTGTATACTCGTTTGCCTCTTACTCATTGTACTCCTCTCTTACGCTTACGCCTTCACTCCTTCGCCTTTCTTACTCTTTCAGTCGTTCACGTCTCTTATTCGTTCACTCGTTCTTTTATCTTCTCTCTTACTCTTACTTCTTTACGCATCCACGTATCTGCTTCCCCACTCTTTCACTCTTACCGCATCACCCATTTTCTTATCTTCTCTGTTACTGTTTCATCCATTCTTCTGTCTCGTCTGTTACTCTTACTTCTTCACTGATTCTCCTATCTGGTACTCTTACTCCTTCACGCATTCTCGTTCACTTTTACCGCGTCACCTATTTTCCTATCTTCTCTGTTACTTTTTCACTCATTTTCCCAGTCTTTCACCTACATTCTCTCTTATTTCTTCACTTATTTTCCTATCATCTCTCTTACTCCTTCACTAATGTTCTTATCTTTTCTATTGCTCGTTCAATTATTCTCTTACCTTCTTTCTTACGCTTTCACTCATTTTCCTTTTTCTCTCATACTTCTTCACTTATGTTCCCATCTTATCTGTTGTTCAATTATTGTCCTACCTTCTCTCTCACTCGTTTACTCATTTCCCAATGTTCTCTCTTCCTTTTACTTCTTCACTCGCTCTCCTCTCTTCCTCGTTCACTCCTCCACTAATGTTCTTATCTTCTCTATTGCTCGTTCAATTATTCTCCTACCTTCTCTCTTACGCTTTCACTCATTTTCCTTTTTTCTTTCATACTCCTTCACTTATGCTCCCATCTTCTCTCTTACTTGTTCAATTATTCTCCTACCTTCTCTCTTACGCTTTCACTCATTTTCCTTTCTTCTCTCATCCTCCTTCACTTATGCTCCCATCTTGTCTCTTACTTGTTCAATTATTGTCCTACCTTCTTTCTCACTCCCTCACTTATTCTCCTATCTTCTTTCTTACTCGTTCAATTATTCTTCCACCTTCTCTCTCACTCGTTTACTCATTTCCCAATGTTCTCTCTTCCTTTTACTTCTTCACTCGCTCTGCTCTCTGCCTCAGTGACTTTTCCGCTCATTTTCCTATCATTTCTCTTACTCCTTCACTAATTTTCTTATCTTGTCTGTTACTTGTTCAATTATTCTCCTACCTTCTCTCTTGCGCTTTCACTCATTTTCCTTTTTTCTCTCATCTTTATCTCGTCTCTTGTTCAATTATTGTCCTACCTTCTCGCTCACTCCTTCACTCATTTTCTTATCATCTCTCTTCCTCCTTCACTAATGTTTTTACCTTCTCTATTACTCGTTCAATTATTCTCTCTTACACTTTCACTCATTTTCCTTTTTTCTCTCATCCTCCTTCACTTATGCTCCCATCTTGTCTCTTGCTTCTTCAATTATTGTCCTACCTTCTCGCTCACTCCCTCCTTCATTCTCCTATCTTCTTTCTTACTCGTTCAATTATTCTTCCACCTTCTCTCTCACTCGTTCACTCATTTTCAATGATCTCTCTCTCACTTCTTCACTCATTTCTCCTCTTTTTCTCTCACTAATGTTCTTATCTTCTCTATTGCTCGTTTAATTATTCTCCTACCTTCTCTCTTTCGCTTTCACTCATTTTTCTATCATCTCTCTCACTCCTTCGCTAATGTTCTTATCTTCTCTGTTACTCGTTCAATTATTCTCCTGCCTTCTCTCTTACGCTTTCACTCATTTTCCTTTTTTCTCTCATCCTCCTTCACTTATGCTCCCATCTTGTCTCTTACTTGTTCAATTATTGTCCTACCTTCTCGCTCACTCCCTTACATATTCTCCTATATTCTTTCTTACTCGTTCAAATATTCTTCCACCTTCTCTCTTACTCGTTCACTCATTTCCCAATGTTCTCTCTTCCTTTTACTTCACTCGCTCTCCTCTCTTCCTCGTTCACTCCTCCGCTTATTTCCCATCTTCTCTCCTATTTCTTCACTAATTTTCCCATCATCTCTCTTACTCCTTCACTAATGTTCTTATCTTCTCTATTACTCGTTCAATTATTCTCTCTTACACTTTCACTCATTTTCCTTTTTTCTCTCATCCTCCTTCACTTATGCTCCCATCTTGTCTCTTACTTCTTCAATTATTGTCCTACCTTCTCGCTCACTCCCTCCTTCATTCTCCTATCTTCTTTCTTACTCGTTCAATTATTCTTCCACCTTCTCTCTCACTCGTTCACTCATTTCCCAATGTTCTCTCTTCCTTTTACTTCTTCACTCGCTCTCCTCTCTTCCTCGTTGACTCTCTCGCTCCTCTGCAGACTCCCCTCTGCCTCTCCCGCCCCCATGATTCTCCTCGCCCTCCCCATCCTCGCCGTTTCCTCTCACTTCTCCCTCGCAGCGCACGAAGCCTCCTCCTCTGCAGACTTCCCCACCTCCGCGCGTCCACCCTCGCCACTCCTGCCGTCAGACCCGCCGTTGGCCTCTCTCAGTCTGCCGCGAGAGTGACTCGACTTCGATACGACTTCGCAGTCGCGTTTAAACTCGCGCACGAAGCGCCACGCGTGCAATCGGCGTCATCGCGAGCGTACGGAGTTCGCGATAAACAGTCGTCAGCGCACAATTCCTCTCGTGCCACTTTTCGACGCGCCATCCTCCAGGCAGTCGCGTGCATATTCCCGCATATTCGCGCACATTCGCGCAGATTTGCGCATGTTCGCACGTTTTCGCGCATTTTCGCGCGCGGAAAAGTCCAGAGAAGCCGTTTTCTGCGCGGAAGCGGCTGCGAGTGGATTTTTGAATTTCCGTCGTGGCGCCCGACGTTCGGAATGCGGTCGTGAAGAGTGACGATCAGTGGATGGATCAGTGTGTTCGTTGAACGCGGGTGACGTCCCGGACGTCTCTCTTCGAGAGTGTGAGTTCAGATGTGCGGAGAGAAGGTTTTCGGCAAATTCCTACGGAACGCTGAAAACTGACACGGCGTTCTTGGTGTGGGCAGAGACAGGAGCAGTGAACCTCGTGAAGCGAAGACGTGTCCGAGGACTTTCGGTAGAAGTGGATTGAACGTCCGTGCCGGGAGACTCGTAAATTTCCATTGCGTCAAAATTCGGTGAAAGAAATGTTTGAGGATTGACAACGATTTCGAGGCTGACGGAGTGTTAAACGCGCGCTGGAAAAGTTTCTCTTGCGACGGATGCGCGCTCAAGATGTAAACAAAGACGTGGATCCAGGATCGTGGATCCCAGGAAGGCGCCTGTCTCCGTCGCGAAAAGAGTTGCTCGACGAGTTCGAGCGATTTCGTCGAACAAATCGAGTTAAATGCTCCGGAAGACTCGGCCAATCGGCGAGCCCGTTGCCGAAAAAGCCAGGCGCACGACGTATTTGACAGTTCTGCGTGAGTGAGGAAAACAACGTGTGGCTCGACGTTCGTTGACTGTGTCGATGCATTGGCATTCCATGAAGTGTCCATTTCACGATGCGATGAGTCTGTTTGCACGTGAATGTGATTTTGGGTACGTCTGAACCGAACGCCTCCGTGAAAATGTGCAAAACTTATACGTTAGAGCGAAAAAACCTCTGACCGTCAAGAAGTGTTAAGAAGAAAATAGTGCTGCGAAAAATTGCAGTTTAGCCGCCAACGAATTTGCGAAGAAATTTATCGGTAATTCGAACAT
The DNA here is from genome assembly GCA_033815515.1 of Cryptocheilus praepositus. NCBI lineage: Eukaryota > Metazoa > Arthropoda > Insecta > Hymenoptera > Pompilidae > Cryptocheilus > Cryptocheilus praepositus. The sequence goes on from JAWWQZ010000314.1 coordinate 3,813,467, forward strand.
CACAATAAATGCAGGACGGTATCCACCGTTTCAACTCGTTAAAATTCCAAAACTCGTAAACTGCTGAATTATCGCAACATTCGTGCAAACCTTCCGTCGAGTGAAGAAACCTGTGTAAACCGTGAACAAGTGACAAGAGAAAAGCAGTTCGGTTGCGAAAAAGTGCAATTCTACCGCTAAAGAAGATTGCTACGAATCGAATCAAACGCCGATTCCAACGGAAATCGCAACAAACACAGAGCAGCAGCCACATTCTCAACTCGCCAAAATCCCGAAACACCCAAATCCCCAAACTATCGTGACGTTCGTGCGAAACTTCGTGAACTGTTGTCAAGCGTAAAAAAAAACAGTGCTACCGCGATAAAGTGCACTTCTGCCGCCAAAGAAATCAATCACGAAGCGAATCAATTGTCGATTTCACCGAAAATCGCAATAAACACAGAACAGCACCCACTTTCTCAGCGCTCCAAACTCCCCAAACTCCCAAATTAACATTCGTGCCAATGAAGAAACCTCTGTGAACTATCATCAAGCATCAAGAAAAAAACAGTTCAGCCGCGAAAACTATATTTCAGCCACGAAAGGAATCCATCATCAATTCCATCACAAATCTCCAAACCTCCGCTACCCGTCATCAACGAAGAAATCAGTTCGCCCGCGAAAAAGTACACTTCCGTCGCCGAGGAAATTCGCCACAAATCCATCATCGCTTCCAACACACCTCGCAACGACTTCACATCAGCCACCCTCTCAACTCCCGCGACCCGAAATTACCCCACCGTTCCCGCGGAGCACTTGAAGAGCCCTTCAAAAGAGGTCGAAAAAAATCGAACCGCCACGAATTATTCCGGGACCCTCGCATTTCACTTCCGCGACGTTCGATCTTGAATTTGCTCGCGTCCGTCCGCTGTGGCGGCGAGGCCACGTGGGTGTTATCGAAGTGAATTTGCCCCGAGAGGTCGGTCCGGTACGTGGGAGTGATTACACGAACGAGTTCATTCATCGTGCGGATTCCAGCGCGCCGGAAGTGACGACGACAACGACGACTTCCTCGGCGCGTTCGCTAACTGGCGCGTGTGTGTTCGTGCACGCGTGTTCCTGTCCGCCGTCCGCTAATAATCGCCCGCGTAAAGTGAGCCGCCGCAGTGCGAAGGAGTGAAAAACGAGCGAGCGGCGTCGAACGTTCGGAGAAGCGGAAAATGACGGCGAGAGAACGATTTTCGCCTTTTTGCTGGGCACCCGCGACGTGGCCTTGAGAGGCGGCTCCCGGTTTTTAGTGCGAACGATGGACAGTGGGCGAAGACGCGGATCGCTCGAGGGTAGAGGAACGCGAGTACACGCGCAAACGGTTGACGACTCTTTATTTCGTGGGACGAGGCTGGCGCCGCGCTCGACGGTTAATAGCGTGCCGAACGTTGCTGGTTCTTCGTCTGAAACAAGGTGTCTCGGCACGGTCAGCGCACGATTATGCAGCTGAAGAAAGCGATGCTTAAGATATTTGATCAATGTGAGTGGCTAAGGTGTTACTATTGTAGTTAGTATGTAAGGGAATAATAGGTTATTAACACGTTGACTGTCAAGCGTATTTTGCTATGTTTGAATCGCGATGTAATGAAATACTGCAAAGTATAATATAATTAAATCCTGCAAAATGAAGGTAATGCAGAGTTGTTAGAAGCCAAAGTATTGAAGCACCGTCCCGATATCAATTGCTTTTACAAGATTGCAAATGGACCACTGCAAATGTTTTGCATTTTTAGTAAAATCTTTTGCGCCGGTCACCAGTGACCACCGTGGCAGTCAACGTGTTAACACTTTAACGATCGCTAGCCGATTAACACTACATATACCGTCCGACAACACCACAGTGGTGTCATACGCAAAGTATCGCTCGACGGCCTCTATCATGTACGTGTGACTTTTTTTCTTCCAGCGATGATGCTTAATTTCCATGTTTGTGTAGGGAGATGCATTGTTGCAGAGCAATGTTTGCCGACCAGGCAACTGTGATTTCAATTGTCTTGCCCTCCCAATTTATCAGATTGTGTTTTATTGATAACTTATTTAACACTTTGCCGGCCGCACATTTTTCGAATCGCCGTTGCGCTGCCGCCGGCGAGATTCACGTAAGTTCGACTGCTCTCCAACAGTGGTATTTATGCAATCATTCGTAACATAAGTAGTTGCAATATAATTAGTATTAACACATTGTTGACCGGTTACGAATTAACTCGTGTTTGCACTTGCATCGGCTATTTTAATTTTTAAAATGCAGGGCAATATAGAATACAGCAAAATTTTGTTCATTGTGTTCAATCGCGTCTGTTTTATTATAAAAAAGTATACTTTTCTTGGTACTGAAGCTTTTATTACAATTCTAGTATTAGAAAGTGTCGAGAACGACGGAACGCGACGGTGCAGCATTTTTAAATATATTATACGTCAATGCTTTATATAGTTGCCCGAGTGATCTTTAAGTAAGTTTTCAATAAAACACAATCTGGTAAATTGGGAGGGCGATTGAAACAATGAAATCACTATATTCCTTGCGTTGTAAAAAACAATGGTCTGCAACAATGTATCTCCCTACACAAACATGGAAATTAAGTATCACCGCTGGAAGAAAACAAGTCACGCGTACCAACGAACCAAATTTGTGCTGTCTTTAAGGCCAAAAACTCATAAAAAAACAAGTTGTATGCCTTTCGTTTTTGTAATAATATAAAACTTCGGTCTTTAAATGTTTTTTTATTATATTTAGAGTCCACATTGCATCTGATTTCTAAAAAACGTCTATGAAAATTAAAAATTTCATGGCAATTTCGCCGGCGCCAAACATAAAAATGTAGGTGAAATATGCGGACGTCAAAGTGTAAATTGCAACTAAAGAAAGTGAAAAGCTGGTGCAAAAAGTATGGGACCGAAACTGTTATTATTTTCGGCTAAACCGCAAGTAAATTTAACATGCGATTTAGACATACAATTGAAAAGAGGAATGCTTCAAATACTTTATCACTGAGAATTTTTGTTATAATCCGCATATAACGCAGGTTTACGCGCGAAGTATAGAGCAGCAGGACGAAAAATTAATGGCACGTGGGTCATTATTTTTCGGCGAATCACAAGTAGGCTATTTTAGGCTCGTTTATTACACCAAGTAATATTTTATCTAAGAATGAAATCGTGCAAGGGGATAGATAACGCGATGGGTGGGTTTGCGACTGATGAGGACATTAGGGCGTAATAATTGGCCAAATGAATCTCTGTCAGAGAAATGTTCTATTATGAGACGAAAAAGTGATATTTGACGACCGTTAATAACGCTCTACTTGATAACACGGATATTAGCCACATTTCGTATCAGTCTTTCGCTGAAATAAATGAATGACATTCTCAGTGAACGTGACAGTTCCACTTATGTGATCGTGCCGTGCAAATATACTTTAAATCACGAATAATTTAAAATAATACTTCGTACTAATTAAAAGAAAGAGAAATCGTCGAAAATGTCCATGTAGACGATTTCTTTCATATGAAATTCGTGCGAATGCGTGACCCACGATAATGTTTGCTGTCGCGGGTCAAAGATTACGACGATCTCATTGATCAGCGTCGATATTGGTGCCACGGGACTTTTATCGCAGTAAAGATTTCGCCACCTAAAGCGTCTCGTCGTTAAGCCGCGACTGGATCGAACAAGAGCTGCGCAAAAAATGTCATATAACTTAAAAAATGTCATACAAAAAGTAAATCTCTGATCCATAAACCCGCCGTCTTGAAGCACCATTCCTTAGGGACCGTCGCGTTTTGATGGAAATCTGATACCGCCGACTCGAATGGAAACATACGCGTTGGCCGATTCGTAAACTTTTCGCGCGGATTATTTTACGTCGTCAGTACATATCCGCGTTGAGTGTCTGATTTCACAGATAATCAAACTGCATGCAAATTCGTGCTTAGAAGCCTCACGCGCCAACGTTCGAACGTTCGATGGCCGCAATAAAAGTTCACCGCAAGCTTGTGGACGGAAATACCACGAGGTGCAATTATCAACTGCGTTTGATTATGTTCGACATTCGGGGAAAAATTGGGTAAAAAATAATTTACTCTTTTACTAGTTCAAATGTTTAAACAAATGTCTATCAGAAACTCGTTAACACTTTGACTGCCAAGCATATTTTGCTATGTTAAAACCGCGATGCGATGAAGTGTTGCAAATTATGATTAAATCGTGTAAAATAAAGGTAACGCAGAGTTGTTAAAATCCAAAGTAGTGAAGCACCGTTCCGATATCAATAGATTTTACAAGATTGACTGCCATGATGGTCACCGCTGACCGGCGCAAGAGATTTTACTGAAGATCCAAAATATTCGAAATGGGAAGCAATCATTATTTTATAAGTGCCGTTATTGTTAGAATGGTGATGCGATCCTTTGGTCTTCAATACCTGCACATTATTTACATTTTGCATAATTCAGTGAAACGCTGTAGTATTTCAAAACTTCACCGTTGTAAAACAGCAAAATACGCACGGCAGTCAACGTGTTAAGAACGTATATTTGCGAAAAGCATATCCTTCAAATAGACTCGATATAGACATTTTATTCTACCGGTACTTGTTAGGTTAACAGCATTACTTACAGCATTAAAATTGCATATACTCCCGCATTTAAAGCGAGTAAATTCGCTAACTGCGAACATTGCGCAAATATTGCTGATCGCAAAGGGCTCATATTTTATTGTCGCACCAGAAACGACGTCGTCTTGACACAGGAAGGACGGTTTTCCGGTTAGCAGGAATTTACGATCGGTTCGGAAAACTCTCGTTACACAAATTTCATATGACAGCGAAGTGCAAATTTCCATTAAACGACGTAATAACAGCCTTACGATTAAAAGTCGCCGTAAAACGCGTCCGCGATGTTATTCAAATGCGATTCATTAAATATCTCAGAACTCGAGAACTCTTCCGCGTCGATGCATCGATCGTTTTATGTTCTATGCCGTGCGCCGTGGATGATTTTCATGTGTGGGTCTCTTCGTTTCAAAATTTGCGACCCCAGCGATCGGATATTCCAATTTTTGGCTGCTTTGACTTTTGGTGAAATAAGGATTTGTTGTGCATAACATGTAAAATATGGTATATCGAAAAATAACGTTTATGTAAAAAGTAGAATATGTACATTCTCATGTGTGGGTCTCTTCGTTTCGTAGGGTCGTTTGCGACCCCAGCGACGTATGATTTCCAAAATTTGGCTGGTTTGACGATATATTTGGTGAAATAAGGATTTGTATTTTTAATAACATATAAAATATGGTATATCGAAAAATCACGTGTAAAAAGTAGAATATGTATATTGTCATGTGTTCGGTGAAACACGGATTTAAAATATATTATGTATAAAATACGATTATAGAAAAATAATACATCAAAAATAAAGTAATATATAAAATATACATTAAAAAGTAATCTGAATGAATTGTGGTTGGGATAATAATAGTGTGTTCGCAAAAAATTATATTTACAGTCGATTACAGAAATTTATTCACAGATGATTTGAGGTGATGTGCCGAATCATTAACTAGTTATGCTTTTTATTTGGCAAGATTGTTTTATTATCGAAACGAAATGCACATATTACTAAGAACAACGTATTTGTTACTTTACCTCTTTTCTGTCAACAGACTAAAATTCTGCTGAGCCCCGCAAACTTGCGACACAAAAAGAATTTTTTTTCAGTCGGGTCGATGCAGAGTTGAACAGGCATTCTTGGGAAAGAAAGTTAATGTCTAGTGTGACGTTGACAGGAATATATGGACATAGTTTATGTTAGGTAGAGGGACATGGTGGACGATAATATGTGGTTCATGTAAATGTTACGGCACAGGATATACGATGGTCTTGATACTTGGTATATGATCGTATGTTTATTGCACTGATTACTGATCGAGTTCGGACAAATATGATACACATACAAAACATCGCATCCGGCACATAATAACAGCCTGACACATGAAATTATTCATTTACATCCGCGATACTTTACATTCAGTTTATACCTCTCAGAAAGAAGTTAATGTCTAGTGTGACGTTGACGATATATGGACATAGTTTATGTTCTATGCCGTGCGCCGTGGATGATTTTCATGTGTGGGTCTCTTCGTTTCGGGTCGTTTGCGACCCCAGCGACGGCTGAGTTTCAAAATTTGGCTGCTTTGACTTTTGGTGAAATAAGGATTTGTTGTGCATAACATGTAAAATATGGTATATCGAAAAATCACGTGTAAAAAGTAGAATATGTATATTGTCATGTGTGGGTCTCTTCGTTTCGGGTCGTTTGCGACCCCAGCGTGATACTGAGTTCCAAAATTTGGCTGCTTTGACTTTTGGTGAAATAAGGATTTGTTGTGCATAACATATAAAATATGGTATATCGAAAAATCACGTGTAAAAAGTAGAATATGTATATTGTCATGTGTGGGTCTCTTCGTTTCGGGTCGTTTGCGACACCAGCGACGGCTGAGTTCCAAAATTTGGCTGGTTTGACTTTTGGTGAAATAAGGATTTGTTGTGCATAACATATAAAATATGGTATATCGAAAAATCACGTGTAAAAAGTAGAATATGTATATTGTCATGTGTGGGTCTCTTCGTTTCGGGTCGTTTGTGACCCCAGCGACGGCTGAGTTCCAAAATTTGGCTGCTTTGACTTTTGGTGAAATAAGGATTTGTTGTGCATAACATGTAAAATATGGTATATCGAAAAATCACGTGTAAAAAGTAGAATATGTATAATGTCATGTGTGGATCTCTTCGTTTCGGGTCGTTTGCGACCCCAGCGACGGCTGAGTTCCAAAATTTGGCTGCTTTGACTTTTGGTGAAATAAGGATTTGTTGTGCATAACATATAAAATATGGTATATCGAAAAATAACGTGTAAAAAGTAGAATATGTATATTGTCATGTGTGGGTCTCTTCGTTTCGGGTCGTTTGCGACCCCAGCGACGGCTGAGTTCCAAAATTTGGCTGCTTTGACTTTTGGTGAAATAAGGATTTGTTGTGCATAACATGTAAAATATGGTATATCGAAAAATCACGTGTAAAAAGTAGAATATGTATATTGTCATGTGTGGGTCTCTTCGTTTCGGGTCGTTTGCGACCCCAGCGACGGCTGAGTTCCAAAATTTGGCTGCTTTGACTTTTGGTGAAATAAGGATTTGTTGTGCATAACATATAAAATATGGTATATCGAAAAATCACGTGTAAAAAGTAGAATATGTATATTGTCATGTGTGGGTCTCTTCGTTTCGGGTCGTTTGCGACCCCAGCGACGGCTGAGTTCCAAAATTTGGCTGCTTTGACTTTTGGTGAAATAAGGATTTGTTGTGCATAACATATAAAATATGGTATATCGAAAAATAACGTGTAAAAAGTAGAATATGTATATTGTCATGTGTTCGGTGAAACACGGATTTAAAATATATTATGTATAAAATACGATTATAGAAAAATAATACATCAAAAATAAAGTAACATATAAAATATACATTAAAAAGTAATCTGAATGAATTGTGGTTGGGACAATAATAGTGTGTTCGCAAAAAATTATATTTACAGTCGATTACAGAAATTTATTCACAGATGATTTCAGGTGATGTGCCGAATCATTAACTAGTTATGCTTTTTATTTGGCAAGATTGTTTTATTATCGAAACAAAATGCACATATTACTAAGAACAACGTATTTGTTACTTTACCTCTTTTCTGTCAACCGACTAAAATTCTGCTGAGCCCCGCAAACTTGCGACACAAAAAGAAACGCAGTCGGGTCGATGCAGAGTTGAAGAGGCATTGGGATGGGAAAGAAAGTTAATGTCTAGTGTGACGTTGACAGGAATATATGGACATAGTTTATGTTAGGTAGAGGGACATGGTGGACGATATGTGGTTCAAGTAAATGTTACGGCACAGGATATACGATGGTAGTTGATACTTGGTATATGATCGTATGTTGATTGCACTGATCACTGAGAGTACAAATATGATATAAATACAAAACATCGCATTCGGCACATAATATTAGCTGACACATGAAATTATTCATTTACATCGTATACTTTACATTCAGTGATACATCCAAAGAAAGAAGTTAATGTCTAGTGTGACGTTGACAGGAATATATGGACATAGTTTATGTTAGGTAGAGGGACATGGTGGACGATAATATGTGGTTCATGTAAATGTTACGGCACAGGATATACGATGGTAGTTGATACTTGGTATATGATCGTATGTTTATTGCACTGATCACTGAGAGTACAAATATGATATAAATACAAAACATCGCATCCGGCACATAATATTAGCTGACACATGAAATTATTCATTTACATCGTATACCTTACATTCAGTGATACATCCAAAGAAAGAAGTTAATGTCTAGTGTGACGTTGACAGGAATATATGGACATAGTTTATGTTAGGTAGAGGGACATGGTGGCCGATAATAGGTGGTTCATGTAAATGTTACGGCACAGGATATACGATGGTAGTTGATACTTTGTATATGATCGTATGTTTATTGCACTGATCACTGAGAGTACAAATATGATATAAATACAAAACATCGCATTCGGCACATAATATTAGCTGACACATGAAATTATTCATTTACATCGTATACTTTACATTCAGTGATACATCCAAAGAAAGAAGTTAATGTCTAGTGTGACGTTGACAGGAATATATGGACATAGTTTATGTTAGGTAGAGGGACATGGTGGACGATAATATGTGGTTCATGTAAATGTTACGGCACAGGATATACGATGGTAGTTGATACTTGGTATATGATCGTATGTTTATTGCACTGATCACTGAGAGTACAAATATGATATAAATACAAAACATCGCATTCGGCACATAATATTAGCTGACACATGAAATTATTCATTTACATCGTATACTTTACATTCAGTGATACATCCAAAGAAAGAAGTTAATGTCTAGTGTGACGTTGACAGGAATATATGGACATAGTTTATGTTAGGTAGAGGGACATGGTGGACGATAATATGTGGTTCATGTAAATGTTACGGCACAGGATATACGATGGTAGTTGATACTTGGTATATGATCGTGTGTTTATTGCACTGATCACTGAGAGTACAAATATGATATAAATACAAAACATCGCATTCGGCACATAATATTAGCTGACACATGAAATTATTCATTTACATCCTATACTTTACATTCAGTGATACATCCAAAGAAAGAAGTTAATGTCTAGTGTGACGTTGACAGGAATATATGGACATAGTTTATGTTAGGTAGAGGGACATGGTGGACGATAATATGTGGTTCATGTAAATGTTACGGCACAGGATATACGATGGTAGTTGATACTTGGTATATGATCGTATGTTTATTGCACTGATCACTGAGAGTACAAATATGATATAAATACAAAACATCGCATTCGGCACATAATATTAGCTGACACATGAAATTATTCATTTACATCGTATACTTTACATTCAGTGATACATCCAAAGAAAGAAGTTAATGTCTAGTGTGACGTTGACAGGAATATATGGACATAGTTTATGTTAGGTAGAGGGACATGGTGGACGATAATATGTGGTTCGTGTAAATGTTACGGCACAGGATATACGATGGTAGTTGATACTTGGTATATAATCGTATGTTTATTGCACTGATCACTGAGAGTACAAATATGATGTAAATACAAAACATCGCATTCGGCACATAATATTAGCTGACACATGAAATTATTCATTTACATCGTATACTTTACATTCAGTGATACATCCAAAGAAAGAAGTTAATGTCTAGTGTGACGTTGACAGGAATATATGGACATAGTTTATGTTAGGTAGAGGGACATGGTGGACGATAATATGTGGTTCATGTAAATGTTACGGCACAGGGTATACAATGGTAGTTGATACTTGGTATATGATCGTATGTTTATTGCACTGATCACTGAGAGTACAAATATGATATAAATACAAAACATCGCATTCGGCACATAATATTAGCTGACACATGAAATTATTCATTTACATCATATACTTTACATTCAGTGATACACGCAATGATGTACAATGATGTAATGATATACCGTCTGCTATTATATTACGTGTGTCAGATAATATCCCATTATATTGGATCCTATAAGCGGTGCATGAAATATTTCAAGATTACATATTGCACGCAGTGCCCGTAGCGTATATCATGGCAGATGCTATATCATAGTATCCACATGGTACTGGTAGCTGACCGCACACGTGTCATTACGGAACATTATGTAAGTTAGAAGTGCGTCACATAACTAAGAAGTCACGTGTATTACAGAAATCGCACATGGTACGCGATATTATCTGATACACGAAATGATTTACTTGCATCGTGTACCGTGCATTCGGTGATACATGTAATGCAATAGCGTATGGAACATCATCGGATCCTATAAGCGGTACATAAGATATTTCAGGATTACGTATTGCACGCAGTGCCCGTAGCACATGTTACATCAGGGCACATGCTGCATCATAGTATCCACGTGGTACTCGTCGCTGAGAATATATGTATCGTTACAGAACCTCGTATATATTACGTGGAACGTGAAATAATTCATTTACACCGTATACCATGTATACAGTGGCACTTGCAATACAACAGTCCCGGCACATTAACAGATCCCATAAATGATGCACAAATCTTTCAGAACCCCATAACGCACGCACGTACAGTTCATGGCATACTATACCACATACCACACACCACATCACAATTTCTACGTGGTACTCGTCGCTGAGAATATATGAATCATTACAGAACGTGGTATATAATAATTAATATATATTATTATATTATATTAATATATAAATTAATATATATAATTAATTAATATAATATATATTAATTAATTAAATAATAATTAATTTACACCGTATACTATATATACAGTGCCACATGCAATACAACGGTATCGACACATTAACAGATCCCATAAATAATGCACAAATCTTTCAGAACCCCATAACGCACGTACCTTTCATGGCACATCATAATACGTACCAAATATCACACACCACAACACAATATCTACGTGGTACTCGTCGCTGAGAATATATGTATCATTACAGAATGTCGTATATATTACTTGAAACGTGAAATAATTCATTTACACCGCATATCATAAATACAGTGGCACATGCAATACAACAGTACGGGCACATTAACAGATCCCATAAATTATGCACAAATCTTTCAGAACCCCATAACGCACGTAGCGTTCATGGCATACCATACCACATACCACATACCACATCACAGTATCCACGTGGTACTCGTCACTGAGAATATATGTATCATTACAGAACCTCGTATATATTAATTAATATATATATATTATTGTATTATATTAATTATTATACTAATATATATTAATATATAAATTAATATATATAATTCATTCATTCATTTACACCGTATACCATATATACAGTGGCACATGCAATACAACAGTCCCGGCACATTAACAGATCCCATAAATGATGCAGAAATCTTTCAGAACCCCAAAACGCACGCACGTACCGTTCATGGCATACTATACCACATACCACATCACAATATCTACGTGGTACTTGTCGCTGAGAATATACGTATCATTACAGAATGTCGTATATATTACTTGAAACGTGAAATAATTCATTTACACCGTATACCATATATACAGTGGCACTTGCAATACAACAGTCCCGGCACACTAACAGATCCCTTAAATGATGCACAAATCTTTCAGAACCCCATAACGCACGTACCGTTCATGGCATACTATACCACATACCACACACCACATCACAATATCCACGTGGTACTCGTCGCTTAGAATATATGTATCATTACAGAACATCGTATATATTACTTGAAACGTGAAATAATTTATTTACACCGTATAGTATACATATATACAGTGGCACATACAATACAACAGTACCGGCACATTAACAGATCCCGTAAATGATGCACAAATCTTTCAGAACCCCTTAACACACGTACCGTTCATGGCACACCATACCACATACCACATAGCACATACCATATACGATATCAGAGTATCCACGTGGTACTCGTCGCTGAGAATATATGTATCATTACAGAACCTCGTATACATTAATTAGTATATATTATTATATTATATTTATATATAAATCAATATATATAATTAATTAATATAATATATATTATAATATATATATATGTGTGTGTATATTATAATATATTATAATATTCAGAACACCATAATGCAACCACGTGCCGTTCATGGCACACCATATCACATACCACATCACAGTATCCACGTGGTACTCGTCGCTGAGAATATATGTATCATTACAGAACGTCGTATATATTACGTACAACGTGAAATAATTAATTTACACCAAATACCATATATACAGTGGCACATGCAATACAACAGTACCGGCACATTAACAGATCCCTTAAATGATGCACAAATCTTTCAAGAACCCCATAACGCACGTACCGTTCATGGCACACCATAGCACATACCACATACCACATCACAGTATCCACATCGTACTACCTTGCAGTACACCTGATTAGTGCATGAAACGGTTCGATATCACGCAGCCCACGGTATACCATAGCAACGCTATACGACAGTATATGAACATACACAGAGCGTGCGCGTGAAAAAAAGATCGCCGGCGTTCGAGTGTCGGCGAGAGGCAATGGGGTGGAGAAGAAAGTTAACGTCGGCCGTGTCGTTGGCGGGATAGAAAAGTTTATGCGCCTTCGCGACGTGGAACGACGGCGCGCGGCTGGAAATTCCCGAGACCGTTCGAACGGCACGTACAAAAGTATTGTATTTCGTCCAGTCGCCAGGAGGAGTGCCCCCGAGACGGGCTTCATTTTTTTCTTCACCTGGAACAGCTGTTCGCACTCTGTTTGCCCTTAACGAAGTTCGCACTCCATTTGTTAATGACCGACGTGACTAACTGAAGCCTCACCTGCTAAACCGCCCACGCGTATGTTAACCGGTGACGAAAAGTTCAATTTTAAAAAGTTTAAACATACCTTAAAAGTTTAATGCTGGCCGCGTATTTCGTGGGTTTCGCTGGAAATCGGCGAAATATTACAGTCGCTTAAAAACTAACGTCTCAACACTCATCAAGCCAGTAGTCTAAACATAATTCACGTATTGTACGTCAGCATGTATTCTAAAATCATCTTTTTGTACTTAACACTAGATTTACGGGACTTGGGATTTGATATAGACATTTTCTAGGAAATTTTGTCGATTTTTGTTACCGTTAGATTTGCGGACAAACGCATAGGTATGTGACGTATGGTATTTGGAAATTTCTTTATCAGTCCCTTTAATATAATTCAGCAAAAGTTGCTAGGAAATGAAAGTATCTCGCGTATATATAATCAATTAACACTTTGTCTGCCAAGCGTATTTTGCTGCATTAGAACCGCGATGGGATGAAATACTACAGAGTATGATTAAATCATGCAAAATGAAGATAACGCACAGTTGTTAGAAGCCAAAGTATTCAAGCACTATTCCAATATCAATTGCTTTTACAAGATTGCAAATAGGCTTGATGTCGAATTTTTTTGCATTTATAGTAAAATATTTTGCACCGGTCACCGGTGACCACTGCGGCTGTCAACTGGTTGACACATTGACTGCCACGCGTATTTTGTTATGTTAGAACCGCGATGCGATGAAATACTGCAGAGTATGATTAAATCATACAAAATAAATGTAACGCAGAGTTGTTAGAAGCCAAAGTATTGAAGCATCGTTCCAATATCAATTGCTTTTACAAGATTGCAAACTAGGCTTCATTGCGAATTTTTTGCATTTTTAGTAAAATCTTTTGCACCGGTCACCAGTGGCCACTGCGGCAGTCAACTGGTTAACACGTTGACTGCCACGCGTATTTTGTTGTTAGAACCGCGATGCGATGAAATACTGCAGAGTATGATTAAACCATACGAAATAAAGGTAACGCAGAGTTGTTAGAAGCCAAAGTATTGAAGCACCATTCCAATATCATTTGCTTTTACAAGATTGCAAATAGGCTTGATGTCGAATTTTTTTGCATTTATAGTAAAATATTTTGCGCCGGTGGCAGTCAACGTGTTAATAGGTGACACCGTTAGTATAACACAAACCCCTGAAAGCGCGAAACCAAAGTTTGAGCGCTCATAGCGGGTCTCCGTCCGTCTGCGCACGAGCCTGGACGCCTCCGACAAAAATGCCAACCCCTCAGAAACCCGAAGCCCCCAAGTAATCGTTTTTCAACGTGCCACAGAACCGTCCGCGAATAAGATTGCGCCTCGTCCGACGTGCAACGTGCGGCGTGCAACGTGCGACGTGCACCGACACACATCGCGTCGAACATACGCACCTCGAATGCGTGCGTGCGCATGCACACGCGTGTAGCGACGCAAGTGCGTTTCTCGTGACGTGCGTGCACACGCACTCCGTGGCAACGTGATTCCCTCGTGCACAGCATGGGCCCCATTAGTGGCCCCCAGGTTCGTAATAGCGTAATAGTCCGGCAGGTTACTGTAAGATATCGTGAAAACCCATAGTCCGTGCGCGATAACTCCGGAGTTTAGCTGGAAGACGAGTGGAACTGTAGGACTGGATGATGGGAATTAATGTGGGCGCGTGGACGTGGATCGCTGAATGAGACGTGGTGAAAGTGGCGCAGGTTGACGGTTGAATGGAAGTGGGTGACGGTTCTGAGTCGCTTGGGAGGTGGACGAAAAGCTGGGGATAGTTTGGTAAGTGTCGGTCGGAAAGTGCTCGGAGCGGGTGTGTGGATGCTTTCACGGAATATGTTGATGATTGAACGGAAAGGCGACGGGAACTTGCGAGAATGTGCGAAAAAGTTAGCGGGAGTTGAGGAATCGGAGATGCACTAGTAATTGGGCGAAAGATATGTGGATGAAAAGACGTCGGAGGCTCGCGGGTTTTTGAATGCTTTAACCCATTCGAGACCGATTGCACACCGTGTGTGCAATAACAGTAATGTGCAATTATCAGTTATTCTGAGTAAACTAGCCGTCAAAATAAGATTTTTCTTGAACTAATGAAAGCTGTAAAGTACAGGAAAACAACATTTGGCATTGGTTTTACTGTGTACCAAAAATTAAAAATGAACAATATAAAGAAAAAAAAATTTCGCTCGTGGGAACCGTGTTCGAAAAAAGTCGTCGTCTCGAATGGGTTAAGTAAAAGTTGGCAGTTGCGAATGTGTTGGTAGTTGAACGAAAAGGTGTCAGCAAATTAAAAGGGTACGATTGCTTGAACAAAAGGGTATCAACAGTTCGTGAATACGTCAGTAATGAAATTTATGGTAGCGAAAAAATTAGGGTATACTTAGTAATTAGCTGGGAAATACGTAAACAGAAAGTAGTTAGAGCATCGTGGGTGTGTGGATGCTTTTTTGAAAAGCTACCTTTGACGAAATCTTATCATGAGCTTGCGAATTAATAGTTGAATGAAGATTAGTTAGCATTTTGCGAATACGTAGGCACTGACAAATCATTGTGACAAACCCGGAAATATATGAAAAGTTGTATAAAAAATATTCAACAGCTTGTTAGTACACGGATACTCGTACAAAAGGGTATCAACAGTTTGTGATTACATCAAGTAATGAAATTTATGGTAGCGAAAAAATCAGGGTATACTTAGTAATTATTAGGTTGGAGGGAAAGTTCTGTCGTATTTTTAATAGGCAGGTAATTTCTCTTGTAAATAAAAAAAACATCTGGCTAGTGAGTCATTCGGATTTTTTTTTGCTTTTTATAGCTGCTGTATAGTATAAAAGGAGTCCTTTTTTACCAATCATCATTTACTTGTGATATTTAAAGTGAAAAACATGTCAGTAGATAAAGTGCATTTACAACACTGCATTTTGTATGAATTCCAAAAAGGAAGCAACGCATCGGTTGCATGTAAAAATGTATGTGCTGTATTTGGGAAAGATATTGTAAATGTTCGTACTTGTCAAAGATGGTTTAGAATTTCGTTTCGGGGATCTGAGCCTGATGATATCTGGACGATCCAACATCGATAATGATGTTTTACGATCCATGTTGGAAAATAATCCACATTTTACAAGTCGAGAAATTGCAGAAGTGTTTGGCATTCATCATACAACACATTAAATGTATTATGATTTATATTAAACACATATTTTTATAAATTAATTCAAATAGTTTCTTTAAAATACGACATAATTTCCCCCCAACCCAATAGCTGGGATATACGTAAACAGAAAGTAGTTAGAGCATTGTGGGTGTGTGGATGCTTTATTGAAAAGCTACCTTTGACGAAATCTTATCATGAGCTTGCGAATTAATAGTTGAATGAAGAGTAGTTAGCATTTTGCGAATACGTAGGCAGTGACAAATCATTGTCAAAAACTCGAAAATATATGAAAAGTTGTATAAAAAATATTCAACAGCTTGTTAGTACACGGATACTCGAACGACAAGTTTTCAACAGCCCGTAAATATACTAACAATTAAACGGCTAGTAGTCAACAGCCTCCGGCTACATAAATACTTAACGTAAATTTCTCCACGGCTCGCCAATATATCAGTAATTAAACGGAAAGTAGTGAATGAATCGCACATATACCAATAATCGTACGGACAGTAAACACTCCGAAGTATACGAGTGCTCAAACAAGAAGCAATGAACATTCGCAAAGCTCACCGGTAGTCAAGCAGGAAGTAATCACTAACTAAGTCTATTAACAAGTAACTAAATCTACCCCGCCGGAGTGAGTAAATTAGAATCCAAGATCTACGGAGCTCACGGTCTTCACGATTGGCCATCGTATCGATTTGTTGCCGTTTATTTACTGCCGGGAATGCGCGAACGCAAAAATATTCGCCGAACCGCAGAAACATCTTCGCTTCGTGCCGGCGTTAGTGGCAGAAGATACTTACTACTAGTCTTACTGTTATTGCGCAGCAGGTAGTCTCATTAATTACAGTGCCAATACGATAGTTCCTGCGTCTGGCATTCTTCTCGTGTCATCTATAATCCGCTTTCTCGTTCGGTTGCTTTAGTTCCGTATCAATCGGAAAATCGCGCTTGCACTATTTTTTCAGATTACGCGATCATTTACGCTCGAGTAAAACTGCTGGTAATTTATGTAAAGAGATGCCCTTTTTGTTGGTGGATCATTTTCTGTTGAACCAAAGTTAATTATTTTTTGAACATTGTTTCGAAACTTTGTGATTTCAGCGTCGTGAGCCAAGAATTATTTGACGTATCACAGACTAAACATAAAGTTAGCTTGAGATACGTTAATCAGATACTTTATTATCGGCGAATACCGGTTTAATCAATTGCTTTTAGCTAAAAATAATAACTTACTAATTGTTGTTTGAGGTAATTTGCTGTTTAATCAACGTTATTTATTTACTCAACGTTGTTTCGAAATCTGGGAATTTTGTTATCAGGAGTGAAGAATTATCTAATGCCTCACAAACTGAACACAAAGTTATCTTGAGATACGCAAATCAAATACTTTAATATTAACGAAAACAGGTCTAATTAATTATTTTTATTTTTCAATTAATCAGAAGTACTTCTTTCCTCTATAAACGACATGCACATAATGCCGAAACATCGCATCAATTCCTATTTATTTTTCTTTATTTCCAAAGCTTTTAAATAACTTCATTGCGTTTGCTTATCAGTGATCGACATTCGCCAATAACGAAGCTTTCACTCGATTAAACGGTCGTTAAATCCAAATTCCCGCATCCAGTTAATCAATTACGCTCTAACCTATAATATAGTATATACGTTTATTATTCTACTTTCCACTCTTATACGTATGCCATCGGCAATGCAGTCTTTATTGTTAATACGCATTACATACTTTACTATATCCTCGCACTACATACATTAACCCTTTGCACTCCGAATTTTATTTCAATTTCGTTACCAGCAGCTTGGAAAATTTACGATGTTTTTTTGAAATACTTTAACTAAAAATATAAAGCAATTTAAATAAATAAAGGAAGAAACAAATTCACTTAAATACCAATTTTAAAGTATTGTCGTATATTGAAATTTTCAAAGTATGATATCTTTTGAAAGAACTTGCAAGATGTAAATTGAGCGATTTTCTTTCACACGTTTCACAAAAATAGGTGGTTTCTCTTTTTCCTCTAGATGTTTTTCTATTTAAGTAGCCTAATTCACAGTCTTTGTGTTTTCCTTCGCAGGATGTGAGCCGGGAAGATTAAAGAGGCTTTTTCCATCTAAGCGATCGTTTTTATCATGTGTTCCAGGCCTCCCCAATTTCATATTTGGATGACGACAATCACGAATTAGCATTGACAAAATCTTTTCGCAGAAATTTTTTGTGGGCTATAGGTTCTGTTCCTTGGTTTTTTGTTTTTTCTTTGTATAAAATATACGCATTTACCATGGAGATTTCTAATCCCAAAAGAAATATTCCCTCCACCACTTGAGTGCTCGACGTAAAAAACAGTAAGATGTCGCGTATTGGTTCGCTAACGACACCATCTATATTTTTATTATAATCTGTGATCACATCGAGTTCTTTTATTTCTCTTTGATTTCCTGAATGTCTAACCCTTCTAGTGACATTGCGAGAGCGTCGATAACCTGTGCACGATATCTATTTATTTAGACATGGAAAAAATGTCGAGTTGGAGACTATGTCGAAAAATAAATCGTCAATTTGCCATAAATTTTGATGTCGAGTCACACTCGACATAGGAGTGCAAAGGGTTAAAACAATTTTACGCCGCACAGCTTGAGTTTATAAACGTTCTATGTAATAATTGATCGTGTTTTCACAGAAACGGTGCGCACTCATAGAAATTCGTAGACCCTCGGTGATTTATGATAGCGCAATTGGTAGAGCAGAACTAGTGGACAATTATTATACCACTGCGCGCGGTTTCGCGAGTGAATTTATGGTTGTGATTCGAGCAGTGTTACCGCGATGTAACCAGTTCACCGACAGATTATACGCACTTGGCGATAACGTTCCGTTGCGCACTGTTGACGCACTAATTCGTGACAATTTTGAAAATTACGGCTGCGGCAAGTCTGAGTCAGTCTCTTCTCGGACGCATGTAAACGAATCGACGCGGGCGTTCGTTCAAATAAAGAGATTTATGGAGACTACGTACGTTTTTGTCAGTATGCCTTCGATAGCGAACGTTTGTCTAACACCGAACGGGTTGTCCTAGTTACGCGTGAAGTCTCCGTAAAATTGAACGCGACGCAATATATTTTGTGCGAAAACAAGTGATTGACGGTTTTATGACGAAATGTATCATTTGTGGCGATGTAGTGGTAAACATTTCTTTATACTTAAACAATTATCTGGATGTATGGCTGGATAGTATGTATTTTGTCATGACAAATTCAGAAACGGTTATAGACATTATTAATTTAGTTCAAAGTAGGAGATTGATTAATTTCAGATTTAACACGTGCGTATTTTACTATATTAAAATCGCAACGTGATGACGTACTACAGAATATGATTGAATAGTGTAAAATGAAAATAATGCGAAGGTATCGGAGACCAAAGAAGTGAATCACTGTTTAATATTAATTGCATTTACAAAATTATAGATGCTATCGATTGGCTATTTTTTCAATTTTTCGTGAGATCTTTTGCGCCGGCCACCGATGACCCCCATGGCAGTCAACGTGTTAATATATCATATGAAAATAATGTTGTTGGAATGCTGGAAATAATGACAAAATAGAAACTTAGTGCAAAAATACTATCGATACCGAGTACATCGTAGTACTATGCACAGCAGTAGGCACTATTAAACATACAATAACGCAATGTAGATATATATTCTACTATAAAAACATTATCGATTCATGTATACCAAAGACCTTTCATACAAGCATCACGCTATATACCATAATCCATACCAAACCACATTAGTCAAATGGGGTTCTTCTGGGAATACATTATAAATGCCATTACATTTCATAATAACATAATTCCCCTATACCCTTCACTGGATACTATTAAACGTACGATATAACAATAATTACACCTTAACAACATCATACAATGATACTATAATAAAATAACGCTCTACCATAAACATACGATCAACGCCAAGTGCCTCGCACACTACCGCATTCCCATACACACCAGCCACTATCATTTCCCACAATATTCTCCCGCGCAACCCATACAAGTCACCATAATATTTATCTCACAGCAGTCTATATTTTAGCAACCCACCGAAACACCCCCTCTCGAAAAATCGCGAAATACATACAATAACGCAATATAGATATTACATTGTGCTATAAATACATTATCGATTAATGTATACCAAAGACCTTTCATACAAGCATCACGCTGTATACCATAACCCATACCAGAACACATTTAGAAAATGGGGTTCTTCTGTGAATACATTATAAATGCCATTACATTTCGTAATAACATAATCCATTACCCTCCACTGAATACTATTAAACATACGATATAACAATAATTACACCGTAACAACATCATATAATTACACCATAGTAAAATAACGCTCTACTATAAATACATAATCAACGCCAAGTGCCTTGCACACTACCGCATTCCCATACACACCAGCCACTATCATTCTCCACAATATTTTTCTGTGCAACCCGTACAAGTCACCAAAATATTTACCCCACAGCAGTCTATATTTTCGCAACCCATCGAAACACCCCCTCTCGAAAAATCGCGAAATACATACAATAACGCAATATAGATATTACATTGTACTATAAATGCATTATCGATTAATGTATACCAAAGACCTTTCATACAAACATCACACTGTATACCATAATCCATACCAAAACACATTAGTAAAATGGGTTTCTTCTGGGAATACATTAAAAATGCCATTACATTTCGTAATAACATAATTCCCCTATACCCTCCACTGAATACTATTAAACATACGATATAACAATAATTACACCGTAATAACATCATACAATTATACCATAGTAAGATAACGCTCTACCTTAAATACACGATCAACGCCAAGTGCCTTGCACACTACCGCATTCCCATACACTATCATTCTCCACAATATTCTCCTGCGCAACCCATACAAGTCACCATAATATTTACCCCACAGCAGTCTATATTTTAGCGACCCACCGAAACACCCCCTCGCATCCCGGCCTCTCAAAAAATCGCGAAATATCGCGTGCGTCGCTCGCGTGAATATCGAATTTCGCCGATCGCGCGTAGATCGCCCGCTGAAATGGATTTCGTTCTCTTATCGCGATACACTCGATCGTTCCTCCCTCGTTCCATGCTCCGAGCGTCTAACTTCTAGTCTCTTCTTTTCTATTCCCATGATATCTCGTCACGCTCCGCTGCCCGGCAATAAGAACCCCACGTGCACATCGATAGACAGCGAGTAAGAGCTTAAAATGCTGGGCGTTATGGACGTCGAAAGTTTTTGAAACTGCCAGAACGATCGGCAATCGCGCATTTTCGCTCTTCTTTTCAGTTTCCGCGATATCGCTGGCTGGCCATGAAAATTGATGATCGCTGAGGAGTGTGCGATGTACTCACGCCTCGCGCGCAATTAAATTGTCGTGTGCGCAGTAAAAAGGGGAACACTTTAGAATGGAAACAAAAGAACTTATTATTTTCATTATTTCATTTCATAATTTTCATTGGATGATGCAGGATCGTTGCTAGGCCCTTTTATGGTTGAGAACTACTGAGTTTCAAATGTTGTTATTGAAATTTGTGACACGGAGGTTGCTGGAATGGAAGACTTTCGGCGCAGTAAAAAGTGGAACACTTTGGAATGGAAACAAAAGAACTTATTATTTTCATCATTTCATTTCATTATTTTCATTGGATGATGCAGGATCGTTGCTAGACCCTTTTATGGTTGAGAACTACTGAGTTTCAAATGTTGTTATTGAAATTTTTGACACGGAGGTTGCTGGAATGAAAGACTTTCGGCGCGATTACTGTTCGTAAGTTAACACTTTGACTGCCACGATGGTCACTGGTGACCGACGCAAGAAATTTTACTGAAGATCCAAAATATTCGCAATGTGTAGCAATTATTATTTTATAAATGCAGGTATTATTAGAATAGTGTTGCGATTCTTCGGTTTTCAATACCTGCACATTTGCATATTGCATAATTCAGTCGAATGCTGTAGTATTTCATAGCATCGCCGTTCTAATAGGGCAAAATACAGCAGTGCTGAAATTGGACACCGCGAAACCGGTGCATGCGATTCAAAAGTTTATGCAATTTTCCTTTTATTAACACTTTAACGCCGTGATTGTCACCGGTGACCGACGTAAGAAATTTTACTGAAGATCAAAAATATTCGCAATGTGTAGCAATTATTATTTCATAAATGCAGGTGTTATTAGAATAGTGTTGCGATTCTTCGGTTTTCAATACCTGCACATTTGCATATTGCATAATTCAGTCGAATGCTGTAGTATTTCATAGCATCGCCGTTCTAATAGGGCAAAATACAGCAGTGCTGAAATTGGACACCGCGAAACCGGTGCATGCGATTCAAAAGTTTATGCAATTTTCCTTTTATTAACACTTTGACTGCCACGATGGTCACTGGTGACCGACGCAAGAAATTTTACTGAAGATCCAAAATATTCGCAATGTGTAGCAATTATTATTTTATAAATGCAGGTGTTATTAGAATAGTGATCCGATTCTTCGGTTTTCAATACCTGCACATTTGCATTTTGCATAATTCAGTCGAGTGCTGTAGTATTTCATAGCATCGCCGTTCTAATAGGGCAAAATACAGCAGTGCTGAAATTGGACACCGCGAAACCGGTGCATGCGATTCAAAAGTTTATGCAATTTTCCTTTTATTAACATTTTAACGCCGTGATTGTCACCGGTGACCGACGCAAAACATTTTACTGAAGATCCAAAATATTAGCAATGTGTAGCAATTATTATTTTATAAATGCAGGTGTTATTAGAATAGTGTTGCGATTCTTCGGTTTTCAATACCTGCACATTATTTGCATTTTGCATTATTCAGTCGAATGCTGTAGTATTTCATAGCATCGCCGTTCTAATAGGGCAAAATACAGCAGTGTTGAAATTGGACACCGCGAAACCGGTGCATGCGATTCAAAAATTTATGCAATTTTCCTTTTATTAACACTTTAACGCCATGATGGTCACTGGGGACCGACGTAAGAAATTTTACTAAAGATCCAAAATATTCGCAATGTGTAGCAATTATTATTTCATAAATGCAGGTGTTATTAGAATAGTGATGCGATTCTTCGGTTTTCAATACCTGCACATTATTTGCATTTTGCATAATTCAGTCGAATGCTGTAGTATTTCATAGCATCGCCGTTCTAATAGGGCAAAATACAGCAGTGCTGAAATTGGACACCGCGAAACCGGTGCATGCGATTCAAAAGTTTATGCAATTTTCCTTTTATTAACACTTTAACGCCGTGATTGTCACCGCTGACCGGCGCAAGAAATTTTACTGAAGATCCAAAATATTCGCAATGTGTAGCAATTATTATTTCATAAATGCAGGTATTATTAGAATAGTGTTCCGATTCTTCGGTTTTCCATACCTGCACATTTGCATTTTGCATAATTCAGTCGAACGCTATAGTATTTCATAGTATCGCCGTTCTAATATAGTAAAATAAGCTTGGCAGTCAACGTGTTAAAGAGTAAAATTGATATCGGACGAGAACAATTTGTACCATACATTTATCTCTGTAACGCACATATTTTTTAGATACCGGAGGAGTTTCAATAATGAAATTTGAAAGTGAATATTTTTGAACCGCAAAAGCGGTTCTAACACTCTTTCATTATACAATAAAATGGTTTATATTTCTAATGATGGAACACAGAATATAAGGGTTTAGTTTTGAGTAGAATATATCAAGTGTGGGAAATACTTTTTAACCATTTATTTCAAATAACTTTAAATAAACAACTATTTTAATTTCGGTCTATCAATAAGTTAATAAGTTTCTTAGTGACACTCGGCAAATAAACTGGAAGACGCTTTCGACAAATCTTCAATTTAATTGTGGGTTCAATGTCTTCACCCGCTTCTGTTACACCGCATTTAGATATTCGTTTTTCCATCAAACGCAGCTCGAAAATGACGAACGATGACGTCGATATTCAGTCCACCGTGGAAATCGACGTTGGCCTTTGCCGGCAGCAGTCGCGCAATTTTCTTCCGTTCAATCTCGGAAAATATGTTAGCAGGTGCGATGACGCGAAAGGATCGATAGAAGAGGGTGTAATGACAAATAAATAGATGCGCCGAATGAGAAAGAGAGAAAATGAAATCGTCGATGTGCTAATTGCGAAGCAACGGAAAGCGGAATCAAAAACGACGACTTGAACTTTTAAAGACTTCTGCGCGTGTAATTAAAAATACGTTATACGGTAAAGTAATCAGCGCCCCGAGGAAAATCCTTTGCTTCGAAAATGGCGCGGTAAATGAAAATTCTTGTAGCGACTTCGAAAAAACACGTCGCCGTAAGATCCAGTTGAATTGAATCAACGTTTTAATGAAGTGCAAGCATAATAATACATCTGTGTGAAATTAGCGCAACTTAATTATCTTCTACGGTAAAGTAACCAACGCCTTGGGTAAAAGCATATTCCGCTAAAGTAGCCCAATGAATGAAAATTCTTGTACTCACATCGAAAGAGTGCATCTCTATAAGATATAATAAAAAATTAAAATAAAAACGAAAGTTTTAATGCGATACAAACATAAAAATACATCTCTGAATAACCGCAACTTAATTGCGTGTCTGCACTGGCACAATAACATCTAAATGCTTTTTACACGATGGCATAAAAAATTGCAAAAATGCATAAAAAATTAAAAGTGCCTTTTATAGTGAAGTAATCGCCGCCTCGAGCAAAACCATTTGCCCGGAAAATTGCGCGGTAAATGAAAATTCTTCGGACTTCGGAAAACCGCACCTTTCCATAAGATCCAATAAAAGAAAAACCAAAGCTTTTATTAAATAAAACGTAAAAATACATCTGCGCGGCACACCCGCAATTTAATTGCGTTCCAACCCAAACACGACAACATCAAAACGCCTTTCACGCGGACGCAGAAAAAAAAGCTAAAAAGTATTCTTTACGATAATATTCCAGCAGGCGACTATTGCATATTTCGAGGCACCTTCAACCGTGCATAGTATGTCTCATGAGTGATAAAGCGCGCGTTGTGCAGCCAAGGGAAACTCGTACGTCGCCACATGCTAATTATTAACGATAAGACTCGGGAGATTCTTGATAACGACGATCTTATCAGAAGTCGCCCCGGTGAATCAAAGTGGCACCACGGAATTTCCACGGTCGCTTAACAGGCTGGCTGCCCAGTCATAAATGCAAAAGTGACCTCATGCGCCACCTGGTAAAATTCCCAAATCAAGTGTCGCATCTATCATAATTTGCCCGAGGCAAATACTTTTCGGGCGCATCAAATGAACATGTAACGACGGGTGCGTTACGCTCGAATTTATTTGAATGTGCGGTGAGTAACTTCGTGAAACTCGGTTACTGCTGTTGGTACGGTGAAAAAGTTGCCCTGAGCAGTGCGTTTAATACTACATGCATTTTCGCTGGAAAGACCGAAGCAAGCGGCAACGCAATACATTTTTGGTCTCGCCGACTAAAGTGGATACGTAACTCGCTCCACATTTCCAAGGAGAATTCTTCGCTGGCGATTTCTAACATTGCACATTTCATGGCACATCGAAACTAAGTATCAAGAGCCCGTGACGGAACAAAAACATCTTTATTGGTATTGGCATTGCTTGTGAAAAGAATCTTGCGGCATATGGAAAAACATTTTTCGCTGATTCGACAAAACATTAAAATAAAATAGATGGAACCGGTTGATTTACAAAAAGAATAATCCACCCGACCGAATTTGTATTGAGCACTTAAAAAATTCTTATGGGATACCAAAAGCTCTTTTTCGCCGTCCGATAAAAAATGAATACAATTCCGATTGATTTGCAGCAAAAATTATCCGCCTGTCTAAATAACTATCACACGTTTAACAAATTTATTGTCGCACAAAAAAATACTTTCACCCAATCCGACATGCAAACAGATATAAGCGTTTGACTTAGAAAAAAAGTGGTCCGCCTAGTCTACTGCCCGTTTAACAAATTCCTGCGACGCATCAGGAATATTTTTAGCCAATTTTTTTCTGACAATAACGATCTATTCCGACAATAGCAGATTTAAACGACGATGAAAGAATCGTCATTCGAAAATCATTGCTCTGATCAAAAAATTGGCTGATAAAAAAAATCCACATTTCCAAGGAGAATTCTTCGCTGGCGATTTCTAACATTGCACATTTCATGGCACATCGAAACTAAGTATCAAGAGCCCGTGACGGAACAAAAACGTCTTTATTGGTATTGGTATTGCTTGTTGAAAAGAATCTTGCGGCATATGGAAAAACATTTTTCGCTGATTCGACAAAACATTAAAATAATATAGATGGAACCGATTGATTTACAAAAAGAATAATCCACCCGACCGAATTTGTATTGAGCACTTAAAAAATTCTTATAGGATACCAAAAGAACTTTTT
The DNA here is from genome assembly GCA_033815515.1 of Cryptocheilus praepositus. NCBI lineage: Eukaryota > Metazoa > Arthropoda > Insecta > Hymenoptera > Pompilidae > Cryptocheilus > Cryptocheilus praepositus. Next base: position 3,840,224 of record JAWWQZ010000314.1, read on the forward strand.
CGCCGTCCGATAAAAAATGAATACAAATCCGATTGATTTGCAGCAAAAATAATCCGCCTGCCTAAATAACTATCACACGTTTAACAAATTTATTGTCGCACAAAAAAATACTTTCACCCAATCCGACATGCAAACAGATATAACCGTTTGACTTAGAAAAAAAGTGGTCCACCTAGTCTACTGCCCGTTTAACAAATTCCTGCGACGCATCAGGAATATTTTTAGCCAATTTTTTTCTGACAATAACGATCTATTCCGACAATAGCAGATTTAAACGACGATGAAAGAATCGTCATTCGGAAATCGTTGCTCTGATCAAAAAATTGGCTGATAAAAAAATCCACATTTCCAAGGAGAATTCTTCGCTGGCGATTTCTAACATTGCACATTTCATGGCACATCGAAACTAAGCATCAAGAGCCCGTGACGGAACAAAAACGTCTTTATTGGTATTGGTATTGCTTGTTGAAAAGAATCTTGCGGCATATGGGAAAACATTTTTCGCTGATTCGACAAAACATTAAAATAAAATAGATGGAGCCGATTGATTTACAAAAAGAATAATCCACCCGACCGAATTTGTATTGAGCACTTAAAAAATTCTTATGGGATACCAAAAGAACTTTTTCGCCATCCGATAAAAAATGAATACAAATCCGATTGATTTGCAGCAAAAATAATCCGCCTGCCTAAATAACTGTCACACGTTTAACAAATTTATTGTCGCACAAAAAAATACTTTCACCTAATCCGACATGCAAACAGATATAACCGTTTGACTTAGAAAAAAAGTGGTCCACCTAGTCTACTGCCCGTTCAACAAATTCCTGCGACGCGTCAGGAATATTTTTAGCCAATTTTTTTCTGACAATAACGATCTATTCCGACAATAGCAGATTTAAACGACGATGAAAGAATCGTCATTCGAAAATCGTTGCTCTGATCAAAAAATTGGCTGATAAAAAAATCCACATTTCCAAGGAGAATTCTTCGCTGGCGATTTCTAACATTGCACATTTCATGGCACATCGAAACTAAGCATCAAGAGCCCGTGACGGAACAAAAACGTCTTTATTGGTATTGGTATTGCTTGTTGAAGAGAATCTTGCGGCATACGAAAAAACATTTTTCGCTGATTCGACAAAACATTAAAATAAAATAGATGGAACCGATTGATTTACAAAAAGAATAATCCACCCGACCGAATTTGTATTGAGCACTTAAAAAATTCTTATGGGATACCAAAAGAACTTTTTCGCCGTCCGATAAAGAATGAATACAAATCCGATTGATTTGCAGCAAAAATAATCCGCCTGCCTAAATAACTATCACACGTTTAACAAATTTATTGTCGCACAAAAAAATACTTTCACTCAATCCGACATGCAAACAGATATAACCGTTTGACTTAGAAAAAAAGTGGTCCACCTAGTCTACTGCCCGTTTAACAAATTCCTGCGACGCATCAGGAATATTTTTAGCCAATTTTTTTCTGACAATAACGATCTGTTCCGACAATAGCAGATTTAAACGACGATGAAAGAATCGTCATCCGAAAATCGTTGCTCTGATCAAAAAATTGGCTGATAAAAAAATCCACATTTCCAAGGAGAATTCTTCGCTGGCGATTTCTAACACTGCACATTTCATGGCACATCGAAACTAAGTATCAAGAGCCCGTGACGGAACAAAAACGTCTTTATTGGTATTGGTATTGCTTGTTGAAAAGAATCTTACGGCATATGGAAAAACATTTTTCGCTGATTCGACAAAACATTAAAATAAAATAGATGGAACCGATTGATTTACAAAAAGAATAATCCACCCGACCGAATTTGTATTGAGCACTTAAAAAATTCTTATGGGATACCAAAAGAACTTTTTCGCCATCCGATAAAAAGTGAATACAAATCCGATTGATTTGCAGCGAAAATAATCCGCCTGCCTAAATAACTATCACACGTTTAACAAATTTATTGTCGCACAAAAAAATACTTTCACCTATTCCGACATGCAAACAGATATAACCGTTTGACTTAGAAAAAAAGTGGTCCACCTAGTCTACTGCCCGTTTAACAAATTCCTGCGACGCATCAGGAATATTTTCAGCCAATTTTTTCCTGACAATAACGATCTATTCCGACAATAGCAGGTTTAAACGACGATGAAAGAATCGTCATTCGAAAATCATTGCTCTGATCAAAAAATTGGCTGATAAAAAAATCCACATTTCCAAGGAGAATTCTTCGCTGGCGATTTCTAACATTGCACATTTCATGGCACATCGAAACTAAGTATCAAGAGCCCGTGACGGAACAAAAACGTCTTTATTGGTATTGGTATCGCTTGTTGAAAAGAATCTTGCGGCGTATGGAAAAACATTTTTCGCTGATTCGACAAAATATTAAAATAAAATAGATGGAACCAATTGATTTACAAAAAGAATAATCCACCCGACCGAATTTGTATTGAGCACTCAAAAAATTCTTATGGGATACCAAAAGGACTTTTTCGCCATCCGATAAAAAATGAATACAAATCCGATTGATTTGCAGCAAAAATAATCCGCCTGCCTAAATAACTATCACACGTTTAACAAATTTATTGTCGCACAAAAAAATACTTTCACCTACTCCGACATGCAAACAGATATAACCGTTTGACTTAGAAAAAAAGTGGTCCACCTAGTCTACTGCCCGTTTAACAAATTCCTGCGACGCATCAGGAATATTTTTAGCCAATTTTTTTCTGACAATAACGATCTATTCCGACAATAGCAGATTTAAACGACGATGAAAGAATCGTCATTCGAAAATCATTGCTCTGATCAAAAAATTGGCTGATAAAAAAATCCACATTTCCAAGGAGAATTCTTCGCTGGCGATTTCTAACATTGCACATTTCATGGCACATCGAAACTAAGCATCAAGAGCCCGTGACGGAACAAAAACCTCTTTATTGGTATTGGTATTGCTCGTTGAAAAGAATCTTGCGGCATATGGAAAAACATTTTTCGCTGATTCGACAAAACATTAAAATAAAATAGATGGAACCGATTGATTTACGAAAAGAATAATCCACCCGACCGAATTTGTATTGAGCACTTAAAAAATTCTTATGGAATACCAAAAGAACTTTTTCGCCGTCCGATAAAGAATGAATACAAATCCGATTGGTTTGCAGCGAAAATAATCCGCCTGCCTAAATAACTATCACACGTTTAACAAATTTATTGTCGCACAAAAAAATACTTTCACCTAATCCGACATGCAAACAGATATAACCGTTTGACTTAGAAAAAAAGTGGTCCACCTAGTCTACTTCCCGTTTAACAAATTCCTGCGACGCATCAGGAATATTTTTAGCCAATTTTTTTCTGACAATAACGATCTATTCCGACAATAGCAGATTTAAACGACGATGAAAGAATCGTCATTCGAAAATCGTTGCTCTGATCAAAAAATTGGCTGATAAAAAAATCTGAAGCACCAACTAGCCACCTGTCCGCAGGTCGCCTCGAAATTCGTCGTGCGACGATCTGCCGATTCGCATCTACCGATCGATAGGCCTCGAATTGATTAGCGATACGCATGTTCATTTAACGGCAACTATCTGATCGCCCTATCAACGGCTGGGACACTCATGAGACGAGATAGTGATTGACGGCCAGCGAGGATCGAGACTTATCTGCGCGTTGCATCATGTCTTTTTACGCTCTTAAAGAAAAATGACGCCGTACTGGCGGACAGAGATTTTGGCGTGCGACGATGTTGAGTGCTGAGTACACAGAAATTAGTATATCCAGCGATATGTCCGTTTTTCACCTCTCTTATTGTTTCGAAGTCGAAATTGATCGGCCTTAGTGATCGATATAAACGAATGCCATTCTTCTTGGCGGAGATCATTTATTGCTTAACACTTTGACTGCCATGCGTATTTTACTATTAGGTTGGAGGGAAAGTTCTGTCATATTTTTAATAGGCAGGTAATTTTTCTTGTAAATAAAAAAAAACATCTGGCTAGTGAGTCATTCGGATTTTGTTTTGTTTTTTATAGCTGCTGTATAATATAAAAGGAGTCCTTTTTTACCGTTCATCATTTACTTGTGATATTTAAAGTGAAAAACATGTCAGTAAATGAAGTGCATTTACGGCATTGCATTTTGTATGAATTCCAAAAAGGAAGCAACGCATCGGTTGTATGTAAAAATTTATGTGCGGTATTTGGAAAAGATATTGTAAATGTTCGTACTTGTCAAAGATGGTTTAGCAAATTTCGTTCCGGGGATCTGAGCCTCCAAGAAAGTGATCGATCTGGACGACCATCCAAGATCGATAATGATGTTTTACGATCCATGTTGGAAAATAATCCACATTTAACCAGTCGAGAGATTGCAGAAGAGTTTGGCATTCATCATACAACACATTAAATGTATTATGATTAATATTAAACAGATATTTTTATAAATTAATTCAAATATTTTTTTTAAAATACGACAGAACTTTCCCTCCAACCCAATATATTAAAACTGCAACGGAATGAAGTACTACAGAATACGATTGAATTGTGCAAAGTGAAAAGAATGCGAAGGTATCGGAGACCAAAGAATTGAATCGTTGTCTAATATTAATTGCATTTACAAAATTATAAATGCGACCGATTGGATATTTTTTTAATTTTTCGTGTGACCTTTTACGCCGGTCACCGATGACCACCATGGCAGTCAAAGTGTTAACTAAACTCATTCGTAGATACAGCTTTGCGCTGAAACTTTGAGAGTGCATATGAGGAAGATCAACTTTTTTATTCATAATAGACTAAATTTTGGTGGAAATAACAAAAATGTTGAGGAATACTATATGGAGACTGCAGCCAATGTCACGTACCAACGGGTTTTTATGGGAGTAGTGCGAGATGTCGTTTCTTTACATTAATAGAATAGATGCAATTTTGTGTAATTCTATTATTGGAAGATTGGAAAGTCTGTCTAGGGTGATATTTACAATATTTGTAATTTCTGTATTATCCATTTGGGTACATCCAAGTTTGGACAGCGTTAAAATATTATTCACTCAAAAGTTGCCACAAAGCTAGCAAAAAAAATTTCAATCATCTACTCATTCAAACGCAATTTCAGGGTTTGTCACGTACATCGCATGACGTTCACATCACAAACACGTAATTACACTAACATGACAGAAAAGTAATATTCACCGAAATGCCTTTAACACTAGAAAGCCTGAAACTTAGTATGTACCTATATTGCCCAAAAGCAGTCAAAATGACTCCATTGTGAAAGAATAACTAATGTGTAAAGAAATTTATTTAAAATTAATTTTTAATATTTTTTTATATTATTTACAGTTATATAACAGATTATTAGTAAATATTAACTGTAAATATTGACTGTTTTCAATCAACTTATCCCATATTTCCGAAAGCAAGGCAAATTTATTTGTTTGTAGGCTCCGACTTCTTTCAGTTCTTTTGTCAAAACGAATAAATCGTAGGATTTGCTTGAATTTTTCTCTGACCATAGTTTTTCGAAAAAATTCGGGACCCCACTTTGCTGAGCATAAAAAAACTCAATTTTCAATTTTTGCCTCGTAACATTCGACACTTTAATTTTCATCATTGGTGATCGACTCTTCATCGCTATCTTCAGTTTTAGATGTTTCACTTTGAATATGAACCGTTTCATCTTCAGATGATAGTTGAGAATTTATCGCATCTGATTCTATATCGGAGCACTCTTCACTTATGATCGTTAGCTTTTCCAATAACTCACTTCTCTTCGACATTTCTTTCAGGAATTTAGGGCGCAAATGATATGAAATAAACACCTGGTTAGAACCAGTATCATTGCATAAAGATACGAATATCAAGTACTACTTTAGTTTATTGAACAATGGGTCTATTTACACGATAAAGTTTTTCATGAAAGAGACGACGCTGTGATGCTAGCATCAAAATAACTTCCACCTAACCTACGGAATCAAGAAGTACATATACTTGTATGTTATCATGTAACGGTAATCGAAAAAAAATGAAATATGTTACTTCAATACAGAGCCGAACTGGTCATGTAAGAAATTACTCAATTCAATAATAAGAGTTATTTGATTATTTTAAATTTCCCAAGCAGTCAAAACGACTGCTTGTGGGCAATATAAGTATAACACATATATATACCGGAAATGAAAGAGGGGGGAGGAAACTACAATTATTAATAAACATATTTATATGTTGTACAAAAAGTCACAAAATTCTAAGAAATTGTATCATTATATATATAATTTTTTTTCTAATTGAAATTAAAAAGCAGTCAAAATGACTTCCTTGGGCAATCTAGTGTTAATTGCCGCGCCAAACTCGAAACATTATTCATTAAAACGTAATTTCGGGGTTTGTCACGTACATCACAGGACGCACGGATCAGAAACATTGCGTTCGAGCGAGACATCAATGGTGATAAGGTGCGTCACGTTATCTGCGTCGTAGTAAACGCATGAGATTCGCCGGCGAGGCTTGTTTTCGATGGCGCCGCAGGAGATTAGACGGCAACAAAACGATACGCTGTCGATCAAGGGATCTAAGCAAGCGATGTAGAAGATTGACAGTGACTGAAACGGCCGACGATAGCGCGTGACTAATATTTTACAAACAGCGTCCATTCATGCGTTAATAAGAAGTTTCACGTGCAAGTTGAAAGATGCGTGCGATCGGTGCTTCGTTTGTCGCACCTATCGCTCTTTCATGACAGACGTTTGAAACGCGAAAGATATAGGTCGACTGCGGAGCGAGCGATTGCGAAGGCGCGTGTGAAAATGACTGTACGGACGCGTGGCCGGTGAATTATCTGTAAGTAGAGAGAATATTTCGCTAACGAATAGAAGAGTTTTCGCGTGAACAAAATCGCGCGGGTGTTACTTGTTTTGAAATAGTGACGTAGAAGGTGTTCGGTCTTTGAAATGTTAACCCTCTATGGACCGAATTTTTTTGGTGGCTATACAAAATCTATGTAACGTGAAATCAATAAATATCAACCTCGAAATACATATTAACAATGAATTCAGCAATTTCAACAATTTTATTATAACAAATACATTTTGTAACTTTGAAGTAACAACGGCTTACAACGTTTGCACTTGTGTGTACAAGAGTTTAAATATGGAATTCCATAAAACAGTTGGCGTTTGGCATTAAACATAGATATACGTTGCATTTCCTTATCTGATGATTTTTTACTACTATATTCATCGTTGCTATCAATAATATTTATACGTCGTCGGGCAAATACTATTGGATGATCTTGGTTAGAATCAGAATCTGATAAAGAATCTTCGCATTTGTTACTGCTAATGCTTCTTATTCCTATTCCTCTTTTATTTTCATATGATTTTGGATCCATATTTTGGGCCTCTGATATATAAAACTGAAAACCAAAGAGAACACAAACGTTATCGCAAATACACTGAACCCTACAACTATAGCCCATTGCGTCTTGAAAGTCACAAAGTTATATCACATGAAAATAGTAATAAAATGATTGTGTAAATGCAAACAAATAAGACATTATTGATATACAAACTGAAAGCTATTACGTACGCTTTTTTGTTTAACGAACACCGATAGAAAAAGAAATAATGACAATTGCACAAGACGGTTCCTTTGGCTTCTATTTGCAGACAACTTGCAAAGGCATTTACTTTGACACTTCAGGTTAGAGCTGATAACCGCATCAGGCATGTTGTTGGTTACTAAGGAAACATTATATAACAAGATGTGTACGCCATCGAGTCAAAAAAAAATTAAACTATTTCATAAAATATCGATTTATCGAAATGTGACTTCAAAGTCACGGGGGCCCATAAAGGGTTAAGATAAATCGTAACACAGGGTTTAAATAAGATTTTGATAGCGCTGAAGTCTTTCTTTTCTCAAAATCGTGACGTGGAAGGTGTTCCGTCTTTGAAATTTTAAGATAAATCGTAACACAGGGTTTAAATAAGATTTTGATAGCGCTGAAATCTTTCTTTTCTGAAAATCGTGACGCAAGAAATATTCGGCTCCTTTACTATGCGACTGAAGTCTTTTTTAATTAAAAATTCTCTACCAAATTTCTATAAAGTCTGTCTTATATCAAAGTTCTGTGCCACCAGCATCTTTCCCGCTTCAACCTTCCGTGCCACCAAAGCCTTCCTTATTCCAAATTTCTCTGCCACCAACGTCTCTCTCATTTCAAAATTCCACACCGCTAAACTCTTCCTTACTTCAAAATCCAACGCTGCTAAAGTCGCTCTTACTTCAAATTTCTGCATCGCTAAAGTCTTTTATATCTCAAAATTCTGTACCACCAGTGTCTATTTCACTTCAAACTACCGTACCACCAAAGCCTTCCTTATTCCAAATTTTTCTGCTACCAACTTCTCTCTTATTTCAAAATTTCCCATCGCTAAAGTCTTTCGTTCTTATTTCAAAATCCTACACCGCTAAAGTCGCTCTTACTTTAAATTTCTGCATCGCTAAAGTCTTTTATATCTCAAAACTCTGTACCACCGGTGTCTTTTTCGCTTCAAACTGCCGTTCCACCAAAGCCTTCCTTATTCCAAATTTCTCTGCCACCAAGGTCTCTCTTCCTTCAAAATTCCACACCGCTAAACTCTTCCTTACTTCAAAATCCAACGCTGCTAAAGTCGCTCTTACTTCAAATTTCTGCACCGCTAAAGTCTTTTATATCTCAAAACTCTGTACCACCGGTGTCTTTTTCGCTTCAAACTGCTGTTCCACCAAAGCCTTCCTTATTCCAAATTTCTCTGCCACCGAGGTCTCTCTTCCTTCAAAATTCCACACCGCTAAACTCTTCCTTACTTCAAAATCCAACGCTGCTAAAGTCGCTCTTACTTCAAATTTCTGCATCGCTAAAGTCTTTTAATCTCAAAATTCTGTACCACCAGTGTCTATTCCACTTCAAACTACCGTTCCACTAAAGCCTTTCTTATTCTAAATTTCTCCGCCACCAACATCTCTCTTCCTTCAAAATTCCACACCGCTAAGGTCGTCCTTTCAAATTTCTGCATCGTTAAAGTCTTTTATATCTCAAAATTCTGTACCACCAGTGTCTTTTTCACTTCAAACTCCCGTCCCACCAGAGCCTTCCTTATTCCAAATTTCTCTGCCACCAAAGTCTCTCTTCCTTTAAAATTCCACACCGCTAAACTCGTCCTTTCAAATTTCTTGTCGTCCTTCGTGCCACTGACGTCCCTTCTTTCAAAATTCTGCGCCGCATTACGCGGTACGTGCTTGTTGCCGGAAGTAGTGCGACTACGATATATACCGCCGTCTCGACGCTTCGCGTTTCCGGGCGGGATTTCTCTCAAGACCACAAACGTTACAGCATCGCGTTCTATCACCTCTTAATGTGCCTGATGTTGAGGCCTCAACTCGCGCGAAACAACACGCTGCTCTCGGCACTCGGCAGTTCAAAAGGATCCTCGCCTCCCGTTCGTCACGTATACCTGCGACCGATCTTTCGAGCGTTTTGTAATCATCCTAACGAACCCCGCAGCGGCAAACTGCTTTCCGGGAAGGCGTCAATCTCTACCTGACGGTAAAAATCTTCGATTCCGTGCAGGGCCGAGCTGTTGTACAAACGAATATGCGAAATGTCATGCGACGATGGCGAATAAATTGTAGGTAGCAGTATTATAACTTCTTGACAGGTGCGCAGTGGACACTGAAGATTTAGCAGGCATGGGATATAACGAAATTGCACTGCCCTATTTTGAGATGGAATTTAAACGTGCAAAGCGAACTATATTTTATCGGCTACATTTATCAGTATATGTGACATGGGATACTTGTGTACGAGCTATGGACCGCTTAATGTCTGAATTATTGGTTGAGTAGCTTCGCTTCCGAACATTATTGGTTAGATATTTTGGTACTGAATTTCAACGTTTAAGCAACCAGCAGTTCGATATAATACAATTCGACAGAGCATTACGTTATTTTGCCATAATGGAACTTACATAAATACATGACTTTCGAACTATAAAAATCTCTGAATCTTGAGTATCAAACTACATTTGATCAGTGACATTTATTTTCTCTGCAACTATACGCGTTACATTTGTCTCTACCCACAGGTGAGCAGTGGACACTGAAGATTTAGCAGACATGGGATATAACGAAATTGCACTGCCCTATTTTGAGATGGAATTTAAACGTGCAAAGCGAACTATATTTTATCGGCTACATTTATCAGTATATGTGATATGGGATACTTGTGTACGAGCTATGGACCGCTTAATGTCTGAATTATTGGTTGAGTAGCTTCGCTTCCGAACATTATTGGTTAGATATTTTGGTACTGAATTTTAACGTTTAAGCAACCGGCAGTTCGATATAATACAATTCGACAGAGCATTACGTTATTTTGCCATCATGGAACTTACATAAATACATGACTTTCGAACGACAAAAATCTCTAAATCTTGAGTATCAAACTACATTTGATCAGTGACATTTATTTTCTCTGCAACTATACGCGTTACATTTGTCTCTACCCACAGGTGAGCAGTGGACACTGAAGATTTAGCAGACATGGGATATAACGAAATTGCACTGCCCTATTTTGAGATGGAATTTAAACGTGCAAAGCGAACTATATTTTATCGGCTACATTTATCAGTATATATGACATGGGATACTTGTGTACGAGCTATGGACCGCTTAATGTCTGAATTATTGGTTGAGTAGCTTCGCTTCCGAACATTATTGGTTAGATATTTTGGTACTGAATTTTAACGTTTAAGCAACCGGCAGTTCGATATAATACAATTCGACAGAGCATTACGTTATTTTGCCATAATGAAACTTACATAAATACATGACTTTCGAACTATAAAAATCTCTAAATCTTGAGTATCAAACTACATTTGATCAGTGACATTTATTTTCTCTGCAACTATACGCGTTACATTTGTCTCTACCCACAGGTGAGCAGTGGACACTGAAGATTTAGCAGACATGGGATATAACGAAATTGCACTGCCCTATTTTGAGATGGAATTTAAACGTGCAAAGCGAACTATATTTTATCGGCTACAATAATCAGTATATGTGACATGGGATACTTGTGTACGAGCTATGGACCGCTTAATGTCTGAATTATTGGTTGAGTAGCTTCGCTTCCGAACATTATTGGTTAGATATTTTGGTACTGAATTTCAACGTTTAAGCAACCAGCAGTTCGATATAATACAATTCGACAGAGCATTACGTTATTTTGCCATAATGGAACTTACATAAATACATGACTTTCGAACTATAAAAATCTCTAAATCTTGAGTATCAAACTACATTTGATCAGTGACATTTATTTTCTCTGCAACTATACGCGTTACATTTGTCTCTACCCACAGGTGAGCAGTGTACACTGAAGATTTAGCAGACATGGGATATAACAAAATTGCACTGCCCTATTTTGAGATGGAATTTAAACGTGTAAAGCGAACTATATTTTATCGGCTACATTTATCAGTATATGTGACATGGGATACTTGTGTACGAGCTATGGACCGCTTAATGTCTGAATTATTGGTTGAGTAGCTTCGCTTCCGAACATTATTGGTCAGATATTTTGGTACTGGATTTCAACGTTTTAGCAATCAGCAGTTCGATATAATACAATTCGACAGAGCATTACGTTATTTTGCCATAATGGAACTGACATAAATACATGACTTTCGAACTATAAAAATCTCTAAATCTTGAGTATCAAACTACATTTGATCAGTGACATTTATTTTCTCTGCAACTATACGCGTTACATTTGTCTCTACCCACAGGTGAGCAGTGCACACTGAAGATTTAGCAGACATGGGATATAACGAAATTGCACTGCCCTATTTTGAGATGGAATTTAAACGTGCAAAGCGAACTATATTTTATCGGCTACATTTATCAGTATGTGTGACATGGGATACTTGTGTACGAGCTATGGACCGCTTAATGTCTGAATTATTGGTTGAGTAGCTTCGCTTCCGAACATTATTGGTCAGATATTTTGGTACTGAATTTCAACGTTTAAGCAACCAGCAGTTCGATATAATACAATTCGACAGAGCATTACGTTATTTTGCCATAATGGAACTTACATAAATACATAACTTTCGAACTATAAAAATCTCTAAATCTTGAGTATCAAACTACATTTGATCAGTGACATTTATTTTCTCTGCAACTATACGCGTTACATTTGTCTCTACCCACATCCATCTTTTTCTTGATTATAATACATTTCGACAGAGCATTACGTTATTTTGCCATAATGGAACTTACATAAATACATGACTTTCGAACTATAAAAATCTCTAAACCTTGAGTATCAAACTACATTTTATCAGTGACATTTACTTTTTCTGCAACTATACGCGTTACATTTGCCTCTACCCACATCCATCTTTTTCTTGATTATAATACATTTCGACAGAGCATTACGTTATTTTTCCATAATGGAACTTACATAAATACATGACTTTCGAACTATAAAAATCTCTAAATCTTGAATATCAAACTAGATTTGATCAGTGAAATTTATTTTCTCTGCAACTATACGCGTTACATTCGTCTCTACCCACATCCATCTTTTTCTTGATCTCTAAGCTGTTATTTTTACTGCAAAAAGCAACGATCTGGGAAAATCTGCTCATTAACATCAAATGCGTCATCCTGTTTGATTACGAGTGTCTCGCATGTCGATGAATCAGAATTAGTTGATCGGTCTATAGTAATGTCTTGAAATGATTAAGGAATATGAAGTCCATTTTCGGTTGAAAATGCTGACTATAGTTACAGTTTGTTGAGTATATTGTGAATTATTGTAATGATAAGTATAGAAAAATAATTTAAAAAAAAATAAGGAGTAAAGTTCTGTAGTAAACATTTTCAACCAAAAACCATTTAAGAAGATGAATGAGAATATTGGAGATGGAAAATAGTCGCAACCCTAATTGCGCGTAGCGAGACGCAGCGATAGTCGACTAATTCGCCTGTCATTCGGCATCTCTCGCCGTCGACGACGAGCAAAATATTTACTCTCGGTCAACAGTCTCGTCGAGAGTCGCGAGGAGTTCTAGAGGTGCACGTCTCGTAGCTCGGTAGGAGACGGAAGTTGGGAATGGGTTAAATGTGTCTGGTACATCGCAGATCGACCGAACATCGTCGCGTGCTGAACCACATGTCCGCCGAAAAGTAGAAACAGACGGCAGGCGTCAGACACAAGAGTTAGCGCAGAATCTATTCGTACGACGATCGATTTTCCGAAGTATTACATATCTTATATGTAATAAATATCATTTACTATCAAACTGAATAAATCAATACGCGTATAAAAGGTATCTTAATATGTTATAATAAATATATTAAATTATAATAAATTTATAAATAATAAATAATTAACTAATAAATATTGGGGGACTTTGGGAAAGAAACTGTAGCTATGCTTCGGTAAATAATTTGATTGCTTTTGTGGTTTAGTAGCATTGAGTAATATATTAACTATTAAACTTGAAACATGAATTACATTATACATTCTGCTGCAGTATACTGCGTATACTTTTTTATATACCACATGCATATTACCATAGTATATTAGTTATTCAATTTCAAAAAATAGTACATTAATAGTATATATATAATATACTAATAGCTAATATACTAATATACTAATAGCTATATTAATATAGCAAATAGTATATTAATTATTCCATTTCAGTGATTAAATAAACTGTACAGTTTTTTTACAGTATTCTACACATATTTTCTCATACGCTATATTTGTTATAGATATAGATTTATATATTTGTTATAGGATATTAATAACAAAATTTTGATTCCACGGACGTTCGTTCGAAAATGCTCCCCGTACAAATACTCTGTGCACTAACTCCAAAATGTTCTTCCATGCGTCAAAGCAGAAATTCGAAAATATCGCTGTTCGTCGAGACTTTCACTCTTATTGTTCAGCAACGTTTTCTGTAGTCCGTCGAGGTATCGCCGTCACCGAAAACATCCGAGAACATCTCACGCCGATTAGTAAAGATGACTCGTGACTTTCGTAACGTTCCGTACACTTTCCTCTTTCGTGTCGTGAGAAAGCGAGGAATACTCACGCGGCAGCGAACGATGAGTACAGACGATACAAAGTCCATCGATTCGTGTACTCGCGCACGTATGCCTACTGATACACGAAAAGTGACCACGTTGATAAGGCGACGTAGTGTGCTTCGCTACATATGAACGCAAGCGCCTACGTATACGGGAGATTCGGGTAAATATTTACGATGAAGTTAATGAACGCCTAATAGTAGGTAAATGGACGTAGAAATAATATATTACGCCGATCAGGGGCGGCTCGTGCATTGGTACTGCGGGATTGCAGCATCCTGAATTTTTGTCGACATGCGAGTATAGCTATTTATTTATTTATGCTGGTAATTAGTCATTCTATCGTCGCCTAGTAATAGTAAAAATTCTTATAGCAAAAACTTCTTATAGTAAAAACTCTAATAGTAACTATTCCTATGAGTGTGTCAGAGCGTGAATGCTGTTTCTCAACATTTATGGGGATAAAGTGATTATGTGCCTTAATACTTTTTAGTTGCATCGTCTTTACTTACTCTCGGTTTCTACGGTCTTTCTTCGATCCCCTCCCTCATTCATAGTAAGGGACCCCCCACTAAATATTATTAATAATTAATTGCAACGATTTACCGTATATACGAATTAAATGTACTACATCATCGCCGTAGAAAGCAACGAACGTTACTTACTGCGACCGTACGTTCATCATATAACGAGTACACGTAAATACGTATTTGGCTTATACTTACCGTACGTGTGCAATTACCAATGACACATACTGTCAATATGCGTATATATGCGATTACGTATATAGCGGGTATATATAGACCCCCCACCAAATATTACACGTAAATAATAATTATATGTGCAATTACGTGCATTATGACACATATGGCTGTCAATATGCGTATATATGCGATTACGTATATATATGCGGGTATTTATTAAGGGACCCCCCACTAAATATTATTAATAATTAATTGCAACGATTTACCGTATATACGAATTAAATGTACTACATCATCGCCGTAGAAAGCAACAAACGTTACTTATTGCGACCGTACGTTCATCATATAACGTGTACACGTAAATACGTATTTGGCTTATACTTACACGTACGTGTGCAATTACGTGCATTATAAGCACAATGACACATATGGCTGTCAATATGCGTATATATGCGATTACGTATAAACATATATGCGGGTATTTACACGATTCCCTCCTTCATTCGTAGTAAGGGACCCCCCACCAAATATTATTAATAAGTAATTGCAACGATTTACCGTATATACGAATTAAATGTACTACATCATCGCCGTAGAAAGCAACAAACGTTACTTACTGCGACCGTACGTTCATCATATAACGTGTACACGTAAATACGTATTTGGCTTATACTTACACGTACGTGTGCAATTACGTGCATTATAAGCACAATGACACATATGGCTGTCAATACGCGTATATATGCGATTACGTATAAGCATATATGCGGGTATTTACACGATTCCCTCCTTCATTCGTAGTAAGGGACCCCCCACCAAATATTATTAATAAGTAATTGCAACGATTTACCGTATATACGAATTAAATGTACTACATCATCGCCGTAGAAAGCAACAAACGTTACTTACTGCGACCGTACGTTCATCATATAACGTGTACACGTAAATACGTATTTGGCTTATACTTACACGTACGTGTGCAATTACGTGCATTATAAGCACAATGACACATATGGCTGTCAATATGCGTATATATGCGATTACGTATAAGCATATATGCGGGTATTTACACGATTCCCTCCTTCATTCGTAGTAAGGGACCCCCCACCAAATATTATTAATAAGTAATTGCAACGATTTACCGTATATACGAATTAAATGTACTACATCATCGCCGTAGAAAGCAACAAACGTTACTTACTGCGACCGTACGTTCATCATATAACGTGTACACGTAAATACGTATTTGGCTTATACTTACACGTACGTGTGCAATTACGTGCATTATAAGCACAATGACACATATGGCTGTCAATATGCGTATATATGCGATTACGTATAAGCATATATGCGGGTATTTACACGATTCCCTCCTTCATTCGTAGTAAGGGACCCCCCACCAAATATTATTAATAAGTAATTGCAACGATTTACCGTATATACGAATTAAATGTACTACATCATCGCCGTAGAAAGCAACAAACGTTACTTACTGCGACCGTACGTTCATCATATAACGTGTACACGTAAATACGTATTTGGCTTATACTTACACGTACGTGTGCAATTACGTGCATTATAAGCACAATGACACATATGGCTGTCAATATGCGTATATATGCGATTACGTATAAGCATATATGCGGGTATTTACACAATTCCCTCCTTCATTCGTAGTAAGGGACCCTCCACCAAATATTATTAATAAGTAATTGCAACGATTTACCGTATATACGAATTAAATGTACTACATCATCATCGCCGTAGAAAGCAACAAACGTTACTTACTGCGACCGTACGTTCATCATATAACGTGTACACGTAAATACGTATTTGGCTTATACTTACACGTACGTGTGCAATTACGTGCATTATAAGCACAATGACACATATGGCTGTCAATATGCGTATATATGCGATTACGTATAAGCATATATGCGGGTATTTACACGATTCCCTCCTTCATTCGTAGTAAGGGACCCCCCACCAAATATTATTAATAAGTAATTGCAACGATTTACCGTATATACGAATTAAATGTACTACATCATCGCCGTAGAAAGCAACAAACGTTACTTACTGCGACCGTACGTTCATCATATAACGTGTACACGTAAATACGTATTTGGCTTATACTTACACGTACGTGTGCAATTACGTGCATTATAAGCACAATGACACATATGGCTGTCAATATGCGTATATATGCGATTACGTATAAGCATATATGCGGGTATTTACACGATTCCCTCCTTCATTCGTAGTAAGGGACCCCCCACCAAATATTATTAATAATTAATTGCAACGATTTACCGTATATACGAATTAAATGTACTACATCATCGCCGTAGAAAGCAACAAACGTTACTTATTGCGACCGTACGTTCATCATATAACGCGTACACGTAAATACGTATTTGGCTTATACTTACACGTACGTGTGCAATTACGTGCATTATAAGCACAATGACACATATGGCTGTCAATATGCGTATATATGCGATTACGTATAAGCATATATGCGGGTATTTACACACGCGTATCAACGACCATATGTGTCATTATGTATAAACTGCACGTAAACACATACATATGCGCATAATTACACGTACGTGTACGCGTACGTATCTGTAGGCCGTTAACTACCGATCTTCGTATCGCATAAAAATGCGCGAATGCTAATTATCAAGTGCCACCGATCTAATTTGCCTAATGACAGATTAAGAATCTTAATTCCTTTATCACGTGCAAACTGACACGCTCTGATACTCTGACACACGAAGCGGAGGATCAGACCTTCCATCAGCGATACTTAACGGTCGCCTTGTTATTCTTTTCAATTTGGCTTTGTACGCTCGGCGATAACGATAATTCAATTTTTGCGCCAACCAGTATCGTTTTCGATACCACGCAAACACCGTCCCTATTCGTTGCAAGCCGGAAAGCAATGTTTCACGTGTATAATAAATATATGAACGGTATTTGTGAAACATATTACGAAATACATTATGAAATTTAATTAAATTTTATTTGTATATAAACTATATAATCACGGTATTCGGTGTACTATATATCATATGTGAAACTACACTTCTTACGTACTGTAAATCTTTGAATAATTGAACAGAACAAAGAACAACAGAATGACATCATCATTAAGTGGTGCTTTTAAATAAATAGAGTTTATCATTATATGCACGTTCCTTGCCACATTAAAAAAAATAGTGTTTTTGTCTGAACTTTAGAAAAGAGCAGAATAATGCTTATCGACTTACAATATTTCACGTGTATAATAAATATATGAACGGTATTTGTGAAACATATTACGAAATACATTATGAAATTTAATTAAATCTTATTTGTATATAAACTATATAATCACGGTATGCGGTGTACTATATATCATATGGGAAACTACAGTTCTTACGTACTGTAAATCTTTGAATAATTGAACAGAACAAAGAACAACAGAATGACATCATCATTAAGTGGTGCTTTTAAATAAATAGAGTTTATCATTACATGCACGTTCTGTGCCACCTTAAAAAAAGTACTGTTTTTGTCTGAACTTTAGAATAGAGCAGAATAATGCTTATCGACTTAAAATATTTCACGTGTATAATAAATATATGAACGGTATTTGTGAAACATATTACGAAATACATTATGAAATTTAATTAAATTTTATTTGTATATAAACTATATAATCACGGTATTCGGTGTACTATATATCATATGTGAAACTACACTTCTTACGTACTGTAAATCTTTGAATAATTGAACAGAACAAAGAACAACAGAATGACATCATCATTAAGTGGTGCTTTTAAATAAATAGAGTTTATCATTATATGCACGTTCTGTGCCACATTAAAAAAAAATACTGTTTCTGTCTGAACTTTAGAATAGAGCAGAATAATGCTTATCGACTTACAATATTTCACGTGTATAATAAATATATGAACGGTATTTGTGAAACATATTACGAAATACATTATGAAATTTAATTAAATCGTATTTGTATATAAACTATATAATCACGGTATGCGGTGTACTATATATCACAACTACACTTCTTACGTACTGTAAATCTTTGAATATTTGAACAGAACAAAGAACAACAGAATGACATCATCATTAAGTGGTGCTTTTAAATAAATAGAGTTTATCATTATATGCACGTTCTTTGCCACATTAAAAAAAATAGTGTTTTTGTCTGAACTTTAGAATAGAGCAAAATAATGCTTATCGACTTACAATATTTCACGTGTATAATAAATATATGAACGGTATTTGTGAAACATATTACGAAATACATTATGATATTTAATTAAATTTTATTTGTATATAAACTATATAATCACGGTATGCGGTGTACTATATATCATATGGGAAACTACACTTCTTACGTACTGTAAATCTTTGAATAATTGAACAGAACAAAGAACAACAGAATGACATCATCATTAAGTGGTGCTTTTAAATAAATAGAGTTTATCATTATATGCACGTTCTGTGCCACATTAAAAAAAATACTGTTTTTGTCTGAACTTTAGAATAGAGCAGAATAATGCTTATCGACTTACAATGTTTCACGTGTATAATAAATATATGAACGGTATTTGTGAAACATATTACGAAATACATTATGAAATTTAATTAAATTTTATTTGTATATAAACTATATAATCACGGTATGCGGTGTACTATATATCATATGGGAAACTACACTTCTTACGTACTGTAAATCTTTGAATAATTGAACAGAACAAAGAACAACAGAATGACATCATCATTAAGTGGTGCTTTTAAATAAATAGAGTTTATCATTATATGCACGTTCTCTGCCACATTAAAAAAAATAGTGTTTTTGTCTGAACTTTAGAATAGAGCAGAATAATGCTTATCAATTACAAATATTTATAAAACATGTGCATTATAGATACATGCATTAGGAAACAGAACAAGATAATGTTAACAATTTCTGTAATTGTCCTCCTGAAATCTGTTAAGTTTCTGTTTCTGCCCGCATTTAAGTTTCTGCATGTTTGCCGATAATAAATGTAACCGCTTATTTAACAGCATCAGTAATGAAGAAACTTTGTCGGGACATCCGAGTTCAGTTCACAATGTTACTATATACTTGACATCGTTCATTGGCTCGCAACGAAGCTGCGTATTACCGTCGACCTTAGATCTTTGTCCGTGACCATCGATCGATCGGCGATCGACGTCGATCGAGAGGAAAAAGTATGTCGAGTTCTGTTCCGTAGGTGTCAACTGTCGAAAAATTAATTCCGTTTTAAAATGAATTCTTATTTCCAAGTCGTAGCAATAACGTTACACTTTACGCTAAATTTATCACTAAATTTATTTTTTGAGATTGAGAATGGGTAGGAATAGAATTAGCTAAACAAGCTGTTGGAAAATGCTTAATATTAAAAGTGTCGAAGCACTCAATGTCTTTTTACTGACGAAATTGACTGGATAGAAAAGGCAATCACGAATATTTCTGTGGTGATCATATACGGATCGAAAAAAGAGTCGATATTTGGGTGGACAAGGAAGAATAGTAGGACAATAGAATATATTGATAGTTTACATTTTGTATATTCTCTATGATAGGAGTTTTATAGGGTTCTTAATTATAGTAATTCATATTAACTATGGTAGAGCAAGTCAAATTTTAGCACATTTCAAATTTATAATTCTGTCATTACATGCTTTTGTTATAATTTTCATTTTTGTTGCGCTCTTTATAATCAGGGGATTGGGCACTTTATTAATTCCTATTACACCAGGTACCCCCGCTACAGCTTTTCTCCATACACATTATATATTTTGCTTACTTCCTCCTTCAATTTCTTTTTTTTAACACCGGATAAACTGCGAATATTTCATACTACCTGTGCACACGTGTTTGTGACAATCCGCTAGCTTGTAACAAATTCCTACGTTAACAAATTCGTTCGACAGCCGAGGAACCTCGCGATCCTCGCGACTGATGTTACGCAACGAAATAGCGACGCTTACCTTGGACAATGCAAATGCGAGTCGTTATTCGTCTAGAAAGAACGCCTGTGTGCTATCATGACAGCCAATCACGCGTGACCGCGGACGTTCGCCGTGTCTGCAATTTTTCGCGCTGCGCTTCTTCGCGTCTTCTTCTTCGGCGACTTCTTACTCTTCCGTTCCGTTGCTGTGCAGTGGTCGAACGATTCGATCGCACGACGCGTGGAAAATACCTTCTTTAGAGCATCGCCGGAGACGTGGATTCAAGTTTTGCAATGCGGAATTTCCTAATGGAAAAATAATATGTCGGGTGATTGTGAATAATGTAACGCGGCTATACATTGATTGGTCTTTGACTTATGACTTCTTTTTCTGCTTTTTCGCATTGTGTATATATATTGTTTTCGAAAGGCATGGTCAGGGGGAAGATCTTTAGAAAATTGCCGGAGACGTGGATTCAAGTTTTGCGATGCGGAATTTCCTAATGAAAAAGTAATATGTCGGGTGATTGTGAATAATGTAACGCGGCTATACATTGATTGGTCTTTGACTTATGACTTCTTTTTCTGATTTTTCGCATTGTGTACATATATTGTTTTCGAAAGGCTTGGTCGGGGAAGATTGTTAAAAAATTGCCGGAGACGTGAATTCAAGTTTTGCAATGCGGAATTTCCTAATGGAAAAATAATATGTCGGGTGATTGTGAATAATGTAACGCGGCTATACATTGATTGGTCTTTGACTTATGCCTTCTTTTTCTGCTTTTTCGCATTGTGTATATATATTGTTTTCGAAAGGCATGGTCGGGGGGAAGATCTTTAGAAAATTGCCGGAGACGTGAATTCAAGTTTTGCAATGCGGAATTTCCTAATGGAAAAATAATATGTCGGGTGATTGTGAATAATGTAACGCGGCTATACATTGATTGGTCTTTGACTTATGACTTCTTTTTCTGCTTTTTCGCATTGTGTACATATATTGTTCTCGAAAGGCATGGTCGGGGGAAGATTGTTAAAAAATTGCCGGAGACGTGGATTCAAGTTTTGCAATGCGGAATTTCCTAATGAAAAAATAATATGTCGGGTGATTGTGAATAATGTAACGTGGCTATACATTGATTGGTCTTTGACTTATGACTTCTTTTTCTGATTTTTCGCATTGTGTATATATATTGTTTTCGAAAGGCATGGTCAGGGGGAAGATCTTTAGAAAATTGCCGGAGACGTGGATTCAAGTTTTGCAATGCGGAATTTCCTAATGGAAAAATAATATGTAGGGTGATTGTGAATAATGTAACGCGGCTATACATTGTTTGGTCTTTGACTTATGACTTCTTTTTCTGATTTTTTGCATTGTGTACATATATTGTTTTCGAAAGGCATGGTCGGGGGGAAGATCTTTAGAAAATTGCCGGAGACGTGGATTCAAGTTTTGCAATGCGGAATTTCCTAATGGAAAAATAATATGTCGGGTGATTGTGAATAATGTAACGCGGCTATACATTGATTGGTCTTTGATTTATGCCTTCTTTTTCTGCTTTTTCGCATTATGTACATATATTGTTTTCGAAAGGCATGGTCGGGGGAAGATTGTTAAAAAATTGCCGGAGACGTGGATTCAAGTTTTGCGATGCGGAATTTCCTAATGGAAAAATAATATGTTGGGTGATTGTGAATAATGTAACGCGACTATACATTGATTGGTCTTTGACTTATGACTTCTTTTTCTGCTTTTTCGCATTGTGTACATATATTGTTTTCGAAAGGCATGGTCGGGGGAAGATTGTTAAAAAATTGCCGGAGACGTGGATTCAAGTTTTGCGATACGGAATTTCCTAATGGAAAAATAATATGTTGGGTGATTGTGAATAATGTAACGCGGCTATACATTGATTCGTCTTTGACTTATGACTTCTTTTTCTGATTTTTCGCATTGTGTACATATATTGTTTTCGAAAGGCATGGTCGGGGGAAGATTGTTAAAAAATTGCCGGAGACGTGGATTCAAGTTTTGCGATACGGAATTTCCTAATGGAAAAATAATATGTTGGGTGATTGTGAATAATGTAACGCGGCTATACATTGATTCGTCTTTGACTTATGACTTCTTTTTCTGATTTTTCGCATTGTGTACATATATTGTTTTCGAAAGGCATGGTCGGGGGAAGATTGTTAAAAAATTGCCGGAGACGTGGATTCAAGTTTTGCAATGCGGAATTTCCTAATGGAAAAATAATATGTCGGGTGATTGTGAATAATGTAACGCGGCTATACATTGATTGGTCTTTGACTTATAACTTCTTTTTCTGATTTTTCGCATTGTGTACATATATTGTTTTCGAAAGGCATGGTCGGAGGAAGATTGTTAAAAAATTGCCGGAGGCGTGGATTCAAGTTTTGCGATGCGGAATTTCCTAATGGAAAAATAATATGTTGGGTGATTGTGAATAATGTAACGCGGCTATACATTGATTGGTCTTTGACTTATGCCTTCTTTTTCTGCTTTTTCGCATTGTGTATATATATTGTTTTCGAAAGGCATGGTCGGGGGAAGATTGTTAAAAAATTGCCGGAGACGTGGATTCAAGTTTTGCAATGCGGAATTTCCTAATGGAAAAATAATATGTCGGGTGATTGTGAATAACGTAACGCGGCTATACATTGATTCGTCTTTGACTTATGACTTCTTTTTCTGATTTTTCGCATTGTGTATATATATTGTTTTCGAAAGGCATGGTCGGGGGGAAGATCTTTAGAAAATTGCCGGAGACGTGGATTCAAGTTTTGCAATGCGGAATTTCTTAATGGAAAAATAAAATGTCGGGTGATTGTGAATAATGTAACGCGGCTATACATTGATTGGTCTTTGACTTATGACTTCTTTTTCTGATTTTTCGCATTGTGTACACATATTGTTTTCGAAAGGCATGGTTGGGGGAAGATTGTTAAAAAATTGCCGGAGACGTGGATTCAAGTTTTGCGATGCGGAATTTCCTAATGGAAAAATAATATGTCGGGTGATTGTGAATAATGTAACGCGGCTATACATTGATTGGTCTTTGACTTATGCCTTCTTTTTCTGCTTTCTCGCATTGTGTATATATATTGTTTTTGAAAGGCACGGTCGCGGGGACGATCTTTAAAAAATTGCCGGGGACGTGAATTCAAGTTTTGCGATGCGGAATTTCCTAATGGAAAAGTAATGTGTCGCGTGATTATGAATAATGTAACGCGGCTATACATTGATTGGTCTTTGACTTATGACTTCTTTTTCTGATTTTTCGCATTGTGTACATATATTGTTTTCGAAAGGCATGGTCGGGGGAAGATTGTTAAAAAATTGCCGGAGACGTGGATTCAAGTTTTGCGATGCGGAATTTCCTAATGGAAAAATAATATGTCGGGTGATTGTGAATAATGTAACGCGGCTATACATTGATTGGTCTTTGACTTATGACTTCTTTTTCTGATTTTTCGCATTGTGTACATATATTGTTTTCGAAAGGCATGGTCGGGGGAAGATTGTTAAAAAATTGCCGGAGACGTGGATTCAAGTTTTGCGATGCGGAATTTCCTAATGGAAAAATAATATGTTGGGTGATTGTGAATAATGTAACGCGGCTATACATTGATTGGTCTTTGAATATATAACTTCCTCTTCTGACTTTCAACACTGCATGCATGCACTTTTTATTCTTGCTTTTTGACCTATTTATTGTATTGTTTTCGAACGACGTGGCCGCGGGGAAGATGTTTAGAAAATTGCCGGAGACGTGGATTCAAGTTTTGTAATGCAGAAGATAAAAGTAATGAATAGAAAATTGATGTGTCGCATGATTATGAGTAAAACAACGCGACTGTATACTTACACAGCTACTTTAGGATTATCTTGTATACCGATAGAATTATTATAGATATATTTTAATTTTATTTTTTTTTGCTTTTTTATATTGCATTTTTTATTCTTACTTTTCGACCGATTTACTGCTTTTTCATTACCGAACGAACGTTTCATGACCGATTACCGTGTATCCAGAATTGATTAAGTTCTTCGGAGAATTACCAGCGGCGTCGCAAATTCATATTTTGCATCACGGAATTTCCAAACGGAAAAGCGGTGGATCGACTGATTATAAGTAAGGTGTAACGTTTTTGTCACTTTGCGCGTTGTGCACGTTCATCCTTTGTCCTTGCTTCTTCACGGATTTACTGCAGTTTCGTTTTCGCACGACGTGTCCGTGTAATGATTTTCTTCAGAAAAGTGTCGGCAGCGCGGTAAATTCAGGTTCTGCAATACGGAGTTCCCGAACGGAAGAGTGATTACGAATAAACCAACGCGATTGTATTTTGGTCAGTCTCCGACTTATTATTCTTTTGTAATCCTTCTCTTTTTCTTCCCCGCCGCCCGTCTCATTGTTGCTGTTTTGCCTGTCGAACAACGTGACCATCGGTTCGTTCCGTGTACGTGGAAAAGATTGACTTCTTTAGAAACTCGCCGATGATGTCGCAAACTTACACCTTGCAATGTGGAATTTCCGAACACAGTGCTAGTGTCTTGTGTGATTACCAATAAAGTACCGTCACTATATTTTCATGATAATAATGATTGCGACTGACATTTTTTCATCTTGCTGACGGGTAAATTAACACATTGTTGACCGGCAATTTTCGGCAAAAGCTGTCTCAAGTCACCGGTTAATTTTTCGTAATTAAACATGGAAGTTAAATGATGTAATTAACCTTCAATAAAGTTTGTTCGTGCATAATGAATTAAAATTGAACTTTGGACATAAATTTTATGTAACTTTTAATATTTTTTCGTATGATTAGCTGTACAGCAATCATTTACGCGTAGATGTAGACAAGAGGTTTTGCACATATATCTTGTTTCGTTGCGCTTTCCTTTTAAAGAGCTAGATTATAGCCTTGTTATTTCATTTTCAACCATCATTTTCCAAATGACTACAACTTATTTAAAAATCACTCGGATAACTATATAAAGCATTCACGTATAATTTATTGAAAAATACTTCACCGTCACGTTCCGTCGTTCTTGACACTTTCTAATACTAGAATTGTAATAAAAGCCTTAGTACCAAGAAAAGAATACTTTTTTATAATAAAGCAGACGCGATTGAACACAATAAACAAAATTTTGCTATATTCTATATTGCCCAGCGTTCCAAAAATTAAAATAGCCGACGCAAGTGCAAACACGAGTTAACTCGTGACCGGTCAGCAACGTTTGGCCATGAAAACACGAGTTAACTCGTGACCGGTCAACAATGTGTTAATGAACACGTTGTGAATATGTTTAAGTTGCGCTATTTCACGATCTCCGATAGATAAGCTGTGTATTTAGGATTGTGGAATGGAAGCAGGAAGTAAAATGTACAAACAAAACCGTTAAAATATCAACATGAGCAACTAAAAAGAAAAGGATAACAGAAGAAAGAAAACTCAGTAAGAAAAAGAATGATAAAAGCAAGAACAGCGAGTAACAAAAAGATGATATAATGATCATTTCCGCTAAAACACTCGCACGCGTAGTAAGGCGCATAAAAGCCAAAGTACAGCCGTAAAAAATCCATAAAAATGAACCGCAATAACGTAAGTACGAAGTGAAGGTACATTTCTGCGAGAAATACGCGGCGCCCCGACAGTATCAGACGTTCCGCAGTATTACGCGCCTCGGCGAACTATCGATCGCGATACGCATCTACGTAATCACGGAAAGCTTGTTCCACTAAAGCGTGATCGATCGATCCCGTGACAGTTGAATCGTCCCCCTCCCCCTTTCTGTCTGGCCGCCGCTGCCCGCGGCAAGAAAATCAATTACACCTGTTTGACTAAGCTGGCAAAAAAGAGACGCGCGTGCTGTTTGCCGGCTCACGACTCATAGAGTCCCGACTCCTTCTTTTTTCGGCCCGCGCACGATCGACACGGACGATCCGACTAATCGTTCGCATCGATTAAGCGGGATCGCGGTGCAATTTTCCTACGGCGGGCGGACAGATTAATAATCGCCGATTGCCGACTGCGATTAATTAGACGCGGGGGGCCCTCGGGCGAAATTCGCTCGCGTCGATCCGATAGCAAAGCGGCGTCGAGCCATTATCCGATGCTCTGGGGTTGCGCGCGCGGATTCCTACGGCTAATAAGGCCAGATGCTGGATTTCTGCCGTCTCTAATAACGTGCCGGATTCGGAAGTCGGCTGCGTGGGCCGTTTTGTGCTGCGGAGGAAAGTCGGATAATTCCGCGTCGCGTGGGGTGATGGAGGATAAGAGCGGAGCGCTCTTATGGTGGAAATGGTGAGTTCGGAATTTCGTGCATAGCGCAATAAGCGTCCGTGAAGTAGGGAGAAATTTTACGTTGTGCGGAACGAAAATCTTGTGACATATGTACCTACAACTTTTGTAACGGGCATACACGCTTTATAATAAATATTCGTCTCTTGGAGACGCCTGAGAAGGATAAGAGTGGAGCGCTCTTATGGTGGAAATGGTGACTTCGGAATTTCGTGCATAGAGCAATAAGCGTCCGTGAAGTAGGGAGAAATTTTACGTTGTGCGAAATGGAAATGTTGTCACAAAATGTACACCTTTTGTAACGGATATACACACTTTATAGCACATATACGTTTTTTGAAGACGCCTGAGGAGGAGAATGAGTAGCCCTGAAACATGTCGAGAATTTCAACAATAAAATTCTATGGTCAATGGTACAATTATTCTTTGTAAATCAGGGATCAATTTTACGTTGTGCGGAACGGAAATCTTGTGACATATATACACCTTTTGTAACGGGCATACACACTTTATTATACATATACGTCTTTTGTAGACGCCTGAGGAGGATAAGGATGGAGGATAAGAGTGGAGTGCTCTTATGGTGGAAATGGTGACTTCGGAATTTCGTGCATAGCGCAATAACCGTCCGTAAAGTAGGGAAAAATTTTACGTTGTGCGGAACGAAAATCTTGTGACATATGTACACCTTTTGTAGCGGGCATACACGCTTTATAACACATATCCGTCTGTTGAAGATGCCTGAGGAGGAGAATGAGTAGCCCTGAAACATGTCGAGAATTTCAACAATAAAATTCTATGGTCAATGGTACAATTATTCTTCGTAAATCAGAGATAAATTTTACGTTGTGCGGAACAGAAATCTTGTGACACATGTATACCTTTTGTAATGGACATGCACATTTTATAACAAATATACGTCTCTTGAAGACGCCTGAGGTGGAAAATGAGGAGGATAAGGATGGAGGATAAGAGTGGAGCGCCCGTATGGTGGAAATGGTGACTTCAGAATTTCGTGCATAGCGCAGTAATCGTCCGTAAAGTAGGGAGAAATTTTACGTTGTGCGAAACGGAAATCTTGTGACATATGTACACCTTTTGTAATGGATATGCACACTTTATAACACATATACGTTTCTTGAAGACGCCTGAGGAGGAAAATGATGAGGATAAGGATGGAGCATAAGAGTGGAGCGCCCTTGTGGTGGAAATGGTGACTTCGGAATTTCGTGCATAGCGCAATAATCGTCCGTAAAGTAGGCAGAAATTTTTCGTTGTGCGGAACGGAAATCTTGTGACAGATGTACACCTTTTGTAACGGACATACAGACTTTATAATAGATATACATCTCTTGAAGACACCTGAGGAGGAGAATGAGTAGCCCTGAAACATGTCGAGAATTTCAACAATAAAATTCTATGGTCAATGGTACAATTCGTAAATCAGGGATAAATTTTACGTTGTGCGGAACGGAAATCTTGTGACATATGTACACCTTTTGTAACGGACATACACACTTGATAATACATATCCGTCTCTTGTAGACGCCTGAGGAGGATAAGGATGGAGGATAAGAGTGGAGTGCTCTTATGGTGGAAATGGTGACTTCGGAATTTCGTGCATAGCGCAATAATCGTCCGTAAAGTAGGCAGAAATTTTACGTTGTGCGGAATGGAAATCTTGTGACAGATGTACATCTTTTGTAACGGGCATACACACTTTATAACACATATACGTCTCTTAAAGACACCTAAGGAGGAAAATGAGGAGGATAAGAGTGGAGCGCTCTTATGGTGGAAATGGTGACTTCGGAATTTCGTGCATAGCGCAATAATCGTCCGTAAAGTAGGCAGAAATTTTACGTTGAGCGGGATGGAAATTTTGTGACATATGTACACCTTTTGTAACGGACATGCACACTTTATAACAAATATATGTCTCTTGAAGACGCCTGAGGAGGAGAATGAGTAGCCCTGAAACATGTCGAGAATTTCAACAATAAAATTCTATGGTCAATGATACAATTATTCTTCGTAAATCAGGGATAAATTTTACGTTGTGCGGAACGGAAATCTTGTGACATATGTACACCTTTTGTAACGGACATACACACTTTATAACATATATATGTATGTCTCTTGAAGACGCCTGAGGAGGATAAGGATGGAGGATAAGAGTGGAGTGCTCTTATGGTGGAAACGGTGACTTCGGAATTTCGTGCATAGCGCAATAAGCGTCCGTGAAGTAGGGAGAAATTTTATGTTGTGCGGAACGGAAATCTTGTGACATATGTACACTTTTTGTAACGACCATACACACTTTATAACACATATACGTCTTTTCGAGACGGCTGAGGAGGAGAATGAAGAGGATAAGGATGGAGTATAAGAGTGGAGCGCCCTTATGGTGGAAATGGTGACTTCGAAATTTCGTGCATAGCGCAATAACCGTCCGTAAAGTAGGCAGAAATTTTACGTTGTGCGGAATGGAAATTTTGTGACACATGTACACCTTTCGTAACGGATATACACACTTTATAATAGATATACATCTCTTGAAGACACCTGAGGAGGAGAATGAGTAGCCCTGAAACATGTCGAGAATTTCAACAATAAAATTCTATGGTCAACGGTACAATTATTCTTCGTAAATCAGAGATAAATTTTTCGTTGTGCGGAACGAAAATCTTGTGACATATGTACACCTTTTGTAACGGGCATACACACTTTATAACACATATACGTCTTTTGGAGACGGCTGAGGAGGAGAATGAACAAGATAAGGATGGAGGATAAGAGTGGAGCGCTCTTATGGTGGAAATGATGACTTCGGAATTTCGTGCATAGCACAAGGACCCTCCGTAAAGTAGGCAGAAATTTCACGTTGTGCGGAACGAAAATTCTGTGACATATGTACATCTTTTGTAACGGGCATATACACTTTATAACACATATACGTTCTCTTAGAAACGCCTAAGGAGGATAAGAGTGGAGCGCTCTTATGGTGGAAATGGTGACTTCGGAATTTCGTGCATAGCGCAATAACCGTCTGTAAAGTAGGGAGAAATTTTACGTTGTGCGGAACAAAAATTCTGTGACATATGTACATCTTTTGTAACGGGCATACACACTTTATAACACATATACGTCTCTTGAAGACGCCTGAGGAGGAGAATGAGTAGCCCTGAAACATGTCGAGAATTTCAACCATAAAATTCTATGGTCAATGGTACAATTATTCTTCGTAAATCAGAGATAAATTTTACGTTGTATGAAACAAAAATTCTGTGACACGCCTGCATCATTCGTAGCACACGTACCCCTTTTGGAGATTCCTGAAGAGGAAGCTCGGGTGGCCCCGAAACGTGTCGAGAATTCCAACAAGAGAATTATAAAGTCAATAGCTCAATTACTATCCATAGGCCAGAGAAAAATTCTATGCTGTACAAGACAAAATTCTTCTAACTCATAAATATCTATTGTAACACATATACAGTTCTTAAAGGCTCCTGAAGGTTTTTTTTTTAAATGTTACGTTTGTACAAAACAAAAGTCTTGTAACACACGTACATCTCCTGTAGATTCCTGAAGGGAAAACACCAGCCGAGAATCTCATTAATGAAATTCTAAAGTCAATATTTTCAACTGTAAGAGGAGCTTACATATTCCTTCATTATCTCTGCTGCAGCCTGCAACGCCGAGCATTCTTTCCATTGTCAGACAGCAATGAAAGATATATTTACTCGACAAATCAGCATTCTCCTGCCAGTTTGAATATTGCCACTCACAACGCGGATGTTTAACGCATTAGCCACCTAATTGACTACCGTTTTGAATCCTGCAATTGTTCCCTTGCTTGTTCAGTCGTACGGAAAATGGCCTGCGACATTGCGTTACCCCGGCTTTTGGAGCTTACACCATAGAACGCTGTCAACCCTCTGACCCGAGTGAATGGAAATTGGCTCGATATCAATCTATTAACGAATCGCATTTGCCGACTGTACCACCTGACTAGTTGCGTAGGAGGGAACCGAGCGAAAAGCCTCGCGTGGGATCGGATAAGTTATTCAATTTCTGGTACAAATGTCACAGTAACCAAATATCTGAAAATTATCTGTTCAAGTCTTATTACTGAAATGATTACCGCGCCATATGCTTTCAATTCCACACTACGAATGTAGTGTAGTGACTTGTTAGTTTACCTGATCATAATTATTTAACAAGAAATTCAATTTCACTTATAAGCTTAAGTAAGGTCAGATGACTTGATACATTTTGATCATAACTATTGGGTTGGAGGGAAAGTTCTGTCGTATTTTAAAGAAAATATTTGAATTAATTTATAAAAATATGTGTTTAATATTAATCATAATACATTTAATGTGTTGTATGATGAATGCCAAACTCTTCTGCAATTTCTCGACTTGTTAAATGTGGATTATTTTCCAACATGGATCGTAAAACATCATTATCGATATTGGATGGTCGTCCAGATCCATCACTTTCTTGGAGGCTCAGATCCCTGGAACGAAATTTGCTAAACCATCTTTGACAAGTACGAACATTTACAATATCTTTTCCAAATACCGCACATAAATTTTTACATGCAACCGATGCGTTGCTTCCTTTTTGGAATTGATACAAAATGCAGTGTCGTAAATGCACTTTATCTACTGACATGTTTTTCACTTTAAATATCACAAGTAAATGATGAACGGTAAAAAAGGACTCCTTTTATATTATACAGCAGCTATAAAAAAAAAAAAAAAAAAAAAAAAAAATCCGAATGACTCACTAGCCAGATGTTTATTTTATTTACAAGAAAAATTACCTGCCTATTAAAAATACGACAGAACTTTCCCTTCAACCCAATATTTAATTCAGGTACATCTCAATAATAGTAAATAATGATTAAAACTAAAATACGTAAATGTTGGTTTCTGCGACAATCGGTTATTAAATGAGTTAGTTTTCACTAATTTATGATTCGTGCGCAGGGTGTAAAATACTGGGATTTATCGAGGTACCCGGGAAACATATTGTCGAGTAGCTGATGTTCGCGTGTAAGCTATGTACTCGCTGGTGGCTGTAATAGAAACCGGTTAGTCGCGATTTATGGTGAAATTTCGGCGAACCGATGCACTAATGATTATTGGAAATGCCGCTTGATAGTTAGTGATCGGCGTTCCGGGTATCGTAATTTCCCGTAACGCACTTTGATTCCGAGATAAACGCACTTCGCTGAACAATGTACTTCTGTCGATCGATTTTAATCACGTTCGCACCCTCGAACGAGTTCGTCGTATCCCTCAGCGGCAATTCTGATTGTCACTGCTAAGCAGGAGCTATTCGAATTGGTTCGTAATTAAACACTTCATTAAAATCGGAATGCTGCGAATATACTTGAAATAGTTTACCAATATGTCTGCTACCGCTGACATTTTTAAATATCCTACGTGATGGTATTAAATTCGTACAAATCGGAATGCTGCGAATAAGCTTCAAATATTTTAGCATACTCATGCCGGCGTGTCTGTCATCGTTGAAATTTTCAAATATCAGAAATGACTGAATTAAATTCATATAAATTGCAGTGCTACCCTTAAACTTGCAATATAATGTATATAGTATATATAGTATACAGTATATATAATGGGAGCAAGCCGCGGGAACTGTTTCGAGAAAACGGGCGAAAGATGCAAAGATCCGACGGTGGCGCTTAGAGGCTTAATAACAATTATTATTTTAAACTTATGTGTATATAAACATATCATTTTCAAATATCACACATGACTGAATTAAATTCATATAAATTGCAGTGCTACCCTTAAACTTGCAATATAATGTATATAGTATATATAGTATATAGTATATATAATGGGAGCAAGCCGCGGGAACTGTTTCGAGAAAACGGGCGAAAGATGCAAAGATCCAACGGGGGCGCTTAGAGGCTTAATAATAATTATTATTTTAAACTTATGTGTATATAAACATATCATTTTCAAATATCACACATGACTGAATTAAATTCATATAAATTGCAGTGCTACCCTTAAACTTGCAATATAATGTATATAGTATATATAGTATACAGTATATATAATGGGAGCAAGCCGCGGAAACTGTTTCGAGAAAACGGGCGAAAGATGCAAAGATCCAACGAGGGCGCTTAGAGGCTTAATAACAATTATTATTTTAAACTTATGTGTATATAAACATATCATTTTCAAATATCACACATGACTGAATTAAATTCATACAAATTGCAGTGCTACCATTAAGCTTAAACTATACTACTATATATATACTATGTACTATATACACTATATACATTATATTGCAAGTTTAAGGGTAGCACTGCAATTTGTATGAATTTAATTCAGTCATGCGTGATATTTGAAAATATGTTTATATATACATAAGTTTAAAATAATAATTGTTATTAAGCCTCTAAGCGCCACCGTCGAATCTTTGCATCTTTCGCCCGTTTTCTCGAAACAGTTACCGCGGCTTGCTCCCATTCCGAAAACGTGACATTTTGGCGGCGCGTAGCTGTGCTTGGCGCGACAACCGGTCAGGCGAAAAACGGATTGGTCCCGTTCAAAGCGGTACGATCACGTCGATCATAACACGTAAAAAGGCGCGCGCGAAAGAAAGGCTGGCTTCACAAGTCGAGGGCTAAACGACGCTCGGATCTCGTCCGCGCGACGGCACTTATAAATCTTATCTCGCCCGCCGTTGCAGGAGTGTAAACAGGAGTTCCGAAACTTTCCACGCGGAACGGGTGTGCCGCGAGACGCGGGCGCATTGAACCTACGCGCAGAAAAATTCGTTGCACCGGAAAGAGTTTGTTCCACCGTCGGACGAAACTCCCGAGATGAGAACTGCGCTCGGCCGGAATGGGGGAGAAAGCCGGAGAAATTGTCCTCGTGCCCGCGGGAAACCGAATTCCTCCTCGTAGGCGACGAAAGATTCCGAGTGCTAGTTTAACCCCTTGAGCACTGACTGCTAGCACCTAGCGTAGATCGATTTGGTACGTGAATTAATCTAAAGAAACATTGTACTTTCGTATTTTATTTATGCTTGCGCCTTTAACACGTTGAATGCCAAGCGTATTTTGCTATATTAGAACCGCGATGCAATGAAATACTGCGCAGTGTAATTAAATTATGCAAAATGAAGGTAACGGAGAGTTGTTAGAAGCCAAAGTATTGAAGCACCGTTCCAATATCAATTGCTCTTACAAGATTGCAAATAGACTTCATTGCGATTTTTTTGCATTTTTACTCAAATCTTTTGCACCAGTCACCGGTGACCACCATGGCAGTCAAAGTGTTAATGAGCAGCACCTAGCCTAGATCGATTTGGTATGTGAATTAATCTAAAGAAACATTGTACTTTCGTGTTTTATTTATGCTTGCGCCTTTAACACGTTGATTGCCAAGCGTATTTTGCTATATTAGAACCGCGATGCAATGAAATACTACGCAGTATAATTAAATTGTGCAAAATAAAGGTAACGGAGAGTTAGTAGAAGCCAAAGTATTGAAGCACCGTTCCAATATCAATTGCTGTTACAAGATTGCAAATAGACTTCATTGCGATTTTTTTGCATTTTTACTAAAATCTTTTGCACCGGTTACCGGTGACCACCGCGGCAGTCAAAGTGTTAATGAACTGCCTGTCGTGATGAGGTCTATAAAAAGAGTGGACGTGGGATGTTGCGCAAGAAGTAAACGATGATTAATAAACTCGTTAAGCACGAAGTATGTGTGACTGTTATGATATAGAATTAAGTTATAGTTTTGGCCCTTCGATGCTTCAGTTTACTGTTCCTCATAAAGAACGTAAAGAGCAAACGAGCCTATTCGCCTAACAATACTGGTCTTATCACGTTTTTTTCTATTTTGTCACTACATGCCGCGCCTTATAAAAATTCCACTGCGGCCCCTGGGGAAAATATGTAAATCTGGCTTAGCAGTCAACGTGTTAATGTTTGAAGTGGTTGTATGGCATGCGGGTCTATTTTACTATGCAATTGTGCCGTAACGTTTTGCGGTAGAACGGATAGTATGATTGCACGTAGTTTAGACGTAAATACAGTGGGCGATGTCTTGAAAAAGTATCCACCCTACAGTGCCTGTTCGCTGAAGTTCAGACTCCCATCGCATCCAAATGATCTGCCTAGAATAGACCTCGTCAAACCACCGCCTTCATTACCTTCAAACTTTTATTCCCGCGAGAAAAGAAACATTTCACATAAAAACTACACAGTTTCCACACTAACGAAGGTTTCCACCGCAACACGTTGACGTTATCCGTACATGCATACAAAAGCGTAAAGAAGGCACCATCCCCCCGAAAGTTCTCGTGTCTCTGTCGCTCCTATTGAATTTACTGATACCGGCATAAGATGTACTTCGTGAAGAAAAAGAATTCGTCGCACGAAGAAGTGCTAAGAACTGTCGACATTGCTTAGGTGTCAGCCGCTGTCTCCGTAAAAAAACCTACTGCCTGATATATGGCCTGAGTTTGACATCAAGAGTCAGTCCCACGATGTGGGTGTTTCGCCTGAAATTGTCATGAGTCATGACTATGATGTTCACGTTTGTCTTCAAATTTTTGTCATGAATCAAACTTGTGCCGTTCACGTTTGGTCTGAAATTATCATCACGAGTCACACTTATACTATTCACGTTTGGGCCAAACTCCATTTTCCACAAAATGATTATCATTCGTCAGACTCGTGATGTTCGCGTTCGTCCTCAAATTTTTGTCACGAATCAAACTTGTGCCGTTCACATTTGGTCCGAAACTATCATCACGAGTCACACTTATACTATTCACGTTTGGGCCGAACTACATTTTCTTCAAAACGACTGTCACGCGTCAGACTCGTGATGTTCACGTTTGTCCTCAAATTTTTGTCACGAGTCACACTTGTGCTGTTCACGTTCGGTCCGAAATCCAGTCACCCTCGTGTCGTCTACATTTTCTTCAAATCGACTATCACGCGTCAGACTCATGATGTTCACGTTCGTCCCGAAACTATCCTCCCGCGTCACCTTTTTGACGTTCGTGTTTGCCCTGCAATTCATCTGCACCTACTATCTATAGTATATATGGCCTGAGTTTGACACCACGAGTCAGACGCGCGATGTGGATGTTTCGCTTGAAATTGTCATCAGTCATGATCGTCATTTTCACGTTTGTCCTCAAATTTTTGTCACGAATCAAACTTGTGCTGTTCACGTTCGGTCCGAAATCGAGTCATACTCGTGTCGTCTACATTTTCTTCAGCATGTCTGTCACGCGTCAGACTCGTGATGTTCACGTTCATCCCGAAACTATCCTCCTAACGTTCGTGTTTGCCCTGCACTTCTTCTTTACCTTCTATCTAATACACGACCTTAGCGTGCCACCGCGAATCGGTTTCGTGACTTCCGCGTTCGCTCCGCAATTGTCACCGCGGGTCAGGCTCGTCAAAGTACGCAAGGGGTTAATCTATCATTATGCAAATGGCGGGCTCGCAACAAACGGATTCCGAAAGTGCGTCGCCGCGGCGCGAATGAGAAAAGGCGGGCGACAGAGGCGCGGAAGACGTGGCAGAGGTGGACGCAGAAGACTTGGACGCAGAAAAGGTGGACGCAGAAGAGAGAGAAGGCAGCGGCCGAAGACGGAGGAAGAGCGGAGGCCTGAGACGTCGAGGTCCACTTTCGGTATGCAAGAGGAGAACGCGGCACGACACGCAGCTATATTAAACCTCGAGCGAGGGCTGACGCGTGTGCGTGCGTATAAAAGCTCGCGCGTTTTCGTGGCACCGGAGGCTTACACGCGCCACATCGTAACCCAGACGATCCCACCTCCTCCTTCCTCTCCTGCGCCTCCTTCACCTACTCGTTCGCGAACCTCTGCCGCCTCCTACTTCGGCCTCTTCATCTTCCTCTTTGCCTTCGTCTTCTCTGCCCTCGTGCGCCTCGCATTCGCCTGCCATGTGCACGGCCTGCCAGCTGCAGAGTGTACCGGCGCAATCGTTCGATATACGGTGGGTAAAAAAAGTGCACCGGATAATCGCGCACTGGGACTTTCGGGAAAAGGTTGAGGAAAGGTGGGCTTGGTATTGCGGACGACGAACAGAGTTGATTTTAATAGTAATGACTACGGGTACATTGTGTATTATAGACGTGTACTATAAGAAAATGGCGAATAATCGTGCACTGCAACTTTCGGGAAAAGGTTGACGAGGAAAGGTGGGCTTGAGGTTGCGGACGACGAACAGAGTTGATTTTAATAGTAATGACTACGGGTACATTGTGTATTATAGACGTGTACTATAAGAAAATGGCGAATAATCATGCACTGTGACTTTCGGGAAGAGGTGGACGAGGAAAAGTGGGCTTGAGATTGCGGACGACGAACAAAGTTGATTTTGATAGTAATGACTACGGGTACATTGTGTATTATCCTTTTGAGTGCTATGGACGCATATACGCGTCCGCCGAAATCTATCGGTATCGACTATGGGCGCATATATGCGTTTCCAAATCGTTTCGATTTCTTACCTATTGCAGCCACAATTATCAATGTACGAGATGAATACAGATGCGTTCTTTATCAGATAATTTTCTTGCATCATTTAATTTGGTGTAAATCAAGAATTATCATTAAAACTTAGTTGCGTCTTACATAATCAAGTAATATAGAGTTCACACTAGCGAAAAGTGTTTCGTCTTCAGCGATCGCTTCGTCCAGAAGTATTCAGCACTCAAAGGGTTATAGACGTGTACTATAAGAAAATGGCGGATAATCGCGCACTGCGACTTTCGGGAAAAGGTTGACGAGGAAAGGTGGACTTGAGGTTGCGGACGACGAACAGAGTAGATTTTAATAGTAATGACTATGGGTACATTGTGTATTATAGACGTGTACTATAAGAAAATGGCGAATATCGTGCACTGCGACGTTCGGGAAAAGGTTGAAGTTGCGGACAATGAGCAGAGTTGAGTTTAATAGTAATAACTGCAGATATATTGCATAGTATAGACGTGTTGCATAAAAAATGTGGCGACTACCCAGACGCTGTGATTTCCGGAAAATAATTGACAGGAGAATTTTTAAGTTCTGAAGCTAGTGACATTGGCAATCGCCCAGCCACATTGTTTCAATTCAATTTCTTATCCTCTGGTAACTGACTTGTGTTTTCTGTTGCTTACTCGCTTACAACTACGTAATGCAGCTTCGCACTCTGGGCTCAGGACAACGTCCTGAACTCGATCTGAGCGAAAACAGTCGCCGATGATTTCTAGCCCCTCACCCTCACGTTTCTTATAAATGACCTGGAGACACCCTAGCTTCCACTTCCGACTCCCAACGTTTTCTCGGTCTCCACATCCAGAGCACCCTGAGCATATACTTGCACGCCTTCCGTGAATCCGTCGGGCCCGATCACTCACTCTTGCTGGAATTCTACTCTCGAGCCAGTCGGCGAAACGACACGCTCGAACAGGCCTAGGGTCGCGTCCGGTCACGTGATCAAGGCAATCTCGCCTCTGAGCACCCCTCGCTCGTATGTTAATGCTTCGATTTTCTCTTGAGCGACTTTTACGATTGCAACTTTATCTCCTATACGCTTACGCGTTTTCAAGGCATTTGACGCGAGCGTATGCGTGCCACGAGGGTACACTCCGCGTCAAAACTCGGCCGTGACGCTTTATTGTAGACGTGTATCGGCGCCAAAGAGCGAAACTGTATTGCTAATACCGGTGCGATAGCGGAATCTTTTTGGGTGGCTGTTTTTAGGCAATTATTATGTTTCCGAAAAGAAACTGAAGTCTGAGGATACTGGTGCGAAGCCGGCGAAGTGACGTTATAGTGGTATAAGGGTGTTTTGTGTCATACCTGTGTGATACCGGTATATTTAAGTACAGATTTTGTTATTAACACGTTGACTGCCAAGCGTATTTTGCTACGTACGAACCGCGATGCGACAAAATACTGCAGAGTTCGATTAAATCGTGCAAAATGAAGGTAACGCAGAAATGATGGAAACCAAAGTACTGAAGCACCGTTCCAATATCAATTGCTTTTACAAAATTGCAAATAGGCTTCATTGCGAATTTTTTGCATTTTTAATCAAATCTTTAACGCCGGTCATGTTAGAACTTCGATGCGATGAAATACTGCAGAGTTCGATTAAATCGTGCAAAATGAAGGTAACGCAGAGTTGATGGAAGCCAAAGTATTGAAGCACCGTTCCAATATCAATTGCTTTTACAAGATTGCAAATAGGCTTCATTGCGAATTTTTTGCATTTTTAATCAAATCTTTAACGCCGGTCATGTTAGAACTGCGATGCGATGAAATACTGCAGAGTTGGATTAAATCGTGCAAAATGAAGGTAACGCAAAAATGATGGAAATCAAAGTATTGAAGCACCGTTCCAATATCAATTGCTTTTACGAAATTGTAAATAGGCTTCATTGCGAATTTTTTGCATTTTTAATCAAATCTTTAACGCCGGTCATGTTTCTATTTTATAACTGCGATGCGATGAAATACTGCAAAGTTCGATTAAATCGTGCAAAATGAAGGTAACGCAGAGTTGATGGAAGCCAAAGTATTGAAGCACCGTTCCAATATCAATTGCTTTTACAAGATTGCAAATAAGCTTCATTGCGAATTTTTTGCATTTTTAATCAAATCTTTGGCACCGGTCACCGGTGACCACTGTGGCAGTCAACGTGTTAAGAAAAAAAAAAATGCATTTTGGGGATACCGGTATAAACCCGGCAAAATAATGTTATGGTGGTATTAGCGTATGTCGGTATAATACTTTTGTAATATCAGTATTGTTAGGTAGTTGTTTTGTTATTCTGAAAGGAATCGAATTCTAAGGATACTAGTATAAAGACGTCAAATTGACGCTATGCGGAAATAACCGTACGTATTTCGACACAATTCCAGTATCTTTGATCTATTAATCCAGAAGGAACCGAATTCTGAGGATGCCAATATGAAGCCGTCAAAGTGGCGTTATATCAGTATAACCTATTTCAGTATAATACCTGATCATAATTACAAAAGCATAAAAGATATACAAGTGTAGACACACGTCACAAGTTTAAGCTATTATTGGCTTTGCGATAAATCTCTGTCCTCTGAAATCCGAGGAATATTATGTTTATTGCTGTAAATATCGTGTATATCGAATTTCGCGAGGGAACAACTTTTGGTCGTGCTGTATCTCTACTATCGCCACACCCTGTATATTTATTCGTCGCTTTAACGTAACGCTTCCGAATCCGTCGTAATTTCAGCAACCACGTCTCGTGTCCGTTAGTTTGCGGACCTTCTTACGCAATTCCCGCGAAGTGCACTCGCCAGAAGGAGGGTCGAGGATTTTCCGCGAAGAGAAAACGGAAGTTCAGGCGTGTCTTTTTCCAACAAATCTTTCCTCCGTCCCGTTCGCCGCGGAGAGGAAACTTTGCCCGAGCTGTGACACTAAGAGATCGTCCATCAAAGAGCTTAACGAGAAAACACTACAATAATGCACACCTATATAATGTCGTATAAAGTGGCA
Source organism: Cryptocheilus praepositus (assembly GCA_033815515.1). Classification (NCBI taxonomy): domain Eukaryota; kingdom Metazoa; phylum Arthropoda; class Insecta; order Hymenoptera; family Pompilidae; genus Cryptocheilus; species Cryptocheilus praepositus. Next base: position 3,880,999 of record JAWWQZ010000314.1, read on the forward strand.
TTCCCATCGTTGCGGGTAATAAAGTAAGAAATTTGTTTGACGAGCCTCGGTCAGTGTACGTATTGAAATTTAGGATGCAAAAACCTGACGAGATTAGGTGCGGATTTTTGTATAAAAATTTGCTACTTTGATTGAGACTTATTATTGGAAACTTTTCATTACGACACTAGCCACAGCACTTTTTATACAAAGATTTACTCCTTTGATAAGGATTTGTTGTATAAACATCTCACTTTTGGCTACTAGATGCAGAACTTTTTATACGAAAATATACTGCTTCGTTAAGGGCATGCACCTAGTGCCCAAACGGTTTTACATAATCAATTTCAACATATTCATTTCTTGATAGGTACGGGCTATGCACATTCTTAATTTCACTCGTAAATAATACAACTTCTACATAATTTAGCGTGGCACGACGATCGTGTGGCACTACTTAAAATTACACGCAACTCGTATAGTCTTATGGAACAGGTTTATTCAAAACCGTCACACGCGTGGAGTAGGTCATGATTAAGATGTGTCAACAGTCGCGTGCATCGATTACATTTTTTACAGAGCACCGAACTGACTTAACACGTTCACGCCGGCGTGTACCACCGGTGGCTCACGCTCGATTGTCCCATCGGGCGTGAACATTTGTTTAGACGCCGCTCACCATCAAAAATATAGTTCGTTTAGTATGTGGACAAAATTGCCGTAGAGTTGAAAACTTAAATAATTGAAATGTAAGTAATTGAAACAAGCAAAAATAGTGCGCCACTAAATGAAGCGCTGCATAAATTCGACTGCCGCCTCACAGCGAAAAACACGAAAATCGGCCCCGGCGTGTGAACGTGTTAAGTTGAAACACGTTGAACGCTATCACCGTAAAAATGGTAAAACGTGGGATTTGACGTGTAAGAGAAAAAATATACATTTTGTATCGACCGCTGAATTAACTGGAAATATGTTGAACAGTACCACTAGAAAAAATAGTTTGGTATTCAAGGTACAAACGACGCTTGAAAAATCGTGTAATTAGAGACATGATACTCGGTAACGCTAGATTTACAGAACTCGACAATTTCACGGATTTCGAGTAAAATGACAGAAACTATTACTACGAATTTGTAGCAAATTTTGCAGACTTTCATTTACATACGTATTCAAATTCATCTCTTCCGAATTCGTTTTCAAGAGATCCGATACAGCTACGCGCAAGTGCGTATCTTTAAATCTGCTTTGTCATCTATATTACTGACTTAACTCGGTTAATTTTCGTTGATTTCGGATTCCACGAGTAAAATACCAGAAACTATTACTACGATTTTGTCATTTTGCAGACTTTCATTAATACATATACAATGCGTATTCAAATTCATCTCTTCCGCAGGCTTTTCATTTTCAATGCTCATGTCGTGTATCTACACGTTTTTACCGTATACCGACACATTTCCCTGTAAATCCTGTGTTAATACTCTTACGTCAGAACATTACTCGGTCGTCTATTTTAGATACGCGCAGGTGCGTCTACATATTTCCGCGTAAATCTGCTGCTAATTCTTTTACGTCCCAACATTGCTCTGTCATCTATATTACTACTTATGATACTCGGTTCTTCGACAATTTCACGGATTTCGGATTCCACGAGTAAAATGACAGAAACTATTACTACGATTTTGTAGCAAATTTTGCAGACTTTCATTAATACATATACAATACGTATTCAAATTCATCTCTTCCGCAGGCTTTTCATTTTCGAATGCTGCATGTCGTGTACCTACACGTTTATCAGAATAACATCGTATACCGACACATTTCCCCGTAAATCCCGTGTTAATACTCTTACGTCAGAACATTACTCGGTCGTCTATTTTACTATTTATGATACGCGCAGGTGCGTATCTACATATTTCCGCGTAAATCTGCTGCTAATTCTTTTACGTCCCAACATTGCTCTGTCATCTATATTACTACTTATGATGCTCGGTTAACGCTATATTTACAGAACTCGACAATTTCACGGATTTCGGATTCCACGAGTAAAATGACAGAAACTATTACTACGATTTTGTAGCGAATTTTGCAGACTTTCATTAATACATATACAATACGTATTCAAATTCATCTCTTCCGCAGGCTTTTCATTTTCGAATGCTGCATGTCGTGTATCTACACGTTTGTCAGAATAACACCGTATACCGACACATTTCCCCGTAAATCCCGTGTTAATACTCTTACGTCAGAACATTACTCGGTCGTCTATTTTACTATTTATGATACGCGCAGGTGCGTATCTACATATTTCCGCGTAAATCTGCTGCTAATTCTTTTACGTCCCAACATTGCTCTGTCATCTATATTACTACTTATGATACTCGGTTAACGCTAGATTTACAGAACTCGACAATTTCACGGATTTCGGATTCCACGAGTAAAATGACAGAAACTATTACTACGATTTTGTAGCAAATTTTGCAGACTTTCATTAATACATATACAATACGTATTCAAATTCATCTCTTCCGCAGGCTTTTCATTTTCGAATGCTGCATGTCGTGTATCTAAACGTTTGCCAGAATAACACCGTATACTGATACATTTCCCCGTAAATCCCGTATTAATACTCTTACGTCAGAACATTACTCGGTCGTCTATTTTACTATTTATGATACGCGCAGGTGCGTATCTACATATTTCCGCGTAAATCTGCTGCTAATTCTTTTACGTCCCAACATTGCTCTGTCATCTATATTACTACTTATGATACTCGGTTAACGCTAGATTTACAGAACTCGACAATTTCACGGATTTCGGATTCCACGAGTAAAATGACAGAAACTATTACTACGATTTTGTAGCAAATTTTGCAGACTTTCATTAATACATATACAATACGTATTCAAATTCATCTCTTCCGCAGGCTTTTCATTTTCGAATGCTGCATGTCGTGTATCTACACGTTTGTCAGAATAACACCGTATACCGACACATTTCCCCGTAAATCCCGTGTTAATACTCTTACGTCAGAACATTACTCGGTCGTCTATTTTACTATTTATGATACGCGCAGGTGCGTATCTACATATTTCCGCGTAAATCTGCTGCTAATTCTTTTACGTCCCAACATTGCTCTGTCATCTATATTACTACTTATGATACTCGGTTAACGCTAGATTTACAGAACTCGACAATTTCACGGATTTCGGATTCCACGAGTAAAATGACAGAAACTATTACTACGATTTTGTAGCAAATTTTGCAGACTTTCATTAATACATATACAATACGTATTCAAATTCATCTCTTCCGCAGGCTTTTCATTTTCGAATGCTGCATGTCGTGTATCTACACGTTTGTCAGAATAACACCGTATACCGACATATTTCCCCGTAAATCCCGTGTTAATACTCTTACGTCAGAACATTACTCGGTCGTCTGTTTTACTATTTATGATACGCGCAGGTGCGTATCTAGATATTTCCGCGTAAATCTGCTGCTAATTCTTTTACGTCCCAACATTGCTCTGTCATCTATATTACTACTTATGATGCTCGGTTAACGCTAGATTTATGGAACTCGACAATTTCACGGATTTCGGATTCCACGAGTAAAATGACAGAAATTGTTACTACTATTTTCTAGCAAATTTTGCAGACTTGCATTAATACATACACAATACGTATTCAAATTCATCTCTTTCGCAGGCTTTTCATTTTCGAATGCTGCATGTCGTGTATCTACACGTTTGTCAGAATAACATCGTATACCGACACATTTCCCCGTAAATCCCGTGTTAATACTCTTACGTCAGAACATTACTCGGTCGTCTGTTTTACTATTTATGATACGCGCAGGTGCGTATCTACATATTTCCGCGTAAGTCTGCTGCTAATTCTTTTACGTCCCAACATTGCTCTGTCATCTATATTACTACTTATGATACGCCCAGGTAAATTACGCCAGCCCCTTTTTAAATACTTTATACTCGTGCACGTCGCGGGAATTATGAGTTCACCTAATTTTCCTCGACATGCCGTCGTTCCGCTGAAAAACGATTTGTCCGATATTGTTCCCGTAACTGTCGACATCATAATTCCTCTTGCATGTTTCCCTATCATTTCATCGAAGCAATTTTTATCTCCAAACCTACGTCACCTCCTTTATCCGCGCCGACCGTCGCTCGTTCTACATATCTACCTATGATACAACGTCTAACGCCGTAATAATCCGCGTGTAATCCACCGGCTCATACGTTCGATGTCATAACGGGATAATCCGCGAGCGTCGAATAAACTGTAGGCTTGTCATTGATGAATTCGACGATTCGCGTTGTCGCGCGGACCAGCACCGAATATCGATATATTTTCCAGTTTCGGTATTATAGCGGTATTTTTTTATTTCTTTTAAGAATACTGTAACATACTAGCTATTTGGCAGATCTTTTTAACACGTTGACTGCCATGGTGGTCATCGGTGACCGGCGCAAAAGGTCACACAAAAAATTAAAAAAATACCTAATCGGTAGCATTTATAATTTTGTAAATGCAATTATTATTAAATAGTGTTTAAATTCTTTGGTCTCCGATACCTTCACATTATTTTCATTTTGCACAATTCGATCATATCCTGTAGTACTTCATCACGTTGCGGTTTTAATATAGTAAAATACGCACGGCAGTCAAAGTGTTAATAGCGGTATATTCACATATATCGTGTCGCTACTTGATGTCCGTATCGGTGTATATATTGAAATATATGTTTTTAAAACGATTTTTCGATCTAATGTTAGTATTATACTGGTATGAGTGTATATATGTTTTTTAATACTGGCATTTCAAACGGCAATCTTGACATACTTCAATATAATATTTATCCGTAGTACGATTTTCAGGAATCGTGGGGTGAATGAAAACGTGTGCATGCTGCATCCAGAATATTTATCGGTGTTCTACAGGTATTATGCTGAAATACGGTTGTATCGGTGTAACGATTTAACTATCTAAAAATACCGGTATTAATAATAACAGATTGAGCATTCCGTGCACAACGCCTAAAATTAATGTTCGTTATTAACACGATCACGCCGGCGTGACCCACCGGTGGGTCACGCTCGATCTGTCCCATCGCGCGTGAACATTTGTTTACACGCCGCTCACCATCAAAAATATAGTTCGTTTAGTAAGTGGACAAAATTGCCGTATAGTAGTTCTGCAAACTGACATTTAAATAATAAATTTTATAGCTGAAAATGCTTTAAACAAAAATAATTGAAACAAGCAACAATCGTGCGCTACTAAATAAAGTGCTGCATGAATTCGAGCGCCGCCTCACAGCGAAAAACATGAAAATCGGCCCCGGCGTGAACGTGTTAAATGAATCCTGTGAAAACTATAAACTCCAGGTAATAGGTAACATTTGGATCTACTCCAAGTGTGGCATTTAACAGTTCACTATTTTTTTTTCCATTTGTGCACTATTTTCGGGCGATCAGTTGCCCGCGTAAATCGAGTATCTGTTCAAATTTTACCGTACATCCATATTCAAACTTCCGCATTACAGGACCACGCATCGAACGCACTAACCTACATCACAAAGCTTTGTATCATCAACGTGACATCAGAATATGACTCAATTTGTAGACAACTTGTACAGCGACTATTTTATCTCGCATTGTGCAGTCCCGTACGGCAACTTCGTAATTCCCGTACGATAAACTTTCACTCCTCATGGGATTCCCGTCCTGTTTCGCAATGACACGTCTGGCCGTATCGATAGTTCTTTTCCGACGAATCAGGTGAATCCTGCGTTCTCGCTTCAAGGCATAACTGAAAAACGCCCTTAAACAAAATATAACTTGTGACAGACTATTCGATAGCTTGTTAAAAAATAAGCAAAGCGTGCCAAATTTCAACCATGCATATCTGGGGGTAGAAAATGGGAAAAGGATGAAAATTAGGTATTTGCTCAGTTGCCCGAATTTTCTCTCTTTAATGGGATAAAAAGAGATGAAACAGTTTCTTCAGATTTTTGTATTAAAATTTCAGACTGCGTTGCGTGGCAAACATTCTTTAGCCGATACTTTCATTTATTTGGGAACTACGTGCATTATCATCAAATTGGCGACGTACACTTTCGTTTTATTTGTACTGGAGAGATTTTAATTCACTTAGCAATCATCAGATGCTATTAATTACTGCGTTATTGTATCAATTCCTACATAAATTCTATGTTTTCTCTAGCGTGGGAAAGAATTTCACCCAATCAACCATATATTTCACTTTCACATTTTGTTAGGAATAATTCGTTCAAAGCTGTTAAGCCAATATATCCGGACATCCGAACAGAATTGTAAGATCAGCTCTAAACACAGATTTCTTTACAATAAGATAGTGATTGTTTTATTCTCAGTATCCAACAACTAGTCATACAAAGCCAGTATCGGCACACGATGTTTAACCCTTTGCACTCCGAATTTTATTTCAATTTCGTTACCAGCAGCTCCCAACGCTTTTAAGTGTTTTATTTGAAATTTACTTTAACTAAAAATATAAAGCAATTTAAATATATATAGGAAGAAACAAATTCACTTAAATACCAATTTTATTTACAGTATTGTCGTATATTGAAATTTTCAAGGGTATGATATCTTTTGAAAGAACTTGCAAGATGTAACCCTGATTTTCTTTCACACGTTTCACAAAAATAGGTGGTTTCTCTTTTTCCTCCAGATGTTTTTCTATTTGAGTAAACTGCACAGTCTTTGTGTTTTCCTTCGGGATGTAGGAAGATTAAATGAGGCTTTCCATCTAAGCGATCGTGTTTATCATGTGTTCCAGGCCTCCCCAATTTCATATTTGGATGACAACAATCACGAATTAGCATTGACAAAATCTTTTCGCGAAATTTTTTGTGGGCTATAGGTTCTGTTCCTTGGTTTTTTGTTTTTTCTTTGTATAAAGTATAGGCATTTACCATGGAGATTTCTAATCCCCAAAAGAAATATTCCCTCCACCACTTGAGTGCTCGACGTAAAAAACAGTAAGATGTCGTGTATTGGTTCGCCACATTGACACCATCTATATTTTTATTATAATCTGTGATCACATCCAGTTCTTTTATTTCTCTTTGATTACCTGAATGTCTAACCCTTCTAGTGACATTGCGAGAGCGTCGATAACCTGTGCACGATATCTATTTATTTAGACATGAAAAAATGTCGAGTGGAGCTTGACAAAGGAGCTCCTGCCATAAAAACTGATGTCGAGTCACACTCGACATAGGAGTGCAAAGGGTTAAGACAGTACAATAATTGCTCATCCACTTAGTCTTAAAAAAGCAAACTCCAGTAAGAAGTGAAAAAGCTAAAGAAAATCAGTAAAATGCCGATCTCATATTGAAGGCGTTGAAACTACTGGCTGCAATGCAATGGAAATTTTCGCTAGTCCTCCCGCTTCGCCGAGGAATTTCCTACGGAATGTACGGAAAGATCTTGATATCGTGCCGTTTCGGTTGCGTAAGATGATAAAGCGCTAAACGCCCACACGCCTGGAGTGGTGAGCGCGGATTAAAGTTCTGACTTTACTTTCGAATCGGTGACGTCTCTCACAGACGCCGATTGTCGATGAACCGAGCGGTGGTAAGTTGTTGCGTGATACAACGCGAAATATTAGGACATGATCCTGTGCATAGACGGTTGCGAGCGAATAGCTGATGATTCGATACCGAGGAACTGCTCGATGTTTTATGACGAACGGAAGCCCATGTGGTTGTGTGATTTATCTGCAGAACTAATGTCTAAAAGTTTCGGAACCTGAAGAATTTCTTCTGTAAGTCTAAGATATTTTATACTATTAGAAATATAATAAAATGAAAGTGTACTATGTTCGGCATGTCACGATGTGGACTTACAACTCGTTCTGTTGCTTAATCGCGGTGCGCTGCCAATGCTAACGTCGTGACGGTGTTATTATTGTATTTACTATATTGTATTATTATTACTATTGCAATAACGCTGCCACTATATTGAAATTGGTAGCTCAGTGATATTAAGCGAAATATCCACTGTCATTTTTTTTCCATCTCTTGACACCACTCTTCATTAAAAATATTTCTACATTCTCGTAACAACGTCACTAAAAATATTCTGCACCTTTAATTCTCTAATCATCTCGCGGTTACGCTAAAAATAAATATAAGAAATCAGAACATACCGAGAACTTATCCCAATTTGTCGGACACATCGTTTCTTCAGCTGAAAACTGTGACGTCATTTGAGAGATCGGTGACGATATTATTATTACTATTGCAATAACGCTGCCGCTATATTGAAATTGGTAGCTCATTGATATTAAGCGAAATATCCACTGTCATTTTTTTTATGTCTTTTGGCACCACTGTTTTAAAATGTTTCTACATTTTCGTAACGACGTCACTAAAAATATTCTGCACCTTTAATTTCCTAATCATCTCGCGGCTACGCTAAAAATAAATATAAGAAACAAGAACATACCGAGAACTTATCCCAATTTGTCGGACAAATTTTTTCAGCTGAAAACTGTGACGTCATTTGAGAGATCGGTGACGATATTATTATTACTATTGCAATAACGCTGCCACTATATTGAAATTGGTAGCTCATTGATATTAAGCGAAATATCCACTGTCATTTTTTTCTACCTCTTGGTACCACTCTTCTTTTACATTGTGTCTACATTTTCGTAACAACATCACTAAAAATATTCTGCAACTTTAAGTCCCTAGTCATCTCGCTGCTACGCTAAAAATTAATATAAGGAAAAAGAACATATCGAGAACTTATCCCAATTTGTCGGACACATCGTTTCTTCAGCTGAAAACTGTGACGTCACTTGAGAGATCGGTGACGATATTATTATTACTATTGCAATAACGCTGCCACTATATTGAAATTGGTAGCTCATTGATATTAAGCGAAATATCCACTGTCATTTTTTTCGGTCTCTTGGCACTCTTCTTTAAAAATATTTCTACATTTTCGTAACAACGTCACTAAAAATATTCTGCACCTTTAATTCTCTAATCATCTCGCGGTTACGCTAAAAATAAATATAAGAAACAAGAACATACCGAGAACTTATCCCAAATTGTCGGACACATCGTTTCTTCAGCTGAAAACTGTGACGTCACTTAAGAGATCGGTGACGATATTATTATTACCATTGCAATAACGCTGCCACTATATTGAAATTGGTGGCTCATTGATATTAAGCGAAATATCCACTGTCATTTTTTTTTCTGTCTTTTGGCACCACTCTTTTAAAATGTTTCTACATTTTCGTAACAACGTCACTAAAAATATTCTGCACCTTTAATTCCCTAGTCATCTCGCTGCTACGCTAAAAATAAATATAAGAAACAAGAATATACTGAGAACTTATCCCAATTTGTCGGACACATCGTTTCTTCAGCTGAAAACTGTGACGTCACTTGAGAGATCGGTGACGAGTTAACACGTCTACAGAGCACGACAGGTTGAAGTAAAATAATTACACAAAAAGTGTGGATACAGCTGTCAACGGGATTACTCGCGCAATAATTCACGTGCACGGCGTTTCTATATACGGAATAGTATTCGTTATCGTGCTAGATGGAATTCGCGGCGGGTTTCGAAGATTTCTGCGCTCTCCGCCCGTGCGCGTATATATACGTGCGGATATATGGATCTATATTCAGTGAATAATGTCTGAAGGCAGAAACTGTGACGTCATTTGAGTATGTGCGTCGATAGTTATTGAACTATTTCAATGAGGCGCTATATTGAAATCGCAGCGGCGCGAGCGTCGGGGAATACTAATTGCAGGCTTGAATGAAAATTCCATCGACGCCGTTTAAAGTCGCACACGTTTTGTAACAACGTCGCTAAAAATATTCTGGATTACTTTGATTTTGACGGGTCACACCTAAAAATAAATATAAAAATGAAATTGTAAAACTTATCCCAATTTGTGACACATGATTTTTTCTTTATTGGTGAATAAATGTGACGTGATGATAATTCATGTTCAAAATTAAAGCAAAAATGGTTAAAAAAATCTTAGTATATATTTATGGTATAAATTTGCAAAACAATATGATGGAACTTTTCATCATCATGCAAAGTTTCTATATACGGAATGAACTTGTTCTTCTATATAATTTTTGGGCATTCAATGTTATGATGGAAATTTCCACCATTATGCAAAGAAGGGTTAAAAAAATGCAAAATTATTATACATAAGAAAATATATACGAATCGACACATACACTTCCAGTCTGGCACCTATTTTCTGAGTAGACCACTATGAATATGTACACAGTGTCAAAGTACCTGCACACACACACTTCTATTCTGGTACCTGTTTTCTGAGTAGACCAGAACGAATGTGTGCACAATAAAAGTACCTGCACCCACACACTTGCAGGCTGCAACCTGTTTTTGAATAGTCACACCATGAATTGTAAAAATGAAATTGTGTGTACCTGCACACTCACACATGATTTTTTTTCTTTTTCTGAATAAATCCAGGTGATATAATTCATGTTCAAAATTAAAGGAAAAATGGTTAAAAAACATCTTAGTATATATTTATAGTATAAATTTAGCAAAAAACACATATGATGTGAACTTTTCATCATCATGCACACACCCACACACACACTGTTCTTTTATATTCTGGCATTCAATGTTATGATGGAAATTTCTCATTATGCCAGAACGTTAAAAAAATGTGTATTATACATAAGAAAATATATGCCTGCACCCATACAGTTCTAGTTTGACACCTATTTTCTGAGTAGACCACCATGAATGTGTACACAGTGTAAAAGTACCTGCACACACACATACACTTCTATTCTGATACTTGTTTTCTGAGTAGACCACAATAAACGTGTACACAGTGTAAAAGTACCTGCACCCACAAACTTGCAGTCGGGCACCTATTTTCTGAGTAGACCACAATGAATGTGTGCACAGTAAAAGTACCTGCACCCACACACGCATATACTTCTGGTATCTGTTTTCTGAGTAGATCAGAAAGAATGTGTGCACAATAAAAGTACCTGCACCCACACACTTCCAGTTTGGCACCTATTTTTTGAGTAGACCACAATGAATGTGTACACAGTGTAAAAGTACCTGCACCCACACTTCTATTCTGGTACCTGGTTTCTGAGTAGACCAGAACGAACGTGTGCACAATAAAAGTACCTGCACCCACACACTTCTAGTTTGGCACCTATTTTTTGAGTAGACCACAATGAATGTGTACACAGTGTAAAAGTACCTGCACACACACTCTTCTATTCTGGTACGTGTTTTCTGAGTAGACCAGAACAAACGTGTGCACAATAAAAGTACCTACACCCACACACTTCCAGTTTGGCATCTATTTTTTTAGTAAACCAGAATGAACGTGCACACACTTCTTTTTTACGCAATTGAAAGCAATCACCCGTTCCTCCAAACACCACATAAACCCCATCATTCACGATCCACCCGCAAGAAAACCATCATCCGCCGACAACAGTTGCCCCACAAACAACTCCCCACCTAAACCCGTCACCGCCGACTCGCCCGAAATTAGTCCTCATGATATTCGCTGATCGTCCTCCTCTAAACGCCGGGAAACCTCGGCGACCAACTTCAACCGCATCCAATCCTCTCGTCGTTTCCCGGCACTCTCCTCGAATGTTTTCGCGACCGAAGTTTCAGTTCGCGCGCCGCCATTATCGTCGCCGGAGTTAAATTGTGCCGGCGCGCGGGATGAAGTTCGAAGTGGAACTCGGCAAAACGGCGGGACGGGCAGAATAGCGGAGTGGAGCGTGCCGGCGCGCAGTTTCGCTGGGGCTACACTTGCGGACGCTAATTACAGGCCGTGAATGGAAATTCCTATGGTACACGAGCGCGGCATTTCCGCAAGCGCGGAATGGCGGGCCGCCGCGGATCAACGGTAGGCAGAACACGATAACGCGTGTCTCGGAGAGATCTCATGCGTACAGGCTGCCGCAGAAAATCTTCACCTGCATTCATCGTTCTATGTGTTTTCGCATTTTCATATTTTCATATTTTCCACATTGCAATATCATATCTTCAATATTGCAGCATCAGGTTTTCATATTTTCAATATGGCAATATGGTGTTTTCATATTTTTAATATGGCAATATCATGTTTTCGTATTTTCAATATTGCAATATCATGTTTTCATATTTTCAATATGGCAATATGATGGTTTCATGTTTTCAATATGGCAATATGATGTTTTCATATTTTCAATATGGCAATATGGTGTTTTCATATTTTCAATATGGCAATATGGTGTTTCCATATTTTTAATGTAGCAATATCATATTTTCATATTTTCAATATTGCAATATCATGTTTTCATATTCTCAATATGACAATATGATGTTTCCGTATTTGTAATATGGCAGTGTCATATTTTCGTATTTTCAATATTGCAGCATCACGTTTTTATATTTTCAATATGGCAATATGATGTTTTCATATTTTTAGTATGGCAATATGATGTTTTCGTATTTTCAATATTGCAATATCATGTTTTCATATTTTCAATATGGCAATATGATGTTTTCATATTTTCAATATGGCAATATGATGTTTTCATATTTTCAATATAGCAATATGGTGTTTTCATATTTTCAATATGGCAGTATCATATTTTCGTATTTTCAATATTGCAGCATCACGTTTTCATATTTTCAATATGGCAATATGGTGTTTCCATATTTTTAATATAGCAATATCATATTTTCGTATTTTCAATATTGCAATATCATGTTTTTATATTTTCAATATGGCAATATGATGTTTTCAATATGGCAATATGATGTTTTCATATTTTTAGTATGGCAATATGATGTTTTCATATTTTCAATATGGCAATATGGTGTTTCCATATTTTTAATGTAGCAATATCATATTTTCGTATTTTCAATATTGCAATATGATGTTTTCATATTTTCAATATTGCAATATCATGTTTTCATATTCTCAATATGACAATATGATGTTTCCATATTTGTAATATGGCAGTATCATATTTTCGTATTTTCAATATTGCAGCATCATGTTTTTATATTTTCAATATGGCAATATGGTGTTTCCATATTTTTAATATAGCAATATCATATTTTCGTATTTTCAATATTGCAATATCATGTTTTCATATTTTCAATATGGCAATATGATGTTTTCATATTTTTAGTATGGCAATATGATGTTTTCATATTTTCAATGTGGCAATATGATGTTTTCACATTTTTAATATGGCAATATCATATTTTCGTATTTTCAATATTGCCACATCATATAGTCATAAGTTCAATTTCCGCCAATTTTCACATTTTTAACTGACATGTTAATGCGCACCTGTTGTTGAACACAGATATAGTAATTTCCATATTTTATTTGTCAGTGAAAATAATAATAATTGAAAATACTGAACGTAAAGCTATACACGCGTTATTGTTGCGTATTCTGTGCGCTTGCGTACTTAGATGCAGATATTATAATTTTTACGCTTGACTAGTGTTTGATGTAAATATTGTGGAGAATCGGCTGCTGTTATTTGGTGTACACCTAGATTATCGTTGAGAGGCCTTTCGCAGCTGTTTTCACATAAGGTAGGAGAGCCCGCGGCATTTAATAGGCTGCGGTGATAAAATCTGCGGAATAAAAGGTTTTTGAGGTACTCTTTACGCCGCAACAGTCCGTGAACCTTTCATTGCGCAGTTATGGCCACGTGGATAAGTGCGTAGTTGGTGCCGAAATGTGTCAAGTCGTCAGAAAAATTGTTCACCCGTTGACTGTGGTTTCTGAATATCAAAATAAGAATCAATTTATGTGAAAATGTGTCGGGGGAGATTTTTTATTTATCTGCAATTAATAATAATGTAATTGACTCGAAAGATGGAAGCTCCTTTGTAAAGCTATAGACATTTTTTCATGTCTAAATAAATTGTTGCGTATTCTGCAATGTCACTAGAAGGGTTACATTCAGGTAATCGAAGAGAAATAAAAGATTTTTGGATGTGATCACAGGTTTAATAAAAATATAGATGGTCGATATGGCGAGAATCGCGACTTCTTGCTGTTTTTTACGTGTACACTAGATTATCGTTGATATTTCTTTTGGGGATTAGAAATCTCCAGTATGGTAAATGCGTATATTTTATACAAAGAAAAAACAAAAAACCAAGGAGGAGAGCCTATAGCCACAATGGGTTGCGCGAAAAGATTTTGTCAATGCTAATTGTGATTGTCGTCATAAAATCTGCTGGAATAAACACGATTTTAGATGGAAAGCCTCATTTAATCGCCCAACAGTCCGTGAACACTTTCACTGTGCAGTTTACTATAGAAAAACATCTGGAGGAAAAGAGCCTATTTTTGTGAAACGTGTGAAAGAAAATGTTACATGTCAAGTTCGTCAAAAGATAAAATTGAAAATTTCAATATACGACAATACTGTAAATAAAATTGACTGTGGTTTCTTTATTTATTTAAATTGCTTTATAACAATTTCAAATAAAATGTGTCGTTGGGAGGCTGGAAGATTGAAATAAAATTTGGAGTGCAAAGGGTTAAAGGAATAAATGCGTATCAAGCGAATAGGTAATAAAATAAGCTAAATTTATCTTCGGTTATAAAGTTCTTTTTTCGATACGCAGAACCCCCAGGCAAACTCTGCCGACAGTTCAGTCTTTTTGAAACACCCTCTGCGCGCTTATACACTTACGCTGACACGGTGTCACTGTGTGCGCGTGTTTGTCATCTCACTTGATGTGTAATTGCAAAAGGCAGTCATCGGGAAGATTATTGCTTCCGTGGCGCCGCGATTTCGCGGTTGCCGCACGGCGCTGGGAACTTAATTGAATGATGAAGCCGAGGCCTGGGACTCGTGAGCGCTATCCGCGAGGCGCGCGATTATTCTTTATCGTCGACCAATTTTGCAGAGGCGCGAAATAAACGCGGACCGACGGAACTTTGGCAGGTGATAAATTCGCGCGAGCGGAAAACTTCGAGGCGTGACAGATCGAGCGGCGGCGCGAAGGTGGTGGATGACGAATCTGACGGCGCCGGCAAAATTCGGAAAGTGTTGCTGGGTGACGGATGATAATGCACGCGGCGGCAAAGAATTGAGAAGGCGTCGAAATGTGCGTGTCACGGTCTCAACGTGTTTGTCTCGTGTGCAGCCGACTCGGCGTATCGAGTGTTTCGCGAAATGCTTGTGGAATGGGCTAGAGATGTTTACGGTGGAAAGTGCAGCGGAGTTGAATTGTCGGATAATAAGAGGGTGATGAAGCTTCGTCTAGTTTTGCTATACTTGCTATATTTGCCATCTTGTTTTGGTTGTATAATGGAAAGTATTTCGAATTTCGGAGTATGGTTTGCATTTTTGTAAGTCTATTTGCATCTTCTTTGCGTGATTAAACAGCCTGTTTAATCGGAGAACGTATGAAGCTTCGTTGTTTTGATGTGCTATATTTGCCATCTTGTTTTGGTTGTATGATGGAAACTATTTCGAATTTCGGAGTGTGGTTTGCATTTTTGTAAGTCTATTTGCATCTTCTTTGCGTGATTAAACAGCCTGTTTAATCGGAGAACATTTGATGAAGCTTCGTCTAGTTTTGCTATACTTACTATATTTGCCATCTTGTTTTGTTGTATGATGGAAACTATTTCGAATTTCAGAGTGTGGTTTGCATTTTTTTAAGTCTATTTGCACCTTCTTTGCATGATTAAAAAGCCGGTTCAATCGGAGAACATTTATATTTTGATCGCACTTCGAAGGGAATTTGTCACGATTTTTCTACTCATTTTTGGTCATATCTCCGGAACTATTGCGAATTTCGGGGTGCGCCTTGCATTTTTCCCAGTCATTTTGGACCCCCTTTGATATACTACCAGGATAAAAAAATCGGAGACCCATCGTTTTTTGGCAAAAAAGGCAACCTTAAGATTTTCTCGAGTTCTTCAAGGCCCTGTCCCGTCTAAACTAGTGATCGCAACCTGTAAGTAATATAGGTTTTCTTAAAGCTCTTTGGACACACTTTCATGCGGGATTAACCGCGATCGGCAATTTTGAAAAACAAATGTTTGCACTTCCTTAAAATCGTCATATCTCAGAAACTATGAAGAGTTCAGCGCGCGGAAAGTGGTCTATCTTCAGGGCAAATTACCCTCTATCGAATGGTATCGGTCCGAAACAAAAAAAAAATTTGACATTTTTCGCCTATTTTCGCGTATTTTCAGCTTATTTTTCTTATTTTTTTCTCTACTTTTGCTTGTAACTCGTGAACTATTGTGAATTTTGGAGCGTGGTTTGAATTTTTTCGAGTCTCTGACGATCCTCTTTCATTTCATATACGTGAGAAAGTCAAATTATTTACTTTCAGTTGATGGCTGTTAAAAAACCCATATTTTTCTTATGTTTTTCTCAATTTTTCAATCGATTTTTTGTCATATCTTGGAAACTATTTCGAATTTTTCAACGTGTTAAGAATTTTTCCAAGTCTGTACCCCTTTTCATCTGGCACAATTACAAGTCGATCGGTAAAGATTTAATTTTTGACCCTATTCTCATGCTCGTTTTTCACGATTTTTCGACACATTTTTGCCGATATCTCCGGAACTATTGCGAATTTTGGGGTGCGCCTTGCATTTTTCTGAGTCATTTTGGACCCCCTTTGATATACTACCAGGATAAAAAAATCGGTGACCAGTCATTTTTTCGCAAAAATGGCAATCTATCGCGATTTTCGCGATTTGTTTAAGGCCCTGTCACGATTACACTAGCGGTCGAAACCTATAAGTAATATAGGTTTTCTTAAAGCTCTTTGGACACACTTTCATCTGAGACTAATCACAATTAGCAATTTTGAAAAAAAATGTTTGCACTTTCTTTAAATAACTATATCTCGGAAACTATGAAGAGTTCAGCGCGCGGAAAGTGGTCTATCTTCAGGGCAAATTACCCTCTATCGAATGGTATCAGTCCGAAACAAAAAAAAAATTTGACATTTTTCGCCTATTTTCACGCTTATTAGCTTATTTTTCAATCACAGTCAAATTCGCTGTATCGTTAACTGCATATTTCACCGGTGAATATTGAAAGTTGACCTTCTCCAAAACAGACGTTGTTTCTTTATATGAAGTTGCTAGTTTACTTATAGCGCTAATAACTGAACACCCTGTATATAGATGTCAAGCATCTTATGTAATGATAAACGTTACCTCACTATTGCGGCGCCATAAAGTTACCGTGCAACTCTTCCCCGAGTTGTCGGAGACGCCAAAGAAACACGACACGTTTCGGAATAACGGAGTCCAAAGATAATCTTCATACTCTTTACTACATCGTGTTCATAATTTTTTCGGGTGTCTATTGAAAAGTTTTTTGCGGCATCGTTGAGTGCGACTGTTTGTATACCTTGAAACCAACATGCCGAGCACTCCCAAGACCGCAAGTACACTTGTTCGTTCTGAAAACAAAGTTAGAGTACAACTTTCTCAATTTCTCGACAAATTACCACAATCGATGAAGTTAGACATAACACGTGTTTTTAAACTTTTATTACGAAGAATAATCTAATGCAATGCGACCATTGTGGTTGTGTTACCTGTTAATACTAGATTTACAGACAAACGTATAGGTCTATACCATTAGCCGAATAAACATGTGGGCATCAAAATGCATGTATTCAAAATTATAAATGACAGACTTTGTCACTATTACTTTTGTAACAAATTTCGGTGACTTTTATTAATATGACACAAACATATATCCATACATATCAAGTTCATATGTATCCATATATACAAATTCACATACGTCCAGTTTTCTTCCTTAGAATTTTTAAGATCATTTTATGACCACATATGCCTTCACAAATTTAGTCTTAATAATCGAAGGCCATAAGTAATTTTCCGCTGGTCATTCTCTCATACGTTCACAGTCAGCATCATACTCCACATACACTCGAATTACTGAAAATACTATTCGCAACTATAACATTAACACGTTGAATGCCATGGTGGTCACCGGTGACCGACGCAAAAGATTTTACTAAAGATGCAAAAAATTCGCCATGAAGCCTATTTGCAATCTTGTAAAAGCAATTGATATTGACACGGTGCTTCAATACTTCGGCTTCTAACAACTCTGCGTTACGTTAATTTTGCACGTTTTAATCACACTCTGTATTATTTCATTGCATCGCGATTTTAAAATAGCAAAATACGCTTGGTGGTCACCGGTGACCGACGCAAAAGATTTTACTAAAGATGCAAAAAATTCGCCATGAAGCCTATTTGCAATCTTGTAAAAGCAATTGATATTGACACGGTTCTTCAATACTTCGGCTTCTAACAACTCTGCGTTACGTTAATTTTGCACGTTTTAATCACACTCTGCAGTATTTCATTGCATCGCGGTTCTAACATAGAAAAATGCGCTTGGCAGTCAACGTGTTAACACTTTGATTTTGACCGGCACAAAGAATAGCAAAATATTCGCAATAGCAATAATTATTTTATAAATGCAGTTACTGTTAGAATAGTGATGCGATCCTTTGGTCTCCAATACCTGCAAATTATTTACATTTTGCATAATTCGGTCAAACGCTGTAGTATTTCATAGTATCGCCATTCTAATACAGTAACATAGGCACGGCAGTCAACGTGTTAAATGAGAAGTAATCGAAAGGGTGCATTGCTAAAATGTTGAAATCTGCCTTTTTATGCTTGGCAGTACCATGGATCCCTGAAATGGAAATGGAAAGTTGATCTTCCCTATTTAACACTTTGACTGCCAAGCATATTTTGCTATGTTACGTTAATTTTGCAAAATGAAGATAACGCAGAGTTTTAATCACACTCTGTAGTATTTCATTGCATCGCGGTTCTAACATAGCAAAATACGCTTGGCAGTCAACGTGTTAACAATAAAAAATCACAGACAATTTTCCGCCAGTCATTCTCTCATACATTTGCACTTCCATGCAATATCACACTCCACAGATATTCCAGCTACTGAGCGTCTGAAATAAAAGCTTGAAGCGCGTGCCCTCGGTCTTCGCTACTAATTACCGGCTTGAATGAGAATTCCATCGATACGCGGGGCAATTCGACACCATCTCGCATTTTCGCAACATCCCCATGACGCCGCTACGGGTCACTGGTAGGCCGATGCGATAACTTGTAGACAAGGCGCGGTCAGGCACTGGGAGACAATCGCAAATGAGAGGGTCTCTCGAGTCGTTTGTCTCCGACATAATGCGCGAGTCGTCATCGATCATTGACGACAGTCGTTAATACACTCGAACGACCGGCGTAAATCGGCGCAGCATCGATAACGCTCTGATAACGTTTAATTGCACATTGTAGTGTGTTGGCTGCGGGGTGAGTCGCGGAAAGTGATACAATGGGTTGTCATTTTGCATTGGGGGCTAAAGCGGAAGTACAACTGTTGATGGTGATCATGGGTTCAGTCAAGTCATAGTTAAAATTAAGTAAGATGCAATTCTGCAGATATGCATGTCAGTAATTGTTGACGATGGTCATGGGTTTAGTCAAATACATTGATGAATTTATAGTAAGATAGAACTGTGTTTAGATATGCGCGCCAGCGTTTGTTGTGGATTTAGTTACATGTCGAGTCGTAGTTAAAATTAAGTAAGATGCAATTCTGCGCAGATATGCATGTCAGTAATTGTTGAGTGGAGTAGGAATTACACACACACATACATGTTTGTTGTGGATTTTAGGAATTACACATACATGTTTGTTACACATACATGATTGTTGTGGATTTAGTTACATGTAATGGATTTAGTAGGAATTACACATACATGTGTAGGATTTAGTTACATTGCACATTGTAGTGTGTTGGCTGCGGGGTGAGTCGCGGAAAGTGATACAATGGGTTGTCATTTTGCATTGGGGGCTAAAGCGGAAGAACAACTGTTGATGGTGATCATGGGTTCGGTCAAGTCATAGTTAAAATTAAGTAAGATGTAATTCTATGCAGATATGCATGTCAGTAATTGTTGACGATGGTCATGGGTTTAGTCAAATACATTGATGAATTTATAGTAAGATAGAACTGTGTTTAGATATGCGCGCCAGCGATTGTTGTGGATTTAGTTACATGTAGTGGATTTAGTAGGAATTACACATACATGTTTGTTACACATACATGATTGTTGTGGATTTAGTTACATGTAGTGGATTTAGTAGGAATTACACATACATGTGTAGGATTTAGTTACATTGCACATTGTAGTGTGTTGGCTGCGGGGTGAGTCGCGGAAAGTGATACAATGGGTTGTCATTTTGCATTGGGGGCTAAAGCGGAAGTACAACTGTTGATGGTGATCATGGGTTCAGTCAAGTCATAGTTAAAATTAAGTAAGATGTAATTCTATGCAGATATGCATGTCAGTAATTGTTGACGATGGTCATGGGTTTAGTCAAATACATTGATGAATTTATAGTAAGATAGAACTGTGTTTAGATATGCGCGCCAGCGATTGTTGTGGATTTAGTTACATGTAGTGGATTTAGTAGGAATTACACATATATGTTTGTTACACATACATGATTGTTGTGGATTTAGTTACATGTAGTGGATTTAGTAGGAATTACACATACATGTGTAGGATTTAGTTACATTGCACATTGTAGTGTGTTGGCTGCGGGGTGAGTCGCGGAAAGTGATACAATGGGTTGTCATTTTGCATTGGGGGCTAAAGCGGAAGTACAACTGTTGATGGTGATCATGGGTTCAGTCAAGTCGTAGTTAAAATTAAGTAAGATGCAATTCTGCGCAGATATGCATGTCAGTAATTGTTGACGATGGTCATGGGTTTAGTCAAATACATTGATGAATTTATAGTAAGATACAACTGTGTTTAGATATGCGCGCCAGCGATTGTTGTGGATATAGGTACATGTAGTGGCTTTTGTAGGAATTACACATACATGTTTGTTACACATACATGATTGTTGTGGATTTAGTTACATGTAGTGGATTTAGTAGGAATTACATATACATGTGTAGGATTTAGTTACATTGCACATTGTAGTGTGTTGGCTGCGGGGTGAGTCGCGGAAAGTGATACAATGGGTTGTCATTTTGCATTGGGCGCTAAAGCGGAAGTACAATTGTTGATGGTGATCATGGGTTCAGTCAAGTCGTAGTTAAAATTAAGTAAGATATAATTCTATGCAGATATGCATGTCAGTAATTGTTGACGATGGTCATGGGTTTAGTCAAATACATTGATGAATTTATAGTAAGATACAACTGTGTTTAGATATGCGCGCCAGCGATTGTTGTGGATTTAGTTACATGTAGTGGATTTAGTAGGAATTACACATACATGTTTGTTACACATACATGATTGTTGTGGATTTAGTTACATATAGTGGATTTAGTAGGAATTACACATACATGTGTAGGATTTAGTTACATTGCACATTGTAGTGTGTTGGCTGCGGGGTGAGTCGCGGAAAGTGATACAATGGGTTGTCATTTTGCATTGGGGGCTAAAGCGGAAGTACAACTGTTGATGGTCATCATGGGTTCAGTCAAGTCATAGTTAAAATTAAGTAAGATGTAATTCTATGCAGATATCCATGTCAGTAATTGTTGACGATGGTCATGGGTTTAGTCAAATACATTGATGAATTTATAATAAGATACAACTGTGTTTAGATATGCGCGCTAGCGATTGTTGCGGATTTAGTTACATCGATAAAACTAACCCTTCTTTGCAGGATTTTTTCTTTATTGGTGAAATAAATCAAGGTGATATAATTCATGTTCGAAATTAAAGGAAAAATAGTTAAAAAAATGTTAGTATATATTTATAGTATACATTCAGCAAAAAACAATATGATGGAAATTTCCATCATCATGCAAAGTTAGATCAAAGTGAACTTGTTCTTTTATATAATTTTTGGGCATTCAATGTTATGATGGAAATTTCCACCATCATGCAAAGAAGGGTTAAATAAGACGCAGTTGTATACAGACATACACGTCAGTAATAATGATGGTCATACATTTAGTGATTCATTGATCAATTTAGAATGAGAACCAATTCGATTTTGACATGCATTTCTTGATTGATAATGATCGCGGATTCCTGTCAAATGTATTAATGGTATTACGACAAATTCAGGAAAATTCACAACCTGTTATACAGTTCATGGTATCGCGCCGTCGCATCGTTTTGTAATGCAGATTCCGCGTGCTGCGTCATGCGAAATGCACAGCGATTTTGCAAACAACGTAGATTGTGTTTCTTTTGTGGCATACACGTTTTATTATTCAATTAGAATCCGTAATGGTGGGAAGTTATGTCGGGCGATTATGTAAGAGTGTTTAAGCGTTGAATGCGGAGGATCGTGTATTGACGAGGCAGTGTTGAACAAATAAAGCGTGGCTGCCTCCTCTCGCGCATCTGGAAGAGCGAATGATCGGACCAGAAGGCCGGGCTCGAATTTCATCGCTCCGTCATCTGAATCCGTGACACATTTTCAAAGATCTTCGCGTCGGTGGCATCCCTCGCGACTCATTCGCTCCAGTTGCACGTCCCACATGTGTATGCATGCACTATTCACGGCACGACGCGCAAATTCTATTTCACTTCTGCCTTCAAAATATTTCCTTTTTGCCAATACGGCAATTTGTATTGTGCACCCAGATGCTTGAGTTAACAGGTGCCGAGATTAGCGAGAGCGAATTCGTGTAAGTAAGATAGAGCCGCGGAATTAAATGGTAATTACATGAATAAGTGTGCATTTTGTCGGCAGTAAACTTTTAAAAAGTATGTATTTAACATTTTGCTATCCTACGATAGCTGAATATATGTTTCAGAATATGGGACGCATCCTTATTTTAAACTGCTTTTTATTTCATCAGCATCATTTCATTTCATCATCAATTACCCATCTAAATCGAAGGATCACTGTACTTAGTTATATAATATATACGCCAAAACTATAAAAATACATACAAATCGGTAGGGTACCTATTAACCCTTTGACTGCCACGCGTATTTTACTATATTAAAACCGCAACGAGATGGAGTACTACAGAATATGATTGAATTGTGCAAAATGAAAATAATGCAAAGGTATCGGAGACCAAAGAATTGAATCACTGTTCAATATTAATTGCATTTTCAAAATTATAAATGCGACCGATTGGGTATTTGTTGAATTTTTCGTGAGACCTTTTGTGCCGGTCACCGATGACCACCATGGCAGTCAGTATTAATACAACATATTAACACTTTGACTGCCACGCGTATTTTACTATATTAAAACCGCAACGAGATGGAGTACTACAGAATATGATTGAATTGTGCAAAATGAAAATAATGCGAACGTATCGGAGACCAAAGATTTGAATCACTATTCAATATTAATTGCATTTTCAAAATTATAAATGCGACCGATTGGGTATTTGTTGAATTTTTCGTGAGACCTTTTGTGCCGGTCTCCGATGACCACCATGGCAGTCAGTATTAATACAACATATTAACACTTTGACTGCCATGATGGTCACCGGTGACCGACACAAGAAATTTGACTGAAGATCCAAAATATTCGCAATGGGTAGCAATTATTATTTTATAAATGCAGTTGTTATTAGAACAGTGATGCGATCCTTTGGTCTCCAATACCTGTACATTATTTACATTTTGCATAATTCAGTCGAACGTTGTATTATTTCATAGCATCGCCGTTCTAATATAGTAAAATACGTTTATCAATCAACGTGTTAACCGAACTCTCGACTGCACTTATTCAATGACGAATTCGTGCTTTCCCATTACCCCTTAGATCATTGAAAAAAAAAACAAGCACCGCCAAAACAGTTCTGGCTCTAACGCTCGCTGCCCCAAACATCGCGGCCCATCAAACAGTCATTCGAACCTCAAATATAGACGTCCACCCGGGACTCGTAGTCAAAGGCTTAGCTTTTCCCAATACAACCGATTCCTCGCTCATCCTTCGCAGCAGAGCACTTCTGTAAGGCTTGGCCTGAAAATCTAGACTCCGTGGGTCTATAAACGTCTGTATTTCGTGCACATGGAGCCGATGATATATAGGCAGGCGTGTGCACACGCGGGAGTCACATGGGTTCGTGTGGTGCGAGCGATTATGGTCGTTCGGTAGGCAGCTGCCCAGCTGGCTACCAATGACGTACGAAAGATGCTTTGACGCACGGTAGCCAGCCGGAAGAAGAGACGGAGACGACAGCGTAGAGAAGAGCAGCAAGAAAGATGGGAGGGTCTCTGAAACGGAAAGGAGCTTGAGCAAGGGCGGAGAACGGAAAGTTTCCGAACGGAATGAACCGAGCGGAGTCTCTGTCTCTTGCGAAGGTTGGCCTGACGATTTTCTGACATGCCGGTGCGCAAACGGTATTCACAATTCAGCACCGAGTTTTCGTCTTTTTCGATGCAAATAGGATGTTCTCAATATGTTTGAGCGAAAAGGATGTTTTGGGTAAATTACGCCTGTTCTAAGCGTGGTTATGCTTAACCCTTCCGACCACAGTCCATCTTGGCACATTTATCATGGACCTCTTGTTCCGTATGTTGCTTTTTTTTGTTAGAGAGCATAGCATTGTTTCATATGTCTATTCTCAATCAGCCGTAGCTTTCGTCAGAAATGTTCTTTTCCTAAAATATTCATAATCGTGAAACTTTTAACACATTAACGACCGCTAGCCGATTAATCGACTTTTCGGTTCTAACTGCTATTTGCTGGTAGCCGATTAATCGGCTTTTCCGTGGTCAACGGTTATATTAGATAAAATAAATATCAGATGATATTATGACAATTCTAAATGACAATAGAATTACAGTGCTTTCAGTATTTTTCAGTTATAAAGCTTTACATATAGGCACATACACAATTCCTGCGCGATATCCAAAACAGAGTCGGTCGTTAGTGAGTGGCATCTTCAGTCAATAGCGGTCGGTAAAGTGTTAACCCTTTGACTGCTGAATACTTCCGTCCTCAGCGATCGCTAAGGACGAAACACTTTTCGCTACTGTGAACTCTATTTCTTGATTATGTAAGGCGTAACTAAGTTCCAAAGATAATTCTTCATTTACGCCAAATTAAATAATGCAAGAAAATTATATGCTAAAGAACGCATCTGTATTCATCTTGAACATTGATAATTGTGGCTGCAATAGATAAGAAATCGAAACGATTGGAAAACGCATATATGCGCCCATAGTCGACACCGATAGAGTTCGGCGGACGCATATATGCGTCCATAGCAGTCAAAGGGTTAAGAGTGAGCATAAAGTCAAATTGTAGAAAAAACCGCCGTAGCTAAAGGGTTAAAAGATGCAAAACGACATGCATTTTTCCGAAATTCTCTGAAAACATCGCAAAAAAAGCTAACCGAATACTTAATGCACCTATTGCCCGCAACGAAGCTGCACCTCGTTACCCTCTCGTCCCCAGCTTGCACATTTTTAAGAGTGACCATAAAGTCAAATTGTGGAAAAGACCGTTGTAACTAAAGGATTAAAAGATGCAAATGACATGCACTTTTCTGAAATTCTCTAAAAACATCGCAAACAAAGCTAACCAGATACTTAATGCACCTATTGCCCGCAACGAAGCTGCACCTCGTTACCCTCTCTTCCCCAGCTTGCACATTTTTAAGAGTGACCATAAAGTCAAATTGTGGAAAAGACCGTTGTAACTAAAGGATTAAAAGATGCAAAATGACATGCACATTTCCGAAATTCTCTGAAAACATCGCAGAAAGAGCTAACCGAATACTCAATGCACCTATTGCCCGCAACGAAGCTGCACCTCGTTACCCTCTCTTCCCCAGTTTGCACATTTTTAAGAGTGAGCATAAAGTCAAATTCTGGAAAAGACCGCCGTAGCTAAAGGATTAAAAGATGCAAAATCACATGCATTTTTCCGAAATTCTCTGAAAACATCACAGAAAAAGGTAACCAAATATTTAATGCACCTATTGCCTGCAACGAAGCTGCACCTCGTTACCCTCTCTTCCCCAGTTTGCACATTTTTAATAGTGAGCATAAAGTAAAATTGTGGAAAAGACCGTTGTAACTAAAGGATTAAAAGATGCAAAATGACATGTACTTTTCTGAAATTCTCTGAAAACATCGCAGAAAAAGCTAACCGAATACTTAATGCACCTATTGCCCTCAACAAAGCTGCACCTCGTTACCCTCTCTTCCCCAGCTTGCACATTTTTAAGAGTGAGCATAAAGTCAAATTGTGGAAAAGACCTCCGTAGCTAAAGGATTAAAAGATGCAAAATGACGTGTACTTTTCCGAAATTCTCTGAAAACATCGCAGAAAAAGCTAACCGAATCCTTAATGCACCTATTCCCCGCAACGAAGCTGCACCTCGTTACCCTCTCTTCCCCATTTGCACACCCGCACCGACCGACCAAACACCAATTCCTCCTCCATCTCTCCGCCGAAACTCGTCTCGACCCGCACTCCCCATCGTTCGTCTGCGAATTCCCAGCACTTCGCAGCGTCTCTCCCGACACGTGTCTAGCCGCAACGTGCCCCGCCATATTTTGTGCATCCCGCATTGCGCTCTCAGTGTCTGGAGCCGGTCGAAATACGCAAACACTCGACGCGCCGGTCCGCGCGGAGGGAGTGGCGTGCGTCTTGCGGAAAGAAACGGCGCGAGTGACGGAACGCGAGGGCTCGAAAAAAGAGCAGGAGAATGCGGCTGTAGGAAAGACGGTAGCAGTGAACTTGACACGATGACGAAGTGCGCGCGCACGGTCCGTGCGGGTAAAAGGATCAGTGCTACCAACGGCCGATGAGCGAAGGACGGAGGGCGACCGGTCCGAGAGCAGGTTTCGGACGGCGGCTTCGTATAAATTCGAAGGCGAGGGGCCCCCAACGGACACAGGAGGGATCGACGCCCGGCCGCGAAGACGTTCAATCCTTCCGCGAGTCTGCATCCCCACTCGCGGCAAGCAGCCGGATCGACCTTCCAGGCTGCGTCATCTGATAACGTAACAGATGTTGCGGGGTACAGCACTGCGAATCGAGTCATTTGCCAGGCAGCGCATGCGAATGTTTTTTGGAGGAACTCCTTGCGAAGAGGTAGATAAGAAGGCTGGGGCGTCGATGGGGCGACAGATGAGAAATTATGGTTTGACGAGTCTTAGAGTTGATCACAATTTTATTCGAAATGAGTCATTTGCTAGTCAACGCATGCGAATTATGGTTGGGGCGACAAATGTTTGGATGTGCGTCAGAGTTGATCACAATTTTGTTCGAATCGAGTAATTTACCAGTCAGCGCATGCGAATATTTTTTGGAGGGAACTCCTTGCTACGAGGTAGATAAGGAGGCTGGGGCGTCGATGGGAACGAGTATTTGGGGCGACGAATGAGAAATTATGGTTTGGATGTGTGTCAGAGTTGATCACAATTTTGTTCGAAACGAGTCATTTGCCAGTCAACGCATGCAAATGTTTTTTGGAGGGAACTCCTTGCTACGAGGTAGATAAGAAAGCTGATGTGTCGAAGGCAACGAGTAATTGGGGCGACAACTGAGAAATTATGGTTGGATGTGTGTCAGAGTTGATCACCATTTTGTTCGAAACGAGTCATTTGCCAGGCAGCGCATGCGAATGTTTTTTTTCAAGGGAACTCCTTGCGAAAAGGTAGATAAGGACGCTGGGGCGTCGAAGGAAACGAGTATTTGGGGCAACAAATGAGAAATTATGGTTGGATGTGTGCCAGAGTTGATCACAATTTTGTTCAAACGAGTCACTTGCCAGGTAACGCATGCGAATGTTTTTTGGAGGAACTCCTTGAGAAGAGGTAGATAAGGAGGCTGGGGCGTCGATGGGAACGAGTATTTGGGGCGACAAATGAGGAATTATGGTTGGATGTGTGTCAGAGTTGATCACAATTTTGTTCGAATCGAGTCATTTACCAGTCAGCGCATGCGAATGTTTTTTGGAGGGAACTCCTTGCGAAGAGGTAGATAAGGAGGCTGGGGCGTCGAAAGAAACGAGTATTTGGGGCGACAACTGAGAAATTATGGTTGGATGTGTGTCAGAGTTGATCAGAATGTTGTTCGAAACGAGTCAGTTGCCAGTCAGTGCATGCAAATGTTCTTTGGAGGGAACTCCTTGCTACGAGATAGATAAGGAGGCTGGGGCATCGATGGGAACGAGTATTTGAGGCGACGAATGAGAAATTATGGTTTGGCGTGTGTCAGAGTTGATCACAATTTTCTTCGAAACGAGTCAGTTGCCAGTCAGCGCATGCGAATGTTTTTTGGAGGGAACTCCTTGCGAAGAGGTAGATAAGGATGCTGGGGCGTCGATGGAAACGAGTATTTGAGGCGACAAATGAGAAATTATCGTTTGGCGTGTGTCAGAGTTGATCAAAATTTTGTTCGAAACGAGTCATTTGCCAGTCAGCGCATGCGAATGTTTTTTGGAGGGAACTCCTTGCTACGAGGTAGATAAGGACGCTGGGGCGTCGAAGGGAACGAGTATTTGGGGCGACAAATGAGAAATTATGGTTTGGCGGGTGCAAGAGTTTATCACAATTTTGGTCGAAACTGGTTAAATGCGGAAATTTTAAAGTTTCGTTTGGGTGGAACTTCATTAGCGCGGTGGATGAGGGGACGGAGTCATAGAAGGTTGGCGGAAAGTGCAATGCTTAATTGATGGGACGTGGTCGATGGAATCAAACCAGCGAGTAGTTGTAGCGAGAATTAAAGAATTATACTTTACCATGTGCCACATTTAATCACAGTCTACTAATATTATGACAATAATTTTCTAAGGCAGATACATGCACGAATTCTACATTTTATTTTTCCGCTAACCATAAGATTGGATTTACCTCAAGACGTCAATTTCTTCTGAAAGGTAGTGCAGCGACGGAAAATAGCGGATACATCAACTATTTTATTTCATCGACGAATTTGATGTGACACTTCGCAATACGACAATACACAGTTTTGACAGTTGTATTCCATAAGTTCAACTATCCGATCGCGGTCGGGTCGAATGATGCACGGACGTGAGAACAGGCGCATTCGAGGCGCACCGCTTCCGGATCCTGGATCCTGGAAAATCGGAGTGAGGATGCGTGCGGACGATATGCCTCTTCCGGCCTCACCGTCCTTTGTCCCCGCTTCTCCGACGGAAGCGTCCTGCTGATAAGTTTATAGTAAGAAAAACATAGACACAGTCGGCGATTTACAAATTTTGGTTTTGGAATCGATGTGGTAAAGAACGCAGAAATTTAGTGACACTTTTGCTAAAACATTTTTCAACGTTTTGGCATCAGATTGTCACCCTTCCTTCGTTTGCACTCCATGGCTTAATCTTCTTTGGATGGCTGTACTAGATAATGTTTTTACCATTTTTTGTGGTAAACACGTAGACATGCAGAGCTCCTGCAGGATTAAATAAAGCTATTCAGCCTGAAGCGCCCCAACAAAACGACCAACATTATCAAAAAAGGTTGAATTTGCAATGAAGTCAATCCTACACTAAATAATCCATTTCTTGCACTCACGCACGTCAAATGCACTACGTCTGAGGACATGCTTGCATAACCATACTTCTCGTTATTTTATCATTATACACTGAGAGTATGAAAATCCTCTTGCAGCCCCGTGACAGCAACATGTAAATCTGTCGCGGCAGTCGCCGCGTTAACGAATGCGACATTAGTCGCCGTGAATTTGTTCGGCATCACGCGTCGCGGCGGATGCGCTCGCAATTTCTTGGATGAACGCATTCTGCATAGATCAACCGACGCGCATC
The DNA here is from genome assembly GCA_033815515.1 of Cryptocheilus praepositus. Classification (NCBI taxonomy): domain Eukaryota; kingdom Metazoa; phylum Arthropoda; class Insecta; order Hymenoptera; family Pompilidae; genus Cryptocheilus; species Cryptocheilus praepositus. Next base: position 3,910,864 of record JAWWQZ010000314.1, read on the forward strand.
GACGATTCTCATCTTCGTCCCGTGAGAACTCGACTTCTTCCCGGCTCGAAAACATACCGCAATTTGTTTCGCACGCACGTATAGGCACACCGGCCGACCCGTCCGCGACGCCAGAAAAAGCATCGGCCGTTTGAATGCGAAATTCGACGTTTCCGTCTAATAACACGCGCGGCCCGCGGAACTTTATGCGAGCGCGCGTAAGGCTAAATTACGCGGCGCGCGTTAAAATTCGTTCGATATGCAGATTTTACGGCGCGTAATAGGTTGGCTATTATTTCGGCGAGTCTACGAGCGCGCATTATGTCTGTATGAACGTTATGGCCATAACGACATGGGACTTAGCGTCACTTCGGAGCAGCTACGATTTCCTCGGTTGCGCTGAACACGGTGACGCTGAAAGTCGCTGTCAAAGGGAATATGAAAATCAGCGCGTAGACGCTGCGGTATTAAGGGGTTATGCCTACTTGGGTTGATGAAAAACAAACGACTTTTTTTATTGCATTTTCTTAACGTACATCATTTTAAGAATATTTCCTCAAAAGTACATAAGAATCGGAGCACACGTTCAAAAATGATAAGCGTTTATCTGGAGCGCTACTATGTATGATTAGTAAAGAGCTTGAAACTTTAAACGCGATTATTAGCCGCCGCTAATATTTATATTTGACCTGATCACCGTATTACAGGCATAGCCCGTAATATTCACTTTTGGCCCGATCATCTACTGCAGGCATAGCTCGTAATATTCACTTTTGGCCCGATATATATCTAATTTTGGGCAGAAAACATAAACAAGTTCGCGCAGTCTTCGAGCCATTCGCATGACTTGTTTAGTACAAAGTTTAGTGAAAAGTTTCCTTACATCTACTAGAACGTTTCGAATTTTATCACACCATTGCAGATTATTAATTTTGTATTACTTGCATCTACCACAATTATTACATCAGGTTGTAATTACTTATCATATATTCCACAAATATTTATAACTTTAGGAAGGCGTCGCTGCTAATATTTATATTTGACCCGATCACCGTATTATGGGCATAGCCCGTAATATTCGCTTTTGTTAGTATTTTGCGATTTTCATCTACTACTCACTAAAATGGTAATAACGTTTGAAAATCATCTACTACGGCCTATGCCCGTAGTTGTAGGTTAAGGGGTTATGCCTACTTGGGTTGGTTAAAAAAAATCGATTTTTTTTTTATTGCATTTTCTTAATATACATAATTTTAAGAATATTTCCTCAAAAGTACATAAGAATCGGAGCACACGTTCAAAAATGATAAGCGTTTATCTGGAGCACTACTATGTATGATTAGTAAAGAGCCTGCAACTTTAAACGCGATTATCTCGAAACTGTGTTTTTAAAAACATACGGTTGCGGTGACCACGATTTCTCAAAAACTGCTTCACCGATCGGACTCTAATTTTATATACTTATTTGTCATTACAATAGGCAGGGTCTGAACGAAGAATTTTTTATTTCGGTAATAAAAAAAAAAGTTACAACATAAAAACGACAGTTAGACCACCTCAAAAGACGGATTTTTTCGTAAAATTGCTGCCATTCTTGTAAAAATTTAAATTTTTCAAAATCCTTCGTTCAGGCCCTGCCTATTGTAATGACAAATAATTATATAAAATTAGAGTCCGATCGGTGAAGTAGTTTTTGAGAAATCGTGGTCACCGCAAGTGATGAAAATAAACGGAAGCTCTAAGAGAAGAGCTATATTTCCTCAATTTTTGAATATTTTCTTATAAAAAAATTTATACAAGTACCACTAAATACGTACGTTTTGGTAGTATTTTGCGAATTTTAATTAGTACTCACCAAAATGGCAAAAAGGAATCTTGAAAATCATGTCATTTCGCCGATCCCAAGTAGGCATAACCCCTATGCCTACTTGGGTTGGTGAAAAAAAAATCGATTTTTTCTTATTGCATTTTCTTAATGTACATAATTTTAAGAATATTTCCTCAAAAGTACATAAGGATCGGAGCACACGTTCAAAAATTATAAGCGTTTATCTGGAGCGCTACTATGTATGATTAGTAAAGAGCTTGAAACTTTAAACGCGATTATCTCGAAACTGTGTTTTTAAAAACATACGGTTGCGGTGACCACGATTTCTCAAAAATTACTTCACCGATCGGACTCTAATTTTATATACTTATTTGTCATTACACTAGGCAGGGCCTGGACGAAAGATTTTTTATTTCGGTAATAAAAAAAAAGTTACAACATAAAAACGACAGTTAGACCACCTCAAAAGACGGATTTTTTCGCAAAATTGCTGCCATTCTTGTAAAAATTAAAATTTTTCAAAATCCTTCGTTCAGGCCCTGCCTATTGTAATGACAAATAAGTATATAAAATTAGAGTCCGATCGGTGAAGTAGTTTTTGAGAAATCGTGGTCACCGCAAGTGATGAAAATAAACGGAAGCTCTAGGAGAAGGGCTATATTTCTTCCATTTTTTAATATTTTCTTATAAAAAAAATTTATACAAATACCACTAAATACGTACTTATTGGTAGTATTTTGCGAATTTTAATTAGTACTCACTAAAACGGCAAAAAAAAAAATCTTGAAAATCATGTCATTTTGCCGATCCCAAGTAGGCATAACCCCTTAAGTCGCGAGCGGGAATCCTTTAAACAGCGGGCGAGATTACGTGCGGGACGGTGTGGCATTGCGGAATTATTAGATCAGCGGGGACTCCTTACGGTGCTGAGACCCACCAGTGAACGCTCGTAAAATATTGTCTACGACCGTTAACCCCGATATACCCTACAACTACGCGTAATATCCTTGATAATAAAATCCGTAACACTGTTAAGGGACGGACTGTAAAGTACATCTTGAGCGCTCGTCGTAAAAAGGAAAAATAGGGAAATTCCGCGAATCGAGAGACTCCGTCTGCTTCATGGTCTGCGATAAAATTCATCGACCGAGTGCCGATTGCTCCGAGCGTTTCCTGTTTAGCATCGCGACACTCCCAGACGCCGGTCTCAGATCGGTATCTGCTATGAACGTTAATCCAGTGACATTGCCAGTAGATTCGCGCAAACTGTTCATTTTGTGTGTAAAATTACAGAAGTTGTTATTATTATTTTCTGGCAACGTTTGCTGACTTTTATTAATTAGGAAAAATATGCAGGGTATCCGACATAACTGGGTCGAGATGTATCGTTGGAAAGATTGCAGATAGAGAAAAATGTCGTAGACAAAAGTAAAGAATACGAAACGCTACATATTTCTATGAAATTTTAATGCCACATTTTGATTAAATGAAGTGATGCAGTTTTCCGCCTTCTCAAGCATACTGAATTATTTCAATGTATCAACGCTTAGACGTATTCTCCTGCGATATTTTTGTCAGATTTTTATTTGTAGAGAAACACATCCAATAATTAATGTTCAAGACATTCAATGACGAGTGGCGTGAAAAATATCACCATTTACAGAAAGATAATTACACAAAGTAATAAAAAACGCAGAAACGTTTAGAGAAACGTTTAAAGCGCGGCGATGGCCGTTTTCTATTTCTCCGAACAACGTCGTATATCTAATTTCATTCCCCATAAATCTAGTGTTAAACGTTCCGCACGTTTGTACGCAAAAATAGAAATCCACACGAATGCATTATTAGCGTCGGTCGCACTCAGGTCTACCCCTGCGAGATTAATCACCCGCAACGTCCCAAAAACAAGCATCTAATCCTCTCGACAATTGTAAATCATTCCGCCAAGCGTCAATTCGCGTTTTTCCCACTGAGTCAATTCGTCATCCGACTGGACAGTGTTCTCTTTGTCACAAGCACACCTCGTGCACACTGCAAATGATCTCTTCGACTACATCGAGTCCCTACTACCTCTCCGACCGTTTTAGCCACGTTTTTGCTCACGATCCATCTTCCACCCAAGCCTCGTTCTTTGTCAATCGTATTCGGTGCTCGAGCGTGAACGATCTTTCGGGGCAAGAGCGAGTCGACATTTGCATCAGTACTTTTTGTTCGGATCATTTCGGGCACCTGACATATCATGCACTGCCAAATCAAGGCCTGGTAGAGGTCCCTTGCATTCTTCAACTAACGAGACGGTAAGACTCAGTAAGCGCTGCTCGTGAAATAAGATATGCAAAACAGCTTTACGAATCTGGAATTATCATTCCACGGCGCAGTACCGGTACCGTTGTACTCCCTTCCGTTAATGTTCTAAGAACGTTAACGACATTTGCATCAGTACTTTTTGTTCGGATCATTTCGGACACCTGACATATCATGCACTGCCAAATGAAGGCCTGGTAGAGGCCCCTTGCATTCTTTAACTAACAAGACGGTAAGACTCAGTAAGCGCTGCTCGTGAAATAAGATATGCAAAACAGCTTTACGAATCTGGAATTATCATTCCACGGCGCAGTACCGGTACCGTTGTACTCCCTTCCGTTAATGTTCTAAGAACGTGCCTACATTGCTTACTGGTTAGTCCACGCTGCCCACGTTGCAACTGATGCCTGTGCCCTACACCCCTGTCCATAAGTTGTAAGGCACTGGATCTTTTCTTACATGTACTTCGCAGGTCTTTAAATGTTTTACAGTTGATGACGTTTGAGTTGGTCCGTGTCATATGGGCAGTGATTTTGCAATTGACACCCTCCCGCAGTTCCAACATCTCAAAGCAACTTCCTTCGACAAACCTTTGCACCATCTGCAACCTTCTGTCGTAATAGCAAGCACAATTCAACCGCACATCACAATGACACCAGATGCAATAATTACGTTGCTACCAATGAATCATATTACGATCGGTAACACTAATTATGCCAGCACTACTAATACACATAATAACCAGCCGCGATAATTACAGCAGTATTCTCGCATCACATTAAAGAAACATGATATCATAGCATCGATACTCGAACATCCCAAAGTCTTTGAACAAACCTTTGCACCATCTGCGTCGTTTCTTCCCAGCACCCAGCGCAATATCCCCGCACAATTCGAGTGCACAATGCCTCGCATACCTGCCGCCACTGCGTATCACATCCCGAAGCGAGATCCAACCTTCGGAAAACCTTTGCACCATCTGCAGCGCTCTGTCGTCATACCCAGGACAATTCGACTGCACGTCTGACATACCTGACACCGTGCGTAACCATCTGTCTCCCGCGGATTCCTATCCATTCGGTTGCAACCTTTGCTCGCGCCGGTAAGTGTCCCATGCCTCGCGGGTGGGGGCGCACATACGCGGAATAACTACTACGGAATAACGTAGAAGCGCACGTTTGCGCAGAGACTCGCGCTTCGAGTCGGAGTCGGAGTCGAAGTCGGGCAAGGCAAGAGGCGAGTTTGTCGGTGGAACAGATAGGTCAGCTTGGCGCCACCAGGCCGAGGCGAGTCGAGTGAAGGCCGGTCGGTTGCACGCTCTTGTTGCTGCCTTTACTATTCTTCGCGCACTAACCGTCGCTGTCAAGCGGCCACACGAGCGAGAACGGCCTGCGGCTCATATGGGCTCATATGGGTTCATATGGGCTCATATGTGTCGCGAGTGCGTCGAAAGACCTGCGGAAAATGCGAATTCTGCCAGCGGAGACGCGGTCAGAGTTGAGGGGAAGCCTGGGATGCCTGATATACTAGTTCTCTTGCTTTCATTTTTTTACGGTTTCCGTTCTGGTGCACTTGCACCAACACTGTATTTTCTCCGCAGACGGCCTACCTGAATTTAGGAAGGTTTTGTTGCGGCCATTTTACACATCTTAACACGTTCACGCCGGCGTGACCCACCGGTGTTCCATCGACTGTTCCATCGACTGTTCCATCGGGCGTGAACATTTGTTTACACGCCGCTCGCCATCAAAAATATAGTTCGTTTAGTAAGTGGACAAAATTGCCGTATAGTTGAAAGTTTAAATAATTGAATTTTAAATAACTGAAACAAGCAACAATGGTGTGCCACCAAATAAAGTGCTGCATGAATTCGAGCGCCGCCTCACAGCGAAAAACATGAAAATCGGCCCCGGCAGTCGCGGCGGTCACTATGGGCCCGATAAGTCTTTGTTTTATTGAACGGCCACCGGACGGTTTGTTTACCACATTGACATTTGACACATTGCCACGGTGGTCATCGGTGACCGGCACAAAAGATTTTACCATGAATGTAAAAAAATCGCCGTAAAGCCGATTCGCAATGTTGTAAAAGCAATTGATATTGGAATCGTGTTTTAATACTTTGATTTCTAACAAGTCTGCGTTACCGTCATTTTGCACAATTAATGATACTCTGCAGTATTTCAACGCATCGCGATTCTAACGTAGCAAAACACGCTTAGCAGTCAACGTCCATTGATTATAAAACGGGGTAACTTTTATGTTAGCACAGACTTTAGCCAGACAACCCGAACCGCGCATCTTATATATATTTTGTTGAACCAAAATAAAACGCTTTGTTAGAACACGGTTGTCACCACCTCAGTAAAATCCTCACACCGTGTTTTTTTTAGCGTTGATCAACAATTAACGCGTGGGTTACTTTTGTAGTATCGGGAAAACGGCCGTAGACGTGTCGGAGAAAACTGTCGCGGGGCCATCGGGTCCTACCGGATTACGATAAGGGGGTAGAGGTCCGTATAAAAGCCGGCGCGGTTTGCGTCGCGAGTTCAGTCCAGTATAGATGCGTTTTCTCGCCGTTTACCGAATCGTAGTCGAATTGCCATAGTTTTACTTTAATTTTATATTTATATTTATATATTAGTGCTTCCATTTATCTTTAAATCCATTTATTCAACTTCACATAATTTCGCATCCCGCTACGACGACACCTAACATCTTATCCTACACTTTTTTAATATTGGAAATGGATGTTTTAATTTGGGAAAAAATGGGCGGCAGAATATTGTTTTTGTTATTTATTGTATGAGTATGATTCATTTTAACCCTTTCGCTACTAACTTCATTTTAACCCTTTCACGTCAAACTCCGTCGTAGCGAAAGGGTTATTGTGGATGAGAGTTAAATCTTTGATTTTGTAAAACACCTTGATATGATGCCTTTCGAAATATTCACCAATATGCGTTCTTCGTTTATTTGCACAAGTATGTTTATTGGTAAACTTACGTTTACCTCATGTCATGTTTACATAGGTTACGCTTATGTAGGCTGCGCTGACTCACACTTGGTCCGTCAACGGACTCCGCGTTACGAAACTCTCCTTTCATTCTCTTCGTCGTCGCTCACGTCCGTATGAAACCTCTCTTCAGTCCAAACTGTAAAATTTCGGTCCTCCTTCTATCCCGGTTCAGATTCTTTCCTCAGCTCTCGCACTGCATCAAATTCCGTCACGATCGTTTGCCGATCTGAGCTGAAACGAGCATATGCACTTTTCACTTCACTCCGTTTGAGTCATTGAAAAATCTTGTCAAGAAATACCGAGCGACGAAATGGCATTCGCGTTTCTTTAATGAAGAGATCAGAAAATAATGGCAATTAGAGACAAAACGTGTATGTTTTCAATAGGGCAGTGGGAACAATGTAGTGGCACTTTTCAAGATCAAATCTGTAGACGCAATCTTATTGCATGGGACAAGCGGTTAATGTTGTCCTTTCCAACGCGAACTCCTACAAAAGCAAACTCCTAACTAATTGGCTTTTGTTCCGATTTTCGCAGCGACCAAATGAGTCATTGTTACCTCCACACCTGACCTGGCCAACCGCTCCCTCCTTTTCGAAAATCCTGTATCATAAGGCGCTAGTTTTAGGAGCCATTTGTCACTTATTTTAACTGGCATCGACGTAAAATCGATGTTAGTCAGCGCAGCACTTTATAACTTTTTTGAGTGGAACTTCGTTTTTTGCGGTAGAATAAGTCAGGACGTTGAGTCATAGAAGCGTTATGAAACGCACAACGCTTATTTAATTGGACGAGGCCAATGAGATAAAGGAAACAAGTAACTGTAGTGAACATTAAAATATTATACTTTAATATGTATCAAATTTAATCACGCTCTAGTAATAATATGAACATTTTTATCTGAGACAGATAAATTGTAAAAATTCTAAACTTCATTTTAAAGAAAAACTTCTTTTTTCGCAGTAGAATAAGTCGAGACGTTGAGTCATAGAAGCGTGACGAAAGGTGCACCGCTTATTTAATTGGACGAGGCCAGTCAAATCCAGTAAAAACGTAACTACAGCGACAAATAAGAAATTACACTTCGACGTATCTCACATTTGCTCATAGTCCACCGATAGTATAAGCATTTTCTTCCGCAACAGATAAAACGTAAAACTCCCAATCTTTACTTCTGCGATAACGTGGAAACGTTTACATTTAAACACATTCTTTCTTCAACGTGCAATTGCATGCGTTTCAATTATTTCTTTACTTCACAAATTCCCCGCATCATTGGTTTAACTTCTAACGGGCTGGGCGGCTACCCTATTCTCTTCATCATTACTCCCTGTGTTATTCGACGTCGTCCATTTAACTCTTTGACTGCTATGGACGCATGCATGTGGCCGCCGAAATTCTTCCCGATCTTTCACGCAACACACTCTATTACCAACATATCAGTTGAATCCTTGCATAATGTAGTTGTTCTGGACATAGAATGTTGCTCCATAACCGTCAACGTAGCGTCTCTTCTGCGTTGACTAGTTCGAATTCCTGTACTGTATATCGTCCGTGTACTGTATCACGTACTATCGCATCAGTCAGTGCCAGTGTGCCTGATATGTCGGCTCATATGTGAATTTTTGCAGCTGAAATGTACCGATTACAGCATGGAAGAATGGTATCGGTAGACGGACGATGTGGGGAACCACAGGTTTTTGCGAAGATAGTGATCGTTGTAACGGTTCGATTGTGACAGGACGCTGTATTACGGGGATTAACTCACAAAAGGTGGCTGAAAAAGGGTAATCCTTAAAAGTACGAATGATAGGACTTGACCATTAACGGACATCAACTTCAGTAATTAGGTCCGCATCATGACACAAATCTACGGGTTGTCCGGAAGTGCGACGTACAGCATCCATTTGACACTTTGACGCGCAAGACATTTTACTAAAGATCCAAAATATTCGCAATGGGTTGCAATAATTATTTTATAAATGCAGTTATGGTTAGAATAGTGATGCGATTCTTTGGTCTTCAATACCTTCACATTATTTACCTTTGGCATAATTCATTCAAACGTTGTAGTATTTCATAGCATCGCCGTTCTAATACAGCAAAGTACGTACGGCATTTATTATTATAAATGCTACCAATTGAGTATTTTTTGAGAGATTTTACTGAGGATCCAAAATCGTCGCGATGGGCAGCAATAATTATTTTATAAATGCAGTTATTGTTAGAATAGTGATGCGATTCTTTGGTCTCCAATACCTGCACACTATTTCAATTTTGCATAATTCAGTCAAACGCTGTAGTATTTCATAGCATTGCCGTTTTAATACAGCAAAGTACGCACGGTATTTATTATTATAAATGCTACCAATTGAGTATTTTTTGAGAGATTTTACTAAAGATCCAAAATCGTCGCAACGGGCAGAAATAATTAATTTAGAAATGCAGTTGTTGTTAGAATAGTGATGCGATCCTTTGGTCTTCAATACCTGCACATTATTTACATTTTGCATAATTTAGTCAAACGCTGTAGTATTTCATAGCATCGCCGTTTTAATACAGCAAAATACGCATGGTGGTACCGGTGATCGCTGCGAAAGATTTTACTAAAAATGCAAAGTATTTACATATTGCATAATTCAGTATGACGCTGTAGTATTTTGTAGCATCGCCATATTCTAACACAGTAAAATACGCACGGTATTTATTATTATAAATGCTGCCAATTGGGTATATTTTGAGAGGTTTTACTGAAGATCCAAAATATTCGCGATGGGTAGCAATTATTATTTTATAAATGCAGTTTTTGGTAGAATAGTGATGCGATTCTGTGGTCTCCAATACCTGCACACTATTTACATTTTGCATAATTCAGTCCAATGCTGCAGCATTTCACAGCATCGCTGTTCTACAACAGCAAAGTACGCACGGTATTTATTATTATAAATGCTACCAATTGGGTATTTTGTGAGAGATTTTACTGAAGATCCAAAATTGTCGCAATGGGCAGCAATAATTATGTTATAAATGCAGTTATTGTTAGAATAGTGATGCGATCCTTTGGTTTTCAATACCTGCATATTATTTCCATTTTGCATAATTCATTCAAACGCTATAGTATTTCACAGCACCGCCATTCTAATACAGCAAAATGCGCATGGTGGTCACCGGTGATCGGTGCAAAAGATTTTACTAAAAATGCAAAGTGTTTAGATTTTGCATAATTCGGTTAAACGCTGTTGTATTCCACAGCATCGCCGTTCTAATACAGCACAATACGCACGGCAATCTATCATTTATCCATAATTCCCGTCGAATTTTGCCGTACAAAGAAACAGTCCCGCGTAAAATTCAGCCGTGCCTAAGAGATTGACTTGATAGTCTTTTGAAAATAAATTCTGGGAAGTATTGTGTGCGTCGGAATAGGTTTGATCGGTCGTGTTGCGCAGTCAAAGGGCCAAGAGGCGTGATTAGCAGAGTGCGGAGAACCGCGGAGCCGGCGGTGCAAGGCGAAAGCGTCGTCGGAACACAGATAGGTCAGCTTGGCGCCACCAGGCCGAGAACGAAGCGGACGAAGGCCGCTCGGCTGCCGATTTACTGTTCTTCGCGCTCTCCTACCACAGCGGCACTGTCACTGTTACGTCGAATCCAGCCGCCGACGCCGCTACCGTGCAACTAAGTGCGCACGTGAGGCAACAAACTCACGTGCAGAACGTACGCGCGTGGCTCCTTAAGGCAAGACTGCGCTCCTCACAATTTTATGTGGATCCGCGACGGAAGAATGCGACGTGGGAGTGGGAATTTCAAGTTAGCCGTCTGCGACTCATGGGGTCGCGTTCAACTTTGCGCCTGACGTAGTGTTGATGGGTCAAGTAGTCAAGACATTGACTACCGTGTCATCAGTATTCGGGTCACGGTAAAAATTTTGTTCAAAATGTAATAATCTACTACGACAAGAAAAAATTTGCGCGTGGTACAGCAGCGCGTGGCTCCTTAAGGCAAGACTGCGCTCCTCACAATTTTATGTGGATCCGCGACGGAAGAATGCGACGTGGGAGTGGGAATTTCAAGTTAGCCGTCTGCGACTCATGGGGTCGCGTTTAACTTTGCGCCTGACGTAGTGTTGGTGGGTCAAGTAGTCAAGACACTGACTACCGCGTCACCAGTGTTCGGGTGACGGTAAAAATTTTGTTCAAAATGTAATAATGTTCTACTACGATAAGAAAGAATTTGCGCATGGTACAGCAGCGCGTGGCTCCTTAAGGCAAGAGTGCGCTCCTCACAATTTTATGTGGATCCGCGACGGAAGAATGCGACGTGGGAGTGGGAATTTCAAGTTAGCCGTCTGCGACTCATGGGGTTGCATTCAACTTTGCGCTTGACGTAGTGTTGGTGGGTCAAGTAATCAACGCATTGACTACCGCGTCACCAATATTCGGGTGACGGTAAAAATTTTGTTCAAAATGTAATAATGCTCTACTACGATAAGAAAGAATTTGCGCATGGTACAGCAGCGCGTGGCTCCTTAAGGCAAGAGTGCGCTCCTCACAATTTTATGTGGATCCGCGACGGAAGAATGCGACGTGGGAGTGGGAATTTCAACTGTCGTCTGCAACTCATGGGATCGCATTCAACTTTGCGCTTGACGTAGTGTTGGTGGGTCAAGTAGTCAAGACATTGACTACCGCGTCACCAGTATTCGGGTGACGGTAAAAAGTTTGTTTAATATGTAATAATGTTCTACTGCGATAAGAAAGAATTTGCGCATGGTACAGCAGCGCGTGGCTCCTTAAGGCAAGACTGCGCTCCTCACAATTTTATGTGGATCCGCGACGGAAGAATGCGACATGGGAGTGGGAAGTTCAAGTTAGCCGTCTGCGACTCATGGGGTCGCGTTCAACTTTGCGCCTGACGTAGTGTTGATGGGTCAAGTAGTTAAGACATTGACTACCGCGTCACCAGTATTCGGGTGACGGTAAAAAGTTTGTTCAAAATGTAATAATGTTCTACTACGATAAGAAAGAATTTGCGCATGGTACAGCAGCGCGTGGCTCCTTAAGGCAAGAGTGCGCTCCTCACAATTTTATGTGGATCCGCGACGGAAGAATGCGACATGGGAGTGGGAATTTCAAGTTAGCCGTCTGCGACTCATGGGGTCGCGTTCAACTTTGCGCCTGACGTAGTGTTGGTGGGTCAAGTAGTCAAGACATTAACTACCGCGTCATCAGTATTTGGGTGACGGTAAAAATTTTATTCAAAATGTAATAATCTACTACGACAAGAAAAAATTTGCGCGTGGTACAGCAGCGCGTGGCTCCTTAAGGCAAGAGTGCGCTCCTCACAATTTTATGTGGATCCGCGACGGAAGAATGCGGCGTGGGAGTGGGAATTTCAAGTTAGCCGTTTGCGACTCATGGGGTCGCGTTCAACTTTGCGCCTGACGTAGTGTTGATGGGTCAAGTAGTTAATGCATTGACTACCGCGTCACCAGTATTCGGGTGACGGTAAAAATCTTGATCGGGCAGCGTCACCGATATTCGGGTGAAAATCGGTTTCAGTAATCGCGTTTCAGTATTTACGTGATAAGTTAGTAGGTATTGAGAATGATATTTCACAGGACATAATAACACTATTAAATTGGTATAAAAGTAACTTTAACCATGCGTCGCTACAGAAAACCTATTAGAAAAAGGAGAAATAAATGTCGAAGCATACATGCTTTCGTAAATACTTTGTTGTTGAGGAAAGATTTTCAAGTGAATGCATGTTCCGTAATGTTTCGATGTAAACGTGCTTATCTTCTGCTACGATAAGAAGCAATAGATCCAGTACGATTTTCTAATACAGATTTTCAACTTGGTGGAAATCCGTAGGTATATTCTTCAAAATGTAATAATGTTCTACTACAATAAGAAAGAATGCGACATGGGAGTGGGAATTTCAAGTTAGCTGTTTGCGACTTATGGGGTCGCGTTCAACTTTGCGCCTGACGTAGTGTTGGTGGGTCAAGTAATTCGAGTGTATAATAAAATATGAAATAATCTTTTACTATGATAAGAAAAAATTCGCACATGGTATAGCAGCACTCGTGGTTTGGCGGAGGATTTACATATAATATATATAAAACATAAGACAACAATATAATAATAAATATAATAAAATATGATAACATTTGTAAAATAAACCTCGACGTGGCAGGTGAGATTAAAAGTCATAAGAAGCAAAAAGTGCCGATTACTTGAACGGAGTTAAATGAAACAATATGCAGATCTGCAGTGCTCGTTGAAGCATTGAGCTTCTTAGCCGACTTTAGCATTTTCTTGCCAGATCCTCCACATTTTTGCATTCACAGGACGCTGAACGGGCTAACTGCTAAATCACTTAATCCGAAGATGACGAAACTTTCCGCGAAATTGTGAATTGATTCGAATAATCCCACCGATTAATTCGGATTCCATTGTCATGCCCGATGACCACGAAGATAATCGCGACGAGATCGCTGCGATTGGCGACGACGAAATTTCTGTCGAAATTTCCAGCTGACTCGCGCCTAATGTCGATTTCGTGCGGCTTCTTCACGCCCGAGCAATAAAGTCGACGATCTGACGGATTACGGGTGAAATAACAGATCGTACCTTTTTCCATGAAACTTCAACTCGACTTAAGAGTTTTATTATAACAAATTACTACGCCGGAAACATACAGGAGAGAATTATCATAACCGATTAATATAATCCTATCCGTACGATATACAAACATTCAAAATATCTTTATATTCATAGGAATATTTTAATTTTCCCTGAAATTGTAATTTAACACGTTGACTGCCGTGCGTATTTTGCTATATTAAAGCGGCGATGCTATAAAATACTATAACCTTTCACTAAATTATGCAAAATGTACATAACGTGCAGGTATTGAAGACTAAAATATCGCATTACTATTCTAATAATAACTGCATTTATTATATAATATCTTTATATTCAGAGGAATATTTTAATTTTCACTGAAATTGCAATTTAACACGTTGACTGCCGTGCGTATTTTGCTATATTAAAGCGGTGATGCTATAAAATACTATAGCCTTTGACTGAATTATGCAAAATGTACATAATGTGCAGGTATTGAAGACTAAAATATCGCATGACTATTTTAAGAATAACTGCATTTATAAAATAATTATTGCTACCCATTGCAAATATTTTGGATCTTCAGTAAAATCTCTTGCACTGGTCACCGGTGACCATCATGGCAGTCAAAGTGTTAATCAGAACCTCGTATCTACTTTTCACGCAGGACGAGATATACCTAAATAATTATCCGCCGCGTTCACGTTATTCTTTTCAATCGACGCAGTTGTTGTTTCTACGACTTTAAGGTGACGCTTATTTCCGCTGCCCTTTATGCAAAAACGCGTATGCGGCGCATCGAGAGAGGCTCGTATTCATAATTTATTCCGTACGATATACAGTTTTTTCACAGGAATTATTTATATTTTTTATTTTATCGTCTTATTTTCACTTGGGCTTCACACATTTAAAATATCTTGATATTCATAAGAATATTTTAATTTTTACCGAAATTGCAATTTAATCAGAATCTCGTATCTACTTTTCGTGCAGGGCAAAGTAAGTGTACCTAAATAATTATCCGCCGCGTTCACGTTATTCTTCCCGATCGACGCCGTTGTTGTTTTTACGACTTTAAGGTGACGCTTATTTCCGCTGCCCTTTATGCAAAAACGCGTATGCGGCGCATCGAGAGAGGCTGGTATTGATAATTTATTCCCTAATATATACCGTTTTTTCATAGGAATTATTTATATTTTTTTATTTTATCGTCTTATTTTCACTTGGGCTTCATACATTCAAAGTATCTTTATATTCATAAGAGTATTTTAATTTTTACTGAAATTGCAATTTAATCAGAATCTCGTATCTACTTTTCGTGCAGGGCAAAGTAAGTGTACCTAAATAATTATCCGCCGCGTTCACGTTATTATTTCCGATCGACGCCGTTGTTGTTTCTACGACTTTAAGGTGACGCTTATTTCCGCTGCCCTTTATGCAAAAACGCGTATGCGGCGCATCGAGAGAGGCTCGTATTCATAATTTATTCCCTACTATATACAGTCTTTCATAGGAATTATTTATATTTTTTATTTTATCGTCTTATTTCAACTTGGACTTCACACATTCAAAATATCTTGATATCCATAAGATTATTTTAATTTTCACTGAAATTCCAATTTCATCAGAATCTCGTATCTGCTTTTCGTGCAGGGCAAAGTAAGTGTACCTAAATAATTATCCGCCGCGTTCACGTTATTCTTCTCGATCAACGCCGTTGTTGTTTCTACGACTTTAAGGTGACGCTTATTTCCGCTGCCCTTTATGCAAAAACGCGTATGCGGCGCACAGAGAGGCTCGTATTCATAATTTATTCCCTACTATATACAGTTTTTTCATAGAAATTATTTATATTTTTTTATTTTATCGTCTTATTTTCACTTGGGCTTCATACATTCAAAGTATCTTTATATTCATAAGAGTATTTTAATTTTCACTGAAATTGCAATTTAATCAGAATCTCGTATCTACTTTTCGTGCAGGGCAAAGTAAGTGTACCTAAACAATTATCCGCCTTGTTCACGCTATTCTTTCCGATCGGCGCCGTTGTTGTTTCTACGACTTTAAGGTGACGCTTATTTCCGCTGCCCTTTATGCAAAAACGCGTATGCGGCGCATCGAGAGAGGCTCGTATTAAAAAGAAGGTGGCTGCACGGGTTGAATAATTCAGTAAATAACGTGTGCGAGCAGCGTGTTGCGTGCGTGAGCGTGTGCATACGTGCGTTTCACATACTTGACATAAGCGTCAGTATACGTAGTACACGGTGCGTACGTGGCCATACACGCATGTTCGCAATGCGTAGGAATCCGACGCGCTCGCATCTATGTGTGTGCGTGAGAACATGCGCTGTCCTGAGAAGACTACGCGTGCGTGCGTGCACTGAATGCGTTGTGAAAAGTACCGTGCGCGCGCGCACGTCTCTACACACGGTTGATGTATGACCGATTGAAACGGTATGAATGCGTTTATGGCCTCTAAAGTGATAACGTGCCGTGCCGACGTAGCCCAACTTATGGAGTTATCTCGAGGCGTGGGGGAGAATAATAATAAACGAACTATCGAGCGCATGTGATGATGACAGTGGTCGATGTATTAGATTAATTACTACGGTGCGTGTAGCGATGGTGTATCATAGTGCTGATCCGATAGGATCGGTATATTTGCGGGTATGGTGTCCAGTGTTATGCTTTTATAAACTTATGTCGAGGTGTGAGGGAGAACAGTAATAAACGAATTATAGAACGCATCGAGGAATGCCAATAGTTACATGTTTTATATTAACTAGTCACTGTATTATATTAGGATGGTTTATTCAACAAAATCGGCATAATTGCATTAATGGGGGTTTGAACACGCCTTGTCAACGTAGCCCAACTTATGGAGTTATCTTGAAGTGTGAGGGAGAATAGTAATAAACGAATTATAGAACGCATTGGAGAATGCCAATAGTTACATGTTTCATATTAATTAGTCACTGTAATGTAGTAGTATGATTGATCCAACAAAATCGGTATAATTGCATTAATGGGAGTTTGAAGACGCCGTGTCAACGTAGACCAACTTATGAAGTTATCTCGGGATGTGGGGGAGAATAATAATAAACGAACTATCGGGCGCATGTGATGATGACAGTGGTCGATGTATTAGATTAATTACTTACGGTGCGTGTAGCGATGTCGTATCATAGTGTTGATCCGATAGGATCGGTATATTTGTGCTTGTGGTGCCCAGTGCTATGCTCCTATAAACTGATCTCGAGGTGTGAGGGAGAATAATAATAAACGAATTATAGAGCGCATCGGAGAATGCCAATAGTTATATGTTTAATCTCATAGTTATATGTTTTACGTTAATTAGTCACTGTATTATATTTACTGTCACTGTTAGTTACTGTATTAAATGTTTTTTTTTATTATACTTAGAACCTATATTGCATCCGATTTCTAAAAAACGTCTATGAAAATTAAAAATTTCATGGCAATTTCGCCGGCGCCAAACATAAAAATTTAGCTGAAGTATACGGACGTCAAAGTGTTAATTAGTCACTGTAATGTATTAGTATATCTGATCCAACAAAATCGGTATAATTGCATTCATGGGAGTTTGAACACGCCGTGCCGACGTAGCCCAACTTATGGAGTTATCTCGAGGCGTGGGGGAGAATAATAATAAACGAACTATCGAGCGCATGTGATGATGACAGTGGTCGATGTATTAGATTAATTACTTACGGTGCGTGTAGCGATCTCGTATCATGGTGCTGATCCAATACAATCGGTATATTTGCGGGTATGGTGTCCAGTGCTATGCTCTTATAAACTGATCTCGAGGTGTGAAAGAGAATAGGAATAAACGAACTATAGAAAGCATCGGAGAATGCCAATAGTTATATGTTTTATATTAATTAGTCACTGTATTATATTAGGATGGTTCTTCCAACAAAATCGGTATAATTGCATTAATGGGGGTTTGAAGACGCCGTGTCAACGTAGCCCAACTTGTGGAGCTATCTCGAGGCGTGGGGGAGAATAATAATAAACGAACTATCCGCATGTGACGATCACGGTGGTACATGTATTAGATTAATTACTTACGGTGTGTGTAACGATGTTGTATCATAGTGCTGATCCGATCGGATCGGTATATTCGCGTTTATGGTGTTCAGTGCTATGCTTTTATAAACTTATCTCGAGGTGTGAAAGAAAATAATAATAAAAGAATTATAGAGTGCATCGGAGAATGCCAATAGTTATATGTTTTATATTAATTAGTCACTGTATTATATTAGGATGGTTGATCCAAAAAAATCGGTATGATTGCATTAATGGGGGTTTGAATACGCCGTGTCAACGTAGCCCAACTTGTAGAATTATCTCGAGGTGTGGGGGAGAATAATAATAAACGAACTATCCAGCCCATGTGACAATGATAGTGGTCGAAGTATTAGATTAATTACTTACGGTGCGTGTAGCGATGTCGTATCATGGTGCTGATCCGATAGGATCGGTATATTTGCGGGTATGGTATCCAGTGCTATGCTCTTATAAACTTATATCGAGATGTGAAAGAGAATAGTAATAAACGAATTATAGAACGCATTGGAGAATGCCAATAGTTACATGTTTTATATTAACACTTTACCGACCGGTATTGACTGAAGATGTCACTTACTAACGACCGACTCTGTTTTGGATATCGCGCAGGAATTGTGTATGTGCCTATTTGTAAAACTTTATAACTGAAAAATATCGAATGTGTTGTTGAGAATCTTTTGGTTTCCAAGCAGTGTAATTTTATTGTCATTTATAATTGTCATAATATCATCTGATATTTATTTTATGTAATATAACCGTTGACAACAAAATCGGTATAATTGCATTAATGGGGGTTTGAACACGCCATGTCAACGTAGTCCAACTTATGGAGTTATCTTGAGGTGTGGGGGAGAATAATAATAAACGAACTATCGAGCGCATGTGACGGTGACAGTGATGATATTAAATTAATTACTTACGGTGCGTGTAGCGATGTCGTATCATAGTGCTGATCCGATAGGATCGGTATATTTGCGTTTATGGTGTCCAGTGCTATGCTCTTAAAAACTTATCTTGAGGTGTGAAAGAGAATAGTAATAAACGAATTATAGAACGCATCGGAGAATGTCAATAGTTACATGTTTTATATTAAATAGTCAGTGTATTATATTCACTGTCACTGTTAATCACTGTATTAAATGTTTTTTTATTATATTTAGAACCTATATTGCATCTGTTTTCTAAAGAACGTCTATGAAAATAAAAAAATTCATGGCAATTTCGCCGACGCCAGACATAAAAATTTAGCTGAAGTATACGGACGTCAAAGTGTTAATTAGTCACTCTAATGTATTAGTACGATTGATCCAACAAAATCGGTATAATTGCATTAATGGGGGTTTGAACACGCCGTGTCAACGTAGCCCAACTTGTGGAGCTATCTCGAGGTGTGGGGAAGAATAATAATAAACGAACTATAGAGCATGACAGTAGTACACGTACTACATTAATTACTCACCGTCCGTGAAGCGATGTTATCTGAGTAGTCTGATTCGATTAGATTGGTGTGAATGCGTTTATGGGGTACGCGTATTTATTAACTTACGGGGAGGTGTGTCGGAGAATAATAATGACCGAAATATAAAACGCATCTGGGAATGAGAGTGGTACATATATTATATTAATTAGCTACTGTAATATATCACGATAACAGATCGGTATGATTACGTGTATGGGGTCTAAAGTGCTAACGTGCCATGCCGACGTACTCCAATTTATGAACTCATCTTGAGGTGTGTGGGAGAGTAAAGGGCGAACTATAAAGCACATTTGACAATATTTTTCCCAACTTATCGAATTATCTTGAGATTATCATGCAAATAGCACAGTTAATAAAATAAATCGGCGAAAAACAGTTATACACAGTTTTCCTTTGATTTACGCATGACGTATGCAATGTATGCAAATTACATATAATGATGCACCCGCTGTTTCTGTTGTATATACTGTTTCAATTCGAACAGTATAGAAAATAGACCAAAATACGGTTATCTTCCGAAGGAAGTTTGTGAAAAAACCATAATGCTCCAAAAAAGCCCTATAGTTCCTGTAGCATCAGGAAAACGGTCGTAGATGCGTCGCATAAAACTGTCGTTGGGCCATCGGGCCCTACAGGATTAAGATAAGGCGGTAGAGGTCCGTATAAAAGGCGGCCCGGTTTGCGACGCGAGTTCAGTCTCAGTTATACTTCAGTAATAGGTCAGAGTTTTAAGTTGTCGTTCAGTTTAAGTTGGGTTGTCAGTCAGTCAAGTTCAGAGTGTAGTTCAGTCCAGTATAGATACGTTTTCTTGCCGTTTACCGAATCGTAGTCGGATTGCCATAGTTTTACTTTCATTTTGTATTTATATATATATATTAGTGCTTCTATTAATCTTTAAGAAATTATTCAACTCAATATAATTCCGCATCACGCTTCGACATCACCTAACATCTTATATCCCTACAGTTCCCGAAACACGTAGAGTTCCTACAGCGTAAAATAAAGCGCATTCAACCAGACCAGGCATACAAATGATTAACATTCCGTTTCATTATCGCGGCGCAGAAACGTGGTGTCCGCAGTTAATACTTTTGGAGTCGATCCAAGCTCCTGCGTATGTTTTAAGTGAGCGAACGAATGAGCGAGAAAGAGAGAGAGATAGAGAGAGAGAGAGAGAGAGAGAGAAACAGCGATGAACAGGACGACAATGAGATCCTTTTGCATGGCGTCACTCGGTGATTAATAACTTCGCAGTTAGCGCGGCTTTCTTCCGTGCAATAACATTTGCATCTGCGACTACGGTGGTCTGACGAATAAGGATCCGTTTCCTCTTGTCGATGGCAGGCGGTACGATAGGCGGGCCGTGTGTAAAGTTTCAAAGCAAGTGCCCGAGTATGGCGATATGTTTTTTCGAACGAGTCCACTACGATGATTATTGGGAATTTTGCACTTATTATGCGGGAAAATGCTTTATTTAGTGTTTATGGTAGTATAACCACTATACCATTATACCATATATAAACCATATAACCACTATACCATATACCATTAATTATGGTAGTATACGGCTGAGGAAGAGGGCCACGGAACAAAATAAAGCATGTTGAATCGTAATAGGCGGAAAATTCTCAATAATAGCAAAGATAGGTTGCAGGTAATCGGAAACTGTGAATTGCAAATAATCGGCGATTATGAATTTCGCGGCGGTGGCAATTTTGTGCGACGTATGGGCTTTTGATGGGGTGGATCTTTTTTGGTGCGCGTCGAACGAGTCCACTACGATGATTATTGGGAATTTTGCACTTATTATGCGTGGAAATGCTTTATTTAGTGTTTATGGTAGTATAACCACTATACCATTATACCATATATAAACCATATAACCACTATACCATATACCATTAATTATGGTAGTATACGGCTGAGGAAGAGGGCCAAGGAACAAAATAAAGCATGCTGAATCGTAATAGGCGTAAAATTCTCAATAATAGCAAAGGTAAGTTGCAGTTAATCGGAAACTGTGAATTGCAAATAATCGGTGATTATGAATTTCGCGGCGATGGCGATTTTGTGCGATGTATATGCTTTCGATGGGGTGGATCTTTTTTGGTGCGCGTCGAACGAGTCCACTACGATGATTATTGGGAATTTTGCACTTATTACGCGTGAAAATGCTTTATTTAGTGTTTATGGTAGTATAACCACTATACCATTATACCATATATAAACCATATAACCACTATACCATATACCATTAATTATGGTAATATACGGCTGAGGAAGAGGGCCAAGGAACAAAATAAAGCATGTTGAATCGTAATAGGCGTAAAATTCTCAATAATAGCAAAGGTAAGTTGCAGTTAATCGGAAACTGTGAATTGCAAATAATCGGTGATTATGAATTTCGCGGCGGTGGCGATTTTGTGCGATGTATAGGCTTTCGATGGGGTGGATCTTTTTTGGTGCGCGTCGAACGAGTCCACTACGATGATTATTAGGAATTTTGCACTTATTATGCGTGAAAATGCTTTATTTAGTGTTTATGGTAGTATAACCACTATACCATTATACCATATATAAACCATATAACCACTATACCATATACCATTAATTATGGTAGTACACGGCTGAGGAAGAGGGCCAAGGAACAAAATAAAGCATGTTGAATCGTAATAGGCGTAAAATTCTCAATAATAGCGAAGGTAAATTGCACTTAATCGAAGACTGTGACACAAATAATCGTTGATTATAAATTTCGCGGCGGTGGCGATTTTGTGCGACGTACGGGTTTTCAATGGGGTGGATTTTTTTGGTGCGCGTGATCGTGTTAACCCATTGACTGCCATGCAAATTTAGCGCGTCTTTCCCTGGATGCCACAGTTTTATTTTAAAGAAGACATGAAGTTTTACAAAATATAATATTATTAAGTTACTGATATAATATTGTAATTTTAAAATTGTGTAGGATTTTTTGATTGGAATGATATATTAAACGGTTTTAAACACAAAAGTAATGGTTGTAATGTTTCTCGCACTGCACTCTGTATTAAACGCTAATAAAGGTTCGCTCAAAACTCATTAAACGCATTCGCTGATAATCTCTAAATATTCGCTAAGATGCACACACTGTTACGCTTGAAGGTTTCACAAAGCTCACTTATTTTAATATTGCGCTCAACACTTTTATACTGCTTGGTTTCTAGAACATTCCTAATAACAAATATAGATACATGCATTCTTTCTCACTCTCTCACTCTCGCTTTCTCTCTCTCATATGCACACTTTCTCATTGTTCGTTCATACAAAATCACACATCCTACAATTGTATGGCATTCACAGTATTTTTATTGAAAGAAAAACACTTTTGGTACAGACGCTTACTACGAGATATCTCGTAGTTGGCAGTCAAGGGGTTAAGGGGATACGTATGCACGAGAAGCAGTAGAGGTAAGAGCGGCAGTGGAAACAGACGACAGCAGACACAGTAGGAACAGTAGAAACATCAGACCCTTTTAATCTTGGTACTTCGGCTGGCTACCTATATACGGTACATTAGCTACTATGAAAAAAATGTATTCCTCTTCTTGTTAATCCAACTGAAAATATATTTAACACGTACCGATCGAATGATTAATACATCGAAATTTACTATTAAAAAGATCCTGACATTTCGGCACTACGCGCGTGCAATTATCCAAGCAGGTCCTTATACTGTTTCGTAAAAAATTTTCACCTTGAATAATTTAAAAAATTATAATTATTATAATAATGTGGGATATTTTAGTGACAACAAATAGATGTTTATTTTAATGAATTAAATAACAATACAAGATAAAATGCTTCGCATGTGTCGACCCCGTGATGACTCCGTGGCGACCGCTTCTAAAGGAACTCGTCGCTCTTTTCTCTTATAAACAATTGAATCGCGGATCAAACCATCGATCGCTCACCTTATTCGCTTTCCTAGCAACAAATTTATTCGAGAACTTTCCAAACACATGCGTACACATTACAAAGAAAATTCCAGAATTTTATATAAAGGCTCGATCGCTCATGCACACACACACACAATCGGGTGTTGCCAGTTCATATCGCGATACCACAATAATAATTATAATATATTTAATTATCAAAATGATATAATAAATTATCTAAATAGCTTAAATAAAAGAGCATAATATTGAAAATTTCATTAAATGTTTCAGAAAACTAATAATAACAAATGCAATTATTTCATGATCAATAAATTTAATTATTATAATAATAATAATTAATATATTAAGAAGAATTTATTCAATAAATCTATTTTTAATTCTTCTGTAAGCGCATGCATTTTTCGTGTCGGTGGTGAGAAATTTACGATAGCCTTTATCGCTAAGCGACATTTTCATTTCAGCGGCTAATGAAATGTGCTGCGGTCAGACTACGGTGTTAGCGTTTTTACGGATTATTTTGTTTCCGCCGGCAGAGTACACGGCATCCCGTGTTTCGTAGTCTGTGCACTGCGGGTGACAGATTTATCACGATGCGCGCGGCATTTCCGAAGGAATTCACTTCCAATCGGGGATGCAATATTCACCGCCGGACGTTTTCGAGACTGCAATTTCCCCGGGACCCTGGAAGAAGCATTGTAGGCGAATTTAATTAAACCTCCGGCGATTTTAGAAAATCCCCCCGATCGGATACGCCGCCGCACCGTGCGCAGTCAATGCGCGGCAGCTGACAAATTTATTATGCCGTCGCAGCTTTTCGGAAGTCTTTTGTTTTATATGCAAGTGCTGAACGACGGAACATGTAACTATGGGCGTGGGCGATAGGGGAACAAACATATAATTTTTAATATAATAAGTGTAGAATTAGTAAAAGAAAACTTGACGAAAGTCTGTAGAAATGATGGTTTAGTAATGTAAAGAATCAACAATCACATCCTTTTATAATGCAAACAGGTATAGAATCACAGGAAGAAAACTTTACGGGAATCTATAAAAATTATAATTTCGTAACATCAAACATCATCGATCACACTCTTTTTGAATACAATAGGTATAGAATCACTATATATACGCGAATCTATAGAAATTATATAGGATGTATCGCTAACTGTACAAGGAGTAAAAATTCCAGCTATCAAAGCCACATCTTAATTTGTACAAACGTAAAATCTCAGAGTTTATAGATATGTGTTATTTCACTATTTTACTATTTCTTTTTACTCACTCACAAATTTATTATGCCGTCGCAGGTTTTCGGAAGCCTTTTGTTTTATATGCAAGTGAAACACTCGGGTGCTGAACGATGGAACATGTAACTATGGGTGTGGGCGATAGGGGAACAAACATTATTTTTAATATAATAACTGTTGAATTAGTAAAGGAAAACTTGACGAAAGTCTGTAGAAATTATTGTTTAGTAACGTAAAGGATCAACAATCACATCCTTTTATAACGCAAACAGGTATAGAATCACAGGAAGAGAACTTTACGGGAACCTATAGAATTTATAATTTCGTAACGTCAAACATCATCGATCACACTTTTTTTTTAATACAATAGGTATAGAATCACAGGAAGAAAACTTTACGCGAATCTATAGAAATTAAGTTTATAAAGGATGTGTCGCCAACTATACAAGGAGTAAAAATTCCAGCTATCAAAGCCACATCTTAATTTGTACAAGCGTAAAATCTCAGAGTTTAGAGGAATCTGTTATTTCACTATTTTACTATTTCTTTTTACTCACTGACAAATTTGTTATGGCGTCGCAGCTTTTCAGAAGCCTTTTGTTTTACATGCAAGTGAAACACACGAGTGCTGAACGACGAAACATGTAACTATGGGTGTGGGCGATAGGGGAGCAACCATACCATTTTTAATATAATAAGTGTAGAATTAGTAAAAGAAAACTTGACGAAAGTCTGTAGAAATGATGGTTTAGTAATGTAAAGAATCATCAATCACATCCTTTAGTAATGCAAACAGGTATAGAATCACGGTAAGAAAACTTTACGCGAATCTATAGAATTTAAGTTTATAAAGGATGTATCGCCAATTATACAAGGAGTAAAAATTCCAGCTATGAAAGCCACATCTGGATTTGTACAAACGTAAAATCTCAGAGTTTAGAGGAATGTGTCATTTCACTATTTTACTATTTCTTTTTACTCACTCACAAATTTATTATGCCGTCGCAGGTTTTCGGAAGCCTTTTGTTTTATATGCAAGTGAAACACACAAGTGCTGAACGACGAAACATGTAACTATGGGTCTGGGCGATAGGGGAACAACCATATCATTTTTAATGTAATAAATGTTGGATTAGTAAAACAAAACTTGACGAAAGTCTGTAGAAATTATGGTTTAGTACCGTAAAGGACCATCAATCACATCATTTTATATTGCAAAACAGGTATAGAATCACAGGAAGAAAACTTTACGGGAATCTATAAAAATTATAATTTCGTAACATCAAACATCATCGATCACACTCTTTTTGAATACAATAGGTATAGAATCACAGGAAGAAAACTTTACGCGAATCTATAGAAATTAAGTTTATAAAGGATGTATCGCCAACTATACAAGGAGTAAAAATTCCAGCTATGAAAGCCACATCTGGATTTGTACAAACGTAAAATCTCAGAGTTTAGAGGAATGTGTCATTTCACTATTTTACTATTTCTTTTTAGTTACTCACAAATTTATTATGCCGTCGCAGCTTTTCGGAAGTCTTTTGTTTTACATGCAAGTGAAACACTTGTGTGTTAAACGACGGAACATGTAACTATGCGTATGGCCGATAGGGGAACAAACATATCATCTTTAATACAGTAAGTGTTGAATTAGTAAAATAAATTTTGACGAAAGTTTCTAGCAATTATGTTTAGTACCGTAAAGAATCATCAACCACATCCTTTTATAATGCAAACAGGTATACAATCACAGGAAGGAAACTACGGGAATCTATAGAAATTATAATTTCGTAATATCAAACATTATCGATTACATTCTTTTTTAATACAACAGGTATAGAATCACAGGAAGAAAACTTTTATGTGATTCTATAGAAATTAAGTTTACAAAGGATGTATCGGCAACTATAGAAGCAGTAAAAGTTCCAGTTATCATAGCCACATCTGAATTTGTACAAACGTAAAATCTCAGCGTTTAGAGGAATGTGTTATTTCACTATTTTACTATTTCTTTTTACTCGTATCTACATTCCAATATATTCTTACATTGCTGATCAGTAATACTTTAGGAAAATAAATATTCGTCCAAACTTTATATTTACATACATTTCTCTCAGTAATAATATACAATATCTTCGTATTTCATAGTGGTCGGTCGAGTGCAAAGGGTTAATTAAATTTGAACGTAATATGAAATTCCGTGCGACCAGCAGTTTATTCCACACTTTGGGATTATGCGTTCATTTTTTTCATGCGACATCAGAGAACAGCCCCAGCGTGCACTGCATATGCAACGTGCGACGAATGCATTATGCTAAGTCGAAATCGTATGACGCACATTCCAATTAAAGCCCGGGCGGCTGTGTACAAAAAGTTTACTAATTTGTGCGTCGACGAGGGAACGCTTTGTACCTCAACGCATGTGTATAAATACCGGCGCGGCGAGAGTTCCACGATTTTTTCGACCGCGTTTAACATCGCGCGCGAACCTTCGGTGAGATATTTCCAAAAATTCCGTCGTTGGAATTTGTGCATACGAGGACGCCAAACAAAGCGGCCGCGATACGATCTGATACTCTTATCGAAATTCTAGTTACGCGGGACAATATACGAGCCATAATCAGATGACAAACCGATCAACCCGGTAAAATAAAAGCGGCGGGGAAAATGTTACCGAAAAGTGTGCACGTGTAAGGTAACTCATGAAATATATTGTAGATACAAACGTTTGTCTGATGTATATGATAAACCAAAGCCCTATTTTTTATTAAAACAATATCTGCTGCACATGTTTCAAAACTATAACATCTCCACTTCACGGAATTATAAAAATATAAAAGTTGGTAATAAAAAGTAAATCAGGAATTTAAGTTTTTTATCTGAAATAAGGCCTATTAATTTCAACCTATGTAGTTCAGTTTAAAATAATGCTACTGATATTTTTCAATAAAAATTTTTGCAGCAAGGAATTGCATAAGGATTGAAAAAATATAATAAGTTTGCCTGATGTATATGATAAACCAAAGCCCTATTTTTTATTAAAACAATATCTGCTACGTGATCACGGAATTATAAAAATATAAAAGTTTGTAATAAAAAGTGGATCAGGAATTTAAGTTTTTTGTCTGAAAATAGGCCTATTAAATTCAACCTATGTAGTTCAATTTAAAATAATGCTACTGATACTTTTTAATAAAAATGTTTGCAGCAAGGATATTTGTGCAAAAATAAAGGTTGAATCGAAGACACTGAGAACAAGAAACTTTTGAAATATATTCTAGATACACACGTTTGTCTGATGTATATGATAAACCAAAGCCCTATTTTTTATTAAAACAATATCTGCTCCACGTGTTTCAAAACTATAACATTTCCACTTCACGGAATTATAAAAATATAAAAGTTTGTAATAAAAAGTAGATCAGGAATTTAAGTTTTTTGTCTGAAAAAAGGCCTATTAATTTCAACCTATGTAGTTCAATTTAAAATAATGCTACTGATACTTTTCAATAAAAATGTTTGCAGCAAGGATATTTGTGCAAAAATAAAGATTGAATCGAAGACACTGAGAACAAGAAACTTATGAAATATATTCTAGATACACACGTTTGTCTGATGTACATGATAAATCAAAGCCCTATTTTTTTATTAAAAGAATATCCGATCCACGTGTTTCAAAACTATCGCATTTCCACTTCACGGAATTATAAAAATATAAAAGTTTGTAATAAAAAGTAGATCAGGAATTTAAGTTTTTTGTCTGAAAATAGGCCTATTAAATTCAACCTATGTAGTTCAATTTAAAATAATGCTACTGATACTTTTTAATAAAAATGTTTGCAGCAAGGATATTTGTGCAAAAATAAAGATTGAATCGAAGACACTGAGAACAAGAAACTTATGAAATATATTCTAGATACACACGTTTGTCTGATGTATATGATAAACCAAAGCCCTATTTTTTATTAAAACAATATCTGCTCCATGTGTTTCACAACAACTATCATGCATAAAAATTCCATTTCACGGAATTATAAAAATATAAAAGTATTTGTGCAAAAAAAAGTGGATCAGAACAAGAATTGAAATATAGTTTTTTGTCTGAAAATAGCCCTATTTTTTTATTAAATGTGTTTTCAACCTATGTAGTTCAATTTAAAATAATGCTACTGATACTTTTCAATAAAAATGTTTGCAGCAAGGATATTTGTGCAAAAATAAAGATTGAATCGAAGACACTGAGAACAAGAAACTTATGAAATATATTCTAGATACACACGTTTGTGTGGTGTATATCAAAGCCCTATTTTTTATTAAAACAATAACATTTTTCCACTTCACGGAATTATAAAAATATAAAAGTTTGCAATAAAAAGTAGATCAGGAATTTAAGTTTTTTGTTTGGAAAAAGGCCTATTAATTTCAACCCGTGTAGTTCAATTTAACATAATGCTACTGATACTTTTCAATAATAATGTTTGCAGCAAGGACATTTGCGCAAAAATAAAGGTTGAATCGAAGACACTGAGATCAAGAAACAGACAACTCGTTTACTCCGCATATTTGGAAGATGTTGTGAATAAAAATGCGCTGCTGCGAGAAACGAGGAATCTCAAAAATGTGGAATTAATCAGTTCAGCTTCTGCGAGATTTATACGCGCCGTTGTGGTCTATCATTAACCAAATATATAGGCGACGCCCGTCACGTAGTCGTTTTAGCGCAAGAAGCGGAGCGAGCGCCGCTAATTAATCAATTAATTAATGAATATTTATCGTTATAATCAATTAATTAATAACGCGCACGCTCGCCGACGCTCTACGCAATTTATCGCCGTTAATTGGATCGCTTCCATGCGAGGATAATTAAGGGGATTTTGCGGAACAACGCGTATATCGCCAATTCGGCGAAAGTATTGCCGGCATTTGTTCCCAAAGGAAACAGGGAAAGGGAAGTTTAATTAACGAAACACGGAAACTTTGCACTCGACTGCCCCCTCGGAGGGGACACGAAGAATTTGCCTGTTAATAGTGCGAGAAGTGGATGCAAATGCAAAATTGGGGCGAATATTTGTTTCCTTGAAATATCACTGATTAGCAATGTAATAATGTATTAGAATGGAGATACGAATAATCAGAAGTAAAAGAATAATGAAATAACACATTTCACTAAATTCAGAGATTGTTCGTTTGTACTTGTTCAAATGTGGCTTTGGTAGTTGGAATTTTTACTCCTATAACTGGTGATATATCCTTTATAAACATAGTTTCTATAGAACAAAAGAATATTTTGGAATATAGATACGAATGTTTAGTAATAAAAAACATATTTCCGAATATTAATATTATTCAATTAATAAATATAAATTTGCGATGAGAACGTAGAACGGAAACTTTGCACTCGACTGCCCCCTCGGAGGAGACACGAAGAATTTGCCTGTTAATAGTGCGAGAAGTGGATGCAAATTCAAAATTTGGGCGAATATTTGTTTTCTTGAAATATCACTGATTAGCAATGTAATAATGTATTAGAATGTAGATACGAATAATCAGAAGTAAAAGAATAATGAAATAACACATTTCACTAAATTCAAAGATCGTTCGTTTGTACATGTTCAGATATGGTTTTGCTAGTTGGAATTTTTACTCCTTGTATAAGTGGCGATATATCCTTTATAAACATAATTTCTATAGAACAAAATAATATTTTGGAATATAGATACGAATGTTTAGTAATAAAAAACATATTTCCGAATATTAATATTATTCAATTAATAAATATAAATTTGCGATGAGAATGTAGAACGGAAACTTTGCACTCGAGTGCCCCCTCGGAGGGGACACAAAGAATTTGCCTGTTAATAGTGCGAGAAGTGGATGCAAATGCAAAATTTGGGCGAATATTTGTATCCTTGAAATATCACTGATTAGCAATGTAATAATCTATTAGAATGTAGATACGAATAATCAGAAGTAAAAGAATAATGAAATAACACATTTCACTAAATTCAAAGATTGTTCGTTTGTACTTGTTCAAATGTGGCTTTGGTAGTTGGAATTTTTACTCCTATAACTGGTGATATATCCTTTATAAACATAGTTTCTATAGAACAAAAGAATATTTTGGAATATAGATACGAATGTTTAGTAATAAAAAACATATTTCCGAATATTAATATTATTCAATTAATAAATATAAATTTGCGATGAGAACGTAGAACGGAAACTTTGCACTCGACTGCCCCCTCGGAGGGGACACGAAGAATTTGCCTGTTAATAGTGCGAGAAGTGGATGCAAATGCAAAATTGGGGCGAATATTTGTTTCCTTGAAATATCACTGATTAGCAATGTAATAATGTATTAGAATGTAGATACGAATAATGAGAAGTAAAAGAATAATGAAATAACACATTTCACTAAATTCAGAGATTGTCCGTTTGTACTTGTTCAAATGTGGCTTTGGTAGTTGGCATTTTTACTCCTATAACTGGTGATATATCCTTTATAAACATAGTTTCTATAGAACAAAAGAATATTTTGGAATATAGATACGAATGTTTAGTAATAAAAAACATATTTCCGAATATTAATATTATTCAATTAATAAATATAAATTTGCGATGAGAACGTAGAACGGAAACTTTGCACTCCACTGTACCCTCGGAGGGGACACAAAGAATTTGCCTGTTAATAGTGCGAGAAGTGGATGCAAATGTAAAATTGGGGCGAATATTTGTTTCCTTGAAATATCACTGATTAGCAATGTAATAATGTATTAGAATGTAGATACGAATAATCAGAAGTAAAAGAATAATGAAATAACACATTTCCCTAAATTCGGAGATTGTTCGTTTGTCATGTTCAGATATGGCTTTGATAGTTGGAATTTTTACTCTTTCTATACCTGGCGATATATCCTTTATAAACATAATTTCTATAGAACAAACGAATATTTTTGAATATAGATACGAATGTTTAGTAATAAAAAAAAAATATTTCCGAATATTAATATTATTCAATTAACCCTTTGCATTTGACTGTCCCCTCTGAGGGAACATGAAGATACTTCGTGTTATTACTGAGGAAAATGTATATACAGAAAACGTTTGTTCAAATATTTGTTTCCTTAAGATTTTTCCGGGGAGTTGCAAGTTAAGGCAATGAGATAGAATTAATAATCTGTGTGTTATTTAATATTTAGTAAATTCGTGGTCAATAAACTGAGAGGAGAATTCTAGCGACTGCAAGAACAACCTTCTATATACCCTGCAATAGGCTAAATGATAAACTGCAAGTTATTGTATAAACATTGTACATGCACGGAAGAAAAAATGACACGTGAAAGATCATAAACAAGTTACCACTGCGATATGTGTTTGAATAAACCCGTAATGCACATTGCTGAATGAACTATAACGCATTCAAAAAGAATAGGCTATACAATTTCAATTTTGTTTCAACATAAATGTATCAGCAAAGTTGTATGCAAAACACGATTTGAGCAGAGTATTTTTTTTCAAAACTATACCATTTTATGAGATAATGAGATAGAATTAATAATCTGTGTGTTATTTAATATTTAGTAAATTCGTGGTCAATAAACTGAGAGGAGAATTCTAGCGACTGCAAGAACAACCTTCTATATATTCCTGCAATAGGCTAAATGATAAACTGCAAGTTATTGTATAAACATTGTACATGCTCGGAAGAAAAAATGACACGTGAAAGATCATAAACAAGTTACCACTGCGATATGTGTTTGAATAAACCCGTAATGCACATTGATGAATGAACTATGACGCATTCGAAAAGAATAGGCTATAAAATTTCAATTTTGTTTCAACATAAATGTATCAGCAAAGTTGTATGCAAAACATGATTTAAGCAGAGTATTTTTTTCAAAACTATACCATTTCATAACGAAATGTTGCGCTATTCGCTACTTCGTGAAGAAACATGTCCGAGTGCAAAGGATTAACACTTTAACTGCCGCGATGGTCACCGATGACCGGCACAAAAGATTTTACTGAAATCCAAAATATTCGCAATGGGTAGCAATAATTATTTTATAAGTGCAGTTATTGATAGAATTCGCTACTTCGTGAAGAAACATGTCCGAGTGCAAAGGGTTAAAAATGTCTCCGCTTCGGGAACACCGATCGCAAAGGGTTAATAAATATAAATTTGCGATGAGAACGTAGATCAAGTTCTTATGTGCCACGACACATAATTTCTTTCCACTCATCGTCTTACCCACGTAATAATTCACGTAATTTTCGACGCTTTTCGACGTTTAACGAAACATTCGATTTGGGTCTACCGAGCCAGCATCGAATAAGTGGCTTGATAAATAATTTCAAGCATAACAGCGCGTGCACTTTGAACGCGTTCTGTCCTCGCCATCGCTGCCGACCGACCAAGCGGTGGTGACGTTATGTGGTTTTCCTTTGATGTGCAATATCCGCCCGTGGCCGTACTCTTGCACGATATACGGCACATTCGTTACATACGTACTATGTATAATGCGCCGGTATGGAGGGATCCGTGTTTATTCCGCGAAAACCTGCTGACCCGAGGCATATGGACTTCGAGGTAAGTTAAGTGCGGTCAAAGATCGACGCAACGCGAATTCACGCTTAAACTTTCGCGTGAATTGACGCACTTGGGACGTCTCGTAGATTTACCCATTTTGCAGTACGTCGCACGATCGTTATGTCATCATATAAGCCGCTCTTTCAAACTGATTAACTCCGTCAAATTTAAAGCATTGAATTTATTTTCAGTAAGAGAATTTAGCGATAATCAAGTGAGTTGGTGTTAATATTAGGTTGGAGGGAAAGCTCTGTCGTATTTTTAATGGGCAGGTAATTTTTCTTGTAAATAAAAAAACATCTGGCTAGTGAGTCATTCGGATTTTTTTTTGTTTTTTTTTTTATAGCTGCTGAATAATATAGGATTTTTTTACCATTCATCATTTACTTGTGATATTTAAAGTAATACATGTCAGTAGATAAAGTGCATTTACGACACTGCATTTTGTATGAATTCCAAAAAGGAAGCAACGCAGGTTGCATGTAAAAATGTATGTGCTGTATTTGGGAAAGATATTGTAAATGTTCGTACTTGTCAAAGATGGTTTAGCAAATTTCGTTTCGGGGATCTGAGCCTCCAAGAAAGTGATCGATCTGGACGACCATCCAAGATCGATAATGATGTTTGACGATCCATGTTGGAAAATAATCCACATTTAACAAGTCGAGAAATTGCAGAAGAGTTTGGCATTCATCATACAACACATTAAATGTATTATGATTAATATTAAACACATATTTTTATAAATTAATTCAAATAGTTTCTTTAAAATACGACAGAAAACCTCCAACCCAATATTTATGGTGCGGATCAACTGTACGATCCATATAATATCGAGAAATAAATGTACAGGGTTTAACTAAAAAAAGTCAGGGTAACTAAAAAAATATGTCATAGAAGAGATAGTTATGGGATCTATGCGTGAAAGATTAACTCCTCAATCTCATTTAAGGAACAGCATTGAATTTTTTTCAGGAAGAGAACGCTTAAGCAGAATAGTGGTCGGTAGATCAACATAAATTTGGAGGTAAAATATTGTTGTACAGATTCTTATAATAGCAGGTCAATGATTCATTGATAAAAAAACGCATCAATGTACTGCTTAGTATTTTCACTAATACTTAAGATCTTCGATTTTTTGGTCGATATTGCATGGCATTAATATTCGACGAAATGTAACTATTCATCATTTACTTGTGATATTTAAAGTAAAAAACATGTCAGTAGATAAAGTGCATTTACGACACTGCATTTTGTATGAATTCCAAAAAGGAAGCAACGCATCGGTTGCATGTAAAAATGTATGTGCTGTATTTGGGAAAGATATTGTAAATGTTCGTACTTGTCAAAGATGGTTTAGCAAATTTCGTTTCGGGGATCTGAGCCTCCAAGAAAGTGATCGATCTGAACGACCATCCAAGATCGATAATGATGTTTTACGATCCATGTTGGAAAATAATCCACATTTAACAAGTCGAGAAATTGCAGAAGAGTTTGGGATTCATCATACAACACATTAAATGTATTATGATTAATATTAAACACATATTTTTATAAATTAATTCAAATAGTTTCAATTAATTCAATAGTTTTAACTTTCCCTCCAACCCAATATTAACAAAAATACTGAAGGTGATCTTCTTGGCCTGTGAATAACTTACATGTGGGTGTGCCCAGGATTTCGAAGATTTTCACTTAGCAATACTTTGCGCAGCCAGACGTTTAACCCTTTGACTGCTATAGACGCATATATGCGATCGCGGAAATTCATAGGTGTCGACTATGGACGCATATATGCGTTTCTATTGCAGCCACAGTCATTAACGTATGAAATAAACAGAGATGCATTTTTTAACAAATGATTTTCTTGCAGTATTTCATTTGGCGTAAACGAAGAATTACAATTATAATTTAGTTGCGCCTTATATGATCAATTAATAGGGTTCAAACTATCGAAAAGTGTTTCGTCCTCAGCGATCGATTCGGCCGTCAAAGGGTTAATTATTTTTTTGTTGTTTGGAGTCAGTTCGGTACAATGCAGGATTCCAATGGGTAGACAGAGAATTTATCATACCAAACAATCCTCAATAAGATAAAATGTTGTCCGTCTACGTTAAAGGGTTGGTGCTGTTCCAGTTTTATTCTACGCAACGACGAGCGTAATGAAAGCTATAATTACGATGTTTGCCGAGCGTCTTCCTTAAGACGAAGCGACGAAAGCGTCCATCGTTCCGCGACAACAACCGTCCCGACGGAGGAAAATAGATGCTCGCAAAGAGGAACTCGTAATAAAATTGGCACCGCGTCGCGATACAGATATACCTGTTATCCGTTCTCTCATTCTGGCTTGAACCCGTTGCATCGAATACAACTTCGAGGAGATCGACCTCGTCGCCTTTTTTATTATTAGCCGTCTGTGCCCCGAGACTCTGAAATCTGTGACACCATTTATTGATGACGGTTTATACTTAAAACATACGTAAAAAATAATTGATTCAACGAACCGAGTTGTCGATTTATTGTTACGCAAAAAAAATCACCGTGGACAATTTCGAGTTGTACGGCTCGTATAAAAATTCGTCTTCACGTTTCATTTATATTGGACATCTACCAATAAGGTAAAGCTTTAGGCAAGGGTCTAAGTCTAGTTAAATATTTTATTTTC
Organism: Cryptocheilus praepositus; assembly: GCA_033815515.1. Lineage (NCBI taxonomy): Eukaryota > Metazoa > Arthropoda > Insecta > Hymenoptera > Pompilidae > Cryptocheilus > Cryptocheilus praepositus. The sequence goes on from JAWWQZ010000314.1 coordinate 3,946,641, forward strand.
TTTCTTTCTAGTATTTTCAAGTAAAATTGATGATTGCTTAGCTTTTTAAATAAAATAAAAATTGTTTTTAATATTCCACTAAAGTTTAATTATTTTTATTAGTTTAATTATTTATGACTTAGCTTTAATCTAGTTTTAATTCAATTTCATTGGTACATTAACACTTTGACTGCCATGATGGTCACCGGTGACCGACGCAAGAAATTTGACTGAAGATCCAAAATATTCGCAATGGATAGCAATTACTATTTTATAAATGCAGTTGTTATTAGAATAGTGATGCGATCCTTTGGTCTCCAATACCTGCAGATTATTTACATTTTGCATAATTCAGTCGAACGCAGTATTATTTCATAGCTTCGCCGTTCTAATATAGTAAAATACGCTGAACAACGTGTTAACACGTTGACTTGCAAGCGTATTTTGTTACGTTAGAACCGCGGTGCAATGAAATACTGCAGAGGATGATTAATTAGTGTAAAATGAAGGTAACACAGATTTGTGGAAAGCCGATGTATTGAAGTACCGTTCCATTATCAATTGCTTTTATAAGATTGCAAATAGGCTTCATTACGAATTTTTTGCATTTTTAATAAAATCTTTTGCACGGGGTCAGAAGCGAAAGTATTGAAGCGTCGTTTCAAAGTTAATTGCTTTACAAGATTGCAAGTAGGCTTCATTGTGAATTTTTGCATTTTTAAGTCAAATTTTTTGCACTGGGTTAGAAGCCAAAGTATTGAATCACCGTTCCAATATCAATTGCTTTTACAAGATTGCAAATAGGCTTCATTGCGAATTTTTGCATTTTTAAGTCAAATTTTTTGCACTGGGTTAGAAGCCAAAGTATTGAATCACCGTTCCAATATCAATTGCATTTACACAATTACAAATAGGGTTCATTGCAAATTTTTTTGCATTTTTAGTAAAATCTTTTGTGCCGGTCGCCGGTGACCACCAAGCGTATTTTGCTATTTTAGAATCGTGACGCGATGAAATATTGCAGAGTATGATTAAATCGTGCAAAATGAAGTTGTTAAAATTCAAAGTATTGAAGGACCGTTCCAATATCAATTCCTTTTATAAGATTGCAAATAGGCTTCATTACGAATTTTTTGCATTTTTAACAAAATCTTTTACGCCGGTCACCCGTGACCACCATGGCAGTCAGTGTTAAACTTGCTGCTTATTTTATGGCCGTAACCCCATTTCCAAAAAAAAACAAAGTGGTTGCAATTGAAAAATATTGGCTCCTCCACTTTTGGCTTGAGAATTTCTGCCTTCATGGCACGCGTGTCGCGGTACACGCATATCAAAGACGCTTGCTTCAGCGTTTTTACACGCATATCAAAACTCGCCTTGACGTGCCATTTGCCCTGAACTCGCCTCTTGCTCGATTTCCATAATGCCACTTCGAAGGGGAAAAAAATCAAAATGATTGCAATTCGTAAACGTTTTCCTATTATCACATTTGGCGTGGAAAATTGAATGGTCGTTGCACACGTGTCGTGCGACACACGTTCACTCCAGCGTTGACGCATGCGTGCGTAGGTATGCAATAGCATATGAGTTGCGTGGAGGCAGTCGAAACCTATGGAAAAACACGACACAGCTTACCCGGTAAATTTCCTATGTCACTCTCTGTCTCTCCGGGCTTTCCTCCCTCTCCTTTCTCGTCTCTTTCCACCTATCTCTTTATCTTTCACGCCGACTCTCCTCTCGCTGCCTCTTTCTCCTTGTTCATCTCGCGTGCACTCGTTCGCATGCAGGTACGTGTAGCGCCAGTGTGCCAGTAATCGACCACGTGTCAGTGGTCGACACGTTCTGCACGTTTATGTGAAAAATAAACATCGACATTCATTTTATTGCATCGAACTGCAGAATGCTAAAAGTACGGGTTCGTATTAGAAGAACGTCAAATTAGAGTCGCACTAATATCGTAATGGAAGAACGCCGAATTAGAATCGCACTAACATTGTAATAGAAGAACTTCGAATTAGAATCGTATTAATATCGTACTAGTAGAACTTCGGAGTCTCGAAGTCTAACGTGTAGGTTTTATTAGCATATATATAGTGGTCGACACGTTCTGCACGTTTATGTGAAAAATAAACATCGAGATTCATTTTATTGCATCGAACTGTAGGATACTACCTGTACATGTTCATAATACAAGAATAAAATCGCACTAATATTGTAATAGAAGAACGTCGAATTAGAATCGTATTAATATTGTACTAGTGGAAATATGAATTAGAACTTCGAAGTCTAACGTGTAGGTTTTATTAGCATATATATAGCGGTCGACACATTCTGCACGTTTATGTGAAAAATAAACAGCGAGATTCATTTTATTGCATCGAACTGCAGGATACTAAATGTACATGTTCATAATAGAAGAATAAAATTGCGCTAATATTGTAATAGAAGAACTTCGAATTAGAATCGTATTAATATCGTACTAGTAGAAATATGAATTGGAACTTCGAAGTCTCGAAGTCTAACGTATAGGTTTTATTAGCATATATATAGTGGTCGACACGTTCTGCACGTTTATGTGAAAAATAAACATCGAGATTCATTTTATTGCTTCGAACTGCAGGATACTACTTGTACATGTTCATAATAGAAGAATAAAATCGCACTAATATTGTAATAGAAGAACTCCGAATTAGAATCGTATTAATATCGTACTAGTAGAAATATGAATTGGAACTTCGAAGTCTCGAAGTCTAACGTATAGGTTTTATTAGCATATATATAGTGGTCGATACGTTCTGCACGTTTATGTGAAAAATAAACATCGCGATTCATTTTATTGCATGGAACTGCAGGATGCTAAATGTATGTATTCGTATTAGAAAAACGTCGAATTAGAATCGTATTAATATTGTACTAGTAGAAATATGAATTAGAACTACGAAGTCTCGAAGTCTAACGTATAGGTTTTATTAACATATATATAGTGGTCGACATGTTTGCACGTTTATGTGAAAAATAAACATCGAAATACATTTTATTGCATCAAACTGCCGGATGCTAAATGTACATGTTCGGATTAGAAGAACGTCGAATTAGAATCGCACTAATATCGTAATAGAAGAACTTCGAATTAGAATCGTATTAATATCGTACTAGTAGAACTTCGAAGTCTCGGAATCTAATGTATAGGTTTTATTAGCATATATATAGTGGTCGACACGTTCTGCACGTTTATGTGAAAAATAAATATTAATTTTATTGCTTCGATCTGCAGGATGCTAAATGTACGTGTTCGTATTAGAAGAACGTCGAATTAGAATCACACTCCTATCGTAATAGAAGAACTTCGAATGGTATTAATATCGTACTAGTAGAACTTCGAAGTCTCGAAGTCTAATGTATAGGTTTTATTAGCATATATATAGTGGTCGACATGTTCTGCACATTTATGTGAAAAATAAACATTCATTTTATTGCTTCGAACTACAGGATGCTAAATATACGTGTGCGTATTAGAAGAACGTCGAATTAGGATCGCATTAATATTGTAATAGAAGAACTTCGAATTAGAATCGTAATAATATTGTACTAGTAGAACTACGAATTAGAACTTCGAAGTCTCGAATTTTCTCATATTTTTCAAATGAATGTAAGAATGAATGTATGATGATGGATTCCGGAGTGCTTAGTTGCAAATTACTAGTAAAGTTTGTGCGGTGAATTTTGAAAATCCGGTACATGCGCATGTCGGTTTGCCGTATTGAAATGAAATACTGATTCCGCTTTTTCGACTTCCAGGGACTTATCGTTTGTACACTCGGAACGTGTCAACCATTGATCATCTCACGTGTATTCGGTCACATGCGGGTACATATAGCGTGTTAGTGTGCAAGCATTCGACCACGTGTCAGTGATTGACACGTTCTACGCTTTTATGCGAAAAATGAAAATTTAGATTAATTCTAATCAAAAGTAAGAAGCAGGGCGTACAGAAGAAAGTCTGCAAAATGTTGTAACACACATCGATTTTTCTGCAGAACGATTTTTTTTGTAGACAAAAATGGATGTGTGTCACATTTGTTTCTTTGAAAAATATATACAATCATCATTGTAAGGCACGTGCAATTTTGCAGACTTCTTGTAGACAGAAATTATTATGTATTACAACGATGATCGTACAAATTTAAAAAAAAAAAATGTTGACACACATCCATTTTTGCCGACTCCTGCACAAACACCAGTTGCCTCGAAACATTTTCAGTGACAGTAATAATTCTGACAGATGCCAGATTTTTACATTCCGCAATCGTTTTAATGAATCGTAATAAGGTTGAAATGAATAGACATCATCTAACACACTCCCAATTTACGTGAAGAGCCTCGCACCCAGCGAAGAGCGAGATTTACGCGACGACAGACTCAAGTCTCGCAGCTCGTCCGTCGAAAATAGACTTCCTACCAAATCGGCCCGCCGCGAGAGCAGAGACACGTTCGCCGAAGTTCTGATAAATTTAACCCGACGTTTTCGGTCGCATCAACGTTAATCCCGGATGAGATTTTGCTGTTAGCCGTATCCTTCGTTCGATACGTTAACGGTACTTTGTCACTGTCCGACGATATTCCAGTCGGCACCGCGGCGACTTCGAGTACTTCGAGATAATCGGGTCCATCCGTACCGGGAAATACCCTGAAAGTTACGTACATATTCTTCTTGAGTGCTGTGTTACTTTCAACCTCATTAATAATAGTGTAGTAGTCGAAACCGGTCATTCGTCTGTGATCACAACATGTGCACACAAATGCACTTCGTTCACCGATGCACATGCATATAGTGACGCGATGCAGTATCTTTCTGAATATATGTTGATTAGATACGTGCAGCTGCTTTTTTGGTTTTTCGGCTGAAAATTGGAAAGTGATTGAGAATTTTTGTCAGAACTTCTCTATATATTACGCATCATCAGGAATCTATGACAGTAACGTTTTCCAAGTGTTTTCTCGTTTCCTCATTTCACGCGTCACATTTACTTAACCCTTTGACTGCTATGGATGCATATATGCGTCCGCCGAAATCTATCGGTGTCGACTACGGGCGCATATATGCGTTTACCAATCGTTTCGATATCTTTCCTATCGCAGCCGCAAATATATGGGATGTGTGGAGAATGTAGGAATAGGTAGAGAAAAGGTTGAATTTCCAAAGGTTTAGATGTAATATTTAAGAATATTGTCAAATTTGCGCGGAATCCAGCTGGATTGGTTTGGAGGATTATATCATTTATGTAGCGCTTGTGATACGATGGAGCAAGATTTAACCCTTTGACTGCTATGGACGCATATATGCGTCCGCCGAAATCTATCGGTGTCGACTACGGGCGCATATATGCGTTTACCAATCGTTTCGATATCTTTCCTATTGCAGCCGCAAATATATGGGATGTGTGGAGAATGTAGGAATAGGTAGAGAAAAGGTTGAATTTCCAAAGGTTTAGATGTAATGTTTGAGAATATTGTCAAATTTGCGCGGAATCCAGCTAGATTGGTTTGGAGGATTATATCATTTATGTGGCGCTTGTGATACGATGGAGCAAGATTTAACCCTTTGACTGCTATGGGCGCATATATGCGTCCGCCGAAATCTATCGGTGTCGACTACGGGCGCATACATGTGTTTACCAATCGTTTCGATATCTTACCTATTGCAGCCACAAATATATGGGATGTGTGGAGAATGTAGGAATAGGTAGAGAAAAGGTTGAATCTCCAAAGGTTTAGATGTAATGTTTAAAAATATTGTCAAATTTGCGCGGAATCCAGCTGGATTGGTTTGGAGGATTATATCATTTATGTGGCGCTTGTGATACGATGGAGCAAGATTTAACCCTTTGACTGCTATGGGCGCATATATGCGTCCGCCGAAATCTATCGGTGTCGACTACGGGCGCATACATGTGTTTACCAATCGTTTCGATATCTTACCTATTGCAGCCACAAATATATGGGATGTGTGGAGAATGTAGGAATAGGTAGAGAAAAGGTTGAATCTCCAAAGGTTTAGATGTAATGTTTAAAAATATTGTCAAATTTGCGCGGAATCCAGCTGGATTGGTTTGGAGGATTATATCATGTATGTAGCGCTTATGATACGATGGAGCATGATTTAACCCTTTGACTGCTATGGACGCATATATGCGTCCGCCGAAATCTATCGGTGTCGACTACGGCCGCATACATGCGTTTACCAATCGTTTCGATATCTTACCTACTGCAGCCACAAATATATGGGATGTGTGGAGAATGTAGGAATAGGTAGAGAAAAGGTTGAATTTCCAAAGGTTTAGATGTAATGTTTGGAATATTGTCAAATTTGCGCGGAATCCAGCTGGATTGGTTTGGAGGATTATATCATTTATGTAGCGCTTGTGATACGATGGAGCAAGATTTAACCCTTTGACTGCTATGGACGCATATATGCGTCCGCCGAAATCTATCGGTGTCGACTACGGGCGCATATATGCGTTTACCAATCGTTTCAATATCTTTCCTATTGCAGCCGCAAATATATGGGGTGTGTGGAGAATGTAGGAATAGGTAGAGAAAAGGTTGAATTTCCAAAGGTTTAGATGTAATGTTTAAGAATATTGTCAAATTTGCGCGGAATCCAGCTGGATTGGTTTGGAGGATTATATCATTTATGTAGCGCTTGTGATACGATGGAGCAAGATTTAACCCTTTGACTGCTATGGGCGCATATATACGTCCGCCGAAATCTATCGGTGTCGACTACGGGCGCATATATACGTTTACCAATCGTTTCGATATCCTACCTATTGCAGCCACAAATATATGGGATGTGTGGAGAATGTAGGAATAGGTAGAGAAAAGGTTGAATTTCCAAAGGTTTAGATGTAATATTTAAGAATATTGTCAAATTTGCGCGGAATCCAGTTGGATTGGTTTGGAGGATTATATCATTTATGTAGCGCTTGTGATACGATGGAGCAAGATTTAACCCTTTGACTGCTATGGACGCATATATGCGTCCGCCGAAATCTATCGGTGTCGACTACGGGCGCATGTATGCGTTTACCAATCGTTTCGATATCTTACCTATTGCAGCCACAAATATATGGGATGTGTGGAGAATGTAGGAATAGGTAGAGAAAAGGTTGAATTTCCAAAGGTTTAGATGTAATGTTTGAGAATATTATCAAATTTGCGCGGAATCCAGCTGGATTGGTTTGGAGGATTATATCATTTATGTAGCGCTTGTGATACGATGGAGCAAGATTTAACCCTTTGACTGCCATGGACGCATATATGCGTCCGCCGAAATCTATCGGTGTCGACTACGGGCGCATATATGCGTTTACCAATCGTTTCGATATCTTACCTATTGCAGCCACAAATATATGGGATGTGTGGAGAATGTAGGAATAGGTAGAGAAAAGGTTGAATTTCCAAAGGTTTAGATGTAATGATTGAGAATATTGTCAAATTTGCGCGGAATCGAGCTGGTTTGGTTTGGAGGATTATATCATTTATGTAGCGCTTGTGATACGATGGAGCAAGATTTAACCCTTTGACTGCTATGAACGCATATATGCGTCCGCCGAAATCTATCGGTGTCGACTACGGGCGCATATATGCGTTTACCAATCGTTTCGATATCTTTCCTATTGCAGCCACAAATATATGGGATGTGTGGAGAATGTAGGAATAGGTAGAGAAAAGGTTGAATTTCCAAAGGTTTAGATGTAATGTTTGAGAATATTATCAAATTTGCGCGGAATCCAGCTGGATTGATTTGGAGGATTATATCATTTATGTAGCGCTTGTGAGACGATGGAGCAAGATTTAACCCTTTGACTGCTATGGACGCATATATGCGTCCGCCGAATCTATTGGTGTCGACTACGGGCGCATATATGCGTTTACCAATCGTTTCGATATCTTACCTATTGCAGCCACAATTATCAATGTATGAGATAAGTACAGATGCGTTCTTTATCAAATCATTTGCTTGCATTATTTAATTTGGCGTAAATACAGAATTATCATCGGAACTTAATTGCGTCTTACATAATCAATCAATAGAGTTCACAATAGCGAAAAGTGTTTCGTCCTCAGCAAGCGCTTAGGTCGGAAGTACTCAGCAGTCAAAGGGTTAAATAAAATTTACTCAACTTAATATAATTCCGCATTCCACTTCGACGACACCTAACATCTTATCTACTACAATTCTATACAAAAAACGGCTACAATTCAGAAACTTCTTTTCCCGTCGCTATCCCCACAATTTCGTAAACACCACGGGCGCATATATGCGTTGACCAATCGTTTCGATATCTTACCTATTGCAGCCACAATTATCAATGTACGAGATAAATACAGATGCGTTCTTTATCAAATCATTTGCTTGCATTATTTAATTTGGCGTAAATACAAAATTATCATCAGAACTTAATTGCGTCTTACATAATCAATCAATAGAGTTCACAATAGCGAAAAGTGTTTCGTCTTCAGCGAGCGCTTAGGTCGGAAGTACTCAGCAGTCAAAGGGTTAAATAAAATTTACTCAACTTAATATAATTCCGCATTCCACTTCGACGACACCTAACATCTTATCTACTACAATTCTATACAAGAAATGGCTACAATTCGGAAACTTCTTTTCCCGTCGCTATCCCCATAATTTCGTAAACACCACGGGCGCATATATGCGTTTACCAATCGTTTCGATATCTTACCTATTGCAGCCACAATTATCAATGTACGAGATAAGTACAGATGCGTTCTTTATCAAATCATTTGCTTGCATTATTTAATTTGGCGTAAATACAGAATTATCATCAGAACTTAATTGCGTCTTACATAATCAATCAATAGAGTTCACAACAGCGAAAAGTGTTTCGTGTTCAGCGAGCGCTTAGGTCGGAAGTAGTCAGCAGTCAAAGGGTTAAATAAAATTTACTCAACTTAATCTAATTCCGCATTCCACTTCGACGACACCTAACATCTTATCTACTACAATTCTATACAAAAAACGGCTACAATTCAGAAACTTCTTTTCCCGTCGCTATCCCCACAATTTCGTAAACACCACGGGCGCATATATGCGTTTACCAATCGTTTCGATATCTTACCTATTGCAGCCACAATTATCAATGTACGAGATAAGTACAGATGCGTTCTTTATCAAACCATTTGCTTGCATTATTTAATTTGGCGTAAATACAGAATTATCATCAGAACTTAATTGCGTCCTACATAATCAATCAATAGAGTTCATAATAGCGAAAAGTGTTTCGTCCTCAGCGAGCGCTTAGGTCGGAAGTACTCAGCAGTCAAAGGGTTAAATAAAATTTACTCAACTTAATATAATTCCGCATTCCACTTCGACGACACCTAACATCTTATCTACTACAATTCTATACAAAAAACGGCTACAATTCAGAAACTTCTTTTCCCGTCGCTATCCCCACAATTTCGTAAACACCACCGGCGCATATATGCGTTTACCAATCGTTTCGATATCTTACCTATTGCAGCCGCAATTATCAATGTACGAGATAAGTACAGATGCGTTCTTTATCAAATCATTTGCTTGCATTATTTAATTTGGCGTAAATACAGAATTATCATCAGAACTTAATTGCGTCTTACATAATCAATCAATAGAGTTCACAATAGCGAAAAGTGTTTCGTCCTCAGCGAGCGATTCGGCCAGAAGTATTCAGCAGTCAAAGGGTTAATTTTCGACAAAATGCTTGTACGTTCGATTTGCATCGGTCAGTAAAATGTCTTACGTGCGAATGCGTTGTTTACCCCTAAATTTATCAAAGTGCCTTTTCTCATTATCTACAATTAGTGCCAAGAAAGGGACACACGGCTCAATATCCACGCAACCCCTACAGCGGCATTCGTCCAAGTCACACGACTTCGGACAGGAAAGCAATATGCCATTTGTTCAGATCGCAGCGCACCCAAATAACTACGCATACAGCATTACTATCTCGCTGCGCTTCTGTTCGCCTAACTTGAGCCCGTGACAATCGGCAATTCGTTTAAGCGGACGATCAGTATTCGGGACGTAACCTCGGGACCGATTGGAATCGTCGAGTGAAGCGAGACATTCGCTGACCACCCACAAGCTCCCTCGGGAAGGATCTGAGTGCGACGACGAATACGCGAATTTGCCGAAACTCAATGTCTGACGCACAATTACGTCACAGGAACGTGAACGCGTTGAGTGGGGTGCCAATTTTAACCTTATACGTAACTTTCATGCGAACGTGGCTACGTGTTTCGGTGCAAGCGCTCTCACCTCGATGGGAGTCTGAAAATTAGTTAAATGATTATGAAATGTGAAGCCCTTTTCGGATGAAAATGCGGAGAACAGAACTTTAGTACTGTAATTCAACATGCTTGGGAACCGCAGGTGCCTTCTGGGAGTCTATAAAAATGGGTGGGCGTTACGAAATTTGTTTCTATAAAAAATGCATGCGATGTAAAGATATGAAGTTGTGGATAGTAATAATGTCAGTTACAGTGATTTTTGGGGATCTGCAGAAATGAGTGTGCGTTAAAAAATGTTTGGTTGAAAAGCTATGGATACTAATTATCTGAATCACGGTTATCTGCAGGAATCTGTAAAAATGCACGTCTGTCACAAAATTTGCCTTTTCGAAAAATATCTACAATATTAGCAACCGAACTGACAGATACTAATTATATCAGTCAATCTATCTCAGCACTTCACGCCGCAATTTCACTAATTCTCAAATTAGTTGCATCACAGTAGAGTTCTATGGTCAGCATTTCCAACCAAAACGGGTTATTATTTTCCTTAACACTTTGACTGCCGTGACGGTCACCGCTGACCGGCGCAAGAGATTTTACTGAATATTCAAAATATTCGCAATGGGTAGCAATTATTATTTTATAAATGCAGTTGTTATTGGAATAGTGATGCGATTCTTTGGTCTCAACGACCTGCACGTTATTTACATTTTGCATAATTCAGTCGAACGCTGTAATATTTCATAACATCGCCTTTCTAATATAGTAAAATACGCTTGGCAGTCAACGTGTTAACCATCCAAGCAAATTACGGAAAGCTTAACCCTTTCGCTACTACTATGTTGGCACATTTATCATGGATCTTTTGTTCCGTACATTGCTTTTTTTTTGTTAGAGAGCATAGCATTGTTGCATGTGTCTATTATCAAACCTTGCTGTATCGTCAGAAATATTTTTTCGCTGAAAAATGTGCAGATCTGGATGACAAGAAGAGTGAGCAAAATCAAATGTGGAAAATCCAAGCAAATTAGCGAAAAGGTTAAAATGCATCCAATGTCATCAACCCTATCATCATTCCGAACAAAACGTTCGAACGCATTCGTCAGCAGCGTCCACCGTAAAGCTTAGCTTCATGATTCGGCGATCGACTTCGTCGCACGTTGTTCGCCAAGCTGAAAAGAAACGGCGACTTCCATCAACGGGTCGGAGGAAACGATCGGGTAACGATCGTTATGCGACGAATGAAGCAGGGCAGGGGCTAGGGGAGTGAAAAATAAAACCTCTCACGACGATCCATCCGAGCGGGCCGCCATTGTGTCGTTGAATTAATGGTACGACTTCGTGGCGGGCGTTGCGAAAATGTCGGCACCACCCACGACTTCGAACGGTCGCGGCAAGGTGAAAGGGCGGGGTGTGCTGTAGGAAGGTGCAGTTTAAGATTTTTACGGCGAGCACCATGAGTCGTTGCGCACCGAAAGTTATTAGGTCCGGAGGAAAGTTCGGAGAATTTTCCTATCGTGCTGCTGTCGCTGCGAATCAAAGTTATTGCTGTTACTGGGGATTAAGTAGACTATGGCTTGTTCTGTTCATGGCTACCAATTTTTTTTTTCCATTTGGAAAATCCGGAGAATTTTCCTATCATGCTGCTGTCACTGCGAATCAAAGTTATTGCTGTTGATGGGGATTAAAGTAGATTATAACTTTTGAGTTCACGTCTACCGATTTTTTTTGGTTCAAAATTTTTGTCCGGACGGAGTGTGCTGCGGAGGAAGGTGCAGTTTAAGATTTTTACGGCGCGCACCGAAAGTTATTAGGTCCGTTGGAAAGTTCGGAGAATTTTTCTATCGTGGTGCTGTCGCTGCGAATCAAAGTTATTGCTATTACTGGGGATTAAGTAGACTATGGCTTGTTCTGTTCACGGCTACCAATTTTTTTTCAGTTTAAAAATCCGGAGAATTTTCCTATCATGCTGCTGTCACTGCGAATCAAAATTATTGCTGTTGATGGGGATTAAGTAGACTATAGCTTTTGAGTTCATGTCTATCGATTTTTTTTTGTTTAAAATTTTTGTCCGGGCGGAGTGCACAGTTCAGGAAGGCGCAGTTTAAGATTTTTATGGCAAGCACCGTTCAGAAGTTGCGCACCGAAAGTTATTAGGTCCGTCGGAAAGTTCGAAGACTGTTATTACTGCGAGTCGGAGTTATTGCTGTCACTGGGAATTAAGTAGACTCCTCTATATAGTATAATGTAAATTCTTATGGTACGCTAATAATATGACGAGTTAATTAGCATAGCCTGTTGTATTCATCAATAGCGATTTTTTTTTCTTTTTTTCTTTACTTCGATGCGATACTTTGGAGTGATATGCCACCTTAAATTCTATTTAACGCGGACTTTTCGTCAACTCCAAAAAGCACAATATTTTAACCCGTATCTCAACTTGTCTCCTCTCTTACATGGATCTTCCACATCGTCTCATCTAAATTCGATCAAAGCAGCAGCATTTTCCGCAACACCTAAGACCCGCGTCCGTCGTTTCTCTCGTCCGTCGACGTGGCAACATTCGCCTGCACTCTTCGGCCGATTCCGCGAATGGTACGTCGCAGCCTCGGCGAACTTTTCTGCCGCCGCATTGACAAACGCCGGACTTCACGTTTTCGGCCTCTCTTTATCTGCCGCTGGAGAACCGCGCGCGTCTCTTCCCGCCAACGTCGAGACATTCGAGAGCAGGCGGTTTAACCGTTATCCGCTTCGCTGTCCCACTCCACATTCGCCGCGTCCGCGCGTTCGGAAAGAATGAGTTCTGTTGGCCGATAGCGCAATCGCAAACCGCAGCGCGCGAGAGAGAAGCGCGCGAGCGCGAAAAAAGGACGGGCGAGAGAGCGGATTCAGATAGCAGAAGCCAAACAACTTAGATTGTTGCTTAGCGCGCCGATAATTGTGCCCCGTAGTAAAATTGCCGATTAAATTATCGGCCGCTATCGGCCACCCCGCCTCATTGTGTGGACAAGCCAGGTCCCATCCCTTCTCCGCTTTCTCATTTTTTTCCTTTCTCCCTTTACGAAGTTCACGACGCAACGAACAGAAAACCTTGTCGAACCAGAGTTGCATTATTTGTTTGTTAACACTTGGCATGCGGGCAACGTATTTTTACGTTTTTTGTAGTCTGTCACTGGAGCGCGGGTCACGTAAAAATACGTATTTAGTTGATTTGGTGTTGTTAATGGATATCCACCACAAATCTACTAAATACGTATAATTACATGAATGTGTGACATTATATGCGTGTTTGCGTTGCTAGGCAACGCTTTGCATTTTTTTTTCCCATAAGTTATGATTGTTGAGTTACTCGATATTTTGCTGAGTTATTTCGTCTTCAATCGAATCCTTAGCTCCAGAACGTGTTTTATCAATTTGAAGCTTGATTTTTTATTATTGATTATAAAATTGATCAAATGAGCCGTTGTGACAAAGATAATGATGAAGAAATATGCACTGACAAATTATCGGACTTTTCGTATGATAGTGTGGAAAACTTTAAAAATCGCTTATTTTTATGATTTCGTGAAAATATCGTTTGTTTTTTTGTTAAATAATCATACAGTATATATTTAAGTGTGAAATAAAAAAAGTTTCGTTCATAAAAACGAAGTAATAAAAATAAAAACGCTGCACGCGAAATTCGGCGGCGAAGTATGCCCGCATGCCAAGTGTTAACACTTTGACTGCCATGATGGTCACCGGTGACTGACGCAAGAGATTTTACTTAAGATCCAAAATATTCGCAATGCGTAGCAATTATCATTTTATAAATGCAGTTGTTGTTAGAATAGTGATGCGATATTTTAGTCTTCAATACCTGCACATTATGTACATTCTGCATAATTCAGTCAGAGGCTATTGTATTTTATAGCATAGCCGCTTTAATATAGCAAAATACGCACGGCAGTCAACGTGCTAAATTGCAATTTCAGTGAAAATTAAAATATTCCTATGAATATAAAGATATTTTGAATGTTTGTATTTCGTACGGATAGGATTATATTAATCGGTTATGACAATTATCTCACGTACGTTTCCGGCATAGTAATTTGTTAGTATTTGTAGTTATAAATGCAGTTGTTAGAATAGTGGTACGATTCGTTGGTTTCCAATACCTGCACATTATTTACATTTTCCATAATTCAATCAAACGCTGTAGTATTTCATAGTATCGCCGTTTTAATACAGCAAAGTACGCACGGTATTTATTATTATAAATGCTACCAGTTGGGTATTTTTTGAAAGATTTTACTGAAAATCCAAAATAGTCGCAATGGGTAGCGATTATTATTTTATAAATGCAGTTGTTGTTAGAATAGTGATACGATCCGTTGGTTTCCAATACCTGCACATTATTTACATTTTGCATAATTCAGTCACACGCTGTAGTATTTCATAGCATCGCCGTTCTAATATTGTAAAATACGCTTGACAGTCAATGCGTTAACATTATGCTGTCCGGCGACACCATTTGGTGTCAGGCGAAAATTTTCGAACAAATGCCGATGACACGACATTTTTGTCGCCTGCAAATCTGTCGGACAAATTTGACGTGTGTGTTTGTATATATATTTACTATATATTGTAGCATCAGGAAAAACGACTGTAGATGCGTCGCATAAAACTGTCGTGGGGCCATCGGGCCCTACCGGATTAAGATAAGGCGGTAGAGGTCCGTATAAAAGCCGGCCCAATTTGCGACGCGAACTCAGTTTAACATCAGTTTCAGTTTAGGTCAGTCTTAATTCAGTTTACTCAGTTTTTAGTTCAGTCCAGTTCGAAATAGTTCAGTCCAGTATAGATGCGTTTTCTTGTCGTTTACCGAATCGAAGTCGAATTGCCATAGTTTTACTTTCATTTTGTATATATATTTATATATTAATGCTTCCATTTATCTTTAAATAAATGTATTCAACTTAACATAATTCCGCATCTCGCTTCGACGACACCTAACATCTTATCCACTACAGTACTTATACAGGATGCGGCGCCAAAATCCGGACAAAATTCAATTTAAATTTCCTGTCGTTCTATATCACTTGGAGATGTCGCTATTGGCAACCAAATAATTTGAAGCATGTAATAAACATTCATAACCTCCAAACTGTAACTATGTTAACACGTTCACGCCGGCGTGACCCACCCGTGGGTCACGCTCGACAGTCCCATCGGGCGTGAACATTTGTTTATATATATAGTTTGTTTAGTAAGTGGACAAAATTGCCGTATAGTTGAAGGTTTAAATAATTGAATTTTAAATAATTGAAACAAGCAACAATCGTGCGCCACCAAATGAAGTGCTGCATGAATTCGAGCGCCGCCTCACAGCGAAAAACATGAAAATCGGCCCCGGCGTGAACGTGTTAAACCAAAGTGCAGAGTACATATATATTTTTATATTAGTATTCAGAAATGTCTTTAACATGGAAAAAATGTTGCCTTTGCATACATTTTTCTCAGTAATAACACACAATTTCTCCGTTGTCCTCTTGGGGGACAGTAGACCACAAATCATTAAGAGCATCTTTTAACATCATCAGTCTGTCCTTCCGCAATAATTACCCCACCCCCTAGTCTATAGTAGTACAGTACAGTAATAATCATAGTGTATATAGCAACAGTAATAGTATATTAATAATTGAATACGTCCGCCCAAGTCCTGCCTAATTGAAGATGAAATTTCATTAAGGACGGCTTTCAAGAGGTGCGCGGCCAGACCACAGTTAGGTCCATTTTGGTACGCTGTATCTTGCGGAAATCTTTTAATTAATTGTATATGCCGCGGCCTGCAGTCTCCACCGCCGATCAATATGGCGGTTGAACATTGCTCTTCGCACGAAGAGTGCCGCGCCGAGAAGACAACGACGTTACGAAGCTTATTAGCAGGACGGAAATAACCTGAAATTTACATGGGTTTCTTCCACTAAATTGCGTAATGTCGCCGGCAACATGAGAAAAAAAGCACCGCACGCAGCCGGTGGCTAACTTTCCGTTGCATAAAGTGCAGGGAAATTTATCCGTTGAGGAAGAAAAGTTCCTTATGGAATTTAAAAACAGTCACCACAGATGTGTCTAACTTTGCTCGTTAGTTAAAAGTCATTAACAAAGTAATCATTGTAGAGTGTTTCATAGCAGATGCACGGAATAATGAGAATTAATCTGATATTTACACGAGTTCTTTCCATTAAATCGCAGAATGTTGAGAATATGAGATAAATGTATCGCATAGAGTAAGTGGCCAATCTTTCACTGTATTTCATTGTATATCATTGTAGAGTGATTGATAGCAGATGCACGGAATAATGAGAATTAATCTGATATTTACAGAAGTTCTTTCTACTAAATCGTATAATGTTGAGAATATGAGAAAAATGTATCGCATAGAGCAAGTGGTCAATCTTTAATTGTATTTCATTGTATATCATTGTAGAGTGATTGATAGCAGATGCACGGAATAATGAGAATTAATCTGATATTTACACGAGTTCTTTCCATTAAATCGCAGAATGTTGAGAATATGAGATAAATGTATCGCATAGAGTAAGTGGCCAATCTTTCATTATATTTCATTGTATATCATTGTAGAGTGATTGATAGCAGATGCACGGAATAATGAGAATTAATCTGATATTTACAGAAGTTCTTTCCACTAAATCGCATAATGTTGAGAATATGAGAAAAATGTATCGCATAGAGCAAGTGGTCAATCTTTAATTGTATTTCATTGTATATCATTGTAGAGTGATTGATAGCAGATGCACGGAATAATGAGAATTAATCTGATATTTACAGAAGTTCTTTCTACTAAATCGCATAATGTTGAGAATATGAGAAAAATGTATCGCATAGAGCAAGTGGTCAATCTTTCATTGTATTTCATTGTATATCATTGTAGAATGATTGATAGCAGATGCACGGAATAATGAGAATTAATCTGATATTTACAGAAGTTCTTTCCACTAAATCGCATAATGTTGAGAATATGAGAAAAATGTATCGCATAGAGCAAGTGGTCAATCTTTCATTGTATTTCATTGTATATCATTGTAGAATGATTGATAGCAGATGCACGGAATAATGAGAATTAATCTGATATTTACGAAGTTCTTTCCACTAAATCGCATAATGTTGAGAATATGAGAAAAATGTATCGCATAGAGCAAGTTGTCAATCTATAATTGTAGCACATTGTATATCATTGTAGAGTGATTGATAGCAGATGCACGGAATAATGAGAATTAATCTGATATTTACAGAAGTTCTTTCCACTAAATCGCATAATGTTGAGAATATGAGAAAAATGTATCGCATAGAGCAAGTGGTCAATCTTTCATTGTATTTCATTGTATATCATTGTAGAATGATTGATAGCAGATGCACGGAATAATGAGAATTAATCTGATATTTACAGAAGTTCTTTCTACTAAATCGTATAATGTTGACAATATGAGAAAAATGTATCGCATAGAGACAAGTGGCCAACTTTTCATTGTATGACGTACAGACAAATGCATTCGTTGAACCAGAACATTTTTTTATGGAATTTAGAAAGAGCCGCCGGGGGTTTGTCTAACTTTGCTTGTAAGACGAAAGTCATTAGCAGAGCAATCGTTGTTGAATGTTTGTCAGTAGGAGATGCACGCGAATAATGAGGATTGTAGACGAGCGATGTTTGAACAAGAATGACAGCGCCGACTGGCACCAACTGTTTTTCTCAATCCTCCTCTCACCACGGCAAGATATATCAATTTACTTCCTTACGACAGTAAACGTGGCGATAACGATTGTCAACAAATCCGAAGATGCGGGGACGATGATTAATCGATCACGCGTCATGTCGCGACGAACGGTGAAAATGAAAGTCCGAGGATAGTCGCGGCACAGAAGTAAAAGACGAGAAAAGCGGACAAAAACACGGAAAACGTAGTAAGAGTGAAAATAACTGACAAGACTGACAGAGACATGATCACAAAGGAAAGAGAGGCATGAGATCAGAGAAGCTTGAATACATTAAAACTGAATCACAAAGTCAAACACATCCGAAAATGTCCCTTCTTTGCCGCAGGTACCATTCGACAAAGATTCAAAGAAAAATTTTCCATTCGCCACTAGAAGTGTCCATCAATTACTTTACCAACGATTAGTAATATTAGCATCATTATTAATCTAGTATTTTGTCTGGTTTGTAGCCGAAAACCGTATTTTGATTGAATGGTACCGTATTGCCGTATTTTGATTGAATGGTTCTTTATTGTGGCTTTTCTTGAAAATTACATGCTTCGAGAAAAATCTATTTTACAGGAAATTTATGTTTTAGCATCGACAAATTCAATATCTTTTAGTGCGCAGTAGTATATATATATATATATATGTATTCTGCCTGGTTTGCAGCCGAAAACCGTATTTTGATTAAATGGTACCGTAATGTCGTATTTTGATTGTTCTTATATATATGCGCAGTAGTATATATATATATGTATTCTGCCTGGTTTGCAGCCGAAAACCGTATTTTGATTGAATGGTACCGTAATGCCGTATTTTGATTGTTCTTATATATATGCGCAGTAGTATATATATATATGTATTTTGCCTGGTTTGCAGCCGAAAACCGTATTTTGATTGTTCTTATATATTTGAATCTGCATATATATATATATATATATATATATATATATATGTATTCTGCCTGGTTTACGGAAAACCGTATTTTGATTGAATGGTACCGCAATGCCGTATTTTGATTGTTCTTATATATATAGTAGTATATATATATATGTTTTCGGTTTGCGAAAACCGTATTTTGATTGTTCTTATATATATGCGCAGTAGTATATATATGTATATAAGATTAATACTGATATTTATTATTCGTATATATTATTAATCGTATGTATATATATATCATCTATTCTTTAAATATAATAACCTTAATTAAACGTATATATATATACTATAATAGGATATTACTCGATGTAAAAGCACGATACAGACGAAGACTCATCCGAAGGATACTCCGCGAAAAAATTGGCCGCCAGGATGGCAGCAGGCGGCGTCGGTCGCGAAATGAGCATTCGCACTCGCGGCCAGAGACAAATAAACGAATGTTTTAGCGTGACGCGGTCCCGAGTTCTTTTTCCCGTCGGCGACCTTGGTCCAACGGCAAAGGGGGTCAGGGGCCAAGGTTGCCCCGACGCATTAGCGCGCCTTCGCGCGCTATCGGTTCATCCCTTGGCCTTTACTCGTTATTGTCTTATCTTTTTGCCCGTTTTTCCACGCTTGCCGTTCCGCGTCTTCTTCGCGCACGATAACGGGTGTGCGCAGGAAAATCGAGGAAACGACCGAGGCAGGCCTGATACATCGCTGCGCCGATCTCGACGAGGCACGCCTACGCGTCCCGCATTGTTTACCTTCGCTCGTCATTATCTTATCTGCCGGTCGACGAGGCGCGTACCGGGTGTTCGCGGAAACGGCTTTTACGCAAATGTCGATGCCGCGCTGCCGATTGATTGCGGTGTCGAGAAACTAAAGGTGTGCCGTCTGACGAACCGTTTTCAACGGGACCGACACGGACTTAAGGGGTTATGCCTACTTGGGTTGGTGAAAAAATCGACTTTTTTTTATTGCATTTTCTTAATGTACATCATTTTAAGAATATTTCCTCAAAAGTACATAAGAATCGGAGCACACGTTCAAAAATTATAAGCGTTTATCTGGAGCGCTAGTATGTATGATTAGTAAAGAGCTTGAAACTTTAAACGCGATTATGTCGAAACTGTGTTTTTAAAAACACACGGTTGCGGTGACCACGGTTTCTCAAAAACTACTTCACCGATCGGACTCTAATTTTATATACTTATTTGTCATTACAATAGGCAGGGCCTGAATGAAGGATTTTTTATTTCGGTAATAAAAAAAAAGTTACAACATAAAAACGTCAGTTAGACCACCTCAAAAGACTGATTTTTTCATAAAATTGCTGCCATTCTTGTAAAAATTAAAATTTTTCAAAATCCTTCGTTCAGGCCCTGCCTATTGCAATGACAAATAAGTATATAAAATTAGAGTCCGATCGGTGAAGTAGTTTTTGCGAAATCGTGGTCACCGCAAGTGATGAAAATAAACGGAAGCTCTAGGAGAAGGGCTATATTTCCTCCATTTTTTAATATTTTCTTATAAAAAAATGTATACAAATACCACTAAATACGTACTTGTTGGCAGTATTTTGCGAATTTTAATTAGTACTCACTAAAACGGCAAAAAAATCTTAAAAATCATGTCATTTCGCCGATCTCAAGTAGGCATAACCCCTTAAGTCGGAGTCCTGTTGCGTTGACAAAATGGCTCGTTTTCGGAAAGAGACCGAGGTACGGTGATCATTTTAACCCTTTCAATACGACGAAAAATCGGTTCGAGTGCGCCTCATTACCGGGATCAGTTATTTCTCCTCCAAGCGATTATTAGATAAAATAACTTTTATGCTTAACACTTTGACTGCCATGATGGTCACCGGTGACCACCGCGAAAGATTTTACTGAAGATTCAAAAATATTCAATTATTATTTTATGAATGTAATGGAGTAGCAATTATTATTAATTCAGTCAAACGAATGCAGTTGTTGTTAGAATAGTGTATTTATTATTATAAATGATACCAATTGGGTATTTTTTGAGTTGAAAATCCAAAATACCTGCACATTATTTACACTTTGCATAATTCAGTCAAACGCTGTAGTATTTCATAGTATCGCCGTTTTAATACAGCAAAGTACGCACGGTATTTATTATTATAAATGCTACCAATTGGGTATTTTTTGAGAGATTTTACTGAAAATCCAAAATAGTCGCAATGAGTAGCAATTATTATTTTATGAATGCAGTTGTTGTTAGAATAGTGATGCGATCCTTTGGTTTCCAATACCTGCACATTATTTACACTTTGCATAATTCAGTTAAACGCAGTAATAGCATTGCCGTTCTAATACAGTAAAATACTCTCGGCAGTCCATGTGTTAAAAGGCTGAAGGTTTTGGAGACACATAAACGTCCTCATAACAGTACACCATCGACATCAATGATTTTACAAGCTGTCCCAGCCGTAATATCAAAAATTGTCCCGACTGGGACAGCTCATGTCCCGTCCGGTGCGAAAGGGTTAAGAAGGCGCGCCAAAAGTCGCTAGAATGAATTTCTCATTATGAATTTCTCAATATCTCAAATTACCAGATGTTCTGTTTGGAGCGAAAAAATGTTCACATCACGCCTGACGATTCCATTGCATCATAGGAACTTGATAAGAGCTGAACACGTTATTTTACAATTTTTCACTTTTTTCCTTCTATTCAAAAAAGCATCTCCTACTCACGCGGAGGAAACCAACATATCTCTACAATCAGTCTCAACACTACACCTATCTACAAATATATAAGTACACACATTCAGTCTCAACACTACACCTATCTACAAATATATAAGTACACACATTCAATTTGAAACTTAGACGTAATTTGGCAAAGCAGCGTAAACGCAAACTTGCACTAGAGCACGTGCTTCAGTGCATCACCCGACAACATAAACAAACCGTTACAGAAACGATCGAACAGAAGCCAGAGCACTTCGTATTTTTACATTGCCGCGATTGGTGCGACTTCTAGCAGAAGCGTGTTTGGAAATAGCACGAACGTCGCGCCCTACTATCGTCTACGATGAGTGAAATACGAACGAGGCTGGAGGCCGCATTAACTCGATACAGCGTCGGTTCATCCCTTGGCCCCCTTTGCAGACAGCCAATTATATCGCCGCGAAGCCACCCCACGTCGTCCGCTTATCGACACCGGACGAGCTTAAGAATTATTAGGCCACACGATTGGCGAGCAAGATGAGAGTTCCCCCGGCAATTAGGCTCGCTGATTGGCTCCCAGGAGATCCACTTACTTAAAACGCACTCACGCTCCTGCGCAATGCGAGAGAATACGCAAAAATGTCAATTCCGAGTCTTGGGATGCAACATTGAGAATCTGTGATTTAATTTACTGCTTGGTGAGATTATGCGAAATTGTTCTGTCTGGGTTGGGTACTGCGGTTAAATCATGGACGCGAAGGTCTCAAATTTAACACTTTGACTGCCACGGTGGTCAGTGGTGACCGGTGCAAAAGATTTTCCTTTTTTGCAAAAAAGTCGCAATAAAGTCTTGCAATCTTGTAAGAGCAATTGATATCGGAACGGCGCTTCAGTACTTTTGGCTGCTAACAACTCTGCGATACCTTTATTTTGTACGATTTAACACGTTGACTGCCAAGCGTATTTTGCTATGTTAGAACCGCGATGCGATGAAATACTGCAGAGTATGATTAAATCATGCAAAATGAAAGTAACGCAGACTTGTCAGAAGCCAAATTATTGAAGCACCGTTCCAATATCAATTGCTTTTACAAGATTACAAATTGGTTTCATTGCGAATTTTTTGCATTTTTAGTAAAATCTTTTGCACCGGTCACCGGTGACCACCGTGGCAGTCAAGTGTTAATTATACTGTGCAGCATTTTATCGCATCGCGGTTCTAAAATAGCAGAATACGCTTGGCAGTCAACGTGTTAAATAAACAAATATTTTCGTGATAAATTTCGCAAACATTTAAATTAGGTAATGAAGGAGTGTCAAAACAAATTGGCTTCATATGAGAATCCCAGCAACTAACGTTAAAGTCGATACTTCTAAAGCATAAAAAGGCTTTTAACACTTAAACAGATTTATTCAATAACTTCACAATAATAAAATCTTGCTTTCAACCCAACGCCGGTTAACAGACAATTCTCCTGACAAATTATGAAAATAGCAAAATACGCTTGGCAGTCAACGTGTTAAATAAACAAATATTTTCGTGATAAATTTCGCAAACATTTAAATTAGGTAATGAAGGAGTGTCAAAAGCTAGTGGCTTTGAAGCATATCGAGAATCCCAGCAATAAAAATGTTAAAGTCAATACTTCTTAAGCATTAAAAGGCTTTTAACACTTAAACAGATTTATTCAATAACTTCACAATAATAAAATCTTGCTTTCAACCCAACGCTGTTCAACACACAATTCTCCTGACAAATCATGAAAATAGCAAAATACGCTTGGCAGTCAACGTGTTAAATAAACAAATATTTTCGTGATAAATTTCGCAAACATTTAAATCAGGTAATGAAGGAGTGTCAAAAGCTAGTGGCTCCGAAGCATATCGAGAATCCCAGCAATAAAAATGTTAAAGTCGATACTTCTCAAGCATAAAAAGGCTTTTAACACTTAAACAGATTTATTCAATAACTCCACAATATAAAATCTTGCTTTTAATCCAACGCTGTTCAACACACAATTCTCCTGACAAATTATGAAAATAGCAGAATACGTTTGGCAGTCAACGTGTTAAATAAACAAATATTTTCGTGATAAATTTCGCAAACATTTAAATTAGGTAATGAAGGAGTGTCAAAAGCTAGTGGCTCCGAAGCATATTGAGAATCCCAGCGACCAAAACGTTAAAGTCAATACTTCTTAAGCATTAAAAGGCTTTTAACACTTAAACAGATTATTCAATAACTCCACAATAATAAAATCTTACTTTCAATCCAACGCCGGTCAACACACAATTCTCCTGACAAATCATGAAAATAGCAGAATACGTTTGGCAGTCAACGTGTTAAATAAACAAATATTTTCGTGATAAATTTCGCAAACATTTAAATCAGGTAATGAAGGAGTGTCAAAAGCTAGTGGCTCCGAAGCATATCGAGAATCCCAGCAACTAACGTTAAAGTCGATACTTCTGAAGCATAAAAAGGCTTTTAACACTTAAACAGATTTATTCAATAACTTCACAATAATAAAATCTTGCTTTCAACCCAACGCTGTTCAACACACAATTCTCCTGACAAATCATGAAAATAGCAGAATACGTTTGGCAGTCAACGTGTTAAATAAACAAATATTTTCGTGATAAATTTCGCAAACATTTAAATTAGGTAATGAAGGAGTGTCAAAAGCTAGTGGCTCCGAAGCATATCGAGAATCCCAGCAACTAACGTTAAAGTCGATACTTCTAAAGCATAAAAAGGCTTTTAACACTTAAACAGATTTATTCAATAACTTCACAATAATAAAATCTTGCTATCAACCCAACGCCGGTCAACACACAATTCTCCTGACAAATCATGAAAATAGCAAAATACGCTTGACAATCAACGTGTTAAATAAACAAATATTTTCGTGATAAATTTTGCAAACATTTAAATTAGGTAATGAAGGAGTGTCAAAAGCTAG
Source organism: Cryptocheilus praepositus (assembly GCA_033815515.1). Lineage (NCBI taxonomy): Eukaryota > Metazoa > Arthropoda > Insecta > Hymenoptera > Pompilidae > Cryptocheilus > Cryptocheilus praepositus. The sequence continues at coordinate 3,971,265 of JAWWQZ010000314.1, forward strand.
TGGCTTGGAAGCATATCGAGAATCCCAGCAATAAAAATGTTAAAGTCGATACTTCTCAAGCATAAAAAGACTTTTAACACTTAAACAGATTATTCAATAACTCCACAATAATAAAATCTTGTTTTCAAACCAACGCCGCTAAACATACAATTCTCCTGACAAATCCTGAAAAGATTACATAAAAACGTGCGGAAGAGATACTTCTGCAATGCTACTCATTCGACATATTCTAATGCCTACATCTTCGTACTTCATTCCCGAAAGGCGTCAAAGTACCGTAAAATGCTCAACTCCGTTATTTTCCTACACACCCCGCCGGATTGTAATTTACCGCCATCCCGATGGTGTAACCGCTGTCAATGAATGTGGACGACTTTTGCGGATCGTGGTAATTGCACGTCGTTCGACGTCCGACCTACATTTTTGCGTCCCGCCGATTCTTTTGTGCCACGCGTCATATTACGCATTCGGCGGTTGACCGTCAGACAATTCGTCTTTCACTTTTTCTCCCTCCGTCGGGCATGTCGCGTGGTTCCTCGAGGCGCGCAACTTCCGTCACGGCAGCTCGTACTTCGACGCGGTTCGAGGAACTCTGAGCTTAATTGATCGGTTGAAAGCGAGCGAGGAGAGGAAATTTAATTAAACCCGCCGGCCGACGCTTTCCATCCAGCTCGCGACACCTGTCGTCCCCTATTCCGGTCATTGTCGCGTTGGCTTCCACTTCAATCTCATCCGAGACCGGCTCTTTTCAGTTTTAACGAGCGCGGAAGGACATGGGAAAGGTGAGGGGCACGAGTTATAGACGTGCGCGGTTTGCGCATTGCACACCTTACGGGAAAATAACATTGTACAGGTTCTTCGAGAATCCTGGAGTTCCGTACCGAGTAACAGGTGGTAAGACGGATTTCGAATTTTTGAGGAAATTTTTATTTGGATGGATTAGAAAAACTGTTCGATGCGTGTATAGTAGATAATGTGAAAAATGCGTAATATGTATGCTGTTGTACGTTCAACAAAAATATATCCTGAAATTAACACTTAGCCGACCGATTGGGGAAATCTCTCGATTTTAAAAGAAATCGGTGCACGACCGATCGGGGAGATCTCCTACTTTAATCTTAGCAACGCGTTTCCTTCTTTTTGTTATTATGGGTTGCCTTTATATGCAGTTGTTCACAATTACTGACGAGCTGTTTCCATAAAGCACAGTATATAATAAAATCCACCCATTTAGTGCTGAAAATTACTTAAAAAGTTACACAATCGTTGGGACGAAATAAAGTTATAGCGGTATGAGGTGTGACAAGTGAATATTAAAAAATGCACAATCCACTGTGTAAACTGGCATGCTGTGAACGATACCACACTGTAAAAATATATTAAAACGCATTACTATTTTTTTATTTCATGTTTGGGTCGTGCTATTTATCTTTAGTCATCTTTAATGCTCTTAATTTTCAAACTTTATTGCCCATACTTTTTTGAACAGCCTGCCAAAAATTGGCGTTATATACTTTTAATTTCATGTTTTGTTTAAAGAATATTTGAAATCGTTAAACGAAAGTGTTGCTGCAAGATATAATTGACCACTTAATTAATTTTCAGGCTTCTTTCATGGCAAATAGTGAATATCAGTTTGCGTTATTTGTAAAAAATTCGTAGTGGAAACCGTACAGGTTATTTAGGCGCGCGCGATCGGCTAAGTATTAAGTAACTTAAGAATGGTAAATAACAAATGAACAGAGTTTCCGCGAATCGCTTATGATAGATGTGCAAAGTAGTGTAATATTCTACATTAACACGTTAACTGCCATGCGTATTTTACTATATTAAAACCGCAACGGGATGAAGTACTACAGGATACGATTAAATTGTGCAAAATGAAAATAACGTGAAAGTATCGGAGACGTAAGAATTGAATCACTACTTAACCCTTCTTTGCATGATTTTTTCTTTATTGGTAAAATAAATCAAGGTGATATAATTCATGTTCAAAATTAAAAGAAAAATGGTTAAAAAAATCTTAGTATATATTTATAGTATAAGTTTAGCAAAAAAACAATATGATGGAAATTTCTATCATCATGCAAAGTTAGATTAAAGTGAGCTTGTTCTTTTATATAATTTTTGGTCATTCAATGTTATGATGGAAATTTCCACCATCATGCAAACAAGGGTTAATCTTAATTGCATTTACAAAATTATAAATGCGACAGATTGGGTATTTTTTTAATTGTTCGTGAGACCTTTTGCGCCGGTCACCGATGACCACCATGGCAGTCAAAGTGTTAAATTAAATTTATCATAAGATGCACGTACATAGTATTACAACATGAGCATATTACAATGAATTTTCTCTTCGAATAGAAATTATGTTTATAGAAGAATCTATGCTTAAGAACGTGCGGTCCAAAGAGAATACGTTTATTGCCCAGTAAAAAGTTATAATCGACAGGAATTTACGCGAATTACTCTGCTCGCTTTCGGTCGAACGTCAACGGAGATTCCACTGGCCCGGACGAAAAGTGAAGTTTTAATCGTTCCACGTTACCCTCTAATTTCGCTGACGCTAAATTAGCTTATCGATTGTCAAAGCTAAACCGGCAAAGTTTTCCTTTCATATTACACCGGACATAATTGGCACTCTCATTGACAGTCCGATGAGGTCAGCCCGCCTCGAATAAAGTAAATTCCGCGCAACAGGGCGGCACAAAGGACACAGGCCGTGGTGCTCGGACGAAATTAAAATTCTCCTCCAATAACTATCTTCCACGGAAAAATCTTATCGTAATAACGATAAAGCGCGACCGACCGAAAAGTTAATTGAGAAAACGCTTCCTTCGCGGAGGATCCGTCGATTTTCCTTCGAGCCGTTAATTACCACGCGTAAGCGCCGATCGACTCGACGAATTCGTCGGGAAAACGTTTTGCATCTCGTTATATCGCGCGTGTTACGAGCCTCGATGAATTTGCTGCGTTCCGTATTTCGCAAGAGCAGCTTTCCGTCGCTTGCAACTAAGCGGAATCTTAACTATCAATTTGGTCGACGTTCATCGGTGCGCGTGAGTGCGTCCGCTAATAGATTATGATCGCGCATGGATAGTCGCGAGTGAGAATGAGACTTCGTTCGGCTGGAATCGCGCGAAAATCTGTACGACGTCTCGGTGAACCAGTTTGCTGTTGCGACCTCTGTGAAAAGTGTGTACCTAAAGTGTGTCGCGAGAAGTAAGCGATGACGAGCATGCGAATCAAAGACGGAGTGCATGTTGCGGTTATAATGTAGAACTAAGTTGTAGTTAAATGGCTTATTTTAATTTTGTTTTGAATTTTTCAATTTTTTACTTTATTATTTTATTTTATTCCTGATAGGACTCTTGGTGACGGTTCTCAAGTGGTGAGTGTGTGCAAAAGAGATGCGTTTGAGATGCAATTGTTTGTTCACGTTTATTAACATTTGATTGCATTATTTACGTGATGGTCACATCGCCATTCTAATGCATCGGCAAAAGATTTTACCAAAGATTTTACTGAAGATAACCAAAATATTCGCAATGGGTATTTATTATTATAAATGCAATATTTATTTTAGAAATGCAGTTATTATTAGATTTTGCATAATTTATTCAAACGCTGTAGTATTTTATAGCATCGCAGTTCTATTATTCGTATTATACTACAGTCACCGGTGATCCGCGCCAGAGATTTTACTTCAGATCCAAAATGTTCGCAATGGGTAGCAATTATTATTTTAGAAATCCAATACCTTTGGACATTATTTACATTTTGCATAATTCAATCAAACGCTGTAGTATTTCATAGCATCGCCGTTCTAATACAGCAAAATACGCATGGTGGTCACCGGTGATCGGTGCAAAAGATTTTACTAAAAATGCAAAGTATTTACATATTGCATAATTCAGTATAACGCTGTAGTATTTTGTAGCATCGCCGTTTTAATACAGCAAAGTACGCACGGTATTTATTATTATAAATGCTACCAATTAGGTATTTTTTGAGAGATTTTACTGAAAATCGAAAATAGTGGCAATGGGTAGCGATTATTATTTTATAACTGCAGTTGTTAGAATAGTGGTATTTGCATCGCAGTTCTATTATTCTTCACCGGTGACCGGCGCCAGAGATTTTACTGAAGATCCAAAATATTCGCTGCACATTATTTACATTTTGCATAATTGAGTCAAACGCTGTAGTATTTCATAGCATCCCGGTTCTAATACAGCAAAATACGCATGGTGGTCACCGGTGATCGATGCAAAAGATTTTACTAAAAATGCAAAGTATTTACATATTGCATAATTCAGTATAACGCTGTAGTATTTTGTAGCATCGCCGTTTTAATACAGCAAAGTACGCACGGTATTTATTATTATAAATGCTACCAATTAGGTATTTTTGAGAGAGTTTATTAAAAATCCAAAATAGTGGCAATGGGTAGCGATTATTATTTTATAAATGCAGTTGTTAGAATAGTGGTGCGATCCTTTGGTCTTCAACACCTGCACATTATTTACATTTTGCATAATTTAGTCAAACGCTGTAGTATTTCATAGTATCGCAGTTCTATTATTCGTATTATAATACAGTCGTATTATAATGAATTATACCGAATGAATTATAATGAATTGTACCGAAGACATACGTGGCACAATTATCCTAACCGATACATCTAATCCAATCCCTAGACTACATACAATTTCCCATAATAATATTAATGTTTTATTTCGTCTGGGTACCCAGGTATTTAAAATATTTCAAAATTTACGAATATATTTGCGTTCCCACTAAAATTGCAATTTAACCAGCAATTTACACCTACTACTGGCACATTTCTTTATAACAGCTACATTGGCGAAAAACAGCTAACTGGTTAAAAGGTGCTTTTTCCGTGGCGAAGACGCAAAGTCCTGCTCGTTGGTGCTTTCCCTTCTCAGCGGAAAATCCCTCGAGGGGCGATGCGAGGTGTGGGCGGTTGAATGAGGATCGAGAGGAGAACGATCGGCGCGGTCATTGCACCGTCGGCGAAATTGAGTTTTTCTGGACGAGAGTGCGCGGGGGCGGACCCGCAAACTTTTCCCTTTGACGCCGTATACACAGCGATACACATCGTTTGTTCGCACAAGACTTATTCGGTCTCTCGACGCTTTGCGGTTCCACTTTTGTCTTGGTACCGTACAAAAGACGGCAAAGGTTAGGGTTGAAAGTCAGGTTTTGGGTACTGGAAATGAAAGGTTGTTGATCTTATTAAGAACGCGGCGAATACATGAGTGCATGTGCCGATTTATGCTTGATGGGCAAGGAGAAAAGTCGGATGCCTGGTCATTGGAATTCAATTAAATTCTCGCCTACATATATTAGAATATACTACACACAAAATACTGTGTAAGTAGAAATATTACTTTATTTTTGAGGTATTGTTTGAGGTTTATGAATTAAACCAAATAATAAATTCTCAATGCATAATATTGAGATGATGCAGGCATTGTTTCAGTACATTTAGAAGAGTACATACGTGGGTATACACTTCTAAACATAAGTAGTCACAATATGTTTCAACCGGACATGTGTACAAAGCAATAAATCCCAATGCATAATATCGAGACGATAAAAGCATTGTTCCGATGCATTTATAAGAGCACATCCAGACGCATAGAACCGTAAACACCGGCAGCCACATGTTTCGCCCGAACACCTTCATACTCGTTGAAGCTTAACCCTTTCGCCGAAAATGGGAACATTAAACCCGCGCAGTCTTCAGGCATACATTCGGGGCCACGACTTTTGTCTCAAAAACGATTTTGTGATATTACCTTTAGAAGAAAAATGATTTCTGTTCATAATTTTCTCATGAACATATTTTTAATTCAACAACATAATTGATATTTTTACGTTACACAACAAAATATATAATTATAACATAATACTGAGTAATCATTTTGTAGCCGGTGACTATAGTTACCCGTCGTGTATGGGTGTTGTTTTCTGGCGGGTGACTATAATTTATATTTTTACATTAAACAACAAAATATGTAATTATAACATAATACTGAGCAATCATTTTGTAGCCGGTGACTATAGTCGCCTGTTGTATATGAGTGTTGTTTTCTAGCGGGTGACTATAATTGATATTTTTACATTACACAACAAAATATGTAATTATAACATAATGCTGAGCAATCATTTTGTAGTCGGTGACTATAGTCGCCTGTCGTGTATGGGTGTTGTTTTCTGGCGGGCGACTATAATTGATATTTTTACATTACACAACAAAATATGTAATTATAACATAATGCTGAGCAATCAGTTTGTAGCCGGTGACTATAGTCACCCGTCGTGTATGGGTGTTGTTCTCTGGCGGGCGACTATAATTGATATTTTTACATTACACAACAAAATATGTTGTTTTCTGGCGGGCGACTATAATTGATATTTTTACATTACACAACAAAATATGTAATTATAACATAATACTGAGCAATCATTTTGTAGCCGGTGACTATAGTCACCCGTCGTGTATGGGTGTTGTTTTCTGGCGGGTGACTATAGTCACGTGTAGTAGCGAAAGGGTTAAGACGGCATCAGTTTTCCGGTAGACCTAATATTTCACCGAAAACGACGCATCCCCGCGCTTCTACTCGTTTGCGCTAAGAATATTTTATCGTTACGCGGCCGCAACAAAATTTTCCCACCGCTTCGCAGTACAAGTTATCGCACGACTCGACATTTCTCCGTTCCTCCTTCGCGCTGCGCGAATGAAGAGTTACGAGGCCGCGTTATTAAGAACCATCGTCGTCTCGAGTGGCCGGAGGATCAAGGACACTCACGTTCCAATGTTCTCTGCTCTCCAGGGCATTTCCGGGGCCACGTCTAATGCCCGCAACCTTTCGCACGCGACCCCGACAACCCACACACCCGGGATTCTGGTCGCAGGAGGGTCGTGCGCGAAAAAATTTGTGGCGCGAGCGTAATGGCCCCCGGGCTCTTCGGTTACGTTTATTGCCGGTGTGCGAAATGCACGCGTTAGCGGAAAATAAATTTGCGGCGAAATTCAAAGGGTCTTAGGTGATGTCCGGTACTGAAGTTGTCATTGTTGTACGGAATTCGATAAGTCATAATCAAAATACCTGTGATACGCACCTGTCACGAGACGCTACGGATTTTTGTTTGGAAAAGGGAAGGGGAATGAAGGGGTGGTAAAGTGTTGCATTCCCTGGAACCTGGGCGTTCCACCGGAGAATTGTATAGAGATCGGTCGTATTATTGTAAAATAAAGATTTCCCAATTGATTGCTTCGCTTAATTCTACACACGAGTTAGCGGAAAATAAATTTGCAGCGAAATTCAAAGGGGTCTCAGGTGATGTCCGGCACTGAAGTAGTCATTGTTGTGCGGAATGCGATAAGTCATAATCAAAATACCTGTGATGCGCACCTGTCACGAGAGGCCTCCTTCGCTACGGATTTTTGTTTGGAAAAGGGAAAGGGAATGAAGGGGTGGTAGAGTGTTGCATTCCCTGGAACCGGGGCATTCCACCGGAGAATTGTAAAGAGATCGGACGTATTATTGTAAAATAAAGATTTCCCAATTGATTGCTTCGCTTAATTCTACACACGCGTTAGCGGAAAATAAATTTGCGGCGAAATTCAAAGGGGTCTTAAATCATAAAGGGGTTTCAAATGACAAATCACAAGTTCATGATGAGCCGAATGGACAGTGTTTCAGTACCAGCACTGCACGATGGTCACTTCTGTCTTATATAGAGTATCATTGGACGTGTGAAACGATCAGAGACCGAATCGTATCTCAGATCCCAGATCACCCAATGACGCGTTGTCAGACGTCAGAATTGACGAAACCGCATGTTCACGATGATAAAATGAACGGTGCTTCAGTACGAACACTGCACGAATAGACACTTTCTCTCACAAGAGGCCTCCGTCGTCACGAATTTTTGTTTGGAAACGGGAAGGGAAATGAAGGGGTGGTAAAGTGTTGCATTCTCTGGAACCTGGGCATTCCACCGGAGAATTGTAAAGAGATCGGACGTATTATTGTAAAATAAAGATTTCCCAATTGATTGCTTCGCTTAATTCTACACACGCGTTAGCGGAAAATAAATTTGCGGCGAAATTCAAAGGGGTCTTAAATCATAAAGGGGTCTCAAATGACAAATCACACGTTCATGATGAGCCAAATGGACCGAATGGTGTTTCAGTACCAGCACTGCACGATGGTCACTTCTGTCTTATGTAGGGTATCATTGGACATGTGAAACAATCAGAAAACGAATCGTATCTCAGATCCCAGATCCCACAATGATGCGTTGTCAGACCTCACAATTAACGAAATCGCAAATTCAAGATGAGCCGAATAAACGATGCTTCAGTACCAACACTGCAAAATAGACACTTTCTGTCACGAGAGGTCTCCTTCGCTACGAATTTTTGTTTGGAAAAGGGAGGGGTGGTAGAGTGTTGCATTCCCTGGAATCTGGGCATTCCACCGGCGAATTGTAAAGAGATCGGACCTATTATTGTAAAATAAAGATTTCGCAATTTATTGCTTTTCCTAATTCTAACCCACGCGTCGCTTCTCGTTTTTCACGGCCCCGGCGGATGCGCGAGAGTGGTTCAAGGTTTACATGCGCTTTTGTGCCGAAGATGACGAGCGGCGGTGATAAGCGGAACGCTCCTGGTGCCCGACAACGGGGCCGGATGTGTTCTACCATTGACTTTGCGGAATGGCGCGAGGGGGGAGATAAGAGTGTGCGGATGCTCTTCGGTCATTTTATCGTGGATGACGAGAAAAGGCGCATTTTTGGTTCAGATTGGAGGTCCATCGGGAATTTTTCCGGGAGCTTCCTCTTTTGGGGGTTTTTGGTTGGAAACTCTTGATATTAGAACTTGTATAAAACTTCTTTGTTAGAATTTTTCTTGGAACAGCCACCGCCATGCAATTTTCTAGAAGGCCACTTCTATCATTAATTTTGTGGAATGGTGCAATCCGGGGTGATAACAATATACGATGGCCTTAGGTAATTTTCAGACTTCATTTGTTTCCATTTATTCTGATATATTCAACCTAATGCCACCTACCGAAAATCGGCACAAACTTTCCGATCAGCTCAATAAATACAAAATGCACTTCCGTATAGTTCTTCCAGCTACCGCACAGTCACCACAAACCGCACATATCTCATTTACTGCTTGTGTAGCCTTGTAAAACTTTCCGGTCTCAGCAAAGCATCAAATTCCTATAATCCACATCCTTCCATTCCACATTCCAGAACATCCAAAACCACCCAAAAATGAACGTATCCCAACCAAACTCTTTGAACACATCTCGTTTGCGTTCATTCATTCTGATACATCCAGCCTAATGCCACCTACCGAAAATCGACACAAACTTCCCGATCAACTAAATAAATACAAAATGCACTTCCGTATAGTTCTTCCAGCTATCGCATATATCTCATTTACTGCTTATGTAGCCTTGTAAAACTTTCCGGTCTCAGCAAAGCATCAAATTCCTATAATCCACATCCTTTCATTCCACATTCCAGAACATCCAAAAGCACTGAAAAATGAATGTACCCCAACCAAACTCTTTGAACACATCTCATTTGCATCCATTCATTCTGATACATCCAGCCTAATGCCACCTACCGAAAATTGGCACAAACTTCCCGATCAACTCAATAAATACAAAATGCACTTCCGTATAGTTCTTCCAGCTACCTCACATATCTTATTTACTGCTTATGTAGCCTTGTAAAACTTTCCGCTCTCAGCAAAGCATCAAATTCCTATAATCCACATCCTTTCATTCCACATTCCAGAACATCCAAAAACCACCCAAAAATGAATGTATCTCAACCAAACTCTTTGAACACATCTCATTTGCGTTCATTCATTCTGATACATCCAGCCTAATGCCACCTACCGAAAATTGGCACAAACTTCCCGATCAACTCAATAAATACAAAATGCACTTCCGTATAGTTCTTCCAGCTACCGCACATATCTTATTTACTGCTTATGTAGCCTTGTAAAACTTTCCGGTCTCAGCAAAGCATCAAATTCCTATAATCCACATCCTTTCATTCCACATTCCAGAACATCCAAAACCACCCAAAAATGAATGTATCCCAACCAAACTCTTTGAACACATCTCATTTGCGTTCATTCATTCTGATACATCCAGCCTTAATCCTACCTGCCGAACATTGGCCAGACCTTTCGAATAAATATAAAATCCTTGAGCCCATACCTCCTGTCCCTCTATTTTACGCACCTCCCTGCAGCCTCCTTCGCGCAGATTTATCATAATCGTCTCGGAAGATCGTTCGGACGTCCGAATAAACGAGTCTACGGTCGAAAGGCGCGTTTTACGCTTCGCCAGGGCGATAGCCCGGCCATATTCCCGTCCGCATCCCTTGCTGCCCGTCACCTTTTCTTCTCCGGCAAACGAACTCATTGCCATTCCGGCCGGAGAACGCGTTTCCACGGCACGCGTGCGTGTCGTGGAAAATTTATCTGGCGGTTTACGATTTTCGTTGTAAACCGAGCGAACGCGCAGCGTCCCTTTAAGCGCCGTGGCGATCGTAAATATTTATGCGCCGCGGAGACTTCCTTCGAAACTGTTTCGCGTCTAGCGTCGACCGGGCGACGTCAGATTCGCTGACAGATTTATTGATGGCGCGCGATAAATTTACCCCCGCACCGTACGTATTATGCGTCTAGACTGTAATATGCAGATTCCGCAGTCGCGCAGCTGGAAAATATCCAAGCTGGAGGACTCGGGACTTCGGGAATATTTACGTGCGCGCCCGATCGTAATATAGTTGCGATGGTAGTGGTTCTAATAGTGTGTAATGTCGGACGCGGAGTATTGCCGTAAATGGGGTGATTCTTTGCGTGCGGGAGAATTGATGATCTCTGCGGAGAGCGGTCAAACTGCACGGGCGTGCGGATGCTTTTTTCTCAGCTCGCTTTACTTTCAATTTCTAACTGATCTTTAACACTAGATTGCCGGAGGTTGGTTGTATACCTATTTTTCCTGATTGAGTCAATTTGACTCAATCGTCAAAAATGTAGGTTTTTTAAAATAATAAAATTTTATTACAAATAAACTTTATTCCAAACACTTTTTGCATACATATTTAGTTTTTAAAATACACTTTCTGCATATTTTTTTATTACATTTGCTACAAACGCCGTTGCTTCTGTTTCTGTTGCATGACACGTGTACCTGGCAATTTGCACGGTTTTCAATATTTTGTATATTAGATAAAGTCGAAGTACTTTCGGCTTCATTATCGTAATTTCCGCTTAATTCTTCCGCCAGTTGCAAAAGAAATTCTTTTCTTGACATTTGTACTTGAGTCACATCTTTATATATGACCCAAGCATTGATTGCTGCCAAATCTAAAATGTTGTAGAACACGTGAACGGGCCATCTGCGGGAACCTGCTTTGGTACTATATTTTCGCGCCATTTGATCCAGTATATCGACTCCATACTTAGTATTATTATAAAAAGATATAGTTTCCGGGACACGTTTTTCATTTTTTGCAATTCCTACATTGCGCTGTTTTGAGCTCAATAATGGCGACAAATGCACTACTTTCTCCGGTGCCATAAGTCAAAATGAAAGATTTCAACAGGATAGTTTGCAACAAATAATTTTACAGCATTGAATGAACAAATTATAACATGAAAACTCTCCCACGAGAACGTTTACAACAGGTTTTTATGAAAAGGAAATAAGTTACGTGTGTCTAAAACGGTGAGTCAATTTGACTCGTATCCGGCAAAATAGGTATAGCACATATGAATTATTGGAAGTAAGGGAGTTGGGTGGAATAGGAATTACTTTTTGTATACCTTTCATTGTTCTATGAAAAACCAAAAAATGATTTAAAAAAAATGACTTAAAATTGTTATATATATCACAGTAAAAGTGCAAATGAGTCAAATTGACTCGCTCCGTCAATCTAGTGTTAACCAGTTAAGTGTGTTTGACGACTATATCCGTCATGGAAGAATGGCAGAATTTTGTGTTATGACGGATATATCCGTCATGCGTAAAATTTTGTTACAATTTGATATTTAAATTGTAATTCTGGCGAAAACTAAATTATATTCGTAAATTTTAATATGTTTAGAATGTTTAGGAGTCAGAGCGAAATGAAATGAACAAATGAAAATTATAGATAATTTGAGTAAATATCATCAGAACCTCGCCCAATGACATCCAATGTTTCACGTTTGATCGACAAACATTTCCCGGATTACATACCAGACACTTCAACAACAAAAAATCCATCCCGAAGATGTTCTATTTGTTATAAAAACAAAATTAGAAAAGACTCTCGGTACAGTAAAACCTGTTTTTGTGCGGTGGATAGGGACCGCATAAAAGAAATCGTACAAAAAAATATTCGAAAATTTTATAAATTCTTACATATAATAAACAATTTTGTGCGATATACTACCTAAACATTTTTTATGCGGTGGATAAGGACCGCATAAAAAAAGTCGGACTAAGAAAATACATCAATGATTTATGAAATAGATGAGAGAATGCTTTCAATTAAATTAAATAATTAAATTAGACCTATAGAAATGGTAAAAATATTTAATTCTTCATTGTACATATACATGGAGAAGTTTTTACATTGTACATTAAATAGTTTGCTGCTACTCGTCGTAATCCAAAACGCGCATCTTCTTGTGACGAATTGGTTGAAAATCGCTTCCGTCGCTTGAAGATAGGATTTAAATTGATTTGTTTTTTGGTACCATAAACTCAGTGATCAGTTTTTGTGACGATGGTCGACTGGTCAATTGCTTGTAAACGTAACGATAGTGAGACATGCATGATCTCAGCTCTTTTTCGAATTTTAAGCGTCTTTCCGCTTTGGTATCTATTTTAAGAAAATGCGTTTCCATTTTTTTCGAAATTTGAATGCCTGCATATATTTTATCTGCTGTAATAGATTCCGGTTCTTCTTGTCCATTTTCATAATCTATCAAACTATTGATAATGTCACTATCATCGACAGTTTGGTCCTAAATCATCTCGTCTAGGTCATTATCGCCGAAAGAATCAAAGCCTTCTCCGCCGATGTTATGTGCAAGCGCACTAATTTCAGATAATAACGTTGACGTGTTTTCGGTAACGTTTCGATTAATTACACATTCATATATTTCGTCCACAACATGTATATGTACATGATAGAAAACGTTAAACAGATGCTAACGCCGCTAAGATTCATATACCGCATAAAAATAAATCGCACAAAAAAATTGCACAAAAATAAAATCGCACAAAACCAATCGCACAAAAACAAAATCGCATAAAAAAAGACCGCACAAAAACAGGCTTTACTGTATTGGTGTCCGACATGCAAAGTGCCACTGTACATCGTTCCCTGTTTCAGAACATATCACACGAAAACAACATTATAAATTTTTAATTTCTACAAATATTTGATTTTTTTTAAGTTTTTCGTTAATTATGTCTAAATATAGCTTTACGTTGATCCATTGTGTAAATATTACTAATAAATTCATCCATTTTCTAAAATAAAGTCGTCTTTTTGGCCCAATATTTCAATAGCGCCACTTACTCTGTGTTTGACGTCTATATCCGTCATCGCTTGATTATCGCGACACACACTGGGGCGCACTTTGCAAAATGATCCACACAGTTAACACTTTGCGGACCGGGCATTCTATTGCTAATCGTACCCAGTGGCCGGGTAGTTTTTTGCGTTAAATATTTTCAAATTAGTGATGATTTGTTAGTAGTTAACACGTTGACTGCCACCGTGGTCATCGATGACCGGTGCAAAACATTTGACTAAAAATGCAAAAAATTTGCAATGAAGCCTGTTTGGAATCTTGTAAAAGCAATTTATATTGGAACGGTGCATTCTAATAGAGCAAAATACGTTTGGCAGTTAACGTGTTAAAAATCATTGTCCCGCGAAATATTTATTTTTAACAACTTTAAACATGAATGTTTTTTTAATATTTTTCAATAAGTAAAAATGTGTAAAAACTAAACATTTTTTAAAGTGTGATATTTCGTAAACCATGACACTAAGTGAAGTGGAACACGACAAAGTCCTCACAAATATTCGTATTCTCGTCATCACTTGATATATCCGTTAAACTGTCCGCAAATATTTCTGTAATATTGCTAGTCGTTTTGTCGCTATCCATATTTCAGAGCTTCAAATAATTAATTCGCAACATAAATTACGAAAAACTGCGGCTAATAATCACGTAGCAACTGTGCGATATCTCGTCACCTGCCTCAAACGACAGAATATGCAAGACGATATATCTCATCAGTGGCCCAGAATGACGAAATACGCAAGACGATATATCTCGTCAACGGGCCCGAACGACGAAATAGCAATGACGAGATATCTCGTCATCCGTCCGCAATGTGTTAACTGGTTAAGGGACCGTTTGGCAAGTGTAAGCTGTGGCCGTGTTTGGCTTTCTTCACACAGCGTGGTTGAACTGCATACGTCCGGCTTGGTGTGAGGACGGCTGTGTAAAGCTTTTTGTTTGGTGAAAGCGGTGATTTTTGTCCGTGTATCGACCTCAGTTTTTGTAGCTACGTGTCTGGCTGCTTCCTTTTAGCTTTTAGGTGGTGCCGCAGAGAGTGTTTTGCGTACATACGTACCGAGGTATTTTACATGGTTCTTTCGTGAAGATTACATGCGTGGATTTGGAAGCATTGATTTTCATTTTCCATTTATATGGCCATGTTTCTTCTGGAGATTTCTGCAGGGATTCTGTAGGTTTATTTGGATCTTTATTCGAAGCTAGTATTGGAGTGTCGGCATATGTAGCTGTTACATCGGCACTTGCGGCAAGAAGGTCCGCTGTATAGATTTGATGTAGGACCGCCAGCTTGTATGAGGTATTATTTAGAAAGGTTGCTATTTCGTTTTACTAGAAAGTATCTTTCGTTCAGCATCATTCGTATGGGATTTTAGTAATACATCTGCACAAGTTAGAAAACAATTATAGCAGTAGGTAAGTAGGATAATTGTGTTTCGCAAGCGTTTAAATTAAAGTGACAGGTATGAAGACGTTTGCCGAGAACAATAGCCCCGTTCAAGGCGTTGCGGTGTTAAATATTAAATCCAATGCACGACCAACCGTAACTTCGTCCAGGATGTGCCACGACCTTCGACCTTGTTTCGTCGCTGTCCAAAGTGCCGCTGTAAAAATTTATGGAGTACTCGCGGTGGACGCTCGTGGAACACGTTCGAACTCTTCTCGCTGGCTTGAAAATGTTTGCGTGTCGTTTCTTTGCAGCATCAACGAACCTACAGTAAAAGTCTGTTCTTTTACGGGTTCCACGAGAATTACTCACGATTAACCAGCAAAATTGAAGGGTGTAACATGACAGTTGGTCACGCACGCAATATAGTTACAAATTCCTATAATGTAAAGTTATAGGGCACACTTGACTTTCAACGGTATATTCTTCTTCCAATATATAACATGTGTCTTGGAATCTAAACGTTGAATTATCTTGCAAATCTTGCTTGCAATTATATAACATGTATATATCATATAATGTTTGTCAATTGTGCCCATAATTATGAAAGTGGTCTAAGTCAAAATTAAAAAAAAATGAGTTTATCAGTTATTTCATACCACATTATTTTTAACTAAATTTATTCAATGTAATTTTTACGAAATTGTCAAAAATGAACCATTAGATAGTGGTTGTAATTTCAACATTATATGGAATTCATTTAGTTTTAATTATGAAAGTGGTCTAAGTCAAAAATTTAAATAAATTATATAAACAACTTGAAAATGGCACGTGGCCTTCTTTGACGCGTTTCTGAACTACATAATAAAATAAATGACAATCAAATTTTAATAATAACGACAACTTCATTACTAGAAGAATCAATAACAAGAAGAGTAAAAAATACCGCGGGTGAATCTGTCTCTTGGCTACAAATTCAATGGATGAGATTCTTGAAAATGAACCTTATAAAATGTTCTATAAAACATCTTTAGATGATTCTAAATTTCACGTTTTGGATCTTTCACCTAAAAAAGGAAGACCAAAAATATACGGAAATATTAAATTACTTCCATTATACACCACCATTAGACCAGTATCGGAAGAAAAACATAAAGATATTATGAGTTTACTACCGTACATCCCTCCAGTTTTTCAGGAACATTTTAAGAATCTTAAATACTCGAAATAATGATAAAAATGGATTACTGTTTAAAAATAATTAATAAATGTAATAAATGTTCACGAATTATTTCAATCAAATTATTGTTTCAAATAAAACTCAAAGTTCTTTATTGCTTTAAGTCATTTATAGGACATTCAGTTAATTTTGAAAATGGTCTAAGTCAATTCAATCTTTAAAAATAATATTATCGTATAAAATTCACACAAAATTTCATATTCATAGTAAATTTCCATTAATTAAGACTAATAAAATTATAAATTAAAATGTCGCATAATGTAAAAATATTTTTTAATTTATTCCAATGCAATTTATTAAATATCTCGAAACAAGAAATATATGACTTAGACCACTTTCATAATTGTGGGCACAATTATACGTTATATCGATAACATAAATAACACTTGGCATGCGGGCAACGTATTTTTACGTTTTTTGTAGTCTGTCACTGGAGCGCGGGTCACGTAAAAATACGTATTTAGTTGATTTGGTGTTGTTAGTGGATATCCACCACAAATCTAGTAAATACGTATAATTACATGAATGTGTGACATTATATGCGTGTTATTTGCGTTGCTAGGCAACGCTTTGCATTTTTTTTCCCATAAGTTATGATTGTTGAGTTACTCGATCTTTTGCTGAGTTATTTCGTCTTCAATCGAATTCTTAGCTCCAGAACGTGTTTTATCAATTTGAAGCTTGATTTTTTATTATTGATTACAAAATTGATCAAATGAGCCGTTGTGACAAAGATAGTGATGAAGAAATGTGCGCTGACAAATTATCGGACTTTTCGTATGATAGTGTGGAAAACTTTAAAAATCGCTTATTTTTATGATTTCGTGAAAATATCGTTTGTTTTTTGTTAAATAATCATACAGTATATATTTAAGTGTGAAATAAAAAAAGTTTCGTTCATAAAAACGAAGTAGTTTTCGATTTACGTATAATTACATGAATGTGTGACATTATATGCGTGTTATTTGCGTTGCTAGGCAACGCTTTGCATTTTTTTCCCATAAGTTATGATTGTTGTTGAAAGTACTCGATCTTTTGCTGAGTTATTTCGTCTTCAATCGAATTCTTAGCTCCAGAACGTGTTTTATCAACTTGAAGCTTGATTTTTTATTATTGATTACAAAATTGATTAAATGAGCCGTTGTGACAAAGATAATGATTAAGAAATATGCGCTGACAAATTATCGGACTTTTCGTATGATAGTGTAGAAAATTTTAAAAATCGTTTATTTTTATGATTTCGTAAAAATATCGTTTTTTTTGTTAAGTAATCATACAGTATATATTTAAGTATGAAATAAAAAAAGTTCGTTCATAAAAACGAAGTAGTTTTCGATTTACAGCGATTTTTCTGAATAACCAAACTTCCGCGCGATTCAAGAAAAAACGCCCGCTGCACGCGGAATTCGGCGGCGAAGTATACCCGCATGCCAACTGTTAATTAACTGACAAAATTAAAAAGTATAACATGTCACTCAAATCTACATAATGCAGACTTGGAATACACACTAGATTTGGCAGCACATATTCCTCGTCCGAAACATAAACTGTTCCATGGAATCCATTGCATTACATTTGCACAATCCGGCATCTGCACATTACACTTACAATTAACATATTGAAATAAATTCGCAAAGTCCGCACCCTCGCTGGCTTAATTGCTCTCGAGGCGAGATTAGAATCGCGAAGACGCAATAAAGGCACTGCGCCCCATGGAATCCCAGCAGTCGTTGCGTCGAATCTGCGTGATCCTCTTATGCATTCCGTTAACTATTCAGGTAGAACGGCGAGCGAAACTGTTTCCGCGGTGCTAAGACCAGATTTGCCCGTCTCCCTCTCTGGCAGCAGGGAATTGCATAGCAGCGAGCGGGAACGTCGGCGCGCGCGGCATTGAATCGGCGAAATTCCTTGTTTTGCGAACGATGAATTATTTATCGGGCCGAGTGCCGATGGTAATGGAATATGGCGCTTGCCGGCGGTGATATGTCGCCGCGCTACGTGCGTTCGCGGAATCGCGACTTCCTTTTAAAATATAACAAGGACGCGTAGGAAGTTTCGACGCCCGACGTGCATCGAGCGAAATCGTTCAGTCGGCTCACGTGCGGCGACGTAAACGAAAATTCTACCCGACTGGGACAACTGCGCGGTGACACTTCGTCACGCGTTTGGAGTAGATTTTTATTCAGTCCTTAGTTTAACCCTTTGACTGCGGCTCGTTTTTCGCATTTCGCTGCAACTGGTTGTTCAGTAACTAGTGACCGAAACAATACTCGAAAATTTGATACCATTCTTACGGTTTAAAAAATAATAATGGCATATAAATTGAAAGTATCAATTTTTTTATTTGTCTTAAGTAATTTTTTAAGCTATTTTAATATGAAGTGTAATATTTTAATATGAAGCAGTGTGATATGAAGGCAATTAACTGAACGGTATTGAAACAATTGCCGATATTTAGTTGCTATGTTATATAGGACGATAAATTCCATGTTGAATCAATCGGCAAAACATTAATAAAGGTGTTATAGTAAAAAAAATAATACAGAGGACGTATATTTACGCCTTTCATATATATTGATGGACTTGTTAAGGCGTATATATACGCCTTTAGCAGTCAAAGGGCTAATCTGATTAAATTATGTAAATTATCGTATTTTATCGATCATAGAGATATACAGTTTCTATTCTGTATTTGCTTTGTTGACAGAGCGCTTAGCAATAAAATAATGACGTTTGGGAGAGTCATTAACTACTTGAAATACAAATAAAATGCGCGTCGACGCGTCCGTAGGATACCATTTCATTTAAGGGGTTATGCCTACTTGGGTTGGTGAAAAAAGTCGACTTTTTTTTATTGCATTTTCTTAATGTACATCATTTTAAGAATATTTCCTCAAAAGTACATAAGAATCGGAGCACACGTTCAAAAATTATAAGCGTTTATCTGGAGCGCTACTATGTATGATTAGTAAAGAGCTTGAAACTTCAAACGCGATTATCTCGAAACTGTGTTTTTTAAAACATACGGTTGCGGTGACCACGATTTCTCAAAAACTACTTCACCGATCGGACTCTAATTTTATATACTTATTTGTCATTACAATAGGCAGGGCCTGAACGGAGGATTTTCTATTTCGGTAATAAAAAAAAAGTTACAACATAAAAACGACAACATCAAAAAACGTAAAAGCTATTCTTGTAAAAATTAAAATTTTTCAAAATCCTTCGTTGAGGCCCTGCCTAGTGTAATGACAAATCAGTATATAAAATTAGAGTCCGATCGGTGAAGTAGTTTTTGAGAAATCGTGGTCACCGCAAGTGATGAAAATAAACGGAAGCTCTAGGTGAAGGGCTATATTTCCTCAATTTTTTAATATTTTCTTATAAAAAAATTTATACAAATACCACTAAATACGTACTTTTTGGTAGTATTTTGCGAATTTTAATTAGTACTCACTAAAACGGCAAAAAAAAATCTTGAAAATCATGTTATTTCGCCGATCCCAAGTAGGCATAACCCCTTAACCCCTTCGCTACGGCGGTCCTGTCCACAATTTGGACTCATGCTTACGCTTAAAAATGTTTCGATAATACATTGTTGGGGAAAAGAACATTTCTGACGAAAGGCACGATTGATTGAGAATAGACGCGTGCAACGATGCTATGCGCTCTAAAAAAAAGGCAATATGCGGGACAAGAGGTGCATGGTAAATGTGCCAAGATATATATAAGTAGCGTATCGTGGAGGGCGGCTATAGTCGTCCATAGTAACGAAAGGGTTGAATACCGATAACATTCGATAAGGTACTGTTGAAAGGGGAAAAGTATCTTCAACAGTCTAAACAAAACAGCATCGATGCACGACCGAAACAGATAATCTAATAGTATACTTCCCAGTTTTCGCCGAAGATAATTCTTGATGTCTCGGAGACGTCAAAGTCTACAATGGCACATGAAATGAATGACGTTTCCAAGACGTCATTGTATGTCAAGTGGTTAACACTAGAACTACCGACAATTCAGAAAACCTACTTCTACCAAAACCAGTCAAAATGACTGGTCTTAAAAAAATACTTAATAATATAATATTTTTAAATTTGTTGCTTCATTACTTTCTTACAAAAGGAAATCCATGTTTTATGTAATACATTTGCAATTATTAATTATTTAATAGGATTATCCCACGCATTAGTAAACACAATGCTCCTCGCGCATGGTTCCGTCTGCAGCAATTTCATTTTGTGATTCTAGTAATAACAATTTCATTGCATTTATGAAAACACTCGAACACATCTACTTTTACGTAAATTCGAATTATTTTCATATTCGCTTTCAAGATTTCTTGAACATATTCTTTGTCTAAATCATCATTGTCACTTTTGTCACTATCAACAAGATTATCGTGATACCCCTGATTCAATTTCATTTTCTTCTGGTTCATCTTCACAGTCATAAAGTTCACCATCTTCTATATCAGAGCATTCCATTGGTATATCATTCAATTTTGCAAAATGTACAAGTTTTCAATTGTTTTGCCATTTTCAGGGCTTAGAAAGACTACAACAAAACTATTTATTATAAAAATGAGTATATAATATTTGTATTTATTTTCTCATCTTACACTAATTGGAATAATATGTCGTATACTGAATATATTGTTATATGAACAAGAGCATGATGGTCTTCCAGCGGCTGTTATAAACGCACTGATTGAATGTGTTAATTACTATTTGATGGTTGTTAACAATGTTGCCTGATATAATACTATATTAGAAGCGGTAAATTCCAAAATAAAACAATAACATTCCTAGCAGAATCTTGAAATGGTTTACGACTTGAGATCTAAATCAACGCCTTAATAAATGTCAAAATGACTGCTGTTTGTATAAGGACACCATAGTATCAATTTATTTTGATTCTAATAAAAACATTTAAAAAATATATTTTAATTTCTTTAGTTATCCCCCAAAAGTTGCGAATATTTTGGAAAAAAAATGTCTTTAGTAGAAATATTTAAATCGTTGGTAAAACCAGTCAAAATGACTGGCAGTCAAAGTGTTAACGTCAAACTCATTGAAATTGCTATAGCTATCTTCTCACATCTTTGTGATACAGTAATCATATAAATCATAACATGCGATTTTTCTGTATATAATACGAGTAACGAAAATATTTCGTTATCGAAAATATTTCCACATCTTAACAATGGCTAAAAAATACGAAATCTTTTGTGAATATTTATTGTATAAATCAGCAAGATGGCATCGTTCATCGTATAAAGTGGCTCATTTATAGAATGTCACACACTACACATACTGACAGCGTATTGTACCTGTAATAACACGTAGTGGTCGAGAACTATAAACCGCCTGCGATAAAACACAGCCGCTCGATACGCGCCGAATCGTAAATCGATTACGACTTTCCGTGAAATTTCACGAGAGCGCGGCATCGCGCTCGCGATTCAATCATAAAAAAGTCACAAGTAATTTAACCAATTTAAACGCTGTCGTATTAATACCGTCGGGGCATTCATTCGCCGTTAACGGCAGATGCATAAAATATAATATTGCCGAGCGGCGAGTGCGTCGTGAATAAACAATTGGCCGCGATGAAACAATAAAGAATGCCGATGCAGCTTCACTTTATTCGCCTCGCAATATCGGATTCCGAGAGAGCACGGAAGAGTCGTCTCTCTCATATATTCGCGACTCATTAACGAGCCCCTCGCATAACGGAGCCTGTGCACACCGCGCGAACGCTTGTTCGCCAAAGGCCAGCACAAAGGACACTTAAAACTTGCATGCCTCCGTTCCGTTTGCACAATACTCGACGTAGACGACGACGGGTATGTACACGGCCTCTGTTTCTCCAGCTAACGTAAACTTTGGCAAACGCCGGAAGGCACGGTTTCTCTCGGATCCATTGCCGCGGTCAAACGCGGGGAACATATTGTGTGTGTCATCTACAATTCATGCCTCGACCCATCCAATATGTCACCCGTCACAGCTGCAACGAAAATTTCGCATAAACACGTGAGTGTTTGCCTCATTATACGCCAATCGAAGACACGTATGTACAGCGCTAATGACAAATGTAAGTGTCGTAATGAAACGCTTTCGGAATTGAGTTCCAATGAAAATGAATTTAATGGGAATGAATTCGAGTGGAAATGAGTTTGAATGGAAATGAGGGTTAACGAAAATGGGTTCTAATGAACATTAATTCGAAGGGAAATTCATTTTAATGTAAATTAATTCGAATTCGAATGAATTCAAATTAAAATGAATTTCAACGAAGATGAATTCAAATTCGAATGAATTCGAATGAAAATGAATTTGAACGAAGATTAATTCTAATGAAATTTCTACTTGTTAGAAGTCGGACTTAGGATCGCTGCGGGACACTGTCGTAATGAAACGCATTCGGAATTGAGTTCCAATGAAAATGAATTTAATGGGAATGAATTCGAGTGGAAATGAGTTTGAATGGAAATTAAATTTAACGAAAATGGGTTCTAATGAAAATTAATTCGAAGGAAAATTCATTTTAATGTAAATTAATTCGAATTCGAATGAAGTCGAATCAAAATGAATTTAAACGAAGATGAATTCAAATTCGAATGAATTCGAATGAAAATGGATTTGAACGAAGATGAATTCTAATGAAATTCCTACTTGTTAGAAGTCGGACTTAGGATCGCTGCGGGACACTGTCGTAATGAAACGCATTCGGAATTGAGTTCCAATGAAAATGAATTCAATGGGAATGAATTCGAGTGGAAATGAGAGTTTGAATGGAAATGAAGTTTAACGAAAATGGGTTCTAATGAAAATTAATTCGAAGGAAAATTCATTTTAATGTAAATTAATTCGAATTCGAATGAATTCAATCAACGTGAATTTGAACGAAGATGAATTCAAATTCGAATGAATTCGAATAAAAATGAATTTGAACGAAGATGAATTCTAATGAAATTCCTACTTGTTAGAAGTCGGACTTAGGATCGCTGCGGGACACTGTCGTAATGAAACGCATTCGGAATTGAGTTCCAATGAAAATGAATTTAATGGGAATGAATTCGAGTGGAAATGAGTTTGAATGGAAATGAAGTTTAACGAAAATGGGTTCTAATGAAAATTAATTCGAAGGAAGATTCATTTTAATGAATTCGAATTCGAATGAATTCAAGTCAAAATGAATTTGAACGAAGATGAATTCAAATTCGAATGAATTCGAATCAAAATGAATTTGAACGAAGATGAATTCTAATGAAATTCCTACTTGTTAGAAGTCGGACTTAGGATCGCTGCGGGACACTGTCGTAATGAAACGCATTCGGAATTGAGTTCCAATGAAAATGAATTTAATGGGAATGAATTCGAGTGGAAATGAGTTTGAATGGAAATGAAGTTTAACGAAAATGGGTTCTAATGAAAATTAATTCGAAGGAAAATTCATTTTAATGTAAATTAATTCGAATTCGAATGAATTCAAGTCAAAATGAATTTGAACGAAGATGAATTCAAATTCGAATGAATTCGAATTCGAATGAATTTGAACGAAGATGAATTCTAATGAAATTCCTACTTGTTAGAAGTCGGACTTAGGATCGCTGCGGGACACTGTCGTAATGAAACGCTTTCGGAATTGAGTTCCAATGAAAATGAATTTAATGAGAATGAATTCGAGTGGAAATGAGTTTGAATGGAAATGAAGTTTAACGAAAATGGGTTCTAATGAAAATTAATTCGAAGGAAGATTTATTTTAATGTAAATTAATTCGAATTCGAATGAATTCAAGTCAAAATGAATTTGAACGAAGATGAATTCAAATTCGAATGAATTCGAATCAAAATGAATTTGAACGAAGATGGATTCTAATGAAATTCCTACTTGTTAGAAGTCGGACTTAGGATCGCTGCGGGACACTGTCGTAATGAAACGCATTCGGAATTGAGTTCCAATGAAAATGAATTTAATGGGAATGAATTCGAGTGGAAATGAGTTTGAATGGAAATGGAATTTAACGAAAATGGGTTCTAATGAAAATTAATTCGAAGGAAAATTCATTTTAATGTAAATTAATTCGAATTCGAATGAATTCAAATCAAAATGAATTTGAACGGAGATGAATTCAAATTCGAATGAATTCGAATGAAAATGAATTTGAACGAAGATGAATTCTAATGAAATTCCTACTTGTTAGAAGTCGGACTTAGGATCGCTGCGGGACACTGTCACAACATATTAATTCACAGTAATAACGCCACAAACGGCGGTTCTGCAGTAAGTGTCATGCTGTCCCTCGTAATCCTCCCACCAAAGGCATTACTGCTTCCCTGCAGCCAGATCCTTCAGGTCAACGTCTCCGTTCTTTAGTCAGCACAGCGTCGTGTCGTCTGTCTAACACATTCCTGCTCATAACATCACACTTTCACTCCCAAGGATCAGTACCTAGGGGTGTGCGGGAACTGGTCGGAATCCCGAAAGTTTCTAAACTCATGTGACGCTTTTTCGTGAGTTTTCAATGGAAATCTTATACGATGCTTTTTCATGCGTTCTCAATTGGTAATGGTAGTTTAACTTTCTGGTTCAAATATGTCCAATTGGATTCGGTACTTTAACTTTCCGTTCTGCAAGAGGTTTCCGTATTCTCTTGCATAATCAGACTCAAAGCCACGGGTTCCCAAACACTAGAATCTTTCGCGCTCTCGACCCGACTCAATTTCACATACTCGAACATCAGGAACTTTCGGAATCCCATATGCCTAATCTCGTACACCGACTTTCCTGACTTCTCATTCCCGTACGTTAACTCTTCGATTTAACACGTTGACTGCCAAGCGTATTTTGCTGTGTTAGAACCGCAATGCGTTGAAATATTGCAGAATAGGGTTAAATTGTGCAAAATGAACGCAACACAGGGTTGTTAAAAGCCAAAGTATTGAAGCACCTTTCGAATATGAATTGCTTTTACAAGATTGCAAGTAGGCTTCATTGCGAATTCTTTGCATTTTTAGTGAAATCTTTTGCACCGGTCACCGGTGACCACCGTGGCACTGAACGTGTTATTTTTTTCAAACACTCCAGCATGTGCAAAAAAAGAGCGAAATTACTAAAAAGGCAAGTAGTTCACGTGGAAGTAAGAGTAGTGTAAAGGCTTCCAATGTTTCAAGCAGTCAATCGATAGATATTGAACGAGTTATAAACAGTGATGAAAATTCTAGTGACAGTAGTAGAACGCAAGAAAATTCAAATTTTTAGAAAAGAAATTTCAAATTTTTCACTCTCTTTTAACACGTTGACTGCAAAGCGTATTTTGCTATGTTAGAACCGCGATGCGATGAAATACTGCAGAGTAGAATTAAATCGTGCAAAATAAAGGTAACGCAGAGTTGTTAGAAGCCAAAGTATTGAAGTTCCAATATCAATTGCATCCAATATCATTTGCTTAAAGATGGCAAATAGGCTTCATTGCGAATTCTTTGCATTTTTAGTAAAATCTTTGCACTGGTCACCGGTGATCACCGTGGCAGTCAACTTGTTAACAGATTTCCATATTCAAAAGAAAAATTCAACTGTCTCCGTCTCGATTCGCCCGTGTTAACACGTTGACTGCCAAGCGTATTTTGCTATTTTAGAACTGCGATGCAATGAAATACCGTCGATTATGATTAAATCATGCAAAATGAAGGTAACGCAGAGTTGTTAGAAGCCAAAGTATTGAAACACCTTTCCAATATCAATTGCTTTTACAAGATTGCAAACAGGTTTCGCGGTGAATTTTTTGCATTTTTAGTGAAATCTTTTGCGCCGGTCACTTGTGACCACCGTGGCAGCGTATTTTGCTATTTTAGAACCGCGATGCAATGAAATACCGCCGAGTATGATTAAATCGTGCAAAATGAAGGTAACGCATAGTTGTTAGAAGCCAAAGTATTGAAGCACCTTTCCAATATCAATTGCTTTTACAAAATTGCAAGTAGGCTTCATTGCGAATTCTTTGCATTTTTAGTAAAACCTTTTGCGCCGGTCACCTGTGATCACCGTGGCAGCGTATTTTGCTATTTTAGAACCGCGATGCAATGAAATACTGCCGAGTATGATTAAATCGTGCAAAATGAAGGTAACGCAGAGTTGTTAGCAGCCAAAGTATTGAAGCATCTTTCCAATATCAATTGCTTTTACAAAATTGCAAGTGGGCTTCATTGCGAATTTTTTGCATTTTTAGTGAAATCTTTTGCGCCGGTCACCTGTGACCACCGTGGCAGCGTATTTTGCTATTTTAGAACCGCGATGCAATGAAATACTGCCGAGTATGATTAAATCGTGCAAAATGAAGGTACCGAAGAGTTGTTGGAAGCCAAAGTATTGAAACACCTTTCCAATATCAATTG
Organism: Cryptocheilus praepositus; assembly: GCA_033815515.1. Taxonomy (NCBI): domain Eukaryota; kingdom Metazoa; phylum Arthropoda; class Insecta; order Hymenoptera; family Pompilidae; genus Cryptocheilus; species Cryptocheilus praepositus. The sequence goes on from JAWWQZ010000314.1 coordinate 3,997,952, forward strand.
CTTTTACAAAATTGCAAGTAGGCTTCATTGCGAATTTTTTGCATTTTTAGTGAAATCTTTTGCGCCGGTCACCTGTGACCACCGTGGCAGCGTATTTTGCTATTTTAGAACTGCGATGGAATGAAATACTGCCGAGTATGATTAAATCATGCAAAATGAAGGTAACGCAGAGTTCTTAGAAGCCAAAGTATTGAAGCACCTTTCCAATATCAATTGCTTTTACAAAATTGCAAGTAGGCTTCATTGCGAATTTTTTGCGTTTTTATTGAAATCTTTTGCGCCGGTCACCTGTGACCACCGTGGCAGCGTATTTTGCTATTTTAGAACCGCGATGCAATAAAATACTGCCGAGTATGATTAAATCATGCAAAATGAAGGTAACGCAGAGTTGTTAGAAGCCAAAGTATTGAAACACCTTTCCAATATCAATTGCTTTTACAAAATTGCAAGTAGGCTTCATTGCGAATTTTTTGCATTTTTAGTGAAATCTTTTGCGCCGCTCACCTGTGATCACTGTGGCAGCGTATTTTGCTATTTTAGAACCGCGATGCAATGAAATACTGCCGAGTATGATTAAATCATGCAAAATGAAGGTAACGCAAAGTTGTTAGAAGCGAAAGTATTGAAGCAACTTTCCAATATGAATTGCTTTTACAAAATTGCAAATAGGCTTCATTGCGAATTTTTTGTATTTTTAGTGAAATCTTTTGCGCCGGTCACCTGTGACCACCATGGCAGCGTATTTTGCTATTTTAGAACCGCGATGCAATGAAATACTGCCGAGTATGATTAAATCGTGCAAAATGAAGGTAACGCAGAGTTGTTAGAAGCCAAAGTATTGAAACACCTTTCCAATATCAATGGCTTTTACAAAGTTGCAAGTAGGCTTCATTGCGAATTCTTTGCATTTTTAGTAAAACCTTTTGCGCCGGTCACCTGTGATCACCGTGGCAGCGTATTTTGCTATTTTAGAACCGCGATGCAATGAAATACTGCCGAGTATGATTAAATCGTGCAAAATGAAGGTAACGCAGAGTTCTTACGAGCCAAAGTATTGAAACACCTTTCCAATATCAATGGCTTTTACAAAATTGCAACTGGGCTTCATTGCGAATTCTTTGGATTTTTACCGATGACCACCGTGGCGGTCAAGGTGTTAAGAGATTTCCACATTGAAAAGAAAAATTCAACTGTCTCCGTCTCGATTCGCCCGCATCGTCGTTAACTTACCGTTACATCGCGATCGACTCGCAGTCTGAACATGCAGCACTCTGACATGTGAACGTATCTTTTTGCGCAGGCCTGCACTTGCGGAGCATCGAGGAGCCGAGGATGACGGCGGAGACGGCAGCTCCTTGCGTACAGGGGGTGCAGGGGGTGCAGAGCGTTATGGCAGGCCAGGGCGCGTTGCAACAGGTGCAGGATGGAAAGTCCAACACCGGAGGTTACTACTCCTCAACCTACGACCCGGAGTACGCCCGCATGGAGGCTTGGCTGGACGAGCACCCCGACTTCGTCAACGATTACTTCCTCAGGTTGTGCTTCTCTTCTTATGTCTTGTTAACACATTGCGTACGTTGTTCTTGCTCACCCAAACCTTGCGCGTTTTTAAACGTCCTAAAAAGTTGAGTACAATACATACAAGCTTTTTTTAACATTAACCCATTTGCATCATTTGACGGAATAATCCGCAAACAAAAACTGACCATTATCGCCGGGAGCGGATAAATCCGCACACAATAATTTTTGTTTTCAGCTTATCAGCAATCGTTAAAGAGTCAGTACGATAAAAAAACAATACAGAATTTTGTGTGAAATGTTATTTTTCTTACTTTTCTGGTTGTAAGTTCAAAATAATACAATAATAAAAAAAATAATAGATAATAAAATTTAACAAAATTAGGTTATCATAATGAATTACAGTTCAGATTCGGATTCAAGCATAGAAATGCAAATATCCCATAAGCGTAAACGTGGCATAGCTCTAATAGATAGTAGTGAAGATGACCAGCCCGATAATATTGAAACTGAAGATTTCTTATGGGAGAAACGAAATTGTATGCCAATATTACATGATTTTACTGCCGTAAGTGGTGTAACCATCAACGTCAATGGAATGTCCAGGCGCGATGTTTTCGAATTTATTTTTAACGTGGAACTATTCCAAAAAATAGTTCTGGAAACAAACAAATTTGGGTCTAAGGACAGAAATTTGCGCATGCTGGTATCGGCAACGTTTAGCTGCGCATGTCGGATTTTTAAGTAAGATTGCGGATTTAGAGCGATGATGCAAATGGGTTAACTCATACTTTTACACATTTTCGACGTTCTAACATTCATTTACTCCGCAATTATACTATCAAAACCTGTCGCAAGGATTCATCACTTTAGCAACGTACCGATCAACATTAAACAAGATATCTCGTGACCCGTACGCAATGCGTTAATTTCAAGAATCGCTTCGTTCGTGCGATCAGCCGGATACACGGGTTTCGCTGAAATTTCGCGATCGGATATCAAAGTTGCAGACGCGTGGAAGTCGGCGGAGGTTAGATTGTGGCGGAGGACAATGGTCCATGCGGGCGATCTCTGGTGACTTGGCTGCAGAGCGTAATTGTATGCGGGTCGATTCGAAGTGGTCATTGAATTTAGTTGAACGTCGGCAGGAAAGCTTTTGTCGTAGTTTCATTTTGCGCATTGGGGGTAAATGGCGGGCATAGGCGAGGTCGGCATGGCACGGTAATAAATATATGATCGCACGCAGTCAATTACGTGGCGCGCGCAATTTTCATACGTCGCATAGATGCGTCGCGGTGCACGCGAACGAACGACGCCGCGCGTTTGGAACAGCGGTTGGAACTATGCAAACAGGTACGTTAATTGCGTAAACACATGGTTCGCGAGAGAGGAGTAGAAGAGCGCGCGGGGTGCAGAGGTGGGCGCTGGGAGGTGGGGAGAGAAAAAACGGAGAGTGGAAATGATTGCAGTGACTCGGAACAAATGCCGGGAGAGCGAAATTAATTGGGAATCCGCGAAATTCGAGCGTTTCGCCAACGCTGGCTACGTTCAACTAAACTCTACTGCGCGTTAAGCTATACATTATTGTGCGCGGTTCGTTCCTGTTCCACCCTCGTTCCGAATGCGTCACTATCAAAGGCACGTTGCAAATTATAAGGTGTTAGTCACGTAAATGGCACAACGGAATTTTTTTCCTTAATGCGTTTTTAATTCCGCGTGGGCAAAAAAGCGTGAGTGAATGAATGTCGATTGGATTTATGTGTTTCTCGGGTACAACCTGTCAGATTGTAGCAATAAGATTATTTTACGTTTGTAATTTGCGCAATCGGTAAAGATTAGCGTATTACACAATGTGTTATTTTTCAATTGAATCACTATTTTACTTCTAATCTACTTAATTATTATTAATTGTTCATTCATTTCTTATGCGTTTAGTCCATCACGTGCAGAAACCGTCTGACTTGAATTCACATTAAATCTTGCTCCATTCCGTCATAAATTATATACAAATTGTATACTTTCAATCTATTCAATTATCATTAACTATTAATTAATTCAGTGTATGTTTAACACTTTGACTGCTGTGGTGGTCACCGGTGACCGGTACAAAAGATTTTACTATAAATGCAAAAAAATTTCGCTATGAAGCCTGTTTGCAATCTTATAAAAGCAATTGATATTGGAATGGTGCCTCAATACTTTGACTTCCAACAACTTTGCGTTACCTTCATTTTGCACGATTTAATCATACTCTGCAGTATTTCATCGCGTCACGGTTCTAACATACCAAAGTACGCTTGGCAATCAACATGTTAACACTTTGACTGCCGTGGTGGTCACCGGTAACCGGTTACAAAAGATTTTTCTATAAATGCAAAAAAAATTTCGCTATGAAGCCTATTTGCAATCTTATAAAAGCAATTGATATTGGAACGGTGCTTCAATACTTTGACTTCTAACAACTTTGCGTTACCTTCATTTTGCACGATTTAATCATATGCTGCAATATTTCATCGCATCGCGGTTCAAAAATAGCAAAATACGCTTGGCAGTCAACGTGTTAACAAAGATTTCACTAAAAATGCAAAAAATTCGCAATGAAGCCTATTTGTAATTGTGTAAATGCAATTGATATTGGAACGGTGCTTCAATACTTTGGTTTCTAACAACTCTGCGTTACCTTCATTTTGCACGATTTAATCATACTCTGCAGTATTTCATCGCGTCACGGTTCTAACATAGCAAAGTACGCTTGGCAATCAACGTGTTAATCTATCACGCGTCACTACCATCGGGATTAAGTCCACGTTAACCCTTTGACTGCTGATTACTTCCGGCCGTAGCGCCCGCTGAGGACGAAATACTTTTCGCTGGTGCAAACTTTATTAATTGATTATATAAGGCGCAATTAAGTTCTACTGGTAATTTTTAATTTACGCCAAATTAAATAATGCAAGAAAATTATTTGATAAAGAACGCATCTGTATTTATCTCGTACATTGATAACTGTGGCAGCAATAGGTAAGAAATCGGAACGATTGGAAGACGCATATACGCGCCCATAATCTGCATCGATAGATTTCGGCGGACGCATATATGCGTCCATAGCAGTCAAAGGGTTAAATCTTGCTCCATCGCATCACAAGCGCCACATAAATTTTATAATCCTCCAAACCAATCCAGCTGGATTCCTCGCAAATTTGACAATATTCTCAAACATTACATCTAAATCGTTTGAAAATTCAACCTTTTTTCGACTTATTCCTACATTCTCCACACATGCCATATTTGCGCATTCAACATTTTGAAAGATTATCATAACCGCTCGTATCGTTCATCTTGACAGGAAGGTGACGAGGCAAACGGTGGACATGTGGCTGGTGTCTCACGCAACCCCGACTTCCTCGTCAAGCAGTTGCATGGAACTGTCGAGTCCCACCCACGCAGGAGGCACATCCTCCTCGGGTCGCGGCGGTTCCGGTGGCTCAGGCGCCACAACTCCTGTCCGCAAGATTTCAGCGCACGAATTCGAGCGAGGCGGACTCCTGAAGCCGATCGTCAACACGATCGACGGCACGCCGACGTTCCTCAGCGTTTCACCCGGTGAAACTGGACAGCCTGGCAGCCAGCAAGTCGGTTCAGGAAATTCTGGTAGGCCGCAGAGACGCTCGAGGCACGAACTCAGGCACTTGGACGAGAAGGATCTCATATTCGAGCTGGTAGGCAATTGTCGGATTTATGGTTGAACGTACTAAATGCTTGAAAGCTCTTTAACACTTGGCATGCGGGCATACTTCGCCGCCGAATTTCGCGTGCAGCGGGCATTTCTTCTTGAATCGCGCGGAAGTTTGGTTATTCAGAAAAATCGCTGTAAATCGAAAACTACTTCGTTTTTATGAACGAAACTTTTTTTATCTCACACTTAAATATATACTGTATGATTATTTAACAAAAAACAAACGATATTTTCAAGAAATCATAAAAATAAGCGATTTTTAAAATTTTCCACACTATCATACGAAAAGTCCGATAATTTGTCAGCGCATATTTCTTCATCACTATCTTTGTCACAGCGACTCATTTGATCAATTTTGTAATCAATAATAAAAAATCAAGCTTCAAATTGATAAAACACGTTCTGGAGCTAAGAATTCGATTGAAGACGAAATAACTCAGCAAAAGATCGAGTAACTGAACAATCATAACTTATGGGAAAAAAAATGCAAAGTGTTGCCTAGCAACGCAAATAACACGCATATAATGTCACACATTCATGTAATTATACGTATTTAGTAGATTTATGGTGGATATCCACTAACAACACCAAATCAACTAAATACGTATTTTTACGTGACCCGCGCTCCAGTGACAGACTACAAAAAACGTAAAAATACGTTGCCCGCGTGCCAAGTGTTAACACGTTAAGCACCACGCCGGGCCCTAGGGACTTATATTAGGGATTTATACGGGTGTCCACTTGTTCCTCCTTCTGCAGAAGTGTGTCTATTAATTTTTGACGGTACATTGTGATAGAAATCTTCTGGCCCGTTGTTTCTTGGTGTATGAAAAAGGAATTTACAATAGCGGTGTTCAATAATAATTCAAAAGCCAATTTTCGATACCATTTCATACCATTTCACATTAATGTTTTTATGTATTATATTGTTTTCCTTAAACCATTGACCAAACAAAAACGATGCCGCCTAAATTAAACGTTCAATCTCACAAGTACGTAAGGACAGACATATGCGCGATGATAATCCGAACGAAAAGTCCGCCACCGGTCCGTGCAGACCGACGAGGCCCGAACGAAAAGTCTAGCGCCGGTCCCTAGGGCCCGGCGTGGCGCTTAACGTGTTAACTCATTGACTGCCAACTACGAGATATCTCGTAGTAAGCGTCTGTACCAAAAGTGTTTTTCTTTCAATAAAAATACTGTAAATGCCATACAATTTTACAATTACAATATTATATCAGTAACTTAATAATATTATATTTTGTAAAACTTCATGTCTTCTTTAAAATAAAACTGTGGCACCCAGGGCAGGACGCGCTAAATTTGCGTGGCAGTCAATGGGTTAAAGAAGCGTGTTTTGTGAGAATATAGTGCTGAGATTGTGGGTGAAGAAAAAAATAATATACTGCTGGCAGTGGTATTTGCTTGTTGGTTGGCATACTATTTGATAGTTCTATAAGTTGCGGTGGGTCCTGAAGAAAAGGATTTTAGTTGAAAAAATTCGGTGATGACAATAACTGCTCATAGTCCAATTGTTTGATTAATTGCTTGTGAGCTTTTGTTGTATGAGAATTATGAGAGGGTAATGCTGATATTTTGAGTGAATATGAAGATATACTGTTAGAAGTCCTATTTTATTATTAGCATGCTATTCAGTGGATCTATGACATAATTTAAGTCATATAAAGAAACTCGTTTTTAACTGAAAAAAAATCGGTGACGACAATAACTGCTCATAGTCCAATTGTTTGATTAATTGCTTGTAAGCTTTTATTGTATGAGAATTATGAGAGGGTAGTGCTGATATTCTGAGTGAATATGAAGAGAAAGTACTGTTTGAAGTCTTATTTCATTATTAGCATGCTATTCAGTGAATCTATGAGATAATTTAAGTCATATAAAGAAACTCGTTTTTAACTGAAAAAAAATCGGTGACGACAATAACTGCTCATAATCCAATTGTTTGATTAATTGCTTGTGAGCTTTTGTTGTATGAGAATTATGAGAGAGTAGTGCTGATATTTTTAGTGAATATGAAGACATACTGTTGGAAGTCCTATTTCATTATTATTATGCTATTCAGTGGATCTATGAGATAGTTTAAGTCACATAAAGAAACTCGTTTTTAACTGAAAAAATTCGGTGACGACAATAACTGCTCACCGTCCAATTGTTTGATTAATTGCTTGTGAGCTTTTGTTGTATGAGAATTATGAGAGGGTAGTGCTGATATTCTGAGTGAATATGAAGATATACTGTTGGAAGTCCTATTTCATTATTAGCATGCTATTCAGTGGATCTATGAGATAATTTAAGTCATATAAAGAAACTCGTTTTTAACTGAAAAAATTCGGTCACGACAATAACTGCTCATAGTCCAATTGTTTGATTAATTTCTTGTGAGCTTTTGTTGTATGAGAATTATGAGAGGGTAGTGCTGCTATTCTGAGTGAATATGAAGATATACTGTTGGAAGTCCTATTTCATTATTAGCATGCTATTCAGTGGATCTATGAGATAATTTAAGTCATATAAAGAAACTCGTTTTTAACTGAAAAAATTCGGTGACGACAATAACTGCTCATAATCCGGTTGTTTGATTAATTGTTTGTGAGCTTTTATTGTATGAGAATTATGAGAGGGCAGTGCTGATATTCTGAGTAAATATAAAAATAAAATACCGTTGGAAGTCCTATTTCATTATTAGCATGCTATTCAGGGGATCTATGAGATAATTTAAGTCATATAAAGAAACTCGTTTTTAACTGAAAAAATTCGGTGACGACAATAACTGCTCATAGTCCAATTGTTTGATTAATTGCTTGTGAGCTTTTGTTGTATGAGAATTATGAGAGGGTAGTGCTGATATTCTGAGTGAATATGAAGATATACTGTTGGAAGTCCTATTTCATTATTAGCATACTATTCAGGGGATCTATGAGATAATTTAAGTCATATAAAGAAACTTGTTTTTAACTGAAAAAATTCGGTGACGACAATAACTACTCATAGTCCAGTTTTTTGATTAATTGCTTGTGAGCTTTTGTTGTATGAGAATTATCAGAGGGTAGTGCTGATATTCTGAGTAAATATGAAGATATACTGTTAGAAGTCCTATTTCATTATTAACATGCTATTCAGTGGATCTATGAGATAATTTAAGTCATATAAAGAAACTCGCTTTTAACTGAAAAAAATCGATGGCGACATTAACATCTGACCAGTAATGTCTTCTTTCACTTACGCATTCGAAAGAGTCAATGCTCACTATTACAAATTGCCTTGTCATTTCCAAAATAAAGTGATCCCTTGCGGAAACCATTACGCGACAATCGTTAAAAGATTGTAAAAAATTGCATTCCGTTTTAAGATGTTTCCATTCTTATCACAATTCACGTTTGTCATAACAGACTCTCTCATTCCTCTCCGAAAGATTCTCTCTGAAGATACGCAACATCAAAATAGTTTTGTGCGAAACTCAATTCTCGGTTACAACAGTTTTGCATTCTTCTAACGACCCGCGCTTATTATTACGGACTCTTTTGCCGCTGCTTTAAAAGAGAAGCTATAACGTTAATCTTTGCGAGTTGGCGTTTCATTTCTCGTAATGCCGGAATAAAGACGTTCCCACGTCTTCATCTAATCTTGCGATTTTACGCTCAACCGGTGACATCAGCGGCTTATCAGATAAATACATACACGCGTGGTAAAACGTGTCAGAATGATATTCCGCTCGTCGGTGCATAAAGCATGACGATTATGAGACGTTTCGATCGTTTCGATCGTTTTGATCGCTCGTCTCTGCAGCTTCTGTTTTTACATCGCACTCCCAGCTTTTAGCCATTTCCACCGATTCGACGAGTCGTGATTAAAGTTGCTATCTTTACGGGACGTAACTCGTTTGAAAGGTCAACGCGTGTATCGCTCATTTAGCGAATAATTTGATGTATCGTACATAAAAGACGATACTTTTGCGGTAATGCCGTCAAGTTTAATATTTGCTGATTACGCTTTCATACAAATTTTTTAGTAGTCCGTGCAGAAATGAAAATATCACATTACTGTAATCGGACGTACTCCAACTTCATAGTACACATCATTGACTGAAGCAACGATCATGTGACAACGCGAAGCTTTAATATTCGCTTTTTACACATATCCACCCAACTTTTATTTACTATAATTGTACTCTCAAAACATGCATACCACATCAGTTGACAATAGATTTAACGGAAAATATGTAGACATCTGATATGCAGAATTTGAAACTTAAGAACCTGGAGATGCAAGCAATTTGGATATATACTCGTATCGTTTCAGTGATAAAAGTCAGTTAATTAAAAGTCCATTAATAAATGTCATCAAAAAATGTCAGTCTGAATTCGAAGCTAATCTACTGTTAAGAAGCTTGAAAATAAAAAAACGGAAGGACACTTAAAGTACTGATAATGCCAATAAAGAAATATAGTTTGCAAAAGTCGGTAGAAAATAACAATAAGCGTTTCTGTAGTTTTCATTGTAAAATCAGTTGATGAATGTCTAATCCGTAAATCTACTGTTAACTAATTTACTTTACGCATATTAAATTATTTCATAATTTCAACATACACATAATTTCACATTAAATAATATCTGCAGAAAATAGCTATTATCTCCATAGTTTATCATTTTCATAATATTATCTGCAGAAAATATGTGTTATTAAAAAATTAACAATCGTCCGGATAACTACTGATTCCACCAAGCGCATTATTTCTCCTTTACGCAATAGTAAACGGTTTCTTCTCGCTATTCGAACATAAAAATGATCAAAGTTGGTAGAAAATACCATCTACAATAAATATGTATTATTAAAAAATAACAAGTATCTACACAACTAATGCTTCCACCAAAGCACATTATTTCTCCTTTACGAAATAGTAAATGGTTTCTTCTCACTACTCGAACATAAAAAGGATCAAACGTCGGAAGAAAATACTATCCACAATAAATATGTATTATTAAAAAATAACAAGTATCTGCATAACTAATGCTTCCACCAAGCACATTATTTCTCCTTTACGCAATAGTAAACGGTTTCTTCTCGTTATTCGACATAAAAACGATCAAACGTCGGTAGAAAATACTATCTACAATCAATATGTATTATTAAAAAATAACAACTATCTGCATAACTAATGCTTCCATCAAGCACATTATTCCTCCTTTACGCAATAGTAAACGGTTTTTTCTCGCTATTTGAACATAAAAATGCTCAAACGTCGGTAGAAAATACTATCCACAATAAATAAGTATTATTAAAAAATACCAAGTATCTGCATAACTAATGCTTTCACCAACCACATTATTCCTCCTTTACGCAATAGTAAACGGTTTCTTCTCGCTATTCGAACATAAAAATAATCAAACGTCGGAAGAAAATACTATCCACAATAAATATGTATTATTAAAAAATAACAAGTATCTGCATAACTAATGCTTCCACCAAGCACATTATTTCTCCTTTACGCAATAGTAAACGGTTTCTTCTCGCTATTCGAACATAAAAATAATCAAAAGTCGGAAGAAAATACTATCTACAATAAATATGTATTATTAAAAAATAACAAGTATCTGCATAACTAATGCTTCCACCACGAATTTCTCCTTTACGCAATAGTAAATGGTTTCATCTCGCAATTCGAACATAAAAATGATCAAACGCCGGTAGAAAATACTATCTACAACAAATATGTATTATTAAAAAATAACAAGTATCTGCATAACTATTGCTTCCATTAAGCACATTATTTCTCCTTTACGCAATAGTAAACGGTTTCTTCTCACTATTCGAACATAAAAAGGATCAAACGTCAGTAGAAAATACTATCTACAATAAATATGTATTATTAAAAAATAACCAGTATCTGCATAACTAATGCTTTCACCAACCACATTATTTCTCTTAATGTCGACAGAAAATATGTCTTTAGCACATTATATGCATATATAAGCGTATCATTCCTTCTTCCTCAGCCCAAACGGTTCCGTCGAACAATCCAACCCGACAACCGCACGGCCTTACGTAGGTGAAAAGGTACACTGTATCGCATTTGTTACCAGGTAAAGGACATCTGCAACGAGCTGGACGTGAGGTCTCTGTGCCACAAGATTCTGCAGAACGTCAGCACGCTTCTGCACGCCGACAGGGGTTCGCTGTTTCTCGTTCAGGGCGAGCGAGCTGGCGGCATGTCGACCTCGCAGAATCACGAGCACTCGAACAACAATCCGCTGAGCAGTCCGCGACGTTCTGGCAATGGAAATTCGGAGCGGGTCGGGCACAGTTATTCGAGAAGTCGCTGTCTCGTCTCGAAGCTCTTCGACGTTTGCTCGCGGTCGACCCTCCTCGAGATGGAGAAGAAGGACGAGATCAAGATCCCATGGGGCACCGGGATCGTCGGTTACGTCGCTGAAAGCGGCGAACCCGTCAATATACCGGATGCTTACAAGGCAAGGCTTCTTGTCCGTCATTAGACAATATGTTCCTCGATTTACGCGGAGTAGCCATTGGGCATGGATTCGTATTACGCGCAAATAGGGTGATGCGGTGGAAATAGGAATGCTGAAGATGAGAAAAAATGTTGGAGCAAATGAAAGCTGGGGTGGCGTGTCGCTTAACCCATTCGAGACGACGATTTTTTTCGAACACGGTCCCCATGAGCGAAATTTTTTTTTATTTATATTGTTCATTTTTAATTTTTGGTACACAATAAAAGCAATGCCAAATTTTGTTTTCCTGTACTTTACAGATTTCATTAGTTCAAGAAAAATCTTATTTTGACGGCTAGTTTACTCAGAATAACTGATAATTGCACATTACTGTTATTGCACACAGGGTGTGCAATCGGTCTCGAATGGGTTAACACGTTGACTGCCAAGCGAAAGGCTTCCAATGTTTTAAGCAGTCAATGGATAGATATTTAAAGAGTTATAAACAGTGATGAAAATTCTAGTGACAGCAGTAGAAAGCAAGAAAATTCAAATTTTTAGAAAAGAAATTTCAAATTTTTCACTCTATTTTAACACGTTGGCTGCAAAGCGTATTTTGCTATGTTAGAACTGCGATGCGATGAAATACCGCGGAGTATGAGTAAATTGTGTAAAAAGGAAGATAACGCAGAGGTGTCAGAAGCCGAAGTATTGAAGCACCGTTCCAATATCGATTGCTTTTACAAGATTGCAAATAGGTTTCATTGCGAATTTTCTGCATTCTTAGTAACATCTCTTTCACCGGTCACCGGTGATCACCGTGGCAGTGAACGTTTTAATTTTTTCAAACCCTCCAGCATGTGCAAAAAAAGAGCGAAATTACTGAAAAGGCAAGTAGTTCGCGCGGAAATAAGAGTAGTGGAGAGGCTTCCAATGTTTCAGGGAGTCAATCGATAGATATTTAAAGAGTTATAAACAGTGATGAAAATTCTACTGACAGCAGTAGAAAGCAAGAAAATTCAAATTTTTAGGAAAGAAATTTCAAATTTTTCACTCTATTTTAACACGCCGGCTGCGAAGCGCATTTTTCTATGTTAGAACCGCGATGCGATGAAATACCGCAGGATTGCTTTGGAGGATTATATAATTTATGTAGCGATTGTGACGCGATGGAGTAAGGTTTAACGTGGACTTAATCCCGATGGTAGTGACACGTGGTAGATTAACACGTTGATTGTCAAGCGTACTTTGCTATGTTAGAACCGCAGTAGTAACGCAGAGTTGTTAAAAGCCAAAGTATTGAAGCACCTTTTCAATATCAATTGCTGTTATAAAATTGCAAGTAGGCTTCATTGCGAATTCTTTGCATTTCTAGTAAAATCCTCTGCGGCGGTGACCGGGTATTTTGCTATGTTAGAACCGCGATGCAATGAAATACTGCAGAGCATAATTAAATCGTGCAAAATGAAGGTAACGCAAAGTTGTTAGAAGCCAAAGTATTGAAGCACCGTTCCAATATCAATTGCTTTTACAAGATTGCAAATAGGCTTCATTGCGAATTTTTTGCATTTTTAATCAAATCTTTGGCGCCGGTCATGTTAGAACTGCGATGCGATGAAATACCGCAGAGTATGAGTAAATCGTGCAAAAAGGAAGATAACGCAGAGGTGTCAGAAGCCGAAGTATTGAAGCACGGTTCCAATATCAATTGCTTTTACAAAATTGCAAACAGGCTTCATTGCGAATTTTCTGCATTCTTAGTAAAATCTCTTGCACCGATCACCAGTAACGACCGCGACAGTCAAAGTGTTTTCCAGAACTACTTTTTGGACTAGTTCCACGTTGAAAAATAATTCGAAAACATCGCGCCTGGATATTCCATTGACGTCGACGGTTACACCATTTACGGCAGTAAAATCATGCAATATTGGCATACAATTTCGTTTTTCCCATAAGAAACCTCCAGTTTCAATATTATCGGGCTGGTCATCTTCACTGCTATCTATTATAGCTATGGTACGTTTACGCATACGGGATATTTGCATTTCTATGCTTAAATCCGAATCCGTATGGTTACCTAATTTTGTTAAATTTTATTATCTATTATTTTTTTTATTATTTTCTTATTTTGAACTTACAACCAGAAAAGTAAGAAAAATAATATTTCACACAAAATTCTTTATTGTTTGTTTATCGTACAGACTCTTTAACGATTGCTGATAAGCTAAAAACAAAAATTATTGTGTGCGGATTTATCCGCTCGCGGTGATAATGGTCAGGTTTTGTTTGCAGATTATTCCGTCAAATGATGCAAATGGGTTAAGGCTTTCGCGGGATTCGTTTGATGAGAATTTAGTGAAACTTGGAATCATGGGGTTTGCGTGGGTGTTCGAATAATTTGGGGAAATCAACTGACGGGCGGACGCTATGTTTGCAATATCAATGACAGTCGGTGTGACTGTGTAATTTGAATTTGCAGAAAATATTCTTTGGGAACATTTTTCTTTGGTCAATTTATCGAGGCGGATTTATCTGCCATCGCGTCGCATACATATTTGCCGTTTGATATACTGTCTCATGTAAATTCGCGGCGGCTGGAATAAGGGTAGAGTGACGTGTATCTGTTTCAATTGAAAGCGTAGAGAATAGATGTTCTGTTCTCAGTCGGCTTTTTTGTCTTCCAGAGGTAATGGAAATCGATGCGTCTGTATACGTGATTTTAACCTCTACGAAGTATTTTTTTTCAACGTTTTTATTAAAGATCGTTGGAAATGAAGGCACGATGCTCAGGTACTCATAAGGCAAAAACTTTTATATTACGGAGCATTCATATTTACCATTTGATATACTGTCTCGCGTAAATTGTGTCGCATGCAAATTCGCGACTGCTGGAATACGGTTAGAGTAATGCATCTATTTCAATTGAAAGCGTTGAGAATAAACGTTATCTTTTTAGTCATCTTAGTCGTCCAGACGCAGTGGCAATCGCGGTATCCATATATGCAATTCTAACTTCTACAAAAATTTTTTTATCAACGTTTTCATTAAAGAACGCTGGAAACCAAGGCGCCAATATTCAAATGCTGATAAGACAAAACCTTTTATCTACCATTACGCCGCATTCATATTTACCATTTGATATACTGTCTCATGTAAATGCGCGTCGGCTGAAATAAGGTTAGAGTAACGTTTCTGCTTCAAATGCAAACGTATAGAACAGACGTTATGTTTTTAGTCGTCTTTTCGCTTTCCAGACGCACTGACAATGCGTCTTTCATAACTTTTATTTCCACAAAGCATTCTCTAGCAAAATTTTGATTAAAGACCACTCACCCAATGAAGCTGTGCCAATTCGGATTCTTAGAAGGCCAACTTTTTTTATCAACTATCACATCGCATTCATATTAATCGGTTGAAGTAACGTTATAGTAGTGTGTACATTTAATCGAAGATTTTTAGGTATTTACACTTTTAACCACTATTAACTATCACACCGAAATTCATATTAGTAGGTTCAAGTAACAATATAGTAATGTTTACGTTTACTCAAAGATTTTTAGGTATTTACATTTTTAACCACTATTAACTATGACACCGCATTTATATTAGTCGGTTGAAGTAATGTTAGAGTAAAGTTTACGTTTAATCGAAGATTTTTAGGTGTTTACACTTGTAACCACTATTAACTATCACACCGAAATTCATATTAGTAGGTTCAAGTAACAATATAGTAATGTTTACGTTTAATCGAAGATTTTTAAGTATTTACACTTTTAACCATTATTAACTATCACGCCGCATTTATATTAGTCGATTAAAGTAACGTTATAGAAAAATGTTCACGTTTAATCGCAGATTTTTAGGTATTTACACTTTTAACCACTATTAACTATCACACCGAAATTCATATTAGTAGGTTCAAGTAACAGTATAGTAATGTTTACGTTTAATCGAAGATTTTTAAGTATTTACACTTTTAACCATTATTAACTATCACACCGTATTCATATTAGTCGGTTGAAGTAACGTTATAATAATGTTCACGTTTCATCGAAGATTTTTAAGTATTTACACTTTTAACCACTATTAACCATCACGCCGCATTCATATTAATCGGTTGAAGTAACGTTAGAGTAAAGTTTACGTTTAATCGAAGATTTTTAGGTATTTACACTTTTAACCACTATTAACTATCACACCGCATTCATATTAGTCGATTGAAGTAACGTTAGAGTAAAGTTCACGTTTAATCGAAGATTTTAAGGTATTTACACTTTTAACCACTATTAACCATCACACCGCATTCATATTAGTAGGTTCAAGTAACAATATAGTAATGTTTTACGTTTGATCGAAGATTTTTAAGTATTTACACTTTTAACCACTATTAACTATCACACCGTATTCATATTAGTCGGTTGAAGTAACGTTAGAGTAAAGTTTACGTTTAATCGAAGATTTTTAGGTATTTACACTTTTAACCACTATTAACTATCACACCGCATTCATATTAATCGGTTGAAGTAAGGTTATAGTAATGTTCACGTTTAATCGAAGATTTTTAGGTATTTACACTTTTAACAACTATTAACTATCACACCGCGTTCATATTAGTCGGTTGAAGTAAGGTTAGAGTAAAATTTACGTTCATTCGAAGATTTTTAGGTATTTACACTTTTAACCACTATTAACTATCACACCGCATTCATATTAGTCGGTTGAAGTAACGTTATAGTAATGTTTACGTTTAATCAAAGATTTTTTGGTATTTACAGTTTTAACCATTATTAACTATCACACCGCATTCATATTAGTCGGTTGAAGTAACGTTATAGTAATGTTTACGTTTAATCGAAGATTTTTAGGTATTTACACTTTTAACCACTATTAACTATCACACCGCATTTATATTAATCGGTTGAAGTAAAGTTAGAGTAAAATTTACGTTCATTCGAAGATTTTTAGGTATTTACACTTTCAACCATTATTAACTATCACACCGTATTCATATTAGTCGGTTGAAGTAAGGTTAGAGTAATGTTCACGTTTAATCGAAGATTTTTAAGTATTTACACTTTTAACCACTATTAACTATCACACCGCATTCATGTTAGTCGGTTGAAGTAACGTTATAATAATGTTCACGTTTAATCGAAGATTTTTAAGTATTTACACTTTTAACCACTATTAACTATCACGCCGCATTCATATTAGTCGGTTGAAGTAACGTTAAAGTAAAGTTTACGTTTACTCGAAGATTTTTAGGTATTTACACTTTTAACCATTATTAACTATCACACCGCATTCAAATTAATCGGTTGAAGTAGAGTTATAGTAATGTTCACGTTTAATCAAAGATTTTTAGGTGTTTACACTTTTAACCACAAAATAAGACTAGTTAGTGTTCTTATTTCCGGCACTCACGTTCTTAACCCTAAAGTAAGACGTTCTTAGTGGTCCTTAACACTTATTAAACCGCGCTGCATGTCAAGTTGCACCATCTCGCGGTGCAGAAGTTTGTTACTACTCAACACGACCGAATTCAACGAAATGTAGACGGCTATTGACAATGAAAATACGGCAACCAATAAGAACTGTTTTCATTCATGAAGTTCGGTTCACGGTTTATATATCTTGACAATTATATTTCAGGTGGTATTATTGCAATACCGGGTAAGCTCATATCGAAATATATGTAATGGGGTTATATGCGAGGTAGACTTAACAGCAAAATACAATAACCATAAGGGTGGGTCATTGAACATTTTTTTAGGTTAAGCATATGGCGCGGTTAATTTGACAATATAAGGCAATGCAATAATATAGTACAATATGCGGTGATTAATGTCTGCGCGTTGATAAAGCTGTTGTAGGGTTTTTATTGGAGTTATGCCTCACGCGCAATGTTAGTAACCAATATTTTACAGCTGTTCTCATAATTTCTAAATCATGCGAAATCATGCATATTTGAATCTGACGTCCTAGTATTAGCATACATTTTAAATTTTCCAATGTTACGGAACATTACTTTTCTTATACAATATTTTTTTTTATAGTGAGCTCAGAGAATATCTTCGTAGGAAGTTAGGATAATTATATTTATCAACAATTCGAATTTTTAACATAAGTGAAGTAACACACGTTATGCACATCGCTTAATAATGTTTGCGCGCCGACAAACACATTGCAAGATTTTTAGTGAAAACATGCCTTAAGCTCAATATTAGTAGCCAATATGTACAGATTAAAATTTTGCCTTCTAGTATTAAAGTAGACGTTGAATTTCCCGATATTACGGAGCATTACTTTTCTTATACGATCATTCTACCGTGAGCTCAGAGAACATCTTCGTGAGAAGTTAGTTGAATTCTATTTATCAACAATTCGAATTTTTAACATAAGTGAAATAACATACGTTATGCACATTACTTAATCATATTTGTATTCTGACATACGCATTGCAAGATTTTGATTTAAAACATGCCTTAAGCGCAATATTAGTAGCCAATATATGCAGATTAGAATTTTGCATTCTAGTACTAGGATAAACATTGATTTCCTGATATTACGGAACATTACTTTTACTATATCTTCATTCTACCATAAGCTCAGAGAACATCTTCGTGAGAAGTTAGATTAATTCTATTTATTTATTCTAGTAACAATTCGAATTTTTAACATAAGTGAAGTAACACACGTTATGCACATCACTTAATCTTGTTTGCGTGCTAACAAACGCATTGCAAGATTTTTATTGAAACCATGCCTTAAGCGCAATATTAGTAGCCAATATGTGCAGATTAGAATTTGATATTCTAGCATTAGAGTAGACGTTGAATTTCCCGATATTACGGAACATTACTTTTCTTATACGATAATTCTACCGTGAACTCAAAGAACATCTTCGTGAGAAGTTAGATTAATTCTATTTATCAACAATTCGAATTTTTAACATAAGTGAAGTAACACAATTTGATCATGTTTGCGTGCTGACAAACACATTGCAAGATTTGTATTGAAAATATGCCTTAAGCGCAATATTAGTAGCCAATATGTGCAGATTAGAATTTTGCATTCTAGTATTAGGGTAGACGTTGAATTTCCCGATATTACGGAACATTACTTTTCTTATACGATAATTCTACCGTGAGCTCAAAGAACATCTTTGTGAGAAGTTAGATTAATTCTATTTATTAACAATTCGAATTTTTAACATAAGTGAAGTAACACACGTTATGCACATCAGTTAATCTTGTTTGCGTGCTGACAAATACATTGCCAGATTTTTATTGAAAAGATGCCTTAAGCGCAATATGAGTAGCCAATATGTGCAGATTAGAATTTGGCATTCTAGTATTAGGGTAGACGCTGAATTTCCCGATATTACGGAACATTACTTTTCTTATACAATAATTCTACCGTGAGCTCAGCGAACATCTTCGTGAGAAGTTAGATTAATTCTATTTATTTATTCTATTAACAATTCGAATTTTTAACATAAGTGAAGTAACACACGTTATGCACATCACTTAATCTTGTTTGCGTGCTGACAAATGCATTGCCAGATTTTTATTGAAAAGATGCCTTAAGCGCAATATTAGTAGCCAATACGTGCAGATTACAATTTTGCATTCTAGTATTACGATAAACGTTGAATTTCCCGATATTACAGAAGATTACTTTTACTATATCCTCATTCTACCATAAGCTCAAAATCCGAACATTGTTATGGGACATTTTGCGTATTAGACGAAATACACGCACGAAGCGGTTAGGACAATTCTGTTTATTAGCAATATGCATTTTCGTCATAACTGAAGTGGCAGACGTTACGCACGTCGGCCGTGTTCTTCATAACGCACGCCCGACCCGGCTGATTCTCACAAGTTTGCAGACCGGCCGATAACGTGCGCGTGTGTATGCGAAAAATTTGTTGTTGTTGACGGTTGCCGAATGATAAAACGTTTATCTACAATGCAGACTGTTTTGATTGCGAGCGTCGGTTGCCCGCAAGAGGGATGCTCGTTGCGTGCGGACGCACCGTCGCGTATTTTCTCATCGTCGGACCGCCGGCGAAGCCTGTTTTGCCCCTTCTGCATTGTTATTCCTCTGATCCGTTCATATTTTGCCGCAGAAGATTATCGCCGCGAACGCGCGCTCTCCACCCGCAAAATCAATCTTCGAGTTGTGACGAAGATGCCTCGGCTTATCGCGGCTTGCATAATCATTGATTACAGAATGCGGAATACTCGCCGTTGTGCTCGGCGTCTCAGATACCGTTATACTTATCTATCCTATTGATCATTTGTACAGACAGTGCGAAGCGTTGCCAATGAAAATATTATGCCGGCACCGACCTTGAGACGATCCTCCGCCGAGTTTCCTTCGCTACGCTCAGAAATTTATGAAATTTGCATAGCGGAACGCGCGCAATTCATGAATTTTGTTATTCACGCCCGGATTTTCTGCACCGACGCTCGTTATTAGCCGAAGCCGGCAAGCGGTTGCACGTGCATATGCTCGGTTTCTTTTCATTACCATTATTTCTGCTGACAAGACAGTGAAAATCGGATGGTGAACTATCAATGCCATAAAATGCGATATTATATTTGTTATATTGTATTAACTGAAACATCGTCGATAAAATATCTGTGAAGGAACGTTAGAAAAATTGCTGACTTTAACCCCTTCGAGAATACTGCCACGTGTGTACGCTCAGTTCCTTTAAATTATCAGTATTTTCACTGACGGAAAAATAAAAATTCAATTATGCATTACTCACTGCAGAATTTCACAAAATTTGTTTCTATTATAGGTTTGAAAGTGTGAAAATATCAATAACAAAAATCGTACATGAATGGGTTCATTAACACTTTGACTGCCGTGGTATCGCTGACCGACGAAAGAGATTTTACCAAAAATCCAAAATATTCGCAATGGGTAGCAATGATTATTTTATAAATGCAGTTATTGTTAGAAAAGTGATGCGATTCTTTGGTCTCTAATAGCTGAACATTATTTATGTTTTGCATAATTCAGTCAAACGCTGTAGTATTTCATAGCACCGCCGTTCTAATACGGCAAAATACGCACGGCAGTTATTTTATAAATGCAGTTATTGTTAGAAAAGTGATATAAAGTGATATAATACCTGCACATATAAAAGTGATACAATACCTGCACATTATTTGTGTTTTGCATAATTCAGTCAAACGCTGTATTTCATAGCATCGCCGTTCTAATACGGCAAAATACGCACGGCAGTTATTTTATAAATGCAGTTATTGTTAGAAAAGTGATATAAAGTGATATAATACCTGCATATATAAAAGTGATACAATACCTGCACATTATTTGTGTTTTGCATAATTCAGTCAAACGCTGTATTTCATAGCATCGCCGTTCTAGTACGGCAAAATACGCACGGCAGTTATTTTATAAATGCAGTTATTGTTAGAAAAGTGATATAAAGTGATATAATACCTGCACATATAAAAGTGATACAATACCTGCACATTATTTGTGTTTTGCATAATTCAGTCAAACGCTGTATTTCATAGCATCGCCGTTCTAATACGGCAAAATACGCACGGCAGTTATTTTATAAATACAGTTATTGTTAGAAAAGTGATATAAAGTGATATAATACCTGCACATATAAAAGTGATACGATACCTGCACATTATTTGTGTTTTGCATAATTCAGTCAAACGCTGTAGTATTTCATAGCATCGCCGTTCTAATACGGCAAAATACGCACGGCAGTTATTTTATAAATGCAGTTATTGTTAGAAAAGTGATATAAAGTGATATAATACCTGCACATATAAAAGTGATACAATACCTGCACATTATTTGTGTTTTGCATAATTCAGTCAAACGCTGTATTTCATAGCATCGTCGTTCTAACACGGCAAAATACGCACGGCAGTCAACGTGTTAAATATGCGGTGATGCCGTGTGCTGTCATTGTACTTCTCGTTTTTTAAAAACCTAAACAAGTTCCATTTTAGGCTACATAGACACAATCTATCGATGACCAGATCAATGCTGCGTACTGCTCGGTCATAATTGTAATTACTAAGTGTCGGTTCGACTAAATGAACAGTGATATTCGAAAAGTTCGCAAGCCGCAAAATCTGTCTGTCGAGACGTGCACTCGAACTCGCCGGCCGAATCCTTCTCACCATAGAAAAGTTTCAAGGAGAGTGAACTTCCGAATTCAATTTGCCGACGATAAATTATACGCAGATAGGCGCTTACCTGCCGCGCTGCAGTTTGAATTAGTTCAAAAGTAATTTCAGTTTACTTGTCGCATATTTCAAGACGTTCGATCAAATCTGAGGCTGCCTTCGACGAATCGGCTGTCTCGCGATTTATCTGCCCGATAATGATAAACCGGTTGTTTGTACGCGTTATGGTATCATTACGTTGACCATGTACATGAGTTCATTTCGATGTAAGCCAGAACGGCTTCTATCTTCGATCAAATTAAAAGTATCTTGCACGAAAGGACTTAGAATAATAATGATATTATGAACATGAATTAATATCATATTCGTCTCGACAGATAAGTGCAATAACCTTAGAAATTTGAGGAAGGCCTTAGTATAATAATGTTACAAAAATGCATAAACATAAGCTTTATCTTAGTAGTTTTGTGGAATCATTTTTGAAATTTTCATCGCGGCTCAGAATAATTAAGATTTTTTATTACATATAAAGTCTACATTCTATTTACTATACATCTGTATTACATCACTAGCTATACATTAGGAAGTTTTGGGTTGGTTTCCGGGGATTCCGTCTTTCTCGACGAACAGATTTTGTAACACATTTCAGGATTTTGGTGCGAACGATTTATCGCCGGTTTAGTCAGCGGGCGATTTACTCTGCGGTACTCGAGATTTAATCGGAAATTATTACATTCCGCGTGCGTGCTCCAAAGTTTTGCGTCATGGTTTTATCGCCGGATGAATGAGAGATTTATCTCGCGGCGTTCAATCATGTCGATCGGGGATCATTACGTACCCGAAACTGTTCAAAGTGTCGGTGCAAATAACTTGTTGCTGTTCAGTGAAGGTTCAGGTTGAAATAACACCGGAACTAGATTGCAATCAACACTAAATTTTGGGAATCCATTAATATAACGGGTAATGACTTACGCACCCAGCGTTAGGGAAAATATTATTATTATTTTCCAGCAACTTTGGCTATGTTTTACTGATGAAATAATATGATTATATATGGAGACTGATTTTAACCGCAGGCTTCTAATTTTCAAACTGTCCATGACGTATATTTAACACTGCATTTATGGGGAAATGTTGTTGAACACGGAACTTCAAAATTGAAAGCCTGAGGTGGTAATTATTAGAAAAGTTTCTAGGAATAAATAGTAACATGAAATCTTACGCGTAAAATTGAAAACCCTCAAAATGTACGGATTCCATAAATCTATCGTTAACATTTTGACTGCTATGATGGTCACCGGTGATCGACTCAAAAGATTTTACTGAAGATCCAAAATATTCGCAATGGGTAGCAATTTTTATTTTGTAAATTCAGTTAGTAGAATCGTGATGCGATCCTTTGGTCTCCAATACCTGCACATTATTTACATTTTGCATTAACACTTTGACTGCCATGATGGTCACCGGTGACCAACGCAAGAGATGTTACTGAAGATCCAAAATATTTGCAATGGGTAGCAATTATTATTTTATAAATGCAGTTGTTATTAGAATCGTGATGCGATCCTTTGGTCTCCAATACCTGCACATTATTTACATTTTGCATTAACACTTTGACTGCCATGATGGTCACCGGTGACCGACGCAAGAGATTTTACTGAAGATCCAAAATATTCGCAATGTGTAGCAATTTTTATTTTATAAATGCAGTTGTTATTAGAATAGTGATGCGATCCTTCGGTCTCCAATACCTGCACATTATTTACATTTTGCATTAACACTTTGACTGCCATGATGGTCACCGGTGACCAACGCAAGAGATTTTACTGAAGATCCAAATTATTCGCAATGGGTAGCAATTTTTATTTTATAAATGCAGTTGTTATTAGAATGGTGATGCGATCCTTCGGTTTACAATGCCTGCACATTATTTACATTTTGCATAATTTAGTCGAATCCTGTAGTATTTCATAGCATCACCGTTCTAATATAGAAAAATACGCTTGGCAGTCAACGTGTTAAATGATCAAAAAGTAGTTTCTTGTTTAACCATCCTCCGATTTTATTTTGCAGGATTCGAGGTTCAATCGGGAAATCGATGCGCTTACAGGCTACAGGACGAGAGCGTTGTTGTGCATGCCGATAAAAGATTGCAATGGCGACGTAATCGGGGTTGCACAGGTGATAAACAAGCTCGGTGGCGAAGGTCAGTTCACGTCTCAGGACGAGAAAGTGTTCGCCGGCTATCTGCAATTCTGCGGCATCGGGCTGAGAAACGCCCAACTGTACGAGAAGAGTCAACTGGAAGTGAAGAGAAATCAGGTAAGAAGTGAGCCGATTCCACGAAACTATTATAATCACTCTGCTATTCTTACTTCCCTCAATCCGCCTAGGTCATATACGAGTTTAACGGCGTGTAACTATGCATGATTAACGTCATTACTTTCCAGATGCATTTGAGAACTAGAACTGATATAAATTGAATGTACTGTGACGGTAATTCGCCAATTGAGGGAATTTGCATTTTGGAATATACCTGACGTTTCCTTCTTTGCATTCGTTACATTTTTCAATGACGTGAGCAACGTGTGTCTACGAATTTCTTGGAAGCACTATCTAGATTTCCGTTACTTCGTTAATTATCGGATGTATTTGAGAACTAGAAATTATATGCAATTCGTTGATTGAGAGAATTTTCACTTTGGAACATAAGTGATAATCGAATGTAATATAAATTGAATGTACTGTGACGGTAATTCGCCAATTGAGGGAATTTGCATTTTGGAATATACCTGACGTTTCCTTCTTTGCATTCGTTACATTTTTCAATGACGTGAGCAACGTGTGTCTACGCATTTCTTGGAAGCACTATCTAGATTTCCGTTACTTCGTTAATTATCGGATGCATTTGAGAACTAGAAATGATATGTAATTCGTTGATTGAGAGAATTTGCACTTTGGAACATAAGTGATAATCGAATGTAATATAAATTGAATGTAATGTGACGGTAATTCGCCAATTGAGGGAATTTGCATTTTGGAATATACCTGACGTTTCCTTCTTTGCATTCGTTACATTTTTCAATGATGTGAAGAACGTGTGTCTACAAATTTCTTGGAAGCACTATCTAGATTTCCGTTACTTCGTTAATTATCGGATGCATTTGAGAACTAGAAATTATATGTAATTCGTTGATTGAGAGAATTTGCACTTTGGAACATAAGTGATAATCGAATGTAATATAAATTGAATGTACTGTGACGGTAATTCGCCAATTGAGGGAATTTGCATTTTGGAATATACCTGACGTTTCCTTCTTTGCATTCGTTACATTTTTCAATGACGTGAGCAACGTGTGTCTACGAATTTCTTGGAAGCACTATCTAGATTTCCGTTACTTCGTTAATTATCGGATGCATTTGAGAACTAGAAATGATATGTAATTCGTTGATTGAGAGAATTTGCACTTTGGAACATAAGTGATAATCGAATGTAATATAAATTGAATGTAATGTGACGGTAATTCGCCAATTGAGGGAATTTGCATTTTGGAATATACCTGACGTTTCCTTCTTTGCATTCGTTACATTTTTCAATGACGCGAGCAACGTGTGTCTACGAATTTCTTGGAAGCACTATCTAGATTTCCGTTACTTCGTTAATTATCGGATGCATTTGAGAACTAGAAATGATATATAATTCGTTGATTGAGAGAATTTGCACTTTGGAACATAAGTGATGTTTCCGTCTTTGCTTCTTTTACATTTTTTACTATCGTGACCAACGAGTGCCTACATTTTTTTTGGAGGCATCATGCGGGTTTTCGACGTTAATATATTAATAATTAGCGTCTTCCTTGTTTCAGGTCTTGTTGGATTTGGCAAGAATGATCTTTGAGGAACAGAGCACGATCGAGCATATGGTCCTTAGGATACTGACGCACACGCAATCGTTAATCCAGTGTCAGCGTGTCCAGGTATACGATTAAGTGCTATGTAGTCACCGAAGAAATTATGGTACCCCTACTGAAACGTAAATCTACGAGAACACGGATAGACTATGCGTCTGCTGTTCAACGAATTTATTGTCATTATCAGATGACATTAAAGCAGAAGTTCTACGGGTGCACATTTAGATAACTAACGATTAGCAATTAACTCCCCTGAATTTGTAGTCTTTAAACGGAGACCGCCGGTTACAAACTTAATAGGGCCCTAAAGATGGAAATTAGCAATCTAATCGCGCCGACTCTATTTCTCAGGTTCTGCTGGTGCACAAAGCGTCAAAGGGAAGCTTCTCACGGGTTTTCGACTTCGAGGCGAACGATCTGGCCGGCGAGGACTCTGATTCGCGCACCAGGTAAGCCAACGGCCTGTTTCGGCGTAAAATCCTTATCTCACGAAACTTGCCGCACGGCTCGATCGTACACTCACAAATACTCCTCTTGGTTCTTACTGATAAAACTTTTCGTTCTCGCTTCGCAGTCCCTTCGAGAGCAGATTCCCTATAAACGTCGGCATCACCGGTTACGTGGCAACAACTGGCGAGGTGAGTAAATGAGTTTGGCTTGAAAGGGTTGTGCGACTAAGACCCAGTTACTACGCTAATGAAACAAGAACTTACAATAGTAGCTCGTATTTTATTTTGCCAGATCACGTAAACGTTATACTATACACAATCGCAACATATAGTACATTTTTCTTGTAGTCAGATGTATCAGTTAACTTTTGCTACTAAGTCCCAGTTACTGGGCTAATGAAACAGGAACTTACGAGGGTTGCTCATATTTTATTTTGCCAGACCACGTAAACGTTGCACTATATACAAGCGTAACATATGGTAAATTTTTCTTGTAGTCAGATGTAAAGGGTTTTCCATTAAGCGTGTCTGAACTTTAAAATTGAATAAAAAAAGTTGTGTGCGACATATGACGAAAACTTTACATTATACACAATCGCAACATATGATACATTAGGTTTTAAAAATGATATCATTCAAATGGCCTCCGCGGCTTCGTTTACAGGAACTTGATCCGAGAGGTCCGTATTTTATTTTGCCAGACCTCTCTTACACTATACACAATCGGTCTTGATCTTACTGATGGTTCGAATGATATTTTTTTCGCGTTAGATCGCGCATTTCTGTGTTACAGGGACTGCTTTATCAGCAACCGAACCGCTTTGCTCGTACATTTTTCGCGATAATTCGTTGAATTGATCGCTAGGTTGGACGATCATTTGCTCGTATTTTATTTTGCCAGCTCGCGTAAACGTTTGGCGAACAATCGCACATGACATTTTTTATAATAAATTTTAACAATTTCGACGCGTTGTTAAATGTTAACTAATGAAACATAAACAACGAAGGGTTGACATTTTATTTTGCCAGATCACGTGAAACGTCTATAGCACAATGCTGTCAAACATATGGTACATTTTTCTATGTGAAAAACCCTTTATTAGCTAACTTGTACTACTAAGTCCCAGTTACTAGGCTAATGAAACAGGAACTTACGAGGGTTGCTCGTATTTTATTTTGCCAGATCACGTAAACGTTACACTATACACAATCGCAACATATGGTACATTTTTCTTGTAGTCAGATGTATTAGCTAACTTGTGCTACTAAGTCCCAGTTACTAGGCTAATGAAACAGGAACTTACGAGGGTTGCTCGTATTTTATTTTGCCAGACCACGTAAACGTTACACTATACACAATCGCAACATATGGTACATTTTTCTTGTAGTCAGATGTATTAGCTAACTTGTACTACTAAGTCCCAGTTACTAGGCTAATGAAACAGGAACTTACGAGGGTTGCTCGTATTTTATTTTGCCAGACCACGTAAACGTTACACTATACACAATCGCAACATATGGTACATTTTTCTTGTAGTCAGATGTATTAGCTAACTTGTGCTACTAAGTCCCAGTTACTGGGCTAATGAAACAGGAACTTACGAGGGTTGCTCATATTTTATTTTGCCAGACCACGTAAACGTTGCACTATACACAATCGCAACATATGGTACATTTTTCTTGTAGTCAGATGTATTAGCTAACTTGTGCTACTAAGTCCCAGTTACTAGGCTAATGAAACAGGAACTTACGATGCTCATATTTTATTTTGCCAGACCACGTAAACGTTACACTATACACAATCGCAACATATGGTACATTTTTCTTGTAGTCAGAAGTCTTAACTAACTTGTGTTACTAAGTCCCAGTTACTAGGCTAATGAAACAGGAACTTACGAGGGTTGCTCGTATTTTATTTTGCCAGATCACGTAAACGTTGCACTATACACAATCGCAATCTATGGTACATTTTTCTTGTAGTCAGATGTATTAGCTAACTTGTGCTACTAAGTCCCAGTTACTAGGCAAATGAAACAGGAACTTACGAGGGTTGCTCGTATTTTATTTTGCCAGATCACGTAAACGTTACACTATATACAAACGCAACATATGGTACATTTTTCTTGTAGTCAGATGTATTAGCTAACTTGTGCTACTAAGTCCTAGATCCCAGATTACTGATAGGGCAACTCGCGAGACTTTCATTATACTGTACTTTGCTGGACAATGTAAAGGTTACTACTATATAGAAGCGCAACACATAGTCAATTTTTCTTGTGGTCCGATGCGTTCTTGCCTCCCATCTGGAATCCGCACCGGTTAAGGTCTTACGAGCGTACTTGCCAGGCGCTTTTTGCCGTTGATTAGCAAGTAATGAGTATGCGATTGTTTGCAGACCGTGAACATACCGAATGCAAACGACGATCCGAGATTCGATCCGTCCGTGGACGACGGTACCGGTTTCCGGCATCGCACCATTCTCTGCATGCCGATCAAGAACTCGTCCGGTCAGATCATCGGCGTCATTCAGCTGATCAACAAGTTCGACGACCTCGCATTTACGAAGAACGACGAGAACTTCGTCGAGGCATTTGCCATCTTCTGCGGAATGGGCATTCACAATACGCACATGTGAGTTTATAGCGTTGTGACTTAAATGTTGCCGCTGCTGATGATATTTCAGCAGGGCACATTGCGGAAACCGCAAAATCTTCTAGTCGGCGGTCGCGAGAATTTCGTTTAACTGTTTGTCGCCGATGTTCATGGAATTCTACTCTTTGCCAGGTATGAGAAGGCTGTGATAGCGATGGCTAAACAAAGTGTTACGCTGGAAGTCCTGAGTTACCACGCGTCGGCATCGTTGGAAGACGCGCAAAGACTGAGGGTTAGTATTATCCGGGTTTACGTCATCTAGTTAACTCTTTAACTCTTAACTTCTTTTGCTTCTGTTAACACGTTGACTGCCAAGCGTATTTTGCTATGTTAGAACCGCGATGCGATGAAACACTGCAGAGTATGATTAAATCGTGCGAAATGAAGGTAACGCAGAGTTGTTAGAAGCCAAAGTTTTGAAGCACCGTTTCGATATCAATTGCTTTTACAAGATTGCAAACAGGCTTCATTGCGAATTTTTTGCATTTTTAATAAAATCGTTTGCATCGGTCACCGGTGACCACCGTGGCACTCAAAGTGTTAAATCTGAAGTATGGAGAATTATTGTGAAAAGTAAGAATCAATAGTTTACCCACAATCGGTTATTTTTTAATAATACTCCATTTACTGACATTCGACATATCTGCTTCAGTGCAAAGATTGAATGTTAGTATATTACAAATTTGCGTGTTCTACTAAACTCATCGCTTAACACCGCGTTTACTTACGTGAAATAAAAATTGTAGAGGAGCATAAATGAATAGTTAGTTCTCCATTTACAATTCGACATACTTGCTTCAGCTTTTTTAACAAGAGCAACGTACGACTCATCAAAAGTATTTGCCACAAGGTTTCTACGCACTTATCAGTCGTCTTCTCCATTTGAGCAGGGCCTGAGGGTGCCATCGTCTGCGCACTTTCAGCTTCACGATTTCAAGTTTGACGACATCTACATGGAAGACGACGAGACGCTGACCGCCTGCCTTCGAATGTTCCTAGACTTGGACTTCGTCGAGCGTTTCCACATTGATTACGACGTACTCTGCCGTTGGCTTCTCAGCGTCAAAAAGAATTATCGGAACGTGACGTATCACAACTGGCGACACGCGTTCAACGTCGCGCAAATGATGTTCGCCATTTTAACTGTGAGTATAGAATTGCGTTCGTAGAAGCGATTAATCTTGCGGACACGAGCTAGACAAACATTCGGATGATAAACGGGCACCGTTTGGATAGCTAATGGCACGAACTTCTGTTTCTGATTCGCCAGGCCACGCAGTGGTGGAAGATTTTCGGCGAGATAGAGTGTCTCGCTTTGATCATCGCCTGTCTATGTCATGATCTCGATCATCGCGGCACCAATAATTCCTTCCAAATCAAGTAAGTTAAATATTAATTACGTTTGGTATTGCAAATTTACAATAGTCGCTGTTAGAGAGTAATGGGGGACAAAGGGATTTGTTTAAAAATTTTTCTTGTTGTGTAAAATACTTGCTACCATATAGAAGAAGCGTTGTTACTATATATTTAGCAGGCATTTAAGTAAAGTAAGAAAAGAGCTTACAAGAGTGTAATATATAGATTTCAACTTGACTCCGACTGCATTGATGATAATAATGTATCATAATTTACTTTCCACTGTCGCGGATATACTTAGCGTTAACACTTTGACTGCCATGATGGTCACCGGCGACTGACGAAAGAGATTTTACTGAAAAACCAAAATATTCGCAATGGGTAGCAATTATTGTTTTATAAATGCAGTTATTAGAATAGTGATGCGATCCTTTGGTTTCCAATACCTGCACATTATTTACATTTTGCATAATTCAGTCGAACGCTGTAGTATTTCATAGCATCGCCGTTCTAATACGGCAAAATACGCACGGCAGTCAACGTGTTAAATATGCGGTGATTCCGTGTGTTGTCATTGTACTTCTCGTTTTATAAAAACCTAAACCTTTACAAACGACCTACTGTCAGTGCAGTACTTGATTGCAAATTCAACCCTATAGGGGCTATGGTCAAGTATTTGATCCGAAAAAGAGCTTTATATTCTTTAATTATTCAACACTTTGACTGCCGTGATGGTCACCGGTGACCGGTGCAAAAGATTTTACTGAAGATCCAAAATATTCGCAATGGGTAGCAATTATTGTTTTACAAATGCAGTTATTAGAATAGTAATGCGATCCTTTGGTTTCCAATACCTGCACATTATTTACATTTTGCATAATTCAGTCGAACGTTGTAGTATTTCATAGCAGCGCCGTTCTAATATAGTAAAATACGCTTGGCAGTCAACGTGTTAACGATCGAATCATATGAAACGCCATTACTCGATATTTAACAGATATTTAATCCATTCGTGTTAAAATCATTCATTATAAATATTTTAATATGATTCCAATTGCACTGATTGTTATAATAATCATTGATCGATGATTGCAGAGCATCCTCCCCATTGGCGCAACTGTACTCGACGTCAACGATGGAGCATCACCACTTCGACCAGTGTCTGATGATTCTCAGCAGTCAGGGCAATCAGATTCTCTCGAACCTGTCGCCAGAAGAATATTCCCGGGTGGTGAAAGTCCTCGAGGAGGCAATTCTTTCCACGGATCTCGCAGTCTATTTCCGAAAGAGAGGAGCTTTTCTTAGCCTGGCGCGAGCAGGGGGCTATAATTGGGCTTACAGTGAGAACCGCGAGCTTCTTCGCGGAATGCTAATGACGGTTTGTGATTTAGCAGCGATCACGAAACCATGGGACGTCGAGAAAAGAGTAGCCGAGCTTGTTAGCAGCGAATTTTTCGAGCAGGGCGATATCGAGAGGCGGACACTCAATATCACTCCCATCGTAAGTTTCACTCACATTGTTCGCACTGAAATATTCTTCTCTAAGTCCGTCAACTCGTGTACATTTCGGAATTTTTCTTCCCCCGCAATGTCTTCTAAATTTGACAATGAATCACGGCATCGTGTCTGACTTAAACCAAATATACATTCCCGGCATACCGGCCGTTCGTTTACGATTTTGCGCGTAAAGATGAATGGCGGTTTCCTCCATGAAATTTTATGTGTATACGTTTACCGTTTCCGTGATAAACGTCACGCGAACGCATCGTTCCGGCGATTTATGGGGAATGAATCAAAACGCGCACAATCCAAACCGGATGGAAAGTTTCCAAGGAACTTCTCTAACTAGACGATTGGCACACGTTGTCAAGGACGCTACTTTCTGATTGTCAGAAAGGAAATCGGTTTCGTCGACGCCCATCGAAAATGTCCGCCCAACTGTGTCAATAAGTGGCGACAGACAGAGTTTGTTAGTTGTTTCGCGCCGCACATGTATCTAAACACATGAATATTATAGCTTTCTCTTATTACCGGGCAAATGATCTTTTCAACGAGTTTTGTCCCACGCGCATTCAATATGAAGCAGGTTTCGACCGCCGATATATATTAGCTGTATTTCTTCGTTACCACCCTACATTCCATAATAAATTCAATTTTTATGTTACAGGACATTATGAATAGGGAAAAGGAGGATCAGTTGCCAATGATGCAAGTTGGCTTCATCGATTCGATTTGCCTACCAATTTATGAGGTGAGTCCGTTGCTGGTTGCTAAAATACATTATGAACCATAATTGAATAACCTAATTAACTAAATACCTAATTAATTACTAGCCGTAATTTAGTATGCCAGCATAACTAAGTATCTAATTAGTTATTAATTGCTAAACATTAATTAACGAAGAAATAAATTAATAATTAATAAATGGGTAATAATTAAGAAATAGTTAACGATTTATAAAATACATAAGAAGCCGCAAGTTACTAATATTGTTTTACGTCTCTTCTTTTAGGCATTCGCGTTGCTGTCCGATAAATTGGAGCCTCTCGTAGAAGGCGTGCGAAAAAATAAACAGCACTGGCTCGAGATCGCTGAGTCGAGATGCCAGACTGAGAACTGCACCAACCACGACAGGACGTCGTCCATGTCAGACAACGACGAGGCCAGCGAGCAGGCGGACCAGTAATAGTCATTATCTCAGATTATCTCAGTGTCGGGTGGCACCAAAGTCAAAAATGCACAAACGATAAAAGCGAAAATTCTCTACAGGCCGCCAATACGGCGCGAGTCACGAGAATCTTCAGGACATTGGAACAAGAGTGTTAGGAAGCGTAAACGTTATTGTACGATTCTGATCGTTCACGACCGGTTTGAGATGAACTCTCAGGTTCGGTGTCGTTGGCGTGGTTGATACGTTTTCCGAAAGTTGAGCGTGACTTTACTGGCGATTCTTCGACGGTTTCTCGACTTGATCATCTCCGCCGACCGTGGTGGAAGGCGATTTCATTTACGGCAGATAGAAGCGTATATATGTCTACATAGACACGTTTCTGACGCACTTCTGCAGACGCACCCTTTCTCGTATTTATTGTATGAACGTTCTATCGTGCTTGTGTGTGGAACTTTTTGTGGAACTCTTCAAGTTCCGCGTTTTCCGGTGAAAAAAGAACAGCGACTGGATGCCTTTCCCAAAGGGTATATCGAAGCATGTACGTATATACATGCCCTGTGTTACGTTTAAAATTGTCGTGGGTCCGAAGGACTTGGGAATGGAAGTTCGGAACATCCGAGAAATCGTCGACCGTCGTTGCGAGGATTTCCGACCAAGAAGTGCGACATGCGATCCGAGAATGCTTTTATCGTAGAAGGAACTTTATCCTCTCTCTCCGGAAAAAAAACAATATAACACAGATCGACCTCAAGATGCTACTCTTGTACCTGATCGTACGCGTTCCGTGCGCGTACATACTACGGCAGAACTTTGGTGTTGAGAGAGGATAAAGAGCAATGAACGAACGGGACAGTGCGAGAGAAACATGGAAATGGCAAAACGTTAGCAGACTTTCTTTGTATCGACGTCCAGGTACGAAGAACTCCTCCTCGAGCGAGTTCGCCGGCCGATTCATCGAATGCGACACACGTTCGTTGAAGAACGTCCTCATCTTTCTGAAAACTGCAAAGTCGTCGCTCGTCACATTCGATTATCCAGCGTGCCAATTTACAGAGCGCTCTCCTGCCATTTTAAAGATTCCGCTGTCATTCCCACGAACGCTAATCCGTAAACAATTAAGCGCTCCTAACGACCTGCGCACCACGGTTAATCGAATGTTTCAAGCTTTCAACCAGAAGCGGCCGCTAATGAACTCTCCCGGCATTTCTAGATGGTACATCAAAAGTTTCGCGCGATTCCGCGTTGTTCAGACGTACAACACGGCGTGCCGAGGATGAGAACCGACGAAGCAACCTGAGAAACGTAAAATGTACGGCGTGTCTGGCGCCTGATTAGATAACGTATTCGTATACCAAAGTGTACATTTATATATCCTCGACGGTCGTCGTTTGTGGCCGTCGACTACCCCTCCCGGATCGACAACGACTTCAGCGATTATTGTCCGTTGTCGCTTGCGTGCTAATTGATGGTTAATCGATTTTAATTTAGCGCTTAAGCCCCGCTCGCGGGACCTCTGCTTCCTCCAAGACTTCTCTCGAAGAGTTTCGCGGGCGTTCGTTTTAGTGCCGGCATCGAGGCCTGCCGTTCCTTCGTTCGATCGTCGCAGTGTTTTCGTTTTCCTCCGCGCGGTAGGGTTCTGTCATATCATTGGGCAACGAGAACAGAGTCGGCGAGTGCGGGAGTCCTAAGGACACGTGGAAAATGAAAGAAAGATGACGAGCGTGCGGGAGCTGTGCGATGAGGACAGCGTTGAAGTGCGAAAGTGCACGATAGACGAGCCGCTTACCGTCAGAAGGGAAGCCGCGAACAAGTCGGCGACGAGTCCACGTATTGACGGGAGACTTCATGATAAGTTAGAAACACTAG
The DNA here is from genome assembly GCA_033815515.1 of Cryptocheilus praepositus. Lineage (NCBI taxonomy): Eukaryota > Metazoa > Arthropoda > Insecta > Hymenoptera > Pompilidae > Cryptocheilus > Cryptocheilus praepositus. Next base: position 4,032,772 of record JAWWQZ010000314.1, read on the forward strand.
TAGTGCGTTTTTAACTTCGCCGGAGCAGACGCAGCCGCGGAACGCGTTTGCGGTTTGTTATCGACAGAAAGCGTGCGTTATCGAGCCCTGATAACGCGAAACGCCCACGCTCTCTTATTCGCCCGGAGGCTGGCAATTTTGTCAAAACCGGACTCGTCGCTCTCCCTTTTGGCAGGCGACGTCCCCAATGTCCGTCGGCGCACATTGGCGAAAAGCGGAAGCGGAAGGGTGAGAGCGTGTGATAAAAACGTCGTGCGTGTGTCTGGTGTGTGCGCGTGTGTGTGATTCGATGCGAACGCCCGCGTTTATTGGGCGTGCCTGCGTCTGGATGCGTGTTTCCGATTCTTCGCGTGCGTGCGAGTCGCGACGGAAGGAGAGCATAAGAAAGCCGCTGTACAGTCCTCATTTTCTTCTCTGTAAATTATTCGATACGACGCGATGAAAAGATGTTTAGTATGTATGACGTTTTACTGTTAGGGTCCTTAACGATAGCACCGAGAGTCATATATTATATGAACAATATTTAATATATTAAAGCGAGACTAAATTATGTGATACACGTGACACACTTTTTTCTCTTTATTCCGCGCACCTGCCCACCTGTCCGGTGAAGAAATCCGCACCGAGGATCACATTCGCGGTGTCTGCATTATTCGCTTGTGTTCCACTCGTTTCCAACGTCCGTCGGCCGGGAACGTCTACTTTTCTTGACGTGTGGTCAAACCTCACTCTGTCGACAAATATTTCGAATGAAATTCTAATAGTTTGTCGGAGCCATTTTTTTCGTTTTACTGTTAGGGTCCTTAACGATAGCACCGAGAGTCATATATTATATGAACAATATTTAATATATTAAAGCGAGACTAAATTATGTGATACACGTGACACACTTTTTTCTCTTTATTCCGCGCACCTGCCCATCTGTCCGGTGAAGAAATCCGCTCCGAGGATCACATTCGCGGTGTCTGCATTATTCGCTTGTGTTCCACTCGTTTCCAACGTCCGTCGGCCGGGAACGTCTACTTTTCTTGACGTGTGGACACAGGCTGCACTCGGCCGACAAATATTTCGAATGAAATTCTAATAGTTTGTCGGAGCCAGTTTTTTCGTTTTACTGTTAGGGTCCTTAACGATAGAACCGAGAGTCATATATTATATGAACAATATTTAATATATTAAAGCGAGACTAAATTATGTGATACACGTGACACACTTTTTTCTCTTTATTCCGCGCACCTGCCCACCTGTCCGGTGAAGAAATCCGCTCCGAGGATCACATTCGCGGTGTCTGCATTATTCGCTTGTGTTCCACTCGTTTCCAACGTCCGTCGGCCGGGAACGTCTACTTTTTTTGACGTGTGGACACACCGCACTCGGTCGACAAATATTTCGAATGAAATTCTAATAGTTTGTCGGAGCAATTTTTTTCGTTTTACTGTTAGGGTCCTTAACGATAGCACCGAGAGTCATATATTATATGAACAATATTTAATATATTAAAGCGAGACTAAATTATGTGATACACGTGACACACTTTTTTCTCTTTATTCCGCGCACCTGCCCACCTGTCCGGTGAAGAAATCCGCACCGAGTATCACATTCGCGGTGTCTACATTATTCGCTTGTGTTCCACTCGTTTCCAACATCCGTCGGCCGGGAACGTCTACTTTTCTTGACGTGTGGACACACCGCACTCGGTCGACAAATATTTCGAATGAAATTCTAATAGTTTGTCGGAGCCATTTTTTTCGTTTTACTGTTAGGGTCCTTAACGATAGCACCGAGAGTCATATATTATATGAACAATATTTAATATATTAAAGCGAGACTAAATTATGTGATACACGTGACACACTTTTTTCTCTTTATTCCGCGCACCTGCCCACTTGTCCGGTGAAGAAATCCGCACCGAGGATCACATTCGCGGTGTCTGCATTATTCGCTTGTGTTCCACTCGTTTTCAACGTCCGTCGGCCGGGAACGTCTACTTTTCTTGACGTGTGGACACAGGCCGCACTCGGCCGACAAATATTTCGAATGAAATTCTAATAGTTTGTCGGAGCCAGTTTTTTTCGTTTTACTGTTAGGGTCCTTAACGATAGCACCGAGAGTCATATATTATATGAACAATATTTAATATATTAAAGCGAGACTAAATTATGTGATACACGTGACACACTTTTTTCTCTTTATTCCGCGCACCTGCCCACCTGTCCGGTGAAGAAATCCGCACCGAGGATCACATTCGCGGTGTCTGCATTATTCGCTTGTGTTCCACTCGTTTCCAACGTCCGTCGGCCGGGAACGTCTACTTTTCTTGACGTGTGGACACACCGCACTCGGTCGACAAATATTTCGAATGAAATTCTAATAGTTTGTCGGAGCCAGTTTTTTCGTTTTACTGTTAGGGTCCTTAACGATAGCACCGAGAGTCATATATTATATGAACAATATTTAATATATTAAAGCGAGACTAAATTATGTGATACACGTGACACACTTCTTTTCTCTTTATTCCGCGCACCTGCCCACCTGTCCGGTGAAGAAATCCGCTCCGAGGATCACATTCGCGGTGTCTGCATTATTCGCTTGTGTTCCACTCGTTTCCAACGTCCGTCGGCCGGGAACGTCTACTTTTCTTGACGTGTGGACACACCGCACTCGGTCGACAAATATTTCGAATGAAATTCTAATAGTTTGTCGGAGCCAGTTTTTTCGTTTTACTGTTAGGGTCCTTAACGATAGCACCGAGAGTCATATATTATATGAACAATATTTAATATATTAAAGCGAGACTAAATTATGTGATACACGTGACACACTTTTTTCTCTTTATTCCGCGCACCTGCCCACCTGTCCGGTGAAGAAATCCGCTCCGAGGATCACGTTCGCGGTGTCTGCATTATTCGCTTGTGTTCCACTCGTTTCCAACGTCCGTCGGCCGGGAACGTCTACTTTTCTTGATGTGTGGACACAGGCCGCACTCGGCCGACAAATATTTCGAATGAAATTCTAATAGTTTGTCGGAGCCAGTTTTTTCCGTTTCATGACGCGAATCGGCTTACGAGCTTAATAATCGGACTGTGTTCCGCATGCACGTGATCGCGGAACTTTTCGGCGTGCAAACACTCGACAGCGTTATTGGCCTCGCGCAGTCCGCTTCGAAGGATTTTGCCCTCCGTCACGGAAAGCGAGGGTCGCATAGAGGTCATACGAGATTTGGAAGAGTTTTATCGAGAGTGCTAACAACCCTCCGTTTCATTATGCAGCCCACTTGCTGCAAACTACATCATTTTCGGGTATTACCATTTGACATTTGAAATTATATTTATTCGCGTTGTATCACCGATTCTTAATGGTGTTATGGATGGAAAAAATGTTTTTATTCGTATAAAAAATACTGGCGCGTTGTAAGGTAAGTAACTTGACATGTTTTTTACTTTTTCAGGATAACAATAAAATTGTTGAATAATTACTGTGTGTGGAGGATAAGTTGCAAATTAGTTACAATATGAATTCGGAGTACTATAGCAGCATAGTATATTCTTAAATATTTTTTTCTATATTGTGCACCGTGAAAAGTAGTATTTAAGATTTTTTCCATTTAACATTTCCATTTTTTCCACAGTACCATTTAAAAATAAAAAATCATGAAACGAAGCATTAACGCTTCGATTGCTGAATACACTCAGCTGAAGCACTTGCTGAGAACGGAATACTTTTCGGTAGTATCAATTCTATTGATTGATTATACAAGTCATAATTAAGTCGCTATTAACATTTTTCTGTTACGCCACATGAAATAATGCCAGCAACTACTCACTAACAAACTGAAACGTATTCATTTCACAAATTGACAATTATAGTTGCAGTACATGAAATTGCGAAAAGATTGACAAACAATATCCACACTGATACCTTCCGATACACGCATACATGCGTCTATCAGCAGTCAAAGGATAAAAAAAAAGGAATCACATAGAAGACTTCATTCGGAGACGACAGCGGAGCAGTCACGATACGTATTTCCCTCGAGTATCCATGAAACCTACGGTTCACATATATAGAGTGTTCCCCTAAGGTTTATCATATGCATATCTCTGTGTATGCATTCAACACAAACCCAGCAAAGTGCGGATCCTCGAAATATATCGAGCTCAACGTCACACGCCATTTTTCGGAGTTCGCGATCTCATCCGGCAAACAATTTCGAAGGAACATCAAAGTAGTCTTGAACCTCCCTACAGGCCGTACCTGCCAAGCACCATAAAACCCAGCGCAGCCTTTCTCTTCCTAAAAGATAACGAATTCGAAAACTACTACCCTATCCTCCGCAGAAGACGCATTTCTTTTCCAACATCCGTCTTTCCTAACTCCTCCAAGAATCCTCTCCTTTTCTGACTATTTCACCACTAACTTGCCAAATAGTACTGGTACATCGCGACATATAAGAACAAACTAAACACGGGAAACATAAAATAAGTTCCAAATCCATTCAAATGCTGTCACTCTGTCGGTTAACACGTTGACTGCCAAGCGTATTTTGCTGCGAAAAAAGGCGAACGGCGGTGCGCAATGGAGTTAAACAGATTAAACCTTTGGCTGTTTAGGCCGTACGTCGTACGGGGGTGTAATATTTGTCTATATACTTTTTCATATCGATCCGTTCAATTCGTTAAATTTTTGGATGACTTAGAAGGGAAAATGTTGCAATGAAAGGTTTCTGTTTTATAGCGTATCGCATTCAAATGCAGCAAAATCCTTTCTTGTTATTTAACACGTTGACTGCCAAGCGTATTTTGCTGCGAAAAAAGGCGAACGGCGGCGCGCAATGGAGTTAAACAGATTAAACCTTTGGCTGTTTAGGCCGTACATCGTGCGGGGGTGTAATCTTTGTCTATATACTTTTTCATATCGATCCGTTCAATTCGTTGAATTTTTGGATGGCTTAGAAGGGAAAATGTTGCAATGAAAGGTTTCTGTTTTATAGCGTATCGCATTCAAATGCAGCAAAATCCTTTCTTGTTATTTAACACGTTGACTGCCAAGCGTATTTTGCTGCATTAAAACGGCGATGCTATGAAATACTACAGCGTTTAACTAAATTATGCGATATGTAAATAAAGGTATTGGAGACCGAAGGATCGCATCATTATTTTAACAATGACCGCATTTATAAAATAATTGTTGCTACCCATTGCGAATATCTTGGATCTTCAGTAAAATTTCTTGCGCCAGTCAGCGGTGACCATCATGGCAGTCAAAGTGTTAAACTATCAATAAATGAGCCGTTTATTTTGAAAGGGGCCTATCACCATTTATCTTCAAATCGAGATAAATAACATTTACTGATAAATAACATGAATTTGTACATATAACAATGGTAACCGGAAAATATTGAAAAACGGAGTTAGGCCACTTTCAAAAGAAACAGCTCATTAATAGTCAATAACATTGCTACTGATTGCGAATATCATGGATCTTGTAAAATTTCTTGCGCCAGTCATGGTGACCATCATGGAAAATATTGAAAAACTATCAATAAATGAGCCGTTTATTTTGAAAGGGGCCTAACACCATTCATTAATGATAAATAACATTTACTGATAAATAACATGAATTTGTACATGTAACAATGGTAACCGGAAAATATTCAAAAACGGAGTTAGGCCACTTTCAAAATGAACGGCTCATTAATGATAAAAAACATTTACTGATAAATAACATGAATTTGTACATGTAACCATGGTAACCGGAAAATATTGAAAAACGGAGTTAGGCCACTTTCAAAATAAACGGCTCATTAATGATAAATAACATTTACTGATAAATAACATGAATTTGTACATGTAACCATGGTAACCGGAAAATATTGAAAAACGGAGTTAGGCCACTTTCAAAATTAACGGCTCATTAATGATAAATAACATTTACTGATAAATAACATGAATTTGTACATGTAACTATGGTAACCGGAAAATATTGAAAAACGGAGTTAGACCACTTTCAAAATAAACGGCTCATTAATAGTCATTTACTGATAAACTCTTATCTCTGGTTTTCACCATTCACCGATGTTTGCGTGTCTTCGAATAAAACGGTTTATGCCAATAGGCTGGCATAGGAGTATAACATTTCGTATACACGTCTCGTCAGCCGTTAAGAGAGTTTGAAAGCCCCGGATCCCCCATAGTTGGAGGAGTCTGAACGTGATAACGTGCTGCACTCGAGGTCGGACTTAGGAGCCGAGTGGTTCGACTAATTGCATCTTAAAACGCCTTAAGACGACGGGATGAAGAAGCGGGATAGGCCAGGGGATAGACGTACGTGGAAGGAAAAGGCGAGGCTATAGAAAACGATGATTCACGATGAGAAGGTGAGCGATCGTTCACGAGACCGGATCAATAGTTGACAAATTGCATTTGGTAATGTGGGTCAATCAGCCTGACCTCGATGTCGCAAGTTTCTTCCGATCTTCGTCCGCGTCTTCCCTGGTGGACCTCGATTAGCTAAGCCAGAAGACACGCGATGAGTGTCAGCGTGATTTTTGCCCGCTGAACAATTCGCTGTTGGAAGCTGTTCAATGACTCGGAAAGTTTTATTAATACGCGTCAATGGACAGGTATCTCTTCCGAGTGAACGATTTGCAGGCAAACTGCAGGTACGCAAGAGTAACCTAGCCGCGGTGGAGATGATAAATAAATATTTTCTGCTGTAACGAAAGCGTAAATGGTGTTGACGGTAGGTACAGGAGGAAAATTGCAGAAAAGGTTATTAATCGTTTCTAGCAACTTTTGGTGCGTGTTATTTATGCTGGGTGGTATGTTAGTTTTAGTATTGCTAGCAATAGTAGATAATGAGGTAATGAGCACTTTTCGGTTGAAAATAGAAATCGATTGGGAATTTTTATTTGGATGCCTCTGTATGTTTCGGGGCAATCGGTGTCATATTGCTCAATTATAAAAATATATCATACTATTAGATACAGTACATATACAATACTACACATTACAATAATACACACCTTACTGTTATAGATTTCTGATAAGGGGTCACTGGCTGTCCAGACACATGTAGCAGACATTCAAATAAAAAGTCTCAATCGGTTTCCGATTTCAACCAAGCATGTCTTATTGTCTCATCATCGGCTTTTAGTAATGGAACGATACGAGTATTTATGGAAATTCATTTTTTGCAAAACCTTCTAATTTTCCAATTCTACCTGCCGTGCACCTACATATTTTCCCGGTTAACGTCGTATGCCTACAAATTTATCCATAAATTTCATGTGAACAACTAAGTAACCCGCTTTCCGTACAAACGTTTATTCACAATTACATAAAAACCGCTGTATGCATCGAAACAAGCGATTTCCTGTAAAATATTTTATTCCCATTTACATAAAAACCACCGTACACATCGGAATAAGCTCTTCTCCATCAAAACGCTTTTTCACACTTATGTAAAACTACCGTATGCATCGAAACAAGCAATTTCCTGAAAAATATTTTATTCACATTTACATAAAAACCACCGTACACGTCGGAATAAGCTCTTCTCCGTCAAAAAGCTTATTCACACTTATATAAAATTACCGTATGCATCGAAACAAGCCATTTCCTGTAAAATATTTTATTCACATTTATATAAAGACCACGTTACACGTCGGAATAAGCTCTTCTCCGTCAAAACGCTTATTCACACTTACATAAAATTACCGTATGCATCGAAATAAGCCATTTCCTGTAAAAAACTTTGTTCACATTTCCATAAAAACCACCGTATACCTCGGAATAAGCTCTTCTCCATCAAAACGCTTTTTCACACTTACATAAAACTACCGTATGCATCGAAACAAGCCATTTCCTGTAAAATATTTTATTCCCATTTACATAAAAACCACCGTACACATCGAAATAAGCTCTTCTCCGTCAAAATGCTTATTCACACTTATATAAAATTACCGTATGCATCGAAACAAGCCATTTCCTGTATAATATTTTATTCACATTTACATAAAAACCACCGTACACATCGGCATAAGCTCTTCTCCGTCAAAACGCTTATTCACTCTTACTTAAAACTACCGTATGCATCGAAACAAGCCATTTCCTGTAAAATATTTTATTCACATTTACATAAAAACCACCGTACACATCGGAATAAGCTCTTCCCCGTCAAACCGCTTATTCACACTTACATAAAACTACCGTATGCATCGAAACAAGCCATTTCCTGTATAATATTTTATTCCCATTTACATAAAAACCACCGTACACATCGGAATAAGCTCTTCTCCATCAAAACACTTTTTCACACTTATGTAAAACTACCGTATGCATCGAAACAAGCAATTTCCTGAAAAATATTTTATTCACATTTACATAAAAACCACCGTATACATCGAAATAAGCTCTTCTCCGTCAAAAAGCTTATTCACATTTATATAAAATTACCGTATGCATCGAAACAAGCCATTTCCTGTATAATATTTTATTCACATTTACATGAAAACCACCGTATACATCGAAATAAGCTCTTCTCCATCAAAAAGCTTATTCACACTTATATAAAATTACCGTATGCAGCGAACAAGCCATTTCCTGTATAATATTTTATTCCCATTTACATAAAAACCACCGTACACATCGGAATAAGCTCTTCTCCGTCAAAACGCTTTTTCACACTTATGTAAAACTACCGTATGCATCGAAACAAGCCATTTCCTGTATAATATTTTATTCATATTTACATGAAAACCACCGTATACGTCAGAATAAGCTCTTCTCTGTCAAAATTATTATTCACACTTACATAAAACTACTGTATGCATCGAAACAAGCCATTTCCTGTAAAATATTTTATTCCCATTTACATAAAAACCACCGTACACATCGGAATAAGCTCTTCTCCGTCAAAACGCTTTTTCACACTTATGTAAAACTACTGTATGCATCGAAACAAGCAATTTCCTGAAAAATATTTTATTCACATTTACATAAAAACCACCGTATACATCGAAATAAGCTGTTCTCCGTCAAAAAGCTTATTCACACTTATATAAAATTACCGTATGCATCGAACAAGCCATTTCCTGTATAATATTTTATTCACATTTACATAAAAACCACCGTGCACATCGGAATAAGCTCTTATCCATCAAAACGCTTATTCACACTTACATAAAACTACCGTATGCATCGAAACAAGCCATTTCCTGTAAAATATTTTATTCCCATTTACATAAAAACCACCTTACACATCGGAATAAGCTCCTTTCCGTCCAAACGCTTATTCACACTTACATAAAATTACCGTATGCATCGAAACAAGCCATTTCCTGTAAAAAACTTTGTTCACATTTGCATAAAAACCACCGTATACATCGGCATTAGCTCTTCTCCGTCAAAACGCTTATTCACACTTACATAAAACTACCGTATGCATCGAAACAAGCCATTTTCCGCACAATCATTTATTCACATTTACATAAAAACCACCCTATACATCAGAACAACCCCCTTCCGCAGCGGCGTTTATTGACACCCCCATAAAAGTGCCTCATATACTCGCATGACGATAAATAAAGTTTTTTTCGCGCAACAGCAACATACGTAGCGTCGATATTACATTGTTGGCAGCGACGATGCATCATTCCTGGTTAGCGGCCCTCCGGGTCAGGTGACTTCGAACAATGCTCAGCACGAAATCGTTGCCAGCGTTGACAAGCCTATTGTGAGCCTCGGCGTGTGTCAGCTGAGCTATAGGCTCCTCGTTCAGTCTGATGACCACGTCACCTGGTTGCAGGCCGGCTTTATCGGCCAAACTGCCCATCGACACCTTCGTCCGGCAAAACAAACGATTATTTTTATATGCCTCGTTTATATTACGGCTCCGCGAGCTGTCAGTCGCTATTCTACGTTCGCGACGCTTGACCTTTGCGACGCGAAAATGAAACGGAGAACCTGGGTGTATCGGGCATGATCGATTTCAAGTAGAAGGCTGGAAAATGCGCGGGGCTGGAGAATCGAGCGAGGGCCGCGGAATTAAATTGTTCCCGGGAGATCGGCGACTTTTCCTGCTCGCTTGAATGGACGATGTTTCGTGCTGTTAGTCGTTTTAATGGCTCTGTAATAATGTAATATTGATTATATGATGATATAATTAATTACAGGCCGGCTTTATCGGCCAAACTGCCCATCGACACCTTCGTCCGGCAAAACAAACGAATATTTTTATATGCCTCGTTTATATTACGGCTCCGCGAGCTGTCAGTCGCTATTTTACGTTCGCGACGCTTGACCTTTGCGACGCGAAAATGAAACGGAGAACCTGGGTGTATCGGGCATGATCGATTTCAAGTAGGAGGCTGGAAAATGCGCGGGGCTGAAGAATTGAGCGAGGGCCGCGGAATTAAATTGTTCCCGGGAGATCGGCGACTTTTCCTGCTCGCTTGAATGGACGATGTTTCGTGCTGTTAGTCGTTTTAATGGCTCTGTAATAATGTAATATTGATTATATGATGATATAATTAATTACAGGCCGGCTTTATCGGCCAAACTGCCCATCGACACCTTCGTCCGGCAAAACAAACGATTATTTTTATATGCCTCGTTTATATTACGGCTCCGCGAGCTGTCAGTCGCTATTTTACGTTCGCGACGCTTGACCTTTGCGACGCGAAAATGAAACGGAGAACCTGGGTGTATCGGGCATGATCGATTTCAAGTAGGAGGCTGGAAAATGCGCGGGGCTGGAGAATTGAGCGAGGGCCGCCGAATTAAATTGTTCCCGGGAGATCGGCGACTTTTCCTGCTCGCTTGAATGGACGATGTTTCGTGCTGTGAGTCGTTTCAATGGCTCTGTAATAATGTAATATTGATTATATGATGATATAATTAATTACAGGCCGGCTTTATCGGCCAAACTGCCCATCGGCACCTTCGTCCGGCAAAACAAACGATTATTTTTATATGCCTCGTTTATATTACGGCTCCGCGAGCTGTCAGTCGCTATTTTACGTTCGCGACGCTTGACCTTTGCGACGCGAAAATGAAACGGAGAACCTGGGTGTATCGGGCGTGATCGATTTCAAGTAGAAGGCTGGAAAATGCGCGGGGCTGAAGAATTGAGCGAGGGCCGCGGAATTAAATTGTTCCCGGGAGATCGGCGACTTTTCCTGCTCGCTTGAATGGACGATGTTTCGTGCTGTTAGTCGTTTTAATGGCTCTGTAATAATGTAATATTGATTATATGATGATATAATTAATTACAGGCCGGCTTTATCGGCCAAACTGCCCATCGACACCTTCGTCCGGCAAAACAAACGATTATTTTTATATGCCTCGTTTATATTACGGCTCCGCGAGCTGTCAGTCGCTATTCTACGTTCGCGACGCTTGACCTTTGCGACGCGAAAATGAAACGGAGAACCTGGGTGTATCGGGCATGATCGATTTCAAGTAGGAGGCTGGAAAATGCGCGGGGCTGGAGAATTGAGCGAGGGCCGCGGAATTAAATTGTTCCCGGGAGATCGGCGACTTTTCCTGCTCGCTTGAATGGAAGATGTTTCGTGCTGTTAGTCGTTTTGATGGCTCTGTAATAATGTAATATTGATTATATGATGATATAATTAATTACAGGCCGGCTTTATCGGCCAAACTGCCCATCGACACCTTCGTCCGGCAAAACAAACGATTATTTTTATATGCCTCGTTTATATTACGGCTCCGCGAGCTGTCAGTCGCTATTTTACGTTCGCGACGCTTGACCTTTGCGACGCGAAAATGAAACGAAGAACCTGGGTGCATCGGGCATGATCGATTTCAAGTAGAAGGCTGGAAAATGCGCGGGGCTGGAGAATTGAGCGAGGGCCGCGGAATTAAATTGTTCCCGGGAGATCGGCGACTTTTCCTGCTCGCTTGAATGGACGATGTTTCGTGCTGTTAGTCGTTTTAATGGCTCTGTAATAATGTAATATTGATTATATGATGATATAATTAAAAATGATTATAGTGTACTAATGTAATAATGATTATAATTATTATTAATGAGGGGGAGGCAGAAAATTGGGTTCGGTTGGCCCGATCATTGTTTATGCAGGAGGATGCAAAATTTTGGGAGAATGGAACTATGAAGACGCCTAGAAGTTGGCTGAAAATAGACAGTGAAACGTTGAACGTTTATTTAATCGAGACGTTCATGAAAATAAAAAGTCTTCGATTTTTCCATGTGAGCCGGACGAACTTTTTTGTAATTCCAACGTATAAATATAAATTATATAAATATGCACATATTTTTTAGTACGTTTGTATATCTTTATACTAATATAAGAATAATTGTAATTAATACAATGATCCTTTGTAATGATATTGTAGACGGTGCAAAGTAGAAAGACAGAATTTCGTTTTTTTTTGTCACTATGTTACGGTATGATCCCGGCGTTCTAATGAAAATTACCCTTCGAAATAGGTCAATTTGTACCCTTTTCTCTCCCTTAGTAGCGAACCGACGGACGTCGGAATGGAATAAAGTTTCGATGGCTCTTTCTGAAATGCAATTTCGCGCATATTGCCTTGAAAATTCTATGACCGCGCGTTGGCCTTTTTACTTTCGGTGGTTTCATTGTTAACCACGTTTTTAACAACCAGCCTCTTGCTGCTCATGGTATGATGGACGAGACCACGGGGTCAGGCCTTTTGACGGAATTCTGTGGCACGTTATATAAACACACAGTAACGGTGACAGCAAACATGCGTTTTTGAAGTGAAACTTCCTTTTTCGCGGTAGAGTAAGTCGATACGTTGAGTCAAATTTCACTGGGTATTTCACTAGGCAGGGTCAATAAAATAAAATGAACAAGTGACTATGGCAGCTAACGAGAAATGTGCCCATAATTATGAAAGTGGTCTAAGTCAAAATTTAAAAAAAATGAGTTTATCAGTTATTTCATACCACATTATTTTTAACTAAATTTATTCAATGTAATTTTTACGAAATTGTCAAAAATGAACCATTAGGTAGTGGTTGTAATTTCAACATTATATGGAATTCATTTAGTTTTAATTATGAAAGTGGTCTAAGTCAAAAATTTAAATAAATTATATAAACAACTTGAAAATGGCACGTGGCCTTCTTTGACGCGTTTCTGAACTACATAATAAAATAAAAGACAATCAAATTTTAATAATAACGACAACTTCATTACTAGAAGAATTAATAACAAGAAGAGTAAAAAATACCGCGGGTGAACCTGTCTCTTGGCTACAAATTCAATGGATGAGATTCTTGAAAAATGAACCTTATAAAATGTTCTGTAAAACATCTTTAGATGATTCTAAATTTCACGTTTTGGATCTTTCACCTAAAAAAGGAAGACCAAAAATATACGGAAATATTAAATTACTTCCATTATACACCACCATTAGACCAGTATCGGAAGAAAAACATAAAGATATTATGAGTTTACTACCGTACATCCCTCCAGTTTTTCAGGAACATTTTAAGAATCTTAAATACTCGAAATAATGATAAAAATCGATTACTGTTTAAAAATAATTAATAAATGTAATAAATGTTCACGAATTATTTCAATCAAATTATTGTTTCAAATAAAACTCAAAGTTCTTTATTGCTTTAAGTCATTTATAGGACATTCAGTTAATTTTGAAAATGGTCTAAGTCAATTCAATCTTTAAAAATAATATTATCGTATAAAATTCACACAAAATTTCATATTCATAGTAAATTTCCATTAATTAAGACTAATAAAATTATAAATTAAAATGTCGCATAATGTAAAAATATTTTTTAATTTATTCAAATGCAATTCATTAAATATCTCGAAACAAGAAATATATGGCTTAGACCACTTTCATAATTATGGGCACAAATATCAGTAATATTTTATACATATTTAGATAAATTCCAATACCGAATTTGTGTATCATATTTTAGCTTTCATAAACCTATTATTGCATTTTTAGATTCCAGTGAAGACATTGGTACTAGTGAATAAAGATATACTTTAAACGCATAATTACATATGTATTTAATATTCGTGTACCCTTCAAATTTCCGGTTCCTGTATCTTCGAAGTTTCACTTCTACCGTTTTATGCGCGCCTCATATCAACATAACGCGAATAAATAAAACCAGCCCGATCGTATACCGATCGTCAGTTCGTACATATTCTTTTGCGACTCACAAGATTATGCTAACTTTCATTCGAAATAACACGCCTTTTTATGCTTTAAACGTGAAACTTTTATTTACTAACTCGTTCTCGGACCACCTGGATTCCCTTCACATTGATAAACGTGACAGTGTGTGCTGGCACCACTGTGTCGAGTTAACAAATACCAGTTCCTCATTTCAACCGTAAAAGGGCGCATTACTTAAACCACTTTAAAAACCTTGAAAAAAACAGTAACGACCCGCAAACTTCCATTCACGCGTCCGTTCAATTCACTCGCCGAAAGTGCAGACACCGAGAATTTTTTCCATCGAGCATTTCGACGCGCGGCGCTAAAAACTTGTACATTCGACATCGATCCCATAAGTACGCGAAGCATTTTTCCACGCCCGGTCAATGCCGATGATTAACGTAAATCGGGGTGGAGTCGTTATTCCGACAATTTCGAGTCGTCGCGCAAACTGCGTCCACAGTCGAATAATTCCGAACGGATCAAGGAACGCTCGCCGCTCCACTCTCTTTTTGTATTTCCATCACCAAATGAAATCGTCCCGGCCGTCTATTTTTACACCGGCATATACGGTTATTTCGCCGACGATCGACGGAATTGAAGCTCGAGAACGATCGTGCCTCTCCACACATCGAAACGGCAACGCGTAGTGGCCCGATTGAGTAATTATTTTCGCCGTTTCGTATCGAGATATCGAGCCGTCGACGCCGTCTATTCATTGTCGCGAATCTCATTCAACGGAAGGCGAAATCTATTGGGTGTCGGGGGATACTTAGCAGCTTACGAGCTTCGGAAAAAATTATCTTTTAACCCTTTGCGCGCTCGGCACTTGCGGTCGCTGGGGATGGAGCATTCTTTCGCTGGTGTCAACGCTTGATTGATTGCCCGAAGCGGGGCTAAGTTGTAAATTGACGTGATATTTTATTTTGATGCAAAGTGTAATTATTCATGATATTGCGACGTTTTGATCTGATCAGTCGAGTGATTGGCGTGGACGTATTGCGAGAATTAAGTTTGTATATATAGATTAGTATCGGGGGTATTCGGTCATCTGATCTGTTTGAAAGTGTATTCAGACGTTCCAGCACTGGGTGTGTGCCTTCATCGAAGGAATAAACTTACTGCACATCAATCAGGGCAGAAAGTTTATTCCTTTGATATGCACGTTTAGTGGCGAAACTTTAGATTATAGTTTCAAACAGTTTAATCGAGCGGATAACAAAGAAATCGTAGTACCATAAGATATAAGTGTAATTCTTTAGTTACGCTACGTTAACCAAAGCAATGAATGTTTGTATACGTATTTACCCCATGCACTGATTGTAATCGCCGTCGTGGGAGATCGATAAAATTGACAAATGCGTATGTGTTTATAGTCCTTGCTAATAACTTTTTTGTTACAATCTACATTGGCAGATTGTACCAGACCCGTGTATGTGCTGATAGTACCTAAAGGGTTAATAGTTGCATTAAATGGCAACGTAAAAGAGACCAGTTCAGTTTGTTCATTAATGAGCCATGACTATATGGCCACCCTATACAACACAAAAACAATATTTGCCAGACTCACATGAGCTCCCTTATCCCCAAAAGCGTTAACAGTCGCGTCAAATAGCAACACGACAGAGAACAGTCACACCGTTTATTTATCAATGAGCCATGGCCACTTGACATAACTTATACACCAACGCATGCAACACACACCGTTTTTTGCCGGACTCACGTAAGTTTCCGTAGGTTCCAAAGGCTTAATAGTCGCAGCGACTGACAACACGACCGAAAACAGACACATTCGTCTGTTTATCAATGCACCATGATCACATGATATAACACATACACCACCGCATGCAACACACACCATTTTTGCCGCACTCACATAAGTAGGTACCAAAGGCTTAACAGTCGCAGCGACTGACAACACGACCGAAAACAAACACATTCGTCTGTTTATCAATGAACCATGATCACATGATATAACATATACACCACCGCATGCAACACACACCGTTTTTTGCCAGACTCACATAAGTGCGCGTAGAATTGAAAAGCTTAACAGTTGCAGCGACTTACTACACGATTGAAAACAGACACATCCGTCCGTTCATCAATGAGCCATGACCACATGACATAACTTATACACCACAGCATGCAACACACACCGTTTTTTGCCGGACTCACATAAGTGCCCGTAAGATTGAAAGGCTTAACAGTCGCAGCGACTAACAACACGGTCGAAAACAGACACGTCCGTCTGTTTAGTAATGAACCATAATCACATGACACAACTTATACACCACCGTATGCAACACACACCATTTTTTGCCGGACTCACATAAGTGCCCGTAGGTTCCAAAGGCTTAACAGTCGCAGCGACTGACAACACAACCAAAAACAGACACGGCCGTCTGTTTATCAATGAACCATAACCACATGACATAACTTATACACCACCGCTGCAACACACACCATTTTTTGCCGGACTTAAATAAGTGCCCGTAGGTTCCAAAGGCTTAACAGTCGCAGCGACTGACAATACGACCGAAAATAGACACATCCGTCCGTTCATCAATGAGCCATAACCACTTGACATAACTTATACACCACCGCTGCAACACACACCATTTTTTGCCAGACTCACATAAGTGCCCGTAGGTTCCAAAAGCTTAACAGTCGCAGCGACTGACAACACGACCAAAAACAGACACGTCCGTCCGTTCATCAATGAGTCATGACCAATTGACATAACTTATACGCCACCGCATGCAACACACACCGTTTTTTGCCGGATTCACATAAGGGCCCGTAGGTTCCAAAAGCTTAATAGTCGCAGCGACTTAGAACACGACCGAAAACAGACACATTCGTCTGTTTATCAATCAACCATGTCCATATGACATAACTTATATATCATCGCATGCAACACACACCGTTTTTTGCCGAACTCACACAAGTCCCCGTAGGTTCCAAACGCTTAACAGTCGCAGTGACTGACAAAACGACCAAAAACAGACACGCCCGTCCGTTCATCAATGAGCCATGACCACTTGACATAACGTGTGCACCACTGCCCACAACATAAAACGTCTCCGCACTTCCTAGGATTCCAAATGCAACAGACACACGTTCTGCCGATAAATCATTACGTCGAGGATCTCGGGCCGCTGTTTTCTTCGGCGACCCTACTAATTGATCACGCTCCTTGACTCGCAATCGGGACGTTCCACGGCGACGTATAATTACTAGTTTTTCCGGGTCACCGGAGGCTCGGGACAAAAACGTGTGCGAGGCCGCGGGAGGCGAAAGGGTGGATAGAGGGTGGCGAGGGGGAGGCAGAGGGATTAAATCGAGCCACAGGCTGGATGAGGGGGCGGAACAGTCGTGGGAGCGGTAGGAATGGCTCGCAGACTGATCGTGTTAGGGAAGCAATCGGAGTTCCCGGCGCCCGGGTCGATGGCCTCATTTTCGTCGGCAAATTTACTTTGCTGTTTATGCAGCCTCTCACTCCCCGTGCTTTCTCTTGATCCGGCCACGTAAACTTCGAAGGGAGCAACGCGCTGACCGAGGGAAACTTCGGCTTCGAGTGAAGGGTGTGGATGCTGCGGTGAATTAAGCCGGGAAAGAGTCTGTTAGGAAGATGTCGGGATGCGGTGTTGCTTAATGTTATTGGTCATTGGTCGAGGGAAGTTTTCTGGCGGGCGGAGAAATTGTAACGTTGCAGATTATGTAAGAGATTAGGGGGTGGGGGGTTTACGGTAGAATGTGGCTATGCGGGTGAGGGGATGGGAGATTCATAAATACGGAAACGGAGCGTGTATTTTGTAATTCTGAGTAAGCGAAGTTTAGGCGCAAGAATGTAAACGCTTGGGAACCCGAAAATACTGTTGAGCGAACAGTACGTGAGAGGCGTATTGGGAGGGTGTGTGTTACATCAGAGTCCGGTGTATGCGAGTGAAAGGAAAGGAGGTCCACAAATACGCAGGCGAAGTGTATATTTTCCAACTCCAAGTAAGCGAAGTTTAGGCGCAGGAATGCAAACATTCGGGAATTCGAAAATACTGTTAAGCGAGCACTATGCGAGGGTGTGCGTTACATTAGAATCTGGTCTGCGCGAGTAAGAGGATAGGCGGTCCACAAATACGCAAGCTGAGTGTATATTTTCCAACTCTCAGCAAACGGAGTTTAGGCGCACCAACGTAAATGTTCGAAAATCCGTTAATACCATTAAGCGAGCATTTGCAGTTTCAGCTGCAGGAGGTTCTACTGTAACATACATGTTATTATTAGCAGCACGATCGCACGGGCTAAATGTTTACTGTGACACAATTACAGCGAACGTATCATCTACGACCAAGTTTCCACAAACTTCGTGCATCACCAATGCATGGCGCTCTAAGGGAAACACCACTCGGGCACACTTAATCATGATGCGCATCGTCGACTGCCGACAAGAGCTTATTTACCCTGACGACTGTCAACGGAAATGTGAAATCCACGCCGCCCGAAAGACGAAAGCCCCACGATTCATTGCCGCTTCTCGATAGTCTGATGTCAGTCGCCATGGCAGCACACATCGCTTGTCTAAAAATCTGAAAGCCCCACAAACCGCAAGTCAGCCAACCTCGCAATTACTCAACGCCCACAATCGACACATTCATACGCCATTACGCATGCACTACGTAATCCGAGCGAACGATCGCGACGAGACCTATCCGTTTGCACTTCATTTGAAAGTCCGCCGATAAAGTCGTCGTTCCACCGATCTATTTGCCCGCGACGCCGATCGTCCCGGAAATAAGAAGGCAGCGGGAGAGGCGCCGCGGAAAAACGGAATCTGCCTTTTAATCGGACGAGCCAACGGGAGTTGCGAGGAGAGCCGAGTCTGTCGAAGCGAAGTTTATAAAGGAGTCTCACGGCTGATCTCGCTCGAGATATACGCGGGGGCGGAGGAAAGGAATGGGGCGGAAAAAGCATCGCGAGGCACATCTCTGCGAATCGAACGATCGGCCGAGGACGGGGATAGAGACGGCAGAAGTTTCTGTGTACCTCGTTCGTTGCTGCGGGATGGAGCGCTTTTCGAAGTTCCCGGAGTGTATGTAGGTCTCCTCGAGATATCGATTTAACATACTGCGAGAGAATGATTCTAACGTTTGCAGCGACGCGCCTCTGCTGGCCGAACGGACGTTCCAGTGATTTTCTTCGCGTTTGTCGTGAAAGTTACGATTCGACGGGGCAGCGGGGGGAAAGTTTTAATGAAAAGGGGGCATTAGAAAAGTTGCGGCCCGAGAAGAGTATGTTGCGAACAATTGAAGCGCACATGGGTGGGAAAATCGGGAAAAACGTGCCTGAGAACGAGATAAAATCAATAACTGTTCTCCAATTAACTTAGCCTTTTAGAGTTTCAAAAAGCGCGCAAGTAGAGTCAAAAATGGAAACCGTACTCCAAAACTCCAAATACGTTCGGAGATAAAATCAACGAAAAATACGCATCGAATAAATGCATTTCGCATATTATATACTCTCTAATAAATCGGTACAGGCTGTTTTGTGCCGAATGCACGCATGCAACTTTACAAAAGCAACTCGAAATTTCTTAGCCACGCGGTCGTATATAAACGTTAACATTTCAGCACACGCATTCGTGTCCATGCACGCGTTTCCCGAGCCAAGCATCCAGCTTCGCATAGTCCCGTGCAACGAAGCACCAATATTACCTTCTACACCAATTTACATACATTCCCCACGCCCATCCCGCTTGCCCAACAAAATTCCTCGGCAGCCCACAAACCGCGCTCATTCAAAAACTCTCTCATCCAAAGAAACACGCCCGCACCCCTTATCCTTTTACCGACAGTCCCCCGGCGAATAAATAAACGCGTACTCGTTCCGGCAGCTGTTCAGCTTCCTTCAAACCCTCCCGCGCATTTTAACCCCTTAACCTACGATTGACGTTCGAGAATTTTGGGCCGAAAATATAAACAAGCTTGCGCAGTCTTCGAACCATTCGCATAACTTGTTTAGTACGAAGTTTAGCGCAAAGTTTCCTTACATTTACTAGAACGTTTCGAATTTCATCACATCTTTGCAGATTATTAATTTTGTATTACTTGCATCTACCACAATTATTACATCAGGTTGTAATTACTTATCATATATTCCTCAAATATTTATAACTTTAGGAGGGCGCCGCCACCTATATTTATATTTGAACCGATCACCGTATTACGGGCATAGCCCGTAATATGTAATATTCACTTTTGGCCCGATATATATCTAATTTTGGGCAGAAAACATAAACAAGCTCGCGCAGTCTTCGAGCCATTCGCATGACTTGTTTAGTACGAAGTTTAGCGCAAAGTTCCCTTACACTTACTAGAACGTTTCGAATTTTATCACATCATTGCAGATTATTAATTTTGTATTATTTGCATCTACCACAATTATTACATCAGGTTGTAATTACTTATCATATATTCCACAAATATTTATAACTTTAGGAGGGCGCCGCTGCTAATATTTATATTTGACCCGATCACTGTATTACGGGCATAGCCCGTAATATTCAATCTAAACTCTCTCGATATATATATATATATATATATATATATATATATATATATATATATATATATATATAATTTTGGACCGAAAACATAAACAAGCTCGCGCAGTCTTCGAGCCATTCGCATGACTTGTTTAGTACGAAGTTTAGTGCAAAGTTCCCTTACATCTACTAGAACGTTTCGAATAGTATCACACCATTGCAGATTATTAATTTTGTATTACTTGCATCTACCACAATTATTACATCAGGTTGTAATTACTTATATATTCCACAAATATTTATAACTTTAGGAGGGCGCCGCCGTTAATATTTATATTTGACCCGATCACCGTATTACGGGCATAGCCCGTAATATTCACTTTTGGCCCGATCATCTACTACGGGCATAGCCTGTAATATTCGCTTTTGGCCCGATGTATATATATATATAATTTTGGACCGAAAACATAAACAAGCTCGCGCAGTCTTCGAGCCATTCGCATGACTTGTTTAGTACGAAGTTTAGTGCAAAGTTCCCTTACATCTACTAGAACGTTTCGAATTGTATCACAACATTGCAGATTATTAATTTTGTGTTACTTGCATCTACCACAATTATTACATTAGGTTGTAATTACTTATCATATATTCCACAAATATTTATAACTTTACGTTAATATTTATATTTTTACGTACGGGCATCGACTTTTGGCCCGATCATCTACTTGCCTGTAATATTCGCTTTTGGACCGATATATATATCTAATTTTGGGCAGAAAACATAAACAAGCTCGCGCAGTCTTCGAGCCATTCGCATGACTTGTTTAGTACGAAGTTTAGTGCAAATTTCCCTTACATCTACTAGAACGTTTCGAATTTTATCACATCATTGCAGATTATTAATTTTGTATTACTTGCATCTACCACAATTATTACATCAGGTTGTAATTACTTATCATATATTCCACAAATATTTATAACTTTAGGAGGGCGCCGCCGTTATTTATATTTTTATATTTGCATAGCCCGTAATATTCGCACCGATCATCTACTACGGGCATAGCCTGTAATATTCGCTTTTGGCCCGATATATATCTAATTTTGGGCAGAAAACATAAACAAGCTGGCGCAGTCTTCGAACCATTCGCATGACTTGTTTAGTACGAAGTTTAGTGCAAATTTCCCTTACATCTACTAGAACGTTTCGAATTTTATCACATCATTGCTCGTATTATACATTTGTAATTACTTATATATTCCACAAATATTTATAACTTTGGTCCGTTAATATTTATACTACGACCTATGCCCGTAGTTGTACGTATATATATATAATTTTGGACCGAAAACATAAACAAGCTCGCGCAGTCTTCGAACCATTCGCATGACTTCTTTAGTACGAAGTTTAGTGCAAAGATCCCTTGCATCTACTAGAACGTTTCGAATTTTATCACATCATTGCAGATTATTAATTTTGTATTACTTGCATTTACCACAATTATTACATCAGGTTGTAATTACTTATCATATATTCCACAAATATTTATAACTTTAGGAGGGCGCCGCTGCTAATATTTATATTTGAACCGATCATCGTATTACGGGCATAGCCCGTAATATGCACTTTTGGCCCGATCATCTACTACGGGCTATGCTCGTAATATTTACATTTGGTCCGATCATCTACTACGACCTATGCCCGTAGTTGTAGGTTAACCCATTTGAGACCGATTGCACACCGTGTGTGCAATAACAGTAAGACGGCTTGCAACCGTGTGTGCAATTATCAATTATCAGTTATTCTAAGTAAACTACTCGTCGAAATAAGATTTTCCTTGAACTAATGAAATCTGCAAGGTACAGGAAAACAAAATGTGGCATTGGTTTTACTGTGTACCAAATATCTAAAAATTATTTGAAGCTTTTCTTACATGTAAAATACTATGAATTGCCGACAGTCCTACAAAGAAGGAAAATATAAACGTAATAATTACTCTTGTCCTGCTTGTGTCGGTAATCCTGGATTATATTTGGGAGAATGTTTCAAGCGCTACCATCAACCAACTAATGTATAATTACTTTACGATCAGTGTACTATTTGCTAAAAGTGTATTTACAATTTATATTTTCTTTTTTATTACTGAGTTACATTACTTTGTTATCTGTAGACATTTTTCTAAAAATTTATTTCTCGTTTGTTATTTTTTTCATTTTTCAACTTATCTTTTTTTAACTTTTTACTACTTTTTAAACATTTTCTTTGCATTATATTCTGTTCTCTATTATTGAAAACAAAATAACGATTTTATATTATCTAACTATTCTTGAAATAAATGTTCATAAATTTTTTAATGATGTATTTTCATTTTACCTTACATTGCACACATGGTGTTCAATCCGTTCCAAGCAATTAAAATTTTCCGAGCAGCGACTCTTATCTCAATCATATTTATGTGAATTCACTTACAAATTGGGTGATTTCCATAGTAAACATGTTTTTTTATTAAAAATGAACAATATAAAGAAAAAAAAATTTCACTCCTGGAGTCCGTGTTCGAAAAAAATCGTCGTCCGAATGGGTTAAGGGGTTAAGTCCACCCAAGCACAAGCCACGGTGTCCGTACCGTGCAAAATCCATGAAACAGCTTCACGAAACATCGATGTTATCTGCATGCACCGACTTCACGCGATAAACCACTCACCCGATTCGAAAACTGTACACTTCCGTGCGTCGCGACGCTCGTTTCCCAAATGACCGACGATCGACGCTCGATCCTCACATCGTCGATCCACGCAACGTCGCGCGCGCGCAAATTTTGGCACCGGCGACCTACGATCAGACCCTGAACGAAGACGCGTTGACGAATGTCACGAGCAATTATTGCTGACGATGCACGCTTGCAATTCCTAGCAGGCTGCAGCAGGACGTACTTATCGCGAGCGACGCAACAAGCGTCGGTCTACACGGGAGACAGGTGACACGACTTCGTGCGCGTTTGTCGCGTGTGGTCGTGAAGGGAGGAGATTGAGTTTGCGGCAAATTTTGGCGGAGGTAGAACGGGAGCAGCAAGCTCTGACGTCGAACTATGGGTAATGCGGTGGATTGAAGGGTTATGAGGGGAAAGTTTCGAGGGACTGACGCGGTGATGTTTTATGTGCAGATTGTGAAAAATGCATATTGCTACGTTTTGAGCAGTTATGTTGTAGGGCGATGGTTTGAGGGTGGGTTTTGAGTAATGCGACCTGCTGCGTTTAGGGTTGTTATGTTGTAAGCATGTGTGATAGGTTAGGCAGATTAATTTGTTGAGTTACTTATTTTATAATTGAGCCGTTTATTTTTAACCCTTTGCGGACGAGTGTCGGATATATCCGCCCAATTCTAGCGTTGCGCCTGGCGTACGTCTGTCGTCGTAAACGATAAGATACGCATGATAATTAAATTTGTTTGTTTATGATTTTGTTAGATTTTATGAAAAACTTATTTAAATTAAGATTTAGTTTTTATAACGCAAACGCGCGACGTGATGTCATTTTATTTTCTTTATCGTGCAGCGTTCTGCTACCAATTCCGAATTTCCCGTCAAGCGGCTCCGTCCGCAAATGGATAATTAAAATTTATTTATTCAAAGTATTGGTCATTTGAACTCCGTTTTTCAATATTTTCCGGTTACCATGGTTACATGTACAAATTCATGTTATTTATCAATAAATGTTATTTATCTCGATTTGAAGATAAATGGAGTTAGGCCACTTTCAAAATAAACGGCTCAATTATTTACTTCTTTATGAGAATTTTTTATTTGTAAATAAATATTCAATCAAAAGCGTCGAGCGAGAAGTCCTTCGCTGAGACTAGTATAATCTGGCAACAGATGCGGAGAGTCAGGAGTCGTATGAAAACGAGCTGTATTAATAAACTGTATTTTATTATTGTTAGTAAGTCGTAACGATAGGCATCTTATTTGGCCTTGTCCCAATTGATGTGGGCTCCGGCAGCTAATTGTTAATGTACCGTATATACATATACGAGTAAATCGACATTTAGTTTTTTGGGTAAGGTAATTTTGGACGTCACTTGTAAAGGCGTTTATTTGGATGTCATTTTTTTTATGACAGCGTATAAAATAATCGTGCAGAAAAATACTGAGACATTATTTACAGACATTCAGCTAACCACCAATTCCGAATTTACGTATCAGATTTGAGCTACGTTAAACGCATTACTTCAGTTTTAACTTCGACCGAAGGCATCTAGTGAATCTACGACGCTAGTGAATAAAAATATACCTTCAACGCACAACTACGCACGTCCAACACATTCTTTCACCCTACAAATTTCTTCCATCTTTGAAGCTTCACCTCCAACGCACCCTCCTCTCTTAGATAACGCGGCAGTGTACAATAATCGTAATTTACAACTCGGGTCCGCCAAGCGTCTTTTGCTGCGAGCATAAAATGTCGATGGATCCCAAGGATGGTAACCAACGGGAATCTGACGTCCCTAAAATCTGGACCCTTCTTTCGATTCCCGAGGGAGTCATTGTTTCCGGAGCGTAACAGAGCAACGCCGAATGACCGCCACTTTTACACGGCTCGTGGATCTTTACTCGGCCGGGAATGAATAGGGACGAGGGGATAACCCGGCATAATAGATAGAATCGCAGACAAGGAACCTGCCCGTCCGACTTTCCTTATCGCCCGACTGTTTCGCGTCACGAGCCTCATCCGACGAGGCCGAATTTTCCTTCCGCTGCATCGTGCGCGCCCGTTAATTACGCTAATGAATACGATAATAAACGACCTCAAGGCCTAATCGAATCTAACGTCTGCCAACTGGGACACGAAGTGCACGCTTTTCTTTTCCATTTAGAGACAGTGTCACAATGCCTACTGTGAATCATGATGAGTGTTTAGGATATAGTGAAGTGGATGTCGTGTGATGCGGTATGCGATTTTATACATTTCGGGTGAGTATTGAGCGTTGGGTGGGTAGGAGGATTTTAAATTGGTCACAAGGTGTTTTTAATCGGTTGGAAATCAGCGGAATGCTGTTTTATGTTTTTCTGTTCTATGGAACATAAGGGTTTTATAATTAGGTTCGTAGTACAGTGTTTATAGTGTTAATTTAGTATTCATATTAAGTATTCATATTAACATAATATAGTATTCATATTAAATATTTATATTAAATATTAATTTACAATTTAATTTATATTTAGTATTAATATTAAGTAGTTAAATTTAGTACTATATTTATACTAAACCTCCGGGGTCGTCTATAATTCAGAACTACACAATCCACTCACGAAATTTATTCGGTCCGTATAATACGCTGCGCACATCTTGAGGTCATTGAATTCGCACACGGTTGTGAAATATTTTCGTTATTTTTACACACTTTATTTTCGGAAAACTACGATTCCAAATATGAAATGAACGATTCTTGAAATGCGATTCCATTGAGCCGTTACCAGCGCGATATCGAATAATTTAATCACGGCGTATAATCTTGAATCCGTTGAATCCGCGCTCGGTCATAAATTATTTTCTGTACTCTCACAAAATTTACATTCGGAAAATTGCGATTTCGAAGACAAAATCATTCACGAAATTCGAGCCCATTAAGCTATTATTGCGCAATATCCAATAGTTTAGTCACGACGTATTACTTGGATCGAGCATTTTGAATTCCTTGAATCCGCTCATGGTTACACAATATTTCCTGTAGTTTCACAGAATTTACATTTGGAACACATATAAAATGATTCTGAAAATTGTATCGCATTAAGCCATTACTGCGCGAACCCAACTAATTGATTTACGCATATTTATAATTTACTGTTAAGTATTGTGGAATATATAATAATAATAATCCACAATACTTAACAGTAAATTATAAATATGCGTAAATCATCGTATGATCATTATTATTGCATGTTGGTACTTTATTGCTTATATTTATAATTCATTCGATCTAAATAATACGCCGTGAATATCTTGTTTATCGGATCCGTACACCGTGGTAAAACGATTTCCGAAATTCGCTCCCATCGACCCATTCCTGCACAACACCCAACAATCGGCTCACGACGTATCATTGGATTCGCATAATGCGCCGTGAACATCTTGAATTCATTGAATCCGCACACGGTCACAAGATATTTTCCGTACCTTCGCACAAGCAGCAAAAATGGAACCTTCTAAGAAACCAGAAAAGAATAAACACATCATTTATTCGTTTATGAAAGTGATTTGCAATAACGCGACGGGCCCCTTGCAATTAAAATAGTCTCGAATGCTATCAGCATAGACACCGCCATTTTTTTTTTTTTTGGCTATCTGAAGACTTAAGCCTTCAATAACCGACCAACATCTTTACAAATATTAATCCTGACACATATGTCGACTCTGTTTGCGTATTGACGCTGACACGTATGTGTTAGAATTAAGCGAAGGAATCAATTGGGAAATCTTTATTTTACAATTAATAGGTACACAACTTTGCTCCCGCCGCTTTTTCCCTTTCGTCCAATGCAAAAACGGCGGGAGCAAAGTTGTACATCTATTATATAAATTATTTACAAAATTATTTAGAATTATTATTATTATAGAAATTATTATTATTTATTATACAATTATTATGTATTATTATACAAATTATTTACAAAATTATGTACAAAATAATCCGTCCGATCTCTTTACAATTCTCCGGTGGTAGACCCAGGTTCCAGAGAATGCAACGCTCTATCACCCCTTCATTCCCCTTCCGTTTTCCAAATAAAAATCCGTAGCGAAGGAGGCCTCTCGTATCAGATGCGCATCACAGGTATTTTGATTATGACATCGCATTCCACAACAATGACTACTTCAGTGCCGGACATCATCTAGGACCCCTTTGAATTTCGCCGCAAATTTATTTTCCGCTAACGCATGTGTTGGAATTAAGCAAAGCAATCAATTGGGAAATCTTCATTTTACAATAATACGTCCGATCTCTTTATAATTCTCCGGTGGTATGCTTAGGTTCCAGAGAATGCAACACTCTACCACCCCTTCATTCCCCTTCCGTTTTCCAAATAAAAATCCGTAGCGAAGGAGGCCTCTCGTATCAGGTGCGCATCACAGGTATTTTGATTATGACATCGCATTCCACAACAATGACTACTTCAGTGCCGGACATCGTCTAAGACCCCTTTGAATTTCGCCGCAAATTTATTTTCCGCTAACGCATGTGTTAGAATTAAGCGAAGCAATCAATTGGGAAATCTTCATTTTACAATAATACGTCCGATCTCTTTACAATTCTCCGGTGGTATGCTTAGGTTCCAGAGAATGCAACACTCTACCACCCCTTCATTCCCCTTCCGTTTTGCAAATAAAAATCCGTAGCGAAGGAGGCCTCTCGTATCAGGTGCGCATCTCAGGTATTTTGATTATGACATCGCATTCCACAACAATGACTACTTCAGTGCCGGAAATCACCTAAGACCCCTTTGAATTTCGCCGCAAATTTATTTTCCGCTAACGCGTGTGTTACAATTAAGCGAAACAATCAATTATGAAATCTTTATTTTACAATAATACGTCCGATCTCTTTACAATTCTTCGGTGGTATGCTTAGGTTCCAGAGAATGCAACACTTTACCACCCCTTCATTCCCCTTCCCTTTTCCAAACAAAAAAGTTGCGCATCACATGTATTTTGATTATGACTTATCGCATTCCGTGCAACAATGACTACTTCAGTGCCGGAAATCACCTAAGACCCCTTTGAATTTCGTCGCAAATTTATTTTCCGCTAACATACGCATCCCGTCACACGTTCCTCATAACGCTTGTTATTCCGCACGGCCGACGATGCTGTCGAGGAAGACTCTGACGACAGGAGAAGCAGAAAGTGAGATTCACCTCCGGTGATAGTTCGCTGTTATCGGCATGGGGGTCTCTTCTATTCGGAACCGGCAAGGTCGGGTCGGTCGGATTGGTCGGATTGGGTCGAAACGGTCCTCGTCCTCGGGGAGACAAACTGATGGAACATCGAACCTCCCAGGATTTATTATCTGCGCGGTCTCTTCCCCTCTCCAGGCGAAAGTAATCTCTCCCGTGGTACAGAGAGTACGGGCCCGGCCGGTCTAATATGCTGCCCGTGACGCGAGCGAGGGGCAGGCGAATCAGTGGTGCAGGTAAATCGCTGGGACGGCCGAAAAAGCGGCGCGCCGGTTGTCGGAAGAATCTGCGGAGCGCGCCTGGAAATTGGCATTGTGGCGGATTATTATGAAATCGGTAGGACCTGCGGATTGGGAAATGAATTCTAGTAGGCTGGAATGAAGGATATGTTGGTAGAATTTGTGTGAGGGGCAGGCGAATCAGTGATGCAGGTAAATCGCTGGGACGGCCGAAAAAACGGCGCGCCGGTTGTCGGAAGAATCTGCGGAGCGCGCCTGGAAATTGGCATTGTGGCGGATTATTATGAAATCGGTAGGACCTGCGGATTGGGAAATGAATTCTAGTGGGCTGGAATGAAGGATATGTTGGTAGAATTTGTGTGAGGGGCAGACGAATCGGTGGTGAAGGTAAATCGCTGGGACGGCCGAAAAAGCGGCGCGCCGGTTGTCGGAAGAATCTGCGGAGCGCGCTTCGAAATTGGCATTGCAGCTGATTATTGTGAAATCGGTAGGACCTGTGGATTGGGAAATGAATTCTAGTGGGCTGGAATGAAGGATATGTTGGTAGAATTTGTGTGAGGGGCAGGCGAATCAGTGGTGCAGGTAAATCGCTGGGACGGCCGAAAAAGCGGCGCGCCGGTTGTCGGAAGAATCTGCGGAGCGCGCCTGGAAATTGGCATCGCGGCCGATTATTGTGAAATCGGTAGGACGTGCGTATTGGGAAATGAATTCTAGTAGGCTGGAATAAAGGATATGTTGGTAGAATTTGTGTGAGGGGCAGGCGAATCAGTGGAGCAGGTAAATCGCTGGGACGGCCGAAAAAGCGGCGCGCCGGTTGTCGGAAGAATCTGCGGAGCGCGCCTGGAAATTGGCATTGTGGCGGATTATTATGAAATCGGTAGGACCTGCGGATTGGGAAATTAATTCTAGTGGGCTGGAATGAAGGATATGTTGGTAGAATTTGTGTGAGGGCAGACGAATCAGTGGTGCAGGTAAATCGCTGGGACGGCCGAAAAAGCGGCGCACCGGTTGTCGGAAGAATCTGCGGAGCGCGCCTGGAAATTGGCATCGCGGCCGATTATTGTGAAATCGGTAGGACCTGCGGATTGGGAAATGAATTCTAGTGGGCTGGAATGAAGGATATGTCGGTGAAATTTGTGTGCAGTGCTGAAAAATTGGCATTGCGGCCGATTATTATGAAATTGGTAGGACGCGGATTGGGAAATTAATTCTAATAGGCTGGAATGAAGAATGTGTCGGTGGAATATGTGTGGAGCGTCAGAAAATTGTGATTGCGGTGGATTGTGGGAAAGTGTATGCTGTGAAAGTTAATTTTAGTGTTTTCAAATGAAGGATATGTCGGTGGAATTTGTGTGGAGTGTCAGAAAATTGCGATCACGGTGGATTGTGGAAAAGTGTATGTTGTGCAAACTAATTTTAGTGTTTTCAAATGAAGGATACGTCGGTAGAATTTGTGTGCAGCGCCGAAAAATTGCCATTGCGGCCGATTATTGTGAAATCCGTAGGACGTGCGGATTGGGAAATAAATTGTAGTGGGCTGGAATGAAGGATATGTCGGTGGATTTTATGTGGAGCGTTAGAAAATTGTGATTGCGGTGGATTGTGGGAAAGTGTATGTTGTGCAAGTTAATTTTAGTGTTTTCAAATGAAGGATATGTCGGTGGAATTTGTGTGGAGCGTCAGAAAATTGTGATCGCGGTGGATTGTGGAAAAGTGTATGTTGTGCAAGTTAATTTTAGTGTTTTCAAATGAAGGATATGTCGGTGGAATTTGTGTGGAGTGTCAGAAAATTGTGATTTCGGCGGATTGTGGAAAAGTGTATATTGTGCAAATTAATTTTAGTATTTTCAAATGAAGGATATGTCGGTAGAATTTATGTGCAGCGCCGAAAAATTGTCATTGCGGCCGATTATTATAAAATCGGTAGGACGCGCTGATTGAGAAATGAATTCTAGTGGGCTGGAATGAAAGATATATCGGTGGAATTTGTGTGGAGTGTCAGAAAATTGTGATTTCGGCGGATTGTGGAAAAGTGTATATTGTGCAAATTAATTTTAGTGTTTTTAAATGAAGGATATGTCGATAGAATTTATGTGGAGCGTTAGAAAATTGTGATTGCGGTGGATTGTGGGAAAGTGTATGTTGTGCAAATTAATTATAGTGTTTTCCAATGAAGGATATGTCGGTGGAATTTATATGGAGTGTCAGAAAATTGTGATCGTGGCGGATTGTGGGAAAGTGTATTATATATTGTACAAATTAATTATAGTATTTTCAAATGAAGAATATGTCGATAGAATTTGTGTGCAGCACTGAAAAAATTGATATTGTGCAGCTTAACCTTAGTGCTTTGTAATTAAGGATGTGGCGGTATAATTTATGTGAAGTGTCTAAATATTACGATCGTGGCAGATCATGGGAGGTTTGATATTATGCAAATTAATATTACTGCTTTAACATGAAGGATATGACGGTAAAATTGATATGAAATGCATGAAAATAACGATCGTAGCAGACTATTCTGAATTTGGAACAGGATACGAATTGAGAAGTTAATTTTAGTACTTCAAAATTAAGAATATGTCGATACAATTTGCATGACGTCCCTAAAAATAATGGCCGAATAGATTATTGTGAATTTGGTTGAAGGTTTTCAAGTAGCTGAAAATTGTAACAAAATAATTGCACGCACATGCATGCACGCATTAAAACGTATATCCTCGCACACTGTATTTTATATATCAAGTGCGAATTTCTTGACCTCGCGACACTGAAAGTAATGATGTAGAAATGAATCAATTTCGTCACTGAACCACATGATTATTGCTTAACCCTTTGCACTGCTATGTCGAGTGTGACTCGACATCAGTTTGAATTTGGCAGGATCCTTTGTCGAGCTTACATTTTTTCATGTCTAAATAAATAGATATCGTGCACACGTTATCGACGCTCTCGCAATGTCACTAGAAGGGTTAGACATTCAGGTAATCGAAGAGAAATAAAAGAACTGGATGTGATCACAGATTATAATAAAAATATAGATGGTGTCGATATGGCGAACCAATACGCGACATCTTACTGTTTTTTACGTCGAGCACTCAAGTGGTGGAGGGAATATTTCTTTTGGGGATTAGAAATCTCCATGGTAAATGTTAAATGTCACTTATATTTTATACAAAGTAAAAAAACAAAAAACCAAGGAACAGAACCTATATCCCACAAAAAATTTCGCGAAAAGATTTTGTCAATGCTAATTCGTGATTGTCGTCATCCAAATATGAAATTCCTGGAACACATGATAAACACGATCGCTTAGATGGAAATGCCTCATTTAATCTTCCTGACATAGGAAAACTTTAAATATCACAAGTAAATAATGAATGGTAAAAACATCTTTTATATTATACAGCTATTTTAAAAAAACGTGTGAAAAAAAATCCGAATGACTCACTAGCAGATGTTTTTTTTATTTACAAGAAAAATCAATACACGACAATACTGTAAAAAAATACGTATTTAAGAATTTGTTTCTTCCTTTATTTATTTAATATATCTTTATATTTTTAGTTGTAAATTTCAAATCGCGACACTGAAAGCTGCTGATGTAACGAAATTGAAATAAAATTCGGAGTGCAAAAGGTTAATATTGCCAAAAACACCATTTGCCTCTACTTTCTGCCGCAAGATCGATCATTACAGCATTTGACGTGCAAGCAGATACATTTGCTACGGAACAGAAATCATTTACGTGCTTATAACCCGAAACTGCTTAAGGTGATTGCGATCAAATCGGAAACGATCGAAAGTTTCGATACAAGCGGAAACCCTGAACATTATGGGTGAGACGCTGCAGGTCCGAGAATGGCCCGTAATGAGTGATGGAGCAAGGATTGTGGCCGGCGCAGTTTAAGCGAATCGATATCGTATCCGTAACTTCGCGGTTCACGAAGAAGCACCAATTAAATCTGCTAATGGACTATCAACCGACGCTTCGTTACCAAACGTTCCTCTTCCTTATCAACAGCGAAGTGCGAAAGAAGCAAAGAAGCCAAGTGAACCGAGACAGCCAGTGAATGAAGTAATTTTCTGCAAGAACCCACTGCCAGTCACATTGAAAGTATGTAACATTTAATTACATGCCCTTTTCGTCCTCTTCAAACGTGAAGTACGGGACGGCACAGGGTCGACCTGTCCCGCGGTTATAATTAAAATCCCTTTCATCAGCGCGCAATTAACTAAAATCCCTCATCGCGGATCTGTTCTACGAACCCAAATGCAAAAGCAGTCGTCGCCGTTCACGGCTTGGGATCTGTTCTGAACGGTGCATTGTTCTGTTTTTTATTTTCTCGCCCATCGGTGTTGCAAGGGAATTTCTCGCAATGACCGGTGGAAATCGAGCAAATGTCTGACGCTGCCTAGCGACTCGTCCCCCGACACCAGTTGCAAAGTCGGAATGGTAGTTTACGGCAGTTAGATTCCGACCATTTTTTGAATGTGTACATTTCACGCGATTTGAAATAATACGCCTTTTTACGGTTGGAATGTGAAACTTTTATCGATGCGACATGTTTCGGAACTACCGGTTCCCTGCTCAGGAGTCTGTGATATTTATGATTGCGTTACTGTGTGCTGATTGTATTTTATCCGCATTCTATGGTATTTTAACTTACATGGCTTTCATGATCGAATTGAAATTGTTTGAGTATTTGAATTTAAGAACACATTACTGGCAATTTATCTGTCTGTTGAAAGTGGTCATGTAAAGTATATTGTAGCAAATAGAAGGTTAACAATGATCTTGTAGACTCTTTGAATTGAAGTTCAAATGATTAGTAACTTATCGGTCATTTGAAAGTGGTGATGTGCTGTATTGTAATAAGTGGAAAGTTAACAGCGATCATTATATTTAGACAGAAAGTCGCACAGGAGAATATTCCAGGACGCATGATGAGTCGCTTCCACCCTATGATTACAACCCTATCTAAATGTCGTAGGTAAACCACACTACATTAATGAATTCAAATGAGAGTGCCCTTGGGGGCTTAACGTTGACAAAGTTTAATGAATTTCATATACATACCCGACCTATTTTCGTTTCTGCGCCACCCTTGCGATTCGTCGAATTCTACCTTCTTGGAAAGTTTAAAACGGGTGCGTTATGATATGCCACTCTTTTGAACGTTAGTAGGATTAAGGCTTCTGCGACATTGTTCACACAAATGTAATTTTCTTTAGAAGCGTTCCGAGGAATTTTTCACATATTATTTAGTCAAAGTAGCTCAATCTTAAGTATCTGAATTAATTGTAGGTAGATTTATTGAAATACATCTCAGTCACTTACACCCTTAGTACAGTAGACTTTGACAGAAAATTGTTAAGTTTGCGAACCTCACTAATAATGCCATCAAATAGTAATATTGTCATCTATTACACTTGCAACGTGTATAGAAATGTCCATAGATATGTACAGAAACATGCTATACCTAATAGTTTTGAGTATTATAGGCATATGCTATATCCCTCAATTTCGAGTATCACAAAAATATGCTGCCCTCCTTACCCGGTATATCACAAAAATACGGGACACCTCTTAATTTCCAATATCCTTGAACCACCCTGCACTTCTTATTTTCCAGCATCCCAATAACCCCATATCTCTTAATTTCCACTATCAAAAGAATATGCTGCACCTCTATACCCAGCATTAGAAAAGAAATTCTGTCCCCCATCATCCCTGCATCACAAAAATTCCACACTCCTTCCCTCGTATCATGAGAAAAATAGCCCGCACCCCCAACCACGCTGCATCGCTTATTTTCCAGCATCCCAATAATTCCATATCTCTTAATTTCCACTGTCACAAGAATATGCTGCACCTTTATATCCAGCATCAGAAAAGAAATGCCATACCTCTCCATCCCTGCATCACAAAAATGCCACACCCCTTCCCGCGCATCATGAAAAAAATAGCCCGTATCACAACCATCGAAATCTCGCCCAATCGCACCCTTCACTCTCTCGCTTCGCCCTCCAATATCACAGAAACACCCTGCATCTCTTATTTTCCAGCATTTCCAATAACCCTATATCTCTTAATTTCCACTATTAAAAGAATATGCTGCACCACTACATCCAGCACCAGAAAAGAAATGCCATACCTCTTCATTCCTGCATCACAAAAATGCCACACCCCTTCCCTCGTGTCATGAGAAAACAGCCCGTACCCCCAACCACGCTGCACCGCTTATTTTCCAGCATCCCAATAACTCCATATCTCTTAGTTTCCACTATCACAAGAATATGCTGCACCTCTATATTCAGCATCAGAAAAGAAATGCCATACCTCTCCATCCCTGCATCACAAGAATGCTGTACCTTTGTACCCAGCATCAGAAAAGAAATGCCATGCCTTTTCATTCCTGTCTCACAAGAACGCTGCACCTCTATATCCAGCATCAGAAAAGAAATGCCATACCTTCCTATTCCTGCATCACAAAAATGCCACACCCGTTCCTTTGCATCATGAGAAAAATAGCCCGTACCCCCCATCACATCCATCGAAATCTCACCCAATCGTACCCTTCACCCCCTCAGGCCGATCTCCAATATCACAGAAACACCCCGCATCTCTTATTTTCCAGCATCCCAATAACCATAGCTCTTAATTTCCACTATCACAAAAATATGCTGCACCTCTCCATCCCTGCATCACAAAAATGCCACACCCCTTCCCCCGCATCCTGAGAAAAACATCCCGTACCCCAACCCCGTATCACAACCACCGAAATCCACCCCCTCAGCCGTCTCGGTTTCCAGCGTCCGCGCCTCCTCCCCGAACTCGTCATCCTCTAGCTGACTTGAGCCTCGCCGTCGGCAGGCCCGCCCCGGCCGGCCGCCCTGCAAGGAGTAGGAGCCAAGAGCCGCAGGAGCAGTCGGAGCAGGACAGCATCAGACGACAGGAGTGGACGCGCGGAGAGGAAGCCAGTGGCGGAGCGCAAGGCACACGCAGCCCGAGGTGGATTTCCTCGAGTGGAGGCAATGTTTGATTTTGCTGAGGGCGCACGCCCCGGTCCCCAGCTGCACAGCTGAGTGGGCTTCTGGCAGTCACGAACGAGCCTCCGCTCGTTGCAGCTGCAGCGCGGCTTCCTTCCTTCGCGCGGATCGACGCACATACACGGATTTCGCGAATTCGCCGACTCGACCAGCCGCAAAACGGCTGCACGCGCGTG
Organism: Cryptocheilus praepositus; assembly: GCA_033815515.1. Taxonomy (NCBI): domain Eukaryota; kingdom Metazoa; phylum Arthropoda; class Insecta; order Hymenoptera; family Pompilidae; genus Cryptocheilus; species Cryptocheilus praepositus. Next base: position 4,068,931 of record JAWWQZ010000314.1, read on the forward strand.
TGGCACGAGTGATGTGCTGTGCTGCGGCCTGCCGGGAAGTGTAGGTGCACGGTGCGTCACGGCTTCAGAGGCTGGTTGCGGAATCCGGAGACGGACGACGGCGATGACGTCCTGGGAGAGTGGCGGGTGTTGCGCGTAAGTTGTGCCTCTCGCTGTTTTTCTGCTGGATGGCGTTTGTGGCGCAAAAACGGACAATGCGTTTTGCGTTTCGGAGCTGTGCGTTTTGAGATGTGGGTGATTCGGGGAAGGAAAGGATGGATGCTCTTCAAGGGAAAGAGTTCGAGGCGCTAGGGACTGTGCCATTCGTGGTAGCGAATAGGTCTGTAGTGTAGGGGTGGATGAAGAGTGAAATTGATGGTCATTGGGTTTGCGTTATAAGTTTGTGAAGTCTAGTGCGAGGAATTTCTTGTAGGAGACAATTGTCTTGTAAATTCTGGTATGAAAAATCTCGTAATGGTTCATTTGTAGATTCCAGGGTGACTAGTTAGAGAATTTTGTCATACGCTCGACTTTCTTTCACGGTTCAGCTTCTCTGTCCTGAACGCGGTTTCCCTCTCGGCAGACGTCAATTCCGTTGTTTACCGTTCGCCGAAATTCGTGCTCCCCCGCGACCTTAATATCGCGTAGAATTTATCGTCGTGTATTGCTATCCATAATTCATAAAAATCCAATATCCGTAAATTTCAAATAACGCGAGAGTATTCCTCCCGAATAACTACGGGACGCGTAACCTAGATAGTGCCTGCTTCTCAAGAAATTTATACACACCTCCGTGCGATACTCTGCTCTACGTAAAATGTTCAACAGCTGACCTACTTGCTGATTAATTCATCGTAGGGCAACGGCATTTTACAAAATGTCACATATTTTCGACTGTTCGACTCTACGTTCGATGTACCGTTCCTTATCAAATAAAACCGTTTAATTCGGTAAATTACGGTTATGTGCGTTCAGATTTTCACGAACGAAAGACGCGGGAAGGCGCGTTTGTCGTTATAAAGCAACGAAACGGAAATGTTTTTATCGCTGACGTTTAATAGTGACTGGCAAACGTTATCGAGAAACGATATGTTCGCGATTCCGCACAGGATTACGGGCTTAGGTTTTGTTCGTACAAAAAGACGCCGTTCTTGTGTACTATGTTACTCACTACGACGTAAAGTCGCTTTAACGGCGCCAGTTAAGCACGACCTATTACTTTTACGGCCTACTTTGCAGGTCCATTGCGCCTTGTCTCGCGAGTTATGAACGAAATTTGCCGCGCGATCTACCCGACCATTTTCTATTTTCACGCAAAAGGCTAATCAAATGTCGCACGCAGTCAGTGCCGAAACCGACCGTCATTTTCGTTATTACTGTCATTGGCGTAAAGCGATTTTAGCTACGTACAATATTACTCAATTCTCGCAATATTTAGGTATAAGAGATAATGTTATTTCGCAGAGTGTCGTGAATAATTATTTTCTGTTACCTCTCGTCATTTGTGGCGGAATTGTTTTTTCCAACTTGCGTATATTCGGATTCTTCAATTTTATCAGAATTTAGTTTCTAGAAATACTTATATCTAACAGGTAACATTATTGATTTGGCAGTGTCGTGAGCAAAATAGCTTGCTTTGCCTTCCGTCTTTTACAGTAAAATTGTTTTCATAAACTTGCGTATATTCCGACTCTTGCATTTTACCAGAATTTCGTTTCTGGAAATACTTAGGTCTAGGAGATAGTATTATTGATTTGGCCGTGTCGTGAATAATTATTTTGTTTTGTCTTCCGCCTTTTACGACAATCTTGTTTTTGCCAACTTGCGTATATTGCGACTCTTGCGTTTCGCCAGAATTAATTAAGCTTTCACCGACCACACGTGATATTTCCCCACAAATCACAGTAACCAGTTCCCCACAATCTACCCCGCCAGAACTTATACAGCCCTCGCCCAGAAGTATATAGTTACTCTTCCACTACTCCCACATGCTGGATCACCTATATGGTTTTCCGTCTGCATTCGAAAAGTTTATATACACCATAAAACGCGTGCACAATGCGCGCATTGTCCACGATGAGACACGACGACAATTGAACGAAGACCGTAACTAAAGACAATTGAAGTGGCAAAAAATAAGAACGCTTGAGTGAAACTCGTATCATGCTCTTTGACCACCTTCGTCAATTGGTTCTTGATATTTCAAGCGTGGAAGCAAATGGTTATTTTCAACATTTACTGTCGCATGAGACTTCAAACTTCAATACGGCTGTTTAGCACATTGACTGCTACGGTGATCACCAGTGACCGATGCAAAAGATTTTACTAATAATGCAAAAAATTTGCCATGAAGCTTATTTTCAATATTGTAAAAACAATTGATATTGGAATGGTGCAATATTGTAACAGCAATTGACATTGGAATGGTGCTTCAATACTTTGGCTTCTAACAACTCTGCGTTATCTTCATTTTGGACGATTTAATTATACTCTTGCAGAATTTCATCGCATCGCAGTTCTAACATAGAAAAATACGCTTGGTAGTCAAATTGTTAAATAGGGAAGATCAACTTTCCATTTCCATTTCAGGGATCCATGGTACTGCCAAGCATAAAAAGGCAGATTTCAACATTTTAGCAATGCACCCTTTCGCTTGCTTCTCATTTAACACGTTGACTGCCGTGCTTATTTTGCTACATTAGAACGGCGATACTATGAAATACTACAGTGTTTGACCGAATTATGCAAAATGTAAATAATGTGCAGGTATTGGAGAACATGGGATCGCATCACTATTCTAGCAGTAACTGCATTTATAAAATAATTATTGCTACCCATTGCGAATATTTTGGATCTTCTGTAAAATCTTTTAAATCTCACCGGTGACCATCATGGCAGTCAAAGTGTTAACACATGTAGTGTAAGCACATTTTGCTATGTTAGAACCGCGATGCGATAAAATACAACAGAGTATGATGAAATCGTGCAAAATAAAGGTAACGCAGAGTTGTTAGACGCCAAAGTATTGAAGCACCATTCCAATATCAATTGCTTTCGCAAGATTGGAAATAGGCTTCATGGCGAATTTTTTGCATTTATAGTAAAATGTTTTGCGCCGGTCACCGGTGACCATCATGGCAGTCAAATCCATGGTATTGCCAAGCATAAAAAGGCAGATTGCAACATTTTAGCAATGCATCCTTTCGATTGCTTGTCATTTAACACGTTGACTGCCGTACCTATTTTGCTGTATTAGAACGGTGATACTATGAAATACTACAGCGTTTGACCGAATTATCCAAAATATAAATAATGTGCAGGTATTGGAGACCAACGGATCGCATCACTATTCTAGCAGTAACTGCATTTATAAAATAATTATTGCTACCCATTGCGAATATTTTAGATCTTCAGTAAAATCTCTTAAATCTCACCGGTGACCATCAGGGCAGTCAAAGTGTTAACACTTTGACTGCCAAGCACATTTTGCTATGTTAGAATCGCGATGCGATGAAATACTGCAGAGTATGATCAAATCGTGCAAAATAAAGGTAACGCAGAGTTGTTAGACGCCAAAGTATTGAAGCACCATTCCAATATCAATTGCTGGCGAATTTTTTGCATTTTTTACAAGATTGCGTGCAAAATAGGGCAGAGTTATTAGATTCATGGCGAATTTTTTGCATTTATAATAAAATGTTTTGCGCCGGTCACCGGTGACCATCATGGCAGTCAAATCCATGGTATTGCCAAGCATAAAAAGACAGATTTCAACATTTTAGCAATGCAGCCTTTCGATTGCTTCTCATTTAACACGTTGACTGCCGTGCCGATTTTACTGTATTAGATACTATGAAATACTACAGCGTTTGACCGAATTATGCAAAATGTAAATAATGTGCAGGTATTGGAGACCAAAGGATAGCATCGCTATTCTAACAGTAACTGCATTTATAAAATAATTATTGCTATCCATTGCGAATATTTTGGATCTTCAGTAAAATCTCTTAAATCTCACCGGTGGCCATCATGGCAGTCAAAGTGTTAACATTTTGACTGCCAAGCACATTTTGCTATGTTAGTACCGCTATGCGATAAAATACTGCAGAGTATGATCAAATCGTGCAAAATAAAGGTAACGCAGAGTTGTTAATCGCCAAAGTATTGAAGCACCATTCCAATATCAATTGCATTTACACAATTACAAATAGGCTTCATTGCGATTTTTTTGCATTTTTAGTGAAATCTTCGTTAACACGTTGACTGCCAAGCGTATTTTGCTATTTTAGAACTGCGATGCAATGAAATACTGCCGAGTATGATTAAATCGTCCAAAATGAAGGTAACGCAAAGTTGTTAGAAGCCAAAGTATTGAAGCACCATTCCAATATCAATTGCATTTACGCAATTACAAATAGGCTTCATTGCGATGTATGATCATTGTATATTCATTGTGATAATATCAATTGCTTTCGCAAGATTGGAAATAGGCTCCATGGCGAATTTTTTGCATTTATAGTCAAATGTTTTGCGCCGGTCACCGGTGACCATCATGGCAGTCAAAGTGTTAAACGATTTCATAGAGTGCAGTAGAATTTCGAGTGTATCAGAATCTGCCCACGCTTGTTGCTTGTTCACCTGGTTCTGTCGTAGCGCGTAAACAAGAACGCGGCTGGGAAGTGAATGCAGTTACGGTTGCAGACCGGTGGGAAAAGATCGGCAAACTACCTCGCGGTGGACAAATTCAGTTTGTCGCCAAGCAGGACCGACGGTGTTTACGTCGGTCGACGTTATTGCCGTGAAGATGGCGGGGCTAATAAGCGGGCAGACGAAGAAGAGCACTTTTGAAATTTTACGGTCGCTCGCTCGTTTCTACGGACGGCATTTAGGTAGAATGCTAGTTAGCCAGTCTGCTGTTTTTCACGTCTACACTCGTCATGAAGAAGTGGCAGTTTTTTCTTATGACGGATATACGTGTCTTGCGTAAAAAGAAGTTACAAGTTGCTGCTTAAGCTGCTATTTTAGTGAAAACTGAAATATGTCGGTTTATTTTAAGACGTATGAATATTTCGAGGCGATGAAATACTGCAGAGTATGATTAAATCGTGCAAAATTAAGGTACCGCAGAGTTGTTGAAAGCGAAAGTATTGAAGCACCGTTCCAATATCAATTGCTTTTACAAGATTGCAATTTTTAGGCTCTCACGTGCGAATTCTTTTGCATTTATACTAAAATCTTTTGCGCCGGTCACCGGTGACCACCGTAGCAGTCAACGTGTTAAGTTGCAGTTTTAGTGAAAACTGAAAAATGTCGGTTTATTTTAAGACGTATGAATATTTCGAGGCTAAAATGAAATAAAACGAGTAAATAAAAAGAAACAAATAATTGTTATGAACGAAAACGTATACGGCGTGGGGATTAAATTAGATTTATTCGTTAAGATAATTATCTCACGTACGTTTTGAGGGGAGTAACTTAGCACAGAAAACTTTTTAACAAACTTTAACAAATCATTTTATCTCGAACAAGTTCCATTTTTACGCACTCATCGTGTCAGGGAAGTTACCAGAAAGCCTTGTCAGTAAAGAAGTTAAAAATAAAACAGTCCTTTCATTACAACTTAATTACGTCATCGCTTACTCCTTGCGGCGTATTTTAGGAACACATTTACCCACAGAGATTGCAACAATTAACTGGTTAATCGAAGAAAGTGATGCTTGAATGAACGAAAGTAAGAATTCATGAGCGATGAAGAGGGCCACGGCGTATGTTGCAAAGTTCTGCCGATAATTCAAGTTGGACTCTAATCTCGGAGAGCAATTGTTGCCGATCATTCAACTCGTTCATCAGGCCAATCAATTGCCACGCTACGATTGCCGGCAGATAAAACTGCCGATATCACTTCCAATTTAAAGCAATGGAGCAACGAGATCAAGGCTCGAATCTTTTAGAGAAGGAATTTTAATGAAAAAATTATTGTTGGCCGATGGAAAAAACTGTCAGCGGAAGATTATCTTAATTATATTTATTGATTAACTTATAAAACAAGACGAAACGTAGTAGAATTAATGTTTATTCAGTAATAATTAATGATGAACGGTTAAATGCGGGGAAGCTTAGAACAATCGTTGCTCATTATTCAGTTAATTGTCAAACGGTAATTAGAAAATGAATGCATTAGCGGAATGTTAAAAATACCGCCTAGTTGAAAATTAATCTAGTGACCGATAGAAACTGTTCATATATACCTTCTATTAAAATTGTGCATATCTAGGATATTATTAACGTAATGCTCATTGGCCACAATGTCGCATTATTAGAGCAGCGCGAATAAAGTCTGCAGTATCTTGAAATTATTGTCGCTGAATGACTAATTATCGAAAAATGAGGCGTCGTTACTCGCAACAACGCTCACTTCATTATCGATAACTTTAATCCCGTTAAACCACTGCATATTTACTATAACAATCCGGCAATTATTTTAGACATCGTCATTTTATACATCTGATGTCATTCAATTTGTACAGCTTAACCCTTTGCACTCCTATGTCGAGTGTGACTCGACATCAGTTTTTATGGCAGGAGCTCCTTTGTCGAGCTCCACTCGACATTTTTTCATGTCTAAATAAATAGATATCGTGCACACGTTATCGACGCTCTCGCAATGTCACTAGAAGGGTTAGACATTCAGGTAATCGAAGAGAAATAAAAGAACTGGATGTGATCACAGATTATAATAAAAATATAGATGGTGTCGATATGGCGAACCAATACGCGACATCTTACTGTTTTTTACGTCGAGCGCTCAAGTGGTGGAGGGAATATTTCTTTTGGGGATTAGAAATCTCCATGGTAAATGCGTATATTTTATACAAAGAAAAAACAAAAAACCAAGGAACAGAACCTATAGCCCACAAAAAATTTCGCGAAAAGATTTTGTCAATGCTAATTCGTGATTGTCGTCATCCAAATATGAAATTGGGGAGGCCTGGAACACATGATAAACACGATCGCTTAGATGGAAAGCCTCATTTAATCTTCCTACATCCCGAAGGAAAACACAAAGACTGTGCAGTTTACTCAAATAGAAAAACATCTGGAGGAAAAAGAGAAACCACCTATTTTTGTGAAACGTGTGAAAGAAAATCAGGGTTACATCTTGCAAGTTCTTTCAAAAGATATCATACCCTTGAAAATTTCAATATACGACAATACTGTAAATAAAATTGGTATTTAAGTGAATTTGTTTCTTCCTTTATTTATTTAAATTGCTTTATATTTTTAGTTAAAGTAAATTTCAAATAAAACACTTAAAAGCGTTGGGAGCTGCTGGTAACAAAATTGAAATAAAATTCGGAGTGCAAAGGGTTAATATTTTTTCCAATGCATCTCTAATTATCGAAAAATGACTCGACTAATTATAATTACGACTCATTCGGCTATGTTACCTTTACACATTAATGCCAATGTTGACATGCACACTGTCGCACGATATCAGGCAAGTCGCGAAAAAGTTGCCGACGAGTGCAGGCAGCGTTGAAATCGTGCCGCACGCAACTTGTTAAATTCGACTGATATCGACGCTGCTCACAGCTCGTTTTCGCTGTCGAGTTGAATTAGCGAGCGAACGCGTGGTCGGCAACCATGATTGATGTTATCGCGTTAAAAGTTTCAACGGACGTTGTTCGCTACGTCGCGCGTGCGGAATTCGTCGGGCGCGAACAATATTCGACACGGCGACTCTCAAAAAATGCCCTACGTACGACTTTTATCAGCGCTTGGAAATAAACGGACCGTGTCACAAAGTGTAATCGTTGTTTGCTACTTCGTCCTGCATGTGCACGCTCTGCACGATTATGTAACAAATCCGCGTCTAGCCTACTTTGCATATCCAATTTATTCTAGAAGATGCAGTGGCTGTTTTGACAGTAGATTTGCGGGAGCCATCAGTTTCGCGAATTAAATTAGAGAAAGTAGAAGCGTTTGTTTCCGGCAGGCTTTGCCGATTGTTACGTATTTAGTTATATAGTTATGTAACAAAATCGCATCTTGCAGGGTTTGTGTAACAATTTTATTCTGGAAGACGCCAGTAGCTGTTTTGACAGTAGATTTACGGGACCCATCAGTTCCGCGAATTAAATTAGAGAAAGTAGAATCGTTTGTTTCCGGCAGGCTTTGCCGATTGTTACGTATTTAGTTATGCAGTTTTGTAACAAAATCGCGTCTAGCAGGGTTTGTGTAAGAATTTTATTTTGGAAGACGCCAGTGGCTGTTTTGACAGTAGATTTACGGGAGCCATCAGTTTCGCGAATTAAATTAGAGAAAGTAGAATCGTTTGTTTCCGGCAGGCTTTGCCGATTGTTACGTATTTAGTTATGCAGTTTTGTAACAAAATCGCGTCTAGCAGGGTTTGTGTAAGAATTTTATTTTGGAAGACGCCAGTGGCTGTTTTGACAGTAGATTTACGGGAGCCATCAGTTTCGCGATTTAAATTAGAGAAAGTAGAAGCGTTTGTTTCCGGCAGGCTTTGCCGATTGTTATGTATTTAGTTATATAGTTATGTAACAAAATTGCGTCTAGCAGGCTTTGTGTAACAATTTTATTCTGGAAGACGCCAGTGGCTGTTTTGACAGTAGATTTACGGGAGCCATCAGTTTCGCGAATTAAATTAGAGAAAGTAGAAGCGTTTGTTTCCGGCAGGCTTTGCCGATTGTTATGTATTTAGTTCTACAGTTATGGAACAAAGTTGCGTCTAGCAGGCTTTGTGTAACAATTTTATTCTGGAAGACGCCAGTGGCTGTTTTGACAGTAGATTTACGGGACCCATCAGTTTCGCGAATTAAATTAGAGAAAGTAGAAGCGTTTGTTTCCGGCAGGCTTTGCCGATTGTTACGTATTTAGTTATATAGTTATGTAACAAAATCGCGTCTAGCAGGCTTTGTGTAACAATTTTATTCTAGAAGATGCAGTGGCTGTTTTGACAGTAGATTTACGGGACCCATCAGTTTCGCGAATTAAATTAGAGAAAGTAGAAGCGTTTGTTTCAGGCAGGCTTTGCCGATTGTTACGTATTTAAATATACAGTTATGTAACAAAATCGCGTCTAGCAGGCTTTGTGTAACAATTTTATTCTGGAAGACGCCAGTGGCTGTTTTGACAGTAGATTTACGGGAGCCATCAGTTTCGCGATTTAAATTAGAGAAAGTAGAAGCGTTTGTTTCCGGCAGGCTTTGCCGATTGTTACGTATTTAGTTCTATAGTTATGTAACAAAATCGCGTCTAGCAGGCTTTGTGTAACAATTTTATTCTGGAAGACGCCAGTGGCTGTTTTGACAGTAGATTTACGGGACCCATCAGTTTCGCGAATTAAATTAGAGAAAGTAGAAGCGTTTGTTTCCGGCAGGCTTTGCCGATTGTGGCGTATTTAGTTCTATAGTTATGTAACAAAATCGCGTCTAGCAGGCTTTGTGTAACAATTTTATTCTGGAAGACGCCAGTGGCTGTTTTGATAGTAGATTTACGGGACCCACTGTCTTCACGAGAATAATTTCAAAAAATGTTACTGTTTTTTGTCTAGCAATTTTTGGGGGGTTTTATTTTATTATGTTTTGTTATTATATTTGACATTTCCATTGCATTTTTGTTTCATTACGTATTATGTCTACATTCGCGCAAATCATTCCTGCACTCGCCATTCATTAATTACATCATTCCATTACGCATTGCTTCTACAAACTCGCGGAAATTATTCCCACACATAATTTTAATTAAATTATTCCATAATATTTTACATTCCCGCACACGCATTCATGTAATTACATTATCCCATGATAGTTTACATTTCTCTCACTCTACCATTCCATTACGCATCGTGCCCGCATTCGCGCAAATGAGCCCCGAACATCCTATCGCCCAATACATTCGCGTCGGCAAAGCACACCCATCACCCACGATTCCATTATTCGCAGATAGATCGGCCAGCATTTGCAAAGCGGGCAAAAACGGAAACGGCCCACGCACCTGAGCGCTTTTGCAACAAAGGGGTGGCAAGTTTCACGCAAGTGGCACGTTTTTCAGGCCTGTCAAACGGCGTCCGTTACACTGAATGCATCTTCCAGCACTTCCGTCCGGAAACCGGACAACGTTCAAATTTCGATTTTATTATATTTGACATTTCCATTATATTTTTATTTCAATACTTATTATGTCTGCATTCATGCAAATCATTCCTGCACTCGCCATTCATTTAATTACATCATTCCATCATGAATTGCTTCGACACTCGGGCAAATAACTCGCACACATTATTTTAATTACATTATTTCATAATATTTTACATTTCCGTCACACGATCATTCCTGCACTCGCCATTCATTTAATTACATCATTCTATCATGAATTACTTCGACACTCGGGCAAATCATTCGCCCACATTATTTTAATTACATTATTCGATGAGCCGGCGCAATTTTATTATATTTGACATTTCCATTGTATTTTTATTTCATTACGTATTATATCTGTATTCATGCAAATCATTCCTGCACTCGCCATTCATTCAATTACATCATTCCATTATGCATTGCTTCGACACTCGGGCAAATCATTCGCACACATTATTTTAATTACATTATTCCATAATATTTTACATTTCCGTCAGACGATCATTCCCGCACACGCATTCATGTAATTACATTATCCCATGATACTTTACATTTCCCTCACTCTACCATTCCATTACGCATAAAGAACACCCGTCACCCACGATTCCATTATTCGCACATAGATCGGCCAGTATTCGCAAAGCGGGCAAAAACGGAAACGGCCCACGCACCTGACCGCTTTTGCAACAAAGGGGTGGCAAGTTTCACGCAAGTGGCACGTTTTTCAGGCCTGTCAAACGGCGTCCGTTACGCTGAATGCATCTTCCAACAGTTCCGTCTAGAAACCGGCAACGTTCAAATTTCGATGAGCCGGCGCAATGTTATTATATTTGACATTTCCATTGTATTTTTATTTCATTACGTATTATGTCTGCATTCATGCAAATCATTCCTGCATTCGCCATTCATTTAATTACATCATTCCATGATACTTTATATTTCCATCGCACTACCATTCCATTACGCATATTATTTTAATTACATCATTCCATAATATTTTACATTTCCTTTATTCGCACACACATCGGCCAGTATTCGCAACAGCGTCACCCACAATTTCATTATTCTCAAAATCGGCCAGCATTCGCAAACGGCCCACGCACCTGACCTGCGCGCTTTTGCAACAAAGGGGTGGCAAGTTTCACGCAAGTGGCACGTTTTTCAGTCCTGTCAAACAGCGTCCGTTACACTGAATGCATCTTCCAGCACTTCCGTCCGGAAACCGGACAACGTTCAAATTTCGATGAGCCGCCGCAATTTTATTATATTTGACATTTCCATTATATTTTTATTTCAATACTTATTATGTCTGCATTCATGCAAATCATTCTTGCACTCGCCATTCATTTAATTACATCATTCCATCATGAATTGCTTCGACACTCGGGCAAATCATTCCCACACATTATTTTAATTACACTATTCGATGGGCCGGCACAGTTTTATTATATTTGACATTTCCATTGTATTTTTATTTCATTACGTATTATGTCTGCATTCGTGCAAATCATTGCTGCACTCGCCATTCATTTAATTACATTATTCCATAATACTTTACATTTCCGTTGCACGATCATTCCCGCACACGCATTCACGTAATTATATTATCCCATGATACTTTACATTTCCTTCACTCTACCATTCCATTACGCATAAAGCACACCCGTCACCCACAATTCCATTATTCGCAGCTATATCGGCCAGTATTCGCAAAGCGGGCAAAAACGGAAACGGCCCACGCACCTGAGCGCTTTTGCAACAAAGGGGTGGCAAGTTTCACGCAAGTGGCACGTTTTTCAGTCCTGTCAAACGGCGTCCGTTACACTGAATGCATCTTCCAGCACTTCCGTGCGGAAACCGGACAACGTTCAAATTTCGATGAGCCGGCGCAATATCACAGGCACACACGGTGCATGTTTCGAGTTCGCTGCCTCCCGAGTGTCTCTTTGGGACTCGGCTGGCTCAGGCGACACACAGCAAAAGCGACCTGCCATCCGACGGATCCGCGCGGAATATTGCATCGCAAAGCGAAGTATTTCGGCGGGGTGCGCGAAACGTCAAAATACAATGAGCGAACGCAACTTCGGCTAATTGCATGTAAGCGTGCACGGCGTAGTTGTCTGCGAAACCAAATATCCGAATCAAACACGGACCCGACGAACGGCTGACCCGCTGGACTGGCGTTTAATTAGCGGGCTCACATTACGGAGTAATTCTGATTAGTTCACGGTGCGCCGGCAACCGGAACTTTTTTCGGCGAGATTGCATGGAAACTGCGGCTGGCGAATTTGCTTTGGTCACTTCGAAAGGCGCAGATGAAACAACACGGTCGAGCTAATTATTAATATGTGTCGCACATGCGTGGACAAGTAATTGCGCGTTTGGAAGAACTTGTCGTAGCGACGAACGTGTTTAACACGTTGACTACCAAGTGTATTTTGCTATGTTAGAAGCGCGATGCAATGAAATACTACAGAGGATGATTAAATCATGCAAAATGAAGGTAACGCAGTATTTTGCTATGTTAGAACTGCGATGCGTTGAAATATTGCAGCATATGATTAAATAGTGTAAAATTAACCCTTTATGGGCCCGCGTGATTTTGAAGTCGTATATCGATAAATCGATATTTTATTAAATAATTTAATTTTTTCACTAGATGGCGTATACATCTTGTTATATAATGTCTCCTTAGTAACCAATAACATATTTGCTGCGGTTAATAACCTGCAATATCAAAGTAAATGCTTTTGCAAGTTGTCTTCAAATAGAAGCCAAAGGAACCGTTTTGTGGAATTATCATTATTTGTTTTTCTATCGGTGGTTGTTAAACAAAAAAGCGTACGTAATAGCTTTTAGTTTGTATATCAATAATGTCTTATTTGCTTGCATTTAAACAATCATTTTATTACTATTTTCATGTGATATAGCTTTGTAACTTTCAAAACACAATAGGCTATAATCGTAGGGTTCGGTATATTTGCGATAACGTTTATGTTTTCTTTGCTCTTCAGTTTTATATATCAGGGGCTCAAAACATGGGTACAAAATCATATAAAAATAAAAGAGGAATAGGAATAAGAAACACTAGCAGTAATAAATCCGAAGATTCTTTATCAGATTCTGATCCTACCGAAGATCATCCAATAGTACTTGCCCGACGACATATAAATATTACAGATAGCGACGATGAATTTAGTAGTAAAAAATCATCAGATAAGGAAATGCAACGTATATCTATGTTTGATGCCAAACGCCAGCTGTTTTATAGAATTCCATACTTAAGCTCTTATACACACAATTGCAAACGTTATAAGCCGTTGTTACTTCAAAATTACAAAATGTATTCGTTATAATAAAATTGTTGAAACTGCTGAATTCATTGTTGATATGTATTTCGCGGGTGATATTTGTTGATTTCACGTTACATAGATTCTGTATAGCCACTACAAAAAAGTCCGGTCCAAAGAGTGTTAAGGTCGAAGTCGAAGTTGAAACTCATCGGTTGACGGAAAATTATATCTATGTGTACGGAATATATCTATAATATGTTGAAAATTATGTCATGTCGACGGAATATATCTATGTTTAATGCCAAACGCCAACTGTTTTATGGAATTCCATACTTAAGCTCTTATACACACAAGTGCAAACGTTGTAAGCCGTTGTTACTTCAAAGTTACAAAATGTATTCCTTATAACAAAATTGTTGAAACTGCTGAATTCATTGTTAATACGTATTTCGCGGTTGATATTTGTTGATTTCACGTTACATAGATTTTGTATAGCCACCAAAAAAAAATCGGTCTATACAGGGTTAAAGTAACGCAGAGTTGTTAGAAGCAAAAGTATTGAAGCACCGTTCCAATATCAATTGCTTTTCAAGATTGCAAATAGGCTTCGTGGCGAATTTTTTGCATTTTTAGTAAAATCTTTTGCGCCGGTCACCGGTGACCATCGTGGCAGTCAAAGTGTTAATAGTGAGAAGGTATACAGCTGTGTGTGCTTATAAGTAATGCTAGTGAGTGAAAATGGTTATTGTCGATGTTGATGACGTGGTACTCTCAACACATTTTGTCATGTGCCACAGGGAATCGATAGTGTCGGATGTATGCGTCGACCTTATCTCCGTCGGGATATGAATCTATCAATCTGTGAATCTATGAATCTGTGAAACTATAAAACTATCTCAATAATCGCAACCTTGTATGTTAGGCGGTTTTATGAGATAAAATTACTACTTGAGTGATGTGTACTGTGCGGTGTTGTGAACCTGAATATGATCTGAATCGTTTGTATTTTTTTTTTTTTAGCAGTATATTGACATAGTTTAGTCTACTTCTCTAACATAAGAAATGCGGAATTGCCTAATTGTTCTCCCTTCAAATTTTTTCTCACTGTCAAATCGCGTTTTACTCCTACGCATACCGCACTTTTACTTTGAAGACATGAACATGCTGCAACTAAAAGCTCCTTAGGCGTCGTGCTTTTTATATATTTCCAAACAATCGTAACTATATTGGGAAAACACAGAAATGCCAAGATTTATGCCCTGCGAGAAACCAACTGCATTTATGCCGGACAATCAACGCGTTGATTTTCTACAGATTACGCCGTGAAACGATATCGTGCATTTTCGTGCGTTTCCACTCTGCCGCTTCCATGTTTGTCAAACAGTTTCTGCATATTTTGCACGCGCTCCCCGTTTCTTCGAAAAATTTGTTTATATTCCAATAATGCATGTTCGCAATTCTGGCAAACGATACGGAGAATCGCGCATCGTCCACGTCAATCCATTGGCGTTCAATAGCAGGGTATTCATCATTGAATTATGTAACGAACGTTTGCGCGCAACGGCGTGTAAGAAAATCGGAAAATTAGTGCCGACGATCCGCCGGCTGAAAGCCATGAGAGAAGAGAATTTGCACGCTTTCGGACGATGTTAACCGGCGACTCGCGAACATCCATCATCGTCATTGCCAGATAACGGAGAATCTCGATGCTAAGATGGCCGGCAGTTAAGTCGGCGAGCTTTTGACGCTGCATATCCGACGGTTCTATCCATCTTGGCAACTTTCTGCACACCGTTACTCCCCTTATTCGCGCGAAATCATCGTCGACTTTCCGGCAACGCGAAATTAAGCTGTTACGGCAGTCACCCATATTACCACGAAACATTGAATACATATATACTCAATATTATGAAGACATTAAATTGATTTTTTACAATTAAATATGCGCACCATATTTATTTTAAATTCAACAATATTTTTGTTTACCCTTACAAAATATTCGTTTCGTATTTTCCCAAATACTTAGTTTATACTTTTTATGCATCAATTTTATATTTCTCTCGCATATGTACAATATTTAGGCCCTATATTTTTCTTGCATTAAACAGTGTTGCCTAAAGAATGTTTTACCACTATTCAAAGAAGATATTTTTGTGTCAGTGAGGCCCGGTTACCAAACATACTTTTACATACACTTTTTAAGCATCAATTTTACATTTCTCTCGCATATGTACAATATTTAGGCCCTATATATTTCTCGCATTAAACATTGTTGCTTAAGCAATATTTTTCCACTATTCGAAAAAGATATTTTTGTGTCAGTAAGGCCCGGTTACCAAACATACTTTTACATACACTTTTTAAGCATCAATTTTACATTTCTCTGTAGATGTACAATATTTAGGCCCTATATTTTTCGCGCATTAAACAGTGTTGCCTAAAGAATATTTTTCCACATTTCTCTGGTACATGTACAATGTTTAGGCCCTATATTTTTCTGGCATTAAACAGTGTTGCCTAAAGAATATTTTTCCACTATTCAAAGAAGATATTTTTGTGTCAGTGAGGCCCGGTTACCAAACATACTTTTACATACACTTTTTAAGCATCAATTTTACATTTCTCTGGTACATGTACAATATCTAGGCCCTATATTTTTGTCGCAATAAAATAGTGTTGCTTAAGGAATATTTTTCCACTATTCAAAGAAGATATTTTTGTGTCGGTGAGGCCCGGTTACCAAACATACTTTTACATACATTTTTTAAGCATTAATTTTACATTTCTCTGGTACAATATGCCTTATATACAATATTTAGTCCTATTCTATATTTTTTTCTGGCATTAAACAGTACAATATTTAGGCCCTATATTTTTCTCGCATTAGACATTGTTGCGCAAAGAATATTTTTCCACTATTCAAAGAAGATATTTTTGTGTCAGTAAGGCCCGGTTACCAAACAATAGAAATGCGAGCAACGAATCTACGCCGACGGAGGTAATGGCCAAGAAAACGCCGTCGCCATTATTTACCGTCAGCCTGCAACAGACTTTCAGCGCGGAGTCTGTCCCAACATTAAAAAGACATTCAATCTCTTTTTTACATTTAAACGTGCATACATTTATTTTTGATTCAACATTTTTTCCACACTTATAAAATATTCCATTTCTACATATACACTTACAGTATACTCTCGAAGCATTTTACATTTCTCGTCCACGTGTACAATATTTCCGTCTGACCTCTTTCTCATATCAAACCGCCGTTTTGCTCACGCAACGTTTCCCCGTGATTAAACAGGATACTTTTGCGCCACTAAGTAGCAAAAAATGAGCGACCCGCAGCGACTTTCCATGCGAAATCTGTCCGTGACCTTAATAGTCGGTCTTCGATACTGCTTCCGGTGTTCCTGTTCAAATATTCAGAAGCTCCGCGGTTTCATCGATCACGCTAACGTCTCGTAAGTGGAAACTCCACGCTCGGGACGCGTGACGAGTCTCGGAGGGGTCGGGCGAGAAATGAAATATCAGCGTATCAAGGGCTCTTGTCAACGAGAATGTCCCGTAAAATGTCGAGAGCGGCCAGTACGTGCGTCCAGCCAAGTTCAGACGAAATTCACCTCGGGGTGTTGCGAGCGCATTCTTCTAATGTGAAAGCGAAGGATGTTCAGGGATGCGTCGGGGGACCTACATGGGCAATCCGATAAGTACTTAGCCTACAAAACAAAAACGAAAATTTTGGAAAATTGACGGTTTATTTTTCAACATAGTCTCCTTTTAACTCGATACACTTGATCCAGCGATGCTCCAACTTCCTCAACCCGTCTGAAAAATACATTTTCTGGAAATCTGCAAAGTAGGCCTCCGTGGCGGCGATAACCTCCTCATTCGACTCAAATTTCTGCCCAGCGAGTGACTTTTTCAAGTTTGGGAACAAAAAGAAGTCACACGGGGCCAAATCTGGAGAATACGGTGGATGGGGCAGCTGTTCGTAGCCTAATTCAACGAATTTGGCTGTAGCTTGGGCAGAGGTGTGAGCTGGTGCGTTATCGTGGTGAAAGAGGACTTTTTTCTTCGCCAAATGGGGCCATTTTTTCCTTAATTCGGCGTCGAATCGGCTCAATAATTCGGCATAGTACAGCCTTGTGACTGTTTTGCCCTTCTCCAGGTAGTCTATGTAGATCACATCTTGTGAATCCCAGAAAACGGTGGCCATCACCTTTCCGGCCGATAGGACAGTCTTCGCCTTCTTCGGAGCACATTCGCCGGGCACAGTCCACTGTTTCGACTGTTCCTTGGTCTCTGGTGTGTACCAGTGGATCTACATTTCGTCGACAGTCACAAAACGACATAGAAACTCTTTCGGATTGCGCTTAAACAGTGTCAAACACTGCTCTGAAGTGGTCTCACGGATGCGCTTGTTATCCAGAGTGAGCAAACCCGGCACCCGTCGAGCAGAAAGCTTTCTCATGCCCAATATTTCATGCAGGATATGCCCAGATTTCATCGCTGGATCAAGTGTATGGAGTTAAAAGGAGACTATGTTGAAAAATAAACCGTCAAGTTTCCAAAATTTTCGTTTTTCTTTTGTAGGCTATGTACTTATCGGACTGCCCCCGTATAATAATCTCGAATAAATTTGCTGCGACAATGTCACCGGCTTGGGCAGGATCGAGGTGTCAACGGTAGTTTGTCGGCGACAGGCAGATTAAAGAATTTGCGGTGCATCGAGGAGCGACTATCGGGACGTGTCACGTATTTTCCGAGGAAATTTAACGTCGGGCGCGAAGATAAAATCGAACACGGTGCATCAGTGAGTCGGCGCGCACGTGTATTAAATTGATTTAAACCAAAATATCGGTCCAAAGATAGGTTCCGTGGTAAGTTGAAGACCTATACGAGACTGGGAGGTAGCTACCCTTGGAAACGTCAGACTGCTGCAAACCGAGAGGTTCATTTTTTAGGACATGGTGCTGCAGCGGAAATACAGTGCAGCTGATGGATGAAGAAAGAATTCGCTATTAAATTCATGGAAATAAGCTTTAACGGCAAAATACAATTACGCAGAGTAGAATACATTCTGGTTTTGTATTGATCGGAAAATCTCAGACAGCAGTCATAAACTTATAAGCAACGATGTCGTTGACCTATGAATTAAAAAATCCTATTGCGAGCTCTGGGAAATTGTATGCTTAAATCTGTCGGAAAAAGTAAGCGACGACGAATATACTTGCCAAACGCAGGGTATCTGTTATTATGATATGGAATCAATTTGCAACTGCAATGAAATAATTGTTTTATTTTTTATATGAAAAAGAGATTTGTTTGTTACCAGATTTGGCGAGTCTTATCATAATAAATGACTGCATCGAAGACGTAGGTGGAATAATTATTCAAACAGATCAATTTAATTCATTCGCTGTACTACATACCATTTTAACGAGTCCTATCATAATAAATGACTGCATCGAAGACGTAGGTGGAATAATTATTCAAATCGATGAATTTAACCCTTTGCGCTCGAGCGGTGCCTCTCAGGCACCACTGCGTGATCGATCGAGCGGGCCTCTCAAATTCGATGCGGTAAAACGATGTTTATTTATGTTTGGCCTAACGAATATCGCTTGACAAGTCTACTTGGCCTTTTGTAGATCATTTTATGAGGTGTCTACATAGCTATAAAGATGTCTTATCTCAAAAACACAAACGAATTTCAATGTGTGCATTATGTCTTAAGAATAATAGAACGCTGATAGACGTCGCAACACTTCTTTCAATTCGTTTGTTCCCAACGAACGTCCGGCCAAAGGCGACAAACTGTGTACTATTGTGACACATGCCCCGACAAGCCAAGAATGCACATTGGAGATTGTTTTACAAAATACCACAAGAAGAAAAATTATAGAACGTAATCTTTAATAAATATCCTTCTTTAAGTTAAATAAATATATATAATGTTAAAATATACGAGTTTAAAGTGTTCTATTGTGTCTAAAATGATTTTAAGTTAACAAAAACGAATTCATGAAATAGGCGCGCGCGGCGGATTACTGTCGAGTTGCTGATCCGCCCGAGAGAAAAGCGCGTCGAGCGCAAAGGGTTAATCCATTCGTACTACATACCATTTTTCAGTGTAATTATTTATCTCTTTTTATTCATTGCTTTTATCTTGACTTAGCCTCCAAATATTATTAACATCTTGATATCACGAATATATTTGAGCTTTCACTAAAACTGCAATTTAAACAGCTGTAATTACTTTTGCACATGACGCAACTTATCACAGAGAGCCAACTACCATCGTCTACGATGGAAAACTCCTCATGTGCACAGTATGCACATAGCAATGACGTGCACTATCTAGGCGTACGTCGAATCGTAGATCTGGCCTCATTTGGGGTTACTAATCGAGCACACGAAGCTCGACTCGCCGACAGCGTTGTGGATGGATACATTCCGCGTGCCTATAGCCAATCAATTTCAGCCGATTGACATAATCGCCGGACAAGCCTCCGCACCATTCCGGTCAGAGTCGATTGCTTCTGGCAATGAGACATTTTCTCCCAAACGCATCTGCTCATCTTTTACGCGCGTCAATTGGATCGTCGCTATAAAAGCCTAACCCGTCGTTGCCGCGTTCATTCGACGCGAATGACTGTTATCACTGCATTACATTGTTACACGTCCATCTTGTACAAACCGTTTTGCAGCCAGTCACGCGTTGATCGCACTTAATTCAGCGTTAGCAATTATAATTTCCCGAGCGCCGCAGTTCCGTGAATAAAACGTGTAAATGCAAAGCGCTGTTTACCTTCGTAATTTGCATATGGTGCATTACTACGCGCGTCACATGTTTGTTTAACGTTTATGAGAACGGCGGGAGAGCGCTGATGTTGCTACGGCGGGCGTAATGGAAATTCTTGTATTTGATATACGTCGCGTCTGATGAAACGAAACTTGGGCGTGAGAAATTTCGGCCGAGCGAGACGGCCTGAATTTGAACATGTATCCCGAAATCCGCTCTCATTCCCGATTACAATGAAGGCACGTACGGGTGATTCATACAACCCGCATTAACTACGCCCTGCGAACGTGCGACCAATCGGTTTCGGTAAATTTACATAATCCGCGGACAAGGGTTTGCACTATTCCCGGATTTCCGAAAAATGCAGATATTTCGGTGCCGGATGCCTGCCGATCCGACACTAGAGGCTACTTGATGAGGGAAGTTTAAAATAAAGTAACTTCCTGAAGGCAGTTTGCAAACTTTATTATCGGGTTTGAAGTATATGCAGCTTGCAGGCCTATAGTTGCATGAATGATGTGCAAAGAGATTGCGTAATGTGCCACACTTGTTGGAATTCACAAACGATATGCTATGTAGATTCTATTTAGAAATATTCAATATCAGATGTGTAAGATTTAGATAATGGCGCCACTATGAAAAAAATATATGTAATACATTCTCGTAGACGATTTTCAAAATTTCACAATTGGATTTGTAGTTTTGTTTTGAGTGAAAGCCGGCGTGTGGATTATGTAAAAATGGAAAAAGAGCAATATCGGTCGGTGATTCGATTCTTGTTTTTGGAAGGGAAATCGCGCAGCGAAATCCGTATGCTGTGTAACTCTTCTCCTTCAATGGCGACCGTCAAAGATTGGTTTAACGAGTTTCAACGTGGTCGCACTTAGTTTTTGAACACATTCGCTGATAATTACCACGGAGGATAACATGACAAAAGTCCACGATCTCGTATTGGCAGACCGCCGCTGAAGGTAGCTGAGACAGTAGGCACACACTGAGTTATATCCTGCATGAAATATTGGGCATTGAAAGCTTTCTGCTCGATGGGTGCCGCGTTTGCAGACAAGCGATCCGTCACTTATTTTAATATCGCGCTCGAAAAGTTGCCGTCGTTTTTACTGTCGACGAAACGTGGATCCACCGGTACACACCAGAGGGGACAGTTGGACTGCGCCCGGCATGATAGTACCGGCCGGAAAGGTGATGGCCACCGTGTTCTGGGGTTCACAAGAGAACATTACCCGGAGAAGGGCAAAAATAAGGGCTGTACTATGCCGAATTATTGAGCCGATTCGGCGCCGAATTAAGAAAACGGCCCCATTTGGCGAAGAAAAAGGTGCTCTCTCTCACAGATGATAATAGCCCCATCCATCGTATTCTCCAGATTTGGCCCCGTGTGACTTCTTTTTGTTGCCAAACTTGAAAAAATTGTGAGAATTTGAGTAATGCAGTTATCGCCGCCACGGAGGCCTGTGCAGATCTCCAGAAAACAGTTTCATCGCTGGATCAAAAAAGGAGACTATGTTGAAAAATAAATCGTCAATTTTCCAAAATTTTCGTTTTTCTTTTGTGTAAGTACTTATCGGATTAGTAAATTAGAAATATCCAGGAATAGTTAGAGAACACTTTAGGCACTTGCGAGGCATTAAGAAGTATCGTGTAGAAAATCGCAAAAGGCAGATATAAACATAGACTCCGCAAGCGTCAGTCGCCAGAGTTCACTCGATAACACAGAATAATCCGATTATTACGTCAAACGAACGAAATTTAAATGAGTATTTCGGAATCTTACGAAATTACGTGAGTAGATCAGAACGCTTGAAATAACTGGTTGTTTACCCTGTGCACAAAGCGACCCAAGATTCCCGCGGAGTAAGACGCCTGGTTAACGACATTCTACGAAAATAGACCGACGAGTTAATTCCGTAACTGTTGGTAAGCAGATTATAACATCGTCTGTAAAGGGAGTTTGACAGAACGATTGAGCCGCAGGCATATTTGACCTGGAATTAGCAATTATAATACGAGTACTTCGTCCATGGTTGGCGCGGGTCAAGTTATGGCTTTCGTTGCGCAAACCTCTCGTGACCAATCGATTCTCATGGATTTACGTAATGAGTAGACAGAAGCGGGATACTGTTCCGCGAAACTTTGTCCTCGACTATCGTCGATCTCTGTCCGAATAGCACGCTAACGACGGGCACGTCGGTATGCACGGCACTACGAATTTGATTCGCCTGAAACTGCAGAGTCCTTTTACTTTCCATCAACGTCACGACCACATTCTAGCACGCCGCGAAAAACTACTAAAATCTTCACGGGAGTCACTGCACTTGCAACGAAAGAACTCTGACTTCATTGTCCATTGGTTTTTGTCTAGTTTCTCGTAGAATGCGACACATAGATACTAACTTAAGACTGAAGTAGTAGTATAAACTTCGGTAGTATGTTCTGTGAGTGGAAATAGACAGAAAAAGTTATATGAATACATGGCACAAAATATGTTGTACAGGGTTTCCATCTCCGCCATAAAAAATGATGGCTGTTTCCCTTGCCGTGAAAAAGTCATGAAATCTTCATCCTACTACACTTACACGAGTGAATTTTTGTAGAATTTCTTTTGTAGAATTTCCCGTACTTATTTTGATCATTCAGTGACCAGGAATAGACAGTTCGTCTCATAAACCCAAGTAATTTTGCTTCCCACTTTTTCGTAAAATGCCACAGTAGTAGTATAAACTTCAGTAGGATCTTCTGTGAGTGGAAATAGACAGAAAAAGTTATATGAATACGTGGCACAAAATATGCTTTACAGGGTTTCCATCTCCGCCATAAAAGATGATGACTGTTTCCCTTGCCGTGAAAAGGTCCTGAAATCTTCACCCCATCAAACTTACACGCGTGAACTTCTGTAGAATTTTTTTGTAGAACACGACACCCACGTTTCAGAATTGCCCGTAGTTATTTTGATCATTCAGTGACCAATAGACAGTTCGTCTCACAAACCCAAGTGATTTCGCTTCCCACTTTTTCGTAAAATACCACATACGCATATGGCGTCTGGCTTGAGTGGTCCAACTTCAGTAGTCTATTTTGTGACTAGCAACGGAAAAACACGTCATAGGAACACGGGACGCAAAACGCGTTTAACAGGTTGTCCATCCGCGCCATAAAAGATGACGGTGTTTCCCTTGCCGTGAAAAAGTCCTGAAATCTTCACCCCATTAAACTTACACGAGTGAACTTCTGTAGAATTTTTTTGTAGCACACGACACCCACGTTTCAGAATTGCCCGTAGTTATTTTGATCATTCAGTGACCACGAATAGACAGTTCGTCTCATAAACCCAAGTGATTTCGCTTCCCACTTTTTCGTAAAATGCCACAGTAGTAGTATAAACATCAGTAGGATGTTCTGTGAGTGGAAATAGACAGAAAAAGTTATATGAATACGTGGCACAAAATATGCTTTACACGTTTTCCATCTCCGCCATAAAAGATGATGGCTGGTTCCCTTGTCGTGAAAAAGTCCTGAAATCTTCACCCCATTAAACTTACACGAGTGAACTTCTGTAGAATTTTTTTGTAGACCACGACACCCACGTTTCAGAATTGCCCGTAGTTATTTTGATCATTCAGTGACCACGAATAGACAGTTCGTCTCACAAACCCAAGTAATTTTGCTTCCCACTTTTTCGTAAAATGCCACAGTAGTAGTATAAACTTCAGTAGGATGTTCTGTGAGTGGAAATAGACAGAAAAAGTTATATGAATACGTGGCACAAAATATGCTTTACAGGGTTTCCATCTCCGCCATAAAAGATGATGGCTGTTTCCCTTGTCGTGAAAAAGTCCTCAAATCTTCACCCCATTAAACTTACACGAGTGAATTTTTGTAGAATTTTTTTTCTAGAACATGACACCCACGTTTCAGAATTGCCCGTAGTTATTTTGATCATTCAGTGACCACGAGTAGACAGTTCGTCTCACAAACCCAAGTAATTTTGCTTCCCACTATTTCGTAAAATGCCACAGTAGTAGTATAAACTTCAGTAGGATGTTCTGTGAGTGGAAATAGACAGAAAAAGTTATATGAATACGTGGCACAAAATATACTTTACAGGGTTTCCATCTCCGCCATAAAAGATGATGGCTGGTTCCCTTGTCGTGAAAAAGTCCTGAAATCTTCACCCCATTAAACTTACACGAGTGAACTTCTGTAGAATTTTTTTGTAGAACACGACACCCACGTTTTAGAATTGCCCGTACTTATTTTGATCATTCAGTGACCACGAATAGACAGTTCGTCTTATAAACCCAAGTGATTTCGCTTCCCACTTTTTCGTAAAATGCCACAGTAGTAGTATAAACTTCAGTAGGATGTTCTGTGAGTGGAAATAGACAGAAAAAGTTATATGAATACGTGGCACAAAATATGCTTTACAGGGTTTCCATCTCCGCCATAAAAGATGATGGCTGTTTCCCTTGCCGTGAAAAAGTCCTGAAATCTTCACCCCATTAAACTTACACGACTGAACTTCTGTAAAATTTTTTTTGTAGAACACGACACCCACGTTTCAGAATTGCCCGTAGTTATTTTGATCATTCAGTGACCACGAATAGACAGTTCGTCTCACAAACCCAAGTGATTTTGCTTCCCATTTTTTCGTAAAATACCACATACGCATATGGCGTCTGTCTTGAGCGGTCCAACTGCAATAGTCTATTTTGTCAGTAACAACAGACACAATACGATATTATTACGATAATACGATTTATACGATTATACGATTTATACGATTATACGATTTATACGATATAATTCATAGGAACACGGGGCGCAAAACGCGTTTAACAGGTTGTCCATCGGCGCCATAAAAGATGATGACTGTTTCCCTTGCCGCGAAAAAGTCCTGAAATCTTCACCCCATTACACTTACACGAGTGAATTTTTGTAGAATTTTTTTTGTAGAACACGATACCCACGTCTCAGAATTGCCCATAGTTATTTTGATCATTCAGCGACCAATAGACAGTTCGTCTCACAAACCCAAGTGATTTTGCTTCCCACTTTTTCGTAAAATAGCACATATGCATATGGCGCTGTCTTGAGCGGTCCAACTTCAATAGTCTATTTTGTGACTAGCAACAGACACAACACGTCATAGGAACACGGGGCGCAAAACGCGTTTAACAGGTTGTCCATCCGCGCCATAAAAGATGACGGCTGTCTCCGAGCGAAATTTTCTCATGCCTCGACGAAGCACGGAAACTTCACCGAAACGAGCGCTGCGCGATTTAGCTGTCCGTCAGTCTTCCCGCAAAATCCCGACATACATCCGCGTCTCTGAAATATTCATCCACTCTATGGAAAACAATGTTCGCTCCCCCGAGAGCAGCACATTGTTTCTCGGTGACCCGTAACAGTCTTTTCCTCCCATGCCTTCGTTCCACTCGCCACACAGCGACTTTGACTTCGAGCTTTTTGCGGCGACGTCGTCGTTCCTTGCCGGAGAACTTTGTAAGAACGAAACTCGTCTGAGACGAGAAGAAGCCCATGCTCCTTGTCCAGGAGACAATAGTCGTGCATGTTAATTAGACGTATCCCGCCAGCTCTTGATGTTTCATTGAATCCGCACGAATTCTGCCCTCCCGTTTCTGTTAGCTTAAATTTCCAAGTGCGACAATTCTTCGCTGGGCACGGCTCGATTGACGATTGCAATTGGGAAATCAAATTATTGATCGTAATTAGCCGTGCAGTTTTGGATTACGTCGGTGCAACCTGTGCGACAGGGTCGCGTTCATTATTCAAGCGCTGGCTGAATTAATGGTAGAGCAGCGGGAAAAGGTTTCGCGCAGTTCATGTGCCAGGAGACAGCGACCAGACGTCAACACGGGCAATATCGAGAAATCAACAGAATAAGCTTTGATACTGGTAATATGCTGAATAGATGGTTAATTGCATTTTTATTGGAAACTGATAGGATGACAATTGGCGTCTGTTTTTAAGCAGCTTTTTAGACTATGTCTTAATGCTGGATTTACGGAAAAATTTGTGGGTTTGCGACTTTGTTGAGATCAGTATTTAGGTATATTGCATATGAAATTTAAAAATGACACGCCGGAGGATGAAATTAATTTTTTTATTGGAAACTGATAAGCGTCTGTTTTTTTAGCAGCCCTTTAGACTACGTCTTAATGCTGGATTTACGAAAAAATTTGTGGGCTTGCGACTTTGCGAGATGGGTATATAGGTATATGGCATACGAAATTTAATAATGACACACCGGAGGATGAAATTAATTTTTTTATTGGAAACTGATAAGCGTCTGTTTTTAAGCAGCTCTTTAGACTACGTCTTAATGCTGGATTTACGGAAAAATTTGTCGGTTTGCGACTTTGTCGAGATTGGTATTTAGGTATACGGCATATGAAATTTAAAAATGATGCGCCGGAGGACGAAATTAATTTTTTTATTGGAAGCTGATAAGATGACTATCGGCGTCTGTTTTTAAGCAGCTTTTTAGACTACGTCTTAATGTTGGATTTACGGAAAAATGTGTGAGTTTGTGACTTTGTCGGGATGGGTATTTAGGTATACGGCATATGAAATTCAAAATAACACGCCGGAGGACAAAATTAATTTTTTTATTGGAAACTGATAAGCGTCTGTTTTTTAGCAGCCCTTTAGACTACGTCTTAATGCTCGATTTACAGAAAAATTTGTGGGTTTGCAACTTTGTCGAGATTTGTATTTAGGAATGCGGCATATGGAATTTAAAATGACACGTTGGAGGACGAAATTAATTTTTTATTGGAAACTGACAAGCGTCTGTTTTAAGCAGCTCTTTAGACTACGTCTTAATGCTGGATTTACGGAAAAATTTGTGGGTTTGCGACTTTGTCGAGATTGGTATTTAGGTATACGGCATATGAAATTGAAAAATGATGCGCCGGAGGACAAAATTAATTTTTTTTTATTGGAAACTGATAAGATGACTATCAGCGTCTGTTTTTAAGCAGCCCTTTAGACTACGTCTTAATACTGGATTTACGGAAAAATTTGTGAGTTTGCGACTTTGTCGAGATTGATATTTAGGTATATGGCATATGAAATTTAAAATAACACGCCGGAGGACGAAATTAATTTTTTTATTGGAAACTGATAAGCGTCTGTTTTTAAGCAGCCCTTTAGACTACGTCTTAATGCTGGATTTATGGAAAAATTCGTGGGTTTGCGACTTTGTCGAGATGGGTATTTAGGTATACGGCATATGAAATTCAAAAATGACACGCCGGAAGACGAAATTAATTTTTACACAAATTTGAATCAATTCTTTAATGTATATTTGATGTATATAAAAATTGATTTCATTAATAACGATTTCTGCGACCAATTTTTCGTCACCATCAACTAATCAGACGATCGTAAAGATGTTGACCGTTTGACGCCTATCGTGTAATGCAATCAACCAGCGTCGAAATAACGGTGCGAGTTGCTTCCTTCCGGGAGATCTGGATGAAACATCAAGCCCGGGATCGGGTACGATCGTCGATCCGCTTATTGCTCTAATTACATCGTCTTCGGCCGACGATAAAGGGGCAATTTTCGCGCACGATAGACGAGACTTCGGAAGTTCGTGAGTTATCGCTGGCTCGGCGATACTCATTGGCAGGCACTTTCGAGCCTATCGATTTTTCGTGAAATCCCTCGTTGACCTTAATAACCTCCTCCACACTGTCGCACTTCCGCCCTTTCGCCGGCACCGCGTCAGACATGTTGGATCATGACGGACGGATGTTGCTATAATAAATGGGCTTTCGCTCCAAGTTCTTCCCGCTTTCAAATACGCGATCGACAAACTGTCTCGGTGGCTAGACGCAGATGCTGCGAGATAAAAGTGATGTCGTGAGCTTGAGACGTTCTTAGATTGGTCGGGTCAATTAAGGTTGCGGAAAGATTCGATTTTTTACATGAATTAGCGAGGGATGTGTTTATCAGGCATGCAGTTGAGGAGTAAAAATGTTTGGGGGAGGGCGGTACGTTAGTGAAATGTTGCCTTTCGTTAATGTTATGCAAAGTGCTCGAGCCTATACTGGGTTGTATAAGAATCCCTCGTGGTTCCGCTGGAATCTTTTTTTTTGCATACTTTCGCGTATAAAACCTTCTACAGATTGACATCAGAGGAGGTTTATGTAAAATGTGTTATGCTGCTTTGACGGGTGATGGTTTGGTTTGTGTGATGAAAGAGGTGTCATACCGTGACTGCAGTTGTAGATACGACATAACAATTCATGAATGATCGCTGAACTTTGAAATAATACATGTTGTAAATGACAATTGTATCGAAACAGTTTTCCTAATAATCGTTTAAAAACAAAATATGTTTATGTATGTACCCACAAGCATATATTTTGCTACTGCATAATCTCTGCACCTAAAAAAAATTTTACCAAACTCTCAAAATCGCTCCACCACCCATCTTTCACATTAAATGCAAAATGATCCTGAACTCTTAAATAATACATTTTTTTTTTTTCAAAAATTAGCCTCACCCCGATTATGATAATCGTGTCGGAACATTGAGTTTCACTCTCTGTAAATAATCGTTCAAAAATAAAGATTTTTTTATATATATAGCCATAAGCTCAATCCCTGCGCCTGAACCAAACCGCTCCAGCACTCACCTCTAAAATCCCCCGACGCTGTTACACACTGCAATCCCGTGCCAAGCGTAAGTTCCGGCAAAGACTCCACCACCCATCTTTCCCGTTAAATGTAAGGTGATGTTGAACTCTTAACACATTGCGGATCGGGCATTCTATTGCTCAGCGTATCCAGTGGCCGGGTATTTCTTTGCGTCAAATATTTTTAAATTAGTGATGATTTAATAGTAGTTAAAAATCATGGTCGCGTGAAATATTTATTTCAACAGCTTTAAAAATGAATGATTCTTTAATATTTTTCAATAAGTAAAAATCTGTACAAACTAAACAGTTTTCAAAGAATGATATTTCGTAAAACGTGACACTCAGTGAAGTTGAACACCAGAAAGCTTGCAAATATTTCTGTAATATTAAAGTAGGTATTTGATCTATACAAAACCAGAGAAGGGCATTCGAGAATTATATTACATATTATTTGTCTGCTTTGAATCACCAAAGGACAGAACTAAGCAAAGTATGATATTTCGTAAAACATGACACTCAGTGAAGTGGAACACCAGAAGGCTTGCAAATATTTCTGTAATATTGCCAATCGTTTTGTCGCTATCCATATTTCAGGGCTTCAAGTAATTAATTCGCAATACAAATTACGAAAAACTGCCACTGACAATCACGTAGCAACTGTGTGGTATCTCGTCACCTGTCCCGAACGACAGAATATGCAAGACGATATATCTCGTCAACGGCCCCGAACGACGAAATAAGAATGACGAGATATCTCGTCATCCGTCCGCAATGTGTTAAGTAATAGATTTTTCGTTTAACTATCTATATATTGCACCTACAATATTTTTTAATAGCTAGCCTTGCCCCCGATGATGATAATCGTGTCGAAACATTGAATTTCGCTCTCTCTATATAATCGTTAAAAAATAAAGAAATATTCATACATAAAGCCATAAGCACAATCCCTACGCCTGAACCAAACCGCTCCAGCACTCACCTCTAAAATCTCCCGATACTGTTACACCCTGCAATCCCGTATATATATCCCCGATAATTGTGTCGAAACATTGAGTATCGCTCTCTCTATATTATCGTTCAAAAATAAAGAAATCTTTATACATATAGCCACAAGCATAATCCCTCCACCTGAACCAAACCGCTCCAGCACCCACCTCTAAAATCCCCCGACACTGTTACACTCTACAATCCCGTCTCGAGCATAAGTTCCAGCAAAGACTCCACCACCCATCTTTCCTGTTAAATATAAGGTAATGCTGAACTCATAAGTAATACATTTTTTGTTTAACTATCTAAATATTGCACCTATAATATTTTTTAATAGCTAGCCTCGCCCCCGATGATGATAATCGTGTCGAAACATTGAATTTCGCTCTCTCTATATAATCGTTAAAAAATAAAGAAATATTCATACATAAAGCCATAAGCACAATCCCTACGCCTGAACCAAACCGCTCCAGCACCCATCTCTAAAATCCCCCGACACTGTTACACCCCGCAATCCCGTGTATATATCCCCGCTAATTGTGTCGAAACATTGAGTATCGCTCTCTCTACGTAATCGTTCAAAAATAAAGAAATCTTTATAGATATAGCCACAAGCATAATCCCTCCACCTGAACCAAACCGCTCCAGCACCCATCTCTAAAATCCCCCGACACTGTTACACCCTACAATCCCGTCTCGAGCCTAAGTTCCAGCAAAGACTCCACCACCCATCTTTCCCGTTAAATGTAAGGTGATGTTGAACTCTTAAGTAATAGATTTTTCGTTTAACTATCTATATATTGCACCTACAATATTTTTTAATAGCTAGCCTCGCCCCCGATGATGATAATCGTGTCGAAACATTAAATTTCGCTCTCTCTATATAATCGTTAAAAAATAAAGAAATATTCATACATAAAGCCATAAGCACAATCCCTACGCCTGAACCAAACCGCTCCAGCACCCATCTCTAAAATCCCCCGACACTGTTACACCCTGCAATCCCGTCTCGAGCCTAAGTTCCAGCAAAGACCACTCTGCGCCCAGACAGGAGTGGTAGAACGCGCGAAAAGAGTGGCCGACATCACCGCCGAAGAGGCATGAACAGACACGACGCTCCAGAAACTCTGAAAGAGACTGCGGTGAATAAGTAAACGGGTTTGAGGAGCGGCGAATTACCGCGTGCAATATTAATAACCCCGAAGATGACGCCCGGCACACGTCTATCGGGGCTCAAATGAGAAACGTCCCCTTTGGCGCGTCCCATTCTTTCGACGCTGCCGGCCTCGCCAATGGCGGTGACGATTATGTTCGAGAAACCATTTGCCCCGTGAATGGCCCCAAGGAACGCCATTGTCGCGATTTAAGTGAGATTAATGCGTGTCTCGTGTGATCCCGACGCGTCTCGCGTTTGCGCCCTCGTTAATCATTTAGCGCCGGACGTTTTGAGGCGTTTAACCGTTTGAGTGCGGAAGAATTTTCTTATGTATATACTAAAATTGCGAAATGGAATGCGTAGTCATTTTTTTTGGAAAATAATAAAATATGGAAATAATTAAAATTATTATGGAAAAAAAAATTTTTATAATAAAAATGGTTTTTAACTACTAATTATTATAAACACAGTGTGGAAAAATTTTCTTACGTATATACTAAAATTGCGAAATGAAATGCGTTGTCATTTTTTTTGGAAAAATAATAAAAATGATTATAATTAACTCTGATTATTATAAAAAAAGATGTAATGATGATTAAAAAATATGTTTTTCTGCAAATAAATTAATTTTTACATGGTCACTTTTTTAGAGCCGTGGATGGTGGTACAATAGAAAAAGTCATCCAATTATTTTTATATAATTTGTTTATATGTATAAAAATTTTTTTATATTATTAAAAAGCATAATTATATCTTAATTAATAATATAATTATATCTTGTCCCTATATTATCGCTCGCAAAAAATGCGAAACGAAATTTTGACAACTCTTTACCATAAACTTTCGACGGATGAAGTGCTGCAACACGAGAATTGCCCGGCATCGGCATAAATATTGCGTCTTCTGTTTTTAACGATCGATTTGAAAGCATAATGGCAATGATGCAGGTGTTACAATTGACTATGGGTTGTAATTGTTACAATTTCTGCGTCGAAGCTGACGGATGCCGCGAAAGATGCACGTAGAGCCTCCACATTTTCCAGGAATGAGAAAGAGGAAGAAAATATTAATGTAGAACACCTATATGGTGCAGGCATTGCGGAATAATCGTAAATATGGCAAAACTAGTAAAATAATATGAAATAATGTTACTGAAAACTTTAAATGCGTTTTTCTCGAAACTACGGGAGAGCCCTTGCGAGGCGGACTTTACTTCGAGGGTCTTGAGGCTTTCTTTCAATGGCTGACGCTGAGACGATTGTCGGTGGAGCTTGGCTGGTGCTAGAGTACGTGCTGTTTTTAGGTAGACAGGCCGGTTGGGGGAAAGAGAGGGACAGAGGGTGAGAATTGAGGAAGAAAAAGGGGTACGTAGCCGCAAGGAACGCTAGAAGCGAAACTTCAGGGTGCGGGAGTGGGAAATTTGGAGGGAAAGGTGTATATGTTGAACGTATGTGGTTAAACGTTGAAAATGTGTGCTTGTACACGAATGGCTCTGTTTGCGTTGGAAACAGAAAGTGAAATAATGGAACAAATGTGATGCAGAGATTCAGAATTGGTGTTTGCTTAAATATCTATAAAACGCTGCGTTAATATATTTCTATCAGATTGTTTCGTTCACTTTGAAGAAAACTGTAAAATTTGTTAAAGTATAATTTCATATTTGTTGCTACGGTTACATCTTTCGTTTATTTTATTGGCCTCATCCAATAATTTGTCACACTTTTCTGACCGAATGTGTCGATTCTACCGCGAAGTAAGAATGCCGTCACTATTTAATGGCTTTTTGTTTAGTTAAATTGATTAAGTTAAGGGTAAAATTACAAGATAGCGATTGCGGTGGGGTTGAGAATAAAATAGATGAAAGCTACGGCTGCGGAGTTCTGTAAAATAAGCAATGAATATTTAGAGCAGGGGACTTTATCCTTTGAAGAATTATAAATGCCTGAATGGGCGAATTTAACGAAAACGCCTACATGAGAAGAAATTCAAAGGGTAATAGATGTATTGATTGAAAAGGAATTCATTAATTATAACCGAGCCACAGAAGTATTCGATGAGTATTCAGTTATTTCTGACTACATTGTACCGCAGAATGTGACTGAACAGAACACGGGGAATGTTTGAACCGAAAGTCGTTGAATGAAACTGTTCAAACACTTTCTCATGAATAAGTTGAATTATATGAACTTTCGTATAATTGTTGAATATATTTTATAATGCCGCTACTAATGCGGCCGTAAAAAGGACCTGCACCTTTATGAATGAATTGTAGACCAACGAAAAGCACAGCTGCATGTCATATTTCTCTGATATACTAAATTAACTGAATATATTAAAATAAATTCAGTCTTCATAAAGATATAAGACCACATAAATTACATATTTTTACGAGTTGCTTCCTATTCTTTTCACTAATGAATAAAGACTATGCAGAGATATGCGATTTCTGGAATACACATACTATTAGGTTGGCAACTAAGTGACTGCGTATTTTGTCGATAGATGGACTTTACAGTTTCTTTTGTTTTGTTAACGTGGTCATTGCATCTAACCTATATTTTTTTCTTATTATTTGGACTTCTACCTTTAATTTAACAAAAAAATTATATCGATTAGTGCTTTAATTTTGTTTTTATCCCAATTTAAAAATGGAAGAACAAGAGGTGCACTTCAGACATATTTTATTGTATTACTTCCGAAAAGGCAAGAACGCATCGCAAGCACAAAAGAAATTATGTGCCGTATATGGAAATGAAGCCTTGAAAGAAAGGCTGTGTCAAAATTAGTTTGCCAGATTTCGTTCTGGTGATTTTTGCCTGAAAAATGCTCAATGATCTCGCCGTCCAGTTGAAGTCGGTGAGATCCATATGAAGGCCATTATCGATTCAGATTGTCATAGTACAACACGTGATATTGCGGAGAAGCTCAATGTATCGTATACATACATTAAAAAAAAAATTAAAAATGCTTGGTTATGTCAAGAAACTCAATTTATGAATCCCTCACCAGCTTAAGGAAATTCATTTGACGCAACGCATTAGCATCTGCGGTTCGCTTCTGAAACGCAACGAAACTGATGCATTTCTGAAAAGCCTAATTGCTGGCGACGAAAAGTGGATAGTTTATAACAACGTAAATCGGAAGAGATCGTGGGTGATGAAAAGATGAACCAGCCCAAACGACATCAAAAGCAGAGATTCATCAAAAAAAGATTATGCTGTCAGTCTGGTTGGATTATAAAGGAATTTTGTGCTTTGAACTTATGCCACAAAACCAAAAACGATCAATTCAAACGTGTACGTTCAACAACTCGCCAAACTGAGCGATGCAATTCAAGAAAAGCGGCCGGTATTGTCAAATCGTAAGGGTGTCGTTTTCCACCATGATAATGCAAAGCCCCACACCTCTTTGATCACTCGCCAAAAATTATTGGAACTGGGTTGGAATGTTTTATCACATCCACCATATTGCCCTGATCTTGCGCCTTCAGACTACCATTTGTTTCGTTCCATAGAACTCCTTAAATGGTAAAATGTTTAATAACGCTGATGATGTCAGATCACATTTAATTCAGTTTTTTGATAGTAAAGATCAGAAATGTTACGAACGTGGAATTTTGACACTGCCAGAACAATGGCAAAAGGTCATCGACAAAAACGGACAGTATCTAATTGAATAAAGTTATATTTTTAAACAAAAATTAAGAGTTTTCCTTCTTATTTGAAATGCGCAATCACTTAGTTGCCAACCCAATATTACCTAAAATGAGGAAACATTACCTTTTAGTGAAAAAATGGTCCCGTTACACCTGCCGCATTTTTTGGGTGTTTGTACATTAAGTGGAGAGATTTAAAGTCCCCTAGTCATATGGTCGCAGACGTTTGTTAATGACATGCCACTTACTTGTCATGTAAACGTTTAGCCGTCAACATTATACATGTAAATGAAGATTTCCCATTACTTCTAGAGGTAATTCTGTCGTGTCTCAAGGTGATTACTTGCGCAGAATGCTTTTATGGTTTTGCAGCAGTTCGCGACTTTCGACGCGCGATTCGTCTTTGCTCACATCTATTATGACCAGTTACAATGTTTTACGCAGACCGTGATACAATCTTTATTGAGAACCCCAGGCGAACAGGTAGCTATTTGAGTTTATCTTTATGACCACCGTATTCTCATGTGCAACCTGGGTGCCGTGCACGTGGCTATTATCTCTCTCGGTATTAACGCTTCACGGCGACCGATAAACTGTCGAACAATTATAATGTCACAGTGAAACAGCGAAATCTAGAGAATGTCGACTTTCACTGGTGAATGTCAACATTCACATAATTGCTTGGTGTATGTCCGAAATATTTGCTAAATACCCTTATTTCTGACGTACACCGGTAAATGTTGACATTTACCGTGCACTAATTGTCGACACACACCGGAGAGGGTCCGAATGTACAACAATGTAATGAAATATTCGACCTTTCACCGACGTATTTGGTATCTGTTGTGTAGCATTGGAAAAACGGCCGTAGATGCGTCACGTAAAACAGTCGTTGGGCCATCGGGCCCTACCGGATTAAGATAAGGCGGTAGAGGTCCGTATAAAAGGCGCACCGATTTGCGACGCGAATTCAGTTTTAGTTACAGTTCAGTCTCAGTTATACTACAGTTCAGTAATAGGTCAGAGTTTTAAGTTGTCGTGCAGTTTAAGTTGAGTTGTCAGTCAGTCAAGTTCAGAGTGTAGTTCAGTCCAGTATTGATACGTTTTCTTGCCGTTTACCGAGTCGTAGTCGGATTTCCATAGTTTTACTTTCATTTTGTATTTATATTGTAGGGATATTTGATGTTAGGTGATGTCGAAGTGTGATGCGGAATTATATTGAGTAGAATAATTTATTGAAAGATAAATAAAAGACACTAATTATACATATAAATACAAAATAAAAATAGAACTATGGCAATCCGACTACTATTCGGTAAACGGCAAGAAAACGTATCTATACTGGACTGAACTACTCTCTGAACTTGACTGCCCGACAACTTAAAAAACTCTCTGACCTATTACTGAACTATAACTAAACGAAAACTCTATCTCCTCGCCGGGCCGTTGCTATGCACCCCCGTCCTTCCCCAAGGGTTCGGCATCCAATCATTCGTAAAAACACGCATCCTCTCATTCTTACCTACATTCTCTCTCGCTCACCCTAAATGCGTTGCAGTTGACACGCGCAATAATGAGACATACGTCACGCATTCTTCAAACAAAACCACGCTATCATTATACCTCACTCGCAACAATCGGTCGCAGCCACTCATACACACACACACACACACTTCCTACATTTATGCGACACATCTACGGCTGTTTTTCTGATGCTACAATATGTATATATTAGTGTTTCTATTTATCTTTAAATAAATTATTCTACTCAATATAATTCCGCATCACACTTCGACATCACCTAACATCTTATATCCCTACAGTTGACATTGACCGGTGAAAGTCGACATTCTCCAATTTCGGTCATTCACGGTAACAATAACATTACTATAACGTACCGACGAATAAAGTAATTCGTCTCCACGCCCATCTTTCACGACTCTCGCCTCAGACAATCAGTCCCGTCAGACGTCCGAGAATATTAAATCTCGTAATCCGACAAAGCCACGCTTCATTTCCATCGGAATCTATTCATTCTGCTGACGATTAATTCACCTCCTATTACGTATTTCTTCATTCCTGACCGGTTCGTCTTCAGCATTGTCATGCACCTGCGACCCTCTTCTAATTATTTACGATAAGCAGGGAGACAGATCGCTCCAGACTAATGCGTTAACAGCAACGATATTCGTAAAAACATGTCTGGCCTCTCATCTTCATCGTCCTACTTGGCGTCGTGGCATCCTTCACGTCGTCGATGTCAGCCCACTACGCCTGAAGACGTAATAATGGCGTCAACGTCGAAGATGCTCACGGTTATGGATAGATCGTAAAGCATAACAATCCGCAGTACAGCGAAATTCTCGGCATTTACATCCCGGTGGTCTTTAACACCAAACGTACCGGTACTTTACACATAATTATTCTTACTATGAGGGATCATTTGACCCCTTATGAAATAAACGGTGATTTTCAGAATTCTCATTTATTAAAGTGAGAAATTGAATAATCAAATGATATAAGAATTTGCAGAAAGTCAAACGAGCGAAAGAACTGACAATGAATGTACGATTTTAAAGTAAGTTTTGGAAAACGTAATTTGACCCCTTATGAAATAAACGGTGATTTTCAGAATTCTCATTTATTAAACTGAGACATTGAATAATTAAATGATATAAGAATTTGCAGAAAGTCAAATGAGCGAAAAAACTAATAATGAATGTACGATTTTAAAGTAACTTTTGAAAAACGTAATTTGACCCCGCTTGGTACGTTTAGTGTTAAATACAATAAATACCTCATGCCGTGCCAATCATTGGTGATCCTGTAAACGGAAAGAAATGATATGTCAGGGATGGGGTTTTTTCATTGCAAATATAAAAAAATACTTTCAGAAAGAAATTCCTAATTTATTAAAGAGAGAAATTGAATGATCAAATAATATAAGAATTTGCAGAAAATCAAATGAGCGAATGAAATGACAATGAATGTACATTTTTAAAGTAGTACAGCGAAATTCTCGGCATTTACATCCCGGTGGTCTTTAACACTAAACGTACCGGTACTTTACACATTCTTACTATAAGGGACCAGTTGACCCCTTATGAAATAAACGGTGATTTTCAGAATTGTCATTTAATAAAGTGAGAAATTGAATAATCAAACGATATAAGAATTTGCAGAAAGTCAAATGACAATGAATGTACGATTTTAAAGTAAGTTTTGGAAAACGTAATTTGACCCCGCTTGGTACGTTTAGTGTTAAATACAATAAATGCCCCATGCCGTGCCAATCATCGGTGATCCTGTAAAAGGAAAGAGATGATATGTCAGGGATGGGGTTTTTTCATTGCAAATATCAAAAAATACTTTCAGAAAGAAATTCCTAATTTATTAAAGCGAGAAATTGAATGATCAATGATATAACAATTTGCAGAAAATCAAACGAGCGAATGAAATTACAATGAATATACATTTTTAAAGTAAATTTTGAAAGGGGTCATTTGACATTTTTAGTGTTAAACAGCTTCTTCTACGAGCTGCTTCTTATATGGCTCATGTACAATCATATGCGCTTCTGCTTTTATGAAGTTTCATTAAGGTCTTTAGAGCAGGGCGGAGACTAAAAAGTGTTAGTCATTGTATTATGAAGAGTCGCTTTACGAGTGCCTGTCAATATTAACCATTTTGCTACGGAAAACACGAGGTACGTGTAGCGGCATAAAATGTTAACACGTTGTTGACCTGTCAAGAGTTAGCTCGTGTTTGCACGTGTATCAGCTATTTTAATTTTTGAAACGCGTGGCGAAATGGCATATTGCAAAAGCTTCGTTCGTAGTATTTATTCACGTCTGTTTTATTGTAAAAAATACTTTTCCTTGGTATTTAGATTTTTATGACAATTTTAGTATTACAAAATCTCAATCTATGACGGAAAGACTTTTTCAATTAATTATGCGCGGACGCTTTGTCTGATTGTCAGAGTAATTTGGAAATAAATTGTAGTAGTTTGAAAAGTGATAGGTTATCCAACGACAGTTATGAATCTGATACTAGTCAAGCGAAACTAGATATATTTACAAAGTCTATCGTGTACCATTACACGTAGGTGACTGTTATGCAGTTTATCATAGCAAACAAAAACATTAGACTACGTGAAAGACACGTCCAAAGGTGTATTTCAATTTATCATACATAAAAAAATTTATTGGAGTTTATATAGATAGTTTCGCTTCCACATTCAATTATGAAGTAATAGTCGGTGACATGAGACAGTTTCTGCATAAAATTATTTATTAACCGTGCGTTACGGTATGTTCATAAAATCAGCACATTTTGGTACGTCAGTTTTTAACCGGTCAATGCCATATCCACTGCAGCCATTCTCGAACAAATTAATGAATCCATAAGAAACTTATAACGTAGAATGTGAACGAACGTCAGATAAGTTTTCAGTCAAACCGATCCGTAGACGTTAATATACTATATATTAACTATTATTATAACTCATCCGTTCATTTTATTTATTACATTACATATAATATTAATTTATTTATATTTCTTTATTATACTATTTATTTGACTGTATCACTGCAACTCATATATAATAATATATTGCACATCGCAACGTCTATTATTTTCTACTCGTTCACCGCTCCATAACACGAGAATTTAATATACTATTTATTATAATAGTTAATATACTATATATTAACTATTATTACAACTCATCCGTTCATTTTATTTATTACATTACATATAATATTATTTTATTTATATTTCTTTATTATACTATTTATTTGACTGTATCACTGCAACTTATGTATAACAACATATTGCACATCGCAACAACGTCTACTATTTTCTATTCGTTCACGGCCCCATAACACGAGAATTTAATATACTATATATTATAATGGTTAATATACTATATATTAAATATTATTATAACTCATCCGTTCATATTATTTATTACATTACATATAACATTATTTTATTTATATTCCTTTATTATATTATTTAGTTGACTGCATCACTGCAACTTTTGTATAATAACATATTGCACGTCGCAACAACGTCTATTATTTTCTACTCGTTCACGGCCCCCTAACACGAGAATTTAATATGCTATGTATTATAATAGTGAATATACTATATATTAACTATTATTATAACTCATCCGTTCCTTTTATTTATTACATTACATATAACATTAATTTATTTATATTTCTTTATTACATTATTTATTTGATTGCATCATTGCAACTTATGTATAATAACATATTGCACATCGCAACAACGTCTATTATTTTCTACTCGTTCACGGCTCCATAACACGAGAATTTAATATACTATGTATCATAATAGTTAATATACTATATAGGGCATTATTATAAGTACCGTTCCTTTTATTTATTAAACATATAACGATTAATTTATTTATATTTCTTTATTACATTATTTATTTGAATGCATCATTGCAACTTATGTATAATAACATATTGCACATCGCAACAACATCTATTATTTTCCACTCGTTCACCGCCCCATAACACGAGAATTTTATTAATTTTCATTACCTCACAAAGCGAACTACATCAAGCAAGACGTCGCGAAGGGGTGGATTCTTACATTAGTTAATTTGTGCCTTGTCGATTTCACGAGCCACCCTCGTCACGCCATCGTGCACCGAATTAATTAGTCAGCGTAATTAACGGCGGGGCGACCGTTAAACTCGGCATTCTTTCTCCCAGCGATGGAATCGGGGTTCGCGATAATATTTATGTGCGTGCTCGGTATCGCGAACACGAGGTTCTGCCTCGCGTTTAGATTTTCCGCGTTGTCGTGAGCAGAGAAATGTTCTGACGCGTTGATACGAATTGCCCGGGTTAAAGTGAAAATTTGACCGTGGCAAAGGTAGAGGGTAGATTCATTACGGTTCAAAGTGAAATATACTGTGTCTTGTGTTTCAAACGCCCCAATACGTTGTAAGACCGCTGTTAATCTGGTGCAATGAGACTAAAACAGAATCTCCCAAGTAAAAAGATTAATAGTACAATAACGTTTAATGAGCAAGAGTTAAATAATAACGGTTAAGAAATAACACAGTTGATTTCAAGGTATATGAGACTTGGAATTGATGCGAATGTAATGTAAAACAGCCGTTAAACTGGTGCAATGTCTAAAATAGGTCTCTGGTAAAAAGATTAATAGTTCAATAACGACAGTTAAATAAAACGACGAAATAACAGTTAATTTCATGGTATATGAGACTTGGAATTTATATGGATGTAATGTAAGACCGCCGTTAATCTAGTGCAATGAGAGTAAAACACAATTTCTCAAGTAAAACGATTAATAGTATAATAACGATTAATGAGTAAGAGTTGAACAATGACGGTTAGGAAATAACACAGTTAATTTTAAGGTATATGAGACGGAATTGATAAATTGTAATGTAAGACCGCCGTCAATCTGGTGCAATGAGACTAAAATACAGTCTCTCAAGTAAAAAAATTAATAGTATAATAACGATTAATGGGCAAGAGTTAAATAATAACGGTTAGGCAATAACACAGTTAATTTCAAGGTATATGAGACTTGGAATTGATACGAATGTAATGTAAGACCGCCGTTAATCTGGTGCAATGAGACTAAAACACAATCTCCCAAGTAAAAAGATTAATAGTACAATAACGATTAATGAGTAAGAGTTAAATAATGACGGTTAGGAAATAACACAGTTAATTTCAAGGTATATGAGACTTGGAATTGATACGAATGTAATGTAAGACAGCCGTTCATCTGGTGCAATGAGACTAAAACACAATCTCCCAAGTAAAAAGATTAATAGTACAATAACGATTAATGAGGAACAGTTAAATAATTGCTCTTTTTCCAGTTTTTGGTATATGAGACTTGGAATTGATACGAATGTAATGTAAGACAGCCGTTAATCTGGTGCAATGAACAAAACACAATCTTCCAATAAAAAGATGAATGACAATAACGATTAATGAGTAATCGTTCAATAATGAGAATGAATTAACACAGTTAATTTCATGGTATATGAGACTTTTTTTTTATATGAATGTAATGTAAAACCGCCGTTAATCTAGTGCAATGAGACTAAAACGGACTGCCCTCGTATATTAATAATTATATACTATATACATTAATAATTAATATACTATATATTAACACAGTTAATTTATTATGTATCCGTTGGAATTTATTGAATGTATTACGCCGTTAATCTATGCAATAACATTATTTTATCTTATATTTTTTTATTATATTATAACGATTAATGACTGAGAGTTAAATAATGACGGTTAGGAAATATATAATAATATATATGAGACTTGGAATTGATACGAATGTAATGTATTTTCCGTTCATTAATCTGGTGCAATGAACTAAACGAGAATCTCTTAAAAATATTAATAGTACAATAACAATTAATGGGTAAGAGTTAAATAATATCGGTTAGGAAATAACACAGTTAATTTCATGGTATATGAGACTTGGAATTGATACGAATGTAATGTAAGACCGCCATTAATCTGGTGCAATGAGACTAAAATACAATCTCTCAAGTAAAAATATTAATAGTACAATAACAATTAATGGGTAAGAGTTAAATAATAGCGGTTAGGAAATAACACAGTTAATTTCATGGTATATGAGACTTGGAATTTATATGAATGTAATGTAAGACAGCCGTTAATCTGGTGCAATGAGACTAAAACACAATCTCTCAAGTAAAAAGATTAATAGTACAATAACGATTAATGAGTAAGAGTTCAATAATGACGGTTAGGAATTAACACAGTTAATTTCATGGTGTATGAGACTTGGAATTTATATGAATGTAATGTAAGACCGCCGTTAATCTAGTGCAATGAGACTAAAATACAATCTCTCAAGTAAAAAGATTAATAGTACAATAACGATTAATGAGTAAGAGTTAAATAATGACGGTTAGGAAATAACACAGTTAATTTCAAGGTATATGAGACTTGGAATTGATACGAATGTAATGTAAGACCGCCGTTAATCTAGTGCAATGAGACTAAAACACAATTTCTCAAGTAAAAAGATTAATAGTACAATGACGATTAATGAGTAAGAGTTCAATAATGACGGTTAGGAATTAACACAGTTAGTTTCATGGTATATGAGACTTGGAATTTATATGAATGTAATGTAAGCCGCCGTTAATCTAGTGCAATGAGACTAAAACACAATCTTTCAAGTAAAAAGATTAATAGTACAATAACGATTAAGGCGTAAGAGTTAAATAATGACGGTTAGGAAATAACACAGTTAATTTCATGGTATATGAGACTTGGAATTTATATGAATGTAATGTAAGACCGCCGTTAATCTAGTGCAATGAGACTAAAACACAATTTCTCAAGTAAAAAGATTAATAGTACAATAACGATTAATGAGTAAGAGTTCAATAATAACGGTTAGGAAATAACACAGTTAATTTCAAGGTATATGAGACTTGGAATTAATACGAATGTAATGTAAGACCGCCGTTAATCTGGTGCAATGAGACTAAAACACAATCTCTCAAGTAAAAAGATTAATAGTATAATAACGATTAATGAGTAAGAGTTAAATAATAACGGTTAGGAAATAACACAGTTAATTTTAAGGTATATGAGACGGAATTAATAAATTGTAATGTAAGACCGCCGTTAATCTGGTGCAATGAGACTAAAATAGAATCTCTCAAGTAAAAAGATTAATAGCAAATAACGATTAATGAGTAAGAGTTCAATAATGACGGTTAGGAATTAACACAGTTAATTTTAAGGGATATGAGACTTGGAATTGATACGAATGTAATGTAAGACAGCGTTAATCTGGTGCAATGAGACTAAAATAGAATCTCTCAAGTAAAAAGATTAATAGTACAATAACGATTAATGAGTAAGAGTTAAATAATGACGGTTAGGAAATAACACAGTTAATTTCAAGGTATATGAGACTTGGAATTGATACGAATGTAATGGTGGCATGTGATATACGAGATGCCAGATCTACACTGGAACGGCGATATGAAATGCGTAAGCTTGTTCTTTGAAGAATAGTGAAAAAGGGAAGCTTTACAGAAACCGTTCAATAGAAGTGCCGATCGATAGACCAGGCTCCTCGCAATTTTTAACCGCATTATTCGAAACGCCGTACCATACAATTACTGTGCTAGTCGAGAGCTACCGATACAGTCCGTGGTAATGCACTTTCGATTTACATAATTGCTTTGCGAGTATCGGCACATACTGTGTACATATATGAACGTAAAATATACATAAATTATTTGACTGTATATAAATATGTTACATATACTTTGGTTTAATTAAGTGAAACCTTATTTGTGTAATACCGCCGGTTAGGATGTTATTATATATTAGAGTTTCATAATAATCATTAACTTATAAACAGTAATTAAAAAGGTGATAGCAATCGTTATGATAATACGTGAAATTTTTATTGAAGAATAAAAATGGAGAGTAATTGCTGATTCTTTAAAGACTAATATTCATTTCATACTCAATAAAAGTGTTAATATTAAGAATTATCTTATACTCTATACCTTAATACATTAAAGTATGTTAACTAAGTAAAATGGTAACTATCCTGTAATGACACTAAGACTTTAATTTCTTATTAAAATAACAATCACCGCGCACATTCCTTCCGTCGTATAAGTATCACGAAAATCGCATTCAAGTATCATGAAGATGGTCGTAGAACAATTAGTTTAATGGCTCAGGGATTCCGGCAAATTTAAAATGGTAGCTTCCTGGAATAGCAAAACACACCGTACCAAGAATCGCATGCAATTGGAACGGCAAAAGCTGTTCAAAGAACTACCCTCATTCCCCCCTCTGCCCTCTCTGAAGATTCGTTCGAAGCATGCCAACCACCCTCTCGCAGATCAGGAAATTAACTCTTCCATTACGAGCGACTAATGCAGCGTGAATATTGCGAGAAAAATAAGATTCCCATTGCTGCTTGGCAATTTTCTCCATAATGCCGGCGGTAGGAGTCGAATGCGTAATAATAATTATTCCCTACGGCTGTGTACTCCAAGCAGGCCT
Source organism: Cryptocheilus praepositus (assembly GCA_033815515.1). Lineage (NCBI taxonomy): Eukaryota > Metazoa > Arthropoda > Insecta > Hymenoptera > Pompilidae > Cryptocheilus > Cryptocheilus praepositus. The sequence continues at coordinate 4,113,777 of JAWWQZ010000314.1, forward strand.
TTGTATCGCTGTAATTGAAACTGATGGTAAATTGTCATAATAGCAAGAAAAAGTGATTACCGCTACAATAATGGAACGTAATCACTCGATAACGTGTGCTTTTGCAAAGTAGTAAACGGTTTCTAAGTACAATGTGACATTAATAATGGAATGGTTGGTTTCCTAAAAAAGGCGTAATAAAGACGCGGTTCTTTAAGATGGTTGGTTACAATTAGTTACGAAATGATTATTTTTAGAAAAATTAAATACAGAGAGTCGATAATGTGTGCTTTTGTAAACCGGTGAACGAGTTTTAAATAGAATATGAAATTAAAAATAAATTCCTTGGCTGCTTAAAAAAATTGTTCTAAATAAAAGAGAGTAATAATGACAGGGTTCTTTAAATGCCTAATTACATTTAATTAGAAAACGTTTAGCGTCGCAATAATATAAATATATTCCTAAAGCGATGAACGGGTTTTAAATAGAATATGGGATTAAAAGTATAATCGTTGGCTTCTTAAAAGAAAGCGTTATAAATAAAAGAAGCGTAATAATGATAAGGTTCTTTAAAATGCCTAATTACATTTAATTAGAAAACGTTTAGTGTCGCAATAATGAAATATAATCACTTGATAATGTGGGCTTCTGTAAAGCGATGAACGGGTTTTAAATAGAGTATAAAACTATAATCGTCGGCTTCCTGAAAGAAGCGTTATAAATAAAAGAAGCGTATTGCGGACAAGGTTTTTTAAGATGGCTAATTGCAATTAGTGACGAAATGTTTACTGTTGCACTAAGGAAATATAATCGCTTGATCATATGTGCTTGTGCAAAGCGGTGAACGGTTTTTAAATAGAATATGGGATTAAAAGTACAATCGTTGGCTTCTTAAAAGAAGAATATTATAAATAATAGATGTATAGATGAATAGATTTATATAAATAAAAGAAGCGCAATAAGGACAAGGTTCTTTAAAATGCCTAATTACATTTAATTAGAAAACGTTTAGTGTCGCAATAATGAAATATAATCGCTTGATAATGTGGGCTTCTGTAAAGTGACGAACGGGTTTTAAATAGAACATAAAATTAAAAGTATAATCGTCGGCTTCTTCAAAAAAAGCATTATAAATAAAAAAATCGTATTTAAGACAAGGTTCTTTAAGATGGCTAATTACAATTAGTGACTAATGTTTACTGTTGCACTAAGGAAATATAATCGCTTGATCATATGTGCTTGTGCAAACCGGTGAACGGTTTTTAAATAGAATATGGGATTAAAAGTATAATCGTTGGCTTCTTAAAGGAAAGCGTAATAAGGACAAGGTTCTTTAAAATGCCTAATTACATTTAATTCGAAAACGTTTAGCGTCGCAATAATTAAATATAATCACTTCATAAGGTGGGCTTCTGTAAAGCGATAAACGGGTTTTAAATAGAATACGAAATTAAAAGTATAATCGTCGGCTTCTTGAAAAAAAACGGTATAAATAAAAAAAGTGTATTGAGGACAAGGTTCTTTAAGATGGCTAATTACAATTAGTGGCTAAATGTTTACTGTTGCACTAAGGAAATATAATCGCTTGATCATATATGCTTGTGCAAAACAGTGAACAATTTTTAAATAGAATATAAAATTAAAAGTATAATCGTCGGCTTCTTGAAAAAAGCGTTATAAATAAAAGAAGTGTATTCAGGACAAGGTTCTTTAAGATGGCTAATTACAATTAGTGACGAAATGTTTACTGTTGCACTAAGGAAATATAATCGCCTGATCATATGTGCTTCTGCAAAGCGGTGAACGGTTTTTAAATAGAATATGGGATTAAAAGTACAATCGTTGGCTTCTTAAAAGAAGGATATTATAAATAATAGATGTATAGAATAGATGTATAGATGAATACATTTAAATAAATAAAAGAAGCGTAATAAGGACAAGGTTCTTTAAAATGCTTAATTACATTTAATTCGAAAACGTTTAGCGTTGCAATAATGAAATATAATCACTTGATTATGTGGGCTTCTGCAAAGCGATGGACGGGTTTTAAATAAAATATTAAATTAAAAGTATAATCGTTGGCTTCTTGAAAAAAGCGTTATAAATAAAAGACGCGTATTGAGATCAAGGTTCTTTAAGATGGCTAATTACATTTAGTGGCTAAATGTTTACTATTGCACTAAGGAAATATAATCGCTTGATCATATGTGCTTGTGCAAAACAGTGAACAATTTTTAAATAGAATATAGAATTAAAAGTATAATCGTCGGATTCTTGAAAAAGCGTTATAAATAAAAGAAGTGTATTGAGGACAAGGTTCTTTAAGATGGCTAATTACAATTAGTGACGAAATGTTTACTGTTGCACTAAGGAAATATAATCGCCTGATCATATGTGCTTCTGCAAAGCGCTGAACGGGTTTCAAATAGAATATGGGATTAAAATACAATCGTTGGCTTCTTAAAAGAAGAATATTATAAATAATAGATGTATAGAATAGATGTATAGATGAATAGATTTATATAAATAAAAGAAGCGTAATAAGGACAAGGTTCTTTAAAATGCCTAATTACATTTAATTAGAAAACGTTTAGCGTCGCAATAATGAAATATAATCACTTCATAAGGTGGGCTTCTGTAAAGCGATAAACGGGTTTTAGATAGAATATAAAATTAAAAGTATAATCGTCGGCTCCTTGAAAAAAAGCGGTATAAATAAAAGGCGCGTATTGAGATCAAGGTTTTTTAAGATGGCTAATTGCAATTAGTGACGAAATGTTTACTGTTGCACTAAGGAAATATAATCGCTTGATCATATGTGCTTGTGCAAAGCGGTGAACGGTTTTTAAATACAATATGGGATTAAAAGTATAATCGTTGGCTTCTTAAAGGAAAGCGTAATAAGGACAAGGTTCTTTAAAATGCCTAATTACATTTAATTAGAAAACGTTTAGTGTCGCAATAATGAAATATAATCACTTGATAATGTGGGCTTCTGTAAAGCGATAAACGGGTTTTAAATAGAATATAAAACTACAATCGTCGGCTTCTTGAAAAAAAGCGGTATAAATAAAAGAAGTGTATTGAGGACAAGGTTCTTTAAGATGGCTAATTACAATTAGTGACAAAATGTTTACCGTTGCACTAAGGAAATATAATCGCCTGATCATATGTGCTCGTGCAAAGTGGTGAACGGTTTTTAAATAGAATATGGGATTAAAGTATAATTGTTGGCTTCTTAAAAAAAAACGTTATAAATTAAAGAAGCGTATTGAGGACAAGGTTCTTTACGACGGCTAATTACAATTAGTGACGAAATGTTTACTGTTGTACTAAGGAAATACATATAATTGCCTAATCATATGTGCTTGTGCAGAACGGTGAACGGGTTTTAAATAGAAAATGGGATTAAAAGTATAATCGTTGGCTTCTTAAAAGCAAGCGTTATAAATAAAAGAAGCGTAATAAGGACAAGGTTCTTTAAGACGGTTAATTACAATTAGTCACGAAATGAGACGGAGCTGTGCGGGACTCGTGACAAATTCAAGCGGTCGGCAAATTCTGCTCCGCAGGAATTGAAGAGACAATTTATGGAGGTAAATGAAACAGGATGATTAATCCCCGAAGGGGCAATTTAAATTCGCAGTAAGCTTACCATTAAGTTGTAACATCGTGTAGATTTAGCGGCTGAGCAGCTGTTTCTCCTAGGAGACGTTACCTTAGTCCAGTTTAAAATCTTCTACGACGAAATTGGGTTAAACTTTCGCTAACGTCTTCGTTGTCGTTGCGGCAATAATCATAATCCACACGCAGTCTGTAATTAACATATTTGTGTCACACAATGGGGACAAAGCGTGTAGCGTAAAATATTTCGGATTCAACGTGTTTTAATATTCTCTTTATACTCATTTTTACTATTACTGTTTTATGTTTAACTCGCGCAATGCGGACAAAGTAGGTCGCATAAAACATTGCGGATTCAACGTTTTTTTATACTTCAGTGTACACTTGTATTGATTTTCACTTCTTTTTATACTTATGTCACGCAATATATACAAAGTGTGCCGTATGAAACACTGCGGATTCAACGTTTTTTGTACTTTCGTTCATACTTATTTTCATTTTCACTGTTTTTATTCTCATGTCGCACAATGTGGATAGATTATGTCGGATAATACATTAGAGATTTAATGTTTTTTATATCGTTGGAAGAAGAAGAGTCCATCGGAAGAATCCAATGAAGCACTATGCAGTTGTTTGAGTACTCGCCGTAAGGAGCTTCGATTTCTGATACACACGAGCCAGGCAACGCGTACGTTGAATATCCCTGCATCCTTACGGTTATCGATAATGTGCTTACATTAAACGCGAAGGTTGGTACGTCGGTCGATCCATCTAGAGTGCCTCTTATCTCCCATAGCGGAGAGTCTCTTGCCGCATAAATTACATTGTGAATCGCAATGAATCTTGTCATACGCGCACGGCCTTCGGATCCCAAAGAAAAATTTTCATAAAATACACGTAGTGGCGGCACAATCTCTCATAAGCGACGCAATAACATTCTTGATGAGCGGAAATTATGAAGGACAAGAGCTGTGCGCATCAATTGCAATTTAAACGATGCACGCTCTTGAATGTTAATGAAAGAAGTATGCTAGATGTCCTACCAAATTCTGATGTACAGATTCGATATGTGTAGAAGTATCCACGGGTTAAATGCAGCGAGCGGTTGAAACTTTCGCCGCATAAATTACCCTGCGAATCGCAATTTATTTTATCGTACGCGCATGGCTTTCGGAGCCTAAAGAAAATTTTCATAAAATACACGTAGTGGCGGAACAATTTTTCATAAGCGACGCAATAACATTCTTGATGAGCGGAAATTATGAAGGACAAGAGCTGTGCGCATCAATTGCAATTTAAACGATGCACGCTCCTGAATGTTAATGAAAGAAGTATGCTAGATGTCCTACCAAATTCTGATGTACAGATTCGATATGTGTAGAAGTATCCACGGGTTAAATGCAGCGAGCGGTTGAAACTTTTGCCGCATAAATTACACTGGGAATCGCAATGAATTTTATTGTAAGCGCATGGCTTTCGGAGCCTAAAGAAAATTTTCATAAAATACACGTAGTGGCGGAACCATTTTTCATAAGCGACGCAATAATATTCACGATGAGCGGAAATTATGAAGGACAAGAGCTGTGCGCATCAATTGCAATTTAAACGATGCACGCTCTTGAATGTTAATGAAAGAAGCATGCCGGATGTCCTACCAAATTCTGATGTACAGATTCGATATGTGTAGAAGTATCCACGGGTTAAATGCAGCGAGAGGTTGAAACTTTTGCCGCATAAATTACACTGGGAATTGCAATGAATTTTATTGTACGCGCATGGCTTTCGGAGCCTAAAGAAAATTTTCATAAAATACACGTAGTGGCGGAACAATTTTTCATAAGCGACGCAATAACATTCACGATGAGTGGAAACTATGAAGGACACGAGCTGTGCGCATCAATTGCAATTTAAACGATGCGCGCTCTTGAATGTTAATGAAAGAAGTATGCTAGATGTCCTACCAAATTCTGATGTACAGATTCGATATGTGTAGAAGTATCCACGGGTTAAATGCAGCGAGCGTTTGAAACTTTCGCCGCATAAATTACACTGCGAATCACAATGAATTTTATCCTACACGCATGGCTTTTGGAGTCTAAAGAAAATTTTCATAAAATACACGTAGTGGCGGAACAATTTTTCATAAGCGACGCAATAACATTCACGATGAGCGGAAATTATGAAGGACAAGAGCTGTGCGCATCAATTGCAATTTAAACGATGCGCGCTCTTGATTGTTAATGACAGAAGCATGCCGAATGTCCTACCAAATTCTGATTTACAGATTCGATATGTGCAGAAGTATCCACGGGTTAAATGCAGCGAGCGGTTGAAACTTTCGCCGCATAAATTACACTGCGAATCGCAATTAATTTTATTGTACGCGCATGGCTTTCGGAGTCTAAAGAAAATTTTCATAAAATACACGTAGTGGCGGCACAATCTCTCATAAGCGACGCAATAACATTCTTGATGAGCGGAAACTATGAAGGACACGAACTGTGCGCATCAATTGCAATTTAAACGATGCACGCTCTTGAATGTTAATGAAAGAAGTATGCTAGATGTCCTACCAAATTCTGATGTACAGGTTCGATATGTATAGAAGTATCCACGGGTTAAATGCAGCGAGCGGTTGAAACTTTTTGCCGCATAAATTACCCTGCGAATCGCAATTAATTTTATTGTACGCGCATGGCTTTCGGAGCCTAAAGAAAATTTTCATAAAATACACGTGGTGGCGGAACAATTTTTCATAAGCGACGCAATAACATTTACGATGAGTGGAAATGATGAAGGACACGAACTGTGCGCATCAATTGCAATTTAAACGATGCATGCTCAATGAAAGAAGCATGCCGGATGTCCTACCAAATTCTAATATACAGATTCGATATGCGTAGCCGTGTTCGAAATGCAGCGAGCGGTTGAAACTTTTGCCGCATAAATTACACTGGGAAGCGCAATGAATTTTATCGTATGCGCATGGCTTTTGGACCCTAAAGAAAATTTTCATAAAATACACGTGGTGGCGGCACAATCTCTCATAAGCGACGCAATAACATTCTTGATGAGCGGAAATTATGAAGGGCAAGAGCTGTGCGCATCAATTGCAATTTAAACGATGCACGCTCCTGAATGTTAATGAGAGAAGTATGCTAGATGTCCTACCAAATTCTGATATACAGATTCGATATGTGTAGCAGTGTTCGAAATGCAGCGAGCGGTTGAAACTTTTGCCGCATAAATTGCACTGCGAATCGTAATGAATTTTATCGTATGCGCATGGCTTTCGGAGCCTAAAGAAAATTTTCATAAAATACACGTAGTGGCGGAACAATTTTTCATAAGCGACGCAATAACATTCACGATGAGCGGAAACTATGAAGGACGCCAGCTGTGCGCATCAATTGTAATTTAATTTAATTTTAAAACGATGAACGTACGTTATGGCATAAACGGCGTATGTACCACGAAATTCGAATATTCAAATGTAAATGGTCTACGAGCCGGCGTCTGTGTGCACAATTGCAGAATCTTTAGCGTACGTAAGGTTAAATGCACCTGGCGGTTGAAGCACATTATCATTATCCCCCGTGCAATTTGACGCGAACATCCATTATGTCCAAACGACTCCGTAATGAATCCCACGGAAAGCCATTTAATACGCGCGAAACTAATCAAACGACTTTCCCCTCCCGTTGTCGCGTCCCTAATTGACTCGTTTCACTTTTTTCGCTCTCATTCTGCAGAACCGCTAAACCCGAATATCCCGACACTAATTAAAACGCGTAAATTCACGTCGCATACCTCCGACGTTAACGTTCGCGACGAAATTGTACTCGAACGACATTTCGCGTTGCGAATTTGCATTTCCCTGATGTACAAACGAAACGCGCGCGATTCAATGAAAAAAGACGAAAGCCACCACGAAAGCTTCAAAGTTGTAGCAATAGAAAATTTGTATAATAAAAAAATATTTTATAGATACGTAATTATGCGTTGAAAAAAGATCTGTTGCTACAGTTACTTGTATATTTGATTTTATTGGCCTCGTCCAAATAAATGAGCGTTGCACTTTTCATTACGCTTCTCTGACTGAACGTGTCGACTTACACCATCGCGAGAAGAGAAGTTCCACTTCGAAATAAAGTTCAGAAAATATTGCATTTACTTGCTTCAGAAAAAAATTCTCAGAACTTCAGTAGACTGTGATTAAAAGGAACATACGTTAAAATATAATTTTTCATTCGTTGCTACAATCACTTGTTTATTTGATTGCATTGCCCTCGTCCAATGAAATAACAGTTGCACATTGCATTACGCATTCTAAATCCAACGCATCTCCTCAACTCACTTTACCGTGAAAAAAGAAGTTCCACCTCAAAATAAGGTTGAGAGTTTTTACATTTAATCTTCCCTAGAAAAAAATCTCATAACTTCGGTAGACTGTGATTAAAATGAACATACGTTAAAATATAATTTTTCATTCGTTGCTACAGTCACTTGTTTATTTGATTGAATTTCCCTCGTCCAATGAAATAACAGTTGCACATTGCATTACGCATTCTAAATCCAACGCATCTCCACAACTCACTTTACCGTGAAAAAAGAAGTTCCACCTCAAAATAAGGTTGAGAGTTTTTACATTTAATCCACCATAGAAAAAAATCTCATAACTTCGGTAGACTGTGATTAAAACGAACATACATTGAAATATAATTTTTCATTCGTTGCTGCAGTCACTTGTTTATTTGATTACATTGCCCTCGTCCAATGAAATAACAGTTGCACATTGCATTACGCATTCTAAATCCAACGCATCTCCTCAACTCACTTTACCGTGAAAAAAGAAGTTCCACCTCAAAATAAGGTTGAGAGTTTTTATATTTAATCTTCCCTAGAAAAAAATCTCATAACTTCGGTAGACTGTGATTAAAATGAACATACGTTAAAATATAATTTACATTCGTTGCTACAGTCACTTGTTTATTTGATTGCATTGCCCTCGTCCAATGAAATAACAGTTGCACATTGCATTACGCATTCTAAATCCAACGCATCTCCACAACTCACTTTACCGTGAAAAAAGAAGTTCCACCTCAAAATAAGGTTGAGAGTTTTTACATTTTATCTGCCGTAGAAAAAAATCTCATAACTTCGGTAGACTGTGATTAAAAGGAACATACGTTAAAATATAATTTTTCATTCGTTGCTACAGTCACTTGTTTATTTGATTGCATTGCCCTCGTCCAATGAAATAACAGTTGCACTTTGTGTTACGGATTCTCGACCCAACACATGTCCTCAACTCACATTACCGTGAAAAAAGAAGTTCCACCTCAAAATAAGGTTGAGAGTTTTTACATTTAATCTTCTCTAGAAAAAATCTCATAACTTCGGTAGACTGTGATTAAAAGGAACATACGTTAAAATATAATTTTTCATTCGTTGCTACAGTCACTTGTTTATTTGATTGAATTTCCCTCGTCCAATGAAATAACAGTTGCACATTGCATTACGCATTCTAAATCCAACGCATCTCCGAAAACAACTCACTTCAAAAATAACCGTGAAAAAGAAGTTTCCACCTCAAAATAAGGTTGAGAGTTTTTACATTTTATCGCGCCGTGAGAAAAAAATCTACATAACTTCGGTAGACTGTGATTAAAAGTTTTCGAACATAAACGTTAAAATATAATTTTTCATTCGTTGCCACAGTCACTTGTTTATTTGATTGCAAGTGAATTTCATCCCAGAGTTCCGAAGTCTGACGTGTGTGAGGACGAAGAGGCAAGTCTCGACACTAGTCGATAGCGGGGCTAATCGATTCCGGTCAATTTGTGAATTCATTGCTATAATCACAAAAATAATCATCGTTATATTCACAAAAATAATCACCGCTATAATCACAAAAATAATCATCGCTATAATCACAAAAATAATTATCGCTATACTTACAAAAATATATCATCGCTATAATCACAATCCCGTGCGAATGATCAATACATCAACCCGGCCATGGGAAGTTTTCGTCAACGCATAAACGAGCGGGTCGATCGAATTTTCGCGATCGATCGATTTCCATCACGCCTCCGCGTGACGCGAGGGTTTTGCAAGTGAATTTCATCCCAGAGTTCCGAAATCTGACGCGTACGAGGACAAAAAGGCAAGTCTCGACACTAGCCGATAGCGGGGCTAGTCGATTCCGGTCAATTTGTGAATTCATTGCTATAATCACAAAAATAATCATCGTTATATTCACAAAAATAATCACCGCTATAATCACAAAAATAATCATCGCTATAATCACAAAAATAATTATCGCTATACTTACAAAAATACAATATATCATCGCTATAATCACAATCCCGTGCGAATGATCAATACATCAACCCAGCCATGGGAAGTTTTCGTCAACGCATAAACGAGCGGGTCGATCGAATTTTCGCGATCGATCGATTTCCATCACGCCTCCGCGTGACGTGAGGGTTTTGCAAGTGAATTTCATCGCAGAGTTCCGAAGTCTGACATATGCGAGGACGAAGAGAGCGGCAAGTCTCGACACTAGCCGATAGCGGGGCTAATCGATTCCGGTCAATTTGTGAATTCATTGCTATAATCACAAAAATAATCATTGTTATATTCACAAAAATAATCACCGCTATAATCACAAAAATAATCATCGCTATAATCACAAAAATAATTATCGCTATACTTACAAAAATATATTATCGCTATAATCACAATCCCGTGCGAATGATCAATACATCAACCCGGCCGTGGGAAGTTTTCGTCAACACATAAACGAGCGGGTCGATCGAATTTTCGCGATCGATCGATTTCCATCACGCCTCCGCGTGACGCGAGGGTTTTGCAAGTGAATTTCATCGTAGAGTTCCGAAGTCTGACGTCTGCGAGGACAAAGAGGCAAGTCTCGACACTAGTCGATAGCGGGGCTAATCGATTGCGGCCAATTTGTGAATTCATTGCTATAATCACAAAAATAATCATCGTTATATTCACAAAAATAATCACCGCTATAATCACAAAAATAATCATCGCTATAATCACAAAAATAATTATCGCTATACTTACAAAAATATATCATCGCTATAATCACAATCCCGATGCGAATGATCAATACATCAACCGAGCCGTGGGAAGTTTTCGTCAACGCATAAACGAGCGGGTCGATCGAATTTTCGCGATCGATCGATTTCCATCACGCCTCCGCGTGACGCGAGGGTTTTGCAAGTGAATTTCATCCCAGAGTTCCGAAATCTGACGTGTACGAGGATGAAGAGGCAAGTCTCGACACTAGCCGATAGCGGGGCTAGTCGATTCCGGTCAATTTATGAATTCATTGCTATAATCACAAAAATAATCATCGTTATATTCACAAAAATAATCACCGCTATAATCACAAAAATAATCATCGCTATAATCACAAAAATAATTATCGCTATAATTACAAAAATATATCATCGCTATAATCACAATCCCGATGCGAATGATCAATACATCAACCCGGCCGTGGAAAGTTTTTGTCAACGCACAAACGAGCGGGTCGATCGAATTTTCGCGATCGATCGATTTCCATCACGCATCTGTGTGACGCGAGGGTTTTGCAAGTGAATTTCATCGCAGAGTTCCGAAGTCTGACATATGCGAGGACGAAGAGAGCGGCAAGTCTCGACACTAGCCGATAGCGGGGCTAATCGATTGCGGCCAATTTGTGAATTCATTGCTATAATCACAAAAATAATCATCGTTATATTCACAGAAATAATCACCGCTATAATCACAAAAATAATCATCGCTATAATCACAAAAACAATTATCGCTATACTTACAAAAATATATCATCGCTATAATCACAATCCCGTACGAATGATCAATACATCAACCGGGTCGTAGAAAGTTTTCGTCAACGCATAAACGAGCGGGTCGATCGAATTTTCGAACCGCTATCGACCGATTTCCATCACGCCTCCGCGTAACGCGTGTTTTGCAAGTGAATTTCATCGCAGAGTTCCGAAGTCTGACGTGTGCGAGGACGAAGAGGCAATTCTCGACACTAGCCGATAGCGGGGCAATCGATTCCGGTCAATTTGTGAATTCATCGCTATAATCACAAAAATAATCATCGTTATATTCACAAAAATAATCACCGCTATAATCACAAAAATAATCATCGCTATAATCACAAAAATAATTATCGCTATACTTACAAAAATATATCATCGCTATAATCACAAAAATAATTATCGCTATACTTACAAAAATATATCATCGCTCTAATCACAATCCCGTGCGAATGATCAATATATCAACCCGGCCGTAGGAAGTTTTCGTCAACGCATAAACGAGCGGGTCGATCGAATTTTCGAACCGCTATCGACCGATTTCCATCACGCCTCCGCGTAACGCGGGTTTTGCAAGTGAATTTCATCGCAGAGTTCCGAAGTCTGACGTGTGTGAGGACGAAGAGGGCGGCAAGTCTCGATAGCGGGGCTAATCGATTCCGGCCAATTTGTGAGTTCATCGCTATAATCACAATTTGTAAGTCCATCATCCGGGATGATCGGAAGGGATTAGCCCGGGTGTAAACGACGCAGGGGACAGATGCTTTTACACGCACGCGGTGGATGAGTACAGCGCGATGCACGACGCGGGGGATCTACTCCACTTTCGAGGGTATGGAAATTCGGCTCTGCTCAATTAATTATTGCCCCGATAGGGTCGAATATCGGAAATACGAGGCGGTAATTTTATAATTAGTTCGGACGGTGCTGGTGAAATGGCGGTGGGTGATTATTACAATCGGTAGCGAGGCAGTCGAATACGGATGTGTGGATGTCGATGGACGGGCATGTGTGGGTCTGTTCGGAAAAATACTGCTGATGGTGGTGCGAGTCCGATGGGACTGGGAGCCACGTGCTGCGGTAAGCACTGTGATACCTTGCCGAATGACTTACGTGGTAATTGCAAGAAAATGTGGGGATAGACAAAAGTTTCTAAGAAAAAAATGAACGATAACATGATATTGTTACGGTAGCAGAAGGATGTAAATTTGAAGATTAAAGATTGAAAGATTAAAGATGTAAATAAATGTGATGAAAGTCCTATAGTGACAAAGTAATAATCCGACATTCTGATTAGCACTCGAAGAAAATTCCTCTAAAAATACGCGTAGTGTTATAACTAAATTTATCGTCAACAGTACATTGGAGAAACATGAACAGACTCTTCAAACGATAGAATGCATTGCCTTGTCACATGCGCATATATCTTCTATTACATACTAGAGATATCTACTACGTACAAGTACTATTACAGCTCCTGACTGCTGCACAAAAAAAATTCTTCTAAAAACTCTCGTAATTTTATTCCAAACTTATCATCCGCAGTTCACTGAAAAAAAACATGAACAGAGTCTCCAAACAGCTGAATGCATTACCTTCTCATTTACTCATATACAACCCATTACATACTACATACGTATTACATTGTCCTGAGAAAATTTGTCTAACCACACTCGTAGTCGTTATCTGAACATATCATCAGTAGTGCACCGAGAAAACATTCACAGACCGTCAAACGGCAGAATGCATTGCCTTCTCACTTATGTATATAACAGCCAATACATACTTGACGAACCTTTTATATGCACACACCCATACATTCCCCTCACTATCGCTTCAAGAAAATTCTCTTAAAAACACTCCTAATCTTATTCTAAGCTAATCATCATCAGTGTACCGGAAAACACACAGTACATTGAAAAACATGAACAGACTCTTCAAACGACAAAATCCATTGCCTTCTCACATGTGCATATACCTTCTATTACATACTGCATATATCTACTACGTACACATGTTACTAAATCCCCTGACTGCCGCTCGAAGAAAATTCTTCTAAAAACTCTCGTAATTTTATTTCAAACTTATCACCAGCAGTTCACTAAAAAAAACATGAACAGAGTCTCCAAACAGCTGAACGCATTACCTTCTCATTTACTCATATACAACCCATTACATACTGCACATATGTATTACATTGTCCTGAGAAAATTTGTCTAACCACACTCGTAGTCGTTATCTGAACATATCATCAGTAGTGCACCGAGAAAACATTCACAGACTGTCAAACGGCAGAATGCATTGCCTTCTCACTTATGTGTATATAACAGCCATTACATACTTGACGAACCTTTTATATGCACATACCCATACATTCCCCTCACTATCGCTTCAAGAAAATTCTCTTAAAAACACTCCCAATCTTATTCTAAGCTAATCATCATCAGTGTACCGGAAAACACACAGTACATTCAAAAACATGAACAGACTCTTCAAACGACAAAATCCATTGCCTTCTCACATGTGCATATACCATCTATTACATACTGCATATATCTACTACGTACACATGTTACTAAATCCCTTGACTGCCGCTCGAAGAAAATTCTTCTAAAAACTCTCGTAATTTTATTTCAAACTTATCACCACCAGTTCACTAAAAAAAACACGAACAGAGTCTCCAAACAGCTGAACGCATTACCTTCTCATTTACTCATATACAACCCATTACATACTGCACATACGTATTACATTGTCCTGAGAAAATTTGTCTAACCACACTCGTAGTCGTTATCTGAACACATCATCAGCAGTGCACAGAATGCGAGATAAACATTCACAGACTGTCAAACGGAAAACACACAGTACATTGAAAAACATGAACAGACTCTTCAAACGACAAAATAGAATGCATATACCTTCTATTACATTGCATATATCTACTACGTACCTTCTCTGCCGCTCGAAGAAAACTAAAAATCTCGTATATAGTTCACTAAAAAAAACATGAACATTACCCATACTTACATACACATTACCTGAGAAAATTTTTAACCACACTCGTAGTCGTTATCTGAACATATCATATGCACATACCCACGGTACATTCCCCTTATGTAGTATGTATATCACTATCGCATACATTCCCCTCACTATCGCTTCAAGAAAATTCTCTTAAAAACACTCCCAATCTTATTCTAAGCTAATCATCATCAGTGTACCGGAAAACACACAGTACATTGAAAAACATGAACAGACTCTTCAAACGACAAAATCCATTGCCTTCTCACATGTGCATATACCTTCTATTATATACTGCATATATCTACTACGTACACATGTTACTAAATCCCCTGACTGCCGCTCGAAGAAAATTCTTCTAAAAACTCTCGTAATTTTATTTCAAACTTATCACCAGCAGTTCACTAAAAAAAACATGAACAGAGTCTCCAAACAGCTGAACGCATTACCTTCTCATTTACTCATATACAACCCATTACATACTGCACATACGTATTACATTGTCCTGAGAAAATTTGTCTAACCACACTCGTAGTCGTTATCTGAACACATCATCAGCAGTGCACCGAGAAAACATTCACAGACCGTCAAACGGCAGAATGCATTGCCTTCTCACTTATGTATATAACAGCCATTACATACTTGACGAACCTTTTATATGCACATACCCATACATTCCCCTCACTATCGCTTCAAGAAAATTCTCTTAAAAACACTCCCAATCTTATTCTAAGCTAATCATCATCAGTGTACCGGAAAACACACAGTACATTGAAAAACATGAACAGACTCTTCAAACGACAAAATCCTTTGCCTTCTCACATGTGCATATACCTTCTATTACATACTGCATATATCTACTACGTACACATGTTACTAAATCCCCTGACTGCCGCTCGAAGAAAATTCTTCTAAAAACTCTCGTAATTTTATTTCAAACTTATCACCAGCAGTTCACTAAAAAAAACATGAACAGAGTCTCCAAACAGCTGAATGCATTACCTTCTCATTTACTCATATACAACCCATTACATACTGCACATACGTATTACATTGTCCTGAGAAAATTTGTCTAACCACACTCGTAGTCGTTATCTGAACATATCATCCGTAGTGCACCGCGAAAACATTCACAGACCGTCAAACGGCAGAATGCATTGCCTTCTCACTTATGTATATAATAGCCATTACATACTTGACGAACCTTTTATATGCACGTACCACTACATTCCCCTCACTATCGCTCCAAGAAAATTCTCTTAACACGTTAACTGCCAAGCGTATTTTGCTATGTTAGAACCGTGATGCAATGAAATACTGCACAATATGATTAAATCGTGCAAAATGAAACTAACACAGAGTTGTCAGCCGCCAAATTATTGAAGCACTGTTCCAATATCAATTGCTTTTACAAGATTGCAAATTGGCTTCATTGCGAATTTTTTGCATTTTTAGTAAAATCTTTTGCACCGGTCACCGGTGACCACCGTGGCAGTCAAAGTGTTAAAAACACTCGCATTCTTATTCTAACCTAATCATCACCAGTGTACCGGAAAACACACAGCCTCTCCAAACATCCGAATTGATCCATGCACCCCTTCGCCATTCTCTACCCGATTACATAACACTACACCAGGACCCAACGTAGCTTCACCGCAAGTTCATCGAACTGCAATCTTGTTACCTGACGCGCGATTCCATGCGCACATTACGCGCACTCCATCAATACCCTGTCCATCGTGTGAGAACACACACACCTGAGCATATTTTTCTTCTCCCAGCGCATCGCGGGTCCGCAACGACAATCGCGGCCGAAAAATGCGTGCGCAAACAAGCTCATTTGCGTTGCGTCAGTGGCTTCATTAGGGGCCAGTATAACAGGCGCTCGTTGAAAGATCGGGCTGATAAAGGCGTCAGTCGACGGTCCCCGGCACCATTCTTCAGTCTCCGATACGTCAGGCACGTATATACGTCGGGCGATCGATCAACTGCCATCGCGTGTGAGGCGACTCTTCATCGACGATTGGAAGCTCGCCGCAGCCTGCGATTGATTGTCAGCCAAAAAGCCTTCATGTTTCTCGGTTTTTCGTGCCATCGGGCATGTCGGGATATGTGTCAATTTATACGTCGACGTTGATTAGATCGGAGCGAGCCTTTTACGCAAAGCTATTCCGAAGTCGTTATAAATAGAACTTGTAATTACAGCGTAAATACTGCGGGCTCCAGGTTTTTCTGTGTACCGAAGTGGCGAGTACCGCTGCGAAGCTGGTGAACGAGGGGCAGGGACGAGAAGATGGGATGAAAGATCGTGGGCAAGTGTTGGGGGAGCGGGAGGGGAACGGCATGGGTCAATAAATAGAGTGCTGCTTTACGCTGGGAAGCTTTTTAAGCGCGTTAAGGGTTTTGTAAAGTGTTCCACTTTGTCTAAGGCGTGTTCTTGCCTCTTTCGTTCGAGTTCTCGCGCCGGATCACTACAGATCAATCGTACTACTTAAGGGGTAGAAGCTTTCCGTCCGGCGAGAAGGCGGCGCGCGATTTATTGCCGATTCGCCGCGGACGATAATGGACGCTGAGGCGAAGCAGCGTGCGTCGCTGCGCTTTTTGGCCAATTTAACATCGCGCAAGTATGCGCCGTTTAACCCGTGTCAATCGTTTCGGTAATTGCTGCACAGACGCAAAAACTACTGTGGTAGCAGAAAAGGGACGGACATCATTTGTCCGCGAGGCAAATAAAAGCCGGTGCGGTTTGGGACTCGGGCTAGTCCGTTTTTACCACCATACGTAACAGACCATCTTATATATTAACACTTTGACTGCCAAGCGTATTTTGCTATATTAGGACCGCGATGGGACGAAATACTACAGAGTATGATTAAATCATGCAAAATGAAGGTAACGCAGAGTTGCTAGAAGTCAAAGTATTGAAGCACCTTTTCAATATCAATTGCTTTTACAAGATTGCAAATAGGCTTCATTGCGAATTTTTTGCATTTTTAGTCAAATCTTTTGCGCCGGTCCCCGCGCATTTTGCTACGTTAGAACCGCGATGCGATAAAATACTGCAGAGTATAATTAAATTGTGCAAAATAAAGGCAACGCAGAGTTGTTAGAAGCGAAAGTATTGAAGCACCTTTTCAATATCAATTGCTTTTACAAGACTGCAAATAGGCTTCATTGCAAATTTTTTGCATTTTTAATCAAATCTTTTGCACCGGTCACCGCGTATTTTGCTACATTAGAACCGCGATGCGATAAAATACTGCAGAGTATAATTAAATCGTACGAAATAAAGGTAACGCAGAGTTGTTAGAAGCGAAAATATTGAAGCACCTTTTCAATATCAATTGATTTTACAAGATTGCAAATAGGCTTCATTGCGAATTTTTTGCATATTTAATCAAATCTTTTGCGCCGGTCACCGCGTATTTTACTACGTTAGAACCGCGATGCAATAAAATACTGCAGAGTATAATTAAATCGTACGAAATAAAGGTAACGCAAAGTTGTTAGAAGCGAAAATATTGAAGCACCTTTTCAATATCAATTGATTTTACAAGATTGCAAATAGGCTTCATTGCGAATTTTTTGCATTTTTAATCAAATTTTTTGCACCGGTCACCGCGTATTTTGCTATATTAGAACCGCGATGCGATAAAATACTGCAGAGTATAATTAAATTGTGCATAATAAAGGCAACGCAGAGTTGTTAGAAGCGAAAGTATTGAAGCGCCATTCCAATATCAATTGCTTTTACAAGATTGCAAATAGGCTTGAGGTCGAATTTTTTTGCATTTGTAGTAAAATATTTTGCACCGGTCACCGCGTATTTTGCTACGTTAGAACTGCGATGGGATGAAATACTACAGAGTATGATTAAATCATGCAAAATGAAGGTAACGCAGAGTTGTTAGAAGCCAAAGTATTGAAGCACCTTTTCAATATCAATTGCTTTTACAAGACTGCAAATAGGCTTCATTGCGAATTTTTTGCATTTTTAATCAAATCTTTTGCACCGGTCACTGCGTATTTTGCTACATTAGAACCGCGATGCGATAAAATACTGCAGAGTATAATTAAATCGTACGAAATAAAGGTAACGCAGAGTTGTTAGAAGCCAAAGTATTGAAGCACCTTTTCAATATCAATTGCTTTTACAAGACTGCAAATAGGCTTCATTGCGAATTTTTTGCATTTTTAGTCAAATCTTTTGCACCGGTCACCGCGTATTTTGCTACGTTAGAACCGCGATGCGATGAAATACTGCAGAGTATAATTAAATCGTACGAAATAAAGGTAACGCAGAGTTGTTAGAACCCAAAGTATTGAAGCACCTTTTCAATATCAATTGCTTTTACAAGACTGCAAATAGGCTTCATTGCGAATTTTTTGCATTTTTAGTCAAATCTTTTGCGTCGGTCACCGTGTATTTTGCTACGTTAGAACCGCGATGCGATAAAATACTGCAGAATATAATTAAATTGTGCAAAATAAAGGCAACGCAGAGTTGTTAGAAGCGAAAGTATTGAAGCACCGTTCCAATATCAATTGCTTTTACAAGATTGCAAATAGGCTTGATGTCGAATTTGTTTGCATTTGTAGTAAAATATTTTGCACCGGTCCCCGCGTATTTTGCTACGTTAGAACTGCGATGGGATGAAATACTACAGAGTATGATTAAATCATGCAAAATGAAGGTAACGTAGAGTTGTTAGCAGCCAAAGTATTGAAGCACCATTCCAATATCAATTGCTTTTACAAGATTGCAAATGGGCTTGAGGTCGAATTTTTTTGCATTTCTAGTAAAATATTTTGCACCGGTCACCGCGTATTTTGCTACGTTAGAACCGCGATGCGATAAAATACTGCAGAGTATAATTAAATCGTACGAAATAAAGGCAACGCAGATTTGTTAGAAGCCAAAGTATTGAAGCGCCATTCCAATGTCAATTGCTTTTACAAGATTGCAAATAGGCTTCATTGCGAATTTTTTGCATTTTTAATCAAATCTTTTGCACCGGTCACCGCGTATTTTGCTACGTTAGAACCGCGATGCGATAAAATACTACAGAGTATAATTAAATTGTGCAAAATGAAGGTAAGGCAGAGTTGTTAGAACCCAAAGTATTGAAGCACCTTTTCAATATCAATTGATTTTACAACATTGCAAATAGGCTTCATTGCGAATTTTTTGCATTTTTAGTCAAATCTTTTGCGCCGGTCACCGCGTATTTTGCTACGTTAGAACCGCGATGCGATAAAATACTGCAGAGTATAATTAAATCGTGCAAAATAAAGGCAACGCAGAGTTGTTAGAAGCGAAAGTATTGAAGCACCGTTCCAATATCAATTGCTTTTACAAGATTGCAAATAGGCTTGAGGTCGAATTTTTTTGCATTTATAGTAAAATATTTTGTGCCGATCACCGGTGACCACCGTGGCAGTCAGCTTGTTAAATAATCCCAGTATATTTTATTTATTTTGTATTCCGCTTTACTTAATTCTGTATTTAAATATATGTGCCTACATATATATACATATATGTATATTTATCTATACTGTATTTAAATATAATAGTGCAGTCTTTAATAAAATTGGTCTAATACAAATCCGCGTATCCTTAATTACATTATTGCAAGTTCCGCCAAATATCATTATCCTATACTACTTGCGGACCGGAAGATAACAAAGATCGAAAAATAGCGAAGCACTCTCGAAATGAAACTGAAACGATCGAAGTAACGAAAGTTCGGTTCGACCAAATTCGATTTGCGAAACGAACGTAAACGATCGTTTTCTGTCTACGAAATAGGAGGCAGAGCGTGAGAAAACGCTTTATCTGAATGGCGTTTTAACCGATGCGTTTTCGTCGGCCCGCAGGGGGGTTGTGCGGGTATAAATTGAGTACGGCGAAGTTTGTTATCTTAGTTGGTAAATTTGAGACCTCGCGCTGATTAATATTCCGCGCACGTTTGGGTAACGGCGAAGCGGAGCGAATCGTAAGCAAACGTTACCACGGGAGATACTCACGTTTGCGCACACGCCTTCCGCAAGTATTTGCTTCTTCGGTGACAAAAGGAGACAGACGAAGCGTCGCTTCGCTCGGCATTATCGCGGTCGTACCGGGAACCATGATGCAGACGCAACGACAACTTCGCGTTAAAAATAAATCGACAATGTGGGGCAAACGTCGTTCATGAAAGTACAAGAACAATTTTGTGCGTGGGACGCGGAGGTATTCTACGTGCTTTGTAACTGCCTGAATGGGAACTTATTTCCTTCTGTGACGATCTAGTACACTCTGCACATGGAATGATTTGTATGAACTTGCCAATTCTGCTGGGAAAATGATTCAATTTGGTTAGGTGTTATTTTGCTACGTCTAATAAATGCAGGTTACTTTATATCTGCCTAAATAATCATTTATTCCCTTCTGTGACGATCTAGTACACTGTGCACATGGAATGATTTGTATAAACTTGCAAATTTTGCTTGGAAAATGATTCAATTTGGTTAGGTGTTATTTTGCTACGTCTAATAAATGCAGGTTACTTTATATCTGCCTAAATAATAATTCATTCCCTTCGGTGACGATCTAGTACACTGTGTACATGGAATGATTTGTATGAACTTGCCAATTTTCGCTGGGAAAATGATTCAATTCGGTTAAGTGTTATTTTGCTACGTCTAATAAATGCTGGTTACTTTATATCTGCTTAAGTAATAATTTATTCCCTTCTGTGACGATCTAGTACACTGTGCACATGGAATGATTTGTATGAACTTGCCAATTCTCGCTGGGAAAATGATTCAATTCGGTTAACAGATATTTTGCTACGTCTAATAAATGCTGGTTACTTTATATCTGCCTAAGTAATAATTTATTCCCTTCTGTGACGATCTAGTACACTGTGCACATGGAATGATTTGTATGAACTTGCCAATTTTCGCTGGAAAAATGATTCAATTCGGTTAACAGATATTTTGCTACGTCTAATAAATGCTGGTTACTTTATATCTGCCTAAATAATAATTCATTCCCTTCTGTGACGATCTAAGTACACTGTGCACATGGAATGATTTGTATGAACTTGCCAATTTTGCTGGGAAAATGATTCAATTCGGTTAACAGATATTTTGCTACGTCTATTAATGCTGGTTACTTTATATCTGCCTAAATTATAAATTTATTCCCTTCTGTGACAATCTAGTACACTGTGTACATGGAATGATTTGTATAAACTTGCCAATTTTGCTGGAAAAATGATTCAATTTGGTTAGGTGTTATTTTGCTAGGTCTAATAAATCCAGGTTACTTTATATCTGCCTAAATAATAATGTATTCCCTTCTGTGACGATCTAGTACACTGTGCACATGGAATGATTTGTATGAACTTGCCAATTCTGCTGGGAAAATGATTCAATTCGGTTAAGTGTTATTTTGCTACGTCTAATAAATGCTGGTTACTTTATATCTGCCTAAGTAATAATTTATTCCCTTCTGTGATGATCTAGTACACTGTGCACATGGAATGATTTGTATAAACGTGCCAATTTCGCTGGGAAAATGTTACAATTCGGTTAACAGATATTTTGCTACGTCTAATAAATGCTGGTTATTTTATATCTGCCTAAATAATAATTTATTCCCTTCTGTGACGATCTAGTACACTGTGCACATGGAATGATTTGTATAAACTTGCCAATTTTGTTGGAAAAATAATTAAATTTGGTTAAGTGTTATTTTGCGACGTCTAATAAATGCTGGTTACTTTATATCTGCCTAAATAATAATCCATTCCCTTCTGTGACGATCTAGTACACTGTGTACATGGAATGATTTGTATGAACTTGCCAATTCTGCTGGGAAAATGATTCAATTTGGTTAGGTGTTATTTTGCTACGTCTAATAAATGCTGGTTACTTTATATCTGCCTAAGTAATAATTTATTCCCTTCTGTGATGATCTAGTACACTGTGCACATGGAATGATTTGTATAAACGTGCCAATTTCGCTGGGAAAATGTTACAATTCGGTTAACAGATATTTTGCTACGTCTAATAAATGCTGGTTATTTTATATCTGCCTAAATAATAATTTATTCCCTTCTGTGACGATCTAGTACACTGTGCACATGGAATGATTTGTATAAACTTGCCAATTTTGTTGGAAAAATAATTAAATTTGGTTAAGTGTTATTTTGCGACGTCTAATAAATGCTGGTTACTTTATATCTGCCTAAAT
The DNA here is from genome assembly GCA_033815515.1 of Cryptocheilus praepositus. Taxonomy (NCBI): domain Eukaryota; kingdom Metazoa; phylum Arthropoda; class Insecta; order Hymenoptera; family Pompilidae; genus Cryptocheilus; species Cryptocheilus praepositus. The sequence continues at coordinate 4,136,511 of JAWWQZ010000314.1, forward strand.
AATAATCCATTCCCTTCTGTGACGATCTAGTACACTGTGTACATGGAATGATTTGTATGAACTTGCCAATTCTGCTGGGAAAATGATTCAATTTGGTTAGGTGTTATTTTGCTACGTCTAATAAATGCAGGTTACTTTATATCTGCTTAAGTAATCATTTATTTCCTTCTGTGACGATCTAGTACACTGTGCACATGGAATGATTTGTATGAACTTGCCAATTTTCGCTGGGAAAATGATTCAATTCGGTTAACAGATATTTTGCTACATCTAATAAATGCTGGTTACTTTATATCTGCCTAAATAATCATTTATTCCCTTCTGTGACGATCTAGTACACTGTGTACATGGAATGATTTGTATGAACTTGCCAATTTTCGCTGGGAAAATGATTCAATTCGGTTAACAGATATTTTGCTACGTCTATTAATGCTGGTTACTTTATATCTGCCTACATAATCATTTATTCCCTTCTGTGACGATCTAATACACTGTGTACATGGAATGATTTGTATGAACTTGCCAATTCTGCTGGCAAAATGATTCAATTTGGTTAGGTGTTATTTTGCTGCGTCTAATAAATGCTGGTTACTTTATATCGGCTTAAGTAATAATTTATTCCCTTCTGTGACGATCTAGTACACTGTGTACATGGAATGATTTGTATGAACTTGCCAATTTTGCTGGGAAAATGATACAATTCGGTTAAGTGTTATTTTGCTACGTCTAATAAATGCTGGTTACTTTATATCTGCCTAAATAATAATTTATTCCCTTCTGTGACGATCTAGTACACTGTGTACATGGAATGATTTGTATGAACTTGCCAATTCTGCTGGGAAAATGATTCAATTTGGTTAAGTGTTATTTTGCTACGTCTAATAAATGCTGGTTACTTTATATCCGCTTAAGTAATAATTTATTTGCTTCTGTGACGATCTAGTACACTGTGTACATGGAATGATTTGTATAAACTTGCCAATTTTGCTGGAAAAATAATTCAATTTGGTTAAGTGTTATTTTGCGACGTCTAATAAATGCTGGTTACTTTACATCTGCCTAAATAATAATTTATTCCCTTCTGTAACAATCTAGTACACTGTGTACATGGAATGATTTGTATGAACTTGCCAATTCTGCTGGGAAAATGATTCAATTTGGTTAAGTGTTATTTTGCTACGTCTAATAAATGCTGGTTACTTTATATCCGCTTAAGTAATAATTTATTTGCTTCTGTGACGATCTAGTACACTGTGTACATGGAATGATTTGTATAAACTTGCCAATTTTGCTGGGAAAATGATACAATTCGGTTAAGTGTTATTTTGCTACGTCTAATAAACGCTGGTTACTTTATATCTGCCTAAGTAATAATTTATTCCCTTCTGTGATAATCTAGTACACTGTGCACATGGAATGATTTGTATGAACTTGCCAATTTTCGCTGGGAAAATTATCCAATTCGATTAACAGATATTTTGCTACGTCTAATAAATGCTGGTTACTTTATATCTGCCTAAATAATAATTCATTCCCTTCTGTGACGATCTAGTACACTGTGTACATGGAATGATTTGTATGAACTTGCCAATTTTGCTGGGAAAATGATACAATTCGGTTAAGTGTTATTTTGCTACGTCTAATAAATACTGGTCACTTTATATCTGCCTAAGTAATAATTTATTCCCTTCTGTGATGATCTAGTACACTGTGCACATGGAATGATTTGTATGAACTTGCCAATTCTGCTGGGAAAATGATTCAATTTGGTTAGGTGTTATTTTGCTACGTCTAATAAATGCAGGTTACTTTATATCTGCTTAAGTAATAATTTATTCCCTTCTGTGACGATCTAGTACACTGTGCACATGAAATGATTTGTATGAACTTGCCAATTTTCGCTGGGAAAATGATTCAATTCGGTTAACAGATATTTTGCTACGTCTAATAAATGCTGGTTACTTTATATCGGCTTAAGTAATAATTTATTCCCTTCTGTGACGACCTAAATAACTGTTTGTGTGGATGAAATGATTTGCGGGAACTTGCTAATTCTGCTTGAATAAATGTTACGATTATAAACACGCTACATTTCTAGAATATTATAGGACACCCTTTCATCGTGCTGCTTTTCATATTTCTATACACTGTATCTTTACGTATAATATTCTGAAAATTTAACCGGCGCAATCGTGTATCAAAGTTAATCTTTTCTCGCCAGACGCGCAACTAAACTTTGCGTTCGCCCGAACATTTAACAATAATGGACCCCGCGCGAGAATCTCGCACGCTAAACTTAATTAAACCCAATAAAAACTTTCTTCATTACACTTTCCTCACCGCAGTTCGATAACTTCGACGCAACAAATTTGCGAAACATCCTCGCATCTGCGCGATCCCTGCCGTGCAACTATGAGTATCATCGCGCAAACAAGGACCTTCCGAATAATAAATATGAACCTTGCCAGCTTCCGCCCGTGCATGATTGCTATTCAAAACATCCTCGCGGAATTCATCACTGAGCTATCAACGGCTTCCAGCAAAAATATCGACTAGCGATGCGTCATAATCCACATGTGACAAGCTAAGCTTTTCATTCAATAGGATAATACGCAGAAATCGATGTGTTGCATTTTAACCAATTAGCTGTTTTTGACGAGTATATTCGTCACGAAGAATTTGAAATATTTTGTATTATGATGGGTACACTCGTTGTGCGTAAAAAGTAGCTGCAAATTACAATATAAATTACAATATTATAATACAAAACAGGACAGTATATAAATTGAATTCTCAAATATTCGCGCGTAATAACGACCGTGTAATGGAAAATACGACTCTACGGCATAAAAGGAATAGCACTATCAATCGAAACCCAAAAAATACCATAACGTCTTGTATAATTTTAGCGTACTTTCGAAAATCGCAAGTTATTGTATTTCAGAAAGTCTGCTATATGCAACGCACATCGTACCGTATCACTATTTCAGCGTACTTTCCAAAGTCACAAGTTACTGTATTTCCAATGTCGCAAGTTACTGTATACATACTGTACTGTATGTAACGCACATCGTACCGTATCACTATTTCAGCGTACTTTCCAAATTCACAAGTTACTGTATTTCCAATGTCGCAAGTTACTGTATACATACTGTACTGTATGTAATGCACATCGCACCGTATCACTATTTCAACGTACTTTCGAAAATCGCAAATTACTGTATTTCAGAAAGTCTGCTATATGCAACGCACATCGTACCGTATCACTATTTCAGCGTACTTTCCAAATTCACAAGTTACTGTATTTCCAATGTTGCAAGTCACTGTGTACATACTGTACTGTATATAACGCTCATCGTACCGTATCACTATTTCAACGTACTTTCCAAAGTCGCAAGTTACTGTATTTCCAAAGTCGCAAGTTACTGTATTTCCAATGTCGCAAGTTACTGTATATATACTGTACTGTATGTAACGCACATCGCACCGTATCACTATTTCAGCGTACTTTCCAAAGTCACAAGTTACTGTATTTCCAATGTCGCAAGTTACTGTATACATACTGTACTGTATGTAACGCACATCGTACCGTATCACTATTTCAGCGTACTTTCGAAAATCGCAAATTACTGTATTTCAGAAAGTCAGCTATATGCAACGCACATCGTACCGTATCACTATTTCAGCGTACTTTCCAAAGTCACAAGTTACTGTATTTCTAATGTCGCAAGTTACTGTATACATACTGTAATGCATGTAACGCACATCTTACCGTATCACTATTTCAGCGTACTTTCCAAAGTCACAAGTTACTGTATTTCCAATGTCGCAAGTTACTGTATACATACTGTACTGCATATAACGCATATCGTACCGTATCACTATTTCAGCGTACTTTCCAAAGTCGCAAGATACTATATTTCCAATGTCGCAAGTTACTGTATACATACTGTATTGTATGTAACGCACATCGTACCATATCACTATTCCAGCTTGCTTTCCAAAGTCGCAAGTTACTGTATTTGAGAAAGTCCGCCGTACCTGATGGCGGCACACCAGCGTATCAAATAACATGTCGCAAAGAACACGCAATTGCGAGGTGAATTAAGGCGAGCGTCGTTTCTTAAAATTCGTCGCGTCGGGACGACGTAAATTACGACGAGCACTTCGCCGCGAAAGCTTCCGACCATCGCGGCCGCGGTCGAAGGTCTCTTTTTCGCCCACGCGTTCTCCCTTCGCGACGGCCCGGGTGATTTAATCGTAATCGTGATTTATGATATTTTTCGAGGCACCGAGGTCACGTCGTCGCTTTCAGACGTGAGATAGATGTTCCCTTTCTTTGGAATCACAGAATCGTTGCATTCAGTCGGCGCACCGGGCTCGAATAAATCACGCTCGCTGCGATAATGTAATTCGCGAGCGACGCGAATCGACAGGTCAGGGAACGGGGCCGAGGAAATTGCAGGGGAAAAGTAAAAAAGGGTGCGTGGCCGCCGGACGCGTTACGAGTAAAGCCTCAAAGATGGAGGAATGGAAATTTTGAGAGCGACTCTTTTTGTTCACTGGAATCCGTGTCTGTGGTGGAATGTGAAAATGGAATAATGGGTTTATGACAGATAAAATGAGATATGTAAATTCGGGATTGGTGCTTATTTAAATGTGTATAAAACAATGTGTCGATATTTTTCTACGTGATTATTGTGTACACTGTCAATAAAATTGTAACCCTCCAATGGTACGCTTAAATGTCCGTATCCTACCGTAAAAAGAAATTTCACTTTAAAAACTTTACGCGTTACGAGTGAAGCCTCAAAGATGGAGGAATGGGAAATTTCGAAAGCGACTCTGTGTTTATTCACTGGAATCAGTGTCTGCGGTGGAATGTGAAAATGGAATAATGGGGTTGTGACAGCTAAAATGAGATATGTAAATTCGGGATTGGTGTTTATTTAAATGTGTATAAAATAATGTGTCGATATTTTTCTACGTGATTATTGTGTACACTGTCAATAAAATTGTAACCCTCCAATGGTACGCTTAAATGTCCGTATCCTCCCGTAAAAAGAAATTTCACTTTAAAAACTTTACGCGTTACGAGTGAAGCCTCAAAGATGGAGGAATGGAAAATTTCGAGAGCGACTCTGTTTTTGTTCACTGGAATCAGTGTCTGCGGTGGAATGTGAAAATGGAATAATGGGTTTGTGACAGCTAAAATGAGATATGTAAATTCGGGATTGGTGTTTATTTAAATGTGTATAAAACAATGTGTCGATATTTTTCTACATGATTATTGTGTACACTGTCAATAAAATTGCAACCCTCCAATGGTACGCTTAAATGTCCGTATCCTACCGTAAAAAGAAATTTCACTTTAAAAACATTCTCTTCGTCCCTTAAAATAGCATGAAATTAAGGTACGGTAATTGAAGCTTGTTTTACAATCAACACGTTGTCGATTCCAACCATTTGAACCTGTACCCCATATGCATGAATGTATATGTATGAGTACAGCTCTCATTGCTACATACGGTATCCAATTATCTAAAGCTTATATCCCCTGAATCGATACTGCACTGGCTCCAATTTACCGGAAAATGTGTATAGAGCAGTCCCCAATAATCGACACTGTCCGAAACATCAATATTTTATATTAATTTCGCTCATTCACGCGGTCCTGTTTAAAATCTTTTACAATAGATTGTCCCTCATATGAATCTCAACTGATTTTAACTAACCTGATATCAATGCAATGTAACTAACTTTCAACATTTCCATTGCTTAACGTATCGGCAGAAAAATAAATGTCGACCATAAAATTGCGAGAAGCACTTCAAAAGATTTCATACCGTTAATACTTTGACTGCCACGGTGGTCACCGGTGAGCGGTGCAAAAGATTTTACTAAAAATGCAAAAAATTCGCAATGAAACCTATTTGCAATCTTGTAGAAGCAATTGCCATTGGAATGGTGCTTCAATACTTTAGCTTCTAACAACTCTGCGTTACCTTTATTTTGCACCATTTCATCATACTCTGCAGTATTTCATCGCATCGCGGTTCTACCATAGCAAAATTCGCTTGGCAGTTAACGTGTTAAAAAGCGATACTTCCTCTTAATATAACTCACTAACGCGCTTCTGTTTAAAATAATTCGCAATACATTATTCCTCGCATGAACCTCAATCGATTCCACTTTGACCTGATCCGCAATATAATTGTCTTTCAAATTTCCTTTGCTCAACATGTCTCGACATTCTGCTCCTAGTTTCTCGCATCGTCATTTGCGACGTCGCGGCGCGTATGCAGGAAGTGCTAAAATAAGAAATGTCGACCATAAAATTGGGAGAAGCACTTCAAAATATTTCATACCGTTCAAAATCGATACTTCTTCTTAATATAGCTCACTTACGCGCTTTTGTTAAAAATCATTCGCAATACATTATTCCTCGCATGATCATCAATCGATCCCACTTTGACCTGATCCGCAATATAATTGTCTTTCAACATTTCGCTCCTAGTTTCTCGCACCGTCATTTGCGACGTCGCGGCGCGTATGCAGGAAGCGCCAGAATAAGAAATGTCGACCATAAAATTGGGAGAAGCACTTCAAAATATTTCATACCGTTAAAAATCGATACTTCGTCTTAATATAGCTCACTCACGCGCTTCTGTTTAAAATAATTCGCAATATATTATTCCTCGCATGATCCTCAATCGATCCCACTTTGACCTGATCCGCAATATAATTGTCTTTCAACATTTCGCTCCTAGTTTCTCGCACCGTCATTTGCGACGTCGCGGCGCGTATGCAGGAAGCGCCAGAATAAGAAATGTCGACCATAAAATTGGGAGAAGCACTTCAAAAGATTTCATATCATTGAAAATCGATGCTTCCTCTTAATATAGCTTACTCCCGCGCTTCTGTTTAAAATCATTCGCAATAAATTATTTCTCGCATGATCCTCAATCGATTCCACTTTGACCTGATCCGCAATATAATTGTCTTTCAACATTTTGCTTCTAGTTTCTCGCACCGTCATTTGCGACGTCGCGGCGCGTATGCAGGAAGCGCCAAAATAAGAAATGTCGACCATAAAATTGGGAGAAGCACATCAAAAGATTTCATACCGTTAAAAATCGATACTTCGTCTTAATATAGCTCACTCACGCGCTTCTGTTTAAAATCATTCGCAATACATTATTCCTCGCATGATCCTCAATCAATCCCACTTTGACCTGATCCGCAATATAATTGTCTTTCAACATTTCGCTCCTAGTTTCTCGCACCGTCGTTTGCGACTTCGCGGCGCGTATGCAGGAAGCGCCAGAATAAGAAATGTCGACCATAAAATTGGGAGAAGCACATCAAAAGATTTCATACCGTTAAAAATCGATACTTCCTCTTAATATAGCTTACTCACGCGCTTCTGTTTAAAATCATTCGCAATAAATTATTCCTCGCATAATCCTCAATCAATCCCACTTTGACCTGATCCGCAATATTTCGCTCCTAGTTTCTCGCACCGTCATTTGCGACGTCGCGGCGCGTATGCAGGAAGCGCCAGAATAAGAAATGTCGACCATAAAATTGTGAGAAGCACTCGAAAAGATTCTTTATCGTTACGCAACTGACAATAACGTCTTTCTGCCTGCTCCATCCTGAGTTGGCTATAAAACTGGTTTCCCCACGTTCACTGTTTCACTATGAGTCGTTCCTCATGAAAAGCTGGCAACCTGACCATATTGCGTCGGGAATGTCTGCGTCCGCTGTTGTTTCGCGGTTACGTAAACCACGTGCAAACGCAGTATCTTCCGTGCTACAAAGGCCTTACCGCTGACCAGCGTCGCGATTATATACGTTTGTCAAGCATTCCCCGGTCGAACAGGAATTCAGCGCTGCTCAAAGCCTGTTAACCCGTACGACCGTATGTTCATTGCTATCGTACTATCAGGAACTCCGCTATTACTCATTATAAGCTGTTTGTGTTAATTGAATTCGCTGGCTAATTTCACGACGCCGCTGACAAAGCGAAAAGCTGCGAAAATGTCGACTGAAGTGCACGCCAGTCATTTCTTGCAGTCGCATTTAAACAGCGGACTATGGGATCGGTGACCTGTCACTGTATAATTCACTGTATGTACTGTGTAATTCGTGCATTTTTCAATTTTATTCCGTACTGTGAGGGAGAGTGTATTTTATGCGAACCTCAGCAAACTTGTGCGTATAACCGTGAATAATGAGTAAAAAGCCGTTTTCCGGCTGAAAATTGGAATTCGCTTGGCAGTTTTTTATTCTTGGAACGATCCCCTATTTTTCAATACAAAAGGGCTTTTCATTCGTTCTTCTCGAATTTTTTAAATGTGTCCAGTGAACGTATTGTTCGTCGCTCCGCGGTTTCAGAGCAGAATCGTGCGATGAATGACATATTTCGTTATCACATGGGTGAATTGAGTTCTGCGTTGTTTCCAACCTTATTAAAAATCGTGTATTATAAGTAAAACCCCATATACATTTGAAAATTCGAATTTTGTTGAGAATATTTATAGTCATAACCCGTTCCTAATTTCGCTTTCAACCTTATTACAACTCGTGCATAACAAGCAAAACCCTTCTTCACTTGAAAATTCGAATTCACTTGAGAACCTTCATCCTCAGAACTCTCCACTAATTTCGTTTTCCTCAGACTCTGCAATAAGCTGGAAGACGAGGCAAGACTGAAGATCTTGCGATCACGAAATATGTCATTCATCGTGCGTTTCTGTTGTGCAACCACGGAGTCGCGACTAATGCGTCTGCGGGCACGTTTAAAAAATTCTGGCTCAGTCATAGGTTATTTCGAGGCGCAATTTTGCTGGTCCCTCATTCTGTGTCGCCGTCATCTGTCTTCGCTGCTGCGCAATGTGCTATGTGCGCACGGGCGACGATTTAGAGAGGAGCTGAGCGCGAGTCGTCCAGGACGGCGGGTAGCTCGTATAATGAGTCGTTATTGCGATTTATGATATTTTTCAGGGAGCCGAGGCCGCATCGTCCGTATGAAGTGCCCTCTATAGCACAGTAGAGACGATCGATGCAGCCACCGCCACAACCAGCCACCCCCAGAGCCCACATTTCCCTTCTCTCTCCCTTTGCTACCCCACTGTCGCCTTTCGGCAGCTTGTCGCTCCTTCTCAATTTCCATCTCTCTTATAATACGGCTTTGTCGCGATTTTCTCTATGTTAGTCCATTACGTGTTCCAATGTTCTGTACACGCGGTTCACCAGGCCGCCCTATTCTATAACTGTCCACTGTCTGCTATGCCGGCTTTGTCTGCATTTTCTCTTTACTTTGGACTATTGGGTGTACCAATGTTCTGTATGTGCGGTTTATCGGTCCGCACTATTCTCTAACTGTCCACTCAACTATCCTGGCTTTGTCCCGACTTTCTCTCTGGGCCATTACGTGTTTCACTGTTCCATATTTGCGGTTTAACAGTTCAGAGTATTCTGTTATGTTCCATGCGTTATGTATTTTCTGCTATTTCGGTTTTGTCTGGTTTAACAGTTCACAGTATTCTATTATATTTCAGACACTGTGCATTTTCTACTATTTCGGTTTTGTCGATTTTTGTCCATTACGTGTTCCCATGTTCTGTACACGCGGTTCACCAGACCGCCCTATTCTATAACTGTCCACTGTCTGCTATGCCGGCTTTGTCTCCATTTTCTCTTTAGTTTGGACTATTGGGTGTACCAATGTTCTGTATGTGCGGTTTATCGGTCCACACTATTCTCTAACTGTCCACCCTCTACTGTCCCAAGTTTCTCTCTGGGCCATTACGTGTTTCATTGTTCCATATTTGCGGTTTAGCAGTTCAGAGTATTCTGTTATGTTCCACGCACTATGTATTTTCTACTATTTCGGCTTTGTCTCGACCTACTCTCTAACCTATTACGTGTTTCGCTGTACCATACTTACGGTTTAACAGTTCACGGTATTCTATTATATTCCGGACATTGTGCATTTTCTGCTATTTCGTTTTTGTTTGGATTTTAGCTACGTTTGTCCATTACGTATTCCAATGTTCTGTACACGCGGTTCATCAGTCCGCCCTATTCTATAACTGTCCACTGTCTGCTATGCCGGCTTTGTCTCCATTTTCTCTTTACTTTGGTCTATTGGGTGTACCACTGCTCTGTATATGCGGTTTATCGGTCCGCACTATTCTCTAACTGTCCACTCTCTTCTATCCCGGCTTTGTCCCGAGTTTCTGTCTGGGCCATTACGTGTTTCACTGTTCCATATTTGCGGTTTTGCAGTTCAGAGTATTCTGTTATGTTCCACGCAGTATGTATTTTCTACTATTTCGGCTTTGTCTCGACCTACTCTCTAGTCTATTACGTGTTTCACTGTACCGTACTTACGGCTTAATAGTTCAGAGTATTCTATTATATTTCAAACATTGTGCATTTTCTGCTATTTCGGTTTTGTCTGGATTTTAGCTACGTTTGTCCATTACGTGTTCCAATGTTCTGTACACGCGGTTCATCAGTCCGCCCTATTCTATAACTGTCCACTGTCTGCTATGCCGGCTTTGTCTCCATTTTCTCTTTACTTTGGCCTATTGGGTGTACCACTGTTCTGTATGTGCGGTTTATCGGTCCGCACTATTCTCTAACTGTCCACTCTCTACTATCCCGGCTTTGTCCCGAGTTTCTCTCTGGGCCATTACGTGTTTCACTGTTCCATATTTGCGGTTTAGCACTTCAGAGTATTCTGTTATGTTCCACGGATTATGTATTTTCTACTATTTCGGCTTTGTCTCGACCTACTCTCTAGTCTTACAGTTTAACAGTTCGCAATATTCTATTAATAGGTACACAACTTTGCTCCCGCCGTTTTTTCCCTTTCGTCCAATGCAAAAAACGGCGGGAGCAAAGTTGTACACCTATTATATTCTAGACACTGTGCATTTTCTGCTATTCCGATTTTGTATGGATTTTAGCTCTATCTTAGTATTTCTTACTTATACCACTCTTCCGTACATACACTTTATTAGTCTACGCTATTCTATCAAATTCCACACGCTATCCACTCTCTACTATTTCGGCTTTGTCTCAAGTTCCTCTCCACTTTAGTCTATTACCTGTTCCACTGTGCCGCACATACAGTTTATCGGACCAGGCTCCTGAGTAGTGTATTATTTTCGCTCATATCATTAACCGTGAATAATGAGTAAAAAAAGGCATTCTTCAGTTGAAAATAATAAATTCTGCTATTATAGACTCCTAATGATTCGACACTGAATGTCTCGAAACATGTAGACGTCGAGGAATAAAAGTTGTCAATTGAATTCCAATTTTGAACCGAAAAGGGCTTTTTTGCTCATTACTCACGATCTGTCCACAATGTTTTTCCCTTATCTTCCGCATAGCCATTTATTCGGCTTTCCTGCCCTTCGGCCCTGGCCTCCGGTCCTTTTTCATCAACCCAATTTTCCTTCTTGTTTCCTCTCTCCCCCTCTCTCTCTTATGACTGCGTTTCGATATCTCCCATCTTACCAACGGTTCATTTCCTGCTCTACTACCCGGCACACATTGTTCACGAGATCACAGTAATTTAAAAAGGTGCAGGATGTGTCTCTCCCTCTTTCTCGCTCCCGCTTCCCTTTCTTCTTTTTGGCTGCATTCCCAATTCTCTCCATTTTATTGTGTACGTCCTGGGCCACTGTCTCGCGCGCATCGTTTTATTTCATTCCCTCTATTTTTCACCTTCTTAATTTCACACCTGGCTTCGTCCGCGTTACTCTGTACATTTTTCCTTTGGCGCTTTGTATCGTTTTTGCTCCCGCAGCTACTCGGACCCACTTTACTTCACCTCTCTTATTCCCGTAATCGTATTTCGTTCCTGTAAGTCTTGATCCAGCTCTTTGTTCAGCACATCGGTCTATTACGCAGCCTCTCACTTCTCGTCGATTTTATCTGCCACCGTCTTCGGTGTCCTCGCCTTTACACCCCTTTCCGCAATGTCCGCTAGACCATTTTTAGTATCACCGATGATCAGTAGCTTCGAATGAACAAAAGCAGATTTGAAATTTCCAGTAAAATATAAAACCTTTGATGAAGGGGTAGTTCCACAGTGTAATACTAATATTGGAAATTGTCCAAATAATCACTAAATGATTACCATATAATGAGAAACGTGCAGAAATGGCATTAATGTATAATGGAATATATATAATAACGAATTGATACACCTATAATAATTAATGTTGTTTCATTATAATCATATAAACACTATAATAGCACTGAAGAAATAGAATTTGTGTCTTGATGTCTAAATATATAAATTCTGTACATGTACATGTACTTTATTCTTCTTTACATTTATTCTTAACCTTCTCCGTCTCAGTTTTTGCTTCTCCCTCTAGCTTACTTTCGCCTCTTTTTCTCCACTTGTTCTACAATTCCATACCGTGTGGGCGGTACGTTTGTGTTCCATGTCGCACGTGTAATAGGAACACGTAACTATCGCGTAGTTTCATTTTTCTTGTCTAGTTACCGTTACGCACGTTCTCACTTCCGTCATCACGCCTGTCTAGCTTTCCACCCCCGCCTTCCTCCGCAATTTGCATTTTCTGTTTGCTCCCATACTCGTACGCCTTCTTGCTCCCTTTCTCGACCGTCACGCATGCCCATCCCTTTTTCCTTTAGTTTCACTCAACACCTTTCCTCGCCGTCGTGCCGCTGAGGTCTCCCCTACAATGTCTTCGTCGGAGTATATTCGCCAGCTTATTTTTCGCGCTGCTTACTTCGCGATACGCCCCACTTTACCTTCAGTCGCGGCACTCTTCATATTTCCGCCGCGAACGTCTCTTCCCGACATTCATCTTCATATTTATTGCCATTCACTTCGACGCATCAGCCTGCCGTTCCTTTAGAAGAGCTTGCGAGTTTGTACACACGCTTATGTATATACACATAGTACGCAGTTTATGTGTATTTGCTGAGTGGCGTGAGAGTTTGAATTTTATTAATAGTAAGTAGACAATGAAATGAAAACCGTTTTCGGGAGAAGATGGAAATAGATTGAGAATTTTTGTTTGAGCGTCTCTAAGTGTTTTGGGATGACTAATGTTCGGTCAATAGGAGTTTGTAATAATAATATACGTCTTAATTATTTATAATTATATATAAAATATTTATTGCCATTCACTTCGACGCATCAGCCTGCCGTTCCTTTAGAAGAGCTCGCGAGTTTGTACACACGCTTATGTATATACACATAGTACGCAGTTTATGTGTATTTGCTGAGTGGCGTGAGACTTTGAATTTTATTAATAGTAAGTAGACAAAGAAGTGAAAACCGTTTTCGGGAGAAAATGGAAATGGATAGAGAATTTTTGTTTGAGCGTCTCTAAGTGTTTTGGGATGACTAATGTTCGGTCAATAGGAGTTTGTAATAATAATATACGTCTTAATTATTTATAATTATATATAAAATATTTATTGCCATTCACTTCGACGCATCAGCCTGCCGTTCCTTTAGAAGAGCTCGCGAGTTTGTACACACGCTTATGTATATACACACAGTACGCAGTTTATGTGTATTTGCTGAGTGGCGTGAGAGTTTGAATTTTATTAATAGTAAGTAGACAATGAAATGAAAACCGTTTTCGGGAGAAGACGGAAATGGATTGAGAATTTTTGTTTGAGTGTCTCTAAGTGTTTTGGGATGACTAATGTTCGGTCAATAGGAGTTTGTAATAATAATATACGTCTTAATTATTTATAATTATATATAAAATATTTATTGCCATTCACTTCGACGCATCAGCCTGCCGTTCCTTTAGAAGAGCTTGCGAGTTTGTACACACGCTTATGTATATACACATAGTACGCAGTTTATGTGTATTTGCTGAGTGGCGTGAGAGTTTGAATTTTATTAATAGTAAGTAGACAAAGAAGTGAAAACCGTTTTCGGGAGAAAATGGAAATGGATAGAGAATTTTTGTTTGAGCGTCTCTAAGTGTTTTGGGATGACTAATGTTCGGTCAATAGGAGTTTGTAATAATAATATACGTCTTAATTATTTATAATTATATATAAAATATTTATTGCCATTCACTTCGACGCATCAGCCTGCCGTTCCTTTAGAAGAGCTTGCGAGTTTGTACACACGCTTATGTATATACACACAGTACGCAGTTTATGTGTATTTGCTGAGTGGCGTGAGAGTTTGAATTTTATTAATAGTAAGTAGACAATGAAGTGAAAACCGTTTTCGGGAGAAGATGGAAATGGATTGAGAATTTTTGTTTGAGCGTCTCTAAGTGTTTTGGGATGACTAATGTTCGGTCAATAGGAGTTTGTAATAATAATATACGTCTTAATTATTTATAATTATATATAAAATATTTATTGCCATTCACTTCGACGCATCAGCCTGCCGTTCCTTTAGAAGAGCTCGCGAGTTTGTACACACGCTTATGTATATACACATAGTACGCAGTTTATGTGTATTTGCTGAGTGGCGTGAGAGTTTGAATTTTATTAATAGTAAGTAGACAAAGAAGTGAAAACCGTTTTCGGGAGAAAATGGAAATGGATAGAGAATTTTTGTTTGAACGTCTCTAAGTGTTTTGGGATGACTAATGTTCGGTCAATAGAAGTCTGTAATAATAATATGTGTCTTAACCCGCGTGTTATTATTGCAGACGCCTCATGAGGAGACGGTGGTAAGAGTTGATAATGATGACACGGTAATAACATCATATACATACATATACATATACATATACATATTCATATACATATACATATACATATACATATACATATTGTAGCATCAGGAAAAACGTCTCTAAGTGTTTTGGGATCTAATGTTCGGTCAATAGGAGTTTGATTAATAAAACGGGTCTTAATTATTTATAATTATATATAAAATATTTATTGCCATTCAGAGATCAGCCTGCCGTTCCGAAACGCGCATCTTGTACACACTTTGTTATAACCAAAATCAAATGTGTATTTGTTAGAACACGGTTGTCATTAATCGGTAAAATCCTCACACCGTTTTTTTTAGCGTCGATCAGCAATTTTTGTTTGGGTTAAGTGTTTTTCACTAATATCGGGAAAACGGTGTGTAATAATAATATACGCGTCGGATAATTATATATGTATTTAGGCCATCGGCATCCCTACCGGATTAAGAAAAGGTGGTAGAGGTCCGTACAAAAGCCGGCTCGGTTTGCGACGCGAGTTCAGTTTAGTTTCAGAGTGTAGTACAGTCCAGTATAGATGCGTTTACTTGCCGTTTACCGAATCGAAGTCGAAATGCCATAATTTTACTTTAATTTTATATTTCTATTTATGTATTAGTGCTTTTTTTATCTTTAAATGAACTTTATTTAACTCAATATAATTCCGCATCCCGCTTCGACATATATATACATACCATAATACAATAAATAGAATAAATGTATATATAATATAAATGTACAATAAATACAATACATATACATACCATAATAACACCCACATTATTATTATCGACTCCTGAGAACTTGGTACTGGTAATTTTTAATTACAATAACACACATCTTAATGCCCATTCTATTACTGTAAACTCCTCATGCGGGCACTGGTCATGCTTAATATTAATAATACATTAATAACAATAATAAGACACATTTTAACACACACCATATATCACACACTCCTGACGGCCATTTGCCGCGTACTGTACATGCAGACATTCAAACAAAAATTCCCAGCCGATTTCCACTTGAACCAAAAAACCATCTTTCATCTCATTATCCACTCATACATATTCTGCCCTTCGTTGAAGCTCAGTTCCGCATCTCATGCATTTCCCGAGCGGGCACAGCTTGAAGCCATCGTCCGTTAATTACAGCAGCAGCCGCGAACTTCGCACCCACTCTGAGCCATCCAGCAACATAACGCGAAATGTCCATACCTCCCACATCGGTCCGTCTCGATGACGCCGCGAAACTTTCAGCCGCCGTCAGTTATCCGTGCCGTCCACTCACCTAATTCTATTTCGCCGGCGAACTTTCGGACAAAGACGAGACCCGTCGCACTTCCGTGGCGCGCATAAAACTTCTCGTCGGAAGCCAAAATGTGTCGCAGCGGGAAGATTATTTCGCGAATTTGTCAAGCGAGAACGTGCGTCGTCTTGTTAGAAGCTGCATAACGAGCGGAAAGGTTAGCGGGCTGATGCGTGGGACGAGGAACGTGCTGAGATAAGATTTGCAGCGGTATCTTTATCTGTGCGGCGCATTTGACACCATCAAATGCAGGGAGCATGGCCGTCGCAAAGAACGCCGCAAAAAAACGGCCACATACACGATAGTCTTAAGTTCCTGTGTGGGAGCCGTTGCTCTAGAGTTTGTTAGTTGATCATCATAATAATATAGTTTTAGTGTAGTATCTTTATCTATGCGGCACATTTGACACTATCAAGGAATGCGGTCTGCAAAAAAAACGGCCACATACACGATAGTCTTAAATTCCTTTGTGGGAGCCGTTGCTCTAGAGTTTGTTAGTTGATCATCATAATAATATAGTTTTAGTGTGGTATCTTTATCTAGTCGGCGCATTTGACACTATCAGGAAATGCGGTCTGCAAAAAAGAACGGCCACATCCACGATAGTCTTAAGTTCCTTTGTCGGACCCGTTGCTCTGGACTTTGTTAGTTGATCATCATATAATAATAATATAGTTTTAATGTGGTATCTTTATCTATGCGGCATATTTGACACCATCAAAGAATGCGGTCTGTAAAAAAGAACGGTCACATGCACGATAGTTTTAAGTTTCTTTGTGGGAGCCGTTGCTCTTGAAACTGTTAGTTGATCATCATAATAATATAGTTTTAGTGTGGTATCTTTATCTATGCGGCATATTTGACACTATCAAGGAATGCGGTCTGCAACAAAAAACGACCGCATGCACGATAGCTCCATGTTTGGTGTCGCACAAAACGTCTTGCGGAAAATATTCCGTTTCGGACGCCAGTTTTGACCCACCTGCAAATCGCGTGCGGAACATTAATTTGTCACCTGTTAATCTTAAGTCCCTTTGTGGGTCCCGTTGCTCTTGAGTTTGTTAGTTGATCATCGTAATAATATAGTTTTAGTGTGGTATCTTTAACTATGCGGCGCATTTGGCACCATCAAGTAATGCGGTCTGCAAAAAAGAACGACCACATGCGCGATAGCTCTATGTTTGCTGTCGCACAAAACGTCTTGCGGAAAATATTCCGTTTCAGACGCCAGTATTGGCCCACCCGCAAATTGCCTGCGGAACATACATTTGTCACCTGTTGGTCTGAAGTTCTTTTATGGGACCCGTTGCTCTGGACTTTGTTATTTAATCATCACAATAATATAGTTTTAATGTGATATCTTTATCTATGCGGCATATTTGACACTATCAGGGAACGCGGTCTGCAACAAAAAATGGCCGCATGCACGGTAGTCTCATGTTCGGTGACGTACAAGGCGTCTTGCGGAAAATATTCCGTTTCGGACGCCAGTATTGGCCCACCCGCAAATTGCCTGCGGAACATACATTTGTCACCTGTTGGTCTTAAGTTCTTTTGTGGGACCCGTTGCTCTGGACCTTGTTATTTAATCATCACAATAATATAGTTTTAATGTGATATCTTTATCTATGCGGCATATTTGACACCATCAAAGAATGCGGTCTGCAACAAAAAACGACCACATGCACGATAGCTCCATGTTTGGTGTCGCACAAAACGTCTTGCGGAAAATATTCCGTTTCAGACGCCAGTATTGGCCCACCCGCAAATTGCCTGCGGAACATACATTTGTCACCTGTTGGTCTTAAGTTCTTTTGTGGGACCCGTTGCTCTGGACTTTGTTATTTAATCATCACAATAATATAGTTTTAATGTGATATTTTTATCTATGCGGCATATTTGACACTATCAGGGAATGCGGTCTGCAACAAAAAACGGCCGCATGCACGGTAGTCTCATGTTTGGTGACGTACAAGGCGTCTTGCGGAAAATATTCCGTTTCGGACGCCAGTATTGGCCCACCCGCAAATTGCCTGCGCAACATACATTTGTCGCCTGTTGGTCTTAAGTTCTGTTGTGGATCCCGTTGCTCTTGAATTTGTTAGTTGATCATCATAATAATATAGTTTTAGTGTGGTATCTTTATCTATGCGGTATATTTGACACTATCAAAAAATGTGGTCTGCAACAAAGAACGGCCGCATGCACAATAGCCTTATGTTTGGTGACGCACAAGGCATCTTGCGGAAAATATTCCGTTTCGGACGCCAGTTTTGGCCCACCCGCAAATCGCCTGCGGAACATTCATTTGTCGCCTGTTGGTTTTAAGTTCCTTTGTGGGACCCGTTGCTTTTAAGTTTGTTACTTCGTCGTCATAATAATATAGGTCTAGTATATACAGTTTATGTTACCTATGTGTTGTCTACTCGTTTAATGAGTTATTTGAAACCTCATTATTTGACACCGGCTCGACATTAACGGTAACGAAAACAACTAAATTTTTCATGCCAAAAACTACTGTATACTGTAAGACATATTTACATTTGTCCCAGGATTGTTTTATTTTATTACTTTAGGCCTGGTTGGGTATTTGCGCCGGAAAATAAATGAGTGACCTGCTCATTGTCACTCCGCAGGTCTGTCCCTTCAATTTTTCCGGGCATGTGTTAACAGTACGTTTTGTTATGTTACCTGGCTGCTGTCTCCTCATTTAACGACGCATGACAGTAACACCCGACCCACTACAGCAGTGACACGCCTTTTTGCGGTCGAACGCGGTTTTCGTTTGTTAAAGGGGCATGTCGCGGAATAGCATGTGTTCCCGGCAGAGGAGTATTCTGGTTTCAACGGGTCCATGGCTGGAGAGACTGACGGAAAATACGTCGGAAGCGGCGTCATAGCTTTAGGATTGTAAATGTTTCTATTCGTCCTGAGTAATGAACGAAATGCAAACTTTAAATGTTTTTTGCTATTTTTGTAGATATTATTTTCGTAGGTATTATCCAACGTCGTAATGTTTACGATAGTAACGTGTTTCTTGCGATACACTTTTGCCGTCTGTGCGTTTTGAACGACACACTCCATACTGCCTCTGGGGGTTGCACGTGTTTCGCGTGTTTGAAGATAATTATTTGCGAAAGTAGAATACGGAAAAGGAATTGTGGCCATGTGTGATGTGTTTACTTCTTTGTGAGCAAATGCTGTGTTCCAACTTGTTTGCTTGGAACTCAGAGCTGCGATGTATTTGAATACGGAATGTAGCGAAATAAAGGTCTTCAGTTATAGCACGTTCCTTTCTAAATTATCTGAATATTCGTCGAAATGAACGAAGGGATGAGAAAAAGAACATAGGTAGAGATTACACCGCAGGTATGACGTATGGACTTAACATCAAAAGGGTTCATTTTGTTGCAATGGTTTCAAAAAATGCAAGAAAACTTATGAATAGCAAAATCGCAGTGCTCTCGTTGCAAATGCAATGATGCGAATAATATGAAATAGGTCGAAAATAAGGCCAAATTGAATATAGTAAAACTACGAGCGTACGAGAGAGGCTGTCCGATTTGAAACCTTTGCTACAAAATTAAAATCGAAATGTAGATAAAATACCATAGAATAGGGATACAATACAGCCAGCATACATTACCATAATTACAAATATTATAAACCCCTCACGAGGGAACCGCCGGTCCTGAAACATGTCGAACAAACGAAACTTCAACATTTCAATCATAAAAATGCGTATTATTTCAAATTACGTAAAATGTACAAATCGGAACAATCGCTGAAATCTGCGAAATGTTCGATGGAAAATAACTCGACGGCTGCATTTTCGGCGAGTGAATTGCGCGCCTGCGAAAATTAAAATTTGCACTTTTTTACTTGTTTACGAGTGAAATGAAGAACTTTTATTGAGATTCCAAAGATGAGATTCCGAAACATGTTGAGTTAACAAATAACTTTACATTCAACCGTAGAAAGGCGTTTCATTCGAAATACTTTAAGAAGGTTGAAAAAACAGGTGAGATAAGATATCTCGAGGGAACGTCAGCAGGCCTCGGCGCTCACGGTGGTAGAAAGCCATAAAGTTCCCTTCCAGAGATAAGACGAAGAAATCGAGTCACGCTTGTCCTTCCTCCCTCGCTTTCTTTCTTGCCGCCGACCGTCTTTAATCGATCGCCTCGACCCGCGCTCGTACAGAACGTTCCTGTGTGACTTCCTGCTTCCGATCGAGAAACCCATAGACCGTTAATCCTGACGACGAACGGGTTTATCGGTCGCGAGTTCAGCTTAAACCAATTTCCTTTGCGCTAGAAATAAGCGCCCACTTTTTATTGTCCCAGGCACGCTTTGTGGCTGTATAAACAAAAATGTTGAGTTAATCGGGCGGTAATTTTGCGGCTTTTGTGCTCACAGAATACGGTGGACAGGAACTTGCGACATACGCTACTTCGTAAAAGTCTCTATACAAGGAGGTCGGTACGTTCCTGTGGAGAAATGTGTCGGTTCTCTTCTGTTTAAATTATATGCTAGGTGTTTATGTGGAATCTTTTCAGATGATAACATTTGTTGGTCTTATGCGTTATTCTTTTCGTAAAGAGAATATTCTTGTGTGACTTCCTGCTTCCGATCGAGAAACCCATAGACCGTTAATCCTGACGACGAACGGGTTTATCGGTCGCGAGTTCAGCTTAAACCAATTTCCTTTGCGCTAGAAATAAGCGCTCACTTTTTATTGTCCCGGGCACGCTTTGTGGCTGTATAAACAAAAATGTTGAGTTAATCGGGCGGTAATTTTGCGGCTTTTGTGCTCACGGAATACGGCGGACAGGAACTTGCGACATACGCTGCTTCGTAAAAGTCTCTATAGAAGGAGGTCGGTACGTTCCTGTGGAGAAATGTGTCGGTTCTTTTCTGTTTAAATTACGTGCTAGGTGTTTACGTGGAATTTTTTCAGATAATAGTATTTGTTGATCTTATGCGTTATTATTTCCGTAAAGAGAATAATCTTGTGTGACTTCCTGCTTCCGATCGAGAAACCCATAGACCGTTAATCCTGACGACGAACGGGTTTATCGGTCGCGAGTTCCACTTAAACCAATTTTCTTTGCGCTAGAAATAAGCGCTTACTTTTTATTCGTCCCGGGCACGCTTTGTGGCTGTATAAACAAAAATGTTGAGTTAATCGGGCGGTAATTTTGCGGCTTTTGAGCTCACAGAATACGGTGGACAGGAATTTGCGACATATACTACTTCGTAAAAGTCTCTATACAAGGAGGTCGGTACGTTCCTGTGGAGAAATGTGTCGGTTCTTTTCTGTTTAAATTATATGCTAGGTGTTTATGTGGAATCTTTCCAGGTAATAGCATTTCTTGATCGTTATGCGTTATTCTTTTCGTAAAGAGAACGTTCTTGTGTGACTTCCTGCTTCCGATCGAGAAACCCATAGACCGTTAATCCTGACGACGAACGGGTTTATCGGTCGCGAGTTCAGCTTAAACCAATTTCCTTTGCGCTAGAAATAAGCGCTCACTTTTTATTGTCCCGGGCACGCTTTGTGGCTGTATAAACAAAAATGTTGAGTTAATCGGGCGGTAATTTTGCGGCTTTTGTGCTCACGGAATACGGCGGACAGGAACTTGCGACATATACTACTTCGTAAAAGTCTGTATACAAGAAGGTCGGTACGTTCCTGTGGAGAAATGTGTCGGTTCTTTTCTGTTTAAATTATACGCTAGGTGTTCATGTGGAATCTTTCCAGATAATAGCATTTGTTGGTCTTATGCGTTATTCTTTTCGTAAACAGAATGTTCTTGTGTGACTTCCTGCTTCCGATCGAGAAACCCATAGACTGTTAATCCTAACGACGAACGGGTTTATCGGTCGCGAGTTCAGCTTAAACCAATTTCCTTTGCGCTAGAAATAAGCGCTCACTTTTTATTCGTCCCGGGCACGCTTTGTGGCTGTATAAACAAAAATGTTGAGTTAATCGGGCGGTAATTTTGCGGCTTTTGTGCTCACAGAATACGGTGGACAGGAACTTGTGACATATAATACTTCGTAAAACTCTCCATATAAGAAGGTCGGTACGTTCCTGTGGAGAAATGAGTCGGTTCTTTTCTGTTTAAATTATATGCTAGGTGTTCATGTGGAATCTTTCCAGATAATAGCATTTGTTGGTCTTATGCGTTATTCTTTTCGTAAAGAGAATATTGTTGTGTGACTTCCTGCTTCCGATCGAGAAACCCATAGATGTTAATCCTGACGACGAACGGGTTTATCGGTCGCGAGTTCAGCTTAAACCAATTTCCTTTGCGCTAGAAATAAGCGCTCACTTTTTATTTGTCCCGGGCACGCTTTGTGGCTGTATAAACAAAAATGTTGAGTTAATCGGGCGGTAATTTTGCGGCTTTTGTGCTCACGGAATACGGCGGACAGGAACTTGCGACATATACTACTTCGTAAAAGTCTCTATACAAGGAGGTCGGTACGTTCCTGTGGAGAAATGTGTCGGTTCTTTTCTGTTTAAATTATATGCTAGGTGTTTATGTGGAATCTTTCCAGGTAATAGCATTTGCTGGTCTTATGCGTTATTCTTTTCGTAAAGAGAATATTCTTGTGTGACTTCCTGCTTCCGATCGAGAAACCCATAGACCGTTAATCCTGACGACGAACGGGTATATCGGTCGCGAGTTCAGCTTAAACCAATTTCCTTTGCACTAGAAATAAGCGCTCACTTTTTATTGTCCGGGGCACGCTTTGTGGCTGTATAAACAAAAATGTTGAGTTAATCGGGCGGTAATTTTGCGGCTTTTGTGCTCACAGAATACGGCGGACAGGAACTTGCGACATATACTATTTCGTAAAAGTGTCTATACAAGGAGATCGGTACGTTCCTGTGGAGAAATGAGTGGGTTCTTTTCTGTTTAAATTATATGCTAGGTGTTTATGTGGAATCTTTCCAGGTAATAGCATTTGTTGATCGTTATGCGTTATTCTTTTCGTAAAGAGAATGTTCTTGTGTGACTTCCTGCTTCCGATCGAGAAACCCATAGACCGTTAATCCTGACGACGAACGGGTTTATCGGTCGCGAGTTCAGCTTAAACCAATTTCCTTTGCGCTAGAAATAAGCGCTCACTTTTTATTGTCCCGGGCACGCTTTGTGGCTGTATAAACAAAAATGTTGAGTTAATCGGGCGGTAATTTTGCGGCTTTTGTGCTCACGGAATACGGTGGACAGGAACTTGCGACATATACTACTTCGTAAAAGTCTCTATACAAGGAGGTCGGTACGTTCCTGTGGAGAAATGTGTCGGTTCTTTTCTGTTTAAATTATATGCTAGGTGTTTATGTTGAATCTTTCCAGGTAATAGCATTTGTTGATCGTTATGCGTTATTCTGTTCGTAAAGAAAACGTTCTTGTGCGACTTCTGCTTCCTAAATAAGTTTAGCCAAATCGTGCTGTTCGTGCGTGTTTTTGTTAGACGGTATTTAAAGTTGTGCGTCAAATCTACTTGCACTGTAAAATTTTCACGAGTTTCCTCCGGAAGGTGCTCATCCTCTGACTTATTTTACAAACTGCTTCGGCAGAATATCGTGCCTGCTTTACATATACTAATCAGACCGAATTTCCTACCCATTTTAAACCCTCCGCCGAACACGCAATATCTGCCGGAAGTTTCGCATCACTACAATTTCGAAGCCCAATCTTAAACATCACGTAACGTAAAAACACACACAATTGTACAAATTCATCAGTACAATAGTGTAGGATTTAGATTGGAATGATATATTAAACGGTTTTAATCACAAAAGTAATGGCTATAATATTACTCGCACTGCACTCTGTATTAAACACTGACAAAGATTCGCCAAAACTTGCTAAACACATTCGCTGATATTCTCTAAAGATTCGCTAAGACGCACGCACTGTTACTCTTGGAAGATTCGCAAAGACTCACTTATTTTAATATCGCGCTCAACACTTTTATACTGTTTGGTTTCCATGATAGTAAATTCTTTCGAGAACATTCCTAATAATAAATATAGACTCATGCATTCTCTCTCACTCTCTCACTCTCGCTTTCTCTCTCTCTCTCTCTCTCTCTCTCTCTCTCATACGCACACTTTCTTATTGCTTATCCCACAATAGACTTTTGCTCAGGAAGTATACATTCCTCCTGCTCGACAACGTAAGCCACAAGCACTTACACCATCTTCAACCACGAAAAATATTGACGTCGCAATCAGCTTAACCCTTTGCACTCCTATGTCGAGTGTGACTCGACATCAGTTTTTATGGCAGGAGCTCCTTTGTCGAGCTCCACTCGACATTTTTTCATGTCTAAATAAATAGATATCGTGCACACGTTATCGACGCTCTCGCAATGTCACTAGAAGGGTTAGACATTCAGGTAATCGAAGAGAAATAAAAGAACTGGATGTGATCACAGATTATAATAAAAATATAAATGGTGTCGATATGGCGAACCAATACGCGACATCTTACTGTTTTTTACGTCGAGCACTCAAGTGGTGGAGGGAATATTTCTTTTGGGGATTAGAAATCTCCATGGTAAATGCGTATATTTTATACAAAGAAAAACAAAAAACCAAGGAACAGAACCTATAGCCCACAAAAAATTTCGCGAAAAGATTTTGTCAATGCTAATTCGTGATTGTCGTCATCCAAATATGAAATTGGGGAGGCCTGGAACAAATGATAAACACGATCGCTTAGATGGAAAGCCTCATTTAATCTTCCTACATCTCGAAGGAAAACACAAAGACTGTGCAGTTTACTCAAATAGAAAAACATCTGGAGGAAAAAGAGAAACCACCTATTTTTGTGAAACGTGTGAAAGAAAATCAGGGTTACATCTTGCAAGTTCTTTCAAAAGATGTCATACCCTTGAAAATTTCAATATACGACAATACTGTAAATAAAATTGGTATTTAAGTGAATTTGTTTCTTCCTTTATTTATTTAAATTGCTTTATATTTTTAGTTAAAGTAAATTTCAAATAAAACACTTAAAAGCGTTGGGAGCTACTGGTAACGAAATTGAAATAAAATTCGTAGTGCAAAGGGTTAATCCAGTGAATCAAAGATCGAACACTCCGTACAATAAAATAATCACCCTAATTGTTCGAACGCCGCCTCCTATACAATAAAAGTGACTAGCCAACCTCCTAAATTATTTCGCGTCGAGCCCGATCGACCGGCGTTAATCCCGAAGACAATAAGATAGCACGAGATTGAACGCCGAGCCCTGAGGTCGATCGATCGAAAGTGTCGATGACGATAATGCCGCGAACGGTTCGCCGTCCGCGCAATTTCATGCCGGCGATATTTCCAATCTTGCCGAGAACTTCCGCGGCCCTCGAAGCGAAAAGTTTTCAGCGCCGCGACGCTGAGCGAGGGACGGCGGCGTCGCGGGGAAAATTAATGGCACGCCGCGGGCACGAAGTGCACTCGCCTCGCTTTGTTTACAGTCGCGCGTCGCCTTTGTTTAACCGATGCGTCCCTCCGACTGTCCCGCTCGTTACTCATGTTAATTCGATTACCCGCCGGAGAAAGAGGGCAGGAACTTTATGTTTGAGGAGGGTTCGTTCAGAGGAGTGCAGACACGAATTTCTCAGCGGGTGGCAGTGATCAAGCACTGACAGTAGGTCGTTTGTAAAGGTTACTTCTTCAAACCAATGATTTTTATAGTCTACAATAGTAAACTTTCCGTACTGGCAAATATCTATTTTCGAAGCACCTTTTTTTCATTGCAAAAAGTTGAGCCGGAAGCAAGTTTGTTAAATTATTTTTGGCCTATGTGTTTTTATTGGGGTGAATTTAAAAGCACATTTTCAGTAGCATGCGCTATGTTCAGTATAATACACGTCTTTAAAAACCGTCACGTTACAGAATCTATATTATACACATGATGGTTGACACTCATCTACAGTTTCTCTTAAATAATTAAAGAATACAAAGCTCTTTTTCGGATCAAATACTTGACTATAGCCCCTACAGGGCTGAATTTGCAATCAAGTACTGCACTGACAGTAGGTCGTTTGTAAAGGTTACTTCTTCAAACCAATGATTTTTATAGTCTACAATACTAAACGGCGCTAACTTTCCGTATTGGGAAATATCTATTTTCGAAGGACCTTTTTTTCATTGCAAAAAGTTGAGCCGGAAGCAAGTTTGTTAAATTATTTCTGGCCTATGTGTTTTTATTGGGGTGAATTTAAAAGCACATTTTCAGTAGCATGCACGTAGTATAATACACGTTTTAAGACAATTTAACGTTATATACATGATGGTTGACCCTCATCCACAACAGTTTCTTTTAAATAATTAATCAATATAAATAAAGCTCTTTTTTGGATCAAATACTTGACTATAGCCCTTATAGGGTTGAATTTGCAATCAAGTACTGCACTGACAGTAGGTCGTTTGTAAAGGTTACTTCTTCAAACCAATGATTTTTATAGTCTACAATACTTCCTGACGGCACTAACTTTCCGTATTGGGAAATATCTATTTTCGAAGAACCTTTTTTCATTGCAAAATGTTGAGCCGGAAGCAAGTTTGTTAAATTATTTCCGGCCTATGTGTTTTTATTGGGGTGAATGTAAAAGCACATTTTCAGTAGACATGCGTTACGTTCAGTATAATACACGTTTTAAGGCAATTTCACGTCACACAATCTACGTTATATATTTTCGAAGGACCTTTTTTTCATTGCAAAAAGTTGAGCCGGAAGCAAGTTTGCTAAATTATTTCCGGCCTATGTGTTTTTATTGAGGTGAATGTAAAAGCACATTTTCAGTAGACATACGCTACGTTCAGTATAATATACAATCTACGTTATATACATGATGGTTGACCCTCATCAACAGTTTCTCTTAAATAATTAGAATATAAAGCTCTTTTTTGGATCAAATACTTGACTATAGCCCCTATAGGATTGAATTTGCAATCAAGTACTGGGTATTTGCGGAATTTTTGACCAAGGCGCGCCGGGGTAGTTTCATTACTGCCTGGAGCGATGCAATGGAACTCGTTATCTGGTAAAATGTCATTACCTGAAAAGTTTACGGACAGAAGGCGGAACGAAGTCTGGCGAAAATTTGCATTAATTCATCGCCCAGCGAATCGTGTAAATATGCATGATGCGTCTTGAAATATGACCGTTTAACATTTTAATACTTTCCCATCGCTGAGCTGCTTCAATGAAAGAAATCGCAGAGTCAGGATTCGCGAGCTTGCGCGCAACTTACCGTGACTCATACAGTCTCTCGATTTAAATGATTAAAGAATATAAAGCCCATCGATTTACGGATCAAAAAGACTATAATAGGATTGAATTTGCAATCAAATGCCACTGTCGTATTCCATTGTCAAGGTTCTGCTTCCAACCAATGATTTTTATAGTCTACAATCGTTCTTGATGGCATTAACTTTCCTATTGGGTATCTATTTTCGGACCTTTTTTTGAGCGCCATTGCTAAAATGTCACGAAAACGTTTGTTACAAAACTGGCCTGTGTGTTTTTATTGGGGTGAATTTAAAAACACATTTTCAATAACATGCGCTACGTTCAGTATAATACACTCTTTAAAAAAACTTAACGTTACAGAATGGCTATATTAGGGCAATGTCTATGAAAAGGAAGTATAAAATGGAAAATGACATTTTATGTAGTAGATATAATTTTATAACCGAGACATCCTTTTCTGACCGTGTTTGAATATTCGATAACTACGTATTCAATCATTTTCCGATTCATTCGAAATTCGCCCTAGACTGCGATCCCTGTTACATTAACACTAGAACTACCGACAATTCAGTAAAATGTCGCGATACCTGAAAAAACCAGTCAAAATGACTGGCGAAAAAACACTTAATAATAGAATATTTTTAAATTTGTTGCTTCATTACGTCTTACAATATGATCCATGTTTAACATTTTAATACTTTGTAAGGGATGGCCTATTTGAAAAAATCGCAGAGACGGGGATTCGCGAGCTTGCGCGCAACTTACCGTGACTTACGGTTTCCGATTTAACGTCTGGCAGAAGGCGCCCATCGATTTACGGATGAACGTAAAAAGAAGTGTGGAATGGCGGTGCACAAGTAGGAATCAATGCCACCTGTCGATTCCATCGAACAATATGGATTCTAGAGAGAAGATATCATGCCTATAAGAATCGTTCTTGGACAAATGGAAAACCCCTTCACTAATTTTGAACAAATAGGCCGTCCCTTACAATAATCGCACGTCTTTCTATTTGAGCGCCGCGCTAAATGTCACGAAAACGCTTTCTACAAAACGGTCGTAACGCTGACATGCAAAGGACTGTTTCGGAAATGCCAAAGTTCACCATACTACTACAGTAATCCCAATAACCTTAGGTGTGACACGTAACTGGCAGTAAGAGGGCAAGTGTCTATGAAAAGGAAGTATAAAATGGAAAATGACATTTAGTAGTAGAGACATCCTTTAAGGACCGTGTTTGAATATTCGATAACTACGTATTCAATCATTTTCCGATTCATTCGAAATTCGCCCTAGACTGCGATCCCTGTTACATTAACACTAGAATTACCGACGAATTCAATATTGATGAAAGAGAGAATGATATCTGAAAAAATGGAATTAATACAATAGAATATTTTTAAATTTGTCTTCATTAATTTTGAACAAAAGGAAATCCATGTTTTATGTACACATTTTTGGTATTATTAACTTATTTAATGAGTTAGGATTATCCCTTACGCATTAGTGAACACAATACTCCTCGCGCATGGTTCCGTCTGCAGCAATTTCATTTTGTGATTCTAGTAAAATACTTTCATTAGAATCTTCAGAACTTGAAAACACTCGAACACATCTACTTTTATGTAAATTCGAATTATTTTCACGTCGCTTTCTGAAGATTTCTGAACATATTCTTTGTCTAAATCATCGTTGTCACTTCTGTCACTATCAACAAGATTATCGTGAATACCCCACGATTCGATTTCATTTTCTTCTCGTTCATCTTCACAGTCATAAAGTTCACCATCTTCTACATCAGAGCATTCCATTAGTATATCATTCAATTTTTGCAATACTTCACAAGTTTTCAATCGTTTTGCCATTTTCAGGGCTTAGAAAGACTAGAACAAAACTATTTATTATAAAAATGAGTATATAATATTTGTATTTATTTTCTCATCTTACATTAATTGAAATAATATGTCGTATACTGAATATATTGTTATATGAACAAGAGCATGATGGTCTTCCAGCGGCTATTATAAACGCACTGATTGAATGCAGTAACTTCTCTATTTGATGGTTGTTTTTACAATGTTGCCTGATATAATACTGTGATGTGGCAAGCGAGCAAATTGCAAAACAAAACAATAACACATTCCTAACAGAATCTTCAAATGTTTTACGATTTCAGATCTAAATGAATGAATGCCTTAATAAACACCAGTCAAAATGACTGCTATTGGTATAAGTAACCATAGTATCAATTTATTTTGATTCAGAATAAATAAAACTTTTAAAAAATATATTTTACGATTTCTTTAGTTATCACCGCAAAAGTCATTACACCATTTCGGAAAAAAAATGTAACATAAAGTAGAAATATTTAAATCAAATTGTAAAAGCAGTCAAAATGACTGGTGCGGTAGTTCTAGGGTTAACGTTATGATCTAGAAGGCTTAAAGAATGTCTCGAAGCATCGAGTCTCGCCATTTAATGACAGATCAAGCGGTTACCATTGTTTCCGTGGAAAATTTCTCTTAGCTGGTCAACTACTGGTCCTTTACCTTAATCCATCGAATCCAATTATAAAATATCCATCGAAATGTCATACAATGAGGAAATATATGCTGATCCGTTATAAGACGTGGAGAATAGTTCTGATAGCGATAGTGTTAGTCATTTGGACAGTGGGAGCGATAACGTTGTGATTAAAAAATCGTCAGGGTTAAATTTTTTCAATGTTTAACCAGAAATAATTAAAATCTCGCACGATGGAACAATAAAAATTAACAGTTATCTTCCCATCCACGTACATTCCGCTACTGTGGCTTACGAACGACGCGTATCGTTTTATATCCATGCATGAACTTGGCAAGCGTCGACCTCGAGAAACGTGCCGCGTCAAAGTGTTAAATAAAATTGTAAAAGCAGTCAAAATGACTGGTGCGGGTTTCCGTAACGTTATTTTCCGGATGCGCATTCCACTCGCTAACAAATTCTCATTCATACCCTGATTACAAATGCAATCGCATCGACTTCGCCAACGGGCCGAACGTTTTATTAAATCTTCAGCGAGACCTTGCGATCTATTCATCTAGCGAATCACATTCTATGTCCACGTCATTAGAGACGCGCTTCACGCGTATCGTTTTTTCACGGAACGCGATCGGCGCAAAGCTTCCGCGAGGTTAAATACGGGCGACAGCTACAGGTTTCCGTCGTCCGGATGCGCTCGACGCGCTTTTCTCCGACCGCCAACTGACCGAACGTTTTATTAAATCTTCAGCGCGCGCGCGCGAATTTCATGAGTTCGTTCATTAGAGACTTCACGAAATCATTTTTAGGAACACAATGGGCAAACTCGAATATTTTAAATTGGACATACAGGTTAAATAAATGAGGTTGATTAGGTGCGAACGGCGATGTAGATTTCTTCTGAAAGCGCAGACTTGTTTTGATCCCATGGTCCAATTAAGAAAATTGCACGGGAGAAATTGGCTGGTACACTATTATTTAACCTCTCTAATTTTTCAGTTTTTATTGTGGTATTTTGTAAAACAATCTCCAATGTGCATTCCACCATATTTTAAGAATGTGTCACACACGGAAATATGTTGATTACAGTTTGATGTCATTTCTGCTGAAGAACTTGGGAACAAACTTTTCAATATATGGTTATATTTGTGATTAGTTCTTTTGTACCTTTTTTTTAAGAAAGTCGCGAATGGCTGGAAAGAAGCTCTCTAATTTGACTGTCAGTTTTTATCAGCGTTCTATTATTCTCAAGCTGGCAGGTATATTACCACGCATTTTGAAATTCGTTTGTGTTTTTGAGATAAGACATCTTTAAGTTCGAACGATGTAAAATTTCTACAAGAAGGCCAGGTCGTTCAATGTATGGTTATATACCTGTGTATATTCGATTGAAGTAGTTTACATAAAGAAATAAGAAACCGTTACACTCAATTTACCTCTCTAATTTGCCTGCTGTCAGTTTTCGATTCGGCGCAGCTTCATGCCGTCTTCAAACTGGAGGTATATTACCACCAGAGCGCAAAGGGTTAAATACATGAGGTTGATTAGGTTGAGTTCGAGCGATGTTCATTTTTGAAGAACTTCTGAAAGCGCAGACTTGTTCGATGTATGGTGCTATATGGTACCTGTATTAAGAAAATTGCACAGAAATTGGCTGGTACACTTTTTTAACCTCTCTAATTTGCCGCTGTCAGTTTTTATTCGGCTCAGTCTTCATTAGTCTTCAAACTGGAAGGTATATTACCACCATATTTTAAGAATGGGTCACACACGGAATGAGTAATGTTGATTAAGTTCGAGTGATGTTCATTTCTGCTGAAGAACTTTGGAAGCCGAGATTCGTTCAATGTATGGTTATATACCTGTGTATAGTTTCCTGGGATTGAAGTAGTTTACATATTAAGAAAGTCGCAAAGAAATTGGCTGGTACACTTTTTTAACCTCTCTAATTTGCCGCTGTCAGTTTTTATTCGGCTCAGTCTTCATTAGTCTTCAAGCTGGAAGGTATATTACCACCATATTTTAAGAATGGGTCACACACGGAGTGAGTAATGTTGATTAAGTTCGAGTGATGTTCATTTCTGCTGAAGAACTTTGGAAGCCGAGATTCGTTCAATGTATGGTTATATACCTGTGTATAGTTTCCTGTGATTGAAGTAGTTTACATATTAAGAAAGTCGCAAAGAAATTGGCTGGTACACTTTTTTAACCTCTCTAATTTGCCGCTGTCAGTTTTTATTCGGCTCAGTCTTCATTAGTCTTCAAGCTGGAAGGTATATTACCACCATATTTTAAGAATGGGTCACACACGGAGTGAGTAATGTTGATTAAGTTCGAGTGATGTTCATTTCTGCTGAAGAACTTTGGAAGCCGAGATTCGTTCAATGTATGGTTATATACCTGTGTATAGTTTCCTGTGATTGAAGTAGTTTACATATTAAGAAAGTCGCAAAGAAATTGGCTGGTACACTTTTTTAACCTCTCTAATTTGCCGCTGTCAGTTTTTATTCGGCTCAGTCTTCATTAGTCTTCAAGCTGGAAGGTATATTACCACCATATTTTAAGAATGGGTCACACACGGAGTGAGTAATGTTGATTAAGTTCGAGTGATGTTCATTTCTGCTGAAGAACTTTGGAAGCCGAGATTCGTTCAATGTATGGTTATATACCTGTGTATAGTTTCCTGTGATTGAAGTAGTTCACGCATATTAAGAAAGTCGCAAAGGAATTGGACGGTGACTTCTTCGGACGCGCTGAGTTGCTGCAGTCAGTTTTTATACGTTTCAATCTTCTGTGTTTTTAATCTGAAATGTATGTTACCGGTATATTTTAAAAATGCATCATACGATATTCAGTTGAATTAAAAGGTAACAGCAGATGACCACATTTTGACGAACCATACTTGTCTAATGTGCGTTACATTAATACGTCGACTGGAACGACAAAATTCTATGCTTTGCTTAGAACGCATTTTTATGTTTCTAAACATATAACGGTAAAATAGTAATAAATACGCATATATAAGACCACATTCTTATCTATGCTGCGTTTATCTTGCTGTGACCATGAAGCCTCGGTGCCCTCAATGACACTTGATAACCACTTCGGAATATTTATTTATGTTGTGGCTATTTACGACGCTTAAGCAATATCATAGCAACATGATACGCAAGAAAAAGAAGCCTCAACGTATCTGACGCGAAAATTTTACAAAGAAACTTCTAAAAAAATTGTGCAACTTTTGAAGTAAACATTCCTACAAATAGGACCAAAAAGCGTTATCACACACCGCCCAGATTGTATTGGTCAAGCGGATCTACATTCGAAATGTTTTAATACACTTCACCACCATGCAGAAAATTGCTTATAAATAAACCATTCATTCTCAATAAAGATCCTCAATCTTTCTATCATTTATCTCGAAGTAATAATTAGCGATGCTGTTAGAAATGCATTCTAAGTGCAACCATCAATCTTCATTCAACTTTTACAATTCTAAACAGACTGGCGACCACAGTGGTGCCAGAGGACAAGGTAACTCTGCTCACATTTGACCACCGTGGCCGTCACCGTGTTAAAAATCTGTTTCCCCGACGCGCACTCAAGAACCCCGCAATCCGCCGCACGTACGCTTTTTTCTGGTCGACTGGCGAATTAGGTCAAGCGGAACTGGAATTACGAAATTTCGTGCGAAACCATCCGCGGCAAATGGTCATACGCTCCATACTCCCTTGCAGCGTGTAAGTCCCGCAGATATCATTACCGGAAGTAGCCTGGTGCGCTCGCGGACTCAAAATGTCGGGCGGTTAACGGGCAATTTCGTTTGCGAACTTTCACGGTAATATCTATATACGTATAGAGACAGTGAGAGAGAGATGAATATATACGTAGATGTAAATATAGATGCATATAGATATAGATAGACGTACATATATCTCTCACTCTCTCCCGTGCGTTTATGAAGTTATATATGTATAGAGACAGTGATAGAGAGACGCGTATATACGTAGATGTAAATATAGATGTATATAGATATAGATAGACGAACATATATCTCTCACTCTCTCCCGCGCGTTTACGAAGTTATATATGTATAGAGACAGTGAGAGAGAGATGCGTATATATGTAGATGTAAATATAGATGTATATAGATATAGATAGACGTACATATATCTCTCACTCTCTCCCGTGCGTTTACGAAGTTCGCAGTGGATTTTGCGCCTGGGGGAGGAAAAAGTTTTCCCGTATAATTTGACGACGCTCACCGGCGCGGGCTTTATCATCATTCAACCCCACCGCACCCCGTTTTATGCTTCCTTTTGGGCCGACACGCGACGTAAACGCGTTCCGCGGATTCCCGCGCGTGGATTAACGACCGCGACGAAACTCGAGCGCGAGACGCGATTTGTCGGCAACGCACGCTGCCGGAACGCGCGATTTTCGGATAATAAAAAGCGCCAGGCCTCGCGAAAAGCAGGAAGGGTAGGCTTGATTGCGAATTCAACGGTTTCTGGGTAGCGTTTGGCATTTTCGGGGCTTTTAGTGGTCGAGTGCTTTTATTTAATCGTCTAAGAGCTATGTGTACTTCTTTCGCTACTGCAGCCTCCTATGCAAAGAAAGCTGCTTAATACTTTGACTGCCGTGATAGTCACCTGTGACCGACGCAAGAGATTTTATTGAAGATCCAAAATATTTGCAATGGGTAGCAATTATTATTTTATAAATGCAGTTGTTATTAGAATAGTGATGCGATCCTTTGGTGTCCAATACCTGCACATTATTTACATTTTGCATTAACGCTTTGACTGACATGATGATCACCGGTGACCGACGCAAGAGATTTTACTAAAGATCCAAAATATTTGCAATGGGTAGCAATTATTATTTTATAAATGCAGTTGTTATTAGAATCGTGATGCGATCCTTTGGTGTCCAATACCTGCACATTATTTACATTTTGCATTAACGCTTTGACTGCCATGATGGTCACCGGTGACCGACGCAAGAGATTTTACTGAAGATCCAAAATATTTGCAATGGGTAGCAATTATTATTTTATAAATGCAGTTGTTATTAGAATAGTGATGCGATCCTTTGGTGTCGAATACCTGCACATTATTTACATTTTACATTAATACTTTGACTGCCATGATGGTCACCGGTGCCCGACGCAAGAGACTTTACTGAAGATCCAAAATATTTGCAATGGGTAGCAATTATTATTTTATAAATGCAGTTGTTGTTAGAATAGTGATGTGATCCCTTGGTGTCGAATACCTGCACATTATTTACATTTTGCATAATTCAGTTCAACGCTGTAGTATTTCATAGAATCGCCGTTCTGATACAGTAAAGTACGCATAGCAGTCAAAGTGTTAACAGTATCATGTAATTAACACTTTGACTGGCGTGATGGTTACTGCTGACCGACGCAAGAGATTTTACTGAAGATCCAAAATATTTGCAATGGGTAGCAATTATTATTTCATAAATGCAGTTGTTATTAGAATCGTGATGCGATCCTTTGGTGTCCAATACCTGCACATTATTTACATTTTGCATTAACACTTTGACTGCCATGATGGTCACCGGTGACCGACGCAAGAGATTTTACTGAAGATCCAAAATATTTGCAATGGGTAGCGATTATTATTTTATAAGTGCAGTTGTTATTAGAATAGTGATACGACAAATTTGGTGTCCAATACCTGCACATTATTTACATTTTGCATAATTCAGTCGAACGCTGTAGTATTTCATAGAATCGCCGTTCTAATACAGTAAAGTACGCATAGCAGTCAAAGTGTTAACAGTATCATGTAATTAACACTTTGACTGGCGTGATGGTTACCGCTGACCGACGCAAGAGATTTTACTGAAGATCCAAAATATTTGAAATGGGTAGCGATTATTATTTTATAAATGCAGTTGTTATTAGAATAGTGATGCGATCCTTTGGTGTCCAATACCTGCACATTATTTACATTTTGCAAAATTTAGTCGAACGCTGTAGTATTTGATAGCATCGCCGTCCGAACATAGTAAAATACACTTAGTAGTCAACGTGTTAATGATATCGTATGTGCGTGTGTTACGTATGGAAATTGTCCTTGGATTTTACTTATGCCATGGATTTTTCTCTAGTGCCGCTAGGAGGATATTTGTTCGGTGATTTAAATTTTGCTTAACTGTACTTTGTAATATACTCGTGAAGTGGCAGCTTATGGGTCTGGAAACATGTACAGCAGAGAATTAAATAAAACCACTCGACCGTAACGTGCACAAAAATGATTAACAATAGTAAAAACAAGAGTGCGCTTTGGTGTCAATGAAAAACTCAGGGGATTCAAGTCGTGTGAAAGAGAGGCTCGTAGATAATAACGGATAATAAAAATCGGAGGTTTTCGAATCGCTGAAGAGCAGAGTGGAGAGTGCTTGGGTAATGGAAAGGGGAAAGGGTTTAAAACAAAGATGATGGAAGTAATGAAGTGTAGAATCGTGTACTGTTCAGCAATCAAAATACGAAGGTGCGGGTTACGAGCTGTTGACGAGTGGAATATAGAGGTTTTAAGTGAGCAAAAGGACGAAACTTTTTAATACCAAGAGCAGCTACATTAACCCTCTAAAGGTACAAAAGTAAGGAGTTTGCTTTCGAGTAATAAAAAATAATGTGAATTTTGTTTTCTGAATTATCAGAAGTAGTGTTTACAAGTAATGAAAAGGCGGTGCTTGAATAATTGCAGTTAAAAATGAACAACTCACTTCGTTATTAAAATGTTATATGACGTGTGGTGGATTTTTATGGCAGACTGCGCAATGCCTGTTCTTTTTATTTATAGTTCCGCCTTGTGTCGTCAGCCGTGTTCTTTTAGATGACTTACATAAACACGAACTTTCGTTGCTATTCCTGCATAGTGCCAGCAGTTTGTTATGGCATGTAAAGCTAAGTCTTATATTCACCTTGCGTACCACTTTATCGCCCGAGGTACTGCATTTTACTATTGCAGACATTTCCACGACATTCTATGCTATTATTGAAACACGTACTTCCCAGGCACGTTTTTATCGCTGTCCGGATGTAGCGTATTCCGGTTTCCATTACAATTCTAATGCAAAACCCACAAATACTGCCCCGGCGCGAACTTTAGGATGGGTTTAAATGGAAAGCTTCACAATAATCACAAAATCCATTTCGCACTAAAATCACACAATCTGCCACCAATATCCATATAATCCTCAATTTGCATAATAACGTAATTTTTGTGAAAATAAACAGAAACTTGTTACTACTAAGATTAAAAACTAAAATTGAAAGTTGACAGATTACAATATTTAACTATTGTAACATTTTAGTAGGTCACAAAATAAAATAAGAATAAAGAAAAAAAAATATTAGTTTATTAAAATGCAGTGAACAAGAATACAATATAAGATCTTCGGTGTGTGTCGAATCGTTTCCCCATGATGGTCTCCTGGCGACTGCCTCTCAAACGAAGCTCTCGCTCTTTTCTTCTTATAAACAAATGAAACGCGGATCACACCATCGGTCGCTCATCTTATTTACTTCCCTAGCAACCAACTTATTCTACACCTTCCAAACGCGTCTCCAATGCAAATACCCATTAACAAATGCCTATTGAAATGATTATTGATCGCACATGCATACACACGCACAATCGGATGTTGCCAATTCATATCACGATACTACACTAATTAAAAATAAATCATTTAATAACAACTTCATCCTATATTATAAAACCGACACATATAC
Organism: Cryptocheilus praepositus; assembly: GCA_033815515.1. Taxonomy (NCBI): domain Eukaryota; kingdom Metazoa; phylum Arthropoda; class Insecta; order Hymenoptera; family Pompilidae; genus Cryptocheilus; species Cryptocheilus praepositus. The sequence continues at coordinate 4,174,124 of JAWWQZ010000314.1, forward strand.
CCGTCATCGCTTATTTCTACCAACACATTTTAACACTAAACGTACCGGTACTTTACACTTACCTATTGTTACCATGAGGGGTCATTTGACCCCTTATGAAATAAACGTTGATTTTCAGAAAGAAATGCCTAATTAATTAAAGCGAGAAATTGAATAATCAGAAGATATAAGAATTTGCAGAAAGTCAAATGAGCGATAGATATAACAATGAATGTACGATTTTAAAGCTTAATAATGTACGATTTAACACATTGACTGCCGTGCGTATTTTACTATATTAAAACCGCAACCTGATGAAGTACTACAGAATATGATTGAATTGTGCAAAATGAAAATAATACGAACGGATCAGAGACCAAAGAATTGAATCACTATTTAAAATTAATTGCATTTACAAAATTATAAATGCTACCGATTTTTTGAATTTTTCGTGAGAACTTTTGCGCCGGTCACCGAAGACCACCATGGCAGTCAACGTGTCAAACTTAAATTTTGAAAGGAATCATTTGACCCCGCTTGGTACGTTTAGAGTTAAGCACTCGCCTCTCACGATCGTAACAGCTAACTGCCTAACTTCTCTGGCTCCAAGTCGCAGTTGCTTAGAACGTCGAGTGCCTCGTCAGATGTAATCTTTGCGTCAGCCATCGCGATCTTCCGTCGCTCGACAGCGTCACAAGGCATTTTCCTCAGCCGACATCCAATTTTATGCAATCTCTTAGGAACCCTGAGCTTCGGCAACGCGCAGGGTACACTGAGACAGGATCGAGCGACGTAGCTACGGGCAGGGCTCGTTTAGGTGCTCATGTCGCAAGCTCGCAAAGCGTCAAAAGCGGACAATATGGGTCACTGTAATCCAATAACTGCCGTTGACACACAGCGCGACCCGCCTTGCTACGTTCTGCTCGATTACTACGGTCACGTAGGGATTCCGGACTGACAAACTTTAGAGGCTGTAAATTTTTCCCGACGACAGACTCCCGCACACTCACTTCCGCGAGGATCCGCGCGCTCACGGATGTCGGCTGGAAGCGGCAGTGGACAAAGAAAGGGTGGGCGCGGGGTGCTTTTTATGCGACCTTTAAAAGGGCTCGTCCAGTGATAAATTTCAATCGGGCCGTCTCGCGCAGTGAGATATTTTACGGGGCCGTTAGTCGGATAAGAGCCACTTCAGGGAGGATCACTGCCGGCTTAACCTACCGGTTCGATTTATGTCGTTTTGTCTTTCGAGTCTACGGAGGTGTTTACGAAATTGTGGGCGTAGCTACGGGAAAGGGGTTCTGAATTGTAGCCGTTTTTTGTATAGAATTGTAGTAGATAAGGTGTTAGGTGTCGTCGAAGTGGAATGCGGAATTATATTAACCACTTGCGCTATAAAGACGTGCCACGCACGTCGAGATGCTTTTATTCCAAAGCCGCCAGCGACATGTATACCACGTCGATAGGCATTTGTCGCAGAAGCAAAAACGACGTGTCTTTTACATAGACGCTGCTACTACATCAATAACTGCTACTAGGCTTTATGGCGAATTTTTTGCATTTATAGTAAAATCTTTTGCGCCGGCATGTTATATTGTAGAACGCGGCAGCCGAAAATTAAATCGTAGCGCAAGTGGTTAAGTTGAGTAAATTTTATTTAACCATTTGACTACTGAGTACTTCCGACCTAAGCGCTCGCTGAGGACGAAATACTTTGCACTAGTGTGAACTCTATTGATTGATTATGTAAGGCGCAACTAAGTTCTAATGATAATTCTTCACTTACGCCGAATTAAATAATGCAAGAGAATGATGTGATAAAGAACGCATCTGTATTCATCTCCTACGTTGATAATTGCAGCTGTAATAGGTAAGAAATCGGAACGATTGGGAAATTCCTATATGCGTCCATAGCAGTCAAAGGGTTAAAGATAACTGGAAGCACTAATATATAAACATAAATATAAAATACAGGTAAAACTATGGCAATTCGACTACGATTCGATAAACGGCAAGAAAACGCATCTATACTGGACTGAACTACACTCTGAATTTGACTAATCTAAAACTGATCTTAAACTCTGACCTAAACTGAGCTAAGCCTGAACTCGCGTCGCAAATCGGGCCGGCTTTTATACGGACCTCTACCACTTTATCTTAATCCGGTAGGGCCCAATGGCCCCGCGACAATTTTATGCGACGCAACTACGGCCGTTTTCCTGATACTACAAAATAAATGAATGTTTGTTGTATCAGTATGCAGGCATGTGCAATTTTTCCCGTTGGTACAAGTAATTTTAGTTTGCGACAGCGATGCTGCTGAAGTAAGGTCTGAAACGGGGATACTTCTTTCCTGCAGATTGTATAATACTGAAGTTTGAATATAATATTCCGTGGCCTACATTCCAGGCAGTTTAATAGTGCCCTTGATGATAATAGCGCGTATGGAAATTTGCTAATGTAGTTAGCACAGTAATCCGAAGTGACGGTTTGAGTGATAAGTCATATTGAAAATGCAGCTTCGAACAGTTTCCAGGAGAATGACTGAATAGCAGGATACACACAAAAACGGTTACAGTTCGGTAAATAGTTCACATCGGGTATACGATCATATGAACTTTTCTTATTTTAACGTACCGAATCTATTCTCGGAGTTGTGCCCACATTTTGGGAGACATCCGGTATGTGCAACTTATAGAAACTGTCAGAGTCAGGAAAAACCACCGGAAACACTTGATATGGACCAGAAAATTATATGCACACTTCCGTAATATTTAATCTTTAGAAATAGCCTTTGATTCAGATCTCACCCAGCAGCATCGCTGTCGTTAAATAAAATTGTTTGTATCCGCCAGGAAAATATCTTGCACCGCCAATCATTTTATCAAACTATTTTTATGTACGCTGATGCGGAAAACCTGATTCTAACGTATACACAAAAACCGGTATAATTTTATAACCGGGTCACATCGGGCACACGTTCACATGAACTTTCTTCCTTAATTTCGCGTGCTGTATCCACCTCGGTAATGTTGCCCACGTTTGCGACAATGTCCTGTATACTGGTGAAATATGTGTAAATTTATTAAAAATGGTAAGAGTCCGATGTAAGGAATATACAGAGTTCCATATTACTTAATTTTCAGAAATAGCCTTCGATTCAGATCTGATTCCAGCAACACCGCTGTCGTTAAATAAAATTGCTTTAATCCGCCAGAAAAATGTCTTACACCGCCAATCATTTTACCAAGCCATTTTTATGCACGCTGATGCGGAAAACCTGATTCTAACGTACACACAAAAACAAGTATAATTCAGTAACCAGGCCACATCGGGCATACGTTCACATGAACTTTCTTCCTTATTTTTTCGTACTGCGTCTACGTCGATACTCATGCCTATATTTACGGCAACACCCTCTATGTATCAGCGTGTATCCAGCAATGTTCTTTCTGCGAGAACTAATTGTGAGAGGTGATATTTTTCTAATCAATCGGTGACCGAAAATGCGTGAGAAGTTCACGTTCGGACGAGGCTTGATTAAGTAGGGACACTTTCTGCCCAAGCGTCGGTCAATTATATTAATGGAAGGGACTGCGTGAGCAATGACAAGCTCACGCGTCATTTTGTGTGCGGCGTCTATTACCATTGGTTTCGGCCGGGTATACCCGACCGCTGGGCAAATATTGCCAGATGCCCCTTACGTAGTTAATTATGTTCGATAAAAGTATCATCCGATATGAAGGGGCTGGTCAAACAGCATCGGACAATCAATGTGACTCGGACGTGTATCGCACGCCCTAGTCGGACGTGCACTTTGTCGTAGATGCCGGAAATATGAGAGGGGCGTGTCGACTTACTGTAACTAGGACTCTTCAATACTTATTACGTGCGCCATCGGTAGCATTACAATTTCTTCTTATCGATACGCGCGTTGATAGACCGAATGAGAATAGCAAATGTTACGGTGTAAGGATTTCTGCCTTCATTCTGGTAGAAGTCAATTTGATGATTTGACTATTACACGAGAATTGGAATTGTGTTTAGATTTTTAAGTCTATTATTAAATATGAAGACAATTCTAAATGTAACATGCACGTGAAAAATATTCTCCTGTAGAGAAGAACTTAACGAAAATGTATTTAACACGTTGACTGGCAAGCGTATTTTACTATTTTAGAACGGCGATGCTATGAAATACTACAGCGCCCGACTGAATTAGGCAAAATGTAAAGAATGTGCAGGTATTGGAGACCAAACGAGCGCATTACTATTCTAATAACAACTGCATTTATAAAATAATAATTGCTACCCATTGCGAATATTTTGGATCTTCAGTAAAATCTCTTGCGTCGGTCACCGGTGACCATCATGGCAGTCAAAGTGTTAATGCAAAATGTAAATAATGTGCAGGTATTGGACACCAAACGATCGCATTACTATTCTAATACCAACTGCATTTATAAAATAATAATTGCTACCCTCTGCGAATATTTTGGATCTTCGGTGAAATCTCTTGCGTCGGTCACCGGTGACCATCATGGCAATCAAAGTGTTAATGCAAAATGTAAATAATGTGCAGGTATTGGAGACCAAAGGGGCGCATTACTATTCTAATAACAACTGCATTTATAAAATAATAATTGCTACCCACTGCAAATATTTTGGATCTTCAGTAAAATCTCTTGCGTCGGGCATCGGTGACCATCATGGCAGGCAAAGTGTTAATGCAAAATGTAAATAATGTACAGGTATTGGGCACCAAACGATCGCATCACTATTCTATTAACTGCATTTATAAAATAATAATTGCTACCCATTGCAAATATTTTGGATCTTCAGTAAAATCTCTTGCGTCGGTCACCGGTGACCATCATGGCAGTCAAACTGTTAATGCAAAATGTAAATAATGTACAGGTATTGGATACAAAAGGATCGCATGACAATTCTAATAACAACTGCATTTATAAAATAATAATTGCTACCCATTGCGAATATTTTGGATCTTCACAAAAATCTCTTGCGTCGGTCACCGGTGACCATCATGGCAGTCAAAGTGTTAATGCAAAATGTAAATAATGTGCAGGTATTGGACACCAAACGATCGCATCAGTATTCTAATAACAACTACATTTATAAAATAATAATTGCTACCCATTGCGAATATTTTGGATCTTCAGAAAAATCTCTTGCGTCGGTCACCGGTGACCATCATGGCAGTCAAAGTGTTAATGCAAAATGTAAATAATGTGCAGGTATTGGACACCAAAGGATCGCATCACTATTCTAATAACAACTGCATTTATAAAATAATAATTGCGACCCATTGCGAATATTTTGGATCTTCAGTAAAATCTCTTGCGTCGGTCATTGGTGACCATCATGGCAGTCAAAGTGTTAATGCAAAATGTAAATAATGTGCAGGTATTGGACACCAAAGAATCGCATCAGTATTCTAATAACAACTGCATTTATAAAATAATAATTGCGACCCATTGCGAATATTTTGGATCTTCAGTAAAATCTCTTGCGTCGGTCATTGGTGACCATCATGGCAGTCAAAGTGTTAATGCAAAATGTAAATAATGTGCAGGTATTGGACACCAAACGATCGCATCAGTATTCTAATAACAACTGCATTTATAAAATAATAATTGCTACCCATTGCGAATATTTTGGATCTTCAGTAAAATCTCTTGCGTCGGTCACCGGTGATCATCATGGCAGACAAAGTGTTAATGCAAAATGTAAATAATGTGCAGATATTGGAGACCAAAGGAGCGCATTACTATTCTAATAACAACTACATTTATAAAATAATAATTGCGACCCATTGCGAATATTTTGGATCTTCAGTAAAATCTCTTGCGTCGGTCATTGGTGACCATCATGGCAGTCAAAGTGTTAAAACTTAAATTTACATCGGAAATGAAAACTAAACTAGAAAGTTAGTCAGAATGGACACAAAAATGATTAACAATAATCAATCGTTCACATGTGTATGTCCTTGCAACAATACATGCGACCATAATTGTACCTTCAAATTCAACTGCCATCTTGTAACGACTTTCCGTCTAGGTACGTCTTGAAGTATTTTATTGTATATACAAGGGGTCAGTCAGAATCCGAAAGTAGTAGATATTTGGCGCCCTTCCGGGATCCCAAGATTCAACGAATTCAACGAATCTACCTGGTACTCTACAGAGGTATGGCAATATCTCCCTTGGAAAAAAAGCAGGATATGTCGGTCTTGAGAACACCAACACCACCTTCATCGATTCCATTAGCAACCCTCAATCACACACTTTTTACGCGCTATGTAAAAAGGCATCCCTTCAAAAACTTTACTTCGATTATTATTACCAAAAACTCTGTAGCCCACGCAGCTACAAGCATCGGTGATCGTGACTATTATTATTCAGTTAAAATGCAATAGTTCGTTAACGAAATCAGAACTTAAACTCAATCGACTGCACCAACCTAACGACAAATTAGTTCTCCGTTGATTAATTTAAAGTGGGAACACAGTGCAGCAACGGTGTTATTCGTTTCCGTGCCAGGCGAGAGCGTTAAACCGTTTATGTCAAAATTAGCACCTGGCAAGCCGTAACTTATAAGTTCCCATATCAGCAGGGCAGCCATTTCGCCGAAAGTGTATGTTTCCGGTAGAATACATTCGCTCCGCCCATGAATCAATCGCCCACGCACTAAATTTCCAGTGTCAGGTTGCGCGAGAGACTTTAACGGCAGTATAAAAAATTGGGACGTAAAGGACTATTTATAACATATGTAGTAATAAGCCAGGAATATATCTTTATTCAGTAATGTTCATGTCTGCGCTAGAATCTGAAAATGAAATAATGGGTGTATGACGGCTAAAATATGATACATCATCTCGGGATTTGAGTTTATCTAAATATCTTCATAATACTGCGTCAATTATTTTCTGTTCAATTATTTTTTTCACTATCAGTAGAATGTTAGCACTTCAGCGATACACTTTAACAATAAAACAGAACAAGAAAAGGATACACCCTATAAAGGTTCATTAGGTTCAAATTCCATGCACAGCTTTATGTTCAACTGTGGTTATTTTTTATATATCTTAACATTTTGATGTCCGCATATTTCACCTAAATTTTTATGGTTGGTGCCGGTGAAATTGCCATGAAATTTTTAATTTTCATGGACGTTTTTTTAGAAATCAGATGCAATATAGGTTTTAAGTATAACAAAAAAAAATTAAACACCCAAATTTTATATTATTACAAAAACGAAAGGCACAAAAGGTGTTTTTTATGGGGTTTTGGCCTTAAAGACAGCACAGGTTTGGTTCATCTGTTAATCTTTTCAATTGCAACAAAATGGCATCAATGTGGTGTCACCGGCCGTTAAGCGATATTTTGCGAATGACACCAACGTCGTGTCACCGGACAGCAAAGTGTTAAAGTACAATTCCTTTTTATACGGAGACAATTTTAACGGCACAATATTCGGCCTCTAACTTGGAAAATAATACAAAATAAGAAGAAGAACTTTCCCTCCAACCTAATAATACAAAATAAGAAGAAATAATATCTTATTTGTCGCTAATTATATGTTTATTTCACATTACCTGCCTCACCCGATTAAATAAGCATTGCACTCCCCGTCACGCTCTGCCTGAGCGTATCAACTTACTCTACCGCGAAAAAGAAGTTTCCCTTCAAAAAGCGGCCGTCCACCACCCAGCGCCCTGTACAACTGGTATCGATTCGGCGCTATCGGGAGACAGTGAGCGAACGGCGGGAGGAAGAGGCCGAAAGAGAAGCAGTCCCCCGTGTATACTCGATTTCCTTTCTTCTCCTGCCCTCCCCCGCCCTCCGCCGTTCCGGGCATTGAATTGCAAATTGTTCTCGATACTCGGCCCGAAGACGATTCGAGCCATCCTGATTCGGCGATCTGCATAAACGCACGCGCCGTGCAGAAATGCTCGGCCGTTCGCAAATCTGGAGATCGGCGGCCATCGTCAGGGAAGAAAAACGCACGCCGACCGGTAATTTCGGAATTGGTCGAAAAGCTGCAGAAAAGCGGCGACCTGGCGCTTTTGTACGCTCGGCTTTAGGGGCTTTAACGGCCGAGGGCTTTACATCGATATTCCGTCTCGTTAGCATATCAATGAAGCGTCGTCGAGAAGTATAATGGCAATCCGTGTTCGTTTATATACAGGCGTGTGGGTGCCCGCGTAAAATGATTGGATGGCGTGCGTTGACGGTATGTCGGCAGCATTTGACGAGGCACGGCCATCGGCGTGGCACTTGCCTCGGGATCCACGTATACACGGCGAAGGTATGAACGGTATGAGGCCAAGCTTCTCATGGAGTATATAATAGAATCTGCATAAGGTGGGCTCTTCGCGGGTAATCACGTTTGCTTCGGATACGGTGGCCCGACAGGTGTGCGAACCCTGAGGATCCGTAGGGCATCGCATATTTTGCTAAGGGATGCGCTTCAATTACAGTGGCTCACACTGTGACTAATGCAAATAAATATCTGCATGTGATTATACAACGAATTATCTGCGACATTCTCTTCGGGTGTAGTCACATATATATATATATACTTCATATACAGTGGGTTACTAAGTGTGCAAACATTAAAATATCGTAACGCATTGCATATTTTGTTAAGGGATGCGCTTCAATTACAGTGGCTCACACTGTGACTAATGCAAATAAATATCTACATGTGATTATGCAACGAATTATCTGCGACATTCTCTTCGGGTGTAGTCACGTATATATATATACTTCATATACAGTGTGCCACCAAGTGTGCAAATATTAAAATATTGTAACGCATTGCATATTTTGTTAAGGGATGCGCTTCAATTACAGTGGCTCACACTGTGACTAATGCAAATAAATATCTACATGTGATTATGCAACGAATTATCTGCGACATTCTCTTCGGGTGTAGTCACGTATATATATATACTTCATATACAGTGTGCCACCAAGTGTGCAAATATTAAAATATTGTAACGCATTGCATATTTTGTTAAGGGATGCGCTTCAATTACAGTGGCTCACACTGTGACTAATGCAAATAAATGTCTACATGTGATTATGCAACAAATTATATGCGGCATTCTCTTCGGGTGTAATCACATATACTTCATATACATACAGCGTGCCACCCAAGTGTGCAAACATTAAAATATTGTAACGCATTGCATATTTTGTTAAGGGATGCGCTTCAATTACAGTGGCTCACACTGTGACTAATGCAAATAAATATCTGCATGTGATTATGCAACGAATTATCTGCGACATTCTCTTCGGGTGTAATCATGTATATATATATACTTCATATACAGTGTGCTACCAAGTGTGCAAATATTAAAATATTGTAACGCATTGCATATTTTATTAAGGGATGCACTTCAAGTACAGTGACTAATGCAAATAAATATCTACATGTGATTATGCAACGAATTATCTGCGGCATTCTCTTCGGGTGCAGTCACGTATACTTCATATACAGTGGGCGACTAAGTGTGCAAACATTAAAATATTGTAACGCATCGCATATTTTGTCAAGGGATGCGCTTCAATTACAGAGGCTCACACTGTCACTAATGCAAATAAATTACTACATGTGATTATGCAACAAAATATCTGCAACATTCTCTTCGGGTATAGTCACGTATATATACATATATATACTTCATATACAGTGGGCTACTAAGTGTGCAAACATTAAAATATTGTAACGCATTGCATATTTTATTAAGGGATGCGCTTCAATTACAGTGGCTCACACTGTGACTAATGCAAATAAATATCTACATGTGATTATGCAACAAATTATATGCGGCATTTTCTTCGAGTGTAATTACATATACTTCATATACATACAGCGTGCCACCAAGTGTGCAAACATTAAAATATTGTAACGCATTGCATATTTTATTAAGGGATGCGCTTCAATTACAGTGGCTCACACTGTGACTAATGCAAATAAATATCTACGTGTGATTATGCAACAAAATATCTGCGACATTCTCTTCGGGTGTAGTCACATATATATATATATATATATATATATATATATATATATATATAAATATATATATATGCAAATAAATATCTACATTCATATACAGAGGGTATATATACATATATATACTTCATATAACTAAGTGTGCAAACATTAAAATATTGTAACGCATTGCATATTTTATTAAGGGATGCACTTCAAGTACAGTGGTTCACACTGTGACTAATGCAAATAAATATCTACATGTGATTATGCAATAAATTATATGTGGCATTCTCTTCGGGTACAGTCACGTATACTTTATATATAGTGTCACACCAAAGTGTGCAAACATTAAAATATTGTAACGCATTGCATATTTTATTAAAATATACGTCTCGATTTCAGTGGCTCATCGTGTGACTAATGCAGCTAGATGTCTATACACGATTATGTAAGAAATTATCTAGATCCTTCCATTATTGTTACGATGAGATAACGGTTGTACTCTTCGCGTGCAGCATAAAATATTCTAACGCACTGCATATTTTATTAACCGATACACTTCATACACACTGACTCACGGTGTGACTAAAGCAGCTAGATGTCTATACCTGATTATATAAGAAATGATCTATATCCTCCTATTGCTATTACGATGAGTTTAAATTTATTCGCGAATCAGAATAATAGTAGAAAAATGAGAAACATCCGTCACATGGTCACGTATTAACGACGATCATTCGTATTTGAACACAGGCTTTCATGCATGCCAATGTTGTAGGACGAAGTGGCGGCCATGATGTCAGTAGGCGTTTGATTTCGTTGTCTATTTTCCTGGGACGTCGTAAAATAGACATAGGCGACTTCAGTTTCCGCCGACTCCTCCCAGCGGCCTTTGACAAGCGACACGTGAGATTCATCGAACCTTTAATAAGTTCTACAACCCCCCGTGTCGTTCAGGTCGATCTAATACGCAAATATCGACATACACGCGGTGAGGCACCTACACACCATACCGCACGCACACACCATTTGCATACCAGTAATTCTATCATAGGTAAACGTATGTTCTCCAATACCCGGCTCATGCACTCGCACGATACATTACGCTGCAACCTAAAGGCATGCAAAACCTTGTTCTGCGTTACGATACCAACACCTAATATTTCAACGGCACTGTTTACCGTTAAAATGTTTTTCTGCGGTTAAAAGAAGCTGGTTAAAATGAGTTTCGGTAGCCTCAATATTCTGTGAAATTATTCCGACTGCAAACAGAGCTTCAAGAATTTAAATAATCGTGAAAATGTTTTTGCATTGATAAACAAAGACCTTATGCAAAAATTCCAATAATCGTTAAAATGTTTTTGCATTGATAAACAAAGACCCTATGCAAAAATTCCAAACATAAATATGCCTCCAAGAATTGAAATAATAGATACAATTTTTATACCGTTTAAAGCACCTCGTCAAATTTGGTTTGAACACTCTCAAATATTTTATGAGACAATTCCGATTATAAATGGAGCTTCAAGAATTGCAATGATTGATCAAATATTTTTGGACCCATTGAAAAAGCTGGGCAAAATTAGCTCGAACAAGCTCCAAATATTTCATGAAATGATTCCGATTATAACGATACCAACACCTAATATTTCAACGACACTGTTTACCGCTAAAATGTTTTTCTGCAGTTAAAAGAAGCTGGTTAAAATGAGTTTCGGTAGCCTCAATATTCTGTGAAATTATTCCGACTGCAAACAGAGCTTCAAGAATTTAAATAATCGTGAAAATGTTTTTGCATCGATAAACAAAGACGTTATGCAAAAATTGCAATTATAAATATACCTCCAAGAATTGAAATAATAGATACAATTTTTATACCGTTTAAAGCACCTCGTCTAATTTGGTTTGAACACTCTCAAATATTATATGAGACGATTCCGATTATAAATGGAACTTCAAGAATTGTAATGATTGATGAAATATTTTTGGACCCATTGAAAAAGCTGGGCAAAATTAGCTCGAACAAGCTCCAAATATTTCATGAAATGATTCCGATTATAACGATACCAACACCGAATAAAACTGTTTACCGCTAAAATGTTTTTCTGCATTAAAAGAAGCTGGAAATGAGTTCAAAAATTATAAATTCCGACTGCAAACAGAGCTTCAAGAATGTTTTTTGATAAACAAAGAATGCAAAAATTGATACAATTTTTATACCGTTTAAAGCACCTCGTCAAATTTGGTTTGAACACTCTCAAATATTTTATGAGACGATTCCGATTATAAATGGAACTTCAAGAATTGTAATGATTGATCAAATATTTTTGGACCCATTGAAAAAGCTGGGCAAAATTAGCTCGAACAAGCTCCAAATATTTCATGAAATGATTCCGATTATAACGATACCAACACCTAATATTTCAACGACATTGTTTACCGCTAAAATGTTTTTCTGCAGTTAAAAGAAGCTGGTTAAAATGAGTTTCGGTAGTCTCAATATTCTGTGAAATTATTCCGACTGCAAACAGAGCTTCAAGAATTTAAATAATCGTGAAAATGTTTTTGCATCGATAAACAAAGACGTTATGCAAAAATTGCAATTATAAATATACCTCCAAGAATTGAAATAATAGATACAATTTTTATACCGTTTAAAGCACCTCGTCAAATTTGGTTTGAACACTCTCAAATATTTTATGAGACGATTCCGATTATAAATGGAACTTCAAGAATTGTAATGATTGATCAAATATTTTTGGACCCATTGAAAAAACTGGGCAAAATTAGCTCGAACAAGCTCCAAATATTTCATGAAATGATTCCGATTATAACGATACCAACACCTAATATTTCAACGACACTGTTTACCGCTAAAATGTTTTTCTGCAGTTAAAAGAAGCTGGTTAAAATGAGTTTCGGTAGTCTCAATATTCTGTGAAATTATTCCGACTGCAAACAGAGCTTTAAGAATTTAAATAATCGTGAAAATGTTTTTGCATCGATAAACAAAGACGTTATGCAAAAATTGCAATTATAAATATACCTCCAAGAATTGAAATAATAGATACAATTTTTATACCGTTTAAAGCACCTCGTCAAATTTGGTTTGAACACTCTCAAATATTTTATGAGACGATTCCGATTATAAATGGAACTTCAAGAATTGTAATGATTGATCAAATATTTTTGGATCCATTGAAAAAGCTGGGCAAAATTAGCTCGAACAAGCTCCAAATATTTCATGAAATGATTCCGATTATAACGATACCAACACCTAATATTTCAACGACACTGTTTACCGCTAAAATGTTTTTCTGCAGTTAAAAGAAGCTGGTTAAAATGAGTTTCGGTAACCTCAATATTCTGTGAAATAATTCCAACTACAAACAGAGCTTCAAGAATTTAAATAATCGTGAAAATGTTTTTGCATCGATAAACAAAGACCCTATGCAAAAATTCCAAACATAAATATGCCTCCATGAATTGAAATAATAGATACAATTTTTATACCGTTTAAAGCACCTCGTCAAATTTGGTTTGAACACTCTCAAATATTTTATGAGACGATTCCGATTATAAATGGAGCTTCAAGAATTGTAATGATTGATCAAATATTTTTGGACCCATTGAAAAAGCTGGGTAAAATTAGCTCGAACAAGCTCCAAATATTTCATGAAATGATTCCGATTATAAGTAGACTTTCGAAAATTGGAATAATGCTTACGGCACATGTCAGTCATTTACGTTCAGTATTTTTAAACTAATTCCGTTAGAGTGCGAACCCAAATTCAGTTCATGTTGAAGACACGGTTACACAGAGGTTTTGCGATACGAGCAAACGTACTTGACACCATAAGCGAGGGCATGAAGATTCTAGAGGTTCACCGGTATTGATAACGTGAGAGCCATGCGTTGTCCGTCACATGGCGTACGTTGATCGTTCGATATTGGGACAAAAAAAAGGGAAGTAACAAGAACTTGTGTGCCGCTGGAAACGTATGTGCATACATTTGATCGGCGTATATACGAGCGTGCGTGTGTCCGGCCTATGCATGTACGTATCGCGGTATCGATCCAACTTATTGCGCTCTAGCCCATATTTTTATACCGCACCGTTGTTATATCCGACCTTAATAATTCTAAACACGACCGTCGATCACGATGAAGAAACCTTGAATGATACGAAAGCGTATGTTGGTCACTACCGAAACATTCGCAGCTGCCATTTTTGCTCTTCTGACAGCCCGTTTAACACGTTGACTGGCAAGCGTATTTTACTATATTAGAACAGCGATGCTATGAAATATTACAGCGTTCGACTGAATTATGCAAAATGTAAATAATGTGCAGGTATTGGAGACCAAAGCATCGTATCACTATTCTAACAACAACTACATTTATAAAATAATAATTACTACCCATTGCGAATATTTTGGATCTTTGGTAAAATTTTTTGCGCCGGTCACCGGTGACCACCATGGCAGTCAAAGTGTTAACCCTTTTAGTGCCGGACGACGATATATCGTCGTTCGCAACACTTGCGAAAAGTGCCAACAACGATATATCGTTGTGCATCCAATAGCGCCTTACTATTCGCATTGCGAGAGAACTCTATCTCAAAATAAATTTATAATACGTTATAAATGGTCTAATTTTATTAGGAGAGAATTAAAAAAAATAGTTTTTCGGTTTAACTTTATATTACCTATAACAATTACTTGTTTCGGAAGAGATAATCCATCCGGCGCTTACCATGTACCTTGGAGTTATTCTTTATTTTTCATATGCAATATTATTTATTTTGTTACAAAATATTTTGGAAATGCAAAGTATATACTTTGTCATAAATGATCTATAGAAAGTTATGATGAAAAGATGACTTTTCGAATGTGATAATACGTTTTCAAAAAGAGAACTCAGTTTTTATTTTCTTTATGATCATTTATACCTTTTTTATTTACATAATTTTCAATGAATATAGAAAAATTAGTGTCATTGTTTTATTCTCTATTTCGTCCTTAATACACTGCTTTGTGAATTTTATATAAATATTGTTTTTGTCTGGCTTTTATGAAGTGTTTTTTTGAACCCTAGTAAAATCGTAAAAATATCGGCAATTTAAATAAATATAGGAAGAAACTTTTTCGCTCGGCACTAAAATTTTAAATGCGTAAGAACTCGTATATTGAAATTTTGCCAAGCGTGTTGATATCTTTTGAAAGAACCGCGATGCGATCAAATACTATAGATTATAATTAAATCGTGCAAAAAAAGGTAACACAGAGTTGTCAGATGCCAAAGTATTTGAAAACCGTCCCAATATAAATTGCTTTTACAAGATTAAATGGGCTTTCCATCAATTTTTTGCGTTTTTAATCAAATCTGTGTATACCGGTCACCAGTGACATATTTGGTGGCAGACAATGTGTTAGCATTGACAAAATCTTTTTTTGAAAGTTTGTGGAAAATTCTCATCCGCTAGTTTATTTTTTTTACTTTGTATAAAATATACGCATTTCTACAAAATATTTTGGAAATGCAAAGACATACTTTGTCATAAATGGTCTATAAAAAGTATGATGAAAAGATGATTTTCGAATGTGATAATACGTTTTATTAAGAGAGAACATCCAGTTTTTTATTTTTTTTATGATCATTTATACTTTTTTATTTACATAATTTTCAATGAATATAGAAAAATTAGTGTCATTGTTTTATTCTCTATTTCGTCCTTAATACACTGCTTTGTGAATTATATAAATATTGTTTTTGTGTCTGGTTTTTATGAACTTTTTTCCGAACCCTAGTAAAATCGTGAAATTCGGCCGGTTATCTTCGCATAGGCACCTCTTTTTCGCCCGGCACTAAAAGGGTTAACTTATTGCCTGACGACAGTGATCCGGATCAGAAAACGTCGACGTGCCTTCTTCGCATCCGCGAAGGAACGTGTTCGAAATTGAACGCCAGCGGTGCATAGTGTAATCGTCGCAAGTGCCCGAGTCTGCATCAATTCACGCTGCATTCAACCCTGATTGCAACTAGTGGCAGCGGCGTATATCACGCACTATTACGATTCCTAATTTATACGGCAATCGATAAATCAATGCCAGATTATCATGTTCCGATTGCACTGCTGCTCGTCGCAATTTGCTCCTATACATGCGCGGAATCATCGGCAAAACGAAGGCAAACATGTCATCCTTGTGCAGAGCGTACGCTGTGCATGACTAATGCATTAGTTGCGAGCCATGTCGCGAACAACTAAGACCTTCTGAAAGACTGACAGCTGGTGAGCTTAATAATAACGATCCACTAAAAGCGTATCTTACGGGGGAGCAGTTTAGATAACGATTGTTGATACGAGCGCCGTGATATGTCATTAAAATTTAACCGATCCGTTATCGCGCGCCTAATTGTACAGCCAGGGGTAGCAACAGCTTTAACGCTGAAAATCCATGGTTACGTTTGTAGAAAATGGCTACGGTGATAGCTGCGATAGACCAGTTAGCAAAAACGTGACTATAGAGAATTTCTACAGAATTTCTTCATTTGCTAGTTTTTACCAGTACAAACTAATTCATTTACCGCAGGATATTTTTGTAAAACTCTCGAATTAGCCAAAATATTGGAAACTGCCATTATAAACAATAATACAAACATTCAACGACCCACAAAATTTCGGCAGGATTTAATGAAACGTTCCAGCGAATATCAGCGAGGGTATGTTAAAATCGATGCCCGGCTGTATTAATTTCACTCCGATTAATACGTAACAAATTCGTGTGCCTACTAATGAGGCGTTCCATCATAACTAATCTTCCACTTATCGTCACTCCTTCTTATGCGCGATAGCGATAGCACTCGTAGAAAAAGCATTGCTGTGCATGTTATTCTGCGTTATCTCGGGTTACGCAGTAGCATTTTCACGATACCGCTCGAACACGCGTCCCCTGTCGACAGAGGGACGTCGAAGGGGTCCTCGCGCTGGAGAATCGATACGGGTCCCGGATACTATCTGACAGAACGCGCGGAGTCCGTAGCTTAGGACGTACGTGAATTTTTCATCGTTTCGCCTTTGTATACCGCTTTGCCTGTCCTTTTGCATCCCACCCCGTTCAAGCTCAAATTGACATATTCTGCGATCATTTCAATAGAACACGAGCGACGTGAACTGAAGAGATACGGAATCGAGGTTTCGTGGAATAATGGATCTACGACGATGAAGGTTTTTGAGAATACCACATATAAATTCCAAAAGAGCATGTTATAGGGCATGCACAAATATTAAAATAGAGATACTTTGTTTCTTTGTGTTTTGCATTAAATAAAACCTGAGCGACGTGAACTGGAAAGATACGGAATCGAGGTATCGTGGAATAATGGATCTACGATGATGAAGGTTTTTGAGAATAGCACATATAAATTCTAAAAGAACATGTTACAGAGCATGCAGAAATATTAAAATAAAGGTACTTTGTATCTTTGCGTTTTGCATTAAATAAAACCTGAGCGACGTGAACTGAAGAGATACGGAATCGAGGTTTCGTGGAATAATGGATGTACGATGATGAAGGTTTTTGAGAATAGCACATACTAATTCTAAAAGAGCATGTTACAGAGTATGCCAAGTATTAAAATAAAGGTACTTTTTATCTTTGCGTTTTGCATTAAATAAACCTGAGCGACGTGAACTGAAGAGATACGGAATCGAGGTTTCGTGGAATAATGGATCTACGACGATGAAGGTTTTTGAGAATAGCACATATAAATTCCAAAAGAGCATGTTACAGAGCATGCACAAATATTAAAATAAAGGTACTTCGTATCTTTGCGGTTTGGACTAAATAAAACCTGAGCGACGTAAACTGAAGAGATACGGAATCGATGTTTCGTGGAATAATGGATCTACGATGATGAAGGTATTTGAGAATACCACATATAAATTCCAAAAGAGCATGTTATAGGGCATGCACAAGTATTAAAATAGAGGTACTTTGTATCTTTGCGTTTTGCATTAAATAAAACCTGAGCGACATGAACTGAAGAGATACGGAATCGAGGTTTCGTGGAATAATGGATCTACGATGATGAAGGTTTTTGAGAATAGCACATATAAATTCCAGAAGAGTATGTTACGGACCATGCACAAATATTAAAATAAAGGTACTTTATATCTTTGCGTTTTGCATTAAATAAAACCTGAGCGCCGTGAACTGAAGAGATACGGAATCGAGGTTTCGTGGAATAATGAATCTACGATGATGAAGGTTTTTGAGAATAGCACATATAAATTCTAAAAGAGCATGTTACAGAGCATGCACAAATATTAAAATAAAGGTACTTTGTATCTTTGCGTTTTGCATTAAATAAAACCTGAGCGACGTGAACTGAAGAGACACGGAATCGAGGTTTCGTGGAATAATGGGTCTACGACGATGAAGGTTTTTGAGAATAGCGCATATAAATTCCAAAAGAGTATGTTACAGAGCATGCACAAATATTAAAATAGAGGTACTTTGTATCTTTGCGTTTTGCATTAAATAAAACCTGAGCGACGTGAACTGAAGAGAACGGAATCGAGGTTTCGTGGAATAATGGATCTACGACGATGAAGGTTTTTGGGAATAGCACATATAAATTCCAGAAGAGTATGTTACAGAGCATGCATAAATATTAAAATAAAGGTACTTTGTATCTTTGCGTTTTGCATTAAATAAAACCTGAGCGACGTGAACTGAAGAGACACGGAATCGTGGTTTCAAGTAGCGATATGATGACATTTGATAAGAATAACCCATATAAACTCCGAAAGGGTCTATTGTAATAGTATCTATGCGTTTGGACGGTCACATTTCACGTGCGCTTGTTTATTCGTCTGTTCGCAATCTATCGAGTAAATATCAGGTCAGCCCCCAACCCCCTCGCTCTGCCTTTCTCGACCCACACAACCACTTAAACAACCAGCTTCAACGCAAAAGCCCATCTACATTTTTTTGTCCACTTTATCGTGTCAGTCAAATTTCTTCGATAACGCAACCGTGGAAAAGGCCAAATGAAACAACTGCGTCCTGTGTACTGCAGCGAGTGTATAGACATCGCGCGCATAGCAGCTTGCAGTACAAACAGTGCAGTATACGCTTTCAACATCGGAATCCAGTTCTGCCAGATGCACTATTTCGTATACGGCCTCTGTCGCATCGGGAAACGTTCATCCGCTGTCGTTTGGAAATAGAATATTGCAAAACACGTTCCGCACATTTCGCTCTTTTCAATCCGCGCGTTTGCCAGCCGGCCGTCCTGTTAAGGAACATACGCTTTGTTTGGCAGTGTCGTGTCGCAGCTATGAATGATTGACGGGCGCGAAGAAATCCAAGCCGACGGAAGCGGAGGGCGGAGAAAAAGCAGGGGGCGAAGAAAATGCTGAGGCTATTAGCAGAGGCGCACGTACGCCCCGAGGATCCGGGGCTCAAACTCGGCACCACTTGAACGCCAAAGAAGGAGGTAAGTCGCGGACGGGAACTTTTAAACGTGCTTAAGACGCTGCCCTGATAACGCCAGACTTCTTTGAGATATTGTCTATTTGCAATTTTTCCTATACTCCGAGACTCGGTACGAAGCGGTTTATGCTGAGATTTTAACTCTGACACGTACGCTGCGGTATAGAAATTATTTCTTTCTTGATTTAATATAAACAGCAAGAAGCCCTTTGTTTCTGTAAAATTGAAAGATAGATAGTATGAGATTTTAGATATACACTGGAAACTGCTCAAGTAACGAGATGATGTAATGTAAATAGGAAGGAGCTCTTTATTACCGCTCTAATTATATGTTTATATTGATGTAGAAAAAATAATGTAAACATTGAGATAAGCTGAAAATTATTTTCTTATTGATTTAATATGACAGACTTCTTTGTGAACTTTTAAACGTGCTTAAGACGCTGCCCTGATAATGTCAGACTTCTTTGAGATATTGTTTATTTGCAATTTTTCCTATACTCCAATACTCGATACGAAGCAGTTTATCCTGAGATTTTAATTCTGACACGTATGCTGTGGTATAGAAATTATTTCTTTCCTGATTTAATATGAACAGCAAGAAGCCCTTTGTTTGCGTAAAGTTGAAAGATAGATAATATGAGATTTTAGATATACGCAAGTAACGAGATGATGATTAAATAGGAGCTCTTTACGCTAATTATTGTTTAAATAAGGTAGGAAAAATAGATAGTACCAAATTCTAGGTACACATTGAGATAAGCTGAAAATGATTTCCTTATTTATTTCATATGACAGATTTCTTTGTGAACTTTTAAATGTGCTTAAAAGACGCTGCCCTGATAACGCTAGACTTTTTTGAGATATTGTCTATTTGCAATTTTTCCTATATTCCGCGACTCGGTACGAAGCGGTTTATGCTGAGATTTTAACTCTGACACGTACGCTATGGTATAGAAATTATTTCTTTCTTGATTTAATATGAACAGCAAGAAGCCCTTTTGTTTGCGTAAAGTTGAAAGATAGATAGTATGAGATTTTAGATATGCACTGGAAAATGCTCAAGTAACCAGATGGTGTTTTTATTGATGTAATGTAAACAGGAAGGACCTTTTTATTATATCTTTATATGTGCACCAGGTAGAAAAAATACGCAGTACCAGATTCTAGGTACGCATTGAAATAAGCTGAAAACGATTTCCTTATTTATTTAATATGACAGACTTCTTTGTGAACTTTTAAACGTGCTTAAGACGCTGCCCTGATAACGCCAGACTTCTTTGAGATATTGTCTATTTGCAATTTTTCCTATACTCCGAGACTCGGTACGAAGCAGTTTATGCTGAGATTTTAACTCTGACACGTACGCTATGGTATAGAAATTATTTCTTTCCTGATTTAATATGGACAGCAAGAAGCCCTTTGTTTGCGTAAAGTTGAAAGATAGTATGAGATTTTAGATATGCACTGGAAAATACTCAAGTAACCAGATGATGTCTTTATTGATGTAATGTAAAGAGAAAGGGGACCATTCTTATTACCACTTTAATTATATCTTTATACGTGCACCAGGTAGAAAAAAATGGGCAGTACCAGATTCTAGGTACGCATTCAGATAAGCTGAAAATTATTTCCTTATTCTTTATTGTGTAATACCATGAGATTCTAGATATACATATACAAATTACTTATTTATTGATTTAATATAAACCGGTAGAAACGTCTTAGTATGCGTAAGACTGAAAACATATATAATATGAGACTAGCTGCGTATCGGAAACCAGCCCAAAACATAGAGTACGGAATCAAGTAATTACAACACGAGTTTCTCTGTCATTCAATTTTCCTCGTGTGACCAGACATATTGTTTCCTTCGATTATTAGATTAAATTTGTGTTACGCGGCATTCCAATGAATTTGATCTATCAGGGGAGTTCGGAGTTGAATTGAATTGGAAGTCTGTTAGAGTCGATGTAAACGGTGGAATGTGTTCATTTGTCTCCAACTTGGGTTGGAATTGGGAAGTTTAGAAGGCCTGTCGCGTTTCCAATGTAAGGACAAATGAGCAGGACGCGGGATGGGCAAGTCCTGGCTCGCGGCCCTATTCCATGCGACGATGACGATGATGGCATACGTCACTATTACGAGGGCTGGTCCAACATCGGCGCCGGCACTCTCCACGACGACCAACAACAACGAGGTCCACGATGCCAAAAGGGTATAAGTTATAATATACTTTTCGATTCTTTACTTTATCATTTTCTGTTCTTCGGCGTATTTAGAATTACATGCCGAAAATGCGCAATTTCTCATTTCACAATTTACGAATCAATAATACGATGTTAAGTAACTGTGTTCCTTGATTCAGTAGATACTCGAGGTAGTACATTCGCTACGCATGTATGCAATTACCTACGAATTATTAGGTTGGAGGGAAAGTTCTGTTGTATTTTTAATAGGCAGGTAATTTTTCTTGTAAATAAAAAAAAACATCTGGCTAGTGAGTCATTTGGATTTTGTTTTGTTTTTTATAGCTGCTGTATAATATAAAAGGAGTCCTTTTTTACCGTTCATCATTTACTTGTGATATTTAAAGTGAAAAAGATGTCAGTAAATGAAGTGCATTTACGGCATTGCATTTTGTATGAATTCCAAAAAGGAAGCAACGCATCGGTTGTATGTAAAAATTTATGTGCGGTATTTGGAAAAGATATTGTAAATGTTCGTACTTGTCAAAGATGGTTTAGCAAATTTCGTTCCGGAGATCTGAGCCTCCAAGAAAGTGATCGATCTGGACGACCATCCAAGATCGATAATGATGTTTTACGATCCATGTTGGAAAATAATCCACATTTAACCAGTCGAGAGATTGCAGAAGAGTTTGGCATTCATCATACAACACATTAAATGTATTATGATTAATATTAAACACATATTTTTATAAATTAATTCAAATATTTTCTTTAAAATACGACAGAACTTTCCCTCCAACCCAATAGTATGAGTATCAAGAATCGACTAGACAAAAAATATAATGTGAATTAGTGACAAAGTGTTACGTAACTTTATTCAATAAATCTGTATATTTTTATATAGTAGTATACATGTAGTAGTATAGAAGTATATTTTTTCTATGGACGTGTACAATTATCTGCGAATCAGTAATAGAACTACTTTGAAGTGATATGTTTCATTAGATTCACAATTTTTCATTACCTACGTTGGTGTCCAGCCGCGTTGCAACTTGCAACCGAGTTTTCAGGATACTGCTTAGTAATCTTATAATTCAAGATGAAGTTTTTACAACTGCCTACATAATCCGTGATTGTCCGTTTTATGAACTGCACCATTCTTTACGTGAACTTGTAAACGTAACGTCGTAATACGCTCTCGGACATAATTTTCCGGAAAGAAAGTATTGCAAGTTGTAATAAACAGGAAGTTTTACGAGTCAACTTCTTTCGAAGGCAAACATCGAGGAAGCCCTGGACGTAATCGAGGCAGCGTCGACGGGTTCTTTGGGGGAGGACTGTGCCACCATGGCTGGTTTCAAGTCGCTGCCAGCCGGGGTGACCCTTGATCCACGACGTTACGACACAGCGCGTCAAAAGGCTGACATGACCGCAATGATGCTTCGAAATCTCGGCACTGTCGACGTGACAAGACACAACGGTGAATGAAAAACCATAAAGTTTAGCAAGTTCAGTGCTGCATGAGTATCGTCATCAAAACAGATCGGTCAGCATATACAGCCATAAGTTTCCGATCAATTGATGCATTGTAATTGCTGGATGATGCGTTTTATTTCAACGTTAATATGATTTTAATTGGATACTGCAAAAAAATGTGAAGACCTCCTATGGTTGAAAATATTTGACTTTAGAATTTTATTGTTGAAATTCTTGACGCCCCCGTTAAAAAATATTTTTGCAATCAACTAGGTTTGATGTGATATTTATGATATGTCAGTGCAAAGTTCGGTCCCAGTGATATAGACTGCATCATTTGATAGAAAGGGAGGACCATTTTGTTTTAATATTCTGCATCTTCATCTTGAAAAGTACAGATGCTGTCAAAGAAATTTGAATTATTCGTGTTTAACGCCAATTGAATTTAAGAAAAATTAAAAATATTTTTATATTCAGCGAGAAACTTATCGTCAGACGCGCCTAAGTCAGATGCCAGGGCTACATTATCGTTGAGTGCCTCGTGACACCTACAGCACCTGTTGCGCGTACCGGAACAATGCGCGTCCGGAAAGTTCTCTTATTTTTTTCACCCGTTTCGTGTGCTCGTAATTGCGTTGCGCAAACTAGACTTGCCCTCGGGATGCGCTCCCGAAACATAATAAAATTTTTATGCCACATCGTTTTACGTGAGAGTAAATGTCGGATGCTCTAATTATTAAGCATTTTTCCCGATAAAACTGAAGGCGAGCACATTGCATTATTGACAATACTGTTGAAATTCGTAGGCCGAAGTCGTCCTCATTATGAGGTGTATTAATTTTATGTGTTGGTCTCAAATTTTTTACGTAGGCTGTTTGTACATTTCTAATATAGAGGATAGGTTATTCGAAATGATCTAATACCCTAATCATTTTATTTGCGAAGTTCTAATTGAGTGCTTGCGTTATGTGTGAATTTCTGATACCTCAGTTACGATATTTCTCATTTTCTAATGCATAATTTACGTTACTTGTTAATTTATAATATACCAGTTGCGTTATGTGGGAATTTCTAATAGAGTAGTTACGTTATTTGTGAATTTCTAATACACCAATTACGGCATTTGTGAATTTCCAATGCGCCACTTACGCTATGTGTGAATTTCTAATACACCACTCGGCTTATTTCTGAACCTCCATATTCTACTATTTGTACCGTATCGCACGCACGAGTTGCCTGGCAAAGCTAACGTGCTGTATTACAAACAAAGTACCGGTTCCGTTTGAAAGCGCGAATTCGACGTGCGTCTCCAAGACGGTCGACCCTCCCAAAAGGTATACCGAGAGTATTTCTCCAGCCGCTTCGCCCAACGGGCTATATTCCGCGAAGAATCCGACCCGATTCCGTTTGAGCGCAGAGTCTTTTCGTGAGATAACCGTTATGCGACCACAATTGAATCGCTGCAGGTTGCATGCGCCTCTATGTAAGAGTACCGAAGAAAGGATATCCCATTGCGGTTTGCTCAAAGGCAAAGCGCAGTGCGCATTCGGGGCTGAGGAGAAGCTTTCATTCTCGCGCAACGTCAAGCCAATTGCGCCGGCATCGTGGAATCTTCGATTCGCGAGGACGAGCACGCGAACTGCGTCATTAAGACGCTTATTGCCAAGCGTATTTTACTATATTAGAACGGCGATGCTATGAAATACTACAACGTTTGACTAAATCATGCAAAATGTAAATAATGTGCAGGTATTGGAGACCAAAGGATCGCATCACAATTCTAATAACAACTGCATTTATAAAATAATAATTGCTACCCACTGCGAATATTTCGGATCTTCAGTAAAATTTCTTGCATCGGTCACCGGTGACCATCATGGCAGTCAAAGTGTTAATGCAAAATGTAAATAATGTGCAGGTATTGGACACCAAAGGATCGCATCACAATTCTAATAACAACTGCATTTATAAAATAATAATTGCTACCCACTGCGAATATTTTAGATCTTCAGTAAAATCTCTTGCGTCGGTCACCGGTGATCATCATGGCAGTAAAAGTGTTAATGCAAAATGTAAATAATGTGCAGGTATTGGAGACCAAAGGATCGCATCACAATTCTAATAACAACTGCATTTATAAAATAATAATTGCTACCCACTGCGGATATTTTGGATCTTCAGTAAAAGCTCTTGCGTCAGTCACCGGTGACCATCGTGGCAGTCAAAATGTTAATGCAAAATGTAAATAATGTGCAGGTATTGGACACCAAAGGATCGCATCACAATTCTAATAACAACTGCATTTATAAAATAATAATTGCTACCCACTGCGAATATTTTGTATCTTCAGTAAAATCTCTTGCGTCGGTCACCGGTGACCATCATGGCAGTCAAAGTGTTAATGCAAAATGTAAATAATGTGCAGGTATTGGAGACCAAAGGATCGCATCACAATTCTAATAACAACTGAATTTATAAAATAATAATTGCTACCCACTGCGAATATTTTGGATCTTCAGTAAAATCTCTTGCGTCGGTCACCGGTGACGATCATGGCAGTCAAAGTGTTAATGCAAAATGTAAATAAGGTGCAGGTATTGGAGACCAAAGGATCGCATCACAATTCTAATAACAACTGCATTTATAAAATAATAATTGCTACCCATTGCAAATATTTCGGGTCTTCAGTAAAATCTCTTGCATCGGGCACCGGTGACCATCATGGCAGTCAAAATACCTATGGTGAGGCCGCTATTAGTGAAAGAACGTGCCGAGAGTGGTTTCAACGCTCAAGAATCGAAGACCGTTAATGCAAAGTGTAAATAATGTGCAGGTATTGGAGACAAAGGATCGCATCACAATTCTAATAACAACTGCATTTATAAAATAATAATTGCTACCCACTGCGAATATTTTGGATCTTCAGTAAAATCTCTTGTGTCGGTCACCGGTGATCATCATGACAGTCAAAGTGTTAATGCAAAATGTAAATAATGTGCAGGTATTGGACACAAAAGGATCGCATCACAATTCTAATAACAACTGCATTTATAAAATAATCATTTCTACCCACCGCGAATATTTTGGATCTTCAGTAAAATCTCTTGCGTCGGTCACCGGTGACCATCATGGGAGTCAAAGTGTTAATGCAAAATGTAAATAAGGTGCAGGTATTGGAGACCAAAGGATCGCATCACAATTCTAATAACAATTGCATTTATAAAATAATAATTGCTACCCACTGCGAATATTTTGGATCTTCAGTAAAAGCTCTTGCGTCAGTCACCGGTGACCATCATGGCAGTCAAAGTGTTGATGCAAAATGTAAATAATGTGCAGGTATTGGGGACCAAACGATCGCATCACAGTTCTAATAACAACTGCATTTATAAAATAATAATTGCTACCCACTGCGAATATTTCGGATCTTCAGTAAAATTTCTTGCGTCGGTCACCGGTGACCATCATGGCAGTCAAAGTGTTAATGCAAAATGTAAATAATGTGCAGGTATTGGACATCAAAGGATCGCATCACTATTCTAATAACAACTGCACTTATAAAATAATAATTGCTACCCACTGCGAATATTTTAGATCTTCAGTAAAATCTCTTGCGTCAGTCACCGGTGACCATCATGGCAGTCAAAGTGTTAATGCAAAATGTAAATAATGTGCAGGTATTGGACACCAAAGGATCGCATCACAATTCTAATAACAACTGCATTTATAAAATAATAATTGCTACCCACTGCGAATATTTTGGATCTTCAGTAAAAGCTCTTGCGTCAGTCACCGGTGACCATCATGGCAGTCAAAGTGTTAATGCAAAATGTAAATAATGTGCAGGTATTGGACACCAAAGGATCGCATGACAATTCTAATACCAACTGCATTTATAAAATAATAATTGCTACCCACTGCGAATATTTCGGATCTTCAGTAAAATTTCTTTTGTCGGTCGCCGGTGACGATCATGGCAGTCAAAGTGTTAACCCCTTGCCGTACTGTTTAACTCGGAAGATTATAGAATAACTTCGGAAGAAGCATCAGGCAATGCGCAAAAATGTTCGCGAAAAGAACCGAAGCTGCGAAGACGTACTTTTGGAACTTGAAACAAATATCTTGCGACTACCTGTGAAGTAACCGCGCGCTTGTACATATATTTCATGCGGTGCTCTTATGGAATTGTAATGAACGTGAAGCAAAAACCTGTAAAAAATAATCTATTTTTTTTTCTATATATTTCTAATACAACATATAAATGTTCATCATCATTTACGAGTCAGACTCGTGATATTCATGTTTGACATGAAATGAGGTCCACGAGTCTGACTCGTGAAATTCACGTTTGGCCCGAAGTTCTTATCACGAGTCAGATTCGTCAAATTACGGCAAGGGGTTAGGCGAGCAAATTTTGCCGAATCCGTCGGTGACGGGAATCCGGACAAAGGCGGTTATATCGATCTATGCGAGCTAACGTGTTTTCACGGGAATGTGGGTCCTGGCGTATTCGCACGTTGTGCAAACACGCCTCGTGCTGCCATTTAGCTCACTGGGTGTTTCGAACGTGATTGTTACGACGAGGAAAGCGTGTGCTGTAGAGGATACGCCCGTCCCTCACTTTACGCGACGTGTGCTTTTCGTGTGGGTTCGATTTGGGCGAATGGAAATCGCGGAGGTAGAGACTGTCGGTAGAAAAGAAAAAAGGGGAAACATGCAGTTATTTCGTATAGTTTAAGGGAAGGGTAATGACCCTTCAGGAAACGGGGGTAAATTTTATAGGACGTGGCTATCGCTACTGTAACTGAATAGAGTTAATTTTTTCATCTTAATTGGCACAAATTTCGCAAAGATTTTCAGCAGTGAATGAATTTCTTTCTTCGCAGTCACCATTACATTCATCAGCCGGCCGGGTTTCAGATATATGCTTTAAGTCAATATTGATTGTTCCACGATCTAGCATTGAATTATTAATCGATCAACTTTAAACATTACCCCGGCGAAAACAGAAGTCAAAATTGCGTCACTCTGACATATAATAAATATCATGAAAATTGATAAACAAAAATTCTCTGACCGCGTGTAATGAGTTCTAAATAGGGGTCTAATACGCCGTTTAAAACAAAACCTGCATAAACTGAGATTTAATTTTCCCTCTAAAGAAAACTCCCCATTTTCCGCACCCCGCTTTAACTCTGCTCCCAGTTTCATGCATTAAAAAAAAATCACCTCCGAATTACTAACTTATTCATTCAGATCCAATCGGACCTGCGAAGTCACATTCTTAATTACTTCTCTCCCCGTGGCGCAATCAGCTTGGGCACGCAATTATCCTCGCGAATCTCCGTACACCCGCTATACGAGCCCAGTGAGAAAATCGCAGCGTATGTCGGCATAACAACGTCGACGCCGTGAGAACATGCGCGACAACATGTATACCCAGCTCTGCGTGCTCGCAGCTTGATTAAACCGGAGAGGAAATCCGCTGTTCGGGTTTCAATAATCTCCGGTATATTTGCCGCTTCCGGTGTCCCCGATACGGCGCTGTATTTAAAAACAATTACCCGGTCTCACGGCTGCTTGAAATGGCCGTTCGGTACGTGACGGGGCAATATAGACGATCCTCTGATCGGCAGCCTCCAGCATTCTCTGCTACTTCGAGATCTCATATAGAATTGATGAAAGGCGGCCGCCGACGAATACCGGCAGATTGTAGGTTTGAAGACGTGGGACGTGCAGGCAGTGATACGTATTTCTCTGAGTAACAAGTGGCGTACGGCTCGATCTGACACAAATTCTTAGCGAGCCGTATGACAGTTGAGACCGCAATAGAAGATGCGACTTTATTACGGGCGTGAATTGAGAATTCGAGAAATTCAACAGCAACGTGAAAGGACGAATGCCGAGTTTTCCCACGCAAGCGTGAATGTGTCATATATATACCAATGCCATGGTATGGTATGTATATATAATGTTATCTAAACGAATAGATCAATAGTATATTATAAGAATATACCATACGCCATCGGTATTACGTATACAGGTAGTATGTGATTACGAAATACACCGATGTATATGCTGCCTGACTGTGGACGAAGTGTCTCGAGCATTTTTATATTTAAGGCTTTCACGGTCAGAATTATGAGAACGTTTAGCTTCCGGGATGTTGCCGCGTCTGAATTCAGCTACATGACGACTTTTTGCAGCACAATTTGTACCTACAGAATCCGATATCTTCCAAATTGTTTTATTAGCCTTAAGAAAGCCTTAAATATCACTTACGCATCAATTTGTTCCGGATCTCACAGACAACATCGTTCCATCACTCTTCATCTCAAACTTCACTTTGTCGACTTAAGAACTCAATAAATGGGTCTGCATCGGGCCTAGCGCAGTTTGCATTAAAATCACCGCTCCATACAATTCGTACTTCCACCCAAATTTTCTTTACCAAACCCGCACCCTCATAGTACATCCAAGCAATAATAATAAAAATTCCATAAAATCAATGCAATAAATCAATAAAAATCAGTGCAAAAAATCAATTATACCATCGTTTCCATCGTACGTCGTCCTGCACACATTTCCTCAACTGCCGCTGTTCACAAACAACTCATTCATCCGTTTTAACACATTGACTGCCACGGCGATCACTAGTAAACGGCGCGAAAGATTTTATTGAAAATGTAAAAAATTTGCAATAAAGCCTATTTGCAATCTTGTAAAAGTCAGTTTGCATGATTTAATCCACCTCTGCAATATTTCATCGCATCGCGATTTTAACACTTTATCGACCGCTATTGACTGAAGATGCCACTCACTAATGACCGACTCTGTTTTGGATATCGCGCGACCGCTTTATAACTGAAAAATCTGTTTTGGATATCTTTGGTTTCAAAGCAGGTGTCATAATATTATTGATATTTATTTTATCTAATATAACCGTTGACCATTGAAAAGCCGATTAATCGACTTGGTAAATTTCGAAAAATTGATTAAGCAGTCGTCAACGTATCGGTTCTTTACACCTACCTACTCTTACCACGATTGTGCATTTGACCCCTTATGAAATTACCGTTGTTTTTCAGAAGAAAATTTCTAATTTATTAAAGCGAGAAATTGAATAATCAGATGATATAAAAATATTTATTTATTTCAAATATCAATGAATGTACGATTTTATAATCGTCATTTGACACGTTTAGTGTTAAAGTGTTAACATAGCAAAAAGCTTGGCAGTCAACGTGTTAAATCGGCGTACCCAGTGGTCGGTCAAATATCTTTAAATTAGTTAGTAGTTAACAGGTTGACTGCCACGGTGGTCACCGGTGAAGCAAAACATTTGACTAAAAATGCAAAAAATTAATGAAGCTGTTTGGAATCTTGTAAAAGCAATTTCTATTGGAACGGTGCATTCTAATAGAGCAAAATACGTTTGGCAGTCGTCGTGAAATATTTATTTTTAACAACTTTAAAAATAAATGTTTTTTTAATATTTTTGAATAGGTAAAAGTGTGTTAAAACTAAACATTTTTTAAAGTATGATATTTCGTAAAACATGACACTAAGTGAAATGGAACACGACAAAGTCCTCACAAATATTCATATTCTCGTCATCACTTGATGTATCCGTTAAATTGTCCGCAAATATTTCTGTAACATTGCTAATCGTTTTGTCGCTATCCATATTTCAAAGCTTCAAATAATTAATTCGCAACACAAATTACGAAAATGCGGCGGACAATCACGTAGCAACTGTGTGATATCTCGTCACCTGCCTCAAACGACAGAATATGCAAGACGATATATCTCGTCAATGGCCCCGAACGACGAAACAGCAATGACGAGATATCTCGTCATCCGTCCGCAAAGTGTTAACATGAAATCCACGCGAGCACTGAAATTCCCCTGCGTTTCACTATTCACTCGAAAAAGTTTCACTTATAAAATAATTTTCTATCCCACCCTTTAGACGCGCTGGCCAAGTCGTTGCTGGTTTCCGTAAACGACGCCGTGGAGGCCAGAGTGATCGCCCTGAATGCGTCGACCGGCACGGTGTTGAGTGCTGTCTGGCTGAAGAAGAGTCCCGGAAGCGTTGGCGAGCCATCGGAAGTGGAGAGCCATGCGCTTCAATCAGGATCCAAGCCCGACCCGAACTTGCCCTGGTTCGAGGATGCGGGAGCCAGTACGAAATTAAGGTTTGCCCCTACTCCAACACCGCCCACGTCCCTGTGTTGCACGACCTTTCGAACTGCCTTTCGAACTGCCGGGATCCGAATCTCCGGCTTCTCACCCTCGCCGAGTCTCACTCGCGATGCACCATTTTGCACTTTCCGAACGCACTCATGAAACGGGAGCTGGGCAATTATTTGTTTCACTAATGACAAATGACAAGTTCTGAGGAAAGGGCTGGAACGAAGCTGAATGAATAAGCGTTCGTTGATGTGTCGAATTTGATACCTTACGAACGGCGAGTAGATGTGGATACATGAGAATTGGTAGCGTTTTGGCGGTGAAGTGGGAAATGAAGGTGCCGCGTGCCTTACCTATATTACAGGAGGTTTGTTATTTTTTCCAATATGCAATATGGTGGAATTCGATTTGTCAGAAACGGCAACTAAATGTGTTTTAGTGGTAAAGTGAACAAACACCATACCTGCAATGGTAAAATTTTTTTTTTTTATAAAACGTCTATGATTTGTGACAATATATAATATAGTAGAGAAGGTATATAATCGTATAGAGAGATAAAAATGTTTATCCAACATTTCGAGTAATCAATTAGGTCATTTCGTTTCCTGTTTCTTCATTGAGTTCCTGTTGCGTACATTATCGTAAGAAGGCCCAGCTCGGTTTCAAACGCACCACTTTCTCACTTCGCTATCGCTCATTGGATGCCTTATAAAAAACATATGTGGGTCTTTCTGAAAATTCAGATGCTACCAACCCACCTTATATTTTGCAACTTAGTTGAAAGTAACGACAAGTCTAACTCGCGATAAATCCGAAGTCCAAAGTGCAATTCAGTGTTGGAGAACTTGTCAGGGAGTGGGATTTACACGGACGTAGTTAATGGTGGAATCGCTAAGGTTTAAGGAAGCTGCGTTGTTAAATGTTCTCGAAGGCCCGTTGACTTCTTATTGAATTGAGAAGTTGGCAAACTTTAAACTTCGCGATACGGACTGCCTGTTTTAATTACATCCTGGAAAAGTTTACGAATGCGAACGTAAAACGCTAATGAAGTTATTCTGACAGAAAGAGATGAAGTTCAAAGAATGAGGGTATACCGACACAGCGTCATTAACCTTTTCAGCGTCAATTCATTGTGGGCGTCTGACGATGCGTTCGCGTAAATGCGTCCAACCTGACATAAATCATTTCTACTTCGCTCTTGCAAAACTACGTTTCCTACGTGAAACGGAGAACTTCAGCACTGCTGGCTTATTGCTACCTTAACGATATTAGTATTTTTTAGCAAACCATGGCGAATTTAATATTGCTGACCCTCATTTCAACTCTCTAGAAGATAACGTAGTTGACGTTATATTTATGCAGTTCCCGAAATATTATACCATTATTATATTATTGTATTACACAACGTTTACGAAAACGTGGGCATAACTTGGATGATAGATTCGGTATGCTAAAATGAGGAAAAAAGATCATATGTGAATATGACCGATATGACAGTGTTGTGAAATTATAGCCATTTCCCGTGGAACTTGTCAATTAAGCGTTTTCGAGAAGTGGTTCAAAGTGGCATGTTCAATATAAGGCATTATTTGGAAAAAAGTAATCTTTGTTTCCTGTAACTGCGTTTAATAGTTAAAGTAAAAGCGTTTAATGACAGGTTGTATTCAAATTGATATTGATGAGGTGTCGGTGCAAACTTCAATTCTATTAAAATTATCCTCTCCTTCGTTATATGTATACTGTTCAAATATGCCCAAATTTACGATAAATTTTATGAAGCAAAAACGAGAAAAACAGCACCGAAAATACTCGTCGCCGGCCAGAATATATTGAGTATTCAGCATTATTTGATCTACAAAAATAGACCCCAGTTCATCAGCATCGCTGTCGCAAAATGAAGTTACTTATATGGACGAGAAAAATATTTTGCAATGCCAATCATTTTATGCTAGCTACTTTTATGCACGCTGATACGACAAGCATGCATTCAATGTACATATAAAAACGGCTATAATTCGGAAATAAGGTCACATCGGACATCTGTTGAACTATATGAATTTTTCTTCTTGTTCAATTTCTTTTTTATTCATACTTGTCTCTAAAGGTGTATTTTACAAATGTTTTCCCATTTTTCGAAACACCCCGTACAGAAGCTTGCTCGCGCTATTCACCTTTACTTACCGTGAAAAAAATGTCCGCCGCAGAGCGTCTTCCATTTCTGCACCAGCATCGTACTTCGCGTTTCATCAACGTTCTTTGTGTGTTACGCAGTAGCCAACGAAAACGGAACGTTATTTATCGCAGGCGCATAATGATATCGCGGTGAGGCACTTCCGTTCGCGCTATCTTCAGCCTCGAAGAAAGTTCAATGAATGCATGCTCGCCCGTCTCGGCGCCTCGAGATTCGCAAACTTTCTCCTACGCCGATTAAAAGTACTTGTTTGCGTCGAGACGATAGACAAACGGTAATTACGAATTCCTGCAGCGACGCCGTGACGTACGAGTCACAGGTGAATTTATGTGGATGTATGTGCGGACGGTGGAAGGCTTTAGGAAACTATTTTCGGTCCGGCTTCACTCCGCATGCATTCACGTGTGCGTAATTACGAGGATTTGATAAACTACTTTCCACCGCAATGAAACGCGACAGTTTTGTGATGTCGCGGATAAGCTGAAATTAATAACGCGCGAAATAGTTTCGTGTGGGATTTTCGGCGGATTGGGTATATGAGATGCTTCATGTTCGTGGGTAGATATCTGGGATATTTGGAATATTGGGTAGATATTTGGGATATTAGATGGGAGTTTGTAGCAAATCGCGTATATGAATGTTTCACGCTTGTATGTATGAGATATTTCAAATAGGAATATTAGGAATATTCCTAGTTTTTAACCCATTGACTGCCAACTACGAGATGTCTCGTAGTAAGCGTCTGTATCAAAAGTGTTTTTCTTTCAATAAAAATACTGTAAATGCCATACAATTTTACAATTACAATATTATATCAGTAACTTAATAATAGTATATTTTGTAAAGCTTTATGTCTTCTTTAAAATAAAACTGTGGCACCCAGGGCAAGATGCGCTAAATTTGCGTGGCAGTCAATGGGTTAATACGCGTATTACGAATTGCGTGCAGAAAATCTACAGAAATGTAGACGTAGATGGGTATATGAGATGCTTCATGTTCGTGGGTAGATATCTGGGATATTTGGAATATTGGGTAGATATTTGGGATATTAGATGGGAGTTTGTAGCCAATCGCGTACATGAATGTTTCACGCTTGTATGTATGAGATATTTCAAATAGGAAGATTAGGAATATTCCTAGTTTTTAACCCATTGACTGCCAACTACGAGATGTCTCGTAGTAAGCGTCTGTATCAAAAGTGTTTTTCTTTCAATAAAAATACTGTAAATGCTATACAATTTTACAATTACAATATTATATCAGTAACTTAATAATAGTATATTTGGTAAAGCTTTATGTCTTCTTTAAAATAAAACTGTGGCACCCAGGGCAAGATGCGCTAAATTTGCGTGGCAGTCAATGGGTTAATACGCGTATTACGAATTGCGTGCAGAAAATCTACAGAAATGTAGACGTAGATGGGTATATGAGATGCTTCATGTTCGTGGGTAGATATCTGGAATATTTGGAATATTGGGTAGATATTTGGGATATTAGATGGGATTTTGTAGCGAATCGCGTATATGAATATTTTACGCTTGTATGATGAGATATTTCAAATAGAAAGATTAGGAATATTCCTAGTTTTTAACCCATTGACTGCCAACTACGAGATGTCTCGTAGTAAGCGTCTGTATCAAAAGTGTTTTTCTTTCAATAAAAATACTGTAAATGCCATACAATTTTACAATTACAATATTATATCAGTAACTTAATAATAGTATATTTTGTAAAGCTTTATGTCTTCTTTAAAATAAAACTGTGGCACCCAGGGCAAGATGCGCTAAATTTGCGTGGCAGTCAATGGGTTAATACGCGTATTACGAATTGCGTGCAGAAAATCTACAGAAATGTAGACGTAGATGGGTATATGAGATGCTTCATGTTCGTGGGGAGATATCTGGGATATTTGGAATATTGGGTGGATATTTGGGATATTAGATGGGAGTTTGTAGCAAATCGCGTATATGAATGTTTCACGCTTGTATGTATGAGATATTTCAAATAGGAATATTAGGAATATTCCTAGTTTTTAATACGCGTATTACGAATTGCGTGCAGAAAATCTACAGAAATGTAGACGTAGATGGGTATATGAGATGCTTCATGTTCGTGGGTAGATATCTGGGATATTTGGAATATTGGGTAGATATTTGGGATATTAGATGGGAGTTTGTAGCAAATCGCGTATATGAATGTTTCACGCTTGTATGATGAGATATTTCAAATAGGAATATTAGGAATATTCCTAGTTTTTAACCCATTGACTGCCAACTACGAGATGTCTTGTAGTAAGCGTCCGTATCAAAAGTGTTTTTCTTTCAATAAAAATATATGTAAATGCCATACAATTTTACAATTACAATATTATATCAGTAACTTAATAATAGTATATTTTGTAAAGCTTTATGTCTTCTTTAAAATAAAACTGTGGCACTCAGGGCAAGATGCGCTAAATTTGCGTGGCAGTCAATGGGTTAATACGCGTATTACGAATTGCGTGCAGAAAATCTACAGAAATGTAGACGTAGATGGGTATATGAGATGCTTCCTGTTCGTGGGTAGATATCTCGGATATTTGGAATATTGGGTAGATATTTGGGATATTAGATGGGAGTTTGTAGCAAATCGCGTATATGAATGTTTCACGCTTGTATGTATGAGATATTTCAAATAGGAATATTAGGAATATTCCTAGTTTTTAATACGCGTATTACGAATTGCGTGCAAAAAGTCTACAGAAATGTAGACGTAGATGGGTATATGAGATGCTTCATGTTCGTGGGTAGATATCTGGGATATTTGGAATATTGGGTAGATATTTGGGATGTTAGATGGGAGTTTGTAGCAAATCGCGTATATGAATGTTTCACGCTTGTATGTATGAGATATTTCAAATAGGAATATGAGGAATATTCCTAATTTTTAATACGCGTATTAATCGCGTGCAGAAAATCTACCGAAATGTAGACGTAGATGCAACTACATGTTGGACGAAATTTTTTTGAACACTAACAGGTATAGGAACATTCCTGCACAGCTTGGAATTTCATCTACATTTTCCCTATCTATTCTAATTCGCTCCCAATACGTAGCTGTTCGTTCGCTTGCCCCCTGAGCAATGGACAACGTATCTCTGTTTTGCGATGCAATCGAATTAGAATCGAAATATCCGAGTGGACTTTAGTCAGAACACGTAACTACTGCTTGATCGAATTTGTAGTCAAATTACCGTCGTAATTTATATGCAAAGCCTTCAAACGCATAAAAGACTCCGTATGCATATCCATCGGCGAGAACCTCAGTGCGCTCAGAAATGCATAAAGCTCATCAGCGAAATCGCAGATCACGTAAGCCGAAACGAGCGGGCCCCGAAAAATTTTGCGACGACGCGCAGAAACGGTCGCGCGACCGATCGGAATTCTGACGAGGCCGAAATTTCACTGAGCTTAATTAGGAAGTCCGACAGTGCCGGGAAATTCCCTTCGGGGCTAATGAATTTTAATCTCAACTATGCCGATTTCGCCGCTCTGAGAGGCTCACGTTTCAACCGAAGAAATTACGGTGTTCCTCGGGCACGGAAAGGCACCCATTAAGTTTGCGAAAGTAGGATCCATTTTACTTGAGACCGTGCGGAAGAGAGAATTAACGAAGTTACAAAGAAAGATGTTATCAGCTGACATCGGGCGCAAATGGTTGTTTATCAAAGGGACGTTTTTTAATTTGCATTTATCTCTTTGGAGGGGCGTAAAAGCAAGTGAGGAAAATCTCCGATTTTAAAATGTCCTTCAGCGTCATTTATACAATGCAACTGATAAGAAATTCGTTATTAAAGTTGCTCATTGTTAGGAAATCTGTACAAGAGTGGGACGAGATACGTTACATTTGCATGAAGTTACTTCAATTTCTAGCAAACTGAATTTTTTCTCTAGAAATATTACATCTCGTTAAAGGTACCTAGTGAGCTTCCGAAAGTAGAATAAATTTTACTTGAAACCGTGCGGAAGAGAGGAGAATTAACGAAGTTACAAAGAAAGATGTTATCAGCTGACATCGGGCGCAAATGGTTGTTTATCAAAGGGACGTTTTTTAATTTGCATTTATCTCTTTTGAAGGGCATAAAAGCAAGTGAGGAAAATCTCCGATTTTAAGATGTCCTTCGGCGTCATTTATAGAATGCAACTGATAAGAAGTTCGTTGTTATAATTGCTCGTTGTTAAGAAATCTATACAAGAGCGGGATGAAATACGCTACATTTGAATGAACTTTCTTCAATTTCTAGTAAACTGAATTTTTTCACTGCAAATATTATATCTCGTTAAAGGTACCCACTGAGCTTCCGAAAGTAGGATGAATTTTACTTGAGATCGTGCGGAAGAGAGGAGAATTAACGAAGTTACAAAGAAAGATGTTATCAGCTGACATCGAGCGCAAATGGTTGTTTATCAAAGGGACGTTTTTTAATTTGCATTTATCTCTTTTGAGGGGCGTAAAAGCAAGTGAGAAAAATCTCCGATTTTAAAATGTCCTTCGGCGTCATTTATACAAAGCAACTGATAAGAAGTTCGTTGCTATAATTGCTCATTGTTAGAAAATCTATACAAGAATGGGACGAGATACGCTACATTTGCATGAACTTTCTTCAATTTCTAGTAAACTGAATTTTTTCACTGGAAATATTACATCTCGTTAAAGGTACCCACTGAGCTTCCGAAAGTAGGATAAATTTTACTTGAGACCGTGCGGAAGAGAGGAGAATTAACGAAGTTACAAAGAAAGATGTTATCAGCTGACATCGAGCGCAAATGGTTGTTTATCAAAGGGACGTTTTTTAATTTGCATTTATCTCTTTTGAGGGGCGTAAAAGCAAGTGAGAAAAATCACCGATTTTAAAATTCGGCGTCGTTTATACAACGCAACCGATAAGACCTCCGTTGCTATAATTGCTCATTGTTAGAAAATCTATACAAGAATGGGACGAGATACGCTACATTTGCATGAACTTACTTCAGTTTCTAGTAAACTGAATTTTTCACTGGAAATATTACATCTCGTTAAAGGTACCTACTGACCTTCCGAAAGTAGGATAAATTTTACTTGAGATTGTGCGGAAGAGAGGAGAATTAACGAAGTTACAAAGAAAGATGTTATCAGCTGACATCGAGCGCAAATGGTTGTTTATCAAAGGGACGTTTTCAATTTGCATTGATCTCTTTTGAGGGGCGTAAAAGCAAGTGAGGAAAATCTCCGATTTTAAAATGTTCTTCAGCGTCATTTATACAATGTAACTGATAAGACCTCCGTTGCTATAATTGCTCATTGTGTGAAAATCTGTACAAGAATGGGACGAGATACGCTACATTTGCATGAACTTACTTCAGTTTCTAGTAAACTGAATTTTTCACTGGAAATATTACATCTCGCATCTCGTTAAAGGTACCCACTGAGCTTCCGAAAGTAGGATCAATTTTATAATACTTCAGACCGTGCGGAAGAGAGGAGAATTAACGAAGTTACAAAGAAAGATGTTATCAGCTGACATCGAGCGGAAATGGTTGTTTATCAAAGGGACGTTTTCTAATTTGCATTTATCTCTTTTGAGAGGCATAAAAGCAAGTCAGGAAAATCTCCGATTTTACCATGTCCTTCAGCGTCATTTATACAATGCAACTGATAAGAAGTTCGTTGTTATAGTTGCTCGTTGTTAGAAAATCTATACAAGAGCGGGACGAGATACGCTACATTTGCACGAACTTACTTCAATTTCTAGTAAACTGAATTTTTTCACTGGAAATATTACATCTCGTTAAAGGTACCTACTGAGTTTCCGAAAGTAGGATGAATTTTACTTGAGATCGTGCGGAAGAGAGGAGAAATAACGAAGTAGCAAAGAAAGATGTTATCAGCAGACATCGAGCGCAAATGGTTGTTTATCAAAGGGACGCTTTTTAATTTGCATTTATCTCTTTTGAGGGGCATAAAAGCAAGTGAGGAAAATCTCCGATTTTAAAATGTCCTTCGGCGTCATTTATACAATGCAACTGATAAGACTTTCGCTGCAATAGTTACTCATTGTTAGGAAATCTATATAAGAGCGGGACGAGATACGCTACATTTGCATAAACTTACTTCAATTTCAAGTAAACTGAACTTTTTCAATGGAAATATTACATCTCGTTAAAGGTACCCACTGATCTTCCGAAAGTAGGATCAATTTTACTTGTGCGGAAGAGAGGAAAAATAACGAAGTAACAAAGAAAGATGTTATCAGCTGACATCGAGCGCAAATAGTTGTTTATCAAAGAGACGTTTTTTAATTTGCATTTACTTCTTTTGAGGGGCATAAAAGCAAGTGAGAAAAATCTCCGATTTTAAAATTCGGCGTCATTTATACAATGCAACCAATAAGACATTTGTTGCAATAGTTACTCATTATTAGGAAATCTATACAAGAGCGGGATGAAATACGCTACATTTGAATGAACTTTCTTCAATTTCTAGTAAACTGAATTTTTTCACTTGGAAATATTACGTCTCGTTAAAGGTACCCACTGAGCTTCCGAAAGTAGGATGAATTTTACTTGAGATCGTACGGAAGAGAGGAGCATTAACGAAGTTACAAAGAAAGATGTTATCAGCTGACATCGAGCACAAACAGTTGTTTATGAAAGGAACGCAAAGCAATCGGCATGCATCACTTTTGAGGGGCATAAAACGAAATGA
Source organism: Cryptocheilus praepositus (assembly GCA_033815515.1). Classification (NCBI taxonomy): domain Eukaryota; kingdom Metazoa; phylum Arthropoda; class Insecta; order Hymenoptera; family Pompilidae; genus Cryptocheilus; species Cryptocheilus praepositus. Next base: position 4,214,401 of record JAWWQZ010000314.1, read on the forward strand.
GAAAAATCTCCGATTTTTAAATTCGGCGTCGTTTATACAATGCAACCAATAAGACCTTCGTTGCTATAGTTGCTAATTGTTAGGAAATCTGTAAAACAGCGTTGCGAGACTCGCTACATTTGCATGAGCTTACTTCAATTTCTAGTAAACTGAATTTTGTCACTTGGAAACGTTACATCTCGTTAAAGGTACCCATTAAACGTGCAAAAGTAGGATCCGTCTTACTTGCGACCGTGCGAAAGAGAGGAGAATGAACAAAGCAAGAAAGATGTTATCAGTTGACATCGAGCGTAAACTGTTGTTTATCAAAGGGAAGCAAAGCAATTTGCATTTATCGCTTTCGCGGAGGACAAAAGCGAGTGATGAGAATCTCCGATTTTAAAACGTCCTTCGGCGTCGTTTATACAAAGTAACCCACAAGAGCTTCGTTGTTATAGTTGCTCATTGTTAGGAAATCTATAGAAGAGCGAGGCGAGATTCGCTACATTTGCATGAGCTTACCTTACATTAACGAAAATTGAATTTTGACACGTAAAAACATTGCATCGCATGAACGCGTTCTTTAGTGTAGAAAACGACGAAATTTCGAGGCGGCGCTAGGTCGCGCTGCCAGAAAAGATATTCGTCTCTACGCAAAAGCATCATCGTGTCACATTATCAATACGCGTCTCCTACCTTCGAGGCTCTCGTATGTGTTTCTACGGATTCGCACGCACGCACACGCACAGACTGTGGCTATTTCGCACCCTGTCATTCATACTTTCTGTCTCTGCCTTTTCTGTGTTTCCCTCTTTGGCAAAACGCACCCCGCGAACAGCAAACACCTCTTATTCTTACTGTACACCTTCGCGGTCGATACACGGGGTAAAATGTTTACTTCTGCAATTTTCTTCATCCGTTATCAGGAACCTGCTAAGTGTCCCACGTCGCAATGCACTGAGTTGAACTTGTCTTAACTTCAGATTTAATGTTTAGATCGTGCGAAGCATTGAGGTGGGAATTCGAGTTTTGAGGAAGTTTATGTTGTCTACCTAATCGGTTCGTAATAATTTGATTGATACCCGCTAATGCGACTGCGGTTTCGCTCTGATAAACGTGATTTATGGTAATCCTGTGGTTTACCGTGGGACCGTTTCGCTCGGGACTGCTGTTCTCGCGCAACTTCGTTTCGCCGAAGGGGAACAACGAAGATTTTATAGGCGCTCCACGATCATTCATCATCCTTCATCATCCCGTACGAGCGTCAGGTCATAGAAACTCGATACACGGAGATATAAAGTAACATACGTTCCTCGCTTCTGTTATGATACGCTCGCGTAATCTCGCCGGCACGTTGTTTTCCTTATGCCGAACTTTAAAAGTGCTCCAGGATTAAACTGTAACATCCACATCAGACAATACGGGCGGACTTTGCATAGTAAGTAGTTGTTGTTATCGTTACCTTTGTGGCGGCATTGTAATTTCACGAATATGTCGAAAGCTATGAATTACAAGAGCACATCAAAATTCTAATGAAAACGGCAATTGTAGCGGAGTATGCAAAATACTAATTTTCAAATTATCCGTGGTTTCGGTGTCAAAAAGCATTAATTACAAGAGTATTTAAAAATTGTATTATAATAAAAAAAACAATTGTAACGAGGTACATAAAATTCCGATTTCCAAATTATTCGTAGGTTCTGCGTCAAAAAGCATTAATTAAAAGAATATTTAAAAATTGTAATCAAACGGCAATTGCAATAAAGCATATAAAACTCAAACTTTCAAATTATTGAAATATAGGCGCCGCGCCCATGTTAAAATATTTAATAACAATCATACGAATTACTATTTTAGCAATATCCTAATTTCACGAATTCACGGAAAAGTATTAATTACACGAATATTTAATAACTGCAATCAAACCATAATTGTAACGTACCATATAATATTTCAATTTCCACGGTATCCATAGTTTCCAAATTAACCGTTACACAACTTATCTCTAATTTGTACATAAAAAATCATTGATTACAAGAGCGTTTAAATAAAAACAATCAAACGACAATTGCAATAAGGCGTGTAAAATTCCGAATTCTAAATGACCCGTGGCGTCCACGTTAGATTTAACAGCAGTCTTAAAGTTTCCAAATTAACCCGTTACACACTTTTCTCTAATTTCCACATCTAAAATCATTGATTACAAGAGTGTTTAAATAACAAACAATCAACCGACAATTGCAATAAAGCGTGCAAAATTCTGAATTCCAAATGACCCGCGGCGTCCAGGTTAGATTTAACAGCAGCCTTAAAGTTTCCAAATTAACCGGTACACAAGTTATCTCTAATTTTCACATAAAAAATCATTGATCACAAGAGTGTTTAAATAAAAACAAACAAGCGACAATTGCAATAAAGCGTGCAAAATTCCGAATTCTAAATTACCCGTGGCGTCCAGGTTAGATTCAACAGCAGCCTTAAAGTTCCCAAATTAACCGATATACAACTTATCTCTAATTTCCACATAAAAAATCATTGATTACAAGAGCGTTTAAATAAAAACAATCAAACAATTGCAATAAATTGTGCAAAATTCCGAATTCTAAATGACCCGCGGCGTCCAGGTTAGATTTAACAGCAGCCTTAAAGTTTCCAAATTAACCGTTACACAACTTATCTCTAATTTCCACATAAAAAAATCATTGATTACAAGAGTGTTTAAGTATAACCAATCAAACGACAATTGCAATAAAGCGTGCAAAATTCCGAATTCTAACTGACCCGCGGCGTCCAGGTTAGATTTAACAGCAGCCTTAAAGTTTCCAAATTAACCGTTACACAACTTATCCCTAATTTCCACATCAAAATTATTGATTACAAGAGCGTTTAAATAAAAACAATCAAACAATTGCAATAAAGCGTGCAAAATTCCGAATTCTAAATGACCCGCGGCGTCCAGGTTAGATTTAACAGCAGCCTTAAAGTTTCCAAATTAACCGATACACAACTTATCTCTAATTTTCACATAAAAAATCATTGATTACAAGAGCGTTTAAATAAAAACAATCAAACAATTGCAATAAAGCGTGCAAAATTCCGAATTCTAAATGACCCGCGGCGTCCAGGTTAAATTTAACAGCAGCCTTAAAGTTTCCAAATTAACCGTTACACAACTTATCTCTAATTTCCACATCAAAAATCATTGATTACAAGAGTGTTTAAATAACAAACAATCAACCGACAATTGCAATAAAGCGTGGAAAATTCCGAATTCTAAATGACCCGCGGCGTCCACGTTAGATTTAACAGCAGCCTTAAAGTTTCCAAATTAACCGTTACACAACTTATCCCTAATTTCCACATCAAAAATCATTGATTACAAGAGTGTTCAAATAAAAACAATCAAACGACAATTGCAATAACGCGTGCAAAATTCCAAATTCTAAATGACCCGTGGCGTCCAGGTTAAATTTAACAGCAGCCTTAAAGTTTCCAAATTAACCGTTACACAACTTATCCCTAATTTCCACATCAAAAATCATTGATTAGAAGAGTGTTTAAATAAAAACAATCAAACGACAATTGCAATAAAGCGTGCAAAATTCCAAATTCTAAATGACCCGTGGCGTCCACGTTAGATTTAACAGCAGTCTTAAAGTTTCCAAATTAACCGTTACACAACTTATCTCTAATTTCCACAACAAAAATCATTGATTAAGAGTGTTTAAATAAAAACAATCTAACGACAATTGCAATAAAGCGTGCAAAATTCCGAATTCTAAATGACCCGCGGCGTCCAGGTTAGATTTAACAGTAGCCTTAAAGTTTCCAAATTAACCGTTACACAACTTATCTCTAATTTCCACATCAAAAATCATTGATTACAAGAGAGTTTAAATAAAAACAATCAAATAATTGCAATAAAGTATGTGAAATTCCGAATTCTAAATTACCCGTGGCGTCCAGGTTAGATTCAACAGCAGCCTTAAAGGCCTTAAAAGAGTAAAAACACACGTGTTGATGGTTGCGATAACTCGTAGCGTGTCGGCGAGTCACGTTTGCCGAATGAAAGGAAAGCTTCGATCGATCGTCGTATGCCGGATGACCGTGAAGTGCCATGTGCACGCAATGACAAACTGGACGACTTTGTTGATGGGGGAGTCGAGCTGCACGAAACACGTGTCAAGAAAATATCGAAGTTTCTATGGCAGTTTGTGGCGTTTGCGTGTGATCCCAGGTCACCGAAGTTCATGCAGTCACCGCCGATTGAATCCTACAGGGGTTGGTGGACCATCCCGTATTTCTCCTGCAAGAGTCATCGATGGCTCATCTCCTACAGCGTAAACATTCGACCGCCGGACGCACGACATGGGTTCGTACACGTCGATATTCGTTAATTAGAACCCTTTATCGTAGCCGTTCGATACAACCGCTCATTAGTGTACTTCATTACAGTAGCTCTTATTGCCTCAAGCGTGTAATGCGTGTCGTCGGCTATTTTAGCAGAAATCCGCATTGCGCACGCGAGCACGCTTCGAATAAAGTGTTACGTTTGTCCAATTAATTGTCACAGTTTTATCGTCATTGTATGCGACAGCTTTCAGATACCGCGAAACGATAAAGCGGATCGTTCGGTGCTTTGTCGGAAATTAACGGTGCCGTTGTAGAGAAGTTTATTTATAAGCGACACTTGCCGAATTAACCCTTCATTTCATGATTTACATTTCATTGGCGGCTCTCACAAAGTGCACTAAGAAAAATATATTAAAAAAAGAATATACTTCTATGGTACTACGAATTCATATTGCATAATATTTGCTCAATAATTTTATTATTACGCGAAAGCAAATAAAAAAGACTATACAACGTGCCTGTATTTTTTTTCGTGCAAACGAAAACACAGTTAACCCTCTATGGGTCCGTGTGACTTTGAAGTCACATATCGATAAATCAATATTTCTTTAAATAGTTTAATTTTTTTACTAGATGGCATATAGATTTTATTATATAATGTCTCCTTACACAGGAATATTTGCTCAATCATTTTATTATTACGCAAAAGCAAATAAAAAAGACTATACAACGTGCCGGTATTTTTTTCGTGCAAACGAAAACACAGTTAATTAAATACTACATTTAAATGTTAGGCAATGTGATGCAGCGTGAATAAATAAAATTTTAGATGCCATGCTTGAAAATGTAGTCTGTAGCAAATTTGCTACACAATGAAATGAAGGCTTAATACTGTTCAGCCCGGACACCCTGTGATCTCGCAATCCATTCGGTGTATGGTAGAAATTCATCCAAGAATACGATGTTCTGTGATCGTGTTTCGTCTTATTGCGACGAAACATCAACAGAAAGGCACTTGTTGCGTGCCAACGGTAAACGTCGAGTGGCTCGAGTATCGATCAACTCTGAAATGCTAGTAAACCTTAGTCCTTTTAGCCTATGCACGTCGTTACAAGCCCTGTGTCAGAATCCGCTTTCAATTCGATGTTATCAACTTCGGATTCCATACTCCGGGATTGTCAATTGTTCCAGTAGCTACTGGTCCATTGCCGATACGTTTCCAGCAGTATAGGTGCTTTCCAGTTTCATTATGCTAGTTAAATCGTTACATTGCAAGCTAAACTACCACTCACGAGATTTCTCGTGTTTCAATGCTGAGACGTAAAATACTGTTCACTCTAAACACGGGCGTTTCATAGTATACGATATTTGATACCGTAGTTGTTCATACTTGTACATAGAAATGCATGCAATTTCTACCAGATAATTCATGAACACACATGATTTAACTAGTTGGCTGTTTTTTGTGAGTATACTGATCATGTCGTCACTTACTTTCTGCGGCGCATTTTAGGTATACACTTCACAGAAGTCGCAACAGCTAACTGGATAACCCTTTCGCTACTACGGGTGACTATAGTCACCCGCCAGAAAACAACACCCATACACGACGGGTGACTATAGTCACCGGCTACAAAATGATTGCTCAGTATAATTATATATTCTGTTGTGTAATGTAAAAATATCAATTATATTGTTGAATTAACACTTTGCCGGCCGCTTATTTCTCACATCGCCTTTACGCTGCCGCCGGCGAATTTTGCGCGGATTCTACTGCTACTTATTTACTGCTATTATATTTACGCTATTCTTTGTACATAGGGTATGGTTATTATTAAAAATGGCACTAAAATTAGTGTTACATACATTTTAATGCATATTTTTATATCCTTAAAATAGAAGCATAGTGGAAACATTGTCGCTGCGCTGAGCCGGTGTCACGCGTACGTGACCCCGGCCGATAACGGTTGGCGAGGGTAAGTCACGTCAGCGTGACAGCGGCGGGCAAAGTGTTAAAAATACGTTCATGAGAAAATTATGAACACAAATCATTTTCCTTCGAAAAGTAATATCACAAAGTCGTTTTTGAGACAAAAGTCGTGGCCCCGAATGCGTACCTAAAGACTGCGCGCGGTTGATGTTCCCATTTTCGGCGAGACCCGCCGTAGCGAAAGGGTTAATGACAGAAAATCGTGCGAATAACGCTCAATTGTACTGCACATCAATCACAACTGATCCATTTTACCGAATGTCTGAATAAATTGCCAGCGTAGCACTCGTCAGCTTGCGTTCAATTTTACTCGAGCGTCGGGCGTCGTGATTGCTTTAAGGGTGCGGGAATTCCTGAGCATGGACGTCGACATCAGCGGTCTGGAGGTGAATCAATGTGACGTCTCGCCGTATGGACCAGCCGAATCGTCCAGCAATCAAATAGCGTCGTTCAAGAGCACTCACAAATGTCACAACGACACGACACAAGTAACGTCGTCTCGTTTAACACGTTGACCGCCACGTCGCCCACGGTCGGGTGACACTTATATTTCCGCACGGTCCCTAAAGTAATTTCTGTATCTCACTTTCTTAAAAATTGTGCAAATGCTATTAATAAATTACAGAATTTTTCTATTGATTTCGCAACATTACACGTGTTCGTATAATCATTGTATGTGCAGAGTTTCTCCTTTTAAAATTAATTCTCTTAACAATTTGCCAACTTGGAACTCAAACTCATATTTCAGAAATTCTTGAAACTGAACTCATATTTCCGAAATTCTCGAAACTGAACTCATATTTCAGAAATTCTTGAAACTGAACTCATATTTCAGAAATTCTTGAAACTGAACTCATATTTTAGAAATTCTTGAAACTGAACTCATATTTTAGAAATTCTTGAAACTGAACTCATATTTCAGAAATTCTTGAAACTGAACTCATATTTCAGAAATTCTTGAAACTAAACTCATATTTCAGAAATTCTTGAAACTAAACTCATATTTCAGAAATTCATGTAACTGAACTCATATTTCAGAAATTCTTGAAACTGAACTCATATTTTAGAAATTCATGAAACTGAACTCATATTTTAGAAATTCTTGAAACTGAACTCATATTTCAGAAATTCTTGAAACTGAACTCATATTTCAGAAATTCTTGAAACTGAACTCATATTTCAGAAATTCTTGAAACTGAACTCATATTTCAGAAATTCTTGAAACTGAACTCATATTACAGAAATTCTTGAAACTGAACTCATATTTTAGAAATTCTTGAAACTGAACTCATATTTCAGAAATTCTTGAAACTGAACTCATATTTCAGAAATTCTTGAAACTGAACTCATAATAAATAAATAATTGAAACTGAACTCATATTTCAGAAATTCTTGAAACTGAACTCATATTTCAGAAATTAATGAAACTGAACTCATATTTGAGAAATTTTTGAAACTGAACTCATATTTTAGAAATTCTGCATTTTCAACGAATTATAACTTATTACGTATTATGAACTCGAATCAATAATAATTATTACAAACGATGAATTCCTTTTCTCTTATAATACCGACCGGTTTATGAACAACGAACAACCGAGCATTTCATCAGCGACCAACTTCAGATATATGCGATTAAATGAACCCAAAAATAGAATAGTCAGCGAAATTGGGTTCCGTGCGAAAGACATTTAATTAACGCTTGGCAGTCAACGTGTTAAACGCAAAACGGTGGTCCGTTCAGAGACCGTCGCGAGGACTGAAGTGTCGAATGATCTGCGAATCTGTGTTTCAGTGCGAATATCACGGACCCAGCAGTCGAATCAATGAAAACGGTGTCGGTGCGGGCTGGGCAAAGGGCGCCTACGTTTGCAAGTGTCGACAAGGATTCTACACGTCGAATCATCATCAAGCCGGCTTCGACGGTATTCTCGTTGAAGGTCAGAAACCCGGAACGGACGCGTGCTCATAATCTATTTGGCTGATTGAATGCCGACGCTAATTTATGGACACCCGTCGACGGCCTCGCTAATTGATTGAATCGATTCAATTGCGGGCATAACCGAGCGTATTTTGACGAAAGCGGCTGATCGCGCGGATAATTTTTGGCTCTTCGACAGTCCACCTGTATAACGGTAATCGTCGGATGAATTCGGGAAATCAGGTTGATTGCGTTCCGTGACCGTTCATCGAGTGTAAATAATGACCGGGGCCGTTTAACGGAAACTCGATGCCGCGGTTGAAAAATGGTCGTTGTTACTCTTTGTTATCAATTAACGCGGCGCGACTCCGATATTAATCGGCCAGATTTCGCCGGTGGGACTGACGGCTCGCGAACTTCCGCGAGTATCAACAACAGTCGGCAGTCGAACCAATTCATGCAATCTAGTTAATTAAATTCGACCATCGTGTGTTTACCGAATGTCAACACGGACCGCCGCAAAGCATACGCCACAACTCATGTCTTATATCGATTGTACGCGCACTCTTTATTTCGCTGCAAACTGGTGCGCTGCGTCCACCGCAAAATCGACCGCCCCACGGTTGAACATTGCAAATTGCTACAATGCTGCGAACAATTAACCCTTTCGTTGTCCAAGATATTAACGAAAAATGCTTCAGGACCGGTGTCATTTTTTTATGAGGAAAGATTTTACGACCGTGTGTTGATCAGGTGTGAAATCAAATTTAACACTTTGACTGCCATGATGGTCACCGGTGACCAACGCGAGATATTTTACTGAAGATTCAAAATATTCGCAATGGGTAGCAATTATTATTTTATAAATGTAGTTGTTATTAGAATAGTGACGCGATTCTTTGGTCTCCTATACCTGCACTTTATTTACATTTTGCATTATTCAGTCGAACGCTGTAGTATTTCATAGCATCGCCGTTCTAATATAATAAAATACGCTTGGCAGTCAACGTGTTAACAGAGCAGGATTCGGCCGTTGGCCTGGATAATCCATATCCTTAACACGTTGACTGCTAAGCATATTTTACTATATTAGAACGGCGATGCTATGAAATACTACAGCGTTTAACTGAATTATGCAAAATGTAAATAATGTGCAGGTATTGGAGACCAAAGAATCGCATCACTATTCTAACAACACCTGCATTTATAAAATAATATTAGGTGTACAACTTTGCTTCCGCCGTTTTGCAATAGATGGCTGTAGCGGTAAGTGGTAGTCGAAATAAATAGATCGTAGATGTCATACAATAAGCTTAGGCATTTGTAAACATAACGCCATCGAAATATTAGTCGATTTGTGTCTGCATCATAAAGTCATTCTCGATTAAACATGTCAGCTTACGAGCCAAATTCTCGTCATTTGCGGGAGGTTTTAATTTTCTGCTTTAATATGAAGAAATCTGCGGCTGAGGCTCATCGAATGCTCTCAAATACCTATGGTGAGGCCGCTATTAGTGAAAGAACGTGCCGAGAGTGGTTTCAACGCTTCAAGAACGGTGATTTTGACGTCGAAGACCGGCAAGGCGGTGGAAGAGAGAAGGTTTTCGAAGATGCAGAATTGGAGGCATTACTTGATCAAGACTCGTGTCAAACGCAACAAAAAGAATTGGCAGTATCATTGGGAGTGACGCAACAAGCCATTTCAAAACGCCTGAAAATCATGGGAATGATTCAGAAACAAGGAAATTGGGTGCCGTACGAGTTGAAGCCGAGAGATGTTGAACGGCGTTTGTTTGCTTGTGAACAGCTGCTTGGCTTGTGAACAGCAAGGCAAAGACGGAAAGGATTTCTGCATCGCATTGTGACTGGGGACGAAAAATGGGTTCATTACGATAATCCCAAGCGCAGAAAATCATGGGGATATCCCGGCCATGCTTCCACGTCGACGGCCAAACCGAATATTCACGGTTCCAAGGTCATGCTCTGTATTTGGTGGGACCATCTCGGCGTAGTGCATTATGAGTTGTTAAAACCGACTGAAACAATCACAGGCGATCGTTATCGAACGCAATTAATGCGTTTGAGCCGAGCATTAAAAGACAAACGGCCGCAATACAACGAGAGACATGATAAAGTGATTTTACAGCACGACAATGCTCGACCCCATGTTGCGAAAGTGGTCAAGACATACTTGGAAACGTTGAAATGGGAAGTCCTATCCCACCCGCCGTATTCTCCAGACGTTGCTCCCTCGGACTATCACTTGTTTCGATCAATGGCACACGGCCTGGCTGACCAGCACTTCCGGTCTTATGAAGAAGTAAAAAATTGGATCGATTCGTGGATCGCTTCAAAAGATGACCAGTTTTTTCAACGCGGGATTCGTACGCTGCCCGAAAGATGGGAGAAAGTAGTGGCCAGCGATGGACAATACTTTGAATCATAAACGTATAACCAGTTTTTTACAATAAAGCCTCGAATTTCGGAAAAAAACGGCGGAAGCAAAGTTGTACACCTAATAATTGCTACCCATTGCAAATATTTCGGATCTTCAGTAAAATCTCTTGCGTCGGTCACCAGTGACCATCATGGGAGTCAACGTGTTAATGCAAAATGTAAATAATGTGCAGGTATTGGACACCAAAAGATCGCATCACTATTCTAGCAATAATTGCATTTATCAAATAATAATTGCTACCCATTGCAAATATTTCGGATCTTCAGTAAAATCTCTTGCGTCGGGCACCGGTGACCATCATGGCAGTCAAAGTGTTAATGCAAAATGTAAATAATGTGCAGGTATTGGAGACCAAAGAATCGCATCACTATTCTAACAACAACTGCATTTATAAAATAATAATTGCTACCTATTGCAAATATTTCGGATCTTCAGTAAAATCTCTTGTGTCGGGCACCGGTGACCATCACGGCCGTCAAAGTGTTAATCTTTGTATATGAAAGAATATGATCCCATCTATTTTTAAATAACAAGAAAAAAAATTTGCTGCATTCGAATACGATATGCTATAAAACAGAAACCTTTCATTGCAGCATTTTCCCTTTTAAGTCATCCAAATTCAACGAATTGAACGAAGCGATATAAAAAGTATATAGACAAAAATTACACCCCCGCACGACGTACGGCCTAAACAGCGAAAGGTTTAATCTGTTTAACTCCATTACGCACCGCCGTTCGCCTTTTTTCGCAAAATGAGAATTTGGTTAATTCGCCCCTCGCGTTCCCGCCGTCATGGGAGGAATTAGTTTTGGCTGACCCACTTAGCGCGGTCGGCATCGCGCGCAGAAATTAGTGTCAGACGGAAAAATGACCGTGCCGAATGAACCTCATTTCAGCCGCTTGGAAGGAGATGCAGGAGAACAAAAGCGACTCCTACGCGAAAGTATTCCGGTGCATACGCTGTGCTCCTGGATGCGCGAGGTGCAGAGGGCCGGAGCCATGCCTCGCCACTTACAATTGGCCCTTCAGGTATAAAAATAAGCGAAAAGAGGGGACGCAGCAAGAAAATCCGAAAATCCGACGAATGACGAAAGAACGTACACTATTGCGTGCTCGTAATTAGACGCCGACGTGGATAGGCTAACTGGATGACGGTTGGGTACAAAATTGTCTGAATGTCGGATAATCGCGAGGACATCTTGAATTGTGACGATGCTATTAGCGCGGTAAAAATTGTACGAGGGTTGACGTCAGTTGGGATGGTAATTTAAAGCACTTTAACCTGAATTGGAATAAATTTGGAATTTAATTAATCAATGCTATCCCTGAATGATACGTCCTAATTGAATTTTATCAGTGTTATTAATGCCTCGAAAATGAACCCAGGTTGACATGAGTTGGGATGGTAATTTAAAGCATTTTAACCTGAATTGAATTATGTCGGTGTTTATTGAATCGAATTGAACTATATTTGGAAGTGAGTTAATCAATGTTATCAATATGTGAAATTTATTAATGAGTCATATGGCCCAGTTAATTTTATCAACGCTATTTAGCTCGCAAAAAATGTATCCAGGTAAATGAGTCAGAATAGTAACTTTAAGTATTTTAACCTGAATTTAACTATGTCAACGTTTAGCGAATTGAACTGAATTAAATTATATTTAAAAATGAGTTTATGGAGATTATTAATGTCTGAAATATATTAATGTTATTAACGCCATAAATAATATACCCAGGTTGACATGAGCCGGGATGGTGACTTAATCCATTTTAACCTGTATCTATACAAATCAATATCGATAATTATAGCACCGTTTCTTCACACTTTATTTGTAGCCCAGAAATAACTTTCCTCCTTTACGCCGGCCGCACAAAGAGTTTCTGCACTTAATAACGGTTCAGCAAAGATACGTTTTTTGATATTTGATCAAAGCATGTAAATCAATCTTTATGCACATTATTCCAAAGAAACAGAGTAGCGTCCAGTTTTAATCCACACATAAGCATACGTAATTACGAAACACAGCATTTGTGCACTTCTTTTTGTATTGAGGCATATGTGCTGATGGCGGAATTTAATGAAATATGTATTAAAGGTTTACACTACTGGCGTTCTCCATATTCTGTGTGTTCGGGACCGTCGTCTTGGTGGCCTATATGTATCAGCATCGCAAGCTCAAAGTGTTCAAGGTCGCCTCTCCGATATTCCTCTCCATCACTCTTTTGGGTTGCGCTATCATGTATCTCGAAGTGCGTACCATATCCGAAATACATTTGTGCCCATAATTATGAAAGTGGTCTAAGTCATATATTTCTTGTTTCGAGATATTTAATGAATTGCATTTGAATAAATTAAAAAATATTTTTACATTATGCGACATTTTAATTTATAATTTTATTAGTCTTAATTAATGGAAATTTACTATGAATATGAAATTTTGTGTGAATTTTATACGATAATATTATTTTTAAAGATTGAATTGACTTAGACCATTTTCAAAATTAACTGAATGTCCTATAAATGACTTAAAGCAATAAAGAACTTTGAGTTTTATTTGAAACAATAATTTGATTGAAATAATTCGTGAACATTTATTACATTTATTAATTATTTTTAAACAGTAATCCATTTTTATCATTATTTCGAGTATTTAAGATTCTTAAAATGTTCCTGAAAAACTGGAGGGATGTACGGTAGTAAACTCATAATATCTTTATGTTTTTCTTCCGATACTGGTCTAATGGTGGTGTATAATGGAAGTAATTTAATATTTCCGTATATTTTTGGTCTTCCTTTTTTAGGTGAAAGATCCAAAACGTGAAATTTAGAATCATCTAAAGATGTTTTATAGAACATTTTATAAGGTTCATTTTTCAAGAATCTCATCCATTGAATTTGTAGCCAAGAGACAGATTCACCCGCGGTATTTTTTACTCTTCTTGTTATTGATATAAACCGGAATGAAGTTGTCGTTATTATTAAAATTTGATTGTCATTTATTTTATTATGTAGTTCAGAAACGCGTCAAAGAAGGCCACGTGCCATTTTCAAGTTGTTTATATAATTTATTTAAATTTTTTACTTAGACCACTTTCATAATTAAAACTAAATGAATTCCATATAATGTTGAAATTACAACCACTATCTAATGGTTCATTTCTGACAATTTCGTAAAAATTACATTGAATAAATTTAGTTAAAAATAATGTGGTATGAAATAACTGATAAACTCATTTTTTTTAAATTTTGACTTAGACCACTTTCATAATTATGGGCACATTTAATACTCCCTCATTGATTTCGTATTCAGTATACAATGCCATCGTCAATATACGTATTTACTTATCGCAGATGGCAGCCATTTTCCCGGTTCTAGACATGTACTCCTGCATCGCCACGAAATGGACGAGGCATCTGGGTTTTTGTATATCCTACACGGCTCTGCTGATGAAGACGTGGCGGTAAGATTTTTCCACTTCAGACGTACAGGTACATTCGTCCCTCAATTTACGCGGCATTTACTGTTGCGAGTTTTTCTTGCACGGCAAATTATATCTCTATTTAGGCTGCACTTTTCTTACGCGGTGTTAATTTACGCGACCTCACTTTACACGGTCAGATGGGTCTCGTCTATAATTTTTCATTGAATTTAAGATGTATCAGAGTGATGGAATTTCTTACTTGAACGTATCAATTGCATAAATCTGACCTTTCTTGTGTTTTTTTATCGTGATAATATTTAAAATTGATCGTATAAGTGATAAAAATCTTTGCTTTAAAAAGTGAACATTAACAACGAAAATAGTGATACCGAAAAAGTCACGATAGTGATACCGAATAAACTTTTCCTCCGTTATCTGAAACGTCCTTATATTTTTATTGCGCTATGTCAAATAAATACGTGTTTCTAAATCTGATACTATCTTTCAATATTTTTTGTCTCGCACTGACTCTATTTACGCGATTTGCACTCGCGTAAATTGAGGGACTGGCATATATAAAAATTTCCGCTTTAAAACCAATTCACGGTTTTGCCATTCCGACAGTGACATGTATATCATTTGCATTCACGTATGGCATGCATTAATGATCATGATTACAAGAGAAATTACGATTTTACAGAGTATCGTTGACTTATCGAGTGAAAAGCGCTCACAAAGTAAAACTCACCGACAAACAACTTTTACAATGGATGGTGCCGATATTATTGGTAATGCTGATCTACCTTGGCACCTGGACTCTTAGTGCACCTCCGTATGCTGAGGTCATTGCCGACAATCACGGTCTCAAGTTCTACCAGTGCTCATTCAACTGGTGGGATCACAGTCTGGCAATCGGCAAGTAAATCCGAACATGCGCATCGGGGTTAGCTCTACTCGAATAAAATAATATTTATAAATCCCGTCGCTACACGAGCGTTACGCATAAACGTCACATGTTTCAGTACTGGTATTATAAAGAATTATATTCTGACAGGTGAGATCCTCTTTCTCGCATGGGGCATAAAGGTTTGCTACAACGTGCGAAACGCTGAAAGTCTATTCAACGAGGCCCGACTGATAAGTTACGCAATTTATAATATAGCCGGGGTCAACATCACCATGATTGCCATTCAGTGAGTTACCTGCCTCCAGAAAAATGAATACGCACATCGAATTTATTTTTGGCGCTTCCGTTAATCACGTTGCCTTGTTTGCAGCCTTTTCATATTCCCGCACGCCGGACCTGACATTAAATACCTACTGGGATTTTTGCGTACTCAACTGTCAACTTCCGTCACCGTGTTCCTCGTTTTTGGGCCAAAGGTAAGTGAGACTACACTAGAAACTTGCCTGTCGTGTGATCCATCATTTTGGTTGAAGTGTCAGTTCAAACGTTTTATGAAAAGTGCGCAATGTTAAATCAAAACCTGTAGCTCACAAACCGCTTAAAAGTAAGAAGCAATATCACGTCAGTATTGCGTTGAACATTAATCAAAACAAGACGTTACCCTATACCCGCGCATTTCACTGCTCCATTCATGCTAAAGCCGAAATCAATAGAGACAAAGCATATCAGTCGGTGACGAAGATAGGCAGTTCGGGTAAGCCGTAATTCGTTTAAGGTACTCCGAGTGCTACGAGGCCAAGGCGATCAGTGGGATAGTCGAGCGAGAGCACGTGGTGTCACGGCAAGTTTCTCACTAAACGGCATTGGCCTAGTGCCAGAGGAAACGACCGATTTGTATCAAGAAAACGAGGAACTCAAAGTAAGTGGATAACGTCTTCCGTAAGACTGAGCATCGGTCGGATCAATAGATTCCCAAATATTGTATATTAGCGGCTTATCATAAACCATAAATCATAGTCAGTAAATTATTATGCCAGCGTTTGACAATTCGTGCCTCGCGAGAAACAATACATTTATGCTTGACGATCAACGTGTCAATCAGGCGGCGTTTCTGAAGAAACGTCGGGTATATAATCATTGACATATAAAATATATGCCATAACGCAGGAGGAGATACAGAAATTAGCAGCACAAATTGAATTCATGAAGATCGTGCATATGGAAATGCACAATAGGCACATCAAGCCGAAGATGGGTGGATACTTTAGCACGCATGGTCACAGCATTGGACACCCACCTGCTGCTCAGAGTCCAATTGCGAAGAGTTCGACGGCCAGCTTTATACTGAAAGTATGTATCTAAGCTGATCGTCGTCGACTTGCTGCAGAAAGAGCGTTTTAACGAGATTTTAAATACGAGCCCGAATGAAATACTAAAGCTACCTTTAATAGTTATCGTTTCGCGATTGCGTACTTATGGTAATATCCCGAAAAACTGCAGCGTCCTAACTAAATCCTAAACGAATCAGGAACTATAGGGTACCTCCGAGCAAATTTTTTCCATGTGTGTTGTATGACTTTTGTCAGCAAATTACCAGTGCCCACAGTATGTCCAAACACACAAATTCTTCCGTTCTCATAACCTTGGTTAGCCCATTACACAGTTCAAAACTCCGACAATAAAACAAAAGTATCTACCACATAGAAAATCTTACGTTAACACTTTGGCTGCCAAGCATATTTTGCTACATTAGAACCGCGATGCGATAGAATTCTGCAAAGTATACTTAAATCGTACAAAATGAAGGTAACGCAGAATTATTAGAAGCCAAAGTATTGAAGCATCGTTCCAATATCAATGGCTTTTACAAGATTGCAAATAGGCTTCATGGCGAATTTTTTTGCATTTATAGTAAAATCCTTTGCGGCGGTCACGGTGACCACCGGGGCGGTCAAAGTGTAAAACGTTTTCTTGAAAGTGCGTCGAGGTCTTATCCTTAAGATCGTCGTCGCATCGACCGATCGGAGAGCAAAGCCGATAAATAAATTGGAGTAATTTATTGAGCAGACGGCCTAACCCAGACACAAATACTTCCCTTCTCATAACCTTGGCTAGCTTATTACACAAATACACAGTTCAAAACTCCGACAATAAAACAAAAGTATCTACCACATAGAAAATCTTACGTTAAAACGTTTTCTTCAAAGTGCGTCGACGTCTTATCCTTAACACTTTAACGACCGCTAGCCGATTAATCGACTTTTCGGTTCCAACTGCTATTTATCGGTAGCCGGCTTTTCAGTGGTCAACGGTGATATTTAGATAAAATAAATATCAGATGATATTGTGACGATTCTGAATGACAACAAAATTACACTGCTTTGAAACCAAAGGATTCTCAACAACTGCTTTGAAACCAAAGGAATAAGTATTTTCTTAGTTATAAAGATTTACAAATAGGCGCATACACAATTCCTACGCGATATCCAAAGCAGAGTCGGTCCTTAGTGAGTGGCATTTTCAGTCAATAGCGGTTGATAAAGTGTTAAGATCGTCGTCGCATCGATCGATCGGAGAGCAAAGCCGATAAATAAATTGGAGTAATTTATTGAGCAGACGGCAGTGGAGCGGGGGGCGACTGCTGCCGCGGCAGCGGCCGTCGAGGACTCGACTTTTCCCTCCGGAAGTCTTCATCGTGCGCGCAGGATGGAGATCCTGAGGGAGCGCAAAGCCGAGCGGGAGAAGGAACGGGAACGTGAACGCGAGCGGGAGAAAGGAAAGGAAAAGGAAAAGGAAAAGGAGAAGGAGAAGGAAAAGGAGCAGCAGCAGCAGCAACAGCAACAGCAGCAGCCGCAGCAACAGGAGAAAGCTCAAACGAGCGGAGAGAAGGTCTGACTAGTGGTCAATAGTGAAGAGGTGAGCCTGCGCATTGAGGTGAACCTGGCCGATAAAACTGCTAAACTTTGAAACATGTCGAAAGCATACTTGTTTTATAGAGAACTCTTGGGTTTGCCTGCATTTAGCAGCTCGCTTCTCGCTCTGTTGACTAGCTCGCGTCTTCATGAATTATATGAAACGGTGCGGGTCAAAGGGTTGGACCTTGCGGTCGATCTCGCGAATTCACGAAAGCTTTATCGTGCGTGCTTGACTCATCGCGCCATTTGCATGTTAAGCAGATATCACCGAAGAGAATGTCGTGTGATAGAACATTCAATTTTGTTTGAGTTTGTTCAAGTGCGTGTCTAAATTTTTAGGTAAGTTGATGATGGATGGTACATACTTACATTTTTCATGTCGCTGTTTTCGTTGTGTTGGAGAGAGTATCGCTGTGGTGGAATAAGTGAAGTCGATGAATGGTGCACGGGTGGTCCTTTGCGTCGGTTTAATGTTAATCAGCTCTGTGCCTGATCTGATTTAATTATTTTATTTAATCCTGTAGGAGCTCGATGTGTTTCTGCTCAGGACTCTATTGCACAAAGAAATACGTATTAATTCTATTGTTCATGTGTCCATTATATTTGGAAATTATGCTTAGGTTTTACTTATATTATAGGTCCGAGAAAATACTCATTTTTTGATTTATTTCATCTACTGATTCGGCCGGGGTCCTTGTTCATTTTATATATAAAAGATATGGAATATATTAACTATTATTATTTATATAATTATATTTTATAGAATTCAATTTATAAAATATATAGAATAGACAGGAAATCCAGCCGAAACACTAATCAAAGCAAATCGGAGTCATCATAGTCTTCGAAACATGCAGAGGTCCTACAGCATTAAATCATACCATTCAACGACAACAGGCACAAAAATAGTTATCATTACCGAAAAGATTGAATTTGCAATCAAGTTAAATCCAATAAAACGCACGCCGTTTGCGTAGTTCGTTTTACCGAAATTTGCGACCGATCCGAATCCTTTGACCCCCGTCTGACTAAGATAAGTTTTTCTACTTTTCGCCGTTGTCATTCAGGTATGGTTGTGACGGAGACAGTGTATGAACAAACGTCACAAAAGTATGAAACATAGGCGCACTGGCGTGAATAGACGGCAGAGGAGAAGATGGAAGTTCAGGTCGCACCTATCGATGGACACGAGACATCCTGTGTTCGTGTAAATCTCGTCTGGATCAAACTAAACCGCATCCTGAAGCCCACTTTCCTCGCGCCAGTCATTGTGATAGTGAATTCTACTCGTATTTAGGCTCTTCATAGAATGTTCCCCCGTAAAGTAAAGAATCTCACCCCACTGCGCGCTCAAAGGACACTTCATGTCGTCGGGAAGTTTACTAAAACGAAAGCGGACAAGCAAGAAAGCGGACAACAAGCGAGTAAACAAGAGGAGGTCGACGAAGGTAAAAGGACATGGCAAAGTACCATGTAGACGTTGATCCTTTCGTTACGGCCTGACGATATGTTTCTCCTACCCCTTTTCATTTGCAACATCAACAACGTCGAAAAAATGTACGCGGCAACAATCGTGACGATCGTATCTTTTCACACTGTCGAAGCTCATTACATTCGTTTCGAGGTACGTCGTCAAGCATTTATACAGAAAGATTTGCGATTACGCGCATGCGTTGACAAGAATGACTCGCAGCTGATTAGTTTTTCAACGCAACACATTTAGTACACGTGTCTGTTCTTTTTTTAAGGAAGGCAAATAGACGAATAGGGAACGGCGAGGCGTCGGAGTGGACAGTTGATAGGCTATTGTTTTCTGTCTTCGAAGAATGCGGCGACTAGATGATTGGACTATAATGAAATGCATTTTTCTATATGTCTTAATCGTAAGCTGTAATTACTGTATGTTTCGCATAATCTGCGCGTGATTATTGTCGTCGAATGTGAAGTTACGATCAACGGTATACAGGAGTTCTTCGACCCATCGACGGGTTTATCGGTATATTGACAATATGTGTAAACTAAACGACGTAAGGGGAAATCGTGGTCGTTAATGTTTTTGTATTTTAAACGCATTCTCGATTACGAATACCCTTTCTCAATGGCCGCGTCGTAATTAGACTGGCGAATTCAATGAAGAATGCTATCGTCATTTATAATTTGTTTGGAGCACGGCGAGTTGATAAGTTTAGTTACCTCAGTCATACAGGATATAGAAAACGGATGGTTATATATTGGAGAAACACTTTTTCACAGCTAATTTCACAATTAGGCAGGTATATGATTAGTGAGCAAAATCTACAATGACGTTGGTTACACATTTTTAAAATGACTTTCCGTCATTACTGTCGTCTATCATTTGTTAGGAGCTCGGCAAGTTGATGAGTTTGGTTTCTTCAGCCATACAGTACATAGAACACGGATGGTTATATTCTTGTGAAACACTTTTTTCACAGCTAATCTCACAGTTAGACAGATACATTATTAGTGAGCAAAATCTACAGTGCCGTTGGTTTACACTTTTTTAAAGAGACTTTCCGTTACGTCGACATAGAAACTATTATACTAGGGCAACTGCACTAGTCTAGCTGTATACCGAGTGCAGTCTGAAAATATCGCTGTTTGTGTCTAAGATATATTTATTGTACGTCAAAAAAGTCGTTGTTGAAATATGTGATTTAAACGAGTGCGCACACGCGCACGTACACGTTAATGAGAAAAAAAGTGAAATAAAAAATAGGCGCATATGACGGCTCAACGCTTGTTAAAAAAAAAATATGCAAAAATACGGACGTCCCGGAGAACACGAGAGAGAAATAAGAAATCTGATCGGATGTTTTCCTCCAGCGAAGGTTCCTCCAAGCGTCGCGTGTTGAGAAACAAAAACTCCGCCCCCGCGCAGGGGACGAGACGCGAAAGGATTGATTCATGTTTCTTGACGAGGACGCGTACGTGTCGTCGGCCGATGGGAATCCTGTACATAAGTCGAGCCGACCGAAAGTTTCGAATTTCGTCCGACATAAGGGCATCCCCTTATTCCTTCGTTTGATAAATTTCTATGGAAAATTGCGCGCAGCGTCCCGTACGACGAATTTCAATGTTTACACGTATATATTTTCGCAGTGAGACAGTAAACGCTCGCCACATATCGACATGCGCGCGCGACGATGAATCGATCCTTACAATCTCATCAATATATTATGCTACGCACAACCGATTATCAATTTTTAACTCCTCAAAGTAATATATTCTGTGAAAACTTTTCGGGCCGAGCGTCACAACCTCGCGTGCCGAGCGCGGAGTGCTACAGTTTGCGAAGAAAAATTTTCGTCACGGCAGATCTTGCAATCTGAACAAATTCGTTAGCGTAATGGAAAACGTGAGAAGCGACAGCCTCGTGGCTTCTCGACTCTCGCGAAAACTTCGTCGGAGGAAATATGAAATTTGGACTGCAATCCCGTTGAAGCGGCGAATGTCAATTGAACCTTTACCTCGGTCCAGACATGCTCTAAAAAAAGCGAAGAATCGCGAGTCGAGTTCGTGCGTGAAAATTGACCGAGAATTTGCGTGGCGAGAGATAGGCTGCAGTAAAGAAATCGACAAATCGTAAATCATGACGCGCGAAAGAAGGATCCTGAATCAAAGTCGTCGGTGGTACGGGTTAATGAATCTACGATTAGACGCACGCTAAGTTAATAGCAAGGCAAATAAGATTGTAAGCGCTTTTTAAGGAACTTAGATGTAAGACGAGTATTTTAGATCACGGTTTGACGGAACGTCCATGAAAGCCTCATCAAATTTAACCGAACTAACGACAGTTACACATGTTACTCACAAAATGTTAATTAGCCACAACACGTAGGCAATTCAAAAACTTAAATTACCACAACTTACCAAAATTGCTAATCGCTACCGTGAAACATACAGAATGGAAGAAGTAAAATTAAAGTGTGTCAGCTCTTGTGTCATTGAGCGTGAGAGTGTTTTCATAAAATTTCCGTCGAACCGCACTTATCTCGCAGAATCTAGATTACGATCGATACTCGCTTGCATGATTAGTGAGACGTAATAGAAAATGCTAGACAAGACAAACCAGTGAGTATTCTCGCGAGGGACCGCGGAGAGTTGTTCTGAGCCCTGAGGCAGAATTTTTAAATTCTGCCAGACCGGAAGTCATTGTGGCCGACCTCCCATTGTTGGCCGGAACGGCTTTCGAAGCTGCTCCGTCGTTCCTCGATTGATGTTTAACCACACAGTATCAATAGATTATAAGGAAACAGAGCTTTCGATGTCCACGATGTGCCGCAGACGTGCAGCAGTTCGAACTTTTTGAACTCGGCGCATGCGGAAGACTGTAGAAGCTGAGAAAATAGTGTCAACAAATTTATAGACGTATGATGTATCTCAAAAGTAAAAGAGCGCTGGCGAATGTGCGTATTTTACGGTTTCTGAGATACGGCTGTTGTAAGTCATAGCGTGAGTTATTAGTTAAGGGAATAGTGATAATAATTAAAGAGTGAATCTTTATGAAAGTGCATTGACCGGCAAATGCAGTTCTATGTTACTATTTCCTGTACTTGTTCACGTTTAATGCGTAAACTCATGCCGTAGAAAACACTGGCTGTATCTCAATAATGGAACTTCTATAAACTATGCGTTTAGGACTATTCATTCAGTTTTGCGTTGTAAAATATTGCCTTAGATTCTTCTGGCAGTATTTTGCGATTAATCTAGATTAATAGTATAGAATCCGTTCACACGTTGAACATTAATAATACAACCTCCGCGCACGTTCTGTACATTAGGGACACTATGATACAGAGTACGTAGCTATACGTGATTTCATTTGCACCCGGAATCTTACGGAGTCGAAAATGCTTTTGATGTCTACCCACGTGAGGAAACGCGTATATCGATAACTGTATTTTAAAACGGAACATTCGATGTACATGTCATTTACTCGTGCAATCTCGCGCACTCTTCGTTTCCGGCGAATGAAACGTTCGTCAGGATTCTATACCGAGCGTCTCGACTTGGATTCAGAACCGATCTTTCGTGCGGATTTCTACTATGATCAAACTGCGTGGAACCTGAAGAAATATATGAAACTTGTTGCATGAATACAACGCACGCTCACTCGCGATATACAAAGCAGATGGACCAGGAAGGAAACGGGATGGGGTCTGTGAGACGAATGAAACACGCGTAACCACCCAAATCAAGTCTGTGTACAACTGAAAACATATTTGTAAAGATATACTGTATGTCAATGAATATAACGATAATTGCGATTAATGAAGCCGAATATGACCGTAGATTTTTATTTTGACTTACCTCGTTCCTCAGCAATTTTATGCTATTTGTTCTGTGACTGTTTTCTAGACTTTTTCTGCAGTCCAGGGTAGCAATGGAACGAAGAGGATTCTGAGAGTTGCGGGATAATTCTAGGTGTATAAATAATTAAAGTTAATTGTAGGAGATGGAAGTTTGAAATGCAAGTGTTACTACCAAAGGTGATAAGAACTGAAAAGGATTTTGAAATGCAAGTGTTCCTACCAAAGGTGATAAGAACTGAAAAGGATTTTCAGAATTGTGGAACATTCCTAGGCGTATGAATAAGTAATAGTTGATTATCGGTGATGGAAGCTTGAAATACAAGTATCACTACCAAAGATGCTATGAAGAAACGAAATTGATTCTCAGAAATGTGGGATAATTCCAGGTCTATGCTTAACCATAAGTCATTACCAAAGACGCGACGAGGGAAGTATCATATCACTGTCTACTAGAAAGAGATATTTGACTTTAATATTTATTTACACATGGGTGCATAGATAACTAAAAGTTAATTGTGGGAGGTGGAAGTTCGCAATGGAAGTGTTACTACCAAAGGTGCTAAGAATAACTGAAAGGGATTTTCAGAATTGTGGAACATTCCTAGGCGTATGGATAAGTAATAGTTGATTATCGGTGATGGAAGCTTGAAACACAAGTATCACTACCAAAGATGCTATGAAGAAACGAAATTGGTTCTCAGAAATGTGGGATAATTTAAGGTCTATGCTTTAGCATAAGTCATTACCAAAGATGCGACGAGGGAAGTATCATATCACTGTCTACTAGAAAGAGATATTTGACTTTAATATTTATTTACACATGGGTGCATAGATAACTAAAAGTTAATTGTGGGAGATGGAAGTTTGCAATGGAAGTGTTACTACCAAAGGTGCTAAGAATAACTGAAAAGGATTTTCAGAATTGTGGGACATTCCTAGGCGTATGGATAAGTAATAGTTGATTATCGGTGATGGAAGCTTGAAACACAAGTATCACTACCAAAGATGCTATGAAGAAACGAAATTGGTTCTCAGAATTGTAGGATAATTTAAGGTCTATGCTTAACCATAAGTCATTACCAAAGACGCGACGAGGGAAGTATTATATCACTGTGTACTAGAAAGAGATATTTGACTTTAATATTTATTTACACATGGGTGCATAGATAACTAAAAGTTAATTGTGGGAGGTGGAAGTTCGCAATGGAAGTGTTACTACCAAAGGTGCTAAGAAGAACTAAAAAGGATTTTCAGAATTGTGGGACATTCCTAGGCGTATGGATAAGTAATAGTTGATTAACGGTGATGGAAGCTTGAAACACAAGTATCACTACCAAAGATGCTATGAAGAAACGAAATTGATTCTCAGAAATGTGGGATAATTTAAGGTATATGCTTAAGCATAAGTCATTACCAAAGATGCGACGAGAGAAGTATCATATCAGTGTCTATTAGAAAGAGATATTTGACTTTAATATTTATTTACACATGGGTGCATAGATAACTAAAAGTTAATTGTGGGAGGTGGAAGTTCGCAATGGAAGTGTTACTACCAAAGGTGCTAAGAATAACTGAAAAGGATTTTCAGAATTGTGGGACATTCCTAGGCGTATGGATAAGTAATAGTTGATTAACGGTGATGGAAGCTTGAAACACAAGTATCACTACCAAAGATGCTATGAAGAAACGAAATTGATTCTCAGAAATGTGGGATAATTTAAGGTATATGCTTAAGCATAAGTCATTACCAAAGATACGACGAAGGAAGTATCATATCACTGTCTACTAGAAAGAGATATTTGACTTTAATATTTATTTACACATGCTACACAATATACACTATAAGATATGAAGATCCACCTTTCGCTGGTCCGCTCTGAAAATCGCGGAAGCCGTGTAAGAGTCCCGCGAAAAGAAAACCAAGATTCACGGGTATGGCACAATATACCAGAACCAGTTTTACACGGGCGAAGGAAAATTGCACGCTTGCCATAGAAAAATGTCGATTAACGCTTGGCGGATTGGCGCCGGAAGAAGAAAGGGGGGAAGTATCAAGAAGCGGCGAATAGTTAATAACGAAACGAAACCGCATTTTGTACAACAACAAGAACAACAACAAGAACAACCGATTAAGGGGGGACAAAACGTTTCGGGATTTCGCGCAAAAATCAGGAAGTCGGGAGACGAGTTAGAGAATACACCTTGGTCCGGACGTTTAAGTCTTAAGTCAGGAATAAAAGTCCCCGTTCCAAAAAAATTTGCCTAAATAACGTTGCATACATCGAGAAAGGAAACGTCATAAAGATCGTTTCAACTGAAAGCTATGAACCGCGTGTAACACGGGGGCACGCTCATTATCAGTTAATAAAATAAGTCTAGTTCGCGTCGCAGCTGATTCGCTGAAACCAACTTCCATCAATAAAGTAACGAGCAAACGCTTTAAGAAACCATTATCCGTAACACGCGAAACTCATCGTGACCTAAAACCGTCTACGCGACAGAGTTTTCTTCATCTCGCGCACACATAGACACACATGCACTCGCGCGATTATTTCACACCCTCACCCATACAGCCTAATATTTGGACATTTGTACTTGACATATTATAATCGCGTGTATGACAAAATATCCGAAGCTACTCTTTGTTTCATTATCTCTCCCGTTCTTGGCTCGAGAAACGTTCGGTCGAGTCCGCAGCAGCATTCGCTCATTCTGGAACGCACTTTCGGTTCCGCGATCATACCAGTTAACATATACGTACGTGTCCGTGTGTGTAAAATCAAGGAAGTTCCCTTAATTTAAGCGAAAACGTAACAAACCTTCGGTAGAGAGACCGAACAAAGTAAGATCGAAAAGATATCTGCCCTTTTGCGCAACAACGTTAGAGTGAACACAGAATTATACTCTCGATCGTCGGTGAAATTTTATGCCAGCGATGTCGGACCATGAAAGTTTGAGGCAACAGACACTCCGGATAAGAAAAAGAACGCGTACGGTTCGACGGCCAAATTATACACTGGTATTCGGCCGATTATTTAACCGCCCTTCGCGATCCGTCCAGTTTGCCAGCCACTGACGGAAGCAATAAATCACGAGGTAAGAACATGGCGGTCGAGGTCAATCGAGGTAAATCGTTCGATGATACGCGTCAATCTAATTGTAACGTTCAACGAACGGGAGCTAAATGAGTTCGCAGGCTTAACCACAGTCTTCGTACTTAGGTGATTTGGTCAGATTTCGCGCGATCGAGTCTTTTACTTCCTTTGACTTTGCCGGAGTTGTATGAAAATGTCGATTTACGAAACAGCGGATCGTAGTTAACAATCTGTAGCTACACCGGCGTGTGTTAAACAATACGGACTTCAGACCGATTGTAAAAGAATCGTTTGAACATTTTAGGAAAGAATGACACGTATCTTATTTAACGTAAAATTGCCGCATAGCACAATGTAGACCATTTCAATCCATCGCTAGGTTGATAAAATCAATAGAAATAGAAAATGGACAGTTATTGGTTATAGCGTGATGTGTCGCGATCGAATTTGCTATTTCAATTGCCAATGCGATATTTCCGTGAATACGCATTCAATATTTCCATCTCGATTGCTGAACCGTAGCAATGTCGATGCTACAGGGTGTCTCACGTCAAATTATTGTCAACCCGTCGAACACTGGTCTAATACCTTTCCTCGTTGTTTTCAAGTATTTCACTATTGTAGACTCCTGATACGGGGACATTGGAGGCTTCGAAGCAAGCAGAAAAGTTCCAATAAAAATTTAAATCGATTTTCAATATCAAAAAAATGATTATTTTCTCACTATCTACAATTAGTCATTAGATGGAAAATAAGACACTGCTCAAAGTTTTGCTCACCTGTCTACCTGTCAACCTGTTTAAAACAACAACGCCCACTTTTCTGCTCACTTATGAAGAACCCCACCGCCGCCTCCGAGATTTTCTGCGAAGACTTTTTATGCGAGACACACTGTATGCAGTTCACATCGGCACAGGTGGAATCGTTCGTTTGATCGCTCTTTTCCGGCAGTGGCCACGATCATTCGCGACTCATGAGAGTGCCAATTGATGGCATCAGGTACGTTCATAAAACGGACTAAACAGCTCCATTATAAAAGGGCCCTCCACGCCTTAATGGCGCGGATGCGAGAGTAAAAAATTCACAATCGAGACGCAGTGGGGAAACGATAATGACATGATTATCACGAGTACGCGATCCAGTGGCAAAAGTGAATTTAAAAGACCGACGATGAAAGCGGCGAGTTGGTCACGGCTAATAGTGATCAGTCGGAGGAATCGTGTGCGTGTATGCTTCTGGCGCGAGCAAACATCAGACGCCACGATTAGGTCTGTTTTTTTACAGTTTCATTTGTTTCGCTGCGATAAACAGTTCGGACGGAGTTTGGGGCGAATATGCACGATTTGGTCGTTTCGCGAATATGGCGAACTGCAGCAGTTTTAATATAAAGACCAGCACCGGAAGGTAGAGTAATAAAAATTCGTGCTCTTAATCAATATTTGTGCACCGCGACGCGAATCATTAGAAAAATGGAAAATTCGAATTAACGCTAAAACGTCGGCCTTGCGAGAATTGCTAATGAAATCTAACGGTTGAATGCTGTACAGCGTATAAAACGTAGATGTCACCGTCCGAACTGATAGACGCATCACAATTTTCTACCGCCATCGATTCGAAATTCTACGACGAGGATAAGATCGCGGTTAGAGTAACAATCGTCTAAATGCGATCGACAGAGAAGTTATTCTTGTTAATTCACATCGATTTATCCACATAGGACTTTTTCAGTCAGAACATTTATAACGAGAAGAAGGAAATATACCGATTCGCATCGTTCTTTCGACTCGAAGCTCGATAAATACTGTACGTTCATTCCTCGACATACACAGTTTATTTACCGATTAAGAAAACGACACGTTGATTTAACGTTTTCTTTATGCAGTAGTTTCTAGATATTAGTTTTCATGGTCAGAGAAATATTTTTCCTATCTATCATACGCTTCGCGAATGTTAATGCATTGTATCCTGTACAAAAGCAGATTAATCTGTATAAACCGGACCCTAGTGTGAGTCTGCGTAAATCAAGGGATGAACGTGAGTTGTTCAGCAATTTTCACTCTCTCTTTCTTTCTCTCTCTCTTTTTCTCACATATACTTTTTCTTGCTCTCGTCACACGAAGGATCCATTCGTACATAGAAAAATACTTTTCACGAAAGAGAAAAGAAAGTTGAAAAGGTGGGTCCCATTAAACGATGTCCTGGCCGTTCTCGACCTGACAGCCATAATTGTCTTTGTCCTTTTGCGCGGCATCGTCCTCGCACTCTTGAATAGTATCCAGCTTCTTGCTGTCTGTTGTAGAAGAGTCCTCGGATTTACTGGGCGCACTGGACGGCTGAGATTTGTTCAGAAGAGAACTGAACTCGCCGAACTTCATGATCTCCTCCATCGCGGTTTGTTCCAGGTTTACCTGAGATTCGTGACTGATTCATGTATGGTATGAAACTGATGTCACGATGAGTCGGCCCTGATGGTTTACAGCAATATTTTCTCATCACGACTTTTTCACCGTGGCAAATTTATCCATAACAGTTATTTTGAATAATTTCTGTCGCACTATCCTCAGATTAATCTAAAAATTCTATGCACCATCCCGAACAAGACCATCACAAAAGTATTGAATGCGCAATAAAAAGGGACCGGCGAAAAGAGAGCAAAATGTTGGCACCTCCACATAAATATAATATGAAAATAAATTACATTCACATTTTCAGCAGCAAAAACTTCTTATATCCTCACGTACCAGCATCTGCCAAACACCCCGTGCATCTATTCGAAACCATCATTACCGAATTCATCGAGTGTGCATTACGATGATCACAAAAATACTCCAAAGTAGAACCTATCCAACCGCGGCTAATATTCATACTTCGAAATGCAGGAATATATAAAGCCTTCTTATAATTAAAAATGCTTAACCTTAAAATATTGTTATCAAAACGCTCGACATATTTCGGGGCCACTGGTTCATTCTTCGGAAGTGCAGAAAGAATGTACATGTGTCATAAAAAGTGTATGTACGACAAGATTTCGATTCATACAATGTAAACATTTTCTGTGACACGCGGGTTCCCTTCGAATTTAGGACTTCGCACCCCATTTTCGCAAATTTTGAAAATGGAGAGTAAGAGGGCTTTACACACTCCTTAACCTGTTAACCGAGCGGGACGTATAAATACGTCAAACGTAAACAATATCGGATACGGGTAGGAATATGAATACATCCTTGAAATATATGTTGCGCCCTGGAACGGGCGGGACGTATATTTTCGAACACCAAAGGGATTAGTCACCCATATATGTCTCGAGATGAATTTAAGACACGGAGGGAATCAATATCACTTCGCTATTGAGAGTGGTGGACGTAAAAATATAATAATATGAAATTACGTCCTCCGGCCGTGACGTACTGACACGTCCTAGTAAAAGAGTTCGCGCCCGTTATATGAGCCGTTTATTTTGAAAGTGGCCTAACTCCGTTTTTCAATATTTTCCGGTTGCCATGTTACATGTACACATTTATGTTATTTATCAGTAAATGTTATTTATCTCAATTTGAAGATAAATGGAGTTAGGCCACTTTCTAAATAAACGGCTCATATGCTACGTCTCCCACAAGGGAATTCCCCGGTTAACAGGTTAATTTCCAAATGAAATACTGTAAGATCGTAAGATCCATTCACACCAGAATTTACCTTTCGAGGTCTGCCACGTTTTCCTTTCGGCGGCAACGAGGGTGCCGGTTGCGCAGTGATGCCAGACAAACCGGTCTTCCGTTTCGGCCACTGAAGATGCGAGTCGAGATGCTGCTTGAGCTTGTCCTGCCTGGCGAACATTCTCGGACATATACTACAGGCGAAAGGCCTCTCGCCCGTGTGCACCCTCCTGTGTCTGGCCAAGTGAGAGGCCCTCGTGAAGGCCAGAGTACAAAGGTCACAGTGGAACGGCTTGTATTGCGCTCTTTCGGATTTCGACAGACTCCTGGTTTCCTTTCCCTCGCTGACGCTCTTCTTCGGTGCCTCCGCTTTCCTCTTCACGCCTCTCGTTGGCTCCTCTGCGCTCTTCGACGAATCCTGCGGGGAGAGCGATGCAGAAAGAGGTTCAAATACGTTCATAGGCTGGGCGGGGGCAAAGAGTGACGGTGTAAAAAGATAACGTGCTGAGTATTATGCTGGCGCGGGCAATGGAGGTGAAACGTGGGATCATGAACTTACAAGAACGGTTCACATGATGATTGCGTGTCGTCGCTTCGGAAATGACGGGGCAGAAATAGTACTATTACGGTGCGAATTAAAATGGATGGCCAATTGAATTTGGGTGGAAAGCTAGCAATGAATACTCGCATTCGCTGATTCGGAATGGTGGAGAATTGATTTTTACGGTAAAAGTCTGAGTTTGCTTGAAATCATTAGCGAATCACTTTTGTACGCAGTTGCTCGAGCGCTGTATTCCTCTTTCTCTGTCGTACCGGACTCTCGTCTCGTTCTTGTAAGTAGTCGTCGTTCATCTGTACGTCCGGTACCGTAGGATCGACGGGTCCGTTGGTGAGGCTGGATTCTGACTTGATGGCGTTCGCCGTTTCTTCGTACGTCGCGTCTTTGGTCACTTCCTCCCTCAAGGGAAGACGTTCCTTGGACCTCAATTCCAGCGGGTCGCTGTTCCTAGTCACACGGCCGACTGCCACTCTCTTTTGACCTTTGAATCTCGTTTCCCGCTTGTACATTGGGGGTGGTATACGTCTCTAAACAGAATGAGAAGATACGTTACATTCATCTACACTTCACAGGCGTATCACTTAGTTTTATATGGTTAATATTATGTCTGCCGGATTTATTTATAGCGGCGACTACCCGTGACTCATCTTCACTGAATTCTTGATGCGAAAGGTTCCTTTTACGAAGTTATCATGGGATCCGAAATATTGACACTGCCCGATCGCGTTGGCGTTTCTTTCATGCCCGTCTTAATATCTGTTTTACTTTCCACTATCTTATTTCCCGGGAGACGAAGTGAGCGGGCTCTGCCAAAGTGTGAACAAAGAGCGCGTGCTAAAAGAAATTCGCTGAAAGTTTGAAGCACTACGCCGGATGTCTCGAGAGTTGATCCTCGAGTGAACGTCGAAGGACAGAAGCGCGAGGGGAAATGTAAATGATTTAAATCAGGGCGACGCGGAACTTTTTATTGAAACTTAATTAGCGATCCTTTCCTATGGACACGGTCGAAGACTGGGCAACTTTCTTTTAATTTAATCGAACTTTTCAATTTCCCGACTTCCGGCCGCGAAAGTTCTCCGCGTTGGGTGTTCAAACAAAACGAAACGAATTCGTCTGCTTCCTCTTTCTGACACACTCTGACGGAGAGACTATCCAGTCGCGACTTCTTGCAGAACTGATAAGTTATTAGACGCCGGCAAAGAGAAGATCTGCGGACAGCGGAAACGTTTTCAATTAAGACTTCGAACCGGTTCATTCGGCAACAAGCCGAAGCTGTTGAACTTAGTTTGCGTTTGAGGAAAACGGTCTGCGTCAAGGCGTGATTTACTGGATATTTTTTCTTCGGCATCATACAGCATGGATGTATATTTCGGAACGATAGTCTTGAATATTAGTCTTTAAACATTTATAATCTGATATATGTAATTCGAATGATACTACAGTACAGCTTAATCGTCGTTTGTTTGCAATCGAGCCTAAAACAGCTTCTACGCTGTATGTTATATGAGTAGAAGACGTAGTACAGAATCCATGATCCACAGAATTTACAGAATAAATGCTGTAGATGTATACTACCAGTTCACAGCATTAAACCATGAAGTACCTTTTCACTAGATATATAAGTATTACATGATGTTTGAACTACGGCGGTACTTACGATTTGCGCTTCTTCCGTCGATCTAATAGGTTCGTCGAACGTGTCCTCGTGGCCATCTATGACCATTGGGTCGTCCTCGACTTCGATTTCCTCTACCTTGATCTGGTCGTCCATCGAGTCTACTGACGACTGCTTCGGCAGAAATGGAATGACCGACGATTCCTTGAGGTACTCCGTCGTGTGCACTCTCGTTTCGATGTGACATCGTTGCATTCGGGCTTCGACTCGCGCGTACGGGCTCCGATTGTTCTCCTGATTCCTTTGATCACCGGAGAGCCCACGGATTTCCAGATCCGTCGCGGTTTTTATCAACGAAGGAAGGTGCTCCTCCGCGACGTCTATTGATCCACGATACATGAAGTCCAAAAGACACTCCATTTCTTCGACCGCAACGCCTGCAGAAAAGAATCACTAGTTTAGTACAGATATTTGCTGCATAATATAACTCGAATGAAGACACGGTAATAAATGCACTTTACTCACTGGTATTTTTTATGCTTTTATCAACTACGCTATATAAGGTAAGTAGTACAATGAAAGATGATTTTTTTATCATATCTCGTTGAATATAATATATCTCGAATATAATATAACTCGAATGAAGACACGGTAATACATGCACTTTACTTACCCATATTTTTTATGCTTTTACCAACTACACTATATAAAGTAAGTCATACAATGAAAGATAATTTTTTTAACATATTTCGTTGCCACAATTCATGAACTGTAATTGAAGTTGCGCAAAAGTATGAAAACCATTTGTATTGAATTGAATTTCTTACGCGGTAAAATAATTGTAGACGTACGTGACCGTCAAGTGAAATAATCAATTATTAAAACTCAAGCGCACCTTTCAGTATAAGGATCGGCTGTTCGCCATAATGCTCCTTGAACACCCTCTCGAAGTAAGGACTGCACGCTGCCAGGACCAGCCTGTGCGCCCTCAGCATGCCTCCCTGACAAGCCAAGGTCGTGTCTGTGAGCGATCCACTCTTGTAAAGTCCCTCGAATAGACCCGATAAGTTCGCCAAGTGATTGTTCCATGTTAAATTAAACGTTTTCTCACCCATCCTTCGTCGCTCCTTTTAACGCCTGGAACCCAATGAATAATAATGAAATATCGAACTGTCATTGTTCCGCATCGCTGTTGATGATTGAGCAGGCGATATGAAAACTTCGTACCAGTAAATATTCTATGAATAAACACGCGGCATTTATTGCAAAATGTTTGCCCTTTCAATAAAATGTTATGGTACATGACATCATGTATCATGCGATATACCGTCTGCACCATGGTATATTACACCATACCGCCGCATCATATGCCATCCGACATTTCCCTGGAACGCGAAACCGAACACATCTACCACAGCATTTTGTCGTAATGTAAAAATTCTGAACTTCGCAGATAACAAAGCATATTCGAATGATGATAAATTATCGAGCGGACGTCCGGGAACATCCGCCAATTACGCAACCGCGAAGAATTGCAGATCGGCGTTCGGTTATGAACGCAAACAAACCATGTAAATGTCGCATCGCTCATCGTCAGAAGAAACGTAGGTGCACGCAAAAAAGGCGATCTGTAATCGTTACGTCATAACTGAAACAATCACATCAGTTCTGCGCGGCGAGATGTCCGACTTAATTAACACGTTGCGCACAATTATTCGAAGCTCGCACGCTCGGAGTATCCCGGTTGCACGTATACGGCATGTCGGTATTCCTGGTAATATCTCGCGCATCGCGTCGATTCCGTAACTGTCGCGTAAACGACAAAATGTTCGGTAAACAATCATAGCAATTGACGTACTACACGTTGCCTTACAAACGACCCGTTAAAACCTGCAGCGTTATTAACGCAACCACAATCGGAACGTTGAGACATTTCAAGTGCTACTATGAATGCTCTACTACCGTTCTTTTTATCGCCAGAATTTATGTCTTTATCACTGCGTATTTTCCCTGATGTCAAGTGACCGAACTTTTTACGAAGTTTCGTGCAGGTATTATGTGAAAGTACTTGACGCTGGTAAGGAGCCGGCGAACCTTGAAATTTGCCGAGAATATTCAGGTTATCGGAAATTTTCCGTTTATCATGCTAAACGATCCTAATCACCTAATGCATGTTGTCGGATGGCTATGCACGTCCAATGCGTTGTTATGCGACGTCACGCCTGCGTCCTCTGAGGACGTCATCAATAATGACTGGAATCTACTTCGCACATGATGTGCATTGACACGTGAAATCCTCATAAACAATGCGACTCTCGTGAAACCAGCGTTCTTTTAACAAAGTCGGGACTTATTAGAACGAACAGGTACAGGGATGCGGTTCAATTAAACTGACACGTGAAATCGAGATAAACAATTCGACTCTCGTGAAATAGGTGTTGTTTTAACAAATTTGAAAACCTTTTAGAATGGACACGTACAATGCGATGACTTAGTTAACTTGACACGTGAAGTTGTCATAAACAATTCTACCCTCATGAAATAGGTGTCTTTTTACAAAACTTGAAGACCTTTTAGAATGAACGTAGAGTGCGACGACTCAGTTAAAGTGTAATTGTCAGGTTAGAGAAGAAAAATGAAATGACGACATTCAAACCGCCTCTACTAGGAGACAGCCGCGGGCACCTTACTGTTTGTAAACTAGCAGGGTGCCGATGCCTGCGGAGGGTGATGCGGGGGTGGTGCGAGAACTTGAAAACGTGAGACGTCTATCCACATATACGCTATACGCCCACCCACATGTGCGGCAAGGTATGCACACATACGGCCCATTTCGCACGCACGAGCTCCCCGAATTTAGCACTGATATTTCGATCGATCTGGTCCCTGTGTGTCGGTTGTCGACACAATTTGATTGCCTATCACATTCCCATGCGGCATTGTCCCCGCTAATTGCTACGCACCGCCAACATCGATAATCAGGTACCTAGAGACAAAATTTCCCGAACAACAACAACAGTCACGCTTTCATCCACTCCAGCGCTCCCCATTCGCAGCCCCCCGCAAGACCTCATTCCCTACTTCCGCACATTCCTTCATCGAAATACCCTCGCAAAATGCACACCTCGCACAGCGCTATTCCGAAGCCCATCGCAGCCCGCCTTATCAAAAATAACGCTCGGTCCACCCGCACCGCCTACCACTCCACCTACATACACACACACATGCAACCTCGTGTGCGTGAACTCTCCTCTCCCCTCGCTCCCTCGTTCTCTTTCTCTCTTTCTCGGACGCACACACCTCCAGGCCGCACACCAACGCGTCGTAACGTGGACGGCGTCGCGACGTCGGCAACGCGCAGACGTGAGCCTCGTCGTCGGGCTCGATCCATAATTTCGTTGGTGGACCCCCGCACGCATTTCCAAGGGGCTCCATCCCGTGCGTCGCCGAACGCACACTTTTTCCCTTTTTTCTTTCCTCTGCCCCCCGACGCGGCCGGCCGACATCGAGGCGCACTCTGCGACGCTGGCGTCGGGACGCGTGAACGACGTCGCGGTCGAATAATCGGGCCGGGAGAGCGAGAGTCGCAGCGGCCACGTGGATTGGCCGGGACTCGAACGCATACCCGACGCGAACGGGATATTTTTCGAGCCGCGGGCACGGGGCACGTCCGGGAGACAGAGAGGGCTAATTTGTTGCTACGCTAAAAATACGGGAGCGTGGCCCTACGATATCGCAATGCACGGCTCGGGCGAACGCGCCGGCCGACTCAGCCGAGTTTCCGTTCCGGCGGACGTAGCTTTCGGCACAGTCGGCTGGCTAAATGGATTTTTCGAGAATGCACGCTCCTCCTGGTGCAGAAACGGGCACGGCGGGTCGGGCGGAATTTTCGTTGGTGGCTGACCGAAATATACGAATGGGCAGGCAGATTTTGCGACCTATCCCGCGACGGCGGCAACGAGTGCGAAGAATGACGAAAATAGACGGCGGCGGCTTATTAATAAAACGAAGCACTGAGCCCTACTAGGAAGTAATCGATAGCATTGGCCGTACGATGTCGTGGAGATGAAAGAAACGCGTAATTCTGGTGGACGTGAGCAGGGCACCGTTCGCGATGGCAAATTCGCCTTGCAGGAATATACGAGCGCACGACAGCGCATTACCGTGGTAACTCGGGTCGCGGTGGGAAATCTTAAGATGCTGTGCCACGTGGGAGAGACTGAATGTACCGAGTCTGTTCCAGCACGAGAATCGATTTTCCGATTCAACGGCGAAGAATGGCTCGTTCAGAAAATGCTCTGCCTGCGTCTTAAAGCTATGGTACGGTCCGCGAGTCACGCGGATTAGCAGTCGCCGATGGTCGCAGCGCGAAAATGTGGAATATTCCTATATAAACATGAGCGCCGCGAGATAGAGGCGTCCGAGTGCGACTTCAAATGGTGTCGAGTTTCTATTCGCGGATACTGTACACGGAGTGTGCGAGGCGCATCCGAGTGTCTTATGAACGAAGATACAAATGAGACGGACAGCGGCAAGGCCCCGTACGCGAGAAAAACATGCCGTAGATAATAGAGCAATTTTCAGTGCACGCGAGAAACAAGTAATCTGTAGTATAGCAGCGATGCCTTGCTTTAAAGGATTTACGTACAAGCGCAACACGACAAAGTACGGTGACGCTGATTATGTTTACAAGAGAATCAGTGAAGGGCCTCGAAACAAACAAGGGACGTTGGGTACATAAATTAGGAGCGTAACGAAGATTAGGCAGACTGAGTACTATCGTCATGCCCGCTATGAATAATGAAACTAGACGCGCAATCTGCTTTCGCAATTAACAGAGAGCGCGGCTTAAATTCAATTCATACTGCGCGTTCCGAGAAGCGTCCTCGGGTTGGTAAAAATACGAGTTACGAGGGAGGATCGCGCGCGAGGGTGGCATCTAAAAGAAGAAAAGGACGTTGGAACCTTGGAGCCGTCGAAATCTCGAGTGCCGTAGTACCCACGTGCGACTCCTCGCTGACATTAGCAAGCGCACATCGCGTATCTCGTTATGTGCACAGATAAGGAAAAAAGCGTCGAGGAGGAAGCGGCACGGGGGAACTTTAATTTTTTCCCGCTCGACCGCTAGATCGAGGTCACCCTTAAGGCTGCGTGACTGCGTATCCAAGAATGTGTGACTCTCGCGATTGTTTCGAGAGCGCGCACTAGATAAAGAACGAAAGAGAAGAGCCGAAGACGGCAAAGCATAGGCGCGGAGCGTGACAGGCCGCCGGAGAAGCAGAAAGGAGAGAAACAGAAAGACACGAGGTAGAAAGAGAACTCCGTTCCACCGTCGGTTTCTCTATTAATATCCGCGCCTCGACGTCGCGCCGCGTGTGCGTTCGGCGACGCATCACATATACGCGTGCATCATACAGCCACGCAGATTTATACACCTGTCTCACCGGGCACGTAAGTGTGCTAATACGCGTGTGCCAAAATGCATACGCGTGGCAGTCCACTAACATCGATAGGCGCGGGTGTGCATAGAGTCGAAATGAACTCTACGCAGCCGTGTGAGTTCGCCTAAATGGCGAGTACACGAGCGCGTGGGCGATTGTGCACGCACGCGCCTAGCAGTACACAGCCGCGTCGTGCGCTCATGTATCCACACGTATACACCCGCGTTCGCACACACGCCAAACGTATACCCGTGTCGCCTGCATACTCTGTTAAGTGGCCACGCTAGCTCACGTACGTGCACGGCTCGACGCACACCGTTATCACGTCCATGGCCGCGCGTTTGCAGAATTTGTCCGCAGAAATCCTCTCTCTTACCTTCGCGAGGCGATGCGAGCTAAGGTGGAAGAAGCAAAACGTAACGCGGCACCGCGCGCCGAATCAGTCGCCTGACGATCGCCCCTTGGGTCAACACTATAACGTCGACTCGTGTTCCTGAGCGGCAAAGGTGCGTGAAGAGGAATGACACAGGACGCGGCAAGAGGGAGGACGAGGACAGAGATGAGCGCGGTGCCGAAGGTGGTAGTTTTCAGTACTGACGGCGGTCGAAGTACTGGTCTTGGTATCAAACGGGGGAAACCAGGGGATGTTCGGCTCTCTCGTGTCGGCGGCCACGTTTCGTTCCCCGTCGTCTCACGAAAGCTCTCTGTGCCCGTCGGTGCGCGTTACGTTTACGCGATACTCAGAGGCTTCGCCGTGCGTACGTCGCGTTGTTTGAGTTGTCCGCTCGACCGACGTAAAGAAGACCGGGCCGACGTGCGATGAGGGTCACTTGGAAGACACAAACACGGGCGTGGATTGTTTTCGGCGGCTCCCAACGACGTGCCGCAGTCGTCTTATCCGCGCTCCAAGACTTCTCGACGCTGCGATTACTCTGTCTTCGCCGCCGGCACGTACGCTGCCCTGCCTTCTCCGAGTACACCCTCGAAGCCCGGCGGAAGTCGAATCTCTGCACCGAAGGGCGCTGCTTCGTTATCACTCGTCTTCCGGCGGCTCCCCGTTGGAGTCGGACGCGCACAAAATTCTTTTCACCGCTCACCCGGAGGGCTCGTTTCCTTTTGGCCGAAAAGAAGGCGACGCGCGCGTTGGCGTCTTCGACGAGGAGAACACGCAGGGCGACGTCTTTCTCTCCCTCTTCGCGCGTCCGTCTCTCTCGCTCTTGCTCCCCCTCTCGCCTACTCTAGCGCGCTCTTTCTCTCGCTGACGCCTCCGAGGGGCACGGTCGAGTGTGCTGGGGCTCCCTCGACCGAGTCGCGACTGATATCATTTCCAGCGGGGGACTGTGGGGTCGGGAGCCGAGCCCCACCAGGGGGTCTACGTGCAACCCCCACGCGGCGTCGTGGTGCTCGTGTCTGCCTCCTCGCCTCGGCCTTTCGTGCCGCCGATGCAGGCCAGTGGTGGTGGCGGTGGTGGTGGTAGAGACCAGGACGTCGGTTTCCTCGATGTCGTCGCCGACGACTTTCTGCTCGTTTCACGCGGTGCGCGTAGACCTTGCGATCGGCCAAAATTACGTTTTCTTCGAGAAAGACTCGAAGAAAGAGTTTGGAGAACGTTAAAACGGAGCATAGCTGATTTTCGAATACTTGGCGTTTTCGGGGATACGGTTAAGATGCTACGTGGGCGCGATGGTATATATGTTGCAATGTATATTTTGCAGGTTGATATTGGGATACTTGGTGTTTTGGAAGATATGATTAAAATGCTACCTAGGAGCGATGGTATATATTTTCTAATGTATATTTTGCAAGCTGATTTTGGTATACTTGGTGTGTTGGGAGGTATGCTTAAGGTACTACGATATATTTTGTAATACAAGTGGCTTGGTTATTTTTTTATGTCGAGTCTGAGGTGGCTATTTTGAAACCCCCCTAACGCGTATGCATGAGTATGTGAGAGGTAAGGGAGAAGGGGATTTGTTAATTGATGCTGGTAGGATCCTCGGGGAACCGAGTGGAAATTTATATGGATGTGTATGGATGAAGGTTGCGGTAAAAAATGGGGAAAAGTAAAATGAGGGTATATGGTATTAATGTAACTGGCAATTGGAGGTATATGAAATCGTGGTATTGACGGGGACGAAAATGATGGTACTGACGGTTGTGGGCGAAACGGATAGTCATGACGGAAATTAAGACGGTAACGGGGATAATAATAGCCATGGCGAAACCAAAACGAGAAAGGGATTTATTGATAGGTTCTATCTCGGAGAACCGAGTAGGGAGCAGAACGTGGATATGTGTGCGTCCGCGATATAGCTGGAGACGTAGAACGAGCGTAATAGCGATAAAATGATAAAATAATACTTGCAAAAGAAATATATGAAAACGAGTAACGGCAAATGAACTTGATTGCAATAATGAAAATGATCGTCGTCATTAATTAACAATAATAGACTGTATGAATAACGCGGCAATCAGAGTAATAAGAGGAAGAACAATTACGCAGCGAAACCGAGCGAAGAGGTGAAAGATAAAATGGACAAAAGGCAATGACAGCATGCGCACGGTTATATCGCGGGCACCATATGGACATTTTTTCCCTTATCTCCTCTCCTCCACTCCCCAGAAATATTTTCGTTTTTAATTTCATCGCGTACACTTCCATTATTGTTCTTACGGGACTTGTCTCCCGTAGCACGAATAAAAGTCTCGCCCACCTAGCCCCCTCTTTCACTTCCTCTCTCTCTCCCTCTGTCTCTTTCTCTCTCTCTCTTCAATACTCTCCCCTTTCGCCCTCTTTGCCATTCCATCCTTCCCGTTAACTCCCCTGCAAGCACCAACACACCCGCACGCTCTCCCCCTCGTCTCGTAGCCCTTTCGCCGCACCTTCTCCAGCGACGGCCGTTCAATCCTGCAAACTTACGAAATCCCACAAATTTTCATAAAAATCCTCCACCACCCAACAACGCACCTGAAAAATCTCGCATATCCCCCCAGAGCAGAAATCTCTCAAAGCCCAAACCTACAGCACGCAATCTCCCGTCCAGCGTCGCCCGGCTCGTTAAAATGCGCAGAAAGAATATCGTCCGCTGTTTCCACGAGAGACGTGGAACTCGCAGCGGAATTTGGCTCTTACGCGCTGTAAGGTTCGAAACGATTCGGATCGCCTTGTGCCCATCGCTACTCACCACCCTTAGCCATTCACCCGCCACCCTCGCGAGCCCCCTTCACCCCTCAACCCTCGGGACCCCCCGACTGTGCACGCCCCACGGACGCGTACTCAACGGCTTTAGCCTGGCCTGAACCCTCCCGCATGCGAGGGGTTGCCTCTCGCCAGGCACCCGGAGAAGAGAAATTCTCCCTTTTCTCCCCCAGCGCCCTGCGACGTGGCATTATTTTCTCCGCCGGCAAAATGTCTTCGCCGGTTCGTTAGCGAAAAGCGTACCTTCTTGGAGAACCGCGCAATTCGCTTCTACGCTGAATCGACCCGAGTCGCACACGGATTGATTCGTTGTCGAAGGGGTGCGTCGATATTCCGCGTGCGGCATGAATCTTGCGTAGGCGGAGGTATGATTTGAGTGCCTGGGATTGATTTTGCGGGGCTGCGAGGTTGATCGCGAGAATCGCAGTCTGGCCGGTGCGCCTTGTTTAATGAGCGGCATCGTGTTATGCGATACGGAGTACCCTCCGGTGTTGTGAATTTTTAGACTGCCGGTCATACGCTCCGAATATTCATCGGAGCGTTGCAGCTAGGAAACCGGGATTTCCGAGAATCGCGGCCGCACTGCGTCACTCGCGGATTCGGTTCCGAGGGTGATTTTGACAGGCTTGAATGGTACTGAAAATGAGAACTCGGTTAAATGATATATGAACGCCAGGTACAAAGTGTCGGAATACGCGTTCGTCAAAAATGTTGTAACTAATATCGCGTGCGCGTTCCTGCGGTGTTCAGGTGTGAACAAGAATTTTCGATGAATCACGTGTAAATTTTCCCTTCGCCCGACGCGAATGCGACAGGACGCGCCTTGGGAAGCATTTCCCGGTAGCCGCGGGAATGTCCACTGGTCATTAAGCAGCGTACTCGCGGCCGGCGATTTCTTAATCGTCTTTTCGAGAACTCTCTCGCGCGCAACAATTTCATGTCGGCGAACGGCCCTCGCCCGATTTCACGATTTCAACTATCGGGACCCGTTAAGTGCCGATCCTATCTCGAGAAACTGGGTTCCCCGGACACGTGGAGAAATTTTCCCCACCATCCAGATTGCATTCGAGTCGTCGAAACTCGGCAATTTTATGAGTCTACTCTAGCGAACTAAAGAGCAATCGTTTCCGAACGCGAAAGAGGGAAGGAGAGACGAGGTGCAATGTACGGTACGACAAGCGGGAGTCCATTGCGCGAGGCCTTGGAACATGAAACTGCTTGCTCCGGCGTCGAAGAAGTGTCGCAACCGCGATGAGCAGAAACTGCAACCGGGCGCTGACGTAATAGTCACATGGGTACGCGTATATTTACGACCGTGCCTGGTGCGCACACTTTGCAGGCTCGCCTTTGCACGTGCAAACGCGGAATTGAGCGTTTACGCTTCCGACCCCGCGACACCAGCGAACCTTTGCCGCGGCGCGCATTTCGGCGAAGAGTCCGATGCGCGAAAAACTCAGCCGAAGCCGGCGCCTGCTACGGTAATTGAACGCATGTCAACAAAGAAGCGATCCGTTTTTCGGACAGACCCACTCCAATCTGAACAAAATACTTCCTGAACCACGTGTTCGAATAACGTCTACGCAGTCGCAGCGAATTCTACTTATAGATTGCAAAACAACAATGTGATTTCTTGTACTTAAATGAGCGAAGAGCGTACAATATCCCCGAAAATTATGAAGTGCAGCTGTCTCATTTCAGGTCAAACCGATTCGAGCGGGGAGCGGGATATGAAGAATTCTGTTAATGAAAAGTACGCGTGAGATTTATCGCGGGAGATAACGGCTAGTGATTAAGAGCATATGTAGCGGCTAGTGATGAAGAGAGCGTAGCCCATTTATGAGGTGCCTCCGGAAAATTGCATTCGCGTGCGCTAATGTTAATCGACCCTATCTGCTGAGAGTACAACGACGTCTGGCTATAATAGATAAATTGATTTTTTGCGCTCGAGCTGACCGGGCGACCGATTCGGGGGCAGCGAGCGAATATCGATTCGTTATTTTTAGGGACAGTCCATCCGGGAACCCCACCTACGAAGCTCTCAACTTCGAAAATTCGCTATTAACCGTTGCGCACGGTTATGCATAATTCACTGTGAACCTTTTGAATAGGTCAGAAAGAATAATTGTGTCACACGGATCGAGAGAGCTGCTGGAACAGCAAAAAAGAATTGTAGGCATCCAGCAAATTATAAGTTTCCACTCTACGACGCAACGTTTGGAATATTGTGATTCTTACGAGACAAATTGATTACGCTCGGAATCCAAACTTAATTTCCATCGTAGATCATTACCTTATGCTAATCAAGACGTAGATCGTAATAGTGCAACGTAATTTCACAGGTTGTATTGCACCTGTTACTTATTTCGCATATTTTTTTCGTAAAGTGCACCGGGACGGTCAGAGTGCAGTTATATCTAATTACATGAAACAAGCCCTAATGGACCATTACCTTTGGATGCAATGAAACTCGTAACGTTATATTGCGCATCGAGCTCGTACAGATTCCTACTTCGTGATGAGCAATAAAAAACATTTTATCATCTGCGTGGGCACAACTTGAAACCGGTTGTCATACTCCTTGATCGATCTTCAACTCAACTACGTCCGTTATTAACACCGTAATTCATCGAATTACCTTGAGGGAACCTTGACTGATGGTCGAGAATCAATTCTGACAATAAAAACGTTGATCCGCCGTAACGTGCACAATCGTACCGAAATATTTTGACCATAATAAAGCAAACGGAACATTTGTTTGACAACGATCCCGCGTGTATGCCGCCAGACAATAAAGCCGTATTTATCTACTCACGATTGATAGTCTTG
This sequence comes from Cryptocheilus praepositus, assembly GCA_033815515.1. Lineage (NCBI taxonomy): Eukaryota > Metazoa > Arthropoda > Insecta > Hymenoptera > Pompilidae > Cryptocheilus > Cryptocheilus praepositus. The sequence continues at coordinate 4,258,071 of JAWWQZ010000314.1, forward strand.
ATTACCGAGTTCGCTAACGTTAATTAACCGATCAGACCTCCGGGTTATATGGTTGCGGGCTGCATATAAGCGTTCCTGGCTGTTTGATCTTGTCTTTGAGTCGAGTTGATATCATTACGGAAATCGGAGAAATTCAGGACGGAGTGTGCCTGGATTTCAAAACAGAGTGAACGGTCGGGGAATGAGTTTGAAATTGGGAGTTTCGGTGAAACAGTTGTGAAATGTCTATGCCCAACTAAAAGTCGCTTCATCATCATTTTATGAGCGATTTAAAGAATCAGGAATGACAACGGTTGTAAGAATTGTTGCTTGTTTCGGTTAACGCATTTCAATTGATCACGCAGGTATTTGTATTTGTATTTCAATTTTTAATGCATTGTATATTAAAGATCTATGTTTAGTCAGTCATTGTGTTTGTAGTGTCGCGTCAAAAGGTTGACTCGTTGACAGTGAAATATTATAAAAAAAATATATATATATTGCTAGAAAATAATGCTGCTGAATATTTGTACCCATTTAAGCGTGACACATTCTTATATGGAATGACGGAAAATATCACCGCGTAACATTTTCGCGTAACAATAATTAATTGTAATGGTCTTACTTGACTAACACGCATTTTCAATTGCGTTCAACATCGGATCTCGCGTTTGGTATAGTCAAAGGTCTCTCTGCTGCGCATCATGATGCATGTACCTTTGGGGTAGTAACTGAAAATATAACAACTCCTCCAAATTAACGCGATATAAATTACAAACAAGTTACGGATGAGTTGACATTTGATTAAAACCAGCTCAGTCAAAAACGTGATTGCCGTCAGCATCATACGGCACCTAGGTAGCGAGTATCAGGACCAGGAATAGAGACCGTTGGAGAATTTTAAACTCTCCAGAAGTTGAATTCTCGTGGGATCAGGATTACAAAAGTGTCCTAACAATACGTCACTAAATCCGCAATCGCTGAGATTTTCTTGACCAAAAACACTCTGTGGGGCTTTAGGTGTGTGCGTCTCAGGTGACTCCGTTTGATCTGCAAGATGATAATTATTATTAGAATTTACTTACACTTACTCTGTATTATGCAGTTCATATTGTAATTTGCGTAACTGTACGTATTTAGTACTACCGGTATAATATTTTTAATTTAAGGAACAAACAATACAAAAATATTTACCTAGACCATGCTTTGTAGCAGTAAACGATGTCGTCGATGATACCCGTGCGCAAGTCACCGAGAATTGTTCCATTTGGCTAGATTTAATCAAATGGCATAAAGAAGGGAGGACGTGCGGTAAAAGAGGTCCTTTTAATTCTAAAGAATAATATCTGTCCTTCTCAACGAGTACAACACTTTCCCTCACCTATTGGAAATTAAAATAAACAACGAATTATTAACATAATTCTTACACAATCTTACGTTATAACGTAATACGGTAAAGAGTGTGGTACCTTAAGAGGTTTTAATGAGGCTCCATGAAACGCTGTTGGAGCTAATAAAGTTGGCGGTATGCCAGCCAACGCACCGGTCGTTGCTGTTGCAGATTTGCAATTGATTAAGAAGTTAAAGAGTGCTTGCGCTTCTACACCCGTTACAAAAATGAGTGACTGTGTCAAATTATCTATTTCGCTTTCCTTTTCTAAAGCTCTTCTCGCCTACGTGTCAAAAAAGCAACCCATTCAAGGTACGGAAATTGTAAAGGTGCAACTATAAATAAACATAATCTATAGAACCATACCTGAGAACTATTAATTTTGCGAATTTCGGAATTTTCGACTCCCAGACTTTGTAACCACTCGGCGTGGGATTCTTCCTCGTCATCATGCTCAACTTCTTCTTCCTCGTCCTGATTAGAATCCACCGTCGTATTCGCTGGGTAAGAATCTAAAGTATCACATCCGGAGTCTCCTGCGTCCGAACGTCTCTTCGAATCCTTTCGTAATGGCATAGTAAACTCGATTTCTGTCATAGAATTAAAATATGTAAACATAAACAAAGACGAGGTATATATATTCTGTTATCGTCGTATAACATATACTGTAAACAATACGAACCTTCCTGTTTTAATGCTTGCCGGAAACCTCGTGTTGTTGGCGTCAAAAGTGCATGCACCTCTGACAGACCGCAAATACCCGCCGCCCGAAAAAGAACTGTGAACGTGTTCGCGCACACATAAAAATACGGGCATTGTCGTGCTCTTAATAAATGAAAAAGCGACCGAAAACTGTCGCTCCACTCTCTGTACAATGAGTCTCTAACGAATTGATTGTTTGCTATAACTGAATTACTTGCTAGACTAGCGCTGACTTTGCCAGCAGAGCGGGGGAACAGATCCAACCAAGGCAGGGACGGATGTTGCCATACCATGCAACATCGGTGAAACCTGAGAATTCAATTGAAAACATCAGTCTGTCCTTCATCCCATAATTCTCACTCAGTATGTTTTTATCCAATAATACCAACCTTGCATTTGGACTGGTATCGAGAGTAGTTTCTTTCTCCCCGATGTCTAAACACCTTACAAAGCCTGTCGTGCCTGATGCTTCTTCACTTGTTTTCAACTTTCCATTCCATGGAAATGGTTTTGGAGACATAAACCTCATTTTGCTATTTAGTGTCCAATCTATAGGAATGTATTTTTCACCTTTTGGCATATCTGGCTCTGGACTTAATCTATTGGAATCCAATTGTGAAAATGCACTGGCAAAGTTCAATGGACCGGTAACCGAGGTATCTACAGATTTTGTCTTGTTTGCAGGATCAATGTGTAATAGTTCAAACAGTGTATTGTCACTACTGGCTTCAAACTCTGGTAGCACTGTCTCCCTTTGTTTTTTGGTGCTTTCACTTGTGGCAAAAGGATTTTTGCGCTTTTGAGCGGTAAAGGGGTTAGAACTTAGAGTGTCTGTTTGTTTAGTATTTGAGGATACATTCACATCATTTGTCTTAACTTGTGCTCTGTTCATGCGTGCCTGTAGTGCACGCTTTTTCATCTTTAAACGATGCAACTGCATCACCTGATCTGGCCGTTTCCACTCCATTATGTTTGCATTCTCTGGATCCTCCATGACTGGGTTGTAGGAAAACTTAGTCAAACTGCAATGTAAAGATCACACAATCAACTTCATGCCTTCGATAAAATTGAAAAAGTTGTCAAATACATATCATTTGGAATACAGAATTAATATTATGGTTCGTCCCTGTGAGGTTATAAATCTAAGAGTTCGTAATGAATGCACCACGGTAAGAATATATTTTATGAAAGAAAAAATACCATTAATATAAAATTCGTCACCGAAGTAACAGCGTCGCAAGAGTCATTCGATAAAAACTGTTCAATTTACCCCAACCCGCCAAAACAAACACGATCCCACGCACAGCTGATGCGTCGGAACATTGTCAACATATGGCGTAATATAATTGTCGACTGATGTAATCGATATGGACTTCGATATGGCGTTACGAGTATTTGAAGATTATTTAACCACTTTAAAACTGCAATTATTGTTGCAAGAAACAATTACACACGTATCATATCGTGTTTGGAATGTGTTCGATAAATAAATTAAATAATGGGTTCACTCTCAATAGATAATAAAAAAAATTAAAAAATACAACTGAATTTGCATAATTATGGTTTTTATGGTATTCTATTCTGTATACTGTAATTGTTGCAAAGAATGTCTTATGATAAACTTCTCTTTTTTGATTAAATTAATCACTTACCAAAAAACCCACAACAAAGAGCTGTAGTCTAGTGTCAACTTACTTAGGTTACAAGGTAAGCTACCAAAATACAACTTGGCAGCTGACTCCTTTCAAGATTAAGTGAATTTGTATTGAACCAAATTAAATATTGAGTTCCTTGCATTCTGATTATTCACAAGATTTAGGAGCTTTATATGGTATCAAATCTTGTGAATATAGCTCAGCATAAAAAAATAGCAAACAGATGATTGACTTTTAAGTTGCAAACATAACCTGCACTTTTGAATTCTAAGCAAATAAAACTGAAACTATTACATGCTTACAATTGTGATTCCATCTTCCAAATTAAAGTATTGTATCATTATTAGGTACGTATGTTGAAGTAATCAACTGACATTGCTGTGACAGAATGAGATGTACCCATTAACAAACTTGTAGAATTTTGTAATACATGCAGAAACTGTAAATCATTGTTTATAAGCTAGATAGCATTAACGATCAGCATAATACTATTGGCCTTAAGCATTACAGACAAATAAATGCAGGGCTTTTGTAATCTGCATGCTGGATTTCTAATTAATAAGGTTAAAACTGTCCCAATGTATTTCAAAATGTGCCTGTTACCCATCAATACAAATAGTATAAGATTTTTGCTAATGACAGCATTTTCAGAAGCAGCTTATCATGGGTCAACGGTGCATCAACATTTATTTCAAAGACTGTACATTAACAATGAGTGCAATTCTGTTACGCTTAATAAAATAATTTCTGTTCCAAAGAGAATTAAAATTTTATATTTATTCAAATAAATTAAAAATGTATGTACATAAAAGTGAGCATGAGCACTTTGAGCCAATAGAATTAAATTTTCAACTACTGAGTCTAGTAGTACATCCAGTGCCAACAGTGGCGCAAATTCCCAGTTGGAATCTTGTGGCAACATGACGTGTGTCGTGAGAGGTTAGGTGAGGCATTCAAACTATTTTCTCACGGCAATACAGACTGATCACCCTCAGATTTGCCACAATTTGGAACGTTGGGCGAAGCGCAACGTGGATCTGTAAGTAATGTAGCCCCGTTTAATCAACTAACAGAAATACTCGATGTCGGTTCCAGGCACTTGTGACAACGCCGGCGAATTTGCTCAGCACCATTCTTGCCCGTTTTCGCAGTATTTTCTGTGAGTTTGATAAAATTCAACTATCGCACTAAGTGCCCGAGCTATGTGGGTAGCGTTTTAGAAAAATCATAATGTGCTTCCAACGTATATAAAGTAAATATAGCAAATATTAAGTTTTTAACGGTGCAACTTGAATTCTGTAAAACGCAAAATTTTAGGAACGAATCAGATTCCTTCGGCGGCCATTTTCCGTGACGGGCAAATCAGCTCACTTCAGCAGAAACACAGTACGAGCCTGGCGGCAACATGGTGCGGATCGTGAGAGGTAAGCTGGCACATTAATACCATTTTATTCTTGTATTTTTACTGTGTACGCTCTAAATTTGTTCGAATCTTATAATTTCAGTACGGGGCAACACGTATTTCGGGATGACACCACTTGCAACGGCGAATTATTCGAGATATCTGACTATGAAATTCGCCGCTCATGCGATCAGTGACGCCGGGGTACGCCAACATCATATTTTGCTCGTTTTGCACCATTTTCGGTAAGTTTGATCACATTCATATGTCTAGTTCGGTGTACGGTTCTCATACGAAAGGAATAAGTAACATGTAATCGCCTTATTCGTCACATATGTGGCCGAGTAGCCCAATGTTGATGTTTTCGTTTACGTGGAATTGTGTAGGTTAGCCAAGTTTACGCATTCCAATCGTTCGAGCCAATCAAATTCCTTCGGCGGCCATTTGTCGTGACTGGCAAATGAGCTCACTACAGAAGAAACACAGTGCGAGCTTGGCGGTAACATGGTGCGGATCGTGAGAGGTAAGCTGGCACATTAATACCATTTTATTCTTGTATTTTCATTGTGTACACTTTAAATTTGTTCGAATCTTATAATTTCAGTACGGGGCAACACGTATTTCGGGATGACACCACTTGCAACGGCGTATTATTCGAGATATCTGACTGTGAAATTCGCCGCTCATGCGATCAGGGACGCCGTGGTACGCCAACATCATATTTTGCTCGTTCTGCATCATTTTCGGTAAGTTTGATCACATTCATATGTCTAGTTCGGTGTATGGTCGTAATACGGAAGTAATAAGTAACATGTCATCGTCTTATTCGTCGTATATGTGGCCGAGTAGCCCAATGTTGATGTTTTCGTTTACGTGAAATTGTGTAGGTTAGCCAAGTTCACGCATTCCAATCGTACGAGCCAATCAAATTCCTTCGGCGGCCATTTGCCGTGACTGGCAAATCAGCTCACTTCAGCAGAAACACAGTACCAGCTTGGCGGCAACATGGTGCGGATTGTGAGAAGTAAGCTGGCACGTTAATACCATTTTATTCTTGTATTTTCATCGTGTACACTTTAACTTTGTTCGAATCTTATAATTTCAGTACGGGGCAACACGTATTTCGGGATGACACCACTTGCAACGGCGAATTGTTCGAGATATCGGACTGTGAATTTCGCCGCTCATGCGATGGGGTTAGATCAGGGACGCCGTGGTATGCCAACATCATATTTTGCAGTTTTTGCATCATTTTCGGTAACTTTGACCACATTCATATGCTTAATTCGGTGCATGGTTGTCACATGGAAGTAATAAGTAACATGTAATCGGCTTATTCGTCATATACGTATCAAAGTAATCCAATATTAAGATTGTCGTGTGCGTGTAATTGTGTGAGTTAGACAAGAACACGCACACCAATCCATTCAAACTTACAGAACACGCATACAAACCCATTCATTGCTTTGCCACAATAACGCTAGCTGTTCAAATCAAGCGTCTTTAATAATTGCGACACAATAGTTTCTGTTGTTTATTTGGAGAATATTTTGGTTGCGTCTATTCATTTAACGTTGTTTTTTCAGACTTTTGGTTTTATATGGTTATATTTTGCATTAAAAATTTATTAGTATTCGCATGATTATTATTTTTGTCTAATATCGAGGTTATGGTAATTTTATTATACATAATTAATACCAGTGTTATGTTAATGAAATGGATCACTACATGCAGCGACCTCCGCGAGGTGTGATCTGGAAACTGGCATTATGCTTGAGTCGGACTTTAGTCTGAATCAAGGATCATGCTGGGCTAAAGGCTGCGTACCGCGTGTTGCTCCCACAAAGAGATAAATTTTGGCATATATCAATGTTTACATATTTCAAAATTTCGTTTTCCGCGAAATTCTTAGACTGGTCTAAATTGGAGTGGACCTAAACCTTCAGGCTAAATAAACATTTAAATTGTTTCAGAATTCCGCTTCCACATGATATCTTTACTTGTGTCAAATTGTACTTTCTTTCAGGTTTTTTGTGGCCGCGCGCAATGCGGTTTAGAATCAGTGTTTGATTACAAAGTATAAATACTCTTTTAGCCACAGAGGCTCATTATATAGGTTCCATCCTTTTTGTATTTCAATATTTAGGCACGCGAAATAGAATCAGTGTTTGTTTGCAATCCTTTCATTAGTATTCCATCCTTTTCGTATTTCAATATTTAGTCACGTGAAATAGAGTCAGTGTTTGTTCGCAATTCTTTCATTACTGTTCTTTTTTATAGCAGTTATAGACAATTATTTTGTCGGTTTACGTAATCCCTCGCAAATGATATTAAATTAGAGTTATTTGGATCACAAATTAGATTTACTTTTGCTTGTCAATACAAATGTTTTATTGCAATAATAAAACATACTTTTGCATCGCGTAGTAGAGCCAGTGTCCTTCAGAGTCATTGATGGATTCATTTTCTTTAAAACTGACATTTTGTAAGTATTTATATTGCCTAATACATCTGTTCATTAATACAGTTATTGTAAACGGAAGATAAACAATCTTGTTCTCTTTGTTACTTTCCAGAGTCACTATTTCCAGGAAAAACAGCTGCCTATGCTGATCGGAGAAATCGCAGAAGGCTGAGGGTCAAGGGTCCATCAATGCAGCGTGTACCTGTGGTATCCTGACAAGCCAACATCGATAAGTCATTTTTTATGTTCCTCTGGCCACCCAAACATGTCGCAGGATGAATGGTCCCAACCGACACGGGTGGTTGGTTGTAATTATTCTTTAGAACCTTTCAGTGAGAGCATAGTGACCGCAGGTATACTCTACGGAGTCTATCTACGAGTGGTCATTTGTTTATGTTGTATGTGTATTTAGAGTAGGATAGGTCTTCCTGTGTCACAATTGCTTTGCAACACACAATTGCAACAAAGGTTATATAAAAATCAAATACTTGCAGATATTCAAGTCTGCCATTATTTGAAATTCGTCATTTTTAAGTTTTCTTGTAGATACATGTAGCTAGTCATAAACAAGTTTGGACTTTAGTCATATTTTGTAACTACGAACGTTTCTAGTTATACTTCTGGTATAATTGGGAATAGTTCCATGTTTGGCATTCGACGTACTATTAAATGAGCAGGAAGGCACTTCGCGACGAGTAGTATCTGTATTTGGAGAGATATGCAAATGTTTAATTGTATTTTTAAAGTCATCTCTCCAAGAATAGGTCGCTCGAGGCTAACCATGTTTTTATTTTCAGGTTTATTCTATGATTCTCTTTGATAAATTATCTTTTGGAAAAATGTGAACGTAACTTGAAGTTCATAAAATTTACAGTCATGCATGCCCAATATTTGCTTTTTAATTAATAATTAATTAGTCCATTTTTGTAAACCATACATATATTACAATTGAAATCAATGCATAAATGTATTAGCCCGCTTAAACCCATTCATTTCACTAACCTTAGATTAGGATGTTTTCAGCAAAAACGGTTGGTAAACATTTTAATTACCCGTGTTCATTATTTAAGGCCTGAAACCATTCATGCGCCCAGGTGCTGCATATATGGATCAGGCCAATGAGCATGGTTTTAAGTATAAGATTACTAATGCATACATGAGCGACTGTCATTGTGTTCAATGCCCACCAACCTGCTTTCCATTGTGTGTGGTATGAATGGTAGTGTTATGGACTGCAGGTTGGATATTTTTTAAGAAATCCGTATAACTGCAACTCAGTTCCTTTATTAGTAGACGAACAGAGTTAAATGCAATATTATTCACAATATGCACTACAATTGGTTGCATAGAAAAATGAATTAGTTTGAACTACAGTCGCGGCTAATTTGCATGGTCACTGGCCTTTGACAGTCGATTTCAGGAATTGGTACGTACAGTAGTGAATGAATGATGATGTGCGCTGAGTTCGGGTGTCGGAGACGTCCCGGGACGTACTCTCTAGGAATAGGCTTTTTGCACCCGGGCGGTATGTGAGAGAATGGAGTGAGTGTGTTGGTGTGTATGTTTTGCATTTTTAAATATAGGTGTTAGGCAGGCAGGTAGCATACTTCTGTGTGAATGGTAGTTTTTAAGTAGGTAGGGCCAGTGTAAGGCTATCACTTATTCTCTCGCGAGTAGGTGTTAGGCGTTAAAGTGATATGCCTTCACTTGGGGTTCCCTTGACAATTGCAACCATATCATTTTGTTCACGACCTAACGTAATTTATGCTTGCTTAGAAAGCACTGCTGGGTTTTAATATTTTTACGTTAATAAAGTAACAACGTAAGTTTTCTGTTCATATAACAATATTGTTATCGTATATATAATTGATGTTGCCAGTATTTGTAGTCGTAATAGGTTGCAATCGTCAAGTACTAGATTTAAGACTATTTTATTATTTTTAGCAGAAATACGTACACTGTCGGCGTGTACTTTGCACGCGTAGTGTACGTATTTCAAACTGATCGGGAATTCGGTTAAATATGCACGTGTGTGGTCAGCCAACTAAATTGGTAGTGCCTGCGTGTTAACCTTTGTCCGCAAACTTAATCACTCGTTTTTCGAGTGAGCGGTGTAATTTTCGAAAGAGCAGGTATTGGAATTTTATATTAATTTGATCACTTTTGCAGGCAAAGGCGAAATTAAGATTGCTTCGTGCGCATACCAATGTATAAAATGGTTATGTACACGTAATATCGTTCTCCCTTTGCTCTTGAACCAGTGTTCAAATTTATGTAAAATGTTCGATCCCTGTTAAACAATTCCCGATCGGTGGGGACTTGCAAATGCATGTCCGAAAAATGAAGAGGCTTCTTTGATGTTGCCGAAGCGGCCCGATGAAAAGGGCTTCAACGCTGGATTGTTTTACCACGATAGTCACTATGCTCGTCATTGTTGATATTGCAGATGTAACGCATAACAGTTATTTTTGCAACGTCAAAATTGTAGGCACGATTAACTGCCTCCATTAACTCTTCTTTTTTTAAATATTTACCAAGCAGCCTATATGTAAAAGGAAATGAATTTGATTCATATATCATGTTAGGTCCTCCAATAATTCATGTTTTTTTAAGTTGATACACACATACATATATATATATATATATATATATATATATCATATATATATATATATATATATATATATATATATATATATATATATATATATTATTATACTGTGATGAAGAGTTAATCGCGGTTAGTTATTTAACTCAGAGATAAATTATGGATTTACTAACATATATTTGCTGTGTGTTTCAGGTTCATCGCCATCCGTATATGCAGCTGTCAACGTATGCGGTCATCAATTGTATATTTTTTAATTAATCCAAATGTTTCTTTGTTGCAGGTTTAGTAAGGATCATTCTGGATTTAACTAATAACCTTCACTTTCTGTTTCAGAGCTTTCGTTGTTCAACATTAAAACAATTAAAATGTATTTTTCTAACAGTTTCTACTTCTCTTTCAGATATAGCACTATTTTTATAACAACTAACATCTTTTTATCGCTCGGAATGGTACTTCTGTCGGCCGCGTTTTCAATCATAAACAAATATTAATTTGAACTTTGAGATTTCTCCAAGTACGAGATTAAACTTGATATGTTGTATTGAATGATATAGCACTACTATTTTCACATTAAAAGAGCATATTTCTCATGAGAAAATCATGAGTTGCATTGGGTCACAAATACCGTTGCAGGTCCGCAATAGGAAAGACGTTACAGACTCTTTGGCTAGATGGACCTAGGTGTCCAAATCAGTAGAAGTTTCTGACATATTATTATTTAAATTTTACTCGTCCTACGCTTTGTCGCCTGAAAACCAGTGTTAGGTTTAAATTTCCACAATCGGTCAAATTTGTTTCTGTTATAAAAAGTAGTGTTAACGTGGGACCATAAAAAGAGAACTACATTAACTGTACCAAGTAGGTGCTGTCACCGAGTTGCAAAAGCTTGAACTAGAGACTCAGTGGAACTGACATGGTATATGGTAGACATATCCACTGGTTTTCTGTGATGTATCATTTATGGACATACAAATCCTACTACCGCTTTCACATTATATGTAATCCTATCGGTAGGGTAGGCTACCAGATCATATTATCAATGGGAATTCGTATTAATTCCATTAGTATTTTGCATTATTTAGTTTCTTTGTGAAATATGGTTCATAATAAATATAATTCGTTAATTTATAGTTTTATTCGCATCTTTCGATAATCTTTCACACATTTTTGCGGATATCTCGGGAACTATTGTGAATTTTGGGGCGCGGTTTGATTTTCTTCGAGTCTCTGCCGATCGTCTTTCGTTTCATATAGGTGAGCAAGTCGAATGATTTACTTTCAGGTGGTGGCGGTTAAAAAACCCGTGTTTTTCTTATGTTTTTCTCGATTTTTTAATCTATTTCTTGTCATATCTCGGAAACTATTTCGAATTTTTCAACGCGGTTGCAAATTTTCTAAGGCTCTTTGTACCCCTTTTCATCTGGCATAATTACCAGTCGCTCGATACACTTTTAATTTTTGACCCCGTTTTCAGGCTCGTTTTTCACGATTTTTCCACACATTTTTGCTGATATCTCCGGAACTATTGCGAAATTTCGGGGTGCGCCTTGCATTTTTTCTAGTAATTTTGGACCCCCTTCGATATACTGCAAGGACAAATCGGAGATCCATCATTTTTTCGCAAAAATGGCAATGGGTATACCTTAAGATTTTCGCGATTTCTTCAAGGCCCTGTCCCATTTAAACTAGTGATCGAAACGTATAAGTAATACAGGTTTTCTTAAAGCTCTTTGGACACACTTTTACGTGGGATTAATTGCGATCAGCAATTTTGAAAAAAATTTTTTTGCACTTCCTTAAAATCGTCATATCTCCGAAACTACGAAGAGTTCGGCACTCGGAAAGTGGTCTATCTTCAGGGCAAATTACCCTTTATCGAACGGTATCGGTTCGAAACAAAAGAAAAATTGACATTTTTCGCCTATTTTCGCTATTTTCAGCTTATTTTTCTTATTTTTTCTCTATTTTTGCTTGTAACTCGTGAACTATTGCGAATTTTGGGGCGCGGTTTGAATTTTTTCGAGTCTCTGTCGATCCTCTTTCGTTTCATATAGGTGCGCAAGTCAAATTATTTATGTTCAGTTGGTGGCGGTTAAAAAACCCGTGTTTTTCTTATGTTTTTCTCCATTTTTCAATCTATCTCTTGTCATATCTGGGAAACTATTTCGAATTTTTCAACGCGGTTGCAATTTTTCTAAGTCTCTTTGTACCCCTTTTTATCTGGCATATTTACCAGTCGGTCGATAGACTTTTAATTTTTGACCCCGTTTTCAGGCTCGTTTTTCACGATTTTTCGACACATTTTTGCCGATATCTCCGGAACTATTGCGAATTTCGGGGTGCGCCTTGCATTTTTCCGAGTCATTTTGGACCCCCTTTGATATGTTAAAAGGACAAAAAAATCGGAGACCCATAATTTTTTCGCAAAAATGGCAATGGCTACCTTAAGATTTTCACGATTTCTTCAAGGCCTCGTGCTGTCTAAACTAGTGATCGAAACCTATAAGTAATATAGGTTTTCTTAAAGCTCTTTGAACGCACTTTCACGTGGAATTAATCGCGATCAGCAATTTTGAAAAAAATTTTTTTGCACTTCCTTAAAATCGTCATATCTCCGAAACTATGAAGACTTCAGCGCTCGGAAAGTAGTCCATCTTCAGGGCAAATTACCCTTTATCGAACGGTATCGGTCCGAAACAAAAAAAAAATTTGACATTTTTCGCCTATTTTCGCTATTTTCCGGCTTATTTTTCGCAATTTTACTCATAATACCATAATACATACCTGCACCGGGAAGCCACCGACGTGCGGGATTCTGCTGCATCCGCACTCGAACGAAATATTTAAAAACAAAAGCCCCACCAGCAGCCTCAGAACGCGCCACGCCACGGAATAAAACGTACAACCTTCGATCGCTTACTTTTATTTCGAAACATCGACTTTTCCCTGACGTCTAGACGTCCGCAGCGCAATATACCAATGACAAAATGATCGTTTATTATTATCGACGACTCGTTAAGCATTATTAGGAAGGACCGTGCACGCGTCCACGGTCCCAATTGGCAGCGAGTCCTCTCCCTTCTCACACACACACGCACGCACACACTCTGTCTTTCTCTTTCTCTCTTTCTCACTCTCGCTCCTCATTCAATATCCACTCGAAAAACAGCATCGGCTCCATGCGCAAGAATTCGAGCCACTAAGTCAGCGCGTACATAGACAAACATCCATTGACCTAAAAACGTCTTCAACACTCGGGAGTAGGAAGGGAAAGTAGGAAGAGTTGGAGGACGGATACCTCCGATTTATTTTTATTTCGTCCTTTCGCCTGTCTCCATCTTTCGATCTCTCAGTCTCTCGCTCGTTTCCTCGATGTTGCTTGCTTCTGTGTCATCCCGCGTTCACTCCTTCGCACACTTTCTCTCCACCCCCGTCCGCTCGACCACCTCTCTCTCTCTCTCTCTCGCTCTCGCTCTCTCTCTATCGTCTTTTGGCACAAAGTCATCCGGCACTCAATAACTTCGCAGTGACCAGGAGCGGATGCCTTCTTCACCGCGGCCACAGCACCGGTATGAACAGAAACATCGACAGGAAGTGCGACAGCCTATTGTTGCGCCCAGGAATTCCTTTCACGCCGTTATTGGCGCCGGAACTTTGAGCAGCCTCGGCCAGACCTGGAAGAATCAATATACGATTTCTGATACACCGCGTCGCGGAGCTACGCGCGGGGTCGAACGAAACAGGCTTTGTGTTGGGGAAACCGGATTAACGCACTGAACGCCACGTCATCCATACACGAGTGTTGTTACGCATAGGCAAGAGTTTTTAAACGTGAGTGCCGCGGATGCATATGTGCGTTTGTTCATTTGATCGATTGTATACGGGTGACTGACGAGTTGCTACAGGGTTGCAGGAGGATTTAACCCTTCGAGTGTTATGGACGCATGCATGCGTTCAGTAAAAGTTAGCGGTGGTGGGTATGAACGCGTAGACGCGTTTGTTAATTTGTTTCGGTCATATATGGGTGACGGATGAGATGCTACAGTGTTACGAGATTTTGTTTAAAACTTTGAGTGCTATGGACGTATATACGTTTTCAGTAGAAGCTAGCAGTGTGGAGTAGGAACGCGTTTGTTAATTTGTTCGGTTATGTGTGGGTGATGAATGATTTGCCACAAGGTTGCACGAGTTTTTAACCCTTTTAGTACCATGGACGCATGCATGCGTTCAGAAAATTTCTGCAGTGTGGATTATGAACGCGTATACGTGATAGTTAATTTGTTCGGTCATGTAGTATATGGATGACGGATGAGGTGCCACAGGGCTGCAAGCGTTTTGAACCCTTTGTGTGCTATGGATTTTTTTATTATAGCAAATTATATTTTTGCATTATTCAATTTGGGCTAACTGAGGAATAACAATTATAACTTATTTCCGCTTTTTATAAGCAATCAACAGAGTTCAGTCTAGCAAAAAGTACTACGGTCGAAGCGATCGCGTCGGTCGGAAGTAGTTAACGCTCAAAGGGCTTTCATTGTAGCAAAGGTGTTTTTTTAATGGTAATGCAGGAAGTAGCAACAACACGCAGCTATGTGTAAGATGCTTATAAGTACTTGATCCAACAAAAGTATATAATATCACAGTTATTTTTCAAGATATTCTCCGAAACGTAACTAACTAACTCAGAAATAAATCAGGTTATACAAACTCTATAGAATACGGAAAAGTATAGACAGTATAAAAAATAAACTAGCGGATGAGTATTTTCCCGAACAAACTTTCAAAAAGTCTGTAGTGCTCCTTAACACATTGACTGCCACGGTGGTCACCGGTGACCGGTACAAAAGATTTTAGTAAAAATGCAAAAAATTCGCAATGAAGCCCATTTGCAATCTTGTAAAAGCAATTGATATTGGGACGGTGCTTCAATACTTTGGCTTCTGACAACTCTGCGTTACCTTCATTTTGCACGATTTAATTATACTCTACAGTATTTCATCGCATCGCGGTTCTAACATAGCAAAATACGCTTGGCAGTCAAAGTGTTAACCGGAAGTCCACGAGTTCTTACGCATTTAACCCTTTTAGTGCCGAGCGAAAAAGAAGTGCCTATGCGAAGATAACCGGCCAAACTTCACGATTTTACTAGGGTTTGGAAGAAGGTTCATAAAAACCAAACAAAAAACAATATTTATATAATTCAAAAGGCAGTGTATTGAGGACGAAATAGAGAATAAAGCAATGACACTAATTTTTCTATATTCATTGAAATTGATATAAATAACAAAGGTATAAATGATCATAAAGAAACTAAAAATTGAGTTCTCTCTTTCAAAACGCATTACCACATTCGAAAAGTCATCTTTTCATCATAACTTTATATAGACCATTTATGACAAAGTATGTACTTTGCATTTCAAAAATATTTTGTAACAAAAGAAATAATATTGCATATCAAAAATAAAGAATAACTCCAAGGTACATGGTAAGCGCCGGACGGATTATCTCTTCCGAAACAAGTAATTGTTATAGGTAATATAAAGTTAAATCGGAAAACTGTTTTTTTTAATTCTCTCCTAATAAAATTAGACCATTTATAACGCATGATAAATTTATTTGGAGACAGAGTTCTTTCGCAATGCGAATAGTATGGCGCAATTGGATGCGCAACGATATATCGTTGTTGGCACTTTTCGCAAGTGTTGCGAACAACGATATATCGTCGTCCGGCACTAAAAGGGTTAAATAAAGTCCTTCATCCAGCACAGGCGAAAAAATGCTTAACATATTGAATTGATGCCGTGCGATCAACCCGCTAAAGAAACATTCGACAGTTTCGGGCTTAACGAAAATTGAATCCTGCGTGCGACACAAATGCCGAGCGTGTGGGCGTAAGGACACCGTGCGCCGGGAATCGCGCATTTTCGAGGGGGCAGCTCGGATAATGTAATACGCGAAATGTAACGTATAGTTATTATCGAGCCGAACGGTCGGCCGTAATCTGCTTACCGCCAATAATGGACACGTGATCCTTTCCGCGTGACGATCTGTCAAAACCGATTTTGATCTCTGAAAGCAGAAACGATGGCACGAATTGATACACGGCACGATAATACCATTGCTGTTGTCCGCCTGGAGGGCGGAGTCAGGCCGTGGACACAGGAATCCGTCGATGGTTAATGGACATCGGGCAAAGGATAAAATTGCGTCCATTAATTTTTGGACCCGCGCTCCTCGGTTTACACCCGCCGGCGTCGGTTCGCGCGTACGTGCGCTTTTTTCTTCGCACGCTCTCCAGCAGGCGTGATTCGGTAAAGCAGACACGTGCGGAACTTCACGCGTTCCTTTATCTCGCGCCTCTTTATGCGCCCTTCATTCCGGCGCGATGCAAATTTCACACGCGCACTTACAATTAGCGCAGCGAATTTGATACGGCGCCCAGTGGCCGCTATCAGATTTCCAATTAGAGCTGGATCCGCTGTTGCGCCGAAATTCTTACGCGCGCGATGCGTCGGAAAATGCCGCCGGGGCCGCGGGTAATTTCTGTCGGTTCGCAATGCGGGTCACACGCTCATTAGCATAGCGAAATAGCGTATTATTCAAGGTGGACGCACGTAAATAAACACGATTAGCAACGTCGGAGTATCTGCCGATCGCGCACCTCGGCGCGGCGAAGATAAAGAAGACGGTCGCTGGAGATTTAATAGTCGCGTATAACGTTATAACGTAACTCAATTATCGTTCTGCGTTACGCGGCCACTTCGTTATTGTTAAATCAAAGCGTTACGCGCGGAGGACCTTCATTAAAGAGAAACGTGGGAAATATGTTCATTTAGTGGCCCCCGCTCATTCACCGGTCGACTCGCGCTATTCGTTACTCCTAACCGTTAATCGTTAATCGTATTCGGAATACAAATGCGCTCATTTTCGGCTACGAATCGAATCAACGGCGCGAGCTCGTACGCGTTTGTACATGTACGCTGGCGGGGTCGGTGGAAAAAACTTACCGTAGAGCCTTAATGTACCGTCTGCCCGGCCGAGACTATTCGTCGACACACATTTGTAACTACCCACGTCCATCTCGGTGAAGCTTTTGATCGATAACCACATCAGAACTCGGTAGCCTGAACGCTGCTCGCGGATGGTATATTTCGGCCTGAACGTTTGAGCGAGACAGTGTTTCATAGATGTTGGGCAAAAAGTGGCATTATTAATATGGCTGATTAGTATATGCATGCGGAACGGGTAACACGATGGCTATGTGCTAAGAATGTTTTGATGCGGGGAAAACTCGGATAACTGTCTGAAACGTACAGTGTCATGCTTTTAACTTGTCATTTCATTATTTGTTTTTCAATCTTACAAGGTACTTTTCGCGGTGTGTAAAGAAGAAAAATGTAACAAAGTATAATAGATTGCTATGGTACTGCGAATTCATATTCTAGCTTATTTCTTTAAACATTTATTCAGTAACTGTATTATAATGCTGACAAACTAAAAATTATGCTGAATTAATTACCATATAATATATCAGTATTTTTTTGTGTACAAATGAAAACTCTTTTCCGATATAAAAATACTACTGAAAATCGGGTGCAAGGTGCTGTATGCATCAGCCAACAAAGAACGAACTTTTAGCGCGATTTTTTGCATTGCAGTTCTACAGTGAATGAATAGTTAACTTCAATCGTGCCAGTAGTACGTAGACAATACGATACAACATGAACAAATAACATGTAAAATATTAAATGGCAATAGTCAAAAGTTTTGCAGTTTGCAGGAAATTTGCTACATAATGAAATGAGGGGTTAAACAAGTTTCTGTTTTACGAAGTTTGCCAGTTATAAGCAAGTTCAACGAGACACTGTAGATATTTTTATGATGGAAACATAATATACTGCTGTAATTTTAGGTGACTAATATCTACGTGCTTTTCGCGAGTTTCGATGCATTTGACGTTTTTCCTGTCGCTAAAAAATTAGCAGAGTTTCCCCCATATACTTGGGTGGCACATAAACTTTACGTTAGGCATAAAAAATTCAGTCGGACCACGTCGTCAATTCGTTGAACTTTTACCTTTCTTACTGCTATAAATATCGAATAACCACAATCTCACCCTTCCAGCAACATCTCGTCCTCGGGACCGCTGCGATTCTTCACCCAATAATTGATCGTGTTTGGAAATGCCTCCACGTAGCACTCTAATTGCACGGTAGTCCCCAACGGTGTTCCCAAGAGTTGATTAGGCGCTTTTACGACCGGGGCAACTAATTCGCAAAGACATCAATTCGCATTAAATTCACTCACGCATATTCGAGTTCGCCACTCGATAACGCGCAATACAGAACGTCGCCGAAATTGACGTCCGCGATATTTCGTCAGGTCGAACAAAAAAAAACAAAAAAATACGGCGAAGGGCGCTGACTGACGATCCGCGCGTTGTCCGTCAATTTAACAGGAATTGTTAAATATCGCGACACGTTATTAATACTTTACGGTTCGACGAAGTGGCAGATCCGCTAAAGCAACGGACCGTCGCGAATCGCTATAAAACAAACAGCCGGCGTGGCTGGGATGCAATTCGGATAGAAATCATTTTCCGGGTCGGCATGCGGGTAACGAGAAAAAAACAGAGGCAGAGGAAGAGAGAGAAAGAGAGAGGAACTACGCCAGAAGAGGCAAAACAAATTTCCCCCGAAATCGCGTGGCCGCGCACCGACAATTCGTGCCAGCGCAGCCGTTAAAATTATTATTGCGTTCCAATGCGGAAACATACCAGATAAAGTGCCCCGCGACATTATTATCAATCGCGAGGTACATGTCGGGTTCTCGCGCGACACGCACTACTTTCTTTCCACTAATGAACTGCGGGCTCGTGTTTGACAATAAAATTTCGCGTGCGATCTTTGCCCGTTGGCATATATATTGAACGGTCGATTTATAATTCTATCGTCGAGAATAGTAGCGCTAATCGCTAATGATATGCAGATGTTTAATTTAATATGCGTTACCGTGCAGTTGGTTTTTTAGGAGATATCGTGATGGATGTCCTCACAAAGCGTTTAGGAAATGCAGTAACTTTAGAATGTGACGACAAATACATAAAGAGTATTTAGGTTGGGATATCAGAACAAATCTAGACCTATCGCGTAAGAGAATATTACAATAATACTGCCGTACGACCGTATCATACCTTTTACGCCGTAACGCAAATGTTACACAAGGACCCGACATTAAAATTCATACCGGGCGCAGCGAGAAAAGCGCGCAAATTATGACTATCATTCCAGCTATTTGTTCAACGACCAAGAAGGTAGGATCGTCGACCGTATTAAATCGCTTCTCTCTCGCCGTCATTCTTACTATTTCAGTTTCGTTCTGGCGAAATATCTCGTTTGATCCCATAAAAAAAGTCTCTCGTAGGCGTCTATTTTCTCTCGCTTTCTGTTCTTATTTCTCTCTCTGTCTCCTTTGCTGTTTCTATACAGGGTGTTCGGCAAATCACGGTATAACCGGAAACACGTCAGTTCTATAAAAACAGGTTCGTGGAAATAATTTTCTTCACAGATTTCATTGGAAATATCAAGCACTGTAACTTTCTTAAAAATATTTATATGCGAACGATGGACAGCTGGAAACGTGGAAGTGTTATAAAAACAACTTTGCGAATATAATTTTCTTTGTAAATTTCTCTGGACAATTTAAACACCAAATTGTCTTAAAAATATTTGTCTAGCGTACACATTCGTTCTCTATGGCCAGCGGCAATGCTGTACCTCGTACGTCAGCAACACTTTTCAAAAGTAAATATCTTCCGTCGTTATTCATCGTCGCTTACCAAACACAACAAACCCAAATCCGCAGAGAAATAGCCGTCTACAATCAGGTCTCTTAAGTCGCGCGCGACCCGACGCCCGGCAAATACGCAAAGTCACATCTGCATCTTTGCAAACAAAGCTTTACGGGCAGCAATTTTATTTGACTTTTCATATTGAAGAAGTGTCGGCGCGAATTTCGTTTCCTGGGGCCGACATCTCTTCAATATCACGAGTGAAATAAAATTGTTACTACATAATATTCTCTATACATGAGGTCGTGAAAATATTTTTATTTTTACTTACTAATTTAATTTTAATAAAATTTTAATGAAACTTAAGTTCGGTTTCAGAGACCGACACCTCCGCACTATCAAATTGAATACAGACAGCCATGAAATATTTTTACTTTCACTTAAATTTGATTTGACGCTTCTTCAATATCAAATTGTACTATTTATTATCTTATTATCATATTAACAACTAAAAAGCAAACATATTTTTACGACCGTTGCTATCCAATATCAAATCTCACGCCTACTCTGCAACCGTTTTCCCCTTTCCCCCTTAAATTTGATTTGACGCTTCTTCGATATCAAATCGCGTACACGCGCTTCAATTTAACATTGATCATTTGGAAGTCATCAAGTTGTACTATTTATTCTTTTATTATCATATTAACTACTAAAACGGAAACATATTTTTACGACTGTTGCTATTCAATATCAAATCTCACGCTTACTCTGCAACCGTTTCCCCCTTTCCCCGAATTTGAATTGACGCTTGTTCGATATCAAATCGCGTACACGCGTTTCAATTTAACATTGATAATTTGGAAGTCATTAAATTGTACTATTTATTCTTTTATTATCATATTAACTACTAAAGAGGAAACATATTTTTACGACCGTTGCTATTCAATATCAAATCTCACTCCTACTCTGCAACCGTTTCCCCCTTTAAATTTGATTTGACGCTTCGTCAATCTCAAATCGCGTGCACGCGTTTCCATTTAACATTGATCAGTTGGAAGTCATCAAGTTGTACTATTTATTATTTTATTATCATAGTTACTAAAATGCAAACATATTTTTACGACCATTTCTAGCCAATATCAAATCTCACGCTTACTCTGCAACCGTTTCCCCCTTTCAATTTGAATTGACACCCGACTACTTTGCCACCTTCCTTGTCCACTCTCTGTAGTAGCGGTCGCGGAACACCCTGTACATTTCTGTCTCCCGGTTCCTCTCTTTTTCTCGCCACGTCCGCGCCACAATGGGCACGGTGATTCGTCGGTGCAGTCGCGCGGTTACGTCAGTGCGCGGCACGGACGCCTTTTGTCGGCGACTCCGTGCGCCCCTTCCGCCGGGGACAATCAGGAATTAGGAGGAGAACGAGCTTACAATTCACGGCGAGCGTCACTCTCTTGCTAACGGCGGGCGGCACGTCGTTGCTGGCGATGCAGAGGTACGCCCCCATTTGTCGCCTCTCCACACGGTGGAAGTGCAGTAGGGATCCGTTGTAGGTCTCGTGCTCCTCGAAGCCGTTGCCACCTGCGCACGAGAGCACGGACGGCATTACGGCCGGGTGTGTTTTCTGAAAAATTGATCCCGACCCACGCGTCGCGACCGGCCCCTTCATTCGCAGCGTCGCTCAACGCTTCATCTTACAGGGCGACCCTCGCGCTTCATCCTCATTTCGCTCCCTCGTCTCTTCCCTCCCGTGGGGTCTTTAGCTCGTGGGCTCTTTAGCTCGCGAACTGCGCGTCTTCTTCTCGTACCTCGGACTTTACGGGACGACGCGAGACGCCAAATTTGTGGGCGCAATGAATGTAGATAGCCGGGCGCGAGCTTTCACGGAGGGTTGCGTCGGATGGATACGTAGACGTCCGCGGGTAGATCCCGCGGTAACGATGTGGCAGGGACGAACAGCGGTTGCGAGGGCGCGGCGGTCGATAATTTCGACGTAATTAAATGGTAATGAGGCAAGCCGATACGCGGACGATCCGGACGAGCTGGTCGTTCTAACGAGTGGGCGATGGGGAAAGTTTTGCGCGAGGCTGCGGGAAGGACGCGGTATAAGCAGGGGCGGCAGCGATGATTTGCGGTCATTGGCCGTGTGTGAATGCGCGACTGTGGTACAGTAGCTCGCCTGAGACGTGATGCTTGAAGAGTGCAAGTGTTCTGATTTTTCTGCGAGGAATGAGTAGCAATGAAATGTGTGCGATGACGGAAAATGCAAGGTTGGGAAAGCAGGGAGAATTGTCGCGAAATAGAATAGAATAGAAAAATGCGGTGTAAGCATAGGAAAGGGCGAAGGGCAAGAAGGATGCGGTAAATAGGGGTATTAGTACCGATTTGCAGTCATTGGCCGTATGTGAATGCGCGACTGGTACAGTAGCTCGCCTGAGGCGGGATGCTTGAAGAGTGCAAGAGTTCTGATTTTTCTGCGAGGAATGAGTAGCAATGAAATGTGTGCGGTGAAGAAAAATGCAAGGTTGGGAAGGCAGGTAGAATTGTCGCGACATACAATAGAATAGAAAAATGTGGGGTAAGCATAGGAAAGGGCGAGGGGCAAGAACTATGCGGTAAATAGAGGTATTGGTGCCGATTTACAGTCATTGGCCGTATGTGAATGCGCGACTGGTACAGTAGCTAGCCTGAGACTTGATGCTTGAAGAGTGCAAGTGTTCTGATTTTTCTGCGAGAAATGAGTAGCAATGAAATGTGTGCGGTGACGAACAATGCAACGTTGGGGAGTAGGTACAATTGTCGCGATATAAAATAGAATAGAAAAATGCGATGTAAGCATAGGAAAGGGCGAGGGGCAAGAAGGATGCGGTAAATAGGGGTATTGGTGCCGATTTGCCATCGTTGGCCGTGTGTGAATGCGCGACTGGCGCGTGGTACAGTAGCTGGCCTGAGACGTGATGCTTGAAGAGTGCGTGTTCTGATTTTTCTGCGAGGAATGCGTAGCAATGAAATGTGAGCGGTGACGGAAAATGCAAGTTGAGAAGGCAGGTAGAATTGTCGCGAAATAGAATAGAATAGAAAAATGCGGTGTAAGTATAGGAAAGGGCGAGGGGCAGGAAGGATGCGGTAAATAGGGGTGTTGGTGCCGATTTGCGGTTATTGGCCGTTTGTGTAGATGTGATGATGGGCGATTGTGAAAGTGGCCTGAAAGTTCGCTGTGAGTGGCGGAATGACAAAGGTCGTAATTGTAACTGTTCTGAATTTTAGCATATATGAATTCCGTAGCAATAAAATGTGGGTCACGACGAAAAGATGCGACGTTGGAAATGCAGATAGAATTCCATAGAAATAGGATGGAATATAAATACATAGTATAAAGTGTACAAAAGTGCATGAGAGAAAGACGCGGTAAATAGGGGTGTTAGTGATTATTTTGCAATCATTATTGCATAAAGATTGCATAAAGATCATACTTGCAATTGTTCTCAATTTCCAGCATAGATCAATTCCATAGCAATAAATACCGCGACGAAAAGCTGCAACGTTAGCAACGCAGATCGAATTCTCCACAACTAGGTTCGAATATAAAAATACAATATAAAGCGTACGAAAATGTATTGCCATCCGAATTAACTTTGCTCGCAGATGATTAACGCACACGTTCAATTCATTTGCCGCTTACGGCCCGAATTAATGCGCACACGTTGGTTTTTCGTAAATAGAGGCCCGTCAGTTCCGAGGGCGAAGGGTACGTAAATATTTGCAGCGAAGATTTTGCGGAAAAATATTTGCGCGCGACTTCGCACGTGACACGCGTGACGGACACGTCGATAATTCGCCTCCCACCGCCGGCGCCCACCTCTCGCTTCCTCTGCCGGCGTAACGCGGGCAATAAAATCCATATTTGATCGTGCAAATATGAGAACGCGCATGAAATACCGTTTTGGATCTCGGAAATGAATGGCGGAGCGTGGAAGACAGTGACGTGCGGGTGACATTAATACGACTCATCGTTATCAGCGATACTAGTTTACCTTTGTCACGCGACGTGTCAGTCGGCTGGGCACCGAGCGAAACAGGGTCGCCGACATTCGTCGGTCGCGCAATTTTTTTCCTCCCTCTCCCCGGTTTTATTCTACCCTCGCGTCGACAACAGATTACAGGCAATTGTCAGTGTTCGCTGCCGCTCTAACGAAGTGATCAAACTCCCATCAAAAGTCTCTTTTCACCGCTATTTTTTCTGCGTTAACCGGCGAGAAGGGCGGGCAACTTTCGGCGTAAAATCTAGTCAGTTTCGCGCGTCGCGGGCGGCAGGGCGAAAGGTGGGAAACGAACGACGCGACAGTGTCGGCGGTTTAATTGTCTGGCCGTTTGTATTTGACAAAGAGAGATCGCACCGCGCGAGACGTCTATTTCGTTCGAACCCTGGGAAGCGTTTATAGATTAAAAGCGAAGAGACGCGTCTCGCCTTATTTTTCCGCATGCCGGCGCGCGTTTTCAGGAAAAAAGTGAATTTGACGTTTAAAACGGTATCTCACGAGGCTGTCATTGCTGTGCCGCGAAGCGTTTGGAAACGAGGGAGGGAAGGATGGGAAATCGACTTTTGTCGCAGTAAACGGTGGCTGTTAATGGCACTTAAATGTTCCCTCGCATGACTCGGGGCCACGATATCGGCGCACGGGAAAGTGTTTTAAACGGATGAATTAGGATCCGCTGACATGCGAGCTACGCCATACGCCGTACACGTTAATCACTCAAAATGTCATATGCGTTTTAACCCTATCCGGGCGGGTATTAAAAGTTCCCGTTAAATGAGTCCCGCAGCTCCGCTGCTTAAACGCGAACGTTGAAAGTTCATAAGTTCCCCTCACTCGTCCGTGCTATGCATCCTTGCGCACGCGGGGCTGATTCGATTATTTCTTTGCGGTACCAGTTCCGCACTGTGCATTCCTCCGGCACCTATATCGGCCGATATCAACTGGGTTTAGGTGTCGCAAGACTTTTCCGAACTCTCGAGACCTCGCCGACTTTTAAGATTTCCGCGAACTTGCGCCCGAGACCCCCGGAAAGACTTCTGGACTTCGTGAAATGTATTCGTTCCATTCGGAGGCATCCACCGCGACTTCGAAACGATTTGAGCCGCGTTGTGCGCACCGTACACCGCAGACTGTTTCCGGGCAAAACGGTGGCAAATTACGACTCTAACTTCCGCCTAGGAACAAGCGGTTTAACCCTTTCACGGTGGCACGGCTGAAACAAACCTCACATTCCCAGCTTCTTGCAGTTGATACCGGCAAGCGACAAGAGCAGAATTTCCAGCCGTATACGGCGGAGTGTATGCGCGTGCCGAGCCACAAAACGAAAATCAACAATACGTATTCACGGATTCATAGACACGCGAACGTACAGATTGCGGCAACGCTCCCTGGAGTCTGCGTCAAAATTCCTAGGCATATAAATCCGCTAATATACCAGTCCGCACAGACGTACACTCGTCCTTACGTTATTGCGCATACAAGACGTACTCAGCCGGAACTGCATTCCGCATTGTGAACTTTTACCTTCTTCGAAAGCAGCAATATGAACTTTGTGCGATGTGCGTAAGTGTTGCACACGTTTACCAGAAGCCGCTAGACGCTTTCCCACAAACTGTGAGTCAAAGTATCGTTTCCCCGCGTACCACTTTTTCTTCGGATCCCACCAAGTCGCACCGTCGTCAATAAACACGAACTCCGCGAAGGTTAAATGTTCGCCTTCGAACCGGCTTGCGGCGTGTGCAACGTGTGGCGCGCCGAGCAAAGTAGCATCGCGCGGCGAAGGGCACAAGAAAGCCCGAAACTCGGCGTACAACAGACAGGAAGCGAAATAAGAGACGAGGACGAGAAGATATATGCTTAATTCACTACTTAGGCAGCTAACGAGTTCGCTAAGTGAGCGAGCGCTAACGAGTTTGCTAAGCTCGTAAGAAAAGCTGCGGTGAAAAGGAGGAGAAGGAGGCAGAAGGAGTGCGGAGCACGAGGAGTCAGAGGAGCGGGGGCTGAAGATGGTAAGTAGAAGTCGTCGGCAATGTGTGCGACTCTTGAACCCCCAGCCACTCTTCCTGCCCACACACTGGCCCCGACACTCTCTCGCAGTATGCCAACCGCCGGCGGTTCTCGGCGTTGAAAGGGAAACGTTGATAAGGGCGTGTTGAAAAATACTGTACCCAGTGTGTACGATTTTGGAGGATCCTGCGCCTCACTTCCATCAAGCCTCGAGAGGCAAGCAGTGGGTGCGCCAGGTTGGCCAAAGTTTTGCCAACTCCGGACTCTACCTGGTGTTTTCGCGTGTGCACGTCTATCAGGGGGCGGCTGTGTGTCGTCGGTGTCTCTACACGTGTACACACAGCCGGAAGCGTTGGCGCGCGCCCCGCGCAAGGTACCGTCAGCGAAGATCTGTTCCTATTCTCTCTCTTAAGCCGGTGCGCACACATATTCCCTCTTTCTCGCGCCCCTCGTCAAACACACGAACGCGCCGCTCTCTGACGGTCTCAAATACTCGGCTTCCCTCTCTCGATACTCTCTCATTCTCGCTTCGCATACTTCAGCCCCACTCACCCGCGGCCCCGCTCTGTCTTTCGAAGAGCGTTCAAGAAGAGGAACTTGTTTCAACGACCTTCCTCGTTATACCCACTCGAGCCGTTCTCGCAGCCAATCTGTGTACCCACGTTCGAAAATGCCTCGCCCTCGACTTTGCACCTACTGATCCCGAGCTTTCCACGAAGGCAGGCAGGGCGCGTTACGCTAATATCCCAGTGCAAAGGGACGCGTTCCGGATGCTGGCACGCGCGGATCGGCGCGCGAGAATGTTATGCAGTGATATTTCAATGGCCGCGCTACAAAGTGCGCTTTGTTCGACTGGCGGACCGCCCGCGTAGCTGTGCGCTGGGCGCAGCGAGGGTGGAGTGCATAAATTACACAGCCGGGGCGCGCCTAGTGTCCACTTTAGTTTTATCAATTCGTCGGCCGCGCCGCGAAATCCCAATCAGGAGAGCGTGCCGTTCTGCGTTCATTGAGAAACGCGATATTTAAATCTGACCGGCCCCGATGCCGTGCGGCCGATAATGCACGGTTCCGCGCGGATCGAGCGTACTCGGTATCGAATTGTTTGGATCGCTCGAATTATCCGCACTTCATGCGCTTGAATGGCGTCGAGCGCGATGCGTGTACGGTGCGTGTGTGCTACGTGTGCACACGCAAGCCGGGGCCCGCAGGTGAATTATTGAGTCTACCTAGCAGCTTTTACACGCAGAGGAGCAGCGTGTAATTACGGCATTAGCGTCACCTAATTACGCCATTGACGTGGAGCTAATATTTCAATGCGAGGTGGTGGGATAGGAAAATTCTCCGACGCGTACGTCGAAGCGCATTGGCGGTATTAATGGTGCATGCAGGGTGTAGCGTATTGTGAAACATTAGTCGCGCCGATTGTCACGATGCCCACAGATAAAATTAAGTCGACATTCACCAATAAAAGATATGTCGCCGCGTGTCGGTGTCGAGTTTCTTCGCACAAGTACGCCCGACGATAATATTAACGCGAGAGAGCGGACGTTTTGGTGAACGCACTCCCGTGGCGTCTATGTTAACACGTTGTTGACTGGTAATTTCGGGCAGAAATTATCTCATATCACCGGTTATTGTTTCGTAATTTAATGTGAAAGCAGAAGTATCTAATAGAACTTCGATAAACTTTATACATAATGAATTAAAATGAAACTTTTCATATTGTCCTGCGTTTAAAAAAATGGTAACAGCTGATACAAGTGCAAACACGAGTCAAACTCGAATCCGGTCAACAACGAGTTAACGTCCCTTGGATTCATGAAACATCCCCGCGCAGAACGTCCGGTCGTTTAAACCGCGGCATGTGTATTGTAACCAAACGTCGCACACGGTGTCCAGTTCTGGACAACAAGAAGCGAAAGAGGAAGAAACACGAGCACAATGGATGGCAGCGGATGGCAAACAAAATTAAACTGCCCCCTGCCTTTTGCTGCTCGCGCAACGGCAGGTCTGACCGCGGAGATATTCGTGAGTTTTATAGTGTCGTCATATACCGGCGGGAGAGGTCCTTATGAGAATGGGCTCCCCGTCCTCTCGACGCCATGACACTCTAGGTGGCGGTCGTCCTGTCACACGACAGCTCAGAGTAGCGTTGTCACCCTCGGAGACTGCCAGATCAGCGCTGGTGTCACCGCCGTAAACGATGTCCGGTGGCACTGTTGACAAATTAAGCAAACATGTACGGTATGAATCAAATGCGGGATCATTCGAATAAAACGTCGGTTCCCATATTGATAGTTCTTCAAACGTTAAGCCACTTTGCTTAAGAACATTTTTTTTTGTATCTTATTACTATGTTACAAAAACGTCGAATCATTTTTGCCAAAGAAAAAATTGAACCGTTAGTTCAAGTTGTTTCTTATACGAAAGTCAGAAGATTTAGCAATTACAGAACAGATTATTAGCAGCGCTAAAATTTTGCAAAATGTGTTCCATAGTAGAAACATATTTTTTATGCATTCAAATGTAAATATTTTAATATCTCGAAATGGAGAACTTTAACAACAATGCGTTAGAATTCTTTCTGTATCTGATTTTGCCCGCACAATGTAGTCACTGAGAATGATATACCATTCCGGTTAATCCAGGTAATGAAAAGCGTTAGTTGAAGTTGTTTCTTATACAAAAGTCAGAAGATTTAGCAATTACAGAACAGATTTATATTATCAGAGCTAAAATGTTGCAAAATGTGTTTCATAGTAAAAACATATTTTTTATGCATTCGAATGTAAATATTTTAATATCGCGAAATGGAGAACATTAATAACAACGCGTTAGAATTCTTTCTGTATCTGATTTTGCCCGCGCAATGTAGTCACTGAGAATGATATACCATTCCGGTTAATCCAGGTAATGAAAAGCGTTAGTTGAAGTTGTTTCTTATACAAAAGTCAGAAGATTTAGCAATTACAGAACAGATTTATATTATCAGAGCTAAAATATTGCAAAATGTGTTCCATAGTAAAAACATATTTTTTATGCATTCGAATGTAAATATTTTAATATCGCGAAATGGAGAACATTAATAACAACGCGTTAGAATTCTTTCTGTATCTGATTTTGCCCGCGCAATGTAGTCACTGAGAATGATATACCATTCCGGTTAATCCAGGCAATGAAAAGCGGTTGTTTCCATAATTTTTTGGTCTCGACCCGCGGAAAGTGTGCGATATGAGCTTTAAGCGTTTTGATGCGTTTAACCGCAATTTGGTACGCTAAAATTGAATACGGTATGGTAATGGCTCGTGTTGTCCAACGAAAGCGTTCATTAGCGATATGGTAGAATTTCCTTCTGATGTAAAGGTATGCGAATTAAGAGTACTTACGATCTAATGAGGGAACACTTTTACTGCAGCATTACGGTTCTAAATTGATTACCTCTCCAGAATTGACGTGGAAGATTGTGACCGCGGCAAAAGACGAAAAGCAATTAATCAAATCCGTTGGAGCAAAACCAAGCATCACGATTAATCGGATCGCGCCGGGGAAAGAGTGCTCGGCGAAAATTAATAACCGACACGATTGTAAATTGCACGCGTCCAGTTCTGTCGCACTCCGTCAAAACAGAGGAAATTGAAGAGTAATTGCGCTTGACATTATCCGCTATAAATGTCAATTATCGTGAGGTGGCAATAGTTGTCATAAAAACTTCACGCGGATTGACCATTTTCAAACTCGAAACGGTCGACGATAACGACTCGCAAACAATCGAGTACTTAGAGCCCGCGAACACTCGACCTCCTCGCTGCGACTCGGAAGCAAAATTCTTCCCGAAAAATGCACTTTGATAACAAAGCCAAACGACTTATTCTATACCTGCAAAAGAATGGGAAGGCACTCTCGGCATCTTCTGTACTTTTACTTAACACATCGCCGACGAATCACGTACATAGCAATACGTGCTACGTGTACACTGGGTTGCCAAGGGAACACGCAGTGCTCCGTTTCCACATTAGATTGGGCAGCCAACGAGACACGTATTTCTCCGCGTTCCCAATCTTAGAACATATTCACACGTACACTTAACATCCTCATATTCAAATTTGCACGTAATACATAAACTCGTCGTGCACGACTCATGACTATCAAAACTCAGCCAACGTTAAATATTAAACCGTACAAACAAGGTCGTCTGCGACACGTTTTCGCTTACGCGAGAAAACGTTAAGCTCTCTGCGCATTACAACAACGTCAAAGAAAACGTTTTCATTTGCACGTCGACGAATTAGACATTGAACGCTCGTACGCGGCTTTCAACATTACGCAGCAGTCGAAATAATATGAATCGTCGCGATGACTGCAAACAGGCGGACACTTTCACACGTTTCCCGGCTTTGTCCTTTGCAATTCGCGACGCGCTGCTTCTATTGTGTATCGTTTGCGAACGTACTTCACACGAGTGCGCAGAGTCCTAACTCTCCAGATTCATTCGAATAGAGCTTGTACGTCATAATGGCAGGGTCCTTAACGTATAGCCGATGTAATTTGGCGAGACTCAGGGTCACACGGATACCGGGCGGGGTCGAGCAAGAAAACGTTAATGTCCAAACTGTTCCGAACGTAATTATTATCTTCCTTGGTTATATATGGAGGCTTAATGTTGGCACAATCTCGGGCTTCGATGGCGTCAGAGCTACTATGCAACGACGGTCTTCCCGGCTCGTTTAGCCCTCTCCATCTCTTGCGGGCTTTTCCTCCAAACTTGTCTCAGATTACATATTAACGGTGCGCATACAGATAGTCTATAATGTATGGACCCGGGAACACAGGTAACGGAATAAATAGGAACTATTAACGTGTCGGGTGAACTGCGGGTATTAACATCTTCGTTACCGGCACGTAAAAGGGGTGGTTATATGCAAAATTGCTTCTAATATGAGAAATTGGATTTGTTTTAGCCAAAAATACGATTTCGAGATGGTATTGATATGATATTTTAATTGTTGGTAACTTGGAAATTTGGCAAATAGTATTAACGGTGGACGTACAGGTAACTTAACTGATGTAGATTTGAGAGTAGGGGTAGCAAGGGAGCGTACTGAAAACAGATATGAATTTATGAATATTCGTGCCAACGATAACTATCAAGCCGGATGAAAGTATTGCTAAGTTTAGAAACTGCGTGGTAATGATATTAAAGGTACGAAGATGAAGCGTGGGTATTGAGTCGAAGCTGAACTTTTACATGGAGGGTGCTTCTAAATTTGTGAAGAATGTGAAAGGATAATGGGTTCTTTACATAGGGTTTGAACATGAAAGTTTCAGAAGAGTTTCCTTGTAGTTTGTCGCAGAATGAACATTATCGCGTTTACCTAATTATTGTATTTAACAATCTATAACATCAGTTTTCAAGCGTAAACTTCGCAGCATAAATATTGTGAATACAGGGCTCGAGATAGTCGGTTCCACTTTACCAACATCACGGTCAATTATCTACCTCTTCGGAAAATCAATTATGCGTTCGGAAGGACAAAAATGATTCTGCATAATAGGGGAGATGTTTCAAGTGGCAGTATTTCCGCTAATCACATCAGGTTGCTTTCAAAAAGCTGATTTTAACGCGATAAGTCTCCGTCCGCTAATATCATCAGTTGTAGCTAGGAATTTCCCGACCATTTATAACTACGAATATAGATCCCCATATTAGCAATATCCGTTTCTGCCCCAAGGTACGTTTGAAGTGGATATTTGCGGAAAAGGAACAGTTGCCCGGGCAAGGTCTTGAGCCATCAAATTAATCTGAGTAAGTCCCGATATTGACCACTGAATAATATCATCAACTTTTGGTTCGCTGTTACTCCATTTCGAAAAGTCCGAACCTGCCCGATTCGTCTCTTTATTTATCTTGTTTTGTTTCCTTTCGCGTGACCGTTCAGTGCACGAACAAACGCCGCAGTTACACAGTACGTTACAGGAAAATCTATAGATCGGCGCATGTTCCTTCGACGTTTCCATCGGGAAAACAATCGAGAAGACGTTTTCCGGTAATAAAGAAGCCCGGCGAAATATATCTAATTGCCCTCTATTGCGCAATGCCCAGGATGATCGAGTTCGTGCGCGGGGGTAGATAAATCGGACGTTCGATTTATTGGTCGCCGGGCAACAACAACAACGCGGCTTCGTTAGCTATCTGTCGTTTGGCAATGACCGTGATAAAATCGCAGCACTTGTATGCACTCGTCTCTGACACTAGACGGATTAACTAGTTAGAACTCCTCAACGAACTTTTGTTTCTAACCACTTTCATCCCATATTTTTAGATTCATTTATATTATAGTTTTCACGCACGTATCATAATTGGGTTTTACTTTAAAAGTCCTTGCAAATTCGGGAACTGTATTTTATTATGTGGCGCCTATATGCCTTACCCGAAAATAGTCATAGAAACCCTTTTCTCACGCGTGCAAGAAGTAGTACGTAAAATGAGACCGCGTATATGAAAAATATCGCATAACTTGTAATATTAGTTCCGCGCAAGCCTGTAACACCGTGTATTAAACAGACCGCGTAATGTATTGGATCAATGTAATCACGAGTTTTTGCTTACTTTTATGTTGCCGTTTTCACGCACGTATCATAATAATTATTCACTCTAAAAATAGTTGTATACTCGATGTTTTTCGCATATGTGTTTATTCTTAAGTGTAAAGTTGCCGGTCCGTGTGCATACTCCACGATAACAGAAATACATTTTTCACGCGTACAGAAATAGCACGAAAAATAAATCTGCGTAAAAAGTATCGCATCATTTGGAATATTAGTTCCTCGTAAATCTC
Source organism: Cryptocheilus praepositus (assembly GCA_033815515.1). Lineage (NCBI taxonomy): Eukaryota > Metazoa > Arthropoda > Insecta > Hymenoptera > Pompilidae > Cryptocheilus > Cryptocheilus praepositus. The sequence goes on from JAWWQZ010000314.1 coordinate 4,290,944, forward strand.
TAACACCGCGCGTTAAATAGACCGCGTAATGTATGGGATCAATGTAATCACGACTCCAGATTCAACGCGACGCGCTTTGACGCTCATTACTCATGCCGAAAGGATATTTCAGAGAGAATAACTCTGTATCGGAACTTCCGGCGACCGATATATACCCGGCCATAATAATCCCCCGAAATATATTCCCTAAACCCCGCTGTGAGAAACTACATCCGATCGTTACAGCGTAAAGATGAACGAAGCAGGCCGCGCCGTCGACTCATTGGCCACGATCCAATAACCCTCCTTGCATTATTTTCGCTTGCAAAGGTTGGCGAGCGTTTGATTGTTCGGAAAAGAGGAACGCCGAATTTGCGGAATGGATTTTTCCGTCCGGTCGATCTAATGTCCGCGTTCTCTGGAGGAGTATTTCTATTTTTTCGGTTGAAGAAATCGACGCTGCTTGCAATTCTTGAGTTCAATGCAATTTACGAACCACGTTAGAGTAGTGTCTTCAAGGCAGGATTTGAAATGTAAACGTTTAGGCTTATGCTGGTGCTTGGCAAATTTTTGGGGATGATAATATTAACCCTTTTTTGCATGATTTTTTCTTTATTGGTGAAATAAATCAAGGTGATATAATTCATGTTCAAAATTAAAGGAAAAATGGTTAAAAAAATCTTAATATATATATTTATAGTATAAATTTAGCAAAAAACAATATGATGGAAATTTCCATCATCATGCAAAGTTAGATCAAAGTGAACTTGTTCTTTTATATAATTTTTGGGCATTCAATGTTATGATGGAAATTTCCAGCATCATGCAAAGAAGGGTTAACGGTTAAACATCAACGCGCGCGGTATTTATACTAAGTTTCCGAGACCCGCCATTTTGAGGCATTCCTATTTTCTGAACGAAAATGGATTTTCAACCGTTTGACAAGACTAATATACATCTAATTGAATATCTTTCTAAGCCTTCTAGTCTCGAAGTTCTTATGTGATATACTTATATCTACGGATATGCGACATTTTGACGCAATCGTAAATTGAGCATTAATTCTACAAAATTGGTTTCATTCACAAAAGTGTTACTTCAGAAATAAATATCAATGTAACCGGAAAGTCCTTACAAAGCAATCATGAAAACTAACTACACACAATGCAGTGGGGATGCTGTGACCCCAATATCTCAAATATGTAGTTGTTGGCACTGCGTAGCTGATTACGTTCTTACCTCCGTATTCACGTTGAAAACTCGTAACGCCTCACCGAGATAAGTATCAGCGGAAAGAACCGTTCTCAGTATTTCAGTTACTCTCTCGGCACGGAGGCATCTTAGTAGTTTCATTTCTTCCTCGGTTCCATGCATTGAAGAAGAAAGTACAGAACAGTTGTTCGTTTAACAAAACGTTGGGTTCCGTTTCTGTGTCAATTTGCCGCGCATCCGTAGAGATACGTACAGAAGAACCGTCCGTAAACCCAGTGTCAACTCAATCGCCTCAGCACGAAGCATCGGTCGTCGGGAAATTGCAAATTTTAATACCTCCCCGACCCCGCGCGTTGCAATACCAAACGATCCGCAATTAACTCGTAAAAACTTCCGCGCCAGACCTACCGCCGGTACATCCGCAGTCCGATCCGAGACACGTATCCGATTTCGCCGCCATAATTTACTCACATACCGTGAGCACCGAAACTCCGGGACACTTGAAGTTTTGATACTGCTCAACTATCGAGAACCAACTTACTCGCCGACGACGGTCGGTTCGTGGAGCGGCGGAGGCTGCACACCCACACAATCGCCGGGCGCATGCATCGACGTAATTTGTTGCGCGAACTTTACAGATCCGGCCAATAAAGGCGGTCCCGTTGAAATACTTCTAATCGCCGTCATAAAACTTTCCGGTCAAGCTGTGCAAAGACAGATAAATGGATTGATCGACTTATTGGCCCGGACCCAATGACCTGGCCTGGCTCTCCGTACCTCTCCGCGTACCTGCCGCGAAGCTTTCCGGAAGAGAGAAAGAATGGGCGAGCGGCCGGAAGTGGGGGCAGAGTGGGTTGACGTGAAAATCACGAGTGGGCGGGCGTGCCAGGCAACGGGAATGTCGTACGAGAAATATTTCCCTCTGTCGGGCTGCGCGGGGCAAAAATATAATTTTCCTCAGGACAGGAAGGCTGGAAGGACGGGCGAGAAAAAAAGAGTAAATGCCATCCACGCCCCCGCGACAGCGTGCGCCTACGGTGCACGCCGGCGCCTGGAGGGGACAAATTGTGCCGATTGCATTATTAAATTTCCAGCCGAGAAATCACCGAGTCGATGCGTATTATAACTGCGACCGTTGCGCGACCCACTTTTCAATTTGCGATCGACCCGGCCGTGTATCCGTCGTGCGACCGTGTGTTCATCTAATTTACGCGTGCGTACTTAGTCGTAGGGTGATTGAGAAACGTGGGTGCCGATTAATGCGGTATAGGGTCTCTGACTTACGACCGACGTCCGTTTCGACTAACAAATTTATAGGTTTGAATGCTATTGTCGTTCAAACGGGCTCTAAAATTGAACGTAAAGCACAAAAATTCGATTTATGTACGTACAATTATTCTACATCTTGTGAAAATATGTAACATGTACGCTATTGCACGTTAAACAAAAATACACCTTGAAACGAAATATAAAACGACTAAATAACTAATGAAATTCCGCTAAGATACATACGTAAAATAATTGTATTTATTACTACTATTTTAATTCACTTATTTTTTGTGGCCGATGTCGTATAGATCGTTAGTCGAGGGGAAGTCGCATTTATTTACGGAGCGTCGACAGTGTCACTTTCAAAGTGGAACGCAAAGTGTCAATCAGCGTAGCGTGAAGCGTCGCGCAGGCTGCAAAAACGAACGGTTCTTGCGACGTGCTTCTTTTCTGCAAGAGTACGAATCTCATTGCAACGATGTTTCACGGTACGACGCAGATTTCCTGGCGATCTTCTAAATTGCCTCGAGTCTCGCCTTACCAGCGGGTAGCAGAACCTGCAGGCACTTTGTTTCGCAAGTGCAACGAAGGTAAGCATATAATGTATACCGGAGTTACTTTACGTCCGCAGCCGGCAGCCGCAGTCGGTGAGCGGGCCGAAAGTTTTCAGCACTTTAACTGAACTGCGGGAGAGCCTATAGTCGCGGAATAATTCCCGGAACAAGAAAGTTAACGGGTAATAAGTCGACCTCGACAGTGGCAGGTCGTTACAGAAACTGTTCCTAATCAACGAGCAGAATTAATACCCCAGCCTTTGCCAGCAAGGTTTTGCACGGAAAAATGCTACGTCTGATTACGACGTATATGACCGACTGCGGTGTCACACTATACATTCGAATAGCTGCCACTTTCGGTTTACGAATTCACAATACCCCGCGCGGTAAGATGCGAAGTCCCACGCACCACAAATGCTTTTATTCAACAATCGCGTCGAGGATCCTTCGTCGCGAACCCTTAAGTAATACCTGTTCACTTACGTGCGAACGTATAAAACTGAAGCCTTTTCGTTGAATGTTCAGCTCTTGGGAAAGTAATTCTATGGTCTACGTGTTTAGAAACCGCCAAGATTTCGTCTTCAAGAGTTCTAAATAAAAATTTAATTTTATGTAATATGAACAAATTGCCATCTTCTAGATCTGAGTTTCTAAGACATTTTATTCGTGTCGAATTAAAACCTGTTCACCCCAGCTTTTTCGGAAGCATCTACTCCGTCTTCATGAATCTATGTACACATAAAATATTTATGCATATATCGTAAAAATTCCGTCACTTTGGTCGAATAGTTAGTGCATCGAAATTACACCATAAAAGCACGATTACCTCCTGTAGCACAAACCCTGGCGGTTTTGAAACACGCATAGCATAGAACTATCTTAACAAAAACAAAACGCCGTCGGTCTCATCCGATCCATTACCCGAACGGCTGTTTTCAAATATTGTCTCGGCCAAAACTTTCGTTCGGTCAGCCAAATTATTCCCCTATTCCCCCGATTTGACCGGCCAGAATTATGAAGACCCCTAGAAGTTAGAAGGTAAACAACAAAACATCGAGTACTCTGCGAATCAAGTTATTGACGAAAAGAATCTGTCCATAAAAAGCGTAGGAACTTTCCGACGAAAGCCGATACATTCCATAATCGACCGTATCGCGCAGCAATTTACGTTCGGCGCCGAGGCAAGCGTCGCAAAACTGAAGTTCTCTTTTGAAGCGAGCCACCGCACGCCGCCGCTATCGGTCGCACGCGACACGTCTAAAAGTGCAGGACGCGTCGGCGGCTCGTTGACAAACGCTATCGCGACCGCTGGCAGCTCGATAACATTCAGCGCACGTTGGCCGCGTAGCCGCAATCGATTATCGATGCGCGAGCGTGAACGTGACCTTGATGGAAGATATGGAAGGATCCTTACCGAGGATATCGAGACAGCCGAGCTTGGATATCATCGGGCTCGTGTTTATCTGGCACATGTAACAACCCCTGTCGGTCTCCTTCAGCTGACGAATGTGCAGCCGCCATGTGCCATTGACGGCTTCCTCCGCGGCCTGGCTACTTCCTGTCACACCGAAGGCGCCGGACGCGCTGCCGGATCCGGAACTTCCGGTCTCGTACGAGACCGCGATACGTGCATTGTGCGTCACCGTCCTCATGTGCACCGAGAGTATCGTTTGGTCCGAGGCCCGCAGCCAGCCGACCTGCAAAATCGAAACTGCCGTTTCCTTCTTCCTATATGACGCTGACGTATAGCGTCCCGACGCATTGCCGATACGCTGCCTGGCAAACTCTGCCTGGCAAACGCGGCCGGGCGACGACAAATTGGGACTCGGGAAACTTTAGCGCGCGGACGCCGTCAAGTGAGCGGACGTTCTTTTAGTCGAATGAGTTCAGTGCCACGGCGGAGGTTAGGTAAGGGGGTTTTTAACACGGTGTCCGGCGCAAGAGATTTTACTGAAGATCCAAAATATTCGCAATGGGTAGTAATAATTATTTTATAAATGCAGTTATTGTTAGAATAGTGATGCGATTCTTTGGTCTTCAATACTTGCACATTATTTACATTTTGCATAATTCAGTCAAACGGTGTAGTATTTCATAGCATCGCCGTTCTAATACGGCAAATTACGCACGGCAGTCAACGTGTTAACATATTGACAGCCGGCGACCTAAGAGACATTTAACCCTTTCGCTTCGGCCGGTGACTATCTGATTCTTTGGTCTTCAATACTTGCACATTATTTACATTTTGCATAATTCACTCAAACGCTGTAGTATTTCATAGCATCGCCGTTCTAATACGACAAAATACGCACGGCAGTCAACGTGTTAACATATTGACAGCCAGCGACCTAAGAGACATTTAACCCTTTCGCTTCGGCCGGTGACTATCTGATTCTTTGGTCTTCAATACTTGCACATTATTTACATTTTGCATAATTCAGTCAAACGCTATAGTATTTCATAGCATCGCCGTTCTAATACGGTAAAATACGCACGGCAGTCAACGCGTTAACACATTGACAGCCGGCGACCTAAGAGACATTTAACCCTTTGCTTCGGTTGGTGACTATAGTCACCGAACGTTTAACCCTTTCCTTACAGCAGTGCGGTCCGCGGACGTAACGCCACTGAACGGGGGACCCCGTCGCGAAATGTGCATTTGTACTTCAGTAGTCTTCGATATTCGGACTTACGTTTTTCAACGCCAGTTTATGATTCTCTTGTATGTGCACATTTTTAACCCTTTGAGTGCTGAGTACTTCCGGCCGAAGCGCTCGCTGAGGGCGAAATACTTTTCACTAGTATGAACTTTATTGATTGATCGCGTGAGGCGCAACTAAATTCTAATCGTAATTTTTCATTTACGCCAAATTAAATATTGCAAGAAAATTATTTGATAAAGGACGCATCTATATTCATCTCACACATTGGTAATTGTGGCTGCAGTAAATAAGAAATCGAATTCGGAATGTATATATGCGCCCATAGTTTACACCGATAGGTTTCATCGTATTATAGGGAAAACGTGAAAATGAGTATTCATTGTATGAATATTCATTTATTTACATATTTAGAAATTTTGCTATTGTAAGTAAAATTTTGGGTAGTTAGACATCAAATTATAATTCTTAGTAATTTAATTCAGAATGATATTTAGCGAGAATCGGCACAGGCGGTCACATACACGTCGATTATATTAATCAGCCGTACACATTGATTGTCGCCGCCGCCTATAGTCGGCACCCGTAACGAAAGGGTTAACGCTTGCTACACATGAACGGTGACTATATACATATTGCTTATATAAATTCAAAACACGTAAAGATATGTCTGTAGCTGCTCTTCATCTTAAATTGATAAGAGAAATTTTACGGCAATACCATAAAGACGATTTTAGAAAACTCACTCTCGGCGCAGCGGCTCGTTCAGCGGGAGTAGCGCGCCGGAAAATCGGTCCGTAGCGAAAGGGTTAAAGCCTGAACGCCGGCAGCGTATCGGCCACTTAAATCCCAAACGCCGGCCTTATTCGCTTGTTTCTGATCAATGAATAGCCGAAAAAAATATTCAAAACATTACATATTTTCGTTAAATAGTAAATTTTATTGGCATATTCGTCATATACAATTTAACGGTAATTAAAAATAGAAACAAAATCGAAACTTTTAATTTATAATTACAGAAAAATATACAGTCCCCCATTTCACGGCGGATTGTTACATATATATAACGTAAACAGAAAATAAAAGTTCTAATACTTAAGGCAAGTGTGGTATTCCTCTAAAAATGGCAAGTAAATACAAATCGATATGTACTCATATCAGTAAAATAATTTCACATTATCATGGGGCCGCCACTCATCGACAGACTCAAATCCGCGTTTTCGGACGAAGGCTGTGACGCGAGGGGAGGGATTTTTATAGCCGCGAGGTTAGTTATTTTCTAACGTTAGTGTATGTATGTTTCCATTTCATATGATGTTTTTAACGTCACTGGGTAGATTTGGATATTTGAGGCAGCGTAAAGGAATAATTCGTCGAATGTAATGTGTATTTTGGTTTTTATGCAATTCCGATGAAAATTATGCACTTTGTGAATAACTTCGTATCTTTGAAATGTACCGAGAAATACGACGCTCCGTACGCGTGGCACTATTCGTTTTTTCTTTTTAATAAGTTTAAAGCGACGAACGAATGCCGTAAGTGAAGTTGGGAAATTCTTGAATTTATTGAGTTGGGTTACTTTTAACGTCTATGTATGTATGTTTCCATTTCACATGGTGTTCTTGGCATCACTAGGTAAATTTGGATATTTCAGGTAGTGTGAAAGTAAAGTGCCGCGAATGTAACGTGAATTTTGCTTTTTATCCAAAGCCGATGAAAATGATGCACTTTGTGCATAAGTTCGTATCTCTAAATTATGCTGCTTTATACGCGAGGTATTGTTCGTTTTTTCTTTTTAATCAGTTTGAAGAGGTTTTTACGTCGGTTTTGTTATTTTCAACGTCGGCGTATGTATATCTCGATTTGACATAGTATCTTTGACGCCACTAGGAAAATTCGCCTGTTTCAGTCAATGCGTAAGTGCAGTCCAGCGAAGTAAACGTATATTTTGCCTTTTACTCAATGCCGATAAAAATGATGCACTTTGTGAAAAAGTTCCTATCTCTGAAATATTCCCGGGAATACTACGCTTTATACGCGTGGCACCATTCGTTTTTTCTTTTTAATGAGTTTAAAGCGGCGTGCAATTTTTTTTTTACATTTTTCGTTAATTCATTCCGCAGATTAATTTTGCGATGAATAATGAATGAAAATTAAACAATTTTCACCCGCAATCCGTTGATTGTACGTGCCCAAGAGGCCGTACCTTCGAAAATTTTATGCAGATGTAATAACGATTATCCGTGTTATTCTATCAGGGCCGCCGTTAAAATTGTCGTGCACACTAGTTATACCAAAATTTCATTCTTTAGATTGACCACACTCGACAAAATTCTTCATAGAAAATCATTTGAGTATTCATACCCCGAAGAACTTTAGTCTTCGATGTAAGAAAACTCGAATAAATTCAACTCGGAAATGACTGCAGCTTGAGGAAAAATACCTTTACAGCAATATACCCTCCGTGCCGCACAATAACTAATTCACTTACTCACTTGTACGCGCATTCATTGCACTATGGCGGGATCAAAAACATTTGCCCACAATACAGCAGTTGTTATGCACTTTTATGCGGTATTCCATTAAAACGTGCCCTTTCCACGACCGCGATTACTTATACCGAGACTCGCGACATTTTAACGAACTCCTTAGCGCCCTTACCGGCATTTCTCGTTGCGACAAAAGTCTGACGTACCCCTTTGAAAGTTTCCCTTTGTAGTCTGACATAATCGCCGTGCAATTTCTCGCGCAAACGTCGGCCGCATTCTTTGGCGCGGTAATTTTGTCAAAGCACGCGCGCAATACATAGATATAGAATTGCGTTGTCCCACATGCGTAAGATTAGAGGGCTGCGACACTGGGTGGTATAAAATAAGGACAAGACTGGTTGTAATGAAAGGAACGTGTGTGTAACGTGTGTATATATTAGTGTTTGTGGAGCACGAGATGCTCTAATCGAGAATTAATAGTTAATTTAGTACGATACTGTGACACTTTGTTTATCGTATATTCTAAATATGCATCGTCTAATGAAAAGTCATTCGTTGCTTTTTTGAATACTGACGTTTCATCAATACAGCAGGTAGCTTCATTGAAAATTGACGAAGTCACTGTTATTGAATTGTCGCGCGGTTTTCTTACAAGCACAGTTTGACACCGATTTCTAATTGACCAACCGATGAATAAAAGGTTTGTTCTTCAATGCGAAATTCCGTACAATTTTAACGACCTGGCACTTTGGATTACCGTCTTCGTCAAGTATTATCCGTCAAGCATTATGCATTTACCCGTCACAAATCACACCTAAATGAACGTCCGGTGTCTCATGGTTGTCTTATAAACCCTCTTTACGACACCGATTTCTAATTGATCAGTCGACGAATAAAAACTTCACTTTTCAATTTAAAATTCAACACAATTTCAACGACTTCACAATTTGGTTCATCGTACCCGTATCTCGTGGTTTTTTTATGAGCACATTTTGCGACATCAATTTCTAACTAATCAACCGCCCAATTAAAAATTCAAATTCGAATTTAAATTCCACCCAATTCCAACGACGTGACACTCTCGTGTCATTATCTTCGTCAAATATTGTTTATTTACCGGTCACAAACACACTTTATGACACCGATTTCTAACTAATCAGCCGCCGAATAAAAATTCACTTTTGAATTCAAAGCAGGAAAATTGCAACGAGCTGAACACTCTGTGTCATCGTCTTCGTCAAGCATTGTTCATTTACCCGTTACATATCACACCTAAATCAACGTCCCGTGTCTCATGGTTGTCTTATAAACCCTCTTTATGACACCGATTTCTAATTGATCAGTCGACGAATAAAAACTTCACTTTTCAATTTAAAATTCAGCACAATTTCAACGACTTCGCAGTTTGGTTCATCGCACCCATATCTCGTAGTTTTTTTTATAAGCACACTTTGCGACATGAATTTCTAACTAATCAGCCGCCCAATAAAAATTCAGATTTGAATTCAAATTCCACGCAATTTCAACGACGTGACACTCTTTACGACACCGATTTCTAATTGATCAGTCGACGAATAAAAACTTCACTTTTCAATTTAAAATTCAGCACAATTTCAACGACTTCGCAGTTCGGTTCATCGTACTCATATCTCGTAGTTTTTTTTATAAGCACACTTTGCGACATCAATTTCTAACTAATCAGCCGCCCAATTAAAATTTCAAATTCGAATTTTAATTCCACCCAATTCCAACGACCTGACACTCTGTGTCATTATCTTCATCAAATATTGTTTATTTACCGGTCACAAACACACTTTATGACACCGATTTCTAACTAATCAGCCGCCGAATAAAAATTCACTTTTGAATTCAAATTCCACGCAATTCCAACGACCTGACACTCTGTGTCATTATCTTCGTCAAATATTGTTCATTTACCGGTCGCGAATACACTTTATGACACCGATTTCTAATTAATCAGCCGCCGAATAAAAATTCACTTTTGAATTCAAAGCAGGAAAATTGCAACGAGCTGACACTGTGTGTCACCGTCTTCGTCAAGCATTGTTCATTTACCCGTTACATATCACACCTAAATAAACGTCCCGTGTCTCATTGTCCGCTCGCCTGATGCGGCGCGCAACTAAATAAACGTCGCGTGTCGGGACGTGGGCAAAAATTCAAACAGCTCGTTGTAAAATCCGACATTAGCGACGTCCGTTTCGCATGCACACGCGGGGAGGCAAGAATTCTTGTGAAGCTGCCGTCGCAAACAAACATCCTTAATGAAGGTCCCCGGTCCCGTACAGTTTACCCAGAGTTCGTTACATTTGCGCGCGCGACGTTCATCGGCGTGTGGGTGGAGGCGGGCAAAGAGACCAGCTCCGAAGACCGGTCGCGCGCTTTTTATCTCCCATTTTTTAGCTCTGTCTCCGAGCGGACCGGCGCAAAAAAAGCGTGGCTTTACTTTCGTGCGGCAAATGAATTTCGCGAGGAGCGATTGCTTTGCGGAATTCGTTGACACGCGCGAGGTCAGTCGGCGTCGGCTGCTTCTTTTTGCGCAATCGAAATGTTACATGGCGCGGCGTCCGGGGGTAGGGGGCGACGCTAAATTGGAAAGTAATTGCTTGCTATCGATTCTCTGTCTGCGGTGTAAATAGATTTTCACAGGCGCGAGTTTATGTTCTTTTTCCGAACAGTTTCCGTGCGCCCTGCGCATTGTTACGGATACGATGTTGCCGATTGACGTAGCTTGTGCTTTGTCTCCGGGAGTTTTCGCATTGAGTGCCGAAGTATTGACAAACGAACCTTGACTCGCCGAGTTGGATTGCAGTTCAGACGGGGATCTGTCAAAGAGAATGACCCTTTGTGACAGTTTACATTAATGAGCCGAGGATTAACAGCGGGAGAACGTTCCATCTACTATGCGGCAGATAAAATTTTCATCTCGTCAAAGCCCTACATTAAAAACCTCTCGAAAACGACCGCTCACCTCCACGCGTCAATTACGTGCAGTGACTCGCTTTAATATTCGGACACCAGTGCTTTTCAATCATGATTGCGCTGTACACTTATATTTCACTTAATGAATTCAAACATTTTGCCAAGTAGTATAGTTTTTTATACTTTTCAAAAACGTAAGGTTCGCTTATTCAATTTAAATAGTGATCTATATAGCGGAATATAAATGAGATAAAACATAGTTTTGGTGTTGAAAAAATATTCGGATACCTAAGAAAACAATATATTTATCTAAGTCGTTGATAAAAGTAAAAAAAATAGTTGGTCATATTGCTATTCTTTTAAAATTAAGAAAAAATACTATTTAATAAAAAAAAGAAGGTGCATCGCTGTCACGTGTGTTTGAATTGAAACTTTAAAGATACAGGAATAGTGTCTGGTTTCACTGGAATATACGAATGAAATAAGGGGTTTACGATAGGGAAAATATGATACATAAATTCGGACTGGAGTTTATCTAACTGTTCACAAAATACTGCGTTGATATTTTTTATATTCGATTACGTTATTCTCTGTCAATAAAATGATAACATCCGAATAATACACTTAGCCAACAAAACATAAAACAAAAACGAAAAATACGAGTCCAATGAAGTCTTTTTATATTTGGAGTTTATACACAGCTCTATGTTCAACTGCCAACATTTCCACGTTACCGAAAAAATAAAATTTAAACTGTTGACATTTTATCTGTTTCAGAAACAAATTCTCGTAATATTTTTAGAATGCGATTAAATCTGATATATGTTAAGGTATAACACACTCGCTGTTGCGATAGTTATTTGCTTATTTTATTTTACAAGTTTTGTCCAATTAAATAACCCTTGCACTCTTCGTTATGCTTCTATGGCTCAACGTCTCGAGTTGTTCTGCCGCGAAAAAGAAGTTCCACTTCAAAACCTGAACTCGTTAACTCGCCATTAAGTAACTGCACAGAACAGTCACCGTTGAAACTCCGCGGTCTCCGAAAATTAATTCGCGTCACAGCATACCGATCAAACTCTCCGTCGTTCCCAACCATCCGACTATCGCATCGCGCCGTCCAAGAAATGACGCGTATACGAATCAACTTCGACAAAAAAAACCGACACACCGGGCTGCAACGGCATCGATCGATCAAATGAGATCTTGATCGGGGCAGTTCTACAGTCCATCGCCGGACAAAAACTCGTTCGACCGTTTTTCCCCCCCAAAAGAGCCGACTATTAGCTTCGCACGCCCACTATTTTCCGCGGCTTTGATCGATCTCGCGCGATGATCTTCGCAGCGGTAGTCGAAGCCGCGATAAACTCCATTTACGTCCATTACGAATGAGCGAAGCACGACTCCGTTGCCGCTGCCTATCGGCCGATCAGTCCGCTGACCCGTGCCAAATCGTGTCAATAAGAATGGACCAAGTGCTCGAACTCCGTTAATTCGCCGGCATGAGAGCGGGAGTTCGTGGAAACCGAGACGAATCGACTGCGAAACGCCGATTATCCGCCTCCTATTAACAACTTGGCGCCTCGCTACCGCCGGCTCATCCGTATATACGGGGTGTGTTGCCGAAAATGTCGGCATAACTTCGAGAATAGACTCAGTATGTTAAAATAAGAAAGTCTTCATATGAACATATGCCGATCATGACCTTATTTTTAATTATAGCCGTTTGATGTATATTTTAAATGCGTGTTTTTCGTATTAGTAAGCATACAAATGCAATTTCGGCTGTCGGTAGAAGCAATTTTATTTTGCAGCAGCAATGCGGCTGGAATGAACACTGTATTGAAGGCGCTTAATTACACAGATTAAATAATAGTGAACTTGAAATATAATCTTCCGGCGCGGACCGAGTATTTTCGGTGTTGTTTTTCTTGCATTCAGCTTTTATAATTGTTCATAAATTTGCATACGTTTGGAAAGTGTTCGGGGTTTTGGTTTCAAGTTTAAAATTCAAGTTTATTCTGTTAAAAAGAAAAACACCAGTAACACGAATATTTGTTTTATTATCAATAACAACTTTCTCAGTCATTTCTCGGAATCATCAGTCGCACCGAAGATATTTAGGTTGTTGATAGTTATCCGTCCACCCTGTATACTCGTATATACGGAGATGCATACATATACGTACAACCACGCGAAGTTTCCGTAGCGACCATAATCGTGAACGGACGATTTAACTGACCGAGACAAGCAGTTTCTTAGAGCCGTACTCGTGTAGCCGCGCATATTTAGCGCACAACACGCTTCTATGATCCCGCATATTATCGGTATCAAGATAGTTCAGCAGGCTAACGAACGTGGAATCACTAATGTGTTAATCCGCTAGCGCGAACGTCGAAGACAGCTTAATACAACCGCGCTGCCGCAATATCCGTTAAGAAGATATGACGATGTTAAAGAATGGGGCCGAATGTGACGAAAGACGAGATGGGACGATCGCTATTTCGAGACGCATAGGAATGGAAGCAGAATTAAATTGGCATTAGTCCCCATCTCGCGGAACAGCGGACACGCGATGCCGCGCGGATTTATTTTTAAGGCAGCGGTATTATCGGCAACAGAGTGATTGACTTAATAGCGACGGCCTTCCAGGTAGCGTATCAGTCTAATAACTGGTCTATTGAGGCGCGGCGGATGAATCGAAGCGGTCGGAACGTCGAAATGTTCGTGCGCAAAGGATAACAATGACGATTGCCACAAAAGAGTCCGCAAGAAAAGGTCGAAGACGTCGGCGAGCGGTAGCTCAGCGGATAGTTCGATTTCAGCGGGAACGCGTTAGACATTGTATGCGCATCGATCAATTGACTGATTGCCAATCGTCATTACGGCGACGGGGCTGATTCGATCGCGGATGACGCAGTCTGCGCTCACCCCGCAAGAGGCCAATTCTCGTTTCTACGTTCCGTTGCGAGCAACTCGTTATCGTGGCAAGCTGGATACCCCCGGCCCTACGTACATACCGCTGATGCGCACGTATATACGTACACACGGCGAAGGAGATTTCCATGAAACTACGGCGGACAGACCTCCTTAATGATTTCCGTGAATACCGACGGTAGTCTCTTAACGAACACCTTATTCTTGTCCCCCTTGATTGAGAGAATATTTCATCTACCGTGACCGCGTAAAAGGTTCAACCGCGGACCAGACGGCAGTGCTTTTCTTTTGAAGTTTCGTCGGGACAAGTTCGTGGCTGCGGTCGCCGACGGCCGCGGGAACAAGGGATCGTTATTGACATTCAAAATATTTAATCTCTTTAGCCTTTTGATACTGTGGCATACTTTGCGCAGAATGTACGCGGCCGAGAAATTTGGTAATGCACAAAGAGACAGTTGAGGGTTGGGGATCCGATGAGGTAAGAAGACGGACGGTGGAGCGTCCACGATTTAGCACGTTCCGTCGTTGCGTGCAGGCTACTATGTTTATTCGTTTTATATTTTACGTTATTTCGTAATATTGCAAGCAACGGTGTCGTGAAGAGGAGGGTGTGTTTCAGATGTATTTGGCGACGGGGCAATCATTTTTATTTTCGGGGAATTATTTTTACGGATCCCTGGATGAACGTTTACGCTTCTGAGCGAGTCGCGTGCTCTGACATATTAATTTTGCAATGCCACGTCTGGCTATGAGGGGTAGAAACGGTGTAATTATTTGTTGGCAAAGTCTGGAAACATAAGGAGGGAGAACTTGGGAGGATTTTTTATAGGAGACATATGTAAACCTATTATATTTACATAAGTATGTACACAGTATATACCCTCTGTTTGATTTTACTTCAGAGACACATTGAACGCCAGCTTTAATCAAGTTGTAATTGTGGCCTCAGTTGCGCGGGTATAAATGATTGACCGAAACTCGATATGTGCAGTTTGCAGAAAAGGCAGTGGGACAAAAATTGTTAGGATAAACCCAATATACACGATATGATGTCGATACTTGACTCTACAATACATTTTTTAAAAATTCTTCGCTTTTCAATTTGTTCGTTAAGAGAATGTTTACCTTATTTCAGAATCAAAAAATGATCTCTTTAATTCTTAAAGAAATGACCTAGACAATTTGAAGAGAAAATGAATCTGAGAACAAATTAAGAAAAATAATTCAAATTAAGAAAAATAATAAAAATTCCGTTCTCTAGAAAATTTACGATAATCACAAAGTTTAGAAAATTTTCCATTTCCCCGTTTTGAATGTCTGACAGTTTTACTAGCGCACTGCCTTATGGCATCGTATACCTGCACAATAAAAACGTATCTAATTATTGCAATACCCGGAAGCTCTTTTTCCAGCTGCAGAGTATGCAAAACTCCGAGGAAAACTGCGCGAGTCGCTTGTTTACGATTTCTTCTGGAAGTTACGTCTCGAAACGGCTGGAAGAAGGTAAATGCCTCCTTAAGCGAGTGCACTTAACGCTGGTCCCGATACAGGAGTAATTCTTGGCGAGACATGGAGATTGCGCGAGGCGGGGCAAAGTTTAATGAAACTGCGCACGCCGATAAGACGAACAATATTTGAAACCAAAAGTTATTCGTAGATGCCGTGCGATAAGTAGGGCAATTTCCATTGCGAAACTCCGCGGGTCCGAAGCGAGTAGTTTTCGGCTGAGATTAAGAACTTCGCGTACGTTATGAATTTTATATGACACGTCCGCGCGGCCGGAAACGCTTAAAACACCTCGCGCGCGTCGGGGCGAAGAGAATTTCCTCGATGGGCGACCACCTGTACACACGGTGTTTCGGGAAGAATTAACGGCTATCGGAATTTAATTTTATTTTCTTTTTTAATCGCCCGCGCAACTATCCGGCGCTCGCGTTATCGGGAAACGTTTCGAGTTGTTATTTGATAAGGTTTATTATTTTCATCGCCCACTCGCGGCCGCGCGTTTTATTTTACAAGGAACGCAAAATTTTGATTAACCGAAACGCGTTCAGCGAATATCGCGCCGGGGCGTTTATTCTTCAATAATTGCCTGCGCGCTGTTTAAATAACAATTTGGGAAACGGAAAAATTGGATGAATTCGTTATGGGGAAACACGCAACGCGCGATCAATGCTATCAGCGCTGAATTTCAAAAGCGATTTCTAATAAACCCGGTTCTATTGTACTCGAAGTACAAACGATACGGCTTAATAATACATAAAATAGCTCGGCATGCAAAACTCGAGCCACGATACGCACGCGGATCAATACGTCCGCCAAAAAATACTGCGTTTGCCCCACGGCAGTGTCCCACGAGTGTGTGCGCGTCTCAAAATATATCGGGAATACATGCGGAGCAACCCTCCATGCGGCTCTATGCAAAGACGTTGTCAGATGCACGCTGGTTATTCGAATAATATCGCAGGATAGTTTTAATTCAATCGTAAGCAAATGCCTGTTGTAAAGTTAGAATAAGCGTGTGACTGCTGAACATTTTGAAATACAATTTATAAAAATCGACGTGTTACGTGTCAGAATTCGAACATGCGACGCGATGTGTTAAGGCCTGTGTATTTTAAAAAGCAGAATCGTGTACACTCCTTGCAATTTCTACAGCGCGAGTTTAATAAGGTCGTGCGAGTAAGTAAATTTATTATAATTTTGCCCTCATTATAATTATATACTACTATAAAAAGCATATCAATATTTTATGACATTCATCGCGTTTCTTAAATCGTAACGAAACGACATCGAATCCGCATGTTATGTCCCATGATTCGGATATATGGCCGATGGATTAAGGGTCGTAAATATTAAAAAATAAAATCACGTGCGCTGGGTGCCACTTTCTTGTTATTTATATATCTAAAGTTTTTATCAAAGTGGGTTAACTGCAATTTTGCGTCCATTATAAGTATACACCCATATAAAAGAGAATCGATATTTCATGAAATTCATCGTGCTTCCTAAATCGTATCAAAACGCCACAGTACCAACACAGCTCGTCACACAAACATATTTCCTGCCAGATTAAGTCCGTCGTCACACACGCGCTATAACAGTGACTTCACATTCTATTATTCACTCTACATTGTTTGTCATGTATTGAACGTCGCCTTCCTGTCGTTCATTGATTAAATACTCGCCAAACGTTGGCACGTCGTCCGACACGTAACACTCTGCAGCTCAAACACCAGCCAACTTCCAATATTAACCCGCGCACACATTAGTACCGAATACGAAATATAACGTAAAGTATCTTACGCCGCCCGGTCGCGGCAACTTTCCCCTATACATCGCCGTCATCGTCCAAACTTCGAATTAGAATAAT
This sequence comes from Cryptocheilus praepositus, assembly GCA_033815515.1. NCBI lineage: Eukaryota > Metazoa > Arthropoda > Insecta > Hymenoptera > Pompilidae > Cryptocheilus > Cryptocheilus praepositus. The sequence goes on from JAWWQZ010000314.1 coordinate 4,308,360, forward strand.
CCGCTATACGTTTAGCGGTTGTCATCGTGGGCAAAAGTGCTTCCGAAACTATTTCGAGGCCGTGCGCAGAGCGAGCTTATCTTAATCCAGCCCCCGCCTGCTTGCCTGCCTGGCTGCCTTGAGCGGCTTTCTATAGACCGAATATTTCATCTAGCTGGATACTTTACGGGCGGAATCTGTCGCGATGCTCTCCGGGAAAATGTGTCTCCCACCGTTCCCTCCGACTTCCCACCCCGGTCCCACCACCTTTCCGCTATGCCGTCGCAGTCTGCGAACTCCATCCTCCAATCTCTCGCCCGGCCAACCCCACGGCCCGGCCCGAATATATATTGGGTTGGCCAAAAAGTTCGTTCGGTTCCTATGGAAAAATTGAAGAGGTATATTTTCGGCGATACCTTGATTGACCGGGTGTTCAATGTTTCGTTGTTTACCTTCTGGCAACTTCTAGGCGCGTACGTAATTCCGTTCTCACAAAATTCTGGATCTTTTTGGGTAAAGAATGATTTGGTCGATCGAATGAAATTTTTGGTCAATCCAATATTTTGTGTCTCACTTATATATGTCATGGATATGAGCAGTAGGATATTAAGATTTGTTAATTGTGATATTATTAATTCTGTCGTGCAACTCATCCGGTAGCTATTTTTTGTCATTGGTATTTTGGGCGTGAGACTTATATATGTCACGGATACGAAGGATAAAGGTATTAAGATGTGTTAATTGTGATATTATTAATTCTGTCATTGTCGCTCGCTTTCATTGATGGTACTGATATTTTCAGTCTCTGACTTATACATGCCGCGAATATAAATTATTAAAGTTTGCAAAGTGTTAATTGCAATATATTGCATCAGCCGAAAAGATCGTTTATATCGATTTTTTTTACCAAATCATTTTATTATCATCAATATCTTGATTGACCAAGGTTTCAACGTTTTCTCGTTTACCTTCTACCAATTTCTAAGCCCCCTCACAATTCCATTTGCCGAAAATTCCGGATCCTTCAGGATAAAGAATTATTTGGCCGACCGTAGGAAATTTTTTGCCAACCCAATAGATCCTGATCGGAAAACTTATTACTAAATATAGACGCCGCAGCGGGAGAGGATGACTCTCGGGCGGATTAGGGTTGGAAAAAGAAGGAGTTCGCGAAGGAGACGCTACCGGCACGGGACCTGATGACGGCGGATGGAAGTCGCGTCAGGTGCCGCTGGCAAATGATTTTTCCCTTCCCACCTTCCGGCTGTTTTCTCGTCAGCTGCTTTGCCGTCGTGAGACCGTAAGCTGCGAGCGATTTAAGTCGATCTAACGGCGATCTGTTTCACTTTTCCGCTCGTGGCGCGATATCAAGATTAAGTGGATGGCGGTTACAGAGAAATAGAGGCCGACGGAGACGAAGGGAGAGGATGCGGATGGGCGGAATTCGTGCTGAGATTTTTCTGCTCGGGCAATTTAAGTTTAGCACCACCAACATTTGTTTTCGATTCCTATCGACGACGGTTATGGGGTTTTGGCATTTGGGATCGGGTAATGATTTTTTGGCCGTTACGTTAGCATGTTCGAGGAAAATGGAGAAGTGTATTCTTAGATGATTGTAGAATTTATTGTAGTTACCATCCGACTATAATGTATTTCAGTCCTTCTCAATTTCTGTAATTCTATAAAAGAGCACCATTTTTTTTCAATTACATAAGATTCCGTAAAAATATTGTAATCCAGTTTCATACTCCATAGTTTGTTAACACTTTGACTGCCATGGTGGTCATCGGTGACCGGCGCAAAAAGTCTCACGAAAAATTAAAAAAATACCCAATCGGTAGCATTTATAATTTTGTAAAGGCAATTAATATTAAATAGTGTTTAAATTCTTTGTTCTCCGATGCCTTCGCATTATTTTCATTTTGCGCAATTCAATCATATTCTGTAGTACTCCATCACGTTGCGGTTTTAATATAGTAAAATACGGACGGCAGTCAAAGTGTTAACCAAGATTATATTCCTTTTCATCGTGTTTTCCGTGTTAATTATGTTCCGTTCATCATATTTTAGAAATTGATAAAGACTGAAATATATTGTGGTCGAAATGTAACAAGAATTTTCTTTCTCTACTATCTTATCATTACTATCACTACGCTTAAACATGAACAGTGGTCGAAGGTCAACACAATGATCAATAAAGGTTGAATTTGTAATCAAGTCAGTCCAACTGTGAGTTCAGTGCTCGTTCATCAGCTAAACTCGACACAACGTGTGCAGTGACGTAACTTTTGTACACGTGTTCGCCGTACGTCCAACATGCATTACTTACATTCGCGTACTTCCGACACTGAACATGAAAATTACGACGTCCCGAAGTCCCTCGTAATTGTACTGAGTTTAAGTTTGACCCGTGCGCTCGCGCGCCTTCCCATCTTATCCAAATTTGCTTTATTGAGTACATGAACATTGCGGCCGCTGTTCGACGTCGGAACAGCATAATGTACTCTGATAATACGGTCTCAGACAAGACCAAATGCACACAAGCGCGTCATCGACACATCGACCTAGTCCCATCATCCCTTCCATCTCGTACCGTTTCATCGGGTCGTCCAATTAATTTCGTCCGTCTTTTATTAACTCTTCAATTCTTGATTAAATATACCAAATAGATAAGCAATCTTTCGTTTTCCGTCTTTTATTAACCGTTTGCATTCAGACATGTTTTTTTTTTACGGAATAGTCAGTAATGCAGCATTTCGTTTAAAATTGTGTAGTTTCGGAAAGGACTAGTCTGTTCAAATGGTATTTTGCATAAAATGTCATTTGTACGTGTTAGGAGAAATGAAACTGAGATTTTATACCTTTTACTTTACAAAGGTGTGATAACTGGGCAAAGTGGGCAAACAATGCTTGTAATGTCTCTGTATATATCATTAAATAAGAGAATCGGTGGTATCGTTTACTTTATTCACGAGATATTGCTTCTATGTACTCCGGAGAATGCAGCTTTATTGAACGAAAATTGACGTGAAATACCAATTATATTGAGCGGCCATTTCAATGTAAACTTCGCCAAGTCAGAAGCACAGTCATTGGTTGGCTAGTTAGACGACAGTTTGAAGATGAATTATGATAGAAAAATATCGGCTATAAGATCTCGAACAACTATCGCCAGGGAATTTTGTAAATATTTAGATATACTCTAATCTCCAATTCAGGTATCATATTTTATCTATCGTAAACCCATTATTTCATTATCAGATTCCAGCGAAGGCATGCACTCTAGTGATCGAAGATATATTTGAGCCGTTTATTTTGAAAGTGGCCTAACTCCGTTTTTCAATATTTTCTGGTTACCATGGTTACATGTACAAATTCATGTTATTTATCAGTAAATGTTATTTATCTCGATTTGAAGATAAATGGAGTTAGGCCACTTTCAAAATAAACGGCTCATTTAATGATGCATAATTACATATATATCAAATGTTCTTCACCCTATCAATTTCGTATTTCCGCATCTCTTAAGCTTTACTTTAACGAATACCGTCACAGGCCTACAGTCGATTTCAAAAGGTCCACGCAGACCTTCCTCCCCCTATCGCAATCTCGCCACGCAATAAACTCCCACTGCAACGCATATGCACGTCCATACGTTCCCGTTTTATTATCAAATAAAGTTTACAATCCGATTAAACTTCATTCGGCGACGATTATAACGGTTCGGTCCATGGCGATCGAGATGTCGTGTGCGAGGGGCTTGGGCCGTCGGTTTGATATTCAAATGACTATCACCGGAAATGACTGGTATCCCATTTCGAACCGCGCACGCGCTACACTCGGGTTCGCGAGCAGGTGCGAACGTAATTGTTACGGGTCATATACGTTTACGTCGTTGCGGGGGTGGGCATGGTGAGGGTGCCGGTGGTTACCTTGTACTTGCCGATGTTGCGTACGCTGCAGGAGAAGACCACCTCGCGACCGATCGCGGCCGTCTGATTGCCGACAGGTGCCACGAATACCGGGCCGTTTGAAGTGGTGGCTGGCTCTGAAACAGCGTGCAGCTAAATTAATTAAAGTCGCCGCCGCTATAAGGCGTATCGGGGTTAATTGAATTAGCGGGAGAACTTCATTCCAGCGGGCCGCGTTAATCTCCGATTATTTCTGGACAATTACGTCTGTCCAATAGACGTCGCGCTGTTGACGTTTGAAACGTTTAATGCGCCGCGGGCACTTCGCCGCGACGCATACTTCGCGCTATTTTCGACAGGTTGTCCGGACGGAACGTCAGTGGGACAGGTCATTAAGAGGGGCTGGGGATTTTACGGGAGACGTCTGAGCTGATTTTATTTGCGGCGGGACGAAATCGTTGTTTGGCGTGTCGCTCTGCGGCTGATTCGCTCGTCGGCATTTCGTGCTTTCGGAGGAAGTTTAATGTGGCGGATTGACACGGACGCAGGGCTATTAGTTAGGCAGCGATGTTTGACTAGTACACTTGTCAGGAAGACGTTGCAGTATGTTGTGATGTGACCAGTATATTTGCCGCGTGGTAAGAGTCGTTACGAGTTGTCGTATAAATTGCCATTTTTTCTGAAAAGTAAATGTATTCATACATTTTACGATGTTCTGCATATTTGAAGGCCAATCCTACACGAAAAGAGTAAATAAAAAATATAAATAATTACTGTGAAAAAAACTGTACATAGACTCATTAAGAAACTTTAACCAGTTAGCTGTTTTGACGAGTATACTCGTCATGCGTAAAAAGTAGTTACAAGTTCCTGGTTAAATTGCTGTTTCACTGAGAACTAAAATATATTCGTGAACTTTTAAATGTGTTGAACATTCGGAGGCCAAGACGATATAGAATGAATAAATAAAAAGATAAAAGTATTATGTCACTTACGTGTTCGGTGTAGTAATTTATTATAATAAGACACTTTAAGTAACGTCTTTAACATTTATACGTTAAACACACACACGAGATGTATATAATTAAAGAATGAATGTGAGTATACTCATTTTCGCTTACATTTTACGACATATTTTAGTTAGACACTTTTCGAAGAGGTCGCAACAGCTAACTGACCAAGGAATGTGTAATATATATCGCGTCGCGCGCTTGGGTAACTGATATTAAATCGTACCGATATTGATCTGGCCAGCGGGCGCAAATCTACGAAAGAGTAAGCGGACCGAGCTGTTTTCGTGCCGCAGATTTCCGTTTTTCCATACCGATTGCGCGTTGAACATTTTTATTCAAGTCCAATTGCCCGCCGTACGTCCTGCATGAATATTCCATACAGGATGGCGTACCCGATCGTTTTCGCGTTATTTTTCGGCAATTAAATCGCGAAAATCCGGCGCACCCGGTTATAGATTATTTATTTATATTCAAATCCGCATATTATACTTGTGGTCTCAGTAACGCAAAACACATTTCTTCGAACGTAGCATCCCATTTTTGTTACCATCTAGTTAGCCTAACGTCGTATTTGCAAATACTGAGTTTTATTTTATTTTATTGATACTTCGTGTGTAGCATTTATTTAAGTTGCTGAAAGTATCATGAACACAAAATGAAATACTGAATTATTAGATTTTATATGGAACGTATAGCAGTGGATAATGAGTTAAAAGCCTTTTTGATTGAAAATGGAAATCGAGTGACAACTTTTATTAGAATTATTACCTACTGACATTAAAAGGTTGAAAATATCGCACCACTCAACATATAGAATGTATGTGGTTCTGTTACATTTATATTTCTTATATTAACAGAATGTAATATTATTCAGATATTACATTGAATATCTGAATAGTACATAGAATTTTAGTTTTAGCGTTTGAGTGTGGCTTGAGTTTACCAATGCGGTAGAATTCAGGAGAACCGTCCCGGCCGGCTAACGAAACAAAACGAAACTCATTCCTCTTGTCCCTTGCAGTCTAAACCGAGATTCTTCTTGTTCTGTGTACGTACTAAACCACAGCCGTCTTTCGTGCTTCGTTTGAACGTTCCTTTGCACTGGCGCGCACAGCACTTCGTTCTTTAAATAGTTCTTGCGGTCGTCGGAAGTTTGTCTGACTTAAGTAGTCCTTAACTACGTACGCGGTATATGTATATACCGATGTTGAACGTGTTCATTCCGACCCTGCGACTTGTTTTCGCCGGACTTCATAAACATATCGAGAAAAGGATAATGGCATTGTCGAGTAAAATTGGTCTTGTTATTGAATCAAAACTTGTCGCAGCTCATTCAGTATTTTGCATCGCATATTTTGCTTTCGCACTGAACGCAACTGTCTGTTATAATATTAAGGGAAGCGTATACGAAAGATGTGACATTAAAATTGTTTTGCAGATTCCGCAAAATATTTTACTTCGCGTCATGTTAATTCTGTGTTACGTATAAACGGGTCGCAATATTTACGAATGAGGCATATCCATTAGGGAGAGCTGAAAAATCAATATATCGTAGTCCTTGCGCTACTTCGGTCTTGCGTGTGAAGAAGGTACATCCATCTTAATCCCACCCTCATATCCTACATCAAAACTCTTTTTTTATTGAAGCATTACGAAAATCACCCCCTCCGTCTTCTCCTCCGCCCCGAACGTAATATCCAAATTGCTCGTCTTCTGAATAGATTCAGCGCGGCTTCTATACGCGTAACATTTTTCAGAAATATGCATTAACAGAAGTTCCCGGATCAGTGAGCATCAAGATGCCCTTAGAAATAACGTACACTCCCCCGGATTCATCATTTACTTTCTATAACAGATCGAAGTAGATTTCCTTTGGGGTGTAACATGAAAGTCGTGTGATATACATAATATTCATGAGTACCTCGTATGACTTACGCAAGGATATAATATTTTACGGTTATTCACTTACTTAGATTACTTATTAACAGGAAACCCGTGGGATGTAGATAATATTTATGAGTACTTTATGCGACTTATACAATAATATGATCTTTTTTATTATATTATTTTTTAATTATTATATTACATTCACACGATACTTTATATAACATTTTCCATCATTGCGTAAGCTGTACGAGATACATGTGAATATTATCTGTTTCGCACGATTTTCCTGTTACTTTCAAGCCGCATTAGAAACGTAATTGAAAACCCATCCACTACGAACGTCTAGCAAGCGATGCATCTTCAGCGACATCTAAATATTTGCCCTGTATCTGATCCGGCCTCATTTACGTCCCACTTTTCACCAACATGCATAAATACCAAAAAGACATGTTCCGAACGTGACCGGACCAGTTCATTCATGGATCGCTTCCCGCGTTGTGAAAGACTATATTTATAACTGCATTCCCACGTTAAAGTACGAAACCACGTTGCTTTACTTTCGCGCTACATCGTAATCGTATGATCGGAAACGCGAGCAGGCCTTTTCCTTCGTTTTCTATCATTGCGTAAGCCGTACGAGATACATGTGAATATTATCTGTTTCGCACGATTTTCCTGTTACTTTCAAACCGTATTAGAAACGCAATTGAAAACCCATCTTCAGCGGCATCTAAATATTCGCCCTGTATCTGATCCGGCCTCATTTACGTCTCACTCTTCACCAACATGCATAATTACCAAAAAGATATATTCCGAACGTGACCGGACCAGTTCATTCATGGATCGCTTCCCGCGCGGTGAAAGACCATATTTATAACTGCATTCCCACGTTAAAGTACGAAACCACGTTGCTTTACTTCCACGCTACATCGTAATCGTATGATCGGAAACGCGAGCAGGCCTTTTCCTTCGCACGATTTTCCTGTTACTTTCAAACGCATTAGAAACGCAATTGAAAACCCATCCACTACGAACGTCAGTAAGCGATGCAATATTCAGCGGCATCTAAATATTCGCCCTGTATCTGATGCGGCCTTATTTACGTCCCACTCTTCACTAACACGCATAAATATCAAAAAGATTAATTCCGACCGTGACCGGACCAGTTCATTCATGGATCGCTTCCCGCATGCTCAAAGACCATATTTATAACAGCATTCCCACGTTAAAGTACGACGCGCGCAATATCGGAAACGCGAGCAGGCCTTTTCCTTCAAATTGCCTGCGCGGATTTAACGTTCCTGCGATGGCTCCGCGGGACAAATCGCCGGGGGAATGAAACGCGCTGCCAGATTAGACAGTACCGCCGCCGGTATCATCTCTCCACCCCCGCAGGCGCCCCTTGTCCGTCACGCTCCCGTGCCACCGGTGGGAAGGATGAAAAAAGTTCCACGGTCGTTCGACCCGCGCCGCCCGTCAGGAGAGGCAACCTCTCGCGACCCAAATTCCGTCGAACGACGAGGCGGAGGATGGATGAGGCCAGAGGGTGCACGCGTGGGGGTTGAAGAGTCAAAAGGGGCCGAGGACGGGGGCGCGGGAAATTTGTTATTACGCAGATTGCATATCCGTGAGCGATAGGTTGTGTCAGAGACGCGCGAACGATCGACCTAGTCTCGACTCCGATTCCGCTCAGGTTTTTCTGTCGTTCCGTGGTGGGTTGCGCGCTTTTTTTTCTTTTATCTCTGCGCCTCGCTACTCAGCGTACTCTTGCGTTGGCGGGTCGTTTTTTTGCTGTCGTGATGTCGGTGCGCTGCTGCGTGATGTTATTTAGATTTCGAGTGGGGTGTCGGTTTCAATCTTATGAGTAATGGGGGATAATGAGATGGTAAGGGTTTTTCGGTTTAACGCGGAAACCGATTGAGAAATGTTTTTGATGTCTCTATTACAGATTTTAGTGCACTGGTTTCAAGGTAGATATATCGGATGTCTGAATGATTTTTTATAGAGATTTTATTTGATGTGGCTATATGCTTCGGGATAAATGGAAACCGGTTGAGAAATTTTATTTCATGTCTCTATTATATATTTTACCATATAAAAGTTGTGTACAATATATTTGACGTATGTACGACTTTCTATACAAATTTTATTTGACGTCTACATGTTTCGGGGTAGCCAGTGCCCCTTCACCAGGAGTCTGTAATAATTAGGGGTGTGCTAATACTATGTAATATGTTGGTAACTACGGAACTCCGAAAGTTTACATATTATTCAAAGAGAAAAATATACCCTCGCATGTAATGTAATATGCAGGTAACTACGGAACAACCGTAAGTTTTCGGATTGCTCAATCAAAATAATACCCTTGCACATGTAATGTAATATATAGATAACTACAGAACTTCACAAGTTTACATATTCCACAAATAGAAAAATACACGCGCACATGTGATATAATGTGTAGGTAATTACGAAAATGCAATGTAATATGTAGGTAACTGCGGAACTCCGTAAGTTTTCATATTGCTCGATCAGGAAAATATACCTACATATTACATTACGTTAACATACACCTTATTATTACAGACTCCTGATGAGGAGTTTTAAACCAGAAAAAGGGCTTATTATCTCCTTATCCGCCATTCTTTAGATTAACTTACGCTTTCGCGTATCATTTTCTATTGTCTTCCTCGCCTTCGTACCATTTTTCTCGTATTTTACCGGCTCTTCTCCGTCGTATCTCTATCTCTTTTACTCGTGCATTCAATCGAGCCACATCTTTTCGCTGATAATTTCTTCCATTTCCTCATCCCTTTTCCTTTATTTTCTTAATCTTCTTTATCTCCCCTTTTCCTTTTATTTCCTTTCCTCTGCCGCCGTTTTCCTGTCTGTTTCTGCGCCGCTCGATCGAGCACGCTATATCCTTTCAATGCTATTGGTATCGAAGGTATGTGAAGTCAGAGAGCATAGTGCCGACGAGGTCGTGATAGGAATTTCGTATTACTCAGATTTTATACACGGACCCGGCGACTAGTCTGTCTCAGACGTCGCCGTGTCATTGTAGCTTGAATTCCATCGCTCCCCTTCCCTTTCCTTTTTTAGCGCGCCTTTTGAGAGCTTCCGGTTCGAGGGTGCTTCGTGGAATGGCGGGCGCGTGAGCGATTGGACGCTTTGTCCGCAAAGTGATTTGATATTACGAATATTTCGTGTTGTGCCCGCACGGCCTGGAATGCCGTTTCGTTTTGTGCGCGAACATTTTTTTATGAGGCCGCTTACAATGGGACTGCCCCGATCATCAATATTCTTCGTACGTTTTACTTGAGCGCGCTGTTGCGAGGCAGCTGACACGGAAAGCACGGCGAAGGCGCGTAACGTGGAAATAATTAACAAAATGAAGAAAATCTTCATCGCGGCTGTCTATTCATTAGAATACTTCGTACGTGTCACCTTAATTCGCCGAGATAAAGCGCGCGGCACGTTAGGCGTGAGTGTCACGTGGCCTCAGCGGACTAATGAGTAACATTAACAAAATCGTCGTTATATTCGACGCTGCCTCATTATCAATATCCACCGTACGCTCCGTCACGTAGAATACGCGACACGTAAAACGCGAACGCGCCGTTGAACATCGTACCGTGAAACAATTATCGAAATTAACAAAACCATCGTTCGCACCGTAAATCCAATCGTTCCGGCGAGCTCGCACAATGGAGGCTAATGCAGAAACTTTGTTCGCCGGTTCAGCTTGGCGCGGAGAAATATCGACATCCGCGCCAGCGATTGAGGTAATTCTCGTGGCTATTAGTAAATTGCTAAACGAGTCCTTACACCGAGACGTGCAATGAACAGGTCCGCGAGCAATTGCCGTAATAATTATCATAGCGACTCCGACTCGGCCTCTCCTGGCGCATCACGGTTTCGTCAGGCGACTCCTTCGATGTAGTTATATCGAAGCTGCGGACTTCTCTTTGACACTATTTCGTAATCTTTTCCCCCAATTACATGTTCACGTGCTAAGATTTTTTTTACCCCGATTTCACGATATTTCTCTAAATTCCAGTGAGGGGGCTTCGCATCTGATATCGAAACGTCGCGATACATTGTAAATACGTTGTGAACAGAATTGTTCGTTCCGCGAATCGAATCCTACACCGTTAAATTCGTCCCCACATATCTGTTATTTTAGTTACGAAAATCGGGACCCCCGAAATGTCGCCTACCATAAACCTACTGTTCATAAGCGTATCCGGAATTTCATCCGACGATCAACCGACTCTTGCCATTTTCGTTCCCGTCAAGCGAAGCGTGCCTAGAGTTGACGTCCCACGGTGGGGCGGGCCTAATTAAGATCGCTTTGAGTATTTAACCGATATCTTTGTCGACGAAGCCGCGGACGCTCATTGGCCCGGACCCGCGCTGAAAATTAAAACCGGCCCGGCCACGCTCCCGTACGCCTTGCCGCATTATAATCATCGGCAGCAAGATGCGAGCGACGTTGTTTTCGGCGTAATGAAAAAGCGCGCGGCCCGGGAATTTTCGAGCGGCCTTCCGATATTGACCCGGAATAAGAGTGGGCGGGTTGGGGTGGGTCGGGTCTCTCATCCAGCCCGATATTGCCGGTGCAAAGGTAACGGAAAAGCCGAGAGAAAAAAGGCGACTCCCCGCGGTTGCCGCAATCGGCGGGAATAACGCGAGATTTTTGACCCCGAAATATCAGGGGAACTCTTCCTGGCGAACGCGGGCGCGGAACGTTGAAACAATCAAAGTTCGTGGCCGGGGTGTTCGGCGAACTTTCGCGGCGTCTGCTCCCCTCGTCGCTTTTATTCTGCGTGGCCTCCGGAACGCGAGAATTGAGTGTCTGCCGACGGAGCTCGCGAAAATGCATTAGGTCGGAGAGAAAATTCGGTCGTATTTTAAGGAAGACGTTTGAAGCATTTTCAAAAGGCACGTAGTTAAAATTAATCAATATCATTTCCATTATTGGCGACAACTCGTTGTTTGTCAAGTAAACTGTCAGTTGCCTTTGCGTAAGCCGCCTTTGAAAGAATTATGGTTTTTCCTGCTAGATGTTTCTGCAGTGAACGAAAGATGTAGGTTGTGTGGTCCAGCGTTATTTCTCTTGATACTCTCGTAGAGAATCCACTGTTCATTTCCCGTAATCAGCCGATCGAAAAAACGTTCCACATTGTATTTTATAAAATGCTTTGCTTCAAGATAAACCCAAAAGATTTAATGTCGTCCCCAGTAGTAATCGAACGAACGTCGAACTCTTTTGTAATTTCTTTAGTTACCGGATATGAATTATTCTCCGACGTGGCGTTCAGAACATTATTATCGACATTGGACGGTCGATTACCTTCTTCCAGGCTCAGATGCGTTGCTTCTCCTCTCAATATTGCAAACGCACTTCATCCACCGCTATCTTCTTCGCGGTGAATATTACAACTAACCGATGCACGGCATAAAATAATGACCCGCTTATATAAAATACGAGCGCGCTCTCCCTCCACCCCGATAGTTTGTAAATCCAATCTCGCAGGATCCATCGGGCCGGATTGGAATGCGCGCGAGGGACCGAGCGTGGTGCAGCCGTTGGCGCCATTTTTCACGCGGGAATGCATTACCCACTAATACGTCAGCCGGGTTCCGGACGTGTGGTGTGCGACGTGCGGCGTAAGACGTGCAGTGTAAGACGTGCGTGAGATCGACAGCGCAAGGGGCGGATCCGAGGGCGCTGGGCAGAAGAAATTGGGACAGGGAAGATTGGGGTGTGTCGAGGGTGATTGATATTTTTCTTGCGGCCGTCGACTGCCGCAGCCTCGGGAGTCAGGGGACGCGGCGTATTATTGTTCGACCCGGGCCGTGCCTAAAGTAACGACGGCCTCGTCGCGCACCGGCGAAGGAGTACAAATGGGAAGCGAAACTTAATTTCCGCGAGGCCGTGGGACCGAAACGGCACGGGGCTCCGCGCGGTAATAGTCGCGCCGCGATTTATTCCGAACAAGAAACATTCGTCTACATTTATTCGCGGGGAAGGATCGCATTTTAACGGACGGTGTCAAGAATGAATGCGGACGCGGAAAGGAGGTCGTGACGGAGGACAATGGATGTTCCATTAAAGTGTCCCCTTCGTTCGTCCCTTTATGTCGTCCCGTCGTCAATGTTAACAGCGTCGCGTAATGCACGGACTGACGGGAAAAGTGTAAACCGCAGCGGATGTGTGTCGCGGCGGATATGTCGGTGCCCACCTACGCGCCTGGCTGCGTTTAGGTGGACACGTCAAACACGCGTCCCGGCGTAATTTCGAACCTTGCCGACGCGCGTGCCGGCACATTAATATTTATACCCACACACGCGGCCCGACATGGATATATCACGGAAAGCCCTTCGTTTTTCGCGCACGCCGAACGTGCCATTATAACGGCACGTCGGTATCATTCTCAATCATCGAGGCGCTTTCTCGCGCATCACGTCCGACCGCCCCAGTCGAAAAATATTCCGCGCAACCCGGGGGTGCCGGGGAATCGTTCAAAAGCCATGCGGCACATGCGAACGAGAACGGGTGGGAGTACGAAGAGGGAGCAGGTGAAGGTAGAGATGGGAACGGGGTAGAAGAAAGGAACGGCAGGAAGGCGAGACAGGCAAGAATGCCTCGTCGAGATTCCTTCCTGCATTGCGGATTTGTCCGGTTTTTATTTGGAAGCGAGATCGCGCATAACAATTACGAGTTAGGCCTTAAGCGAATTTCAATCAGTCCGATAGAATTGTTTTTTTTAGAGATTCGTAGATGTCATTTTCACGAGTAGTCAAATAACAAACTTCGAAGCCCAAATAAATCTCTAACACTGACGTACACAAATAACTACACAATTACGCGCGGCACGGAACAAAAGCACACAAGAATGTCTTGTCGAGATTTCTTCCCATAATGCAGTTTTGTTCAACTTTTATTTAAAAGCAAAGTCATGAGTAACAGTTATGAGTTGGATCTTAAGCAAGTTTCAAATTACTGTCTAACAGAGATTTTTTTTTTTTTAATAAATTCGCTGGTTTTATTTCCAAGAAGAATCATATATCAACCTCTGAAATTCCGAATAAACCTCAGGTACTGAAATACCCAAATAACTCAACAATTACGCGTGGTGGGAAGACAATACAGAAATAAATGCCTCGTGGAGATTTCTTCCTGCATTGCGGATTTGTCCAATTTTCATTGTTAAGCAAAGTCCCGAGTAACAATTACAAATGCGACCTTAAGTAAATTTCAAAGCGATACCTGACAAAAATTTTTTCCAATAAATCCGCAGATTCCATTTCCACGGGTAATCAAATATCAAACTCCGAAATCCCAAATAAACCGCAAATACTGAAATACTCGAATAACTCAACAATGGCGCATGTACTTTCGTAAATAATACCACCTGCAATACGACCCGGTATCGAGTAACCAGCGGGCTCAAAATTTCGTTGGAATAAAATTTAATTTCGATGACCCTCGGCTTCACCTTTCTCTCGCCCCGGTCGATTTTTTTTTCCTGCGGGATAGTGCAGGCCAGAGACGCGGGTCTCACGTTCGGATAGTAGAACAGATTGGCCGGTGGACGCGGAATATATAATATAATACCCAACGTGGAACGTTGGGGAGAGCTTCGCATGAGAGGAATTCGCCGAGTTTGGGATTATCCTGCCAATTCCTGAACAAATCGACGAAGGGCGACCTAGAGCCGCCTGTAATCCTTAGGGTGGGACTCGGTTAAGTGGCTACAGCAATCTCGAAGTCCCGAAATTTGATCGGTCTTCCGGTGTGCATGAAGACGGACGGGCGGGGAGACAATGTTCCAAATCTCAAGTCATGTAGCTCTCCTAATTTCGGATCTCTCCGCGAGTTGACGATAATGGAAAACTCTGTATTCCTGAGATACCGAACGCAGTTGGCGGTGATCTCGTCGAATATCGAGTAATTCTTGCATTTGGCAGATGGACTCATTGTCCTGTCCGACCGAAATAGAAAGTAGCCGGAGTGACGGAATGGACATTGAGATTTTACGCGGTTATTTATGTCGGCGGTGGTTGGATAATCGGTTTAGTCGATACACTCGTGTGCACGAACCGTGGCGACGTTGAATTAACGAGCGGGATGTGTTATACGTTACGTTTCGAACGAATTATCGTGCTCGACAGCTTGCGGCGCTAAATGTTTTCGCTCCACTTTTTTTCTCTGTCAAACATTGACACACCCGTTGTTCTTATGGGAAATGGAACAATGCGTCGTAAATATAGTTCGCTGGCAAAAAAAATTAAAGACGGATGGATTTGCATGCCTCCACCCAAAGCAACTTACACCAGCGTATGAATGGTATGACTGTGCATCAGTAAATTATACTAATTTAATTTATACGCCTATGAAACAATGTAAACTATTTCACACTTGAATAACGCCATTTTGGAGGTTTGAGTAGATACCGAGTTTGGGGCAGCGGTCGACAGCTTCTGGTGCTACATTTTTTTCACTACTTTTTTTTGTTAAATATTGACACTGCCGTAGTTCTTATGGGAAATGGAATAATGCATCGTAATTGTAGGTAGCTAACAGTAAAGTCAGAGAAACATGGAATTGTATCTATCGACCCGAAGCAGCTTATACGAGCACACGAACATTATGACTATACATCAGTAAATTATATTCGTTCACTTTATTCGCACATAAAACAATGCAAAGTGCTTCACACCCAAATAGCGTCATTTCAGAACAACTTTACTGAAATGCAAAAGGTCATATATCTACCACCGTGTCACTCCTTTGTTTTTTAATGTTGTGTTATTTTCAACTTGACTTCAAATCGTGAATAATAAGTATGAAGTCATTTTTTGATTGAGAATTGGAATTCACTTAAAAATTTTTATTTTTTGTACCCCCTTCATAATTCAAAGCATCCGGTGGCCCATCAGGAGACCAGAATAGTGAAATCTGTCATTATTGATATATGTAACGTGTTATTCTAACACAGCAGATCGCGAAAACGTACAGGTGTTCCTTTCGACAAGCGTTTTAACGCGTCCTCGCCTCACACATCACTTCTACTTAATTTTGCCAGAAACGTTCTTCCTCCTCCAGCGCTCACCCCAAACCCAGGATCCATTCAAACCTCAGCCCCTATCAATCAACGCATTCCCTTCTCCGGCGGTATTGCTGAAAATTTCCTCGCCACACTATTTACCCGACATTAATTTGCGCGCATACAACAGAAACTTGACGCCAACATCCCGGAACCCGATAGTATCTATTTTATCAGCGTATCCCGGCAAAATTAATAACTGGGATCAAATAGTTCGCCCGATTGTTGTATACGTTGGCCGTCGAGGCGATGACTGCCGCGCGGCTAATAAACCCGTCCGCAAAATATTCGCGATAAACCTCTCATTCGTTTATCAATACCTGGTGGGAGGGGCGACATAATGCGCCGTTGTTTCATCGATATTCGCCGATTTAACGTGCGCCACGATGTTCCTGCCGCGGCGCTTCAATAATGATGCAGATCGGTCTTGTCGGACCAAGAACAAATCAAGTAGGATGAGCGCGAGGAACGCGTGTATTCGACAATTTTCGGGGAATTATTTACATACTGTTTACGCGGTCAGATAATTTCGTCTATAATTCGTCATCGAATTTATTTTACGGCGGAGTGACGCAAATTCTTATTCGAACGTAACAATTGCACAACGCTGACCTTTTTTTTCTTGCGATTTCAGAAGTTTTAACAAGTATAGTTATTTATATGGTGTTAGGAATATTGCTTTGCCTTTACGTGATGCAAGATATTCAAATTTACCTGCTTCCTGGAAAGCAATATGGCAACGAGTAGTTGCACCCGGTAATACGGTTCCGACATTTGAACAAGGATCATCCAGTATTATCATTTTATCACAAAGGTTTGAATAGAAGAAGGCTTCAGCAATTGAAATGAATGTCACACTAACGATCCACTATTAGATAGTGAATCAACGGATAATGACCTAATTCATATCCTGCGTACACTGATATCTGAAATGCAACCTAATGACGAACATAACAGTCAGTACGTAGAAACAAATGCATTGCAATTATGTTTGTGCTCATACCGGGTGGCGGGCCGCCATAACGCGCCGTTGTTTCATCGATATCCACCGATTCAACATAAGTCGAGAACGTGCGGCACGGTGTTTCCGTAGCGGCGCTTCAATAATGACGCAGATCGGTCTCGTCCAGCCAAGAACGAATTAAGTAGGATGAGCGCGAGTAAACACGTGCATTCGCGGGCGTTAATATTTCAGGCGATTACAGACACGTACGGAAGTCCGTGAGCTGGCTCTACGTAAAGCGCACACGCATGTGTACAGACGTACTTAGGCGAGCGCGCGATCAAATTCAACATTCTCTCGGCGGTTTCGCTAATGAGCGCGAAATTAGGCGTAATCGCATGCGCGAGGATAGGAACGGGAACGGCAGACGTTGGGCGAGTACAAAGGGAGAGTGGGGGAAAAAACGTCGGGATAACAGTGAATTAATCATCTTGCGCCGGCGGAAGGTCTGACTGAATCGCACTCCAATTTCGTCGACGTCGCTATGATATACGCGCGTTTATTTGATGACAATGTAAATTCGACGGTATTTTGGTACACCGGTGCGTTGCATCATTTGTGCGGAAACTATTTGCTTTCGGAGCCGGCAATCAATGCTGGGCATAAAGCGGCATCAGCGAGCGCATACAATAAACACGAGGGTCTAGAAGCAGATTACTGTGGCGCGGGTACTATTTAAAAGTCACAGCGGTATTCCCGGAGTAACAATTAGAGCGAATGTCGTTAATGAGACTCGAAAAGCGACGCTTCGCCAGCGTCATATTGTACTCAGCTGTAATGCGGATGCATTTCATCATTTTATTCTCGGCCTTCAAGTTATTTCAGACAAATAGCTTACGGTCCACTCTAGCCTTTGCCTTATTAAAATATCTGCCGCGCGCTGGTGTTCGTGGGGTTTGGGGCAGAGTGTACGTGTGATTATTTTCAGGTCTCAAACCTCTTAAACATTGTGCGCCGACATTCTCCTGTGACTAGTTATATACTCAGAATTAAAGCCACTATTTTATCGTCAAATGAATCAAAGTTTATAATTGCTTTTACAATTTTGTTGGGGTATCTGCAGGTGATGTACTATTACATAAAATACCGATCAATACACCGTCAGCAAACCCAACGTTAATTGTACACAAAATTTATTTTATATGCATATATTTTCTTGTCAAAAACTCCGGATCTCCCTACGCCTTGTAATTCGGCCGGCAATCACTTCGCAAAAATATACACCTTTTGTCAAAATTGTTCTAGAAAACCTTCCTATCAGACCTACGGATTTGACAGTATTCTAATTCTTTGAGTCTGTACGTCGCATGCCTTGTTCCAACCGATTGCCATCCCGATTGTTGGCATCGCCTCAGGAAAAACGTTTCTTCAGCAGCGTCACCCGTTTAACACTGCACACCGCAGTCCTTCAACGTCACTCATCCCACACTTCCCCCATCACCCACCTATCGTCGCCATTATCAGAAAGCTCGCACGCGATTCCGCAGATTATTCTGCCAATTTCCGTAGCGCCGAGGGTGCGTCGCAGGGGTCTGTGTAATCCTAAGTGCGAAATTCGCCGAAACTGGGGATGGCGTGCCAAGGTTCGCCAGTTAGGATTGGCGAGCATCGCGACACGACGACGACGACCACCGAGAAGAGCTCGGTGCGCACACGCACAAGCACACACACGCATGAGCACACACACGCAATCACGTATCGACCAGCGAGGCCGGCTTGCAACAGGTCCTCGACAGGCTTCGAAGTTTCCCTCGGTTTCCGCGGGACACGCGCCCGTAAAACCGCCAGCGATGCCGTAAGAAGATCATCCTGTCCGCCGAATCGAGTAATTAAATACCCCGGCTCGCCTCAGCCCGACTGTAAATCTCTCACGGCTATTTAAACAAAGGTGCTCGGTGAGTATCGGCGAGCGGGTCCATTTTTCTGGTCGGTCACGAGTCCGGAGTTACCGACCCCGGCAAGTGTTCGACACCTGAACAGCGCCATTTCGAAGCTTTGGGGTGCTGGTTGACGGATTGCGGTGCTAAATGTTTTTGCTGCACTTTTTTTTTATCGGACGCTGAGACTCGGGGTTCTTAGGGGAGATGGAACAATGCAGCGTAATTGTAGGTAGCTGTCGATAAAATGAGAGAAGGGTGGAATTACGTATATTGACCAACGGCTTAGTATGTTGGAACATGAATGTCATGACTACAAATCGGTAAATTATACTTCTTTAGTTATATTCATACGTGAAACAATGCAAAGAGTTTCATACCTGAACAGCGCCATTTAGAAGGTTTGGATGACGGATTGCGGTGCTAAATGGTTTTTACTGCACTTTTTTGATTGAATATTGAGATTCTCGAGGTTCTTATAGGAAATGGAACAATGGGGCGTAATTGCAGGTAGCTATCGATAAAATAAGAGAAGGGTGGAATTATGTATATCGACATTCGGCTTATTATGTCGGAACATGAATGTCATGACTAGACATCGGTAATTTATACTTCTGTAGTTTGTTCACACATGAAACGATGCAAAGTGTTTCACAACTAAACAGCGACATTTTGAAGGTTTGGATGGGTGCTGGGTTTGGGGCGGTGATTGATGGTTTGTGGTGCCGAATGTTTTTGCTCCATTTTTTCCATTGAATATTGAGACTCTCGGGGTTCTTATAAGAAACGGAACAATGTAGTAATTGTAGGTAGCTGCTGCTAAAATTAAAAAAGGCCGGAATTACATGTCGCGACCTGAAGTACCAGCTTCCCCAGCACTTGAACATTATGGCTACACATCCGTAAATTATCCTCCGTCAGTTTATTCACATATGAAACACTGCAAAGTGTTTCATATCTAAACAGCGCCATTTCGGAACAACTTTAGTCGATCGCGAGTCGCATGGTTTCCGACCCCTACTCACGTTCGCCGGTGGTAATTAACGATCGTCGCTCTTTGCGCGGGTTTCGGGGGGTTTGAATAATTTACGGATGGGATCGCGCGACGTGAGGGAGAATGATGAAGCCGGAATGTGTCGGAGATAATAAGGACGGAACTGTCAAAATCAGATTGAAGTTGACGAAACTTGGAAATGGCTGGCGGGAAACGAAATGAGGGAAGGATGTGCACGATTTCGGTCGCTTGAGGTGTTTTGCTACTAAAGGTGGGCGGGACATCGAAAATAAGACCAATATAGGTTCTGCAAAAGAGAGGAAATGGAGGAAATTGCGTTTTATCGAAGTTGTTACGTTAAAAGTAGGAAAGAAATGTTAATTCATTGACTACCGGTCAGCTCATGTATGGTCCACAACGTTTGTTCAGACAGACAGAAAAACAATTGAAGCAAATGTGAGATGCTGGTAGAGGCGTATTGGATCACTGCATACGTTTCTTTCCTCTTACCACTGTCAAGATTCTCCATGAAACGACGTGTCAATTTCACTTGGTTGTACTGTAGAACTTCTCTGAATAGACTCCATTGCCGGAAGTCGAGCATCAAGAAACACGATCAAAATACGCTGCACACGAAGATCCTTAAAATTTCACCTGCAACCGAGTTATTTTAACCCGCGGCAGGTCATAAACTGAGTACCATCACAATTAAATCAACACGTCCTAAACCTCACCCTCCACATCGCGAAGCCCAGAAGCAAAATTTTGCATTTGCCTTTACCCATTCCCCACGTCAAAACGCTATATCGCCTCAGAATTAAAAATACGCCTCGCAGCGCCGGGGATCGACACGCCGCCGCATCCGAAGCTCCCGTCGTCCGTCGTCACTCCTAACCTCTCCGAATAATTAGAAGAACAGCTCCGCACAGCAGACAAAACAACGAGAGAAGACAGACTGGAAGTTCGTAGGGGAAGAAACTCAGGCCGTAGCTCAGTAGGACTCGGAGCGTAGCAGCCAGAAAAACGAGCAAACACGAGAGGCGCGCGCGCGAACCAGAAAGAGACAGAGGAAGACGGCGGGGGTGGCGGGGAACACTCCATCGAGGAAAGTAATCGCTCGTCCGAGCTTTTTCTTGACCCGCCAAAAGGAGTTGGAGCTTTCGAAGCAAAAGGAGGATCGCGACAATGCTTTGCACTCGCAACGGCGACGACGATTTCTCCGTTACGTATATAGAGCGCGTAGCAGGTGGGCCGGTCCTGGCTGCAGTCGGCGGCACGGTGCCCGAACAAAAGTCGAATGAGCTCAGTCAAATGGAGAGCAAGCGAGAGGACCATAAATCAAACGGCATTTCAGGTGAGCTCGCGAGGCGCTCGTATAACAAAACTCGAAGTTACCGTGGACGTCAGTCCGCGCGAAGTTCATTTATACGGACGAGAAGTAGCGAGCGGCTGGACGGACGGGAGGAGAAGGATGAGGAGAAGGATGAGGAGAATGGGAGAGCACTCGAACCGCGCTTTACAGCGAAATAAATAGTTTCCCCGGCACCGACGCCTAGTGCTTCCGACTTATGAAGGGTTAAAAAGGAAATATGATGCGAGCGGTGCGCCGCGTGGATAAATGGATCCTGAAAATGTACGGACGCCGCTGCCTGCGCTGATGCGCGAACGACGCCGCGTCTTGATAGATGCACCTGCGTTGTTCTAGAAAGTGTCTTCGGTGGACAGAAAATGGGGTTGGGCTGCGGCAATCGCGCGAAGTGGGTGTGTATTGAATTAAATGCATAGCGCGCGTGAGGCAACTGTTACGGTAGTGACTAAACGCGTTTGTTGGTCGTACGGACACCGGTCTCATGGTTTACGCGATTTTAAGGCAATTTTTGTTACGCTCTATTTACGCGGCGGTTTTTCAGGGAATTATTTTTACGCGGTATTCATATATGTGATCTCAATTTGCGCGGCCAGAAAACTTCCGTTGTCTATAATTTTTCATGGAATTTAATATATATTGGAGTTACGAAAATTCTTACTCGAACGTAACAGTTGCATAACGCTGACATTTTCGTTGTTTTTTGGCTCTGACGATTTTGGAAGCCTCAGAAAATATCGTATTTTAAATTGTGTTAAAAATATTGCTTTGGCTTTACGTGCTGTAAAATATTCAATTTTAAATGCTTGCTGGAAGGCAATATGGCCACAGTTTAAATGAATGTGACATTTATGATTTACTAGTAGATCGTGAATTAACCGATATTGACCTAATTCTATAATATCTGAAACCCGAACTAATGATGAATGTAACAGTGACTACGAAGAAACAAATTCATTCCAATTATGATTGCGCCGATTAAAGGAAAAGATTGATTGTTTTCAATTACAGTCGCGGTACTAACCGTACAAAATTTACTTTCCTCTTCTGAAACGTCATTATTTTCTCGTTAAGCTACGTGAAATAAATCTGTGTTCGTAAAACTTCTACTAGCACGTATTTCCAATATTTTCTCTCTCGTACCAACAGACTCTATTTACGCGATTTTCATTCGCGCAAAACAAATCCACGCGGAACGAATACTCCACGTAAATTGACGGACGGGCGTATGTATTTTTATACGCCGCCTTTCATCACACTTTCCGATTCGAAGTGCCGCGCAATAAGCGCAAAGCTTTCTGGAACTTCAAATGTACAGTTTATTCGAACAATTTTACTTGAACTTGTGCTTTCGCACAAAGCACCGTCGAACTCGGAACATCCGCGCCGTTCATTACTTATCGCAAATCGCCTTCGGCACTTTCCTCCGTCGCGCGTCAGTCCAAAATGGTGCCTAAACAGCGACGCGAATTCGCAGGAGACTGTTCGCCGCCAATTTATTCGAAGCCAAATGATAAAAGTGGGATCTCAGATACAGGGTCCTCTAGTTGGCGAGGAAAGGTCACCTATGATCCTCAATTATTATATTGATGTATCATAGGTGACGAGTTTATTGAATTGTGTTATTTTGGTTGCTAAGGAGGGAATTGACGATAAGACGTAAAAACGATAAGACGTAAAGACGAAACGACGAAAGATTAGGAAATAAGACGAAAGTGTCTTCATTGTGTTGTTATTGTTTATAAATATTATACTATCTAGTTTCACGTATTAAATTCCTACATAAATGAACGACGCGTCAGTTTGTTCCGCCGCCCCACTCGCCGCATTGTCTATTTCGATTACATACTTCGATTACACATTTAACAGCCCTCCGGAAATTCAATGACCAGCGTAGGCCGCTGAAAGCAGTTCCGCGCATTAGTTCAATTCGTCGAGCATCCGAGGCGGTCGCGTTCGGGCCCGCTCGCCTATAAAGCAAAAATGTCGGGCGAGCGAAACTTCGGGAGATTCATCGTCGAAAATTATATAAGAGGCTTCGCCCGTCGGTTAAAGATTAAAAATGGGGGTACTTCCTGCCGGGACAAAGAGGAAGCGTACCGGTCCTCCGCCAAACTATATTTCTTACTTCGCCGTCCGTCCAACTGCGTCCATTACGGTGATCAATTGCTCTTTCGAATCTCCTTTAACCGTCGCCGGCACAGAAGTAATCGCGAAACTGATACAACCGCCATAACCGTGAAAACCGGACACGCCGCTAAAATGTGTCCCTCCTTTCTCACAGGCGTCTTCTCGATCTCTCCGTCCCACTTTTTCCTCGCCCTCGTCCTTCTTTCATCCCTCCGCGACTCTGTTCCCCCCTCGTCGACTCTATCCGTTCCTTTTCTCGCTCGCCGCTGCCTGAACAAACTTTCAAGTTCACCCGAGCGCTCGTAAACAAAAAAAGCCGGGCGTAATTGGAGGGTGGATAACGTTTCAATTGAATTACAAAGGAAATTGCGAAATCGGGGACGCGACACGATAATACTTCTTCGCGGCGAGGCTCTCCTTTTTGCTCGCGTCGCGTTGGTCGCGTACGTGACCCGCGGTGAGCGCCGTTAAATTGGAAATCAACTTTTTAATATCGTCGCTTTGGCGAAGCAGCCAGTCGGGCGCTTCTTGCGTCCCCTTGATTCGCCGACGTTACACGGCAAATGTGCAAACATTTGCTGTTTGCTTTATCAGGGCCCGTTAGACACATTAATGCCGAGCGTATGCCAGGCTCGAGTAATCACTTACATGCACGTGTGTGTGCGCGCGCGTATGTGTGGGCTTGTGCGAAACCCTGATTGGACACTCGATGATAATGACTGAATGGATTCTGTCGCTAATAATGTAGAGCACCTCGGCGAAAAATTGATGCTCGCGCTGTGGGGCACTTCGAATTTCAAGTGAATGAAACAGAAGAGGAGGAGAGAAGAGAGAGTGAATAGCCTGGGCGATTAGGACGGGAAAACGTAAATTTTAATGCGATTCAGTGACAAATGGATGCGGCTGCAGATGAATGATGTTAACGAAGAACGGCTACGTCTGTCATATTTTACGTTCTTTGTAATATGTACAGGGTGTTTCCGAAAATGTTGGCGCAGATACATATGTCCGATATGTTCTTGCTTCCAAATTATAGGCATTTTTGTCTTTTAGTCATTCTTTAAATTCTGTTCTTTTCATCTGCTTCTTTTAATTGTTTACATCACATGCAATTCTAGGAAACAATGATTGCTTTTTACTAAATAAGATTCGATACGGGTCGCCTTCAGATAATTTGGTACGTGCTGTTGGCGATAACAGTACGTATGGGAATTTGCTAATACATTTCACAATAATCTGAAGTGATAATTTGAGTGATGTTAAACTGAAAATAGCAGATTGCACAAATGCTGGTGTGACAAGCACGCATTTAATGTATGCGCGACGTTTGGAAACCTGTACTCAGGCCAAGGGTGATAATTTCGAACAGTTTATATGAAAATGATTGAATAACAAGTTTCACATATGTGAAAATATTTTAATTGCGTCAGTGGGACCATAATATTTTTGTCATTACTCTTGAATTATATGCTGTAGCAATAATGCTGTGTCAAAAAACTATCATTAATTAGCAAATGATAATGATTCACCCATTGCAACGAATGAGTATTATATTCATATTTTTTTAAGATGTTGATAAGAAGATAGGAAATATTTTCATCGTGTCAGTATGGCTAGAATTTTCCTGTCATCAGTAATAACAATAACCTACTCATTGCAGTGAAGAAGAATGCCATGCACCTTCTTTGAAAATATGAATAAGAAAATAATCAGCATCCACTCGTTCTGTTGGATGGCAACGACATTAATTCGGTAACAAGGTCACATCGGGCATATCTTCACCTGAACTTGTTCTCTTATTTTAGCGTACTGCATCCATCCCCGAAGTTATGGCAATTTACATTTTCGCCAACACCCCGTACTTCGTACGGAGAGTAACAACTCCGACATTGTAGTATACGAAAGCGGCGACGTGCAAGCCTCGAGAACCGCCGGGTCGTTTAATAAATGAAAGAAGGCATCGCCGTGCGCCCCTGGGAAACTTTAATCTTTTTCGATAATTTCGAGCATTCCGACCGAGACGGCCAGAATTCCGAAATAACGGGAGCGCCGTACTCCTGTTTACCGAATTCCGTGCGTCGTACTGCGGCTAAATGTGAGGGAATGCTTAAACTCACGGAAGTGAATTAAGAGTATCGAGTAACCCACGGCGAACTTTCCGAGTTTCAAGAAATTAGCAAAGTTTGCGCGGCGAGTGGCCCGGGCCGCGCGAAACACGAGAGATATCGCGGTTCAATGCTTCCAAATAAGAGCGTGGCGCGGCAAATAAAATTTCCTTGTTACACGTAGGAGCCGCCGCTGCGGGAACTTCGAGCGGACCCCTAATATTTTCCGGTCGGAACGGCGCGCAACACAATTCCCCGATAGAGAGCGTGGCAGGGAAACGTTGGCGAACGTCGGCTGGCCCGGGTTCTGAACGCGTAACGACAGTTTCTACGTCCGGTCGATCTAATATTCGGAGCTAGGTAAAGGATCTCTCCGCCGACCCCGCCAGCTCGCCGAACTTGCGCCGGGAACATGCCCGTAACGAAGAAAGTTTTTTGGTTACGCGCAGCCGGTCGATTTCGGCTTGTCTCTATCGAGTAAAATACGACCGGCCGACTGTATCGGATAACGTTTTTACACGGCACGCGCGCGTGTGTGCTCAGCCGGCGTACATCGGAAATATGTCCGGTGAACGGGTACATAAAATGCCGGAGCCGCGACTTTTTAAGATAAGCACGGGCGGAACGTCGAACTTTTACGAGCCGCGGAATAGAAATTTGCCGAGCGATTCTCGATAAACAATCGTCGTCGCCGAGTTGCGGCGACTCGTACAAAACGTCGTTGCGCGCGTAACGGCAGATATAAGAGACGAGCGGAACCGCGATGAAGTCAAGTTACGGCTAAGTGAGACGTTCGGTTCTGCCCCGATTCGAGAAATATTCGCTGGCCTTCCCTAACGCTGGTAGATCCGCGTAACCGACCTTCCGCGGCCGTGAACGCGCGATCGAACAGAAATATCGATATCTGCCCGCGAAACAGGATATTCCGCTCGTAAAATGCAGCGCGCGCGTGTACGGAGTGAAAAAAAAATAAAATAAACCCTTGATGCATCTCGGCGGTGTCCGGAGGCAATTACATTATCTGTAACGGCCGCGGCTCTCGGACCGATTGGACCCGTTCAATTAAAACGAAAAAAATGTTTCTCCCATCGGCGATCGTTCAAAATGGAAAAATGCTGTGGCCTGTAATACGATGCGTGTTCGCAAACTAATCGCGGCCGATGTGAGAAATTTCCCTCGTTACGCCGGAGAAACCCCGCGGGAAACATAGGATACATAGTCCGATCGCATAGATGCGATATGAATCAGGGGCTGTTCAGGATTTTTGCATAAAGCGCTACGCGTCATGCGGTAGTGGTATTGTGGATATCGAGCTGAAATTGTTTTGCGTTAAGCGGAGCAAGGATTGACTGACGGTTGAGGAAATTCTTGGGATGTTAAGAAGGAAATGGTATTCATTCGTACCGATGGATGGGTGTTATTTGCAACGTGTCAATACGACTATAATTTGCTTGCTATTACTCTTGAATGATGTGCACTAGCAAAAATTTAAATGAAACTACCATGAATTAGCAAACAATAATAATCCACTTATTGCACTGAATGATAATTATGTTCTCCATTTTTTGAAATATTTTCAATAAGAAAATAATTATTATTTGCTCATTTCGATGGATGGAAATTATTTCCATTGCGTCAGTACAACTATAATTTTCTTGTCGTTACGCTTGAACTTCACGCAGTAGCAATAATTACAATAAACTACCATTAATAAGCAAACAATAATAATTCGCTCATTGCAGTATCCAAGAATTATTTTTACCGCGTCATCATTCCAATAATTTTCGCGTCTCAGCTCCGGAGTTACGCGCAACATAAAAGAATACTCTAAATAAACAGTCCGGAGCCCGGTAACAGCTATTCAAATATGTACAAACTTCGACTCCATCCCGCCGAAAAGAAAAAGAAGAAAAGCCGCAGTCCGCTTCTATGCACTCCGCGATATTTCGTTTGCCCGTCAAACAGTCAGCTCCTTTGCAAATGTTAAAAATGACCAGTAACTGCAGCGTTGCAGCGAAAATAGCCTGCAACAGTTTGCGCGAACCACCCAACGGCACACGGATACTAGAGTCGTGGGTGTATGACTTGCATCGGTCGGTAGATTCCCTAACTGACGTAACTCGCCCGAAACCGAATCTTCAGCGCGCGGGCGCGGTATCTAATTGCTTAAAAACGGCGCGTTAGATAACGAAGCAAGTTTTTTGCGGCGCGATCCGTGCACACTCAGTCCGTACCCCCGGGGGCCCTGGTAACCTAATATCCGCAAATTTATTCGTGCCGCGTCGTGGCGAATAAAATTTCTCCCACTTCCGGACCGGCGAGAACAGTTAATAGTAGCTTTGCGGACATTTCTTATACACTTATTTCTACGGATACGCGTCAAATGGACACACGAATGAAGCTTGTTTTGTTAAACCGGCAACTGTCCTGTACTTTTTTTTCAATGCACAAAACGAAGAAAAAATGAACTTTTTAAGATATCTTCATGCCATGAGAACAATTATACATCAACTACGAATTCTGAATGGGAATGCGGAAATAAGAGCTGTACTTCTTTTTCATTGCACAAAACGAAGAAAAAATGAACTTTTAGATATCATGCCATGAGAAAATAATACGAATTTTGAATGGGAATGCATAAATGCATAAGTAGAAAAACATGCTCTGTCATTATCATTGCTAAAGTTAATTAATCTGTTCTTTTCTCTCATTTAAATTCTTATATCATTTAATCGGTTAACTCATGGAACGCAGTTGCATTTACTAATCTGGAACACGCGGCAGCTCCATATATCCATTATACCTCTCGTAAATCTCATCCTTATTTATCGTTTTCAGAAAACAAACCCTTTTTCTCCAATTACATTTTTACATTCTAAGAAGCCTTGTTATTTAACCCAGATTTCCAGGCAACACTCCTTTAAATTTCGCTAACGCGGTTTCGTACCTGCGCTCGAAACATCCGGATAGATTTCCAACACGTTCTGAAGCTCAACAGAACCGCTCGCCACGCGGACCCAATATGCGCCGTTAAATTTGACCCCACTTATCCGTCATTTCCGTTGAGAAGATCGAGATGCGTCGCGTTGGTATTAAACCTAGTCTTAATATCGGGCCCCTGGACTCACGGATCGCGCTAAATGCAACGCCGGTTGTTAACGTGAGAGGAGCGAGTGCTGTTATCCGCACGTCTGCGAGCCAGTCGGAAGGTAAAAGCGCACAGATAGAGACGGAAAGACTCGTAAGAAGATAAGCGCGGCGGGCGGGGAGGGTTTAATATTCGCAAATTTATTCACTCGCCCGTAATACAGGAATTCGTAATATTCATAAAACGAGTGAGTGCGAGTAAACGCCGCGACGAATTTATTTTTTTCCCTCTCTAATCACGAAAGCCATTACGCCGTCGCCCCGGCCCTCACCTTGCTCCATACCGGATTCGGGCAAATGTTTTCTAATATAGGCCGCACTAAATCATCCGCCGTCCGTGGGGCCGTTTAAAAAACGCGGAAAAGAGAGGAAAAACGAGGGGGGCGGGAAAAAAGACAGACGCGATTCGCGCGGCCTCCTCCATCAACTAAATAAAAATACTCGGGCGCGTCACTCGTTTTGTTGCTCCCCCTACGGTCCTACTCGATGTTCTGCGCGGATTTACGACGACGAGCGGACGAGTGTCGGAGGGTCATTAATCGGCGGGGTGAACAAAGGTGCGGAGATTCTTTCGATGGTGGGTGATTTTCATGTAGCTGAAGAAGCAGGCCAATTTTTTGCGCGTCTATCTGTCACTCGACGCATCGAAAAATGTGAATCAAGGATTAATTTCACTGTGAGACAGATCGTTATGTAATGACGACGACGGTACTTAATTGTTTTCATATGAGAGCGTAATCGTTTTTCAGAATTAAAGGTTTAACGTGTCTTACATCTAAAAATTTTGACGTTGGGTTTAGAGTGTTTCTTTCTTTAAACAGAGCATTGATTAAGGCGTTGACAGTTAAGACACCATTTGTACACATATGTCTTCTTTTCGGTAATACGAACATTTGCTAATTTATTATAACAAGCGGACGAGTGTCGGAGGGTCATTAATCGGCGGGGTGAACAAAGGTGCGGAGATTCTTTCGATGGTGGGTGATTTTCATGTAGCTGAAGAAGCAGGCCAATTTTTTGCGCGTCTATCTGTCACTCGACGCATCGAAAAATGTGAATCAAGGATTAATTTCATTGTAAGACGGATCGTTATGTAACGATGACAACGGTACTTAATTGTTTTCATATGAGAGGATAATCGTTTTCAGAATTAAGGTTTTACGTGTCTTCCATCTAAAAATTTTGATGTTGGATTTAGAGTGTTTCTTTCTTTAAACAGAGCATTGATTAAGGCGTTGGCAGTTAAGAGATTATTTGTACACATATGTCTTCTTTTCTGTAATACGAAAATTTGCTAATTTATCATAAACAGCGGACGAGTGTCGGAGAGTCATTAATCGGCGGGATAAACAATAGGGCGGAGATTCTTTCGAAGTTGGATAATTTTACAATAACTGAAAAACCAGTTGCAATTTTTTTTTGCGTGATTACCTGTCACTCTGCACATCGCGTAATGTGAATAAAGAATTAATATAACTGTGAGACAGGAATGACGGGGCATTTAATTGTGTTCGCTCGACTAATTGAAGTTGCGGGATATGATAAAAATTTTATCGTAAATATGAAAGCACAATCGTTTTCCAGAGTGAACGTTTCAATGTTGCTTACGTTTTCAAAAATTCGTGTTAAGTTGATGCTGTTTTTTTTTATTGTTTAAACATTGGTTAAGGTGCTGATAATCGGGATTTGCTTATTTAATTGTTTTCGCTCGACGAATTGAAGTTACGGATCATAATAACAACTTTATTGCACATATGAAAGTAGAATCGTTTTCAGAGTTAAACTTTGAATGTCTCTCATGTTCCAAAAATTCATGCAGGTTCAAGGTTTGTTTTTGTTTAAACGAAGCGTTCGTTAAAGCGTTGACAGCCATGTGTATAAACATACATCTCCCTTCGTTGTGGTACTAAAATTTAGTAACGGTCTCTCCTATAAACTATAATATAATTTCGGGAGCGCTTATAGCTCATTGTGTAAGCACTTGGAATTATTTATTAAGCCCGCTTTTGGTCGCCATTAGCTGCTTATTCCTGCCAGCGAAGGACGGTTTGCTCAGACTGGACTTAAGAAAGTTCGGAATAAAATATAACGCAGGTATTTATAAAATATAACGCAGCGGATAATTCTAACAAAATCAATACGTGCGCTTTTTTCGATACCAAACCACCGCGAAATGGAAGCCACATTCTGATTCGCGTCGTTCCGCATCAATTTTACAAATCCCATTGCAAGCGCCCGAAACGTCGGGAATGGGATTTTTATAAGCAGCGCAGTCGATCGAACTTTATTAACGCTCGAACTAAATTGCACTATCTACTAGTGATGAAAAGCCACATGTACAGTATATCACGAATTACTTATTTAAGCGCAATAATGGTGATGATAAGACCAGGTAGAGAGGAATTTCCTCTAATACGTTTCGACCACAATGTATTTCAGCCCTTATCAATTTTTATAATACTATAAAAAGAAATGTAATAATAGTTAAGATAATATGAACGGAAGTTACGAATATTATTACAGAATCTTACATAATTAGAAAACTTCATATAATGGGGTAGGATACAGTCGAGCATCGTTCGCTGTAATTATTGTGTGAAGGATAGAAAATCGTCATATATGCGGATTTGGACGCTCTGGGTATTGAGAAGGATTATTAATTAGTATTAATCTGTAATATTACATTTGTAAATATGTGAACAGTGTAGAATAATTTCAAATTTAATTTATTCCAATTGAAATTACTCTACACTGTCATAAATTTCCTTGTACTATTCATACAGAGAATTTATATAAATTGAAATTATACTATACTATTTACAAATTACTCTATACTATTGGACGGGCGATTAATTTAAAATCGTATTTACTCAAATGCAAATTAATGCAAAATATACTATGCAGTACCCGGGTCACTGCGACACATAAAAACTACAACGAATGACAGTCAACTTCATCCTGCTCATACATATGAAACGTTCGAGTTTGGTAAAATACTGCAATCAATTTCATAACCTTCTTTTACATTATCTTAACCATTATTATAGCCGTTCCCATATTACGTCAGCCATTATTATATTTTTTCCGTAATATTATAAAAATTGATAAGGACCGAAGTATATTGTGGTCGAAAGGTATTACGCGAAATTCCTTTCTACCTTTTCTTAGCGTCGCCCTCGTTGCGCTCAAACATGAACACTCGGTCGCTGTCAACAGAACCGCCCACATTACGTTTCGGCGCCGTCGATTATCAAAGACCCTCTACGTATTTACGTATCGTTCAAAGCCGAGCGCGTTTGTTTCTCGCAGCCGTCCGTTTACACACGGCGCGTGAAATTATTTGCCGAAGCCGCGAGAGCCATTCGAAATGGCGCGACGAGAGGCTGTCATTTTTATTCCCGTTTCTCATCGACTGACGAGTGCCGCCGCGGAGTGTGTCATTAATTCGGCACGAAGACGAAGAAGCAGACGAGCCGGTGACGTTCGCGAGCTCTAACGAACGCTTTAACGAACACGCGAGCGTGACAATTCGGGCGCGATGAAAATTTCCCGCCGGTGAACCTGGTTAGAAGTCCGTCTGCCTGAATCTCCGGCCTCCGCTGCGGGTATGTGTGTGTGTGTTCATTACAGATCGATCAGCTTCCTTCGGCAAGTGCCGTTAGTCATACAGTACG
This sequence comes from Cryptocheilus praepositus, assembly GCA_033815515.1. Taxonomy (NCBI): domain Eukaryota; kingdom Metazoa; phylum Arthropoda; class Insecta; order Hymenoptera; family Pompilidae; genus Cryptocheilus; species Cryptocheilus praepositus. The sequence goes on from JAWWQZ010000314.1 coordinate 4,340,562, forward strand.
CGAAGTTGGTCCGGTTTTATTCGGAAAACTAACATCGAGCGTGCCCGACGCAGACGAATCTGAGCATTTTTGTAAATCGACGTTTCGAACGGTCGTTAGTAAATTCGTGTACAGAGTGCGCCGTTTCGTGGAGATTGATTGCGTGCGCCGGTAACGTCGGGCCTCGACACGGACAATAAGCGGAACTTTTAATTGACACTTAAGTATCGGCCGAATGCGCTCGCTTGCTAGTGAATTGCTTTCTTGACATAACCGGCGTGCGATTTGTCTGGTCGCTTACTGTCGAATAATCGGTTTCCCTGCGTTGGGTCGCGACCGTTTGTCTTTGACGGTGAAGGCATTGTTGTTACATCGATATCGTTTGTGTCGATGCGAACTGGTTGGGAGAGGATGCTGATTTGATGAGGTTTTATTTTAGCTGTGTTACTGATTGAAGGCGCACGCATTGATTCGCACTACATGAAGAAGTTGGCCTGTTGGGTTTGGTCGTCTGTTTTTAACGGTGATGACATTATTGCTACCCAGGCAATGATATGGTATCCGCAAATGCTACTTATTGGGGAATGATGATGATTTGATATCATTTTTATTTTTATTTGTAGCACGACTTTTGTTTTACCTGTGCTACTGATTGCTGGGGCAAGCATTGACTCGCACTATTTGATGAATCTGTGCGGTTGGGTTGCGGTTGTTTGTTTTTGACGGTGAAGGCATTGTTGCTGCTAAAACATCAATATCGTTTGTGTGGATGCCAATTTGTTGGGAGGGGATGCTGATTTGATGAGATTTTATTTTAGCTGTGTTACTGATTGTAGGCGCACGCATTGACTCGCACTAGTTAAAGAAGTTGGGCTGTTGGGTTAGGTCGCCTGTGTTTAACTGTGATGACATTATTGCTACCCAGGCAATGATATGATATACGCGAAAGCTACTTATTGTGAAATGATGATGATTTGATAACATTTTTATTTGTAGTACGACTTTTGTTTTAGCTGTGCTACTGATAGTAGGCGCATGCATTGACTCGTACTACTTGACGAATCTGTGCGGTTGGGTTGCGGTCGTTTGTTTTTGACGCTGAGAGCATTGCTGCTATTAAAACATTGATATATTTTGTGCGGACGTCGACTATATTATATAACTTTTAATTTAGCTATGCTACCGATTGTAAGTGCATACATTGACTCGTACTACTCGAAATCGAACTTCGAGGAGAATCGAGTGAATTATAGTGTTAAATTGTTGGTCACTTTTTATTATGAATTTTAATTCCAAATTTTAATTGAGTTGAATACAATATTAATTTACTGGTAATTTTTTTAGTGTACATCTGAATGTGTAGAAATTCCACCTATGCAACTATACGTAATCCAACACATTAATACTCCCAAATGAGCACTACCCTTAACGTCGCATATTAACTCGTACTACTTGATAAACGAATTTTAAAGAGAATTCACGAGAACAGAAGGTTTAATTATTAGTCAATTATCAGTTAAATTATTTTTTATTACAAACTTTAATTCCAATTTTAAATACAGCTTCAATTGAATGGAATACAATGTTAAATCACTGGTAACTGGTTCTATCGAATTTTAATTTTTAGGTTTTCAGGCTATTCGCGTCCGTATAATCTGACAAATTGATACGCACTACTTAACAGGCGAACGCGTATACTGGCTCCACATATTGACTTGTACTACTTCACAATCGGAATAAAACGAATTCAGAAGAATAGAATGTTAAATTATTAGCAATTTCGATTACCTATTTTAATCCCAGTTTTAAATGTAATGTAAATTCAATGGAACATAATGTTAAATTACTGCTAATTTTTTTTATTGCAAACTTTAATTTTTAGGTGTTCTGGCTATACGCCCGAGCATAATCTAACACATTGACACGCACTACTTGACAAGCGAACTCTAGACGTTATCACGTCTCTCACGAACACGACACACGTGCGCTTCAAGTATAACTTTGAAAGTTTCCTCAGGGCGTGGGTATGCCCCGCATACGAAACATTTTCGAGACACGTTATTTTTATTGTTCGCCGAACTAGTAGCCCCGCGAAAGACGGACATCCTTCAACTCCTTTCCACCCGAACTTCATGAAAGCAGCCTTGCGCGTTCGTCGGACAAACTGGCCGAACTAAAAAGAGTCTCGCAGGTCGGAAAACAGTCGGTTCGATCGTGTCATAAGAGGAACGCAAGTGTTTACGGTTTCCTCGTAGACGCTTCGAGCGAATTCCCGAGCCTCTCGCATCATGCTCGTTGCGTGTTTGCAAATTTACACGCGTGCCAGCGTAGAGTGACTAGTACATACGGCCGTTAACCTTTTGTGGACGGAGCGGTTCGAAATCGAACGCTCTGTGGCACTGAGTCACTGCAGTAATCGTCATTTCAAATTGTCAGTGTACACCTCCGTGGATGTGTGCGTTCATTATGGACAAAGAGCATCGGGGTATCAATACACATTAATTGTGATGTTGCACATTTTCTGATTCGACTCCTTCACTCTCTTCTTTCATTCATTGATATTTCATGTATTTAACTTATTTCTTTCTACTCGTGCTCTATTTGATATCTATTATTTCACTACGATATGTTGCCATGTGATCATATTGCGCATCTTCTACGTTTCCTGTCTTTTCATTTTCAACTTCTTCAATACAACTAGCTTCATTTCATATAGGTGAGCAAGTCAAATGATTTACTTTTAGTTGGTGGTGGTTAAAAAACCCGTGTTTTTCTTATATTTATGTCGATTTTTCAATCTATTTCTTGTCATATCTCGGAAACTATTTCGAAATTTTCAACGCGGTTGCGATTTTTCCAAGTCTCTTTGTACCCATTTTCATCTGGCACAATTACAAGTCGATCGATAAAGTTTTAATTTTTGACTCTGTTTTCAGGCTCGTTTTTCACGATTTTTCGACACATTTTTGCCGATATCTCCCGAACTATTGCGAATTTCGGGGTGAGCCTTGCATTTTTCCTAGTCATTTTGGCCCCCCTTTGATATGTTAAAAGGGCAATCAAATTGGCGACCCATCATTTTTTCGCAAAAATGGCAAGATTTTCGCGATTTCTTCAAGGCCCTGTCCCGTTTAAACTAGTGATCAAAACCTATAAGTAATATAGGTTTTCTTAAAGCTCTTTGGACACACTTTCACGTGGGATTAATCGCGATCAGAAATTTTGAAAAAATTTTTTTTGCACTTCCGTAAAATCGTCATATGTCCGAAACTATGAAGAGTTCAGCGCGCTGCAAGTGGTCTATCTTCATGACAAATTATCCTCTATCGAATGGTATCAGTCCGAAACAAAAAAAAAAAATTGACATTTTTCGGCTATTTTCGCGATTTCTCGCGTATTTGAAAACGATGTCACATCGGTCATACGTTCGTCCAAACTCTTTCTTTTACTTCGGCGTACTGTATCTATTCTCACATTCACGCCCACATTCCCGGAAGTACCCTGTGGACACGCGCACAAGCGTATGTACGTGCCCGATCCTCGCGTTGTTTCGTCGAACCGCCATAAAAACGCGGATCGCCGTGCCTCGCAGGCGAACTTTTCGTATATTACTCAAGAGCGCGCCTCTGAATTTACGATTACAGTTCCGCGCGGCGAAACGATGAAATACGTTTACTGCGACTAAACGTCCGTTCGGCCGGAGATGGAAAAACAAACGAAAAACGCGGCCGTCCGCCGGACATTCCTATAAACTTTTCCGCCGCGCCGCGCGTCACGCCGCGGCGAAAAACCATAGGGCAAATTTTGTCGAGGCATTTTTAAATCAGCCCTGTGTGTACGCGCGTCCGTCGCTCGGGACAGCCGGCAAATACCGTGCATCGCGGTATTTGCTCGCTGCCGAAGCGATCCGCCGGCTCTCTTTGTGTCAACGATTAAAAGTGTCGCCCGTCTCTTTCGCCGATCGCGAGAAAACTCAAACGTCTCCGCACGCCTCTTTCGATCCGTCGATTCTCGGTCGGCCACAACTTTCGTGGCACGCGCTAATTTGACAGCGCAGGAATGCGGGAGTGAAAGATCGAGGGGTTGTGTTCGGAGCAAGCGGCTTATGGCGCTTTAGCTTTGCAACCGATACTTCGCTTCGTGCGATCCGATTGCGGATTAACCCAAGCGTGGGCGACAAGTGGGTGAGGCGTAGTCGGCAATTTTATAAATGTTGCCCCGCAGAGTCAATAGAAATGTGGTCAGTAAATAGGTGCAAATTAGTTGTTTGTTCTTGTGGTGTTTGTTTCGGAATATTCATAGGAGGTAGTCGCTTGTGCTCAAGAGAAAACTCAGTAAAATAATCGACCATTCATATGGACGCGTTTCTAATATGTCCAAGTGCACAACAGAGAGCGATAATTGGGGTTTATGATTTTCGAATAAAATATTTGTCCATTCTAAGAAGGCGTACTCCGGTAAAAGTTATCTATACGATGACTGACACGCATTCACATTTTGATTTTGGTGGAATTATGCGTGCTGGGTTGGAGCAGTGGTGACTACATTGATCAACGGTGTGTTATTCAGGTATTTAATCCGTGACGCGAAAGTACTTAAGCTTCTTGCGGGTGTTAACTAAAGCGACCGCTCAGTAAATAAAACGGGCGCGTTCGGTAGCGTTTGAAATTAAATATTCAGATAAACGCAAAGGTGACGTCTAGTGGAATAATTGGTCTCTAATCTAGCGAAAGAGTAAGTTGGTGACGTTCAATGATTACTGTATTCTCACTTTAAATTAATGAAGACGGTACTAACTTGTCGTTAGCTCGGTATAATCAGTTGAACGTGAGTTCATATTTTGTTAGTAAACTATTACACTTTACATTAACAATAATAACACAGTTGATCACACACATTTCGTCAGAAAATGAGGGGAGAAAATCACTGGGACTGGTGGGGATGGTGATGGCGTCCTCAAGAACGACATATCTAGCTCTTTTCGAAGGGAAGTATTTCAATCCCTCTCTAGAATGCCAGATAGATTGACTCATCGAGTCTTGGGACCTCGGATGTGTGTCACATGTCTACTACTTTCGGATATTGGCTGACCCTTTGTATATAAAAGGCTTGAAGAACTAGCTAAGACTAGAGAGAAAGTCGCTATAAGACGGGACTCAAATGTGGGGGTACAACTGTGGCTGGATGTATTGTTATAGGGGCACAAAAGTTGTAACTGATTGAACAGAGGCAGACACAGATACATTGCTCTTTGCAGACTTTCTGTTTAGCTTCATCTATTTGTTGACTACGGAAACGTCGTTTCTGCCGCAGTATTTGGAGTGATAGTATTTTGGCTGGATGAGTACGAATAATATTAGATTCATTCACTTCCACTGCTAACAATTTGTAGACATATAACATATAGGAGCTCTACGTATTTCAAGGTTTATAGGTCTCATCTTTGGGAGCCTTGTACAGAAAAATGCATCTTAATTCTATTGTTCGTGTGGGTCTAACATTTGGAATTGTGCTCGAATTTAATAATAGAGATGAAAATTGCTTATATTTGATACGTGAGATGAAAATCAGAGTATTTTTGTTAGATTTCGAATTGCGCTCAGATTTAATAACAGAGATAAAAATGTAAGCATTTTGTGTTACAATACACACACTAAATAGAACGTCCATATGCTTCGAAATATGTAGAACTCCTGCATTATCAAATAAAACCATTCAACCACAACATGTACAAAAATTGTTAACATTATCAAAAAGGTTGAAGCTGCAATCAAGTTAGATCCTTCAATTGTTCCGCCGTAACAATGACTGGTCGCCAAATGTTCGAGTTCTTCCGCTGACTCACGTAAGATTTACTCCACGGAGCCATATATAACCCTCTGCGAAATGGCCGCGTACGTGTTTCTGTGCGACTGCAAAAAGGATCCGTCGCAATAATTGACGTCTTGCTCCCTGGGCACGTCTCCCACCGGTTGTCGTCGAGAATACATCGTCGAACCTGTTATAATCCGAGCGCAAGGCACCGGGAATTTCTTACGCTTCTAAATCCTGCAGACAACGTACTTAACGTTCTGAGAAGAAACCCTGGCGGGGCTCAATTCCTCTTTGTGACGGAGCGGAAGCGTCTTCGATAAAGGCGTTTGTCGATAATCTGATTTCGAGGATACTTGCGTCCCGTTCCGCTCAGAGAGTTCAAGCGTATCGCGCACTGCCAGCGGAGAGCAGAAATGAATAGTCTCGTCAGTTCCGTTGCGGCTGCTCAATTTTGCACCGGTTTACACCGCACTCGAGAGTCTGTAATTTTTCATCGACATTTTATCTCGCGGACGACTGTCGAGGCTGTTTTCCCTTCGCCAAATTTATTCGAGTCTAATCGCAACGCTTTTCGTGCGCAAAACCACCCTCTATCGCTGGCCGGAAGAGAATATTTAACACTAAACGTACCGGTATTTTACACCTACTTATTATTACCACAAGGGATCATTTGACCCCTTTTGAAATAAACGTTGATTCTCAGAAAGAAATTTCTAATTTTTCAAAGCGAGAAATTGAATAGTCAGATGATATAAGAATTTACAGAAAGTCAAATGAGCGAAAGAAATAACAATGAACGTACGATTTTAAAGTATTATATATAATAGTATTTATATATAATATAATATAATATATAATATAATATAGTATTTTATATATAATATAAAAGTATTAATATAATAAAGTTTGAAAAGGGTCATTTGACTCCGCTTGGTACGTTTAGTGTTAAGTCGAGCGTCAGTAATTTTTCATTGATACTTTATTTCGCGGACGGCTGTCAAGACCTGTTTTTTCGCGAAATTTATTCGAGTCTAATCTCAATGCCGTTTGGTGCTGAAAATTGCAATCCATCTCGCGGACAGAATGCCTTCCGCCAGATACACTCTACCGCTGGCCGAAAAAAAATAGTTAAGCCAAGCGTTAGTAATTTTTCATTGACTTCGTGTTCACGAACGGGCGTCGACGGTTGTTCTCTCGCGAAATTTATTCGAGTCTAATCGCAACGGTGTTTGGTGCGGAAAATTGCACCCCCGGCTCGCGGACAGAATGCCTTCCGCCAGACACGCTCTGCCGGTGGCCGAAAGAAAATATTTAAGCGTTCTCCCGACTTACATCTCTTCTCTCGTCTTTCGCCGCACTCCGCCGCAGCCTAATTTACAAGTGGGAGTAAATAGCATGCAACGGCGGCGGGACTCGAGCGAAACGACGCAGCAGTGTGCCATTTATTGAGCAGAGCTGCGGAGTCCGGGGTCGACGTATTCTCAGCAGCCGGAAGTTTTTCCACGGAAATCCCGTGGCTCGCAGACGCCGCGATGGAAAGAGAAAGATCGCCGTGCGCGACGAAAAAGCAGTCCGGACGAACCGAGTTATTTTTTCGTCCGATGTTTTTTTTTTTGTTTCCCCGGAAGCGCCGACTATCGCGCTGCACGATCGACGTCGGCGCGGCATTAAAAATCGACATCATTTGTTTTCTGTTGCCGGCATGAATTATATCGGCGGCCCCGGCGGTCGAAACTCTCGCAGTTTCGCAACATTCGGCTTTTGCCGTGAGCGGCCAGCGCCAAAAAACACGTCGTCGCGAATAATTTACGGCGCGCCGCGTTGTTCTGACTCGGCGCGTCGAACACTCGATATAAGCGCTTATTTCTGCGCGGAATATTTCTGACGGCAGTCCCGGCCATTTTCAGTTTCATTACGGAATAACGTTAATCACTTTTCTGCCTGCGCTGGTTGAGTGGGTTTTTATTTAATCCTATGGGAGATCGACGAGTTTCCAGGCCCATGGGTCTCTGCTTCAGGGCTATGGATTTTTTACAAGATTCTCATCCTCTGGCTTCTTTGTACATATTTTGTATGCGAGAGGATGAGAACTGTGTCAGAGGACGAATAACTTAGTTTGTGTATACTTTGTATTACAATTACTTTGTGTTGTACGTAGTTAAGTATACAAAGTAAGATACTCAACCTCTGATTTACTTTGTATATATTTAGAATACACTTAATATAAGTTTTGAAATACTAAGAAATCAGAGGATGAGTATCTTACATTGTATACTTGAATATATATAGTACACAGTACTTGTAATACAAATTATATATAAAGTGTCATGCTCATTCTCTAATACAATCATCATCCTCTCATAAACAATGTATGTACAAAGTAATTCAAAAGATGAGTATCTTAATCCATAGTGCTCCCCAAGAGAAAGTGCATGGGCCACGAAACATGAAGAACTCCTACAGGATTAAAAAAACCAACTCAACCAGAACCTTCGGAAATATGATTCACTTAAAGAAATGTTGAATTTGCAATAAAGTTAGATCCAATTACGAAACAACGTCTGACAGTGGACGCCGCAGCTACTTTACTAATGGATTTCACGCAGATGGCAGGAGGTAATAAATAAGGACCATCGTGTCGTGTTTAGTCGTCTTCTGAAACGTTAGAGCAAAATGTTTTGACAGACGTCGGAAGGAAAAATTCATCTCGCGGATAGTTTGATGCGGATCGTGTCGCAGACTGAATATTGTACAGTGATGTAACGTGCTCACGCCATAATGGGGTGAAGTTTGGTGGAAGTCCGATAGGTTTCAGCGTCACATGCAGGTGCATAGTTTGTATGTACGCAGAAAACCCGGTCGCATCCCGTATTACCCGTAATCTCCGATCTCCGTTGAGTGGCGTGTTATTTTCGGCCTTATTAATAATGGTGGACAATGAGATAAAAGCTCTTTTTTTGGTTGAAAGAGGAAATGAGATTGAGAGCTTTTATCCGGACGTCCCTACGTGTTTCAGAATAGCCAGTGACCTAGAACTGGTCGTAGTCAAAATTATGATTCTCATTAATTTTGTGTTTGAATAACGTATATAGTATAATGTGGTATAATTTAAGTTGTTGGTTCTATATATATATTGTTTGTGCGTCATTTGATTCTGTTTTTCGTATATTACTTGGTTTGGCCTACATAATATTTGCTGCAATTTGAAGACGGGGTTTTATATATTATATTGGACTAGTTCTTTAGGTGCTTCTGAATTTTTGATCTTTAAATTTGTCTAAACATACGTTCCCCACATTTGTTGATAAACGAAACTTAACTCCTATGATTTTATATGTTAGACAGTTTATAGTATTCGACTATTTTTTAGTGTTAACACTATAATATTCGATTTTATATATTAGATAATACATTTGGTATATTACACTGGACTCTAGTCTTCAGATATTCGATCTTTATATTTGTTAAAACACGCGTTCCCCACATCAAATGACGAACGGGACGTACTTTCTATATCGTACATTTTCAACAGGCACTGATTGCCCTAAAACATACAGAAACGTTTAAATAAAACATCTCAATCGACTTTCATTTCCAAGCGAAAAGCACTTTTACCTCATTATTCACTATCTCCATCTCTGTAGCACTTGCCGTTATCAGCCATCGACCCGGCAACTTCATTCCGTCAAAACAATCACTCAAAATTCGATCTCGCGCCGTCTGCTGCTCAAACGCCGTGACTCACGCCTGCCGGATAATTCAATGTTTGCCGCATAAACGACTCGACGCTCGCCTTGAAGCGCGTTAATTGGCAGAAGAAGCCGAAGAAGTAGAAAAAGCCGCGCATTTCCGCGGCGCACGTGAGTCGAGTGGAGGTGTCGACGAGGGTTTGGAGAGCACTTTCGAAACGAACTCGCAATAAGTGGCCCGACTTGATCCACGCGTGCGTGCCCGTGAGCACGGCACATAGGTACACACAAGTAAGACGTGTCCGACTGCGAGCGCGCGCCGCACATGTAAAGTGCTCGGCGGCCATCAAATAAAAAGCAAAAGCGTGTAGCGCGAGAATGGCCGGCGTAAAATTCGCATTAAAAAGAGAGGGAGATAGACGGCGGTAGAGGGGTGCGAGATGGGACGTTTGCGATTCGAAGAGTCGAAAGAAGAGGGAGAGCGGTCCCACGACGTATTTTCTGAAGGAGATGATTGTAAGCTGGCGAGAGAAGCGTAGAGAGAGAAAGAGATGGGGCTGGGATAAGAATTTTCAGCAGAAGCTGCTCTTTCGGCGGGCCGCGCAGAAATTTATGGTAATGTCACGGAGAGCGTGTAAGGATGAATTATTAAATGTGATCATTTCCAAAATGTTTCCGCGGCGCACAGATGGCATCGGTTGTAGCCTGTCCGGCTTCGGTTGGAAGCGGTTTTATCAGAGGGTCATTTTATGGTAATGTAAATGCGAGTACAAATGTGCCGGGGGTTTAAGTGGAAGCGCCGTTCCCAACGGTTTCGGTTCGCCGATCATATTTTCGCTGCAGGATTTGCGGACGTCGGCGCCGAGTGATCATTAGCGACATATCGCGGCTATATAAATTAATGGTACGTTCGACGTTGAAACGCGATACTGTAAATTGTTCGAATTTCACTGCACGGTAAAGTTGAAAGGAAGGTTCGATTGCGCTCGTGCAAAGGTCCGGTCCGACAGTTTTCAAAGGGTTAGTCCGAGAAAATTGTACACGCCACCGACCAACGTCACGCTGCCAATTAATACTTGCTATGTTAAATCATTTTTGCTTATTACGGTTAATGGTTTTATACGATCGTGTGGGATCTACATGTTTTGAGGCCATGACATGATGATTTTTCAAAAGCTTCTGCGGGAAATTACTCATCTTAGTTTTAGAAATTACTTATTTTTACTTTGTATACACTTTATATTTGGATTTTTCACAAGTTTCTCCGGAAGTAACTCATCACCTGATTAATTTTGCATATACTTTGTGTTGGGATTTTTCGTAAGTTCTTCGGAGAAAAGATACTCATCCTTTAAGTTACTTTGCATATACTTGGTATGCACTTATATAAATACAATTTACACAATAGGAGCCTATTGTACAAATAAGTCTGCTTAATCGTACTTTTCATATGTGATTACGTTGGATTTGTCCCTAAATTCTACTTACACTATCGATCTTGCGCAAATAACTCCAATAAAATACCTGTCCTGTGGTTTCCTTCATAAATTCTTTCGGCTGGATTTTCTGCCTATTTTATACATGCCAATCAGGCTTGATTTTCTGCTTGATTTTGTGTTTTGCTTGGGAGGAGGTAACGTTATAAAGAAGGTTGAATTACAAATGATTTAAATCCAATTAATCTACACTTGAGGCTTTCGCAATCATGATCATGTGTATTTATCACATATACATTTTTTCATTTGAAAATGTTGACCTAACCATCTGATTAACAAAACCTGAAATCAATGATCCGTAATGACAAACACGAACGTATAAGAACATCTTGAGGACGGAAGTTTCAGTATCGGAGCAACCCCGTCCCGATGATGCAGCGAAACAACGTCAATTTGCTGAAAAAAGACGCGGCAACCGTCCGGAAGCCAGCAATTTGTTAAATCCAATTACTCGCTGACGACTTTTGACGAACCAACCGTGACGCAAAGCACCTTCTTCCGTCGTCCCATCTTTTTCCGCGCCATCGGCTCGCACGAACGATTACCGGGAAAGAGCGTCGCGACAAACGATACGCCGGCCGCTTTGTAATTCATAACGAAGAACCAATTCGCAAACTTTCCGCCGCCGCGCAGGAAAAATTCTTCGCCGCTCTTGCGGCTCGTCCGACGAGGCGTCGCGGAAGAAAAAGGAGATAGAGGAGCATTGTGTGTCAGAAGTTTTTCAAGTTCCCTTAAAATCAAAGTAGTCCAGATTAGTGCCTCCCGTAGCCCGCGCTCGCCGCGTCTTCGCTTTCACCGGGGCTTAATTACATTAAAAATAGGTTCGACTCCGGGCGTAATTAATTTCGAATTCCCGTAAAACTTTAATCACGAAGTTCACGCCCCCGCTCCCCACGCAGCCCTCACACAACAGTGGCGATCGTATTCTGGGCGTATCTTTTTAAGGGGCCGTAAAGAGCGAAGCGACGAGTGAACTTAAAGATATGGAGGAGTGGATGCCGGCACCTTAATCTTTCCTCCGGAAAGTTTCTCTCGTCGCAAATCTTCCGCCTCGCACTTCGTCTTCTCTCACCCCAAACGCTTGTCCCCCGCCGCCCCCGCATCTTCATCCCACCCTTCCTGCCTCCGGGGAATACAGGAACGAGCGTGTAAATCAGAAGACATTCGACTTTTTAAACAGATTACGCTGCGCACGTTGGGAGGGTGGCTGAAAATGTTGAGGGTGGCTGCGAGGACGAGGACGTGGCGCAAAATGGTGGGGAGCAGGTGCCAGAGAGGTGTGAATCTCTCCTCGGCTCGATCGGCTGCGATACCGTGCTGACGGAATTGAAAGATTGCGATGGCGCCGGTGATGGGATCAAGTTCAATATGTACTCATGAATATCAATCAGCCTGATACCCTTCATTTCATTAGAAACGGGCGGTGCTCATAAAATTGCGCACTTTATGTGCTCGGAAGTAGTTGGTGTTACTAAGTTGGTAAAGTTGTCGGGAATGATTGCGGCCGGGTACATTCGGTGGAAACGAATCTTGATGGAGAACGGTCGAGCCTGGCGCGGGCATTTCAGTTATTGACAATTTGGAGATTGGCGGCAGCGGAATGGTTGGTGGTGCGCAATAATGAAATTTGAATCAGTAGAGTGTTGGTGGTAGGAGTTATTTTTCATGTTTTCGCATAAGGCGGATGCATAGACATACGGAGTTTAATTGTGTTGTGCTCTTTTCATCCTTAGTGTAAATCGTGAGTAATGGATAAAAGGTTCTTTCTTGCTTGGAAATTGGTATTCACTTCAGAATTTGTATGCTTAGAATAATACGAGTATAACTTTATTACGAATAATTAAATTGTGACGCCAATTTTTATTCTTACACTTCTAATTTTGAACCAAAAAGGCTTTCTATTTATTATTTACGATGTATTGTAATGTTTTCACTCTTTTTCACGGTGCTTACATAAACAACATACTTGCGAACTTTGGATGTGATAAAAGCTATCTTTCAATGCTGTTGTACGCGGTTCGAATATTCATCATTAAATTTCAAAACCACTTGCAACCTGAGCACAAGATAGCCCAAGCAACATAATCCTTATCGATAAGTTATTGATGTGGCACATACTTTCTGACGTAATAGTGCGCGACTTCCATTGCCTTCTCGCCTTCATATCGCAAGAAACAGGATAAATTGCGATTATCGATTTTGACCGGGACCGATCGACGGATATGGACGATGGTAATTTTATGCGATAAATGGATCGAATTTACGTCGTTGCGCGCGGGGCAGTGTCGCGTGTGTATTCGAGTTAGAGCCCGCGTCGATGATCCTTCGGTGAATAATTCGATCTGCAGGCGGTGACACGTTTGTAATTCTCGTCGGCTGGGCGTCAGGACGTCAATTCGATTATCCGGAAAATTCTCGACTCGCTGAAATATGAACGGGCGTTTAGAACGGCCAATTTCGAAGGCACGATTAAACCATTCTGGTCGCACAAATATTTTTGTACATCTCATAGAAGCGCGCTTTAGCAGCGAACAAGAATGTCGATTACAGTATGCAAATCGTATGGCACGTAACGCTCAAACTCCGAATGCAACTGAACCTGCGCGAGTAACCAAGGTACCAGGCAAATGAAAATATTAGCTATATTATTGAGTGACAGTAATGAAGTTTTATAGTTGGCATTTTCAACTAAAAAGGACTATATTTTTTAATCACTTTGAGTAAATGAAAATACCAAATTTATACATTTTATATGCACACAATACATGCGCGTAAATTACGAAAACTGCCGCATCCGCGGTAATAAGATTTATCTTAACATGTTGACGGCCGCGCATTTCACTGAACGACACGCAAATGCCACGGCGTCGATCTTCCAACGTGTGCTGTCGCGGATGTATTATTCTAGGCAAATTGAAATTACACTTCCGTGACAACGACCGTCAAAGTGTTAAATGATCACCACTAGTGTCTATTACAGTTTAACAGATGCTATTGTTAGTCGCCGATTCATTTAACGCTTTCGTACCCGTCAACACAACTATCACATGGAGACTATTCTCAATAAAGAGAAGTTACGTCTACGTGATGCCGACGGTTACCTGCTGATCACCAAATTTGCATCTACGCAACAGCGGTCGTCAAAGTGTTGAACGCTCAACATTGCTGTCTATTACAGTTTTTCACATGCAATTATTAGCTGTTGCTCCATTTGACTCTCCCGCAATCGCGGGCACAACTATCGCATGCGGACAATTCTCAACAAAGCAAAGTCATGTCTATGCAATGCCGTCCAACTGTTAACGCATACACACACACACCCCCGTCAACTTCGCGCGACAAAATCGCGATCCACGCATAATCCGCAACGACAATAACTTCGCCTCTCTACAGACCCCGGTCCTTATCGCATCACCATTACAAGAAAGTTGCCTGCAAGACGGCGCTCCGCACGGCTCTTCCCATAAAATCTGGCCCCTCAGCCCCGCGCGGCTTTACGACGATCCTGACGGATCCAGGTGACTGACGCGCTCGTCGATTATTCCACACGCCATATACCATATTCCGGAGTCGCGCGTTTCCATTCGCGCGGAGCTGCTCTTTCGTTTCCGACCGGACCATCGCCGGATGCCGCGCGCGTTCTGAACTTTTGCTTACCGGGCGACAGTTTCGGCCGGTCGAACTTTCCACCCGCTCGCAGGTCGCCGACAGACGGACGGATTGTCAGGTGGAGAATGGCTATCGGGAACCTAATGGATTCCCCTCCCGCCCGCGCGCACTTCATCTCCGATTGGACTCGCCTAATTTGTTCTTAAGGGATTTCCTGATACATCGGGGACCCTATCGCGCGGACCGGTTAATGGGGAGGAAGGTTATCCTCGGGGACAAAGGGACTTCTCGTTAGGTCGGTCCTTTAACCGTTTCACTAAACTCTCGTGACATCTTGAGCTTAAAGTCCCGCCGGGCTGCTTGTCACTCTCCCGCGTCGCTGTTTCTCTCGCTCTGCCCATTCGGCGTCGCCCGTATCGCTGTCTGTCTCCGACCCCTCGTCTTCCTTCTGCCCCGCTCTTTCCCCAGGACTCTTTCCCGCTCCGTCGATTTCCGTTTCCGCTCTTAACGTTCGTCGCGCATACCTCTCTGGTAATTGAGAAATCCTCGCGCCGAGCCTCCGTCGTGTCGCGCGGCTGGCGCAGTTTTATGTCGCGCGAATCGTGTGTGGAAAGAGACGGGGAGTGGAGTGAGAGGATGTCGCTCGTTTGGCACACTTTTCCATGACGGAGCCGGGTCGTTCGTTCTTTTTATTGATTCCGCGCAGTCGAATGCCTTACGGCGTCCTCTATTTACGGCAAACTGCCGCCTATCCACTCTGATTTACCGGGCGAATCTCAGGCGACGGATTAGAGCAGCTGAAAGAGCAAAATGATCGGCAGTGGAAGATGTGAGTATGGATGGCGCTGGCCCGGTTACGAATGGCTGTGCTAAACACACATTCGGCTGGCCGGGATTTTATGGTGTGCGAGTTTAAAGTGCGTTTGCGGCACTGCTACAGGGTAGTGATGTTTTTGAAATTTTGAGTTCCGCGGATATGCAAAATTTTATGAACATTATTCTATAAACACTAAGACATCAAAGATTTTTTAATATGTACTTATGTAATGGTACGTAATGTTATAGATCTAAAGATGTATCTATATTTTGGAATGATGAGAAATTGGTAAAAAAATTATTATCCACTTTAGCTTACTAAGCGAATGTTAGACGACGGATTAGGGCAGCTGAAAGAGCAAAATGATCGGCAATGGAAGATGTGAGTATGGATGGCGCTGGCCCGGTTACGAATGGCTGTGCTAAGCACACATTTGGCTGGCAGGGGTTTTACGGTGCACGATCTTAAAGTACGGTTGCTGGAGGGTCTTGACGTTTTCGAAATTGTTACGGGCGATTGTGACAACTTGGTGAACGCGCAAAATTTCATTAACGTTATGCTATAAACATTAAGATATCACACATTTTTCAATACATATTTACATAATGCTACTTAATATTCTAAATCTGAAGACGATGGGTCTGATATGTTTTTAAATGATGAGGAGATATTGGCAAAAATCATTAACGCGATTAATCTTACTTGCGGACCTGCAGTGGATATGCGCTATTAACAGATTTATTTACACTTTACTTTCAAGAAAGCTCACGTCGACTTCATAATTAGACGTGGCAAACAGTCAAACAAAGTCCCAGGTCGTACTTGACACAATCTCAATAGTTTTCCCATTCCGTTGGACAACAATTTTAAGTACAGTCGGCAGCATCCACTCTTAACATTATTTGCTTGCGAACTGTCATATTTGTTGAATTAAATTAGCGTGGCCGCAGACGTAACTTTCATATCCGCTATGTCTTTACATCGCGTGCAGCTTCAAAAAGGTTTCGAATGAATTGTCACTGTGAAGCTTGGCTGTACACACGGTGTCAGTCAACAGACGACGCACAATTTATGAATACCGCGGCGGATGAGTCCGAGTGGGAATAAAGTACGAAATTGCTGGCGCTCGACTCTGGAAACTTCGTGTGGAATGAAATGCCTTGTTCGTTTCACGCACTCCTCCTTAACCAGCGAACCGGCAGCTGTCTTGCCGGATCATTTGCGATCCACAGTGAGTTCTTTCTTTTACACGCATTTTAAAGACTGTGCTACATTTTTCGTACGCCGTAACTAACGTCTTTTTTAATTTTTATATGCAGTGACGCTGGCAGAAGGATGAAGGAAATATCTGGTTTGAAAAACGTAAGCACCTTCCTTTCTTTATTTCTATACAACTGGTCGGTAAAAGTAATTTTCCGTGCTGCGCGCAATATACTTTGATATGATTCTGTTAATTTAGCGTAAGATTGCGCGCGTTGCATGTCGATTACAAGACATTCTAATGATCTTACACTCTATGTTTTGTGACTGCTTCGTGCGCCAACATAAAGTTCCATTTAGTACATCTTTACGCCCATATCGCAATCTATATCCATGCAGTCATACACACGCAACCGCGAAAAGTTCGTATACAAATTAGGCTAACGTCGAGTGATTCCGAGTTACACGCGCAAAAGCTCGCGACTTCATATACAACTCCGTACAAATTTAAACATTCATTCCCCACTTATATCTTTATTCGTCTAATATATCATAGTCATATGAAATCACAAGTTTTATATTAATCCACGTTAATACGCATATCCCAACACGCCGTACGCACTCATCCAAAAAATTTCCTTAACGTCGAACGATCCCGAGTTAAACGCGCAAAAGCCGGCGACATCATATACCACCCCATATAAATTTCAACATTGCAGTGATAATGCATATAATATCTCATACTTATATGAAATCACATTTTATATGTTAATCCACAATAATGCGCGTATCCCCACACGCCGTACGTACGCAGCCGCGAGAAACTCATCCAAAAATTGCCTTAACGTCGAACGATCCCGAGTTAAACACGCAAAAGCTTGCGACATCACATACCACCCAATATAAATTTCAACGTTGCAGTGATAATGCATATAATATCTCATACTTATATGAAATCACATTTTATATGTTAACCCACAATAATGCGCGTATCCTAACACGCCGTACGTCCGCAGCCGCGAGAAACTCATCCAAAAATTGCCTTAACGTCGAACGATCCCGAGTTACACACGTAAAAGCCAGCGACATCACATACCACCCCATATAAATTTCAACATTGCAGTCATAATGCATATAATATCTCATACTTATATGAAAACACACTTTATATATTAATCCACAATAATGCGCATATCCTAACACGCCGTACGTCCGCAGCCGCGAGAAACTCATCCAAAAATTGCCTTAACGTCGAACGATCCCGAGTTAAACACGCAAAAGCTCGCGACTTCGCCTACACCCGAGCGCAAATTTAGCACCGCGGCGTCGCCACTTTTCACCGGCGGCTTCGGCGCGAAGCGGGAACAAACGAGTGGGCAGTACGAAAAACCTAAACGAGCGCCGGCAAAACCCGGCTGCGGATAAAAGACCAAGCCGCAGTGGTAGAGGGACGGAGGGGCCGCGCGCGGGCGAGAACCGACGAGGATGGAAAAGAATTGTGGACAGGGAGAAGAAGAGGGTCGGGATGAGTTTGCCGGAGAAACGCTTAGTGGTTCTTTCCATTAACTCGTCCACGCGGTCGGAGTCTCGTCGACGTATCAGGAAATCCCTGAGGAAGGAATTAGGCAAGTCCCGGTGTAGACGTCGGGGAGCTTACGGCCGAGAGAGATGGGGCGCCGGAGAACAAGCGAGCGTAAAAGAGTGAACGGGCGAGCGAAAAATAGAAAGAGACGCGGAGCGAGGAAGAGGGCGCAAGAGCACTTGATACGGGAGACCACCTGTCTCGTATTTCAACTTCTTCCCAGGCACCCACCTGCCGTCTCCTCGATAAAAGGGAACTTTCTCCTCTGCATATTAACACGTCCGCGCGACACGACGCTGGCCCGTGCCGAGATAATTGCTTTCGGCTCGTCGTCGATAACTCGCGAGGCAGTCGGTCTGCGGCGAGTTATTCTATCGGGGTGTAGGTAAATTTCAACTTACACCGCTATCAGGGCGATGATGGGACGGACGCGTAGCGCCGGGGAAATTCGATGAAGGTAAAAGAAGTTTCTGGCGTGGGCATTGATGGCCCTTGGCGAGGAAAAGCAGGGTCCTGGATATTGTCAGGGAAAACTAGTGTGGACCGGGATAGACGCAGGCCGGAGGCGCAGTAAAACACCTGCGACGCATGCCACGCCTTAGCTAAATAGCGTGTTCTCGGGATTAAGTGAGCGAGGGAGCGAATGTGTGGGAAGAAGAATATAAGGGATGCGCTGAGGGAAGAGGGAACTTTTGTGTTGACCGCCTTGACGTACGGAACGCCATGTGTCGTGTCGGTCTTTGCGCTGGGAAGTGTCGAGTCGTGTAATTATGATCGTGCAGTAATAGTTGTCGTTTGATTTTCTTTGTATTTGTTCACTATTGATCATCACAGATGATATACTGTTAGGACTAGGAAAATTGTGCTCTGATTCTATTAGGGATCATTGAACAATAACTCGCAAGGCAGTTTAACCCGGTACTGCAGTCTGTATTTAACACGTTGGCTGTCGAGCTTATTTTGCTATATTAGAACAGTGACGGAATGAAATACAACAAAATATGATTGAATTGAACAAATAGGAAAGAATGCAGACGCATGGGAAACTATAAGATTGTATCACTACTCTAATATCAATTGTATTTACAAAATTATAAATGCCACCGATTTTTTTTTCGTTTTTATGCAAAAAATAATGCGGAGGTTTTGAAGACCATAGGAACGAATTTCGGATATCAATAATATCAATATAAAATGCTATTCTAATATCAATTGCATCTATAAAATTGCAAATGCGACTGATTGCGAATTTTTTGCATTTTCATACAAAAAAGAATGCGGAGGCATTAAACTCCCTAGAATTGAGTCACTATTCCAATATAATTTGCAGTCCCGAAGTTACGAATGCCACTGACTATGAATTCTGGCCATTTTCAATAAGATCTTTCTCGCCGGTCACCGGTGACCATCGCGGCAATAAGTTAGCAGTGTTAATTGCGCGGGGGCTTGAATGATTGAGCGTTCTCTGGAGGAGGATTCATATAGTCCGCAGCTCTGCGGCAAAATAGTTCGAGAACCGCGACCATTCGCGCTTCGGCTGTTGCGGCGTTCGTCAATGAACTCATCAAATGTTCAGGCGACGGGGAGGTACACAGAGGTCAGACGCTGGCTCAATTACCAGACGTTTTCGTCCACTTGCCATCCTGAGACGCAAACATCCTCGCTCGCACAGATATGCGCGCGTATATATGCGAGAGCGCGTGAATGCGTGTACCGATGCATTCGTGGTTTAACGTGCACACACGTACAGACATAAAGGACAGCGTCGTCGTATCGGAGAAGCATCGGGATAGGAATTAGACGGAACCTGGTAGAGATGTTGGCGAGCTTACGACTGGGAAACACGGAAGCATCGAAGAGGAACAACCACCTGTCTCGAGTTTCACTGTCTTGCGTCTATCGCGGCAGCGCATCTGTGTTCAAGCACGTAAGCGAGATCTTTCTCTTTTCCTTCCCAGCCTGCGTAGACGGCGTTTTATTTTCTATTGGGAAGAATCACTCTGTCGTCTGACACAAATAAGGCTATCGGCGTGTATCCGGATCGAACACGTTGTTTCGCTATCGCGTGATATTTGAATCTCTGCGAGGAACGAACCGTCGTGCTATACGCGGCCGAGAAGGCAACACGTTAATTTGAAGATGCTCCTGAATATTAAGCGTCCTGGGTGTTTCGATAATATCTGTGTAGTCCTTTGTGTGAAAGGGTTTTTTAAAATGTATTGCGTGTCAAACGCCGCGTAGCAAACGTATTGATTTTCGTAAGACAAGGGTGTTGTAAGAAATCTTCGCTGCACCTTCATTAATTTATTACGCCCTGAAGAGAATACGAGAACGAAATAAATGGGTAAAATATTTCGAATTGCGAAATGAAAGAATAGAGTTTATAAAAGAAACTTAAAACATTGTGCAGGCCGGGGTCTATACCGTCGTATACTTCAATACGAATTGTATTCAGCTTCGGAGATCTGTTTCTTTTGTGCTTCAATCTTATTGTTGCACTTGCTTATCTATCTTTTCAAGCTATATATTACTTTACGAAGATTATAAGCATATTGTATGATCGCTCGATATTTTTTTTATACATCTCGGTATATAAAACATACTTTGATTTTTCACGTCACTGCGACAGCAAACTTCAAGGAAACATGCATTTTCTAAAAAGTTACGCTGGCGTATGTTGATCCTGTATAATCACTAATAAACTTAGAGCGGTGTGATAGACTATAGATATCCACTTAGAGGAGACATCCGAGTACAAAGGGTTAAGCAAATAGTTTATCGCGTGTAGGCATCCGAACAAAATTGTAATATCAGTTTTAGACGCAGATTACTTCACAACGAAACAGTGATTGTTTTAATTCTGAGTTTGCAACAACTAGTCGTGCAAGGACAGTGTTGTCATACGATGTTTAAGACGTCTAAGTCCATAAAATAATCCGACACATCCTATCTTAAACCCAACAAACAGCAAAATTCGCAAAATAATTTACTGCCAGCGCGGCGTATCTCATTCGTTGAACACATTGCGCGCGACGTCTGTATCGAACGTGTAAAATTTAAATTATACGTAACAGAAACGCGGGCGGCATGCATGTTACGTGCGATACACCTAAACTGTGAGCACCTTCGAAACTCAATATTTCACGTCACCGAATATATAGACCGGGCGTATTTTACGAACTATGCCGTTGCGCAAACCCAGTTATAAATTCAACGTCATTTGGAAGCAAGCCGCAGGAGGAGATACCGATTGGGGGACGAGTTGCAGGTATCGAGGAGCTGTTTTAACGGCTCTTTCCATAAACTCTCGCGCGCGGTGAGCGGAAGTGTCTCGCGTCCGACGTATTTGTTAGAAAACGAACGCCGAATTGGCGTGCACCGCTGAGTAAAAGCATTGATATGCCAAAGGAATAGTCTATACCGGGACTTTCGAAACTTTTCTGAGCGGAGACCCACTTTCAAGAACGACAATATAGTACCTGGCCGACCAATCCGGTTGCAGGCCACATGCGGAATGCAAGCGAGGGTCCGACGAAAAAATTCGCTATGCACCTTTTATTCGTTTATGGGTGATCGCTATATTTTTAACTTATATAGTTTGTGGTTATGTGCTCAATAGTGTTTATTCGTGCTTAAATAATTATCTAGAAATGACAGATCTTGTGGTGTCGACACATGTGTCATAGTCAGGAAAGAAATGAATTACTAAAATTTAACACGTTGGCTGCCGTGAGGGTCACCGGTGACTGGCGCAAGAGATTTTACCGAAGATCCAAAATATTCGCAATGGGTAGTAATAATTATTTTATAAATGCAGTTATTGTTAGAATAGTGATGCGATTCTTTGATCTACAATACTTGCACATTATTTACATTTTGCATAATTCAGTCAAACGCTGTAGTATTTCATAGCATCGCCGTTCTAAACGGCAGTCAACGTGTTAAACAATTTGACAACATTGACATCCGTATTAACGCATACCATTTTCAGGCACTTATGCAAGTCTATACTTCTATATTACGCTAAGTGTCCGTTTTTAATATATTCTCACATCGTACTCATCAGCGCACGCCATTTCCGCATGTAGTCCGCACAAAGTCTTACATCACCCACTTTTGCACCCGCCTGCCATTTCTCCAGGGCGCTCCGTCATAAGTACAAATCGAAGCCGAAATATTGCCAAGTCGTTGGCATATCAGAGAATCGGCGGGCTCGAAATTAGTCCGCTTCCTCGTGTAGACATCGCGGAGCTTACGGGGAGCATCTGATAGGGGCGACCACCTGTCTCGTATTTCAACTTCGTCGTAGCGTGTTCCTCTCCGTTCCTCTCAGCCCTCTTTAACCCTCCCAATCTTCATCGCCCCACTCCAGGCCGACCCGTTTTCCGGTACCGGGTACCGAGCCAAGGGTTTTCTCCGTCGGCACGAAAATCCCGCATTTTCAACGGCCCAGTTCGCCATACTCGTCGACAGCGGAACGGACCATTATGTGTTCCGCGCGAGTAAACGCTTCCTCTGAGCTCGTACCTGGCCTGTCCTTCGAGTAGACGCTGCTACGTGAGCAGGAGGGCATGGGATGGCGAACCTCATTTTAACCTCCGGGTGTAGCAGGATGGTGAGGTTGATGAGGCTGATGAACGGATAAAGTCAAGTACTGTTTATGGAGGATTCGATAAAAATGGAGCCCACTTTTACGGCGGTTGTTTGGTTTTTATTAAAATTATACTGAAGTCTGTGCGTTGTGAAATTGCTAGGGTTTCCGGTTAACAACTAAGGGTGCAGTTTAGGGGCATTCCGAATTCGACAATGGTGGTGTTTTTATAATTTTATAACTTTCAGAGTTTTTACAATTTTACCATTTTTATCAGTTTACAAAATTTCGACGGTAAAAGTACAGCCACAATGGGGGAATTGAGAGCTTTTACAATTTTACTATTTTTGTAATTTTATAATTGTGGAAATATCACCAGTATGGTCCAATTTTATAATTGTAAAACTACGATCGCGGTAGTCTATTTGGGACTTGTTTAAATTTTACAATTTTACCATTTTCATAGTTGTAAAAATATCACCACTATGCCCGAATTGCAAGTGCACCTAGGTTAGACAATAGGAACACCCTTTGCTCCTGACAACGAAACTCTTGTATTTTTGAACATGTGGGGCAAATGATTATTTTCGTAAAAACCGAACAATGAACATAAAAAAGGGCTTCACATTCATCGAATATATTACACAAACGGTTCTTTTGAATACGTTACATAAGTTTACGGAGAATTGCGTCACTGACGCATAATGCAGGTCCAAACGTCATGGAAACGGAAGTATGAATTAAAGGTAGGATTCAAGTGATAGGGGAGTACGTGTGAGCAGGCGTGGAGAATGAAGAGCTCTGTACGCGGGATGGACTTTTCTTTCATACCGTATTGTTTCATTGAGAACAGTGGTTTTGTCCCATGTAAGCGTGATGGCATAAAAGTCTTCTTTTTGTAATATATTGTGAATTTACTTGCTACAGATTAATTGTGATGGTTCAACCTTTCATATTGGCCACTCCGATTTTTCAAGACGAAATTTGATCATAAATAGGACAGCATCTATAAATTATATCGGTCGATCGTCGTGGCATGGGTTTTTATGAAGCAATTTCTGTTAAGTACTGATTTCGATCAATAAGCTGTATAAAACTTACAAATCCAATATCTCCTAGATAACCGCACAGAATTAGTTTCGTTGTAATACTTCGAAAAGAATGTTTTGATGTTTCGGCGTGTACTCCGATATTTGCTTTTTGAACGTCACATGAACACATTCGCAGAAACACGTACATTGACTGCCGTTGCAAACACACAAAAATGTGAGGAATCCTTTTTGGCCACTGAAGTGTCGCACTAGTGATTATTGCGCTCAATAGACTCGCCGAGTGCGAGAAGTACGACGACCTCTGAAATTGAACTATGTCGAACGCGAAACTGACCTCAACTTAATTGGCTAATGAAGACAGCGGGCGAATATTTGGCCACAGTAACGAGCCGGATTTCATTACAACACTCGAGCGTTTAATTGTAAGCGGCCGCTCGGTAGAAACGTAATTTGAGATAAACGTCATTTTCTAATTTTTCGCCACACTCTAATTACACATTGTCGGGCGACTAAAAATTCAACTGACGACATCTGTCACAGTCAGGTCGGTTTTCGCAGCCGTGCCCTGGCAAAATCGGACTTAAACGGAAATTAAACAAAATTCACATTACCGAATAATTGGCACCACGGCTCGGTTATTGCACGAAATAAAACGAATAACGCGGTCGAATACATTTTTTGATGTTCACGGGAGCTTCGGCAGTATCGGCTTCTTTCTGGATAGTATCAAAGCTCGAAATATCATTCTGGGACATGGGATCTCTTACACCTCTTCCGTAAATTTCTACTTGTTACAAGAAACATATGGAGAGAACAATTCTTCTTTTTCATTTTACTTTGACTGTGTCATAATTATTAATATACCTTCCGCTTTAATGCTACATAAAAATAAGCTTTCAGGTAAATTACAAATTTCCTTGTTCCACTTAAACTGTTAACAGTCATTCGCAGTCTTTACACTTTACGGAGAATACAGAATGATGTTTACAAACATGTTATAAAGGAAAGAATCAGTGTTTGCATTTTTGCATTGCATCGCGTTTTTTTGTCGGCTAGCGTCGTATGAATGAAATTCTATGCTTTCAAACTAATTAGTCCTTGTCCAAAAATAATATGAACGCCTCCAACGCGTACATGCGTGAGCTGCGAAAGTCTGTCTTAGTAATGCCATCTACTCAACGACCAAATTCTCCGTTCCGTCGTTCATTCGTCAAAAGAAACGCGATCGACCGGTATAAATGCCTATCATCATCCGATCAACTGATACCCGCTCAAACAGACTCGCAGCAAAGGATGCACGCTGGCATCCAGCATTCTCCCCAGCGACAACTAAATTGTCGCAGCGGCAGATACACGCGTCGTTTACCGGCGTGATCGATCGCGCGAAATCGCAGCAGAATATGATTGGCCAAGGCTCGGCAAACAGGATAAATCAGTAGAATAATCAACGCACCACGGCCGCGTCCTCTCGCAGGGCGATCAATAACCCGAGATCAGCATCGAGGCGTATTCGAAAGTGGAGGAGCATGCCGGAGTGGGTCTGACAAATCCATTGTCCGGACGTGCGCGAAGGAAAGAGACTTTTTTCTCGATCGACATAAACGTCACTTTCGCGAACTGGGACAGACTCGATTACGGTCTCGCCCGGTTTCGGACCGCGAGTACGGCGACTACGTCTGCGGCGACATCATCGTTATCTGCATTCTAATAAAGCCGTCGACAGGCTGCGGCCCGGGACGAGTCTTTCGGAATTGCAACGGTGATGTAACCCGAATCAGTCACTCCCGCAATCGTCGTGTCTACCGATCGCCGGGCGACGGAAGGAAAAACGGAGCGCAGAAGTGTGGGAGTGCAGGAGCGTAGGAGTCGGCGGGCTGGCGGAGGGTCGGACCGCGAAAAAGCGGCAAATAGAGACGGTGGTGCGCGGCGCGAGAAGAATGCGACGAGGACGCGACGAGCCGATCGAAACACGCAGAGAAGGGACGCCGAGGAGTGGGGCAAAAAGTGGAAAGGCGCGGAGACGTGTGAACACCTCCGGCGAAACATCACGTTCGACCTAACCTCGAGCCGGAAAATTGTACGGCGCACGAAACAGACTCGAACCAATTTTTTCGCCCCTCCCGCCGCCGCCGCGCTTCTTTTTACCGGCCACGGCGCTCTATCTTTTATTTCGCTACCGCGGCCTCTGTAAAACGGGAATATGCCTGGGCGTGTGTTTGCTCGCCACTGCGAAATCTCGTTTCGCAATGGCCCGGAATCAGAGGGACGGTCGCAGTCGCGGCCGAGGGTACAGGGCGGGCGGGATAAAAATTGCAATCGAGAGCCGCGCGGCGCCGCGCTTTGATTGACGGAACGCCGGCCGGACTGTTCGATTTGTCTTGATTTTTATACAGCGCCGACGGAATGCCGGGCGGGGACAATTAGCGCGCGAGCCTCGGGCGCGCGCAACGTCCACTCGAGTAATTCGCGCGTCGCTCGGCGGGATGTGTGATATCATCGAAAAAATACGAACGGGATAATGGACGTTTCGGTCACTTTTTGCGCGAGTTTTCATCCTGCGCAACTGTGGCTTCGGGTTGTCCGGATCTCTCCGTTTACGCGAAGGGTCCGAGCTTTTGCGCAAAATCGCGTAAGTGAAGTCTGTCGGTGCGAAAAAGAAATACTGGAGATAAAGGCTGGTGTCAGTTTTAACACGTTGCCTGCCACGGTGGTCACCGGTGACCGGCGCAAAAGATTTTGCAAAAAATGCAAAAAATTCGCAATGAAGTCCATTTGCAATCCTGTAAAAGCAGTTGATGTTGGAACGGTGCTTCAATACTTTGGCTTCTAACAAATTTGCGTTACCTTCATTTTGCACGATTTAGTCATACTCTGCAGTATTTCATCGCATCGCAGTTCTAATATAGCAAAATACGCTTGGCAGTCAACGTGTTAACCGTTTCGCTACGGCGGTCTTTTCCAAAATTTTACTTTATGCTCATTCTTAAAAATGTCACGATTATGAATTTTTGAGGAAAAAAACATTTCTGACGAAAGCTACGGCTGATTGAGAATAGACACATGCAACAATGCTATGCTCTCTAACAAAAAAAAGCAACATACGGAACAAGAAGTCCATGATAAATGTGCTAAGATGGACTGTGGTCGGGCGACTACAGTTGCTCGTTGTACATAAGTAGCGTATCGTGGAGGACGACTGTAGTCGCCCGTAGTAGCGAAAGGGTTAAAAAGATGTATTTGGCATAGATTAACAAAAACGGAGAATGAAAGGAAAGTTATAGACCATGTGAAAAAGTGTGATGTAAATGGAGGTATAATTTGCCATGTAAAAAATCTCCCGTAAAGTAGCGCCACGTAAATTGAGGGACGGATGTACCGCATCTGGCGGGTCAAATTAACTGTTTGGAAGCAATACATTATTGCGGGAAGGTAATTTATACGGTCGTAAGTTGATGCGTATTGTTGATTGTCAGGGGTTTGCGCTACACCAACGGTTTTACACATTCACTGCGCCGAATTAGCATTTACTATAATGGAATAATTAATTTTGCAAACGTCTTAACATAACGAACCTTAATACAGAACTGTGACCACTCAAAGAAGATGGAAAAAAGATGGCGTAGAAACAATTGTGTCGCTATGTGATAAAACAGTATCCTACAGAGATGGCATATATGTACAACACATATTGATTTTTCATATAAATGCTTCTAACATCTATAGCGGTCGCGTTCAATATTATTAGTCTTCAGTGTTTCATTTAACACATCAAACCGATTCTTCATCCGCACTATGCATAATTGGCGGTTTATGTAAATAATTAGTTGAAAACGATTCAATAATTTAGTAAGCTAATTTGTGTATTTGTGAAATAATGCACCCTGTTGACCATTCACCGGAATTTCCACTTCATTTGACGCATCGATCTCATCCTTCGCGGCCGCACATATCATCCACCGCATTCTCCAATAATTCACGAAATAAAATATGCTCGTTTAAGTGGATATTCACCTTTCATCTAACCAGTTTACTAAAAATCAAACCCTACACTCGTGACGCGTCCCGGTTCTGTACAAAAATTAGAACTATCGAAAAATTGATTTTGCATTATTTTCTTGGCGGATCCATCTCAATGACGTTTTGTACTCTACATTTCAACTTTTCAACCTTTATTCTTACGATTCGACACAAGGATTTTACAATTTAATCGAAATTTAATACTATTATTTTTTATGCTATTATACATAAATTATATAAAATAATGTGTAATGAAGTAAAGTATTCTTTGCCGGAAAAATAGCATTTGCATACGATTTTGAAAACACATTTAATTTCGCATAACGCAAAATTTATCAATTTATCTTAAAGATGCTTTTAAATACCAACTTTTAGTTAGCACATACACACACATTTCCTGAATATGCAATGTCTATTCTTAAACTCTAAAATACAGTAATGTGAAATCGGTATAAATGCAAGCCTGCCGAAAAGTGCTGCGATCGTTGATGTACACAGATGCCAACATTCTGCACGTCATTACCGAAATACCGTCGACTCTTCGGAGCAAATGCCCCGTGAAACAGGCAATTTTTGAACAAAGCCAAATTTGCGCGAGAAAAATTCAGTCGCTGAACTGTTTGATCAGGGATCCTGCGAGGAATGGCGTAACAGCGAGAGGCCGGCGAAATAAACCGTCGCTTGTCTCGAATTCCGCGTTCTTCCCGAAGTACGTCCTGCCTGCGGTGCCTCGGGCGAAAAAAGATTTCCTCATCCCCGGCCCAGGCTAAAACCCGGCGGGCTTTTATTCGACACGGACGGGGCTAAGAGACGAAGCCAACATACGTATGAACATTATGGCTGTAGGCTGTGCGGATCGTGTCGAGCATGCACGTTACATGCGAAAATGGCACGAGTACACAACCGCTGCCTTCCTCAACGGATTTCAACATTTTAACCGCGCTGTGAATTATGGGTACCGCGTTTTAACCGAAGGCATTCGAAGATTGACAGTGTGCTCGATAAAAACGAAGAACTTGGCTTTATGCTGGTTGTTTGCTTTTGCTGGAATAATTTTTGGCTCTGCTCGTTTCAAAACCTCGAGGGGTTTCGTGTTCGGGAGTTAAAGTGAGTTTTCGGTAACTAATTTCGGTTACCAATTAGAGGATAATATATATAATATAATAATATATATGATAAACAAGATTAAATATAAGGTATATAAGAATAAGAGTGGAGCAATGCAAATTTGGCGGTTTTTTATTTATGGTAATTATTAATGGCATTGGTGGTAGTCAGAATTATTGACATACATTTACATACATTGACATACATTTTTGACGATGCTCTTAAATATTTTTTAGTTACATTAGCTTATAATATCTGAATCGGCCCCCTGCAATAATTATAGTAGTTAAGTATGCTTTATGTGAAGACTTAATTTGTATACAGTACAGAGTTCATTAATTTATTTTAAAGATACTTTTAAACACCAACCCTTTGATACCACACACACATAAAAATCGCAAACATCCCCCCATCAGACAGTTACAGTATTTAAATTCTCTTTTGACAGGACCTTAAATTGAACGCGACACAGAATTGATTAATTTTACGAAAGGTTTTCAACAGCAACGTTCAGGCCCCACACCCAAAATTGCATTCGTCAGAAAAACATAGCGTTTACACGCGCCTTTTATGGCATATTTAATTTCCTATAACGCAAACTTCATTAACTTCCCTTAGCGATGCCTTCTGACTCCTACTCTGTGCTACTACATACGCATAAAAATCGCAAACGTCCCCCTGTCAGGCAGTTACAGTATTTAAATGCGCTTTTCACGGGACCTTAAATTTTACACAGTACAGAACTGAGTCGCGTTTCTAAAAACGCTCGAGAGTTCGTTTATGGTGATCGGGCAACGATAAAGTGAACCATCGACGAGCACCGATGGCCCTCAAGCACGCGTAGTGGCATCGAAAGTTATAGCGATTGCCTTTCATTTTACAGCCCTCCTCGGGCGGCACTTCCACATCGATCGACAGGAAATTAAGCATTCGAGTAAACCGTAATTAATGTAACTTCCGAGTTTACGTACACAGTCGTTCGGACATTTATCGCTGCAGCGTACTAATTGTAACCGTTCACTTTCCGACTGCGCGGGCTAGATCGAGATCTCGAACGTTTCCGATTTCCTGCTTTATCATGTCGAATCTCCGTGCCGCTTATTTGCACGGCAGGCGGTGCCATAATAATTCCGAATTCGCATCGTAGATCCTCCGCCGACCCCCGACGTTTTCGCTATTTGTTTCGCGTATCGGTTAAATATTCCATGCGTTACGAGTCCCGACAGATTGACCTGTTTCGCATTGAAACTTTTTAGCTGGCCGCTTCATACGGTTCTGACACCCTTCAGTCTGCGAAGCGTTTATGCGCATTTTTCGACGTGTTTGGACAGGATGTTCGCCGCGAATGTTCCTTTTGCTATAGTATCGCCACGCGGCATCAAACTACTTCATCCAGGTTTCGCATGCCCCAGAACTGTGACGATGATAGTCACGCGAACGTTACAATCTTATTGTTAATTAGTGGCGTGGTACAGAATGTTAAGTGGTGTGTTATTTTCAATTTTATTGATAATAATGGATATGCTGATAAAATCCCCTATTACGGTTGAAAATGGAAAATAATGTTATGTATGGATGTATTCTTCTCATTTAACAAATGTGAAAACTTACAGATCTTCGGTTTCCAAGTATTTTCCCATCTCACATCAATTTCACTAATTTTTGACGAAATTTTATTTTAATATATTCGTCAATGTTCGGCAGTAAGTTTAATCCACGCGCGTTCGCGTTATTATTTCGATGCACGCTTTTGGCAACCTTTAGTCGCATCATCGGGTCCATATAGTGTCCGCACAAAGAAATGGAAGTAGCCGATATTACGCGCTCGACACGCTCGAAATGAAATTTCGCCGGATGCGCGAACAATAATGGCCAGTTATTTCGGAATTATAATTGTCCAGGTGATATTTCGTAGACACACACGGCTGCGGATCGGGTATAATGTGCAGATGACGGGTAATATAACACAATCATATTATAACATAATATTGGTCGGAGCGGACGTGTGCAACATTGAATTTGACCGACAATCGTTTATTCCTTTACTCGCTTATTTATGGCAAATATTCTCCTTTACGATATTTACACAATAAAAAATTTCAAGGATAGAATATTACGAGAAATTGTAATGTGGGGTAAGGATTGATAAATGTGGATGTAGTGTTAGGTTGGTGATGCAGAAAATATAATATAAAAGTGGCGTGCTTGAATACGGTAAACGAAGCAGAGTAGGAATATGTAACGCTTTTTAAAATATCACGAACGCTGATTTTTATTTTAGCAAATTACATAAAAACTCCGAAAATCAGAAATACGTAATTCATGTCTTTTCGGCAAATGTATTTTGACCCACATACGAAAAAGCATTAAGAGAATTTTTACTACCAATTATTTATTTTATGCATATATTTGGCATTATTACCTGCGTGCCTAAATTCGTCAGCGCGTATTACGAGTACGTAGGAAAATCGTGTAACATCCTTTTCATCGTCGGAACGAAAGATTTACGAGCGTTGAAAATGTCACCGCAAGGAGAGTCAATTATAGAAAGTTATAAGTAACATCGCATATTTGCGCATCCACATCGACATCGGCAACTTGGTCGGACGGCGGACTGGTCTGCTTTAAGAACTCTCATAACCGACTCTACATCATTTCTGACCTATTCCCGCTGCTCTCGCAATTTTCAAATATTTTCGGAAATATGCTTCGTGCGAGTTACGATAAAAAGTGATTACTTCGTTCAAACGCCAAAATGTTTCGACGTTCTCAGAGTCAACTCTGAATGAATTAGAATCATCTCGAGAGTGCAGTGTATTGCGTTGGTAATATTTACCCGCGTGCGGAAATTGGGTGTGTAATTTATTATCATTGCCGTATACGCGTCATTATTTAATTGCACGTTATGTACATAGCGAAAATCTGGGTTGACAATATGAAACCTATTGAAAACTCAAATAAATCTCTCGGAAACGGGCGCCAGCTAGCAACCTCATATGTTTAATGGAATTGCAGAAAGACAGGGAATAAACCGAAAAAGGCAATAACGTTTGAAAACAGCGGAACGACTGTTGACGCAGTGCGTTAAACTGACGAATCTGGTTTAAGTGGCCGTCCGTTGCGGCGGTTTAAAGCATCGAATAAAAATCGATACGCAATATAATTTAATATACGTAAGTGTATTAATATTGGCATAACTTTGATTCCCGCCATTAACGTGCCCCGTGGTTCGGACCGGGGCGTATATCAATTTTGTCGAGTGCAAATATACGCTTTGTGCCCGTTGGAGAGGCTTTAAATGCGGCCGCAGACAAAGGAACATAAACCGGCACTTTCAAATCAAGGAAACACAAATAGGTCGTTTGACAATATCGTTGACTGCAAAGCGCGCGCCTTTCCGGCGAACTTACTTTGAACAGCGTTAGCGCCCGCTTCGGAAAAACTGTTTTATATTTTTTCGCCGCACGGACTCGCGCCCGTTGTTGCTCGCGTACAAAGGTGCAGGGGTAGACCGGCGTGCGGAATAAATATACGCGGGCGCAGTAAGAAACAGTGATTTCCCGTCCGTTAAAAGCCGCCGCAGCCTCTTTACACTTTTCAATCGGCTCGGAACGGGCAATTTTTCCGATAACACGCTAACGCGCGTACTGCAGCGTCGTTTTGTTCACCGACGGCCAGCGTTAATGTGTCGCTCCGTTGTCGTACTGACGCCCGTCTGTTTCTTGACGAGAAAGCGAATAATGCGACATTTCATATAAAGTACTACAGTAGAAATAATTACACGATTCAAATTATTATACATTTTCCGTAAAACGTTATTGATCACTTTATTGCTTAACACTTTGACTGCCATGATGGTCATCGGTGACCGACGCAAGAAATTTTACTGAAGATCCAAAATATTCGCTATGAGTAGTAATTATTATTTTATAAATGCAGATGTTATTGGAATAGGGATGCGATCCTTTGGTGTCCAATACCTGCACATTATTTACATTTTACATTAACACTTTGACTGCCATGATGGTCACCGGTGACCGACCCAAGAGATTTTACTGAAGATCCAAAATATTTGCAATGGGTAGCGATTATTATTTTATAAATGCAGTTGGTATTAGAATAGTGATGCGATCCTTTCGTCTCCAATACCTGCACATTATTTACATTTTGCATAATTCAGTCAAACGCTGTAGTATTTCATAGTATCGCCGTTCTAATATAGCAAAAACGCTTGGCAGTCAACGTGTTAACACATATTTTGTGAAATAGAATATGAATCGCATAGTTTACACTTTTCGAAGGTGGGATAATGTTCAAACATGCATTACGGGTTTAG
The DNA here is from genome assembly GCA_033815515.1 of Cryptocheilus praepositus. Taxonomy (NCBI): domain Eukaryota; kingdom Metazoa; phylum Arthropoda; class Insecta; order Hymenoptera; family Pompilidae; genus Cryptocheilus; species Cryptocheilus praepositus. The sequence goes on from JAWWQZ010000314.1 coordinate 4,373,851, forward strand.
GTGAACACGTATCGCAGTAATAGGTCGTGTGTCAGGGTTGGTGTGGCGATTTTCTTTCCGGACATGTAACAATTTCGTGTATTCCCCGGCGCACGGATAATGTATAAATTGTTAACGCTTCATACATTTTAAATGATACATTGCTTTTCAACTCTTTCGTTGCTTTTACTTGTAATGGACCGGAAATATCTTGAGGAAACAAATATTCGATCAAATGTTCTGTTCACATATATTTTTCTCAGCAACAACTTGCAATCTATCTGCGCCCCTCAGAGAACATAATGGAGTGCAAATTTTTAATCTTTTGCTCTCAAACATGTTTCTTCACGAAATATTGAATAGCACATATTTTCGTGTAAAATTTTGTAGTAGAAAAAATTACTCCATTCACAAATTATATTTTGCATAAAACTTTATCGGTACGTATTTTATGAAGTAGAATTGAAATGGTACAGTTTACACTTTACGATGGTGCGATAACGTTCATAACAATCACCAATGTGCATAATAGGTTGGGTTGAACATGCATCACAATAATAAATTGTTCATGATGCTTGATTTGGCGTTTTTCTCTTCAAACATACAATACAATTTCGTTTATTTCCCCGCGCACGAATAATACATAAAATATCGTCCAACCTATTGCCTGAATATAATGTAAAAGGATGTTTTCGCAGTTGTTGGATTTCACCTCTCAGTTATTTGACCAAAACGTCATACATTTTAAATGGGACGGAGCTCTTAGTTTTTGTCATTGCTTTTACCCGTAGCGGATCGGAAATATCTTAAGGAAGCAAATATTCGAACAAATATTCTCTTCGCATATCCTTTTCTCAGTAATAACATGCAATCTCTTCGTGTCCCTTTAGATAGGGATACTTACGTATATGTATATGCATATATGTCATTTCTGTAGGCTTCTTATGTTACTTATTTTCTATCTTTTGCCTATCTTTTTCTTGTGGTTGCCCATCCCTATTGAGATTCGTTGTATTAGGACGTTCATAAAGTCACTTTATTATCCCATGATAAATATTCCGTTAACCTGCAAAACCACTCGTACGGTGTGAACCCTCGACAAGTCCAGAACTAAAAGCACGAAACATTCGAATTTTCCGCAATTCCGAAATGCTCGAATTTTCCGTTTGCGCATATTTTTCTGAGTAATAACAGCAATCCCCTCGCACCCCCTACGCGACGCCAGTCGAGTGCCAGGGTTAACCCTCCGCACAGGCGACTTTTCATTTCGCCCACGCCTTCCGCTCCTTCCGCCCCGTCCGCCAACAATTTCGCAACTTCCGCGGGCGCAAAAGTATCTCGGCGCGGGAGGTTAATCCTCGCGCTCGGTTGAGCGGAACTTCGCCCGGGCGGGGCGAAATTTTTTGAATTTCGCATCGAATCCCGAAACTCGCCCGCCTCCCACGCCTCCGTAATTCCGGACGTTTAAGCGTTCGCCACCGCTCTCCGTCCGTCGCATCCATTATTATGGAATACTTTCGGGCTCTCGTCACAATGGGGATCGCCGCGTACACTCGTTCTACCCTCCCGGTAATTGTTTTATTCGGTCGTCCGCCCCTGGAAAAAAAAGGTGCAGGGAGCAAGGAAAAAAGAGAGTCGCGGAGTGGGCGGGAAAAAGTGATCGATCGATCGTCGGGCAAGCGATACGTACGTGTCGTGTACCCCGGGGAAAGTCGGGGGAGAGGCGGGAGGGAGAAGTAGGGGAAATAAATTGGGCGGCCCGACGGTTTCCGTGCGGGCGCTGGCTGCGCTTTGCAAAATTCATGCCGCGGCCCTCGACGCGGGGCCGAACTTTTCTTAATAACGGAATCCCGAATGCCGGCTGTTTCGCGGAGTGGGTCATCGTCGCGTCATGTGATTCCGCGGGCAGTAGCTGGTCGAGGCGGTTTGTCCCGCTGCGGGGTTCCTTTGTTGCATGCCGAATGCTGGTTTTTAAACTACGCTTTCGCGCGGACAGGAATGACGTGCATGTTTGCCAAACCGCTTGTTGGCGGAGATGCTCGTAGAGTCCGTGGTTTGTGTCGTTGGGAGGATGGACTGTGTTCGGAATCTCGGGAGATGATAATCTGACGTTTCCTCCGTCGTATGACAAAAATTTCAGTAAAACGTCAGCAACTCACGGTGAGGGTTTTTGGAGACATAGAAATAGTACGGTTGCAATATTCATAGAAAACAGTCCGGTTTTGGCATTTGCACCAGGTACTTCCGAGTACACCATGAATACCAGTTATAGACTTGGATTTATTTACAATCAAATATCTGTTATGTTTTCTATAAATACATATAAAATACGTATTTAGTAACACGCATTTTTTGAATTATCTTTTTAACAGATTATTTTAAATACATATTTAATTCTGCCTATACAACAACAACCAATCGTAAAATGTCGGTGTCGGCATACAACGTTCAAGACGTTTAAGGCCACAAAACAATGGCGCAACTTGTCTTAAACATAACAAACACCATCTTTCTCTTTCGCCCGCTTGTGCGCCCTGTCCGTTTTTCGCGAAGTCTGTCCTATTTCACACAGTTCCCGCCCGTGTTTCACGTGCGCAGACCTTTACTCCATCCCTGCCACCGCCGACTCCTATCTTTTTCTCCAAATTCGTTTCATTTTCCACCTTTCGCTACTGCGCGCGCGTGGGTCTTTTCTGTGGCTCGCCGTACTTGCTGTCTTCCGTTTTTCGTTTCGAAGCCCTTCCGATTGCTCCGTCTGTGACTCTTGCCATTCCACCCCTTCGCTCGTCCACCGTCATCAGCGTGGCTTCGTGCGTGAGCCTTTCTTTGCCCTTTACCCTTTACCCTTTTTCCTTTCCCCTCGCTCTCATGCTTTCCTTCTCTTTCCCCATTTCTTTCTACGCACAACACTTGCGGCCTTCGGCTTTGTTCTTGCTCCCCCAAGCATCTCTCCGCGCGCGCATTGTTTCCTTCAATTCGCACGACTCGCCCCCGTCCCAGGCCACTTTCGCATATTCCGCTAACCACTACACGTCGCGTTACGGTTTTCGAGTTTCGTGACCGGAGAGGAGTAATGAACATATCTGTTTATCCGTGCTAGCGACCATTATCGCGTCGGCGGCGTCTTTGTTCTGGCCTCGTAAGTCTTCTGTACATTGAGGGTGTGTAGAAGTGTATAGCTATGCATTTCGAGGGTTGGGTGGTGAAACAAATATGGTTTTTCTTTGAAAATTAGTTTGCAGAAATCGTTTAGGTATTTGAGGTTGTGTTTACTAATTTGAAAAGTTTTGGTAGGAGGTATTAATGTTGTGGGTTAAGAACGAACGAAGGTTTTGGTATTTATGGCAACCGGCATTAGGTGTTCATTCAAATGTCGTGTGCTTGATCGCTTCTGTATGTTTTGATTTACGTTAATGATTGGCGTTCGATGATCCACGTATTACTGTCTTTATTGTTTTTATTGGCGTACGTGAAGGGTAATGTATTGGTCCGATCAACCGAAAGCAGATATTGGTTCTTCCAACAGTTTGAATCGACTTCTTTTGTCTTTAAAAAGTAAATACCGATCCTTCGCTTGGGATCATACTTCAATCTATGCCCACAAATATTGACAGTTTTCTATTCACTTCCTTTGTTCTCTGACATTTTCTCAATTTCCTATTTTGTGTTAATGATTGACGTCCACTCGTCTATACAATTTCGTCTTTATCGCTTTAATAAGCTCTCGTAAACGATCGGATAGTAGTACAAGCAACTAAACTCAACCATTGGTGTTTCAGACCGGTATGTTTCGTCTTCAGCAAACTTCGTTTCAGAGCATAATTTCACCTGTTCCCCCCAAACACTATCATCTTTTATTCACTCCTTCATTCTGAGCACTCCTATTTTCCGTTAATTACCAACTGCCACTAGTCTATATAATTTCGTCGCTATTGCTCCAATAACCTTTCGTAAACGATCGAGTATAACTACCATCCATCAAACACAAGCATCGATGTTTCCAACCAATACGTTCACTTCACATCATTCTTTCACCAGTGCCCACAAATGCTGAAGATCTCCATTCACTCCTTCATTTTTAATACTCTTCTCCATTTCCTATTTTCCGTTAATAACCGCCCTCCACTAGTTCATGTAATATTATATTTATTGTTCTATTAAGCTTTCTTGAACAATTAGGCATTATGAACCAATCACAAACATTGGTACTTCGGACCGATACCTTTCACCTTCAACAAACTTCAGTCCCACACTTTAGATCATATTTTCACCTGTGTCGACAAAGTTTTCTATCCGCTTCTTTATTTTTTATACTCTTCTCAGTTTGCTATTTTACACTAATAATTGACCTCCACTAGTCCACATCATTTTAACCAAACACAAACATTAATGCCTTGAACCATTCGCTATACTTCCTTTACTCGTTCCGCACAGTCTCCACTCACTCCAAAAATATAAAAATATTAACACTTTGACTTCCATGGTGGTCATTGGTGACCGGCGCAAAAGCTCTCACGAAAAATTAAAAAAATACCCAATCGGTCGCATTTATAATTTTGAAAATGCAATTAATATTAAATAGTGATTCAATCCTTTGTTCTCCGATACCTTCGCATTATTTTCATTTTGGACAATTCAATCATATTCTGTAATACTTCATCCTGTTGCGGTTTTAATATAGTAAAATACGCGTGGCAGTCAACCTGTTAACTATCCCAAATTTGCAGTTAACCCACACGTGCCCAAGAGTCAAACGCAATACTACAGCATACCTTCAACACCCTTGGACAGCACACCGGAACAACGGCGTCAAAACTGATTACCCTAAATAAGAAACCAGCTCGTATACCACGTGAAAAATATTTCCTTATGCACCATTCGCTACTCCCGCTTTACTCGTTCCATACAATTTCTGCTCATTCCCTTCCGCGAGAGCAGGCAAACCGCGCGCGCACGCGTTACTAAGTATAACTCACCGGCGTGCCCGCATATGCACGTGCTTCCTCTTCACGTAAAAGCGCAAGTACACGACAAAAAGTTCCCCCGTACATCAACGTGGTCGGATAAAAAATTCTTCATACGCTCTGGGCCACTCTGCGGACGTGTACGTCGTCGCAATCGTCTTCATGGAACGTGTGCGCGTATGAACAAGATGCGTTCAAGGACCGAGAAGCTGATTTCGTGTTTGCCGGACAGGAGAGAAGCGCGCAGAAATTGGCGACGGTGTTATTGTGAGAGTTGCTGAGAGGAAAGGTGAAAAATGGACGTTTTGTCGAACAACGCTTTTGCTGGCAAATTTTGTTGAGCGACGACGTAAGGTGGGGCAAGCGTTTCGGCGAAATCCTAAATTATGGATGCTTTCGTGGAGCGGGATGAGCGCCGTTATCTCCTGGGTAATCACGGTTAGTAAATACAACGTGCTTGAGCAAACAGACATTTTAATTCTCAGGGCAAATACGTTATGCGTTCCTGATAAACGTGGGGGTTTGATCGCTTTGCCGACATTTCACTGGGCATAAATATAAGTTCCGTACGGCGTCGAAATCGTGCGTTTGTGGATAGACTCCGTTTGCCATAGATTTTTCTGGGAAAACGCAATTTGTTATATGGATGGATTGGCGACAGCTTCGACGAGCAATAAAATATTGTTTTTACAAGTGAATATCCAGCCCGGTGGTTCAGTGTTAAGTTGTAAGGGCGTTAAATAGAAATGCAGATAGCGCTGATAATTTACCGCGGGTGCGCTAAGGCAAATATAGTTACCGCTAAATTCATAGTATCCGTCGATTTAACAGATTCCAGATTCCACATTGAAATTGACATAAGCGTATGAATGCATATTCGTATTCATACCTCAGTCCTTCATTTCGGACGTCCGTACGTATACCACCCTTCCGCAAATCCGTCTAAAAGCCATACGACGAATGTCTGCAAATTCAGTATTAATTACACATACATCCACTGACCTTACACCCATTTTTCCGCTGGTGAAAATGATTTTGTTATGAGTTTTGGATGCTCAATCTTTTCTAAGTGACGCGAAGAAATTGCTCTCTTTTGCTGAATTTGAAAGTATTTTTATGAAAAGTGGAAATGTATTGAAGGTATGTTGCAGTATTGTGTTTAACACGTTGACTGCCGAGCGTATTTTACTGTGTTAGAACGGCGATGCTATGCAATACTACAGCGTTTGACTGAATTATGCAAAATGTAAATAATGTGCAGGTATTAGAGACCGAACGATCGCATCACTATTTCAACAACAACTGCATTTATAAAAGAATAATTGCTACCCATTGCGAATATTTTGGATCTTCATTAAAATCTCTTGTGTCGGTCACCGGTGACCATCATGGTAATCAAAGTGTTAACTATTGGGTATGATTCTTGGGGAAGTGTAGATTAACACGTTGGCTGCCAAACATATTTTGCTATGTTAGAACCGCGATGCGATAAAATGCTGCAGAGTATAATTAAATCGTGCAAAATAAAGGTATCGCAGAGTTGTTAGAAGTCAAAAGTATTGAAGCACCGTTCCGATATCAATTGCTTTTACAAGATTGCAAATAGACTTTATTGCGACTTTTTTGCAAAAAAGTAAAATCTCTTGCACCGGTCACCGGTGACCACCGTGGCAGTCAAAGTGTTAAAATGAGGCCTGTCACGATATCATTTAGATCATGTTCACCTATTTAATATAATATAACATAATATTATTTTAATAAAATGAGTTACTGAATGAATACTCAGAAGTAGATGTACACTGAACGATATCACATTTGGTGTCATTTTGATCACAATAATATAATAATGTAATCCGATTGCAAACGATCGTGGCCGACTACGCGCTGACTTCTACTACTGCAGGTTCGCGTAGCCGCGCAGTTGTTGATTTGAGCTGACTACTTTCAGGTCGGACGAATTGCAGTGTGTTGTTGCAGTAGTGTTATTTCAATCGGAAGCAGTCAAGTATGCGAGGTGTGTGATATGTCACGCGACAGGTTAATGTTACAATAATATTTTTTTATTTGCATTCTTTTAAACCGAAAATTTTCATAAGGAATTTAGGAGATTTTGATTAAATTAACACATTGACACGATGAAATACGACAGAGTATAATTAAATCGTGCAAAATAAAGGTATCGCAGAGTTGTTAGAAGCCAAAAGTATTGAAGCACCGTTCCGATATCAATTGCTCTTACAAGATTGCAAATAGACTTTATTGCGACTTTTTTGCAAAAAAGTAAAATCTTTTGCACCGGTCACCGGTGACCACCGTGGTCAAAGTGTTAATAAGACCACGATTAAAACATTAAGTATAATGACATAAGTATAAGTATAAAGATTCCGTCACGTCACAAAATGACTTGACATTTCTTCCGCCATTTTTTCATGCCACTCCTCGCCGCACCATCAGTTACCCAGCCATGCATGCATGCAAACGTGCCCGTATGCAACTCGTGCGCGATCTCGTCTGTGCGCATCGGTCTGCCTTTCAACTTGCCGCAGGTTTGCGCGGGCAGAGAACAGTAAGGCCGATAACGAGCGGACGTGTGCGCAAAGGGCACGGAAAGTTAGACGCGACTCGTGAACCTCGACGGAGGTGCGGCGAGAGAAATGTTTGGCCAGAAGGAGGCAAGCGCACGGAAAGAAACAGTACAGAGAAGCACAATAAGCAGGGGCACATGGCACGTCTTGCCCGGCGAACATCCGGTAAAAAGCGTGCCCGGTGACGAAACGAGTTTTTGCCCGCGGCGCAAAATGCTGAAGGGTTGAGGGATCGTCCCGGCGGGAGTGGATTTTCGGTTTTGCCTTTCGGCTTCTTCGTTTTGCCGCTCGCTGCCGAACGTTGCGCGCTGACCTTCTTTCGGGGCCAGAGAGAAATGCTGTCCCTTACACCTGACGCGGCGCAAAGGTTGATTATGATCGATCGGATGGTATGATTAGCGGACGCTGTGAAAATTTCACGGGGATCGCGGGGGTGGGATTATAGACGATTTCGGGTGGTTAGGGGAGAGGGTTAGGGGTGCGTGTTGTGGTACAAGCATGTTTGAACATTGTGCTGCTTGTCATGACACATAGATCTTTAACCCATTCGAGACGACGATTTTTTTCGAACACGGTCCCCAGGAGCGAAATTTTTTTTTTCTTTATATTGTTCATTTTTAATAAAAAAACATGTTTAGTATGGAAATCACCCAATTCGTAAGTGAATTCACATAAATAAGATCATTGCACACCAGGTGTGCAGCTCGCTCCTCGGAAAATTTTTATTGCGAGGAACGGATTGAACATCATGTGTGCAATGTAATGTAAAATGAAAATACATAATTAAAAAAATGTATGAACATTTATTTCAAAAATAGTTAGATAATATAAAATCGTTATTTTGTTTTCAATAATAAAGAACAGAATATAATGCAAACAAAATGTTTAAAAAGTAGTAAAAAGTTAAAAAAAGATAAGTTGAATAATGAAAAAAATAAAAAACGAGAAATAAATGTTTAGAAAAATGTCTACAGATAACAAAGTAATGTAACTCAGTAATAAAAAAGAAAATATAATTTGTAAATAGACTTTTAGCAAATAGTACACTGATCGTAAAGTACTTATACATTAGTTGGTTGATAGTAGCGCTTGAAACATTCTCCCAAACCTAATCCAGGATTACCGACACAAGCAGGACAAGAGTAATTATTACGTTTATATTTTCCTTCTTTGTAGGACTGTCGGCAATTCATAATATTTTACATGTAAGAAAGGCTTCAAATAATTTTTAGTTTTTTGGTACACAGTAAAACCAATGCCAAATTCCGTTTTCCTGTACTTTAAAGATTTCATTAGTTCAAGAAAAATCTTATTTTGACGACTAGTTTACTCAGAATAACTGATAATTGCACATTACTGTTATTGCACACACGGTGTGCAAGCCGTCTTATAGCCTCGGAAATCAATTGCACACACGGTGTGCAATCGGTCTCGAATGGGTTAAGACATTGACCGCAACGGTGGTCACCGGTGACCGGCGCAAAAGATTTTACTAAAATTGCAAAAAATTCGCCATGAAGCCTATTTGCAGTCTTGTAAAAGCAATTGATATTGGAACGGTGCTTCAATACTTTAGCTTCTAACAACTCTGCGTTACCTTCATTTTGCACGATTTAATCATACTCTGCAGTATTTCATTGCAACGCGGTTCTAACATAACAAAATATGCTTGGCAGTCAACGTGTTAAACATTATATTGTGTGTCACGATACGAGAGCGTTTAAACATTATATTGCGAGTCTTCATTTTCTTTTCTATAATCAGTCGTTACAGATTATTTCGTTGATTCTCGTTGAATACATCTTGTTCACATCACGATACATTTTATTTAACGATTGCTTTACTTATCAAGTATTTATTTACATCGCTTTTCCATAACTCGGACATGTCCCTAGATACAGACGTGCAATTATTACATTAGGTATCACAATTATTTTTGTCCCTGCATTCATTCATTATGTACGATTCCTTATATTCTCTCCGAATGTGACTTCTTCACATCACCACATATTTAATTTAATAAGAGCTTCATCGGCACATTCACGTCATCATCCCGTAACTCTAACCAAACGCAAGAAACATCTGTGCGATTCTCGAATTGGCCCAGGTCGATATTTCAATCGTGCTAACAGAAAGTAATGAATTGATTTTTAATGCCTCAGCAAACGGCGCTATTAATACTCGGTGCGGCAGGAATACATTTACTTTGGAATCATTCAAATATACCGATAGACCACGTTATCATTCCCTTCGTCTCTTCGCTATCCTCGATACGCTAAAGGTTAATGTAACGCAAGAGACCTTTCAGTTCACTTTACAGCCGATATAACATCTTCGTACGTAGATCCATTGCCTTACGTTTCGACGTACTAACTTCGTCGGGTATTCAACTGCTCATGTTTGTCGCGCGCGCAGGTCTTCTATTCCGTTTCCCCCGGCTCTCTTCTTGAAATGCAATGTTTTTGCTATTATCTCGAGAGAACCTGCTGTAGAAATGCATTGCCGTCGACTTCAATGCGTAGTCAATTCAGTGAGTGGCCCCGTCGATACATCGAGATTAACTACATACTCGTTTTTCCGAGTTCCCTACTTTCGTACATTCATTCCACCAGCGGTGCGCTTATATGCGGTTCTTTGCGGACTTGTTTCATTATCATTTTCACCGCTACGTTTGTCATCGTCCTCGCTACGCAGAAATTATCGGTCGCAACAGAAACAGGCTAAAGTGCGCTTTTCACGCTAAACAAACCAATGCGTTAGGATTAACTTCATAGTATTTTTACGCGGGTTTTCACGGTACCGCAATTTTCACAAGCTTCGGTCGGTTTGGTGTCGGTATCTTTTGAATACCCGATACGGGCGACGCATTCTTCAGCGGTGTATTCGTACGAAAATACGTTTTCTTCCAGAACTTTTTCACCCTCGTACGTTCATGGCAAACAAATGTTTATATGAAGTTCCTGATACGCAGACCTGGTTTCTTATCATTTTACTCCCTGCGTTCCTTCTTATTCGTACAACTCCGTAACATAGTTGCTCTGCCCGGAGGAAAAGAGCTTCAAATATGCGATTTGCTTCTATCACCAAACAATTCCCAGCGTCGAGGTGAACTTTGCGTTCTCACCAGACGTTCATGTACGTTTACCATCCATGTTCCTGTATCTGTCGTTTTGCTGTGTCAGTGTGAGTGAGATGCAAGATGAAGTAAAAATTCCTTTTAGTAATACCAAGAACGTATAAGACAGCGATATTGTTCAAGATTAATTAACGATAGCAGCTAGGGGCATTGGATGATTTTTTGTGATCATTGTCGAGAACTGGTAATTACGTGGTATGGCATAGTATGGAATCAAGAAGTGCAATGGCATCTTAATTATTATGCTTTCAGGGCATTGTGCATTTTTGCGAATATGCAAATGTTCGCAAAGTTATGATAAATGCTTGTCACTCTGCAACTGTCTCTATGACAAATTAAACCGCGAAAGCAAATGCAGTTATGATAAACTCGTATCAACGGCCAACTGTTTTTGAAAGCATAACAAATTCGTGTCAGCGCGCAGAAGAGCAACGGCAGTTTAATCATGATATTTTAGGAGATCACGTTCTCTTGCGAATATGCGACCGTTTCCGAAGTTATGATAAATGTTTCTCACCCTGCAACTGTCTCCACGACAAACTCAATCGCGAACGCAAATACAACCATGATAAATCCTTATGAACGCGCAACTGTTTTTGAAAGCACAACAAATTCTTGTCAATAAACGTCGAGACACCATGAATTCTTGTGAATATGCAACCCTATTGCAAGGCACACCAAATCCATCTCAATAAATGACCGGACATCACGAATTCTTGCGATTACGCAAATGGTTTTGAAAGCCCAACAAATTCTTGTCAATAAACGTCTGGGCACCATGAATTCTTGTGAATATGCAACCCTATTGCAAGGCACACCAAATCCATCTCAATAAATGACCGGACATCACGAATTCTTGCGACTACGCAACTGGTTTTGAAAGCCCAACAAATTCTTGTCAATAAACGTCGGGACACCATGAATTCTTGTGAATATGCAACCCTATTGCAAGGCACACCAAATTCATCTCAATAAATGACCGGACTTCACGAATTCTTGCGACTACGCAAATGGTTTTGAAAGCCCAACAAATTCTTATCAATAAACGTCGGGACACCATGAATTCTTGTGAATATACAACCCTATTGCAAGGCACACCGAATCCATCTCAATGAATGACCGGACATCACGAATTCTTGCGACTACGCAACTGGTTTTGAAAGCCCAACAAATTCTTGTCAATAAACGTCGGGACACCGTGAATTCTTTCGAATATGCAGCTATTTTCCAAGTTCTGATCAATTTTCGCCACCCTTATCTGCCTCCGTGACAAATTCAACCGCAAACGCAGTCATGAAAATTCTTATCAAAGGTCAACTCCTTTTGAATTCGGCTCAAACTCTTGTCAATACACAGGTTCCGAAACGGGCAGAAGTCGGCTCGGACATTCTCGCCTCAGTGTGAAGAATCTCTCTGCTCTGCCACCTTTGCCGCCCTCAAATAACTTATAACGGCCCGCATAAAAATATCCGCCCCCCGTTATTTGAGGCACTCGCCTGACCGACGTTCACACAGGCCACGATGGTGTCAAGAACGATCCGGCAACCTACGAGCCCAGAAACGAGAGGTGTGTACGTGCCGCATGGTAAAATTGCGCTCCGACGTTTACGCGGGGCTGGCCAATAAAGTTAGATAACGGAGAGGAATGTATTCGTAGATAAGTTTACACGGCGTCGCTCGGAGCGTTTTGAAATATTGACACTTCGACGTCAGGCCGCCGCACGCTTTCTCTCGAACGAACCAGAGTCGCACGCGTTCTCTGTGAGTTCGCCCTAAAACGGCGGAGTTTATAAGCGCAGAGATAACACAAATAACTACCGCGGCTACGGATGGTTTGTAACAGAAATGAGCAAACGGGACACCCGACGCAACACAGCTGGGAGACATCGGTGATGGCTCTCAAATTTTTCCTTACGGAATATTAACATTTGTTTCGGTTATTGGTATAGATAAATTGGGACAAGGTTCTGAGTGGATCGTAACAGAAATAGTTGTCAAAACGATGGTTGTCAAATTTTTGTTTATGGAATATTAACACTTTGACCGCCATGATGGTCATCGGTGACCGGCGCAAGGAATTTTACTGAAGATCCAAAATATTCGCAATAAATAGCAATAATTATTTTATAAATGCAGTTATTTATTTTATGAGCGCAGAGATAACACAAATAACTACCGCGGCTACGGATGGTTTGTAATAGAAATGAGCAAACGGGACACCCGACGTAACACAGCTGGGAGACATCGGTGATGGCTCTCAAATTTTTCCTTACGGAATATTAACATTTGTTTCGGTAATTGGTATAGATAAATTGGGACAAGGTTTTGAGTGAATCGTAACAGAAATAGTTGTCAAAACGATGGTTGTCAAATTTTTGTTTATGGAATATTAACACTTTGACCGCCATGATGGTCATCAGTGACCGGCGCAAGGAATTTGACTGAAGATCCAAAATATTCGCAATGAGTAGCAATAATTATTTTATAAATGCAGTTATTGTTAGAATAGTGATGCGATCCTTTGGTTTCCAATACCTGCACATTATTTACATTTTGCATAATTCAGTCAAACGCTCTAGTATTTCATAGCATCGCCGTTCTAATGCAGCAAAATCCGCTCGGCAGTCAACGCGTTAAGATTTTTTTCCAGTAATTGCTAAAAAAAGTATGCAGTATTGTAGGAGTGAATCGCTAAATATGTAGAAGTGTTTTCTGTTAACGCTAAGTGATTAGCATATGAAAGTTTAAGTCATTCTACTATTTTACGTAAAAGTAGCTGTGTTACACAAGACGTCATACTTTTTACTTATGGAAGATTTGTACGACGCATTATGAATAAGCCCAGTATTTCTATTTTAAAGGCGGATAAAAGGAGAATCGCGGTATTTGTCATAGGGTCTTATTTACCTGTCGATTGCGGGCCTATTGTGTAATTCTTGCGCGAACGAGGATAGCGTATGTGAAAAGGACAAAGGATATGGGTTGCCAGGGAGTGGGCCTCACGATTCACGAATTGGCATTCGGTTTTGGACAATTGAGGCGAACAGTTTTGGTCAGAGTTTGGAAAGGGCAAGAGTTGGTAACATTGATAGACAACCAGTTATTTCGTTTTGTTTCTTGCGTCTAACGATGTCCCGTATACATAGTGTTTCTGACCCATTTAAATAAAATCACATATATGTAGTTTAATATCACTGCCTGTTTCGTTTTTGCGCTTTTTAATTTCGTTTCAGTTCATCTCTCCAGTTTTAGATTTTCGAGCCCCGCCCTTTCACGGAAGTCCGATCAACGTTCCACACGTTTTAATTTTTTTGTGTAATTATCAAACAGTATTTTTGCAGTATTCTTGAATCCGTGCGCGAGTATTGTAGAAACATTGGGATAACGCGTTGAGCCGAGGCAGACGTGTTTTCTGCGTGATCGGAATGATTAGCGTGCGACAGTTCACGCCATTTTGCTATTTTATGCAAAAGTGTCCACGTTCCACAACACGAGATAACTGTCGAGAATAATAACTGAACATCGCTTGTAAGGTTTTCCGATTAATACACCTGTCACATTCAATAATCGCATATCCGCGATCGACTAGTTCGCCAACCCATGTTTACTTCTCGTATGCTCGAAAAGTGTTACAACAGCTATCTGGCGTTGAATAAAAGAAACCGATTAAACGGGCACTGGGAAAGCCAAAAAACTCTTAAATATCGAATGCACAAGAGTCAACTATCCACGCTGTTTAGTTAACGGAATAAAATCCGCGCACAGAATGAGAAAAAGACGAATGGCCACACTGAGCGGAATACCGAACTATTTATGTGTTAACCCTTTGCGAGCGACATATTTCTTCGTTGGGGCTAATAGGTAGACAGAGCAAATTTCGCTATGTAAAATTATTTCTCCGTAAATGATGTATAAAAAACATATGGACATTACAAAAACATAGAATAATTCGATAAAAATATGTTTTCTTTGCATTAGTTATAGTATACAAAGATAACGTTTTCATTTTTGTAATTTCCCGAAGTGTGATATTTGAGGATACAGTCTCGGGTATGAAGCCCTGGGTTTCGTGTACATGTATCGCAATACGTGCGTGTTTCTCGTCTTTTCCCTGGAGCTCTCTTGTCGGAACATACTGCACAGTCTCTTTTAGTTCCCGGATGAAGGATATGCAGCTCATTATTTAGTCCGTTCCCTCCAAATGACATTGAAGGTTACACCCCAGATGATGTTCCCCGTCGGAAATTTTCTTGTAACCGTTCAACTAAATATTTCAGAAAATTTGGACGTGTCATCTATTTGTAAGACGTATTTGTCCCGGGCCTCTTGTATTTTATTACTTTGGGTTGCCTGGGTATTTGCGCCTGAAGATAAGTGAGTGGCCTGCGGAATGATAATGAGCTGTCCCTTCAATTTTTGCGGGCATGTGAAGTACACATGCGGTCGGATGACGGTTTGTAGGGGTAGAGGTTGAAGGGATAGGTAGGACGCCGTTTACGATGCAAAGTAGAAGGACTACGATTTTGGTTTTGGGCGAGGTGATGTCAGCTTCGTGTGTTAGGCTTTCGGTAATTTGATGTTAGGCGCTTAGATTTCTTTGGTTTCATTCGTTTAATTTGGTTACACCTTGGCTTTGCGATACACTATCGTTTGTGTAAAATTAAACATAGTCAACAAGACGAAAATTAACTGAACGTTCGCAAAGTGTTATAATTATACATCCATATATATATATATATATATGTATATATAATATAATATACATGAACGGGACAACTTTCAGGTTAGAATAAAAATGATTTCCCCTACTATAATACAAAAGGAAACGAAATCGTTTATTATAAGAAATATAAAGATAAAACAAATTTTGCACACACGGCAGAAATTAAGAAAACATTAAAATACGTCTTTCAAACTGTCCGCGTCTTTTATGTCTTTAAGTGCGTCTTGCTCGACGGACTTCGTCTTTATACGTCTTTCGTCTTTGATCGTCCGACTTCGACTGCCAAATATGAAACATCTTCAACCTTCTTTTGTTATATGCGTCATCGCTCACGCCACATATCACACATCACACTCTAACTTATACGCATTATTCTTTCGCGAATTTTCGATCCTACATATATATAATATATATAATATATAATATTATAATATTATAATATAATAATATGAATATAATTATATAATATATAATTAATATTATAATATAATATATACATATACATATATATTGATGTTAAATTATAACACTTTGCGAACGTTCAGTTAATTTTCCTCTTGTTGACGACACACGTTACTTCGATTATCTTGGCACCATCCTTCGGTCGCGTACATTAAGATCAATAATAGGACATTCTTTATACATACTAGGAACATCAAAAACAAATTCCCTCTGCCATTTCAACAATTTTCGTCACAATCGAAACAGGATCATATCGCCTTCGAGGAGCAATTCGAAATGCCGCGACCGCGGTGCCGATCGCAAAGGGTTAAATATTCGTCGCCGCGCCGGTGGACTTAAGCGGACTTTTAACCGTTTTCGACTGGGCAGCCCATCGAAAAACTGTCGAGCTTCGAGAGTAACGGTAGACATTTACCGATGGCCTGTCAAAAATTCATTTTCGCGCTTTCCACCTGTCAATACGTGTTACCGCGCGTGCATAGGTGTGCGCGGCGTTGTTCCACAGGAGAAGCACGGCGCGCGCGTATTCGCAACGTTCGCGGAATTGCGTACACTCGTTATCCGCCGATCGTCGACGGGTGTATGTCCAGACGAAATTTCCGACGACAATCGAACGCGACTCGTCGATTCGCTAATTAACAAGTTTACAGCGGTGCGAAGTGGACGGGCGCGGAAATGTGGCGTTTGAAAAAGGCGGCGGGTGGCGCGGGCGACGCTAGATTCGACACGGAACGCGGATAATCACGACGCGCGATGTTTGTAAATGCATGAAAGCGCTGCAGGCCCGCGCCCGCGCCCCAAATTGCGCGTGTAGATCGGAAATATTTTTCGCGGTCGCATAAAACGCCGGCTGCGCCTGCGGTACTTTTTGACGTACGCGGTGTTCGTCGCGTTGTATACTCAATCACTCTTTTGTTGTAAAGAAATCTAGGTGCGAGTGATAATATTATTTTGTTTGGATATCGACGCGTGTTGAATTATTGGCTTAAAAGATTTGATCGAAAGCTGGCTGTGAATGGTGGGCTCAAAGTATGTGGCGTGAACGTTGGAACCGGAATGTTTTCTGTGCATGATGAAATTGTATTGATTGTATTTTTTTTAGAAAGAGACATGCCATACATAATTAGTGGTTAGGTTGTGCTTATGACAGGATACGTGTGTCATAATTCTACTGTATTCTTGTAGACTAGTGTTATTGTATGGGTCTTGTACATTGTATTGTTGTATTGCACAGAAAGGAATTTCATCCAGCAGCTTTCAATCACAACATATTTCAGCTCTTATCAATATCCACATCAAAAAAACGGGATATGCCAATTAATAATTTACGGATGCGTCGACACGGTGTTGGACATTAAGACGTCGGATGCCGGACGATGACCCGCGAAGCCTTCGTGTCGTTTGACCTGATAATGTCGGCGTATCGGAAATAATACAGATGCGCATAAGGGGAAATACTTCTACATATATATTTAGATCTGTCAGAAAGAAGCAGCGAGCGATGTCGTCGAGACCTACTTCTCGAAGTGTGTTGCGCTACGCTCGACGCCGGGTATCTGACAATCCGGTTCATTATTAAATCCTCCCGTTAACGACCCCGTTCTCGGCTAAGTTCCATCGAGCGGGCGTTTAGCGATTCGATTTGTCGGGACTCCACCAAAAGTCAGGAGTCAGCCACCCTCGCGGGGATGCGGACGGATTTCGCAGATTCGAGACAATCGTTCCACCCTCCAGCAGAGATGTTTCGCGGGAGCGACGACTTTCGCATGACGAGAAACAAGTTGGCGCGAAACTTTCGTTCGCGGGGCTGCCAAGTTAAAGGACCCGAATCCCGCCGGCGATAACAGATAAAAGAAAATTTGCGCGCGGCCTTGTGTACGACACTCACAGAACGCACGCTCGCTGCCGGGTGAGTTGAATACGACGTGGAGAAAAAGGGAACTTTTACCTGGTGATAACCAAGAGCTGCGAGGGTTCCATGAATCACAGATTTAATGTAATGACGGGTTTTTGTTAGGCAACGGCAGTGTCTTGACTACCTGATGCACTTATGTTGATATGCGGATATTTGCGAATGCTCAAGTAATTGTGCAAGCGTAGGGTCTATAAAGGAGAAGCACACCTCGCGAGAAACTTGCGTGAAGATGTGAGGTAAAAGTGACCCATTTATGTCGACTTGCAGACGTTTTTAAGTATTCAGATAATCGTTGTCAAAGCGCAGGATCCGTAAAAGGCAAACGTAGCCCGCACAGTCAGTATGTATATACTCGCGTCGCAAGGAATTTGCGTGAAAATTTAAGAAAAACGTGACACTTATGTCGACGTGCAGACGTTTTTAAATATTCAATTGACTATCGCTAAGAAGTATAATCCATAAACGCTAAACATAACTCGCACACACACACGCGAAAACGCGAGAAGAAATGTGACTCACTTATATCGACTTGCATACATTTTCAAATAATCAACTAATCGTTAAAAGACCGACATAGTTCACACGCTCAGCACACGTGTACCCGCACCGCACAGTAACCAACTATTGTCACCTTGCAGCCATTTCCAAATATTCAACTAATCGTCGCTCTACAAAAGACCACCATAATTCGCATCCCCAACTCGCGCCCCAAGGACCGCGCAGAAAATTGCCAGAAAATACATAGGCTCCGTTCGGTGTGCAAGGCAGGGGTTGAGCAGAGATTGCAAACTAGATTGTGCCGAGGGGTGCGCGTCGCTGCCGTCCGCCTTCGAACGCGACGGCCGACGGGTGGCTAAAAAGGCTGCAACAAGTCTATTCGTACGAAAGCAAGCGCGTCGCGCCCGACGTTCGACAATGTCTTTACGCGTGTCCGGTTGTCTCACCCCCGCAATGAGCCCGCCGCAACAAATCGCGGCGAAATCTCGAGGAGCCACGATGCTAAGTCGTTGTCGTCGCCGTGCTTCTTCGTCGCTGCCGGCACATGCTCCGTATACAAGCTCCGGGCGAGTAGGATCCCCCAAAGGTTAGAACGAGGTTAGCCCCGATAGCGCCGAGAATCTATTGCGCGAAGTTAACACGTTGCCAGCACGTAGGAGGCGCGTCGCGGCAACACGCTCCTCGTAATTCGCCCGGCGAAATTTCCAGAGTGGGACGGACTCCCGGTGCACCGGAGAAAACTGTTATCGTTTTGATCTACGATACGCCGCGCACATTTATTGCTCGTCGCTCGCGGCGATGCAGCGCCGGCAAGAAAAACGTCTCGGCACTTCGGAGTGTTGTCCTGCGCGCGGTAAGCATCGGAAGCAGAAGTAACAATGTGCGCGAGGAGGTTGCGGAAGGAATTGCGGGGAATTGTTGGCCAGCGTTTATGGGCTGGGTGAGAATGGCGAGTCTATTGCGCTTTGACCGTTCGCGGACGAGTTACTAAGTCTTATGATGAAGAAACATTTGCGTGCAGAGAAAAGTGCTGATGGAAAGAGATGGGATAAAATTGCGTCAAAGTAGGCACGTGTGCAGTTTACGAATGCTGGGGGTTAAACGTGGGATGGTGCATTGGACGATTGTCCAAATTGATTTACATGCGGCTGTAAAGGGTGGAGACGAGTGTAAGCAGTCTATCGCGGTATAAGATTGTGGAAACACACATGTTTGTATTAATTATGAAAATCAGCAGAGTTGCTAGAAAATCATAGTGATATTCCCTGCCATTTATACGGGTAGATTTGACACGACATTATGGTATTAAATTATTATTAACATGACATTTTACAAGTGTCAGGTGCTAATCCTTTGCGACGAGTTTCTAATTTGCCGTTGAATCGGCATGATCTTGTTTTGTCTATATAAAAAAATTGTTTGAATCATGGAGGAAATAATTTTTGGGGAATGGCGACGCGGGTCATTAACCCATACATAATGTATGAGAAGGTGAAAGAAACGAACAATGGAAGACCGCTGACACATCTAAATTTTGTAAAATATTTAGTTAACCGGTTAGTAGGAAATTTCCGACGCGGAACGTCATTCAGAGCGCAACCTTCAACGTCATTTGTAGAGAACGGATTAAATAATGAGCCGCATATACTTTGTCCGGGAACTAAAAGAGAATGTGCCGTACGTTCCGACAGGAAAACTCCAGGGAAAGTCGAGAAACACGCACGTATTCCGATATCTGACTTGGAATCCAGTGCTTCATATCGGAGATTCTTTTCTCAAATATTACAGTTCGGAAAATTGTTGAAAAAATGTCTTTATTTTTAAATACTACAACTAATATCAACAAAGTATTCAGTGTATTTTTAATGTCCACATATTTATCATAAAACACTTATGGCGGATAACTTCAAAAAGTTAAATTTGTTCCGAATAGCCGGTAGTCCCAACGGAGAAATGTGCCGATCTCAAAGGGTTAAACGTGCTGGTACTTCGAAGGACTGTCGTTGGCTTCGAGCAGCTCAGTCCGCAAAGGATTAATTGAATGTATGGTCGCGGACGCGTATAAAAATGATTGACACGCGCGCTCATTGAGCGCAAAGCGAAGTTTGCGTCTCGCCGAGAGTGCACGGATCCGCGGGGCTTGTTGCGCAAACTTCGGCGCTAATTTCATTTGACCGCACAACGGAATTCGCGCGTGTGCCGGAGGCCGCGCGAATGAAACTTAACCGGCAATAAAACAGCGAGCGTCGGACGCCGTGCAATCTCTCGCCAATTACGCGGTCCCGTCAAAAGGAGCGGGCTTTGCCAGGCGGGGAGCTTTTTTCGTTACGACGTGCAAACAGCGGCCGCGCGATCTGCGGATCTTCCGCACGGCTTGCGCTGTTAAACTTTCGCCGGCGTAATGGTGTTGAGCCCGCTGACTGCTCGTCTTTCAGCGCTCGACGAGTGAGAGGCAATCGTCGTGGCAAACAACGCGCGGCCGCAAATGCACTCGATAATTCGTTCGGCATTAATGACCAATTACGGCGCTTGCACGGGAGGGCTTCACCTCGAGGAATAATGAAATACTACGAGCGTAATGTTTCGCATCGGCTCTTGTGGGATGTGGAGGGACGTCGATGATCTTTGAGGCCGGATCGATCGTTACGCTCCGTCCAGCTGTGAACTCCGGCAAATTAAGCTTGGGTAATCGCCAATAAAAATAGCGGCCTGAGAACTAGTGACGCTCGATTCCACGTCGATCGCCGATGCATCGGCCCCCCATGCTCGGAGTCCCACGGCGAATCGACTTACGTCAATAATTCGCCAAACTATTTTCGCGCTGCGCCGGCCCAGCGTAAAAATACCGCGGATCCCTCAAGTCGCCGAAACTCGCCGTTTACGACGTGTCGTCGAAACGTTAAGCGCCGCCGCTCACCTGTGAACTAATCGCTCCTAAAAACAGCCCACCGTGGGCATAGCGTTGCGCGTTAAATTTTCACCGGCCGACGCGAATGTAAAATTCTCCGCAAAAGCCACCTTACCTTGATGACCCGCGCTACGTGCCGCATGTCCCATGCCGTCGACGCCGACGACGATGAGAAGCGTCGGCAGCAGAGCCATCATACGACACCTTCTCCTCGTGCTTCCGACACCTGGCCCTGTCATCGCTGCTTCCGTCTCGCGCGTTCCTCTCGTTGACCGCCGTCGGGATCCTCTTCCGGCTGCTATCGCGCGCGTCTTCTGCCGGCTCAGACTAAATTCCGTCCGCGCTCTTGGGTTCTCGAAGTTGTACGGCGCTTAGCGCACCTGGTGCTGCTGGTGTCGCCTGGAGCGTCTCCTGCGTGCGTGGCACGTGCTCCGAGCAGCTCCCGGCCGCGCTCCGTTCATTTCCACTCCTTCCGCCTGCGTCCTTCGTCCAGGCCGTCAACCACCGAACAGCGACCGTTCGAGGAAATACGCGCCAACATCCAACTCCGCCGCACAAACTACTTCCCGCCTCCGACACCCCCGCCTAATGCCAAGTACGCACTATAATCCTTGCCCGCGACGCACAAACTTCCGTAGCGCTCAAGGTCACGAGCACTCGAGACACACAAGCCGACGTCGGGCACGAGCGAGCGAGAGCGTACGAGGAGTCGCGTACGAGGACTCGCGGACGACAGTGCTCTCCTCCTCCTCCGCGGCCTGGTCCTGGTCCCTCTGTCCCGGGCCGTAGACTGCTGCCTGGAAACCCTCGGAGTACGGAGTATGCTCGTCCTCCACCTCCACCTCGACCGTACACTCTCTCCCTCCTCCTTCTCTACCTTCCGCCTCCTCCGCTTCCTCCTCTTCCTCCACCTCCTCCACCTCCTGATACACATCCACCGGCACCGCCACCACCAGCACCACCACCACCGCCGCCTCCGCGACCGGTTCCACCGACTCCGGCCTCCTCTCTGCCTCCAGCCTCGATGCCTCCTCCCTCTCCGCCACTCACCCGCCGATAAACTTCCTACGGGCAACCCCCTCCTCCAACACCCAACCCACTCGTGCGAGCCTCGTGCAGGCGAGCGCACGGGGTAACCGTTCGTCTCTCGACCGGAGGCGCCTGCGCCATGCCGAAACTGTGCCCTGATGCCCGGGCACTGCTGTGGTGCTCTGCCACTGCTGCTCCGCTGCCTGTGAGTCTGTGAATCTGCCTGTGGAGTCTGCCTGTGGAGTCTGCCTCCCTGCCTGCCTGCCTGCCTGCCTACCTACCTGCCTCTGGAGTCCGCCTGCCTGCCTGCCTGCCTGCCTGCCTGCCTTTGCCGGTTCTGATGCTGGTGCTGATGCTGGTGCTGATGCGCTACGTACCGCGTCGCATGCCGGCTCTCATGCCGGTTCTCGTGCCCTGCTCTCATGCCCTGCTCTCATGCCGGCTGGCAGCTTGCGTGGCGTCCGTGCTTCACGCGGACTGTGAGAGTAATGCAGGTGTAACCGGATAGAGTTAAAGTGAGATGTCTGATGTCACATGCATTTGCAGAATATGACACTAAATCATCTGCAGAGGCAAATATTGGAATACCTGTATCCATGAATAGCGTCACAGTACATTCTGTGGTGATAGAATATGCCATCGGTAACGACGAAGATCTTAGATGGTACAGAGTTGGAAAGAGGAAGGCTGAGAGGAATGCGGGAATAATTGGTCATAGTTAAAGCAGGATGTCTTATATCATGTGCATTTTCGGTTATGCCGTGCAAAGAAAGTAAATTGGAAGTGTCGAAAATAAGGGATGAAATGCGTCGAACGCTGAGTCATTGGGGGCATCAAATGTGAAAATACCTATATTCATAAATGGCGTCACCCTATGGTGATAGAATGCACCCACCGTAAATACGAAGACCTTATTACTATGTCAGAGCGCGTAAGCCACAGCTGTGGCGTGGTGACTGCGGAGATGCCACTGGTGAGTTTTGGGTGGATTTCTTTTCAGCTCTGCACAGTACTACGCGAATGAATTTTGCGTGATCTTCTCCCAACCGCGCGGAGAACCACGATGCTCGCGATGCCGCGCGCAAATTTGTGCGTTGCGGCGCGCTGTCTGTGTTTTATGGGATTTTTGCTTTGCTGCATCTGGAGATGATGCGCTCTTACCTTTTGTTAACGGCGCGGCGCAAATTTGTGCGGCGCCGGTACTTTCGTTGTGGATTTTACGCGTGGCATTTGTCGATGTCGCCGTCTTTTCCATAGTTTCTCGAGCCTTCTACCCTCTACTCCTGTACGCGTCCTGTTTCACCCAACACGATGCTTCGGCTTTTGACTTACGTCCGAGGATCCTTCGTCGGAAGATTACTTCAGTCGAGAAATTGAAAAAGCATACATTCTCCGGCGAAGATGGATTTGCTTAGACGCAGACGTGCCTTTACGCGCGCGTTATACTTACTGCCGCTTTTGTAGCTACTGCCTCGACGTCGCTGATACATCATATCTTCATACATCTTCCCGTGCCAATCTTGAGCGTCTCCCGCCGACGAGTTCCGCGTCTAACTGCACGTATCAGCGTTGCATCTGACCCGGTCAGGACGCACGTCATTAGGCCTTGCGAATCGCGGTCGGCCGTCTTGCCATTCAGCCGTAAGGCTCGTGGCTGAAAGTGCGTGATTAAGCTCATTCGTAATTGTCAGAGTTCTTCGTCCGCACTGCCCTTTGTACTTAACTCGCTCAACGATGAAATTAATGATACGGGTTTCCAACGTCATAGAAGTATCAGCGAAGTCCCTCGTTGGCACGTCTCATCATCGTCGGTCCATCAATGTCCCGACGACAATTGAAGCCTACGTAGTCGTCTCGCTCTATCCTCAGCATTGTTCTCTCTCGAACTCCGTGTCCCCCACTCCTCTTCCGGCGGCCTCTGTCCCGCTTCTCTCAATCTTACTCGTATTCCCGCTACTGTTTCCCTTTGTCCGCCACCCTCCCTCTCATTTCGTCGATAAACTCCGTCCCCAGATCACTTTGTACGCTTGTCTCCGTCCCGCCAGCGTATATATACATCCCGTCCCTCGATCACTTTGTACGCTTGTCTCCGTTCGTCTGACGTGTATATACATCCTGTCGCATCATCTCCTCGTCGCTGTTTATTTCTTCTACCCTCCTTATGCCTGGAAAGCGGGCGACGGGTAACAAGTTTCGTTACAAGTCCGAAGGCGATCGTCGACGGTCTTCGGCCTGGAGAGTGAAATCTGGTGCTGAGGGGTCGGGGTGGGCAGGTGGGACGGGGCGAGGGAACGGCGAGCAAAAGAGGTCAATCTGAGCTGACGTCGTGAGAATGCCAGAAGAGGGATTAAGAATGACGGAAGTGATTGTCCGGAAATTACGCGCCGCACGATCTCTCTTGGCCAAGTCGTTAGCGGACTCGGATTCTGCGATATTCGGAGCCGCTGATTGACCCTGAGCAACGCGGCGAACGGGAAGGGCTCCGTGATGCGAGCAAATCGAGCGCGGAATTGACGGGAGTAAAAACCGTTGCGTTGGCATCTCGATGTCTTGTTCCGGGGACACTTTTGTCAGAGACGGCGGAATGCTACCCGCTGGGCCAGGATGTTGTAGCTTGCGGAAAGGGTACGTGCTTTTCGCATTGCTGTTAACAAATTACTTTATGCTGTGTAATAACGCAATAATATGTGTATTATGTTAATATTAGGTATACCGAAAAGTTATATCCGCTTTCGGATTAAAAGAAAAAAATTCGTGTTGAAATTTGAGATGACATTATCAAACAGAACTTTCCGGTCGACCTAATATATATAATATATATTATTGCGTTATTATAATTATATAATACTTCGTGTCGCATAATAACGGAATGCGTTGTCTCTGTATAGTAACGCAGTACGCCACGCACGGTGCTATATTTATGTACCATATATACTATATACTGAGTATAAAGGTGGATGTTTAATACGTGATCCGTGATAGATCGACGATTTTATGGGATTAGCTGTTTTACTTGACCACAAAATTAACAGTTTCGTGGAAGGTTGACGTAGTACTGCACACGTTTCATGTCCTAAGTAGTTTGGGTCAATGACTTGTACTACTTGATTTTTCATTTCCTCCATAGGCAACTCTTGTTCTATTTGATATTACAATTTATATATTTTATATTGCATTTAGTCTGTGTTTGAAGTATTTTATATTACATATGATCAATTTTCGCTATTGTGTCTTCTGTTATATGTGCGTATTCCAGAATTAGGTACAGAATTACGTCTCTCACATGCAGATAAACGTATCCCGTAATGCAGTATCTGATTATCCTACGCTGCAGCTGAGTTACGATCATATTACATATTTATATATGTATCGTAATATTACATATTTTTTATATGTGCATAATTATTTCATGACGCGAACAAATTCGAAAATTAAGTTATATGCTACTACTGCATATATACATAGTTTTGACATTTAGTACCATCCATGGAATAGTGCTATTATAGACAATTCTGATGAGTTTAATTATTACGAAGGAATGTCTTTATAATTTGTTAGTAGGATTATTAACTTGATTTGCACGATATTTTATTTGTTGATAGGTTACGTTACTAATACGGTAATAAATATTGTGTGTATTCAAAGTGAAGAAAGAATTGGCGAAGTATAATCCACGTGCAGTGATATCAATGTCTCGAAACTTCCCCGCTATTCGTCTGTACGACAGTCTTGAAAGCCACGACCGGTTCGTTACCGAAGTCAGTCCCATATTCCACCTCTGGAAAATTAATGCCTAACTATAACTCGGTACATTAGTACGGCAAATGGCTGCATTTCTAGTTCACTTCTCTCCCAGACAGACAGCTTATGGACGCATGCACTGAAAAGTTAATGAAAAGAGCAGCATTGTACGCATGTTGAACTTCTCATAAATAACGCGTCCGAATAAGCACATAAAAAATGTAGAAAAGAATATCATCGATATTCTTACTGTTTATAATCGAAGAAAATTAGTGTTCGATGGGGCGTAGAAAACTCATTATGCTACACGATCGCAATATAACTCAATTTCGCGAAGCCGTAAAGCAATAGAAGTACTTCAAATTAATAAAGAATCCATCGAAGAGAATACCTTATGCCTCCAAAACTTTCAATAAAGCATACCACGCCAGCTACATTCTCCTCGCTACGTATATTTGTTTAAAGTTTCATTGCCTTTTCAATACAGCGAGTCCGAAAGCGCTGATTAGGAAGTTATCAAAGTTTCCATCGTCAACTCATACGAAATTAATTACGGTGAATCCATACTGATGTATGGACCCACTTCGAACCCGATTTTACACATTTTTATCTTAATTAGCCCCGTACATGAGTTACAGCATACTGAATACACGGCACTATACTTAATGCAAGTCTAAATCCATACTCCTGTATGGATCTACTTGGAACGTGATTTTATCCATTTTTATTTTAATTAGTTCCACACACGCGTTACGTACTGAACACTCGCTGCTATACTTAATACAAGCCGTAATACAAGTCTCAATCCATAATCCTACATGGACTCTCTCCGAACGTGATGTTATACATTTTTACGTTAATTACTCCCGCAGACGAGTTATAGCATACTAACTACTCAGCACTATACTTAATACAAGGTGTCTGAGTGAAAAACTTGGATGAAGTCTGCATAAAACACGCACGCACACACGTCTTACAAACATTTTCCCCAGATGTACAAAAGCAATCTAATTCATTAACCGAACACCGCCCCTTATCCCACGTGAAGAGTGATCAAAAACAGAATTTCCAACGTACATCCTGGAAAAGACAGTCTTACAATTCCACTTGAAGCAGCACAGAAAGCCATCCCACCGGAAATGCTTTCGCCCGGCACCACTTCAAACATCGTTCCACATGACATTTTCATTTTACTCGAAATAACGCGCCTTTTTATGATTGCGACGCAGGATTTATTTATTAACTCGACATGTACCGCGACCGCACGACTTCCCTCCTCCGGCGTCTATAATATTCATAAATAAACGCTACATTTCGAATAAATCCACCGAATCAACAAAGCAAATAAATCCCACGTTTCACGCGTAAAAAGGCGTGTTATTTCGAGTACTTGTATAAAGCCGAACGAGGCAGTAAAGAAATGTCGCACGCTCCATCACGCATCGCGCATCGCCCGGCCGACGCAAAACTCAATAAAAGCCCCTAATTCGCCAGGCCCCTCCGTGCTCCGCAGCACCGGGGAGCAAAAATGAAAGTTCGAGCGGGCGGGCGCCCCGTAAATCGCCGCTGTAAAAGACAGTGTTACAAGTCCACTTGGCGAAACAGCGCGGAGCGAGGAATCCCACCTGAAAGCGTTCTTCCTCGCGTTCACCTCCGACTGCTGCTCTCTTCTAAACGCCCTCTCAACGTCCGTGCCGAACCGACGTGCCTCGAACATGCCTGTCCATAAATTCTACAGGCCCTTCTTGTATCAGCCGGCGGAAAGAGGAGTTCATCCTTTTTCAGTCGGACGCGCAGCCGGCCGGCTGTCCGTTTCGTCGTCCTTCTCTCCCAACGCCGTCGCTGGGAAAGCGGGTAACGAGTTTCGTTACGACAAATTCACGTACCTTTCCCCCGACAAGATCGACGACACCGGCGGCCCACGACTCGGTTGCTTGGAGATGTCACGGGAGAAACGAGTATTAGCTCCGGATTAGAACGGGGCCGACGCCATGGGAATACGAAGGGCGGAATTTAGAATGATGGAAATGATTCGCCGTGAATTACGACGCGCGATCTTCGGGCTGCACACGCGGGGGCGGCAGTGAAAAACTTTCGTTAGCCGCTCGACGAGCCCTCGAGTGCTGGCGTTTGAACGTCCCAGCTTGGATCCGTTTCTTCTGTGGCACTGACAATTTTCTGTGCTACTGATATTTCTGCGATTATGATTGGCTTTTGACAGGTGCAGCGAACGTAATACCTCTTTTTTGGTTGGGTATGTAGCAGGGCTCCCGAGGTATTTTTTGTGCTAGTGATATTTTTGCGATTACGATTGACTTTTGACGAGTGCAGCGAACGCAATGCCTGTTTCTTGTCGGTTATATAGCAGGGGCTACTAAAGTATTTTTTGTGCTACTGATATTTTTGCGATTTCGATTGGAGCTTAATGACGGATGTAGATAAAATAATGCCAGTCCATCGTCCGTTATATAGTGAAAATTACCAAGATATTTTCTTTAGAACCTGTGCATCGTGGGGTTTAAAATTTTATATGCCGAGTGCAACTGCAATTCTACATCCTTTATGACACTAAACAGTTTTTCTATTTTTTTCGTTTCGGTGAGATCCTTACGTAGCTATCACAGTCAAAGCTGCGTCAATGATCTTCCAACAAACATCCGCCCGCTGTTTCCCAGCTGACTGGTTACAAAGTATGAAACGCGGAATTCGCCGCGTGACTCTTTTATCTCCTGTATGGCGAATACCGTCGAAATTCTTGTTACGCCACGAGTACATTTTAATTTGCTTCTTTTACATTTTACTACGTTCTTTGCATAGCCAACATCGTTGTACCCGTAAAATGATACCCAAGTCGCTGATTTATATCCGTTGTCTACACGCGGAAAATTCGCGAGGCACAAAAGTTATCTCGCTCGCCCCGCCAACATAAAGTTGTTTAGCAGTCTAATTAGTTGGCTTTGCAGATCGCGCTCCTGCGGCGTCTGCTCCTTTTTACTAATATTTTCGAATCTCAGTCCGTGCAGTCCGTTTCGACGCAGTTCGCTGTTAGTCAGCTGAAGGAAACTTTTAAAATCGCACAACTCGTAATGAGTCCTTTTATCGGCTTCATTGTATTTGCGGTAAATCCGGCGACATGCTTGCATCACATTCCGTCTGACACATGTCATCTTTGCCGTCTGACCTGTCTGATGGTCCGTATCTGCGATCCAATCTCTTCTCAGTGGCAGTATGTTGGATCCGGTATGTCCTCGGTTTGCCTTAATGCCGATACCAATCAACTCGGATCGGCTGACTTTCCAATGAAAGACTCGGAGGCGAAATGGGAAACAGTGGCGAGAAAGCGTTGGCTCGTGATCATAACGACGCCCCGGTATCTCGTACGGCGATATTTGTGCAGAGGCGAGGATGGAAATGACAAAGCTGGATTATCGGGCGAGATAAAAATTTCATCGCCGTCGGGCGACGCGTACAAAAAATATCAAGGCGGGCGATTAATACGCGATGCGTGACAGATCGGCGATTTTATGGGATTAACTGTTTAGCTTGACCATAAGATTAACAGGAACGCGGAATATTGGCGTAGTATTGAACGCTTTTTACGTCTAAGTAGTTTGGGTCAATGACTTGCACTACTTGATTTTTAATTTGCTCCTTAGGCGATACCTGTTTTATTTTACGGTATAATTTATGAGGTCTATGTTGCATTTGTTTTGTATTGTGCATGATCAACGTTCGATATTTTGTATTTTGTTGTACATACAACAAAATTAACACCTTGGCATAATGCTGACGTAGTACTCTACACTTTGTATCTCTAAATGGTTTGAGACGTTGACTTGTACTACTTAATTTGTCATCAGCTCCATAGGCAACGCCTGTCTGATTTTATATTACATTCATTAATATTCATATATATTCATTTTTATTGCACTAATTTTGGATTTAAATCATCTTGGACAGCATGTGATCAATTTTCGCTATTTGTCTTCTGTTATAGGTGACTGTTACAGAATTCCATATGAAATTACGTCTTTTGTATGTAGATAGACATATTGCATAATGCAGTATCTGTTTATCCTATATTGCAACTGAGTTCCGATCAATCTCTGCCACTGTGCTATCTGTTCTGTTTATTCAGTATTACATATTTTCTATATGTACGTATTTATTTTATAATAGTACATTGATTTTCATCTATATTCCGATTGCGATCAACATATGCCATTTTATTGTTTTACATGAATAAATTCGAAAGTGACGTTATACATATAGCTCAAAAATTTCAAAATTCGCATATTAGTTAAAAATAATTATTTTTGTTTAAAAATAATTCTTTAGATTAAATTATTATTTTTTTCCACTTTTCATGGTACCGGATTAATTTTTGTAGTTTTTCCGTTATCTTCAAACTTTTCAAATTATTTAAATGGTATTCTCCAATAATACAGCTTTGTTTTCATTATACGTCATTATCATATAAGCTACTAACATCAACTACTTTTCATACGGCCACTTACTCAGTTATTTAGCACTTCTAACAACTTCAAGAACACTACACACCAAGTTATTCGCATACCGGCATACTTGCCAAATCCTGTTTAGCTACTGGCTCATTTGAACTTTATTCACATAATGACACCATTCGCATTTCAAAATGACTCGTCGCCGTATCGTGTACAGACCAAACGTCTAATTATTTCGCACCACCTACTTTCGCCGCAATTTTCACGAGGCGCTCATCGTACCTCTAATATCCTCAAGAACAAACACGAAGTTATTCGCATACATTATTTCACATACATTATTTCGCATACTGACTCATTCGAACTTTATTCGCATGACTCCACCCACACTTCAAAATGACTCGTCGCCGTACCGTGCAGAGACCAAACGCCCAATTATTTCTCGCCATACTCGCCCGTCGCAATTTCCACGACGCGCACATTGCATCTCTAGCATCCTCAAGAACAGACACGAAGTTATTCGAATACCAACATTCTTGCCCAATGCTCTTCGGCTACTGACTGTTTCGAACTTTATTCGCATGACTCCACCCACACTTCAAAATGACTCGGCCCCATACTGTACCGACCAAACGCCCAATTATTTCGCGCCACACTCGCCCAGCGCAATTTTCACAACGTGAACATCACATTTCTAGCATTCTCAAGAACAGACTCAAAGTTATTCAAATACCAACATTCTTGTCCAATGCTCTTCGACTACTGACTGTTTCGAACTTTACTCGTATGATGACACTTTAAAATTATTTATTACCTTACCGTGTAAAGACTAAATATTCCTTAATTTCACGCCACGCATACGATACTTCTAATACCCTCAGGAATCGACACAGAGATATTAAAATACCAACATTTTTGCCCAGTGCACTTCAATTACTGACTATTTTGAACTTCATTCGCGTGATGATACTTTAAAATGATTTACCGCCGTAGCGTGTGGAGACTAATTATCCGATTATTTTACGCCATGCACACCGCGCTTCTAATACCCCGAAGAACCGATACAGAGTTATTCAAATATCAACATTCTTGCCCAGTGCTCTTCAACTATTGACTGTTTCGAATTTTATTCGTATGATGACATTTTAAAATTATTTATTACCTTACCGTGTAAAGACTAAATATTCCTTAATTTCACGCCATGCATACGATACTTCCAATACCTTCAAGAATCGACAGAGAGATATTTAAATACCAACATTTTTGCTCAGTGCACTTCGGTTACTGACTATTTCGAACTTTACTCGCGTGATGACACTTTAAAATGATTTACCGCCGTAGCGTGTGGAGACTAATTGTCCGATTATTTTACGCCACGCACACCGCACCTCTAATACCCCGAAGAACCGACCCAGAGTAATTCAAATACCAACATTCTTGCCCAGTGCTCTTCGACTACTGACTGTTTCGAACTTTATTCGCACGACTCCTCCCACACTTGAAAATGACTCGCCGCCGTACTGTACCGACCAAACGCCCAATTATTTCGCGCCACACTCGTCCGTCGCAATTTCCACGACGCGCACATCGCACCTTTAACATCCGGCCGGAATGAGCTCGTCTTTTGCAAGCAAAGAAGTTTTTTGCCGCCGGTATCGGTTAACGAGGTTTCGTTACGAGTGCACGTGCCCTCGCTCGTTGGGACGGTGGAAGATCGACGACACGGCTCGTCGAACGAACGGGCTGAGCTGACGCCATGGGAATACGAGAGACGGAATTTCGAATGACGGAAGTGATTGTCCCGAAATTACGAGGTACCATCTACCTGCGTCGTTACCAGACGCGAATAGACGGATGTCTGGGACGCGGCGGGCGGACAAAATGGCGGGCCCCGGGCACGAATTTACAGTGCGGCTGAATTTCGGATGACCGCCCGATATGACTCTTCATTTGCAAATTGCGCGGTGAACGGTTTTAGATGAGCGCCGCGCCGGATATACGCTTTATGGCCTCGCGTTTTTCGGGGGACGATACGTTTCGAGAGAGTCGCGTGTGGTGCGCGGCCTGCGGGAGACGGGATATTGAAGTGGAACGGCTGTTCTCGCGGTGGGCTAAGTCGACACGTTCACTCGTGGGAGCGTAACGGAAAGTGCAACGCTTGTTTCATTCGACGGGGCCAATAAAGTAAGATATACGTCTGTTGCAACAAATAAGAAATTATACTTTAACATATATCTATGCCCAAAAATTATATAAAAAACAAGTTCACTTTAATCTTTTTTGAGAAAATCGGGTGAATTTATACTATAAATACATACTGATTTTTTTAACCGTTTTTCCTTTAATTTTGAACATGAATTATATCACCTTGATTTATTTCACCAATAAAGAAAAAATCATGCAAAGAAAGGTTAACATATATCTATATAATAAACTTCATTTTTTTGAGAACATAGAAACAAGACACTATTAGATTCATATTCTTTTTGTTTCGTTGTATAGGTGTCCTATTAACACTTTGACTGCCAAGCGTATTTTGCTATGTTAGAACAGCGATGCGATGAAATATTGCAGTGTATAATTAAATCATGCAAAATAAAGGTAACGCAAAGTTGTCAGAAGCAAAGTATTGAAGCACCGTTCCAATATCAATTGCTTTTATAAGATTGCAAATAGGTTTCATTGCGAATTTTTTGCATTTTTAGTAACATCTTTGTACGGCAGAATTCGACGGGAAGTATGGATAAATGATAGATTGCCGTGCGTATTTTGCTGTATTAGAACGGCGATGCTGTGAAATACTACAGCGTTTGACTGAATTATGCAAAATGGAAATAATGTGCAGGTATTGAAGACCAAAGGATCGCATCACTATTCTAACCATAACTGCATTTATAAAATAATTATTGCTATCCATTGCGAATATTTTGGATGTTCAGTAAAATGTCTTGCGCCGGTCACCGGTGACGACCGTGGCAGTCAACGTGTTAAGGTAATGGATACTAGTGAATGAACATATATTTTCAACACAATAATATATGTTTCATATGCTTCTACTCATCCTGTTCTGTTTTTCTGACACTCTCATAACCAGTGAAAAAATGTAATAGAGATCTATGTATAGATATTCGGTGTTCAGACCTTTAACTTCCGCCATTTAATAAAAAGTACTTGCTATTCTTTTATGTTTTTATGTAGGCGTGGCTAAAATGTGAATAACGCGAGACGGGTGTGTAACGGGAAAATGTGTTGTCCGTGGACTTTTTATGTCGCTGTGCTTTTATTAGAAGGTTAATACGAGGTCTTTGCGTTTAAACGGGAACGTTAACGACTTGCTGTTTGTAGTCAAGAATCTAAGTAATATAGTTAGCTGCTCGATTTTATAAAGCCAAATTAATTTTGTCGCCCTCTCGCGGTCTCCGAAAACTATTACACTCTTTTATGCACCAGTGCACAGAGCACAATGCAGCTCGGACTCTTATATCTAGAGCTTATTCTCTCTTTAATAATCGCGTAATTTCCTTGGATATTTCCTCTTTATCCTGAACTACATTCCACAAACGATCAAATACTGTTTTATACATCAACGTTACGGTTTCATTTCACTCTATTTAATCACACGCTATTCTTAATTGCCTTTAACACCTACTTTTACGAATTTTGCTATCAAAATAACAGAAACTGCTGTTACTATTTTCTAGTCATTTTCGCTGATTTTTATTAATACAGTCATACGACTATATATCAAAATTCATATTTTCTCCCCAAGTTTCCAATTTTCTAATTTCGTATACACGATAACTTTCTGTCTTTCTGTATATCGAAACTCGTTCCTTTTCCACGTCTTGAATTTTCCATTTTTGTACGCCGTGCACCTACACATTTTCTCGAACAGTGTCGCGTATCTACACATTTCCCCGTAAATCTACCGTTAAGCCCGTCTCGCTCAATTATCCCCTCAATATCCCTCACAAATGACTTATGACCCCCGTATTAATAAGCGTATCAAAACGCGCGCATTTTCCCCGACGAAACTTATCACCGCATTCCCGCCCGCTTCGCGACTCCTTCCATCGGAAGCTCTCAACACTTCCGTGCGCTGCAATTTGCATACAAAATCGCAGACCTCTTAGCCGTCCTTATGTCACTAATTACGCGAGTCATGCCGAAGACACGGGCGCGCCGGGGATTATTTCGAAATTTCCGCCTGGCAAATGGTACCATCGCGGATCGTCTCTCAAAGAATACCGTATGCGGCGGTGGCTTGATAATGCGCCAGACTTTGTATCAAGTTCCGCCGACGATCGACGTTAACGAGTTTCGTCCCGTTAGACACGTCAGAACATCCGCCAAAGGGACGCCGACAGAAACTGCGGCGAATTAAGGAAACTGCGCCGAATTCCGTGTCTGCGAAACTATCGGCAGCGACGCGTCTGCACGCAGACGATGCAAATCCGTTGCAACGCGCGAATTATTGCGCGTCGAATATTGCGCCGCGGAAGACGTCGCGAGTCGTTTCTTTGCGCGGCGGGCGTCTTTAACGGTGCCCATTACGGAGACCGATTATTCGCGCCGAACGATTAAAATGCAAATTCCGGCGAACGCCGCCTTTTTTCGCGACCCCGTCGTTTTGCGCACACCGACGGGTGCGAGGGAGAAGCCTGGCTCCGTGTGAGTCGGTGATCGTAGGTAGGGCGAGGCGTTGTTAACTTCGCCGGGCACGGGAGACAGCGGAGAATTGCGATATGCGTGGTGATCGGTGGAAAGTTGTGCTTTGGGTCTGAGAAAGGCGAGCTTCGTTGTCGGCGAGCAGTGATTTTCTTTCAACGATTTTCTTGAACGAAAAAAATTTAATTGGAAAAGGTTAGCTTGCTTGAATTTCTCTGAGGGGCGAAGGGGGAAAATTGCAACTGTGCAGTGTCTTTGTGTCCGATGCAAGGGGAGGGACATTTTTAAACTACTGTCTGACTAGTACAAGCTTTGAAGTGGTCGAACTTTCAGAATTTAAATATTGAAACTTTGGGCCAATAATAGCGCTTTGCTTTCGTTTGATTATACGGTCGATGAAAAGTTCTGACGTACCACTGGATGTACGTGTTATAATTATTATAGAAGATAAATGAGTGGTTGTAATATTTATTACATTTCCCGAGACGTAGGGCAAGTTTTCTGCAATCGTATTACCACCTTAGTAATATCACATTATATGCCATAAATATATTATATGAAATAACGTATTTTATTCCGATCGCTGCTATTAATGATGCGCAAATTTAATTAGCATTCACAATTGATTAGTATGTTTAAATTCTATTGTCTAAAAAGCTAATGTTTCCACACCAGATGTGTGCCGTTATCAAAAGAATTAAATTTGGATCAAATCAAAATCAGTACGAAATGTTAAATGCTTTGCAATATTTTTTTTTAAGTAATAAATTTCAGCACGTTAATCGACCGCATTTACTAATTAAATTTGCAACATCATATTTATGTGATGCGATATTTATATGAATACTATACTTTTATTTTTCCGAATCGAATACGCGCCAGAACTTAATTAACCAGGCTACAAATAGCGTCAACTGGTACACATGACGTAAGTTCCAGTATGTATTTTTTTCGCATCCCCCTTAATTCCCTACGAATCGCCATTTGATGGCCAGTTGGCAAGAGTGCACATCGACTGCTGAAACGTTCTATTTTCAGCAACAGTATTTAAACACATTAGTTTACCGTACACCCCAATTAAATTTGCAACATCATAAATACAGTATGCATCATCGAGTCAATCATTAAAAGCACGTCACAATATAAACTTTTCAATTAACCTTTTGGCTAATCAAATTAACGTCAACTTACAATTAGCGTCAACTACACACGACGTAAGTTGCGGTGTGTATTTTTTTCGCATCTCTCTTAATTCCCTACAAATTGCCATTTGTTGGCCATTTGGTAACGGTGCACATCAACTGCTGAAACGTTCTATTTTGAACAACAGTATTTAAACGCATTTGTTGACCGCATACCCCAATTAAATTTACAACATTAAAACCACGTCACAATATCAACTTTTCGTACTCTGGATACCTTACTTTTGTTTCTCCCTAATCAAATAAGCGCCAGCACATAACCAACCAGCTTACAATTAGCGTCAACTAGTACACGCGACATAAGTTGCGGTGTGCATTTTTTTCGCATCTCCCTTAATTCCCCGCGAATCGCCGATGCGTATATACGACAAGGTCGCCAGCAATTATGCATTCTCAACGGCGCGGCGAGAGGCTTTTACGCGTTAGACGCGACCGCGGCAATTAGGCTGCGGCGCGCGTGCAAAAATCAGATGATTTACGCACTTCGGCGAGCATGAATATGAATGCGCATAATTGCGTGCTCTCGCCGCTGCATACGGAAGAATTCCGGGCGCCTTCATCCTCCTGGCCCGGCAAGAAATCCGACTTAGCTCCCGAACGACGACCGCCGCATTCGCGGTTGAACTTGTCCGGCGCGGGTCGAAAAACAACCGCGAAACTTTCTGCTAACCTCGCCACGCTGCGGTATGATCCGCCCGCAACGTACAGTTCCCGCTTTAAACGTGCCATTATGCGCCGCGACGTTACTTTAATTTCGTTAAATTGCCGAGAATTACGGACGTAAATGATCGGGGACGATATTAATGGGCGAGCGCGTGAAACGTTGACGTGCAAGGGCCGATTAAAACACGTTCGCGGCCGGAAGGTGCCATCTCACGAACGTGTAAGAGGTAATGTGTGGGTCGTTTGAAGCGTGTGTTTTTGTGCGTTTGCATTTATCGCAATTTGTTAGCGAGCGCGGGTGTGTTCGCGTGCGCAGTTATGTTATTTTGCTGGGCGGTGGCGTAGATCGGTGAGTGCTGCGTGTGTCACGCGGAAAAGGCTGTATTCTTGCTATTATAGAGTTTATGGTCAAACTTATGTAGGGTGTGATGCGGACAAGGTATTCTTGGTGGTTTAACCACTTGCACTCGAAATGTGTGCCATGCACGTCTTAATGCTTTTGTCACAGAATCGCCAACGACGTGGTATGTACGTCGTCATGCGATTGTCACAGAAACAAAAACGACGTGCATGTATTTTATAATCAATCCATGCTCTATATTCCCTTAAAAAAATTATAGAATGTCCTAGGTCGGAAATAAATTAGTTTAGAAAATGTAAATCTTTTTCCGCTTTCTCTGAGGCATCAAACACTGTGTGATGGCCGTCAGTGAGTTACACTGAACCGTTTTGGTACACGCTTCGGTGAATTTTTTGCCAGCGCAAGTGGTTAAGTTTTTCTTTTTTAAACATAAAACACATATATTTTATTACATATATATAGATTTCTGAAGTGGGCTTTTGTAAGACACAGGGAAAGTGAAACTTACTAAATTAATAAAATATATTCTATACAAATAGCATATATATAGAGATCTTTTGGAATGCATAACATAGCGCAGCTGCCCTTTCGGCAGACTGTGACTCATGGATGACGCGTTCGATTCCTACACTTATGATTCTGAAATACCCATTTATTACCCACTTTCCCACAAGCCATACAAGCCCATAAATCATCATCTCTCATCACTTCTGACGTACACCTCCTCACCACATTCAACTTCGGCCCCATGTGCTATCCACCGTTACTGCTTTGCACTATCTGTCACTGCTAACTTACTCTGCACCTACACTATCACCCAGTCCTAAACCAGAATGAGACAGAAACATGATACAATGATATAAAACAATTATTACGCACTTTCCTATCAGTTGCACAATCCCATAACTCATAATTTCTCATCACCCCTGACACACGCCTTCTTAGCACATCTCTTCCCACAATTACCCGCCTCCGCACACATACCATTGTAGGTATATAAGATGTTAGGTGTCGTCGAAGCGGGATGAGGAATTATATTAAGTTGAATAATTTATTTAAAGATAAATAGAAGCATTAATGTATAAATATAAATACAAACTGCAAGTAAGACTATGGCAATTCGACTTCGATTCGGTAAACGGCAAGAAAACGTATCTATACTGGACTGAACTACACTCTGAGCTTGACTGATCTAAACTTTGAACTATAACTGACTGACAACTCAACTTAAACTGAACGACAACTTAAAACTGAGCTCGCGTCGCAAACCGGGCCGGCCTTTATACGGACCTCTACCGCCTTATCTTAATCCGGTAGGGCCCGATGGCCCCGCGACAGTTTTATGCGACGCATCTACGGCCGTTTTCCTGATACTACACCATCATCTAGCTCCCACCCCTAATCTATCCGTCACCATAGCACACTCTTCCATTATCATCCGTTTCCCAGCCCGTTCCCACAATTTCACGGCATCGCCCCGTCGGCCATTCTCGCCGAAAGTTCGCGTTATTTCCCGGCAAAATAGTTTTTGCCGCGGCCGCGCTCCAGTGGGAACTTTGTATCGGGATGATCGGCGTTAACAAGTTTGGTCGCGCGGATCCCAGCGCGTGAAACGCAGTCCAGGCGGGGTTAGACAGGCATTAGCGCTTGTCGCAGGCGATTGTTCCGAAATTACGAGGGACCACTGGCTCGTCAGCGCCTGTCCTCACATGACGAAAGTGGCGCGCACGCCATCGATTACCCTCTAAGACGTGACGACGCCGATTCTCGTCGCGCCGCCGGCGTCGAGCAACTTGGACAAGCGGTGGCAGCGCAAAGCTTTGAAGTGGCGCACTCCCGGACGTTGCTTGCTGCGAGTTTGTTGCGCCACTCGAAATTCTCCGTTTACGCTCGGTCCCTTTTAAGTTGATACTCCCTTTACGCTCCAATTAATGCGGCTCATCGTTCGTCGACGGTTACACTGCCGGTGGTGCATTCGGGTCAAACTGACACGGCGCGCCATTTTTCATGCGGCGGGAAGGGGTTGTTGAACAATTGCTGTTACGGGAGTAGGGGGGAGGGGTCGTGTTTATTGGGTTGTGGCCGTGCTGACGTTTTGGGGTGATGGGAAATTTTGTAGGACTTCCGGTGAGCGGGAAGGGGAAAAATATTTTTGGGGGTGTCTGTGGGTGAAATGATGTTGAAGAGGTGTCGGCGAGATGTTCGCTGTGGTTTTGTGAACATCGATCCGTGCGAGTATTGTCTGAGAATGGTTGCTAAAAGGTGGAAATGGTTTAAATGGGGAAAGGGAATTTTTTTGTCTTCGGGTAGAGAGAAAGGAAAAAATTGTTCTTGCGATTGAAAATTGGTCTCCTTGATGTAAGGAAGAATTGGAAAATTACTTATAGTAGAAAGTGTCTATACACCAATCGGAATAACTGTTTATTATTTTGTATTTTTTGCTATGAATTATATATTGAGATATGCTATTTAATTTATTGCTACTTATTAATTAACTTTTTAATGAATAACAAATTTGTACGTATCCTCGAAAATCCCTATAATAGACACAACGCAAAAATTCTTACAAATTCCACCTTTGCCACGTTTTCAAAATATTTTCGCCCCAGGCTTCGACAACGATTTTTTATAGTATGAAGTTTTAAACTCTACTTATGGCAGAACTGTAGCATTGAGTACAACATAGATATAACGTTTCCAAACATACACATGATGTCGATCATACTTAGGAAGCAATCATGTGATCTGTTTACACTGTAAACTCTTCTGTAGACGCTTGGAAATAAGAACTGTACAAATACTTATTGCTCTTATATTTGCGCCACTTTCTTGTTTTCCTTGTTAACTTCGCAAACTGTTAAAACCATTAATTTTTTGGAACGTTCACACCGTCTTACACGGAACATAAGAAATAAAAATCATATTTAAATGCAATGTCTTTTTCACGAAAGATAAAATAATATATAAGCTTTTGCATAAAACCTTATTAGCAATTCGACCAGCGATCAAATTATACTTCACGTCTACTTTAATTGCATTTTTCGCAATTGATCAGCGTACAAATACGTTCAACACTAGTTGTATGCAGAATTGTCGTCGGTCAGAATTTGTTAAACGGCTGCTTAAGCTTTCTATCGAACGCAGTACAACGACGTTTTCAATGCATCGCTAAGCGCATCAGTTGTCAGGCAAAGGTTTTGTGTCTCATAAATGTAATTAATCAGAAGGACGCGAGAGTCCGCCGATATTTGCACAATACACATTTCGCGGGGAATCGGGGCGGGCGCATAACGTAAATACGTTCGACAGCGAACGTGAAAAATAAAAGGAACGAAATAATCGAATGTGTAATGGTCGCTGAAGGGGTTCGGTTTTTATTCAAAATAAGAGGATGAAATTTCTGCCCGCTACGCCGAGCCATTGTTATTTGTCCATGTACATTACGCGTCTACTCGCGATCGATCGAGCGGGTCCGCGTAAAAAAATGTACTCCTAGCAAATGAAACTCTGCATATTAACATTTCGATATTAATTAAATGAGCTCGCGCGCGCGGCTGTGCATTGTTTTCGCAAACAGACCCGCCGCTATTTGCAGTGCGCACTTGTTTGTCCGGGTTCATCGAAAAAATTCAGAACCCGCTCATTCAATTTTATCGGGTGCAAAGTGACTCGAAGGTCCTCACTATCGTCGATTATTCGGTGACTATAAAAACGAGATTGACTGTCAACGAAGTTTGCATCTTTGACGCTCGCCTCGCCAAACGCGCATTGATACACGAGTCGGTCAATTATCGATGGCTACGGCTCGGGCTAATTACAAAAATAATTCGGTCAATTAAATTTCCTTCGCGGGGCAATTTCGTATCGGGACACATGTCGAGGCAATCTAATTGCAGGGCGCGGGCCGATATATATTCGCATAATATTTCGACCATATAATTAACAGATGAACCTGCAGCGAAGTGCGAAAGTTATTAATTATTGTGCCCAACGCCGGCGACGCGAGAGGGCGAGAGTGGAATGGGAAGAGAATGAACATGAACGAGAGAGAGAGAGAGAGAGAGAGAGAGGGAGAGAGAGAGGGCGGCAGCGAGTACGTGTTTGTTTCGCAAGGGTGAAAATGTGCGGAACAGAGAATACGAAGAGCAAGACAGAGAAAGAGGGTGGGATAATGTACAGGTTGCTCCAAAAACATTAGTCATGAGATTGAATGTATGTTCTATGCATTAAGTAACGAAAATAACTCATCACTTGTTTGCAAACTTCTGTTTTTCCAGTCGCAGCGTCCTAAACAAATTAACCCTTTGACTGCTATGGGCGCATATATGCGTCCGTCGAAATCTATCGGTGTCGACTATGGGCGCATATATGCGCTTCCCAATCGTTTCAATTTCTTGCCTATTGCAGTCACAATTATCAATACATCAGATGAAAACGGATGCGTTCTTTATCAAATAAGTTTCCTGCATTATTTAATTTGGCGTAAATGAAGAATTATCATTATTACTTTGTTGCATCTTAAATAATCAATTAATAGAACTGGCGAGAAGTAGTTCGTCCTCATCCAGCGCTTTGGCCGGAAGTATTCAGCAGTCAACGGGTTAAAAAACGATACGTCTAAACGCGATCAGTATTATAACTGAAACAATGTATTTTTGTGTGTTGCGAACGCATTATTTTCTTGTGCTTCCACGGATGGAAGCTGCAATCCACATTTTCTAACTTACATCACAGATACCGCAAATTCATTTAGATTAGTTGGACAAGCACTCTGCTTGAAATTATGTTAAAAGATTCGAATTTTCAGCACTGAATGTGTGCCCTCATCAAAGGATTATTTTACTTATTTAATCACCAGCTTGGCTATTTACAGTAATTACATGCAAATCAGTATGAGAGTCAAAATCATGTCGCAAATTCAATTGGCTTATCCGGCCAATTAACCTGTTCGAAACTACGTTGAAACATCCTCACGATTTACGTGTAGTACTGGATATGTGCCTTTATCAATGGATTATTTTACTCATTTGATCATTAGCTCTTAGATAAACTTAGCTATTTCGATAAATTCAATTTAAATCGGTACAAAGATTAAAATGATATTACAAATTCGATTGACGTATCCGATCAATTGACTTGTTCGAAACTATTTTAAAACATCCTCACGTTTCAGTACTGGATGTCTCCCTTATCAAAGGACTATTTTATTCATGTAATCATCAGCTCTGAGATAAATTCAACTCAAATCAGTACGAAGGTCTAAATTATATTGCAAATTCATTTGGAATCTTCTGAAATGAATCTATATGAAATTATGTCAAAGATCTTAACGCATCGGTATTGGATGCATGCTTCTATCAAAAGATTATTGCACTTATTTAACCATTAGCTCCACTATTTACTCAGCTCGAATTCATAACCGTCTGAAGATCAAAATCATATTTCAAGTTCACGTGGCATCTTCCGCAATTAATCCATATAAAACTCTATTAAAATACGCTGACACTCCGTCACTGGATACATGATCTTACCAAAAGATTATTGTACTTATTTAATCATCAGCTTTCCTATTTGCATAGCTCCAATTCCAAACCGCACGAAGATCAACATCATATTGCAAATTCACCTAGCGTCTTCCGTAATTAATCCATATGAAACCCTGTTGAAAGATCCCAACGTTGCAGCGCCGAATGCGTGCCACGTTAATAATTAAAATGAAACTCTCGGCAGCAACATAAAAATGATGTATTCTGTTGGGCCGTATGTTCTTGCAACGCTGTGTAGCCCCAGCGTGCGACAACGAGCGAAGCTGCCAAGCCCCTGATTAACCGTACCCGCTAAGGCAGCAATGTTAATTTCTAATTGTTTCCGCGCGCCTAATGCGCCGGCTTATATCAATAAGCAGTTATTGACTGCCGTTAACGTCTTCGTTGGCCGCCCGTCCTTAACTACTTATCGTCGTCCACATCGGCGGAATATTTTCTCCCCGTCTATTAACTTCCGCGCAGAAAACGTCCGGCTTAATGCCCCGTAAGCGCGCCCTAAGCTCATCAATAACTGGGGATCCTTGTTAAACGGTCGACCCGCGTGCGCCTTCCACTACGGAAAATCGAAGAGTACGCTGCCCAGATTTAATGGCTGACGGTCCCTCCGCGCACGATTGATAACGTACGCCACGCTTTCCTCCCGACTTCGTGCCCGAGACGATTCCGTTTTGACCCGCCTTTAACTCGCCACGCGGTCATTTTGTTCGGCCGGGGCAAATCTGGAAATTGTCAGAGGGGAAAAGGGGAATTGTCGAAGAAGACGTTTGGAAATAAATTGCAAGGACGGAATTTTAGAAATAAATGTTCAAAATGAGATTTGGAAATAAATTGTAGAAGAGAGGGGTTAGAAATAAATTGTCGAGGAGAGAGTTTGGAAATAAATTCTAAAAAAAAATGACGCATTGTAAAAGTAGAAGGTTAAAAGTAAATCGTAAAAATCAAAGTTTATAAATAAATACACCGAAACTTTGAAATGCCCGGTATTACATTGGCGATCAAAAGATATTTTCGCAGGTGTTTGCATGAGGTTTGGAAATAAATTGTAGAAGAGAGGGGTTAGAAATAAATTGCCGAGGAGAGAGTTTGGAAATAAATTCTAAAAAAAAGTGACGCATTGTAAAAGTAGAAGGTTAAAACTAAATCGTAAAAATCAAAGTTTATGAATAAATACACCGAAACTTTGAAATGCCCGGTATTACATTGGCGATCAAAAGATATTTTCGCAGGTGTTTGCATGAGGTTT
This sequence comes from Cryptocheilus praepositus, assembly GCA_033815515.1. Lineage (NCBI taxonomy): Eukaryota > Metazoa > Arthropoda > Insecta > Hymenoptera > Pompilidae > Cryptocheilus > Cryptocheilus praepositus. The sequence continues at coordinate 4,417,937 of JAWWQZ010000314.1, forward strand.
GGAAATAAATTGTAGAAGAGAGGGGTTAGAAATAAATTGCCGAGGAGAGAGTTTTAAAATAAATTCTAAAAAAAGTGACGCATTGTAAAAGTAGAAGGTTAAAAGTAAATCGTAAAAAAAATGTTTATAAATAAATACACCGAAACTTTGAAATGCCCGGTATTACATTGGCGATCAAAAGATATTTTCGCAGATGTTTGCATGAGGTTTGGAAATAAATTGTAGAAGAGAGGGGTTAGAAATAAATTGCCGAGGAGAGAGTTTGGAAATAAATTCTAAAAAAAGTGACGCATTGTAAAAGTAGAAGGTTAAAAGTAAATCGTAAAAATCAAAGTTTATAAATAAATACACTGAAACTTTGAGACGCCCGGTATTACATTGGCGATCAAAAAATATTTTTCCAGGATAATGTGTTTTGCATTCTTACTTCGGACAGCTCGTTTTATTAGTACCTCCTCAGTCTTTCTATCAATTGGCATCAAGGAACAACTCGTACAACGTGTTTAAAACCCACCCATATTTTCCCACATGTACCGTACGATAGCTTCTCTAGTTCCCCCACATAAAAATCTCTCAACGCTACTTTAATTCCCAAGCAAGACTCTGCACAGCGCAACGTGATATGATAAAATCGCATAACGTCTGCGAAGGACCCGAGTGATCAAAGTTCTCCATTACTCGCGTGAACGATCAAAATCAGAATTTTCCGGGAATTTAATCTAGATTGTTCGCATTCCGGGGAGGTTATTAATGCAGTCATCAGGTTCGTACGCCCGAATCTGTATATTGTCGACTTTCAGCCGGGCCGCATCGTAACGCTTCTACCGTGCGTTATTCGTATCCGCCGCAATGCCACAGCGACCGGCATAATTCAGGGCGGACTTTGTCCATCTGATAAACGTTGCCCGGGAAAGTTGACGCCTGAAAATGTTGCGGGACAGCCAGTGGGCTGGCTTGAGAGTGTGCGACACGTGACGAGCGGCTTGCTGTAATCGACGCCGCGAAACGCGGTGCGTGTAATTTAAGCGACGCCGTCGAATTGAATAAATAACGAGCGAGCGGTACGTGCGCGGAGCGAAGATACTTTTGCGGCCGTCAGTGGCTAAATTAAATATGAAGAGGTGGCGGTAGAGTGTTCGATCATATGCTCAAAAGACTGAAAGGCGTTGTATAGGGGTAATAAGCGTGTAAATGAGAAAAAGGAGATTCTTTCACTTAGTTTGAGAAGGAAAAAATCGAACAGATTTGAGATGAGAATAGAAAGAAATGAAGCTGTATTGCTAATGCACGATTATTGAAGTAAATTTTACAAAAGGAAAAATAATTTTTTTTTTATAAGAAATGTAATGTGGCTCATAATTGAAATGGGGAACATTCTGGAGAGGATAGAATAAATTTATTATGCAAAAATTGACACTAATTAATTGAAAAGGTTCAAAGTTCAATGGTAACCGGTACTAATCGAGACATCAAATTTATTTCGTTACGCTTAGCAACATGTTTGCCACATGATCGGTATGTACATATTCTGTTACATTGAACACGCTTCTCTACGATATCGTATGCGGTGGTTGGACTTTAAGCGCGGAGAACTTACTTCGGAAGCTTAGAACGAACTCGTGGTAAAACGCAAATTTTCTCAGAACGCGCGCTTGCGTGTGTTGCACAGAACAGAAGCGTTTCCAACAGCCCTGTTGCTTATGTAGAGGATTTGCGTCGCAAGTATTATACTCATTTATTCAAATTACAGTATATTTCGTTATTATTGCCTTTTATTTAAATAAATGCATCGTGGCAATTTGATTTTTCGCGTTCAATATTGTCACAGTAATTCAAATGTATGTATCTATTCAAATATATGCATACAATATATGTTCTCATAGTAAATATCAGAATAACTTAAATTTTGTGCAAATACGATGTCTGCTTCTTGAAAGATAGAATAATATATAAATCACTTTTTAACATAATTCGCACACGTTGCCTTGTTACCAATTCGATCATCGATCAAATTACACTTCGCGTCTACTTTAACATTGACCAGCACCACTTGCTCCCTCGTCAAATTTTATAAGATCTTCGTAACATTACTTTACGCACTCGTTAGGCGATTTGGCAAAAATCTGATGATCTTTTTAACATAATCCGTGTACGTTACCTTGTTGCCAATTCGATCATCGATCAAATTACACTTCGCGTCTACTTTAACATTGACCATAACCACTTGCTTCCTCGTCAAATTTTATACGATCTTCGTAACATTACTTTACGCACTCATTAGGCAATTTTGCAAAAATCTGATAATCTGGCAACAAAATCCATGCACGTTTACTTTAACGTTGACCATAACCACTTGCTCCCTCGTCAAATTTTATAATCTTCGATGACTCGTTAGGCGATTTGGCAAAAATCTGATGATCTTTTTAACATAATCCGATTACGTTACCTTGTTGCCAATTCGATCATCGATCAAATTACACTTCGCGTCTACTTTAACATTGACCATAACCACTTGCTTCCTCGTCAAATTTTATACGATCTTCGTAACATTTCTTTACGCACTCATTAGGCAATTTTGCAAAAATCTGATAATCTGGCAACAAAATCCATGCACGTTTACTTTAACGTTGACCATAACCACTTGCTCCCTCGTCAAATTTCATACGATCTTCGTAATATTACTTTACGCACTCGTTAGGCGATTTGGCAAAAATCTGATGATCTTTTTAACATAGTCCGAGTACGTTACCTTGTTGCCAATTCGATCATCGATCAAATTATACTTCGCGTCTACTTTAACATTGACCATAACCACTTGCTTCTTCGTCAAATTTTATACGATCTTCGTAACATTACTTTGCTCACTCATTAGGCAATTTTGCAAAAATCTGATAATCTGGCAACAAAATCCATGCACGTTTACTTTAACGTTGACCATAACCACTTGCTTCCTCGTCAAATTTTATACGATCTTCGTAATATTACTTTACGCACTCGTTAGGCGATTTGGCAAAAATCTGATGATCTTTTTAACATAATCCGAGTACGTTACCTTGTTGCCAATTCGATCATCGATCAAATTACACTTCGCGTCTACTTTAACATTGACCATAACCACTTGCTTCCTCATCAAATTTTATACGATCTTCGTAACATTACTTTACGCACTCATTAGACAATTTTGCAAAAATCTGATAATCTGGCAACAAAATCCATGCACGTTTACTTTAACGTTGACCATAACCACTTGCTCCCTCGTCAAATTTTATACGATCTTCGTAATATTACTTTACGCACTCGTTAGGCGATTTGGCAAAAATCTGATGATCTTTTTAACATAATCCGAGCACGTTACCTTGTTGCCAATCCAATCATTGATCAAATTACACTTCGCGTCTACTTTCACATTGACCATAACCACTTGCACCCTCGTCAAATTTTATACGATCTTCGTAATATTGCTTTACGCACTCATTAGGCGATTTTGCAAAAATCTGATGATCTGGCAACAAAATCTATGTAGGTCTACTTCAACGTTGACCATAACCACTTTCTCCCTCGTCAAATTTTATACGATCTTCGTAATATTACTTTACGCACTCATTAGGCGATTTCGCAAAAATCTGACGATGTCGCAACAAAATCTATGCAGATCCCGTGATTTCGATGACCGCCGTCGCGTGTGTCTCTCCACTTTGCTCGCACACGTGTTCGTCGTCACGCGTGACTTTTGTCGGCGGAATATTTTCCTTCCGTTTCCCGTGTCGGTTGGCGAGGGCGGAATCTTCGATTTAATAATGGACATCGAGCACCCTGACGCGTCAGGTGCGGCGTAAAACGAGCGACGTGCCTGCGAGCGCAAAAAGCGACGAGTTATCTTGAACGTAAATACCGCGCGTGGGTGGCAGCATTCGATGCTGGAAATGTCCGGCGTAAGCACGACAGATACGCCAACGACGACACATGTCGAACGCGTACCATTTTATCTCCATTACAACCGGAAGCCCGAACTTACGAAATTTTACCGTACGAACAGTTCATGCCGGAACTCGTAAATACGCTTGCGTTGCTAACGGCGGATAAAGTGGAGCAGACAGATTTACCGAGACTTTTCATACTCTTGGCCAATTTGCCGCGTCTTCTTTCGGGAGTATTGAGAATGATATGTAATAATATACAAATGATATACAACGGGAATTTTTGCGTAACTTTATTTTATATCATTTTTTAGTATATATTTCAATTGTAGCTTTTTTTCTATAACATTTGAATATAACTTTAACAGAATAAATTTTCCTTCGGGAGTATTAAGAATAATTTCTGCAGTAATATACAAATTATATATGGCGAGAATTTGAATGCAACTTTATTTTATATAAATATTGAATATAAGGTTAGCGGAGTACATTTTTCTTCTGGTAGTTCTTTGTAGCAATCTAAACCGTGTTGTATATGTATGTAATTTCTGCAGGATACTGTTTTATTACATAGAGACAAAGTTATATATATGCACTGTTTTGTGTATGTTCTTCGTGTGGTTGCACTTAATTTGAGGCTAGTTATGTATAGACTTATTCTATTATAACAAATGTTCAGTTACTATGTAAAATCGTTGTTGCGGTGCAAATCCCTGACAGGTTATGAGCACAGAGTCTTCTTAATTAATCCATAATAAAGTCGAATTGCGTTGTGCGTGAAAAACAGAAATGAAAAGGAATGGCCTCGTCAAACACCTTTCAAATATAGAAACATTGACGAACGACAACTACGATCTATGGAAAGTTCAAATGAAGTCTCCTCATCTATAATGATTTATGATGGTACGCCGACGGTACGGAAATAAAGTCGGAAGAGAATCCTCGAGAATGGATTAAAAGAGATAGGAAGGCTCTGGTTTTAATTAATTTAAGTGCCACGCATAGTCAATTAGTACATATAGAGAAACTTACCACATCGCAGGGAGTTTTTTGAGGATACCGTTTTATCACACAGAAACCGAATTGTTTATATGTCCTCTTTTGTTCCTTTATAATCTTTTTTAATTTTTTTTTTAATTTTATATTGACATATTTTCTAAATTCTTAATAAGTTCTGACCTAGGGTCTCAAGACATCTATCGATCGTTCTGTCATCTAGGAAATATTTACTCGTACATAACACATTCTCTATATGTATATATTTTCAACGAAGCATTTTCGGACATAAGTTCACACGTACTTTTTCCGTCCATCTGACCTCGATAATACGAAGCACAACTTTGCTCCCGACCTTTCTGGACGCCCTGTACATGCAAATATTTCAAGAAGCCGAATCTTACGATATATTAAACGGGAGCGATAAATTCAGCTTACAACGACGTTACGTCTGTAAGTTTCGGTGCTCGCGTGTACCGCTAACCCGCATGCAGTTGCGCGTCCAGAATTAGTTTCGGCCTGTTTAGAACAGCCGACGATGCGGCAAAAACGATAATTCATCGCGCGCGCGCGCGCGCGGCAAACTGAGCAAAGCGGCCAAAAAATGACCAAAAAAAAAGGCACGAGCGCGAGAACAGCGACAATAACCGCACGCCGAACCGGTTTTATCTTTATCGCGATTTTAGCCGTCCGATTTTTAATGCATTTACCGTGACGACGCTTTTCGACGTCGAGCCGCGCCGGGCGAATATCTGTCGCGAAAAAATCTCCATTTCGACGCCGGCAGCGGTTTTCGACCGTAACGGCCTGCGTGCGCGAGCTCCGCTTTTTTTTGTATCGCGTTGCATTTTTTATTCTTTACCCCCCTCCGGTTACAGCCGCGCACCGACGATTGATACGCGATATTTTAACAGCGATCGTCGGGGATTATCGTAGGTGTCATAAATTCTGTCACGGTCACCGGCAGGTGACTTTCTCCGTATGAGGCGCCGATAAATGTTTCGTCACGCAAGATGACGTAGCGTTCGACGTGTTTGAAGTCGTGCAATTAACACTTAAAAGGCATCGAGATTTCTCTTTTCTCTAGAAATTATCTGTTCTAACCGTAGTTGCTAAGTATTATAAAATATTCTAACGAATTCACATGTTGCAGGATTTAGTGCGTATATACATCTTGAACTCGTTGGACACTGTTTGGTATTCTCATAATAATTTAAATTTAATAAAAATTAAATTCCCTTTAATAATGTCACGAAAGAACATTAATTGGTGAGTCCTTAGAAAATGTTGAATTGTGTATCCGAAATAGTGATAGTTAAACGACATTATTGTGCGCAAACGTAGAACTATGCAATAAAAGTTCAAGTGATTGCGAACAATCGGAAAGTGAAAATATTTGGATAAAGAAGGAGGGAACCATAAATCTAGAAGCTTTTGAAAGTCATTCTGGAGTAAACATTTTATTGTACCTATATGTATTTGTTTTCCATTTCCAAACGAGGAAATCGCCACTTTTAGAGTAAGCCTACGGGAAATAATATGCGTTCATTTAAGTGTAAAGTGAGCGCCTTCGCGGACGCACGCTTGCCGGCGTAATATTTGCGTGTATACAGGCACGTCCGTGTACATAGGCATTCGTGTGCAACCGACGGAAATGCAGATAATTCGGCGCGAGAAGAATGTGTTTGATATGCGAGCATCGGTAATATTTGCTCAGTGCCGTTTGCACCATGTAGAATGACGTATGCGCAAGCAAATATTAGAGTCGATTTGACTATACCTTTCGTTACATTTACTGTTATATGTGATGTGAAAAATTTGCCCTTTGCTTGGTTCGAGTTTTTTTCGTTTAATCTTCTGGAATGAAAATCTGGCTATCCTGGTTGATGTGTTTAACTTAGTACGGTGCTTAGATCACCGGTATATATTTGCATTCATCCTACTCCATAATATTATATCTTCTGGAATGAAAACCTGGCTACCCTATATGTTTCGGAATCATATGTTTATATGTTGATGTGTTTTACTTAGTACGGTGCTTAGATGACCGGTATTTGCATTCATCCTACTTTATAATATAAGTATATACTTTAATCCGTTTTGATTGTCAGTATATACTTACACTCGTACTACTTCATACTACTCTTTACTACTACTACTTACATTTACTGCGACTGCTACGTAAATGAATTTCGATTGTCGGGCTATACTTACATTTATACTACTTTATACTGTTTGAACATACTTAAGTTAATTTTGATCACCGGTATATTAAATTAACACTTGTATGTTTATATGTTGATGTGTTTAACTTAGTACGGTGCTTAGACGACCGGTATATATTTGGCATTTATCCTACTTCATAATATAAGTATTATATATACTTTTACTCCATTTTGATTGTCAGTATGATTATCGTACTATATAATTATTTACTACTACTACTTAAATTTTCCGACTGCTACGGAAATTAATTTCGATTGTCGCCTTACATTTATACTACCCCTTTCGTCCTTAATTTTGATGCGGTATATTAAAAAACTTGTATGTTTATATGCTGATGTATTTAACTTAGTACGATGCTTAGATGACCGGTATATATTTTCATTCATTCTACTTCATAATATAGATATATACTTTAATCCGTTTTGATTGTCAGTGTATACGTACACTCGTACTACTTCATACTATTATTTACTACTACTACTTAAATTTACTCCGACTGCTACAGAAATTAATTTCGACTGTCGGTCTATACTTACATTTATACTACTTCATACTGCTTGAACATACTTAAGTTAATTTTGATCACCGGTATATTAAATTAACACTTGTATGTTTATATGTTGATGTGTTTAACTTAGTACGGTGCTTAGATGACCGGTATATATTTGCATTCATTCTACTTCATAATATAAGTATATACATATTTTTACTCCGTTTTGATTGTCAGTATATACTTACACTCGTACTACTTCATACTATTATTTACTACTACTACTTAAATTTACTCCGACTGCTACGGAAATTAATTTCGATTGTCGATCTATACTTACATTTATACTACTTCATACTGCTTGAACGTACTTAAGTTAATTTTGATCACCGATATATTAAATTAACACTTTAAATTAATTTCATCACCAATATTGGGCCACCCTAAAAATAATTTTTCCTTCATACCTCATTCTATGTAAATATTCGAGCAAACCATCTGACAGCTCTGTCGCCGACAAAGTCAGTTCCCTGCCTGATTTGCATATCACTTCCGCGTTACTTACTCTAATCACCGTTCGTTACTTCGCCGCACTCATCTCGTTCGTTAATTTTGCACTCAATACATACAGCCCCCTTCCCCGTCCGCTCTCCGCCGCGGTTTCCTTTTTATCCCGTCTTTTCTCTTGCAAATATCAATATCCGGTGTGCACTAACGAGTTCCGTTAACGATGCCGCGGAACGCTCGATGGCCTCTGCTTTTTGCCACTTATTGCGTGCCATATTGAGAGGATACGTTCTTGCGGCGGATGTCGAATAACCGGCAAACATGCTGTTTAGCTCCATGCCCCGTCATTTTTTTGAGGCTACCTGTGCCACGGGACTGACTAACTAACTCATTCAAAATTGCGAATCGTAAAAACAAACGTGTGCCATTCGTGCAGTTGATGCGGGTCTGTTTTATGCGCGACGCGATCTCGGCGGCGTTTTTCGTAGTTTCTGCCGGTTGCCGGTGCGATGATGTGGGTGCGTGGCGTCATTGTCGGACGGTTAGGTGCGTTTGTGCGCTGACGTTAATTATGTAGCGTACGGGTGTAGTCGTCACTATACAAAAGTGCCGTTTTCTCATGACGAGCGCACGCGACGTTACACAAAAAAATGCCCATTTCTGCGTAACGACTGTACTCGTCATTTATAGCCGAGATTAAAAATTGATTGGACGAAGAGTTTTATTCCGACGACGCGTGTAAGCGGCTAAGAATTATATTTGACCGTATGTCATTCGATAAAAAAAATACCACTTATTCGGCTATGTTACAGTAACCCTTAATATATGGTTAGTAAGAAAAGTAAATTTTGTTTTGAATAGTATTTTTATTCTGACAACAGATATAAATATTGAGAATTCCAATAATCGTCCATCTTTCGATAACAGAATTCCAACTGTTTCAGGTATATTACAACAATCCTTTCGTCAGCGGTAGAAATTTTTATTTAATTCCTCAAGCCGCTAGAATACGTGACGTCCGAATTTTGTCGAAATTTTCATTTCACGGGATCGATCACTTCGGCATAGAGGATTGATTGTGTAATTACCAATGCTGCATATCGGGTGTCATCTGCTTTTTTGTATTAATGGCGCGTTTTATCGCGAGATTGCGTGTCGACGGACGAGAAGTCACGTTGAGCGATCTATGCCGGCCGCGTTTATTCATGTTACGAACCGACCGCTACGAATTCCTAGACCCGTAACAGACGTCAAAACATTTTTCAACGGAGAAGTTCAGTTTTGACGGGTTTCGGGTTTCACGTATGAATCTCACTCCCTGTCCCCTTTTTTTTCGCTGCCCGATATCAACGGGAGAATTTTCGGACGCTGGCTTAAAAATCGTTCCAATACTCGGCCGCTGCTGAGTTTTAGTCGTCGCGAAACCAGTTGCAGTTTCGCATGCATTTCTGGCTTTCCTGGTTTCTCAATGCCAGTTGCCTGGACGTTACGTGTAACTTTTTTATGTAGGTGCCTTCTGCGTCGATGTGTGACGTATACATCCATCTAAAAGGTTAATGTTTGGAAGACAATTTTTGGCAACGTTTGTAAGTGCGCTATGTCTCGTGCCGGAGATTTGCCGAACATTTGATATAATGGGATAAAGCAATTTTACAAACGCAACTAGTCTCAATGCGGAATTTACGCGATATTTTTACCCCTTTTTTATGTGGCTGTTTTTTACACGTTCGGATAGGTTTCGTTGTCTATCATTTTTCATGGAATTTGTTATATATTAGAATGATGCAATTTCCTCCATGATCCTATACTGGGATAAAGTAATGTTACAAACGCAACAAGTCTCAATGCAAAATTTACGCGATATTTTTACCCCCTCTTTATGTGGCTGTTTTTTACACGTTCAGATAGGTTTCGTTGTCTATCATTTTTCATGAAATTTGTTACATATTAGAGCAATGCAATTTCTTCCATGATCTTATACACAGGATAGTTTTTTGTCATGATAATGAATAAAATGGATCGATTCATTTTTTACTAGTAGATCGTCAATTAACCGACATTGATTTAATTCGTTTAATGTCTAACATCCAACCTAATGAAGAATATATCACTGACTACGAAGAAACCTATTCATTCACTGCAAAAGATCATTGCCAAACTCTTGAACTAACCCCAAAAAAATAGAAGGTACCATTATACCCAACGATCCAAACGTTCAGCGAACCTTAAACTGTCAGCCGGATTTAACGAAATATTGTAGCGAATATCAGCGAACGCCTGAAAACCGCGTTCTTTTGTACCGCCAGACCTTATTTACGCGATTTTCATTCGCGACACGTGAATCCACGTGGCACGGATGCCTCGCGTAAATCGAGGGACGTGTCTCCACACAACACATATTGCTTTCTCTGCACCCATCCCCCATTTTTCTCACGCACCTTTTCAGCACGCGCCCACACATGCCGCCTCTCTCTAAAGCCTCGGTTCAACTTCAATCTCATCAAGTTACGCGCGTACACATTTACTCGCCCGCGGACAATCGACGCTTGGCTTATCACGTCCAATTGTCGCCCATCACTCATCCGCCGGCGAACGTCGCGCGCGCGTGACGATTATTAACCCCCATGCCACGTCGCGTCTTCTAACCAACGCATTCCGCGTCCGCCTCATCGCCGAATTTAATTCGCTCTAATGCTCACTAATTTAATTCGACCGACGGCCGACAAAGAAACGACCCATTAAACAAACGACCGGCCCCTTAATCGACTCGCCTCAATTTTCTCGCCGGGAACCTTCAAACGCCGTCGCTGATTATCTCGGGCCGGCAAATGAAATCTCTCCTTTCATAACCTGACACCGAATGACCGCCCTGGCGTGCACCGCGTCGCTTCTCATCTACCCTCGGCCATCCGTTCGCGCAGGGCAGGCGACACTCGTAAAAAACGCAGAATTTATCTGACGCGCTTTGCATATCGCCAGCTGAATCGGGCTTAAGACGGCCAGTGTCGCGTGGGGTGTACGCGCCCCACGCCATACTTCCCGTTTCGGTCACTGGGAAGTCGCGTTATAAAACGAGGAACTTTTAACGAATTGATTGTAAGGTCAAGGATCGATATGCTAATCCTGGGTGCAACGGTTTGTTTATGCCGAAAATGGAAGGTTTGTTTTCAAACGATAGGCAATGGATTGTGATTTTTTTTTTATTTATCGCATAACTATGCTTTATTTTAGTATAAATAAAACAACAATTTTACGTATCGAAGCCTCGATGTGGTAATATGATATTGTATAATAATTAATATTGATATGTTAATCCTCGGTGCAACCGTTTTTTATGCCGAAAATAGAAGGTTTGTTTTCAAACGATACGCAATGGATTGTGATTTTTCTTTATTTATCGTATAAATATGCTTTATTTTAGTATAAATAAAACTACAATTTCTACATTGTATGGGGACGAAAAATGGGTTCATTACGATCCCAAGCGGTAATATGATATGTTATAATAATTAATGTTGATATGTTAATCCTGCATTATGAGTTGTTAAAACCGTGCAACGATCGTTATCGAACGCAATTTTTTGAGCCGAGCATTAAAAGAAAATGGCAATACAACGAGAGACATGATAAAGTGTTTTCAAACGATAGGCAAGAATAGATTGTGATTTTTTTTTATTTATCAATGGCACATAAATATGATTCGTGGATTAGTTTTTTAGTATAAATAAAACTACAATTTTACGTATCGAAGCCTCGATGTTGTAATATGATATGTTATAATAATTAATATTGATATGTTAATCCTCGGTGCAACCGTTTTTTTATGCCGAAAATGGAAAGTTTGTTTTCAAACGATACGCAATGGATTGTGATTTTTTTTTATTTATCGTGTAAATATGCTTTATTTTAGTATAAATAAAACTACAATTTTACGTATCGAAGCCTTGATGTGGTAATATGATATGTTATAATAATTAATATTGATATGTTAATCCTCGGTGCAACTGTTTTTTTATGCCGAAAATGGAAGGTTTGTTTTCAAACGATAGGCAATGGATTGTGATTTTTTTTTTATTTGTCACATAAATATGCTTTATTTTAGTATAAATAAATCTACAATTTTACGTATCGAAGCCTTGATGTGGTAATATGATATGATACGAAAATGGAAGGTTTGTTTTATATTGTTTTTTTTTAGTTAAATACGCTTTATTTTAGTATAAATAAAACTACAATTTTACGTATCGAAGCCTCGATGTGGTAATATGATATGTTTTTTTATGCCGAAAATGGAAGGTTTGTTTTCAAACGATAGGCAATGGATTGTGATTTTTTTTTATTTATCGCATAAATATGCTTTATTTTAGTATAAATAAAACTACAATTTTACGTATCGAAGCCTTGATGTGGTAATATGATATGTTATAATAATTAATATTGATATGTTAATCCTCGGTGCAACCGTTTTTTATGCCGAAAATGGAAGGTTTGTTTTCAAACGATAGGCAATAGATTGTGATTTTTTTTTATTTATCGCATAAATATGATTTATTTTAGTATAAATAAAACTAACATTTTACGTATCAAAGCCTTGATGTGGTATCTTTCGAAATACTGAAAACATCTACACACGTCACTCGCCTAGAACAGTGAATACTCAACCACATCTTTACAAAACTAAACTATCAAAAACGAAAATGTTCACTTTCTTCGCTACCTCGACCGTTGGCAGTAGCAGCATTACACCATTAGAGGACATACGTCAGCGGCAAAACGCGCGATCGTAAGAGCTTGAACTGCCTATAAATCGGTGCGGCACGGAACGTGTTAAGCAGTCGAAGGCGGAGGAGCCAGACGTCGAGCTGGCCGACGACTCCAGCCGTGCACTTTCCATCTCGGCATCCCGCGCGGAGTGCGCATAAGAAGTTCCCTAATTACTTAATTAATAATTCGCGCAGTGTCCACGTGACGTCGCCGAGACACCAAATCGAGAAGGAGGTTTGCACAGCCACGTGTACGCAGACTGGGACGGGGGCCGGATGATGAGGGAGGCCGTGGGTGGCGAGGATGAGAGCGAGCTCTCAATTTCCTCGGCAGGCAAGCCGGCGGGATGTGCCGAGAGCTTTTCGGCGAGATATATGCGGCTTAAAGCGAACTCCTTCTCGATAGTTAATTATTGGCGGGCAGAACTGATTTGCAAGTACGTCCTTTATAATCCACTTAGGCGCTAATCGAATCCCGGGCAGCCTCTCGACGACAAGAGAGAGTCGTGTGCGACTACGAAGATCGTATAATGAATTGATCGGCGGAAATGGCGCGGCCGACTGCCGTGCCGCGTCGTGCGGACATACGCGAGAAGAGCGTGTGCACGCGTGCGCCTGCGTGCGCGGCTTTATTAACGGATCGGCAGCGGTCGGAGTAGCTCCGCGTCCTTTGCGGACAGCCGGTAAATGCACGAACAATTGGATTTCGTGATGAAGGACCGTTGAAAGGGCTTTTACGGTTGAAACGCTCCGACTTGCACATTTTTATTGTTCAAATTCTCGGCAGGTGGCGGCTCGTCGTTTTCGAAGGCCTGGTGCTATGTCATTCGCAGACTGCAGCTTAGTATGATTTTGATTGGATAATGGAGGAGCGTTGAAAGCGCTTTCACGGTTGAAACGTTGTGATGGGGACATTTTTATTGTTAAAATTCTCGGCAGGTGGCGGCTCGTTGTTTGCGAATGTCTAGCTTAGTATGATTTTAATTGGATAATGAAGGAGCGTTGAAAGGGCTTTTACGGTTGAAAAGCTGCGACTTGCATATTTTTAATGTTCAAATTTTCGGCAGGTGACGATTTGTCGTTCTCAAAGGCCTCATGCTATGTCATTCGCAGACTGAAGCTTAGTATGATTTTGATTGGATAATGAAGGAGCGTTGAAAGCACTTTTATGGTTGAAACGTTGTGACTTGCACATTTTTATTGTTGAATTTCTCGACATCTTTCGACTCGTCGTTTTTCAAATGCCTTGCGTTGTGTTTTCTATTTTTATCATTCCCTCATTATATAATTAAAATCACAGTAAGTTTGAAACGAAAAACATAATCTAATAAACGCCGCCGTTTCCGCAGCTAGTCGACGGAAGACACTATAAAAGCATTCGTAAAACAACGAGTCAAAACGTGTAGATTATTACAACCATAAAATTTGTAAAAACCGTAAAAGCGCTTTTAACACTCCTTCATTATCAAATTAAAATAAGGTTGAAACGAGGCACACCATCTAAAACAATTTGATCTACACGTTCTGGGAACCGGGGCGGGACCGCTGCCGGCGGAACCAAAATAATGATAATCGAATGAGATAACGAGCCTCTCAGATGCCGGGCTGATCGGCTGCGAATGGAAGGCAGCGAGAAGTTGGGCTTTTGAAAAGTTTCGGAAAGCCGTAGTCGCGTGCCGCGGTAATGAAATTGAGAAATTTGCTGAGGGGTCAAATAATGGCGCGATTGTTGTTGGAGGAGTGCCCCGGGGAAGTTTTGTGGAGAGTTGATGCGTGGGTGAGTTTTTTGGATGGGCGGGCGGTGAGATGTTTTAGGAAGAAAATCGCCGAAAGGGTTGAGTGAGAATGTTCTGTGAACATTTTCTTCCGAGGGTCGGTAGGCGCGCATGAATTCTTAGACGATTGCCGATTATCGTTGTGAAAATTTTTAATGGCATTTTCAAAGAAATTTTCTTCTCGATCGTATAAAATATTCGTAAAGTTCAGATTTTTGCATTGTTCGAAACATCGAAGCTATCTTAAACTGCTTACGTTGATCTCTGAACTTCGAGCTTCTATAGGTCAGGATCAGATGTTTTATTGTGATTGTTGAAATTCAGTGGTTACAGTTAATGATTGGGTCCCTTTTGATATTATATGAGAATGAGTTGCTCTCGTGGTGTCGAGTCCCTGCTGTACGCCGGACGTTTTACGACAAAATGGTTTCAGACAATTCCTCTTTTGACCATATTCTTTGCGAAATCATCGGGAGAAAGTGTTTGCGTTCATGGTCGACCGTGATTCCTTCCTCCTGAGAGAGTAAGAAAGCGACAACGCCCGTAACTTCAAACTCCCAAAGTGCCTTCGCGCAACTTCGTCGCCGCGCAAAAAACGGCCGTATCTCGAAAGCGCAAACATTCCTCCGCCACCCGACGACCATTTTACATCTACCCACCGGACACCCATCCGCCAATCGCCGAGCGACATTTATCCATATGTTGACAATTTTTATTCAAACACAACCTTCAATCCATCTCGCCCAGTTTTTCGCCCGACGCACGTTAAACAACGAGCCGAATTCATATTTCACCGCGCACTTGCTACGCTCCGAATCGTTCACCGTCAAACGTTGCCCGCCAATAACACGGGAAATTAATTCCCTCCGCTTTTTTCTCCCTCCCGCCGCGAGTTGCTTTTTTTATTGTCAGGCCGCCTTTCGATCATCGCCAACGAAATGTCACGGCGCGCGACCGCAGTTACGGTAATTAGCGAGGCCAAGAGATGAGCGGATGTAACTGTGCGTGACCGAAATGTTGGCAAGTCGAGTTTATTCATTTGGCCTGGCGTTTCACAAACTGTGGGCCGCGACACCGAATGGGCTCGTAGAGCGGAATGTTGAGGTCGCGAAAATTTAATTCGGATACGTGAACTTAAAAGAACTTAACTTCAGTTAAGTTAGCTAACTCTTATTAAATATTTTATATCCATTGTGTTTAGCTACTTTCCATTAAATACTTAATTTTATCTTTACTTTGCTTAAGCTATAGTTAAATATTTTACAATAACAGTTATTTTTAAATACTTTAAGCTCAGTAAAATAAATATTACTCTTTAAATATTTAGCAATTACGTTAATTTTTGTTATTCTTCAATAAAAATTTCATAGATAATACTAATGATAAAATCCCTTGCCATATTGTGACGAGTGTAACTCGTGATGAGAATTTCGGGCCAAACATGAATATCACGATTCAGACACCTACACTTTTTCAAAATATGTTACAAATGAAATTAAAAAAAATACGTAGGTCGACTACAAAAAATTATATTCAAAGAGTCGTCGCATATTGTGGAAACTGTATTTGTTTACTTTTTCTTTGTTTGGAGAGTTTTAATATGACGCATGGCAATGTGCGCTTATAGTGTACACGTATAAATGAAACTACTTTATATGTTCCATACTACCTTAACTTCTCCATAGCTTTGTAGTAACGATGATAGTATTGACAAATGTATAAGTACGGGCAATTACTCTAATTATGTGTTTCTACTAATATTGGCGTTGCCACTGAAACGCAGTTTCCACTAATATTGACCTCCATGGTATTCAACGCGTTAACACGTCTTGTTAACGACGAATCCTGAACGCCGCTGCCATAACTGTCTTATTTGTTTTATTATTACTACAGCAATGACGGATTGCAATCGGTTTTTAACTCAAATTTCACATTTAGCAGGTGAACATAACGGAAAATTAATCGAGATCTTTACTGTCACCACACCTTAGGCCATCCTCCTTTTTCACCAAATTACGCCCACACAATCTATGGGTCGTGAGCGTGTCGTGCAACGTCGGTTTAACTTTACAGCCTATTGAAAATAAATTCTGTGAATCTGCGACGTGTGCATCGCAACGCACTCGCGTATTCACAGACACCGCGTTCATCCATTTTATCGCGGAATCCACGTGTGTAGCGACAGATGACAGCATCATCCGAGCGTGGCACTTTTCGTCACCCCCCGATGACTCGACGCGTCGACTTACCCTACCGCGAAATAAGAAGTTTCACTTTAACCCATTCGAGACGACGATTTTTTTCGAACACGGACCCCAGGAGCGAATTTTTTTTTCTATATATTGTTCATTTTTAATAAAAAAAGAACATATTTACTATGGAAATCACCCAATTCATAAGAGAATTCACATAAATAAGATCATTGCACATCGCGTGTGCAGCTCAATTCTCGGAAAATTTTTATTGCGATTCATAGTATTTTTAAATTTAAAAGTTTTTAAATTTTTATTGGTATTCATAGTATTTTAAATTTTTTTATTTTTTATTGCTACTCATAGTATTTTTAAATTTTTTAATTTTTATTGCTATTCATAGTATTTTACATGTAAGAAAGGCTTCAGATAATTTTTAGATTTTTTGATACACAGTAAAACCAATGCCAAATTTTGTTTTCCCGTACTTTACAGATTTCATTAGTTCGCGAAAAATCTTGTTTCAACGACCAGTTCACTCAGAATAAGTGGTAATTGCACATTACTGTTATTGCACACACGGTTTGCAGGCCGTTTTAGAGCACACGGTGTGCAATCGGTCTCGAATGGGTTAACCGTTTGACTGCTAAGCAATTCTTGCAAGAACGCACGAAAACTGCGGGACATATTTTGACTTGATGTTGTCAAATAAAACACTCTCATTTAGACAAATATCAATCAATTTTAATAATTCTTTCCGTATTATAAAGAAACAATATTAATTGTGGTTGTGAATAAGAAAAAATAAACATTAAATTGTTTCCTTCTTTGAAAATTAAAATTTATAAAAAGATAACTTAAAGTTTATTGATCTTCTCTTATGATCAGCACGTAAAGGATCATTTTGATTAGGGGAAGATCACTGACTCTTACATGAGAAATTTATGTATAACAACTATGTTTTGCCGCACAAATACCGTGAAGGCCTTTTTTACAACAAGCGCAAATAAGGCGGGATCGCCTGATCCCGCTCCTTCTGTTGCTACACACTGCACATTGTCGTAAGTTACGTCCCGATAATTTTTCAAGCGCAAATTTTTTGGTTGATGAAGATGGTTGTGTTGACACGTTATTTTTGTGATTCATCCACTCCTTTTCGATATCGTCAATAATTTCCGATGTGAATTTACTATGTTCACTCCCACGGACCAACAAAGACGCACTGAAACTCGCAGCGCAAAAGCGCTGCGTCGCGGTTTTGGAGACAAATGAACGCAGCGCTTTTGCGCCGCGTAGCAGTCAAACGGTTACAGAAGCGTGACTTGCCACCAGGTTAAGGATCCTAAGGACCTCGGATCGATCCCGCCCGCTGCCTCATTTTTCGATCCTACATTCGTCGCCCGAATAAGCCTGCGCGTGTCCTCCGGCTTCGTGTAACCACGGTAACCATCTAATTACGTGCGCGTACACGAAAGCTCGACATACGACGAGGCAGGCGTTTGCACGGGCCCGACGGACGAAAGAAAACTCTGTCGCACGATGTAGGATCTTCCTAGAAGAGCGTCCTCGAAGGACGCTGGGCAAAAAGTGGCCGGCGAGAGGCGCGCAAAGAGTGAAGGAGGTTTATTCTCGGATGAATCTCGTAAGGGTAATCGTCGAAATTTACTTAGCGCGTAATGACGTCAAATATTTGCGCGCCTTTCCGTACGGAGAGTCTGTGTTCGTGATCGACGGGCCGCGTCATTCCAGGTGGGAGAGAGAGGAGTGATGATTTCGGTGGCATGGATGTGGGATAAGCGGAAGAGAACGGTTGGAGACAGACTATGGTAGTGTATACATAGTTGTGCGCCAGTTTGCGCTGAGTAGTCGTTCCGCGAAATCATGTAAATAGGTGGTCAGTGCATAAGATAAATATTGGGGATGAAAGGTAGGGTGAGTTTTGGGAACATGTATTTGTTACAGGTGGCTTAAGGTGTTATGCCTACTTGGGTTGGTGAAAAACATCGACTTTTTTATTGCATTTTCTTAATGTACATCATTTTAAGAATATTTCCTCAAAAGTATATAAGAATCGGAGCACACGTTCAAAAATTATAAGCGTTTATCTGGAGCGCTAGTATGTATGATTTAGTAAAGAACTTGAAACTTTAAACGCGATTATCTCGAAACTGTATTTTTAAAAACACACGGTTGTGGTGACCACGGTTTCTCAAAAACCACTTCACCGATCGGACTCTAATTTTATATACTTATTTGTCATTACAATAAGCAGGGCCTGAACGAAGGATTTTTTATTTCGGTAATTAAAAAAAAAGTTACAACATAAAAACGACAGTTAGGCCACCTCAAAAAACGGATTTTTTTCGTAAAATTGCTGCCATTCTTGTAAAAATTAAAATTTTTCAAAATCCTTCGTTCAGGCCCTGCCTATTGTAATGACAAATAAGTATATAAAATTAGAGTCTGATCGGTGAAGTAGTTTTTGAGAAATCGTAGTCACCGCAAGTGATGAAAATCAACGGAAGCTCTAGGAGGAGGGCTATATTTCCTCCATTTTTTAATATTTTCTTATAAAAAAATGTATACAAATACCACTAAATACGTACTTGTTGGTAGTATTTTACGAATTTTAATTAGTAAACTAAAACGGCAAAAAAAAATTTTGAAAATCATGTAATTTCGCCGATCCCAAGTAGGCATAACCCCTTAACAAAAGATAATGGCAACAAGATCGAAAGTGAATTTTATGTCACAGCGATGTCACTGCTGTAATTGAAAATAATTAACCTTCTTCTCTTGTCTCTTCAGATGTTTGCAAGTTTGACATCACTGTCATTGTTAATGTTAATTTTTTCGGGTAATTTTTCTTTAAACTTTTCTTTTACTAAGTTTTCATCTGTTCGCTGATATTCGCTGTAACGCTTCATTAAATCTTGTCGAAGTTTAAAGTGTCGTTGAATGTTTGGATAATTTTCTATAACGGCACTTTCCACTTTCTGGCGAATTAAAGGGCTTTTCTACAGTGAATGTATTTGTTCGTGGTCATTGATATATTCTTCATTAGGTCGGATATCAGATATTATATCAGATATATGAGCCGTTTATTTGGCAAGTGGCCTAACTCCGTTTTTCAATATTTTCCGGTTACCATAGTTACATTTACAAATTCATGTTATTTATCAGTAAATGATATTTAGCTCGATTTGAAGATAAATGGAGTTAGGCCACTTTCAAAATAAACGGCTCATGTAACTCGCGCAAAAATGGGCCCGCATAAATTGCTGGACAGGTGTATTACAAAAAAACGAACTGCCGATAACAATAAGATATGCGAATCACTATTTTCGTCTTTCGCTTTTTCTTTCTTACGCTTTCCACATATTAGCATCCTTCAGTCTTTGCCTTTTTTCGTCTCTTCGGCTTGTACGTCTGCGTTTTCACGTATAGACCTAAACTAACTGTCGCAAGTGACTCGCTACATCACGCACGCACACGCATGAATCCACCCACCCACGCACCCACTCATCCGTCATTCATTTGTCGAAATCGCTCGTCTGAGCCTTTCTAGGCTCCGCGATTGCCTGGGACCCCACATGAATTAACGCGTTGAATGCCACGCTGATTTTACATGGCTTGCCCGAGGGACCAACATGAATCCGTTATTATGCGGTTCATATTAAGTCGAAATATTATGTACGACAGATAAGTTGAAGTGTATAATCACGTGTAATAAATTTATCTTACTGGCCGTCACCGGTGAATCCCGTGGCGCAGAAATGTACTTTTCGCGGAAGTATTGAAAATCCCGATTGGAGAATGGACGTAGCTATACATTCAACGAAATGTCGCGATAACGAAGCTGCGGGTTGCATTTATTCACGTGAGAGCCTACCGAGAAAACCACGTCGCAAAATAAAAAAATCCCGGGAAAAGCTAGAGCTGCGTGACGATTTTGCGAAATGCCTTATGAGAATAATTCACAAAAGCTATGTAGGACAACCGCGGCAAATTAAAAAATACTAAAAATGATATTAATAAAATAATTAAAAATTAAAATAATATAAGGGAAAATGAAAAAAATAATAATATAAGATTAACAAATAACACAAATAATACGAAAAAAAATACTAAAAAATCGCGGCATGCCGTGAACACCGCAGTGGTCCAATTTCCTTCGTTCGAAGTGATTTGATAAATTGACTACCCGTCACCGGTGACCTCCATTGCATTCACCGTGTCAAAGTGCTCTTCCAACGTGACCGCCCGTTCGGCCAAAATGTATCATTGAAGGTCGATCTCGGCGTCGCGTGGATTTCGCGAGCGGAAAGTAGGATCCACCTAGAAGACTGCAGCCTTTGACGCCGAAGTCGAGAGTCGGGGGGGACGAGAATAGTTCAGCGGCCAATTACTGCTGGAATTTTTACGGACGATTTAACGGCGCTCACTCTCGCCCTGCCGGTGGGTTTCCATGGTGTTTCCCCTGCGCGTATAAACGCGCTCTACTGTCCTGGGCGGCTGGCGGATCGCGGGGAGGGAAAATAAAATAAGAGGACTGGCGGCTGAGTGGGGCGGGGAGAAAAATTAGCTGGAATCTTGTGGAAATCTCGTGGCCCAGCATTTCCATGCGAAGCTCGCCGCAGGATTTTGAGCCGTGCGCCGGGTGGGACCCTCCCTTCGGGAAGCAGTGAAGACGCAGTGAGCGACTAGCAAAAATGCCACGGTTTTGCGCGGTCAGGGATTGTATAAGTCTGGGGTATGGTAGAGACCGTTATACAGTTATAACTGCGCACCGAGTAGCAGGTTATGAATGATAGATGAGGGTGTAAATGAAAAAATTATGTAGGAAATGATTACTGTTTTTGTACTCAATAATGGACCAGTGAATGTTGTTAGTTGTTTCGTCGTAGTGCTGTGCATTTTGATTGGGTAGCAATGAGATGGGCGGGCAAATTAAGAAATAATGTCACTTGATGAACGGTTATTATTGAAGAAAAGTGACAAGAAAACCTGCTGTCTTGTCTGCTTTAAGTAATAAATCTCTAGATGCTTATAGTCATACCGTTTTATTTGTTGTGTAGCAATTTGTCAATAATGATATATGAGAGAGGAAACGAAGAAATAATGTGATTTGATGAACGGTTACTATTCAACAAATGTGACCAGGAAATTATCGAAATATTGTGTCTACTTTAAGCAATGGACTCCCAGCCATCATCAGTTATTCAGTCATACTGACTCGACTGTTCTCTGAGTAGCGATTCATCAATAATGTCAGATGACCGAGCGAATGGAGAAATAATACGATTTTACCAACTATCACGAATGAACTAAGGACAAAATGTCTTCTACTTTCAGCAATACACCAGGATGTCATTATCTGTAATCCTCCCCTTATAAATGCCTTGGCGCAGGCTGATCTCCGACGAGCATCCGAAGCACCGAGACGTCTCGAATTTCACGTGTCGCCGAAGATTTTCAACTGTCCCGGGTCGCAAAGTCGTAAAGACCACCTTGTCCCCTCGTGTGCGACCGTGCATTATTCCGAACCCCCTCTTAGCGCTAAGCAGCGCCGAAAAGGAAGGAAACGCGGCAGTCCCTCCTATCCGCGTTTGCAGCTTGCATTTCCAACGTGTAATTTTGTCACTTATTGCCGTCGAAATACGAGGTTCGCCACGGGCGAGACACGGAGTTGAACGCGCATAATCATGCGACGTTCATACAAACTCGCGTGACTTATTGCTCGCGGAGGGAAGATATGAAGTTAAGTAGAACGGCGAACAATCAGCGGCTTGCACCGGCGCGACTCTGGGCGACGATCATAAATTTTCTTTGACCCGGACTTATGGTCGCGGGGCGCGCGACTAAATATTCCAGCGGGCGAAAAAAGTTGACTTAGCCGGATGCCGCGTGTTTTGCCGCTGCCTGGCCGTCTGGCCGCGCGGACAGGCGGAAGGCAATGTGGGCTTGGGAAAAATCATGCGACGCGCGATCGTGGGCGAGTTAATCGACCACAAGAAAGACAAGGACATTTCGATGAAGCGGCTGCGAGGAAATACAAGTCAACGCGCAAAGAAAATGTGAGGTACGCGGTGGCGTGGGTAGTAATCATTTGCGAAAGTGACGGTTGTGTTGCGGCGGGTGGGTGCAGTGATGGTCATGGAGTTGTCAGAGAACACGTGCATGGGTATCTGTGGAAATATTCTCATTTGTTGCGATTTTTATGATCAAGGCATTGCGTCTGCTTTGTATTCGATGTAACTTTACAAATGCAACTCAACTCTTTCATCGATGCAGGAAACGATAGCTGTGTCAGTTTATTGCAAACTGTGTAATGTGATTGTTTGCAGTTACTTTCTTATGCATTTTGTATGCGGTTTTTTCATATTTGAGCCATAGTACTAAAACAAACGCAAAATTTTGCGGGATAGATTACGTTCTCCTGAGCATCTCTCATATATCTTTCGTGCCTTATATAGGAATAAGACGAATGATAAAGTTGCAATGTTTAGCCATATCTCGGCAACTATTTTGAATTTCCGAAGGCGGTTGCGATTTTTCCAAGTCCCTTTGTATCCTTTTTCATCTGGCACAATTAGAAGTCAGTCGATAAACTTTCAATTTTTGACCCCGTTTTCAGGCTCGTTTTTCACGATTTTTCCACACATTTTTTTTGACTATTGCGAATTTGTTTTGACGAGTCATTTTGGACCCCGTTTGATATACTAAACAGACAAAATAATCGGAGACCCATCATTTTTTCGCAAAAATGGCACCTTAAGATTTTCGCGATTTCTTCAAGGCCCTGTCATGATTAAACTAGCGATCGAAACTTATAAGTAATATAGGTTTCCTTAAAGCTCTTTGGACACACTTTCACGTCGGATTAATCGCGATTAGTAATTTTGAAAAAAATTTCTTTGCACTTCCTTAAAATGAAGAGTTCAGCGCTCGGAAAGTGGTCTATCTTCAGGGCAAATTACTCTCTATCGAATGGTATCGGTCCGAAACAAAAAAAAAATTTGACATTTTTCGCCTATTTTCGCGTATTTTCAGCTTATTTTTCTTATTTTTTTCTCTATTTTTGCTTGTAACTTGTGAACTACTGCGAATTTTGGGGCGCGGTTTGAATTTTTTCAAGTCTCTGCCGATCCTCTTTCGTTTCATATAGGTGAGCAAGCCAAATAATTTACTTTCAGTTGGTGGTAGTTGAAAAACCTGTGTTTTTCTTATGTTTTTCTCGATGTTTTTTGTCATGTACACATCAGATGGACTTTTACCAGATTTTTGGTACCACTACCATCAATTCTTATCACATACCTTCTACTTACTGCGGTCGTCAAGTACCCAAAAATGTCAGGCTTAGGCCTCCGACCGCGTCGATCCGTGTCACAAACCACAAACCAGTCGAACTCGAGGGTCATTCTTACTGCCCCTACGACGTTAACCGGCACGCAGACACGCGTTAGAACGCGTCAATTGCCACACTTCCGCGTCCACTTCGAAAGCGCGCGACCGCATTCGCTCGCGAAGCACCGCCCGCACAAAATAGACCCGGGCGCAGCCTAGAATAAAACAGAACAGAGCGACGGAACAATTAATTCGGATCCCACGGAAGCCGGGAGCCTCAAAATTCCCGGGAATACGCTAACTTCCGCGCCGCGGCATTCGGAAACAAAAGAGTCGGCCGGCAAGTACCCCAGGAGCGCAACGCAGAAAGCGCAAACGCACGCAGGAAGCCTGGAAACGCAGGAAGCCAGAAGGAAGCTGCATCGCCGGCGCGTCTGCGATTTAATCTCCCGCCCGACAATAAACTGCGCCGCGTCAGCTTATAGACAATTAAAACGTTCAACACGTGATAATCGCGCCGCCGTAGCGTACGAATGAATCCCGCCGGTGGGAGGGTGCGGAAAAAAATTAGCTCGAATTTCGCTGGTATCTGGGATACGAGAATTTCCGTGCGGGGTCTTATCCCGGGATTTGCCCGAAGGAGCTTGCGGCACTGCACGGTGCGTCTTGGAAGGAAGGAGCGTCCCAGAGAGCAGTGGGCTGCAGACGCAGATGGGCGGATGGAGAAAAAGTGGATATGGAAGTAACTGCGGGAAGGAGTGAGACAGCCGGCGAATCATAGGAGTGTCGGAGAAAGAACGGGGTGAATAGGCGACCGACGGTAATGGTGGAGAGGAACTAGGGAATAGAAGAAATAAGTGTAAGAGAGTCGGAGGATGTAGGAGGTAAAGACGGCGGTGGAAGTAAAGTACTGCAGAACAGAGGGAATAAGTGGAGAGAGTGGGAGGATGTACGGGGTAAGAATGATGATGGGTGGAAAGGACTAGAGAACAGAGGGAATAAATGAACGTAGTGGAAGGAGGTGAGTACGAGACAAGGACGACAATGGTAGGAAATAATAAGAGAAGATAGAGAGAATATGTAGAGAAACTGAGAACATGTGAGTACGGCATAAGGATGGCAATGGTGGGAAATAATTAGAGAACAGAGGGAATACAGAGAGAAAGTGGGAGGATGTGAGTATGAGATAAGGACCGCGATGGAAGCCAAGAATTAAAGAGCAGAGAGAGTAAGTAGAGAAAGTGGGAGAATGTGAGTATAAGATATGTACAAGACAAGTCCTAGATAAGAAGACGATAATAGGAAAAAAATACCGAACAGAGGAAATACATGTTAAAGTCGACGATGGTGGAAAAGAATGAGAGAACACAGAGAAAATAAGTAGATAATGTGGAAGGATGTACGTATGTGCCAAGGATAGGCATGGAAGCGAAGAACTCGAGAAAAGGGGAATGAGTACAAAAAGTGGTAAAACGTGAGTAGGGATAAGGACGACGATGCGAGCAAAGAACTAGTGAACAGAAAGAATAGGTACAAAAAGTAGGAAGACGTGAGTACGAGATAAGGACCGCGATGGAAGCAAAGAACTAAAGAGCAGAGAGAGTAACTAGAGAAAGTGGGAGAATGTGAGTACAAGATATGAAGGCGATGCTAGGAAAGAACTACAACACACAAAGAATAATTAGACAAAGTTGGACGATGTGAGTACTAGATAAGAAGACGATAATAGGAAAAAAATACCGAATAGAGGAAATACGTGCTAAAGTCGACGATGGTAGAAAAGAATGAGAGAACACAGAGAAAATAAGTAGATAATGTGGGAGGATGTACGTATGTGCCAAGGATAGGCATGGAAACGAAGAACTCGAGAAAACGGGAATGAGTACAAAAAGTGGTAAAACGTGAGTAGGGATAAGGCCGACGATGGGAGTAAAGAACTAGTGAACAGAAAGAATAGGTACAGAAAGTGGGAAGACGTGAGTACGAGATAAGAATCGCGATGGAAGCAAAGAACTAAAGAATAGAGAGAGTAACTAGAGAAAGTGGGAGAATCTGAGTACAAGATAAAAAGGCGATGCTAGGAAAGAACTACAACACACAAAGAATAAGTAGACAAAGTTGGACGATGTTAGTACTAGATAAGAAGACGATAATAGGAAAAAAATACCTAATATAGGAAATACGTGTTAAAGTCGACGATGGTAGAAAAGAATGAGAGAACACAGAGAAAATAAGTAGATAATGTGGAACGATGTACGTATGTGCCAAGGATAGGCATATAAGCGAAGAACTCGAGAAAAGGGGAATGAGTACAAAAAGTGGTAAAACGTGAGTAGGGATAAGGACGACGATGGGAGCAAAGAACTAGTGAACAGAAAGAATAGGTACAGAAAGTGGGAAGACGTGAGTACGAGATAAGAATACGAACGGTGAGTGGAAGCGTCGGTATCAAGGAGAAGCGAACGAACTGAGGTTCCGAGACTGGGCCAAAGTGAGGGGCCGGAGGACAGAAAACGTTGGGGGAAAGAGAAGTGTAGCCATTCTTTCACTGTACGTGCGGTGCTCGCTTGCTCCGTGCACGAAAACACGGAGGAACACGGTGAAATAAGAGGAACCCGTGACGGTGGCAGATGCGGCGCTTTGCTCGCAGATTTAAGCTACACGCGTAAGGACACTGCCTCGGGTGAACATGGCAGCGACACATATTGAGCGCGTCGCGCTTTTTTACCGGGCCCACCGGCTTGCGTAATTGCGGTACGGGGTAAGTGGGTGTGCATGCGGCTGATGGTTTTCGGCCTTTACGGTATACTAGGGATAACGAGAGTGATGAACTCTTCCAAATTTCGCATTTTCTCAATACTGCCTCTTGTGACTAGCAGCTACTATTTCAACGATTTCACCCGAAATTTCTCCTTTGCAACTTGTCGTTAAGCCACTTTTTAATATAATTTACATTTGGGTAGGTTTGAAACTCTCCAACGGTAAATCAATGAATTCCAGTTTCTTCGAATTTTTTTCGTGTTCTATATATTTGTTACTTGCCATAGTCGATCAATTTGGAAGACAACACATGGCTTGACACGATACACTTGCCTGCTGCACGTGCATTGAGTCCAGCATAAAAACAATGTGCACCCTTTGTATTACTTGTCATGTAAATTTCGGCTGCGCAATTTCATGTCGTCCATGTCCTGTCGATCATATTTACCCGTGACCCAACAGCGTCGCCTATTACCGAAACTTTGACAGAACAGCTCATACGTTAACTGGCAATTCACCGTATGGCACTAATCAGCCAACTTCCGGAACCCAGCAAAGTAACGAACTGAAACAAAGTGGCCCGAGTGCAAAAAGGACGGAAGTAAAATACGGTACACTTAACGAACGAAACCAGCGACGTCGCGTGACTCGTTCCCCCGAACGTACTCCGATGAATCAATAATCGGGTCATCGAATTTTTATGTAACCCCCGGTGGCCGTAAATTTTTCACGCGTCTTTCGGCCGTCCAACATTCAGCGTAATTCTACTGTGAGTTCCAGTTCGTGATTCGACTTACACCGACCGCCTTTGCCTTTCCCGCTAATTGCGTCTGTGCTTCGGTCGTGGAGAGTGTGCGGAAGTCGATTCGAACGACACTCACGATCGCTGGGGGATGAAGAAATGCACGTTTAATGCCGTCGTGTGGCGATCGCTGATGAAACGCGGCGGGCTGCGGTCGACCAATCAGGCATCGCGACGAGACCGATCGGTTTCGTCGGCGGAGCTGCGGAAAGTGCGGTGACGAAATCGATGAAAACTGGCCGAACGCGTGACAACGCGAATATCGATCCGCATCTAATTTCGAAACCAGCGCGCTTTGGATTACGCACGGTGCCCTACGTTAATGCATTCGGTGCGGTAAACATTTTCGGCATAAACAAAAATGTGTGTGCGCTCACCTATGTAATTGCCTGCGGCAGAATTTAACTGCTAACAGACCGAGTTTTTTTCGATGCCGTGTTTTTTTAACGAATTTGATTAAAAAAGGATTAGTAACTGTTTACAAAGGTTTTCGTGCTTTTTTTTTATTTGTTTGACAAATATACGCTATTTTAGGGTAAATGAGGCAAACTTTGCATTTTGTAATTCACTTTGGTGCAATGCGAATGCACTTCAATCGCATACTTATATATTTCTCTGCAAATCTACTGTTAATCCCAAAAATCGTATACGTGCACACACGACATTCATCCCCATCATTATTACATCCGAATATACTTCAGTCACACACTTACATATTTCTCTGGAAATCCAGTGTCAATCCCAGAACATCGTAGACTCACATATATGAAAAGCGGTGGCCACCATTACCGAATTTCCCGATTCGTCCAGCGTGCTCCGTCGCCCTGGCCGATTTATTAGGCTCTCCGCAAAGCCTGGCAAGCGTGCTCGTCGCGCAGCAGAAATTCACTAACCACGGGATCCGCGACATCGCCGTCGAATCGACGTGGACGAGCGCAAACCCGTTCAGCGCTATGATTGTCAGAAGAGGAACGACAGTACGCCGGCGACAATGGAAGCAACCTGAATCTGGTTGAATTTTAAAGGACACCCGGGTGAGCGGTACGACGCCAAAGGACCTCGCTTTTCAGCGATCCAGGCCGGCTTTAAGGCTCAAACCCTCCCCTCCCAGGCCACCAACCCAGCCCTCGCCTTCTCCCTTGTCCCTCTTCAGCAGCCAAACGGCGACGCGAGACCAAGCTTGGTTTGTCGTCTTCGGGCTCGCCTGACAATGAGTTCCAATCTTCGATTTATCGACAGCAGCCACCGACCAATCGACCCACCGACCGACCGATCAACTTCCAACCTTCTCGCCTAACCCGGGCTCACCGGCTCGGATCCTCCCTTTCCGAACCCTTCGCGCTTTCGCGCGCCAATCGGGCACGTTCGACCGGGAAAGCCAGTTTGAGCCTCATCTGCATCGATGAAATTGAATGTTGCCCCGCGGACAAGAGCGGATAAGAAGTTACGGCAAAGGGGCGATTGCCGGAATTAGCCTGCTACCGGATGCCGAGTGATATGCAAATACATCGTAAACGCGGTAAATACGGGAAAAATCGGCGATTATGAGATAGTAGGCACGCTTATCGGTGGAAACGGAAAATTATTCGGAATTTTTGTTGTAGGTATTACACAATACACGTTGTTGTATTACACATACTATTACACATATAATAATATGACACAAATAATATATATAATAAAATATGTATAAATACCTGCAATAAAAATTCCGAATAATTTTCAGTTTCCAACGATAAGCGTTACACATACTATTGCACATATAATAACATGTGTAACAGTATTACAGTGTCATACTATTATTACACATATAATAATATGGCACAAATAATATATATAATAAAATATGTATAAATACCTACAATACAAATTTCGAATAATTTTCAGTTTCCAACGATAAGCGTGCCTACTATCTCATAATCGCCGATTTTTCCCGTATTTACCACATTTATGATGTATTTGCATATCACTCGGCATCCGGTACTTCTATTCGGATATTTATTTTATATATAATTATATATATAAATATATATATAATACAACCAAATAAGACGCATTTAACCGTCATACGCTTAAATCCTCAACCAACCATAAAACAAACCACCGTTGACCCTTCAACAATCCACCACTATAGTTTCGCGCTTTCAACGAAACAACTGATACATGAAGTCATGAACCACGGCCTGCTGATGATCGCAAACGTTCCATCAGAGGCGCCTCGGTAATAAATACTAACACGCACTCCGCTGCAACGTAACGAGAAAAAATGAACAACGGCTTTACGCGCGATTAAAATGTTTATGCGACACTGCACTTCAAAGCCCGCGCCGCCGTGTTCGCTTCTGCTTAACACATCCCATGAACACGTTCGCACGTCAACAAATGGCACGCCAACCCGGAACACAATCAGTTCATATCGAGCGGAGTACGTGCGACGAGAGGCGGAACAATGAAAAATGAAGAGATCATCTCGAGCCTTCCGACGAGGAAAACTGAGATCGGCTTGTCCTCGATGACCGGACAATCAATTCGTTTCGCCGATTTATCGGCAGGCGGTGCCGATTCGTCGGCCAATTGAATGCCCTCAAATCTTCCCGTCTCGCTCGTCGACCTTCTTTCCACTTCCTTCAACATCGTCGACTCTTCTCAGTCCTCCTTGCGAATTCAAAGGGAGGACTTTCGTGCCACGTCCTGCCGCGCACTGTTTTCTTCCGACGTAATCTGAATCGTGAGGCATGCATACGCTTTCACGTCGCTAGTGGTCCTTCGCTTATAGTGACGCACTCGATATGGCTACGCTGGGGTAGAGATTATTCGTGCAATGTGTAATCTAACCGGAGTCAGGTATGTGACTGACAGGTCGTGATACAATGACTTTTTTGTTGGCATTTTTTTTAAATCTGAATATTAACATCACGCGTTGGTCAGAATTTTACAAATATATTTTTCACATATAGTATATCATAATTATTTAAATAGAAGATATTATCAAGAGAAATATACAGGCACGCGACTGTGGCGGAAATGAACCGGAAAACATATTTGTTGCCTGAACTGTTTGATGATTCAGTATTAATCATATATATAATGTTTACAATATTAACATAATATTATAATATTATATATCGTATAATATGATTGCAAATTCAATCTGTTGAGTTACAAGAGTCTTATGGATCTCAAAACATGTAAAGTTCCTGTAGAACCCAACAAAACACATTCAACCGAAAGCCGACATAAAAATGTTCAACATATCGCATAATACTTTCCGGAATATTACATATCACATCATATCAAAATCAACGAAAATCGCCACAACAAAATAGTAACAATTTCTGTAATTTCCCCGTGAAATCCGGAAGCCGTCAAACTGATAGGACCCGTATATGTACCGTCAACCATTCGCTCGCCTCGTCTCTCATTTCGTCGTCATCTCTCCCACAAAAAGCTGTGAGCCCGTCGAAACACCGTCTTCGTTCGCAAACTGTTCCACTTCGATTCCGCCCAGAAGGACAATGTGAGCGATTCGACCGTAATGCACGGTAGCCGCGTGACGCATTAAAGTTCAATAGGCCGCCAGCGTAAATATCGCAGGAGGGCAGAAGCGAGAGAGCGGGAGTGATACTATGTAAGATACGATTATGTGCGGAGCAACGGCGGGAGCCGACGTCGAATGGGATGAAAGTTTAAGGGGCCCTTTTTTAAGGATCCGCCGGGTGGAGATGGGAAGCGACGGAGACAGAGGACGGAGGAGAAGGAATTTAGAATTAAGCCGAAGCCGAAAACGTGGGGAGCCAGGAGTTCGGGAAAATGCTGAAAGTGCTCGAGCGCGCGAGGGTAGCAGGGCAAACATACGAAGACGGAGAAGTCGAGGAGATTTCGAAGTGATGCACAAATCGGTATACCATGAAGGAATAAAGGAGAGTATAAGGGAATCATAGCGTCGAAGCCGGCTCCGGCGATCGCCTCGAGTGGAATGAAATTTTGAAAAGTCGTTCTTAAGGGTCTGCGGATAAAAAGGGACGGGGGAACGAGAAATAAATGCGGAATGAAGTTCGAAAAAGCCGACAGTCGGTGCAGGGTGGCAGTAGTCGGGCGCGCGGGTCATGCAACTAAGACTGACGGCAGCGTTTTTCTATGCGTATAAGCGTCGAAGCGACAGAACGAAGTGACGGGCCGAAAGTGAGAGAAGCCGAGAAAGCGAGAGTTGTAACATTAAAGTCATCTCGCCTCATTCGCCGAATGCCAAGGAGGACGGAAGTTGATCCGACGAAACTCGGGGTTTGTTTGTCATCCGACAATGAATTCCATTTCTCGATTTATCGGACGAACGATCTTTAATCTTTTCTCGCCTCCGCTCGAACCGCCAATTCTCATCTTTTCTCTGTCCCTTTTTCCATCCCTCTCGGTTTCCCCCGGCCATCGGTTCCTTCCGCCTCTTTCGTGTCCTTCGAGGAGCTCCGGCGAGAGCTTGTCGTTCGATTGGAATTCAAAATGCTTTCTCGTTACGGTGCTCCGGCCTTCCAGTTGGCCAATGCCAAGTCGGGAGAACAAGCATGCCAAGTCATTATTGAAGTCCTCCTCGGTGTATCGACCCACGGATGTTTACCAAGTAATTAAAAGTGGTAGGAGCAAGCATGTGGGAGTCTGGAATCTGTGTTCTCAAGACAAGAAACTTTGTAATGCGATACAATTAACGATGGGATGAAATATGAACTTACTAATACTTTCAGTCGATTTAACTGAATACGAAGGTTTCAGACACAGTATCGTTTTTAACATGCATTTCGATCGAACTCGGCGCATGTAGAAACTTACAAACTTATCTTTCCTGCTTCTATATATAAACAAACAGCATTTTTGATTTTCGAAGCTACTAGAGAACGTTTAGTGCAGGTGTAAATGTAGTGCCAAAACGTAGGGGTTTTTTTAACAATATTTAATTTCAAAGAATTTGAATCCATGGTTATTGATTACACTACACGTTTTGGCATTTCAGTACATATTGTTATATTTTTATCTTATCAACATTCGTTCTTATCACCATTCGTTTACTTACATTTACTTGATTCTTCCTTTCTTTATAATTTGTTCTGTTTATTTTTGTTACTATGCCATTCCTAACCAAGTTGTTTTATGGGTTTTACCCAATGTGGCGATTACTAGCAACATTACCTCTCTTAATTAATTCTTTCCCGATGGTAATATGATTCACATCTCATTTTCTCGATTATCTCCTGATCATCACTGCCGCCGGGTCGCGACGTTCCGAAAATTCATGTCGCGAGGTCTGACGAGGAAAATTTTATTGGTCGATATATTCGCGAGCGCGTCTCTTAACCAGCTGATTGAACGACCTTCGACCTCTCCGAGCATACCTTCCACGGCTGACCGACTTTCCTCAAGGTTCCGGGAATAAGATCGGATGGAATCGGAGATAGCCTTTCCACGGCACAGTCTGAGTAATCCGGTTTTTGTCTCGAAAAAGTTGCGAATCTCTCTCAATACGGTTCGCTGACGGAACATTGTTCGCGGAAAAATCATCGGTCGGCCAAAGGAACAGCGAAACGTAGTACTGCCGTGATTCTTCGAATTCTACGCTACCGAGCTCCCGCCGACTCGACTGTACACTTTTAGTGTTTCATCTGACGAGATCACAGTTAGCAGTAACGGCTGCAGAGACGTCTTCTTTGTCCACTTGCCTCGTCAGATTCCGCACAGAGACGCGGAGCTCCGCGCTGACTTGGATCCCAGCGAGTGCGTGCATTTTAAATTAGCGGGAACAGATAGAAGACGACGACGACGTCGGAGCGTGGGTAGCAGAAACGTGGCGAGGTGTTGCTCTGAAAGCAGGCTTGCATGATTCATAGTGGCGCGGGTTTGATAGCTTCGACGGCGGAGACAGATTTCGCGCATTTCAATCGTCTAGTCAATCTTGTCGCAAGATCGAATCCGACAGCACGTTCGCGGATTACGCCGGCGCAATCCCTGTATCGTAAAATGTAAGGAAAAGCATTGGCAAACAGAAATGCACGAGGCGTCTAAGGTACGTCGCTGATATCGATGAAGATGCGACTGCGTCAACGCGCGTTAACGTGTAGCTTGTCGGAGCAAACATAGACTCTGGCTGTCTTCGGAGATAAAGAGACACATGCGCAACTGATTATATGCACCGATGCAACTAATAAATCGAAGCATTGCGTGTTTCTATAACAGCAAGCGGACGACAGATTTTATCATATTTTGCGCCTTTTTTTAAATTGTTACCATGGGCTACTCTTTTCCTGAAATTGGGTCATTGTGAAGTCCCGAAGCTGTACATGCGGGCAACAGGGCAGATTACCCGAAAACGTCAAGGTCCGGTTCAAAACGGGATATCTGGTCACATTAGTCATACATAAGTGTGCACGAGAAGCGTAAAAGAGGAAACAAGTGGAACGTCAACGTTTTTTGTACAAAATATGCACAGCAACTTAACCTGACCCACAGGCAGAAAATCCAGTTAGAAAATGGCGCATCCATGGTCCACATTTGCTTAGACAACATACACGTAAATTTATCACTAACACGCTGGACGAAACTGCACATAGGAAGCGCAAGAGAAGAAATATGTGGAAACACAGATTTTTTGGACAAAATATGTACAACGACTTAGCGTGAGCCATGGTCAGAGGATCCTGCGTCCACCTTTGCCTAGACAAGCTCTGCGCTGTCTTATCAATAATGAGCAAAACGTCACATCGGCCGCCGTTGCCACGTTACGTCCTCCCTCCACACTAGTTAAGCGAAGAGCGCGTGCACACTGTCACGCCGCGTCGGACAAAAGGCAATAAGCGTACATCCGACAACCATCAGCAGCCGGACCCTGCATTAATACCCCTACATCCGACACACTTTCATCGCATCCGCCCGGGAGCTTTAACAAGGCGACATGCACGCGCACACAACTTTCCAAGCTGCCGCCGACCTGCGGTCTCCTCGCTGCTTCACCGAGGCACGGGGAAAAAAATAAATTATCCGCCGGCAACGGGAATTTCATTCGCCGGTAAAATGTAGCGCGAGTGAAAGCAACGAGTCTGGTCAAAAGGACCGTCGGCATTGATTTGTTTCGGTTGGCCGTGGGCTTCGCCAGGGCTGATTCCGGTCTCAAGTGATGCCGGCCGACCTGCAGCTCGTTCGGCGAAAACTCGAAAGCGCCAGGACGTGGGACCTGAGTGCAAACCGGACGTGCGAATGCGCACACCGTCAATGCCCAGAATTTATTTTCAATAGACTACACGGCCTTACGGACGATCCACAGACTGTGTTGTGCGGAGGACCTCATCTCATAAGTTGAAGTGCGTTAATCACCGGGCCCTTTCGTTTCTGCTTTTAATCATCACTCCCTTATCGACCCATCTTTTTATGATTTCATCCATAATAAATCAGCATCGAGCCCGAACCGTACTTTACAACCCCCAACATCTTTTCAAAAATGTGTAACTCCTCACGTCTTGTATGTACCGATTACTCACAGACTAACATTCTTACGTGCGCTTACTGTCGCACTTCAGCTGGAGAAAACCACGTATAAAGAGGCGTATCAAACACACTGACAGGGACTGATATGACAGTACGCGATACAATACTCTGACGATTTGCATAATATAGTTATAGATTGCATAGTGCAATACAACATACTTTACAATACAGACACAAGGATAGACTAAGCCTCACACTTCAGTAAACACATAGTACCAGTTAACAACTTATATTTATTAAACTGCACCCAGAATAAGTTCATACATTATATACCGTTATTCGGAATAGGTGCATTATTTTCAATAGACTAC
Source organism: Cryptocheilus praepositus (assembly GCA_033815515.1). Lineage (NCBI taxonomy): Eukaryota > Metazoa > Arthropoda > Insecta > Hymenoptera > Pompilidae > Cryptocheilus > Cryptocheilus praepositus. The sequence continues at coordinate 4,453,544 of JAWWQZ010000314.1, forward strand.
ACAGCCTTACAGACGATCCACAGACTGTGTTGTGCGGAGGACTTCATCTCATAAGTTGAAGTGCGTTAATCACCGGGTCCTTTCGTTTCTGCTTTTAATCATCACTCTTTTATCGACCCATCCTTTTATGATTTCATCCATTATAAATCAGCATCGAGCCCGGGCCGTACTTTACAACCCCCAACATCTTTTCAAAAATGTGTAACTTCTCACATCTTGTATGTACCGATTACTCACAGACTAACATTCTTCCGTACGCTGACTGTTGCACTTAAGCTGCAGAAAACCACATATAAAGAGGCGTATCAAACACACTGACAGGGACTGATACGACAGTACGCTATACAATACTCCGACGATTTGCATAATATAGTTATAGATTGCATAATGCAGTACAACACACTCTACAACACAGATACAAGGGCAGCTTACTAAATACTAGCAGGATACTAAGCCTCACACTTCAGTAAACACATAGTACCGGTTAACAACTTATATTTATTAAACTGCACCCAAAATAAGTTCATACATTATATACCGATATTCGGAATTGGTGCATTATTTACTTATAGCCACGTCTACATTATTTAACTTGTACTTGTCAACTCAGAGAGACACTACGTTGACGGTTATGTAGTAACACCGTTTGTGCATAGTAGAGGCTTTGTGCCGAAAGGCAATGCGGACAATCGACTTGCCGCCGATGCGATGGCGAACGATGTCGCGATAACGTGAATAACAGAGCCGCGTGCGATGGGGCGGATTTTTGTTGGTGATAGTACTTAAGCGGTTCCTTACGCTTCCTAACAGATTTACGGCTTGGGCAATTTTACGGATATCGAATTACGCGAGGAAAGTTACAGAAATGATTGTATATTGGATTAGGTAGATTATAGATTCAAGCTTTTTTGTTGATGTCAATTATTTTTGTGCCTTCTATAAAGTACGTGAAATAGGCAAAAAATTGAGGCTGATTGGTATATGTGACATAGACAAAAATTTGAGGCTGATTGGTGTATGTGAAATAGGCAAAAAATTGAGGCTAGTTGGTATATGTGAAATAGGCAAAAAATTGAGTCTGATTGCTATATGTGAAGTGGGCAGAAATTTTAGTCGGAACAGTGGACGAAGTAAATCAGAGAGTGAGTAACTTCCGGGGGAAACTTGTGACAGATCCGTTGTGCAAGTAGACTCTGAGCACAATTTTAAATACCACGTAGCGTGAAAACTAACGGACAAAGAATTAAGATGGACTTATTTGTTTAGTTGGTTCTTGATAATTTGTGAGTTGTTTGTAATCGTAAAACGTGGCTTTCGCAAAAAAGACAGAGGTCCTCATTGTTATCCTTAGCTTAGAATTCGTCACACTAATCCGAAACGTCGGAGTTAAAAGTGAAGCAGAACGTCAGCTGTCTTGTGAAATGCTTCGATGTGACGTGAAACAATTTTTCGGCGGTCGATGTGTCGTTGGTTTATGCATTTATTCATGGGCGCGCTTGCGAAACAGTTTTGACGACGGTGAGGGATATTGAAAAAAAGTCGCTTGATGTTTGAATAATGTTTTAAATATGACGATTTTTCGCTAATGAAATTGAAGTTAATGATCGCTTTAAACGTTTGTTTTGGTCATTTATTGCCTTGTGATTTACTTGGAACGCAACTGACGCCGCTGATGGAAAATCTGTAATTATACTTTTGAGTTATTTTTGAAACACGATTGAAAAAAATAATAGAAAAGTATAATACTTAGAAATTATTTCTCTGAAAAATCAATATTTGTTACTGATAAGTGGTGTAGTATTTTCAACCTTGTTACTAATTGTAGATCGTGGAAAATCGATTACCAATATTAACCAACAAAATGCTTTTCCCTCATTATCCAGTATTAATATATGTTACGTTTCATCTGTAATCTGCTACACCATTGTAGCCCGACGTTACAAGGGAATGTATTAAAATGCATGATGATTTTGTTGACCGCAAAGAATCTGACAAATGCAAATCCGCAGGCTCTCGCGATGGCCTCTTTTTGACGATTCAAAAAACGGCTTCTTCTTCATTATCCACTATCAATATTTATAGCGCCTCGTCTGTAATCTGCTACACCATTGTAACTCGACGTTACAAGCGAATGTATTAAAATGCATGATCACTCCACTGACCGCAAAGGATTTGACAAGTGCAAATATGCAAGTTCTTGCAACGGGCTTTTTGTTTCTTTCTCGTTGAAAAGGACCTTTTTCTCATTATTCACGATTAATATTTATTACCAGTCGTCTGTAATCTGCGACGCCGTCGTCACTCAACGTTACAACCGAATATATTAGAATACGTGATCATTTCATTGACCGTAAAAAAATCCGACAAAATGCCAATACGCAAGTTCATGTAAGAGGCTTTTCTCTAACGGTTCAGGGAAGCACTTTTCTCCTTATCTCTATTAATATATATTACCGCTCGTTTGTAATCTGTTACACCGTTGTGACTCGACGTTACAAGCGAATATATTAGAATACATGATTATTTCATTGACCGTAAAAAAAATCCGACAAAATCCCAATACGGAAGTTCTTGTAAGAGGCTTTTCTCTAACAGTTCAGGGAAGCACTTTTCTCCTTATCTCTATTAATATATATTACCGCTCGTTTGTAGTCTGTTACACCGTTGTGACTAAACGTTACAACCGAATATATTAAAATAGACTAACATTTCGTTGGCCGCCACGAATCTGACAAAAGCAAATTCGCAATTTCCTGCAATCGTCTCTTTTCCAACGATTCGAATTCATCGTGTTCATCACGCGCAATTCTGCGGAATTATTGCGACGTCAAGATCCGAATTAAAATGACTCGCGCAGCGCGGGCATTGTTAAACGCATAATACCGGACTCCATGCCTCGCTGTGGCTGGAAGCCGCACATGTCCATACCGCCGACCCAAACCATATTCGAACGGGAAAGTCCGGAGCGGCGCGACCGAAGAAGAACAAATCTAAGCGGAAACGGTAGAATCACAGCGAGGGCTATTGATCGATCGATCCACACACGCGATCTGCACCGAGTTCACCGCACTTCAGCGTCCAGCCAGTCCGGTATAAGTTTAAAGGACAGTCCGTTACATCGGTCGACAGACCGCCCGATCATCTCTGGCTGCCAGGCACACGAGCGGCGGGTGAAAAAGTGGGGGCTGCGAAAGAAAATAACCGCGCAAAGGGAACGGCGGAAAGTAAGTCGCAGAAAAAACAATATCGCCGGGGCCGGCGGAGTAACGGAAGCGAACGGATAGAAAGAGAAATGTGCGGAGCGGGGTCGGGCAAAAAGAGGGAGCGAAATGGTGTGTTTAAATATACCGACGGCACCGGTATCCACCTACGCTTTCCGGGGGTAGACTACAAATACACGCTCCTGCATCCTGGAGTAAGGACCTCTCGCCCGAAGTTCAGCTGGCCTCACCCCGCTTCTTTTTGGCTCCGCGCCACGCTCAATCGTACGTTCACACGGACGCCCACCACAGGCGACTGATTAAACACAGGTTAATAGCGTGGCGCAGGCTTACGAGACGGTGAATAAATGTAGCGAATATTAGTGTTATCATATTTTTCCGTTCCCGATTACTTTGGTGGTTTTCAGGTATTTGAGGTGATAGGCCTCTTTAGGGGTGGAATGTGGAACTTTTGTTCGTTAACTCGATACTTTGCGGGAACATACGGGTAGCATGTTCGGGTGTAGTCCTTTTTTTATTTAGTTCGCCCTAGGATTATTAAAATACTTGATACAATAACAAAATACAACTATATTTACAAATAAAAAACTGCCCATTGTAAGGCGGAATATTCTTTTAATAATCCGGTTTTGATGACTGTCTTTGATTACACCTATTTTACTAGGTGCAAATTCTACTTTGCCGTCTACAAACCGTTACCCGATCGCATATGTAATAGAGTACGTTACCACAGTAACAAAATAAAATACCGTTACCCGTTGACTGCCGTGCATATGTATTAGAACGGCGATGCTATGAAATACTACAGCGTTTGACTGAATTATGCAAAAAAAAATCGCATCACTATTCTAACAATAACTGCATTTATAAAATAATTATTACTATGCCATTGCAAATATTTTGGATCTTCAGTAAAAACCGGTCACCCCCACGGCAGCCAACGTGTTAAACTATGCGTGGGCAAACCTTTGCCACGAGACAAAAAAGAGCTTTCCCCCAAACTGGGATTCGTTGAGTTAGCAAATAAAAGTTTCACTCGTAATCCGGCGCATTATTTTAGATAACATTATTCCACCACTGCGACGAGCGGTGGGTACTCTTACCGCGGCCGGGCAAGTATCAGCATTAATCTTAGGCCCGCACTTTCTTCGGCGGCACTTTTCATTTCGGCGCCGGGCAGCGCGCGTCAACGGCCTCTCTTATTCCCGCGGGGACTTATTATTTTCAATTTCCGGCGGCCGCGGCGATTTATCCCGCTTGGAAATTCCGCGGCTAACTGCGGTCGCGTCGTAATGTTCGTCGGCAAGGCGTTGACACTCGTTGCAACAGTTGCCTTCGCCGGTTAACTGTCCTGCCTGACGATAGCATTCCTCCACACGTTGTTCACCCGTCGACGCGCGCTCGCTTCATGTAACTGTATTACGACGTCCGTACGTCGCGCAGTCGACAGCGAATCGACCGGCGAATTTACGAGGTGTCGGCAACGGGGACCCGAGCGTAGCTCTTAAAAACAATACGCACCGTGCATTCCTGCTGAATCGGCGTATTGCGCCGCGGCCAACAGTCCGTGGCCGGGACGGCGGAGTGTCGGAAGATAATTTTTCCATTTCGCGCCGCCGCTGGAAATTCGTCGCGATCGGCGATGTTGCGTCGCGATATCGTCGCATGTCGGTGCGATTGTGGGGATCGGAGTACTCTGCGGCGGACCGAGAGGTCGATGACCGGGGTGCAATCAGAGGGTGAGTACAAAGACTCTATTGGGGGAACATCGGAAATGAGTTGGGAATGACTTTTGACACTTGAGAAAAAGTTCCCGCGTTGAGCGTATCAACGCATTGGGATTTGAGATATAATGTGGAGGTTCATGGCACGTTCTGTTGAAGATTGAGTAAAAGTGACGTGTGAAGGGGAAGACGAAGTGAGTAGATGTGAGTTTTCACAATCTTGCAGTGTTAAAGTAACACGTATATGAATAGCATTAACGACGTATTACAGTATTCTAGAAGGCTGATGATAGGACTCTTGGTGCCCTGAAATGTGTAGAGGATTTTAAGAGTAAAAATTGTCAGGTAAATTCCGGAAAAGGTCGATGACCAGGGTGAAATCAGAGGGTGAGTACAAAGACTCTATTGGGGGAACATCGGAAATGAGTTGGGAATGACTTTTGACACTTGAGAAAAAGTTCCCGCGTTGAGCGTATCAACGCATTGGGATTTGAGATATAATGTGGATGTATGTCGCACGTTTAGTTGAAGATTGAGTAAATGTGACGTGTGAAGGGGAAGACGAAGTGAGTAGATGTGAGTTTTCACAATCTTGCAGTGTTAAAGTAACACGTATATGAATAGCAGTAACGACGTATTACAGTATTCTAGATGGCTGATGATAGGACTCTTGATGCCCTGAAATATGTAGAGGATTTTAAGAGTAAAAATTGTCAGGTAAATTGCGGAAAAGGTCGATGACCAGGGTGCAATTAGAGGATGAGTACAAAGACTCTATTGGGGGAACATCGGAAATGAGTTGGGAATGACTTTTGACATTTGAGAAAAACTTCCCGCGTTGAGCGTATCAACGCATTGGGATTTGAGATATAATGTGGAAGTACATCGCACGTTCTGTTGAAGATTGAGTAAATGTGACGTGTGAAGGGGAAGACGAAGTGAGTAGATGTGAGTTTTCACAATCTTGCAGTGTTAAAGTAGCACGTATATGAATAGCATTAACGACGTATTACAGTATTCTAGAAGGCTGATGATAGGACTCTTGATGCCCTGAAATATGTAGAGGATTTTAAGAGTAAAAGTTGTCAGGTAAATTCCGGAAAAGGTCTATGACCGGGGTGCAATCAGAGGGTGAGTACAAAGACTCTATTGGGGGAACATCGGAAATGAGTTGGGAATGAGTTTTGACACTTGAGAAAAACTTCCCGCGTTGAGCGTATCAATGCGTTGGGATTTGAGATATAATGTGGAGGTTCATCACACGTTCTGTTGAAGATTGAGTAAAAGTGACGTGTGAAGGGGAAGACGAAGTGAGTAGATGTGAGTTTTCACAGTCTTGCAGTATTAACCCCTTAACCTACAATGACCGCGTACTGAAATGTGATCGGGCCAAAGTGAATACTACGTGGAATACTTTATGAATATGCAATAATTTAACGTATTACAAACTGTTTATTTATACAAAACTCCAAAATACAAAATCAGAAATCCGTAACGGTATGATAAAGCATTCAAAGGATTAGCGTGTTACATAAGTCGTGCAAATGTCTCGAACGCTGCGCGAGCTTATATACCATTTCGGCCCAACATCTTCGAATCTAAATCGTAGGTTAAGGGGTTAAAGTAACACGTATATAAATAGCATTAACGACGTATTACAGACTCTTGGTGCCCTGAAATATGTAGAGGATTTTAAGAGTAAAAATAGTCACGTGAATTCCGGAAAAGGGCTTTTTATTCAGTAATAAGGTTGAAAATAACGCACCATTTAATTCGTAATAAATCCTGTTTAATATTTTCATGAGCGATATTTTCAAGGTATTTAATTCGAATAGAAGTAATAACGAATATGCACTTGCTTTTAATAAATAAAACCTTTGTTAGTAAATCAGTATAAAATTCATTATCATTGACACCAAAAAAGGTTTACAAAACCTTCTTTATAAAATCCAAGATTATCTCCATAGACGTAAACAGAACGTTAATACAAAAAATAGCGGAACCACCTTTTCAGATTATATATGTCCAATAGATCCAAAGCTATGATCTAAAAAGAATCCCAAAATATTTCCACTTAATTATTTTACCGGTACATAAAAAATTAGGAGTAGACAGACCCGAAGAATTTGCTTAAAAACATTATACCAAAGAGACTAGACTGTGAGCACTCGTGGAGAACCACAGTCTGCAAACAATTATCTCTTTTTGTTTTCAAGATCGAATAACCTCATACGTATTAAACAAGCCAATGAACGTAAAAAAAGTTGCGTTAGATGCCAGCCCGTAGGTCCGAAGGATACGATCCATATTTTTCACTCCCACACTATGGCTATATTCAAACCGCCGACCGTAAAGACCTTCATTCCCCACGACACAAAGCAGTTTCGCTGACACACCGTGGTGCGCATCAACATTCTTCCGTCCACGCTAAAATTAGCGACGCGCCAGCTACGACGAGAATAAATAAATGTATAATTAAAATGAAGTAAGTTAAACGTCAGCCTGAAGATCCGGAGGATCTGGTTCTGATCCTTATTTTTCGGCTACATTCAAATCGCCGACGGTGTAGACTTACGCGCGACACAAAGTAGTTTCGCTGACACACCATGTCGCGCATCAACGTCCTTCCGTCCGCGCTAAAATTAGCGACTCGCCGGCTTCATTGCAAAACTCCCGCCGCTCATTAAATCGCCGTTGCCGCGAGGGCCTCGCGCAAAAATTCGCTCCTGTCAACGATTCGACGATTCCGCGCTACACGGTTGCGTAAATTTCTTTTCTTTCATGCCCCACAGTTTCTCGTATAACGAGGACCCCCGGTGTTTGCAACCCCCTCCTTGGCTCGGTCGTTTTCGCTCACAAATTCGCCGCGCGTATTTTCATCTGACAGTGCGGACGGACTTTACTTACGATTTAGGAGGATTCGTTGGCGGCGCACTTGTGTACGACGCTTGACGATGTTGGCCGTCGTGCCGTGAGCGTATCTTCGATCCGGGGGCAGTCGCTGTGTGCGAGTATAGAAAGCGAGGTCGTTCGCGTCGTCGTGTCGTCGCTGTAACGAAACTTGTTACGCGCGGAAAGGCCGTGCAATGTCCAGATTGGATGACGTTAGTCCCGCTGCAAACGATCGTGGCCGACTGCGCGCTGACTTCTACTACTGCAGGTTCGCGTAGCCGCGCAGTTGTTGATTTGAGCTGACTACTTTCAGGTCGGACGCATTGCAGTGTGTTGTTGCAGTAGTGTTATTTTAATCGAGGGCAGTCAAGTGTACGAGGTGTGTGATATGTCATGCGACAGGTTAATATTACAATAATACTTTTTTATTTGCATAATTTATTTGTTATAAGGCATTCAAGAGATTTTGTTTTTAATTCAAATGAGACCTGTCGCGATATAATTTAGACCATGTTCACTTGTTTAATATAATATAACATAATATTATTTTAATAATATGAGTTACTCAATGAATACTCAGAAGTAGATGTACACTGAAGGATATCACGTTTGGTGTCATTTTGTTCATAATAATATAATAATGTAATCTGACTGCAAACGATCGTGGCCGATTGCGCGCTAACTTCTACTACTGCAGGTTCACGTAGCCGCTCAGTTGTTGATTTGAGCTGACTACTTTCAGGTCGGACGCATTGCAGTGTGTTGTTGCAGTAGTATTATTTTAATCAGAATTAGTCAAGTGTGCAAGGTATGTGATATGTTACGCGACGGGTTAATGTTACAATAATATTTTTTTATTTGCATTCTTTTAATCTGAAAATTGTCATAAGGAATTGAGATTTTTTTTTAATTAAAATGAGACCTGTCGCGATATAATTTAGACCATGTTCACTTGTTTAAATAATATAACATAATATTATTTTAATAATATGAGTTACTCGATGAATACTCAGAAGTAGATGTACACTGAACGATATCACATTTGGTGTCATTTTGATCACAATAATATAATAATGTAATCCGACTGCAAACAGTTGCGGCCGACTACGCGTTGACTTCTACTACTGCAGGTACGCGTAGCCGCGCAGTTGTTGATTTGAGCTGACTTCTTTCAAGTCGGACGCATTGCAGGGGACTCGATCTTATTGTTTGCGATTCTTTCGTCAGGCAGCCTTGTAAATTACGTGTAAATGTAAAAGTTATGTGTGTGGGTTATCTTAACAGAGACAGTTATTATCGCGTGCCTTGCAAACAACGCACGTGCAACGGCTTACGCAGATATTAATGTCATCAGGAGTTCCTTTGATTGGCCAATGTGATCTACTGATCTCGATCTCTACAGTTTTCGTTCTGAAAATTTGTTATCACGTCGCAAAGTCTCTGTGTGTAAAACAGCGCGTCCAATCTGACGCGGCGACGTGATGCAAAAGCCGGTGGTAGCAACGTACTGCCGGACAGTCGGGCCAAAGAGACTGCCGCCGGCTGGAAATTATTTGCGGCCGGTGCGGCTTATAAAACCCGAGGCAGAAACGAATGGCGGTCGAAGAGAGTCGAGAAAAACAACCGCGTTACCGTAGATCGCGAGACATCGCACGCTCCCCGACTGGCATCATGCATTTCGGGTTGTGTTTAAGACGGGGTGGATGTGTGATTATTTTACTGTCTGAAACATACCGAAATATCGTATATCAACACCGTCCTTGTACGATCTAGTTGTTGTACATTCAGAATTGTAAGACATATTTATCCTGGATCTGTTGTAAATTATTAGCTTGGGCCTACTTGGGTATTTGCGAGTGAAAATAAGCGGGTGGCCTACTTATTGTTACCCCGCAGGCCTATTATTTCTGTTTTTCGCTTGGCCAGAATTTTTTCCCACAGCGAAGAAAGTCTCAATTTGATGTGTTCTGCAATTTTTAAACCGCTGATAGGTTCCGAACACGGCCTGACTCCGATACGACAGAAACCGTGCCGTAACAGTACGAATCGCTATGCTGGGAGCGGCTTGGGAAAAATGCAGACAATTGTCAAATAACCGACACGCAACACCGCGACGGACTTAAGGTCCGCGGCGTCAGAAAAATCGTTATTAATTCAGTCAGGCCCGTCGTGACGGAATTAATAACGCGTTGCGTAAACTCTAATTCGCCGTGCGCCAGGATGGCGCCGTGAATATTGCGGCGAGTCGTTCGGTATTAAATTTACAACTACAGCTGCGACTATAACCGCGTTACGGTGTAGTTGTGTTACACCGTAGTTTCGCCCGCTTTCCGCCTGCCTGCCACCCCCTCGCCCTCGACCATTCGCAACTACCCCCGGACCCACGTACGATCCACCCACCTACCGCCGACGTGTGTGCCCTCCCCTATGGCCGCCAGCCGTGTAGAGTGGCCGTGTTCCCGATACACTTGTGGCTTTATCGTCGTGTAACGTAAACGTTGCCGATGCATTCGGTTCATTTTATACAATACAGCCGCGGCTACAATTCATATACAGCCCGCTAATGGCTCACCGCCGGTAACGCGATTTATGGCACGGTGACTGCATTTTCGCCCGGAGTTGAGAAGACTGCGCGGAAATCGACGTGCGAGTGGAGGCTTCAGGATAAATCGGCCATAGCGAGAGTCAGGTGTGTCATTGCCTCGTGTTTTCACGAGTCTGATACGGGGTGATGATATCGGGGAAACGTGAATGGCACGAGTCTGGCGCGTGATCGCGATTTTAGACAAAACGTGAGTGGTACGAGCCTGACACGTGATGACGATTTTAGATAAAACGGGAATGGCACGAGTCTGTCACGTGATGACGATTTCAGGCCAGGTATTAGAAATTGAGTATTTTTGGGGGGAACTTAAACAGTATTGTCGGTTCGGTCTATCTATCTATCTTTTTCTACATTTAGAAACGCTCAGAAAATTACAATTCCTATGATAGCGTTGTTTATTTATGAAGTACAGTTTTAAAAGTATTATATGCATCCTGTTATTTAGTATTTATAGTAGCATTACTTCTAATTTAAACCATTGATTGTTTATGCGTTATTTCCTTTAGTATATTGCAGAAAAAATGCATATGTGTATATATATTCGGATTTCATGAGTATAACTCAGATTCCATTACTATTATTTTCTAGAAAATATCGCTGACTTTTATCAACAGAATGCTAGGAACACATATCCAATCCGACCTCCTCCTCAGGCTTCTAATTATCGAATCCTCTACGTCGCTTACCTCCACATTTCTCCCGTTAATGCCATATACCTACATATTATAACACGAGCTTTACAGAACCCGTCGATTTGCCGTGTTTCGGATTTCACGAACAAAATTACAGACTCCAACACTATCATTTTCCAGCAAAGCTCACTTTTATCAATAAACCGATACGAACATACATCCAAACCAACTTCCTCCACAGGCTTCTAATTACCGAATCCCCTACGTCGCTTACCTCCACATTTCTCCGATTAGCGCCACATACCCACATATCATAACATCAGATTTACAGAACCCGTCGATTTGCCGGTTTCCGGATTCCACTAGGAAAATTATCGATTCCATTACTATTATTTTCTCGCAAAGCTTACTTTCGTTAATAAAACACTACGGATATATATTCGCATTAACTTCGTCCTCCGGCTTCTAATTATCGAATCCTCTACGTCGCCGACCTCCACATTTCTCCGGTTAACGTCAAATCTAGCGTTAAGCGAGAAAAGGCGAAAGGCGGAGATCAGCGAAGCACGCGGAAAGGAACCGAGGGAAGCGAAATTCGAGAAGAGTCGTTAAGTCGCGGTAAATATGTCGATGCGAGCGTGGCGGCAATATAGGACGGAGAGCGGAACGAGAGCGAGATAGAGAGAAATAGATCGACGTAGAAAGAGGTCTGGAAAGCGTGCGCCAACTCGGCGCTCCTCGGAGGTAGCCTCCTAAATCCTGCGGCGAGTTCGCATCGAAATTCCGAGGCAGAATTCGAAGGCGGAGAAAGAGGATGTGGAAGGAACGGGGGAGGCGAGAAGAGGGTAGGCGATGGCGTGATCGGAACGTAGGTACACTGTCCAGATTAAATGATGTTGGTCCCATTGCGAACGATCGTCTGCGTCTAGCCGTTGAGCCACCTCCATCTTGTTTTACGCTGATTCTCTACGGAAGTTCGGTGTCGAGATTGCCACGAAATTTGCGCACGTCCGCGGCAGGAGTTGGCGAACTTACGGAATATAGGACGTTGCGTTTGTTAAGTTATGAAAATTACAGAACAACGAAGTGGGATTGAATGCATACGCGCGGTGACAAACGAATTCATTTTGCCATTGAATCGAATACAAAGGCAGGATCGATATTTAAGAAGAAATGAACTTCGGTGTTCTTTCGGTTACAATGCCGGAAGCACGGTGCAGGGAAAGTACGATACGGTCAATGTTATTGAAATTCAATCGGCGTAGTCGGCTAATTAATCAGTTTGGAAGTATATTCTTGAAGAATAGTCAAGTCATACGTTTTCATTTAATTTTGCGGTGAACCACAATTCTTAGATAAACCGGTCATTTTGTCTGCCTTTTGACTCTGGGTCTTTGACATATTTTACGAACGACACATACAGTGCTAGTGGTAAACAAAATGTTACAATCATATGCAATACGTGCTAAAACTTAAGATGACATTATCCAACACAACTTTCCGCTGCACCTAAAACAATAATTTCCTAAGAGCCTCCATCTAGACTCGAAACGTCCAGTTTCCAATCAAATTTAACACACTAACTGACCACATACGCGAACCCGAATATCCGGAATCAACGCATCAACTTCACCATCAATCGCTTCCGCCAAAGAGCCCGTACCATCACAGTCGCCCGCTATACAAGCCGAAACCATTCACAGGCTCCCTGCACACAAGACACCAACGCAAGAGTGCACGTAGCATAAAAGCACAGGAACCCGCGCGCACCTAGACTCCCAGCACACACAATCGCCGCCCACGCAAGAGCACGAGACCCATTCGGTCGATCGGTCCAGCTCCTGTCGATAAATCGAAGAGTGGAACTCATCGTCAGGCCCGCAAAGACGGCAAACCAACCTTGGTTTCCCGGATCAGCCTCTTCGCGGGTGGAAGCGGTGCGCGGAGTGCGGGGGTGGGATTTGAGCCGTAAAGCTCGGCGCGATCCTTGAAAAAGGGGCGGAGTGTCTTTCGGCGCGCGAACGTCATTTAAAATTCCAGTTGATCCAGGCCTCTCGCTACTCTAGCTACTCTCGCTATACCCTCCACCCAGGCCATTGTTGGCTCCTAGCGCGCGTACCATATCTTACTCTGCATCGTCCTTTGTGCGCGGGCGATATTTATGGCCGGCGCGCCGGGATTTAACGCGTCGGGTATTCGTCGCTGGCGAGCGAGGACTGCACTTCGTCGGAGGCGAGTCGCCGCTGACGGATTATGTCGCGAGGTTTAGCCGTTGGATAGAGGGCCGTAGAGAATCCAGGTGACGGGCGGTTCGACGTAGAATCGGCGAGCTGCAGAACGCGGCAAGGGTGGGAAGGGTCTTGACGATCTAAAGAATAAAGTTTTGTTTTCTGGAGGGTCGGGTGCTATTTTCGAGCGAGTTTCAAGTAATGGAATCGTTAACACATTGACAGCCGGCCCCGCGAAAACGCGGATTTTTGAGTCTATCACTTGAGCGCCGGAATCACTTTCAGAAACAAGCGAATCAAGTGACCGATACGTTGCCGGCGCTTAGGCTTTAAATGTCTCTTAGGTCGCCGGCTGTCAATGCGTTAACACGTTGACTGCCGTGCGTATTTTGCCGTATTAAAACGACGATACTATGAAATACTAAAGCGTTTGACTGAATTATGCAAAATGTAAATAATTTGCAGGTATTGTAGACCAAAGGATTACATCACTATTCTAATATTATAATAACTGCATTTATAAAATAATTATTGCTACCCATTGCGAATATTCTGGATCTTCGGCAAAATCTCTTGCACCGATCATCGGTGACCGGCGCAAAAGGTCTCACGAGAAAATAAAAAAATAGCCAATCGGTAGCATTTATAATTTTGCAAATGCAATTAATATTAAATAGTGATTCAATTTTTTGGTCCGCGATACCTTCGCATTATTTTCATTTTGCCCAATTCAATCACATTCTGCAGTACTTCATCACCTTGCCGTATTAGAACGACGATACTATGAAATACTACAGCGTTTGACTGAATTATGCAAAATGTAAATAATTTGCAGGTTTTGCAAACCAAAGGATTGCATCACTATTCTAATAATAACTGCATTTATAAAATAATGATTGCTACCCATGGCAAATATTCTGTATCTTCAGCAAAATCTTTTGCACCGATCATTGGTGACCGACGCAAAAAGTCTCACGAGAAAATAAAAAAATAGCCAAACGGTAGCATTTATAATTTTGTAAATGCAATTAATATTAAATAGTGATTCAATTCTTTGGTCCCTGATACCTTCGCATCATTTTCATTTTGCCCAATTCAATCACATTCTGCAGTACTTCATCACGTTGCCATATTAGAACGACGATACTATGAAATACTACAGCGTTTGACTGAATTATGCATAATGTAAATAATTGGCACGTATTGTAGACCAAAGGATTGCATCACTATTCTAATAATAACTACATTTATAAAATAATTATTGCTACCCATTGCGAATATTTTGGATCTTCAGTAAAATCTCTTGTGCCGGTCACCGGTGACCATCACGGCAGTCAAAGTGTTAAATAGGGAGACAGCAGATAGGTAACGTAACAAACTACTTTTACTAGAGCTACATTACTACGACGACGGATTAACAAACACAAGAGTAAGGGGCTACACAAAAGAACTTAAGACCAATAGGTGACGTATGAATTTTCCGCAGGCGATTTGCGGGTGGGCTAAGACTGACTTCCGAAACAGAGACTAACGTGTATGCGACCGTGGTTTCTTACAGACCGCGGAATTTGATGGTGTCAAATGCGCCACACAGATAAAGACACCACAGTTTATTGCTGTGTGTTACGATAATAGGCTGGACTGAGTACTTTATTTGTGAGTGCCTTTCCTGTACGTAATGCATTACGTGACAGACGGGCTTTCCGGCCTCGTAGTGCTACAGTGATAGTTCACGACGTTCAATTTTTTTGTTTGGTATAGCGACAGTACCAATAAACAAATGTGTAGGTTGTCGATTCTCTTACGTCGAGGAGGATTGTTTGTGAGAGATGCGCTATGCAAGGAATATGTGCGGAAATATTGAGTTAAGGAGAAGAACGGTATTGTAATGTATCGGTTCATATGTATTGAGTTTTATTTGCTTCGCGCGCGTAGTAGACATTGTTGGATGGCTTGCGAGATGGGCGAAATGCCGGACATGGCAAGTGTGAAATGTCTTATCAAGGAAGATTGTTTGTAAGGGATGCGTTACGCAAGAAATATGTGCAGACATTTTGAATTGAGGATAAAAACGGTGTTCTAACGTGTCGATTCATATGTATTGACTTTTATTTCCTTCGCGCGCGCAATGGATGGATCGTCAGATGGCTTCCGATAAAATCGGCGAGATGCTGGACACGGCAAGTGTGAAAATATCTTCTAATGTATCGATTCATATGTGTAGACTTTTAGTTGCTTGACTGAAAGTGTGTTTTATTGTAATTATTGTAGTTACGTTAGTCCGATACCGCCTTCGGTAATCTGTGCCCACATTAATAAGTTTCTTCAAATAATAATTCTTTTTATGAATGAAATATAGGATCTATGTATTGGCTCGACATGTTCCGGGACCACACGAGTTCCGTCGTCAGAAGTAACTTTTTTAGTATATCGCGGCAAAGTTTTTGCTGGATCAGCCTCTCGCATGCGCCAATAGTTTAACTACATGTTATACATATATATTTATTAATACCTTTTTTCCCGTTACGCTTAATAGATTCGTTTTTTTGCATAATTTACTGCTCAACAGCAAGAAAATTTATATCCTGTAATTAAAGATTTACTCGCAAATCTATTTTTTTGTCGTTGTTGGTGGGAACGAGCAATAACAACGTAAGCACATACCTAAAGGCGACGATTTGTCGCCAACCTTTGTATCAGAGACGACGATTACGTCGCTTATCGCTACCGGGTTTGCAAGACACAAACCGTAGGCCCGGTAGATCCAGGACTTGCGGTCAGTCGTTGTCCCGCAAGCAAAGTGCACAGTTCAATAACCCATAGTCACCCTTCCTTTAAAGTGAAACACGGTGGTTTCAGTTAGTTCTACATCCAACTACCCCTGTTTCTTCTAATTGTAAGACATGACACATAACGATCGGCTCCATCGATAGTAACGTCTTCTCAGACGTACTTGCACGTGTTAGCGGAAAATAAATTTACGCCGAAATTCAAAGGGGTCTTATGTGATTATCCGCTACTGAAGTATTAACACGTTGACTGCCACGGTGGTCACTGGTGACCGGCGCAAAAGATTTTACCATAAATGCAAAAAAATTCGCCATGAAGCCTATTTGCAATCTTATAAATGCAATTGATATTGAAATGATGCTTCAATACTTTGACTTCTAACAACTCTGCGTTACCTTCATTTTGCACGATTGAATCATGCTCTGCAATATTTCATCGCATGGCGATTCTAATATTGCAAAATACGCTTGGCAGTCAACGTGTTAATTGTTGTGCGGAATGCGATGAGTCATAATCAAAATACCTGTGATGCGCCCCTGTCACGAGAGGCCTCCTTCGCTACGGATTTTTGTTTGGAAAGGGGAAGGGAGATGAAGGGGTGGTAGAGTGTTGCATTCCCTGAAACAGGGGCATTCCACCGGAGAATTGTAAAGAGATCGGACGTATTATTGTAAAATAAAGATTTCGCAATTGATTGCTTCGCTTAATTCTAACACACGCGTAGCGGGAAATAAATTTGCGCCAAAATTCAAAGGGGTCTTAGGTGATTGTCCGGCACAGATGTAGTCATTGTTGTGCGGAATGCGATGAGTCATAATCAAAATACCTGTGATATTCACGAGAGGACCACTGTTAAGTGAAGACTCGCGGAGCGTGCGTGTCCCTGACGCGACAAAGCACGGTCCGGCCTCGACGGCGGATAAAATGGAGTGGCGGAACGCAAAATGGGAAAAGTGGTCGGTCATTTTAGCCGCAATCCGAAATTCCGTGAAGTCGTCGAGAAAGCTCCGATAAGTCCGTGAGCTGAATTCTGCGTGCAAAATGGCGGGTGCGGTTTGAGGCGACAAAAATGTTGGGCAAGTGGCGAGTGGCGGTCGCTAATACGACGCGCGAAGATGAATATTGTGGGTTGGGTATGACGAATGAGAATGGCCGCTTGCGAATTTAGCGTTAATCGTTTCTGTGCTTGTTCTGGTTGAGTCGTTTTATTTAATCTTGGAATGCGGATTTTTCAGAAATTCGTCCGAAAGGTACGCGACCACTGATTTATGGCGTCTACTAAGTACAGTAGTTTGCCTGCAAAGAACTAAATAGTCAAAGTAAACGTATATATACAGTAGTACTTTATTTAAGCAAATAAAATATCGTATATCAGAGGATGAGTATATTTCGGAGAAATTTGTGAAGGATCCGTGGTATGATAAACTGTGTAAAAGATTGAGCTCTGTATATTGAAGATATTGCAACTGTCCACTGCATACGTAGTCCTCTGAAGTAGACCTAAAAATGAAGGTAAAAGCATT
Organism: Cryptocheilus praepositus; assembly: GCA_033815515.1. NCBI lineage: Eukaryota > Metazoa > Arthropoda > Insecta > Hymenoptera > Pompilidae > Cryptocheilus > Cryptocheilus praepositus. The sequence continues at coordinate 4,471,159 of JAWWQZ010000314.1, forward strand.
GATAATAACAGAACAAAACTTTATTAACCCGGATCCGTCAGAAACAGTACCAACATCCTTAACACTATAATAAGAATACAAAAGCCCTGTTTAAAATAAAGCGCGCGATGGAAATAAATCGAAATACATTTATCCAGCTAAAGGCGATTAAACGCAGTGTGGAACTTCGGAAAAGACCTACGATATTCTTGCAAGAAGGTTTCTTACGTAACGCGACCTTCGAAACCATAATCAATAACTCGCAGTATTCGGTTAAAGTTAAAATTGAAAGAGTTACGTCACGGTCTCAAAGTTAACCGAAGCACTCCACGGGGGTAATATAACCCATTTCCCATCGTGACTTTAACAGAGTATTTCACTCGAAAAAACCTGCCAAACTACCCCCATCCAGCGACGACCCGCCGCCCAAAATGAGCAAAACCGAAAACGGCTGCCTCAATAACGAATATTACTGACACTGTGACCCACAGTTCGGCGTACATTTTCGGGAATAGTAGACACATCGTCCATCAAGTGGAAAATTACCGTGACGTTCGGGCAACGAATCATAGATTTCAACTCAAAACTATACATTATTTACATTTATTGTTTTTTATGCTCTTGTATTTAATTTTTGTGTCAATTAACACGTTGGCTGCCGTGGGGGTCACCGGTAACCGGCGCAAGAGATGTGAATGATGATCGAAATTATTCGCAATGGGTAGTAATAATTATTTTATAAATGCAGTTATTGTTAGAATAGTGATGCGATTCTTTGGTCTCCAATACTTGCACATTATTTACATTTTGCATAATTCAGTCAAACGCTGTAGTATTTCATAGCATCGCCGTTCTAATACGGCAAAATACGCACGGTAGTCAACGTGTTAACACATTGCGGACGGATGACGAGATATCTCGTCATTGGTATTTCGTCGTTCGGGGCCATTGACGAGATATATCGTCTTGCGTATTTCGTCATTCTGGGCCACTGAAGAGATATATCGTCTTGCATATTCTGTCGTTTGAGGCAGGTGACGAGACATCACACAGTTGCTACGTGATTGTCAGTCGCAGTTTTTCGTAATTTGTGTTGCGAATTAATTATTTGGAGCTCTGAAATATGGATAGCGACAAAACGATTAGCAAAAATTACAGAAATATTTGTGGACAGTTTAACACTTTGACTGCCAAGCGTTTCTTGCTATGTTGGAACCACGATGCGATAAAATACTGCAGAGTATGATTAAATCGTGCAAAATGAAAGTAATGCAGAGTTGTTAGAAGCCAAAGTATTGAAGCACTGTTCCAATATCAATTGCTTTTACAAAATTGCAAATAGGGTTCATTGCAAATTTTTTGCATTTTTAGTACAATCTTTTGCACCGGTCACCGATGACCGCCATGGCAGTCAACGTGTTAACGGATACATCAAGTGATGACGAGAATATGAATATTTGTGAGGACTTTGTCGTGTTCCACTTCACTTAGTGTCATGTTTTACGAAATATCATACTTTAAAAAATGTTTAGTTTTTACACATTTTTACTTATTGAAAAATATTAAAACAACATTCATTTTTAAAGTTGTTAAAAATAAATATTTCACGGGACAATGATTTTTAACACATTGACTGCCAAACGTATTTTGTTCTATTAGAATGCACCGTTCCAATATAAATTGCTTTTACAAGATTCCAAACAGGCTTCATTGCGAATTTTTTGCATTTTTAGTCAAATGTTTTGCACCGGTCACCGGTGACCACCGTGGCAGTCAACGTGTTAACTACTAACAAATCATCACTAATTTAAAGACATTTGACGCAAAAAAATACCCGGCCACTGGGTACTTTTCTATGCCCGGTCCGCAAAGTGTTAATAATTCTTGTCGACGTACAATCAAGTATACACAAATACAATACCGCTCGAAAGAATCTTCGGATAACTGGCATGGCTTGCCAATGTGCAAACATTCCTCTATCAAAATAGTCACGTTACCTTCGACATACGACCGCCAAGGTTTAATTACTGGCACCTACGTAAAGGGAACCTCTTTGCGCACCGTTTCTTTAACGCAACGTTGACGCAAGCTCCACAAACTTCACGGACTTCGCGAAGTCAGATCATCGGTCATTACATGTAGTTAGACGATCGCCGAGCGGCCTGGAAACGGATGACGATCAGCAGAAACCGTACGACGCGGTGAAATTTGCTATTTACGACGCAAAGAGCCAGGGTTATTGGTTAAGGCGTGTTTCTCGCCGCAGGTTATGGCCCGTGCTTAAAGCAGGCTGTTAACGTTGCCAGCTCCAGCATCTCGACGATCCTCTCTCCATGTCGCTCATTTTCTCTCCGTTCTTCAATTCTTCCACTTTTCTGTTGCGTGCCAAATTCCGCTATTTAGCCGGCGCTTTCACTCATTTCGAAACTACGTGCATTTTTCCGAGGCAAGCTGTCACGGTCTATGTGCCAAACGTGCGAGTTTAGAGAAAATATGAAGGATGTAAAAGACAGGAGAACGCGACGAAGTGCGGGGTGGCGTACGATGAAAAATATATCGATTTTGACTCGTAGTGGCGCTGAATTATGCTCGTGTTGTAAGGTGGAATATCTTTTTGATATCCCACTTCTGATGACTGCAAATTATCATCTATATATATATATCCTGGATATCGTATCTATATATCTATATATCCTGGATGTCGTATTTCTGTTTTTAATGTACGCGACCAAAGGATGGTATTAAAATGAATGAAGTAACGGATGCTGGGGACAAGAGGAAAATTAACTAAACGGATGCAAGTTGCTATAATTAAACGTCGATGTATGTTAACTATATTTAATGTTACAAAGCCAAACTACATATAACTAAATTGAAGGGATAGCTCTTTATTTACTCCTTTTTGGCATTAAATATAGATTTGTTTCTGTTACCATTCGAAGTGTCGAAATACTGGCCCCCATACGATTATTAATTGCATGTGTTTGCGGAAGTATAGACTGTAGATTGGCGCATACGAGATCTTTGAAGTCGTTTTTATTAAAGGAGCGCCATTGTTCTGCGAATCGTGAACTGTGCAATTGTGACAAAGCTCGTGCATTGATCCATAATGTAACTGTATTATGACAAATGTTACCCGCAGCTTAATGTAATTGTTACGTAGTCAGGCGAGGAGGAGCTGAAATAATAGGCGAAGCATCAAAGTTCCAACAGCGGTATTTTCATAATCATACATCAGAAGGTTGAATGATGTCGCGTGCTAAATTTCAATCTTTAGCCAACGCTTTCACTCATTTGGAAAAGACCAGCGCGTGGTTCTTGCAATAACTAGTTTAGGCCATGTTCAGAGCGAGTGATTGGAAAAATCGGGAGACAACTTTACGCTTTCTTCGTAACAAGAACGTAAAGTTGAAAAAGAAACGTTCTTTCGCAGTGGAAAAAATCTCAGTCAAGCGTCCGGAATTTACTATGGGGGTGAGAGAGTTGTACGTGACATACCACTCCGGACAAGGCGTGCTTTTTTTTGGAGTCTTACAAGCGGTACGGTTTGAACATTCGCAGAAAATAGTTGCAGAAAATAGTAGAATACTTATTAACCCTTCTTTGCATGATTTTTTCTTTATTGGTGAAATAAATCAAGATGATATAATCAATATCAAAATTAAAGGAAAAATGGTTAAAAAAAGCTTAGTATATATTTATAGTATAAATTTAGCAAAAAACAATATGATGGAAATTTCCATCATCATGCAAAGTTAGATCAAAGTAAACTTGTTCTTTTGTATAATTTTTGGGCATTCAATGTTATGATGGAAACTTCCACCATCATGCAAAGAAGGGTTAATATTCCACTAACAACTATTCTACTTACGTTTCATTACATAATTACACCTACGTCCACTCTTAAACGCAACCTAACAACTTTTCTCGCACCTTCGCTTATCATCTCTATCTCTATCCTTTCGGTTTGCGACGCTGTAGCTTTTGCTCCTTTACGTGTGCGTTCGACTACACGTAATCCATTGTCCCGGGCTGAATCGCGAAATTGAAAAGCACTTGTAACGTCGGTCGGGCGTCGCCACGGTGGATGCGTGGGCAAGGTGCTCGAAAAATCGCGGGACCGTTGTCAAGTGAGAGACGCGTTGTTTCCTGCGCCGAATGGCATGAAAGTGTTGCCGGCTGATTGGCATTGTCGGCATAATTGATGCGGCGTCAAGATGCGGCATCGAGCGAGAGAACGGTTTACGGATTGCTTCGAAACGGCGCTACTGTTTTGAAGTCATTGCACTCAACGTTCATGTCTGAGAGAACGTTGATGTTGAGAAATGCACTTATGCTAATATTTATTTCCACGAGTTGTTTGCGGTCCGGTGGAAGTAAAAGCAAGGAAAACGACAAAGAAGTGGCCTGTTTCAAACTTGTACAATTTTTGGTCAGTCAACTGAGAGGTGAATTTCAGCAACTGTGAGAGCACCTTTCGGCAATGTATTTGGGCAACATGCTGAACGATAAATTACATATTAAACGTGCGCGAGGGAATGAACGAGACTGTATCATATGGTCGAAACGCATGTACGCTCTAAGTAGAGTGTATATGGGATTGGATAAAATATCAAAATTACGGGAAGAATTGAAAATGATTAAATGGGAAAAAATGGTTTATGATCAGATAAATTAAACTGTTTGATATAACGCAAAATTATATAATACTAAGATATATTTGTCTTTTTTTCCAATGAAAAGGGTAATAACTTTTTTCCCTGCTATTTATGTGACTGTCGAAGAATTTTGTTTCCGTTGAGATCATCGCAGGTGCACCCAATAAGAACGGCTTCAGTTCATAATATACTTCACATAAAAGGTAGTTTTTGTGTGTGATGATGTCAACGAAATTGTCAAGATAATTTTTATCAATCGAATTTGATGATAAAATTAAAGATTACAATCTAATATAAATAAATTAGTACACCTATTTATAAGTATGGGTGATTGTTTTCAACATTGTCGCTCCTCAGAAAAGCACAATCTATGAAAATACCAAGCTATCATAAGTTGCAAAAATATTAAACATTAGGCTCTAAAAAATATGCAAAATTTAGCTTCAAAAATATTAAATATTGAGCTATGAAAATATCAATTTTATTTCGTGAAATATAAACCATTTTATGGAAAATGCAATTTAAATAGAGCCTTTCTCTCGGAAATGTTTTATATGTATTTATATCGAATTTATATGACTTTTATACGAATTTATGCGCTATTCACTACCTCGCGAAGGAACCTGTCCGAGTGCAAAGGGTTAAACGTACGCTGTGGGTCAGCGGATTTGTCGTTCTCTGTGCGTTCCGCCGAAATTAGAGCTTGCAGGCTCGCAAATGCGCCGAAGAGGGGCAAGCCGGACTTTTCAGCGAAATCGAGTGCGCTCGTGCGTTCCGAGTAAGTTTTTATTTTTCCGCGTTTCAGTTGCGAGTGGCCAGTGATTGTTCCGGCGAGCGTAAAGCGTAAATTTGAGGTCCGCCGCGAAGCGTACCCGGCAAAAATCCAGACGCTCCATCCCGCTCGGCTTAATCGCGAATAATCGGGAATCCGGCGTCAAACCGAAGCATCATTGAACGATCATCAGCGCTGAAATTGATCATCGTCGAAATCCAGTTTCGCGTCAATCCGCGCGTCGCCCGGCGCGCTCGAAAACTTTTTCGTCCCGTCGCAATCCCAATTGAGAGCGGATAACAATTTTAGTTGATTCAGTGCCAGAACGAGCCCATCCCCAAAAATCCGATATTGACCGTTAAAACTTCCAGCGAGGAGGGGACTGTCAATGGACGGGAAGAGCAACGCCTGGCGCGATCATTGAATCCGCCGAAGCCGGAATTTTTATCGTTGATCCGAGACTCCCGAAATTCAGGAGTTTTCGTGTTCCTTCGCTCCATCGGAGGTAACTGTTTAATGTATTAGCCCGCCGCGTCCGTCTCGTCCGAACTCGTCGAAACGCTATTTTGAGGCGGCGTACTTCGAGGCGATCGCGTTAAATTTTCAGTTATTTTTTCGACGCTCACTGAAAGACAGAGGCCCATTACGGTCGATGCAGTCGGTAAACGACGAACCACGTAAAAATCCGATATTCGCCGCATTAACTTCCAAATGGAAGATCCCACTCAGCGTAACACGCGCACACACGCGCACTCGCACCCGCCCACACACGGAACGAGCAACGTTCCGAAAAATCGCAGGCGCACTTTCGGCAGAGAAGTACCTACTCAGCGACAATTTCACGCAGAAAAGTGAAAAGCAGCGCGATGAAGGGCTATGCTAAGGGCGTCTGCCGAAATTATTTCGGCAAATGTCGACGTTTTTCGGGGTAACAATCTAAAGATGTTGAAATGTAAATCGTCGGTTTCTGCATTCTGGCCGATTACACATAAGAGCGCGGCTTATTGGGGGTAAAAATCTAACGACGTTGAAGTATGAATTGTTGATTTCTGTATTTTTACCGGCAACACCTGGCCTTAGGTAATTAATTATTTTGGTAAATGTCAACATTTTTCGGGGTAACAATCTAAAGATGTTGAAATGTAAATCGTCGGCTTCTGCATTTTTGCCGATTACACATAAGGACGTGGCATTATTGGGGGTAAAAATCTAACGACGTTGAAGTATGAATCGTTGATTTCTGTATTTTTACCAGCAACACCTGGCCTTAGGTAATTAATTATAATATTTTGGTAAATGTCGACATTTTTCGGGGTAACAATCTAAAGATGCTGAAATGTAAATCGTCGGTTTCTCCATTTTTGCCGATTACACATAAGGACGTGGCATTATTGGGGGGAAAAATCTAACGACGTTGAAGTACGAATTGTCGATTTCTGTATTTTTACCGGTAACACCTGGCCTTAGGTAATTAATTATTTCGACATTTTTCGGGGTAGCAATCTAAAGATGTTGAAATGTAAATCGTCGGCTTCTGCATTTTTGCCCATTACACATAAGTACGTAGCTTATTGGGGGTAAAAATCTAACGACGTTGAAGCGTGAATCGTCGATTTCTGTATTTTTACCGGCAATGCCTGGCCTTAGGTAATTAATTATTTCGGTAAATGTCGACATTTTTCGGGGTAACAATCTAAAGATGTTGAAATGTAAATCGTCGGTTTCTGCATTTTTGCCGATTACACATAAGGACGTGGCTTATTGGGGGTAAAAATCTAACGACGTTGAAGTGTGAATTGTCTATTTCTGTATTTTTACCGGCAACACCTGGCCTTAGGTAATTAATTATTTTGGTAAATGTCGACATTTTTCGGGGTAACAATCTAAAGATGTTGAAATGTAAATCGTCGGTTTCTGCATTTTTGCCGATTACACATAAGGACGTGGCATTATTGGGGGTAAAAATCTAACGACGTTGAAGTGTGAATTGTCGATTTCTGTATTTTTACCGGCAACACCTGGCCTTAGGTAATTAATTATTTTGGTAAATGTCGACATTTTTCGGGGTAACAATCTAAAGATGTTGAAATGTAAATCGTCGGTTTCTGCATTTTTGCCGATTACACATAAGGACGTGGCTTATTGGGGGTAAAAATCTAACGACGTTGAAGTGTGAATTGTCGATTTCTGTATTTTTACCGGCAACACCTAGACTTAGGTAATTAATTATTTCGGCAAACATGGACATTCCTGGTGTCCTAATCTAACAATCTTGAAGGGTGATTGATTGCACTTCTCCCAATTACACAGAGGCACCGATAATCTTTCATACACTGTATGACATAGATACGACACCAAAACAGCTTAATTATCATATTATGACATTAATCCTGTAGATTTCCATAACACAACCGTATCACCAAACTCTCTGTCGCCCCTTAACCATTTACTCTGCGATCCCCTACGGAAACCCCAAAATAAGGTGAAATAAACGCGAAGCTTGGAGATTCAAATACCGATACTTTCATCAACCGAATCCGCCGGAATCACATCTCTAAAGACCTCGACTACATAAAACGCCGGAACGTTCCTTCTTGCGACCACCGATCGGACACTCTCGTCCGTCGATTCGCCAAGACACGTCACACTTCTCCGAAGCGATTGAAAGTGGAACTCGGAAATTTTCGTTTCGAGATTGCTTCGCGCTAAGAAGCACAAAATAGGAAGAAAGGAAAGTTTCCCCCTCGTCGCGTTCTTTTCCACGCAGATCCGTCGGTTAAATGACCACTTTGGTCGATTCAGGTTGGGCAAACGACCGACTTTCCGCGAAATCCGATATTCCTCGCATAATAACTTTCGAGTGAAAGAACCCGAGCGATGTGACGCGCCGGTACCCGACGTTCGCACATTCGCGAGGGGCGCAGGAATTCAATGAAACTTTTTCACTGTCCCAGGATGCATGTGCGTTGTGCGCGAGAATCTGTGCGATACGCGTACATCGTCGTTCGTAAGTGACGGGGCTTGAACTTTCTCAGCGAAACGTTCAAAATCGTGAACGCTGCGAAAGGAAATTGTGCTGATGGCTCTAGTCTTCTTATTTAACCGGTTAGTGCGCTAATGGCAACATTTTGTGTTACGATGAGTACAGACGTTAGGCAAATAAAGTAGTTGCCATTTGCTGTTTCAATCGGAATTTTAGGAAAAGCTCAAATGTATTCGTAAATTTTGAGATAAAGTATACTTTTCCGATTTCACACGCAAACTATATGTTCATTTGATTATAAGTGAATTCAATATTGTAACAGTTCCAGATACTAAATTTGAGGATTTCGCCAATCGAATAAAATAGTTACAGATACTCTTTGATACGCTTAATTTCTGCAACACGATTTAGGTATCCACTTCTCCAAGAGATCATCACGACAGATTAATTAAAATATGAAAAAATAGCCGGCATATATATGTACAGAGATATAATGCAGTAATATAACACATAAATAGTTAATAGACACAAAAGCACACAAATATCACTGCTGGATTACAATTACCCAACTCGACACTTTCTATGGAAACGCCCACACAAATGTAACACTATTTCTCAAGACGTCACATACAGCGAGGCAGCTAACACAAAACACTGCTTCTTCTGTCAGCGCATCCTTTATATTCTACTTTGCCTTGAAAAACTCATCGTAATCTTAAAAATATTTGCCGATACCGCGATTATAATTATTTCGCTTTCACATTACGTTCGTGAAATTTGCTTTTAACCGTTTGCACTCCGAATTTTATTTCAATTTCGTTACCAGCAGCTCCTAACGCTTTTAAGTGTTTTATTTGAAATTTACTTTAACTAAAAATATAAAGCAATTTAAACAAATAAAGGAAGAAACAAATTCATTTAAATACCAATTTTATTTACAGTATTGTCGTATATTGAAATTTTCAAGGGTATGATATCTTTTGAAAGAACTTGCAAGATGTAACCCTGATTTTCTTTCACACGTTTCACAAAAATAGGTGGTTTCTCTTTTTCCTCCAGATGTTTTTCTATTTGAGTAAACTGCACAGTCTTTGTGTTTTCCTTCGGGATGTAGGAAGATTAAATGAGGCTTTCCATCTAAGCGATCGTGTTTATCATGTGTTCCAGGCCTTCCCAATTTCATATTTGGATGACGACAATCACGAATTAGCATTGACAAAATCTTTTCGCGAAATTTTTTGTGGGCTATAGGTTTTGTTCCTTGGTTTTTTGTTTTTTCTTTGTATAAAATATACGCATTTACCATGGAGATTTCTAATCCCCAAAAGAAATATTCCCTCCACCACTTGAGTGCTCGACGTAAAAAACAGTAAGATGTCGCGTATTGGTTCGCCACATCGACACCATCTATATTTTTATTATAATCTGTGATCACATCCAGTTCTTTTATTTCTCTTTGATTACCTGAATGTCTAACCCTTCTAGTGACATTGCGAGAGCGTCGATAACCTGTGCACGATATCTATTTATTTAGACATGAAAAAATGTCGAGTGGAGCTCGACAAAGGAGCTCCTGCCATAAAAACTGATGTCGAGTCACACTCGACATAGGAGTGCAAAGGGTTAAACGCGCAGTTAGCAATTTCCTGCAATTTTCGTGGTTTGCGGGACGTGCGTTTTTCGCTCATGATTTCAGAGGTAGCGGCGATCTGTGATAACAGGATTGAATCCTTTAGACGCGTGTTCGATGCCAGTCAAGGATATCGAACCGTGTGTTGTTGTGGACTGTGAATCGTCGATGGACGTCGATACTTACACGACTATCAACCAGGCCATCTGGACAAGATACCTAGGCTTGGAAATTTGCTGTTTACGAGCAGAGAGGCGTTCCCTCGTCAGAATCTAGTTCGCGTACATGTACAAGCTGCGGCACTTAAGATGCTCAACCAGGTTACCTGTTTTATGTGACGTTTCTGACAAGAATCGTTCGGCACAAAACGATTCTGTGTTAAGGCATTTGCGGATCGATTTTGTGCGCCACTGGGACAGTAGGCACGTTTTAAGGACGTCAGCTATTTTCATGTAAAAACGTTTCAAATAAGACGACCAGTATATTACAGGCGTATTATTTCTTTCAACGTCATAGCTGGCAAATTTAGACGACGCTTCTGTTTAACTAGAGTTTACACCTATAATTTAATTCCTTGGTTCGTAGTGGATGGCAAGTGTAATTCTCTTGTCCGATATTTTTGGCCGTATCTGCAGGTCTGTATTGGATTTTTCAGCTCAGTTGCGACTTTTGTGAGATCTTTCTTCTTTCCATTTTTTAGAAGGGCAAGTCAATCCAAACATCTGTTCTTACCTTCTGCCGATCCTCTTTCATTTCATATAGGTGAGCAAGTCAAATGATTTACTTTCAGTTGGTAGTTATTAAAAAACCCGTATTTTTCTTAGGTTTTTCTCAATTTTTCAATCCATTTCTTGTCATATCTCGGAAACTATTTCGAATTTTTCAACGCGGTTGCAATTTTTCTAAGTCTCTTTGTACCCCTTTTCATCTGGCACAATTACAAGTCGGTCGGTGGACTTTTAATTTTTGACCCCGTTTTCAGGCTCGTTTTTCACGATTTTTCCACACATTTTTGCCGATATCTCCGGAACTATTGCGAATTTCGGGGTGCGCCTTGCATTTTTCTGAGTCATTTTGGACCCCCTTTGATATATTAAAAGGACAAAAAAATCGGAGACCCATCATTTTTTGGCAAAAATGGCAAGGGGTATACCATACCTTAAGATTTTCGCGATTTTTTCAAGGCCCTGTCACGACTAAACTAGTAATCGAAACCTATAACTAATATAGCTTTTCTTAAAGTTCTTTGGACACACTTTCACGTGGGATTAATCGCGATTAGCAATTTCGAAAACAATTTTTTTGCACTTTCTTAAAATCGTCATATCTCGGAAACTACAAAGAGATCAGAGCGCGGAAAGTGGTCTATTTTCAGGGCAAATTACCCTCTATCGAACGGTATCGGTCCGAGACAAAAAAAAAAAATTTGACATTTTTCACCTATTTTTGGGCCTACCTTGACAATAAGTAATTCCTTTCTAGTAACTTCAACTATATCTACAAGTCAGAAAGAATTGCGGGGGATAGATGTACATTCTGCAACATAATTACTTTATGACTAATAAGGATACATCGATAGTTTCGTATTCCATTGTTTTCAAACGAGGAGTAAAAGCTCAAAGGACGTCAGCTTTTCTCGTACACCCTGTCTGCGGGATACACGTATCACAGACATTTCATACTTCGCTTGTGCGGGCCTACAAGACAACAGGCGTACCCTTATGTTATCAACACTTTTTTCTGAGATAAAAAAGATAACAAAGTGAGCGTCTTGGGTAGCTGATCCTGAATAATGCAGACGGCGTACGAATATTCTTCTTTCACGCGAACGCGTTACCCGTCGTGTAATAACGTACGTACCTTATAAATCCATAAAATCTCCCCCTGCTCGCGGCAGAAATTCGATTGCTGAATAATGCACCAGTTTCCGCCTTAGTTAGAGCGGGGTACTTAAAACGTGTTCCGCGGCATGTATTTTTCAGCGAATTCTCGATTAACGCGGGAACATAATATTCGACGCCACGAGGTCAATTGAGGTGAATTTTGCGCGAAGTTCAAAATCGGGTCGGCGCGCTACAAATCCCGATCGACGTGCTTTTCGACCAAACGCGCTAACGCTACTTACACTCGGTGCAGTCAGCGCCGTGCCAATGACGATCTGTCAGACTAGTACGCCGATAATAAACGAATTATGTAAACTTTATTACAATGGCCGATGTAACGTTTGTGCGAACGTGATAGAATTAATATCAGCGCGCGAATGCTTGTTGCTGATGTCACTACGTAACGCCTACTACAATTATTACGGACGGCGGAAAAATTCCGATTAATAATCGCTATCAGATCAGTTGTTCGCCACTTGTGCGTGAAGCATTCCCTGCAATTATCGCTACCAAGCACAAATTGGGTTTTGTAATAGATCTCACGATTCGTTCCATACATCGCGTGTAGCGAGTCTCGTGCGTTTGTTAATTATACCACTATTACCGTCTGGCATCATAATACGTATTACCAGGTGAGCGAATTGCCCACAACAGGCGCCCATTATCAAAATGTGCGGGCGGGCTTATAGAATAGCATTCAACAAAGTTATCAGCCTCTTCCACCGCCGATTGCACAACGATTCACTGAGCTCGCGAAATTACTCGGGGAAATGATGTGCAAACCGTGACGCGTCTTTAACGTGTTTACTGCCCAGCGTAGATCGAATACTCCTGGCGGGGTTGAAATTCACGCGAAATTCAAGTATTACAAACCACAATTTTTATGCCAGTTTTTCAAAAGAATACTGGTGGCCATTCGAGACGGATTGTAATAAAAAATGCAAATATGCAACGGCAGAGAGAGACTGCGCCGAGGTGCAACTTGATGAAGTTTTGGATACCGACCCAAAGTCGAAATGTCAAGTACCTATACGCCCCTATCGTTTCCCCTTGAACAAAAGCAACGATAAATAGAAATGTGCGGGTACACGACATTTCAAGATCCAGTCAGGACTCCAATAATTCGTGCAGTTTGGGTACCAAAAGTTGGGCCGAGTCTGGGTCCCAAAAATTGCTAACCTCGCATAATGATTTATCATGGGTTTTCAATCGGATTTGCCACTTTAACCTTCTGAGTTAAAAGATATTTCCCCCTAAAAAAAATAATAATAAATAGCGATGTGCGTATACTTGGGTATCGAGTTCAGGTCGACATCCCGAAAATTCGTAAAGTTCGGGTACCCAAGCTGAATCGGCCCAGTCCAGGATTCCCATATTTCCTAACCTCATGTGATGGTTTTCCATGATTCTTCAATCAATCCGCTACTTTAACTTTTTTGCTTTAAACAGGATTTCCGTAGTATATTCAGACGCAAACTGACGGGTGGCCGAACTCTACGAACTCTCGGGATCCCACCCCGAGGCTCGGGTATCCGTAATTTCGGATGCATACCCCTAGTATTAACAGTGCCATGGAAAGTAGAAAACGCCGGGTCGCGGCATAGTATTCGCCGGTAGCTCGACCCTAACGCGACCATCAAAAGTGACCGTCCATGCGAGCCGATACCAGCATAGAAGATTCGCTGTTTACGACGCGGGCACGTGGAAGCTTTTCCAAACGCGGGGACGCATTTTTCACCGCGTATAATATAAGCCAGTAAGGATATGCCCTTACCCTCTTGCCACTCTCGGGCGATATTCCGGGAGCAAACCGGCCCGCGGCCCGACGATGCATAAATCTATAAGGAATCTCGGGCGAATACGGCACGTTTCTTGACCGAAGGGAAAACTGTGCGAATGATGCCGGTATGCTGGTTGGCCTCGCGAAAACGCAGGCTGATGGTAAAATAATGAGTCGATTCGTAGGAGTTGTACGAGACGTGCTATTTCGTTTGGCCGCCTGTTATCGTTGGGCAGACATGCGTCTTGACGTATTTCTGGAAAGTACCTTAGTTCCTTAGTTACGTTCTCGTTTTTTTTAATATCAAATATATACATATTCATATACATTTTAGACTTTATCTATCCCGTTTTATCTTTATTATAATTTTCACCAAATGATCGTGCATCGGCTGCATCGCCGTTTCAATCGGTAGAACGATTTGCCGCGAATTGCCAATAATCGTCTTTCGGGTAGAATATTTGACGAACGGAGTCTCGTTCTGCTAATTATCTTAGATAAATATTTATTCGCAGCAATCGAAATAATGTTCGCGCTGATATTTACTCTGCGCTAATGTCGTATCGTAAGTACTGAAAATTGGCGTAATTGTATTTATATAAGAGAATGGGCGAAGGTAACCGATATACTTTATTGATTAGCAGCGTTTGAGTGGGGATATCGCGGGCACAGATGCAGTTATGGTAGACGGTATTTGTATATCAATTAATTTTGAACATGAAATTACGGTTTATTGGTTAATTTTTTTTACTTAATTAAAAGATGAGTTGCAAATATATAATTATGTTACTTTCTTCTATCACGGTCTCCGCATGCGTTCACCCCATTTTTCAATGGTAATTTCCTGTAGTATAAAGTTTCGAATTCTACTGCCGGTAGAGTTGTAACGTTAGGTACAACGTAGCTACAACATTCTCAAACTTACTGACGATGTACATCACAATTAGAAAGCAACGATGTGATCCTTTTACGTCGTTAACTTTGCTGCAAAGACTTGGAAATGGGAACTGCGCGAATGCTTACTACTATTTTATTTCGGTCGACTGTCTCTTTTTTTCGTCAACTTCGCAATTTCTTCGAACATCGCATTTCTGTGCATTGTATGTATTGTAGATATTTCCGATAATTCTCACAATCTCGTTATTTAAAAGAAATTATTTAATGAATTACAATTTGACGAACTACTGTCTGAAATTGTGGAAAGAAAAATCAATATGTGTTACACATATATGTAATTTCTTTAGGGCACTGTTTTATTACATAGCGACGAAGATGTCTGTACGCTGGTAGTTGTTTATTGCTTACATGTGGTAGAATTTCGGTATTGAGTATCGCGATGTTAAGAATTTTGTAAAATGTTCAGTTAATGTCTAAAGCCATCGGTACAGTACAAACCCTTGACAGAAATTAATCAATTGACGATCTACACCACTCTAGAGTACAATACTTTCTACACTATCTCTAATAAATTTACGTGAACACTACACCACTTTACAGTACAACACTTTCTATGCTGACTCTAATAAATTGACGTGGACGCACTGAACGAGAAAGTCGCAGTACGAAATGAGTGGAACGACGTCGTAAATGGCGTGCGCCGAGTTTGAATTCCGGAAAGAAGCTCGCTTCGCGGAAAAGCAGGGTCTATCGCAAACTTCTAACGCTTTCGCCCACGACGTTTGTGTTTCAGGACTGGTAGACATCCTCGGCTGCCTCGACACAGCGAGTATCGAGACAAGCACGCGAATGGAAACTTCCGCCCAGAAAATTTGCCGTTCACGAGCGACTGGAACGAAGAAGGCTCTTTCCAAAACGAGAACACGGTACGCAGTAAATATACAGGGTGAGATGTGAACAAGTCAGCTTTGACAGATGCAATAAATTCTTCCGCATTGTCCCTTTCGTCGGAATCGAATTGCGAAGCGCCAAATCGCAATAAATACACCGGGGAAAATGTAGGGATGAAATAAGAGTCGCGATGATAGAAAACTTAAAAGCTGCGTTATACGAATGCTGTAACGAAGACGTTGCACAAATTTCTGGGTTTTTAACTTTTTTGAGGTGATGTGTTTACAACGTATTGTTTGTATTATAAAAATTGGTGGCCTCCGGGTAGTTGCTACGTCTTTTCTCAGCAGATTGCCAACGTTTCGCTGACATTACAATCTGCAAGTCTTGCTTCCACATAATAAAACAGAGGTACAGCATCTACAGCCTCGTAATTATGAGAAGACGAACCCCGTGAACATCATTTTATGACATTTTCTTACAAACTAGTTACTGGCTACTGAAAAAAAATTATTTTAAGATTCAGCATAACAAAAGATTTAGCCGAAATAGTAGGCAAATAAATCCAACGATGAGTACCTCCCGAAAAAAATGTCTAAAAAGTCCCTAGTCTCAGTAGATACCAAGCACAATTTCCAATAGCACATAACATGACAATCACCCGAATCCCTGTATGAGGGAAGACACAGGGAATTTAAATCGGACTACTAAATTAATGAAAATATATTCTACTAGTGTTACAAATAGCTTGGGATAACAATTACGTCGTATAATGAAAAGTGACCACGAGCCACACTACGCACGTCTTTAGTCTATCGCGGTGTACCCTGAACTGCCTCTTATCTTTCGGAATGCATAACATAGTGTGACTCATAGATGACGCGTTCGGTTCCTACACCCCTGACACACTTTTTTGTACAACGCACCCCAGCATTCTGCTCCGAAAAACTCACTCAACCAAAACACGCGAAAAATTATAAATATTAAAAAAAAAACGTCAAACTCAAAATCAAATCCATCCATTCTCCCACACAGTTAATGCGTTAACCGACGCATACTGCGTTGACAAAAGCTCACTACCTTCTTGCGACCGCCAACTTGCGTCTCTTCCCTTTTCTCCCGCAGCCCGAAACAAACGTGTCGCACACGTATGCTTCCACCGTCGCAGGCCTTGCACACAAACCGCCAACGCGTACCCGACCACCCACGCTTCCACAGAATTCGTCGCTCTGCTCTCGCCGGCGCGTAATACCCTCGTTACGCGGTCGGTAATCGGATAAAAGATCGCATTCTTTTCCGGACGAGCGTCATAATTTCCAAGCGAACCCCGGGGCTCCATCCTTCTCTCGTCATTTCAATATTACATCCCCCGGCGCGCGGCCCGATGATGCATTAAAAGACACCCGCCGCTGACGTCGACATATTCGTAAGGGAAGTTCGTCCTCTTTCTTCGCCGCTGCCTTCCTTATCGCCGGCCAGACAGCGAGTCGCTGATTAACTTCGGCGAAATAAAGAGGGGCGCCCCCGATCGTTAGCGGCGCCGTTTCCCGGGCTTGACTTTTACTTTGGGCCGCGGCTTTGAGCGGCGGCTCAAAGTATCGGGAGGCGCCGTTCGCGGCCTCGTCGACGGCATCGGTACTTCGGCAGAATTTCCATTATCTCCGAACCGACTGGTAATTGCTTCTCTGTTCGCGCGCGTGCCTGTAAACTTCGTTTATTAATTCGGTATTGGCAGGCGGGGGGTCGGGATGTTCGAATGTCAGCGATGACGACTTTGCGTTTTTCGGCGGCGTTGCATGCGGCTTCGCGGCTGGGTGAGATTGCAATCCACAACGGAGTTGAGTGGCGTTTGATAGGAGACTTTGTTTCGAAATGACGCATTCCGATTTCGGCAAGGAGAACGACTATTCTCGTTTTTCGGTTGACGGAGGGTTTAGAGAATGCGACGTTTCGAGGTGTAGGCGACGATGCGTCACCGGCCCTTCATCGAACGGCGGTCGCACCGTTTATTTTTGTTTGGTTCAAGACTAAACCGTAGGCCCTGCAAAGGCGAGGACTAAGAGGCAGTCATCGTTCCGCAGGCAATGTGTACAAAGCAAATCAATTATTAGTCCAGCTTCGTTTAGAGAAATCTGTGTGCAGTTTTGCCCCTTTTTTATATTCCATTTAGTTTAGCTTCTCTCACGCCCCATAGAGATGTTACACACCACACTTTCCCTTTTCATTCGAGTCGTTTCGCCCGGAGTCCTGTCCCATCCCCAAAACAAAGCCTTTATACCTGCACTCTCGAGACTCTTCAAAAATAGTCTTCAATGCATGCATTATAATTCCACGACTCCGTTCCCTAATCCTCTGTGACCATTTCAAGTACGTTTCAAACATCTTTATTACTCCAGCGTTGGACTTAGTCTTAAATCTTCAGTCAAGTATCATCCCGATTTCTCTTTTACTAAGACACGCTGCAACCACATGTCGCCCCACTCAATAGCGAAAAAGGGGAAAACACTGTATTTTCCGCAATGGGTGGAGCAAACTTGCATCCAATCATAAGTTAACAACATCACCAGAAAATACCTCCCTGATTGGCAAATCCCTCTCCTTTCCCAAAAACTTGCACGCGCCCTTTCCTTCGACAAACTTCCGGAACGACGAGAAGGGCACTCTGATTCAGACATTCGCACCAATAACACACGTCACTAACCAGTCTATTACAACGTTACACAATACTTACACTCAACATTCAACACGCGAACATTACAGTAACACGACAACCTAACTTAATATCCAAAACCGTTTGTATATATTGTAGCATCAGAAAAACAGCCGTAGATGCGTCGCATAAATGTAGGAAGTGTGTGTGTGTGTATGAGTGGCTGCGACCGATTGTTGCGCGTGTCGACTGTAACGCATTTGGAGTGAGCGAGAGAGAATGTGGGTACGAATGGGAGGAGGCGTGTTTTTGCGAATGATTGGTGGCCGAACCCTTGGGGAAGGACGGGGGTACGTAGCAGCGGCCCGGCGAGGAGATAGAGTTTTCGTTAGAGATAGTGGAATAATAGGTCAGGCAGAAAGTTTTAAGTCGTCGTGCAGTCAAGTTCAGAGAGTAGTTCAGTGCAGTATAGATACGTTTTTCTTGCCGTTTACCGAATAGTAGTCGGGTTGCCATAGTTCTATTTTTATTTTGTATTTATATGTATAATTAGTGTCTTTTATTTATCTTTCAATAAATCATTCTACTCAATATAATTCCGCATCACACTTCGAAATCACCTAACATCAAATATCCCTACATATTTTGGGGGCTCGTCCGAGGATTGTTATCATCTTCAGGGATTGTGAGCTTCGTTGTGTGTTTTGCGGAAGCGTATCGAGCTGAATGGAAAGTGAATAACGCACTAATACGATACACCTCGTACTGTGGCGTACAAGTATTTTACGCAATACGTGTTGCCGTTGAACAAACACAAAGTTGTGAACGTGGTGATAAGTTGGTCACGCGTTAATTAAGGTTTGGACATCGTGCAGACGTGAGGAAGTCAGTTGCGAGGGTGTAGTAAAGTGATAAGTTGGTCACTTAATAATTGGACACTGAGATGGCAACCGAAAAAGTTGTGGAAGTTGAACATCAGTCAGATGAAGAAGGTACGGCACTGGACACTACTATTATCGAAAGTCGAGGACCTCTGACAAGAAGAAATATGAAAACTATAAAGCAGAGGGAAAATGAAGTCGCGACGGGAACGTTGAAAAAGAAGAATAAGGAATCGACAGAATATTTGGGAACTGTAAATCCTAAAGACCTGACAAAAGAAGAAATAGGAGGTATGAAGTTGAGACAATTGCGTGAGCAACTAATGCGATGCAATTTGTCGATAGAAGGGAAAAAGAGCGTATTAGCAAGTCGGCTAACAGAATACGTAGAGCACGTCAATGATGACACAGAGGATGAAGAAACTGAATCGGAATCCGAGTCAGAAACAGAGAACGACACCGATGATGAGAGCCACGTCGAAGCGAAGAAACAAGTCAGACATCCCAGTGTGAGCTCTGGTATTCCGAACGCAACGATGTTCTCCATCAGAGACGTAGAAGACAGTGTAACAACATTTTCGGGAGACGATAACTTACCGATTGAAAAGTGGATAGCCGATTTTGAAGACGTAGCAGTGCTACTAGGATGGAACAAGCTGCAGAAGTTTATATACAGTAAACGTCAGTTAAGAGGTTCAGCGAAGAGATTTTTAATGCTGGAACGCGATATTATGTCATGGAGCTGCCTGAAAAGTCGATTGAAACATGAATTTGCGATAAAGACGAACAACGCTTTAATACACGCACAGCTGGCCAAGCGTAAACGAAGACCAAATGAAAGCGGTCGCGAATACGTGTACGCAATGCAAGAAATTGCAATTGGGGGCAATTTGACTGAGGAGGACCTCATGCAGCACATATTAGACGGCATCGAAGACGACGAGGGCAGAAAAACTATTCTGTATACTGCTTCGAGTCTTCACGAATTGAAGAGGAAATTTGAAATTTACGACCGAATGGTGAAGAAAACGGAAAGGCCGTATTCCAAAACGTCGGAGGAGAAATCCAAAGAGAAGAAGAAGTTTCAGCCACGGAAGGAGACGACAGGGAAGAACTGTTTCAGTTGTGGATCTCAAGAACATCTAATAACGGATTGTCCAACGAAACGTAAAGATGGTGTGAAGTGTTTTAAGTGTAACCAATACGGACATATTGCGTCAAAGTGTAGTGCACGAATAGAGGTAGTGTCACCGAAAGACATTTGCGGTATATCAGTAGTTGCTGATTCAAAAAATTATAAGGACGTATATGTAGCGAATCATAAGTTGACAGCGCTTATCGATACAGGTAGCGATTTATGTTTAATGCGCGCGGGCCAATATGTAACGATTGGGTCACCAAAGCTAGATCGCGAAGTCGTTACGTTTAGAGGAATCGGATCAGGTATGAACAGCACGTTGGGTAAATTTTGTACACAGGTGGTAGTTGATGAAAATTCTTATTTCATTACATTTCATGTGATATCAGATACTCTGATGCGACAAGATTTATTAATTGGGATGGATTTCTTACGGGGTGTGGACATTCATATTAAAGATGGGAATATTCAAATTTCTGATGTATCAAAAGATTTGCCTGTTGCAGAAATATTTCAAATAGATTGTAAAAGTAATGAAATTGATTTTTCGCACATTGCCAATGATGAGCATAAAAACACTTCAGTCGAAAATTATGGACCTGTTAAAACACGAGATGTAAACGTTAAAATGCGATCGATTTTGAAAGATGATATTATCCAGCCGTCGAATTCTGAATATGCAAGCCCGGTAGTTGTAATGAAAAAGAATGCGCGCATGTCGATAACGTTGAACTCCAGAAGGAAAAACAGAATCTTGGAGAATTAGTCGCAGAAGCAAAGGAAGTGGACGCAGATAAAGTTGTAGAATTATCGGAACCAATCGAAACAAAGTCTCCGGTCGAAATTCCGGAAATGGTATCTGTAGAAATCCCAGAAGCAACACCTATTGAAATTTCAGAAGTAGTATCGGCTGCATCACCTATTTCGGAAGTACCGGTAATAGCGGAAGCAGCGGTATTAGAAGAACCGAAAGAAAAGGTACAAGGGCTGTGTGATATGGTTGTCGCCGCGGATAAAGATGAAGCGCACGAGTTTATTCTAAGAAGGAGTCTTTTATGTAAGGAAACAGACGAAAACCCGCTGTTAGTTGCAAGAGCCGGACATTTCGGTGTCAATAAAAAGGCGATTATAAAGAGGGATTATTGGTTCGAAGGGATTAGGCCGAAAGTAGAGAGCGTTATACGTGAGTGTATAAAATGTATTTTAGCTGAGCGTAGAACAGGTAGGCAGGAAGGATTACCGCACACAATTAACAAAGGGGACGCACCGCTCGACACTTATCACGTTGACCACTTCGGACCTATTGCGACAAAAGGAAAACACCGTCACATCTTCGTTGCGATAGACGCATTTAAAGGTTGGTTCGGCATTTATATGCGAACAAAAGATGATCCCGAAATTCGTCATCTAATAGATGGCGAGTGGCGGAGAATGTTTGAAGAAGACCGCGATGAGGGTCGACGTCAGACAAAGCAGTGTATATTGAAAGTACTAGCTGATAATCGTCGCGCTTTCAATAAGAAGCGACGACCTGGCACGCAATATTGTAAAAATGATCCGGTAGCGATTAAGAGGAGTCAAATGGGCACAGGAGGAAAATTTGACCAGCAGGGAATGATTCCTCAAGCAATCAGGAAGGTGACAACATCTGAGGTCAGATGTTTATTCCAGGGGGGGCCGAGTGTAGCATCAGAAAAAACAGCCGTAGATGTGTCGCATAAATGTAGGAAGTGTGTGTGTGTGTATGAGTGGCTGCGACCGATTGTTGCGCGTGTCGACTGTAACGCATTTGGAGTGAGCGAGAGAGAATGTGGGTACGAATGGGAGGAGGCGTGTTTTTGCGAATGATTGGTGGCCGAACCCTTGGGGAAGGACGGGGGTACGTAGCAGCGGCCCGGCGAGGAGATAGAGTTTTCGTTAGAGATAGTGGAATAATAGGTCAGGCAGAAAGTTTTAAGTCGTCGTGCAGTCAAGTTCAGAGAGTAGTTCAGTGCAGTATAGATACGTTTTTCTTGCCGTTTACCGAATAGTAGTCGGGTTGCCATAGTTCTATTTTTATTTTGTATTTATATGTATAATTAGTGTCTTTTATTTATCTTTCAATAAATCATTCTACTCAATATAATTCCGCATCACACTTCGAAATCACCTAACATCAAATATCCCTACAATATTTTTAGAGAAAATATATGTTTTGTTATTACACTTTCATACAACAAAATCATTCTCATCACCCTAAACGGTCGTGAGAAAACGCGCATAATTCAGGTGGCACAACGCGTCGAGGACTTACAACCCTCGTAGAATCGACGACACAGAACGCGATTCTCATTTGAACGGTGCGCGTAACAGAGGCATTCCGATTTTCTCAAAAATAGTATACCAAGACAATGCCAATAATCTGCAACAGTGCATGTCATTTACATACTGAAACATGACACATGAGGGCAGTCCATAATATCGCACCGCCGTACGCTGGTATATGAACATGGTGTTAAAATCTACAATAACGTACAATACATCATGATACACCGTACCTAACGATAAACGGCCGATAATACTCCCGACGAGCGTCCGTCGACCGTACATGACCAGGAATCGAGGACAGCCAAGGAAAAAAGTGGGACGCGTGCGTAAAGGCAGCGCATCAAGAACAACGGGAAATAGACAGGAAAAGATCGGAAACACAATGGCAGAAAATAGACCCTGCGAAGCGGGCCGAATGAACTAGCGAGCGAAAAAAGGCGGACGCGCGATCGATCGGGGCAAATTAACGAGCGACAAATTTGATTGCGCGCACGTTTAGCCCAGGCGTTCCGGCGCGAATAACAAACGCACCCGGGGAAAATTGACGGAAACCGGGTCAATGTTATCGTCGCGGCACAACGCTGAATGATTCATGACCGCAAATAAACTCTACATTAATAACGCCGCGCCTCCCGTCTCGCGCTCCACGAACAGTTAGCTAATCGCACACTCAGCCATTATGCACGGGGCTTTTTACTTTCCTGTTCGCGCGGCGTCGCAAGCTGAGATCCGGTGCGAAAATATTCGCTATTATAACGATAACACGGGTTCTACCCTTGCAAGACGTCGACTGACGCCGAAAAATTCTACGGAAAACATATTCATCTCATACAGTGATACCTGCGATCGCAGTATGTGGGAGGTTGAAAAAATTGACGGACCCACATATACGTTCGAAGTACCCGGTGAAAACTTTTTCCGGTCATACACCTGTAACCGTACTCCACACCAGTAGCTTTCGCCGAACAGCCGCGTATCCGCAGCACTCAAAGTGTTAACCCTTTCGACCTCCCGAATCCGTCCGCACAAAATTCGTCGACACCGTCGCACTGGGTGCGTCGATTGTTTCGCGGGGGTTAATATTTCGCGCGTCACACCTGTTACCGGCGGACCGACGGATAATACGCGTGAATGATTTACAAGACTTTAATGAAATAATGGATCATTTGAAGACGAAATGCACGGTAATCGCTCGTAATGGCGTGTGCGCGCAACGTTCGGGGATCTTCCGTTAAACACAGTAATTTCTATGCTTTCCGTAGTTAATACGGAAAATTATTATAGCCCCGCAATACAGCGCGCCCGTACATTTACTCTTCCATTCGGCAGCGTACTTCGCCGCGGCGAATGTCGCGTTCGGTAAAATATAGTAGAGGGCAGCGTAAATTCGCGGGATAATCAAATGTGTAGTGCATCGGTATAACAGCGGCATTAATCTTGCCGGCGCGACGAGCGCACATGTGTCAAGGTAAAACCGCAATTGTCACATTGTGGACGCGGACATAACTGCCCTTTCCGCATCGACGTTTCCTGCGTGTCTATTATAAGTGGCTGAAGCGCGGCGGAACGGTGAAACGTTAAGCGACTTCTAATAATAAGAAGCTATAAGATTTTAACGTCTATTTAAGTCCGCTCGAGATCTACTTACGTCCGCTTTAATGTGCGCGGCTGCTTTAACTTGTCAGACAAAAGGAGAACGGGGGCTGGCAGCGAAACATGGCGAAAATTGGGTTAGCTGCCGTTTTCGCATGCACGGGGTCAGGAATAATGCGCGCGCAAATTAACGGGAATAATGTGCGTGTGATAATGAACGCGCAAAAGTGACGTGACGCGCGTTTTCGCCTGTTCAATTGATTGAATGGTAGCTTGAGCGTCGGTCGGCTGCGAATATTTTCCTTTCATTGAAATTTAAATCGCAGCGAAATCATGGTTAGTAGTCACTACTAGTTTTTTTCTGCAGTTTTGTATCTCTCAGGAACGTAATCAAATGTTCTCTTGTATCCTCTTTAACAAGTTGACTGCCACGCGTATTTTACTATATTAAAACCGCAACGAGATGAAGTACCACAAAATATGATTGAATTGTGCAAAATGAAAATAATGTGAAGGTATCGGGGACCAAAGAATTGAATCACTATTTAATATTAATTGCATTTTCAAAATTATAAATGCGACCAATTGGGTATTTTTTGAATTTTTCGTGAGACCTTTTGCGCCGGTCACCGATGCCCACCATGGCAGTCAAAGTGTTAAAAAATGAACGTAAACGTGGAATGTCACCCGCAAATCTTCTACCTACTTTATTTTCCGAACTTTACGCCAATAACCGTTGCCTCCTGCACTCGGTCTTAAATAATCGCAGTGTAAACTCATGAAAGTAAAACGTTAATAACACCACATCGTTCGACGTACGGTTCATTAAACGTAGTGTTGGTCTCGGGCGAGAAGGAGAAATGTGCAGTGTCGCAGTTATGCATGGTGTCGCGAACGACGTGCGCGCAAATGAGCGAAGCGTATGGGGCTCGGCGTGCGAGGATGTTTTTTTCATTAGCATTCGTAATTGGCGCATCTGACGCTTTGCTTCGGCGTTACGCGCATCGAATTATCTTGCAAATGACTTTCTGAGCGACGCCGGCAGAAAGTAACGCGCGTTACATGCGTCATCTATATTTTCGCACGCCCAACTGATTAGGCGCACCGGCAGGCGGGTGGACGCGCAGAAAGGGCGGAAATGAGGGTGCGCGTGGGAGAGAGAGATAGACGCGTCACTCATACGTGAAAATCGAGTTAGTCACTGTTTAGCTATGCAGGGGGTCGCGAATAATGCGTGTGCAAATTAACACAACAGCGGCTTGTCGCCTCGGCCTATATGCGGCTAGTTGGACTCGACGCGGTCACATTCAACGACGGATAGATGATCTTCAACGTTTTCACAGACGACACGCGTGAAAGAGTGAATCGCGACGTTAGTCCAAAAAAGATCAGACAAATAAGGTAAAGGACCAGTAGTTGACCAGCTAAGAGAAATTTTCCACGGAAACAATGGTAACCGCTTGAGCTGTCATTAAGTGGCGAGACTCGATGCTTCGAGACACTCTTTAAGCCTTCGAGATCATGTAACACGACCACTTTTAAAAAAAAATTAAGTTATACAAATTTTAAAAATGTATTTAAAAATTCGGCAAATGTTTCAGAAGTTGACCACTCTTAAAAATGAAAAAAAAACTAGTAATTGACCCTATAACTACATTTAGTACTTATACAAATTACTTAGACAAAGTAAACTATTGGTTCTTGAGATTAGAATAACAAAAAATTAATTTATTACTTATAAGACGCTGTGAGGACTTAAACAGTAAATGATTCATTCGAGAAATGTTCTTAATGTATACATTTTTTTATCTGAACCGTACAGCCATTCTTAACAGACATGTTAAGGAAATAGTAATATAACGGGATATTACTTGCCTTAATGAATTGAGATGTTGGTTTCTCATGAACATATGTCACTTCACATACAATTGTTTGAAAATTAAACTGAAATATACTGTGGCATTTGGTGCCATCTTCAGTTAAAATGCATAACTTACAAAGAGCTTATTTTTTTACATTTTGTAAAAAATGGTCAACTACTGGTCCTTTACCTTAATGGGCCTGAAAACCAAATCAAATTGTCGATGATAGGACGTATGCAAGGAATTTACTGTCTTAGGCGTGTTACTGCCACACAGCTTGCGTGTCAAAAGTTCCTATGGATGTTGCTGCAAAAAATTATGGAAATTATTACCATTATTCTTTGGTAACGTTTGCCGGGTTTTATTAATCGTTTTAGTAGCATGCGGAGCGATCGTGCTGTTCGGAGTTCATGTCAAAAACTGCTACAGCGTTCGCTGGCAATGCACGGTTGACGGTGCGCGAAAATTTGATTAGCGCATTTTTCGATATAGAATCAAGCGAGCGCGGCTGCAATGCTCTGCGCTTTTTTGCGATTATTTTACATACACTATCCGACACTGTTTCTAAAGGGACTCCTGGCATTAATACGATTGAATGCCGTAAGCCGACAGCGTGCTTGTGCAAGTAGTTGTTAATTATAGCATTTTTTTATATAAAATCAAGGGAGCGTATTCGCAATTATTTTAAATAAAACCATTACGGCGCCACAGATTTACAGAAAGCATCTCTGCACGACCAGTCGTTGCTCACTCAGAATTAAAACAATCACAATTTATTTTTTTTGACAGATACAGTTTTTTTTACAGCCTACAATTAATATTATAATTTTTATTCAGACATGTACACGTGACTAGCTCAAATTATTTGAACGAATTTCTTGTTATGGATGGTGAAACTGTAGTTTGTTTTACGAATTCTGGAACCGAATTGTTTTCTGCCGATGTTGAAACTGTACCGTTTGCAAAAAGTAGCATGCATTATCTAGGATAGCATGTCACATGCAATTCACACCTCCGCACTAAATTGCCGATGCTTAGGTAGAATTCTTTCCCACAGGAGAGAAACTGCGAAATCGGTGTCTCCGAAATTCTTGAAAACATTTACAAGTTTCGAACGTGAACTGTTCTTGATATAACTTGGTATGACAGAAACCAGACGGTAACTCCGCGAGTGGCTACTCCAGACGGCGTGGTTGGAAAAAATACACGTGGTTTCTAAATGAGTGAAAGCGTCGGCTAAAGAACGGGATTTGGTACCTGACTCAAATATTGAAGATGTGTCGGCGAAAAGTTCAATACCAGGGAATGTATCTTCTCCTTCAGCACGTGTTTATAGATATCAATCCAAACATTTCGACCCTAGTGTAGATCCTCCTCAGTAGAACGTAATATAATAAAATGCCAAGAGATGACAGTAGGCTCCGTGCCGGAAATTCAGGAGAAACGCAGCTCATGGAAGGTTCCGAGTAGGAATTAGACATAACACATAATTAAGTGAAGAATATTTTAAGAGAAAGTAAGAAAAACTGCTACGGAAAGGCTGAAGGTAATGAATTTGGATTTGGTACCCAACTGAAATATTGAAGATGTGTCAGCGAAAAGTTCAATACCAGGGAATGTATCTTCTCCTTCACCACGTATTTATATATATCAATTCAAACATTTTGACCCTAGTGTAGATCCTCCTCAGTAGAACGTAATATAAATCAAATGCCAAGATATGACAGTAGACTCCATACCGGAAATTCAGGAGAATCGCAGCTTATGGAAGGTTCCGAGTAGGAATTAGACATAACAAATAATTAAGTGAAGAATATTTTAAGAGAACGTAAGAAAAACTGCTACGGAAAGGCTGAAGGTAATGAATTTGGATTTGGTACCCAACTGAAATATTGAAGATGTGTCAGCGAAAAGTTCAATACCAGGGAATGTATCTTCTCCTTCATCACGTATTTATAAATATCAATTCAAACATTTTGACCCTAGTGTAGATCCTCCTCAGTAGAACGTAATATAAATCAAATGCCAAGATATGACAACAGGCTCCGTGCCGGAAATTCAGGAGAAACGCAGCTTATGGAAGGTTCCGAGCAGGAATTAGACATAACAAATAATTAAGTGAAGAATATTTTAAGAGAACGTAAGAAAAACTGCTACGAATAGGCTGAAGGTAATGAATGCGAATGTTTCATGAGTCAGTGACAACATTTATTAGTGAAAACGCAGCCACAACGTGTGGAATTTTTCATTATATCACGGCTGACGGCATGTCCACCTGCAAGAGACTGAGATGGAACAATTACGAATAAACTGACGGATACCGGGGACAAGAAGGAAATAAAATAAAAATCTACAAGTTGTCCGCTATAATTAAATATATACATATATTAACAACAGTTTATTCTACAGCCGGATAATGTACCGGAACGTTAAGAGTATAATTAAATTGTCTTCTTCCATAACATGAACCGCGTTATACCCAAAACAATGGGCAGGCTACCAACTTATGTTTCTGCACGGGTATTCAATCTGTCCGAAAATAAAAAATTAAAATGGCTCCAGAACAGATACGTTTTATAGAACAAACTACACTTGACCGGATAGAGTGGACTCAGAATTTTACGGTGATTGTTACCTACTAAACCCCGCTCTTTAGTCGACGCTTTCTCTCATTAGGAAACTATATGCATTTTTCCATTCGAAGATTTCACACTTTCTCCCTGTCTTGGATACAAACAACCCCTCTTATCAATAACGTTTTAAGATTTATCTGCATACAGACTGTCACAGAAGCATCTTTGCTCCTACACAATACGAGCACCTTGCAAACAAAGCAGTCTTCACCACCTCACATGCGCCGCATGCTATTTCGATAAAAATACAAGCCCACGTTAGTCTACACCAGAAGCGTGCCTCCTCCGTACGCAAATGTGACGACGCGGTCGTCCGGCCATTCGTAAACATTAATTTGCCCGTTTAGCAAATAATTCCGCAAATCGCACGTTAACGTTTTCGAAGCGACTCATTATCGGCCGCCCCCCGATGCACACACACCGTCCCGCGCGCTTCACAATTTTCCCGGCAACAATTCGCACGGCGGCCGGCTCATTTGAATGCGAAAGGCCGAGGCGGCGAAACAACGAATTTAACGGGCGAAACATTCGCTATCGGGCCGGACTAAAAATTGGCGGCACGCGGCGACTCGCTCGATATCGGCGGCCCATCAAATTACGCGGCAATTTATAAGTTACTAACTACCGTAATTATCGGCCGAATCAGTCTCACTCGACGTTTATCGAAATCCGGAGTAACTCTTAATTAACCCAAATGCGCGTGCTGCAAATCGATCCCCCGGAACCCAGTTCCTACGGTACATTGTATTGGTTAAATTAGATACTCCTCGGCGCCCGATATAAATCGTGCGTCGCACATACCGTGCAGCGCACACCGACATCGCGTGGGTGTATGCGTGACAAGCACAAATCGAGTGCTAAACGCTTGCCGCGCGCGCTTTATTGACTCTTCATTGACCTCGGCCTCTATTGACACTTTATTTCAATCGTCGGCCGGCGCGGAGCGGACCGGGCCCAAAAAAGTCCGCGGCTGCGGTCCGGGCGTTTGCAAATTCTGATTACGCGGCTCAATAAGCAGCAGCGGGGTCCGGCCGGGGGCGGCGCGCGAAATAACTTCCGCGGCTCGACGTTTCGCGGCTTCGATTGTCGGCGGCGGTGATTTTTGCGCCCCGCACGCTGCGAGCCAACGCTCTGCATTTATTATGCAGCGGGTTTCCAGGTAATTGCCGCGCACGATCGTTAGCGAAGCGCGGGTTTGTTAGGCCGTATTTTCGTTCGGCTGAAGGGTCGTTGTTACTTTCGTGTCGCTTGTTGTTGATCGTTTTTAATCGGGTCCCTTTTAATGCGTGCTTCGACGGACGCGAGCAGGGTTTGCCGATTTATTGGTTGCGCAGTTCACGGAGTTTCGACACCGAATCCTTGTTCTTTTTTTGTCTAGATGCGATTTTTGTTAGGTACTCTCGGAGCTATGGGGAATTTGTGGCGCGCGGATTGTTCAAGATATCGAATGTTGTGGTGAAAAGGGCGTCAGGTGAAAAAGGCGAAATTGATGTCGAACGCGTTATCAAAGGTGTCGAATGTTTGTCATGAATAATGTTACACCATGTGCATAATCGGATACGAATATCGTTTAAGATGTGTAAATAACGAAATTTCACAGATGTCAGATAATATTATGACAAATTGTTACAAGCACCCACTGACGTCCCTCAATTCACGCGGAGTATCTGTTCCACGTGACAACTTTTTAATGGCCGTCAAAAATTGCTAAACATGGCATTGGCAAACACATTTACGATCAATTTTAGATACCATGACAAATATAACAAAAAAAAGCAAAAAGTATCAGAATTATGGAATTACTACGTTCAAGTAAGAATTTGCGTTACTCTGATATATAATGAATTCTCTGCAAAATTGCAGACCTGGTAACATGACATCACATAAACTAATACCGCGTAATTAATTCTCGTAATAATTAATTGAAATATAGAAAAAGACTCGCGTAAAAAAGTGCCATGTAAATTGGGGTCTGTTGAGCTATTTCGTAAATGTCAAGATTACCGCCAGAACAGCATATGACAAATATAACAAAACAAAGCAAAAAGTGTCAGAATTATGGAATTACTATGTTCAAGTAAGAATTGGCGTTACTCTGATATATAATGAATTCCATGCAAAATTGCAGACCACGTAACATGACATCACATAAACTAATACCGTGTAATTAATTTTCGTAATAATTAATTGATATATAGAAAAAGACTCGCGTAAAAAAGTGCCATGTAAATTGTGGTGTGTTGAGCTATTTCGTAAATGTCAAGATTACCGCCAGAGCAGCACATGACAAATATAACAAAAAAAGCAAAAAGTGTCAGAATTATGGAATTACTACGTTCAAATAAGAATTTGCGTTGCTCTGATATATAATGAATTCTATGCAAAATTACAAACCACGTAACATGGCATCACATAAGCTAATACCGCATAATTAATTCTCGTAATAATTAATTGGTATATAGAAAAAAATTCGGGTAATAAAGTACCATGTAAATTGTGGTGTGTTGAGCTATTTCGTAAATGTCAAGATTACCGCCAGAACAGCACATGACAAATATAACAAAAAAAGCAAAAAGTGTCAGAATTATGGAATTACTATGTTCAAGTAAGAATTTGCGTTCCTCTGATATATAATGAATTCCATGCAAAATTGCAGACCACGTAACATAACGTCACATAAACTAATACCGTGTAAATAATTGCCGTAATAATTAATTGGTATATAGGAAAAAAATTCGGGTAATAAAGTACCATGTAAATTGTGGTGTGTTGAGCTATTTCGTAAATGTCAAGATTACCGCCAGAACAGCACATGACAAATATAACAAAAAAAGCAAAAAGTGTCAGAATTATGGAATTACTATGTTCAAGTAAGAATTTGCGTTCCTCTGATATATAATGAATTCCATGCAAAATTGCAGACCACGTAACATAACGTCACATAAACTAATACCGTGTAAATAATTGCCGTAATAATTAAATGGTATAAATGAAAAAAATTCGGGTAATAAAGTGCCATGTAAATTGTGGTGTGTTAAGCTATTTCGTAAATGTCAAGATTACCGCCAGAACGGCACATGCGCAAACATCGATTCTCTAACTTTGATTATCGAACGATAGGTCCCAATATACTCGCTGCGCGCGCATTGCGCGTAGTCGACCGTCTGTCTCTCTCACTCCGTCTCTTGGATGCCATCATGGCCGCCGTCCGCACGGATCCACGTCGCTCCTGTGTTTTCCGCAGTTTCGAGTCGCTTTGAAGCCCTTCCGAAGCCCAAGTTTATGTGCCACCTTTGCATTTCGGTAAGACGAATCGTCTCCTATAAGTTTCTAACCCACAGTATAACTTTCTTCGTCGTATCGATGCAATCATTGATCGCCCCTTGCCGCCGATCACTTGGCGCCCGTGTGGCGGCCATTTTGTTCGTGACGCAACCTGCCTTTTGTCGACGGAAATCTGCAGTCCGTGAGTTCTTACTGCTTACTACTTCCCTTTTCAAAGTTATTTGGCAGTATGCTGCACAGCTGGCGGAGATTCGATGCTGTTGTACGAGGTGGACTAGATTCCTGGGATTTCAGGTGAAGTGAAAAGTCGAGTGAAATTAGGATGAAGGTAAAAGCTGATGGGTAGCTTGGTACATAGCTGTTTTATTTCATGTTGATGTGCATTCTTTACTATTTGTGTGATATATCGAATGTCTATATGCAATATTTTGATGTTGATGTGCATTCTTTACTATTTATGTGATATACCGAGTGTCTATGTACAATATTTTGTTTTGACGATGGAGGAATATGCACAGTGGACCAGATTCTTGGGATCTCAGCTTAAGTGAAAGGTCGAGTGAAATTAGGATCAAGGTAAAAGCTGATGGGTAGCGTAGTACTTAGCTGTTTTATTTGATGTTGATGTGCATTCTTTACTATTTATGTGATATACCGAATGTCTATGTGCAATATTTTTTTTTGATGATGGAGGAATATGCACAGTGGACCAGATTCTTGGGATCTCAGCTGAAGTGAAAGGTCGAGTGGAATTACGATCAAGGTAAAAGCTGATGTGTCGCGTGGTACTTTGATGTTTTATTTGATGTTGACATGCATTCTTTACTATTTATGTGATATATCGAATGTCTATGTGCAATATTTTGTTTTGACGATGGAGGAATATGCACAGTGGACCAGATTCCTGGGACCTCAGCTGAAGTGAAAGGTTGAGTGGAATTACGATCAAGGTAAAAGCTGATGTGTCGCCTGGTACTTTGCTGTTTTACTTGATGTTGACGTGCATTCTTTACTATTTATGTGATACACCGAATGTCTATGTACAATATTTTGTTTTGACGATGGAGGAATATGTAGAGTTGTGATAGGGTTTTGCTGTTCCCGTGTTCCTGTGTTGGGTCATAGGAGAGATACTATTGGCAGCAGCCAAGCGAGGACTGGGGGTGCACGTTACTTTGTCAAGGCTGAACGGATCGGTACGATAGGCACATATACTTGTGTACGTTGTATCAGAGAAAGTTGTTTGGACGATATTGCATATTATTTGCGTAATATTTGTGTATGCAATTTTGACAGTGTTCCTATTCCTGGTTTTCTCTCTTTTGTCATAGTAAGAATACTATTGCCATCAACCATCCGAGGACTAGATGGGGACAGTACCTTGTCAATGCCGAGCAAATTGATATCATAGGTACATATATGTGCGTCAGTTGTTTGGATAATAATCCATGTTATTCCTGCATTTTGCATTAAAATATTATTGGGCAAATGTTTAAATATGCAATTGTGACACAGTTTATGTATTCCTGTTTTTCTGCTTTGTTTCATAGTAAGAATACTACTGTCCCCAAGCGTGCGAGAACTAATGGAGCGCAGTACCTCGTAGAGGCTTAATATATTGATATGATAGGTACATATTTCACAATACGTTGTAAAAGAAAAAGTTGTTCAGTCAGTATTGTGTACTATTATTTCTTGGGATGTATTACAGTGAGAATATTAGAAGTCTTCTGGGGTGATTGCCCGAGTAACATGTTACTTGGATAAGGTTCCATGTATTGGGTACGCACATCAGCATGCCTTGCATCAAAAGCAGTTGATGAAAGGTCAGATGCACGTTATCATTTTTTCAACATTCATTTTACATGCAGTGTACTTATGTCAATGTGGAATAGCATGCAATGTGTCATGCTGCGACCTGTTATGTTTATATGTACTACCAAATGCTTATGTACCAAGGTTTGTTTGAACCTTTCCCATAGTCCTATAAACTGTTTAGGCTGTATAATGCTTCCAAATAAGCATAATTAATTTCTGTGTATTTGAGTACATACACTATGTCTTGTATGGAGTTTTATACAATGATACTACATACTTACCACTGAACAATTCGACATACCTACAAACTCCATACTGTATAGAATTTATAGTGAATGTCTCAACATAGGAAAACTATAGTTCGCGCACTTTAGTTTTTAAATACACTTCCATATAAAGTTACAAAACAGTTAATCTACCATGAAAAATCTAATATTTAATACAGTATTTTATACATAGTTTATATTATCATTATATATTTTATTTTTTTTATTAATATTATTTTTTATTTATTATTATTTATTTATTTTTATCTTATTATTATTATTTACTTGTTATTATTATTTATATATATTTTTTATTATTATTTATTTATTTTATTTTTATTTATTATTTTTTATTGTTATGTATCTTATACCATACTTAGTTTATATCAGGAAACCTCAAAACTATCTCTACACTAATGCCTTACTAAAGTAGTAGAATTAGAATTGTTACTCAAAAGCGCGTTCCATTTAAAACTATCTAATACGCGGACTTGTTTACGTACGATTATAATGAAAGTGTCGAAAAACAGAACTAGTCTAGGGTAAGAAACGCGTTCATCCTAAAAAAGTTAATTTACATTATAAATCCTCAAAAGTAGTATATCTCTATAGCGATTATCCATTAAAGTAGTAAAGCTGTAGCATTTTTACTTACTAGCGCGTTCCCTTCAAAAATACTTAATACTCCCACCTGTTTACGTACGGTGTAAAGAAAGTGACGAAAAACAGAAGCAGGCTAAAGCAAGAAACGCGTTTACCTCAAAAAATTAATTTATATCATAAATCTTCAATAGTAGTATATCTCAACAAAGATTATCCACTGAAGTAGTAGAGCTGTAGCATTTTGACTTACGAGCGTGTTCCCTTCAAAACTACTTAATACTCCCACCTGTTTATGTACGGGTATAAAGTGACGAAAAACAGAAAGAGGGTAGTTCAAGAAATGCATTTACCCCAACAAAATTTACATATGTCATAAATCCCGGAAAGCTACATTTCTCAACAGCATTACCCACTAAAGCACTAGAACTGTAGAATTTTTACTCAAAATTGCGTTCCCTTCGAAACTGTATAATACTCGCAGTTGTTTATGCACGGGTATAAAGAAAGTGACGAAAAACAGCAGCGGGCTAGGGCAAGAAACGCGTTTACCCTAAAAAAAATTCGATACAGTAGCAGCGGTAGGCCGCCACCAGCGTCACTTGCGTCGGTGGATGAAGCGAAGAGTTGAGTGGCTTTATCAGGCCACGTTACTGCGCTAAATCCATGGCACGAGTGGAGGAACACACTCGTGACGGACGTAAAACCCGAAATGAACTTCCTCGCTTACGGGGATTGCCGGTTTGGCTCACGAAAGAGGGCAAGTGGGTGACGAAGCGATAGGGAGAAAGTCGAGGGCCGAGAGGACAAGAAGATGATATAGAGAGAGAAATTGGCAGATGGAATGGGTGGTGGCAAAATCGTTTGTCGTAAGCGAGAGGGAGACAGAAAGCAGACTTGTTAAGAACGAAGCGTCGGGACGCTTGGAAAATAGCAACATGGAGGTAGCAGTGTTAGATGTGGGAGAAGTTTAATTTCGAGGATGAAGAAAGAGATGCCGGGGTAGGGAGCTTAGAAGTTGCGCGAATTAGTATGCGTAAATCCGATAATATGTTCGATATTGAGGAAGGCGAGGCTTATTCGGAACAAGTTAGGAGACTCACATAAATGATAGCTTGGGAACATGGCCGAAATGAGAACGGTGAAACTGTGTGTAATAATTTGATGAGTCTACGTCGTTGTATATGTTGGAAAAAGTTTAAAGGTTACGAAATTAATGACGTTTATAGAGCACACAGATTTTATAGCTTAAAACCGTGAAGTAATTGAGGAACTGGGAACCGGCGGAAATTAAATGGTAACGCACCTAGAATTTTACATCTTGTTTTATTGAAGTATTAAAATGTTCAACATTTTGGCTTCCCGGATACGTGCTGCGTTTAACTTTACCGCGATGATACTGAAACTGTTCGTAAAATTACTTCTCTTGAAGTGTTCCACTAACCAAAATCTATTTACAAATGAGATCCGCTCGACCTCTTAGTACTCATTTATTAAGATAAAAAATTCAACAGCGCCTCCCTCAAAAATTAGATGATGTGTTTAATTGCGGGTTTATTGTAATTTACTGTAATTATAATTGAATGCAAAGCCTTTTTGGTTGAAAATATTGCCTTTAGGACTTCCTTACTGTTACTCACTATGTTTAGGGGCTACTGATGTCTCCTTTTCAGGATTCTACAATAATGAGAGTGTTGCAAAATTTGTTTCGTTAAAAAACATATGTACAGTGCAAAGATTTGAACTTAAGGATAGTAATTATGTCAATAGCAGTGATCTTAAGGAGTCTACGTAAATGCACAGGTGTTACAAAATTTATTTCTTTAAAAAATATGCAGAATATAAAGATTCGAACTTGCGGATAGCAATTATATCAATTACTCTTTAAATATACAACAATAATAATAAATAATTTGACATAATTTTTATCCATAAATTCGAATCTTTACGTTTTAAAGAAAGGTATTTTGCAACCCACATCCATTTCTGCAGACTCCGCAACAGGGGACATCAGTGACCCCGAAACACCTGAGTCACAGTAATAAACTTGTATAGTCAGCATTTAAAACCACGCGCCGGCTTTCTACCTCTTACTTATTTAAGCAAATTCCCTAGAAAATGTTCGTCACATGAACCTTCCACGCTCCGGAAGCGTACGTTTCCATAAATCAACGCGGCGCGCGAAATTTATTTTTAACCAGCGAGAGCGAGCGATTGCCGACAATCTGCCAGAACCACAAAATGCTTTCAACCTTTTGATATCGGAAAGCTGATATCAGAAAGCAGACGCTAAGAAAAGAATTCGTCAGGTACGAAGGCAAAGGCTCCTCGGGGTTTCGTTTCAGGGGCGAATCATGCCGTTGGGGACATTTTTCGATTATCGTGATGGCGGGCGGTCGCTATAAAGCGAAGGAAGGAAGCCACGAATGCGCTCGCGGCCAGCAGAGACAAGTCAACAGGTGAAACGTTCCATTCGTTCCATCCGGATGCACCGCCTCGAGCTTTATAAATGCATTACGCGCCGGCTCTTTCGGCGTGCACGATTTGGTAAACGCCGTCGGGACGCGAAACGGATTCATCCGGAGAAATTATGCGCGATGGAATTTTGTAGTAATCTCGTTCGGCGGGTTATGTCCGACATTTTTCGTTCCGCTCGCTCGACCGCTCGCCAACTTTCTGTCTCGAAACGTTCGTTTTGTGCGCTTCGTGCTAGAGCGCAGCCGTTTTCAAATATCATTCTTTAAAAACGGTTACCCTCAATTTTGCAGTCTTTCTTTTAAATATTATCGCAGAAGTGCTGGCAGATTTTATTTTATATTACTTATAGTATGTATTATGTTAACGTCCGCTAACTTATACTGCGCGTTACCGAGGTCAAATAGGCGAAGAAAGTTCATATAAATTTTTGTCTGGAAAAAAGGTGCCTGGCGGCCAGGCGTCTTAGGAGTGCAAATTCAAAGAGACAGGAATAGGAAATTATTAGGGTAAAAAGGCATTTGAAACATATGTAATTATAGGTTGATAATATGTCTTCATTCACTAGTGCCCCTGTTTTGAATGCAACGTAAAAATGAAATAATCGATTTGAGCTAGCTAAAATATGATACTTAAATTCAGGATTGGAGTTTATCTAAATATGTATAAAGTCGATATTTTGCTATTCTTATATATAAGTTTGCGGAATTTATTCGATTATACACTTATCCGCCGAAAGCAGCTGGATTATTTGAATCGGTTTACAAAATTTCCGTTTTAGTTGAATTAATCTGATTCCTTCTATTGTGATGATGTTCCTTGAAACTTTCAAACTCGCGCAATCGCCGATCGATATTTTGAAACGTCTTTCTATCTGGATGTTGACGATTTGGAAACTTTTCCGCGTACCTTCTTGCAGCAGCATGTCCACTACATCGGACGATGCCATGCACAAGTTGCATATTGCATAATTCAGAAAACGTAAAGGGAATTTGTCTTGTGTGAATAAATATCTCCTAGACGATAGAACAGCTGATAGAAGAGGTCTTGAGACCGTAGATGAGGACATGTAACAAATAATTGTGATTGAAAATTATAATAACAATTTTTTCAAATGTCGGCCATAAGTTTTTTTACTTTAAATATGGAATAATGAATAATGAAGGTAAATCCACGAATGCTCATATCTTTTGACAAAGTATTTCCGCACATTACTTCACATGAACTCTTTTCACTTATTCAACCTCGGTAATACGTGATATCATTTTAGTCCGAACCTTTCTGGCCACCCTGTGCATCGTTCCAAACGCGTTGAATCCGACGTTAATCGACCTACTAGCTGCACCGTGAATTATACAGCACCCATTGTTATGTTCGCACAACGCCGCAGAATTAGTCACAAATCAGATCGGTAACGCGATAGCCCAGACCTCTAGCCGATTAAGACAAAAAAAATCGGTAACAGCTCTTGTCGATTTTTAAATCGCATCGTACATTATTTCCCGTTCCACCGCTCAGCGTCCCCATTTTAGCGACAGTCTTCAATTAACTCGCGTGCCTCACACGTGTTCGATTATCGTTCCTTCGTACGTTCTCACCCGGATCGGTACGAGAAACGTAGACTTTCTTGCTGGCCACGATGAAGTCTGTTCGGAAAACACCGGTGCCGGGGACATTCGATCGCGCGGATTCCCATTAAAGTCCGTCAGCATTCCGTTATCATCCGGCGCAGAGGACCGACCCAGTTGCAATTATCCATTCCGCGCAAACATTTGACGTTCATAATTTACGTCGCTGAATAATAAATAAAGCGTACCCGCGACTGAATTAGCAGCGGATTTCTCACGTGCTCCCCCGTCCACCTTTGATTAATCCGCGTCGGCGCGGCGAAATTGTTTTGACCGCGGACGGTCATTAGTCAGCGAAAATCCTTAACTCGCGCAATTTCGCGCGCGATTAAATTAACTCTGAGGCATTTCGTGTTACGCGTCGCTCGAGTTCGCGCGGGACAGCCTGCGCGGTGCCTCGTTTCAATAAAAATCTGGTTAACGTCGGCGGAGACCATATGTGCGCCGCGAGCACTTCGGCAGGTAACGGTTGTTGGCGGCGTGCGCGTAGTTGGCGATGCAGATTGCGTGGGAGATTACGTAGGTAGTAGATGCAATAGTTAAAGTGTGTAAAATAGCGGCCGTTTCTGCAGTAAAGCGATTTTGGCCGCGTGCGTGTCGTTGGCGATGCAGATTGCGTCGGAGATTATGTCAGAAATAGATGAAATAGACAAGGTGGCTAAAGTAGCAAGTACTTCAGCAGTTAAACGATTCTTGACGACACAGATCGCGTGCGAGATTATGTTAGACGCAGATGAACAGTTAAAATGCGGTAAGCATCGGGTACTTCTGGAGCTAAATTATTATTATTAGCCGCGCGCTTATAGTTGGTGATGCAGATTGTACGTACTTTTGCAGTTAAATGATTGTTGCCGACACAAAT
This sequence comes from Cryptocheilus praepositus, assembly GCA_033815515.1. Lineage (NCBI taxonomy): Eukaryota > Metazoa > Arthropoda > Insecta > Hymenoptera > Pompilidae > Cryptocheilus > Cryptocheilus praepositus. Next base: position 4,510,630 of record JAWWQZ010000314.1, read on the forward strand.
CGCGTGGGAGATTACGTCGGTAGTACATGCAATAATTACAGTGCATAGAGTAGCGAGTTTTTCTGTAGTAAAACAATTGTTGACGATACAGATTGCGTGCGAGATGAGGTTGGAAGTAGATGCAACAGTTAAAATGCGTAGAGTAGCAAGAACTTTTGCAGTAAATGATTGTTGGCCGTTCACAATAAGTTGGCAATTCTATTGAAAAATTATGTAGCAAAGATTAATAGCAAGTACTTCTGCAGTTAAACTATTGTTAGCGATGCAGATCGCGTGGGAGATTAGGTCGGTAGTAGATGCAATAGTTAAAGTGTGTAAAATAGCGGCCGTTTCTGCAGTAAAACGATTTTGACCGCGTGCGTGTCGTTGGTGATGCAGATTGCGTCGGAGATTATGTCGGAATTAGATGAAATAGACAAGGTGGCTAAAGTAGCAGGTACTTCGGCAGTTAGACGATTGTTGACGACACAGATCGCGTGCGAGATTATGTTCGGCGCAGATGAACAGTTAAAATGCGGTAAGCATCGGGTACTTCTGGACCTAAATTATTATTATTAGCCATGTGCTTATAGTTGGTGATGCAGATTGCAGGTACTTTTGCAGTTAAATGATTGTTGGCGACACAAATCGCGTGGGAGATTATATCGGTAGTAGATGCAATAATTAGTGCATAAAAGTGTGTAAAACAATGACGATACAGATTGCGTGCGTTTCAGTTAAAATGCAGTAGCAAGAAAGTAAATGATTTTGACGACACAGATCACGCGCGTGTTGTTGGTGATGCAGATTGCGTCGGAGATTATGTCGGAAATAGATGAAATAGACAAGGTGGCTTAAGTAGCAAGTACTTCTGCAGTTAAACGATTTTTGACGATACAGATCGATCACGCGCGAGATTATGTTGGGCGCAGATGAACAGTTAAAATGCGGTAAGCATCGGGTACTTCTGGAGCTAAATTATTATTATTAGCCGTGTGCTTATAGTCGGTGATGCAGATTGCACGTACTTTTGCAGTTAAATGATTGTTGCCGACACAAATCGCGTGGGAGATTATATCGGTAGTAGATGCAATAATTACAGTGCATAAAGTCGCGAGTTTTTCTGTAGTAAAACGATTGTTAACGATATAGATTGCGTGCAAGATAAGATTGGAAGTAGATGCAACAGTTAAAATGCGTAGAGTAGCAAGAACTTTTGCAGTAAATTATTGTTGGCCGTTCACAATAAGTTGGCAATACCGACCGTGTTGAAAAATTATGTAACAAAGATTAATAGCAAGTACTTCTGCAGTTAAACTATTGTTAGCGATGCAGATTGCGTGGGAGTTCACGTGTGTAATAGATTATTTAAAATGCATAAACTTTTTTTTTGCTCAGACGTTTCATTGCAGTCTAGCACTGCCATTTGCAAATAAGAACTTCAACTTCTTCGTCTAAAGGTACTTATTGATTTCGACGTTACCACCAGAAATACTTTTCTGAAAATAAGAAATCATAACTCGCCGAGTGACAGCAACTGTCTGCACGTTGTTTGATATCTTATCCACAACCTTACCGTTTAGAAATACGCGTCTGTCGTACACTGAAACGAACATATTGTTTCCAAGCGCGGCATCCATCCGTAATGCCCCATATTATGAAACATCCCGCGTACCTACCTCCTTGTACGCGAATACGTTGGACTTACTTTCCGAGAAGAGGCAAAGTTCTCTTAATTTCGCAAGCATCCCGCCTCTCGCCGTGACATTTGTCACACTTACATTGTCCCGCACAATTCGTCCGTGATTTCTCCCGTCTCTCTCCGTTGGTTCTATCTATATCGCGTCTACCTCTTTCCCTCGTTTCCATTCTCCACCCTTACCATCTGCCCGCAGTTTCCTTTCGAACTGCGTCAGTTCGTCTCACCCTTCGCAGCTCGAATCATGTCAACCACAAACGAATGCGCTCACCCACGCACACCTTCACGTCTGCCAGGCAACGTGTGCGCCCTCGTACGTTTCGTTCGTGCAGCCCTGCATGTGTCTATACACCCCCGGCCAGTGACATATGCGGGGTGTAGAAAACTAAGCCCCGCGCTCTGCCGTTTCCCCTTCGATGAACTTCCATTTTAAAATCCCTTTCGCAATGTATCTCGCGACACACGCGGCCACCAGTCCGCCCGACGTATGAATCCTCACTCGAAATACTCAGGCCGATTAAAAGGACGTTCGATCGATAAATGATTAACACGTTGACTGCCACGGTGGTCACCGGTGAACGGCGCAAAAGATTTTAGTATAAATACAAAAGAATTCGCCATGAAGCCTATTTGCACTCTTGTAAAAGCAATTGATATTGAAATTATGCTTCAATACTTTGGCTTCGAAAAACTATGCGTTACCTTCATTTTGCACGATTTAATGATACTCTGCAGTATTTCATCGCATTGCAGTTATAACATAGCAAAATACGCTTGGCAGTCAACGTGTTAACACGTTGAAATACTGCAGAATATGATTAAATCGTACAAAATGAAGGTAACGCAGTGTTGTTAGAAGCCAAAGTATTGAAGCACCCTTCCAATATCAAATGCTTTTATAAGATTGTAAATAGGCTTCGCGTGACCGGCGCATTCCCCTAAACTCTTCGATTTAACACGTTGACTGCCAAGCGTATTTTGCTATGTTAGAACCGCGATGCGATGAAATGCCGCAGAGTATAATTAAATCGTGCAAAATAAAAATAACGCAGAGTCGTTAGAAGCCAAAGTATTGAAGCACCGTTCCAATACCATTTACAAGATTGCAAATACTCATTTCGTCAAATCTTTTGCAGCAGTGAACTGTGGCAGTCAAAGTGTTAACAATACCAGGTGTACAAGTATGAAATGCGGATTTTAAATAACAGATAGCGCTCCAATAGTGTTTATGTTATAAAGATGTTACTCTGCGCCATTTTGTTGTCTTATCAACAAGTGTCAGACGCGCACGGGTGATAAATTGGAAAAGTGTGTGCATAGTGTTGAATTGTTGTGTTCAATATGTCGAAATTTATACCGAACATTTTGCGGACGGCATTAATTTGAAGAAAATTGCTGCTGAATCTTACCGATTACTTCATCGAATATGCTCCATCGCAAGATACGTGTAACGATGGTTTCGGCGTTTCAAAATACGACGTTACAGACAAGGAACGGGAAAAACCGCCAAAAAAATACGAAGATGTGGAATTAACGTTGTTGGACGAAGATGATTCGCAAACACAAAAACAACTGCCGAGCAAAGTCAACGTGTTTCCAATCGGCTAGGAGAGATGGGAAAGATTCAGAAGATCGGTAGATGGGTACCATATGAGTTGAACGACAGGCAAATGGAAAAGCGCAAAAACACCTGTGACATTTTGCTCTCTCGGTACAAAAGGAAGTCGTTTTTGCATCGTATTGTTACAGGTGATGAAAAGTTGATTTATTTTGAGAACCCCAAGCGCAAAAAATCATAAAACCATCCACATCGACCGCAAGACCAAATCGCTTTGGCAGAAAAACGATGCTCTGTGTTTGGTGGGACCAGACGGGCATCGTACATTATGAGGTGCTAAAACCTGGGGAAACGGTTAATGCTAAACGCTACCAGCAACAATTAACCGATTTGAACATGAAAAAAAGGCCACAATACCGAAAGAGGCAACACAAAGTCATTTTTCTTCATGACAATGCTCCATCACATACGGCAAAATACGCGACACGTTCGAAGCACTCAGCTGGGAAGTTCTACCCTATGCGGCTTACTCACCAGACTTAGCTCCTTCCGACTACCACTTGTTTGTATCGATGGGTCACGCACTTAGTGAACAGCGCTTTGGTTCGTACGAAGATGTGAAGAAATGGCTCGATGAATGGTTCGCAGCAAAAGCGGAAGATTTTTATTGGCGTGGTATTCACAAATTTCCGGAAAGATGGGAGAAATATATAGCAAGCGATGGAGCATACTTTGAATAAACCACTTTTTATCATTCTTCCGAATTCAACACGTTTTTTTGAGAAAAACAATCCGCATTTCATACTTGTACACCTGGTAGCTTTACAGATATTTCTTACGTGCGCATATCTACGGATACGCGACAAATTGGCACATGAGCGAAATCCAATGTTTTCTTAAACAGGCGATTGTTCTGTAACTTTTTTCGTAATGTACGAAATCACGAAAAAAATGAAAGTTTTAAGTCATCGTCATATCGCGAGAGCAACTGAAATACTGAGATCCGTTCTTTCTTCTGATACTTATCGCTTCTCGGCATTACGAGTTTCCAACGTGAATACGGAGATAAGAACATAAGCAGGTACGCCGTGCCACCTACTGCAGATTTGAGATATTGGGTTTACAGTGTCTTCGCTACACTGTGCACACTTATTTTTGACGACTACTTTGTAAGAATTTCTTGATTACATTGATATTTATTTTTGAAGCGATGCTTTCACGTGTGTAGTCGATTTACTAGGATTAACGCTCAAATTACCAACGCATCAGAATTATGTGCACTCGCAGAGTTAAGTATAACACATAAAGAACGTAGAGATTTGAAGGATTTTAATGCGCAAATAGTAGGAGATTAATGTATACATGTTCTCTGATTTTGTTGAGAAAATCGGAATGCGTCAAAATGATGTGTTCAGCAAAGCCAGTATTAAGAGGCACGTAAATAGATTCTGCCATTTCCGTTGAGAAAATCAGAATGCCTCATACTGACGCGTCTCGTAAATCCATCGTTAAGAGAAATGTGAACAGGTTCTGTCGTTTTTGTTCAGAAAATCGAAATGCCTTAAAATGCCGCGACCCATGAACCCACTATTAAGCTAAATGTGAGCAGATTCTGTAATTTCCCTTAAGAAGATCGGCATGCCTGAAAACGACGCAGCCGTAAAACCTGCGTCGATCACGCACACGGACGGAAAGAAGCAGCGAGCGGGGCATCGCGACCGCTTTTATCGCATTATCGTAATCCAGCCGAATCTATTCCGGGCAAACACACGGTTACTCGTCCCAACACATTACGAAGTGCAATGATCGTCGGGCCCGTAATCTAGATTGCTGCATTTAATATGCATACGAATCGCGGAGTAACTTTGATGGAGCAGACCGCAAAGGAGGAAGCGGCTTCCACGATTGAAAACTGTCGCTCGTGGGGTCGACGTCATCGTGTACTCGCCGGCGTGTGTGCGTCTGTGCGCACAGATTCGAATGCGACTCCGGGGTGGGTTTGGTTGGCGAGGTGCGCGGGGGTGGTAGTAGTGGCGTCACGCTTCGTCTGACTCTCCGTGAGACTGCACACCGTGACCAACAAACTACCACGGTTTACGGGGTATAACTCGCCAAGAGAGCGAGGCAGGAATAGAAGAAGCTCGATGGTTGGCGTTGGGGCGCGGGTGGCAGAGGTGGGCAGAGAACGGAATGGGAGAGCAGAGAATGGAATGGGGGAGCGGAGAGTGGAATAGGAGAACAGAGAGGACGACGGAAAGTAGAAAATGCAGGGATCGGGGCGAAAGAAGGAGAATTGGCAGGACGTGGGAGAGGGATGTTGAGGCAGGAGGCGATTAGGAGTCGGCGCTCTTTGGTGAGCGAAGACCCCAGGAGAGCAAGAAAAGATGGCGCACGAGTGGCGGCAACCGGTGCCGTAGGAGAGAGAAATATGTCGGTGTCTGCAAGAAGCCTCGAGGAGGGGTGCCGGCGGAAGGGCAAAAAGAGACGAATAGATGGATCTTTTCATTGTCTGTTGCAGGCAAATTTAGTGGAGGGCGAACTAAGGGACGCGCTCGGATAGATAATGCGGGACACATATGCACTTTATAAACGGCACTTTACTCCGTAATCACTGCGACCCGACTAATAACTCTTAGGCTAATCTCGACTCTCAGGACCGTATGGAACAACTCACGCGGCCCGGAGATCAAGAAAGGACTGACGGGCAATTGTAGGCGGAAGAATATAGAATTATGAACGAGTGGGTATTTGGCGTCGTAAATGAGAATTTAATTAGTTGCAAGTCAACCTTGGTGAATGTTGAGAAGCAAACAGAAGATATATATCTACCAGAGAAGGCTCTCCGTTAAATTATAGTAATCCCGAGGTCCTTGAAATATGTAGAATGTTCAAGAAATCAACCTGAGAATACGCAGCAAGCTACTGCCACACTTCGAAAATAACTCGCGTGACGAAAATAAAATAACTGATAGCCAAATCTGCAAAGCAAGATATTTAGAGCTGGAAACATATAAAAATCTTTTCGATCACTGATGTCGGAAAAGTCCACAATCCACGACGGAGCACGAAAAATAAAGGAGCGATTCTAAAGTCACGTAATGTTTGCAGCATTCTGATCTGGCCTCGACAATAGTAGCGATGTTTCTCTCAGTCTCTCGAGAGATATCGGCCGACCATCAGCCCAACGTTCGCTACACACACGACTCCCAACGCTCCACGCCATATCGCCGTCCCGACGCGGGCATCAGCTTCTTTCCGCATTAACGCACTTTATCGACCCGGATTCCTATTAACCCTTGTCGTGCTTTGACGAATCTGCCTCGTGATAATAATTCAGGGGCAATCATAAACGTCACAAACCTGACATTTTTATATTTATGTATAGTTTTAAAGCTCCTATTCGTACTTTGTTATATTCTCGCGCATCACTTTCGGCCGTTCCGAACTTATTCGTACGGCAAGAGGTCGGTGACGATACACATCTCAAAGCTTACATAGTCGAACGGCCGACGCCCACGCACGTGCACGGGTCCATCTAAGTGCCGAACTGCCCTAAAAGCTCGTCGCTCTATCGATTTCGCTTCCGCCCGATTTTCTAATCTTTTATTCCACGCTAATGGCGTCGTCGTGTCGACGCAGCGCGCGAAGTGCGAACTTCGATAAACGCGTCGGCCGGAAGGATAAATAGCCGAGGTTCGACGTCGAAAAATCCGCGGATATTGCGCGCGAGGATCTTTGTCGAGTTCGCGAGCGTGAGGGAGAAGCAGGGGGCACTGCGTGGGTGTGTTGGGGTATGCATTGTAAGGACGATGAAGTCGGCAATGCGTGGAGTGGCTCCTTGACGTCAGCGAATTGTCGCCGACTTTGTGACAGGCAGGCACGTACGTACTGTACATAGCTGTAACTTACGCGCTCTGACGTGATATGCGAGATTTTCGTATTTACGGGCGGCACATTCTGTTACTATGTTGAGTGGCGTATTGCTTTGAACCTTATTGCAAAGCGTAGATAATGAGTACAAAGCCCTCTTAGGGCATTCGGGTTATCTGATGCTGAAATTAGGCACCAGAGTGCAAGTTAAGACAGAGCTCAGTAATGGGTATAGCGATGCGATAGTAGAACGACGCGTGAAAAGTAGAGTGCACGATTTTTACGCTGGTGACCAACGTAACGCTACGATCAATGATAGCATTGTTAAACCTACAGCGCAGGTAATTATACCTTTTGTCCAAGGACTCGGTACCGTAATCAACAAATGTAGGGAACGCATGTTGCAGCAAATTAGTAGATGACCAAAGGCCGCATAATGGGTAGCGTTGTTCTAGAGATTCCATTTCTCATTCACGCATTCATGCGTTCATTTGCCCATTCGCTCACTTAATTTTAAGAATATGCTACTAGTTTCATGGACGTTAAAACGGGGCCTGCATCAGTACGTCTTATCACGTGTCTGACCTACGTGTCTAATAGTCTTCGACTACTGGCCTTCGGACCTTACTAGACTCTACAGTTAGAAAACAGGAAGAATTACTCACCAAACGCTTAGTAGGCCGAAAACAAATTACTCAAAATTTCCTTTTACCCTTCGACACAACTACCGCGTGTCGTCACATACACCGGGACTATATAAGCATATAAACAGTCCCTCATTATTACCCTCCAGATACTAGTGGACTCTGCAATTAGAAAATTGAGAACATTACTCGCCAAACGCTAAGTTTGCCAAAAGCAAATTACCCAAAATTTCCTTTTACTTTTTACCATAAACACCGCCTGTTGTCACATACACCGACACTATATAAGCATATAAACAGTCTCTAACTATTACCCTCCAGATACTAGTAGATTCTGCATGTAGAAAACTGTGAACTTTACTCGCCAAACGCTAAGTTTGCTGAAAGCAAGTGGTCAAAAATTCCCTTTTGTATTCCCTCCATGTATCGCGTCGCCATGAATCTCCGTCGCGCGGTAATAATAATCCGTGGCCCGTTCGAGATGGGCTACGATTTTAGCGTCCGCCAGAGCAAGACGCAGAATCGACTGACGTGTTAGGCTATATTCACATCCGACCGGGTCGTAATTCTCTATCCAAGGCATAAACTGTCGCGATTCCACTTGCCGCAATTGTCGAGGACGAACGAAAAGCCATCCGGTTATGTCGGGCGCCCGCTTCGGGGAATAGTAGACGCAGTCCGCTGCCGGAGCGGTAGATGGGAAGGTGGGTTCGAGGAGAGGACGGAGAACGAGACGGTCGAGACGAATTACACGCCCGCAGTAAATGTACCTGCGCATAAATTGTATTATACGAGGCACCTGGCCCGAGCTCTGCATCGGTTGAGCGCATTTCGACCGTGGGACGCACGTTAATTGCGCGACCCACAAAAGCGTATATGAGAATGCGCGAATAGGTGGCACGATCGAGTCGGATGTTCTGATATTCTGCGCCCGGCGGCGGATATTCGGTAGTCACGCGAGAAAGCTTTCGCGAGTCATGACACATGCTCAAACGGAGGAACCTGTCGGGCTAATTCGAAGGAGACGATGATCCGTGAAATCGTCTGGAACAACTGTTCTGATGAATTTTGGATGCTGAACCTTGCGCGTTACGTCACGTGCAGAAATTGCCTCGCTGTTGGTTCGAAATTTTAAGGCATTTCGTTCTTTCGCTAATGTCATAATAAATCATTCTATTTTCACAATCCAACGATCGGATGTATATCATAAAGTAATTTGAATGCGATAGTCTTATGACTCGTGAACTGATGTGTACATTAGAATAATTTTGATATAAAGAAATTGCCCTTTTTTTGGTTTGAGATTTTTAAGTGTTTTATTCTTCTTGAATTACAATACATTTTATTTGATTTTATATATATAGACAGCAGAAGAAGTTATGGTTCTGAAACGTGTAGAGTAAATAGCTTTTCATTCAAAAAAACCTTATAACCTGAAACCAACGAAAGGCAATTTCTGCACATCAAAATTGTTCGGATGGACACGCCAGTTCACGAGTTATGAGTTTATTGGTCTTTTTCATACATGAATAATTTTGCGGTGCTCGTTCGATGATTTCTGTCGATTTCGAAGTTTTGTTTTCCATGTATTTTAACGTTGTTGCCTTGCACATGAAGTAATTGGGTTCAGCTGAAGTTAGTAAGCGCTTCATGACTTATGAACGGGGTTGTACCTGGGGCAGATATATGGAGACAGAACGAACATGTGAGACATTCAAACGAGCGAGTCTACAATGCCATGACATCTCGTCGAGCAGTAGAAATACAGGAGAGAATTAAAAAATATTTCACTGGTTTTTATGTTAAAGCTGCTGAAAGGTATATATAATACACATCGCACGTCCTGTACATTTTTTACGTTTCCAACGGAATGTAATTTTTAATTGGCAAAGCTGCGCGAATCGTTACTTTATACAATTTTGTAATTGTACAGTTTTACGACATAATGCACGGAGAATATGACATATTCGCATATCCGACCGACGCCACCTGTATTAACAGCATAAATAAGACAACGAACGAATCAGATTGACATATGCCGTTAACTTTTGCTACCGTTTGTGTGTTTTTTGTTGTCGTTACCAACGTGCCACGGACTGCATTCCTAAAACGTTCTCTATTAATAAAAGTTCTGCAATCACCAGCGATACGCTTTCAATCGCAACGTAACATGTTGGAACATTCAAGAACGATCGAAACGGGAATCGCCCGAATATAACGTGACCAAACACGCAATTAACAATACTCTCTTCAGAAACGTTCGCGGCTACACTTGATATCTGCTATTGCGGTAACCGAAAATGTTTTAGTGAAGACGGTTAAGCGACCGCGACGTCGAGCATTTTGAGGTGTCTCAATTTGAATCGCGTCCGAGAGAAGGAGACACTGCGCGTGAGAGCGGCGAATTCATTTTATCGTGGCCCACGGGGTTATATACACGCGTTGCCATGAGAGTATTCTTTATGAATGGGTCGTCGCGAGGTGTGCTAATCCGAACGTGAAGACGATTAAATCTTGAGAAGCCGGTAATTAGCAGACAGGTTCGCATTTCTGATAGCTTTATGGTGACGAGACAAAACTTCGGGTCATAAAATGGGGTCGCAAGTGACGTGACCACTTATTTCTTTCGTCAGAACGGGGCATCTAGTAATTTTAGGTGATCATATGTGTATTGGCAGAAACGTGTATTTCTTTCTAGTTTCGATTTATGAGTGGAAAGAGCAGGAACGAATGCGTGGCGGATACCAAATTAACCATTTACACTCCGCTGTCCCCTCTCAGGGGATATTAAAGTTTAGTAGAGGTTACAGGAAATTAATTCATTCCAGTGCGACTTTTTGAGACGGGCATGTTTGCCTGAAGTTTTCTCTTGAAATGGCACAAGCAATCAAATCAAAATATAGTAAAATTACTAAGATATATAAAAAAAATATCAGCAGTTTTTGTTACGACGTACAAACCATCGGACCTTCAAAATTTTAATCTTCATAGGCTATAAAATCGATGTGGGACAAAGAACAGGATTGCATTGTTTGTTCTGACAGAAAAACACCTAGTGGCAGGCATCAAACGACTTATTATTGTCAAACGTGCATAAATCAGCCTGCAATGCATATTGGGTAGTGTTTTAAAGTTTATCACACTGTACAAAATTATAAAAAATAAATTATCGATTTTTTTGCAAATATATACTTCTCGATGTCAATCAATTTATATAAGTCCAATATCATTATAATACGTTAATTGGTTTCAAAACTATACTGAATAATATCAGTAGCTAACGTCCAGAATGGTTTGGAGTGCAAAGGGTTAAGGCGGTCATTTACGAAATCAAATAATACCACAAAGAGAAAGTGTTCAGTATTCAGTAATAGTAACAGAATTTGGAATATTGTTTGCTTTGAGTTACTGAACTTGAGTTTAGACACACTCCGCAATATTATTTTAGATTTTAATAAGGTGCTTGTTATACTCAATTATTTGATTGCTAGAATATATTTTCAGACGTTGCACCTGTGTCTTAAAACAAGAATTGTAGTAGGTTTTATGACAACGGATAGTTATACTAAGTTAACTAATTTCGGTTGCACGAACGAATCTGGGGCGAAACAGGCAAATGTGTACATATTATATCCTACATAATTGCATTCGAAAAGCGCTGAACAGAAAATTAGGAATTTAGTCCGCAAAAAAACTCGGTTACATCCTTTGATTACCCACCTATACTATTAAATTCGACCACATTCTTTTAATTGTTTTTCTTTTAATTAAATTAAATTATTAACCTCCTTCACGGAATGATACACGCGTGTGAAGGAACTGTCGGATGAATTTCATTGTTGGTCTAGGAAGAAGGTAGCTTATCCGACACTTTGTAGTCTAATGTAACTTCGTTGTAGAACACGGTCCTACAACAAGAACTTAAAGTATATTCTCCTTTTTGCAGTAAACTTGCATATACAGGATGTTTTGAAAAGGTCGGTCATAACTTGATGTATGGATAATGCGTACTAAAACAAGAAAAAACTCCGTGAAAACATGTCCCCGCCGACCTGTCTTTTTCTAGGTATAACTCAACCGCAGAGTTCTACAGTTCAAGCATTCGCCTCAAACTCGTTCTTATAGCTCTAACTCGCGAACTAGAGATTTCCGCGTACGCATTCATACGGACTTTTTTCTCGCGAGATTACCTGGAACTCGTATTCAAAATTATAATCGGCCTCTCCTGAACCGTACGCAAATAAATACGCTGAAAATATAGACCGAAAATCGTCTCTCAGCGTATATGTCATTGAAAGAGTTCTTTAATCGGTTAGCTGTTTTTGACAAGTATATATATTCGTCATAAAATGGCAGTATTTGATGTTATAACAAGTATACTCGTCATATGTCAAAAGTAGTTGCAAGTTACTGCTTAAATTGACATTTTAATGTAACTAAAATGTATTCCGAAAACACATCTAATTACGCGTCAAAAATATATCTTCATTCACTAGTGTCTGTATCTTCACTGGAATTTAAAAATTAAATAATGCATTCATGATAGCTGAAACAAAATTTCCACGCTATCCATAACATAAAGTTTGGAATTTTGACATTTCATCTGCTTCAGAAAATTACTCTCATAATATTTCTAAACTGAGATTAAATCTGTCACATGCTAAAGTATACTTTCTTATTCATTGCCACAGTTACTTATTCATTTTATTTCATTGACCCCGTCCAATTAAATAAGCGTTGGATTCCTCGTTACGGTTCTATGACTTGACGCGTCGATTTTCTTTACCCCAAAATAAGAAGTTTCACTTCAAAACTAAAATAGCAATTTTATTACAACTTCATTTCGTGTCACCACAGCCACACATAGTCTGCGTTTGACGTGTATACCCGTCATCGCTTACATCACGCGACACATTTCAGGCACACACTTTTCACAGAGCTCGCAACAGCTAACCGCTTAACAGCCGCGTTGAGACTCATCTGCACGGACATAGACACTAAGTTGTCCGACACCTTCACGGAACACTTTCCTACCCGCTGGTGTAAAGAGTTCCGCAAGATCCGTGGGCGAATCGTCGAACGTAATGCAAATCACGTTACAGCGGACAGCGAAAAAAGCTCTTTTTCGGTTAAACGTTTGAACATTTTTTGAGGTTTGTCACGTAAGTAACTGCGGACTCCTGATGAAGAGTCGTAAACATAATTTTTAACCAAAAAAGGACTTTATTCACCATCCACTATTGACAACAAAGTCGAAAATAAGGCACTACTCAATAATTCGCGTTATATGCTGCCGCCGTCGACTTTCCCATTTCAATTCACATGAACATTTTGAACCAAAAAAGTCTTGTTTCGCGATCTACTATTGACAAGAAGGTTGAAAACAAGGCACCACGGAACAATTCGCGTTATATGCTGCCGCCGTCCACTTTCCGATTTCAATTCACATGACCATTTTGAACCAAAAAGGGTTTCTTTCGCGATCTACTACTGACAATAATGTTGAAAACAAGGCACCACGGAACAATTCGCGTTATATGCTCCCGCCGTCGACTTTCCGATTTCAATTCACATGAACATTTTGAACCAAAAAGGGCTTCTTTCGCGATTTAGTATTGACAATAAGGTAGAAAACAAGGCACGACGTTTTGAACCAAAAGGACTTCTTTCGCGATCTACTATTGACAATTATATGAACAATTGCATTATATCTCTCGACGTCGATTTTCCGATTTTAATTCACGTGAACATTTTGAACCAAAAACGGTTTCTTTCGTGATCTACTATTGACATTCACATGAACATTTTGAACCAAAAACGGTTTCTTTCGTGATCTACTATTGACAGCAATATTGGAAATAAAGCACCACTCAACAATTCGCGTTATATGGTGTCGCCGTTGACTTCCCGATTTCAATTCACATGAACATTTTGAACCAAAAAAGTCTTGTTTCGCGATCTACTACTGACAATATGGTTGAAAACAAGGCACCACTGAACAATTCGCGTTATATGTTATCGCTGTCGACTTTTCGATTTCAATTTACATTAACATTTTGAACCAAAAACGGCTTCTTCCGCGATCTACTGTTGACGATAAGGTTGGAAACAAGGCACCACTGAACAATTCGCGTTATATGCTCTCGCCGTCGACTTTCCGATTTCAATTCACATGAACATTTTGAACCAAATACGGCTTCTCTTGCGATCTATTATTGACAATAAGGTTGAAAACAAGGCACCACTGAACAATTCGCGTTATACGTTCTCGTCGTCAACTTTCCGGTTTCAATTCACATGAACATTTTGAACCAAAAGGACTTCTTTCGCGATCTACTATTGACAATAAGATTGAAAATAAGGCACCACTCAACAATTCGCGTTATATACTCCCGTCGCAAATTTTCCGATTTCAATTCACATGAACATTTTGAACCAAAAAGGGCGTCTTTCACGATCTACTATTAACAATAAGATTGAAAACAAGGCACCACTGAACAATTCGCGTTATATGCTGTCGCCGTCGACTTTCCGATTTGAATTCACATGAACGTTTTGAACCAAAAGCGATTTCTTTCGCGATTTACTATTGACAAAAAGGTTGGAAACAAGGCACCACTGAACAATTCGCGTTATATGTTCTCGTCGTCGACTTTCCGAGCGACGCCACGAGGCCGGACATTCTTGAGAAAGTTGTCGGAGTCAGCTTGCGCCCGGTAATAACGTGATCCCACGGCGATCGAGTTATTCGAATCCGGCCGGTCGCTCGGCTCTAATGAATTATTCCGGGGCGAACGATACGATCGATTCTGCGCGAAAGGTCCCGTGGCGGGATTAATTCGAGCGCGGAAAGATGGACGGAAAGGGGCGTGCGAACGGATCTGCGATGAAGTGTAGGGGCACGAGAATGTCGGCTTGCGAAGGCAGGCCTTCGGAGTGGCGAATCAATTACGCGGCTAACGACGAAATTGTTGGCCTCCTTGTATCCGATGCCGTGAGGCATGGGAGCGCAAGATTTCCCGCCTTTTTTCACGACGTTTTTTAAGTGGGACGTATTACTACGCGGTAGGATAACTTGATTCGTCGATGCGTAACGGAAAGTGCACGTCTCATTTAATTGGACGGGGCCAATAAAATAAAATCGACAGATAACTATGCCAACAAGTAACGATTATACTTCAGCATATATCAAATGAAATCGCAGCTTACTGCTATTATGACGATTTCTTTCTGAAATTGATTAGGTGTAAAAACGGATAGTTATACAGAATTGACTATTTTCGGTTGCACCAACGAATATATATATATATATATATATATTAATTTCCCATACTTGCGTCTTTGAAGTTTTACTTCTAACGCGTATTGCGGCCACGCACTTTTGTTTCATTTTGCCCAACGGTGCGCGGATACTCTACAAATCGCGGCTGTCGGTTATGCAAATGCCGAACTTGGGAAAATCGCGATGTCGCTGGAGATTGAGCTATTGAATATTCGATATTTAATATTTTGAAAAATTGAATTATTGCGATGAATTGATTCATTTCGTAGTTGCTCTATTTCCCGAGCGCGACCACTGTTCGATGGAAATGTGGGCGGCGCGATTGATTTTATATCTCTGAAGCGTAATTAATTTCTGTATAAAACGGCGGTCAGCTACAGGCATGTGAACGCAAGGGAGGTGGGGAAAGAAAGTAAACGGACGACAGGTTAAGTGTGAGTTTAATTAATGAAAGGCAAACGAAATCACTCTCCTCTCTGGATAAACACAGCCACAACACCGAAGTCCTGAATTAAATGCTTTCGATCAAGCTTGCACGGCGCGCTGGTATCGCAACGTATTCTGAAATCTGCATTTCTCGTATCCCATAAAAATAGGGTAGCGTAGAATAAGAGTACAGGTTGAGATTAACTGTAACTGTATATACATACACAATATCCAATTACAGAATTATGCGGCATACCTACTATGACAAGTCTCTGCCTCGACAGCCGTCGTCCCTTTTATTGAAATCAGACACTAAGGTCTTAACACTTTACCGACCGCTATTGACTGCTATATATGCCACGCAGGAATTGTGTATGTGCCTATTTGGTAAAGCTTTATAACTGCAAAATACTGAATGTGTTGTTGAGAATCCTTTGGTTTCAAAGCAGTGTTATTTTATTGTTATTTAGAATTGTCATAATATCATCTGATATTTATTTTATCTAATATAACCGTTGACCACTGAAAAGCTGATTACTCGGCTACCGGTAAATAGCAGTTGGAATCGAAAAGTTCATTAATCGGCTAGCGGTCGTTAACCCTTTCGCTACGAGCGGTGACTATAGTCACCGTACGCCTGATCGCTACGCGCGAGCAGTAACCATAGTTTGGAACTCATATTGCTTATATAAATTCAGAACACGTAAAGATATGTCTGTAGCTGCTTTTCATCTTAAATTGATAAGAGAAATTTTACGGAAATACCATACAGACGATTTTAGAAAACTCACTCTCGGCGCAGCGGCTCGTTCAGCGGGAGTAGCGCGCCGGAAAATTGGTCCGTAGCGAAAGGGTTAAAGTGTTAAGCTTATCTTTTGCATAGGCCCCATAAAACCGCGTGTGTTTTGACCATCGCGTGACACCAACGTTCGGTTGCCGATACATATACTCTCCCAATTAATTATTTTCAATTACCCTACCGATAGCGACACCGCCAAAAATTGCTTTCGTTCCCCAAAACGTCATTCACAACCCACACCCCGCGTCACTTGACTCGTCGTTGCATACATCGTTCCCCGCACGTCGCCAAAAGCCTCCTAGACAAGCGCACAACCCCAACCCTGTCCATAATCCGTACCATAGCCTTTCATACTCCCATCGACCCACCCGCCCGTCGCACATCTCGGCCCTGGAAGGCGCGAAGCTCTTTCCAGTCAACGTTGGACCCGATAAAAACGTGATTCCGCGCAGATTGAATTATGCGGCGCTCACTCTGTCTCATGAATTATTCCCGGGCGTGGGACACGCAGGTGACACGCTCGATTTTACGAACACCCGAGCGGCGCGCGATTAATCCCGGCGTGGAAAGATGGACAGAAACGGACGTGCGAACGGCCGGCAGCCTGGAGGACGAGCGCGAAGGACGTGGACGGATAGAGACAGCGGCGTGGAAGGGTGCGGATCGAGGGGCAGGGATGAAGCATGACGAATCAATTATGCGGCCACCCAGTCGGAACATTATGCAGCTTCCGAGGGGTGCGTCGGGGCTGGGGGACGAAACGGCCTGTTCCTCGTCGCTGGCATGTGCAACCGGGGAAAAGTGAGACGGTGACGGAGACGGGGATCCGTGGCGAGGGAGATTGATTGTTGCGATCGGCTGATCGAGCGGCGGCCTTTATTATGCCGCGGGACGCGTAAGAATGATGGACACGCGGGACGATGGAGGAACGGCGGTGGGTAGGGAACGGAAGATTTGGGGGTGGTGGCGGATTCGGCATTAAGTCGACGCGTGTGGACGCGGGGGTGGTATGAGACGGTGATGCTGCTGTGTGACAAGTGGTAGTTCTGGGAAGAATGATTTTGTTCAAATAATATTTTGCATAGAAGTTTCTGAGTATATTACGTGTTAAGTGGTCATTTTAGGAAGAATGACACTGTTACAATTATATTTTGCATAAAAGTTTATTTATATGTACCTTTATATGTATATGTTACCGTGAATTACCGAAATTGGAGAATATCGACTTTCACCGGTGAATGTCGACATTTACCGGTGTAAGTCAGAAATAAGGGTATTTAGCAAATATTTCGGACATATAACAAGCGACTATGTGAATGTTGACATTCACCGATGAAACTCGACATTCTCCAGATTTCGGTGTTTCACCGTAACATATACACATAATGGAAATATTCTTCTTTATATTCAGCGTCATACACATATCGGTGTCCCTTAAGGGATTATGCCTACTTGGGATCGGGGAAATTACATGATTCTCAACATTTTTTTTGCCATTTTAGTGAGTACTAATTAAAATTCGCAAAATACTTCAAAAAAGTGCGTATTTAGTGGTACTTGTATACATTTTTTATAAGAAAATATTAAAAAATGGAGGAAATATAGCTCTTCTCCTAGAGCTTCCGTTTATTTTCATCACTTGCGGTGACCACGATTTCTCAAAAACTACTTCACCGATCGGACTCTAATTTTATATACTTATTTGTCATTACAATAGGCAGGGCCTGAACGAAGGATTTTGAAAAATTTTAATTTTTACAAGAATGGCAGCAATTTTACGAAAAAATCCGTGTTTTGAGGTGGTCTAACTGTCGTTTTTATGTTGTAACTTTTTTTTTATTATTACTGCCTATTGTAATGACAAATAAGTATATAAAATTAGAGTCCGATCGGTGAAGTAGTTTTTGAGAAATCGTGGTCACCGCAACCGTATGTCTTAAGAAACACAGTTTCGAGATAATCGCATTTAAAGTTTCAAGCTCTTTACTAATCATACATAGTAGCGCTCCAGATAAGCACTTATAATTTTTGAACGTGTGCCCCGATTCTTATGTACTTTTGAGGAAATATTCTTAAAATGATGTACATTAAGAAAATGCAATAAAAAAAAGTCGATTTGTTTCACCAACCCAAGTAGGCATAACCCCTTAAGTCGACGCGCGTGGACGCGGGGGTGGTAGGAGGCGATGACGGTGTTGTGGCACAAGTGGTAGTTCTGGGAAGAATGATTTTGGTCAAATTATATTTTGCATAGAAGTTTCTGAATATAAACGGTTTTTCATTAATCGTGTCTGAACTTTAAAATTGAATAAAAAAAGGTGTGTGCGACATATGACGGAAACCTTTATTGCGGATTAAAGTACATTCGATACCATTAGGTTTTAAAAATGATATCATTCAAATGGCTTCCGCGGCTTCGTTTACAGAACTCGATCCGAGAGGTCGAATTTTGTATGACTCTCTTGCATAAGTCGGCCTTGATCTCACTGATGATTCCAATGATATTTTTTTCGCGTTAGATCGCGCGTTTCTGTGTCGTACAGGGACTGCTTTATCAGCAACCGAACCGCTTTGCTCGAATTTCGCGATAATTCGTTGAATTGATCGCTCGGTTGGACGATCATTTCGGCCGTAAATATTTCGTAGCTCGCGAAAAGTTTGGCGAACAGAACATGAATATTTATAATAAATTTTTAAATAATTTTTAAATTTAATTTTAAAATCGTTAAATGGTAACTATGGCAAAACATAAACAACGAAGACTGACAGTGCTGCCACCTGAAATGTCAGAGCAGCGTGCTGTCAAAGTACGGACATAGCTATTGAAAAACCCTTTATTACGTGCCAAGTGGTAATTTTAGAAAGAATGACACTGGTAAACTTATATTTTGCATAAAAGTTTATTGATACATTCTTTTATATACACATAGTGGAAATGTTCTTATTTATATTCAGCGTCATACACATATTGGGGTCCCATAATGTTTTTCAAGAGTAATTCAGTTTTGTCGTCCGCTTATCTTAGGACTACCGGACAGTCCCGTCCGCTTCCGAATTAAAAGAAAATACACATTTTCAATAGATAATAGGTTTAACGTAGAAGTACGTTAGCCAAAATGACAAAGAATTAGGTCGAGGTTCATTGAATATAATGTGAAATGTCAGAGGACACGTAACGCTGTGGCGAAGGGAGTGGAGAGGTTAAAATAAAAATTACGTCATAAATGATAATGGAATATACGATACGGCGGATTGAAAGGATAAAGGCAGAAAGGAGGAAGACAGCACGAATGGCGAGTAAGAAAACGAAAACAAGCTGGAAGGCGATGAGAGTGGGTATTATACGACTCACTCGTCGTGCCATCTTTCGATTTCGCCGTTCCTCACAATCCCGTGCCACAGCGAGACGTGTGTGTTATGCTTTCATCTGACATTTGGCGCGGATCGAAGCCAATGATTGTGGCTCAGGGCGCGCTATAATTACATGACCGACATCTTTTCGAAACTGGAACGCCATGACAAAAGAAAAAGGATTTGTCAACGTAGCTTTATACAGATGCAGCTATTATTGATGGAGACACTGCTGACAAAAGAAAATAATTTTAATGCGCGTCACATAGCACATTACCAACTACGATTGCACTAAGGATAGCGGAATGCTTTTATACTCTGTAAACTTAAGAATATCCCGTTAATAATAGCTGCATTCGAATATAACTATATTGAAAAATCCCTTTCAGAGACATCCGTAATGAAGACACTGCTGGCAAACAAATATAATTGTAATGCGCTTGACGTAGTAAATTACTGACCACGATTACACGAAGTACTCTGGAATGTCTTGGTACCTTTTAAACTTAAAAGTTTCCCATTAATACAGAACGATCGCTGATATGCAATTAAAGAGTATTACAATTAAATTTGGAGACAGTAGTACGTTCAATGATATTGAGGGCAACAGGAAATTATCTTTTTTTATATTTGGAGTTTTCGCGGGTAGAACTTCAAAAATGCGTTTGACATAATACATTGCCGACTACAGTTACTCTAAGTACACTGGAATATTTTGGTACTTTTTATAATTAAAAATCTCATTAACACAGAACACTCGCTAATATGCAGTTAAGGAGTAGTACAGTTGAATTTTCGGACAGTAGTATAAGTAATGACAGTGTGAGCAATAGTAAAATATATATTTCTTTTCACATTTGGAGCTTTCGCAGATAGAATTTTGAAAAATGAGCTTGTCACAGTACATTACCGACTACGGTTACGCTAACTACACTGGAATGTCTCGGTACTTTATAAACTTAAGAATTTCTCATTAATATAGAACGCTCGTTTTAAAACCAAGTCAACTTACGCGCTCAGAGTTTCGCGGTTTCCTGTACCGATTTCCTGTCTTAAAAGCATTTCACAATTGATTACTTTCGTGATTTCATGTTTAGATTTTCAAAAAGAAGATTATACGGAATAACCATGTCAGATTTGAATGCTCTTGTAGAATAAGGATCATCTTTGGACCGGAGATTCCCATTTTCAAACATTTCAGATTTGCTGTATATCGCATTTCGACATATCCTCTCTTATCTAAAAATACTACACAAATTTCCTGTCCTTAGTGATCCGTCGTTCGCTTTTTGGAACTCTTTAAGTACGCAATATTGAAAATACGCTTCATTGATTCACCTGCATATTTTTCGATATCCAGCAAATAACTGACGACATCGTCAATCGTTTTGCCGCGGCATTATTTTCAATACGAGCGATACGTATACGATTCTTTCACGTTACCCAATTATACCTTTTATTTACTCTAAGTAACCGGAGCCGGGTAATCGGAAACACTAACAGAATTCTCCGGCGGATTCAATAATCGTAATCTCCAAATAACCGCATAACCGTAATACAAAGTCTAACAGTGGCGGAGCCAGAATCCGCGCGATTGCGACAAGACGCTCTCGTTCAATATTAACGTCATTTTATTGCGTCCGACATAATACGTCGTCCGCGCAGATTATATTTCCAATACCCACGCAATCATGTCGCAAGCCCCAGTTAGCGGATTGTGAAGAATAAGACATTACCGGCATCGAGCGCGCGCGCTTACGTCGGAAGACCATTTCCAGAGCCAAAACAATTAGTCCCATCTTTTAATCGGATCACAGCGGAGAACCAATAATAGAATACACGATGAGAGGGTAAGGATCGGGGACGGATAATAAAACGCGACGCACCGAGGGACCGAGTAGAAACAATATGGGAAGGTATTATACGACTCGACTACCCGCCGCTCATCGTTCCTCTTCGATCCTGTCTTCTTCCACCCAGCAGACCGGAAGCCATCGCGAACGTGTGTTATGGTCCCGTTCAACATCCGACAAGGATTTACCTCACCGACGTACCCGGCTAGAGACACAGCGTCTCGAGAAATTCGAGCACGAGATGGCGGAGTGGCCGAGACGAGAAATCGAATAAAAGACAAACTAGATTGGTTTCGAAAATTGCGTAGGATATTCTTACCGTACGCGTCTCTGCGGATTTTCGTGGGCGCGCGCCCGCTTCGGCGGACGTTTTCGCGTGGATTAGCATGTGCGATCATGTGAGCTCTTGTGTGAGTCTTACCGGGTGTGTCCGTAGCGAAGTGGCTGTTCAAACAGTCGCCGAGGAGACATAACATCATCTCCATTTTTGCCGGGCGCCCGATTCCGGCTGCTCGGCGCGCGAGGGGAGTACTGCAAATATTTTTGCTGCCCGTCCCCCAAGAACGCCGATCGGAGCAAATCAGAAGTACCGAGAATGTCGGAGATAGAGAGAGCGATGCGTCGAACACCGAGTTATCGGTCTACTCAAATGTTAGAATACTTACTGTCGTGAATGGCGGCACGGTACGTTTTCTAATGAAAGAATGTGCCGCCCGTAAATAGAAATATCGTACTACTCTGCAGAGTTGGTAAGAAGACTTGGGAGGAATGCGCGTCGCATTTTTTGGCACGTGCATTTTTGGCGGTGCCGTACAAGGAGAGTAAATCGAAAAATCAGGAAGCAAAGACATTACTACTTTGTATTTAATTGGATCATTATTTTTTTGAAACACTGCGTTTCCTTCATTTTGCACGATTTAATCATATTCTGCAGTATTTCATTGCATTGCGGTTCTAAAATAGCAAAATACACTGTCACGGTGGTCACCGGTGACCGGTGCAAAAGATTTGACTAAAAATGCAAAAAGTTCACAATGCAGCCTATTTGTAATTGCGTAAATGCAATTGATATTGGAACAGTGCTTCAATACTTTGGCTTTTAACAACCCTGCGTTACCTTCATTTTGCACGATTTAATCATATTCTGCAATATTTCAACGTATCACAGTTCTAACAGCAAAATACGCTTGGTAGTCAACGTGTTAAATCGAAGAGTTAAAGTAGGGGAATGAGAAGTCAGGAAAGCCGGTGTACGAGATTCGCTATGAAGCCTATTTACAATCTTATAAAAGCAATTGATATTGGAAGGGTGCTTCGATACTTTGGCTTCTAACAACACTGCGTTACCTTCATTTTGCATGATTTAATCATATTCTGCAGTATTTCATTGCATCGCGGTTCTAACGTAGCAAAATACGCACGGCAGTCAACGTGTTAAGTCATTTTTTTTAAACATATTATCATCTAGTGAAAAAAACCACTCTCACATTATACTTATAGTGGAGTATAGTACACATTTTATACTGGCCCGTGGACACGTCTTTCGCCCCGTCTTCCGCGACTTCTTTTCATCCTTGCACAGTACACTCCGTCACACCGTGGACCTCTCAGCTCTGAAGCTACAGAACAACATAACGTGCTCCGCACTCAACGTATGCCTCTCGATTCTGTCTCCCACAGTCGACACACCCAGAAATCGCCACGGACGTGTGTTACGGTCTCGTCAAACAACCGACAAGGATTTAGTTCTCGGAGGGACACGCCGGAAGATAGAAGGCAGCGGTAGAAGCCGCTCGCGGATCGCTCGGAGTAAGTTGCCGAGGGAGCCGAGAGGCAAGAGGAGTCTGAGATAGAGACTGCCGGAGTGCGAGGCGGTGGCTGCCGAGTGGTAGGAGGTAGAGGCTGCTGGAACAGGAGGTGGAGAGCAGCTGATGGCTCGACGATATCTTGGACTCTCGAAACTTACCGGATAGACGAACTCCGGCAAACTTTCCTGCCGTCTTCCTGTTCGGGCTCCTTGATAGTTAAAAGTTTGCACGGGGTTGGTGTTGATCTACTTCACCCACGCCCGGATTAATCGTGATTCCGTCGTATGGCCGGGGCTGACTTAAGAGAATCTCGCGACAGCGTGAAAATGATGACATAAAGTAATTGAAATGAAGGGGGAGGGGGACGGCAGGGCAGGAATCGGACGTGCCACGGGCTGCTTGAGGACGGCTGCGGCGCTAGTGGAGGACGTGAGGTAATGGGGGTGGGAGAGGATGCGGGGGCGAGAGAATTAATTGTCGGAGAGCGCCGTTTTTCCGTATTCGCACGAGTCTCCAACGCTCGCGGGCATTTACGCGGGCGTGAGTCTGCTACGTTGCGGAGAGAAAGAAAGCGTGGAGCGCGGTAGAGCGGTGGAAGAGGAGTCGGAGAAAAATTCCGGAGCAACGGTGCACGTGACGATTCCTGAAATTTCTGATACCTACGGTAACGGGCGAGGGGGTCGGGAATGCGGATGAGAAGCTCTGGCTTGCTAAAAGGGTGGGAAAGGGCTGTAAGGAGAAGAAAACGGAAGGGAAGCGGATGGGTTAAGTCGGGATTAGATCCAAGTTAGGTCATGATTTCGTTGCATGCGGCTGACGGAAAAGAATCTCACCGGAGAGTGAGAATGATGACGTGAGATAATTGAAATTAATGTAAGACGAGCTAGACGACGGAATTACAAATGTTTTTACAATTGTTGCTACGGCAAGTATGCTTATTCAAACGCTTTGACTCAAATGCAGTAAAATGGTGCTGTGTCATATTTATATGCATGCCATTGCTGTAGGTCTTCTATAAGAATTTTGTAAAATGGGAAATGTTTTATTCCCTTCGCTGAAAACGAAATAATCAAGATTAATATAAGATGAGATAGATAATGATATTGAAAACGTTTCTCACGGTTGTTGTTACTGTGAGTAATGGTTATTAAGCAGTAGAAAGCGACTCGCACCAGTTCAAAATCACCAGAATTATGCAGTAACATATTTGTTCACATGCTATTGCGACTGAATGTTTACTTGCCTCACCGCTATTTGCCAAATAACACAAGGCCTTCTGTTACATCAGTTCAGTAAAATAGCACAGCTCTTGCAGTAAACATATTTTACTGCCCCTATATATATACCTTCCATATATATTATATCGATGCCACCGAGAGAGCGTATACATATCATTATTGCGCTGGCATCAACATACACCATTTATAACCCATGATAAATCAAAGCACTCTAATTTTATCTTCCCTTTTCGCTTGCTATAATTTAAATGATCTCAGCTTCCCATCCTCACTCTTCTCACAAAATACCCGCAGCTACACTCCTAGATGCGAATACAACAGGAAAGAACAGATTCCGACAATCTACTAATGATAACACTACTTACACCGCCAATCCTCCGGTCTTAACCATAACACTTCCGCTACTGCCAATCGAATAATACTAAAAGACTTAACAACGTGCACCAAAAGAGCACAGCAGCCGTAACAGCCGGTGCACCGGCGACGACGATAGTCTTTCCACTCGCCGTAGAAAACAACTACCGCCGTCCCGATGCTACAGCAGGTGACACTAGTTACCGTAGCGCACAAAAGGACCGGGCGACCGAAGGAAGAGCGAAACAGCCGAAATAAAGGAGGGTAAGGCGGACGGCAGGACAAAACGTAAACGAGCAAATTAATGCTCGCAGCACGCCTCTCCGTATTCATACGTTTCTGCGCTGCGACCAGCGAGCCGTCCGTTTTGTTGCGAAAAAATGGAGGACAAGGAAGAAATGGGCAGAAACGAATAAAATGCCGGAAGACCACTGCCACGGTTGGCTACCGAAAAAAATTTGATACCGAAAGCACCGAGGCACGGGGCCCAAGTGTTGGCGTGTCGCGAAAGAACGAGTCTGGCAGAAGACGACGGCGGGAACTGAAAGTGGGCGGCGGAGTTTATTAAGCGGCGGCTCGTCCGTCGGAAACGTGTTTCGCCGAACAGACGCTCAGTTGAGCGACCTACTTTCCGGCCGGCAATTGTGCATCTGTAAAAACGGAGCTGCGCTGTCGGCGGGGCGAGGACGAGGACTTTTACTGATCGACGGCGTTGTTTTAATTCGCGCAAACGACGTCGCGTCCGAAGCAGCTTTTTCAGCTCGCTGCGCGCTGCTGGTGGAGTTTAACGGCTTGACAGCCGCGTCACCCGTTTTTGGGGGACGACGGAAGATCCGAATGGACCGAGTCAAGGGGTTTGGGTTGGCGGAAAAGTCTTAAGCATATTGCGTCGGATAATTTCGGGTGATAGTAAAAGCGCCGAACGGATTGCGTCACAGGTTTTTGGGTGACAGTTTATATTTTTATTTATATCTCCCTAAGCATCTAATGATAAAATAATAAGAAATATTTTTATTATATATGCAATATATAAAATATGTTTTTATATAATATACACGTTTTTTATTATTTCGTCATAATATGCTCTAAGAGCAACATATACATTTTCTACGGTAGCAACTATGTTAACACTTTGACTGCCACGGTGGTCACCGGTGACCGACGCAAGAGATTTTAGTGAAGATCCAAAATATTCACAATGGGTAGCAATTAGTATTTTATAAATGCAGTTGTTAGAATAGTGATGCAATCCTTTAGTCTCCAATACCTGCACATTATGTATATTTTGCATAATTTAGTCGAATGCTGCAGTATTTCATATCATCGTCGTTCTCATATAGTAACATACGCTTGGCAGTCAACGTGTTAATCGAATTATGTTTTCTATATTCGTATCGCATCCATAGTGGTGTTTCCCGCATAGCGTGTCCAGCAATTTCGCGATGAGTTCCTTCCATTTAACAACCACTTCCCCGTGTATTCAATCGTCACTTTCTACCAATCTCAAAATAATTCGAGCACACCCGATAGCGTACGTTCGCCAAGCAATGCAGTCATAGATAAAGCACCGCACGCGACCGCGACAAAACAGTAAACGTCGAATACAGTCCGACCAATCAAGACGCATAAGAGACTGTAGCAGAGTGCCATAGCATAGTGTATTAGCGGAAAGTCGACTGTGAATGCCGTCGATCGTGTATCTGGAATAATCGACCGTTCTATCCCATAGCTTCGAAATCGGACATTGTGTGCGGCCCGGCACGGTTCATATGACGGTGTAACTCGTGGCTAAAGCTTGTTTACCGATGGTTCGCGTGACGTAAAAGCCCCGGCGCGACGCGTCGATAAATGAAAATCTAACGAAAGCGTTCGCTTTCGCGCTTGTTCCGTGGCATGCCTGACAAAGCGCGATTTGCACCTCAGTGGCAACGGCCCGAGAGCTTGATAGTCGATTCGCGAACATGTGTTCCAATAAACAGCCGTGCGGGATTCAAATCTCATGCTGATCCGGGATCTCCTAATCAGAGGCGGGATCCGAATGGCGCAGACGTCGTTTCCGCAGCTAAGGTCTCCGACTGAAGTTTCCTAATCTCGCGACGTTAACGAAGACACTCCGGACGTTAGGCACTCTTGTTCTTTTTATAACGAAAGCTCTGCTATCCGGGAGATTGCGCGCGGAGAACGTGGAAACTGGCTGATAAGGAGTGGAATTTTACGTTCGTTGGCCTAAACGCACGTTTCTGTTTTTCGGGGTTCGGCGTACGGCGGCATTTCATGTTGTCGGTTTTGATGGAAGCGAATGGGGACAGTCAGAAAGAGGGGTAGTGGTTCGAAAGGCTCGCAGTGGAGGCAAGGTAACGGTGGAATGAGAATCGAGACGAATGAACGGTTGAAAAGCATACCAATGGTAAAATGGTAGTATTGACGAATACGTTACTAGCGTAGCAAAGATGCCTAGAACCACGAAATATTATGGATGTAACCAAACATATGTGTATGTATTAGTATATTAATTTCATATTTTTTTTAGTATTCAGTTTACATCTTTTCAATATATATTTTAAATTCTGTGAATATTTAATGAGTGTCGGCACGATTAATCACTTCGATATCCGAGTACCGATGCCACGGAAAACCCCATAGAAGCATGAAATATTGAATTTACACAGAATATCCGTAAAGGTTGGACCAAACTTATACGACATATTACCGATATCAAGTGTATGATGAAAAAAGTCATATAAACTTATGTCCGAAAATGCTTTATTGTAGCGATGTAAACATTCATACATTTACGGGCAAAATTCATGTTAGAATTCGTTCCACAAAATTGTGTACGTAATATAATTTTCGAGGACAGATATTGTTTACATGTC
This sequence comes from Cryptocheilus praepositus, assembly GCA_033815515.1. Taxonomy (NCBI): domain Eukaryota; kingdom Metazoa; phylum Arthropoda; class Insecta; order Hymenoptera; family Pompilidae; genus Cryptocheilus; species Cryptocheilus praepositus. The sequence goes on from JAWWQZ010000314.1 coordinate 4,538,367, forward strand.
CTGACCTAGGGCTTCAAGACCTTCAGTATCATGTCGTCTCGTATGCTGACCATCAGATGTACCGTGTTATATAGATGATTTGCTGTACAGTTGTTCTATTGAACAGTCACCTGTAACGACAGTAAGCTATTTCACGTTAACTAACATTTTAATATTCTATTACAATAACACTTTTCGTCACTCTATTATTGCTTAATATGTTAACGTGTCTAATAACAATATAGCTCTAGTACATATAGTTTGTTATGTTACCTATGTGCTGTTTCGTGGTTTAACGATTCCATTATTTGAGAGCCGCTTCTACATTAACATCACATCAGCTTCGCGAGTTCGGTGTGTCGTCTAGAAAACATTTAATCGTACAAGCCGTACTGCCCTCTCCGATTATTTCTCGTCTAAACGAATGTCGTCTCGTATGCTGACCATCAGATGTACCGTGTTATATAGATGATTTGCTGTACAGTTGTTCTATTGAACAGTCACCTGTAACGACAGTAAGCTAATTCACGTTAACTAATATTTTAATATTCTATTACAATAACACTTTTCATCATTCTATTATTGCTTAATATGTTAACGTGTGTAATAACAATATAGCTCTAGTACATATAGTTTGTTATGTTACCTATGTGCTGTTTCGTGGTTTAACGATTCCATTATTTGAGAGCCGCTTCTACATTAACATCACATCAGCTTCGCGAGTTAGGCATTTGGCAATTTGGTGTTAGGAGCTTAGATTTCCTTCATTAACGACCGGGCAAAATTCATGTTAGAATTCGTTCCACAAAATTGTGTACATAATATAATTTTCGAGGGCAGATATTGTTTACATGTCCTGACCTACGGCTTCAAGATCTTTAGTATCAGTCGTTGTGTCGTCTAGGAAACATTTAGTTGTACAAGCCGTACTGCCCTCTCCAATTATTTCTCATCTAAACGAATGCCGTCTCGTATGCTGACCATCAGGTGTACCGTGTTATATAAATGATTTGCTGTACAGTTGTTCTATTGAGCAGTCACCTGTAACGACAGTAAGCTAATTCACGTTAACTAATCGCTATTATTGCTTAATATGTTAACGTGTCTAATAACAATATAGCTCTAGTACATATAGTTTGTCATGTTACCTATGTGCTGTTTCGTGGTTTAACGATTCCATTATTTGTTTATCATTTGGCACGATTTCCTTCATTAACGACCGGGCAAAATTCATGTTAGAATTCGTTCCACAAAATTGTGTACATAATATAATTTTCGAGGGCAGATATTGTTTACATGTCCTGACCTACGGCTTCAAATCAAGTCGTTGTGTGAGAACAAGTTGCCCTCTCCAATTATTTCTCATCTAAACGAATGCCGTCTCGTATGCTGACCATCAGGTGTACCGTGTTATATAAATGATTTGCTGTACAGTTGTTCTATTGAGCAGTCACCTGTAACGACAGTAAGCTAATTCACGTTAACTAATCTTTTAATATTCTATTACAATAACACTTTTCGTCACTCTATTATTGCTTAATATGTTAACGTGTCTAATAACAATATAGCTCTAGTACATATAGTTTGTCATGTTACCTATGTGCTGTTTCGTCGTTTAAGCTTCGCGAGTGAGGCATTTGGCAATTTGGTGTTAGGAGCTTAGATTTCCTTCATTAACCGTTTGAGTGCGACGAACCGCTATCGCGCTTTGCTTGTTTATCCACGAATGCGTTCTTTAGTATAACTTTCGAATCAATTGAGAACAGTTGTATTTATGTCCATTGCAATTTACTATTAATTTCGTTTAATTGTGGTTTTTAATAATATAAAACTTAAAATAAAACACAGTACTAAAATATAGTAGAGCTGTGGATCGCGGTACGGTAGAAAAAATAAGCCAATGTAAAAAGATAGATATACAAAACAATTTTATATACAAAAACAAATTATATCAAAATAATTGAATCACTTTTTCTATTGTGCCACCATCCACGGCTTTACTAAATTTTACCACTGTGTTTTATTTATTTATTATTAGTAAAAAACATTTTTGTTAGTAAAAATTACTTTTTTTATAATAATTAGAGTTAATTATAACCATTTTTATTATTTTCCAAAAAAAAATATCCACGCATTTCATATCGCACTCAAACGGTTAACGACCGGTCCACTACAAAATAAACCTTGACTCGTGCCTGTAAGAAAACAAGTGTCTTCACCTACAATCTACACCTTCCCTCGCGGCACAACGGTACATCTTCATCCAATCGCTTGCGTTGCCCTTTCGATTCCGTCTCGTTTTCATTGAACGGCTGCGCCTCTTGACTCTCGCGACTGCCGAGCCCCGAATTTGTCGCGCCCGCAACGACAGTGTGTTCCGCCAGCGATTTGTCGTCGGCCGGCTTGAGGAAAATCCGCCGGCCGTCCTGCACATTTTTCGTTACACCGGAAACGGCAAATATCGTTACATTACGCCGGCATCCGGCCGTTTCTCTCTCCCGAGCTTCCCTCGCACCGCCCGACGCTCTCAATCTCGCGCTCACCCACTCACCCACTTTCTCGACGTCTCTGTTTTTCGCCGCCATCCGTCTGGCACTTCGTGCCTCCGCTACCCCGTTCCTTCCCACCCATCTGTCTCTTTCGTTGTCAGCCCATTTCTTTCATAAAACTCTCCACCCCCCGTTCCATCTACGCCGGCCTTCTATTTTTCGCCCTCCTTTTCTCCGCGCCTTTTTTCCGGCCCATTCGCCGACGCCGAATTCCTTCGGCGTACGTGCTGCGCTAAGTTTTTTGCTTCCTTTAATTCGCCGCGGATCCGTCGCTTCGACGCGCGTCTGTTTCGTAGTCCTGCGCGCTGGTGCGGGTGGAAAGACGCGAAAGGATTGCGGGCTGCTACAAAGGAGAGTATGGACAAGCGCGAAAGTGTGGGGGATGTTATTTTTCTTACGATATTTCCGGCGAGCTGCGGGCGGAAGCGGTGAAAAAATACGGAAGGCGCTGTCTCGTTTTGAATTGACGTGGACAGTGTTTGCCTAGCGATAGTTGCGATGCATTGTAAATGGGAGCGATGGAAAAAGTGAAGCGCTGTCCAATTTGGAATTTATGCGAACTTTCTTTTTGTTGTGATTTTTCCGATGAGTTATAAGTGAAAGGAGTGGAAGAAATAAGAAGCTTTATTACATTTAAAATTTATGTGAATGTCTAATGACTTGTGATATTTTCGACGCATTAGGACAAAAACAATGAAAAATGGGAGGCTCTGTACTATTTAACATTTAAGCGAATATTTTTCTCTTTGTGACATTTCCAATGCATTGCAAGTGAAAGCAATGGAAGAAGTCCCATTTAAAACTTCGGAAGTTGTGGGTCCTGTAACTGGGTGTCGCACTTTGGCAACTGTGAGAATTTTATATTTTATTCCAACAATAGGGTGAATGACCTTTTAGATATAATTAATGGGTAAAGAAGGAAACAAAATTACATTAACAGTATCTCGTGAAACAAACTCGCAATCCATACCGATGATTCTACTAAACGGTACCATACCTTAGGACCGCAAAAGCTACAAAATTCTTCTTTTATTTCATGAAAAACCTACAACGTTTATGTGCAACATTATTTGAATAGAATAATTCTTTCCATAATGATACCGTTTTATAAAAAAAATGTCATGCAGTTCACTGCTTCGTGAAGAGACGTGTCCGACTGCGAACGCTTAAATGACCCCACCGTGCATGTTCCGTCGCCGTGGGCCACGACGAGTGCATTATTGGCCGGCAGAGCGAAAGAGATGCGTGCACGAGCGTAATAAACTGCGCCGTTTACGTTAAAACAACGCGTTTCGGACGTTATCCGAGGCATTAGCGTATTAAGCATATAATTTGGACGGTCGCTATCGCTCGAGAACGTTTGCGCAAAGCAACGCGACGGGGGTAAGTAGCCGCCCATTGGCGTGTGCACTTCATATAGCCCGAACGAAAAATTGAAAGGACAAATTGATATACGGCCTGCGCACGGAAATCGAAGTTCCGCTCCTCTAATATCGCGGTCACTCGGAAACGTTTCGTCGTAAATTGCGCCGCAGGCGGAATTTTCTTGGACGGGCGAGGGTGAAGAGGTGCGTGCGAGAAACAGTCTACGTATATGTAGGGTTCCGCAATTCACGTAATTGGCGGACGGTGATTTTACATTGACGTAGTCATGAAATGGAACATCTGGCAAATTAGTGTTCCTCGTGGGGTACAAACACGACGAGCCAGAACCTATCGAGTACTTCAACAACAACAATGTAAAAGTCAACATTTTTAACCACAAAAGCGCTTTTAACATTCCTTCAGCATCTAACTAAAATTATACTAAGCTTGGGATTAAACGCATAGTCTAAAAACGCATCCCTTTCCACGTCCAGTCAACGAAGACACCCCCAAAACGACGAGCAAAACACGTAGAGCCCTTCAACAACAAAAATGCGAAAGTTAACTTTTCCCAACTACAAAAGCGTTTGTACCACTCCTTCATTACTCCACCAAGACTATGCCAACCCCGGAATTAAACACATCATCTAACCAACGCACCCCTTTCCACGTCCAGCCCACTAAAGACACAACACACGGCGCCCTCAGAACAAGTCAGAACATATCGAGTACTCCAACAACAAAAATGTAAAAGTTAACATTTCCAAAGTGCAAAGGCGTTTGTAACACTCGTTCATTACCTAATGAAGACCAAACCAACCCTGCAATTAAACACATCATCTAACCAACACACCCTTTCCACGTCCAGCCCACGAAACACACAACACACGACACCCTCAGAACAAGTCAGAACATATCGAGTACTTCAGCAACAAAAATGTAAAAGTTAACATTTCCCAACTGCAAAGGCGTTTGTAACACTCGTTCATTACCTAATGAAGACCAAACGAACCCAGCAATTATACACATCTAACCAATACACCCTTTTCACGACAAGCCCACGAAAGACACAACACACAACACCCTCAGAACAAGTCAGAACATATCGAGTACTTCAGCAACAAAAATGTAAAAGTTAACATTTCCAAAGTGCAAAGGCGTTTGTAACACTCCTTCGTTACCCAATTAAGACCAAACCAACCCCGCAATTAAACACATCATCTAACCAACACACCCTTTCTACATCAAGCCCTTAAATGACCCCACACCAGCCGCTGACCAAACCAGCACGCGTCACTTTCAAAACGACACCGTTCCGCAGAAAGCTGGAACCACCGCGCGATTGACCGTAGAAAGTGGACCGCCACGGAGCTTTGCATTACAGACTTCGGACCATTATTCCGAATGCGCTTTAGTAGAAAAAATTATCGCGAGGCCGTCCCACCCCCGCACGTCCTGCCTGACGAGCGGTGGGCGGGCGCAAGAAGCACAGCATGGGCGGGAAATCCTCTTGTTTATGTCTCGGAATCGAGTGGTCCCCGAGGAAACTGTACAACGTAACGAGAGAAATTAGAGTTCCTGCCACGGCCGCGCCGGGAAGAAAGAGGCCGGCGGCGGGAAAAAGAGGCTGCGGCCAAAAGACAGCGGAACAAAGAGAACGCGCGGACGCAGGTGGGGCGACGAGAGGGGGGGAGGTAAATTTATTTGCATAGGCCCCTCGAGTCTCCTTCGAGCGGAAATACAACTAATTGGATTCCCGGGCGGCGCGCGTGTGTGCGCGCGCGTAGTCGCTTGTTTCGTTCCGCCGCTTTATTTCTCTTTTTGCCGCGGGGTTAGGGTAAGTAAAAAAACGCGGGAGGACCGCTAAGAAAAGTACGGCGGGTCTAATTCCTTCTGTGCGGCTCTTTCTCTCTCTGTCTCTCGCTTTCTCTCACGCTATACGCGACCGTACCGATCTCGACGATTTCCTACTCCGCTCGCGCTGGCACTGTTCTCACGTCGACCTGTCCAGAATTTATTTTTCCGTGCTAAACTCCGAAGATCGGGTGGGGATTTAAGCACACCGTCGTGCGCGCCTGGGTGCCTTCCATCGTTCGGTGCGCCGGTACACAGATCCGGACGCGTACGTGTGCACAGCCGACGAAACTATAAAATGCAGAAAGGCGGCGCGGTACCATCCTGTATTGATTTTTGCCGGGCGCACTCTTCGAATCGTTTATTGCAATGCGTACGTGGGGCGAGTTTGTGCGCGGGCGCTTTGGAGAAGGGAGGCGCGGGAGAAAGATTATCGCTTAGAAAGTGGCTGGGGTCCTGACTAAGACGGCGTAGAGGCGTAGTTGCTTTAATGTCTGAAACGTGCGCAAACGTCGTAGGCCGATACCAGGTTGTTATAGTTGTAGTCGCGGAATTAAAATCACTGTTTCATTGCAGATAAATGTAAGTTTATGAGGGATAGTACTGTTTTGTCTGGATATTTGCACGCGATGAACTATTGGGTTGAGAGATTTGAATGGTTGATATGAATTATGAGATCGGAGTATATTGTGTAAATTATTTGTTAATTGATGGCGTTTGGGTGGAATTTTTTTTCCTTGGCAAAGTGTAGATTTTGAACATGGGCTGAGTTTGGTATGACAACAACCATGCGGTAACTCTACGAATGGCTACGCTGAGAGCGTGCTTGGGAAGAATGCATGTGGTTCCCAAATAAGAGAAAGCGACGGCTAAAGAGCGGGACTCGACACGCAATATAAAGAAATGCTTCCTTATGGTTGACAGGAATTAAATGGGAAAACAACACAATGGTTATGTACCAAGATTATTGTGGACGGGGATTCAACTTGGTATATAACCATTTTATAAAGAAGTGCCTTTTTACGCGTGACAAGAATTAAATTTAATAGCAGCAACACAACACCACCTGTTTCGCGCCTGTCTGGGCACCTTTAAGTCGCGAAACACGTGGCGTTGTGTCGTCGTTTTTAAATTAAATTATTTTCAACCGTAAAAAGGCACTTTTTTAAGATACCAGCTCAATATAAGAAAAACAACAACACCACTTCATTTGCACCTCTCTAGCCACGTTTTATGGCGCGAAATATGATATTGTATCGTTCTTTTGAAATTAAATTATTTTCAACCGTAAAAAGGCACTTTTTTAAGATACCAGCGTAATATAACAAAAACAACACCACTTGATTTGCACCTCTCCAGCCACGTTTTATCGCGCGGTATATATGATATTGTATCGTTCTTTTGAAATTTAATTCTTGTCAACTGTAAAAAGACACTTCTTCACAAAACATTTATGCACCAAGGCTGACACTGATCCACAATTTTCTCTCGATAAAGATTATGCCCTGCCACATAGGTGCAAGTCGCGTTGCTCTTTGCTGTAGGCCTCCCCTCTTGCTGCAGTTTTGAAGGCGTGCGCCGTATAATCTGTGACGCCTGACGTCGCTTTTTCGCGCCGCGCAAGAACGACTCCTCTGTGCCAGCAGACGCGCTCCGCTGATTTCCGGAAGGAATTCGATTGTCTCGCGCCAGGCATTGACCCACGCCGGTGACTCGTAATAACTTCAGACGCCCCGACGAAATCCTTTTGCAGCGGAATAAACGGCATTCCGTTGCGCAAGGTTTTGTCGACGTCGCGCCGAATCATCGACCGCGCGCAGATTTACGCAAAGCGGCGGGTTATTTCGTTCGTTCGCTCGTTCGCTCGCTGACCTGCTTCGATAGCGCAATAGTGGCAGAGGTTGGGATCGTCGGTTGTCGCGGACGACTAGCCGCTGACCCGTATCACTGATACGCCAGGTTCTCGTGTTGGGACTAATCCTTGACGCGCTTTAGGAATTGCTGCGGGACACTCGTCGCGGTTGACCGTTTCAATGCAGGGGGTCTTTTTGAAAACAACGTCGGAAGGTGTTATTGGAGGCGGTAAAGATTATTTAACACTTATTTATTTAACACTACTGCGATGATGGTCATCGGTGACCGGCGCAAAACATCTCACGAAAAATTAAAAAAATGCCCAATCGACAGCATTTATAATTTTGTAAATGCAATTAATATCAAATAGTGAATCAATTCTTCGGTCTCCGATACCTTCGCATTATCTTCATTTTGCACAATTCAATCATATTCTGTAGTACTTCATCACGTTGCGGTTTTAACACGTTGGCTGTCGTAGGGGTCACCGGTGAACGGTGCAAGAGAATTTACTGAAGATTGAAAATATTCGCAATGGGTAGTAATAATTATTTTATAAATGCAGTTATTGTTAGAATAGTGATGCGATCCTTTGGTCTCCAATACTTGCACATTATTTACATTTTGCATAATTCAGTCAAACGCTGTAGTATTTCATAGCATCGCCGTTCTAATACGGCAAAATACGCACGGCAGTCAACGTGTTAATATAGTAAAATACGTGCGGCAGTCAAAGTGTTAACAAATAAGTTTGGAAGCTGCTGAATCAGAAGAATATAATAGATCGCCTAATAGTCGAAAGTGATGCGCGAGAACGGTCGTATGAATCGTGATGGGAAAAATACTCTGCGAGGCCAAAGGTATCGACGTCGAGTGCACCCGGATCGGAAACTTGCAAATAGGTTTTTAATTTGTTTTGTTTCTTTAATTTATTTTTGAAAATCTATCAATGCTTACAGACGGACGTAAATATATATAAAGTCTTCCGATCTACTTGATTTCGGTAATACGTAGTATACGTCTGATTCGAACATTTTTGTACACCCCGTACAACAGCACGCGGAAAATGTAACAGGGGAAATAATGAGAAATTGAGAAATTTTGAAGGGAAAGTTCACTCTCCCTATCCGCGTATTACGACCTGTGACCCACGAAATTACTTCGTGCATTTCGAGACGCGGGATTATAGTTTGCAATTAATCCGGCGTTCAAGTAAACTCTCAGCGTACGACGGTACTTACGAATCGTAGTTTGGCTGGCACCGGAGCTTTATTCTGCAATTTTTACCGGAGCTGTACACAAGCGCTCTTACGAATATACACGCGTATTCGGTCCGTATACTTCCTGTTATTATTCTCTCGCTCTTTCTCTTCCTTTCAATCCGTTTCTTCGCTCGAAAGTCTCCAGTTGAGTTTCCCTTAGATGCGTCGCGCATATAATCTGCAGAAGCGTGCTTTCCGGTACGTCCGAGATATTTCCCAAGACAATGCTTTTATCGCAGCGACGTATTATTCGAGTGCAATAAGGTGCTCCCGCTTTTTCTCGGGGACGTTAATCACCGCGCACAACCGGCGACGACGACGAATTTTCTTGCGTTTTCTCCGTATACAAGCTACTGTTTCCCGGTTACGTTAAGACAGAGCGTCTATCAAATATTAGGTGTTATCATTAACTGGTTAAATGTAATATTTCATACGCTGAATCAGAATAGATACAAAATTCTTGACAATAACTAAGGTCGAATTGTAATTCATTAAATGTTATCCTTACCTGATTGAATATGCTGTTTCAGATTTTTTAATGATAATAGGCATAAAATTGTCAACGATAACTGAGGTTGAATTATAGTTCATTACACAAGACATCCTTCAACGCCTCGTGATTTTTCGTTCAACGGTTAAAACATGTAATTCTTAATTGTGTAAAATGCATTTTCCTCCAAAATAATTGCCGTCCAGGTTTGAGTTTTATTAAGAACTGACTATACTTTTATTATACTTTGTCAAATAAAATGACAATGAAAGTTACCTCTCAAGCACTGCGTGCTGATTCGAGTTCGTTTAGATGGTGTCATAAAACGAACTAATTTGATAGAAATAAAGTAATATAATTGTACTCACAAATAAATACTGACCACATATGTCGACCATCAGAAACAAGTATGTTTTATTCATGCCTGTGGGAATTTGCTTTAATCGAACGTTTAATCGAATGAAAGCAAGACTATTATTGGTGAAAATCGGTCACTGGAATTAAATTAAATTACTTGAAAAATTGAAAGTACAGAAAAATTTGCACGCATCAAAAAATACTGAATACGCGTATAGTAGATATTCAGAAAGAAACTTTTTTTTCACATATTTATCAGATATTTATTTCACATTTTTTTAATATTTCGTTTCCGTTTTTTAAATAAACATATACAACATTCAGATATAATATTTTTCTCATATTAAAAAGGTGCAGCTTATTTTTCTACTATTGGACGAAGATACTTAACAAATATCTTTGCGTTCGTAATATATGTATATGCCCTCTTTAGAGGAATAAATTATTTCGATCTAATGAATTATTGGGCACGCGCAGCGTACCGGAACGTCGGATTCATTTTTCCTCTATTTTCAACCCCGTAAATAATTGAATTTTGTCCGATTATCAGTGACCGGCATTCGCCAACAATAAACTCTTGCTTTCATACTTTATTTATTATCTCGCATCCTCTAGAAAACTCGAATCGCAAAAGCTCAATCCGCAATCACATGAATGAAAATTAACAAGCGCGTCCGTTGTACTCGGGAGTCGCCGGGGAAGATTCAATTTGGCGTTCGTTAATTGTGACCAAATTGACCGTCTCATACTCCAACACGGCACACGGTCCGTGCACATTCTAATATTAGAATTAAAATATTGTTTGCCACATCTGAAGTGAATATTAATTTTATCTCAGGAAACTGTATTTTCGTGGGAAATACCCGCGCAATAACAGTGAACATTTTCACAGCATCAATCACCATCAAACCATTGAAAGGGTTCGCGCTTTTCCGTAAATTTGACAATTATATTGAATATTACTTAACCCATTCGAGACCGATTGCACACTGTGTGTGCAATAACTATAATGTGCAATTATCAGATATTCTGAGTAAACTAGCCGTCAAAATAAGATTTTTCTTGAACTAATGAAATCTGTACAGGAAAAAAGTACAAGAAAACAAAACTTGGCATTGGTTTTACTGTGTACCAAAAATTAAAAATGAACAATACAAAGAAAAAAAAAATTTCGCTCGTGGGTATCGTGTTCGAGAAAAGTCGTTGTCTCGAATGGGTTAATCGGACGTTTCCTGCACTTTTTTTCACGTAATCATCTAATATTTATTCCACATATCTTAATATTTAGTTTCCATTTTCAAATATCTAATTTATATTTTCTGAATATTAAATTTACATTATCTATGCATTAATTCTACATTTCTTGTACATATGCAAAATATGACATCTTTGTGTTACCGCGATCTCAAAAGTCATTCATGACATCTTCTTTAGCGCAACGATTTAGCGCAACGATTTACTCCGGTCCATCGACTTACTGATTCTTCCTCTATTTTCAACCCCGTAAAAATTTGACACCTAACAATAGACCCCAAGCTCCCACGAGCACGTTGTCCTCGGCACCCGCCGCGGAAGATTGAATTCGGCACTCGTTAATTGTGCTCAAATTCACCGTCTCATACTACAACACGGCACACGGTCCGCGCACATTCTAATATTAGAATTAAAATATTATTTGCCAAATTTGAAGTAGATATTAATTTCATCTCAGGAAACTGGATTTTTATGCGAAACCCCCGCGCATTAACAGTGAACATTTTCACAGCATCAATCACCATGAAACCATTGAAAGAATTCGCGCTTTTCCGTAAATTTGACAATTTTATTGAACATTACTTAAACATGGGACTCGTACTTTTCGTACACTAATTTGGATAAACATTTTTTTTCGCGTAATTATCTAATATTTATTCCACATATCTTAATATTTAGTTTGCATTTTTAAATATCTAATTTATATTGTCTGAATACTAAATTTACATTATCTGTGCATTAATTCTACATTTCTTGTGCATATGCAAAATATCTTTCTTGTATACATATATGCAAAATTCGATTTATTATTTTTCTCATATCGCAAAATGCAGCTTATTCATTATCTGCAAAAGTCATTCAACCGACATCTTTGTGTTACCGCGATCTGCACATGTCTTCTTTAGCGCAACGATCTATTTCTGCCCATCGACTTACTGATTCTTCCTCTATTTTCAACCCCGTAAAAAATTTGACTCCTAACAATAGACCCCAAGCTCCCACGAGCACGTTGTCCTCGGCACCCGCCGCGGAAGATTGAATTCGGCACTCGTTAATTGTGCTCAAATTGACCGTCTCGCAGTCTGACGCAGGCCGCTGCCACCCACGCCCACACGCACACCGACGCATACCGACGCACATCGATCACTCGCTTTCCCGTGCGCTTCCGCACACAGCAGGTCTCGGCCATCGCAACCACCTTGGCTTTCGCGTGCGCGATTAATAGCGGCCCAATTCGCCGGGGCGTTATTAACGTCGTTCGGCATTCTAATTGCAGCCGGCTGAGTATCGATTTCTGGATTAATACTAATTATATTTCGCGAGGAACAAAGCGCGCCTGTGTATTGGCCAGGGTCCGTGGCCCTGGCCGTTTCAAAACCGGCGCGTAAACGGGCAGCCGACGAGACAATGAATCGCCGTCGTTATCGTGATTAATTAAAGGATCGACCACGATCAAAGAGACGTTAGCCACGGGGAACAAGCTGACGGCGGGAATTTCGTGCTAACGGCGCTACACGCGGCCGCGTGTGTTTACGTTGCGTGGCAAGGAGTTACCACACGGGCCGCGGCGATTAGAATATTAGCTCGCGCGCACCAGGTATACAACGTTGGCCGGAGAAATACGTGGGCGGATGACGTATAGAATTTCGAAATTGCAAACTGGCGGAGGAGGTGAAGTTGATAAACGTTTCTGTCGCTCCGTTAATGAGAGTCGGAAAAAAGCTACTTATTCAATATATTTTTTCAAATATCGCAAAATTGCTCCTTCGGTCGCGTATGCCTTTAACATAAGATTTACGTGATTTAATATATTTTTCTAAATATCGCAAAATTGCTCCCTCGGTCGTGTATGCCTTTAGCATAAGATTTACGTTTATAAAAGTTTGTGTACAACGTTAGCTGCAGAAATACGTGGGCGGATGACGTATAGAATTTCGAAATTGCAAACTGACGGAGGAGGTGAAGTTGATAAACGTTTCTGTCGCACCGTTAATGAGAGTCGGAAAAAAGCTACTTATTCAATATATTTTTTCAAATATCGCAAAATTGGTCCTTCGGTCGTGTATGCCTTTAACATAAGATTTGCGTCATTTAATATATTTTTCTAAATATCGCAAAATTGCTCCCTAGGTCGTGTATGCCTTTAGCATAAGATTTACGTTTATAAAAGTTTGTGTACAACGCTAGCGGATGGCAGATGCAAATGACGGAGGAGGTGGGCGTTAATGAGAGTCGGAAAAAAGCTACTTGTTAAATATATTTTTTAAAATATCGCAAAATTGCTCCTCGGTCGTGTATGCCTTTAGCATAAGATTTACGTTTATAAAAGTTTGTGTACAACGTTAGCTGCAGAAATAAGTGGGCGGGAGAATTGCAAACTGACGCAGGAGGTGAAGTTGATAAACGTTTCTGTCGCTCCGTTAATGAGAGTCGGAAAAAGCTACTTATTCAATATATTTTTTCAAATATCGCAAAATTGCTCCTTCGGTCGTGCATGCCTTTAACATAAGATTTACGTTTATAAAATTTTGTATACAACGTTAGCTGCAGAAATATGTGGGCGGAGGACGTATAGAATTTTGAAATTGCAAACTGGCGGAGGAGGTGAAGTTGATAAACGTTTCTGTCACTCCGTTAATGATAGATGGTAAAAAGTTTTTGGGAAAACTGGTAACACACAAATACTTATTCAATATATTTTTTCTAATATCGGAAAATTGCTCCTTCGGTCGTGCATGCCTTTAACATAAGATTTACGTTTATAAAAGTTTGTGTACAACGTTAGCTGCAGAAATACGTGGGCGGATGACGTATAGAATTTCGAAATTGCAAACTGGCGAAGGAAGTGCAGTTGATAAACGTTTCTGTCGCTCCGTTAATGAGAGTCGGAAAAAAGTTGTTGGGAAAACTGGTAACACAGAAATACTTATTCAATATATTTTTTAAAATATAGCAAAATTGCTCCTTTAGTCGTGTATGCCTTTAGCATAAGATTTGCGTTTATAAAAGTTTGTGTACAATGTTAGCTGCAGAAATACGTGGGCGTACGTCGAAATTGCAAACTGACGGAGGAGTTGATAAACGTTTCTGTCGCTCCGTTAATGAAAGTCGGAAAAAAGTTGCTGGGAAAACTGCAAACACAGAAATACTTATTCAATATATTTTTTCAAATATACGCAAAATTGCTCCTCGGTCGTGTATGCCTTTAGCATAAGATTTACGTTTATAAAAGTTTGTGTATAACGTTAACTGCAGAAATACGTGGGCGGATGACGTATAGAATTTCGAAATTGCAAACTGGCGGAGGAGGAGAAGTTGATAAACATTTACGCCGTTCCCTTAATGAGAGTCAGAAAAGTTGCTGGAAAAAACTGGTAGTACAGAAATACTTGTTAAATATATTTTTCAAATATTGGAAAAATATTCCTTTGATCATGTATGCCTTTAGAATTGGGTTTGCGGTAATAAAAGTTTGTGTAGAACGTGGACGGGAGAAATGCGTAGGTGGATAACGTATAGAATTTGGAAATTGGAAACTGGTGGAGAAAGTGAAGTTGATAAACCTTTGCGTCGTTCCTTAATGAGAATCAGAAAAAGTTGTTCGATAATAATGGCAACGCACGGGAGCGCAAAAATATTTACTAAATATCTTTTTCGAATATTGGAAAAATATTCCTTCGATCGTGTAGGCGTTTAGTATTAGATTCACGGATAATAATAGTTTTTATACATTTACGCGAGAAATTCATAGGTGGATGACTTATAGAATTCGAAAATTAGAAACCTATTAAGCAAGTGAATTTGGATATGTACACATATAAAATAATAGTAATGCCTTAGTACCGCGAAAATATTTGCTCAATATTTTCTTCACACGTTGAAAAATGTTTCTTCGGTCACGTGTGACATTAACATTATATTTAATAATAATAACAATCTCGGTCATTTTATTTGTCCAATCCAGAACCCGTCATTTCGACGTGATTCACTCAAATTAAAATTGCCCTGTAAATCTAGTTTTAAAGCGCCGATAATAGCGGCGGCGTCGGAGCGTGTTCTATTCAATTATTTCTTGAGTTGATAAAGGACATTTAACATGTGCGCGTACCGTTGCCGAATTATTTAGGTGCGCGACTGGGATTTAGTTGGCGTTCGTGCAATCATTTTTGGACAGGCAGTGCCCGCGGTTACTGCGGGTGTGGGGTAAAACGTGATATTGTGGGAAATTGCATGAAAAAAAATAAGCTAAGCACGCAGGATAACGTTTTTCGCGCCGGGCTTTTGTTGGAAGATTATCAGCGTGTCAATAGTTCACGAGGTATGCGGGAGTTTAAGTTGGGTAGTAAATACGGCGTCTGCAGTCCCTAGGGCACATGTTAAATATCGCGCATTATTATAGCACGGCAGATGTGGCGGGTATCTTGCTTTAATACTTTCATACGTGGAATATTCCGGAAAATCGATCGCCGCAAAAAATGTACAGCTCTAATTAAAAAAAAGTTCAACTTTAGTTGCCGAGCGCATTGTTGCGCTTTTGGCGAAGAGCGAGCTCGCAGAAAAATAAACATCGCCAAGCCGCACAACTTTTTCCCCTCTATCATTTTTTTTCCGCAGTCAATAAAAAAAAGGAACTCGCCCCAGTTGTGTGACTCGCCGTGTCTATATACTTTTATTTGTTTATGAATTGATGTCGTTGCGGTTTTACAGAATTTTTAAGCTATTTTAAAGCCGCACGCTTCCTTTTTAAAATATACCGCAATTGCGTTACACTGCTATTTTCGAAATGCCACATGGCGTGCAGCTTTTGTAGCTGATTATGTACTTTTGTCCCCTCATTCATTGATGTTTCAATTGCTTACAGTTTTCAAACATTTTTGAAGAGACACGTTTTTATATTAAAGTACGTCGCATTACGTTTTGCCGCTACGTTCGAAATGTCACATCACGTGCAGTCTGGCCCTACATCCTGTAATTTATTTACGACTTGACATCGTTTCAATTGCACAAAATGTTACTGCTTTCGACGAGACACGCTTTCCTATTTAAATATAGCGTATTACATTCTGTCGGTATGTTTGAAATATTACATCGTGTGCAGCATCTATAGTTGATTATATATTTTTATCTCCACGCATCGATACCATTTTAATTTCACACAACGTTCAAACTTTTTTAAAGTGACACGTTTACCTATTAAAATATGTTATATTACGTTTCGTCGGTATTTTCGAAATGTCACATCGCGTGCAATATCTATATGCCTACACACACACACATACTTCCATTTCTTTCCTAATTCCTACCGTTTCAATTGTACGAAATTTTCCAGCTCTCGCATGGACACGTTTTTCCATTAAAATACATTATGTCGATATTTCGTGTTATATTACATCACGTCGGAATGTTTATGACGTCACATCGCGCACAGTATCTATGCCTACACCCACTTTCATTTATTCCCGAATCCCCGTCATTTCAATTGCACAAAATTCTTCAGATCTCGCATCGACAAGTTTCCCATCAAAATACATTATATCGACGTTTCATATTATATTACATTACACCAGCATGATCATAACATCACATCGCGCACATTCTAATTCGACGTAATCTTCAAACTTTTTCAAAACGACACGTTTCCCTATTAAAATATACTATGCTACATTATGCCGGTACTTTTGCAATATTTATGGCTATACACACATACGCTCTCATTCATTCCCGATTCCCAATCGTTTCAATTGTACAAAATTTTCCAGCTCCCGCATGGACACGTTTTTCCATTAAAATACATTATGTCGATATTTCATATTATATTACATTACGTTGGAATGTTTATGACGTGACATCGCGCAGGGTATCTATGCCTACACACACTTTCATTTATTCCCGAATCCCCGTCATTTTGATTGCACAAAATTCTTCTACCCTCGCATCGACAAGTTTCCCATCAAAATACATTATATCGACTTTCCTATTATATTACATTACACCAGCATGCTCGTAACATTATATCGCGCACATTCTAATTCGACGTAATCTTCAAACTTTTCCAAAATGACACGTTTCCCTATTAAAATGTACTATGCCACCTTATACCGGTACTTTTGCAATATCTATGGCTACACACACACACGCTCTCATTCATTCCCGATTCTCCATTAAAATACATTATGTCGATATTTCATATTATATTACATTACGTTGGAATGTTTATGACGTGCGCAAAACTCTTGAATTTTCGCATCGACAAGTTTCCCATCAAAATACATTATATTGACGTTTCCTATTATATTACATTACACCAGCATGCTCGTAACATCATATTGCGCACATTCTAATTCGACGTAATCTTCAAACTTTTTCAAAATGACACGTTTCCCTATTAAAATATACTATGCCACCTTATGCCGGTACTTTTGCAATATCTATAGCTATACACACACGCGCTCTCATTCATTCCCGATTCCCCGTCGTTTCAATTGCGCAAAATTCTCGAGCTCCCGCACCGACACGTTTTCCCATTAAAATATACCGCAATACGTAACGTCGCTCCGTTCGAAACGTCACAGCGCAACATCTATGCCTGATTTTATGCATCAACTTTAAGCCACGGACAACACGTTTCCGACGATAGTTTCGGAATACGGTTCTCCCCGCGTGTACGTGCGCGTATCGCCATGCATACGGAGGAGCTCGCAGCGAAGAGTTTTCTCGCTCGAAACACCCCATTATACGCGCCGTACGTAATGGCCGAGTTTCCATTTGTGTGCGCATTCACGGTTACACGCACAACGGTTATCGAGAATGTTAATCGATGCCGAGATTGTGAAACGGGCCGCCGCGGCCGCCGGATCGCATTGCTTCTTCGCGGATAGCCTTACAATATTCATTAGTACATCATATTGCGCGGCCATGATTATCGCGGCAATTGCAACCGCGACTGCGTTACAATTATAACCGCCGCGGATGAAGTTGAATTAATGAACCGCGGAAACTTCCTTTAGAGCGGCCGTAGGAATTGCCGGATAGAAATGTGAGGGCAAAATTTGTATGCGCTCGCAATCGGTCGTAGCTTAACCGTTTGCACTCGGCACGCGATTTCTGCCTGCCGGTTAATTAAATGCGGCAACTCCGGCGACGGCGGTAATATGCATCGCTGAAAGCTACTTTGTGTCCGCTTTCGGTGTTATTTGATTTTATTAGTTTGTCGGGACGTCTCTCGCTACTCGGCGAACCGGGTATTAACGAACGCCGGAGTGATCTCAAATGTCAATTGACCTGCGTACGGGTAGGAGGCTCTCGGGGGCTTATTGTTGCAACGTGAAAATAATTCAGTTTAATGAATGTAATGGTGGGGAAGTTGTTTTTATTCACTTTGCTATTTTACGGGGCAAATAAACTGGGTGAAAGAAAGTTAATTAAAAATTATGTCAAATATGTAAATATGTATTGTGAAAAAATCAATTTTAGAACGTGTGATAAAGTAGCTACTGCTGACTGTTGTTAATCATTGTTTCAGGTTAGCATATTTGGTGTTGAAACGTTGAATTTCTGAAAAATATTATTTTATATGCATTTATATATTTATTGTAATACAATACAATGTAAATATATAATAATATATTATGTATGTGCACATATATATACATATATGCGCTTACGTTATATTTCGTTAAATTCTATTTATTTTCACTGACGAAAAAAACCATTCTATAATACATTTTTCAATACAGTACTCTTCTCTAACAAAGCAAAAATATTATTCGCACGCCGTACTTACAGCATTTGCTTTTATGACACAGTTGCAAATACCCAAATATAGATAAAAAAAATCGCACAGTTGAACACTTACGTTATATTTCATTAAAATCTATTTAATTTCACTGACCAAAAAAAGAACACTCTACAATACATTTTTCGATACAATACTCTTCTGCAACAAAGCAAAAATCTTTTCGCAGGCCGTACTGACAGCATTTGCTTCTATGACACAGTTGCTAATACGCAAATACAGATAAGAAAAATCGCACAGTTGAACACTTACGTTATATTTCATTAAATTCTATTTATTTTAACTGAAAAAAAACATTTTATAACACATTTTACAATACAGTACTCTTGTGCAACAAAGCAAAAATCTTTTCACACGCCGTACTGACAGCATTTGCTTCTATGACACAGTTGCAAATACGCAAATACGGATAAAAAAAAATCGCAGTTGAACAGGTTAACATATTCCCTGCCTCGCGAGAGCCCCGAATGCAGCATTTTCCAAATCATTACCGCACGTCTCACAGCCTTCCGCTCGCAGCGTCAATATTTGCCTGTCGCCTGAAACATTCATCCGCAAATCCAACGGGCATGTGTGGCTTACGCGCGCCAATCTTTTCGAACGCAACGCGACTTGTCCGGGTCGTGCGGGACACGTGTCGCAGCTGAGCCGGAAGATCGCAACCAGATTACGTGGCATACGACGCGGCGTGTCTCAGTCCTCGTGGAAAAACGTCGCAGCAAATAGCGGGAGGTCGGCTCCTTAAGAGGCGCCGAAGAAGTCCCTGGCAGCATGAGCGGACCTTTATTTATGATCCGATTTAGGGACGTGATTCTTGTTCGCGGGGATAGAATAGCAGGGACGTGCTAATCCCTGCGTCCTTCCGTATGGAGAGAGAGAGAGAAGGGGTGGAATCGTGGCTGCTCGAGGAGGAGGGAAGAGACTAACGGGGCGCGGGATTTATTTTCGTTGAATTACCCCCCGAAGTGCCTCGAGCACCGCTGTCGAGGAACACACGCCACGTACGTAGACGTCGCGCGAATGCAAGCTTTTATTGTTTGGGAATGTCGGTCATTGATAATTGGACGAAATTAAGTTGCAGTAATTCCTCCGTTTACGCGGGTACGCTTTAACGTGCTTGAGTTAACAGATGTCCGAATGAGCGTGATTTTGTGTAAATGAGATTGAACAAAGATTATTTTGATGGTAAACTATGGAAGTAAATGATGGTAACATTTAATGTGCTTGAGTTAACAGATGTCCAGATGAGCAAGAGTAATTTTGTGTAAGTGGGATTGAACAAAGTTACATTAATGTTAAAGTATGGAAGTAAATGATAGTTACATTTGTTTTCGTTAAATTAGTAGCCAAAGTGCCTCAAGCGCAAGTGGTAAAGAACACACCTCATTTACGTAGACGTCGCGCGAATGCAGGCTTTTATTGTTTCGGAATGTCGGTCATTGATAATTGGACGAAATTAAGTTGCAGTAATTCCTCCGTTTACGCGGGAACACTTTAATGTGCTTGAGTTAACAGATGTCCGAATGAGCGAGCGTGATTTTGTGTAAATGGGATTGAACAAAGGTTATTTTGATGGTAAACTATGGAAGTAAATGATGGTAACAGTTAATGTGCTTGAGTTAACAGATGTCCGAATGAGCAAGAGTAATTTTGTGTAAGTAGGATTGAACAAAATTTCATTCATGTTAAACCATGGAAGTAAATGATAGTTACATTTGTTTTCGTTAAATTAGTAGTTAAAGTGCCTCGAGCGCAAGTGTTAAAGATCACACCTTGTTTACGTAGATGTCGAATAAATGCAAGCTTTTATTGTTTGGGAATGTCGGTCATTGATAATTGGACGAAATTAAAGTGCAGTAATTCCTCCATTTACGTAGATACACTTGAATGTGCTTGGGTTAACAGATGTCCAGATGAGCGAGAACGATTTTGTAGAACTAACATTAAGCTATGGAAGTAAATGATAGTTACATTTGTTTTCGTACAATTAGTACCCAAAGTGCCTCAAGCACCAGTGTCGAGGAACATACGCCACATATGAGAATGAAAGGTTTTATTGTTCGTGAGTGCAGGCCACCGATAGTCGAACAAAATTAAATGATATGCCCCAATTAAATCGCTGTTCGATCGCTGAAAAATTGTGTGCAATTGCAACAATGTCGATCCGTAAATAAATTAACGTGTACATACACATAGGCAGAGGTATTGCACAGGACGTCGACGTTCCGAATATTATAAGATAACATGATGCGGTGCATTTTAACCGGAATACGCATTGCTTTAAAAAATTCTGAAGATTGTATGGAATTAGAACGATATCAGTACGCAGCGATAAACATCTATAATCAGCTATAGACCCTGCGCGCGATGTAACATTTCGAACGTGTCGACACAACGTAATACGGCATTTCGGCAGGGAACCGTGTCGCTCCGAAAGCCGGAAAATTTCGTGCAATTGCGACGCTGTCAATGCGTAAATAAATGAAAGTACGTACGTAGGCACAGACATCGCGCGCGTTGTGACATTTCGAATATACCGAGCAAAACGCGACGCGGTGTATTTCAATGCGGGAATGCGTCGCGTCGAAAGCTGGAAAATTTCGTGCAATTGCAACGACGCCAGTGCGTAAATAACATTTAATCAGACTGCACGCGTTGCCTAATCAAGCGGCCGGTCGAGTGCACCATCGGTTCACTTCTGCAGAATGTCTCTACGTGTCCATACGCATACGTATGTCTGTACACAGGCGGGCGTACGTATGCAGAGAAATGTATACAGGGTATAGTCAGAGAACTTGACCCAGTTCCATTCAGGCCCTAGTCAAAGTGGCCGCGCGAAGCTCGTCTGACGCGAGCATCCAGTCTAACGTGGCGAGTAAATGTAAATTTTACAGGGATGAATGACGAAACGGGGCGTGTCTGGCGCACGAAGACGCGAACGAAAACGAGCAGACGCCGTGCGTTACTGAAATTCTGACGACGCCTATTTCGCCGACTCCACTTTCGGCCTCTGCTCGATCATTTGTCATGCTAACCTTTACCTTCGTCGGATTTATTTTTTGCGCCGCGGCTCGAGCGTGCTTTCGGCTGCGACTAAAGTCGTTTCTTCGCCCCGGCGGGGAGGAGCCGGTGATTTCGCTGGATTGAATAATTATTTTCTGTGTCAGCGGGATTTATCGCGGTCATCGGCACGGTTGTTTTGATCCAGTTATTTTAGTCCCACAGGTCGGTTGTGCGCGAAGCTTCGTGTAGATTATTTTTGTCGTTTTTTGATAGTTTTATAGTTTTGTTAAAATATTGTAAGTCACTGTATGTAAGGACGTGGGGAATAAGTTGTAAATAAGAAATATCTGAAAGGGATGTTTCTGTATGTTTAAAACAATCATCTCCCCGAAAATATTGGCAGTGTGGTGGGTGGGCGGCGGTCCGTTTTTAGCGTAAATATCTATCGAATGGTATAAATCTGGGAAAAAAAAGAAATTGATGTTGTTCATACATTTTTTACCCCATTTAAGGTTCATTTTACGCCATCTTTCATTTATAATTGCTCCTATCTTTAAAAGTACTTCGAATTTTGGAGTGCGGTTTGCATTTTTCTAAATCCGTTTACATCCTCTTTGTATGACCAAACGTCCGAGCTTGTTGGAGAACATTCATTTTTCGACCCCATTTTAGAGGTAATTTTTCACAGTTTTTTCGCCTATTTTTGGCTGTATCTCTGGAACTGTTGCGAATTTCGAGGTGCGCTTTGCATTTTTCCGAGTCATTTTCAACCCCCTTTGATATGTTAAAAGGGCAATCAAATCGGCGACCCATCATTTTTTCGCAAAAACGGCAAGGGATTTTCGCGATTTCTTCAAAGCCACGTCCCGTTTAAACTAGTGATCGAAACATATAACTAGTACAGGTTTTCTTAAAGTTCTTTGGACACACTTTCACGTGGGATTAATCGCGATCAGCAATTTTGAAAAAAATTTTTTTGCACTTCCTTAAAATCGTCATATCTCTGAAACTATGAAGAGTTCACCGCGCGGAAAGTGGTCTATCTTCAGGGCAAATTACCCTCTATTGAATGGTATCGGTCCAAAAGAGAAAAAAAATTGATATTTTTCGCCTAGTTTCGCGATTTTCCACGAGTTTTCCCGACTTTTCGCCACATTTTTCGTCATTTTTCCATTTATTTTTGCTCATAAATGGTATTGGTTCAAAACAAAAGAAAAATCTATTTCTATAAGAAATTTCTACGACCTTAAGTATATATCTGTTTGAAAAAACTATCAAATTATTAATTATTTTGAATGTCATCAGAATTTGTGCAATTATCAGCACATTTGTGTTCAACCAGTTTATCCGGTGTTGTGCACTTTATTCGTGTTCTCATTTTCGTAGAGATCTGTCTCAGTGATCTTGTGTTGACATAACTCGACATTAAATAATTGCTATTCCGTCTCATTCCATGCGTACGTCCTCTCACGTTGAGTGTTTCTTCTTCCACACACTCTTATCTCAAGCGCTCTTATCTCAACGACAGTTATCCGTTTTGCTTTTGTGAAAGTGTCTATTCAGACCGTTCCTTTACTTCGATCAAAGTACGGCTCTGCCCCATTTGCATAATGAACACTGATACGTCGAACGGTATTCAAAACACGTTTGTTTCATCGCAAAATAGATACAGTGCGGAGTGCCGCTAGACTATTGCTCCATTACGTCTAGCGGTTTATTAACCTATTGTAGATTTTATACGGACAGAGACATATACACGCCCGTAACGTATATTTATGGTAGCGACAATTTTATTCATGCTAGTATACGTATGTATACGTACAGGTGGTTCTGGGTCAATAGAATGTACGGCTATGAGCTCGTACACCTAGTGGCACATCGGCATTATTAATGATGCATTGATAATGTGAGTAGTAGTTTCAATTTATATTACAGTATAATGTCGGGGCTTATAACGCCAGGCACAGAGAATGCTACATAGATATACACGCTGTGCTCGGAGCAGATGCACAGTGGAACATCTTCAAAGAGGATATGAGAATATCTGTAACGAGTTTCTGCTATTTTAGGAACCTACCTACATATTTGATGTGTGCTTTAGTACCTATGATAGATCGGATAATTGCGTTAGTTGAGTGCTAGCGACAACGTCGTTATCAGAAAACTTACGGGTGAAGAGAAGTGGAGCAGAACACCAAGACAATTGGAAACATTCATTTATTCTGCCGCGGTCGGTCCTTTGTGCTACGTACGATTACAATTGTAGATACAATAATTGGACATTAGCATATATCGCAGCACACAAGGTGAATGTAGGTATAAATCGTAGACACGCACACAATAGTGCCGCATTACCCTGACAATTACCAGCATTAATTTTGTCGCGTTCGGTTCTTTGCGCATCTCATTATTACAATACCGAGCTACACTAATTTCATATTTGTGCATATCAACGACAGGGACGCAAATAAAAATAGAGATATTCGCACGCACGCGTCAGTATTGCATTGGTCAGATAATTAGCAGCGTTAATTCAACCGCAGTTAGTTCTTTGGACGTCCCATATCTTCAGTTTCACGGTACAGTAATCTAATAGTCACATGTAGCAAGGAACATAACACTAATAAATATACAAAATATCCGCATGCCTGTACTGCATTGCCCAGACAATTATTAGCATTCATTTTGCCGCATTTGATTTCTTGTACGTCCTACAACTAAAATTCTAAAATGCGGTATTTCAACATCCGCACACATCACAGAATACAGCTCGGTTAAAAATACAAAATATCCATATGTATACGCCACTACTGTATTACTCAGACAATTAGCAGCATTAACACGCATATTATACCGATATGTGCACGATATTAACCCTTAACGAAATTAACGCTTCGGATTTGATTTGCAGATAAATCGCTGCTTTAATTGATGTTTACGTGAAAAGTGTCAGTCTGTCATTTCTCAGCGTAAAAAAAACATTTTATTCGTTGTACAACATTATACACCTTCGCGCGAATTTCACAATAGTCAATATTTGTTACTTGGAACAAAGACTTTTTTTTCATTATTCGATATCCACAATTTTTTTCTTCATTCGACATTATATCGCTTACACGCAAATTTTCACCCAGCGTCATAAGTATTTCTCGCTCAAGCTTCAACACGGTTTACTTGGAACGAAAATAGCTTTTTTTCTTCATTCCTCATAATATATCCTTAATGCAAATTTGCGAGCAGCGGCATAACTATTTTTCGCGCAAGCTTCAACACTCCACCTCGTCTCCCACGTGCCAAACACCCGATCTATCAAAAATCTCCGTCTCGCCCAACCGACAAACGCCGCCACCCTGAAAAACCCAACCACACGTGGCCGCCAACATACCTCAACGCTTACTGCCTAAACCCTCCCACGCGAATGCAAAAACGTTATTGGCCGTACTTGAAGTAACAAATATCCAGACGAGTTAGAATGATATATTCTGGAAGTAGATGAATGCAAGCTAATATGAACACAAGTTAAATTGAATGAACAAAATTACCCTAATATAAAACTGTAAAAGTACAGCACAGCTATATTAATTTTCGTTAAATTGCCTCCCGAAATGTCTTGCGTATTAGTAAAAACTAACACATCTCTGCATGCGTAGCAAAATTTCAACACTCTACCATGCCTCTCGCATGCCAAAAATCTGTCAAAAAACCCCACTTTGCCCAACACCCAACAAACGTGAAAACCCCAACCATACGTAGCCGCCAGCATACGTGAACCCTTAATGCCGAAACCCTTCCACGCGATTGCAAAAACTTTATTACACGACATTAAATCTGTAAAAGTAAACCATAGCTATATTAAGTTTTGTTAAATTGCCTCCCGAAATGTCTCGCGCACCAGTAACAATTAACACGTCCCCACATGCGTAGCAAAACTTCAACAGTCTACCATGCCTCACACATACCACAGATCTGATCTGTCAAAAACCCTACTTCGTCCAATACCCGACAAACGTCGCCAGTTTGAAAACCCCAACCATACGTAGCCGCCAGCATACTTGAACCCTTAATGCCGAAACCCTCCCACGCGATTGCAAAAACGTTATTGGCCGTACTTGAAGTAACAAATATCCAGACAAATTAAAATGATATATTCCGTAAGTAAATTAATGCAAGTTAATACAAACGCAAGTTAAATTGAATGACCAAAATTACGCTAATATACAACTGTAAAAGTAAACCACAGCTATATTAATTTTCGTTAAATTACCTCCCGAAATGTCTCGCGCCTCAGTAAAAACTAACACATCCCCACATGCATAGGAAAACTTCAACCGTCTACCATGCCTCTCACATACCACAGATCTGATCTGTCAAAAACCCCCACTTTGCCCAACACCCAACAAACGTCGCCAGGCTGAAAACCCCAACCATATGTAGCCGCCAGCATACTTGAACCTTTAGTGCCGAAATCCTTCCACGCGATTGCAAAAACTTTATTACACGAATATAAAACTGTGAAAGTAAACCATAGCTATATTAATTTTCGTTAAATTGCTTTCCAAAATGTCTCGCGCATCAGTAACAACTAACACATCTCCGCATGCATAGCAAAATTTCAACCGTCTACCATGCCTCTCACATACTAAACATTCGATCTGTCAAAAATCCGCGCTTCGTCCAACACCCGACAAACGTCGCCAGGCTGAAAACCCCAACCATATGTAGCCGCCAGCATACTGGAACCCTTAATGCCGAAATCCTCCCACGCGTTTGCCAAAACGTTATTGGCCTTACTTGAAGTAACAAATATCCGGACGAGTTAGAATGATATATGGTATTCTGTATGTAAATGCATGCAAGCTAATATGAACGCAAGTTAAATTGAATGAACAAAATTACACCAATATAAAACTGTAAAAGTAAAAAATACCTATATTAATTTTCGTTAAATTGCCTCCCGAAATGTCTCGCGCGTCAGTAACAACTAACACATCTTCGCATACGTAGCAAAACTTCAACCGTCTACCATGCCTCTCACATATCACAGATCTGATCTGTCAAAAACCCCCACTTTGCCCAACACCCAACAAACGTCGCCACCCTGGAAACCCCAACCACACATAGCCGCCAGCATACTCGAACCCTTAATGCCGAAACCCTCCCACGCGATTGCAAAAACGTTATCCGAGCTCGTAGACGGCGTTCCTCACCCGGCGCAATCGAATGATCAACGTCCGCCGATATTCGACGTGGTTTATGCGACATACGCGATGACGTGCGAGTCATTCTCGACGCGTACGCGGACCCTGGGACTTGACCAAGTTCGCCCGCGAAGCGCAAACTGAAGGTACACGTACCGGCGCGCATCAATAGTCATTATGCGCATAGTTGCACGTGCAGCACCAGACTCCGCGGCGTACATGCACAGAGAGGACCGGGACAAAGCAGCAGGCAAGTGGAACAGTTGATTATCGTGTCCGTAAACGTGATTTTGATGCGAACGGCGCCGACTGCGAATTATTGAGAGTCGCGCACGTGCGTGTCGAGCTGGCGAGACGCTGGTCTCGGGTGAATTTCAATGGTGCGCGGAGGCGAACTATGGTGATGGGGGAAGAAGTCAGGGTTGCGGAATATGCTGGGAACCGAAGTTTTGATGGAATCATTTCTTCAGTGGTATTTTTGGGATTTTGTTTGCGGGACGTGTACGTTTCTTTGTTACGTATTATCAAGGGTTAGATGCATGGGAATGGGTCTGAATCATTGCGTACGGATGAGCTTGAGGCCTGAAGTTTTGATGGAATCATTTCTTCAGTGGTATTTTTGGGATTTTGTTTGCGGGACGTGTACGTTTCTTTGTTACGTATTATCGAGGGTTAGGTGCATTGGAATGGGCCTGAATCATTGCGTATGGATGAGCTTGAGGCCTGTAGAAATCGGAATTTCAGGCGATGGATTTGAGTAATGGTGTTGCAGGTGAAGGAGGCCACCTAAAGTCTTCTTTATTTTCAATACCATTGGGTTAAATAGAGTAATATGAGTGAAACCCAATTTTTTTTATCGAGTGATTTTTTCAGGTCATATTTTTATCTGCAGAACGTGTACGATTGATTTTCAATAAGCGTCAGAACGAGTATCGTTATGAAATTGTTACGATTGTATTTAAACCCGCTTATATCATAAATGTTGAAACTGATGTCCGGTGGCAGTGAGACTTTTCTGTCCATTAAGTTATATTTTTGATTGTAAGATTCAGACTTGTATGATATATTCAGTTGCGTCGTAGCGTTCGAACTTCGCAACGCTGCAAAATCACTCCGCATGCAATTCCCCATTGAGCTTTCACACCTTTCATACAAAATTGTCCTCCTATTTTCAACCAAACGACTGTTCCACCATCCGCCGTAAATTTTTCAAACTTTCCTTCCGCTCTCAATTAATTAAACATCAGTTTTTACGTATTTCTGAAGATACACACAACGTTGCAAATTTCACAACTTTTTCCGTATCGCCCGATTCTTCCCTCGCCCTAGTTTCAACACCGACATTTCAGATTCCATTTCGGCACAACATTGGGTTGAGTTGAATCGGGCACTTTTGTATTACCAGTACAATGAATCTTTTCGATTGTAAGATCCGGCCTTGTATATTCAATAGTATTTTTAGCATTCGAACTTTTCAGTGCCGTAACATCATTCAGCACGCAATTCCCAGCTGAGCTTTCGCAGCCATCTATTTAAATTTTCCTCCTAGTTTCAACCGAACAATCAATCTACCTTCCGCTGTATTTTTTTCAAGCGCTCCTTCCGCTTTCCATCAAATATCAGCTTTTCCGCATTTCTCAACATACACCCACCCTTTCAAAATTTCCAACCTTCTTCGTATCGGTTACCTCACTTTGAACGCCCATCTCTCAAATTCGATTTCTGCACAAAACTTCATTTATTTAAATCAATTGCTTTTGTATAATTGCTGCAATGAATTTTTTCGATTGTAACAACTGCATTTGTATACTCAATAGCATCGTTATCATTCGTATCTTGTATTATCGTGAAATCACTCATCACTCAATTACCAGTCTCTCATTTCTCAGAATACACCCACCCTTTTCAAATTTCCAACTTTCTTTGCATCGCTTACCTCACTTTTAACGCCCATCTTTCAAATGCCATTTCTGCACAAAATTTGATTTATTTAAATCAATTGCTTTTGTATAAGTGCTGCAATGAATATTTTCGATTGTAACAACTGCATTTGTATACTCAATAGCATCGTTATCATTCGAATCTTGCATTATCGTGAAATTACTCATCACTCAATTACCAGTCCCTCATTTCTCCGAATACACCCACCCTTGAAAAATGCCCAACCTTCTTTGCATCGCTTACCTCACTTTTAACGCCCATCTTTCAAATGCCATTTCTGCCCAAAATCTGATTTATTTTAGTCAATTTCTTTTGTATAACTGTTGCAATGATTTTTTTCGATTCGAACATCTGCAATTGTATACTCAATAGCATCGTTATCATTCGTATCGTGCATTATCGTGAGATCACTCATCACTTAATTACCAGTCTCTCATTTCTCAGAATACACCCACCCTTTCAAAATTTCCAACCTTCTTTGCATCGCTTACCTCACTTTTAACGCCCGTCTTTCAAATGCCATTTCTGCACAAAATTTGATTTATTTAAATCAATTGCTTTTGTATAACTGCTGCAAAGAATTTTTTCGGTTCTAACAACTGTAGGGATATAAGATGTTAGGTGATGTCGAAGTGTGATGCGGAATTATATTGAGTAGAATAATTTATTTAAAGATAAATAGAAACACTAATACATACATATAAATACAAAATGAAAGTAAAACTATGGCAATCCGACTTCTATTCGGTAAACGGCAAGAAAACGTATCAATACTGGACTGAACTACACTCTGAACTTGACTGACTGACAACTCAACTTAAACTCAACGACAACTTAAAACTCTGATCTATTACTGCGGTATAACTGAACTAAGACTGACTGTAACGCCCATCTCTCAAATTCGATTTTATACGGAAATTTCGCCTTATTTAAATCAATTGCGATGGCCCAACGACAGTTTTACGCGACGCATCTACGGCCGTTTATCTGATGCTACACAACTGCATTTGTATACTCAATAGCATCGTTATCATTCGAATCTTGCATTATCGTGAAATTACTCATCGCTCAATTCCCAGTCCCTCATTTCTCAGAATACACCCACCCTTGAAAAATGCCCAACCTTTTCCACATCGTCCGCTTCTTCCCATTCTTCAACAGCCATCTTTGAAATTCCACTTGGGCGAAAAACTTTCCGCCGAAGCTGCCATGGCCGCATGCGTCGGAGCCGATAATTGCGACGGCGCGAGATTCCGCGACAAGTGCCCTTCTCTTCTCTTCGGCTCCGTGGCCCCTCACACCCCGCCGCCGTTTACCTTTGACGCACGCCGTAGAGCTCGATAGGGCGCGTAATTTTCGAGTATCATCGTGCTCGAGGACACGCCCGGCAACGGGATCCTCCGCGCAGCGATAACTAATACCCCGGAATGCGCGGCTCGCTTTACTTCTGGCAAGAAGTTGGCGCCGTGCAATATCGTCGCGCTGACGGGAAATAGAACGTGCGCGTCCCGGGCTTGTTTATTAAAGTTCCGCGAAAACTTGAGCGGTGCGCGCGTAAAACGTGCGCGACGACGTATAAGGCGCCGTTAGCGGAATTGCGAGATCGTGCGGGAGGAGTCGAGTCGGGGCGGGGACCTCCTCAGAGGCGTTACGGCATTATCAATTTTCCGTTTATCGTGTAGCGCTTTCAATATTGAACGGGGCGACGGTCCGATTTTCGCAATTCCGGAGGCTGACGCTGGGAGACTTTTCGTAAATACCGGAGACACGGGCGGAGCGCGTACGCCGGTTGCTACTTGAGAGCGCACTCGAGCGCGGAAATATTCCTGCGAATTTCTTCCCTTATCTGCGTACGTACACACTGCGCCGTGAAGCAGCAATACCCTCGAGGACAGATAATAAAAGCTCTAGTGACTGGGCACGTTCGCGATGGAAAAATCGTTTCGTTAGCTTGATGCACGGCACAGCTGATTCCTCTCCACGACGTGGATATCAAGCGTTAGTATATTAACTCTTTTCGGACGTATTTAATTTGGACATGGGTATCGTACTGGTCGGAATTAATTTCGGCTGAAAGCGCAGTGATACATAACATGCAGGATTATGAAGAATAAATAAGATTTATTAATTCGTACGATAACTTTATTTATATGTTTGTAAAATAATATGTTTTAATGTTTTTTTTTTGTAAAAATTATATTTTATAGTTCTGCAACGTGTGGAATTTTTTAAAACAATCTCCAATACGCAGTCCTGGTTTTCGACTACAAGTACTGCAAAAATAATTTGTTTGACGTCTTCCGCCTTTCATTTTTCTATTAGAACATACAGCACAATCTTTACTTCTTACGTCTTCGCAATGGCGCATTATGTGCAGTTTTCCAGCTTACCTCAGAGTATTGCATGTCGAGCGAGAAGTAACAGCTTTTGTTCGCATTGGATTTAGTTATCTCCAAATATATATCTTGAATAGGTCGCGTGAGTTCGTGAATAGATCCATTAGATATTTATATATAAATTGTAAACTGATACATGGATGAATACAGCATATGATTAGTACGGTTTTATGTTTTGGTGTCTGAGAGCAGACATACGACCGGAACGGTAAAAAGGCTATGGTGTCTGAGAGCAGACATGCGTCCGAGAAGAGTTAATTCTGTCATGCAGCTCATTTATGTTTTGGGTTTCTCACTTATATATCTGATGGATATATATCGTGGTATTATTCATTTATTTATCCAACTCATCCACTCGCTGCTTCTTGTCAGTTGTATCTTGGGTCTCCAACTTATTGCTTTTTATTTCTGTCCAATTTTATATCCACTGTTTTACTTTTCTGGCGTACCCTATAATCTTATTGTGCAGCCTTTATTTTTCCTGTCTTTTCTATCTTTTCATTTTGAACTTCTTCAACTATTTCTGCATGCTTTCATCCTTTATCCAGCTTACTGCCTCTTTAATCTGTGCTCTGTCTATTTTCCTGCACTCCTTTACCGAATGTTCCAGCGTTCCGAAACTATCTCCATATGCACGGAAGGAAACGTCAGAGTCGATGTGCCAGTTTATCGAAAACGACAAAATTTGCTTATTTGCGGTCCTTTGATGTGTATTTGTCATTAATTTTCCACATATTTTTCGTCATATCTGGAAAACTATTTCGAATTTTTCAGCGCGGTTGTGATTTTTTGAGTCTCTTTGTACCCCTGTTAATTTGGCATAATTACCAAGACGATCGGTAAAGTTTTAATTTTTGACCCCGCTTTCAGGCTCATTTTTCACGATTTTCTCACACATTTTTGCCGATATCTCCGCAACTATTGCGAATTTCGGGGTGCGCCTTGCATTTTTCCTAGTCATTTTGGACCCCCTTTGATATACTACAAGGACGAAAAAATCGGAGACCCATCATTTTTTGGCAAAAATGGCAAGGGGTATAGATTTTCTTTAAGATTTTCGCGATTTCTTCAAGGCCCTGTCCCGTTTAAACTAGTGATCGAAACCCATAAATAATATAGGTTTTCTTAAAGCTCTTTGGACGTACTTTCACGTGGGATTAATCGCGATCAGCAATTTTGAAAAAAAATTGTTTGCTCTTCCTTAAAATCGTCATATCTCGGAAACTATGAAGAGTTCAGCGCGTGAAAAATGGTCTATCTTTAGGCAAATTGTCCCCTATCGGATGATATCGGTCTGAAAAAGAAAAAAAATTTCCCATTTTTCGCCTATTTTCGCGATTTTTCGCGATTTTTCGGCTTATATTTCGCCATTTTTCCATTTATATTTGGTCATAACTCAAGAAATATTCCCAATTTTGCGATGCGGTTTGCGTTTTTATGAGCCTTCTTCGACCCTCATACTACCTTCTAGCATATAGTACAGTAATTTGTATTTAATTTAGTTAAACGCATTTATGTGTCCACCCCCTATACCGGTGGCTCACATTCGATATCTTCAATCGTATGCAAAGACTTACGCGAAGAAACTCGCGCCTCCAACTACACGATCGTTTTGGCCCTCCGAGACACGTTTTCTCAGTGCTTTCCGTCTGACCGTAAGATCTCAACCCGGCACTCACGGTATCGTGACGGAAAAAGTTCTCGCGGTATGAAAAGTGCCACGGCGGGTACCCGCAGACGCCAGCGTACGTATATGGCTCGACAACCAGCCTGGTGTTTACTGAAACGCGCGCGAAGTATGCGCTCATATGCGCAAGTAGCAGTCGCGTCGGGAATATAATGGAACGTAATGGCAGGCAAATGGAAACAAGAGGAGCGGAGATAGAGCAAGTTTACATTCCATTACGGCGGGGTGTAATGTGAATGTAAATTTAGCGAAAACGCCGGCCCCAATTTCATCGCTTCAACGGGGAAAAGTACTTCTGATTTACATTCGGCAACGTCTCGCCTACGAGACAACGGCAATTTCGAATGACGCCGGTAATAAGCTACGACGAATGGTTCAGACAAATTGGGCGGAGTCGACCGTTCAATTAGTGTGATGCAAATGTGAAATTCGATATTATATTTTTATGTCGGTATAGTTTTATGGTATACGGTCAACCTGTTTTACGCAAAAATCAGTTTAATACAAATATGAAATTCGATATTACATTTTTGTTCCGACGTTATTTTATCGTAAGAATACTGAATCAGTTAAATATGTACTCATTTAATTATGGGTGGTCAAAAGTTGTGAGTTTTACGTGAAAATCAGTTGAATGCAAATATGAAATTCGATATTGCATTGTTGTTTTGATATAATCTTATGATAGGAGCACAATAAACAGTTAAACGTGAACTGATTTAATTACGTGTGGTTAAAAGTCGCGAGTTTTGCGAGAAAATCAGTTTAACGCAAATATGAGATTCGATATTACATCATCGTGTCGACAGAGTTACGTTTCATCGCTCGAAAACGCAGAAAAGTACTGCTGATTTACATTCGCCTACGAGACAGCGGCAATTTCGAATGACGCCGGTAATAAGCTGCGACGAATGGTTCAGACAAATTGGGCGAAGTCGACCGTTCAATTAGTGTGATGCAAACGTGAAATTCAATATTATATTTTTATGTCGGTTTAGTATACAGTTAACCCGTTTTACGCAAAAATCAGTTTAATACAAATATGAAATTCGATATTACATTTTTGTTTCGACGTAATTTTATGGTCAAGAACACGGAAACAGTTAAAAATTATACTCATTTAATTATGGGTGGTCAGAAGTTGTGAGTTTTACGTGAAAATCAGTTGAATGCAAATATGAAATTCGATATTGCATTGTTATTTCGATATAATCTTATGATAGGAGCACAATAAACAGTTAAACGTGTACTGATTTAATTACGTGTGGTTAAAAATCGCGAGCTTTACAAGAAAATCAGTTTAATGCAAATATGAGATTCGATATTACATCATCGTGTCGACAGAGTTACGTTTCATCGCTCGAAAACGCAGAAAAGTACTGCTGATTTACATTCGCCTACGAGACAGCGGCAATTTCGACTGACGGCGGTAATAAGGTGCGACAAACGGGTCGAACAAATTGGACGGATTCGTCCGTTGGGAGCATTTTTCTGGAAAACCGTTTCAGCGCGATTTAGAGTTAAGCGCGCAACGTTTCTTAATTATGTTAAGCTTGTACTCCGACGTAAGCCGCGGTGTTGCGTAGTTTTTTGCAAGAGCTTTGAATCCGCGCTGTTATTACTGAAAAATAGATATTTACCTAGGCGACTGGAAATGTGCGCGTGTATCTTTAACGCTTTGTCGGTCGACCGCGAAACTAATTTCAACTTTCTCTTTGTAGAAGCGTCGCGTGGTTGAGAGTCGGGAGTTTTCTCAGGGAAGCAGTTTAATACAAATATGAGATTCGATATTACATTATGTCGATATAATTCTACGGTAATGGTACGACAAACAGTTACATGTATATACAGATGTAATTATGTCTGATTGAAAGTGGCGAGTTTTATCAGAGAAACAGGTTAATAGAAATGTGAGATTCAGCATTACATTATTGTGCCGATATAATTACATGATTATAGTGTGACAAACAGTTAAGCGCGTACAGACATAATTATGTTTGGTTATTTATGTGTGGTTGGAAGACGCGGACTTTGTCAGGAAATCGGTTTAATGCAAATATGAGATTCGATGTTGTATTATTATATCGATGTAATTACACGGTAGCGCTACGACAAATAGTTAAATGTGTATTAATGGAATTACGTGCGGTTAAAAGTGGTGCGTTTGATGAGAAAATCAGTCTAATCCAGATATGAGATTCGATATTACATTAATGTGGCGATAAAATTACACGGTAAGAGTACGACAAACAGTTAAATGAGTGGTTAAAAGTCGGAGTTTTATAAGAAAATTAGTTTAACAGGAATTTAGGGTTCAACATTACATTATTATGTCCATATAATCGCATGGTAACAGTACGGCAAATAGCTAAACGTGTACTAATGTAATTACGTATTTTTAAGAGTCGCGAATTTGATGAGAAAACCAGTTTAGCACAAATACGGGAGGCAATATTACATGGTAACCGTAGTACAAATAGTGTTTTTATAAATCGCGAGTTTAATGAGAAAATTAGTTAAACTTAAATACGAGAGTCGACATTACATTATTATGTCCATATAATCGCACGGTAACAGTACGGCAAATAGCTAAACGTGTACTAATGTAATTACGTATTTTTAAGAGTTGCGAATTTGATGAGAAAATCAGTTTAGCACAAATACGAGAGGCAATATTACATGGTAACCGTAGTACAAATAGTGTTTTTATAAGTCGCCAATTTGATGAGAAAATTAGTTGAACTTAAATATGAGACTTGACATTACATTATTATGTCCATATAATCGCATGGTAACAGTACGGCAAATAGCTAAACGTGTACTAATGTAATTACGTATTTTTAAGAGTCGCGAATTTGATGAGAAAAACAGTTTAGCACAAATACGGGAGGCAATATTACATGGTAACCGTAGTACAAATAGTGTTTTTATAAATCGCGAGTTTAATAAGAAAATTAGTTAAACTTAAATACGAGAGTCGACATAACATTATTATGTCGATATAATCGCATGGTAACAGCACGGCAAATAGCTAAACGTGTACTAATGTAATTACGTATTTTTAAGAGTCGCGAATTTGATGAGAAAATCAGTTTAGCACAAATACGGGAGGCAATATTACATGGTAACCGTAGTACAAATAGTGTTTTTATAAATCGCGAGTTTAATGAGAAAATTAGTTAAACTTAAATACGAGAGTCGACATTACATTATTATGTCCATATAATCGCATGGTAACAGTACGGCAAATAGCTAAACGTGTACTAATGTAATTACGTATTTTTAAGAGTCGCGAATTTGATGAGAAAATCAGTTTAGCACAAATACGAGAGGCAATATTACATTATTACGTCGCCATAATTAAATGGTAACAGTACGACAAACAGTTAACCGCGTACTAATGTAATTACAAGGATCAACATGCGCGCGGATATCTGAGTATTTGTACATTCATCAGAGGATACTTTTCACTAAAGGATCCTCTTACTTTCCAGCGCACACTATGTGGATGCATAATACGTAACACACGCTGCTTAAGATGATCTTCTGCCTTGCCCTCTTCGCCGGGCCGACAAATTTTGCAATCTCATATTAAAAAAGCGTAAACAGCCTTGCATTCTTCTAAGTTCCCACGGCCGCAAGTGCTGTTATCGTTCAGTCTGCATTATCCAATTTAAAGTTCCCGGAATACTCACCGAAGTTTTCGATGAAATTTTGAAAATTGTTGTAGCGGCGTATAAAAGCACCGCGAGCAGAAGAATCCGAGCGTCGGCAATCCACGAACAACGTAACATCGGATTCCAGAAATCCCCCGGACGCCGGAATAGCCATCGATTTTCGAATGATTGCGAAAATAGCCGGCTAAATTCGAAACATTCCGAACGGACGCTGAAAATTCTGGATAATTTACCCGACACCACCGCAGTCCCGTAAACAGACTTAACCAAACGCATCCGGTAAGACATCCACGCGTCATCGTCGATTATCCACATTTTTGCATGCGTCGGTACTTATCAGATTTTATGAAAGAACTTTAAACATTCGCGACCGTCCGGGGGTGAACAAGCGTAAAGAACAATATAAAAGGTTGAGACACTCGAAAAAGCGATACTTTATGTCTGCGACTCTCGGCAAACATGTACAAAACTGTACAGGATGGACCACCAAGCGTGAACAGCTTAGATTACTCTGCTGGTGGAGGTTCGATCGGAAGTTTCTCTTTTGGGTGAAATTTCATGGTTTGAGGAGACTTCTAAAATGAATGTAGCGAATCTTTTGTCAACCATTTAGTCA
This sequence comes from Cryptocheilus praepositus, assembly GCA_033815515.1. Classification (NCBI taxonomy): domain Eukaryota; kingdom Metazoa; phylum Arthropoda; class Insecta; order Hymenoptera; family Pompilidae; genus Cryptocheilus; species Cryptocheilus praepositus. The sequence goes on from JAWWQZ010000314.1 coordinate 4,575,644, forward strand.
GAGTTAAGAAGGTCACCTTGAGTTTTTATGGGTATTGGTTAATAATGGTGTATTACACGGAGGGCAGTGGGGCAGCAATTGCCATTTCCTATGTAGAGAGTTCTGAAAATGAAAATTCTCAAGTGAATTCCAATTTTCAATCAAGTAAGTGCTTTTTACTCATTCACGGTTTGTAATTAGGTTGAAGACAAAACACTCTTCAATGCACGCATCACGTTCACTAATTTTTTACAAAAATGCAACATTTTTGAAAGATAATTCTTCATTGTTTTTTTTTACGAAAATATTGCATTTTCCATAAATGTAAATTCAATGAATGTAAATTCATGAAGACAAAACACTCTCCAATGCACGCATCACGTTCCCTAATTTTTTACAAAACTGCAACATTTTTGAAAGATAATTCTTCATTGTTTTTTTTTTACGAAAATATTGCACTTTCCATAAATGTAAATTCGCTAGTTTTTTTACGAAAATATTATGTTTTCGATTAATGTAATTTCCACGCATTTTGTTGGGAAAACGAATGTGCGTTACCTGAAGCTTTATGACCGTATACACCCAATTAAAAAATTCCAAGGAAACAACGACACGTGACACTCAATCAATTTTCATTTTCAACCAAAAAATGGATGAAAGATAATTCTTCATTGGTTTTTTTTACGAAAATATTGCACTTTCCATAAATGTAAATTCGCTAGTTTTTTTACGAAAATATTATATTTTCGATTAATGTAATTTCCACGCATTTTGTTGGGAAAACGAATGTGCGTTACTTGAAGCTTTATGACCGTATACACCTAATTGAAAAATTCCAAAAAAACAATGACACATGGCCCTCAATCGATTTTCATTTTCAACCAAAAAATTTATGAAAGATAATTCTTCATTGGTTTTTTACGAAAATATTGCATTTTCAATAAATGTAAATTCGCTAGTTGTTTTATGAAAATATTATGTTTTCGATAAATGTAATTTCCACGCATTCTGTTGCAAAAACGAATGTGCGTTACTTGAAGCTTTGTGATCGTATACACCTAATTGAAAAATTCCAAGGAAACAACGACACGTGACACTCAATCGATTTTCATTTTCAACCAAAAAATTTATGAAAGATAATTCTTCATTGGCTTTTTTACGAAAATATTGCATTTTCGATAAATGTAAATTCGCTAGTTTTTTTACGAAAATATTATGTTTTCGATGAATGTAATTTCCACGCATTTTGTTGGGAAAACGAATGTGCGTTACTTGAAGCTTTGTGACCGTGTACACCTAATTGAAAAATTCCAAGAAACCAATGATACGTGGCCCTCAATCGATTTTCGTTTTAAACCAAAAAATGTTTATTATCTTATTGTCCACTATCCTCAATGCGTGGCATTACTATCAACCAACATTCCCTCGTGGCACATTATCAAGCACGCTCATAATCCATCGCCGTCGCCTAATAATTTGACGTAGCCAAAAAATCATTCCACCGCAGTTCGACATTAGCAATAACATCGTCGGGTCCCACTGCTTCGACAAATCGAAAGCCGATATCTGCCCGTTCGATGAACGCCCGCTACACGCTCGCATTCATCTCAATGCGCGACCGAAAAAAAAATGTCGCGCGCAGCATAAAGTAAGCTAAACGAGTTAGCAGGGGGCGCGAGGCAGGTGTGAGAAGAACTTGAGCGTCATACGAATCGGCAGACCGGCGGAACAATAAACGGCCAGCGAACCGGTTAAAGCCGTTATCGTATCCGCTCCGGTTTTCGGCAGTTTCGTTCGCGGGGCGGAAAAGCCGGACGTTCGGACGTCGTGGGAAAAGTATCGGTCTGGCGTGTCGAATTAACGTTAATCGTTTTCGTGCCTGTTTTTGGTTGAAGGACCTCTACACGTTTCGAGACCCATGGACCTCGTCTCGGGGGCACTGTGGAGATTTCCTGAATTTTCACAGGAAGGTATCCATCCTGCGGTAAACGGCATATACTGTTTCGGATGAAATAAATGAAACGATATATAAAATAGTATAAAGAGAAATGAGCCGTTTATTTTGAAAATGACCTAGAACTCCGTTTTTCAATATTTCCCGGTTACCATGGTTACATGTACAAATTCATGTTATTTATCTCGATTTGAAGATAAATGAAGTTAGACCACTTTCAAAATAAACGGCTCGTAATAGTCTATACTGTTTCAAATGAAACAAATGGCACAGTATATACTCTTACAAATGAAGTAAATTACACAGTATATAAATATTCAAACACATGATTATACATTATTCTGAATGAAATTCAAATGAGGCAATATATAAAATACGTCAGCAGAAAGCAGTATATACTGTTTTAAACTATTCAAATAAAATAATATATAATATTAATTTCCGACAGTACGTAAGATAAAATAAAGGATGGCCACTTTCTGACGGAGACGTGTGAAAAATGACACTTGTAGCCCTCCTACGCGATAAAACCGGCAGGAAATTATTAATATTGAAAAACAAAGATTGAAATTGCAATCAATTTAATCCAATAAATGTCGCATTAACGTGGCCGATTGTTCCTTGCGCGAGGCCGGAAGCCTGTCGTATTCGCGGTGCTGTACGTGTCAGCTCGTGTACGCGTCAGTAGTCAAAGTCCGTGCGTAGGCAGCCGAGACTAGAGAAGGCGAACGCCGCGGAGCATGAGAGTGTTGGATCACAAGGAGGAGGAAAGGCACGCAGTGGGAGACGGAGTTGGGCATTATTCGAATTGTTGCGAATCTTAGGCAATTAGCTGGAGAAGTCTTGGTATACGTGGCGGTTGAATAATAATTATACGGGATTATGGACAAATTTATCTGGGTATGTAGGGGTACGAGGACAAGAGATATGAGGTGAGGCTGGGCTTTCTTGAAATTGTCTCGAATTTTGGGTAAATGGCCAGTGAATTTCGGTTATAAACGTTTTAGTTGAATAGTAGGCATTTTTTGTTTGGATTAGTTGTTTTAAGAAATAAGGGACGAAATTGGCCATTGCTCGAATTGTTGCGAATTTTATGTATTTGGCCAGTGAATCTTGAGTTATGAACGTTTCAGTTGAATATTTGTATTGAATATTTGTATAGGTTGTGCTACCCGTTCATCGCTAGAAATAATAGAGAAAACACATTTGAGTAGAGCAAAGTTGGGGATTTCTCAAATTGCTTCGAATTTGATATACTCAGCAGTTGACATCTTATCATACGAACTTCGAGTCTTGTCACTAGGCACTTGTTTTCGATAACAGTAATTTGTTATCCACACGGATACTTAAAATAATCCTATAACATAGCATTCAGAAAGACTAACAACGTAAGAGCTGATACTAATATCGACAAAATAATTTCGCGAACCTTATATACATACATGGAAGTATCACCACACATTTTGCATCTCTCCTTTTTCACCTTATCTAGTTCGAATTTTTTAAACTAAATACATCAAATATCTAACTTCCCAACTTCCTCAGTTGTCACTCTTTCACAGACTTTCAGACTTGTACACTCTACAATTACGATTTGATGGTTTCCATATTTGCGTGTAACGCCGATACAATTTCTTCAAACTTACCTTTCAACAACAACATATTTCCGCCCTTTCCAAACACCGTAACACCCTAAACCGACTACCATAGACTTTTATCCGTAAACCTCTATCCTCCCATTTAAACCCCCTATCCGTCCGTCTACGATTTTGGCCGACACTCGCAGCAGCAAAGAACACAGGCGCGGCGCGAAACGAGGCAGACAGAATCGGAGTCAAAGGAAGGAAAAACAGAGAGAAGTTGAGCGGGGGCGAGAGAGACAGTCTCGAAGGCGAGGATAAGATATGGTGGGAGCTGCGGAAGCGCAGCACCTCGCCATCGATTCGAGCACCTGGCATTTCAGGCACGCACACACGTGCACCCACACACCGACTACACGTGCGCCCACGCGAATCGACGTCACGTTTGACGAGTGATTTCATCGATGCTGCATAACGCGTGCCCGTCATTCGTACGGACGATTACGTAATGTCGAAGAAATGTGGGGTGGCGTTACAGAAAGAAAGCTTGGCGAGTGGGTGGGCGCATGTTAAAAAATAATTTTTTAGTAGACACCTGAGTTGATGCTGAGCACTTCTGTGTGTGTTTTGTGTCATCCAATTGACACTATGGATGCTTAGAGGTCTAAGAGTTGGCGATTTGGGAGTCTATTGTGCGGGGATGTGTTAAACATTTTTCTGCCTGCTGGTGGTTGAATGCGGTTTATGCGGTAGGAGGACTTATGTGTTTCGTGGCACGAGTTTGCGATAGTTCTGTTGTTCGCGCGTAACGCGTGCCCGTCATTCGTACGGGCGATTACGTAATGTCGAAGGAACGTGGGGTGGCGTTACAGAAAGAAAGCGAGTGGGTGCTCGCAGGTTAAAAAATAATTTTTTTCGGGTCAGGTTGATTGTGACGCACACCTGAGTTGATACTGAGCACTTCTGCGAGTATTTTGTGTCATCCGATTGACGCTCGAGGTCTAAGAGTTACCGATTTGAGACTCTATTGTGCGGACGTGTTAAACATTTTTCTGCCTGCTGGTGGTTGAATGCGGTTTATGCGGTAGGAGGACTTATATGTTTCGTGGCACGAGTTTGCGATAGTTCTGTTGTTCGCGCGTAATGCGTGCCCGTCATTCGTACGGGCGATTACGTAATGTCGAAGAAATGTGGGGTGGTGTTACAGAAAGAAAGCTTGACGAGTGGGTGGGCGCAGGTTAAAAAATAATTTTTTCGGGTCAGGTTGATTGTGACGGACACCTGAGTTGATACTGACCACTTCTGCGAGTATTTTGTGTCATCCGATTGACGCTCGAGGTCTAAGAGTTGCCGATTTGAGAGTCTATTGTGTGGGGATGTGTTAAACATTTTTCTGCCTGCTGGTGGTTGAATGCGGTTTATGCGGTAGGAGGACTTATATGTTTCGTGGCACGAGTTTGCGATAGTTCTGTTGTTCGCGCATTACGTGGTACGTAAAATTGTGTTTGGAGTGTATTTAGGAGAGTTTTGTTCCAATTGCAGCGTATCAGATTCTTTGCTCTGTGTTTTTTTTTGTGTTGCATGGTACATAAAATTATGTTTATGTGGTATTTACAGTATCATGTAACACAAAGAGTTAGGAATAATTGAGTTGAGGTAAACTTATTTGTACAACAGGTTCCTGAGGAAGATGTCTATTTGACTTAATTCTATTGTCTGTGCTTTATGTTAGATGGTATTTAGCCACAAATACAATAGCCTTCCGAAGAAGAGGCCTTTGGGGGATTTGACTTAGTTCTATGATTGTATGTTTTAGGTCGGATGATAATTGAATGGTGTAAAAATACTTTAAAACACACACACACACACACAATGGGTCTCAATAAAACTTATGTGTAAAATAGGCTTTTGAAAAGGAGACCCGTGGGCCTCGAAACGTGTAGGACCTCAGTACACTAAAATAAAACACATTCAATCATGACAGATGATAGAAGTTATTCGAAACGGTTCGATTCTAGTGTAAATCTTCCTCAGCGAAATGCAATATGTTCAAGTGGCAAGAAATGGAACAAGGTTCCATGTGCCAGAGTGAGAATAAACGCAGCTTCTAAACGGCCAGAAATAGATATTAAATTTGATAAATGTTTAAGTAAAGAGAATATTCGAACAAATGGAAGAAAAACTACTATAGAAAGGTCGGGAATAACGAATGCAAAAGGTTACTTAGGCGGTGGCAACCGATATTAGTGAAAACATCGTCAGTTGGCAATGTGTCCACCAAACTCCAGTTGATCGGATAGACTGCTAAACTGGGATAAAAGTTATTAATCGTCAAAACGAATTGCCAGGAGAGGGTGCGTCAAATTACGCAGCCATTTTTTAGTGAGCCTTCCGCAGGCTCGAAAGGGTTCGGAAGGAAAATGGCTGACGCGTATCTCCCCTTTAAGGTGATCCGTAAAAATTACGGGACGCGTTGTAAAATTTATCTGGAAATCGGGCAAATCGCTACGTGCGCCCCGCTTTAACCAGTTCATTATCGTTAATCATTCCTCAACTTCATCATCGAGCTCGCGGAAACCGTAGCGAGGCTCCGCTGAAAAATGGTAAATCAATAATATCTTTATCATCGGGGATAAAGAACGCGAATTAAAACGCGTGTAAAAAAAACATTAATCGCGCGCATCTTCTTTATCTACGTAATTGCAGAATGAATTATTCAATTACAGCGCGTAAATTCAATTCGCCCGCGCCGCTATCGTTCATTATTACATATTTATGTATTTATTGAAGCGGGCTTCTTCGGGTATGAATATTCGGAAATCAGCTGAATGAATTGAGAGCCGCGCGAAAAATCTGCCGTCAAACGGTACGAGTGTAATTCAGTTTAAACACCGTCATTTACGCGTGCCGGTTAGCAAATTACGAACATTAAACAGGAAATTATCCGGACATTGTAGAGTACGCGTAAAATGATTTTGATCGCTGATAGCAATGATGAACAGTCTGCTTTCGAGCTTCGTGACCGCGATTTTTTGCAATACCTATCATTAACGAAATCCGTTTAACGAATTGTAAATATTAAGCAGGACTTTATCCGGGCATCGCCAAATTCGCATAAAATAATCTCGATCGCTGACACCAGAAAAAATCGACTCTCAAATTTTGCAGCTGCGATTCTTTATAACATTCATCATAAACGCATTCTGTTTGACGTCTAAATATTAAGCAGGACTTTATCCGGGCATCGCTAAATTCGCATAAAATAATCTCAATGACAGAATGAAATCGACTTTCAAATTTTGCAGCTGCAATTCTTTATAACCCTCATCTTTAATACATTACAAATATCAAGTATCACTTAATCCCGATCGCGAACACCACAAAAGAACCGATTACCAAATTCAAGAGCCACGATTTTCCACACTCCGCATCACTGCCCCCTCGCTTCCGCGATCTCCAAGTATCAGGACGCCGCTAAATTCTCACCGCAGTCCTTCTTCCCGCCAGCAAAGATGTAAAACCTCCCCTTCAGCGGCGGAAGCGTAATTCCCTTTGATCCCTCTCATTTACGCATTCTCGTTAACCACTCGTGTGCCGATCAATCGAAGCCCGCGCCCTTTGCCGCACAAAAGTCCTCGAACAACGGCGCCAGGCGGCATCGCGAAAAGGAAGACACAACTGGCTCTTTGCGAGGGGTGCAATTTGTTTTCGTTGGATTAGCACCCGTCCAAGTGACGCGAGCGCGAGTCAAAGAACACTCAGCCGTGCGTGTGCGCGGGCGTATGTGAATCATCTCCCCTGCGCCTTCCACCCACACCACACCACCCACATACGCCTGTCTGCATCGCGCACGTACGATCAACGAGCACACTTTACTCTGCGGAGTCGTAGTCGAATAGTGGAACAGGCGGAAGAGTGTAGGAGCGAGGAAGAGAGTGTAGGGCAGACGTGACAGGCAGGAGCGTAAAGGTTGTCTGAACGTACGTGGACCCTGGCCGTTTTCGGGCCAGTGAGAAGAGAGGTCCTATGCGGATGAGTACCACGTCCACACGTGTATTCTGATATTTTAGCGCTTCGGAACATAAAGAACGCGGGAGCAACTGAGTATATATGGGGTGAACAAATCGAAGCGTTTCAGAGTTTTGCTTCAGTGATAGAAGGACTGAAAAGAGTGTAGGGCAGACGTGACAAGTGGCAGCGTAAAGGTTGTCTGAGCGTACGTGGATCCTGACCGTTTTGGGGGCAGTCAGAACATAGGTTCTATGCGGATGAGTATCACATCCACACGTGTATTCTAATATTTTAGCGCTTTGGAACATAAAGAAGACGTGAGCAACTGAATATATACGGGGTGATCGAAGCGTTTCAGATTTTTAATTTATTGATTGATGATGGGGGCAGATGTGATAGGCAGAACGTAAAAATTGTCTAAGCGTACGTGGACCCCGGGTATTTGGAGATCCTATGCGGATGAGTACCACGTCCACACGTGTATTCTGATATTTTAGCGCTTCGGAACATAAAGAACGCAGGAGCAACTGAGTATGTACGGGGTGAACAAATCGAAGCGTTTCAGAGTTTTGCTTCAGTGATAGAAGGACTGAAAAGAGTGTAGGGCAGACGTGACAAGTGGCAACGTAAAGGTTATCTGAGCGTACGTGGATCCTGACCGCTTTGGGGCAGTGAGAAGAGAGGTCCTATGCGGATGAGTATCACATCCACACGTGTATTCTGATGTTTTAGCGCTTCGGAACATAAAAAAGGCGTGAGCAAATTAATATGTACGGGGTGAACAAATCGAAGCGTTTCAGATTTTTAATTTAGTGATAGGAGCGAGGAAGAGAGTAAAGGGCAGACGTGACAGGCAGGAGCGTAAAGGTTGTCTGAGCGTACGTGGACCCTGGCCGTTTTCGGGCCAGTGAGAAGAGAGGTCCTATGCGGATGAGTACCACGTCCACACGTGTATTCTGATATTTTAGCGCATCGGAACGTAAAGAACGCGGGAGCAACTGAGTATGTACAGGGTGAACAAATCGAAGCGTTTCAGAGTTTTGCTTCAGTGGTAGGAGGACTCAAACGACTGTAGGGCAGACGTGACAAGTGGTAGCGTAAAGGTTGTCTGAGCGTACGTGGATCCTGACCGTTTTGGGGCAGTGAGAAGAGAGGTCCTATGCGGATGAGTATCACATCCACACGTGTATTCTGATGTTTTAGCGCATCGGAACATAAAAAAGGCGTGAGCAAATGAATATGTACAGGGTGAACAAATCGAAGCGTTTCAGATTTTTAATTCAGTGATAGGAGCGAGGAAGAGAGTAAAGGGCAGATGACAGGCAGGAGCGTAAAGGTTGTCACGTGGACCCTGGCCGTTTTCGGGCCAGTGAGAAGAGAGGTCCTATGCGGATGAGTACCACGTCCACACGTGTATTCTGATATTTGAGCGCTTCAGGACATAAAGAAGGCGTGAGCAACTGAGTATGTACGTGGTGAACAAATCGAAGTGTTTCAGATTTTTAATTTAGTGATAGGAATGATGATGGAAATATAGGGTAGATGTGATAGGCAGAAACGTAAAAATTGTCCAAGCGTACGTGGACTCCGGTTGTGTGAAGAGAGGTCCTATGCGGATGAGTACCATGTTCACACATGTATTCTGATATTTTAGCGCTTCAGGACATAAAGAACGCCGGAGCAACTGAGTATGTACGGGCTGAACAAATCTAAGCCTTTCAGATTTTTAATTTAGTGATAGGAGTGATGAAGGGAGTATAGGGCAGATGTGACAGGCAGGAGCGTAAAGGTTGTCTGAGCGTACGTGGACCCTGACCGTTTTGGGGGCAGTGAGAACACAGGTCCTATGCGGATGAGTACCACGTCCACACGTGTATTCTGATATTTTAGCCCTTCGGGACATAAAGAAGGCGTGGGCAACTGAGAATGTACAGGGTGAACAAATCGAAGCGTTTCAGAGTTTTGCTTCAGTGACAGAAGGACTGGAAAAAGTGTAAGGCAGACGTGACAAGTGCTAGCGTAAAGGTTGTCTGAGCGTACGTGGATCCTGACCGTTTTGGGGGCAGTCAGAACGTAGATCCTATGTGTATGAATATCACATCCACACATGTATTCTGATATTTTAAGGCTTCGGGACATAAAGAAGGCGTGAGGAACTGAGTATGTACAAGTGAACAAATCGAAGCGTTTCAGAGTTTTGCTTCAGTGACAGGAGGACTCAAAAGATTGTAGGGCAGACGTGACAAGTGGTAGCGTAAAGGTTGCCTGAGCATACGTGGATCCTGACCGTTTTGGGGGCAGTCAGAACATAGGTCCTATGCGGATGAATATCACATCCACACGTATATTCTGATATTTTAGCGCTTCGAGACATAAAGAAGGCGTGAGCAACTATGTACGGGGTGATCAAATCGAAGCGTTTCAGATTTTTAATTTAGTGATAGGAATGATGAAGGGAATATAGGGCAGATATGATAGGCAGAAGCGTGAAAGTTGTCTAAGCGTACGTGGACCCCGGTTGTGTGAAGGGATATCCTATGCGGATGAGTACCACGTCCATACGTGTATTCTGATATTTTAGCGCTTCAGGACATAAAGAAGATGTGAGCAACTGAGTATGTACCGGGTGAACAAATCGAAACATTTTCTCGGATTTTTGTGCAAGAGACACCGTCGTATATATAACATTTATACCGAAATATGCCTTTTTTGGTGGATAGAAATTAATTCTTGCAAACAACGCTCTACCTGTTTCGCACCCGAAGGGGTGCCTCAATACGAGTTTAGCTTGGTCGGTTGTTAAACGTTGTTTTGTCGGTAAAATTGGAAACAGAAGAAAGAAAAGCCCATATCTCTAACACCATTTTCCGCAATAAACAAATATTTCACATAACGCGCTTCTTATACAAACTATCGTACACCGCCTTCAATCTTTTTGCATCTCCGAATCCGACGAAAACACGAAAATTATTCCAACTGATGGCTTAGTTGTCCAAGTGATGGCTTAGCCAGACTTAAAAAGCAAGGTACGCACCAGCTATACTTCAGTGGCCGACATTGAGCGACTCTAGGCACGGCACGCGGTCGTTCAATGTGCAAAGAGACCCCCGGAACGCGAAGAGGCGTTTCAGGGGGAAAGTACGAAGATGAGAGACTAGCTGGCGTACGCGCGCGAGTGCTGGTTAGCAGAAGCGTGGCAGTCGTCGGGGTCGGCTGTGCGGGCAGAGGAAGCAGCATCGATTCGTGCATGTCGTATACATAGAGAATGCAACGTTCCGCGTCTGACTGTGATCCGTCAACCGGAAACGACGCAATTTACATGAGGAATCGAGGCAAGGCGTCTCGAGTGTAAGTAGCTAAGCCACAGGCACGTACGTAATTCCCCACGTACGGGCCACGGGATATGACGGTATCGATCGATCGATACCCCCGCCCCAGTCCTCTGTCGCACGCGATCCATATTTCAATATGCCGCGCGATAAATAAGTACGCGCGTGTTTGCACGTCGATGGCCTTATGCATGGATCCGCGGCCAACCGAAATCGCTCGAGCCATCCTTCTTCGTCCGCCGCGGGCTCTTTATCTTCGCCTTTCGCAGCTCCGGGCCAGAAACTAGCCGGGCTGCCCAGCGGAGGGTAAAATAACCATTGTCGTCCCTTGTTAAGTAACAACGTGGAAGGTCGCGGCGGCGAAACTCGAAGAGCCAAGATGGGGCGAAGTGGAGACGGAGAGCGTGGATGGTAGCTAGATCGAGACGCGGGATGCGAGAGATGGAGAGATTGGGGCGGGAGGAGGGAGATGGAGATTGAGGAAGAACGTGGCAGATAGAGAGATTGAGAGGGAACGTGAGAGATGGACAGATAGAGACGGAACAAAATTCGCATGAAATGATCTTGATCACTAACAGCAATACATATGTAACGGAGATATCGAAGTATGTCTTTTTCGGTTGACAAGAATGTGACATGAAATCATTTCGATGACTGATAGCAGCGACAATAATCTACTTTCAAATTTTGCACCCGCGACTCTTTGTAATACTCGTAATTTACGCATTCTGTTTAGCGTATTATAAATATTGAGTAAAAATATGTCCGGATATCGTAAAATGCATTGTAAATTTAAGCAAAAGTTTATCCAGGCATTGCCAAATTTGCATAAAACCATTTTAAAAAAATCCGCTTTCAAATTGTGTTTCCACGGTTCGTTATACCAATCATTAACGCATTCTGTTTAACGTATTGCCACCATTAACTAAGACTTTATCCGGACATCGCGAAATTCGCATAAAATAATCTCGATCGCTGGCACCATAAAGAGATTGAGAGGGAACGTGAGAGATGGACAGATAGAGACGGAGCAAAATTCGCATGAAATGATCTTGATGACTAACAGCAATACATATGTAACAGAGATATCGAAGTATGCCTTTTTCGGTTGACAAGAATGTGACATGAAATAATTTCGATAACTGATAGCAGCGACAATAATCTACTTTCAAATTTTGCACCCGCGATTCTTTGTAATACTCGTAATTTACGCATTCTGTTTAGCGTATTATAAATATTGAGTAAAAATATGTCCGGATATCGTAAAATGCATTGCAAATTTAAGCAAAAGTTTATCCGAGCATCACTAAATTTGCATAAAATAATTTTTAAAAAAATCCGCTTTCAAATTGTGTTTCCGCGGTTCGTTATACCAATCATTAACGCATTCTGTTTAACGTATTGCCACTATTAAGTAAGACTTTATCCGGACATCGCCAAATTCGCATAAAATAATCTCGATCACTGGCACCAGAAAAGAGTCTACTCGCAAATTTTGGAGGACGAAAAAGATAAAGAGATCGAGAGGGAACGTGAAAGGGAGAGATTGAGAGAGAACGTGAGCGGTAGACAGAGGACGAGGAAGATAGAGCGATTAGAGAGAACAAGCCAGATAGAGAGATTGGGAGAGAATGTGAACGATAGAGAGATTGAGAGAGACAAGCGCGAGTATACCGTGCGAGAAAGTGGCCCGAGAACGACGCAGTTCAGACGAGTTCGGGAATCGTGGTGAAGTACTTCCTGAGGTGAGACTGTACCATGAACGCGTATGTAAATTGAGTACTGAACGGCAGGGATAGAGGGAGAGTTTGAGAAAATATAGGAGATGGACGGACAGAACGTTGAGGGGCTTTGAGCAGGGAGTAGGAGAGGAAGAGGGCATATTTCTCTAGGGATGGAGACACGCTGAGACAATGTGTACGTTTATTATTTATACGTGTGTACGCGCGCGGCTATGGACGTACGTTTCGATCAATCTGCATAAATCGATAGGTTGGCTTGGAATAATTATTTTTTAGTAGTGGTGCAGTGGATTATGCTGGTAAAACCAGCGATAACGGTAAAGGAATATTCTTGACCGAGGGAATTCTGGAAATTGGCAATCTGGAATGTAGGAATAATTGTTGTTGAATATTTGTGTAGAGGGTTGGGTAGGTAGAATCACTGATGGCGTTAACAGAATATTCTTGAATAGTTGTAGAGTGGATTGTGCAGGTAAAATCAGCGTCGACGCTGAAAGAATCTTGAATGAGGGAATTCTGTTTTCTCTTATTTTCTTGTATTATCTTTAATGGATTCAATATATTGAATGAGAAAATGTTCAATTCTTTAAAAGACCCCATTTCTGAAGATAAAGAGACCGACACTTTCTACAGACTACCGTGATAACGATGCACCGAGTATACATCAGCCAAACTAAGAATCACTTAAAAACGGGAATTAATCGATGCAAGAATTGTTTAAAAAATCCATCCAAATAATAAACTACCGTAATTCAACTGCACCTGGACACTGGGCACCTTTGTTGCTTTGAAAACATCGCAATGTTAGGACAGGAAACTTCCTTACAAAACAGACTTTTATTGAAATCCGTGTGCATTGTCTCTGAAAACTCAATTAACAAATGGTACGAAAAAGCAGAAGCCAGTAAGCAATCCACTATCACAAAGTTGTCGCAAAACTTAGGATGCATATCTGTATAAGTATTTCAACAAGATGATTGAATTTTTTACAACTGTACCACATAAAACACTAGGTCGTTGTAATGTGGTAGAGTAATAAATATACATAACACCAGGTCTTTATAATGCGGTACAATTATTTATGCACACTATAACATTAAACTTGTTTTAACTCTAACAAAGGTCACTGTCATCGGCGTTAACTAACGTGCACAATAATAACTTCGCGCTGGTTTGTTCTTGAGTAATAGTCTCTTCGGGATTCGGTTGGTTCTACTGACCTATCGACACAAACATACGTTTGATCGATTTAGTTCTGTACAAACCCAGGTCAACGATTCCAATTTACTCACATATCAAATTACACCACGTGCCACTCCTTACTTAAAACTTTTCGATTTCCTATACGTATAGCCTTAAAATTTCAAATAGCCCGCATGGCTAAAATTATTAATCCCTGTGCCAATAAAATTTGCATCTCAATTTCCGTCTTTCGAATTAACTTTATTTCATTTTGAGTATCGGTGACCGGTATACACGGCCATTAAATTAAGTTCCCCTGCATATGATTAAACGGTTGATATAACACTCAGGCACGTTTATAATTTACACGTGTGTTCGTGCGTCTGCGCAGATGTTCGCCTGGGCCAATGTGCATAAATTGATCGTCTATACCGGCAGCGAGGTCTTTTACGGTTGTGGCGGGATTTAAAGAGACTAAATGGAAGTAAGAAGAAAGTGGAACGGGAAGGGGAAACGATGATTCTGCTGGAGTGAACGTAGAACTGTCGTAAAGTATGGGTTTATTATTTAGATGCAGCGGTTTGCGGGGATGCGTATTATTACGCGCTACGAGCCCAATAGCAGCGTTTCACGTTCATTCTTGGCAATCGCACTTTATGCCTATACTACTGTTTTATACCTTTATTGCTTGCTCTTGTATTTATGCAGGACGCCGGAAAACGCTTGAAAAAATCGAGGGCCGTCTAAGCCTGGTAAACAACATTATGAACTTCGTGAACTAAATTAAAAAGAAGTTTAACTCGTAGCGGCGTGCAGGCCGGCACAGTCACAGACAGCGTCAATGTTTTCTTTTAGAAACTTAAATTGGAAACTTTAATCCTTTTCTCAGATTCGCTGCATGTACTCGGCGTCATCACACGTAACACGTGTTTGTAATCCTGTTACCGCGACCCATAAACCTTAATTCACGCGTTCGTATTATATCGACCTCCCAACAGTTAATACAGTAAAATGTCTCACATTGTCCAACGGGTCGGAATTGAATTCATACATTTACACATTCGCATCATGTCGACCAGCACCTAATACAACGAAATATCTCACATTGTTCATTCAGTCGGAATCAAATTGAGGCAGTCTGGGAGTTTGGGCACTTTTTACTATACTCTCACTTTCATTCTTACCATCTTTGAAAAATCTAGCTTCCAATCTTCAGTAACCCAATGTCTCATCATGTCACTCTTCACGTAACACTAGAACTACCGACAATTCAGCAAACCTACTTCTACCAAAACCAGTCAAAATGACTGGTCTTAAGAAAATACTTAATAATAGAATATTTTTAAATTTGTTGCTTCATTAGTTTCTTACAAAAGGAAATCCATGTTTTATGTAATACATTTTTGGTATTATTAACTTATTTAATGAGTTAGGATTATTCCTTACGCATTAGTAAACACAATGCACCTCGCGCATGGTTCCGTCTGCAGCAATTTCATTTTGTGATTCTAGTAAAATACTTTCATTAGAATCTTCAGAGCTTGAAAACACTCGAACACATCTACTTTTACGTAAATTCGAATTATTTTCACATTCGCTTTCTGAAGATTTCTGAACATATTTTTTGTCTAAATCATCATTGTCACTTCTGTCACTATCAACAAGAGTATCGTGAATACCCCACGATGCAATTTCATTTTCTTCTCGTTCATGTTCACAGTCATAAAGTTCACCATCTTCTATATCAGAGCATTCCATTGGTATATCATTCAATTTTTGCAATACTTCACAAGTTTTCAATCGTTTTGCCATTTTCAGGGCTTAGAAAGACTAGAACAAAACTATTTATTATAAAAATGAGTATATAATATTTGTATTTATTTTCTCATCTTACACTAATTGAAATAATATGTCGTATACTGTACCAGGTGTGTCGGTAAGTCCTTTCCGGTTTTTTCGCTAACGAAAACACGCTACGTACAATGGATAATTAAAATTTATTTATTCAAAGTATTGGTCATTTGAATCTATACATTTTGCCCATCTCTCAGGCAATTTATGGATGCCATTCCAAAAGAACAGTTTCTCCTTTGAGCTAAAACATTCATCGAGCCATTTTTTAACTTCTTCGAAATCGGCGAAGTGCTGCTCTGCAAGCGCGTGCCCCATCGATGCGAAAAGGTGGTAGTCGGATGGAGCCAGGTCTGGAGAGTAAGGCGGGTGCGATAAAACTTCCCATCCAAGTGATTTCAACACTTCTTTGACTGGTTTTGCCGTATGAGACGCCGCGTTGTCATGCTGCAGAATCACCTTATCGTGTCTTTGAGCGTATTGTGGACGTTTTTCGATCAATGCACAGTTCAAATTGATTATTTGTTGTCGGTAGCGGTCAGTATTAACTGTTTCTCCAGGTTTCAACAATTCATAATATACGACACCAACCGGGTCCCACCAGACACAGAGCATGGTCTTGCGACAAAGCGATTTGGCCTTGCAGTCGATGGGCCAGCTTCGCCACCAGATAACCATGATTTGTTTCGCTTGGGATTTTCGAAATAAATCCATTTTTCATCACCCGTTACTATTCGATGCAAAAATGACTTCCTTTCATACCTTTGAAGCAGCATTTCACTGACGATTTTTCGGTTTTTCAATTGCCTGTCATTCAATTCATGTGGCACCCACTTTGCCATCTTTTGGATCTTTCCCATCGCTTGTAATCGTTCACAAATTGCTACTCGGCTCACATTCAACTTTTCTGCCAATTGTTTTTGAGTTTGTGTTGGGTCTTCATCCAATAACTCCTGCAATTCCGCATCTTCAAACATTTTCGGCCTACCAGGACGTTCTTTGTCTTGAACGTTGAAATCACCACATTTGAATTGTCGAAACCACGTTTCACATGTTCTTATGGTTGGAGCATGCTCACCGTAACTCTCTACCAACAAACGATGACTTTCAGCGGCTTTTTTCTTTTGATGAAACAAGAAAAGATGAAACAAGCACAAAACTCGACATTTTCAAAAAATTATAAATCTATAAAACTTACTTTGGCGAAATTTTTCGCGATTTCGCTTCGAACTTTGCACTTTCCTCGCGAACTAAACGACTTAGAACGGTCCGGGAAGTTGCGTTCGTGATGGTTTCGAGTCTACTAGCACTGGCAAAAAGTCCTGCGATTATCGAAGGCCGGAAATTTTTTTTTTTGCCGATTTCGAAAAGTACGAAAATGGGCCGAAAAGGGTGGGGGGGGGGGGGGGGGGGGGTATTGACAACTTTCGCGTTTTTCGCCAAAATCTTAAAAGTGCGATATCTCCGATACTAGACAAGCTAGAGAGGTCCGCGAGGGCTCATTTTAAAGCGCTTCCGGTGTACTATAACATACTATAAGGGCGATTGTCCAACTCGAAAATTACGCCGCTGGCGAAGGCCGGAAATTTGGCCATTTTTCGCGATTTCGCTTCGAACTTTGAATCCACTTTCCTCGCGAAGTACGGTTCGGGAAGTTGCGTTCGTGATGGTTTCGAGTCTACTAGCACTGGCAAAAAGTCCGGTGCGATTATCGAAAATTTTTTTTTTTTTTGCCGATTTGGGCCGAAAAGTACGACGTGGGGGGGTATTGACAACTTTCGCGTTTTTCGCCAAAATCTTAAAAGTGCGATATCTCCGATACTAGACAAGCTAGAGAGGTCCGCGAGGGCTCATTTTAAAGCGCTTCCGGTGTACTATAACATACTATAAGGGCGATTGTCCAACTCGAAAATTACGCCGCTGGCGAAGGCCGGAAATTTGGCCATTTTTCGCGATTTCGCTTCGAACTTTGAATCCACTTTCCTCGCGAACTAAACGACTTAGAACGGTTCGGGAAGTTGCGTTCGTGATGGTTTCGAGTCTACTAGCACTGGCAAAAAGTCCGGTGCGATTATCGAAAATTTTTTTTTTGCCGATTTGGGCCGAAAAGTACGACGTGAGGGGGTATTGACAACTTTCGCGTTTTTCGCCAAAATCTTAAAAGTGCGATATCTCCGATACTAGACAAGCTAGAGAGGTCCGCGAGGGCTCATTTTAAAGCGCTTCCGGTGTACTATAACATACTATAAGGGCGATTGTCCAACTCGAAAATTACGCCGCTGGCGAAGGCCGGAAATTTGGCCATTTTTCGCGATTTCGCTTCGAACTTTGAATCCACTTTCCTCGCGAACTAAACGACTTAGAACGGTTCGGGAAGTTGCGTTCGTGATGGTTTCGAGTCTACTAGCACTGGCAAAAAGTCCGGTGCGATTATCGAAAATTTTTTTTTTGCCGATTTGGGCCGAAAAGTACGACGTGGGGGGTATTGACAACTTTCGCGTTTTTCGCCAAAATCTTAAAAGTGCGATATCTCCGATACTAGACAAGCTAGAGAGGTCCGCGAGGGCTCATTTTAAAGCGCTTCCGGTGTACTATAACATACTATAAGGGCGATTGTCCAACTCGAAAATTACGCCGCTGGCGAAGGCCGGAAATTTGGCCATTTTTCGCGATTTCGCTTCGAACTTTGAATCCACTTTCCTCGCGAACTAAACGACTTAGAACGGTTCGGGAAGTTGCGTTCGTGATGGTTTCGAGTCTACTAGCACTGGCAAAAAGTCCGGTGCGATTATCGAAAATTTTTTTTTTGCCGATTTGGGCCGAAAAGTACGACGTGGGGGGTATTGACAACTTTCGCGTTTTTCGCCAAAATCTTAAAAGTGCGATATCTCCGATACTAGACAAGCTAGAGAGGTCCGCGAGGGCTCATTTTAAAGCGCTTCCGGTGTACTATAACATACTATAAGGGCGATTGTCCAACTCGAAAATTACGCCGCTGGCGAAGGCCGGAAATTTGGCCATTTTTCGCGATTTCGCTTCGAACTTTGAATCCACTTTCCTCGCGAACTAAACGACTTAGAACGGTTCGGGAAGTTGCGTTCGTGATGGTTTCGAGTCTACTAGCACTGGCAAAAAGTCCGGTGCGATTATCGAAAATTTTTTTTTTGCCGATTTGGGCCGAAAAGTACGACGTGGGGGGTATTGACAACTTTCGCGTTTTTCGCCAAAATCTTAAAAGTGCGATATCTCCGATACTAGACAAGCTAGAGAGGTCCGCGAGGGCTCATTTTAAAGCGCTTCCGGTGTACTATAACATACTATAAGGGCGATTGTCCAACTCGAAAATTACGCCGCTGGCGAAGGCCGGAAATTTGGCCATTTTTCGCGATTTCGCTTCGAACTTTGAATCCACTTTCCTCGCGAACTAAACGACTTAGAACGGTTCGGGAAGTTGCGTTCGTGATGGTTTCGAGTCTACTAGCACTGGCAAAAAGTCCGGTGCGATTATCGAAAATTTTTTTTTTGCCGATTTGGGCCGAAAAGTACGACGTGGGGGGTATTGACAACTTTCGCGTTTTTCGCCAAAATCTTAAAAGTGCGATATCTCCGATACTAGACAAGCTAGAGAGGTCCGCGAGGGCTCATTTTAAAGCGCTTCCGGTGTACTATAACATACTATAAGGGCGATTGTCCAACTCGAAAATTACGCCGCTGGCGAAGGCCGGAAATTTGGCCATTTTTCGCGATTTCGCTTCGAACTTTGAATCCACTTTCCTCGCGAACTAAACGACTTAGAACGGTTCGGGAAGTTGCGTTCGTGATGGTTTCGAGTCTACTAGCACTGGCAAAAAGTCCGGTGCGATTATCGAAAATTTTTTTTTTGCCGATTTGGGCCGAAAAGTACGACATGGGGGGGTATTGACAACTTTCGCGTTTTTCGCCAAAATCTTAAAAGTGCGATATCTCCGATACTAGACAAGCTAGAGAGGTCCGCGAGGGCTCATTTTAAAGCGCTTCCGGTGTACTATAACATACTATAAGGGCGATTGTCCAACTCGAAAATTACGCCGCTGGCGAAGGCCGGAAATTTGGCCATTTTTCGCGATTTCGCTTCGAACTTTGAATCCACTTTCCTCGCGAACTAAACGACTTAGAACGGTTCGGGAAGTTGCGTTCGTGATGGTTTCGAGTCTACTAGCACTGGCAAAAAGTCCGGTGCGATTATCGAAAATTTTTTTTTTGCCGATTTGGGCCGAAAAGTACGACGTGGGGGGTATTGACAACTTTCGCGTTTTTCGCCAAAATCTTAAAAGTGCGATATCTCCGATACTAGACAAGCTAGAGAGGTCCGCGAGGGCTCATTTTAAAGCGCTTCCGGTGTACTATAACATACTATAAGGGCGATTGTCCAACTCGAAAATTACGCCGCTGGCGAAGGCCGGAAATTTGGCCATTTTTCGCGATTTCGCTTCGAACTTTGAATCCACTTTCCTCGCGAACTAAACGACTTAGAACGGTTCGGGAAGTTGCGTTCGTGATGGTTTCGAGTCTACTAGCACTGGCAAAAAGTCCGGTGCGATTATCGAAAATTTTTTTTTTGCCGATTTGGGCCGAAAAGTACGACGTGGGGGGTATTGACAACTTTCGCGTTTTTCGCCAAAATCTTAAAAGTGCGATATCTCCGATACTAGACAAGCTAGAGAGGTCCGCGAGGGCTCATTTTAAAGCGCTTCCGGTGTACTATAACATACTATAAGGGCGATTGTCCAACTCGAAAATTACGCCGCTGGCGAAGGCCGGAAATTTGGCCATTTTTCGCGATTTCGCTTCGAACTTTGAATCCACTTTCCTCGCGAACTAAACGACTTAGAACGGTTCGGGAAGTTGCGTTCGTGATGGTTTCGAGTCTACTAGCACTGGCAAAAAGTCCGGTGCGATTATCGAAAATTTTTTTTTTGCCGATTTGGGCCGAAAAGTACGACGTGGGGGGTATTGACAACTTTCGCGTTTTTCGCCAAAATCTTAAAAGTGCGATATCTCCGATACTAGACAAGCTAGAGAGGTCCGCGAGGGCTCATTTTAAAGCGCTTCCGGTGTACTATAACATACTATAAGGGCGATTGTCCAACTCGAAAATTACGCCGCTGGCGAAGGCCGGAAATTTGGCCATTTTTCGCGATTTCGCTTCGAACTTTGAATCCACTTTCCTCGCGAACTAAACGACTTAGAACGGTCCGGGAAGTTGCGTTCGTGATGGTTTCGAGTCTACTAGCACTGGCAAAAAGTCCGGTGCGATTATCGAAAATTTTTTTTTTGCCGATTTGGGCCGAAAAGTACGACGTGGGAGGGTATTGACAACTTTCGCGTTTTTCGCCAAAATCTTAAAAGTGCGATATCTCCGATACTAGACAAGCTAGAGAGGTCCGCGAGGGCTCATTTTAAAGCGCTTCCGGTGTACTATAACATACTATAAGGGCGATTGTCCAACTCGAAAATTACGCCGCTGGCGAAGGCCGGAAATTTGGCCATTTTTCGCGATTTCGCTTCGAACTTTGAATCCACTTTCCTCGCGAACTAAACGACTTAGAACGGTCCGGGAAGTTGCGTTCGTGATGGTTTCGAGTCTACTAGCACTGGCAAAAAGTCCGGTGCGATTATCGAAAATTTTTTTTTTGCCGATTTGGGCCGAAAAGTACGACGTGGGGGTATTGACAACTTTCGCGTTTTTCGCCAAAATCTTAAAAGTGCGATATCTCCGATACTAGACAAGCTAGAGAGGTCCGCGAGGGCTCATTTTAAAGCGCTTCCGGTGTACTATAACATACTATAAGGGCGATTGTCCAACTCGAAAATTACGCCGCTGGCGAAGGCCGGAAATTTGGCCATTTTTCGCGATTTCGCTTCGAACTTTGAATCCACTTTCCTCGCGAACTAAACGACTTAGAACGGTCCGGGAAGTTGCGTTCGTGATGGTTTCGAGTCTACTAGCACTGGCAAAAAGTCCGGTGCGATTATCGAAAATTTTTTTTTTGCCGATTTGGGCCGAAAAGTACGACGTGAGGGGGTATTGACAACTTTCGCGTTTTTCGCCAAAATCTTAAAAGTGCGATATCTCCGATACTAGACAAGCTAGAGAGGTCCGCGAGGGCTCATTTTAAAGCGCTTCCGGTGTACTATAACATACTATAAGGGCGATTGTCCAACTCGAAAATTACGCCGCTGGCGAAGGCCGGAAATTTGGCCATTTTTCGCGATTTCGCTTCGAACTTTGAATCCACTTTCCTCGCGAACTAAACGACTTAGAACGGTTCGGGAAGTTGCGTTCGTGATGGTTTCGAGTCTACTAGCACTGGCAAAAAGTCCGGTGCGATTATCGAAAATTTTTTTTTTGCCGATTTGGGCCGAAAAGTACGACGTGGGGGGTATTGACAACTTTCGCGTTTTTCGCCAAAATCTTAAAAGTGCGATATCTCCGATACTAGACAAGCTAGAGAGGTCCGCGAGGGCTCATTTTAAAGCGCTTCCGGTGTACTATAACATACTATAAGGGCGATTGTCCAACTCGAAAATTACGCCGCTGGCGAAGGCCGGAAATTTGGCCATTTTTCGCGATTTCGCTTCGAACTTTGAATCCACTTTCCTCGCGAACTAAACGACTTAGAACGGTCCGGGAAGTTGCGTTCGTGATGGTTTCGAGTCTACTAGCACTGGCAAAAAGTCCGGTGCGATTATCGAAAATTTTTTTTTTGCCGATTTGGGCCGAAAAGTACGACGTGGGGGGGTATTGACAACTTTCGCGTTTTTCGCCAAAATCTTAAAAGTGCGATATCTCCGATACTAGACAAGCTAGAGAGGTCCGCGAGGGCTCATTTTAAAGCGCTTCCGGTGTACTATAACATACTATAAGGGCGATTGTCCAACTCGAAAATTACGCCGCTGGCGAAGGCCGGAAATTTGGCCATTTTTCGCGATTTCGCTTCGAACTTTGAATCCACTTTCCTCGCGAACTAAACGACTTAGAACGGTTCGGGAAGTTGCGTTCGTGATGGTTTCGAGTCTACTAGCACTGGCAAAAAGTCCGGTGCGATTATCGAAAATTTTTTTTTTGCCGATTTGGGCCGAAAAGTACGACGTGGGGGGTATTGACAACTTTCGCGTTTTTCGCCAAAATCTTAAAAGTGCGATATCTCCGATACTAGACAAGCTAGAGAGGTCCGCGAGGGCTCATTTTAAAGCGCTTCCGGTGTACTATAACATACTATAAGGGCGATTGTCCAACTCGAAAATTACGCCGCTGGCGAAGGCCGGAAATTTGGCCATTTTTCGCGATTTCGCTTCGAACTTTGAATCCACTTTCCTCGCGAACTAAACGACTTAGAACGGTTCGGGAAGTTGCGTTCGTGATGGTTTCGAGTCTACTAGCACTGGCAAAAAGTCCGGTGCGATTATCGAAAATTTTTTTTTTGCCGATTTGGGCCGAAAAGTACGACGTGGGGGTATTGACAACTTTCGCGTTTTTCGCCAAAATCTTAAAAGTGCGATATCTCCGATACTAGACAAGCTAGAGAGGTCCGCGAGGGCTCATTTTAAAGCGCTTCCGGTGTACTATAACATACTATAAGGGCGATTGTCCAACTCGAAAATTACGCCGCTGGCGAAGGCCGGAAATTTGGCCATTTTTCGCGATTTCGCTTCGAACTTTGAATCCACTTTCCTCGCGAACTAAACGACTTAGAACGGTCCGGGAAGTTGCGTTCGTGATGGTTTCGAGTCTACTAGCACTGGCAAAAAGTCCGGTGCGATTATCGAAAATTTTTTTTTTGCCGATTTGGGCCGAAAAGTACGACGTGGGGGGTATTGACAACTTTCGCGTTTTTCGCCAAAATCTTAAAAGTGCGATATCTCCGATACTAGACAAGCTAGAGAGGTCCGCGAGGGCTCATTTTAAAGCGCTTCCGGTGTACTATAACATACTATAAGGGCGATTGTCCAACTCGAAAATTACGCCGCTGGCGAAGGCCGGAAATTTGGCCATTTTTCGCGATTTCGCTTCGAACTTTGAATCCACTTTCCTCGCGAACTAAACGACTTAGAACGGTTCGGGAAGTTGCGTTCGTGATGGTTTCGAGTCTACTAGCACTGGCAAAAAGTCCGGTGCGATTATCGAAAATTTTTTTTTTGCCGATTTGGGCCGAAAAGTACGACGTGGGGGGTATTGACAACTTTCGCGTTTTTCGCCAAAATCTTAAAAGTGCGATATCTCCGATACTAGACAAGCTAGAGAGGTCCGCGAGGGCTCATTTTAAAGCGCTTCCGGTGTACTATAACATACTATAAGGGCGATTGTCCAACTCGAAAATTACGCCGCTGGCGAAGGCCGGAAATTTGGCCATTTTTCGCGATTTCGCTTCGAACTTTGAATCCACTTTCCTCGCGAACTAAACGACTTAGAACGGTTCGGGAAGTTGCGTTCGTGATGGTTTCGAGTCTACTAGCACTGGCAAAAAGTCCGGTGCGATTATCGAAAATTTTTTTTTTGCCGATTTGGGCCGAAAAGTACGACGTGGGGGGTATTGACAACTTTCGCGTTTTTCGCCAAAATCTTAAAAGTGCGATATCTCCGATACTAGACAAGCTAGAGAGGTCCGCGAGGGCTCATTTTAAAGCGCTTCCGGTGTACTATAACATACTATAAGGGCGATTGTCCAACTCGAAAATTACGCCGCTGGCGAAGGCCGGAAATTTGGCCATTTTTCGCGATTTCGCTTCGAACTTTGAATCCACTTTCCTCGCGAACTAAACGACTTAGAACGGTTCGGGAAGTTGCGTTCGTGATGGTTTCGAGTCTACTAGCACTGGCAAAAAGTCCGGTGCGATTATCGAAAATTTTTTTTTTGCCGATTTGGGCCGAAAAGTACGACGTGGGGGGTATTGACAACTTTCGCGTTTTTCGCCAAAATCTTAAAAGTGCGATATCTCCGATACTAGACAAGCTAGAGAGGTCCGCGAGGGCTCATTTTAAAGCGCTTCCGGTGTACTATAACATACTATAAGGGCGATTGTCCAACTCGAAAATTACGCCGCTGGCGAAGGCCGGAAATTTGGCCATTTTTCGCGATTTCGCTTCGAACTTTGAATCCACTTTCCTCGCGAACTAAACGACTTAGAACGGTCCGGGAAGTTGCGTTCGTGATGGTTTCGAGTCTACTAGCACTGGCAAAAAGTCCGGTGCGATTATCGAAAATTTTTTTTTTGCCGATTTGGGCCGAAAAGTACGACGTGGGGGTGTATTGACAACTTTCGCGTTTTTCGCCAAAATCTTAAAAGTGCGATATCTCCGATACTAGACAAGCTAGAGAGGTCCGCGAGGGCTCATTTTAAAGCGCTTCCGGTGTACTATAACATACTATAAGGGCGATTGTCCAACTCGAAAATTACGCCGCTGGCGAAGGCCGGAAATTTGGCCATTTTTCGCGATTTCGCTTCGAACTTTGAATCCACTTTCCTCGCGAACTAAACGACTTAGAACGGTCCGGGAAGTTGCGTTCGTGATGGTTTCGAGTCTACTAGCACTGGCAAAAAGTCCGGTGCGATTATCGAAAATTTTTTTTTTTTTGCCGATTTGGGCCGAAAAGTACGACGTGGGGGGGGTATTGACAACTTTCGCGTTTTTCGCCAAAATCTTAAAAGTGCGATATCTCCGATACTAGACAAGCTAGAGAGGTCCGCGAGGGCTCATTTTAAAGCGCTTCCGGTGTACTATAACATACTATAAGGGCGATTGTCCAACTCGAAAATTACGCCGCTGGCGAAGGCCGGAAATTTGGCCATTTTTCGCGATTTCGCTTCGAACTTTGAATCCACTTTCCTCGCGAACTAAACGACTTAGAACGGTTCGGGAAGTTGCGTTCGTGATGGTTTCGAGTCTACTAGCACTGGCAAAAAGTCCGGTGCGATTATCGAAAATTTTTTTTTTGCCGATTTGGGCCGAAAAGTACGACGTGGGGGGTATTGACAACTTTCGCGTTTTTCGCCAAAATCTTAAAAGTGCGATATCTCCGATACTAGACAAGCTAGAGAGGTCCGCGAGGGCTCATTTTAAAGCGCTTCCGGTGTACTATAACATACTATAAGGGCGATTGTCCAACTCGAAAATTACGCCGCTGGCGAAGGCCGGAAATTTGGCCATTTTTCGCGATTTCGCTTCGAACTTTGAATCCACTTTCCTCGCGAACTAAACGACTTAGAACGGTTCGGGAAGTTGCGTTCGTGATGGTTTCGAGTCTACTAGCACTGGCAAAAAGTCCGCTGCGAGTATCGAAAATTTTTTTTTTGCCGACTTGGGCCGAAAAGTTGAAGGTGGGGGGTATTGACAACTTTCGCGTTTTTCGCCAAAATCTTAAAAGTGCGATATCTCCGATACTAGACAAGCTAGAGAGGTCCGCGAGGGCTCATTTTAAAGCGCTTCCGGTGTACTATAACATACTATAAGGGCGATTGTCCAACTCGAAAATTACGCCGCTGGCGAAGGCCGGAAATTTGGCCATTTTTCGCGATTTCGCTTCGAACTTTGAATCCACTTTCCTCGCGAACTAAACGACTTAGAACGGTTCGGGAAGTTGCGTTCGTGATGGTTTCGAGTCTACTAGCACTGGCAAAAAGTCCGGTGCGATTATCGAAAATTTTTTTTTTGCCGATTTGGGCCGAAAAGTACGACGTGGGGGGTATTGACAACTTTCGCGTTTTTCGCCAAAATCTTAAAAGTGCGATATCTCCGATACTAGACAAGCTAGAGAGGTCCGCGAGGGCTCATTTTAAAGCGCTTCCGGTGTACTATAACATACTATAAGGGCGATTGTCCAACTCGAAAATTACGCCGCTGGCGAAGGCCGGAAATTTGGCCATTTTTCGCGATTTCGCTTCGAACTTTGAATCCACTTTCCTCGCGAACTAAACGACTTAGAACGGTTCGGGAAGTTGCGTTCGTGATGGTTTCGAGTCTACTAGCACTGGCAAAAAGTCCGGTGCGATTATCGAAAATTTTTTTTTTGCCGATTTGGGCCGAAAAGTACGACGTGGGGGGGTATTGACAACTTTCGCGTTTTTCGCCAAAATCTTAAAAGTGCGATATCTCCGATACTAGACAAGCTAGAGAGGTCCGCGAGGGCTCATTTTAAAGCGCTTCCGGTGTACTATAACATACTATAAGGGCGATTGTCCAACTCGAAAATTACGCCGCTGGCGAAGGCCGGAAATTTGGCCATTTTTCGCGATTTCGCTTCGAACTTTGAATCCACTTTCCTCGCGAACTAAACGACTTAGAACGGTCCGGGAAGTTGCGTTCGTGATGGTTTCGAGTCTACTAGCACTGGCAAAAAGTCCGGTGCGATTATCGAAAATTTTTTTTTTGCCGATTTGGGCCGAAAAGTTCGCCGTGGGGGGGTATTGACAACTTTCGCGTTTTTCGCCAAAATCTTAAAAGTGCGATATCTCCGATACTAGACAAGCTAGAGAGGTCCGCGAGGGCTCATTTTAAAGCGCTTCCGGTGTACTATAACATACTATAAGGGCGATTGTCCAACTCGAAAATTACGCCGCTGGCGAAGGCCGGAAATTTGGCCATTTTTCGCGATTTCGCTTCGAACTTTGAATCCACTTTCCTCGCGAACTAAACGACTTAGAACGGTTCGGGAAGTTGCGTTCGTGATGGTTTCGAGTCTACTAGCACTGGCAAAAAGTCCGGTGCGATTATCGAAAATTTTTTTTTTGCCGATTTGGGCCGAAAAGTACGACGTGGGGGGTATTGACAACTTTCGCGTTTTTCGCCAAAATCTTAAAAGTGCGATATCTCCGATACTAGACAAGCTAGAGAGGTCCGCGAGGGCTCATTTTAAAGCGCTTCCGGTGTACTATAACATACTATAAGGGCGATTGTCCAACTCGAAAATTACGCCGCTGGCGAAGGCCGGAAATTTGGCCATTTTTCGCGATTTCGCTTCGAACTTTGAATCCACTTTCCTCGCGAACTAAACGACTTAGAACGGTTCGGGAAGTTGCGTTCGTGATGGTTTCGAGTCTACTAGCACTGGCAAAAAGTCCGGTGCGATTATCGAAAATTTTTTTTTTGCCGATTTGGGCCGAAAAGTACGACGTGGGGGGTATTGACAACTTTCGCGTTTTTCGCCAAAATCTTAAAAGTGCGATATCTCCGATACTAGACAAGCTAGAGAGGTCCGCGAGGGCTCATTTTAAAGCGCTTCCGGTGTACTATAACATACTATAAGGGCGATTGTCCAACTCGAAAATTACGCCGCTGGCGAAGGCCGGAAATTTGGCCATTTTTCGCGATTTCGCTTCGAACTTTGAATCCACTTTCCTCGCGAACTAAACGACTTAGAACGGTTCGGGAAGTTGCGTTCGTGATGGTTTTGAGTCTACTAGCACTGGCAAAAAGTCCGGTGCGATTATCGAAAATTTTTTTTTTGCCGATTTGGGCCGAAAAGTTCGACGTGGGGGGTATTGACAACTTTCGCGTTTTTCGCCAAAATCTTAAAAGTGCGATATCTCCGATACTAGACAAGCTAGAGAGGTCCGCGAGGGCTCATTTTAAAGCGCTTCCGGTGTACTATAACATACTATAAGGGCGATTGTCCAACTCGAAAATTACGCCGCTGGCGAAGGCCGGAAATTTGGCCATTTTTCGCGATTTCGCTTCGAACTTTGAATCCACTTTCCTCGCGAACTAAACGACTTAGAACGGTTCGGGAAGTTGCGTTCGTGATGGTTTCGAGTCTACTAGCACTGGCAAAAAGTCCGGTGCGATTATCGAAAATTTTTTTTTTGCCGATTTGGGCCGAAAAGTACGACGTGGGGGGTATTGACAACTTTCGCGTTTTTCGCCAAAATCTTAAAAGTGCGATATCTCCGATACTAGACAAGCTAGAGAGGTCCGCGAGGGCTCATTTTAAAGCGCTTCCGGTGTACTATAACATACTATAAGGGCGATTGTCCAACTCGAAAATTACGCCGCTGGCGAAGGCCGGAAATTTGGCCATTTTTCGCGATTTCGCTTCGAACTTTGAATCCACTTTCCTCGCGAACTAAACGACTTAGAACGGTTCGGGAAGTTGCGTTCGTGATGGTTTCGAGTCTACTAGCACTGGCAAAAAGTCCGGTGCGATTATCGAAAATTTTTTTTTTGCCGATTTGGGCCGAAAAGTACGACGTGGGGGGTATTGACAACTTTCGCGTTTTTCGCCAAAATCTTAAAAGTGCGATATCTCCGATACTAGACAAGCTAGAGAGGTCCGCGAGGGCTCATTTTAAAGCGCTTCCGGTGTACTATAACATACTATAAGGGCGATTGTCCAACTCGAAAATTACGCCGCTGGCGAAGGCCGGAAATTTGGCCATTTTTCGCGATTTCGCTTCGAACTTTGAATCCACTTTCCTCGCGAACTAAACGACTTAGAACGGTTCGGGAAGTTGCGTTCGTGATGGTTTCGAGTCTACTAGCACTGGCAAAAAGTCCGGTGCGATTATCGAAAATTTTTTTTTTGCCGATTTGGGCCGAAAAGTACGACGTGGGGGGTATTGACAACTTTCGCGTTTTTCGCCAAAATCTTAAAAGTGCGATATCTCCGATACTAGACAAGCTAGAGAGGTCCGCGAGGGCTCATTTTAAAGCGCTTCCGGTGTACTATAACATACTATAAGGGCGATTGTCCAACTCGAAAATTACGCCGCTGGCGAAGGCCGGAAATTTGGCCATTTTTCGCGATTTCGCTTCGAACTTTGAATCCACTTTCCTCGCGAACTAAACGACTTAGAACGGTTCGGGAAGTTGCGTTCGTGATGGTTTCGAGTCTACTAGCACTGGCAAAAAGTCCGGTGCGATTATCGAAAATTTTTTTTTTGCCGATTTGGGCCGAAAAGTACGACGTGGGGGGTATTGACAACTTTCGCGTTTTTCGCCAAAATCTTAAAAGTGCGATATCTCCGATACTAGACAAGCTAGAGAGGTCCGCGAGGGCTCATTTTAAAGCGCTTCCGGTGTACTATAACATACTATAAGGGCGATTGTCCAACTCGAAAATTACGCCGCTGGCGAAGGCCGGAAATTTGGCCATTTTTCGCGATTTCGCTTCGAACTTTGAATCCACTTTCCTCGCGAACTAAACGACTTAGAACGGTTCGGGAAGTTGCGTTCGTGATGGTTTCGAGTCTACTAGCACTGGCAAAAAGTCCGGTGCGATTATCGAAAATTTTTTTTTTGCCGATTTGGGCCGAAAAGTACGACGTGGGGGGGTATTGACAACTTTCGCGTTTTTCGCCAAAATCTTAAAAGTGCGATATCTCCGATACTAGACAAGCTAGAGAGGTCCGCGAGGGCTCATTTTAAAGCGCTTCCGGTGTACTATAACATACTATAAGGGCGATTGTCCAACTCGAAAATTACGCCGCTGGCGAAGGCCGGAAATTTGGCCATTTTTCGCGATTTCGCTTCGAACTTTGAATCCACTTTCCTCGCGAACTAAACGACTTAGAACGGTTCGGGAAGTTGCGTTCGTGATGGTTTCGAGTCTACTAGCACTGGCAAAAAGTCCGGTGCGATTATCGAAAATTTTTTTTTTGCCGATTTGGGCCGAAAAGTACGACGTGGGGGGGTATTGACAACTTTCGCGTTTTTCGCCAAAATCTTAAAAGTGCGATATCTCCGATACTAGACAAGCTAGAGAGGTCCGCGAGGGCTCATTTTAAAGCGCTTCCGGTGTACTATAACATACTATAAGGGCGATTGTCCAACTCGAAAATTACGCCGCTGGCGAAGGCCGGAAATTTGGCCATTTTTCGCGATTTCGCTTCGAACTTTGAATCCACTTTCCTCGCGAACTAAACGACTTAGAACGGTTCGGGAAGTTGCGTTCGTGATGGTTTCGAGTCTACTAGCACTGGCAAAAAGTCCGGTGCGATTATCGAAAATTTTTTTTTTGCCGATTTGGGCCGAAAAGTACGACCTGGGGGGGTATTGACAACTTTCGCGTTTTTCGCCAAAATCTTAAAAGTGCGATATCTCCGATACTAGACAAGCTAGAGAGGTCCGCGAGGGCTCATTTTAAAGCGCTTCCGGTGTACTATAACATACTATAAGGGCGATTGTCCAACTCGAAAATTACGCCGCTGGCGAAGGCCGGAAATTTGGCCATTTTTCGCGATTTCGCTTCGAACTTTGAATCCACTTTCCTCGCGAACTAAACGACTTAGAACGGTTCGGGAAGTTGCGTTCGTGATGGTTTCGAGTCTACTAGCACTGGCAAAAAGTCCGGTGCGATTATCGAAAATTTTTTTTTTGCCGATTTGGGCCGAAAAGTACGACGTGGGGGGGGTATTGACAACTTTCGCGTTTTTCGCCAAAATCTTAAAAGTGCGATATCTCCGATACTAGACAAGCTAGAGAGGTCCGCGAGGGCTCATTTTAAAGCGCTTCCGGTGTACTATAACATACTATAAGGGCGATTGTCCAACTCGAAAATTACGCCGCTGGCGAAGGCCGGAAATTTGGCCATTTTTCGCGATTTCGCTTCGAACTTTGAATCCACTTTCCTCGCGAACTAAACGACTTAGAACGGTCCGGGAAGTTGCGTTCGTGATGGTTTCGAGTCTACTAGCACTGGCAAAAAGTCCGGTGCGATTATCGAAAATTTTTTTTTTGCCGATTTGGGCCGAAAAGTACGACGTGGGGGGTATTGACAACTTTCGCGTTTTTCGCCAAAATCTTAAAAGTGCGATATCTCCGATACTAGACAAGCTAGAGAGGTCCGCGAGGGCTCATTTTAAAGCGCTTCCGGTGTACTATAACATACTATAAGGGCGATTGTCCAACTCGAAAATTACGCCGCTGGCGAAGGCCGGAAATTTGGCCATTTTTCGCGATTTCGCTTCGAACTTTGAATCCACTTTCCTCGCGAACTAAACGACTTAGAACGGTTCGGGAAGTTGCGTTCGTGACGAGTCTACTAGCACTGGCAAAAAGTCCGGTGCGATTATCGAAAATTTTTTTTTTGCCGATTTGGGCCGAAAAGTACGACGTGGGGGGGTATTGACAACTTTCGCGTTTTTCGCCAAAATCTTAAAAGTGCGATATCTCCGATACTAGACAAGCTAGAGAGGTCCGCGAGGGCTCATTTTAAAGCGCTTCCGGTGTACTATAACATACTATAAGGGCGATTGTCCAACTCGAAAATTACGCCGCTGGCGAAGGCCGGAAATTTGGCCATTTTTCGCGATTTCGCTTCGAACTTTGAATCCACTTTCCTCGCGAACTAAACGACTTAGAACGGTTCGGGAAGTTGCGTTCGTGATGGTTTCGAGTCTACTAGCACTGGCAAAAAGTCCGGTGCGATTATCGAAAATTTTTTTTTTGCCGATTTGGGCCGAAAAGTACGACGTGGGGGGTATTGACAACTTTCGCGTTTTTCGCCAAAATCTTAAAAGTGCGATATCTCCGATACTAGACAAGCTAGAGAGGTCCGCGAGGGCTCATTTTAAAGCGCTTCCGGTGTACTATAACATACTATAAGGGCGATTGTCCAACTCGAAAATTACGCCGCTGGCGAAGGCCGGAAATTTGGCCATTTTTCGCGATTTCGCTTCGAACTTTGAATCCACTTTCCTCGCGAACTAAACGACTTAGAACGGTTCGGGAGGTCGCGTTCGTGATGGTTTTGAGTCTACTAGCACTGGCAAAAGGACCGGTGCGATTATCGAAAATTTTTTTTTTTGCCGACTTGGGCCGAAAAGTACGACGTGGGGGTATTGACAACTTTCGCGTTTTTCGCCAAAATCTTAAAAGTGCGATATCTCCGATACTAGACAAGCTAGAGAGGTCCGCGAGGGCTCATTTTAAAGCGCTTCCGGTGTACTATAACATACTATAAGGGCGATTGTCCAACTCGAAAATTACGCCGCTGGCGAAGGCCGGAAATTTGGCCATTTTTCGCGATTTCGCTTCGAACTTTGAATCCACTTTCCTCGCGAACTAAACGACTTAGAACGGTCCGGGAAGTTGCGTTCGTGATGGTTTCGAGTCTACTAGCACTGGCAAAAAGTCCGGTGCGATTATCGAAAATTTTTTTTTTGCCGATTTGGGCCGAAAAGTACGACGTGGGGGGTATTGACAACTTTCGCGTTTTTCGCCAAAATCTTAAAAGTGCGATATCTCCGATACTAGACAAGCTAGAGAGGTCCGCGAGGGCTCATTTTAAAGCGCTTCCGGTGTACTATAACATACTATAAGGGCGATTGTCCAACTCGAAAATTACGCCGCTGGCGAAGGCCGGAAATTTGGCCATTTTTCGCGATTTCGCTTCGAACTTTGAATCCACTTTCCTCGCGAACTAAACGACTTAGAACGGTCCGGGAAGTTGCGTTCGTGATGGTTTCGAGTCTACTAGCACTGGCAAAAAGTCCGGTGCGATTATCGAAAATTTTTTTTTTGCCGATTTGGGCCGAAAAGTACGACGTGGGGGGTATTGACAACTTTCGCGTTTTTCGCCAA
Organism: Cryptocheilus praepositus; assembly: GCA_033815515.1. NCBI lineage: Eukaryota > Metazoa > Arthropoda > Insecta > Hymenoptera > Pompilidae > Cryptocheilus > Cryptocheilus praepositus. Next base: position 4,608,829 of record JAWWQZ010000314.1, read on the forward strand.
AATCTTAAAAGTGCGATATCTCCGATACTAGACAAGCTAGAGAGGTCCGCGAGGGCTCATTTTAAAGCGCTTCCGGTGTACTATAACATACTATAAGGGCGATTGTCCAACTCGAAAATTACGCCGCTGGCGAAGGCCGGAAATTTGGCCATTTTTCGCGATTTCGCTTCGAACTTTGAATCCACTTTCCTCGCGAACTAAACGACTTAGAACGGTCCGGGAAGTTGCGTTCGTGATGGTTTCGAGTCTACTAGCACTGGCAAAAAGTCCGGTGCGATTATCGAAAATTTTCTACGCTGGCAAAAGTCCGATGCGATTATCTAAATTTTTTTTTGCCGATTTGGGCCGAAAAGTTCGACGTGGGGGGGTATTGACAACTTTCGCGTTTTTCGCCAAAATCTTAAAAGTGCGATATCTCCGATACTAGACAAGCTAGAGAGGTCCGCGAGGGCTCATTTTAAAGCGCTTCCGGTGTACTATAACATACTATAAGGGCGATTGTCCAACTCGAAAATTACGCCGCTGGCGAAGGCCGGAAATTTGGCCATTTTTCGCGATTTCGCTTCGAACTTTGAATCCACTTTCCTCGCGAACTAAACGACTTAGAACGGTTCGGGAAGTTGCGTTCGTGATGGTTTCGAGTCTACTAGCACTGGCAAAAAGTCCGGTGCGATTATCGAACATTTTTTTTTTTGCCGATTTGGGCCGAAAAGTACGACGTGGGGGTATTGACAACTTTCGCGTTTTTCGCCAAAATCTTAAAAGTGCGATATCTCCGATACTAGACAAGCTAGAGAGGTCCGCGAGGGCTCATTTTAAAGCGCTTCCGGTGTACTATAACATACTATAAGGGCGATTGTCCAACTCGAAAATTACGCCGCTGGCGAAGGCCGGAAATTTGGCCATTTTTCGCGATTTCGCTTCGAACTTTGAATCCACTTTCCTCGCGAACTAAACGACTTAGAACGGTCCGGGAAGTTGCGTTCGTGATGGTTTCGAGTCTACTAGCACTGGCAAAAAGTCCGGTGCGATTATCGAAAATTTTTTTTTTGCCGATTTGGGCCGAAAAGTACGACGTGAGGGGGTATTGACAACTTTCGCGTTTTTCGCCAAAATCTTAAAAGTGCGATATCTCCGATACTAGACAAGCTAGAGAGGTTCGCGAGGGCTCATTTTAAAGCGCTTCCGGTGTACTATAACATACTATAAGGGCGATTGTCCAACTCGAAAATTACGCCGCTGGCGAAGGCCGGAAATTTGGCCATTTTTCGCGATTTCGCTTCGAACTTTGAATCCACTTTCCTCGCGAACTAAACGACTTAGAACGGTTCGGGAAGTTGCGTTCGTGATGGTTTCGAGTCTACTAGCACTGGCAAAAAGTCCGGTGCGATTATCGAAAATTTTTTTTTTGCCGATTTGGGCCGAAAAGTACGACGCGGGGGGGGGTATTGACAACTTTCGCGTTTTTCGCCAAAATCTTAAAAGTGCGATATCTCCGATACTAGACAAGCTAGAGAGGTCCGCGAGGGCTCATTTTAAAGCGCTTCCGGTGTACTATAACATACTATAAGGGCGATTGTCCAACTCGAAAATTACGCCGCTGGCGAAGGCCGGAAATTTGGCCATTTTTCGCGATTTCGCTTCGAACTTTGAATCCACTTTCCTCGCGAACTAAACGACTTAGAACGGTCCGGGAAGTTGCGTTCGTGATGGTTTCGAGTCTACTAGCACTGGCAAAAAGACCGGTGCGATTATCGAAAATTTTTTTTTTTTTGCCGATTTGGGCCGAAAAGTACGACGTGGGGGTATTGACAACTTTCGCGTTTTTCGCCAAAATCTTAAAAGTGCGATATCTCCGATACTAGACAAGCTAGAGAGGTCCGCGAGGGCTCATTTTAAAGCGCTTCCGGTGTACTATAACATACTATAAGGGCGATTGTCCAACTCGAAAATTACGCCGCTGGCGAAGGCCGGAAATTTGGCCATTTTTCGCGATTTCGCTTCGAACTTTGAATCCACTTTCCTCGCGAACTAAACGACTTAGAACGGTCCGGGAAGTTGCGTTCGTGATGGTTTCGAGTCTACTAGCACTGGCAAAAAGTCCGGTGCGATTATCGAAAATTTTTTTTTTGCCGATTTGGGCCGAAAAGTACGACGTGGGGGGGTATTGACAACTTTCGCGTTTTTCGCCAAAATCTTAAAAGTGCGATATCTCCGATACTAGACAAGCTAGAGAGGTCCGCGAGGGCTCATTTTAAAGCGCTTCCGGTGTACTATAACATACTATAAGGGCGATTGTCCAACTCGAAAATTACGCCGCTGGCGAAGGCCGGAAATTTGGCCATTTTTCGCGATTTCGCTTCGAACTTTGAATCCACTTTCCTCGCGAACTAAACGACTTAGAACGGTCCGGGAAGTTGCGTTCGTGATGGTTTCGAGTCTACTAGCACTGGCAAAAAGTCCGGTGCGATTATCGAAAATTTTTTTTTTGCCGATTTGGGCCGAAAAGTACGACGTGGGGGGTATTGACAACTTTCGCGTTTTTCGCCAAAATCTTAAAAGTGCGATATCTCCGATACTAGACAAGCTAGAGAGGTCCGCGAGGGCTCATTTTAAAGCGCTTCCGGTGTACTATAACATACTATAAGGGCGATTGTCCAACTCGAAAATTACGCCGCTGGCGAAGGCCGGAAATTTGGCCATTTTTCGCGATTTCGCTTCGAACTTTGAATCCACTTTCCTCGCGAACTAAACGACTTAGAACGGTCCGGGAAGTTGCGTTCGTGATGGTTTCGAGTCTACTAGCACTGGCAAAAAGTCCGGTGCGATTATCGAAAATTTTTTTTTTGCCGATTTGGGCCGAAAAGTACGACGTGGGGGGGTATTGACAACTTTCGCGTTTTTCGCCAAAATCTTAAAAGTGCGATATCTCCGATACTAGACAAGCTAGAGAGGTCCGCGAGGGCTCATTTTAAAGCGCTTCCGGTGTACTATAACATACTATAAGGGCGATTGTCCAACTCGAAAATTACGCCGCTGGCGAAGGCCGGAAATTTGGCCATTTTTCGCGATTTCGCTTCGAACTTTGAATCCACTTTCCTCGCGAACTAAACGACTTAGAACGGTCCGGGAAGTTGCGTTCGTGATGGTTTCGAGTCTACTAGCACTGGCAAAAAGTCCGGTGCGATTATCGAAAATTTTTTTTTTGCCGATTTGGGCCGAAAAGTACGACGTGGGGGGTATTGACAACTTTCGCGTTTTTCGCCAAAATCTTAAAAGTGCGATATCTCCGATACTAGACAAGCTAGAGAGGTCCGCGAGGGCTCATTTTAAAGCGCTTCCGGTGTACTATAACATACTATAAGGGCGATTGTCCAACTCGAAAATTACGCCGCTGGCGAAGGCCGGAAATTTGGCCATTTTTCGCGATTTCGCTTCGAACTTTGAATCCACTTTCCTCGCGAACTAAACGACTTAGAACGGTCCGGGAAGTTGCGTTCGTGATGGTTTCGAGTCTACTAGCACTGGCAAAAAGACCGGTGCGATTATCGAAAATTTTTTTTTTTGCCGATTTGGGCCGAAAAGTACGACGTGGGGGGTATTGACAACTTTCGCGTTTTTCGCCAAAATCTTAAAAGTGCGATATCTCCGATACTAGACAAGCTAGAGAGGTCCGCGAGGGCTCATTTTTAAAGCGCTTCCGGTGTACTATAACATACTATAAGGGCGATTGTCCAACTCGAAAATTACGCCGCTGGCGAAGGCCGGAAATTTGGCCATTTTTCGCGATTTCGCTTCGAACTTTGAATCCACTTTCCTCGCGAACTAAACGACTTAGAACGGTTCGGGAAGTTGCGTTCGTGATGGTTTTGAGTCTACTAGCACTGGCAAAAAGACCGGTGCCATTATCGAAAATTTTTTTTTGCCGATTTGGGCCGAAAAGTTCAACGTGGGGTGGTATTATTGACAACTTTCGCGTTTTTCGCCAAAATCTTAAAAGTGCGATATCTCCGATACTAGACAAGCTAGAGAGGTCCGCGAGGGCTCATTTTAAAGCGCTTCCGGTGTACTATAACATACTATAAGGGCGATTGTCCAACTCGAAAATTACGCCGCTGGCGAAGGCCGGAAATTTGGCCATTTTTCGCGATTTCGCTTCGAACTTTGAATCCACTTTCCTCGCGAACTAAACGACTTAGAACGGTCCGGGAAGTTGCGTTCGTGATGGTTTCGAGTCTACTAGCACTGGCAAAAAGTCCGGTGCGATTATCGAAAATTTTTTTTTTGCCGATTTGGGCCGAAAAGTACGACGTGGGGGGGTATTGACAACTTTCGCGTTTTTCGCCAAAATCTTAAAAGTGCGATATCTCCGATACTAGACAAGCTAGAGAGGTCCGCGAGGGCTCATTTTAAAGCGCTTCCGGTGTACTATAACATACTATAAGGGCGATTGTCCAACTCGAAAATTACGCCGCTGGCGAAGGCCGGAAATTTGGCCATTTTTCGCGATTTCGCTTCGAACTTTGAATCCACTTTCCTCGCGAACTAAACGACTTAGAACGGTCCGGGAAGTTGCGTTCGTGATGGTTTCGAGTCTACTAGCACTGGCAAAAAGTCCGGTGCGATTATCGAAAATTTTTTTTTTTGCCGATTTGGGCCGAAAAGTACGACGTGGGGGTATTGACAACTTTCGCGTTTTTCGCCAAAATCTTAAAAGTGCGATATCTCCGATACTAGACAAGCTAGAGAGGTCCGCGAGGGCTCATTTTAAAGCGCTTCCGGTGTACTATAACATACTATAAGGGCGATTGTCCAACTCGAAAATTACGCCGCTGGCGAAGGCCGGAAATTTGGCCATTTTTCGCGATTTCGCTTCGAACTTTGAATCCACTTTCCTCGCGAACTAAACGACTTAGAACGGTCCGGGAAGTTGCGTTCGTGATGGTTTCGAGTCTACTAGCACTGGCAAAAAGTCCGGTGCGATTATCGAAAATTTTTTTTTTGCCTATTTGGGCCGAAAAGTACGACGTGGGGGGTTTTGTCAACTTTCGGTTTTTTCGCGAAATTCTTAAAAGTGCGATATCTCCGATACTAGACAAGCTAGAGAGGTCCGCGAGGGCTCATTTTAAAGCGCTTCCGGTGTACTATAACATACTATAAGGGCGATTGTCCAACTCGAAAATTACGCCGCTGGCGAAGGCCGGAAATTTGGCCATTTTTCGCGATTTCGCTTCGAACTTTGAATCCACTTTCCTCGCGAACTAAACGACTTAGAACGGTTCGGGAAGTTGCGTTCGTGATGGTTTTGAGTCTACTAGCACTGGCAAAAAGTCCGGTGCGATTATCGAAAATTTTTTTTTTGCCGATTTGGGCCGAAAAGTTCGACGTGGGGGGTATTGACAACTTTCGCGTTTTTCGCCAAAATCTTAAAAGTGCGATATCTCCGATACTAGACAAGCTAGAGAGGTCCGCGAGGGCTCATTTTAAAGCGCTTCCGGTGTACTATAACATACTATAAGGGCGATTGTCCAACTCGAAAATTACGCCGCTGGCGAAGGCCGGAAATTTGGCCATTTTTCGCGATTTCGCTTCGAACTTTGAATCCACTTTCCTCGCGAACTAAACGACTTAGAACGGTCCGGGAAGTTGCGTTCGTGATGGTTTCGAGTCTACTAGCACTGGCAAAAAGTCCGGTGCGATTATCGAAAATTTTTTTTTTGCCGATTTGGGCCGAAAAAGTACGACGTGGGGGTATTGACAACTTTCGCGTTTTTCGCCAAAATCTTTAAAGTGCGATATCTCCGATACTAGACAAGCTCGAGAGGTCCGCGAGGGCTCATTTTAAAGCGCTTCCGGTGTACTATAACATACTATAAGGGCGATTGTCCAACTCGAAAATTACGCCGCTGGCGAAGGCCGGAAATTTGGCCATTTTTCGCGATTTCGCTTCGAACTTTGAATCCACTTTCCTCGCGAACTAAACGACTTAGAACGGTCCGGGAAGTTGCGTTCGTGATGGTTTCGAGTCTACTAGCACTGGCAAAAAGTCCGGTGCGATTATCGAAAATTTTTTTTTGCCGATTTGGGCCGAAAAGTACGACGTGGGGGGTATTGACAACTTTCGCGTTTTTCGCCAAAATCTTAAAAGTGCGATATCTCCGATACTAGACAAGCTAGAGAGGTCCGCGAGGGCTCATTTTAAAGCGCTTCCGGTGTACTATAACATACTATAAGGGCGATTGTCCAACTCGAAAATTACGCCGCTGGCGAAGGCCGGAAATTTGGCCATTTTTCGCGATTTCGCTTCGAACTTTGAATCCACTTTCCTCGCGAACTAAACGACTTAGAACGGTCCGGGAAGTTGCGTTCGTGATGGTTTCGAGTCTACTAGCACTGGCAAAAGTCCGGTGCGATTATCGAAAATTTTTTTTTTGCCGATTTGGGCCGAAAAGTTCGACGTGGGGGGTATTGACAACTTTCGCGTTTTTCGCCAAAATCTTAAAAGTGCGATATCTCCGATACTAGACAAGCTAGAGAGGTCCGCGAGGGCTCATTTTAAAGCGCTTCCGGTGTACTATAACATACTATAAGGGCGATTGTCCAACTCGAAAATTACGCCGCTGGCGAAGGCCGGAAATTTGGCCATTTTTCGCGATTTCGCTTCGAACTTTGAATCCACTTTCCTCGCGAACTAAACGACTTAGAACGGTCCGGGAAGTTGCGTTCGTGATGGTTTCGAGTCTACTAGCACTGGCAAAAAGTCCGGTGCGATTATCGAAAATTTTTTTTTTGCCGATTTGGGCCGAAAAGTTCGACGTGGGGGTATTGACAACTTTCGCGTTTTTCGCCAAAATCTTAAAAGTGCGATATCTCCGATACTAGACAAGCTAGAGAGGTCCGCGAGGGCTCATTTTAAAGCGCTTCCGGTGTACTATAACATACTATAAGGGCGATTGTCCAACTCGAAAATTACGCCGCTGGCGAAGGCCGGAAATTTGGCCATTTTTCGCGATTTCGCTTCGAACTTTGAATCCACTTTCCTCGCGAACTAAACGACTTAGAACGGTCCGGGAAGTTGCGTTCGTGATGGTTTCGAGTCTACTAGCACTGGCAAAAAGTCCGGTGCGATTATCGAAAATTTTTTTTTTGCCGATTTGGGCCGAAAAGTACGACGTGGGGGTATTGACAACTTTCGCGTTTTTCGCCAAAATCTTAAAAGTGCGATATCTCCGATACTAGACAAGCTAGAGAGGTCCGCGAGGGCTCATTTTAAAGCGCTTCCGGTGTACTATAACATACTATAAGGGCGATTGTCCAATTCGAAAATTACGCCGCTGTCGAATGCCGGAAATTTGGCAATTTTTCGCGATTTCGCTTCGAACTTTGTTTCCAATTTCCTCTATAACTAAAAGACTTAGAACGGTCCGGGAGGTTGCGTTCGTGATGGTTTTGAGTCTACTAGCACTGGCAAAAAGTCCGGTGCGATTATCGAAAATTTTTTTTTTGCCGATTTGGGCCGAAAAGTTCGACGTGGGGGTATTGACAACTTTCGCGTTTTTCGCCAAAATCTTAAAAGTGCGATATCTCCGATACTAGACAAGCTAGAGAGGTCCGCGAGGGCTCATTTTAAAGCGCTTCCGGTGTACTATAACATACTATAAGGGCGATTGTCCAACTCGAAAATTACGCCGCTGGCGAAGGCCGGAAATTTGGCCATTTTTCGCGATTTCGCTTCGAACTTTGAATCCACTTTCCTCGCGAACTAAACGACTTAGAACGGTCCGGGAAGTTGCGTTCGTGATGGTTTCGAGTCTACTAGCACTGGCAAAAAGTCCGGTGCGATTATCGAAAATTTTTTTTTTTTTTGCCGATTTGGGCCGAAAAGTTCGACGTGGGGGGGTATTGACAACTTTCGCGTTTTTCGCCAAAATCTTAAAAGTGCGATATCTCCGATACTAGACAAGCTAGAGAGGTCCGCGAGGGCTCATTTTAAAGCGCTTCCGGTGTACTATAACATACTATAAGGGCGATTGTCCAACTCGAAAATTACGCCGCTGGCGAAGGCCGGAAATTTGGCCATTTTTCGCGATTTCGCTTCGAACTTTGAATCCACTTTCCTCGCGAACTAAACGACTTAGAACGGTCCGGGAAGTTGCGTTCGTGATGGTTTCGAGTCTACTAGCACTGGCAAAAGTCCGGTGCGATTATCGAAAATTTTTTTTTTGCCGATTTGGGCCGAAAAGTTCGACGTGGGGGGTATTGACAACTTTCGCGTTTTTCGCCAAAATCTTAAAAGTGCGATATCTCCGATACTAGACAAGCTAGAGAGGTCCGCGAGGGCTCATTTTAAAGCGCTTCCGGTGTACTATAACATACTATAAGGGCGATTGTCCAACTCGAAAATTACGCCGCTGGCGAAGGCCGGAAATTTGGCCATTTTTCGCGATTTCGCTTCGAACTTTGAATCCACTTTCCTCGCGAACTAAACGACTTAGAACGGTCCGGGAAGTTGCGTTCGTGATGGTTTCGAGTCTACTAGCACTGGCAAAAAGTCCGGTGCGATTATCGAAAATTTTTTTTTGCCGATTTGGGCCGAAAAGTACGACGTGGGGGGTATTGACAACTTTCGCGTTTTTCGCCAAAATCTTAAAAGTGCGATATCTCCGATACTAGACAAGCTAGAGAGGTCCGCGAGGGCTCATTTTAAAGCGCTTCCGGTGTACTATAACATACTATAAGGGCGATTGTCCAACTCGAAAATTACGCCGCTGGCGAAGGCCGGAAATTTGGCCATTTTTCGCGATTTCGCTTCGAACTTTGAATCCACTTTCCTCGCGAACTAAACGACTTAGAACGGTCCGGGAAGTTGCGTTCGTGATGGTTTCGAGTCTACTAGCACTGGCAAAAAGTCCGGTGCGATTATCGAAAATTTTTTTTTTTTTGCCGATTTGGGCCGAAAAGTACGACGTGGGGGTATTGACAACTTTCGCGTTTTTCGCCAAAATCTTAAAAGTGCGATATCTCCGATACTAGACAAGCTAGAGAGGTCCGCGAGGGCTCATTTTAAAGCGCTTCCGGTGTACTATAACATACTATAAGGGCGATTGTCCAACTCGAAAATTACGCCGCTGGCGAAGGCCGGAAATTTGGCCATTTTTCGCGATTTCGCTTCGAACTTTGAATCCACTTTCCTCGCGAACTAAACGACTTAGAACGGTCCGGGAAGTTGCGTTCGTGATGGTTTCGAGTCTACTAGCACTGGCAAAAAGTCCGGTGCGATTATCGAAAATTTTTTTTTTGCCGATTTGGGCCGAAAAGTACGACGTGGGGGGTATTGACAACTTTCGCGTTTTTCGCCAAAATCTTAAAAGTGCGATATCTCCGATACTAGACAAGCTAGAGAGGTCCGCGAGGGCTCATTTTAAAGCGCTTCCGGTGTACTATAACATACTATAAGGGCGATTGTCCAACTCGAAAATTACGCCGCTGGCGAAGGCCGGAAATTTGGCCATTTTTCGCGATTTCGCTTCGAACTTTGAATCCACTTTCCTCGCGAACTAAACGACTTAGAACGGTCCGGGAAGTTGCGTTCGTGATGGTTTCGAGTCTACTAGCACTGGCAAAAAGTCCGGTGCGATTATCGAAAATTTTTTTTTTGCCGATTTGGGCCGAAAAGTACGACGTGGGGGTATTGACAACTTTCGCGTTTTTCGCCAAAATCTTAAAAGTGCGATATCTCCGATACTAGACAAGCTAGAGAGGTCCGCGAGGGCTCATTTTAAAGCGCTTCCGGTGTACTATAACATACTATAAGGGCGATTGTCCAACTCGAAAATTACGCCGCTGGCGAAGGCCGGAAATTTGGCCATTTTTCGCGATTTCGCTTCGAACTTTGAATCCACTTTCCTCGCGAACTAAACGACTTAGAACGGTCCGGGAAGTTGCGTTCGTGATGGTTTCGAGTCTACTAGCACTGGCAAAAAGTCCGGTGCGATTATCGAAAATTTTTTTTTTGCCGATTTGGGCCGAAAAGTACGACGTGGGGGGGTATTGACAACTTTCGCGTTTTTCGCCAAAATCTTAAAAGTGCGATATCTCCGATACTAGACAAGCTAGAGAGGTCCGCGAGGGCTCATTTTAAAGCGCTTCCGGTGTACTATAACATACTATAAGGGCGATTGTCCAACTCGAAAATTACGCCGCTGGCGAAGGCCGGAAATTTGGCCATTTTTCGCGATTTCGCTTCGAACTTTGAATCCACTTTCCTCGCGAACTAAACGACTTAGAACGGTCCGGGAAGTTGCGTTCGTGATGGTTTCGAGTCTACTAGCACTGGCAAAAAAGTCCGGTGCGATTATCGAAAATTTTTTTTTTGCCGATTTGGGCCGAAAAGTACGACGTGGGGGTATTGACAACTTTCGCGTTTTTCGCCAAAATCTTAAAAGTGCGATATCTCCGATACTAGACAAGCTAGAGAGGTCCGCGAGGGCTCATTTTAAAGCGCTTCCGGTGTACTATAACATACTATAAGGGCGATTGTCCAACTCGAAAATTACGCCGCTGGCGAAGGCCGGAAATTTGGCCATTTTTCGCGATTTCGCTTCGAACTTTGAATCCACTTTCCTCGCGAACTAAACGACTTAGAACGGTCCGGGAAGTTGCGTTCGTGATGGTTTCGAGTCTACTAGCACTGGCAAAAAGTCCGGTGCGATTATCGAAAATTTTTTTTTTGCCGATTTGGGCCGAAAAGTACGACGTGGGGGGTATTGACAACTTTCGCGTTTTTCGCCAAAATCTTAAAAGTGCGATATCTCCGATACTAGACAAGCTAGAGAGGTCCGCGAGGGCTCATTTTAAAGCGCTTCCGGTGTACTATAACATACTATAAGGGCGATTGTCCAACTCGAAAATTACGCCGCTGGCGAAGGCCGGAAATTTGGCCATTTTTCGCGATTTCGCTTCGAACTTTGAATCCACTTTCCTCGCGAACTAAACGACTTAGAACGGTCCGGGAAGTTGCGTTCGTGATGGTTTCGAGTCTACTAGCACTGGCAAAAAGTCCGGTGCGATTATCGAAAATTTTTTTTTTGCCGATTTGGGCCGAAAAGTACGACGTGGGGGGGTATTGACAACTTTCGCGTTTTTCGCCAAAATCTTAAAAGTGCGATATCTCCGATACTAGACAAGCTAGAGAGGTCCGCGAGGGCTCATTTTAAAGCGCTTCCGGTGTACTATAACATACTATAAGGGCGATTGTCCAACTCGAAAATTACGCCGCTGGCGAAGGCCGGAAATTTGGCCATTTTTCGCGATTTCGCTTCGAACTTTGAATCCACTTTCCTCGCGAACTAAACGACTTAGAACGGTCCGGGAAGTTGCGTTCGTGATGGTTTCGAGTCTACTAGCACTGGCAAAAAGTCCGGTGCGATTATCGAAAATTTTTTTTTTTTGCCGATTTGGGCCGAAAAGTACGACGTGGGGGTATTGACAACTTTCGCGTTTTTCGCCAAAATCTTAAAAGTGCGATATCTCCGATACTAGACAAGCTAGAGAGGTCCGCGAGGGCTCATTTTAAAGCGCTTCCGGTGTACTATAACATACTATAAGGGCGATTGTCCAACTCGAAAATTACGCCGCTGGCGAAGGCCGGAAATTTGGCCATTTTTCGCGATTTCGCTTCGAACTTTGAATCCACTTTCCTCGCGAACTAAACGACTTAGAACGGTCCGGGAAGTTGCGTTCGTGATGGTTTCGAGTCTACTAGCACTGGCAAAAAGTCCGGTGCGATTATCGAAAATTTTTTTTTTGCCGATTTGGGCCGAAAAGTACGACGTGGGGGGTATTGACAACTTTCGCGTTTTTCGCCAAAATCTTAAAAGTGCGATATCTCCGATACTAGACAAGCTAGAGAGGTCCGCGAGGGCTCATTTTAAAGCGCTTCCGGTGTACTATAACATACTATAAGGGCGATTGTCCAACTCGAAAATTACGCCGCTGGCGAAGGCCGGAAATTTGGCCATTTTTCGCGATTTCGCTTCGAACTTTGAATCCACTTTCCTCGCGAACTAAACGACTTAGAACGGTCCGGGAAGTTGCGTTCGTGATGGTTTCGAGTCTACTAGCACTGGCAAAAAGTCCGGTGCGATTATCGAAAATTTTTTTTTTGCCGATTTGGGCCGAAAAGTACGACGTGGGGGGGTATTGACAACTTACGCGTTTTTCGCCAAAATCATAAAAGTGCGATATCTCCGATACTAGACAAGCTAGAGAGGTCCGCGAGGGCTCATTTTAAAGCGCTTCCGGTGTACTATAACATACTATAAGGGCGATTGTCCAACTCGAAAATTACGCCGCTGGCGAAGGCCGGAAATTTGGCCATTTTTCGCGATTTCGCTTCGAACTTTGAATCCACTTTCCTCGCGAACTAAACGACTTAGAACGGTCCGGGAAGTTGCGTTCGTGATGGTTTCGAGTCTACTAGCACTGGCAAAAAGTCCGGTGCGATTATCGAAAATTTTTTTTTTGCCGATTTGGGCCGAAAAGTACGACGTGGGGGTATTGACAACTTTCGCGTTTTTCGCCAAAATCTTAAAAGTGCGATATCTCCGATACTAGACAAGCTAGAGAGGTCCGCGAGGGCTCATTTTAAAGCGCTTCCGGTGTACTATAACATACTATAAGGGCGATTGTCCAACTCGAAAATTACGCCGCTGGCGAAGGCCGGAAATTTGGCCATTTTTCGCGATTTCGCTTCGAACTTTGAATCCACTTTCCTCGCGAACTAAACGACTTAGAACGGTCCGGGAAGTTGCGTTCGTGATGGTTTCGAGTCTACTAGCACTGGCAAAAAGTCCGGTGCGATTATCGAAAATTTTTTTTTGCCGATTTGGGCCGAAAAGTACGACGTGGGGGTATTGACAACTTTCGCGTTTTTCGCCAAAATCTTAAAAGTGCGATATCTCCGATACTAGACAAGCTAGAGAGGTCCGCGAGGGCTCATTTTAAAGCGCTTCCGGTGTACTATAACATACTATAAGGGCGATTGTCCAACTCGAAAATTACGCCGCTGGCGAAGGCCGGAAATTTGGCCATTTTTCGCGATTTCGCTTCGAACTTTGAATCCACTTTCCTCGCGAACTAAACGACTTAGAACGGTCCGGGAAGTTGCGTTCGTGATGGTTTCGAGTCTACTAGCACTGGCAAAAAGTCCGGTGCGATTATCGAAAATTTTTTTTTTGCCGATTTGGGCCGAAAAGTACGACGTGGGGGTATTGACAACTTTCGCGTTTTTCGCCAAAATCTTAAAAGTGCGATATCTCCGATACTAGACAAGCTAGAGAGGTCCGCGAGGGCTCATTTTAAAGCGCTTCCGGTGTACTATAACATACTATAAGGGCGATTGTCCAACTCGAAAATTACGCCGCTGGCGAAGGCCGGAAATTTGGCCATTTTTCGCGATTTCGCTTCGAACTTTGAATCCACTTTCCTCGCGAACTAAACGACTTAGAACGGTCCGGGAAGTTGCGTTCGTGATGGTTTCGAGTCTACTAGCACTGGCAAAAAGTCCGGTGCGATTATCGAAAATTTTTTTTTTGCCGATTTGGGCCGAAAAGTACGACGTGGGGGGGTATTGACAACTTTCGCGTTTTTCGCCAAAATCTTAAAAGTGCGATATCTCCGATACTAGACAAGCTAGAGAGGTCCGCGAGGGCTCATTTTAAAGCGCTTCCGGTGTACTATAACATACTATAAGGGCGATTGTCCAACTCGAAAATTACGCCGCTGGCGAAGGCCGGAAATTTGGCCATTTTTCGCGATTTCGCTTCGAACTTTGAATCCACTTTCCTCGCGAACTAAACGACTTAGAACGGTCCGGGAAGTTGCGTTCGTGATGGTTTCGAGTCTACTAGCACTGGCAAAAAGTCCGGTGCGATTATCGAAAATTTTTTTTTTGCCGATTTGGGCCGAAAAGTACGACGTGGGGGGTATTGACAACTTTCGCGTTTTTCGCCAAAATCTTAAAAGTGCGATATCTCCGATACTAGACAAGCTAGAGAGGTCCGCGAGGGCTCATTTTAAAGCGCTTCCGGTGTACTATAACATACTATAAGGGCGATTGTCCAACTCGAAAATTACGCCGCTGGCGAAGGCCGGAAATTTGGCCATTTTTCGCGATTTCGCTTCGAACTTTGAATCCACTTTCCTCGCGAACTAAACGACTTAGAACGGTCCGGGAAGTTGCGTTCGTGATGGTTTCGAGTCTACTAGCACTGGCAAAAAGTCCGGTGCGATTATCGAAAATTTTTTTTTTGCCGATTTGGGCCGAAAAGTACGACGTGGGGGTATTGACAACTTTCGCGTTTTTCGCCAAAATCTTAAAAGTGCGATATCTCCGATACTAGACAAGCTAGAGAGGTCCGCGAGGGCTCATTTTAAAGCGCTTCCGGTGTACTATAACATACTATAAGGGCGATTGTTCAACTCGAAAATTACGCCGCTGGCGAAGGCCGGAAATTTGGCCATTTTTCGCGATTTCGCTTCGAACTTTGAATCCACTTTCCTCGCGAACTAAACGACTTAGAACGGTCCGGGAAGTTGCGTTCGTGATGGTTTCGAGTCTACTAGCACTGGCAAAAAGTCCGGTGCGATTATCGAAAATTTTTTTTTTGCCGATTTGGGCCGAAAAGTACGACGTGGGGGTATTGACAACTTTCGCGTTTTTCGCCAAAATCTTAAAAGTGCGATATCTCCGATACTAGACAAGCTAGAGAGGTCCGCGAGGGCTCATTTTAAAGCGCTTCCGGTGTACTATAACATACTATAAGGGCGATTGTCCAACTCGAAAATTACGCCGCTGGCGAAGGCCGGAAATTTGGCCATTTTTCGCGATTTCGCTTCGAACTTTGAATCCACTTTCCTCGCGAACTAAACGACTTAGAACGGTCCGGGAAGTTGCGTTCGTGATGGTTTCGAGTCTACTAGCACTGGCAAAAAGTCCGGTGCGAATATCGAAAAATTAATTTTTGAATATTTGGTCAGAAAAGTTCGACAGGGGGGAGATATTGACAACTTTCGCGTTTTTCGCCAAAATCTTAAAAGTGCGATATCTCCGATACTAGACAAGCTAGAGAGGTCCGCGAGGGCTCATTTTAAAGCGCTTCCGGTGTACTATAACATACTATAAGGGCGATTGTCCAACTCGAAAATTACGCCGCTGGCGAAGGCCGGAAATTTGGCCATTTTTCGCGATTTCGCTTCGAACTTTGAATCCACTTTCCTCGCGAACTAAACGACTTAGAACGGTCCGGGAAGTTGCGTTCGTGATGGTTTCGAGTCTACTAGCACTGGCAAAAAGTCCGGTGCGATTATCGAAAATTTTTTTTTTGCCGATTTGGGCCGAAAAGTACGACGTGGAGGGGGTATTGACAACTTTCGCGTTTTTCGCCAAAATCTTAAAAGTGCGATATCTCCGATACTAGACAAGCTAGAGAGGTCCGCGAGGGCTCATTTTAAAGCGCTTCCGGTGTACTATAACATACTATAAGGGCGATTGTCCAACTCGAAAATTACGCCGCTGGCGAAGGCCGGAAATTTGGCCATTTTTCGCGATTTCGCTTCGAACTTTGAATCCACTTTCCTCGCGAACTAAACGACTTAGAACGGTCCGGGAAGTTGCGTTCGTGATGGTTTCGAGTCTACTAGCACTGGCAAAAAGTCCGGTGCGATTATCGAAAATTTTTTTTTTTTTTGCCGATTTGGGCCGAAAAGTACGACGTGGGGGTATTGACAACTTTCGCGTTTTTCGCCAAAATCTTAAAAGTGCGATATCTCCGATACTAGACAAGCTAGAGAGGTCCGCGAGGGCTCATTTTAAAGCGCTTCCGGTGTACTATAACATACTATAAGGGCGATTGTCCAACTCGAAAATTACGCCGCTGGCGAAGGCCGGAAATTTGGCCATTTTTCGCGATTTCGCTTCGAACTTTGAATCCACTTTCCTCGCGAACTAAACGACTTAGAACGGTCCGGGAAGTTGCGTTCGTGATGGTTTCGAGTCTACTAGCACTGGCAAAAAGACCGGTGCGATTATCGAAAATTTTTTTGCCGATTTGGGCCGAAAAGTACGACGTGGGGGTGTATTGACAACTTTCGCGTTTTTCGCCAAAATCTTAAAAGTGCGATATCTCCGATACTAGACAAGCTAGAGAGGTCCGCGAGGGCTCATTTTAAAGCGCTTCCGGTGTACTATAACATACTATAAGGGCGATTGTCCAACTCGAAAATTACGCCGCTGGCGAAGGCCGGAAATTTGGCCATTTTTCGCGATTTCGCTTCGAACTTTGAATCCACTTTCCTCGCGAACTAAACGACTTAGAACGGTCCGGGAAGTTGCGTTCGTGATGGTTTCGAGTCTACTAGCACTGGCAAAAAGTCCGGTGCGATTATCGAAAATTTTTTTTTTGCCGATTTGGGCCGAAAAGTACGACGTGGGGGGTATTGACAACTTTCGCGTTTTTCGCCAAAATCTTAAAAGTGCGATATCTCCGATACTAGACAAGCTAGAGAGGTCCGCGAGGGCTCATTTTAAAGCGCTTCCGGTGTACTATAACATACTATAAGGGCGATTGTCCAACTCGAAAATTACGCCGCTGGCGAAGGCCGGAAATTTGGCCATTTTTCGCGATTTCGCTTCGAACTTTGAATCCACTTTCCTCGCGAACTAAACGACTTAGAACGGTGCGGGAAGTTGCGTTCGTGATGGTTTCGAGTCTACTAGCACTGGCAAAAAGTCCGGTGCGATTATCGAAAATTTTTTTTTTTGCCGATTTGGGCCGAAAAGTACGACGTGGGGGGTATTGACAACTTTCGCGTTTTCGCCAAAATCTTAAAAGTGCGATATCTCCGATACTAGACAAGCTAGAGAGGTCCGCGAGGGCTCATTTTAAAGCGCTTCCGGTGTACTATAACATACTATAAGGGCGATTGTCCAACTCGAAAATTACGCCGCTGGCGAAGGCCGGAAATTTGGCCATTTTTCGCGATTTCGCTTCGAACTTTGAATCCACTTTCCTCGCGAACTAAACGACTTAGAACGGTCCGGGAAGTTGCGTTCGTGATGGTTTCGAGTCTACTAGCACTGGCAAAAAGTCCGGTGCGATTATCGAAAATTTTTTTTTTGCCGATTTGGGCCGAAAAGTACGACGTTGGGGGGGTATTGACAACTTTCGCGTTTTTCGCCAAAATCTTAAAAGTGCGATATCTCCGATACTAGACAAGCTAGAGAGGTCCGCGAGGGCTCATTTTAAAGCGCTTCCGGTGTACTATAACATACTATAAGGGCGATTGTCCAACTCGAAAATTACGCCGCTGGCGAAGGCCGGAAATTTGGCCATTTTTCGCGATTTCGCTTCGAACTTTGAATCCACTTTCCTCGCGAACTAAACGACTTAGAACGGTCCGGGAAGTTGCGTTCGTGATGGTTTCGAGTCTACTAGCACTGGCAAAAAGTCCGGTGCGATTATCGAAAATTTTTTTTTTTTTTTTTTGCCGATTTGGGCCGAAAAGTACGACGTGGGGGGGTATTGACAACTTTCGCGTTTTTCGCCAAAATCTTAAAAGTGCGATATCTCCGATACTAGACAAGCTAGAGAGGTCCGCGAGGGCTCATTTTAAAGCGCTTCCGGTGTACTATAACATACTATAAGGGCGATTGTCCAACTCGAAAATTACGCCGCTGGCGAAGGCCGGAAATTTGGCCATTTTTCGCGATTTCGCTTCGAACTTTGAATCCACTTTCCTCGCGAACTAAACGACTTAGAACGGTCCGGGAAGTTGCGTTCGTGATGGTTTCGAGTCTACTAGCACTGGCAAAAAGTCCGGTGCGATTATCGAAAATTTTTTTTTTTGCCGATTTGGGCCGAAAAGTACGACGTGGGGGGTATTGACAACTTTCGCGTTTTTCGCCAAAATCTTAAAAGTGCGATATCTCCGATACTAGACAAGCTAGAGAGGTCCGCGAGGGCTCATTTTAAAGCGCTTCCGGTGTACTATAACATACTATAAGGGCGATTGTCCAACTCGAAAATTACGCCGCTGGCGAAGGCCGGAAATTTGGCCATTTTTCGCGATTTCGCTTCGAACTTTGAATCCACTTTCCTCGCGAACTAAACGACTTAGAACGGTCCGGGAAGTTGCGTTCGTGATGGTTTTGAGTCTACTAGCACTGGCAAAAAGTCCGGTGCGATTATCGAAAATTTTTTTTTTGCCGATTTGGGCCGAAAAGTTCGACGTGGGGGTGTATTGACAACTTTCGCGTTTTTCGCCAAAATCTTAAAAGTGCGATATCTCCGATACTAGACAAGCTAGAGAGGTCCGCGAGGGCTCATTTTAAAGCGCTTCCGGTGTACTATAACATACTATAAGGGCGATTGTCCAACTCGAAAATTACGCCGCTGGCGAAGGCCGGAAATTTGGCCATTTTTCGCGATTTCGCTTCGAACTTTGAATCCACTTTCCTCGCGAACTAAACGACTTAGAACGGTCCGGGAAGTTGCGTTCGTGATGGTTTCGAGTCTACTAGCACTGGCAAAAAGTCCGGTGCGATTATCGAAAATTTTTTTTTTGCCGATTTGGGCCGAAAAGTTCGACGTGGGGGTATTGACAACTTTCGCGTTTTTCGCCAAAATCTTAAAAGTGCGATATCTCCGATACTAGACAAGCTAGAGAGGTCCGCGAGGGCTCATTTTAAAGCGCTTCCGGTGTACTATAACATACTATAAGGGCGATTGTCCAACTCGAAAATTACGCCGCTGGCGAAGGCCGGAAATTTGGCCATTTTTCGCGATTTCGCTTCGAACTTTGAATCCACTTTCCTCGCGAACTAAACGACTTAGAACGGTCCGGGAAGTTGCGTTCGTGATGGTTTCGAGTCTACTAGCACTGGCAAAAAGTCCGGTGCGATTATCGAAAATTTTTTTTGCCGATTTGGGCCGAAAAGTTCGACGTGGGGGGTATTGACAACTTTCGCGTTTTTCGCCAAAATCTTAAAAGTGCGATATCTCCGATACTAGACAAGCTAGAGAGGTCCGCGAGGGCTCATTTTAAAGCGCTTCCGGTGTACTATAACATACTATAAGGGCGATTGTCCAACTCGAAAATTACGCCGCTGGCGAAGGCCGGAAATTTGGCCATTTTTCGCGATTTCGCTTCGAACTTTGAATCCACTTTCCTCGCGAACTAAACGACTTAGAACGGTCCGGGAAGTTGCGTTCGTGATGGTTTTGAGTCTACTAGCACTGGCAAAAAGTCCGGTGCGATTATCGAAAAATTTTTTTTGCCGACTTGGGCCGAAAAGTTGAAGGAGGGGTGGTGTTATTGACAACTTTCGCGTTTTTCGCCAAAATCTTAAAAGTGCGATATCTCCGATACTAGACAAGCTAGAGAGGTCCGCGAGGGCTCATTTTAAAGCGCTTCCGGTGTACTATAACATACTATAAGGGCGATTGTCCAACTCGAAAATTACGCCGCTGGCGAAGGCCGGAAATTTGGCCATTTTTCGCGATTTCGCTTCGAACTTTGAATCCACTTTCCTCGCGAACTAAACGACTTAGAACGGTCCGGGAAGTTGCGTTCGTGATGGTTTTCGAGTCTACTAGCACTGGCAAAAAGTCCGGTGCGATTATCGAAAATTTTTTTTTTTGCCGATTTGGGCCGAAAAGTTCGACGTGGGGGGGTATTGACAACTTTCGCGTTTTTCGCCAAAATCTTAAAAGTGCGATATCTCCGATACTAGACAAGCTAGAGAGGTCCGCGAGGGCTCATTTTAAAGCGCTTCCGGTGTACTATAACATACTATAAGGGCGATTGTCCAACTCGAAAATTACGCCGCTGGCGAAGGCCGGAAATTTGGCCATTTTTCGCGATTTCGCTTCGAACTTTGAATCCACTTTCCTCGCGAACTAAACGACTTAGAACGGTCCGGGAAGTTGCGTTCGTGATGGTTTCGAGTCTACTAGCACTGGCAAAAAGTCCGGTGCGATTATCGAAAATTTTTTTTTGCCGATTTGGGCCGAAAAGTTCGACGTGGGGGGGGTATTGACAACTTTCGCGTTTTTCGCCAAAATCTTAAAAGTGCGATATCTCCGATACTAGACAAGCTAGAGAGGTCCGCGAGGGCTCATTTTAAAGCGCTTCCGGTGTACTATAACATACTATAAGGGCGATTGTCCAACTCGAAAATTACGCCGCTGGCGAAGGCCGGAAATTTGGCCATTTTTCGCGATTTCGCTTCGAACTTTGAATCCACTTTCCTCGCGAACTAAACGACTTAGAACGGTCCGGGAAGTTGCGTTCGTGATGGTTTCGAGTCTACTAGCACTGGCAAAAAGTCCGGTGCGATTATCGAAAATTTTTTTTTGCCGATTTGGGCCGAAAAGTTCGACGTGGGGGGTATTGACAACTTTCGCGTTTTTCGCCAAAATCTTAAAAGTGCGATATCTCCGATACTAGACAAGCTAGAGAGGTCCGCGAGGGCTCATTTTAAAGCGCTTCCGGTGTACTATAACATACTATAAGGGCGATTGTCCAACTCGAAAATTACGCCGCTGGCGAAGGCCGGAAATTTGGCCATTTTTCGCGATTTCGCTTCGAACTTTGAATCCACTTTCCTCGCGAACTAAACGACTTAGAACGGTCCGGGAAGTTGCGTTCGTGATGGTTTTGAGTCTACTAGCACTGGCAAAAAGTCCGGTGCGATTATCGAAAATTTTTTTTTTTTGCCGATTTGGGCCGAAAAGTTCGACGTGGGGGGGGTATTGACAACTTTCGCGTTTTTCGCCAAAATCTTAAAAGTGCGATATCTCCGATACTAGACAAGCTAGAGAGGTCCGCGAGGGCTCATTTTAAAGCGCTTCCGGTGTACTATAACATACTATAAGGGCGATTGTCCAACTCGAAAATTACGCCGCTGGCGAAGGCCGGAAATTTGGCCATTTTTCGCGATTTCGCTTCGAACTTTGAATCCACTTTCCTCGCGAACTAAACGACTTAGAACGGTCCGGGAAGTTGCGTTCGTGATGGTTTGAGTCTACTAGCACTGGCAAAAAGTCCGGTGCGATTATCGAAAATTTTTTTTTGCCGATTTGGGCCGAAAAGTTCGACGTGGGGGGTATTGACAACTTTCGCGTTTTTCGCCAAAATCTTAAAAGTGCGATATCTCCGATACTAGACAAGCTAGAGAGGTCCGCGAGGGCTCATTTTAAAGCGCTTCCGGTGTACTATAACATACTATAAGGGCGATTGTCCAACTCGAAAATTACGCCGCTGGCGAAGGCCGGAAATTTGGCCATTTTTCGCGATTTCGCTTCGAACTTTGAATCCACTTTCCTCGCGAACTAAACGACTTAGAACGGTCCGGGAAGTTGCGTTCGTGATGGTTTTGAGTCTACTAGCACTGGCAAAAAGTCCGGTGCGATTATCGAAAATTTTTTTTTTTTTGCCGATTTGGGCCGAAAAGTTCGACAGGGGGGGGTATTGACAACTTTCGCGTTTTTCGCCAAAATCTTAAAAGTGCGATATCTCCGATACTGGACAAGCTAGAGAGATCCGCGGGGGCTCATTTTAAAGCGCTTCCGGTGTACTATAACATACTATAAGGGCGATTGTCCAACTCGAAAATTACGCCGCTGGCGAAGGCCGGAAATTTGGCCATTTTTCGCGATTTCGCTTCGAACTTTGAATCCACTTTCCTCGCGAACTAAACGACTTAGAACGGTCCGGGAAGTTGCGTTCGTGATGGTTTCGAGTCTACTAGCACTGGCAAAAAGTCCGGTGCGATTATCGAAAATTTTTTTTTTGCCGATTTGGGCCGAAAAGTTCGACGTGGGGGTATTGACAACTTTCGCGTTTTTCGCCAAAATCTTAAAAGTGCGATATCTCCGATACTAGACAAGCTAGAGAGGTCCGCGAGGGCTCATTTTAAAGCGCTTCCGGTGTACTATAACATACTATAAGGGCGATTGTCCAACTCGAAAATTACGCCGCTGGCGAAGGCCGGAAATTTGGCCATTTTTCGCGATTTCGCTTCGAACTTTGAATCCACTTTCCTCGCGAACTAAACGACTTAGAACGGTCCGGGAAGTTGCGTTCGTGATGGTTTGAGTCTACTAGCACTGGCAAAAAGTCCGGTGCGATTATCGAAAATTTTTTTTTGCCGATTTGGGCCGAAAAGTTCGACGTGGGGGGTATTGACAACTTTCGCGTTTTTCGCCAAAATCTTAAAAGTGCGATATCTCCGATACTAGACAAGCTAGAGAGGTCCGCGAGGGCTCATTTTAAAGCGCTTCCGGTGTACTATAACATACTATAAGGGCGATTGTCCAACTCGAAAATTACGCCGCTGGCGAAGGCCGGAAATTTGGCCATATTTCGCGATTTCGCTTCGAACTTTGAATCCAATTTCCTCGCGAACTAAACGACTTAGAACGGTCCGGGAAGTTGCGTTCGTGATGGTTTCGAGTCTACTAGCACTGGCAAAAAGTCCGGTGCGATTATCGAAAATTTTTTTTTTGCCGATTTGGGCCGAAAAGTTCGACGTGGGGGTATTGACAACTTTCGCGTTTTTCGCCAAAATCTTAAAAGTGCGATATCTCCGATACTAGACAAGCTAGAGAGGTCCGCGAGGGCTCATTTTAAAGCGCTTCCGGTGTACTATAACATACTATAAGGGCGATTGTCCAACTCGAAAATTACGCCGCTGGCGAAGGCCGGAAATTTGGCCATTTTTCGCGATTTCGCTTCGAACTTTGAATCCACTTTCCTCGCGAACTAAACGACTTAGAACGGTCCGGGAAGTTGCGTTCGTGATGGTTTCGAGTCTACTAGCACTGGCAAAAAGTCCGGTGCGATTATCGAAAATTTTTTTTTTGCCGATTTGGGCCGAAAAGTTCGACGTGGGGGTATTGACAACTTTCGCGTTTTTCGCCAAAATCTTAAAAGTGCGATATCTCCGATACTAGACAAGCTAGAGAGGTCCGCGAGGGCTCATTTTAAAGCGCTTCCGGTGTACTATAACATACTATAAGGGCGATTGTCCAACTCGAAAATTACGCCGCTGGCGAAGGCCGGAAATTTGGCCATTTTTCGCGATTTCGCTTCGAACTTTGAATCCACTTTCCTCGCGAACTAAACGACTTAGAACGGTCCGGGAAGTTGCGTTCGTGATGGTTTCGAGTCTACTAGCACTGGCAAAAAGTCCGGTGCGATTATCGAAAATTTTTTCTTTGCCGATTTGGGCCGAAAAGTTCGACGTGGGGGGGTATTGACAACTTTCGCGTTTTTCGCCAAAATCTTAAAAGTGCGATATCTCCGATACTAGACAAGCTAGAGAGGTCCGCGAGGGCTCATTTTAAAGCGCTTCCGGTGTACTATAACATACTATAAGGGCGATTGTCCAACTCGAAAATTACGCCGCTGGCGAAGGCCGGAAATTTGGCCATTTTTCGCGATTTCGCTTCGAACTTTGAATCCACTTTCCTCGCGAACTAAACGACTTAGAACGGTCCGGGAAGTTGCGTTCGTGATGGTTTCGAGTCTACTAGCACTGGCAAAAAGTCCGGTGCGATTATCGAAAATTTTTTTTTTGCCGATTTGGGCCGAAAAGTTCGACGTGGGGGGGTATTGACAACTTTCGCGTTTTTCGCCAAAATCTTAAAAGTGCGATATCTCCGATACTAGACAAGCTAGAGAGGTCCGCGAGGGCTCATTTTAAAGCGCTTCCGGTGTACTATAACATACTATAAGGGCGATTGTCCAACTCGAAAATTACGCCGCTGGCGAAGGCCGGAAATTTGGCCATTTTTCGCGATTTCGCTTCGAACTTTGAATCCACTTTCCTCGCGAACTAAACGACTTAGAACGGTCCGGGAAGTTGCGTTCGTGATGGTTTCGAGTCTACTAGCACTGGCAAAAAGTCCGGTGCGATTATCGAAAATTTTTTTTTTGCCGATTTGGGCCGAAAAGTTCGACGTTGGGGGGTATTGACAACTTTCGCGTTTTTCGCCAAAATCTTAAAAGTGCGATATCTCCGATACTAGACAAGCTAGAGAGGTCCGCGAGGGCTCATTTTAAAGCGCTTCCGGTGTACTATAACATACTATAAGGGCGATTGTCCAACTCGAAAATTACGCCGCTGGCGAAGGCCGGAAATTTGGCCATTTTTCGCGATTTCGCTTCGAACTTTGAATCCACTTTCCTCGCGAACTAAACGACTTAGAACGGTCCGGGAAGTTGCGTTCGTGATGGTTTCGAGTCTACTAGCACTGGCAAAAAGACCGGTCCGATTATCGAAAATTTTTTTTGCCGAATTGGGCCGAAAAGTTCGACGTGGGGGGTATTGACAACTTTCGCGTTTTTCGCCAAAATCTTAAAAGTGCGATATCTCCGATACTAGACAAGCTAGAGAGGTCCGCGAGGGCTCATTTTAAAGCGCTTCCGGTGTACTATAACATACTATAAGGGCGATTGTCCAACTCGAAAATTACGCCGCTGGCGAAGGCCGGAAATTTGGCCATTTTTCGCGATTTCGCTTCGAACTTTGAATCCACTTTCCTCGCGAACTAAACGACTTAGAACGGTCCGGGAAGTTGCGTTCGTGATGGTTTTGAGTCTACTAGCACTGGCAAAAAGTCCGGTGCGATTATCGAAAATTTTTTTTTTGCCGATTTGGGCCGAAAAGTTCGACGTGGGGGGGTATTGACAACTTTCGCGTTTTTCGCCTAAATCTTAAAAGTGCGATATCTCCGATACTAGACAAGCTAGAGAGGTCCGCGAGGGCTCATTTTAAAGCGCTTCCGGTGTACTATAACATACTATAAGGGCGATTGTCCAACTCGAAAATTACGCCGCTGGCGAAGGCCGGAAATTTGGCCATTTTTCGCGATTTCGCTTCGAACTTTGAATCCACTTTCCTCGCGAACTAAACGACTTAGAACGGTCCGGGAAGTTGCGTTCGTGATGGTTTCGAGTCTACTAGCACTGGCAAAAAGTCCGGTGCGATTATCGAAAATTTTTTTTTTGCCGATTTGGGCCGAAAAGTTCGACGTGGGGGGGTATTGACAACTTTCGCGTTTTTCGCCAAAATCTTAAAAGTGCGATATCTCCGATACTAGACAAGCTAGAGAGGTCCGCGAGGGCTCATTTTAAAGCGCTTCCGGTGTACTATAACATACTATAAGGGCGATTGTCCAACTCGAAAATTACGCCGCTGGCGAAGGCCGGAAATTTGGCCATTTTTCGCGATTTCGCTTCGAACTTTGAATCCACTTTCCTCGCGAACTAAACGACTTAGAACGGTCCGGGAAGTTGCGTTCGTGATGGTTTCGAGTCTACTAGCACTGGCAAAAAGTCCGGTGCGATTATCGAAAATTTTTTTTTGCCGATTTGGGCCGAAAAGTTCGACGTGGGGGGTATTGACAACTTTCGCGTTTTTCGCCAAAATCTTAAAAGTGCGATATCTCCGATACTAGACAAGCTAGAGAGGTCCGCGAGGGCTCATTTTAAAGCGCTTCCGGTGTACTATAACATACTATAAGGGCGATTGTCCAACTCGAAAATTACGCCGCTGGCGAAGGCCGGAAATTTGGCCATTTTTCGCGATTTCGCTTCGAACTTTGAATCCACTTTCCTCGCGAACTAAACGACTTAGAACGGTCCGGGAAGTTGCGTTCGTGATGGTTTTGAGTCTACTAGCACTGGCAAAAAGTCCGGTGCGATTATCGAAAATTTTTTTTTTGCCGATTTGGGCCGAAAAGTTCGACGTGGGGGGTATTGACAACTTTCGCGTTTTTCGCCAAAATCTTAAAAGTGCGATATCTCCGATACTAGACAAGCTAGAGAGGTCCGCGAGGGCTCATTTTAAAGCGCTTCCGGTGTACTATAACATACTATAAGGGCGATTGTCCAACTCGAAAATTACGCCGCTGGCGAAGGCCGGAAATTTGGCCATTTTTCGCGATTTCGCTTCGAACTTTGAATCCACTTTCCTCGCGAACTAAACGACTTAGAACGGTCCGGGAAGTTGCGTTCGTGATGGTTTCGAGTCTACTAGCACTGGCAAAAAGTCCGGTGCGATTATCGAAAATTTTTTTTTGCCGATTTGGGCCGAAAAGTTCGACGTGGGGGTATTGACAACTTTCGCGTTTTTCGCCAAAATCTTAAAAGTGCGATATCTCCGATACTAGACAAGCTAGAGAGGTCCGCGAGGGCTCATTTTAAAGCGCTTCCGGTGTACTATAACATACTATAAGGGCGATTGTCCAACTCGAAAATTACGCCGCTGGCGAAGGCCGGAAATTTGGCCATTTTTCGCGATTTCGCTTCGAACTTTGAATCCACTTTCCTCGCGAACTAAACGACTTAGAACGGTCCGGGAAGTTGCGTTCGTGATGGTTTCGAGTCTACTAGCACTGGCAAAAAGTCCGGTGCGATTATCGAAAATTTTTTTTTTGCCGATTTGGGCCGAAAAGTTCGACGTGGGGGGGTATTGACAACTTTCGCGTTTTTCGCCAAAATCTTAAAAGTGCGATATCTCCGATACTAGACAAGCTAGAGAGGTCCGCGAGGGCTCATTTTAAAGCGCTTCCGGTGTACTATAACATACTATAAGGGCGATTGTCCAACTCGAAAATTACGCCGCTGGCGAAGGCCGGAAATTTGGCCATTTTTCGCGATTTCGCTTCGAACTTTGAATCCACTTTCCTCGCGAACTAAACGACTTAGAACGGTCCGGGAAGTTGCGTTCGTGATGGTTTCGAGTCTACTAGCACTGGCAAAAAGTCCGGTGCGATTATCGAAAATTTTTTTTTGCCGATTTGGGCCGAAAAGTTCGACGTGGGGGGTATTGACAACTTTCGCGTTTTTCGCCAAAATCTTAAAAGTGCGATATCTCCGATACTAGACAAGCTAGAGAGGTCCGCGAGGGCTCATTTTAAAGCGCTTCCGGTGTACTATAACATACTATAAGGGCGATTGTCCAACTCGAAAATTACGCCGCTGGCGAAGGCCGGAAATTTGGCCATTTTTCGCGATTTCGCTTCGAACTTTGAATCCACTTTCCTCGCGAACTAAACGACTTAGAACGGTCCGGGAAGTTGCGTTCGTGATGGTTTCGAGTCTACTAGCACTGGCAAAAAGTCCGGTGCGATTATCGAAAATTTTTTTTTTGCCGATTTGGGCCGAAAAGTTCGACGTTGGGGGGTATTGACAACTTTCGCGTTTTTCGCCAAAATCTTAAAAGTGCGATATCTCCGATACTAGACAAGCTAGAGAGGTCCGCGAGGGCTCATTTTAAAGCGCTTCCGGTGTACTATAACATACTATAAGGGCGATTGTCCAACTCGAAAATTACGCCGCTGGCGAAGGCCGGAAATTTGGCCATTTTTCGCGATTTCGCTTCGAACTTTGAATCCACTTTCCTCGCGAACTAAACGACTTAGAACGGTCCGGGAAGTTGCGTTCGTGATGGTTTTGAGTCTACTAGCACTGGCAAAAAGTCCGGTGCGATTATCGAAAATTTTTTTTGCCGACTTGGGCCGAAAAGTTGAAGGAGGGTTGGTATTATTGACAACTTTCGCGTTTTCGCCAAAATCTTAAAAGTGCGATATCTCCGATACTAGACAAGCTAGAGAGGTCCGCGAGGGCTCATTTTAAAGCGCTTCCGGTGTACTATAACATACTATAAGGGCGATTGTCCAACTCGAAAATTACGCCGCTGGCGAAGGCCGGAAATTTGGCCATTTTTCGCGATTTCGCTTCGAACTTTGAATCCACTTTCCTCGCGAACTAAACGACTTAGAACGGTCCGGGAAGTTGCGTTCGTGATGGTTTTGAGTCTACTAGCACTGGCAAAAAGTCCGGTGCGATTATCGAAAATTTTTTTTTTGCCGATTTGGGCCGAAAAGTTCGACGTGGGGGTATTGACAACTTTCGCGTTTTTCGCCAAAATCTTAAAAGTGCGATATCTCCGATACTAGACAAGCTAGAGAGGTCCGCGAGGGCTCATTTTAAAGCGCTTCCGGTGTACTATAACATACTATAAGGGCGATTGTCCAACTCGAAAATTACGCCGCTGGCGAAGGCCGGAAATTTGGCCATTTTTCGCGATTTCGCTTCGAACTTTGAATCCACTTTCCTCGCGAACTAAACGACTTAGAACGGTCCGGGAAGTTGCGTTCGTGATGGTTTCGAGTCTACTAGCACTGGCAAAAAGTCCGGTGCGATTATCGAAAATTTTTTTTTGCCGATTTGAAAAGTTCGACGTGGGGGTATTGACAACTTTCGCGTTTTTCGCCAAATCTTAAAAGTGCGATATCTCGATACGCTCATTTTAAAGCGCTTCCGTACTATAACATATCCAACTCTACGCCGCTATTTGGCCATTTTCGCGATTTCGCTTCGAAAGAACTAAACGACTTAGAACGGTCCGACTAGCACTGGCAAAAAAGTCCGGAAAATTTTTTTGCCGATTTGGGCCGAAAAGTTCGACGTGGGGGGGTATTGACAACTTTCGCGTTTTTCGCCAAAATCTTAAAAGTGCGATATCTCCGATACTAGACAAGCTAGAGAGGTCCGCGAGGGCTCATTTTAAAGCGCTTCCGGTGTACTATAACATACTATAAGGGCGATTGTCCAACTCGAAAATTACGCCGCTGGCGAAGGCCGGAAATTTGGCCATTTTTCGCGATTTCGCTTCGAACTTTGAATCCACTTTCCTCGCGAACTAAACGACTTAGAACGGTCCGGGAAGTTGCGTTCGTGATGGTTTCGAGTCTACTAGCACTGGCAAAAAGTCCGGTGCGATTATCGAAAATTTTTTTTTGCCGATTTGGGCCGAAAAGTTCGACGTGGGGGGTATTGACAACTTTCGCGTTTTTCGCCAAAATCTTAAAAGTGCGATATCTCCGATACTAGACAAGCTAGAGAGGTCCGCGAGGGCTCATTTTAAAGCGCTTCCGGTGTACTATAACATACTATAAGGGCGATTGTCCAACTCGAAAATTACGCCGCTGGCGAAGGCCGGAAATTTGGCCATTTTCGCGATTTCGCTTCGAACTTTGAATCCACTTTCCTCGCGAACTAAACGACTTAGAACGGTCCGGGAAGTTGCGTTCGTGATGGTTTCGAGTCTACTAGCACTGGCAAAAAGTCCGGTGCGATTATCGAAAATTTTTTTTTGCCGATTTGGGCCGAAAAGTTCGACGTGGGGGGTATTGACTACTTTCGCGTTTTTCGCCAAAATCTTAAAAGTGCGATATCTCCGATACTAGACCAGCTAGAGAGGTCCGCGAGGGCTCATTTTAAAGCGCTTCCGGTGTACTATAACATACTATAAGGGCGATTGTCCAACTCGAAAATTACGCCGCTGGCGAAGGCCGGAAATTTGGCCATTTTTCGCGATTTCGCTTCGAACTTTGAATCCACTTTCCTCGCGAACTAAACGACTTAGAACGGTCCGGGAAGTTGCGTTCGTGATGGTTTCGAGTCTACTAGCACTGGCAAAAAGTCCGGTGCTATTATCGAAAATTTTTTTTTGCCGATTTGGGCCGAAAAGTACGACGTGGGGGTATTGACAACTTTCGCGTTTTTCGCCAAAATCTTAAAAGTGCGATATCTCCGATACTAGACAAGCTAGAGAGGTCCGCGAGGGCTCATTTTAAAGCGCTTCCGGTGTACTATAACATACTATAAGGGCGATTGTCCAACTCGAAAATTACGCCGCTGGCGAAGGCCGGAAATTTGGCCATTTTTCGCGATTTCGCTTCGAACTTTGAATCCACTTTCCTCGCGAACTAAACGACTTAGAACGGTCCGGGAAGTTGCGTTCGTGATGGTTTCGAGTCTACTAGCACTGGCAAAAAGTCCGGTGCGATTATCGAAAATTTTTTTTTGCCGATTTGGGCCGAAAAGTACGACGTGGGTGGGTATTGACAACTTTCGCGTTTTTCGCCAAAATCTTAAAAGTGCGATATCTCCGATACTAGACAAGCTAGAGAGGTCCGCGAGGGCTCATTTTAAAGCGCTTCCGGTGTACTATAACATACTATAAGGGCGATTGTCCAACTCGAAAATTACGCCGCTGGCGAAGGCCGGAAATTTGGCCATTTTTCGCGATTTCGCTTCGAACTTTGAATCCACTTTCCTCGCGAACTAAACGACTTAGAACGGTCCGGGAAGTTGCGTTCGTGATGGTTTCGAGTCTACTAGCACTGGCAAAAAGTCCGGTGCGATTATCGAAAATTTTTTTTTGCCGATTTGGGCCGAAAAGTACGACGTGGGGGGTATTGACAACTTTCGCGTTTTTCGCCAAAATCTTAAAAGTGCGATATCTCCGATACTAGACAAGCTAGAGAGGTCCGCGAGGGCTCATTTTAAAGCGCTTCCGGTGTACTATAACATACTATAAGGGCGATTGTCCAACTCGAAAATTACGCCGCTGGCGAAGGCCGGAAATTTGGCCATTTTTCGCGATTTCGCTTCGAACTTTGAATCCACTTTCCTCGCGAACTAAACGACTTAGAACGGTCCGGGAAGTTGCGTTCGTGATGGTTTCGAGTCTACTAGCACTGGCAAAAAGTCCGGTGCGATTATCGAAAATTTTTTTTTTGCCGATTTGGGCCGAAAAGTACGACGTGGGGGGGTATTGACAACTTTCGCGTTTTTCGCCAAAATCTTAAAAGTGCGATATCTCCGATACTAGACAAGCTAGAGAGGTCCGCGAGGGCTCATTTTAAAGCGCTTCCGGTGTACTATAACATACTATAAGGGCGATTGTCCAACTCGAAAATTACGCCGCTGGCGAAGGCCGGAAATTTGGCCATTTTTCGCGATTTCGCTTCGAACTTTGAATCCACTTTCCTCGCGAACTAAACGACTTAGAACGGTCCGGGAAGTTGCGTTCGTGATGGTTTCGAGTCTACTAGCACTGGCAAAAAGTCCGGTGCGATTATCGAAAATTTTTTTTTTGCCGATTTGGGCCGAAAAGTTCGACGTGGGGGGTATTGACAACTTTCGCGTTTTCGCCAAAATCTTAAAAGTGCGATATCTCCGATACCAGACACGCTAGAGAGGTCCGCGAGGGCTCATTTTAAAGCGCTTCCGGTGTACTATAACATACTATAAGGGCGATTGTCCAACTCGAAAATTACGCCGCTGGCGAAGGCCGGAAATTTGGCCATTTTTCGCGATTTCGCTTCGAACTTTGAATCCACTTTCCTCGCGAACTAAACGACTTAGAACGGTCCGGGAAGTTGCGTTCGTGATGGTTTCGAGTCTACTAGCACTGGCAAAAAGTCCGGTGCGATTATCGAAAATTTTTTTTTTGCCGATTTGGGCCGAAAAGTACGACGTGGGGGGGTATTGACAACTTTCGCGTTTTTCGCCAAAATCTTAAAAGTGCGATATCTCCGATACTAGACAAGCTAGAGAGGTCCGCGAGGGCTCATTTTAAAGCGCTTCCGGTGTACTATAACATACTATAAGGGCGATTGTCCAACTCGAAAATTACGCCGCTGGCGAAGGCCGGAAATTTGGCCATTTTTCGCGATTTCGCTTCGAACTTTGAATCCACTTTCCTCGCGAACTAAACGACTTAGAACGGTCCGGGAAGTTGCGTTCGTGATGGTTTCGAGTCTACTAGCACTGGCAAAAAGTCCGGTGCGATTATCGAAAATTTTTTTTTGCCGATTTGGGCCGAAAAGTACGACGTGGGGGGGTATTGACAACTTTCGCGTTTTTCGCCAAAATCTTAAAAGTGCGATATCTCCGATACTAGACAAGCTAGAGAGGTCCGCGAGGGCTCATTTTAAAGCGCTTCCGGTGTACTATAACATACTATAAGGGCGATTGTCCAACTCGAAAATTACGCCGCTGGCGAAGGCCGGAAATTTGGCCATTTTTCGCGATTTCGCTTCGAACTTTGAATCCACTTTCCTCGCGAACTAAACGACTTAGAACGGTCCGGGAAGTTGCGTTCGTGATGGTTTTGAGTCTACTAGCACTGGCAAAAAGTCCGGTGCGATTATCGAAAATTTTTTTTTTGCCGATTTGGGCCGAAAAGTACGACGTGGGGGTGTATTGACAACTTTCGCGTTTTTCGCCAAAATCTTAAAAGTGCGATATCTCCGATACTAGACAAGCTAGAGAGGTCCGCGAGGGCTCATTTTAAAGCGCTTCCGGTGTACTATAACATACTATAAGGGCGATTGTTCAACTCGAAAATTACGCCGCTGGCGAAGGCCGGAAATTTGGCCATTTTTCGCGATTTCGCTTCGAACTTTGAATCCACTTTCCTCGCGAACTAAACGACTTAGAACGGTCCGGGAAGTTGCGTTCGTGATGGTTTCGAGTCTACTAGCACTGGCAAAAAGTCCGGTGCGATTATCGAAAATTTTTTTTTTGCCGATTTGGGCCGAAAAGTACGACGTGGGGGGTATTGACAACTTTCGCGTTTTTCGCCAAAATCTTAAAAGTGCGATATCTCCGATACTAGACAAGCTAGAGAGGTCCGCGAGGGCTCATTTTAAAGCGCTTCCGGTGTACTATAACATACTATAAGGGCGATTGTCCAACTCGAAAATTACGCCGCTGGCGAAGGCCGGAAATTTGGCCATTTTTCGCGATTTCGCTTCGAACTTTGAATCCACTTTCCTCGCGAACTAAACGACTTAGAACGGTCCGGGAAGTTGCGTTCGTGATGGTTTTGAGTCTACTAGCACTGGCAAAAAGTCCGGTGCGATTATCGAAATTTTTTTTTTTGCCGACTTGGGCCGAAAAGTTGAAGGTGGGGTGGAATTATTGACAACTTTCGCGTTTTCGCCAAAATCTTAAAAGTGCGATATCTCCGATACCAGACAAGCTAGAGAGGTCCGCGAGGGCTCATTTTAAAGCGCTTCGGGTGTACTATAACATACTATAAGGGCGATTGTCCAACTCGAAAATTACGCCGCTGGCGAAGGCCGGAAATTTGGCCATTTTTCGCGATTTCGCTTCGAACTTTGAATCCACTTTCCTCGCGAACTAAACGACTTAGAACGGTCCGGGAAGTTGCGTTCGTGATGGTTTCGAGTCTACTAGCACTGGCAAAAAGTCCGGTGCGATTATCGAAAATTTTTTTTTTGCCGATTTGGGCCGAAAAGTACGACGTGGGGGGGTATTGACAACTTTCGCGTTTTTCGCCAAAATCTTAAAAGTGCGATATCTCCGATACTAGACAAGCTAGAGAGGTCCGCGAGGGCTCATTTTAAAGCGCTTCCGGTGTACTATAACATACTATAAGGGCGATTGTCAACTCGAAAATTACGCCGCTGGCGAAGGCCGGAAATTTGGCCATTTTTTTTTCGCGATTTCGCTTCGAACTTTGAATCCACTTTCCTCGCGAACTAAACGACTTAGAACGGTCCGGGAAGTTGCGTTCGTGATGGTTACGAGTCTACTAGCACTGGCAAAAAGTCCGGTGCGATTATCGAAAATTTTTTTTTGCCGATTTGGGCCGAAAAGTACGACGTGGGGGGGTATTGACAACTTTCGCGTTTTTCGCCAAAATCTTAAAAGTGCGATATCTCCGATACTAGACAAGCTAGAGAGGTCCGCGAGGGCTCATTTTAAAGCGCTTCCGGTGTACTATAACATACTATAAGGGCGATTGTCCAACTCGAAAATTACGCCGCTGGCGAAGGCCGGAAATTTGGCGATTTTCGCGATTTCGCTTCGAACTTTGAATCCACTTTCCTCGCGAACTAAACGACTTAGAACGGTCCGGGAAGTTGCGTTCGTGATGGTTTGAGCTACTAGTACTGACAACTTTCGCGTTTTTCGCCAAAATATTCAAAGTGTGATATCTCCGATACTAGACAAGCTAGAGAGGTCCGCCAGGGCTCATTTTAAAGCGCTTCGTGTGTACTATAACACGGTATAAGGGCGATTGTTCAACTCGAAAATTACGCCGCTGGCGAAGGCCGGAAATTTGGCCATTTTTCGCGATTTCGCTTCGAACTTTGAATCCACTTTCCTCGCGAACTAAACGACTTAGAACGGTCCGGGAAGTTGCGTTCGTGATGGTTTCGAGTCTACTAGCACTGGCAAAAGTCCGGTGCGATTATCGAAAATTTTTTTTTTTTGCCGATTTGGGCCGAAAAGTACGACGTGGGGGGGTATTGACAACTTTCGCGTTTTTCGCCAAAATCTTAAAAGTGCGATATCTCCGATACTAGACAAGCTAGAGAGGTCCGCGAGGGCTCATTTTAAAGCGCTTCCGATGTACTATAACATACTATAAGGGCGATTGTCCAACTCGAAAATTACGCCGCTGGCGAAGGCCGGAAATTTGGCCATTTTTCGCGATTTCGCTTCGAACTTTGAATCCACTTTCCTCGCGAACTAAACGACTTAGAACGGTCCGGGAAGTTGCGTTCGTGATGGTTTCGAGTCTACTAGCACTGGCAAAAAGTCCGGTGCGATTATCGAAAATTTTTTTTTTGCCGATTTGGGCCGAAAAGTACGACGTGGGGGGGTATTGACAACTTTCGCGTTTTTCGCCAAAATATTAAAAGTGCGATATCTCCGATACTAGACAAGCTAGAGAGGTCCGCGAGGGCTCATTTTAAAGCGCTTCCGGTGTACTATAACATACTATAAGGGCGATTGTCCAACTCGAAAATTACGCCGCTGGTGAAGGCCGGAAATTTGGACATTTTTCGCGATTTCAAACTTTCAATCCAATTTCCTCGCGAACTAAACGACTTAGAACGGTCCGGGAGGTTGCGTTCGTGATGGTTTTGAGTCTACTAGCACCGGCAAAAAGTCCGGTGCGATTATCGAAAATTTTTTTTTTGCCGATTTGGGCCTTAATGTTGAGGCTGGGTGGGTATTGACAACTTTCGCGTTTTTCGCCAAAATCTTAAAAGTGCGATATCTCCGATACTAGACAAGCTAGAGAGGTCCGCGAGGGCTCATTTTAAAGCGCTTCCGGTGTACTATAACATACTATAAGGGCGATTGTCCAACTCGAAAATTACGCCGCTGGCGAAGGCCGGAAATTTGGCCATTTTTCGCGATTTCGCTTCGAACTTTGAATCCACTTTCCTCGCGAACTAAACGACTTAGAACGGTCCGGGAAGTTGCGTTCGTGATGGTTTCGAGTCTACTAGCACTGGCAAAAAGTCCGGTGCGATTATCGAAAATTTTTTTTTTTGCCAATTTGGGCCGAAAAGTGACGTGGGGGGTATTGACAACTTTCGCGTTTTTCGCCAAAATCTTAAAAGTGCGATATCTCCGATACTAGACAAGCTAGAGAGGTCCGCGAGGGCTCATTTTAAAGCGCTTCCGGTGTACTATAACATACTATAAGGGCGACTGTCCAACTCGAAAATTACGCCGCTGGCGAAGGCCGGAAATTTGGCCATTTTTCGCGATTTCGCTTCGAACTTTGAATCCACTTTCCTCGCGCACCAAACGACTTAAAACGGTCCGGGAAGTTGCGTTCGTGATGGTTTCGAGTCTACTAGCACTGGCAAAAAGTCCGGTGCGATTATCGAACATTTTTTTTTTGCCGATTTGGGCCGAAAAGTACGACGTGGGGGTATTGACAACTTTCGCGTTTTTCGCCAAAATCTTAAAAGTGCGATATCTCCGATACTAGACAAGCTAGAGAGGTCCGCGAGGGCTCATTTTAAAGCGCTTCCGGTGTACTATAACATACTATAAGGGCGATTGTCCAACTCGAAAATTACGCCGCTGGCGAAGGCCGGAAATTTGGCCATTTTTCGCGATTTCGCTTCGAACTTTGAATCCACTTTCCTCGCGAACTAAACGACTTAGAACGGTCCGGGAAGTTGCGTTCGTGATGGTTTCGGAGTCTACTAGCACTGGCAAAAAGTCCGGTGCGATTATCGAAAATTTTTTTTTTTTTGCCGATTTGGGCCGAAAAGTACGACGTGGGGGGGGGGTATTGACAACTTTCGCGTTTTTCGCCAAAATCTTAAAAGTGCGATATCTCCGATACTAGACAAGCTAGAGAGGTCCGCGAGGGCTCATTTTAAAGCGCTTCCGGTGTACTATAACATACTATAAGGGCGATTGTCCAACTAGAAAATTACGCCGCTGGCGAAGGCCGGAAATTTGGCCATTTTTCGCGATTTCAAACTTTCAATCCAATTTCCTCGCGAACTAAACGACTTAGAACGGTCCGGAAGTTATGTTCGTGATGGTTTCGAGTCTACTAGCACTGGCAAAAAGTCCGGTGCGATTATCGAAAATTTTTTTTTGCCGATTTGGGCCGAAAAGTACGACGTGGGGGGGGTATTGACAACTTTCGCGTTTTTCGCCAAAATCTTAAAAGTGCGATATCTCCGATACTAGACAAGCTAGAGAGGTCCGCGAGGG
Source organism: Cryptocheilus praepositus (assembly GCA_033815515.1). NCBI lineage: Eukaryota > Metazoa > Arthropoda > Insecta > Hymenoptera > Pompilidae > Cryptocheilus > Cryptocheilus praepositus. The sequence continues at coordinate 4,645,261 of JAWWQZ010000314.1, forward strand.
CTCATTTTAAAGCGCTTCCGGTGTACTATAACATACTATAAGGGCGATTGTCCAACTCGAAAATTACGCCGCTGGCGAAGGCCGGAAATTTGGCCATTTTTCGCGATTTCGCTTCGAACTTTGAATCCACTTTCCTCGCGAACTAAACGACTTAGAACGGTCCGGGAAGTTGCGTTCGTGATGGTTTCGAGTCTACTAGCACTGGCAAAAAGTCCGGTGCGATTATCGAAAATTTTTTTTTTGCCGATTTGGGCCGAAAGGTACGACGTGGGGGTATTGACAACTTTCGCGTTTTTCGCCAAAATCTTAAAAGTGCGATATCTCCGATACTAGACAAGCTAGAGAGGTCCGCGAGGGCTCATTTTAAAGCGCTTCCGGTGTACTATAACATACTATAAGGGCGATTGTCCAACTCGAAAATTACGCCGCTGGCGAAGGCCGGAAATTTGGCCATTTTTCGCGATTTCGCTTCGAACTTTGAATCCACTTTCCTCGCGAACTAAACGACTTAGAACGGTCCGGGAAGTTGCGTTCGTGATGGTTTCGAGTCTACTAGCACTGGCAAAAAGTCCGGTGCGATTATCGAAAATTTTTTTTTTTTGCCGATTTGGGCCGAAAAGTACGACGTGGGGGTATTGACAACTTTCGCGTTTTTCGCCAAAATCTTAAAAGTGCGATATCTCCGATACTAGACAAGCTAGAGAGGTCCGCGAGGGCTCATTTTAAAGCGCTTCCGGTGTACTATAACATACTATAAGGGCGATTGTCCAACTCGAAAATTACGCCGCTGGCGAAGGCCGGAAATTTGGCCATTTTTCGCGATTTCGCTTCGAACTTTGAATCCACTTTCCTCGCGAACTAAACGACTTAGAACGGTCCGGGAAGTTGCGTTCGTGATGGTTTCGAGTCTACTAGCACTGGCAAAAAGTCCGGTGCGATTATCGAAAATTTTTTTTTTGCCGATTTGGGCCGAAAAGTACGACGTGGGGGTATTGATAACTTTCGCGTTTTTCGCCAAAATCTTAAAAGTGCGATATCTCCGATACTAGACAAGCTAGAGAGGTCCGCGAGGGCTCATTTTAAAGCGCTTCCGGTGTACTATAACATACTATAAGGGCGATTGTCCAACTCGAAAATTACGCCGCTGGCGAAGGCCGGAAATTTGGCCATTTTTCGCGATTTCGCTTCGAACTTTGAATCCACTTTCCTCGCGAACTAAACGACTTAGAACGGTCCGGGAAGTTGCGTTCGTGATGGTTTCGAGTCTACTAGCACTGGCAAAAAGTCCGGTGCGATTATCGAAAATTTTTTTTTTGCCGATTTGGGCCGAAAAGTATGACGTGGGGGTATTGACAACTTTCGCGTTTTTCGCCAAAATCTTAAAAGGGCGATATCTCCGATACTAGACAAGCTAGAGAGGTCCGCGAGGGCTCATTTTAAAGCGCTTCCGGTGTACTATAACATACTATAAGGGCGATTGTCCAACTCGAAAATTACGCCGCTGGCGAAGGCCGGAAATTTGGCCATTTTTCGCGATTTCGCTTCGAACTTTGAATCCACTTTCCTCGCGAACTAAACGACTTAGAACGGTCCGGGAAGTTGCGTTCGTGATGGTTTCGAGTCTACTAGCACTGGCAAAAAGTCCGGTGCGATTATCGAAAATTTTTTTTTGCCGATTTGGGCCGAAAAGTTCGACGTGGGGGGGTATTGACAACTTTCGCGTTTTTCGCCAAAATCTTAAAAGTGCGATATCTCCGATACTAGACAAGCTAGAGAGGTCCGCGAGGGCTCATTTTAAAGCGCTTCCGGTGTACTATAACATACTATAAGGGCGATTGTCCAACTCGAAAATTACGCCGCTGGCGAAGGCCGGAAATTTGGCCATTTTTCGCGATTTCGCTTCGAACTTTGAATCCACTTTCCTCGCGAACTAAACGACTTAGAACGGTCCGGGAAGTTGCGTTCGTGATGGTTTCGAGTCTACTAGCACTGGCAAAAAAAGTCCGGTGCGATTATCGAAAATTTTTTTTTTGCCGATTTGGGCCGAAAAGTACGACGTGGGGGGGGTATTGACAACTTTCGCGTTTTTCGCCAAAATCTTAAAAGTGCGATATCTCCGATACTAGACAAGCTAGAGAGGTCCGCGAGGGCTCATTTTAAAGCGCTTCCGGTGTACTATAACATACTATAAGGGCGATTGTCCAACTCGAAAATTACGCCGCTGGCGAAGGCCGGAAATTTGGCGATTTTTCGCGATTTCGCTTCGAACTTTGAATCCACTTTCCTCGCGAACTAAACGACTTAGAACGGTCCGGGAAGTTGCGTTCGTGATGGTTTCGAGTCTACTAGCACTGGCAAAAAGTCCGGTGCGATTATCGAAAATTTTTTTTTTGCCGATTTGGGCCGAAAAGTACGACGTGGGGGTATTGACAACTTTCGCGTTTTTCGCCAAAATCTTAAAAGTGCGATATCTCCGATACTAGACAAGCTAGAGAGGTCCGCGAGGGCTCATTTTAAAGCGCTTCCGGTGTACTATAACATACTATAAGGGCGATTGTCCAACTCGAAAATTACGCCGCTGGCGAAGGCCGGAAATTTGGCCATTTTTCGCGATTTCGCTTCGAACTTTGAATCCACTTTCCTCGCGAACTAAACGACTTAGAACGGTCCGGGAAGTTGCGTTCGTGATGGTTTCGAGTCTACTAGCACTGGCAAAAAGTCCGGTGCGATTATCGAAAATTTTTTTTTTGCCGATTTGGGCCGAAAAGTACGACGTGGGGGTATTGACAACTTTCGCGTTTTTCGCCAAAATCTTAAAAGTGCGATATCTCCGATACTAGACAAGCTAGAGAGGTCCGCGAGGGCTCATTTTAAAGCGCTTCCGGTGTACTATAACATACTATAAGGGCGATTGTCCAACTCGAAAATTACGCCGCTGGCGAAGGCCGGAAATTTGGCCATTTTTCGCGATTTCGCTTCGAACTTTGAATCCACTTTCCTCGCGAACTAAACGACTTAGAACGGTCCGGGAAGTTGCGTTCGTGATGGTTTCGAGTCTACTAGCACTGGCAAAAAGTCCGGTGCGATTATCGAAAATTTTTTTTTTGCCGATTTGGGCCGAAAAGTACGACGTGGGGGGGTATTGACAACTTTCGCGTTTTTCGCCAAAATCTTAAAAGTGCGATATCTCCGATACTAGACAAGCTAGAGAGGTCCGCGAGGGCTCATTTTAAAGCGCTTCCGGTGTACTATAACATACTATAAGGGCGATTGTCCAACTCGAAAATTACGCCGCTGGCGAAGGCCGGAAATTTGGCCATTTTTCGCGATTTCGCTTCGAACTTTGAATCCACTTTCCTCGCGAACTAAACGACTTAGAACGGTCCGGGAAGTTGCGTTCGTGATGGTTTCGAGTCTACTAGCACTGGCAAAAAGTCCGGTGCGATTATCGAAAATTTTTTTTTTGCCGATTTGGGCCGAAAAGTACGACGTGGGGGGGTATTGACAACTTTCGCGTTTTTCGCCAAAAATCTTAAAAGTGCGATATCTCCGATACTAGACAAGCTAGAGAGGTCCGCGAGGGCTCATTTTAAAGCGCTTCCGGTGTACTATAACATACTATAAGGGCGATTGTCCAACTCGAAAATTACGCCGCTGGCGAAGGCCGGAAATTTGGCGATTTTTCGCGATTTCGCTTCGAACTTTGAATCCACTTTCCTCGCGAACTAAACGACTTAGAACGGTCCGGGAAGTTGCGTTCGTGATGGTTTCGAGTCTACTAGCACTGGCAAAAAGTCCGGTGCGATTATCGAAAATTTTTTTTTTGCCGATTTGGGCCGAAAAGTACGACGTGGGGGGTATTGACAACTTTCGCGTTTTTCGCCAAAAATCTTAAAAGTGCGATATCTCCGATACTAGACAAGCTAGGAGAGGTCCGCGAGGGCTCATTTTAAAGCGCTTCCGGTGTACTATAACACACTATAAGGGCGATTGTCTAACTCGAAAATTACGGCGCTGGCGAAGGCCGGAAATTTGGCGATTTCTCGCGATTTCTCTTCAAACTTTGAACTCACTTTCCTCGCGAACTAAACGACTTAGAACGGTCCGGGAAGTTGCGTTCGTGATGGTTTCGAGTCTAATAGCACTGGCAAAAAGTCCGGGGGGATTATCGAAAATTTTTTTTTTGCCGATTTGGGCCGAAAAGTACGACGTGGGGGTATTGACAACTTTCGCGTTTTTCGCCAAAATCTTAAAAGTGCGATATCTCCGATACTAGACAAGCTAGAGAGGTCCGCGAGGGCTCATTTTAAAGCGCTTCGGGTGTACTATAACAACATATAAGGGCGATTGTCTTACTCGAAAATTACGCCGCTGGCGAAGGCCGGAAGTTTGGCCATTTTTCGCGATTTCGCTTCGAACTTTGAATCCACTTTCCTCGCGAACTAAACGACTTAGAACGGTCCGGGAAGTTGCGTTCGTGATGGTTTCGAGTCTACTAGCACTGGCAAAAAGTCCGGTGCGATTATCGAAAATTTTTTTTTTGCCGATTTGGGCCGAAAAGTACGACGTGGGGGGGTATTGACAACTTTCGCGTTTTTCGCCAAAATCTTAAAAGTGCGATATCTCCGATACTAGACAAGCTAGAGAGGTCCGCGAGGGCTCATTTTAAAGCGCTTCCGGTGTACTATAACATACTATAAGGGCGATTGTCCAACTCGAAAATTACGCCGCTGGCGAAGGCCGGAAATTTGGCCATTTTTCGCGATTTCGCTTCGAACTTTGAATCCACTTTCCTCGCGAACTAAACGACTTAGAACGGTCCGGGAAGTTGCGTTCGTGATGGTTTCGAGTCTACTAGCACTGGCAAAAAGTCCGGTGCGATTATCGAAAATTTTTTTTTTGCCGATTTGGGCCGAAAAGTACGACGTGGGGGGTATTGACAACTTTCGCGTTTTTCGCCAAAATCTTAAAAGTGCGATATCTCCGATACTAGACAAGCTAGAGAGGTCCGCGAGGGCTCATTTTAAAGCGCTTCCGGTGTACTATAACATACTATAAGGGCGATTGTCCAACTCGAAAATTACGCCGCTGGCGAAGGCCGGAAATTTGGCCATTTTTCGCGATTTCGCTTCGAACTTTGAATCCACTTTCCTCGCGAACTAAACGACTTAGAACGGTCCGGGAAGTTGCGTTCGTGATGGTTTCGAGTCTACTAGCACTGGCAAAAAGTCCGGTGCGATTATCGAAAATTTTTTTTTTTTTTTGCCGATTTGGGCCGAAAAGTACGACGTGGGGGGGTATTGACAACTTTCGCGTTTTTCGCCAAAATCTTAAAAGTGCGATATCTCCGATACTAGACAAGCTAGAGAGGTCCGCGAGGGCTCATTTTAAAGCGCTTCCGGTGTACTATAACATACTATAAGGGCGATTGTCCAACTCGAAAATTACGCCGCTGGCGAAGGCCGGAAATTTGGCCATTTTTCGCGATTTCGCTTCGAACTTTGAATCCACTTTCCTCGCGAACTAAACGACTTAGAACGGTCCGGGAAGTTGCGTTCGTGATGGTTTCGAGTCTACTAGCACTGGCAAAAAGTCCGGTGCGATTATCGAAAATTTTTTTTTTGCCGATTTGGGCCGAAAAGTACGACGTGGGGGGGTATTGACAACTTTCGCGTTTTTCGCCAAAATCTTAAAAGTGCGATATCTCCGATACTAGACAAGCTAGAGAGGTCCGCGAGGGCTCATTTTAAAGCGCTTCCGGTGTACTATAACATACTATAAGGGCGATTGTCCAACTCGAAAATTACGCCGCTGGCGAAGGCCGGAAATTTGGCCATTTTTCGCGATTTCGCTTCGAACTTTGAATCCACTTTCCTCGCGAACTAAACGACTTAGAACGGTCCGGGAAGTTGCGTTCGTGATGGTTTTGAGTCTACTAGCACTGGCAAAAAGTCCGGTGCGATTATCGAAAATTTTTTTTTTGCCGATTTGGGCCGAAAAGTACGACGTGGGGGGGTATTGACAACTTTCGCGTTTTTCGCCAAAATCTAAAAAGTGCGATATCTCCGATACTAGACAAGCTAGAGAGGTCCGCGAGGGCTCATTTTAAAGCGCTTCCGGTGTACTATAACATACTATAAGGGCGATTGTCCAACTCGAAAATTACGCCGCTGGCGAAGGCCGGAAATTTGGCCATTTTTCGCGATTTCGCTTCGAACTTTGAATCCACTTTCCTCGCGAACTAAACGACTTAGAACGGTCCGGGAAGTTGCGTTCGTGATGGTTTTGAGTCTACTAGCACTGGCAAAAAGTCCGGTGCGATTATCGAAAATTTTTTTTTTGCCGATTTGGGCCGAAAAGTACGACGTGAGGGGGTATTGACAACTTTCGCGTTTTTCGCCAAAATCTTAAAAGTGCGATATCTCCGATACTAGACAAGCTAGAGAGGTCCGCGAGGGCTCATTTTAAAGCGCTTCCGGTGTACTATAACATACTATAAGGGCGATTGTCCAACTCGAAAATTACGCCGCTGGCGAAGGCCGGAAATTTGGCCATTTTTCGCGATTTCGCTTCGAACTTTGAATCCACTTTCCTCGCGAACTAAACGACTTAGAACGGTCCGGGAAGTTGCGTTCGTGATGGTTTTGAGTCTACTAGCACTGGCAAAAAGTCCGGTGCGATTATCGAAAATTTTTTTTTTTTGCCGATTTGGGCCGAAAAGTACGACGTGGGGGTATTGACAACTTTCGCGTTTTTCGCCAAAATCTTAAAAGTGCGATATCTCCGATACTAGACAAGCTAGAGAGGTCCGCGAGGGCTCATTTTAAAGCGCTTCCGGTGTACTATAACATACTATAAGGGCGATTGTCCAACTCGAAAATTACGCCGCTGGCGAAGGCCGGAAATTTGGCCATTTTTCGCGATTTCGCTTCGAACTTTGAATCCACTTTCCTCGCGAACTAAACGACTTAGAACGGTCCGGGAAGTTGCGTTCGTGATGGTTTCGAGTCTACTAGCACTGGCAAAAAGTCCGGTGCGATTATCGAAAATTTTTTTTTTTTGCCGATTTGGGCCGAAAAGTACGACGTGGGGGGGGTATTGACAACTTTCGCGTTTTTCGCCAAAATCTTAAAAGTGCGATATCTCCGATACTAGACAAGCTAGAGAGGTCCGCGAGGGCTCATTTTAAAGCGCTTCCGGTGTACTATAACATACTATAAGGGCGATTGTCCAACTCGAAAATTACGCCGCTGGCGAAGGCCGGAAATTTGGCCATTTTTCGCGATTTCGCTTCGAACTTTGAATCCACTTTCCTCGCGAACTAAACGACTTAGAACGGTCCGGGAAGTTGCGTTCGTGATGGTTTTGAGTCTACTAGCACTGGCAAAAAGTCCGGTGCGATTATCGAAAATTTTTTTTTTTTTGCCGATTTGGGCCGAAAAGTACGACGTGGGGGTATTGACAACTTTCGCGTTTTTCGCCAAAATCTTAAAAGTGCGATATCTCCGATACTAGACAAGCTAGAGAGGTCCGCGAGGGCTCATTTTAAAGCGCTTCCGGTGTACTATAACATACTATAAGGGCGATTGTCCAACTCGAAAATTACGCCGCTGGCGAAGGCCGGAAATTTGGCCATTTTTCGCGATTTCGCTTCGAACTTTGAATCCACTTTCCTCGCGAACTAAACGACTTAGAACGGTCCGGGAAGTTGCGTTCGTGATGGTTTTGAGTCTACTAGCACTGGCAAAAAGTCCGGTGCGATTATCGAAAATTTTTTTTTTTTGCCGATTTGGGCCGAAAAGTACGACGTGGGGGGTATTGACAACTTTCGCGTTTTTCGCCAAAATCTTAAAAGTGCGATATCTCCGATACTAGACAAGCTAGAGAGGTCCGCGAGGGCTCATTTTAAAGCGCTTCCGGTGTACTATAACATACTATAAGGGCGATTGTCCAACTCGAAAATTACGCCGCTGGCGAAGGCCGGAAATTTGGCCATTTTTCGCGATTTCGCTTCGAACTTTGAATCCACTTTCCTCGCGAACTAAACGACTTAGAACGGTCCGGGAAGTTGCGTTCGTGATGGTTTCGAGTCTACTAGCACTGGCAAAAAGTCCGGTGCGATTATCGAAAATTTTTTTTTTGCCGATTTGGGCCGAAAAGTACGACGTGGGGGGGTATTGACAACTTTCGCGTTTTTCGCCAAAATCTTAAAAGTGCGATATCTCCGATACTAGACAAGCTAGAGAGGTCCGCGAGGGCTCATTTTAAAGCGCTTCCGGTGTACTATAACATACTATAAGGGCGATTGTCCAACTCGAAAATTACGCCGCTGGCGAAGGCCGGAAATTTGGCGATTTTTCGCGATTTCTCTTCAAACTTTGAACTCACTTTCCTCGCGAACTAAACGACTTAGAACGGTCCGGGAAGTTGCGTTCGTGATGGTTTCGAGTCTACTAGCACTGGCAAAAAGTCCGGTGCGATTATCGAAAATTTTTTTTTTGCCGATTTGGGCCGAAAAGTACGACGTGGGGGTATTGACAACTTTCGCGTTTTTCGCCAAAATCTTAAAAGTGCGATATCTCCGATACTAGACAAGCTAGAGAGGTCCGCGAGGGCTCATTTTAAAGCGCTTCCGGTGTACTATAACATACTATAAGGGCGATTGTCCAACTCGAAAATTACGCCGCTGGCGAAGGCCGGAAATTTGGCCATTTTTCGCGATTTCGCTTCGAACTTTGAATCCACTTTCCTCGCGAACTAAACGACTTAGAACGGTCCGGGAAGTTGCGTTCGTGATGGTTTTGAGTCTACTAGCACTGGCAAAAAGTCCGGTGCGATTATCGAAAATTTTTTTTTTGCCGATTTGGGCCGAAAAGTACGACGTGGGGGTATTGACAACTTTCGCGTTTTTCGCCAAAATCTTAAAAGTGCGATATCTCCGATACTAGACAAGCTAGAGAGGTCCGCGAGGGCTCATTTTAAAGCGCTTCCGGTGTACTATAACATACTATAAGGGCGATTGTCCAACTCGAAAATTACGCCGCTGGCGAAGGCCGGAAATTTGGCCATTTTTCGCGATTTCGCTTCGAACTTTGAATCCACTTTCCTCGCGAACTAAACGACTTAGAACGGTCCGGGAAGTTGCGTTCGTGATGGTTTTGAGTCTACTAGCACTGGCAAAAAGTCCGGTGCGATTATCGAAAATTTTTTTTTTGCCGATTTGGGCCGAAAAGTTAGACGTGGGGGGTATTGACAACTTTCGCGTTTTTCGCCAAAATCTTAAAAGTGCGATATCTCCGATACTAGACAAGCTAGAGAGGTCCGCGAGGGCTCATTTTAAAGCGCTTCCGGTGTACTATAACATACTATAAGGGCGATTGTCCAACTCGAAAATTACGCCGCTGGCGAAGGCCGGAAATTTGGCCATTTTTCGCGATTTCGCTTCGAACTTTGAATCCACTTTCCTCGCGAACTAAACGACTTAGAACGGTCCGGGAAGTTGCGTTCGTGATGGTTTCGAGTCTACTAGCACTGGCAAAAAGTCCGGTGCGATTATCGAAAATTTTTTTTTTTGCCGATTTGGGCCGAAAAGTACGACGTGGGGGGTATTGACAACTTTCGCGTTTTTCGCCAAAATCTTAAAAGTGCGATATCTCCGATACTAGACAAGCTAGAGAGGTCCGCGAGGGCTCATTTTAAAGCGCTTCCGGTGTACTATAACATACTATAAGGGCGATTGTCCAACTCGAAAATTACGCCGCTGGCGAAGGCCGGAAATTTGGCGATTTTTCGCGATTTCGCTTCGAACTTTGAATCCACTTTCCTCGCGAACTAAACGACTTAGAACGGTCCGGGAAGTTGCGTTCGTGATGGTTTCGAGTCTACTAGCACTGGCAAAAAGTCCGGTGCGATTATCGAAAATTTTTTTTTTGCCGATTTGGGCCGAAAAGTGAGACTGGGGGGTATTGACAACTTTCGCGTTTTTCGCCAAAATCTTAAAAGTGCGATATCTCCGATACTAGACAAGCTAGAGAGGTCCGCGAGGGCTCATTTTAAAGCGCTTCCGGTGTACTATAACATACTATAAGGGCGATTGTCCAACTCGAAAATTACGCCGCTGGCGAAGGCCGGAAATTTGGCCATTTTTCGCGATTTCGCTTCGAACTTTGAATCCACTTTCCTCGCGAACTAAACGACTTAGAACGGTCCGGGAAGTTGCGTTCGTGATGGTTTTGAGTCTACTAGCACTGGCAAAAAGTCCGGTGCGATGATCGAAAATTTTTTTTTTTGCCGATTTGGGCCGAAAAGTACGACGTGGGGGGGGGGGGTATTGACAACTTTCGCGTTTTTCGCCAAAATCTTAAAAGTGCGATATCTCCGATACTAGACAAGCTAGAGAGGTCCGCGAGGGCTCATTTTAAAGCGCTTCCGGTGTACTATAACATACTATAAGGGCGATTGTCCAACTCGAAAATTACGCCGCTGGCGAAGGCCGGAAATTTGGCCATTTTTCGCGATTTCGCTTCGAACTTTGAATCCACTTTCCTCGCGAACTAAACGACTTAGAACGGTCCGGGAAGTTGCGTTCGTGATGGTTTTGAGTCTACTAGCACTGGCAAAAAGTCCGGTGCGATTATCGAAAATTTTTTTTTTGCCGATTTGGGCCGAAAAGTACGACGTGGGGGGGTATTGACAACTTTCGCGTTTTTCGCCAAAATCTTAAAAGTGCGATATCTCCGATACTAGACAAGCTAGAGAGGTCCGCGAGGGCTCATTTTAAAGCGCTTCCGGTGTACTATAACATACTATAAGGGCGATTGTCCAACTCGAAAATTACGCCGCTGGCGAAGGCCGTAAATTTGGCCATTTTCGCGATTTCGCTTCGAACTTTGAATCCACTTTCCTCGCGAACTAAACGACTTAGAACGGTCCGGGAAGTTGCGTTCGTGATGGTTTTGAGTCTACTAGCACTGGCAAAAAGTCCGGTGCGATTATCGAAAATTTTTTTTTTGCCGATTTGGGCCGAAAAGTACGACGTGGGGGTGTATTGACAACTTTCGCGTTTTTCGCCAAAATCTTAAAAGTGCGATATCTCCGATACTAGACAAGCTAGAGAGGTCCGCGAGGGCTCATTTTAAAGCGCTTCCGGTGTACTATAACATACTATAAGGGCGATTGTCCAACTCGAAAATTACGCCGCTGGCGAAGGCCGGAAATTTGGCCATTTTTCGCGATTTCGCTTCGAACTTTGAATCCACTTTCCTCGCGAACTAAACGACTTAGAACGGTCCGGGAAGTTGCGTTCGTGATGGTTTCGAGTCTACTAGCACTGGCAAAAAGTCCGGTGCGATTATCGAAAATTTTTTTTTTGCCGATTTGGGCCGAAAAGTACGTCGTGGGGGGGTATTGACAACTTTCGCGTTTTTCGCCAAAATCTTAAAAGTGCGATATCTCCGATACTAGACAAGCTAGAGAGGTCCGCGAGGGCTCATTTTAAAGCGCTTCCGGTGTACTATAACATACTATAAGGGCGATTGTCCAACTCGAAAATTACGCCGCTGGCGAAGGCCGGAAATTTGGCCATTTTTCGCGATTTCGCTTCGAACTTTGAATCCACTTTCCTCGCGAACTAAACGACTTAGAACGGTCCGGGAAGTTGCGTTCGTGATGGTTTTGAGTCTACTAGCACTGGCAAAAAGTCCGGTGCGATTATCGAAAATTTTTTTTTTGCCGATTTGGGCCGAAAAGTTACGACGTGGGGGGTATTGACAACTTTCGCGTTTTTCGCCAAAATCTTAAAAGTGCGATATCTCCGATACTAGACAAGCTAGAGAGGTCCGCGAGGGCTCATTTTAAAGCGCTTCCGGTGTACTATAACATACTATAAGGGCGATTGTCCAACTCGAAAATTACGCCGCTGGCGAAGGCCGGAAATTTGGCCATTTTTCGCGATTTCGCTTCGAACTTTGAATCCACTTTCCTCGCGAACTAAACGACTTAGAACGGTCCGGGAAGTTGCGTTCGTGATGGTTTTGAGTCTACTAGCACTGGCAAAAAGTCCGGTGCGATTATCGAAAATTTTTTTTTTTTGCCGATTTGGGCCGAAAAGTACGACGTGGGGGGGTATTGACAACTTTCGCGTTTTTCGCCAAAATCTTAAAAGTGCGATATCTCCGATACTAGACAAGCTAGAGAGGTCCGCGAGGGCTCATTTTAAAGCGCTTCCGGTGTACTATAACATACTATAAGGGCGATTGTCCAACTCGAAAATTACGCCGCTGGCGAAGGCCGGAAATTTGGCCATTTTTCGCGATTTCGCTTCGAACTTTGAATCCACTTTCCTCGCGAACTAAACGACTTAGAACGGTCCGGGAAGTTGCGTTCGTGATGGTTTTGAGTCTACTAGCACTGGCAAAAAGTCCGGTGCGATTATCGAAAATTTTTTTTTTGCCGATTTGGGCCGAAAAGTACGACGTGGGGGGTATTGACAACTTTCGCGTTTTTCGCCAAAATCTTAAAAGTGCGATATCTCCGATACTAGACAAGCTAGAGAGGTCCGCGAGGGCTCATTTTAAAGCGCTTCCGGTGTACTATAACATACTATAAGGGCGATTGTCCAACTCGAAAATTACGCCGCTGGCGAAGGCCGGAAATTTGGCGATTTTTCGCGATTTCGCTTCGAACTTTGAATCCACTTTCCTCGCGAACTAAACGACTTAGAACGGTCCGGGAAGTTGCGTTCGTGATGGTTTTGAGTCTACTAGCACTGGCAAAAAGTCCGGTGCGATTATCGAAAATTTTTTTTTTTTTGCCGATTTGGGCCGAAAAGTACGACGTGGGGGGTATTGACAACTTTCGCGTTTTTCGCCAAAATCTTAAAAGTGCGATATCTCCGATACTAGACAAGCTAGAGAGGTCCGCGAGGGCTCATTTTAAAGCGCTTCCGGTGTACTATAACATACTATAAGGGCGATTGTCCAACTCGAAAATTACGCCGCTGGCGAAGGCCGGAAATTTGGCCATTTTTCGCGATTTCGCTTCGAACTTTGAATCCACTTTCCTCGCGAACTAAACGACTTAGAACGGTCCGGGAAGTTGCGTTCGTGATGGTTTTTATTCCAATAGCACTGGCAAAAAGTCCGGTGCGATTATCGAAAATTTTTTTTTTTTGCCGATTTGGGCCGAAAAGTACGACGTGGGGGGTATTGACAACTTTCGCGTTTTTCGCCAAAATCTTAAAAGTGCGATATCTCCGATACTAGACAAGCTAGAGAGGTCCGCGAGGGCTCATTTTAAAGCGCTTCCGGTGTACTATAACATACTATAAGGGCGATTGTCCAACTCGAAAATTACGCCGCTGGCGAAGGCCGGAAATTTGGCCATTTTTCGCGATTTCGCTTCGAACTTTGAATCCACTTTCCTCGCGAACTAAACGACTTAGAACGGTCCGGGAAGTTGCGTTCGTGATGGTTTTGAGTCTACTAGCACTGGCAAAAAGTCCGGTGCGATTATCGAAAATTTTTTTTTGCCGATTTGGGCCGAAAAGTACGACGTGGGGGTATTGACAACTTTCGCGTTTTTCGCCAAAATCTTAAAAGTGCGATATCTCCGATACTAGACAAGCTAGAGAGGTCCGCGAGGGCTCATTTTAAAGCGCTTCCGGTGTACTATAACATACTATAAGGGCGATTGTCCAACTCGAAAATTACGCCGCTGGCGAAGGCCGGAAATTTGGCCATTTTTCGCGATTTCGCTTCGAACTTTGAATCCACTTTCCTCGCGAACTAAACGACTTAGAACGGTCCGGGAAGTTGCGTTCGTGATGGTTTTGAGTCTACTAGCACTGGCAAAAAGTCCGGTGCGATTATCGAAAATTTTTTTTTTTTGCCGATTTGGGCCGAAAAGTACGACGTGGGGGGTATTGACAACTTTCGCGTTTTTCGCCAAAATCTTAAAAGTGCGATATCTCCGATACTAGGACAAGCTAGAGAGGTCCGCGAGGGCTCATTTTAAAGCGCTTCCGGTGTACTATAACATACTATAAGGGCGATTGTCCAACTCGAAAATTACGGCGCTGGCGAAGGCCGGAAATTTGGCGATTTTTCGCGATTTCGCTTCGAACTTTGAATCCACTTTCCTCGCGAACTAAACCACTTAGAACGGTCCGGGAAGTTGCGTTCGTGATGGTTTTGAGTCTACTAGCACTGGCAAAAAGTCCGGTGCGATTATCGAAAATTTTTTTTTTGCCGATTTGGGCCGAAAAGTACGACGTGGGGGGTATTGACAACTTTCGCGTTTTTCGCCAAAATCTTAAAAGTGCGATATCTCCGATACTAGACAAGCTAGAGAGGTCCGCGAGGGCTCATTTTAAAGCGCTTCCGGTGTACTATAACATACTATAAGGGCGATTGTCCAACTCGAAAATTACGCCGCTGGCGAAGGCCGGAAATTTGGCCATTTTTCGCGATTTCGCTTCGAACTTTGAATCCACTTTCCTCGCGAACTAAACGACTTAGAACGGTCCGGGAAGTTGCGTTCGTGATGGTTTTGAGTCTACTAGCACTGGCAAAAAGTCCGGTGCGATTATCGAAAATTTTTTTTTTGCCGATTTGGGCCGAAAAGTTACCGGGGGGGGTATTGACAACTTTCGCGTTTTTCGCCAAAATCTTAAAAGTGCGATATCTCCGATACTAGACAAGCTAGAGAGGTCCGCGAGGGCTCATTTTAAAGCGCTTCCGGTGTACTATAACATACTATAAGGGCGATTGTCCAACTCGAAAATTACGCCGCTGGCGAAGGCCGGAAATTTGGCCATTTTTCGCGATTTCGCTTCGAACTTTGAATCCACTTTCCTCGCGAACTAAACGACTTAGAACGGTCCGGGAAGTTGCGTTCGTGATGGTTTTGAGTCTACTAGCACTGGCAAAAAGTCCGGTGCGATTATCGAAAATTTTTTTTTTTTTTTGCCGATTTGGGCCGAAAAGTACGACGTGGGGGTGTATTGACAACTTTCGCGTTTTTCGCCAAAATCTTAAAAGTGCGATATCTCCGATACTAGACAAGCTAGAGAGGTCCGCGAGGGCTCATTTTAAAGCGCTTCCGGTGTACTATAACATACTATAAGGGCGATTGTCCAACTCGAAAATTACGCCGCTGGCGAAGGCCGGAAATTTGGCCATTTTTCGCGATTTCGCTTCGAACTTTGAATCCACTTTCCTCGCGAACTAAACGACTTAGAACGGTCCGGGAAGTTGCGTTCGTGATGGTTTTGAGTCTACTAGCACTTGCAAAAAGTCCGGTGCGATTATCGAAAATTTTTTTTTTGCCGATTTGGGCCGAAAATTACGTCATGGGGGGGTATTGACAACTTTCGCGTTTTTCGCCAAAATCTTAAAAGTGCGATATCTCCGATACTAGACAAGCTAGAGAGGTCCGCGAGGGCTCATTTTAAAGCGCTTCCGGTGTACTATAACATACTATAAGGGCGATTGTCCAACTCGAAAATTACGCCGCTGGCGAAGGCCGGAAATTTGGCCATTTTTCGCGATTTCGCTTCGAACTTTGAATCCACTTTCCTCGCGAACTAAACGACTTAGAACGGTCCGGGAAGTTGCGTTCGTGATGGTTTTGAGTCTACTAGCACTGGCAAAAAGTCCGGTGCGATTATCGAAAATTTTTTTTTTTTGCCGATTTTGGGCCGAAAAGTACGACGTGGGGGGGTATTGACAACTTTCGCGTTTTTCGCCAAAATCTTAAAAGTGCGATATCTCCGATACTAGACAAGCTAGAGAGGTCCGCGAGGGCTCATTTTAAAGCGCTTCCGGTGTACTATAACATACTATAAGGGCGATTGTCCAACTCGAAAATTACGCCGCTGGCGAAGGCCGGAAATTTGGCCATTTTTCGCGATTTCGCTTCGAACTTTGAATCCACTTTCCTCGCGAACTAAACGACTTAGAACGGTCCGGGAAGTTGCGTTCGTGATGGTTTTGAGTCTACTAGCACTGGCAAAAAGTCCGGTGCGATTATCGAAAATTTTTTTTTTGCCGATTTGGGCCGAAAAGTACGACGTGGGGGTATTGACAACTTTCGCGTTTTTCGCCAAAATCTTAAAAGTGCGATATCTCCGATACTGGACAAGCTAGAGAGGTCCGCGAGGGCTCATTTTAAAGCGCTTCCGGTGTACTATAACATACTATAAGGGCGATTGTCCAACTCGAAAATTACGCCGCTGGCGAAGGCCGGAAATTTGGCCATTTTTCGCGATTTCGCTTCGAACTTTGAATCCACTTTCCTCGCGAACTAAACGACTTAGAACGGTCCGGGAAGTTGCGTTCGTGATGGTTTCGAGTCTACTAGCACTGGCAAAAAGTCCGGTGCGATTATCGAAAATTTTTTTTTTGCCGATTTGGGCCGAAAAGTACGACGTGGGGGTATTGACAACTTTCGCGTTTTTCGCCAAAATCTTTAAAGTGCGATATCTCCGATACTAGACAAGCTAGAGAGGTCCGCGAGGGCTCATTTTAAAGCGCTTCCGGTGTACTATAACATACTATAAGGGCGATTGTCCAACTCGAAAATTACGCCGCTGGCGAAGGCCGGAAATTTGGCCATTTTTCGCGATTTCGCTTCGAACTTTGAATCCACTTTCCTCGCGAACTAAACGACTTAGAACGGTCCGGGAAGTTGCGTTCGTGATGGTTTTGAGTCTACTAGCACTGGCAAAAAGTCCGGTGCGATTATCGAAAATTTTTTTTTTTGCCGATTTGGGCCGAAAAGTACGACGTGGGGGGGTATTGACAACTTTCGCGTTTTTCGCCAAAATCTTAAAAGTGCGATATCTCCGATACTAGACAAGCTAGAGAGGTCCGCGAGGGCTCATTTTAAAGCGCTTCCGGTGTACTATAACATACTATAAGGGCGATTGTCCAACTCGAAAATTACGCCGCTGGCGAAGGCCGGAAATTTGGCCATTTTTCGCGATTTCGCTTCGAACTTTGAATCCACTTTCCTCGCGAACTAAACGACTTAGAACGGTCCGGGAAGTTGCGTTCGTGATGGTTTTGAGTCTACTAGCACTGGCAAAAAGTCCGGTGCGATTATCGAAAATTTTTTTTTTTTGCCGATTTGGGCCGAAAAGTACGACGTGGGGGGTATTGACAACTTTCGCGTTTTTCGCCAAAATCTTAAAAGTGCGATATCTCCGATACTAGACAAGCTAGAGAGGTCCGCGAGGGCTCATTTTAAAGCGCTTCCGGTGTACTATAACATACTATAAGGGCGATTGTCCAACTCGAAAATTACGCCGCTGGCGAAGGCCGGAAATTTGGCCATTTTTCGCGATTTCGCTTCGAACTTTGAATCCACTTTCCTCGCGAACTAAACGACTTAGAACGGTCCGGGAAGTTGCGTTCGTGATGGTTTCGAGTCTACTAGCACTGGCAAAAAGTCCGGTGCGATTATCGAAAATTTTTTTTTTGCCGATTTGGGCCGAAAAGTACGACGTGGGGGTGTATTGACAACTTTCGCGTTTTTCGCCAAAATCTTAAAAGTGCGATATCTCCGATACTAGACAAGCTAGAGAGGTCCGCGAGGGCTCATTTTAAAGCGCTTCCGGTGTACTATAACATACTATAAGGGCGATTGTCCAACTCGAAAATTACGCCGCTGGCGAAGGCCGGAAATTTGGCCATTTTTCGCGATTTCGCTTCGAACTTTGAATCCACTTTCCTCGCGAACTAAACGACTTAGAACGGTCCGGGAAGTTGCGTTCGTGATGGTTTTGAGTCTACTAGCACTGGCAAAAAGTCCGGTGCGATTATCGAAAATTTTTTTTTTGCCGATTTGGGCCGAAAAGTACGACGTGGGGGGGTATTGACAACTTTCGCGTTTTTCGCCAAAATCTTAAAAGTGCGATATCTCCGATACTAGACAAGCTAGAGAGGTCCGCGAGGGCTCATTTTAAAGCGCTTCCGGTGTACTATAACATACTATAAGGGCGATTGTCCAACTCGAAAATTACGCCGCTGGCGAAGGCCGGAAATTTGGCCATTTTTCGCGATTTCGCTTCGAACTTTGAATCCACTTTCCTCGCGAACTAAACGACTTAGAACGGTCCGGGAAGTTGCGTTCGTGATGGTTTTGAGTCTACTAGCACTGGCAAAAAGTCCGGTGCGATTATCGAAAATTTTTTTTTTTTGCCGATTTGGGCCGAAAAGTTATACAGGGGGGGGTATTGACAACTTTCGCGTTTTTCGCCAAAATCTTAAAAGTGCGATATCTCCGATACTAGACAAGCTAGAGAGGTCCGCGAGGGCTCATTTTAAAGCGCTTCCGGTGTACTATAACATACTATAAGGGCGATTGTCCAACTCGAAAATTACGCCGCTGGCGAAGGCCGGAAATTTGGCCATTTTTCGCGATTTCTCGCTTCGAACTTTGAATCCACTTTCCTCGCGAACTAAACGACTTAGAACGGTCCGGGAAGTTGCGTTCGTGATGGTTTTGAGTCTACTAGCACTGGCAAAAAGTCCGGTGCGATTATCGAAAATTTTTTTTTGCCGATTTGGGCCGAAAAGTACGACGTGGGGGGGTATTGACAACTTTCGCGTTTTTCGCCAAAATCTTAAAAGTGCGATATCTCCGATACTAGACAAGCTAGAGAGGTCCGCGAGGGCTCATTTTAAAGCGCTTCCGGTGTACTATAACATACTATAAGGGCGATTGTCCAACTCGAAAATTACGCCGCTGGCGAAGGCCGGAAATTTGGCCATTTTTCGCGATTTCGCTTCGAACTTTGAATCCACTTTCCTCGCGAACTAAACGACTTAGAACGGTCCGGGAAGTTGCGTTCGTGATGGTTTTGAGTCTACTAGCACTGGCAAAAAGTCCGGTGCGATTATCGAAAATTTTTTTTTTGCCGATTTGGGCCGAAAAGTACGACGTTGGGGGGTATTGACAACTTTCGCGTTTTTCGCCAAAATCTTAAAAGTGCGATATCTCCGATACTAGACAAGCTAGAGAGGTCCGCGAGGGCTCATTTTAAAGCGCTTCCGGTGTACTATAACATACTATAAGGGCGATTGTCCAACTCGAAAATTACGCCGCTGGCGAAGGCCGGAAATTTGGCCATTTTTCGCGATTTCGCTTCGAACTTTGAATCCACTTTCCTCGCGAACTAAACGACTTAGAACGGTCCGGGAAGTTGCGTTCGTGATGGTTTTGAGTCTACTAGCACTGGCAAAAAGTCCGGTGCGATTATCGAAAATTTTTTTTTTGCCGATTTGGGCCGAAAAGTACGACGTGGGGGGTATTGACAACTTTCGCGTTTTTCGCCAAAATCTTAAAAGTGCGATATCTCCGATACTAGACAAGCTAGAGAGGTCCGCGAGGGCTCATTTTAAAGCGCTTCCGGTGTACTATAACATACTATAAGGGCGATTGTCCAACTCGAAAATTACGCCGCTGGCGAAGGCCGGAAATTTGGCCATTTTTCGCGATTTCGCTTCGAACTTTGAATCCACTTTCCTCGCGAACTAAACGACTTAGAACGGTCCGGGAAGTTGCGTTCGTGATGGTTTTGAGTCTACTAGCACTGGCAAAAAGTCCGGTGCGATTATCGAAAATTTTTTTTTTTTTGCCGATTTGGGCCGAAAAGTACGACGTGGGGGGTATTGACAACTTTCGCGTTTTTCGCCAAAATCTTAAAAGTGCGATATCTCCGATACTAGACAAGCTAGAGAGGTCCGCGAGGGCTCATTTTAAAGCGCTTCCGGTGTACTATAACATACTATAAGGGCGATTGTCCAACTCGAAAATTACGCCGCTGGCGAAGGCCGGAAATTTGGCCATTTTTCGCGATTTCGCTTCGAACTTTGAATCCACTTTCCTCGCGAACTAAACGACTTAGAACGGTCCGGGAAGTTGCGTTCGTGATGGTTTTGAGTCTACTAGCACTGGCAAAAAGTCCGGTGCGATTATCGAAAATTTTTTTTTTTTTGCCGATTTGGGCCGAAAAGTACGACGTGGGGGTATTGACAACTTTCGCGTTTTTCGCCAAAATCTTAAAAGTGCGATATCTCCGATACTAGACAAGCTAGAGAGGTCCGCGAGGGCTCATTTTAAAGCGCTTCCGGTGTACTATAACATACTATAAGGGCGATTGTCCAACTCGAAAATTACGCCGCTGGCGAAGGCCGGAAATTTGGCCATTTTTCGCGATTTCGCTTCGAACTTTGAATCCACTTTCCTCGCGAACTAAACGACTTAGAACGGTCCGGGAAGTTGCGTTCGTGATGGTTTCGAGTCTACTAGCACTGGCAAAAAGTCCGGTGCGATTATCGAAAATTTTTTTTTTTTTTTGCCGATTTGGGCCGAAAAGTAGGAGAGTGGGGGGGTATTGACAACTTTCGCGTTTTTCGCCAAAATCTTAAAAGTGCGATATCTCCGATACTAGACAAGCTAGAGAGGTCCGCGAGGGCTCATTTTAAAGCGCTTCCGGTGTACTATAACATACTATAAGGGCGATTGTCCAACTCGAAAATTACGCCGCTGGCGAAGGCCGGAAATTTGGCCATTTTTCGCGATTTCGCTTCGAACTTTGAATCCACTTTCCTCGCGAACTAAACGACTTAGAACGGTCCGGGAAGTTGCGTTCGTGATGGTTTTGAGTCTACTAGCACTGGCAAAAAGTCCGGTGCGATTATCGAAAATTTTTTTTTTTTGCCGATTTGGGCCGAAAAGTTACGACGTGGGGGGTATTGACAACTTTCGCGTTTTTCGCCAAAATCTTAAAAGTGCGATATCTCCGATACTAGACAAGCTAGAGAGGTCCGCGAGGGCTCATTT
Source organism: Cryptocheilus praepositus (assembly GCA_033815515.1). Lineage (NCBI taxonomy): Eukaryota > Metazoa > Arthropoda > Insecta > Hymenoptera > Pompilidae > Cryptocheilus > Cryptocheilus praepositus. The sequence continues at coordinate 4,666,108 of JAWWQZ010000314.1, forward strand.
TAAAGCGCTTCCGGTGTACTATAACATACTATAAGGGCGATTGTCCAACTCGAAAATTACGCCGCTGGCGAAGGCCGGAAATTTGGCCATTTTTCGCGATTTCGCTTCGAACTTTGAATCCACTTTCCTCGCGAACTAAACGACTTAGAACGGTCCGGGAAGTTGCGTTCGTGATGGTTTTGAGTCTACTAGCACTGGCAAAAAGTCCGGTGCGATTATCGAAAATTTTTTTTTTTGCCGATTTGGGCCGAAAAGTACGACGTGGGGGGTATTGACAACTTTCGCGTTTTTCGCCAAAATCTTAAAAGTGCGATATCTCCGATACTAGACAAGCTAGAGAGGTCCGCGAGGGCTCATTTTAAAGCGCTTCCGGTGTACTATAACATACTATAAGGGCGATTGTCCAACTCGAAAATTACGCCGCTGGCGAAGGCCGGAAATTTGGCCATTTTTCGCGATTTCGCTTCGAACTTTGAATCCACTTTCCTCGCGAACTAAACGACTTAGAACGGTCCGGGAAGTTGCGTTCGTGATGGTTTCGAGTCTACTAGCACTGGCAAAAAGACCGGTGCGATTATCGAAATTTTTTTTTTTTTTTTTGCCGATTTGGGCCGAAAAGTACGACGTGGGGGGTATTGACAACTTTCGCGTTTTTCGCCAAAATCTTAAAAGTGCGATATCTCCGATACTAGACAAGCTAGAGAGGTCCGCGAGGGCTCATTTTAAAGCGCTTCCGGTGTACTATAACATACTATAAGGGCGATTGTCCAACTCGAAAATTACGCCGCTGGCGAAGGCCGGAAATTTGGCCATTTTTCGCGATTTCGCTTCGAACTTTGAATCCACTTTCCTCGCGAACTAAACGACTTAGAACGGTCCGGGAAGTTGCGTTCGTGATGGTTTCGAGTCTACTAGCACTGGCAAAAAGTCCGGTGCGATTATCGAAAATTTTTTTTTTTGCCGATTTGGGCCGAAAAGTACGACGTGGGGGGTATTGACAACTTTCGCGTTTTTCGCCAAAATCTTAAAAGTGCGATATCTCCGATACTAGACAAGCTAGAGAGGTCCGCGAGGGCTCATTTTAAAGCGCTTCCGGTGTACTATAACATACTATAAGGGCGATTGTCCAACTCGAAAATTACGCCGCTGGCGAAGGCCGGAAATTTGGCCATTTTTCGCGATTTCGCTTCGAACTTTGAATCCACTTTCCTCGCGAACTAAACGACTTAGAACGGTCCGGGAAGTTGCGTTCGTGATGGTTTTGAGTCTACTAGCACTGGCAAAAAGTCCGGTGCGATTATCGAAAATTTTTTTTTTTTTTGCCGATTTGGGCCGAAAAGTACGACGTGGGGGGGTATTGACAACTTTCGCGTTTTTCGCCAAAATCTTAAAAGTGCGATATCTCCGATACTAGACAAGCTAGAGAGGTCCGCGAGGGCTCATTTTAAAGCGCTTCCGGTGTACTATAACATACTATAAGGGCGATTGTCCAACTCGAAAATTACGCCGCTGGCGAAGGCCGGAAATTTGGCCATTTTTCGCGATTTCGCTTCGAACTTTGAATCCACTTTCCTCGCGAACTAAACGACTTAGAACGGTCCGGGAAGTTGCGTTCGTGATGGTTTTGAGTCTACTAGCACTGGCAAAAAGTCCGGTGCGATTATCGAAAATTTTTTTTTTGCCGATTTGGGCCGAAAAGTACGACGTGGGGGGGTATTGACAACTTTCGCGTTTTTCGCCAAAATCTTAAAAGTGCGATATCTCCGATACTAGACAAGCTAGAGAGGTCCGCGAGGGCTCATTTTAAAGCGCTTCCGGTGTACTATAACATACTATAAGGGCGATTGTCCAACTCGAAAATTACGCCGCTGGCGAAGGCCGGAAATTTGGCCATTTTTCGCGATTTCGCTTCGAACTTTGAATCCACTTTCCTCGCGAACTAAACGACTTAGAACGGTCCGGGAAGTTGCGTTCGTGATGGTTTTGAGTCTACTAGCACTGGCAAAAAGTCCGGTGCGATTATCGAAAATTTTTTTTTTGCCGATTTGGGCCGAAAAGTACGACGTGGGGGGGTATTGACAACTTTCGCGTTTTTCGCCAAAATCTTAAAAGTGCGATATCTCCGATACTAGACAAGCTAGAGAGGTCCGCGAGGGCTCATTTTAAAGCGCTTCCGGTGTACTATAACATACTATAAGGGCGATTGTCCAACTCGAAAATTACGCCGCTGGCGAAGGCCGGAAATTTGGCCATTTTTCGCGATTTCGCTTCGAACTTTGAATCCACTTTCCTCGCGAACTAAACGACTTAGAACGGTCCGGGAAGTTGCGTTCGTGATGGTTTTGAGTCTACTAGCACTGGCAAAAAGTCCGGTGCGATTATCGAAAATTTTTTTTTGCCGATTTGGGCCGAAAAGTTGAGCGGGGGGGGTATTGACAACTTTCGCGTTTTTCGCCAAAATCTTAAAAGTGCGATATCTCCGATACTAGACAAGCTAGAGAGGTCCGCGAGGGCTCATTTTAAAGCGCTTCCGGTGTACTATAACATACTATAAGGGCGATTGTCCAACTCGAAAATTACGCCGCTGGCGAAGGCCGGAAATTTGGCCATTTTTCGCGATTTCGCTTCGAACTTTGAATCCACTTTCCTCGCGAACTAAACGACTTAGAACGGTCCGGGAAGTTGCGTTCGTGATGGTTTCGAGTCTACTAGCACTGGCAAGAAGACAGGTGCGATTATCGAAATTTTTTTTTTTTTTTGCCGATTTGGGCCGAAAAGTACGACGTGGGGGTATTGACAACTTTCGCGTTTTTCGCCAAAATCTTAAAAGTGCGATATCTCCGATACTAGACAAGCTAGAGAGGTCCGCGAGGGCTCATTTTAAAGCGCTTCCGGTGTACTATAACATACTATAAGGGCGATTGTCCAACTCGAAAATTACGCCGCTGGCGAAGGCCGGAAATTTGGCCATTTTTCGCGATTTCGCTTCGAACTTTGAATCCACTTTCCTCGCGAACTAAACGACTTAGAACGGTCCGGGAAGTTGCGTTCGTGATGGTTTTGAGTCTACTAGCACTGGCAAAAAGTCCGGTGCGATTATCGAAAATTTTTTTTTTGCCGATTTGGGCCGAAAAGTTACGACGTGGGGGGTATTGACAACTTTCGCGTTTTTCGCCAAAATCTTAAAAGTGCGATATCTCCGATACTAGACAAGCTAGAGAGGTCCGCGAGGGCTCATTTTAAAGCGCTTCCGGTGTACTATAACATACTATAAGGGCGATTGTCCAACTCGAAAATTACGCCGCTGGCGAAGGCCGGAAATTTGGCGATTTTTCGCGATTTCGCTTCAAACTTTGAATCCACTTTCCTCGCGAACTAAACTAATTAGAACGGTCCGGGAGGTTGCGTTCGTGATGGTTTTGAGTCTACTAGCACTGGCAAAAAGACCGGTGCGATTATCGAAAAATTTTTTTTTTTGCCGATTTGAGCCGAAAAGTACGACGTGGGGGGTATTGACAACTTTCGCGTTTTTCGCCAAAATCTTAAAAGTGCGATATCTCCGATACTAGACAAGCTAGAGAGGTCCGCGAGGGCTCATTTTAAAGCGCTTCCGGTGTACTATAACATACTATAAGGGCGATTGTCCAACTCGAAAATTACGCCGCTGGCGAAGGCCGGAAATTTGGCCATTTTTCGCGATTTCGCTTCGAACTTTGAATCCACTTTCCTCGCGAACTAAACGACTTAGAACGGTCCGGGAAGTTGCGTTCGTGATGGTTTCGAGTCTACTAGCACTGGCAAAAAGTCCGGTGCGATTATCGAAAATTTTTTTTTTGCCGATTTGGGCCGAAAAGTTAGACGTGGGGGGGTATTGACAACTTTCGCGTTTTTCGCCAAAATCTTAAAAGTGCGATATCTCCGATACTAGACAAGCTAGAGAGGTCCGCGAGGGCTCATTTTAAAGCGCTTCCGGTGTACTATAACATACTATAAGGGCGATTGTCCAACTCGAAAATTACGCCGCTGGCGAAGGCCGGAAATTTGGCCATTTTTCGCGATTTCGCTTCGAACTTTGAATCCACTTTCCTCGCGAACTAAACGACTTAGAACGGTCCGGGAAGTTGCGTTCGTGATGGTTTTGAGTCTACTAGCACTGGCAAAAAGTCCGGTGCGATTATCGAAAATTTTTTTTTTGCCGATTTGGGCCGAAAAGTACGACTGGGGGGGTATTGACAACTTTCGCGTTTTTCGCCAAAATCTTAAAAGTGCGATATCTCCGATACTAGACAAGCTAGAGAGGTCCGCGAGGGCTCATTTTAAAGCGCTTCCGGTGTACTATAACATACTATAAGGGCGATTGTCCAACTCGAAAATTACGCCGCTGGCGAAGGCCGGAAATTTGGCCATTTTTCGCGATTTCGCTTCAAACTTTGAATCCACTTTCCTCGCGAACTAAACGACTTAGAACGGTCCGGGAAGTTGCGTTCGTGATGGTTTCGAGTCTACTAGCACTGGCAAAAAGTCCGGTGCGATTATCGAAAATTTTTTTTTTTTGCCGATTTGGGCCGAAAAGTTGACGTGGGGGTATTGACAACTTTCGCGTTTTTCGCCAAAATCTTAAAAGTGCGATATCTCCGATACTAGACAAGCTAGAGAGGTCCGCGAGGGCTCATTTTAAAGCGCTTCCGGTGTACTATAACATACTATAAGGGCGATTGTCCAACTCGAAAATTACGCCGCTGGCGAAGGCCGGAAATTTGGCCATTTTTCGCGATTTCGCTTCGAACTTTGAATCCACTTTCCTCGCGAACTAAACGACTTAGAACGGTCCGGGAAGTTGCGTTCGTGATGGTTTTGAGTCTACTAGCACTGGCAAAAAGACCGGTGCGATTATCGATTTTTTTTTTTTTTGCCGACTTGGGCCGAAAATTTGGAGGAGGTGTGGTAAAAATGGCAACATTCGAGTAATTAGAAAAAATCTTAAAAGTGCGATATCTCCGATACTAGACAAGCTAGAGAGGTCCGCGAGGGCTCATTTTAAAGCGCTTCCGGTGTACTATAACATACTATAAGGGCGATTGTCCAACTCGAAAATTACGCCGCTGGCGAAGGCCGGAAATTTGGCCATTTTTCGCGATTTCGCTTCGAACTTTGAATCCACTTTCCTCGCGAACTAAACGACTTAGAACGGTCCGGGAAGTTGCGTTCGTGATGGTTTCGAGTCTACTAGCACTGGCAAAAAGTCCGGTGCGATTATCGAAAATTTTTTTTTTTTGCCGATTTGGGCCGAAAAGTTCGACGTGGGGGGTATTGACAACTTTCGCGTTTTTCGCCAAAATCTTAAAAGTGCGATATCTCCGATACTAGACAAGCTAGAGAGGTCCGCGAGGGCTCATTTTAAAGCGCTTCCGGTGTACTATAACATACTATAAGGGCGATTGTCCAACTCGAAAATTACGCCGCTGGCGAAGGCCGGAAATTTGGCCATTTTTCGCGATTTCGCTTCGAACTTTGAATCCACTTTCCTCGCGAACTAAACGACTTAGAACGGTCCGGGAAGTTGCGTTCGTGATGGTTTTGAGTCTACTAGCACTGGCAAAAAGTCCGGTGCGATTATCGAAAATTTTTTTTTTGCCGATTTGGGCCGAAAAGTTACGACGTGGGGGTATTGACAACTTTCGCGTTTTTCGCCAAAATCTTAAAAGTGCGATATCTCCGATACTAGACAAGCTAGAGAGGTCCGCGAGGGCTCATTTTAAAGCGCTTCCGGTGTACTATAACATACTATAAGGGCGATTGTCCAACTCGAAAATTACGCCGCTGGCGAAGGCCGGAAATTTGGCCATTTTTCGCGATTTCGCTTCGAACTTTGAATCCACTTTCCTCGCGAACTAAACGACTTAGAACGGTCCGGGAAGTTGCGTTCGTGATGGTTTTGAGTCTACTAGCACTGGCAAAAAGTCCGGTGCGATTATCGAAAATTTTTTTTTTTTGCCGATTTGGGCCGAAAAGTTGACGCTGGGGGGGTATTGACAACTTTCGCGTTTTTCGCCAAAATCTTAAAAGTGCGATATCTCCGATACTAGACAAGCTAGAGAGGTCCGCGAGGGCTCATTTTAAAGCGCTTCCGGTGTACTATAACATACTATAAGGGCGATTGTCCAACTCGAAAATTACGCCGCTGGCGAAGGCCGGAAATTTGGCCATTTTTCGCGATTTCGCTTCGAACTTTGAATCCACTTTCCTCGCGAACTAAACGACTTAGAACGGTCCGGGAAGTTGCGTTCGTGATGGTTTTGAGTCTACTAGCACTGGCAAAAAGTCCGGTGCGATTATCGAAAATTTTTTTTTTTGCCGATTTGGGCCGAAAAGTTGAGGCTGGGGGGTATTGACAACTTTCGCGTTTTTCGCCAAAATCTTAAAAGTGCGATATCTCCGATACTAGACAAGCTAGAGAGGTCCGCGAGGGCTCATTTTAAAGCGCTTCCGGTGTACTATAACATACTATAAGGGCGATTGTCCAACTCGAAAATTACGCCGCTGGCGAAGGCCGGAAATTTGGCCATTTTTCGCGATTTCGCTTCGAACTTTGAATCCACTTTCCTCGCGAACTAAACGACTTAGAACGGTCCGGGAAGTTGCGTTCGTGATGGTTTCGAGTCTACTAGCACTGGCAAAAAGTCCGGTGCGATTATCGAAAATTTTTTTTTTTTGCCGATTTGGGCCGGAAAGTTGAGGCTGTGGGGGTATTGACAACTTTCGCGTTTTTCGCCAAAATCTTAAAAGTGCGATATCTCCGATACTAGACAAGCTAGAGAGGTCCGCGAGGGCTCATTTTAAAGCGCTTCCGGTGTACTATAACATACTATAAGGGCGATTGTCCAACTCGAAAATTACTAAACGCCGCTGGCGAAGCCGGAATTTTTTTTTTTTTGGCCGATTTGGGCCGAAAAGTAGAGGCTGGGGGGGTATTGACAACTTTCGCGTTTTTCGCCAAAATCTTAAAAGTGCGATATCTCCGATACTAGACAAGCTAGAGAGGTCCGCGAGGGCTCATTTTAAAGCGCTTCCGGTGTACTATAACATACTATATGGGCGATTGTCTTACTCGAAAATTACGCCGCTGGCGAAGGCCGGAAATTTGCCATTTTTCGCGATTTCGCTTCGAACTTTGAATCCACTTTCCTCGCGAACTAAACGACTTAGAACGGTCCGGGAAGTTGCGTTCGTGATGGTTTTGAGTCTACTAGCACTGGCAAAAAGTCCGGTGCGATTATCGAAAATTTTTTTTTTGCCGATTTGGGCCGAAAAGTTGACGTGGGGGTATTGACAACTTTCGCGTTTTTCGCCAAAATCTTAAAAGTGCGATATCTCCGATACTAGACAAGCTAGAGAGGTCCGCGAGGGCTCATTTTAAAGCGCTTCCGGTGTACTATAACATACTATAAGGGCGATTGTCTAACTCGAAAATTACGGCGCTGGCGAAGGCCGGAAATTTGGCGATTTCTCGCGATTTCTCGCTTCAAACTTTGAATCCACTTTCCTCGCGAACTAAACGACTTAGAACGGTCCGGGAAGTTGCGTTCGTGATGGTTTTGAGTCTACTAGCACTGGCAAAAAGTCCGGTGCGATTATCGAAAATTTTTTTTTTTTGCCGATTTGGGCCGAAAAGTTGAAGTGTGGGGGTATTGACAACTTTCGCGTTTTTCGCCAAAATCTTAAAAGTGCGATATCTCCGATACTAGACAAGCTAGAGAGGTCCGCGAGGGCTCATTTTAAAGCGCTTCCGGTGTACTATAACATACTATAAGGGCGATTGTCCAACTCGAAAATTACGCCGCTGGCGAAGGCCGGAAATTTGGCCATTTTTCGCGATTTCGCTTCGAACTTTGAATCCACTTTCCTCGCGAACTAAACGACTTAGAACGGTCCGGGAAGTTGCGTTCGTGTTGGTTTTGAGTCTACTAGCACTGGCAAAAAGTCCGGTGCGATTATCGAAAATTTTTTTTTTGCCGATTTGGGCCGAAAAGTTCGAGGTGGGGGGTATTGACAACTTTCGCGTTTTTCGCCAAAATCTTAAAAGTGCGATATCTCCGATACTAGACAAGCTAGAGAGGTCCGCGAGGGCTCATTTTAAAGCGCTTCCGGTGTACTATAACATACTATAAGGGCGATTGTCTAACTCGAAAATTACGGCGCTGGCGAAGGCCGGAAATTTGGCGATTTTTCGCGATTTCGCTTCAAACTTTGAACTCCACTTTCCTCGCGAACTAAACGACTTAGAACGGTCCGGGAAGTTGCGTTCGTGATGGTTTTGAGTCTACTAGCACTGGCAAAAAGTCCGGTGCGATTATCGAAAATTTTTTTTTTGCCGATTTGGGCCGAAAAGTTGACAGGCTGGGGGGGTATTGACAACTTTCGCGTTTTTCGCCAAAATCTTAAAAGTGCGATATCTCCGATACTGGACAAGCTAGAGAGGTCCGCGAGGGCTCATTTTAAAGCGCTTCGCGTGTACTATAACATACTATAAGGGCGATTGTCCAACTCGAAAATTACGCCGCTGGCGAAGGCCGGAAATTTGGCCATTTTTCGCGATTTCGCTTCGAACTTTGAATCCACTTTCCTCGCGAACTAAACGACTTAGAACGGTCCGGGAAGTTGCGTTCGTGATGGTTTCGAGTCTACTAGCACTGGCAAAAAGTCCGGTGCGATTATCGAAAATTTTTTTTTTTTTTGCCGATTTGGGCCGAAAAGTTGAGGCTGGGGGTATTGACAACTTTCGCGTTTTTCGCCAAAATCTTAAAAGTGCGATATCTCCGATACTAGACAAGCTAGAGAGGTCCGCGAGGGCTCATTTTAAAGCGCTTCCGGTGTACTATAACATACTATAAGGGCGATTGTCCAACTCGAAAATTACGCCGCTGGCGAAGGCCGGAAATTTGGCCATTTTTCGCGATTTCGCTTCGAACTTTGAATCCACTTTCCTCGCGAACTAAACGACTTAGAACGGTCCGGGAAGTTGCGTTCGTGATGGTTTCGAGTCTACTAGCACTGGCAAAAAGTCCGGTGCGATTATCGAAAATTTTTTTTTTGCCGATTTGGGCCGAAAAGTACGACGTGGGGGGTATTGACAACTTTCGCGTTTTTCGCCAAAATCTTAAAAGTGCGATATCTCCGATACTAGACAAGCTAGAGAGGTCCGCGAGGGCTCATTTTAAAGCGCTACCGGTGTACTATAACATACTATAAGGGCGATTGTCCAACTCGAAAATTACGCCGCTGGCGAAGGCCGGAAATTTGGCCATTTTTCGCGATTTCGCTTCGAACTTTGAATCCACTTTCCTCGCGAACTAAACGACTTAGAACGGTCCGGGAAGTTGCGTTCGTGATGGTTTCGAGTCTACTAGCACTGGCAAAAAGTCCGGTGCGATTATCGAAAATTTTTTTTTTTTGCCGATTTGGGCCGAAAAGTACGACGTGGGGGGGTATTGACAACTTTCGCGTTTTTCGCCAAAATCTTAAAAGTGCGATATCTCCGATACTAGACAAGCTAGAGAGGTCCGCGAGGGCTCATTTTAAAGCGCTTCCGGTGTACTATATCATCCTATAAGGGCGATTGTCCAACTCGAAAATTACGCCGCTGGCGAAGGCCGGAAATTTGGCCATTTTTCGCGATTTCGCTTCGAACTTTGAATCCACTTTCCTCGCGAACTAAACGACTTAGAACGGTCCGGGAAGTTGCGTTCGTGATGGTTTCGAGTCTACTAGCACTGGCAAAAAGTCCGGTGCGATTATCGAAAATTTTTTTTTTGCCGATTTGGGCCGAAAAGTACGACGTGGGGGGGTATTGACAACTTTCGCGTTTTTCGCCAAAATCTTAAAAGTGCGATATCTCCGATACTAGACAAGCTAGAGAGGTCCGCGAGGGCTCATTTTAAAGCGCTTCCGGTGTACTATAACATACTATAAGGGCGATTGTCCAACTCGAAAATTACGGCGCTGGCGAAGGCCGGAAATTTGGCGATTTTTCGCGATTTCTCTTCGAACTTTGAACTCACTTTCCTCGCGAACTAAACGACTTAGAACGGTCCGGGAAGTTGCGTTCGTGATGGGTTTGAGTCTACTAGCACTGGCAAAAAGACCGGAGCGATTATCGAAAATTTTTTTTTTTGCCGATTTGGGCCTTAAAGTACGACGTGGGTGGGTATTGACAACTTTCGCGTTTTTCGCCAAAATCTTAAAAGTGCGATATCTCCGATACTAGACAAGCTAGAGAGGTCCGCGAGGGCTCATTTTAAAGCGCTTCCGGTGTACTATAACATACTATAAGGGCGATTGTCCAACTCGAAAATTACGCCGCTGGCGAAGGCCGGAAATTTGGCCATTTTTCGCGATTTCGCTTCGAACTTTGAATCCACTTTCCTCGCGAACTAAACGACTTAGAACGGTCCGGGAAGTTGCGTTCGTGATGGTTTCGAGTCTACTAGCACTGGCAAAAAGACCGGTGCGATTATCGAAAATTTTTTTTTTTGCCGATTTGGGCCGAAAAGTACGACGTGGGGGGTATTGACAACTTTCGCGTTTTTCGCCAAAATCTTAAAAGTGCGATATCTCCGATACTAGACAAGCTAGAGAGGTCCGCGAGGGCTCATTTTAAAGCGCACCGCGCGTACTATAACATACTATAAGGACGATTGTCCAACTCGAAAATTACGCCGCTGGCGAAGGCCGGAAATTTGGCGATTTCTCGCGATTTCTCTTCAAACTTTGAACTCACTTTCCTCGCGAACTAAACGACTTAGAACGGTCCGGGAAGTTGCGTTCGTGATGGTTTTGAGTCTACTAGCACTGGCAAAAAGTCCGGTGCGATTATCGAAAATTTTTTTTTTGCCGATTTGGGCCGAAAAGTTGAGGCTGGGGGGTATTGACAACTTTCGCGTTTTTCGCCAAAATCTTAAAAGTGCGATATCTCCGATACTAGACAAGCTAGAGAGGTCCGCGAGGGCTCATTTTAAAGCGCTTCCGGTGTACTATAACATACTATAAGGGCGATTGTCCAACTCGAAAATTACGCCGCTGGCGAAGGCCGGAAATTTGGCCATTTTTCGCGATTTCGCTTCGAACTTTGAATCCACTTTCCTCGCGAACTAAACGACTTAGAACGGTCCGGGAAGTTGCGTTCGTGATGGTTTCGAGTCTACTAGCACTGGCAAAAAGTCCGGTGCGATTATCGAAAATTTTTTTTTTGCCGATTTGGGCCGAAAAGTTCGACGGGGGGTATTGACAACTTTCGCGTTTTTCGCCAAAATCTTAAAAGTGCGATATCTCCGATACTAGACAAGCTAGAGAGGTCCGCGAGGGCTCATTTTAAAGCGCTTCCGGTGTACTATAACATACTATAAGGGCGATTGTCCAACTCGAAAATTACGCCGCTGGCGAAGGCCGGAAATTTGGCCATTTTTCGCGATTTCGCTTCGAACTTTGAATCCACTTTCCTCGCGAACTAAACGACTTAGAACGGTCCGGGAAGTTGCGTTCGTGATGGTTTCGAGTCTACTAGCACTGGCAAAAAGTCCGGTGCGATTATCGAAAATTTTTTTTTTGCCGATTTGGGCCGAAAAGTACGACGTGGGGGGGTATTGACAACTTTCGCGTTTTTCGCCAAAATCTTAAAAGTGCGATATCTCCGATACTAGACAAGCTAGAGAGGTCCGCGAGGGCTCATTTTAAAGCGCTTCCGGTGTACTATAACATACTATAAGGGCGATTGTCCAACTCGAAAATTACGCCGCTGGCGAAGGCCGGAAATTTGGCCATTTTTCGCGATTTCGCTTCGAACTTTGAATCCACTTTCCTCGCGAACTAAACGACTTAGAACGGTCCGGGAAGTTGCGTTCGTGATGGTTTTGAGTCTACTAGCACTGGCAAAAAGTCCGGTGCGATTATCGAAAATTTTTTTTTTTGCCGATTTGGGCCGAAAAGTACGACGTGGGGGGTATTGACAACTTTCGCGTTTTTCGCCAAAATCTTAAAAGTGCGATATCTCCGATACTAGACAAGCTAGAGAGGTCCGCGAGGGCTCATTTTAAAGCGCTTCCGGTGTACTATAACATACTATAAGGGCGATTGTCTAACTCGAAAATTACGCCGCTGGCGAAGGCCGGAAATTTGGCGATTTTTCGCGATTTCTCTTCAAACTTTGAACTCACTTTCCTCGCGAACTAAACGACTTAGAACGGTCCGGGAAGTTGCGTTCGTGATGGTTTTGAGTCTACTAGCACTGGCAAAAAGTCCGGTGCGATTATCGAAAATTTTTTTTTTTGCCGATTTGGGCCGAAAAGTACGACGTGGGGGGTATTGACAACTTTCGCGTTTTTCGCCAAAATCTTAAAAGTGCGATATCTCCGATACTAGACAAGCTAGAGAGGTCCGCGAGGGCTCATTTTAAAGCGCTTCCGGTGTACTATAACATACTATAAGGGCGATTGTCCAACTCGAAAATTACGCCGCTGGCGAAGGCCGGAAATTTGGCCATTTTTCGCGATTTCGCTTCGAACTTTGAATCCACTTTCCTCGCGAACTAAACGACTTAGAACGGTCCGGGAAGTTGCGTTCGTGATGGTTTTGAGTCTACTAGCACTGGCAAAAAGTCCGGTGCGATTATCGAAAATTTTTTTTTTTTTTTGCCGATTTGGGCCGAAAAGTTCGACTGGGGGGTATTGACAACTTTCGCGTTTTTCGCCAAAATCTTAAAAGTGCGATATCTCCGATACTAGACAAGCTAGAGAGGTCCGCGAGGGCTCATTTTAAAGCGCTTCCGGTGTACTATAACATACTATAAGGGCGATTGTCCAACTCGAAAATTACGGCGCTGGCGAAGGCCGGAAATTTGGCGATTTCTCGCGATTTCTCTTCAAACTTTGAACTCACTTTCCTCGCGAACTAAACGACTTAGAACGGTCCGGGAAGTTGCGTTCGTGATGGTTTTTGAGTCTACTAGCACTGGCAAAAAGTCCGGGGCGATTATCGAAAATTTTTTTTTTTTTGCCGATTTCGGCCGAAAAGTACGACGTGGGGGGTATTGACAACTTTCGCGTTTTTCGCCAAAATCTTAAAAGTGCGATATCTCCGATACTCAGACAAGCTAGAGAGGTCCGCGAGGGCTCATTTTAAAGCGCTTCCGGCGTACTATAACATACTATAAGGGCGATTGTCCAACTCGAAAATTACGGCGCTGGCGAAGGCCGGAAATTTGGCGATTTCTCGCGATTTCTCTTCAAACTTTGAATCTCACTTTCCTCGCGAACTAAAAGACTTAGAACGGTCCGGGAAGTTGCGTTCGTGATGGTTTCGAGTCTACTAGCACTGGCAAAAAGTCCGGTGCGATTATCGAAAATTTTTTTTTTTTTTTTTGCCGATTTGGGCCGAAAAGTTGAGGCTGGGGGGGTATTGACAACTTTCGCGTTTTTCGCCAAAATCTTAAAAGTGCGATATCTCCGATACTAGATAAGCTAGAGAGGTCCGCGAGGGCTCATTTTAAAGCGCTTCCGGTGTACTATAACATACTATAAGGGCGATTGTCCAACTCGGAAAATTACGCCGCTGGCGAAGGCCGGAAATTCTTGGCGATTTCTCGCGATTTTCTTCGAACTTTGAATCCACTTTCCTCGCGAACTAAACGACTTAGAACGGTCCGGGAAGTTGCGTTCGTGATGGTTTCGAGTCTACTAGCACTGGCAAAAAGTCCGGTGCGATTATCGAAATTTTTTTTTGCCGATTTGGGCCGAAAAGTACGACGTGGGGGGGTATTGACAACTTTCGCGTTTTTCGCCAAAATCTTAAAAGTGCGATATCTCCGATACTGGACAAGCTAGAGAGGTCCGCGAGGGCTCATTTTAAAGCGCTTCCGGTGTACTATAACATACTATAAGGGCGATTGTCCAACTCGAAAATTACGCCGCTGGCGAAGGCCGGAAATTTGGCGATTTCTCGCGATTTCTCTTCAAACTTTGAACTCACTTTCCTCGCGAACTAAACGACTTAGAACGGTCCGGGAAGTTGCGTTCGTGATGGTTTTGAGTCTACTAGCACTGGCAAAAAGTCCGGTGCGATTATCGAAAATTTTTTTTTTTTGCCGATTTGGGCCGAAAAGTACGACGCTGGGGGGTATTGACAACTTTCGCGTTTTTCGCCAAAATCTTAAAAGTGCGATATCTCCGATACTAGACAAGCTAGAGAGGTCCGCGAGGGCTCATTTTAAAGCGCTTCCGGTGTACTATAACATACTATAAGGGCGATTGTCCAACTCGAAAATTACGGCGCTGGCGAAGGCCGGAAATTTGGCGATTTCTCGCGATTTCTCTTCAAACTTTGAACTCACTTTCCTCGCGAACTAAACGACTTAGAACGGTCCGGGAAGTTGCGTTCGTGATGGTTTCGAGTCTACTAGCACTGGCAAAAAGTCCGGTGCGATTATCGAAAATTTTTTTTTTGCCGATTTGGGCCGAAAGTACGACGTGGGGGGTATTGACAACTTTCGCGTTTTTCGCCAAAATCTTAAAAGTGCGATATCTCCGATACTAGACAAGCTAGAGAGGTCCGCGAGGGCTCATTTTAAAGCGCTTCCGGTGTACTATAACATACTATAAGGGCGATTGTCCAACTCGAAAATTACGCCGCTGGCGAAGGCCGGAAATTTGGCGATTTCTCGCGATTTCTCTTCAAACTTTGAACTCACTTTCCTCGCGAACTAAACGACTTAGAACGGTCCGGGAAGTTGCGTTCGTGATGGTTTTGAGTCTACTAGCACTGGCAAAAAGTCCGGTGCGATTATCGAAAATTTTTTTTTTTTGCCGATTTGGGCCGAAAAGTTGAGGCTGTGGGGGTATTGACAACTTTCGCGTTTTTCGCCAAAATCTTAAAAGTGCGATATCTCCGATACTAGACAAGCTAGAGAGGTCCGCGAGGGCTCATTTTAAAGCGCTTCCGGTGTACTATAACATACTATAAGGGCGATTGTCCAACTCGAAAATTACGCCGCTGGCGAAGGCCGGAAATTTGGCCATTTTTCGCGATTTCGCTTCGAACTTTGAATCCACTTTCCTCGCGAACTAAACGACTTAGAACGGTCCGGGAAGTTGCGTTCGTGATGGTTTCGAGTCTACTAGCACTGGCAAAAAGTCCGGTGCGATTATCGAAAATTTTTTTTTTTTTTGCCGATTTGGGCCGAAAAGTACGACGTGGGGGTATTGACAACTTTCGCGTTTTTCGCCAAAATCTTAAAAGTGCGATATCTCCGATACTAGACAGGCTAGAGAGGTCCGCGAGGGCTCATTTTAAAGCGCTTCCGGTGTACTATAACATACTATAAGGGCGATTGTCCAACTCGAAAATTACGCCGCTGGCGAAGGCCGGAAATTTGGCCATTTTTCGCGATTTCGCTTCGAACTTTGAATCCACTTTCCTCGCGAACTAAACGACTTAGAACGGTCCGGGAAGTTGCGTTCGTGATGGTTTTGAGTCTACTAGCACTGGCAAAAAGTCCGGTGCGATTATCGAAAATTTTTTTTTTTTAGTAATTCTGGGCCGAAAAGTTGAGGCTGGCGGGGTATTGACAACTTTCGCGTTTTTCGCCAAAATCTTAAAAGTGCGATATCTCCGATACTGGACAAGCTAGAGAGTTCCTCGAGGGCTCATTTTAAAGCGCTCCGCGCGTACTATAACATACTATAAAGGCGATTGTCTAACTCGAAAATTACGGCGCTGGCGAAGGCCGGAAATTTGGCGATTTCTCGCGATTTCTCTTCAAACTTTGAACTCACTTTCCTCGCGAACTAAACGACTTAGAACGGTCCGGGAAGTTGCGTTCGTGATGGTTTTGAGTCTACTAGCACTGGCAAAAAGTCCGGTGCGATTATCGAAATTTTTTTTTTTTTTGCCGATTTGGGCCGAAAAGTACGACGTGGGGGGTATTGACAACTTTCGCGTTTTTCGCCAAAATCTTAAAAGTGCGATATCTCCGATACTAGACAGGCTAGAGAGGTCCGCGAGGGCTCATTTTAAAGCGCTTCCGGTAACGATACTAGAGAGGTCCGCGAGGGCTCATTTTAAAGCGCTTCCGGTGTACTATAACATACTATAAGGGCAATTGTCCAACTCGAAAATTACGCCGCTGGCGAAGGCCGGAAATTTGGCCATTTTTCGCGATTTCGCTTCGAACTTTGAATCCACTTTCCTCGCGAACTAAACGACTTAGAACGGTCCGGGAAGTTGCGTTCGTGATGGTTTTGAGTCTACTAGCACTGGCAAAAAGTCCGGTGCGATTATCGAAAATTTTTTTTTTTTGCCGATTTGGGCCGAAAAGTTGAGGCTGGGGGGTATTGACAACTTTCGCGTTTTTCGCCAAAATCTTAAAAGTGCGATATCTCCGATACTGGACAAGCTAGAGAGGTCCGCGAGGGCTCATTTTAAAGCGCTCCGCGCGTACTATAACATACTATAAAGGCGATTGTCTAACTCGAAAATTACGGCGCTGGCGAAGGCCGGAAATTTGGCGATTTCTCGCGATTTCTCTTCAAACTTTGAACTCACTTTCCTCGCGAACTAAACGACTTAGAACGGTCCGGGAAGTTGCGTTCGTGATGGTTTTGAGTCTACTAGCACTGGCAAAAAGTCCGGTGCGATTATCGAAAATTTTTTTTTTTTGCCGATTTGGGCCGAAAAGTACGACGTGGGGGGGTATTGACAACTTTCGCGTTTTTCGCCAAAATCTTAAAAGTGCGATATCTCCGATACTAGACAAGCTAGAGAGGTCCGCGAGGGCTCATTTTAAAGCGCTCCGCGCGTACTATAACATACTATAAGGGCGATTGTCTAACTCGAAAATTACGGCGCTGGCGAAGGCCGGAAATTTGGCGATTTCTCTTCAAACTTTGAACTCACTTTCCTCGCGAACTAAACGACTTAGAACGGTCCGGGAAGTTGCGTTCGTGATGGTTTTGAGTCTACTAGCACTGGCAAAAAGTCCGGTGCGATTATCGAAAATTTTTTTTTTTTTTGCCGATTTGGGCCGAAAAGTACGACGTGGGGGGGTATTGACAACTTTCGCGTTTTTCGCCAAAATCTTAAAAGTGCGATATCTCCGATACTGGACAAGCTAGAGAGGTCCGCGAGGGCTCATTTTAAAGCGCTCCGCGCGTACTATAACATACTATAAGGGCGATTGTCTAACTCGAAAATTACGGCGCTGGCGAAGGCCGGAAATTTGGCGATTTCTCGCGATTTCTCTTCAAACTTTGAACTCACTTTCCTCGCGAACTAAACGACTTAGAACGGTCCGGGAAGTTGCGTTCGTGATGGTTTTGAGTCTACTAGCACTGGCAAAAAGTCCGGTGCGATTATCGAAATTTTTTTTTTTTGCCGATTTGGGCCGAAAAGTACGACGTGGGGGGGTATTGACAACTTTCGCGTTTTTCGCCAAAATCTTAAAAGTGCGATATCTCCGATACTAGACAGGCTAGAGAGGTCCGCGAGGGCTCATTTTAAAGCGCTTCCGGTGTACTATAACATACTATAAGGGCAATTGTCCAACTCGAAAATTACGCCGCTGGCGAAGGCCGGAAATTTGGCAATTTTTCGCGATTTCGCTTCGAACTTTGAATCCACTTTCCTCGCGAACTAAACGACTTAGAACGGTCCGGGAAGTTGCGTTCGTGATGGTTTTGAGTCTACTAGCACTGGCAAAAAGTCCGGTGCGATTATCGAAAATTTTTTTTTTTTTTTGCCGATTTGGGCCGAAAAGTTGAGGCTGGGGGGTATTGACAACTTTCGCGTTTTTCGCCAAAATCTTGAAAGTGCGATATCTCCGATACTAGACAGGCTAGAGAGGTCCGCGAGGGCTCATTTTAAAGCGCTTCCGGTGTACTATAACATACTATAAGGGCGATTGTCTAACTCGAAAATTACGGCGCTGGCGAAGGCCGGAAATTTGGCGATTTCTCGCGATTTCTCTTCAAACTTTGAACTCACTTTCCTCGCGAACTAAACGACTTAGAACGGTCCGGGAAGTTGCGTTCGTGATGGTTTTGAGTCTACTAGCACTGGCAAAAAGTCCGGTGCGATTATCGAAATTTTTTTTTATTGCCGATTTGGGCCGATAAGTTGAGGCGGGGGTGGTATTGACAACTTTCGCGTTTTTCGCCAAAATCTTAAAAGTGCGATATCTCCGATACTAGACAGGCTAGAGAGGTCCGCGAGGGCTCATTTTAAAGCGCTTCCGGTGTACTATAACATACTATAAGGGCGATTGTCCAACTCGAAAATTACGCCGCTGGCGAAGGCCGGAAATTTGGCCATTTTTCGCGATTTCGCTTCGAACTTTGAATCCACTTTCCTCGCGAACTAAACGACTTAGAACGGTCCGGGAAGTTGCGTTCGTGATGGTTTTGAGTCTACTAGCACTGGCAAAAAGTCCGGTGCGATTATCGAAATTTTTTTTTTTTTTGCCGATTTGGGCCGAAAAGTTGAGGCTGGGGGGGTATTGACAACTTTCGCGTTTTTCGCCAAAATCTTAAAAGTGCGATATCTCCGATACTAGACAGGCTAGAGAGGTCCGCGAGGGCTCATTTTAAAGCGCTTCCGGTGTACTATAACATACTATAAGGGCAATTGTCCAACTCGAAAATTACGCCGCTGGCGATGGCCGGAAATTTGGCAATTTTTCGCGATTTCAAACTTTCAATCCACTTTCCTCGCGAACTAAACGACTTAGAACGGTCCGGGAAGTTGCGTTCGTGATGGTTTTGAGTCTACTAGCACTGGCAAAAAGTCCGGTGCGATTATCGAAAATTTTTTTTTTTTGCCGATTTGGGCCGAAAAGTTGAGGCTGGGGGGTATTGACAACTTTCGCGTTTTTCGCCAAAATCTTAAAAGTGCGATATCTCCGATACTGGACAAGCTAGAGAGGTCCGCGAGGGCTCATTTTAAAGCGCTTCCGGTGTACTATAACATACTATAAGGGCGATTGTCCAACTCGAAAATTACGCCGCTGGCGAAGGCCGGAAATTTGGCCATTTTTCGCGATTTCGCTTCGAACTTTGAATCCACTTTCCTCGCGAACTAAACGACTTAGAACGGTCCGGGAAGTTGCGTTCGTGATGGTTTTAGTGACATCTGTTACAAAAACCGGAAAGGAATTACCGACACACCTGGTACATGCAAGGCATATTGATTTTTCTTCTCATATAAAAAAAGAAAGACAGATAACTACATTGGTAAGGTGACAAAGTTCCTGAACTGATGCACTCTTTCCGCAGAAACAATTTTCAACGTATATATATGCGGAGTTTGATTTGTTATTGGTTACGTTAAAATTATGCAATTTCAAGAAGTATTTTTGTTTAACGGACGATACTGTACATATACGTACTTTAGCATTGTACATTTTATGTACAATTTTTATAACCCCTTTGAATGAAAATAATGTTGGAAGATATAAATCCGACTTATGACCTGTTTGTTGGAATGGAATCCAGTCTGCAGTCGCGGGGACCTTGTTATACTTTATGCAGTCTATAACATACTTGCGGATTTCAGGGTACGATTCAAAAGAGGATTGGATATGCGCCTTTGTATTTCTGAAAATGTATATTTATCAATTGGCAGCGTAGTTCCTGGTAATATTTTTAGCAAAAGGCGGCGTCGAAGATCAGTATTTAGCAAGTATTATAAGAAGTTAACAACACGCTATTCTTCTGATATTAACACGTGATACAGAAATCAATATCCACAGATATACCATATTTTATTCGCTCGTTTATGGCTTAATCTTATTTTTGCACTACATTTTGCACTACGCTTATTCTAAGACCGGCGATTTTCTCATTTGGAAATGAAAAATAAATACATATACGTATAATAAAATGTTTACTCCAGAATTGCCTTCAAAAGTTTCTAGATTTATGGTTCTGTCTTTTTTTATCCAAACATCTTAATTTTTTCATTGTTCGGATTCCCGTCTTTTACGTTTCAGCATTGAAACACGATAAATCTTCTGAGCGGTCGTTTAAGTGTTAAGCTACACGCGGTTGAAGTTAAAATGTCATATGAAGGCACTAAAAAATGATTTACGAAGAGTTACGATATGAGGTTAATCAAATAATAACTTAGTCATTGCACGCTCGCGTGGTTTCGAACAAGTTACTAACCGTTTCGAGTTGCAAGCCGCGATGAGCAAGCGTAACAAGGCGAGAACGGCAAATATCCTCATTGTGATAGAATCTGCGGCTTTAGAACTCTATATTGACACAATAAAACGCAACAATTATTGGCTGCCACTGCACTAAGCACACAGCGTTTTCAAGCTTTTCAAAGAATTACTCGACTCAATAAGTAAACACATAAATGCTGTTATTATAGTTTAATTAACAAAGTTTCTACACTCTTAAGAGCAAATTCGGGTATAACTACACAATTTGTCTACCATTACCGAAGCGCACCGGACAAAGTAAATTAAAAGAAAATAATATTATAATTTTGCAAATGTAAATGTTACCAATGATCAGAAATTTATTTTACGCGCATTCTACGTATTTAGTGGATTTGCGAAACAGTTTAAAAGTCAAATCTGTTAATCACCGAATTGCAATTCTTTGTATGTGTGCTGTGTATATTTTTCGTTGCACGTGTGCAATGTAAAAAATATCTATTAACTAGATTACATTTTACCTTGTACACTTGTGAAATCGTATGGTTTTATGTTGGCGGTGTAATCTGTACTTCTCAAATGTTGTGCCAAAATAATGCCACGCTATTGTGAAATAACACCGCGTAATCCCAGTTTCGCACTGCTTGTCACAATACCTCCTTTCATGCATATTTGTCTCCTGTTTATTGTTGTGTTCTGTCTCCGAAAGTGACTTATGAGAGTCACCGTCTCTACCTGCACAACGGCGACCCTAAATAAAAGTTTGAAACTATCCCAAGCGAGACACTGCGCAAACTTAAAAATTTCGTAGAAAGGCACTACGGAATTCTTTACTAAACGGTATGGGGCAAAATTGGTAGAAAACTCATTATATAGTCTGATAGACGGTATGTCAAGGTTGTCTTGTGCATCTTGGAAATTGCAAATCAGGGTAGCCGATAAAAAAATTTACTTCAGAAATTTTCGTTGAAACGTAAGAGACCAGCTATTGGGTTGGAGGGAAAGTTCTGTCGTATTTTTAAGAAACTATTTGAATTAATTTATAAAAATATGTGTTTAATATTAATCATAATACATTTAATGTGTTGTATAATGAATGCCAAACTCTTCTGTAATTTCTCGACTTGTTAAATGTGGATTATTTTACAACATGGATCGTAACACATCATTATCGATCTTGGATGGTCGTCCAGATTGATCACTTTCTTGGAGGCTCAGATCCCCGAAATGAAATTTGTTAAACCATCTTTGACAAGTACGAACATTTACAATATCTTTCCCAAATACAGCACATAAATTTTTACATGCAACCGATGCGTTGCATTCCTTTTTGGAATTCATACAAAATGCAGTGTCGTAAATGCACTTTATCTACTGACATGTTTTTCACTTTAAATATCACAAGTAAATGATGATTGGTAAAAAAGGACTCCTTTTATATTATACAGCAGCTATAAAAAACAAAACAAAAATCCGAATGACTCACTAGCCAGATGTTTTTTTTATTTACAAGAAAAATTACCTGCCTATTAAAAATACGACAGAACTTTCCCTCTAACCTAATAATTTTAGCTTTTACTAGATGAAATTAGCATATGGTAAAAACAGAAGCTTGAAGTGCAAATAATGGTCGTAGATACGCAAATTTGCTTATGTTCGAAAATCATTGGAATGAATCCGTATAAGTACACGTGACAATTGACAGCCGGCATATGGACATTGACATTAATTGGGGCGCAAATTTGCCAAACCAATTAATCCCATAAAACCAATAGCATTACACTTGTTTGCAATATAAAAAGTTAAGCATCCACTGAGTCAATCGGTACCACAGTTTGAAAAAAAAGCGGAGATAATTGCTTTGACCTGTGCACGATTTAATTGACTAAGATCATATTAACGTTTCACGTGACACATGTGTTCACACATGTGTCCAATGTGACATATGAATCTTGGAAAATTATTTAAAAATATCAACGTTCTTATATCCATATAAAATAGCGACCTTCTTATTGATTCAGATATTGTGCTGTTACCGAAATTCATTTATACACTCAACATATGTTTTGAGATCATATTGTACAAATTAGTTTGATTAACACGTTGACTGCCGATCGTATTTTGCTATATTAGAACGGCGATGGTATGAGATACTACAGAATTATGCAAAATGTAAATAATATGCAGGTATTGGAGACCAAAGGATCGCATCACTATTCTAACTGCATACTATTCTAACTACATAATATGCTAAAGTAACTGCATTTATAAAATAATTATTGGTACCCATTGCGAATATATTGGATCTTCAATAAAATCTCTTGTGCCGGTGACCATCACGGCAAAGTGTTAAGAAAAAATATCTCCGTCAAGACACGTTTATATCAACATATCAATCAAGATCAACTCACTTCACTTTTTTACCGTTCTTACCGCAACGAGCAACTGTCGTCCACCTATCATTTTAAAAGTGTGTGCGCAGAGCAGCAACAGCGACTACCCCAGAGGCAGCATTTGTCAAATGGAAAGTGGAAAAAAAATGGGTGGAAAGAATGCCGCGCAGAATTCACTATTCTAACAGTAACTGCATTTATAAAATAATCATTGCTACCCATTGCGAATATATTAGATCTTCAATAAAATCTCTTGTGCCGGTCACCGGTGACCATCACGGCACTCAAAGTGTTAAGAAAAAATATCTCTGTCAAGACACGTTTATATCAACGTATCAATCAAGATCAACTCGCTTCGCTTTTTTACCGTTCTTACCGCAATGAGCAACTGTCGTCCACCTATCATTTTAAAAGTGTGTGCGTGAAGCAGCAACAGCGGCTACCCCAGCGGCAGCATTTGTCAAATGGAAAGTGGAAGAAGAATGAGTTGAAAGAATGCCGCGCAGAATTCACTATTCTAACAATAACTGCATTTATAAAATAATCATTGCTACCCATTGCGAATATATTGGATCTTCAATCAAATCTCTTTTGCCGGTGACCATCACGGCAAAGTGTTAAGAAAAAATATCTGCGTCAAGACACGTTTATATCAACATATCAATCAAGATCAACTCGCTTCGCTTTTTTACCGTTCTTACCGCAATGAGCAACTGTCGTCCACCTATCATTTTAAAAGTGTGTGTGCAGAGCAGCAACAGTGACTACCCCAGAGGCAGCATTTGTCAAATGGAAAGTGGAAGAAGAATAAGTGGAAAGAATGCCGCGCAGAATTCACTATTCTAACAGTAACTGCATTTATAAAATCATCATTGCTACCCATTGCGAATATATTGGATCTTCAATCAAATCTCTTGTGCCGGTGACCATCACGGCAAAGTGTTAAGAAAAAATATCTGCGTCAAGACACGTTTATATCAACATATCAATCAAGATCAACTCACTCCACTTTTTTACGGTTCTTACCGCAACAAGCAACTATCGTCCACCTATAATTTTAAAAGTGTGTGCCCAGAGCAACAACAGCGACTACCCCAGAGGCAACATTTGTCAAATGGAAAGTGGAAGAAGAATGAGTGGAAAGAATGCCGCGCAGAATTCACTATTCTAACAATAACTGCATTTATAAAATAATCATTGCTACCCATTGCGAATATATTGGATCTTCAATCAAATCTCTTGTGCCGGTGACCATCACGGCAAAGTGTTAAGAAAAAATATCTGCGTCAAGACACGTTTATATCAACATATCAATCAAGATCAACTCGCTTCACTTTTTTACCGTTCTTACCGCAACGAGCAACTGTCGTCCACCTATCATTTTAAAAGTGTGTGCGTGAAGCAGCAACAGCGACTATCCCAGAGACAGCATTTGTCAAATGGAAAGTGGAAGAAAAATGGGTGGAAAGAATGCCGCGCAGAATTCACTATTCTAACAGTAACTGCATTTATAAAATAATCATTGCTACCCATTGCGAATATATTGGATCTTCAATCAAATCTCTTGTGCCGGTGACCATCACGGCAAAGTGTTAAGAAAAAATATCTGCGTCAAGACACGTTTATATCAACATATCAATCAAGATCAACTCGCTTCACTTTTTTACCGTTCTTAACGCAATGGGCAACTGTCGTCCACCTATCATTTTAAGAGTGTGTGCGCAGAGCAGCAACAGCGACTACCCCAGAGGCAGCATTTGTCAAATGGAAAGTGGAAGAAAAATGGGTGGAAAGAATGCCGCGCAGAATTCACTATTCTAACAGTAACTGCATTTAAAAAATAATCATTGCTAGTAATTGCGAATGTATTAGATCTTCAATAAAATCTCTTGTGCCGGTCACAGGTGACCATCACGGTAGTCAAAGTGTTAAGAACAAATATCTCCGTCAAGACACGTTTATATCAACGTATCAATCAAGATCAACTTTTTTACCGTTCTTACCGCAACGAGCAACTGTCGTCCACCTATCATTTTAAAAGTGTGCGCGCAGAGCAGCAACAACTACCTCAGAGGCAGCATTTGTCAAATCTAACCGCACGCGAAGCTGAAAGTGCGCGTGGAAAGAATGCCGCGCAGAATTGTTCGGCCGTCTGACACAGGACAGGAATTCCACTCACGCGTGCGAGATATGACGATGACGCCGGGTTAGAAATCGAACGCGGGGATTGCCTTGCAGCGCTCGATCATGCCAGCGTCTGTACAAACATCGCCAGTTGTTAAGACCAGACGCGGCCTTGCCATCGATTATTCCGTGAATTCGCGGCACGCTCCCGGACGCTTTTTAATCTTGTTGCTCGGGAGCGGCTGGGAAATTTTTCAACTTCGCTGACGCGCGCGTTGCGTCAGGGCCCGTCGTTTTCGTCGCGGATTCTCACTTCGGGCAGAATTTCAGGGCGCCGCGGCAATTACCGGAGTCACGAGTTGGGAAATTAGCATGGGAAACGATCGAAGATAGGCGTCGCTGCTTTTTCGCCGCATAATAATGAAAGGCAATTGTGCCGATGACGTCATCGTACGTAACGGAGCTGTTTTATGTGGCGGGGGAGTAGCGGGTTTGAAAACGCTGAACGAGACGAATTGCGAGGTGATCGGTCAGTCAATGCTTGGGAAAGATATTTCGAAACTGAGCAATCGCAGCCAGGAAACGTTACGGTACGTATGCTTATCGACTTTTCCGTACGTTTCGACAGAGAGCTGCTTTTTGGGGTGAAACTTCTTTTTCGCGGTAGAGTAAGTCGACACGTCGGGTCAGAGAGGCGTGACGAAAATTGCAACGATTTTTAATTGGACGATATAGCAATACGTAAGAAAGTTTACTTTAGCAAATGCTGAATTTAATTTTCAATTTGAGAGTTTCGCGGGTATGATTGTTCATATTATTGGCTTCCGGGTCTTTCCTCAGCATTTTACCGATGTTTTGCAGGCGTAACAGTCTGCATCATCAGGGCAGGGGGTGCTTCAATACTGAAGTCCCTTTTCTTCAGGAGTCCTTATATATCCGTAACAATTGTCACGGATCGTTGCACCATCCAATCACGACGTTTTAATTGACCAGCTGGTCAATTGAAACGTTTTGATTGACCAGTTGATCAATTACGAAATCCGGGAGGATAGGGTGCCAAATTGGGTTTACCTGATACCCTCCATCTGTGTTGAGATTGTTTGGCACAACTTCCTTGGCAAAGTAGTCTTGTCAGGTTGTCATTTGTACAATTTTGTTGAACAAGATGGAGTGTCCAGTCTCCATCTTCTGTTCAGCCGAAGCTGTTTGGGTGATGTAGCCCAATTTAGTACACAGCCCAAAGATGTAGCCGAGTTTGGTACACAGCCTAAAGATGTAGCCCAATTTGGTAATCACAGTCTTCTAATATTATGAGAATTTCTACCAAAACGGATAAAATGTCAAATTTCTAAACCTTGCAGTTTAGGTAACGAGAAAATGTTGACAATTTGGTAATCACAGTCTTCTCATATTATGAGAATTTATACCAAAACGGATAAAATGTCAAATTTCTAAACTTTCCATTTTAGGTAACGAGAAAATGTTGACAGTTGAACATAAAGCTACTTGTGAAACCTGATCATAATAAGATTTTAAGGGGACTGATACTTTCTTTGGCTTTATTGTTTAAACGTATTATTCGTTTAATATTTTGATTGTTAGTATACAATAGAAAGCAATTAGAGATAATCGAATAGAAAAATATCGTATCATACTTTAGCTATCATAGCATATTTTAGCTACCATAACTAAAGTTAACTCATAGGTATTTAAACTCATTATGTCACTTTAGATTCCAGCGAAGACATAGGCACTAGCGAATAAAAATATATTTTCACCGCATGATCACATATGTCTTAAATACTTTCATATCCTCCAAATTTCCTATTCTTTCATCTTTGAAGTTAAATTTCTACCCCTCTTTTTTTCGTCTAAACGGTACAAATCGCAGGTAAATGTTTTCCATACGCGGATACAAAGAGTGACGGCAACAAAATCAGCGTGCCCGCGTTGAGCACTTTCGAAAATATAAAAGTCACCGCACGCAAGTACGACGAATAGCCGATTAAATCCCAACAATTCTTTTATTGTTTGATCTTTCACGGGCCGCTGCGCGTTTTGACCTGTTATCAGTGCCTGATAAAATAAAAATCAATGCAGAGCGCTCGCATGCAGATGAGCAAATATCAACAAAACGGCACGGCTATGTGCGTTTTATCAGTTCACCGACCGCCCCCCACGGACGGGCAAGCGAAAAGGTTCAAATAAAAGCGGTATAATATTGCGATATTACGTATTAAGTGCTCTTTATTGATTTAATCGATCAGAAGTGGAAATGGCGAATATTCGATATAAAAGCCATTGAGAGTTCGAGTGCGGCACATTGCGTCAAACGTCGAGCAGCATCAAAAGTCTCACTTACACACATCATAATGAAATTCGCCCTTCTCTTCGCCGTTCTTTTCGTCGTCGCGGCTGCCGTCTTCGCGACGCCCGCTGAAGGTATAATAATTATTATTATTGTCGTCATATTTATTACATCGCGAAGCAGCGTGGAAAATTGATTTGCTTTAAATAGTGGAAAATCGATTAGCGTTAAATAGTGGAAAATTGATTGGCGTCAAATAGTGGAAAATTGACTTGCTTGGCAAATAAATTGTTGGGCACACTTGCTGTCGCATAGGATAATGTATTTTCAACTTTGGTCGCCGTATTTTTTGCACGCATAAGTATAGATTTAATTAATACTTGATGAGTGCATTAATAGTGAAATGTATCGTCGTCAAAGAGAAGCCTGATCGTAAATGAAAGCAGCATTGTTGGTACATGGCCATAAATAAGTGAAAAAGTCTAAAATAGGATCGACGGTAACCTGTGCTCTGTGATGCTGATTTGCATTAGTAATCGACGATTGCCCGTTTATTGAACTGTCCACGGTGTTAGGAAACTTGCGACTTTTAAAAACAAACAAATTTTTTTTTTTTAAATAAGTTCAGAGAACATTTAAATGCGTATACTTTTCCTTATTTTCGCGGAAAATTTAAGTTTTCTGATTTGCTTATACTTTTAACATATCAAATAGATTTTAAAATACTCAAAAGCGCGGAAGTGTAAAATTTTCAATCGTGTTGAAACTGGGTCGAAAAATAAGAGGAAGCGCACGAAAACAATGCAAATATCCAAACTCCTCTAAAATCATACAATAGCTCCGTTCTAGCATACAAATATATTTCATCACAATTCTCTGAAACATTGAAACTGACGATCGTACGTGGGTGCTATTGTCATCAATGTTCTCATCATTTAATTCATTCTTCAGACGTCGTCATCGACGATGCCGCCGAATACGTATGGTGCACGAATAAAGTTTGCAACATGCGATGCATACAGATTGGCAAGAGAGGAAAATGCAAATCAAATACCTGTTTCTGTCACTAATCACCCTGTAAGTTCACTATTCCTTTCCATTGGCGTTCACACTTTGCAATACCTGCACCACTCATTAAAGGGTGCCGACTAAACCTTGCATACTACTTCTAGAGGGACAAAGCCATTTTGGACAAACTACCGCTGACGCTCATCATCAACAACCACAGCCTGCAACTCTATTTATAACGATTATGACGCGTACGCGTGAATAATTTAATTAAATGGTATCGTAGAGAGTGAACGCCTCCTCGTTCTCTTCTTCAACACCTCTTCCCCTGTCCTTTACCGACTCTTATTCGTTCTTTGCCATTACTGACACACCTTTGCGCCGAGCTTGCGTGTCACAGCGTGCGGAGAGGTTATTTTGAAAGTAATCGACAATTGACCGTTTACTGAACTCTCCACAGTGTTAGGAAACTTGCGACTTTTAGAAACAAACAAATATTTTTTCTTTTAAGTAAGTCCAGAGAACATTTAAATGCGTAAAGCTTTCCTTATTTTGGCGAAAAATTTAAGTTTTCTGATTTGCTTATCCTTTTAACATATCAAATAGAATTTAAAATACTCAGAAGCGCGGAAGAGTAAAATTTTCAATAGTGTCGAAACTGGGTCGAAAAATAAGAGGAAGCGCACGAAAACAATGCAAATATCCGAACTCCTCTAAAATCGTAACATCGCTCATCTACGTTCCTGTAAATCATACAATAGCTCCGTTCTAGCATACAAATATATTTCATCACAATTCTCTGAAACATTGAAACTGACGATCGTACGTGGGTGCTATTGTCATCAATGTTCTCATCATTTAATTCATTCTTCAGACGTCGTCATCGAAGATGCCGCCGTATACGGAGGGTGCACGAGTAATGTTTGCGACATGCGATGCATACTGCTTGGCAAGAGAGGAAAATGCAAATCACATATGTGTTACTGTCACTAATCACCCTGTAAGTTTACTATTCCTTTCCATTGTCGTTCACACTTTGCAATACCTGCACCACTCATTAAAGTGTGCCGACTAAAGCTTGCACCATACTTCTAGAGGGGCAAAGCCATTTTGGACAAACTACCGCTGACGCTCATCATCAACAACCACAGCCTGCAACTCTATTTACAACGACTATGACCCGTACACGTGAATTATTTAATTAAATGGTATCGTAGAGAGTGACGCCTCCTCGTTCTCTTCTTCAACACCTCTTCCCCTGTCCTTTACCGACTCTTATTCGTTCTGTGCCATTACTGACACACCTTTGCGCCGAGCTTGCGTGTCGCAGCGTGCGGGGAGGTTATTTTGAAAGTAATCGACAATTGACCGTTTACTGAACTCTCCACAGTGTTAGGAAATTTGCGACTTTTAGAAACAAACAAATATTTTTTCTTTTAAATAAGTCCAGAGAAAATTTAAATGCGTAAACCTTTTTTAATTTTCGCGAAAAATTTAGGTTTTCTGATTTACTTATCCTTTTAACATATCAAATATATGTTAAAATACTCGGAAGCGCGGAAGAGTAAAATTTTCAATAGTGTTGAAACTAGGTCGAAAAATAAGAGGAAGCGGACGAAAACAATGCAAATACCCGAACTCCTCTAAAATCGTAACAACCCTCATCTACGTTACTGTAAATCATACAATAGCTCCGTTCTAGAATACAAATATATTTCATCACAATTCTCTGAAACATTCAAATTTAATTGATTCTTCAGATGTCGTCATCGACGATGCCGCCGAATACGGCTGGTGCACGAACAATGTTTGCAACATGCGATGCATACTGCTTGGCAAGAGAGGAAACTGCAAATCAAATACCTGTTACTGTCACTAATCACCCTGTAAGTTCACTATTCCTTTCCTTTGTCGCTCACACTTTGCAATACCTGCACCACTCATTAACCCATTGACTGCCACGCAAATTTAGTGCGTCTTTCTCTGGGTGTCACAGTTTTATTTTAAAGAAGACATAAAGTTTTACAAAACATAATAATATCAAGTTACTGATATAATATTGTAATTGCATTTTTATTGAAATAAAAACACTTTTGGTATAGACGCTTACTACGAGATATCTCGTAGTTGGCAGTCAATGGGTTAAAGGGTGCCGACTAAAGCTTGCACACTACTTCTAGAGGGACAAAGCCATTTTGGACAGCCTACAGCTCTATTTACAACGACTATGACCCGTACGCGTGAATTATTTAATTAAATGGTATCGTAGAGAGTGACGCCTCCTCGTTCTCTTCTTCAACACCTCTTCCCCTGTCCTTTACCGACTCTTATTCGTTCTTTGCCATTACTGGCACACCTTTGCCTCGAGCTTGCGTGTCACAGCGTGCGGAGAGGTTATTTTGAAAATATGCCCGCGCAAAGGGTAACTTTTCACGTCGCCATCGCGGCTTCAAGGAACGCGGGATGAAGCAGCAGACGATGAAATTGGGAAGCGACCGTCTCCACTAATTAAAATCCACCGCGATCCGCTTACCCCCGTCTGCTCGCGGATGACTATCTGCCTTCGAGGATTAACAACGATCTCGCGACTATTACGACCCCGCGCCAGGATTAACTGGCGAAACGTTACGGCGCGGAGGGTAGCGTCGCACACCCCTGCGATACTATTTCATGCGGACGTTCAACCTGAAATTCCAGCACTGCGAAATTCCAGCGGAACGTCACCTGACGCTTGGATATTAACTATATTAAAAATCCCGCCGCTAGCATGAAAAGCGGCAATTTTTGTTGTCACAGATTTGGCTACGCGCACGAAACTTGAATAGTTTAGGAATATCAAGCACTTTTTTCTTGTAATTGAGGAATATAAAGCGTTTAGAAATTATATTATTTAAGTATTTAAGATAATTGAAAAAAAGGTTAAAGTTAAACGGGTCATATATTTTGATTTCGTTCAGTAAATTAAAATAAGGTTGAAATTAAACACGTCATCTATTATGCAACTCAATTCTAATCAGGTTGAAGTGAAACACATAATCAATTATTTAACTAAATTACAATAAGCTTGAAATTAAACATATCGTCTATTATTTAACAAAATTTCAATAAGGTTGAAGTTAAACACATCATCATTTATTTAAGTGAATTTAAAGTGTAACTAAAGGATACAGACCCCTTTTTCCGTTGAAACTTCCTTAATTTACATGTACGTTATCATTATCCTTAATTATTTGACTAAATTACTGTAAGGTCGAAATTAAACTCATCGTCGACTATTTAATTAAATCTCAATAAGCTGCAATTATCTGTCTCCTAACCTTTCGCAAAAACAGAATGAACGCAAGAAAAGAATTGACATATAGGTTATCATTATCCCTAATTATTCAAGTAAATTACAATGAGGTTTCAATGAAACTCATCCTCGATTACTTAACTAAATGCCAACAAGCTTCGAGTGAACTCCATCGTTTAACGTTTTGCAAGAAAGGAATAAGCGCACGTGATCGCGTTTTGTCATATTTTAGTTAAAAATTGGTTAATTTTTATATATAGGTTATATTCTGTAATTATTTAACAAGAACGCGGAGATCTTGCCGTTTTTAAGTAAAATCCCTCCATTGGTCTGCAAAGCGCCATTTTGGCTGAGAGCAAAAAATACGGACGAAAAGAAATTCGTGCGATTTTTGTTCCTACAGATATAGCTACACGCTCGAAACTTGAATAGTTAAAAAATATAAAGCCCTTTTTTGCTTCACAATTCCAGTTACATATAGGTTATAATTTTTAATTATTTAAGTAAATTTCGAAAACGTTGAAATTCAACGCATTATCTATTGTTCACGTAAATTATGATAAGGTTGAAATTAAACGCATAATATATAATTTAACTAAATTTCAAAAAGGTTCAGATTAAACGCATCATCTCTTACCTAAGCAAACTACAACTTTGACATTAAACACGTTATTCGCCGCTTCGCAAGCCTGACACGTTCTTCGGTTCAATGCCACGCTTTTCATCGAACTCGATCTAGCCGCCTTGCCGTCAAAGTGAAGTAACCGAAAGATCGCAAATTGATACGACGAATCGCGGGGATCTCATTCTCGCCCCTTTCCTTCGCTCTCTCCGTCTCCGTTTCTCATCGGCCGCAACGCTGTCTGTCATCCTCCGCGACTCGCGATAAATTCCGGCGGCCGTAATAAAGCTCGGGCCCCTGACGTTATCGCGCGACAAACGTCGCCTTATCTGCGCGAGGAATTCCCCGCTCGCCGAAGCTATAACGGTCGATCTCGCAGCGTATATGGCGCGCCATGATTATAGTTACCCGATTGCCTTTTACGATCGTCTCGGTGCACTTAAAAGATTCCGCGAGCTCTGGTAATCGATGCTATAACCGAGCGCAACGCTTTCACAACCGGAAGAGTGCCGAAGGGACGCGCGGCAAAAGAGAGTGAAATAGAGAGAGACAGAGAGAGCGAGAGAGAGAGGCAGGGAGAACATTTACTGCGCACGGTGGGATGAAGGTGCAAAATGCGGACGAAATGGACGATGCGCGCTGAGCGATAAGTAAAAATTGGTAACGTTTTATACATACGATTGCACGGAATGACGTGTAAGCGTTGTTTGAAGAGAGGTTTTCTGCGGGGGATAATTGTCAATGGCTGATGGATAGGCTGACGGCGATTCGCCTGGCTTTTCGTTGAAACGGAGCTATTCAGGGACAAATTGGAGTTGGGCAATGCTGGACAGTTTCAGTTGCGGAATTGGCGGGTCTTCAAAGTAAGAGTACACGAAGTGTGCAACCGGTATGTAAGAGTTTGATGGTAAGAAAGGGACAGCGAAGAGAATTAGGCGAATGTGTATGTTCTGGTGGTAGATAATTACACTTGAGTTGCTTTTTGAACTGTCAATAATGGTGGGTCATTTGAAAGCGCCCGGAAAGTTAGTTTACTAGATGACATATAAAAAACGCTTGAAAAATAATAAAGGGTAGCACTTCATTATTTCTCATTGTTTGTGTCTCATAAGATCGATAACTGATATCGATGAAATTCTCAGCCTGCATCCATAAAACCTCCCTCACATATTTATTGTAGCTTCAAATAAAAAAGTTGCAAAAATAGCCATTCACTCCTTGTTTTGAAGTCTCCCTAAATTGCCATTCTTCTAGATCCTTTGCACATTATTTAACAAACGCATTTATCTAATATCTTTCCAAATTGAGCCCCTTCCCAGACTGTACAAATATCGACACAAGTAATGGCAGGCAGATGCGTATACGTTTTTTCGCAAACTGACAGAACGCTTCCCCATCTTTTTCCCGCCGGCGTTCCAGCCAAAGTCGGTTAATCATCGGTTATCCTTGAAATCAATCAGTCAGCTTTCAGGCCCGGGTTGCGAATTGGTTACGATGGGGACGGTGCGAGACTTAGGAGAAAATTGACGCGTGTCTAGTTACTGGTTTAGCCCGTTTCCGATGAAACGAGGCACCGGGCAGCGCGAGGGAAACGGTTGAAGTTGGGGTGACAGACTAATGAAAAGGGGAGAGACTGTAAATGTTTCAGCGAGTAAAATATTCTTCCTCCCCGGAAACTTATAGCCTCCGAGAAAACTGCTTAAGAGTTTGCCAGGGCAACGCTTCCAACTGGAAACTGACTTCGTTCAACACAATCGGACCGCATTCTCCGAGTTCCACGTCTGCGTTTCCGTAGACTCTATAATCCTCTTTGCGAGCGCACCCGCGTCCGCATTTATTCATATCCGACTTCGGTCGCTGCGGGTTGAAGTTGGCCCGCACGAATTTGTTGTGTATCGGCCGTGCGGCATTTATTAGCCCGACCCTTCCCTCGTTAGCTCACCTTCGCTTTTGCCAGAAAACGAAGACCACGGCCGGGCGAACAATAATCTATCGATCTCCTTCGGGAAAATAATAATTGCCCGCCTGGAGCGAATTGCCGTTGTGGCCAGTTACGTCATATTTGCTAATTACGCGGTTGCTTCTGAGGCGAAACGTTCGCGTGACGGTGCAAATCCGTTGTGCAATCGATATATCGAACGCGCTTGCCGAACTGCCGGGCAAATACGCCAAATGAAAGGGTAAAACTAAACAAATTTGACGCCCCGCTATTTCGTCGGATGGTCGACGAAGTTTCGGCGTGCGATTGAAAGAATGTGCTTCACGGCACACGTGGAAAAGTAAGTTAAACACTATTGTATGACATCAGCGAAAGAGACGAGAACTAGTAGTAGAAACGTAGTGCCGAAAACGTTATTAGACGATGTGTTGACTTGGGTAATGATGGAATATAAAGCTTGGTTGAAAATACGTCACGTCATTTTTAAAAGGAGTGAACGCAATGTGCAATATGTTTAACCCTTCTTTCCATGATTTTTTCTTTATTGGTGAAATAAATCAAGGTGATATAATTCATGTTCAAAATTAAAGGAAAAATGGTTAAAAAAATCTTAGTATATATTTATAGTATAAATTTAGCAAAAAACAATATGATGGAAATTTCCAACATCATGCAAAGTTAGATCAAAGTGAACTTGTTCTTTTATATAATTTTTGGGCATTCAATGTGTAGCATCAGGAAAACGGCCGTAGATACGTCGCATAAAACTGTCGTTGGGGCCATCGGGCCCTACCGGATTGATAAGGCGGTAGAAGTCCGTATAAAAGGCGGCCCGGTTTGCGACGCGAGTTCAGTCTCAGTTATACTTCAGTTATACTTCAGTAATAGATCAGAGTTTTAAGCTGTCGTTCAGTTTAAGTTGAGTTGTCAGTCAGTTATAGTTCAGAGTGTAGTTCAGTCCAGTACAGATACGTTTTCTTGCCGTATACCGAATCGAAGTCGAATTGCCATAGTTATACTTTCATTTTGTATTTATATGTATATATTAGTGCTTCTATTTGTCTTTAAATAAATTATTCATCTCAATATAATTCCGCATCACACTTCGACATCACCTAACATCTTATATCCCTACAAATGTTATGATGGAAATTTCCACCATCATGCAAAGAAGGGTTAAATGAAAGACTGATGGCTGCAGGATATTTCGAAAATTCTAGTAATGAATTTCTACAGTCAAGCATTTCCAACCAGAATTCTCATTTGATTCCTTCATTATTTAACGAAATTATAATTAAAACCATCATCTAACACTGCGTTCGGCCAGTATACTCGTCATCGCCCACTTCTTGCGACACATTTGACGCACACCCTTCCCACAGCCGCTCGCAACAGCTAACTCTTCGAACACTCCGAACGATTACGTTACGCCAGTGAGCATCGGAAAACGACAAAGCCTCAAGCGAGCGCACCGTCCAGCGTCGCTCAGCATTCGCGCAGAGGGCCGTAAGAAGAAAACCGTTCCGCCGGAAAGTTTTATTAATAAACCCGTACCCCCGTTCCGATTTCCGTCGCGTATCGATGTCTCTGGAAAGTGTCCCTGCGCGCGGGCGCTTTAATTATGCCCGGGAAATATCGAAGGGAAGAGATCCGTCGGCCGGCCGTCGGGCAGGAGGGAGAAAGAGAAAAGTTAGCCGGCCCGTTCGAAAAGCCGCGCACGTAACGGAGCAACTTTCGGGATTATAATTAGTTCGTCGGGGATCGCCGGGAGCGATGGCGGCAGGTAAATACTATAGATACGCTCGCGCGTTACACCTAGAGCCCGGCCCGGGGGCTATGAATGAGCGTGGGAGGGCGAACAGGTTCGCCATCCCTGCCGCGTAGACTCGGCCTCTCCAATTGCCTCCCCGATTATCTCGAAACGTCCACAGGACCCGCGCCCGGCGTTTCCGGCGAAAGTCTACGTGCGATTGCATATTGATCATTTTTCGCCGAACGATTTTCCGCGTTCACTGACCGACCGACCATTTTCTGTAACGGCGAGCCGTTAGGTAACCCGGAGGCCCGGCAGAAATACGGGGCTACGTAAATCGATGGGCGACTGAACACGTTTCGTGCCGGACCGATTTGTTGGTCACCTGCCGCGCGGGCATTAATGTTGCGCCTTTTGCCCGACGTGTGGCTTAGAATTTCCGTAACGCTGCGAACGATATAATTGAGAGCGAACGGGTGTGTGATTTAGGATGCATTACGCGGTGCAGTCATTTCAGTTTTTGACGAAGTATTTTAACAGGTTTAGGATGCATTAGGCGGTGCAGTCATTTCAGTTTTTGACGGAGTATTTTAACAGACGTGGTTGAAGGCCTGCTACTCTGGGTGGGTCGCGTGCCTCTACGGTTTCATTGTGCAATGCCGTTTCTGATTGTGGGGAGACAAAATTATATTATTGTCGGTTGGCGAAAGTCTGGAAGAACGAACTGGGAAAATCTGGAAGGTATTTTTGAAGGCAAATTATGCGAATCGATAACACTCGAATAAGGGTGTACATACCGTGAATGCTCGGTTTGATTTGACTTTGGAAACGCACTGAACTAAATGAACAGCAGGTTGCGTCAGGCAGTAATCGCATCAAAGATGCGCGAATGAATAACTGACCGACACTCGACATGTGCAGTCCGAACAAAGGGCAGTCGAAGAAAATGACTGCCACGCCGGCAATGGGAATATGATATACACGATATTAAGATGTCAATAATTGACTACAATAAATTTAAAAAAATTCTTCGTTTTCGAATCAAAATCCGAAACAGCACCGAAAGTTCGGCGCGGGGCGTATGTGCCCCACGTTGCACGGTTCCTGTCGAGACCGACCGTTTTGCGTGTAGTTTCGAACGACGGCGGAATTCACCTGGAGGAGTCGACGGCAGCCGAAAAGTCTCAGATTTCAGCGCGACGGCTAGGGAGAACAATAAACAATCCGCGTTCAGCCGCCACCCACCGGGCGAAAACGTCGTTCCATCTGGGAGATACATTTTTTCTGCTCCTTTTTTGTTTAGTCTCTGCGCCGCATCCGTTGAATCAGAGGCAGGCCTGCGGTTAAGAGAAAGAAATCAGCGTACCGGCATGCAGAACCCAGAGAGCGAGAAGGCTCCCTAATCAGGGAGACATTGTCGCAGGACGAACAATATCCCGTCTCCCGCGTGCGTGTGTGCGTAGACTCTTACGTGTTGGTGCCCCTTGTATGCAGCTGCGCATACGGAGATGCACGGGAATCTGCGCGTAACCTGTTCGCCTGTGTGCGGGGGCAAAGAGAAAGGAATGAAAGTGTGCACGAGTGTCAGGGCTCTTACACGCGCTGCGGATATACGTATGTAGGTATGAACTGTATTTTTTCCTCTTATCGGTCGTCGCTGCTGCGCGTGCATTTAACAGTACACGGACATTTCTTATATAGGGATCTCTAGGGATGCGCGACAGATTGAACGCATAGATGACATTCAATGTTTCATTGAACGGGTACTATTCTGCACGTACTGTTTCGATGCACGAAAGGAAGGAAAAATGGAACCTCTGAGATGTCTACCGTGAGGTCAATACCTGCTGGATTATTAAATGGGTGCGGTTGACTAATATTTTGATGAGAGTTGCGCAAGTCCAGCGAGATATGGATTTTTTTTAATAATTTGCGCCGTGATGATTGTACACGTCGATCTCAGTTGGTCAGGGAAATATTTGTTATTAACAACAAGTTTACAGTCATTTGATATATATCTATTTGATGCCCGTCAAATCAGCACATAAACGAAATTCAACGTTTTATTGGACGGATACTGTTCTGTATTTTCTTGTTCAATGCCCGAAGCTAAGAAAAAAATGAAACTTCTAAGACGTTTTCGTGTCAGGAGAGTGACTGAATTACTGAGATCCGTTCTTTATTCAGATACTTATCGTTTTTCGGCATTACGAGTTTCCAACGTGAATACGGAGATCAGAACGTAACCCGGTACCCCCTGCCAACCACTACAGATTTGAGATATTGGGTTCACAGTATCTCCGCTGCATTCGGTATACTTACTTCTGACAATTACTTTGTCAGAGCTTTCTGATGACACTGATATCTATTTATGAAGTAAGGTTTTCAGATGTGAAGCCGGATTTACTAGGATTAATGCTCAATTTACGATTAAGCATTCATAGATAAATTAATTTGGATATATATTAGTCTTGTTAAATAAATAAAAGTACAGTATAAATAATAGAAAAGCAACATAGACACTTTCTGTTATTTTCCTTGAGAAAATCAAAATGCGTCAAAATGACGCGCATCCGTAAAGATGGGTATACCACAAGAAAGAAATTTGAGATTAGGAGCCTCACGAGAAAATTAATTTGGATCAGTCTTGTCAAACTGATAAAACTCAGCGCAATTAACAGAAGAGCAACATAGACACTTTCTGTTATTTTCCTTGAGAAAATCAAAATGCGTCAAAATGACGCGCATCCGTAAAGATGGGTATACCACAAGAAAGAAATTTGAGATTAGGAGCCTCACGAGAAAATTAATTTGGATCAGTCTTGTCAAACTGATAAAACTCAGCGCAATTAACAGAAGAGTACCATAAACAGTTTTTGTTATTTTCGTTGCGAAACTCGGAATGCATCGAAATGACACGTCCGTGAACCTAGTATTAACAAAACTCTTTATCGCGCCGCCCCGGCGCCTTACACTTTTACCCCGCGCCGCGTACCCCGAGAATGAGAATCAGCGACTTCTCAACGCACTGGATGAAGTTCGCGAAAAAGCGTCCGATTGGTCCCTTGGCAAAAATCGGCGTGCATTCGCAGAGGCTCGCGAAGATGAAACGGGCGGAAATAATGGTATACAGGGTGTACAGGACGGTCGGAATGTTGCAGTGCGCGCGGGGGTGGAATGTGCGTGTTCCGCGACGTGAAACGACTACGTACACAATGGCAAGTCGGTGCGCGTACGGTGTTTAGCGAGGTGAGTGCGCGCACACAAAGTGCTCGCCGAGTAGAGACACGTCGGGGTTGTACGTGTGACGAGGTACGCAGACATCGGTGGCAAAAGGGTACAGAGGCATTTCCTTCTACTCTTCCTAACGCCTTCATTTCCCTCTCTCTCTTCTACACACTCGTGCGACTCTTGTGCTTTCTGCCTCTTTCCTCCGACCCTCCCGCTATTTTATTCCTCACCCTCTGCGCTCTTAGTCTCCCTTTAACGTACACACGCGTAGACGCAGGGCGCTGTCTGATTCGCTCGCACTGCTCGGCACTTCAGACGTCGCGTCCTTTTTCAGCGGGCTGCCGCATCTTCTCTCATTTTTCTGTGCGCTTGCGTAAGTCCGAGGAGGGTCTCGTTAACGCATAAAAGGACGCGTTACTCGTACCCTTAATGGGAGCTCGGCGAAGGCAGCGGCATGATTTTTACCTTTCCCTCGGCCTCCCTTTTTGCCCTGTCTTCGCGACGAACCCGGTGCTCCTTCGCTTCTTTACTCCTTCCCCATCGCTCCGCTTTGTCCGAGACTTTTTTCATAAAGGACTATTGTTTCGGAGCATCGTTACTACTTTTTTCCCGGCCGAAGACTATTTCTGCTGCCGCGTATAGACGAATAATTTGGCGATAAAGTGCTGCGAAGATCGTGGGATGCGTTTTGATCTAAAATTCGAGCCGATATATTTGATCACTGTTCGTGCGCTGCTTTTTTCGTTGCGCATCGTCTCTATTTGGCCCAGACTTTTTTTTCGTAACGTTCAATGGTTCGGAGCATCGTTACTACTTTTTTTCCGGCCGAAGACTATTTCTGCTGCCGCGTATAGACGAATAATTTGGCGATAAAGTGCTGCGAAGATCGTGAGATGCGTTTTGATCTAAAATTCGAGCCGATATATTTGATCACTGTTCGTGCGCTGCTTTTTTCGTTGCGCATCGTCTCTATTTGGCCCAGACTTTTTTTTCGTAAGGTTCAATGGTTCGGAGCATCGTTACTACTTTTTTTCCGGCCGAAGACTATTTCTGCTGCCGCGTATAGACGAATAATTTGGCGATAAAGTGCTGCGACGATCGTGAGATGCGTTTTGATCTAAAATTCGAGCCGATATATTTGATCACTGTTCGTGCGCTGCTTTTTTCGTTGCGCATCGTCTCTATTTGGCCCAGACTTTTTTTTCGTAAGGTTCAATGGCTCGGAACATCGTTACTACTTTTTTCCGGCCGAAGACTATTTCTGCTGCCGCGTATAGACGAATAATTTGGCGATAAAGTGCTGCGAAGATCGTGAGATGCGTTTTGATCTAAAATTCGAGCCGATATATTTGATCACTGTTGGTGCGCTGCTTTTTTCGTTGCGCATCGTCTCTATTTGTTCCAGACTTTTTTTTCGTAACGTTCAATGGCTCGGAACATCGTTACTATTTTTTTCCGGCCGAAGACTATTTCTGCTGCCGCGTATAGACGAATAATTTGGCGATAAAGTGCTGCGAAGATTGTGAGATGCGTTTTGATCTAAAATTCGAGCCGATATATTTGATCACTGTTGGTGCGCTGCTTTTTTCGTTGCGCATCGTCTCTATTTGTCCCAAACTTTTTTTTCGTAACATTCAATGGTTCGGAGCATCGTTACTACTTTTTTTCCGGCCGAAGACTATTTCTGCTGCCGCGAATAGACGAATAATTTGGCGATAAAGTGCTGCGAAGATCGTGAGGTGCGTTTCGATCTAAAATTCGAGCCGATATATTTGATCACTGTTGGTGCGCTGCTTTTTTCGTTGCGCATCGTCTCTATTTGGCCCAGACTTTTTTTTCGTAAGGTTCAATGGTTCGGAGCATCGTTACAACTTTTTTCCGGCCGAAGACTATTTCTGCTGCCGCATATAGACGAATAATTTGGCGATAAAGTGCTGCGAAGATCGTGAGATGCGTTTTGATCTAAATTTCGAGCCGATATATTTGATCACTGTTCGTGCGCTGCTTTTTTCGTTGCGCATCGTCTCTATTTGGCCCAGACTTTTTTTTTCGTAAGGTTCAATGGTTCGGAGCATCGTTACTACTTTTTTTCCGGCCGAAGACTATTTCTGCTGCCGCGTATAGACGAATAATTTGGCGATAAAGTGCTGCGAAGATCGTGAGATGCGTTTTGATCTAAAATTCGAGCCGATATATTTGATCACTGTTCGTGCGCTGCTTTTTTCGTCGCGCATCGTCTCTATTTGTCCCAGACTTTTTTTTCGTTCAATGGTTCGGAACATCGTTACTACTTTTTTTTCCGATCGGAGACTGTTTCTGCGGTCACGTACAGACGAATAATTTAATGATAAGGTATCTCGTTACGACTTGTTTGCCGGTCGAAGACTACTCCTCTTTCCACACATGGATGGAAAACGTGGTGACAAGTAGTTGCAAAGATCGCAGGATGCATTTCGATCTAAGCGATCCGTACGTAGGAGAGACAAGGAGAAAAAATCGACGACAGAGAGGAGCTCGAGCCGATCGATTTGACGCGGCGCCCCTTGATTGCTTATTGTTAACTATCGTCCACAATTGGTACAATCGCGACGCCTACTATCGATCGCTTGTTGGGAACTATTGTCAACGCATTCCCCGCCGCGGCCAGACCTTCAGCCTCAATTCGAAGTATATTTGCAGCGAGAAATATGTGCGAATGGTAAATCCAATCATGCGGGACGTAAATATGAGAATATCAGAGCCTGTCCATACACGGAACAGCGTATGTAACAAATAATACCCTCGTGCATCGGGGTTAGAATGCATCTGCGGCATCCCTCGATTGTCGTAAAAGGTGACCAAGGGGGTTTGTAATCCAGTTAACTACCTCGCCGCGTAAAACGGAACGGACATAAAAACATGTCTTTTTTTCGAGCGTTTATCAACGGTGCTTTGCACTTTTTCTACGCCCTATTTCAGTAGATCCTTCCACTCTAGCCCCCCGAATCGACAGTTGTTCGTTGTCGACGCACTCCGGCACGTAGGTCGGGTAAACATATAATATGTTCCGCCATACAGGGGCAACTTAGTTCGCCACTTTGCCTTGGCATACACGCTCTTATCGCGAGAGCGGAGCTCTGACCGTAAGGCCATCACGCAGCCAGGTCAGGTAGTGAGAGAAATCGTGAGTGGGAAGCGATATAGATGTAAGCCTCAACGTCACAATGCACCGACGCTATATACCGGAACTAGACTGACACTCCGGTCTTAACATTACACTTTCGACAGGGATGTGAAATATCCGTGCCTCTTGGCTGCCGCCTCGAACTACATTAAGCGCATATCGCGCATTGCATTTTATAATGTCGCGCGTGATCGCGAGCAATACGGTCCACGCGGACACGTAGGGAGACTTATTCGCGACTTTGAAAGTGTGACGAGTGCACTTCGCGATCGGGAACGACTTTAACCAATCGATCCGCACTTCAGAGGCACTCTTCATTTTTTGCCGGGGTACATCCATCTCACGGGATGTATTAAGCTCCTCGCATCCTCGTCCCTCACTCCTCCGGTCGACTATCGCGAGAATTCCAAATGGCCCGGATAAATAATCTAATACGCCCCGCGGGAGCAATCGCAAAGTGGGACGTAAAGAGACCCGGCGCCGTAGATATCCGACCAGCTTCTTTGTCATTCACGGAGCGCGAAGTTTGTGTCTCACCGTACGTGCGCCGCTCTTTTATTTAAGCTGTTCCTGTCGAGCGCCGCTATTTTCAGACAACAGCGCCGCGACACGCGCAGAATGCACGTATCGGCGTTCGAAAATCTATTCACGCAAATCGGCATCCGCGCCGAG
Source organism: Cryptocheilus praepositus (assembly GCA_033815515.1). NCBI lineage: Eukaryota > Metazoa > Arthropoda > Insecta > Hymenoptera > Pompilidae > Cryptocheilus > Cryptocheilus praepositus. The sequence continues at coordinate 4,708,816 of JAWWQZ010000314.1, forward strand.
CGGCCGGTCGATCCCGAATGTCAAAGTTATGCGAAATTTCGTAGTCTGGTGAGCAAGGGCGCGCACCGTGGATGTCTAACCCTCCGCGCGCGCGGGAGTAGCTTTGGGTCTACACGTTCGTAAATTAGCACGCTCGAGTGGGAAGTGGCAGGAGGCGCCGACGTGGAAAACTGGCGGATTCCCGTCTATCCTTTCACCTTGTCCATCTTGACCACCTGCCGCCCCGCCGTACTTTGGCTTCGCGCCGAATCGATCCCGTCTAATAAAGATAATTGCGAGTGCCATTGCCCCACTCCGACCCCCCGATTATTTGCCTGCAGCCCCTCGACGCGCGGGCTTCTGTCGTTTCGTCGCCTCCCGTTTCGTAACCGTCCATCAAGCCGGCCCCTTCCATTTTGCAAGGTCGACGGCCGGCCGGACGTCTTCTACCCTCGGGGGCCGCTGGAAATTCGAGAGTGGCGTACGAGGAGAGCGAAGCCGCGTCGCCTCTGACGCGTCGCCCGTCTCGAAAGAGAAACTCGATAAGTCGTCTAATTGTGCGCCTCGTGCCCGCGCGCCTTTACGATCGAACGTTCCGCGCGCATTTCCATAATTTACAATTCCATAAACGGCCACGATCCGCGAGACGCCGCTTTCGCGGGCCGCGCATTCCGCGCGCCGTCGGCGATAACGAGCGGAGTTCAATAGCGGCGCGTAAAAATGTCCACGGGGCCCCGAGTCTCGCAAGAGCGGCCGACGAAACGGAGTCAATGGAGATTATCGATATTAGTTATAGGCCATTGCCTCGGAAGATCGATTCTAATGACGCCTTACCGTCGCTCGCTCATTCACGCTCGGACAGTCACGACCGCCTGTCATTACGCGCGCTGCGCTTATTGCCCCTCACGCAATCGGCCCGATCAACCTTGCGTGCCGTCTAGAAATAGAAATTGAGACCCGTATTTCTGGAGAACCGGCGCTCCCCGACGCGATCCGCGCGTTCATTTTTCACCATCGCCGTCGGTAGGCATCGCCGGATAATCAATCGATTATCACCGTTCGCACAAAGAGACGCGGCCGGGCGGACGTCTGCCGACAATTATTTATGAGAGATTGCCGCACCGGCCGGTATTTACGCTCTCCGCTTCTTCGCCCCTCATTTCCCCGGCATCCTTCCCGTCCCCGTTCGCCGCGAAAGGATCCGCAGACGCTTCGTCCGCGGATGATTAGGCTCCTCCTTTTTTCTCCCGACCTTTTCGCAGCCGGCTTCCCGAATAATCCGGATGATCGATGACGCCCGCGAGATTCCGAAGGAGTATCTGCATCGACGTGGAGTGCTGCGGCCGGCTGGACGGAAGACGGTAGGTAAAAAGGAAGCGGAGTGGGTTAGCCGAGTAATTAATTTGGTGCGCGCGCAATTAGGCACTCCGTGATTTAAAGGGTCGGCCTTCCGGTAATGGACCTCCGCGATCGCTGTGTGCGCCCATGCGTCTGTCGGGATTTATCGCCTCGCGGGGGTCGATGGCGTACCCCCGTAATTGCGCGATCTTGCCGAGGAGTCAAGGTGGATTTGCAATGGCGATCGAAGCGGTTCGGCCGATTCGTCGTAAATGTTTCGCGCTTGTACTTGAGTGCGGACAGCGGCACGCCGGGGATAATTGCGACTTACGCTCCTCTTGCAGCGATCGCGGGAGATGCATGTTATTTCGTTCCGATACGACCCGTCCGGCGCACAATTAGCTGGGACTTGTGCAATTTATTATTGCGTCCGCGCCGGCTCCCGATCGAGCGTGTTTTCTTTAATGGAATTTTCCCGCGCGCCGCCTCGAACTTTTCGTGTCGATTAATAAACGGACGTGCATGAAAGAGAGAGAATACGTGGCGAATGATGAGGCGAGGGAACACGGGATGTGCGTGTTTAATTGCGTTCGATGAATCGTGTTGGAGAATTTTTCTACGTCAACACCGACAGCGATGAAGCGGCGGGTAAGAATGGAAATGTTCGAAGTGATACGCCTTTTTATGGTGGAAGTTAAACAGCGGGTGAGAGAGGCTGTGCTAGTGGAAACCTTTATACAATGCAATCAGCGTACGCTGACACAATTGTACGTATTATAGACTAATAAAGACGGAACCTGTGAGGTCCCGAAATATGTCAATTTATTAACAAATTTAGTCATTAGTGTTATTATTAACAAATAGCGTACATATGGAAGTATGCCAGTCTTCGATTGACAAACTTTTATGAAAAAACAAATAACACTCTACCTGTCTCGCGTCACAAGAGAACTGTCGACAGGAGTCAGTTAAACCATGTGCTGTTGGCAAACTGGGAAAAAGAAATGAAAGGTTAGCGTTTCGTCACGGATTTGCTCACGTACTCATCAATAAGGCTAATGTGGACGGATCCTCCCACGACACTTGGACTTATGACTTTTGGATACTATATATCTATAAGTAAAGAAGATGTACTTTGACCGCTCGTTAGAGACTTTATACATAATCAACAAATTTATTTGTTATTACCACTTACTTTAGTACGTATATATATTAATATTTATTATTAATAAATAAAATCCCCATATCACCCATAATCAAGGGTATCATTCAAAATACTATACAAAGGTTGAAAACTCAGGGATGAAAAGAATGGAAATAACCCCGTAAAACTGCAAATCGTCATGAGGATTGTGTTACAAAGGCTGCGAGCGATTACACGAGCACGATCGTGATTGCAACTGCAATTCCACCTTGACTCCTCGGGATCATCGTGAGACGTGCACTCACACGCTTCATCGTGGCGATATCGGGAGAAAGTACTCGTAACTCCCGTAACATGGCTCGTAACGGTTAAAACTCTCCGTATCGCCGGGGAAGATTGTGCAAGAACACGAGTGCAACGGCAACCGGTGCGTTTTGCCGAGGATGCAATTCTTGTTTTTATTCCCCGGCCGCGCGCACGTCGGCGTGTGCGTGCGCGAAGTGGATGAAGACGTCGCGTTTGATCAACGTCTGCCTTTACGAAGTTAGTTAACGGACGTAATTGAACGCTTTGATGCGTCCGCTGATTCATCGTTGTCGTTTAATTGCATCAAGTGAGAAGTGGATGCTTAACGAGCCCCCACGGCGCTCGCTCTCATTTATTTAACGCGCCGCCCCTGCGTGTATCCGAACGAAGTGACCTTATTGCGAATTCCGATTGCAAATTACACGGGTCCGCGTTTTCCCGTAGGGCTGCCTTCGGTATGCGTCGTACGAAGCGTTTTCCGTGAAACTTGCGCAATGCCGATGGTATTTTCTCACGACCGCACCGATCGCCGATCTAGACCGAACGGTCTAATTTCAAAAGACGTAAATGATGGAGGAATGTGAAGACTTTTTTGGGTGGAAATGCTAGTCGTTTCAAATTGGTGAAAGTGATATGCAAGGGCTGAGGTGGAAGAGTGATTAGCATAATTACTAGTCACTGCAGAAGAACGGGCATTAGTGACTTTGTAACACGCTGAGTTACAGTAATGAACTACTAGAGTGAACATTCTATATTCCTTAATAATTTAAAGAAACCACAATAATTTTCTGCGACCGCACTGAACAATGATCTGCGCCGAATGGTCTAATTTCAAAAGACGTAAATGATGAAGGAATGTGAAGACTTTTTTGGATGGAAATGCTAGTCGTTTCAAATTGGTGAAAGTGATATGCAAGGGCTGAGGTGGAAGAGTGATTAGCATAATTACTATACTCTGCTGCAGAACGGGCATTAGTGACTTTGAAACATACTGAGTTACAGTAATGAACGACTACAGTGACCATTTTATATTTCTTAATAATTTAAAGAAATCACAATAATTTTCTACGACCGCACTGAACAATGATCTGCGCCGAATGGTCTAATTTCAAAAGACGTAAATGATGAAGGAATGTGAAGACTTTTTTGGGTGGAAATGCTAGTCGTTTCAAATTGGTGAAAGTGATGTCCGAAGGGCTGAGATCGAAGAGTGATTAGCATAATTACTAGTCACTGCAGAAGAACGGGCATTAGTGACTTTGTAACACGTTGAGTTACAGTAATGAACTACTAGAGTGAACATTTTATATTCCTTAATAATTTAAAGAAATCACAATAATTTTCTACGACCGCACTGATCAATGATCTGCGCCGAATGGTCTAATTTCAAAAGACTTAAATGACGAAGGAATATAAAGCCATGTTTCGGCTGAAAATGCTCGTCATTTCTAAATTGGTGAAAGTCATGTGCGAAGTGCTGGGATGGAAGAGTGATTAACATAACTACAACCCACTCCTGAAGAAGGAGCATTAGTGACTTTGAAACATGTTGAGTTACAGTAATGAACTGCCATAGAAAGCATTTTATGTTTCTTACTAATTTAAGTAAATTGCAATAAAATCGGTACTGGTGAGTGCATTCAAGTAAATTACGATAAGGTATTTTTCTATGACAGCAACGACCAGCAATCTATGCTCATCGATCCAATTTGAAAAGACTTAAATTATTAAGGAGTTTAAAGCCCTTCTTTGCTTGAAAATCTTGGCTGTGGTACTTTATTACTGTAACTCAAAGTCTTTCGGTGCCACTGACGTTCGTCTTCCAGGATTGAATAGTAATTATGTGAAACAATCCTCTATCTCAGTACTCTGCACATCACTTTTACTAATTTGGAAAATTTCAATTTTCGTCTATTTTCAAAAGACAAACGATTAAGCAATATGTAGCCCTTTTTCGGTCGAGAATCCTGACTATGGCACTTTATTTGCGTAACTCAACATGTCTCGAGGCCACAGGTGCCCCTTCTTCAGGCGTGGATTGTAATTATGTTAATCACTCTTCCATCTCAGCACCCTGCACACCACTTTCACCAGTTTGGAAATGACAAGCACTGTCAACCAAAAAAGGGCTACACATTCTTCAACTCGTTAAACCCTGAGGACCCATATAAATCTTCCCGTCTGTGCCGTAGTGTCAACTCCAAAAGATGACACTTTGTAAATCATACAACATAAATAAATGTCTACATTCTTTAACACTTTGACTGCCGTGATGATCGCAAGAGATTTGACTGAAGATCCAAAATATTCGCAATGGGTAGAAATTATTATTTTATAAATGCAGTTGTTGTTAGAATAGTGATGCGATCTTTTGGCCTCCAATACCTGTACTTGTATATATTTTGTATAATTCAGTCAAATGCTGTAGTATTTCATAGCATCGCCGTTCTAATATAGTAAAATACGCTTGGCAGTCAACGTGTTAAATAGCCTCTATCAACACGTCTGAAAACGAAAGCGTCCTTTTCGCTCGTCGCCGGTCCCTCACAAACACACGCATTTTCAAACAAAGTCAGCTCCGCATTCAATGCGTTAATCATTCAACCAAGTCTCAGTAACGTCAAGATGAAGCACGTCGTCTAATTTCAAAAGACCGTTAGAAATAACGCATGACATCGCGACGCCATGCCTAACGCAACGCCTTAAGAAATTGGCTTGCATGTGTGTCCGGTCTCGTAGATTTCTCGTCTGGTCATTCCTCTTAGTTCGTGACTGCATGTGCCCTCCGACCACCTTTCTCTTTCTTTCCGCGGCGCACAGCAGCAAGTGCGAGCATTGCTCGTTCTGTTTCCTTCGCTCCCCTTCTTACGGCCCGCCAGTTCGTTCCTCCGCAACCTCGAGAGTGCAGCGTGTCAAGGCTACCAAGGGCCGACGACACCGAGTTATCGGACGCCTTCGATCTCCATCTGATTCTCGAGGCGAGTACGCGAAAAAGGCGGGCACCGCACGGGGAAGTACCGTGTCGACTTAACCCTTTCAGTGGCACGGGCACAAATATGTGCGCGGCAGAAGCTACCGTTGCCGAAGCTACGTGAACTATCGTCACGTGTGGTGGCGAAAGTGAACAGCAAGGAGTATGAATGTGTATATGTGTTTCTCCGTTTGTTCGATCTCCCCGATAGTGCACGCGTAAGTGTGAGTGCATGGGATGAATGTATGTTAATGCGTTGGCAACGGAACAAAATGTTTGAAAGAAGAGCTTGGTTATATCAGGGGGGTCTTGTTGCTGACGCGGCATAGTACAATATTATAGCATTGCCACGTATAATTTATTATAAGATTGTTATTTTGTTTGTTAGATTAATATCGAAATAGTTGGGAATTATATTGCAGCAAATGTTTCGGTAATGACGGCTTTTCGGTGGTTACATATGTGTATATATGTATGGCGAAAGTGAACGTGAATGTATATATGTATTTCTCAATTTTTCCGATCGTCCGATAGTGCGAGCATAAGTGTAAGTGTATGGCACGAATGTATGTTAATTTGTTGGCAACGGAACAAAATGTTTGAAAGAAGAGCTTAGTTATGTCGGGCGTATCTTGTTGCTGATGTGGCATAGGACAATGTTACAGTACTGTCATGCATAATTTATTATAAGGTTTGCTACGTGTTAGATTAATATCGAAACAGTTGGAAATGAATTGCAGCAAATGTTTCAGTGATGACGGCTTTCGAGTGGTTACGTATATGTGTCCGGCGAAAGTGAAACAGCAAGGACTATGAACGTATTATTATATATATATGTATTTCTCAGTTGTACTATCTCAGTTGTATCGTGTTGGAAGGAAGACTCGTGATTTTTGTGATTGTGATTACTACAGTGGTATAGCACAATACTACGGTACTACTATGTATGATTTATTGTAAATTTGTTAGATATAAGATTGAATCAATTGGGAATACTACCACATCAAAGGTTGCGGTAATGACAGATTTCAGGTGGTCGCATAAATGTGTCCGGCGAAAGTGAAATCTGTGCCAAGTGAAAAATTGGTTCAACCAAATTATTTTGAACATTATGATAGCTTCGAAAAATATAAGCTACAGTATTTTGATTTTACTTCATAAATTATATATCGTTCAAGTTTTATGTATAATATCATTTGAGCAGGGTACTTTTCTCTCCCAATAACTTCCACTTTCATATTTTCCCTCAAATCTACCGTTATCCCCGCGTAATATTTTCGAAATCTGTGAAATTCGTGCCGAGGGAAACCCGACAAATAACAGCATTGCAATACTTGTTTAACCAAACCCGTAATGCTATCGGTGATTATTTCGAACATCGCCACACCTTCGGCAAGTATAAGCCATCAAATTCGCTTTTACTCCATAAATTTTATAGCGATAAAGTTTTATGCAAAATATAATTTTGCTACGTACTCACATACTTCTTTCAATTACATCTACTTACAAATTTTATCCTAAATCTACCATTGCACCATTACTTATACTGTTAAAATTTCGTGCAAAATACAATTTGCACAGATTAATTCTTCCAAAGTAAATTGCGTCTGTCATATCCGCATACTTCTTGCAATAACATTTATAAATCTACTATTACGCCGTTACCTATACTATTAAAGTTTCACGCAGAATACAATGTGTATAGGGCGATTCTTTACGAAACTGCATAGTTCTCTACGAAACGCTGCGCTGTTCACTACTTTGCGACGAAACGTGTTCGACACCAAAGGGTTAACCCCTACAGCGAAAGTTTTATGCAAAATATAATTTTGCTCCGTACTCACATACTTCTTTCAATAACATCTACTTACACATTTCATTGCAAATCTACCATTGCACCATTACTTATACTGCTAAAATTTCAAATTACAATTTGAACAGATTAATTCTTTCAAAGTAAATTGCGTCTGTCATATATCCGCATACTTCTTGCAATAACATTTATAAATCTACTATTAACGACCTATACCATTAAAGTTTCATGCAGAATACAATGTGTATAGAGCGATTCTTTACGAAACTGCATAGTTCTCTACGAAACGCTGCTCTGTTCACTACTTTGCGACGAAACGTGTTCGACACCAAAGGGTTAACCCCTACAGCGAAAGTTTTATGCAAAATATAATTTTGCTCCGTACTCACATACTTCTTTCAATAACATCTACTTACACATTTCATTGCAAATCTACCATTGCACCATTACTTATACTGCTAAAATTTCAAATTACAATTTGAACAGATTAATTCTTTCAAAGTAAATTGCGTCTGTCATATATCCGCATACTTCTTGCAATAACATTTATAAATCTACTATTAACGACCTATACCATTAAAGTTTCATGCAGAATACAATGTGTATAGGGCGATTCTTTACGAAACTGCATAGTTCCCTACGAAACGCTGCTCTGTTCACTACTTTGCGACGAAACGTGTTCGACACCAAAGGGTTAACCCCTACAGCGAAAGTTTTATGCAAAATATAATTTTGCTCCGTACTCACATACTTCTTTCAATAACATCTACTTACACATTTCATTGCAAATCTACCATTGCACCATTACTTATACTGCTAAAATTTCAAATTACAATTTGAACAGATTGATTCTTTCAAAGTAAATTGCGTCTGTCATATATCCGCATACTTCTTGTAATAACATTTATAAATCTACTATTAACGACCTATACCATTAAAGTTTCATGCAGAATACAATGTGTATAGGGCGATTCTTTACGAAACTGCATAGTTCTCTACGAAACGCTGCGCTGTTCACTACTTTGCGACGAAACGTGTTCGACACCAAAGGGTTAACCCCTACAGCGAAAGTCGCCTATACCCTGTTTTGACACATCCCGCGCACAAGGTTCGGCGTACTTAAATATCCGCATACTTCTTGCAATAACATTTATAAATCTACTATTACGCCGTTACCTATACTATTAAAGTTTCATGCAGAATACAATGTATATAGGGCGATTCTTTACGAAACTGCATAGTTCTCTACGAAACGCTGCTCTGTTCACTACTTTGCGACGAAACGTGTTCGACACCAAAGGGTTAACCCCTACAGCGAAAGTCGCCTATACCCTGTTTTGACACATCCCGCGCACAAGGTTCGGCGTTCGCCGAACTAATGAAACCCATTACGCCCGAAGCACGTGGAGTATGTTCGCCATCCGAGAAGCACAACACTGTTACCGCACTTATCACATTTCAAAGCCCGCGTGTGCCAGTACCAGGGATCCTTACGCCGAGCAAAAATCAGCATAACCGCCGGCTCGCTCCGATGATTGCCGCGGACAGCGACTGCTGCCGATTATATCACGAAATCGGGTGCACTCCCTTCCACGGCGTTACGTAACGGAATGATAAGCAAAACGACCGGCGGCGAAGGAGGGTGAGGGGAAAAATGATCGAACGCCCGGGCGATCCTTGCCAATTATCCTCCGTTGCTCAATCAATTATGCCGGCTGCGGCGGCGTGCTACCATTTCGAAAGGCTGCCTGTAACGCTAAACCTACCGTGTGAGATGACCGTTTCGGAAACTACGTTGAGAATTTCCGGTGTACGTTATTGTATCGTCATTTAGTGGCGTGATGAATCTTATGCATTAATTTTCAATATTCGCAACTTTTGTTATGATTCGTTTTTGAAAGAAATCGTGGCTTGTCTGATACGAACGATCAATTGATCGCTTGAACAATTGAAGACATTTTATACTTAAATATACTAGAAACGATGAATAAAGTGAAATTGCGATCTTCTATTATACGGACAGGCATCAAGTTATCTTGTGGTATACACGTTAGACACTGAACACTAAATCTGTTATGGACGGTCACGTTACTGTTTGTAAAATTTTGTTTTGAATTTCCTGCATATGTTATTCTGTCCCCATTTAATGTCGTAGCTTTGGTTAGAGTATGCACACGACGCATTTTTCAATATTCAGGCTTTTTCATATTGTTTACTTCCTAAAAAAATCGTAGCCTGTTTTGCCTGCCACGAACAGTCATTTGGCCGCTTGGACAGTTCGAAATATATTATCACCGAATCTGCTAGAGACAGTGAATAGAATAAAATTGCGATTTTCTATTAAAGTGGCAATCGTTAAGTTAAGTTATATATTATTCATTTCTAATTAAAAGAAAATACTGCAGTATTCAACCGGCCAAAATTCTTATTCCTCACTCCACACATACGTTTTTTTCGAACCGGTCATCCGTCCATTCGCCGTAGGAATAGGTGGACGAAGTGTCGGTAGGTTTCGTGTTAACCCGGTCGCGGAGATCTCTTTTTACCCGGCCATCCGGTCTTGGAACCGAATATAAAAAGATATTATAAAGTCAACAAGCCCAACGAACTCTGTATAAACTGTCAACAACAAGTATGTCCAAAAATGTGCAATAAAAGATTGTCAAAAATACGATGAAAACATATAAAATTATATTCATCCCTACCATTCAATCGGCCAAAAACATAATTCCCCATTGAGGTATATATTTTTTCGAACCGGTCATTCGTCCGTTCGCCGTAGGAATAGGTGGACGAAGTGTCGGTAGGTTTCGTGTTAACCCGGCCGCGAAGATGTCTTTTTACCCAGCCATCCGGTTTTAGAACCGAATATAAAAAGATATTATAGAGTCAACAAGCCCAACGAACTCTGTATAAAACCTCAACAACAAGTATGTCCAAAAATGTGCAATAAAAGATTGTCAAAAATACAGTGACAAATAAAAATAAGACATAAAATGATATTCATCTCTACCATTCAATCGCCCACAAACAATTCCACATTGAGGTATATATTTTTCGAACTGGTCATTTGTCCGCTCGCCGTAGGAATAGGTGGACGAAGTGTCGGTAGGTTTCGTGTTAACCCGGCCGCGGAGATTTCCTTTTACCCGGGCATCCGGTCTTAGAACCGAATATAAGACGGCTGACCATTAAGATATTATAAAGTCAACAAGCTCAACGAAGTCTGTATAAAACGTAAACTACACGTATGTCCAAAAAAGTGCAATAAAAGATTGTCAAAAATACGATGAAAACATATAAAATTATATTCATCCCTACCATTCAATCGGCCAAAAACATAATTCCACATTGAGGTATATTCTTTTTCGAACCGGTCATTCGATCGCTAGCCGTAGGAATAGGTAGACGAAGTGTCGGTAGATTTCGCGATAACCCAGCCGCGCAGATGTCTTTTTACCCAGCCATCCGGTTTTGGAACCGAATATAAAAAAGCTGGCCATTAAAATATTATAACGTCAACAAGCCCAACGAACTCTGTATCAAACCTTAACAACAAGTATTTCCAAAAAAGTGCAATAAAAGATTGTCAAAAATACGATGAAAACATATAAAATTATATTCATCCCTACCATTCAATCGGCCAAAAACATAATTCCCCATTTTTCGAACCGGTCATTCGTCCATTCGCCGTAGGAATAGGTGGACGAAGTGTCGGTAGGTTTCGTGTTAACCCGGCCGCGGAGATTTCCTTTTACCCGGCCATCGTGTTTTGGAACCGAATATAAAAAAGTTGGGCACTAAGATATTATAGTCAACAAGCCCAACGAAATCTGTATTAAAACCTAAAATGAAAGAATGTCAAAAGTACAGTGAAGAAACATAAAATTATATTCATTTTTACCATTCAATCGGCCAAAAACATAATTCCCCATTGAGGTATATATTTTTCGAACCGGTCATTCGTCCATTCGCCGTAGGAATAGGTGGACGAAGTGTCGGTAGGTTTCGTGTTAACCCGGCCGCGGAGATTTCCTTTTACCCGGGCATCCGCGCTCGCGTCATTCGGGACGGAAAAAGAGCGAGTGCTCGAAGTGAGCGGCTCCTCTCGGTCATTCATGACCGCCAATTCAGCCGCGGGCCGAGTGGCACTCTTAAATGACCGGTCGTAGAAAATGAAATATGCGATGGCAGCGGGTGCGCGCGCGCATTAGCCGGGAACTTTAAGAGGTCGTAATTCATCGCTTTGCGCCGACTAATTAGAACGCTCGAGTGGGAGATCTACGGATGTGTGCACTCCCGCGACCTCGGCTGGAAGCGCTGTCGACCGGCACGGCGTATTTGAAACATTGTGAGAGGCACGTTAAAGCGGACGACATTAGCAGTGTCAATAGCGGCGGTGCCGGCGGAATACATTTATTGGATGTTCTCATTTAAAATCACTCATTACCGGCGCGAATCTCGCCGGGCGGAGGGGAAATTAGAAGGTGGCTGGCGGTGTCGGTCGACCTGGCGATAGCATGTCTGTTACGGCGAATGATCATGATGCGTTTATTTTCAACCCTATTATCTTTGCTGGATAATGAAGGAACGGGCAAAGCCGTTTTTGGTTCACGCGTATTGGCTTTCAAAATTTATTGGTGCAATTCTCGACATGTCTGATATGTCTGATATATGTTTGTTGAATTATGATCGTGTGTTTATTTTCAACCGTATTATTTTGATCGGAGACGAAAGAGCGGTGAAAGTAGGTTTATGGTCGAAAAGTATTGGCTTGCAAATTTTATCGTTGACATTTTTTACATGTTTGACAGATGTCCGTTAAGTTGAATAATGATGGTGTGTTGAATGTTTTAAGACCACTGGTGTCCTCTCTTCAACTGTGTTATGGGCTAAACTGAATTGAAACTGTTCGTTCGTCAAGCGAATTTTGATGTGTTTGGCCATTTGGTAGTACGTACCAGTGGCATATAATTGGCACCGAAAATTAATGTTTCTGCGAACAGTAGCAATGTTGCATGTTCAATTGAATCGTGTAGGTAAAGTGTCATCTGGCTGACTACCACTAGATGCAGTCTATTTGCTTCACATTTCTGATGAAAATTTCGCATGCCATCGGACCTTATGGAAAACCGAAATTCCAGCATCTCCCGCTTGCCCTTGAATTATCAAGCGTTTCCTTTTCCTTTCCCTCTGCTTCGCCGCCTTCCCGATTCTCTCGTTTGCGACCTACATGAGAAGTGCGAGAGTAACAAGGCGAAGGTAACAGGTTCGAGAGCTTGTCGTGCAAGAAGGTAGACGGGCCCTTTCATTTTTCATGCGTAGAGATCTTACCTCTTCAAACTCTCCCACCACTCCTTGTAAAGCGTTAAATTGCCAATGGAAACTTACGTTCATATTTGACCTCTCGCCAGGTTACCTCTTCGTCAAGTTGCGCTCTATATAATTTATTTCGGCGTCCAGTGTTGTGCAACAAATGTCCGGTCGATCCATTATTTCCGACTCTGAATCTTACAGTGAGTTTTATTCATTGCGAGTGTTGTGTATTATATGTTGTGAATATTATTCATTCCGACTATTGTGTATTATTTATTGTGACTATTATTTACGTCTCCGAATCTCATTGCGGGTATTGTGTATTATATATTGTGAATACTACTTCCGATTCTGAATGTTATCACAAGTATTACTTGTGACTCTGAATCTTATTCCGACTATTATCCATTGCGTGCATTGCGTATTATGTATTATCAGAATTATTCATTGCGCCTATTGTGTATTATTTACCGTGAGTATTATTTACGTCTCCGAAACTCATTGCGGGTATTGTCTATTATATATTGTAAATATTCCTTCCGATTCTAAGCGCTATTGCGAGTATTACTTCCGACTCTGGATTTTATTCCGACTATTATCCATTGCGTGTATTGCGCATTATGTATTATCAGAATTATTCATTCCGACTACTGTGTATTATTTATTGTGACTATTATTTACGTCTCTGAATCTCATTGCGGGTACTGTGTACTATATATTGTGAATATTACTTCCGATTCCGAATGTTATCGCGAGTATTACTTCTGACTCGGAATCTTATTCCGACTATTATCCATTGCGTGTATTGCGTATAATGTATTATCAGTATTATTCATTGCGCCTATTGTGTATTATTTATTGTGACTATTATTTACGTCTCCGAATCTCATTGCGGCTATTGTGTATTATATATTGTGAATATTACTTCCGATTCTAAATGTTATCGCGAGTATTACTTCTAACTCGGAATCTTATCCCGACTATTATCCATTGCGTGCATTGCATATTATGTATTGTCAGTATTATTCATTGCGCCTATTGTGTATTATTTATTATGACTATTATTTTCGTCTCTGAATCTCATTGCGGGTATTGTATATTATATATTGTGAATATTACTTCCGATTCTGAATGTTATCGCGAGTATTACTTCTGACTCGGAATCTTATTCCCACTATTATCCAATGCGTGTATTGCATATCATGTATTATCAGAATTATTCATTGCGCTTATTGGGTATTATTTATTGTGACTATTATTTTCGTCTCTGAATCTCATTGCGGGTATTGTATATTATATATTGTGAATATTACTTCCGATTCTGAATGTTATCACGGGTATTACTTCCGACTCGGAATCTTATTCCGACTATTATCCATTGCGTGTATTGCGTATTATGCATTATCAGTATTATTCATTGCGCCTATTGGGTATTATCTATTGTGACTATTATTTACGTCTCTGAATCTCATTGCGGGTACTGTGTATTATATATTGTGAATATTACTTCCGATTCTGAATGTTATCACGAGTATTACTTCTGACTCGGAATCTTATTCCGACTGTTATCCAATGCGTGTATTGCGTATCATGTATTATCAGAATTATTCATTGCGCCTATTGGGTATTATTTATTGTGACTATTATTTACGTCTCTCAATCTCATTGCGGGTACTGTGTATTATATATTGTGAATATTACTTCCAATTCTGAATGTTATCGCGAGTATTACGTCCGACTCGGAATCTTATTCCGACTATTATCCAATGCGTGTATTGCGTATCATGTATTATCAGAATTATTCATTGCGCCTCTTGGGTATTATTTATTGTGACTATTATTTACGTCTCTGAATCTCATTGCGGGTACTGTGTATTATATATTGTGAATATTACTTCCGATTCTGAATGTTATCACGAGTATTACTTCTGACTCGGAGTCTTATTCCGACTATTATCCAATGCGTGTATTGCGTATCATGTATTATCAGTATTATTCATTGCGCCTATTGTGTATTATTTATTGTGACTATTATTTACGTCTCTGAATCTCATTGCGGGTACTGTGTATTATATATTGTGAATATTACTTCCGATTCTGAATGTTATCGCGAGTATTACTTCCGACCCGGAATCTTATTCCGACTATTATCTAATGCGTATATTGCGTATCATGTATTATCAGTATTATTCATTGCGCCTATTGTGTATTATTTACCGTGAGTATTATTTCCGACCCCAGCAACACGGTTGCACAAGTTCCTCACCACGAGTTACTTTGATAATCGAAACGTAATCGCTGACGGCCTCAGTGGCATCTAGAGAAGATGACTCATTAGCGCGACTATAAATTGTCTTATTATCCGCGGCGAACACCTATGATTTTCTAGCCAATAAAATTCAATATCATCATTACACCGCGGATTCTTCTGGCCGGCTAATGTTCGCCGCGACGTCTCGGATGTTTATAGCGGCGGGGAAAGCGAGTGGCCGCGAGTAGTGCGCGAGATGAAAAGGGAAGCGGGAGAAAAAGACGAAGGAAAAGGAGAGGGAAAGAGCGAGACGGAGTGCGTCGCACTTGTTATCCTTTCTTTCTCGCCTCAGCCCGCTTCCTTGCGACATAATTGCGACACATCCTGCTTTTCGCGTTGGCCAACTGCTGAGCCATGAGCCCGATGCTCGCGCAAGCAAGATGCGAGGCGACTAAAGGTCGAACCGCGTGCGCCCATCCTCTGCCCGCAGACGATTTTCATTCACCTTTTAGGTTCTCCGCGTGAGGCCGGTGTATTCTCTCACGTCCCGCGACCCTCTGACATCGTTTTCTCTTGATATGACATTATCCTTTAACGACTTTCCTCCTTTTTTTTCAACCTCTTTCAAATATTTGAAATTATACGTCTGCTAGAGGTTGAAATATGGAACTTATTTGTTAACACTTTGACCGCCACGGTGGTCACCGGTCACCGGCGCAAAAGATTTTACTATAAATGCAAAAAAATCGCCATGAAGCCTATTTGCAATCTAGTAAAAGCCGTTGACATTGTGGTATCGGGATATGAACTGGCAACACCCGATTGTGTGTATGCGTGTGTGTGTGTGTATGCATAAGCGATCGAGCGTTTGGAAGATTCTGGAATAAGTTGTAATGTGTACGCATGTGTTTGGAAGGTTCTCGAATAAATTAGTTGCTAGGGAAGCGAATAAGGTGAGCGACCGATGGTATGATCCGCGATTCAATTGTTTATAAGAGAGAAGAGCGACGGGGCAGTTCAGAAGCGGTCGCCACGGAGTCACCACGGGGTCGACACACGCGAAGCATTTTATCTTGTATTGTTGTTTAATTCATTCAAATAAACATCTATTTGTTGTCACTAAAATATCCCACAATATTGTAATGATGCTTCAATACTTTGGCTTCTAATAACTCTGCGTTACCTTCATTTTGCACGATTTAATCATACTCTGCAGAATTTTATCGCATCGCGGTTCTTCTAACATAGCAAAATACGCTTGGCAGTCAAAGTGTTAACACGTTGACTGCCGTGCGTATTTTGCTGTGTTAGAACGGCGATGTTATGAAATACTGCAGCGTTTGACTGAATTATGCAAAATGTAAATAATGCGCAGGTATTGGAGACCAAAGGATCGCATCACTATTTTGACAATAACTGCATTTATGAAATAATTATTGCTTCCCATTGCGGATATTTTGGATTTTCAGTAAAATCTCATGCGCCAGTCAGCGGTGACCATCATGGGAGTCAAAGTGTTAATAATTTCATGTCCCATGTAGTAGCTATGTTACATTTTACAGTTTTAGATGGTTGAAATGTGGATTTTATTTGTTAAGACTTTCGTGTCCCCTGTAGTAGTTATCCTGGATTTCGAACTTGAGTTGTTTACTCTGGTATATCTCGACAGACCGTTGTTGCTTATTCTGTACCTCAGAGGATACAATGGCTGGCAGTGGCACTTTCGTTTATTTAGATGGTTGAAATGTGGACTTTATTTGTTAACTCCATTGTCCTTCCCATAGTAGATATCCTGGATTTCCAACCTGAGTTATTTACTCCGGAATATCTCGACAAAGCACTGTTACTTTTTATGTACCTCGAAGGAGATGATGGCTGGCAGTGTCACCTTCTTTCGTTTTAGACGACTTGGTTCAAATATGGTCTTTATTTGTTCACTCCTTTGTGTTTCCTATAGTAGCTATCTTGAGTTTCGAATTTGAGTTGTTTACACCAGAATATCCCAACAGACCGCTGTTGCTTTGTCCATACCTTGCAGATGGTGGCTGGCAGTAACACCTTCTTTTGTTTTAGATGATTTGGTCAATTTTCTTTGAATAATGATTTCGATTGGTTTCTTGTATTGTCCAGAATTTTTCTCACAGTTTATTTGGTGTCATAATAGTGTTTAATTTCTATTCTGTTTATTCAACAATTTTTAAATATTTGGAATTGTATGCCTTCTTACGGTTGGAAACAAAGGATGGTGCCACTTCTAGCCATAGTTTCGATATAAGTATGAAAAGGGCAACAGCGGTCGTCAATTTTCTTGAGATATTCAGTTTATTTGGTGTCGATGTTTAAACGATTTCGGTTGGAGGAATAGCCATAGTTTCGATATAAGTTCGAAATCTAGAATAGTTACTATAGGGAACGCAAAAGAGTTAACAAATAAATCCTGCATTTCAAGCATAAAATGGCGTATCATTTGAAATACTCTAAAAAGGTTGAAAAAAACAACAAGAATGAAATGAGCCTTTCACCCCCCAAAATCGCCGCATAACGTCGGTCCGCAGTTATCAGTGAAACTCCCGAAAATCGCAATACTATTTCACTCCCAACGAAGACCGCCTCGTCATTCAGTCACGTTCGGCCCTGTCCGCAATAGATGGATCACGGGGACTTCGAATTATGACCTAAATATTCGCCAGCGTCCAACGCTCCACGCATTTGCAATCCATAAACTGGAAAATCTGTGAACTACGCGTTGTCGAGGTTTTGCAATTCATAGATTCCGTAATGCAGAAACTCCATGGTCCATAGCGCCTAGAATATTCAATACGTTCGGAATGGAAATGCACGTCCAGTCACCGATGTACTCCGACTGCACCCTTCGGCGTCTAAAGGGTTAAAGAATGTGTACCTCCGTTATACGTAACGCCTCTCGATATACGTCATGCGGCCGACATAAAACAACCCTCGGCATAAATCGCGGAAGGGTGTACTGAAACAATGGCCAGCGTATGATGGGGTTCGGGACGGGATTATTGAGTCTGTCGAATGGAGCGTCAACAAAGAGTCTTTTTAGAAAATGGGGTTAAGGGTGAGGGCTCGGGTCGAAAAGAGGAAGTCGCCAGGGCCGGCCTTCTGCTGAGGGCTAAGAGGGGAAGGCAGCCGAACGGGCAATTAGCGGTTTAACATACAATGGCGTTGCGTGCAATTGACTCGCATTCGAATCAACGGGGCCTGCGTAATTAGAAGTTAAAGCGGACAGATCGAGATAGCCGAGTGGGAGGAGTTTTTTGAGGTTCAAGGTATGAAAGAGTGCCGTGACGCGGTGGCACGTCAATATTGACCGGATGCGTATCGTGGGCAGTGCATGGGAAACGTGGACGGCGCACGTGAAATTATTTTAGAGGCGCCTGATTGATCTGGCTGGAGTTACAATTGCGGATCGACCTATTTGCCGGGGCTTCTTTTAATGATCACTCCTAGAGAGCATGACTGTGCACGCTTCGCGCTGGGAATAATAGTTTCACCGACATCGGTAATGATATCCTTGGCTGCTTTGAAAATAATGATACTGTCAGTGTGGCCGTTAACGGACTATTTATATAGGAGCGAATAATAATAGCTTCGGTGCCGATGAGGAGCGAAGACGTTGAAGGATGACTTTCTATATCGAAAATACGTGGGAACGGGAGTTGCGAAACTGCACGGACGGAAGCTTCGCGATCGTCAGGCAGAGAGTCAAGGATTTTTTGCCTTTCCAAGTCTTTCAGTTTGGAGGTCGGAATGCTCAAAATCCGAAGGGCGAGCGTTAATGCGGCTAGACGGTTTAATGGCGGGCGGTTTAAAGGAAACACGCAACAAAGAGTGAGCTGATGGATTGAGGCTAGTCAAGGATTTCCGTCTAGCCAATTATGCCTCGGACGCGGGGAAGATGTGTGGCAGTTTTTATGCCGTTATTTCTGCGCTTTAATATCGTTTGTCAAAGCGCTTGCAGTCAAAAGCGGAGTGAGCGACGGGCGAATATGAAAAGAGGACACTGTCCATCGTAGATCGTTGATCTATCGAGTATCCACGCCGGTGGATGACTGCCAATCGCGAATGTCGTAATTTCAGTTGGCCAACGCTGCTGGAATCTCTCTCGGGTGTAGTATCAGTAGATAGGTTGATACGGACCTCGATACATTTAAATTCCAATATCCGTAGCCCTTGCATATCTCTGAGTGGGCGGTTGGGACTGCTATTTATACGAATTTCAATATTTCTCATCCGCACATTTTGAAAGCCAGGGACTCCCATCCGCGAAAAAGTTGTTGCACAAAAGAAACTGGTTGTCAGATCGTCCCGAACACTGGCTATACCTATTGTTAAGTACACGTATGTATTCCACGTTGTACTTTCTGCTGACCTTTGGTATCTCTATAGCAAACGCTATTTTTACGAATCTCAATATTTTCCATCTGCACATTTTGAAAACCAACGAGTTTTATTTACGAAAAAGTTGTTGCATAAAAGAAATTTGTCAGATCGTCTTGATCATCCGCTGTACCCATTGTTAAGCACCCGTAAACATCCCACTTTGTACCTTCGTCCCGACCATATAGTGTAGTCATTGTTAAGTACACGTATGCATTCCATGTTGTACTTTCTGCTGACCTTTGGTATCTCTACAGCAAACGCTATTTTCACAAATTTCAATATTTTCTATCTGCACATTTTGAAAACCGAAGAGTTTCATTTACGACAAATTATTGCATAAAAGAAATTTGTCAGGTCATCTCGATTGTCCGCTGTACTCATTGTTAAGCACCCATAAGCATCCCACTTCGTATCTTCGTTCCGACCATACGGTGCACTCATTGTTAAGTGCACGTATGTATTCCACGTACTTTCTGCTGACTTTTGGCATCTCTACAGCAAACGCTATTTTTACAAATCTCAATATTTTATATCTGCAACATTTTGAAAACCGAAGAATTTTATTTACGAGAAAGTTGTTGCATAAAAGAAGTTTGTCAGATCATCTCGATCATCCGCTGTACCCATCGTTAAGCACCCGTAAGCATCCCACTTCGTACCTTCGTCCCGACCATACGGTGCACTCATTGTTAAGTACACGTATGCATTCCACGTTGCACCTTCGGCCGACCTTTAGCATCCGCACATTTTCAAAAAGTCGTCGCACGGCAGCAACCGATTGTCAGATCATCCCGCACATTCGCTACACCCACCGTTAACCACGCGTAAGCATTCCACGCTGTACCCTCCGCTGACCTTTGGCGTCTCCGGCAAACGCCTGGCGCGCGTAATACTCGGCGGCTTGCGAATTTTTCACGCAAATTTCCACACACCCCCTCGCACACATCCCTCCGTTCGCCGGGCTCGCCGCCGCGCTGAAATTCCGCATCGAAGAATCACGCGGGAATTCTGTCGCGTGGGAATTCGCACACTTCCCTCCTTCTCCATTCTTTCCGGCGCCGCTCGAACTCGCCTCCTCGCTTTTTTCCGGCCCGCTGCCTCGTCCCTCTGTATTTGATCGCCGCCGCCCCCGCGAAAACTCAGACACCTCGACGGTGGAATTCCAGGCGGCGCGCGCGAGGCACGCCACGATTCGACGACGATCTCGGACTGCCTTCCTCGTGTAGAAATTACCGTCGCTCCCGTCGGCAAGCATTTTCCGCGTTTTTCTCCCATTTCTTTTATCCCCATTCAGCGCGCGACCCGGCGACGTTTAATATCATCGATGCTTTCGAGGGACGTCTGACGGATCAACCGTTTGAGTCTCACGTAGCGCGATCGCGCTCTACAGATTTCATTTCAAGTGATACGCTTTTTTACGCTTGAAATGTAGGATTTGTTTGTTAACACGTTGACTGCCGTGCGTATTTTGCCGTATTAGAACGGCGATGCTATGAAATACTACAGCGTTTGACTGAATTATGCAAAATGTAAATAATGTGCAAGTATTGGAGACCAAAGAATCGCATCACTATTCTAACAATAACTGCATTTATAAAATAATTATTACTACCCATTGCGAATATTTTCGATCTTCAGTGAAATCTCTTGCGCCCGTCACCGGTGACCCCCACGGCAGTCAACGTGTTAATACGTTTTTGGAAGCACGGGTTCCCGATGTAGGAGTGTAATATTTATTAACACTTTGACTGCTGTGATGGTCACCGGTGACTGTCGCAAGAAAATTACTGGAGATCCAAAATATTCGCAATGGTTAGCAATTATTATTTTATAAATGCGGTTGTTATTAGAATAGTGATTCGATCCTTTGGTCTGCAATACCTGCATATTATTTACATTTTGCATAATTGAATCGATCGCTGTAGTATTTCATAGCATCACCGTTCTAATATAGTAAAAGTGATATGCTTTTTTACGCTTGAAATGTAGGATTTCTTTGTTAATACGTTTCCGGAAGCACGGCTTCCCGATGTAGGAGTGCAATATTTATTAACACTTTGATTGTCATGATGGTCACCGGTGACTGTCGCAAGAAATTTTACTGGAGATCCAAAATATTCGCAATGGGTAGTAGTTATTATTTTAAAAATGTAGTTGTTATTAGAATAGTGATTCGATCCTTTGGTCTGCAATACCTGCACATTATTTAGATTTTACATAATTCAGTCGAACGGTGTAGTATTTTATAGCATCGCCGTTCTAATATAGTAAAAGTGATACGCCTTTTTACGCTTGAAATGTAGGATTTCTTTGTTAATATGTTTCCGGAAGCAGTTGTTCCCGATGTAGGAGTCTAATATTTATTAACACTTTGATTGCCATGATGGTCACCGGTGACTGTCGCAAGAAATTTTACTGGAGATTGAAAATATTCGCAGTGGGTAGCAATTATTATTTTATAAATGCAGTTGTTATTAGAATAGTGATTCGATCCTTTGGTCTGCAATACCTGCACATTATTTACATTTTGCATAATTCAGTCGAACGCTGTAGTATTTCATAGCATCGCCGTTCTAATATAGTAAAAGTGATACGCTTTTTTACGCTTGAAGTGTAGGATTTGTTTTTTAATACGTTTCCGGAAGCACGGGTTCCCGATGTAGGAGTGTAATATTTATTAACACTTTGACTGCCATGATGGTTACCAGTTACCAACGCAAGAAATTTTACTGGAGATCCAAAATATTCGCAATGGGTAGCAATTATTATTTTATAAATGCAGTTATTATTAGAATAGTGATCCGATCCTTTGGTCTGCAATACCTGCACATTATTTACGTTTTGCATAATTCAGTCGAACGCTGTAGTATTTCATAGCATCGCCGTTCTAATACAGTAAAATACGCTTGGCAATCAACGTGTTAATGGGTTGGTGTATGTTGATTTTTGTTGTGTGGATATTCTACAGTATGTTTACTTGCAAATGTATTAATAGCCTGTGGCAAGAATAGCCATTTTCGTGCGTGCATGTTTTGAGTGCATGCAATTTTGATTGATTTTTGGCCTATTTTACATTACGGTACAGGGGGTGCTGTCGGGGAATCCCTTTCCTTACGTATGTGTCGTGGGCGTGTATATTCAGCTGATGTCGGCTCAGATGTTTGTTTGCATTTGATCGAAACGTCGATTCTGCCGTCAGTTCTTGTTTATTGTGGATGGCAGGTAGGTGTATATTGGTTAGGTGCTGGGTGTTAGTTTTTTTATTTACTGTATTTACTTTCTGTATGTGAATCTTCGCTTTGATTAACGGTTTTCGGTAAATTGTTTCTGTATCTATGATCATAACATTTGCATAGTCAAAATTATGATCCATCTAAATTTTGTGTTTAGAGAGGGCGGTATATGCACATGGTTCTAAATTAATATTGTTCTTATGTTCCCCCATCTGAAGTATGCTAGACTAACAAATAAATCCTACATTATAACCATAAAAAGGCGTATAATTTCAAATACTTTGATAAAGGTAAGAAAGGCGGTCAAGAAACTGTAGATTTTATGCCGAAAAGTGACACTACATTTATCGCGTTGCGCTGCTTTCAATACGCGTTTAATTTTACTGGTATTTATTCTCCACATGGTTACTGTTCTTTGATAACTTTACTGATACTCATTCTCCGCATAATTACTGTTTTTCGTATAAACCACATGAGCAATACATTTTGTAACGAGTTGCCATTATTACACACGATCCATTTTACTGATACTTATTCTCCACATAATTACTGTTCCTCGTATAAACCACGTGAACAATACATTTTGTCTCTAGTTGTCATTATTACACGCGCTCAGCTTTACTGATACTCATTCTCCACATAATTACTGTTTTCCGTGTACACCATATAAGCAACATATTTTGCCTCCACTTGCCATTATTTTAATTTCTACTTATTCATCGAACGCATGCACTGCCGCAGTTCGGCGTTCTTCGACGTAAGTCAATGCAACCGCCATCGCGTCGCTCGGTTCTTCCCGACAAGATTTTTTCAACGACCCCAGGGACTGAAACGGACGAGCCCCGCGAAATTGTAGAAAAATTCTCGGGAGCGCTTTGAGGGATATTCTTGCGATCGTCAAAATATGCAATTGAATGTCTCAGGACGTGCCAGGATATATGGCGAGGGGTCGTTCGTGAATTGCCTGGAGCGCAGGGGGTAAAAGTAGCGGTGCCTGGAGGGTGGCTGAAGGAGAAGCGGACGGCGTTGCTTGCCGACGCTAAAGATCGATCGATCCCGTCGACAAGTTTTCCCGGGAAATCAAATTTTCAACCAAGTTTCAGGAGCCCGTCTCGCGGCGCCGAAAAGTAAAAGGTTCTCCGCCGCTTTTTCCGTCCGTCCACTCCAACCGCCATATTCAGGTTACCTTGTTCTCCCACGTCCGCACTCTCCTCGCCCACCGACATGCAATGTACCGAGCGACTCGCGATTTCAACTTTGAATTTTTAAGCTCCGTTGACTCTGCACTGCGAAAAGGTTTGATCGTTACGATATACCATCGTCTCAGGCAAGTTCCGACCTTTTCGTTGCAACGAAGGATTTCGTGCCGGCATATGAGAAGCGGTCATGTCGTCTTATGATTTTGAACAAGCAATTATATCGGAAAACTATCGAACTGTTGCGACCGGTTTATTAAAAAGTTTAATTAACCCTTTGATTGCTGACTACTTCCGGCCGAAGCGCTTGCTGGGGACAAAACATTTTTTGCTAGTGTGAATTCTATTGGTTGATTATCTAAGGCGCAACTAAGTTTCATTGATAATTCTTCATTTACGCGAAATTTAATACTGCAAGGAAACTATTTGATAAAGAACGCATCTGTATTTATCTCGTATATTGATAATTTTGGCTGTAATATTCAAAACGATTGCATATATTATCTAAAGTCCCAGCTCACCCACGATTCGGCCTTTAGAAGAAACATACTCAGTACCCTGCGTACCAATTGAAGTTGCGACAGAAGATCTTGCGAACGGCTATGAAATTGCAATTCTGATTACACCTCCAATTTTGTGACCTTAATTTGTTTTCGAACTGCTGCAACTGCAACGGAAACACTACCAAACCGTTGTCACCACTTTATTAAGAAGTTTCGACAATAATCCAAGCGCGTCGACGATTCGGTCTTTACAAGAAACATACTCAATATCCATCGTACCAACTGAAGTTCAGACAGAACACGCGCAGCCAGCTACGAAATTGCAATTTCGCCTACTTCACGAAATCCTCTGATTTTTATTTGCTCCCAAGCAGGTACAATTGGAAACACTACCAAACTGTTGCCATCAGTTTATTAAAAAGTTTAGTCAACACCAACTACTTAAAACTTTAGTCAACCGTCTACTCGGTCCCTACAAGAAACATACCGAAAACCCTGGGCCTCGACAACTTACAACGTACCGCCGAAGTTCTAACGGCCACGAAAATGTGCGAGCCAGACAAGGGATGGATGCTGTAATGGTAGCAGTTTATTGGTGACTGACGGTAGCGCGCGGAGATGGGATTAAGGAAGTAAACACCAATCCAGACTGCACTCTGTCTTTGTGTACCGTGCCAGGGAGCCATTGTAACCCGTCGTTCGGCGGAATTTGCTCGTGGAAATCGAACCTTAAGGAAGTGACGCGCCGAAGAAGACGGAGATCGCCGCCGAACGTCAGGCTACGTGTGACGGTGTGTGCAAGCAGCCGGGATCGAGCGAGATAGCAACAGGAGGTGTTCAGGGTTAAAGGCAGGAAGGGTGGAAAATCAATTGCTGGGAGGTTGGGCCGTCGCTTCCTCGATAATTCGTGCGAACACCCTCTGTTTACACCTCGTTTGACACGAGAGAGCCCTTCCTTGGGCCGAAGATCGTCGAGCGAGACGTCGGGAACGGTCCCTTAAGCCTTTCGAGTTACTTCGCTGGCGCAACGAGAATGGGAGCGCGGGACGATTTCCGAATGTCATTTCTAGCTAAGGGCACGCGTCGCTGCTACTTTTTCCGACGGCCCGGTTTAGCGGCAAACTGCACCAGATGTGTTTACTGAAGACATTTATGGGTGTGGGTAAAGTTTTCCGTGCGTTGCTGCTTAGATTGCAATCTTAACGAAAACGAAGGGTATTCGAAAATTGTTCAATGTTTTGTAATTTTGTATGAAAGAAATGTGTTATGGCAAGTATACTACTAGTTTTTACGCATGACCAGCATACTCGTTGTAATACTAAATTTTGCGATTTCCCCATAACGAGTGTACACGTCATACGAAAAGGCAGTGGCAAGTTGCAACTAAATTATATTTTTACATTTTAAGATGTAATACTTGGAGGCTAAGACGAAATAAAAGAAATAAATAAATAAATATAAATAAAAGAAAATAAATAAATACAGAAATAATAAATGTGTTATGGCAAGTATACTACTAGTTTTTATGCATGACGAGCATACTCGTTGTAACACAAAATATTGCGATTTTGTTCATAACGAGTATACACGTCATACGAAAAGGCAGTGGAAAGTTGCAACTAAAGTATATTCTTACATTCTAAGATGTAATACTTGGAGGTTAAGACGAAATAAAATAAATAAATAAATGAATAGAAATAAAAGAAAATAAATAAATAAAGAGATAATAAATGTGTTACGGCACGTATACTACTAGTTTTTACGCATGACGAGCATAGTCGTTGTAATACTAAATTTTGCGATTTCCCCATAACGAGTGTACACGTCATACGAAAAGGCAGTGGCATATTGCAACTAAATTATATTCTTACATTTTAAGGTGTAATACTTAGAGGTTAAGACGACATAAAACAAATAAATAAATGAATAGAAATAAAAGAAAATAAAGAAAGAAAGAAATAATAAATGTGTTATGGCAAGTATACTACCAGTTTTTACGCATGACGAGCATACTCGTGGTAATACTAAATTTTGCGATTTCCCCATAACGAGTGTACACGTCATACGAAAAGGCAGTGGAAAGTTGCAACTAAATTATATTCTTACATTTTAAGATGTAATACTTGGAGACTAAGACGAAATAAAAGAAATAAATAAATGAATAGAAATAAAAGAAAATAAATAAATAAAGAAATAATAAATGTGTTATGGCACGTATACTACTAGTTTTTACGCATGACGAGCATACTCGTTGTAACACAAAATATTGCGATTTCGTTCATAACGAGTGTACACGTCATACGAAAAGGCAGTGGCAAGTTGCAACTAAATTATATTCTTACATTTTAAGATGTAATACATGGAGACTAAGACAAAATAAAAGAAATAAATAAATGAATAGAAATAAAAGAAAATAAATAAATGTGTTATGGCAAGTATACTACCAGTTTTTACGCATGACAAGCATACTCGTTGTAACACAAAATATTGCGATTTCCTTCATAATGAGTATACACGTCATAGGAAAAGGCACTAGCAAGTTGCAACTAAATTATACTCTTACATTTTAAGATGTAATACTTGAAGGCTAAGACGAAATAAAAGAAATAAATAAAAGATTGAAAATAATTATTATGAAGAAACTGTCTAGAGTAGTATCTAGTTGGATTAGAATTACCGGTTAGTCAGGAACAAGAGTAAAAAATAAACCAGTAATTTAACTACAACTTAATTCTATGTTATAACAGCCGCCCATACTTTGTATTTGACGAGTATACTCGAGATAGCTTATTTTGAGCGACAGATTTTAAGGACACATTTTCAAAGCGGATGCAACAGCTAACTGCCTCAAAAAGAACGTCAGTTCAGTTATAAATCGGCAGAATGGCTTACAGCAAGGTCGGTAAGAACGGACGTGTGACCACAGGTTGTGAAATAAATTGAGGGGAATCGATTCGATTATCCCTTCGTCAGCGGGGTTCAATAAACATCCCAAGTACGTCCCTTTAAAATGTGTCCCCGTTTCGATTGAACGGCTACCCTGCCGTATTAAGCTGCAGACGAACAAATCCGTTTCGGCCACAATTAATCGGTTCAGGTCCGTAAATTGAAAAACGCCAACAATTGACTAATCCCACCGATGTGTTTCGAAAAGGAAAAGGAGGAAACGAGAGGAGCCGTACCCGCAATTATACGTCCAATTAAAACTATACGAGCGCGTGACTAATTAGACAAGCCAGTCGGATTTCTTCACCGCGACTTTTATTTTTATCTTCCGCCGCCGATACGCGCTTCCATGCATACAATATATACACAGAACTTAACGTCACCGTCTCTGCTTCGGCATTGCGTAACGCGTTCGCGTCCTTCAATTTATCAGAGCAACGCTCCGTGCTCGTCGCACCAAAAACGTAGGCGACTTCGGCCGACTTCGTCAAATTTCTCAGACGCCTCTTCACTCCGGCTCCTCGAAACTCCGCGACGCGCAAATTAAGATCACGTTCGAGAAGGTGCCGGAGGCGCGGAATAAGAGACGGGCACCGATCGGGTGTCCTAATGAATTTCATTCGTCGGCAATAACGAGGGTGCAGTCCGTCGTCCGACGTCGGCATTCGACGTCCGCTGCTCTCGTCCTTTTGCGCTATCTCGTGAATCAGTGCGCGCGTCTATCGAGAAATCGATTCCGCTCCGCCGACTCAAAGCACTTTGGGGACGACGTTCCTTGCGGGGGAACTTAAAGCCCCTTATCCGACAATTTAACTCTCTCGTTCTACACGCCTTTGCCTCGTCACCGCTACGAGCCAACTCTATACACCGCATCGCACTGCGCGAAGTACGTCAGGACGAAACGTTTTATACGCCGGATCCAACGCGGCAGGCGCATTAATGGTTTGCAGACGATGAGCGTGTATGTGCGTCTGGGAGGCTTACAGTTTTATATGATTGGCATTAACCCTTCTTTGCATGATTTTTTCTTTATTGGTGAAATAAATCAAGGTGATATCATTCATGTTCAAAATTAAAGGAAAAATGGTTAAAAAAGTCCCCTTAGTATATATTTATAGGGATTATAAATTTAACTTATTCGAGCGCAAAAAGACAATATGATGGAAATTTCTATCATCATGAAATGGCATAAGAAATCAAATCAAAGTATAGTAAAATTACTAAGATATATATAAAAAATATTCGTTTTGACACTCAACAAAAGAGATTGAGAACTAGTAGTAAAACGTAGGACAAAGAAAACGTTATTAGACGATGTGTTGACTTGAAAAACACCTGATGGAATATCAAAACTTCTTATTGTCAAAGTGCAAAATCAGCCTGAAATGCATTTTGTAGTCATTAGTTTACGTCATACGTCATTTTAAAAATGAGTGAACGCATATATAATGTGTTTAACCAATTCATATAAGTTCAATATCATTGCATGACTTTTTTTCCTTAATATGGTGAAATAAATCAAGGTGATATCATTCATGTTCAAAATTAAAGGAAAAATGGTTAAAAAAGTCTTAGTATATATTTACAGTATAAATTTAGCAAAAAACAATATGATGGAAATTTCGATCATCATGCAAAGTTAGATCAAAGTGAACTTGTTCTTTTATATAAGTCTTGGGCATTCAATGTTATGATTGAGACGAGGGACGTGTATACGCGTCAAGGGTGGTTTTAACTTGATTTATGTAATTGACAACACGAGTTAATACAGGAAAAACATTAAATGGCTGCGATATATGTACGACATATACCATGTTCCTACTGCGAGCTGATTTTATACACCGCAGTGCACTGCGCGAAATACATGAGGACAAAGCGTTTTATATAGCAAGAAGGTTGAAAAGGACAAACCACTCAACATAAGCCATACTTTGATTCTGACTTTCCATGCCGTTCCGACAGAGAACTTCGAGGAGTGTACATTTTTCAAAAGGTTGCGCTCGCGTATGTTGATCCTGTGTAATCACTAATAAACTCCGATGTCCCCTGACAGGGGACACCCGAGTAGTATGCTAGACTTGCGATGTTCCCTCTGAGGGGATAACCGAGTGTAAAGGGTTAAATCGTTACGACATACATACGAGGCTGAATATAAATAAGGATATTTCCAATACATATATAATATATACATATATAAGTATTGAAAATATCCTTATTTACATATAATAGTTATTTCATACATATATACAGGGTGTGTCGCAAAAATCCGGACAAAATTCACTTTAAATTTCCCGTCGTTCTATACCACTTCGAGATGTCGCTATTGGCAACGAAATAATTTAAAGCATGTAATAAACATTCATAACCTCGAAACTGTAACTATGTTAAACCAAACTGCAGAGTATAATCGAAGAGCTGCGATTATCGAAAGCATTCGCGCTAGGCGCTCAGCGACAGAAATGATTCGATTCTTCGGATACCCAAGATTGTGTATGATGTTGTCGCGAGATATAACGAGTCTGGGAAGTCCAGCGAAGGTTTTGCAACACCGGCCAGGAAAAGTCACTCGAAGGAGCGCGTTTTTAGGACGCCCGAAATCATTCAACGGGCTCAGGAGCTCATTTTTCAGGATCCAGGGCAGTTGATCCGAAAATTGTCGTCGATTGTCGGTGTAAGCGAAAAAACTATGCGTCGAATCGTCGCGGAGGACCTCCGCTACAAGTCTTATGAGGTAAAAGTGAGACAGATGCTTTCCGAAGCTGCGAGGACAAAGCGAGTTGAACGCTGTAACCTGCTTTTCTGCCTTCCAACAGCCCAGATTTAAATCCTTTCGACTATTATGTATGCAGCGTGATTGAAAGGGTCACCAACAAGTCCAGACATCCCAACGTCTCATCATTAAGAGCTGCTATTGAAGTGGCATACGCCGATATGAACCGAGGCTCGTTAAAACGGGCCTGCGACAGATTTAGACCGAGAATGGAGGCGGCCATTGAAGCAGAGAGGGGTTATATTGAGTGAATGTTTTCTTTATAACCCAACAAACAATACAGTAACAAAAAAATTTTTTTACTTTTCTATTATTGCAATAAAAATTACGTTCCAAGAAAATGTTTGATTTGTCCGGATTTTGGTGACGCACCCTGTACCAGGTTGTTCAATATGACTCACACTGCCTAATGAGATGTGTAGAGCCTCTACTAAATCCCTCTCAGTCAATCGACGATCTTCAAAAACCATATCCTGTACTTTGGCTACGATTTCTGGTGTTGATGTGATTTTTGGACGTCCTTCACGTGGATCGTCTTCAAGGCTTGTACGACCACGTTTAAATTCAGCAACCCATCTTTCTACTGTTCTAATTGAAGGTGAACGTTCATTATACACTCTTAACGTTCGTTCGTGAATTTCTTTTGGTGCTACACCTTCCAAAAATAAGAATTTTATCACTGCACGATATTCAATTTTTTCCATTGTCGAAAATACTGTGACACGGCGACACTAAATGGCTTGTAAACAAAGAATGAATTGACCGATTGAAATGAACCTTCACATACGTTGATAAGAAGAGTGAACCAACAAAACAAAAACAAATTTGGACTAGTAGCAACGCCCTCAACAAAACAAAACAAAACTTATTGAACAACCTGGTACATATATCCATCGACATGTTGAACGACAACTTCAAATCACCATCCTCGCAGTGTCTCGACACCACAGTGTCCACTCTCGCACCATTCCGTCCGCAAAGGGTCAACCATACATAAAACCACACACGTCCCGCGTGTGCACTCAACACACAAAAGAACCCGCGCCCACAACCGGCGGATCTTCTTACCCACATAACGCGCGGCCGAAAAAAATACGCGGTCCATCACGTCACGGGTCCGCTTCCAGCGTAACGAACAACACCGCGCGCCGGGCTAAACGCATCGTAAACGGGCTTCCGACGATAATTTCTCGCGAATCCACCCGCGTGATTTCGGAGTGGCAACGAGAAAGCAGGAAAAAAATGCCCCTCCATCGGGTTATATTTTCGCAGGCGCGCTTCCCGCATGCGGGGGTCACAAATCGTGGGCAGGCCGAGAGCCGTGGCGCAGTTCTCGTGGCTGTCGCCATAAATCGAGAGGCAATTTGTCCGAACCGGTCACGCGCTTCCGTCCCTCGTGCCTCGTAATCGTTCGCGGCCGGGTTTCATTTATGCCCGAGCTTCCCTTTGAATTTCGCAGCCGCCGTCGTTATCGTTCTACGTGCTGAGGGACTTCCGCGACCCTTCTCGACGAAACGCCCCCCCACCCCCTCGCCCCTTATGCCACCATTGCGACCCCATACGCTTTCCGTCCGCTCGCCTCTTCGATTTCGTCCGACGCCGATGTCCGGAATTTCCGACCTTCAATTTTCCGCAGCTGGAAACGGCCGGATATCGCGTCCCATATCTCGGCGGAAAACGCGTCGCTTTCTGAACAGGCCGCGAACGAAAGCGCTTCGCGACTAATTAAGACCGGAGACCGGATTTTCCATCCGAGGGAATCCTGGGATGCAGACGAATTTCCATCGGCGGCGGGCCAGATTGTGGGCGACAAGGTTCACAGGGGAGGCTGGGTGATTTTTTACGAGCTTTGCACAGACCTTCCTTAGATGAAAGTATTGGACACGTCTTTTGGCAAAAATGGCGATACTACCACGTTTTTGAAAAGTCCAGGAAAAGCAAAAAAAATTTTGCCACTTTTGGCGAAAGACGTAACAAATATTTTCGGGTATAAATGCTCCGTGCAAAACTTGAATAACCCTTCTTTACATGATTTTTTCTTTATTGGTGAAATAAATGAAGGTGACATAATTCATGTTCAAAATTAAAGGAAAAATGGTTAAAAACATCTTAGTATATATTTATAGTATAAATTTAGCAAAAGACGATAGGATGGAAATTTCCATCATCATGCAAAGTTATTGGGTTGGAGGGAAAGTTCTGTCGTATTTTAAAGAAATTATTTGAATTAATTTATAAAAATATGTGTTTAATATTAATCATACTACATTTAATGTGTTGTATGATGAATGCCAAACTCTTCTGCAATTTCTCGACTTGTTAAATGTGGATTATTTTCCAACATGGATCGTAAAACATCATTATCGATGTTGGATGGTCGTCCAGATCGATCAGTTTCTTGGAGGCTCAGATCCCCGAAACGATATTTGCTAAACCATCTTTGACAAGTACGAATATTTACAATATCTTTCCCAAATACAGCACATAAATTTTTACATGCAACCGACGCGTTACTTCCTTTTTGGAATTCATACAAAGTGCAGTATCGTAAATGCACTTTATCTACTGACATATTTTTCACTTTAAATATCACAAGTAACTGAGGAATGGTAAAAAAGGACTCCTTTTATATTATACAGCAGCTATAAAAAAACAAAAAAAAAATCTGAATGACTCACTAGCCAGATGTTTTTTTTATTTACAAGAAAAATTACCTGCCTATTAAAAATACGACAGAACTTTCCCTCCAACCTAATAGATTAAAGTGAACTTGTTCTTTTATATAATTTTTGGGCATTCAATGTTATGATGGAAATTTCCACCATCATGCAAAGAAGGGATAAAACATAGTGATCTACGCTTCTGGTCCATCCTTTTGTGAGATTTCCGGCAGCCTTTAATTTTTACGCTTACATGGAAAATGTTAATGCTTCGTCAGGCGAAAAAGTTCGGGATTTTCGGTAAACACAGAAAAACCGTTGCGTGCCAAATCCGGCTCTTCAGCCGACGCTTCCTCTCATTTGTGAACAATGTGAATTTTTCCAATTTTGTCCCCATTTTGTTGGGATAGTCACGCGTAGAGTTACCACATGGGTTTTCACGTAGTGAGCACATGTTCATAAACCCACGAGTGATTTCCAGGATTCAAGGAGACATCAATTTTACACTTTGTCCACTGTGGGAAAAAAATCCCGGCCAAGCATCGGCAATTTATCTCCGTATTCACGTTGGAGACTCGTAATGCCCAAAAGCGACAAGTATAAGAAGAAATAACGGTTCCCAACATTTCAGATGATCTCGTCGCACGAAGATATTTTCGAAGTTTGACTTTTCCCGTTCATTTCATGCGTTCAAGCAGAAAGTATCGAACAGTCGCCTCTTTAATAAAACGTTGTGTCAATTTAACGCGCATCCGCAGACATAGTGTTAAGATAGTGAAATAATTATGCATCCACCCTGTCGCTCACAACCCCGACAAGAAACTTTTAACGGGTCTCGCCGACGCAAACTGGCGCCGAATCGGAATACGACGGCGTTTAAAATCGTACATTGACAGGGACGGACTGCGCTATATGCTAATGTCGCCCATAAAATCGTGAACTGCGTGCGCCGACGCATTACAATCCGTTTTGATCTGCGGTGCATTACTGCAGAGCCATCAGACAGCGTAGAAAACCTGCATAAATCTACGCGTCTGCGTTGAACGGCGAGATGTGATAAACGCGGCATACCTACAGCCAAGAAATGTGAGGTACGACCGGCGACATCGGGACTTCGCATGCACACTTCAGAACGTCTTGATGCGGGCGAATACTCCCGCAGACGCGGACATGCGTGGGCAGGATGAATGATTGGCAATTATGCGCTATCATTGAAACACGCGATGCCGTATCTAGTAAACAAGCCGCGCGCCTCTTAGCGCGTATCGCGAGACACGCGTTATGATCTTTTCGGCCGGCAGCAATAAATCTGCGACGGTGAAAAAATTGAGTACCAGCCCCGAGGAGAACGGTTTCAAGGGTATTACGGTGATGACGAAGTCCGCCGGCCGGGAGTAGTCTTTTTTATTGGCCAGTTCGAGGAGTCCGAGTGACTGTACGTAAATGTCATTTACATCTTTTATGTATGTACCGTTCGCGCGGATGCGAGTGTGATTGATTTAAAGATCGGCGCGGCGGCGTTTACGGTCTTGGACGGTCTGGGTTCTGCACTTTTACCGCCTGGCCGCTGCCCGCAGCTAATTATCATAATCAGAGCGTGTCGATGTGTCTCCGTATCACTCAGTGCCGGCGAGAGTTCGTCAGACGGCTCTTCGCGTAATTATTCGGTTATTCACTCGTGTCCCGCCCGTTAGGTTTCTCTATCGTTAATTCGCACTCAATTTTCCGCTGGTCGCTTCGCTTCGCCATAATTTCCCAGATTCGCGCCGCGTACACGGCACACAATGTCTGTCAATGCGCCAGGCAATTAATCAAGTCCACCGGCCTGGCGGTCTCTATTTTCGGGTTATCGATATCACTTCTTGCCGCGTATAGTGTTACGCCGTTATTTGCATTATCTGCGAATCGCTTAAAACGTTGCCCGCGACATGGATACACACAGCGCAGTTACACAATCGCGCGAGCGCGGTTACAAAGTTTCAGATCAGCAGAAGTAAAAGTGTTTCTACCACCGTCTGTGGTTCAAGCGATTCTGAAGAAGTGTCGACGCGAGACTCGGTCGTATGGAATTCTCGCCGCCGCCACTTGTGTGTAAACATTTATTCGGTGTGTTTTGATTCTAACGCGGCTCGTCCGCGGCGGACAAAATTGCGTTATAGTCTCGGAAAGGTTCCCAAGATTGTGTTACTAAAGGTATAATGGAACTGAATATTAAGTTGAAACATAACGCAAAAAACAAGAGAAACAAGATGTAGCGAGTATGATAAACGAAGAATTCGGTTGAAAATAAAAATTGTTAATCTCGAGACGAGTAAAAATGCATACAGAAAAATAACGGGGAAATATAGGTACGAAGGCTCGTGTCCCAAAACGTGTAAAATGTAGCTTGACATCGGAAGACACCATTAACTCTTTTCGGACGCATGTCTGCTCTCAGACACCAAAACATAAAACCCTACTAATCATATACTGTATTCAACCATGTATCAGTTTACAATTTATCTGTACAAATATAAATATCTAATGGATCTATTCACGAACTCATGCGACCTATTCAAGAATTCTTATCATTTGGAGATAACGAAATCCAGTGCGAACAGAAGCTGTTATTTCTCGCTCGACATGCAATACGCTGAGGTAAGCTCGAAAACTGCCATTGCGAAGACATAAGAAGTAAAGATTGTGCTGTATGTTGTAATAGAAAAATTAAGGGCAGAAGACGTCATAAAATTATTTTTGCAGTACTTGCAGTTGAAAACCAGGACTGCACATTGGAGACTGTTTTGACAAATTCCGCACATTGCAGAACTATAAAATATAATTTAAAAAAAAAAACATTAAAATATATTATTCTATAAATATATAAATAAAGTTATCATAAGAATTAATAAATCTTATTTATTCTTCATAATCCTGCATGTTATGTATCACTGCGCTTTCAGCGGAAATTAATTCCGACCAGTACAATATTCATGTCCAAATTAAATACGTCCGAAAAGGGTTCATATGGAGCTATTATTAAGTTACAAACTATCGACATCGTTCAAATTGATTCCACAAGAAATGAATATATAAAAAGCCGAATAAAGTATTACAAACGTATTGACGGAAAACAATGAAAAAGTTCCGTTACCGAAGATATCGTCCAGCCGACCAGTACAATACCCATGTCCAAATTAAATACGTCCGAAAAGGGTTAATATGGAGCTATTATTAAGTTACAAACTATCGACATCGTTCAAATTGATTCCACAAGAAATGAATATATAAAAAGCCGAATAAAGTATTACAAACGTACTGACGGAAAACAACGAAAAAGTTCCGTTACCGAAGACATCGTCCAGCCGTATCGAAGTACGGCGAAAATTCTTACGTGCAAACAGTGAAAGAGAAAATTCCGTATGACCGAAACTTGCGCCGACACTTCTACAGAATCACTTTCAGAGCAACATTTCCAACGAACCCGCGATTCCACGCTTCGATGTTTCCGGCCCGGCCGATGTAATTAATTACTTGTCGGCCGGCGTATTATTCTGTTTTTCCTCTGCCGATCCTTCTCCCCGCGTAAGTCTGGCATTAAGATCGCGAAACCGACGAAGGCAAAGCTCGTTATAATTAACGTTACATCCAGCAGCGATGGAAAAAGATGGCGAAGTAGAAGTGATGCGCGGCGATGGCTGGGTGGTTGGAAATGAAAATCCACGGCGTAGCATCGAGCAACAGACAATGCCGCTCATTAACGTTCGTATCGAAGCGCCTGGAATCTGAGTAACGAGACTCGAGTGCCGACACTCGTGATTTTCAAGATGATAACCTAATAAGTATGCCAGCCTGCTTCCGCCGGCAGCGCTGGTCGATGGGATTTCGTTATTAACACGTTGGCCGCCACGGTGGTCTTATGTGACGGAAGCCTGTTCATCCTGTGGCCCCATAGTGGGCATTCATGGTGGGCAATGTTCGTAATTGGAAAAGTTGAGTGGATATTGAGAGTTAGGAAATTTTAAACGGCATCGCTAATTGGAGAATATTTTGGAATCGCATGAGCACTGTTCGGTAATTGAACATTTTTTGTTAGGAGATATAAAGTGAAAGATTAATTTTTATCAAATTTTTCATCTTTTACAGTAAAGTCTCATGGAGTGCATGAAAGCGCCACGGAAGATTGAAACCCCATGGGGAAAAATGTTGTCTTAACGTAGATAACGAGGAAAAAGCCCTTTTATGGTTGAAAATTGGAACTCTCTTGAGAATTTTTCTTCTTAGAACTCCTTACATGTTTCGAGCCATCCCGTGTCGTCTTATCAGAAGTTTACTATGGCAAGAGTGTTAATGATACGCGTGAGCGTGTTGTCTTCATCCAACAAAATTGTGCAAACATTCCGGAGTTCTAAGAATAAAAAATTCTGATTTCCTATTTTCAACCAAACAGAACACTTTCTTTCTCCTTATGTACAATTATAATGAACGTTGCAAACGGCACGTTTATTACCATATTTATTACGATTCTACCAAAATACGCTGGGCATAGCAAAAATACGTTTGTGGCGTCCCATGCAAGATATGCCATTTCGTTGTGACGGTCAACGTATTACCATGTAGCTTAACACTTGGCATGCGGGCATACTTCGCCGCCGAATTTCGCGTGCAGCGGGCGTTTCTTCTTGAATCGCGCGGAAGTTTGGTTATTCAGAAAGATCGCAGTAAATCGAAAACTACGTCGTTTTTATGAACGAAATTTTTTTATTTCACACTTAAATATATACTGTATGATTATTTAACAAAAAACAAACGATATTTTCACGAAATCATAAAAATAAGCGATTTTTAAAGTTTTCCACACTATCATACGAAAAGTCCGATAATTTGTCAGCGCATATTTCTTCATCACTATATTTGTCACAACGGCTCATTTGATCAATTTTGTAATCAATAATAAAAATCGTTCAAATTGATAACAACACGTTCTGTGAGCTTGTACGACTGAAGACGAAATAACTTCAGCAAAAGATCGAGTAACTCAACAATCATAACTTATGGGAAAAAAGAGATTAATCATTTGTATTCTTACGTATTAAAAGCATATAATGTCACACATTCATGTAATTATACGTATTTAACACATTCTGTGGGTTTGGATATCCATATATTGACTTTAAATTTTGTACGGAAAAGTATTTTTGCGAAATGACCCGATTTCATCCAGTGACAGACTACAAGAAACGTAAAAATACGTTGCCCGCATGCCAAGTGTTAATACGTTGGCTGCCGTGGGGGTCACCGGTGACCGGCGCAAGAGATTTTACTGAAGATCAAAAATATTCGCAATGGGTAGCAATAATTATTTTATAAATGCAGTTACTATTATAACAGTGATGCGATTCTTTGGTCTCCAATACTTGCATATTATTTACATTTTGCATAATTCAGTCAAACGCTGTAGTATTTTATAGCATCGTCGTTCTAATACGGCAAAATACGAACGGCAGTCAACGTGTTTAGGATGCGAGCATAAAATTGCTTATATCAGAAGAA
This sequence comes from Cryptocheilus praepositus, assembly GCA_033815515.1. Classification (NCBI taxonomy): domain Eukaryota; kingdom Metazoa; phylum Arthropoda; class Insecta; order Hymenoptera; family Pompilidae; genus Cryptocheilus; species Cryptocheilus praepositus. The sequence goes on from JAWWQZ010000314.1 coordinate 4,747,181, forward strand.
GTGATTTTACCGGATATACCGCACTACCCAAATTGTCCTAAGGGAAAATGTAAAAGAAGGCCCTCCTCCCGAGGAAAAGAACAACAAAAATTAACGTATCACCGTCAATAAGTTTCAACAACGAACACCGGCTACGCGCCGCGCCAGAATTCTGCCCGCAACTTTTCGTACGCTAATCCTTCAGCGCTGAATCCCCGGCGATTGAATTATGGATCCCATGAAAGCACGGTCCCTCGCCGGCGCGTAATTACGCGGCATCGATAGTGTATAGAATATCGGCGTGTGCGCGGGCAGATCCGTGCGGCCGCGATAAATTCATAGAAACGCTCGTGGTCTCGCGTTTCGATTCGATTGAAACGACCTGTAAAGCAAGACTTCGAGCGGCGGTTTTGCTACGGGCGATCCGCGCCCAGCACTTTATTCCGCTTCATCGTGCTTTATGCCGACGGATAAGAGTGGAACTTTCACCAAGTTGAAGTGCGCGCCGAGATTTCGATGGATCTGCACGGTTCTATGCATCTACGCGCACTGTCGACAGCCGCAACGCTGTTCGCGGCACGGCGTGGGGGCTTGTTAGATAAACAAAAGCGCGAACAAAAAAGAGGCACTGGGGGGCAGGGCACTGTTAATCCAGGTAGCTCTCGCGATCTCTGCGAAAAGTGTGCACATAAAATCTGTCGCAAGAAGTAGGCGATGACGGGCATGCTCGACAAACGCAGAGTACGTGTAGCTGTTATATTATGGAACGGAGTTGTAATGAAATGACGCTTTCATTTTTTAATTTTATTGCTGACTGAGTGAGTGGAAATGAGATTTGTTTGTTATAGAATGTTATATTGGGTTGGAGGGAAAGTCCTGTCGTATTTTTAATAGGCAGGTAATTTTTCTTGTAAATAAAAAAAACATCTGACTAGTGAGTCATTCGGATTTTTTTTTTGTTTTTTATAGCTGCTGTGTAATATAAAAGGAATCCTTTTTTACCGTTCATCATTTACTTGTGACATTTAAAATGTAAAACATGTCAGTAAATAAAGTGCATTTACGACACTGCATTTTGTATAAATTCCAAAAAGGAAGCAACGCGTCGGTTGCATGTAAAAATTTATGTGCGGTATTTGGAAAAGATATTGTAAATGTTCGTACTTGTCAAAGATGGTTTAGCAAATTTCGTTCCGGGGATCTGAGCCTCCAAGAAAGTGATCGATCTGGACGACCATCCAAGATCGATAATGATGTTTTACGATCCATGTTGGAAAACAATCCACATTTAACAAGTCGAGAAATTGCAGAAGAGTTTGGCATTCATTATACAACACATTAAATGTATTATGATTAATATTAAACACATATTTTTATAAATTAATTCAAATATTTTCTTTAAAATACGACAGAACTTTCCCTCCAACCCAATAGAATCTTATTAGGATAAATGTACGCGTCGAAGATGTACGTGAGATAATTATCGTAACCAATCCAATCCACATTATATAGGTTTTTGTTTCATAATGGTTATTCATGTTTTCTTATTAATCGTTTTATTTTAGTTCGGCCTCCCAATATTCAAAATATCTTAAAATTTATTAATTTTTTCTGCTTTCCATTAAAATCGCAATTCAAGCGGCAACTGGCGAGATTTGTTTGTTATAGAATGTTATAGAATCTTATTAGGATAAATTATATAGATTTTTGTAACCAATCCAATCCACATTATATAGGTTTTTTTTCATAATGGTTATTCATGTTTTCTTATTAATCGTTTTATTTCATTTCGGCCTCCCAATATTCAAAATATCTTAAAATTCATTATTTTTTTCTGCTTTCCATTAAAATCGCAATTCAAGCGGCAACTGGCGAGATTTGTTTGTTATAGAATGTTATAGAATCTTATTAGGATAAATGTACGCGTCGAAGACGTACGTGAGATAATTATCGTAACCAATCCAATCCACATTATTTAGGTTTTTTTTTCATAATGGTTATTCATGTTTTCTTATTAATCGTTTTACTTTATTTCGGCCTCCCAATATTCAAAATATCTGAAAAATTCATTATTTTTTTCTGCTTTCCATTAAAATCGCAATTCAAGCGGCAACTGGCGAGATTTGTTTGTTATAGAATCTTATTAGGATAAATGTACGCGTCGAAGACGTACGTGAGATAATTATCGTAACCGATCCAATCCACATTATATAGGTTTTTTTTTCATAATGGTTATTCATATTTTCTTATTAATCGTTTTATTTTATTTCGGCCTCCCAATATTCAAAATATCTTAAAATTCATTAATTTTTTTCTACTTTCCATTAAAATCGCAATTCAAGCGGCAACTGGCGATTACTTGTTATGCATGCCGAGCATGCTCGTCATAAGGCAAAATATTACAATTTTCGCAAAACCGCTAATTGGCTAAATAAGCGCTACTTTCTTGGCTACCAAAAGACCGGTGCTCCTTATATCATCGTGCCAGGCGAGAAGTATAATGGATTGAAATATTCATGCGTTCCTGCTTTTTTTCACGTGACGCGTGCACGTTATTCCCTACACTCGAATTATTCGTTAATTGATCGTCACCGGCCGGTCCACGCGCGCACTCTACGGAAATACGATCCAACTGTAATTACTTTCAATTTGCATACTTATTTGTCATGCGCATATTATCGCGCGATGACTAATTCAAGGAACGCGAAATATGTTGTCAATTACGGCGACACGCGCATCTTCTTCTCCACGCCGGACCACGTCGCAACACGTAATCTCGTCGTACGAATCTCGAAGCCGCAATATGCGTCGACGAATCATCGATGATCCGCACTCCGCTCCGCCGTTGGCGAGGACCAAACAAAAAAAACCCGTCGATTATACGCCCGGCACAAGTAGCGAATATCGGCGCTCGAGAAAAAACGCGAATTCGATTTTTCGAGAGGCCAATTGAGGGATCCGGCGCGTTCTGTCCGAACGAAATTCGACGCTCGCGAAAGTATCGGCCTCGCGAGTTCCCCTCCGCCGATCCTGGCCGGCTAATTCCGCCAACCGACCGTAGCGTAGGGTCATCGCGATCATTATCGCCGACAATTCGCGTGCGGCCTGCTGGCCGGCGGGATCAGCTTGGCGGAGCGCAAGAAGAGGCCGGCCGACTCCGGTTCTTACTTATTTCTGTTCGACACACAACGGTGAAAGGCCCTCTGCCCGGTCGCCTTTTTGTCCTTTTTATTCTGCCCGCAATCGAGAGTAAAGTGCGCGCAACGACGCACGCGAAAGGATAGTTTGCCGGAATATCCGTCGGCGGAAAGCGACCGGGAGGATGGATGACGGAGAGAATTGTGTTGCCGGCTGTTCGGTTATCGGATTTAGCTGATTGCGATTCGGCGTTTTTGATAATGTCAAATAATTCTTGCCTATTATGTTTGCGAACGCGCATCAGCTGGATTGGGAACGATCTCGCGCGCTTCGAGCTTCGCGTACGCTGCCAGAGCGTTTGGGTATTGGATTAAGTTGATTGCAGATTCAACCTTTTTTGATCATTTTAATAATTTTCGGTGCGTGCTCTGGTTGAATGGTTTTATTTGATTTTATAGGAAAAGTGCGTGTTCCTCTTCAGGGGCAGTATGAATTTTTCTATAATACTTTTGAGAAGATACTTATCCTCTGATATAATTTATGTACTTGTTATATGATTTTACTTATTAAAATAGTTATTTATTTTATATACTTAGTTTTCCCAGAGGTATTCGCAAAAAATCCATAGTACTCCTGAAGATAATGTCCATGGGACTCGAAACAAGTAGAGCACATACCAGCTCGTACGCTGCCAGAGAGTTTGGGTATTGGATTAAGTTGATTGCAGATTCAACCTTTTTTGATCATTTTAATAATTTTCGGTGCGTGCTCTGGTTGAATGGTTTTGTTTGGTTCTGTAGGAGGTGTGCGTGTTCCTCTTCAGGGGCAGTATGAATTTTTCGACAATACTTTTGGAAAGATACTCATCTTCTGATTTGATTTATGTAGTTATATGATTTTACTTATTGAAATATTGTTATTTATTTTATATACTTAGTTTTCCCAGAGGTATTCGCGAAAAATCCATAGTACTCCTGAAGATAATGTCCATGGGACTCGAAACAAGTAGAGCATGTACCAGCTCGTACGCTGGCAGAGCGTTTGGGTATTGGATTAAGTTGATTGCAGATTCAACCTTTTTTGATCATTTTAATAATTTTCGGTGCGTGCTCTGGTTGAATGGTTTTATTTGATTCTATAGGAAACGTGCGTGTTCCTCTTCAGGGGCAGTATCGATTTTTCGATAATACTTTTGGGAAGATACTCATCCTCCAGTTTAATTGATGTACTTGTTATATGATTTTACTTATTAAAATATTGTTATTTATTTTATATACTTAGTTTTCCGAGATATTCGCGAAAATTCCATAGCCCTCCTGAAGATAATGCTCATGGGGCTCAAAACAAGTAAAGCATGTACCAGCTTATATGGTAGCATTTAATCCTGTAGGAGGTCTACATGTTTCGAGGCCCATGGGTCTCGTCTTTAAAAACCCTATGGGTTTTTCGCGAATACTTCCGGGAAAATACTCATCTTCTGTTTTACTTTATGTACCTAGTATATTACTTTACGTATTATAGTATTGTTAAAAATATTATAAATACTTATAATATTATTATGTGGTTTCTACTCTTAGTATTCCCGGACGTATTCGCGAACAGACCATAATGCTTATGAAGATTACGCCCATGGGCCTCGAAACATGTGGAACTGTTACAGGATTAAATAAAAGCATTTAACGAGAACAGGTTCAAAAATGATTAATATCAACTCGTAGACATTTCGCACAGGCACTATTACGTGGGATTCCATACTTTCTCAATCAATGTAGTAAAAAGTCTTTCGCATGCCAATATCTAAGAGAGTTTTGCACAAATAAGTTTACCTTCATTCCACGGTTTTATGTTTAATGGCGTTTCAAACTGTGCTTACTCTACTTACATTACGGAATTTTCACGAGTTTCTTGCGACCGATGTCTCTCCTTCTATAAAGGACTTGAAATAGACAGGAAATTCTACCTAATTGGTAAATATAAAATAAGCAGGAACTCCAACCGAAACAGTAGATAAAATGAATCAACGGATGAGCATCTTCCAGAGGAAACTTGTAAAAATTCATAGTGTAAGTAGACCCCAAGCAAAGTTTCAAGTACCTAATTAGTACATATAAAATAGGCAGCAAACCCAGCCGAAACAGTAGATTAAATAAATCAGCGGTCGAGTATTTTCTGGATAAAACTTGAAAAAACCGTAGTATCAGTGGTCTAAGCAAAATGTTAAATTCCATCTAACAGAATTAAGGTAAACTTATTTACATAATAGGCTCCTGAAGAGGTAGCCTAAGGGTTTCGAAACATGTAGAGCTCCATTCAACCACAATCGTTCAACTGGAACAGGCAAAAATGATTTAACACCCTTCGATTATGAGCAGCGTCGTGCGCTTCTGATTTTCCCGGAGTATTCATTCAACATTGCGCGACCGTCCTACGAATTCGCAGCGAGCGGATGATAAATGAAATTCTTCGTTATGCCGCGTCGATTCTCTGCCTCTCGACAGTCGCAGGGCTATTAATTTCAATTACTGGATCGGTACACCGGGTATCTGGCGAGCGTACGCGATCGCCGGCGGTGATTCAGGCAGCCTCGATAAGACGTCGAACTTGATATGCAATATGACTTAAAAGCCGTACCCCGTTGAAGACATAGTAATTGTACGATTGGAACACGGAAGCGTTTCGTCGCTGTGTTTCTCTTTTTAAAATCTATCGCAATCGTTAATATCGCTCCGAAAGTGAATGTGCCCTAGCGTCGGTTTTTTCCCTGCCGCCTCTTGCCAGATAAGACTACATTCACCTAAGGTTCGCGACTTACTTTGCACCTGTTGCACCGCTCCGCCGCGCTAAGTAGAATTAAGCGCACGTCTTCCTGGGAAACAAAGTGATCGTATATAGGTGTACGTGAGGCGAGCGGGCGATTTTTCGATTGAATAATAGGCCGACAGGTCGATCGGCAATTTCGCCGGATTCTCTTATCTGCCATCGCTCGACTGTTAACCGAGGCCTTAACACAGTCTTCAACCAGTTAGAGAGTGTCGAGACCACAGTACGGTCACGTATAACACGCACGGCACGTACGGCGGATCAAATCGCGGTAAACCGCGTCTTTTTATCGCCGGCAATAGTCCGCTTTGGCATGGCAATTGATTTTCATCTTGAATGAACACGCCACGAGCTCGTTGCACAAATGGAGAGTATTTCGCGATGTTTATCATCTCCGGCGCGAGGCGTTGCACAACGGACGCACGCCTCGCTAAAGTCAATCGGACGGTATGAGTAAGACAATAAAAAGTTGTGGGCTAATTAGCCGATCTGTTTCAGTGATTTCTTTTTTTTCACGGACGAGTCGAGTGCGCTGCGCTACACTTGGCGAGGTGGGGTCATAGTGCCTTTTGCGTCGCGGCGAAAAAAGTTGAATGACACCGGTAGTGCATGTTTGATGTTGTAATTAAATGTACAACATGAATAACATTTGAAATGATGCGACTTTTTATGGTTGAAGCAAGGAGTTCATTTGTTAACACGTTGACTGCCACGTGTATTTTACTATATTAAAACCGCAACGGGATAAAGTACTACAGAATATGATTGAATTGTGCAAAATGAAAATAATGCGAAGTTATCGGAGACCAAAGAATTGAATCACCATTTAATATTAATTGTATTTTCAAAATGATAAATGCGACCGATTAGGGATTTTTTTAATTTTTCGTAAGAACTTTTGCGTCGGTCACCGATAACCACCATGGCAGTCAAAGTGTTAACTCAACGTGTTTCGGAACCTCACAGGTTTCAGATGAAGGAGTATACTGATTTTCACTTTATGGCAAAGGTTTCCAGTCAATTCTTTACTATATTATTATTTGCAAATAGTAATGTTACTAACAGAGTAAGAAATATAAAATAAGTAGTTATTTAAGAAAGAAATGAAACAAAGAACAAAAATTCTGGCTTTATTTTTACGGTAAAGGTTTTTGCTGTTTGCAAATAGTTCTACCACTAACAAAATTAAAACAAGAATAATCCTGCGTGAGAACCCGCGTGGTCCCTAAACACGTTGCATTAACAAATTCACTCCACGCTTCAGCCATAAAAAGGCGTCGCACATCAACTACTTTAAAAAGGTTGAAAAACAGTAAAGAAATACATTCGAATAATCCGCGCACGCTGCAATTTGCGTTAAGTCCATTCCGTTGTATAACATACGTAGAACGGTGGATACCGGCGCAAGCATGAAGTGCAACAGTCTGATACGTTCACTATCAGAAACGTCGGCCGATTACTTCATGCCGTTCGGGCATAAGTAAGCGTGCCTGGGGAGATTGAATCTCGCGAATGAATCATCGCGCTTCCTGCCGAGGAGGTCGTCGCATTTTCTCACTATTCTCATTTTTTTGACAGCGCCCCCGCTGGGCGAGAAACGTCCGACCTGGTGACCCGACGATTCCGGAGAAACGGTCCGCCGCGAGAGAAAGGGAAAGATAGAGATTAGGATTGCCGGTATCAGGTCGTCAGGACGTTAGGGTTATTAAATCGCGGAAATGTTATCGCGCTACATTGTGTGATATAACTGCGAAGCTAGACCAGGGTAATTAGTCGCCTTTTTTGCCGCCGGCTTAATTTGCTTGAAGTAAAAGTGCGTTGGAAACGGTTTGACGCGCATGGACTAGTCATCTTGTCGTTATGATCCTCTTACGCCGATGTGTCGCGTCATATTTTTGCGGGCAAATTATTTGCTTACGGCATACGGCTCCGGCGACGGGATCGATTATCGTAGCGGCGGATGGCAATGCGTGTTGACGGTCAAAAAGAGAAAAGAGAATGTGAAGACTTTTCGACGCCATGGAAATAAGCTGTGACTGTAATGACGGAGAGATCGGAATAAAAGTAAATTTGAACGTTTTGAAAATTTTCCTGTCGTTATGATTGGATTAGATTTACCGGTTAGGATAATTATCCCACGTATATCTTCGGTGCAGTAGTTAATTACAATAAGTCTCTTAACAAACTTTAAGAAATAACTTTATCTCAAATAAATCTCCTTTCCATTACCTTATACTAGTTACCCAAAATCCCTATAATTAATAAAACTAGAAAATAATCCATTAATTCCACTACAACCTAATTCTATATTATAACAGCCACACATATTTTATGTTTGAGTATACTTTGATGTATGAGAATAACTGTTTAACGCTCCAGAGGAGAAACACGAATATTAAAGATTTTCCGACAAACGCAATAATCACGTGACGATAATAGCTAGGAGGTCCGAACAAAAGTGCATTTCAACCTTTCGCACGTTTCCCAATTTACCCCAAAATCGTATCCCATTTCCTTATCTCGGTCTCACGGCAAAAAGCGAAATGTATTATTCATCGCGACGATAATCAGTCGGATGAATCAGCGAGCATCCTGCCAACGAGGTCGTCAAATTTCCACACTACCCCCGATTTTGACAGGCAACCTCCTGGTGGCGAACAGCGGGGCGCGGAGATAAGCGGATTAACAAGTCAAGATTACGTCGTTGCATCGTCATCTGCATGCGCGTCTGCATACGTGCAAAGAACACACGGGTAGTTTGTAACCGATTAAACAGCAATGTCTTCTTCCAATTGCATCAACAGCGTATACATTAATGATGTGAATGGACCAGGAAAAGCGATCGACTGTGTTACCGTAATATTAAAGTATAATACATCGTTCGGTATGTTATATTTTCATTTACATGCGCGTGTATATAGTGCAAAGAATATGCGAACACTGCCTGAAAGTGATGAGCAGCAATACCTTCTTTGCACTATATTGAGATTGCGTATTTTAATGATGTCAATGGACCAGGGAAAGCGATCTATTGTGTTACCGTAATATTAAAATATAATACATCGTTCGGTATGTGACATTTCCATCTACATGCGCGTGTATATAGTGCAAAGAATATGCGAATACTGCCCGAAAGTGATGAGCAGCAATACCTTCTTTGCACTGTATTGAGATTGCGCATTTTAATGATGTCAATGGACCAGGGAAAGCGATCTATTGTGTTACCGTAATATTATAATATAATACATGGTTCGGTATGTCACATTTTCATCTACATGAGCGTGTATATAGTGCAAAGAATATGCGAACACTGCCTGGAAGTGATGAGCAGCAATACCTTCTTTGCACTGTATTGAGATTGCGTATTTTAATGATGTCAATGGACCAGGGAAAGCGATCTATTGTGTTACCGTAATATTAAAGTATAATACATCGTTCGGTATGTTACATTTTCACTTACATGCGCGTCTATATAGTGCAAAGAATATGCGAACAGTGCCCGAAAGTGATGCGCAGCAATACCTTCTTTGCACTATATTGAGATTGCGTATTTTAATGATGTCAATGGACCAGGGAAAGTGATCGAGTGTGTTAGTGTAATATTAACGTACAAAATGTCGTTCGGTATGTTATATTTTCATCTACATGCGTGTCTGTATACTGCAAAATATATGCGAACAGTGCCTGAAAGTGATCAGCAGCAATACCTTTTTTGTACTGTATTGAGATTGCGTATTTTAATTATGTCAACAGATCAGGTAAAGCGATCGAGTGTATTACCGTAATATTAAAGTATAATACATCGTTCGGTATGTTACATTTTCATCTACATGCACGTCTATATACTGTAAAGAATATGCGAACAGTGCCCGAAAGTGCTGAGCAGCAATACCTTCTTTGCACTGTATTGAGATTGCGTATTTTAATGATGTCAATGGACCAGGGAAAGTGATCGAGTGTGTTAGCGTAATATTAACGTACATACATGGTCAGGCATGTTGCATTATCATGTACATGCTCGTCTGTAAAGTGCAAAGAATACGCGGAAATGGGCCCGAAACCGACTAGCAGCAATGTCTTCTTTGCATTGCATTGAGATTGCCTGCCTTAACCCTTTGAGTACTGAATTCTTTCAGCCGAAACGCTTGCTGGGGATAAAATAATTTTTCGCGAATGGGAACTCCGCTGTTTAACTGTATAAAGCGTAAGTAAGATATAATTGTATTTCTACAGTTACGCCAAATTAAATAATGCAAAAAAGATTTTGGTTTAAAACATATGGGCATTAATTTCGTATACTGAGAATGGTGACAGTAGTACGTGGGAGGTCGAGAACATTGACAAACGCATGTATGCGTTCGTAGTTCATGCTGGTAACTTTTGCTGAACGTATATATGCGTTCGTAGCACTCAAAGGGTTAATGAGGTAAACGGACAAGGGAAATCGATTGACTGCGTTACCATAATATTAACCTGCAATAGGTTACAATGCAGCATACATGCTCAGCGTGTTGCATTATCATCTACTAGCTTAGCAAAAAGGTTTGTTCGGTTTATATGGAAGAATTGAAGAAATATATTTTGCTTTTGTCAATATCTATATTGATCAAGCATTCAATTTTGTTCTTTACCTTCTCCCAACTTCTAGGTGTTTTTATAACTGTATTATCCCATAATTCTGTATCCTCCTGGAAAAAGAATAATTTGACCAACCGCACGTTTTTGTTTGCCAACACACGCGCGTCTGCTTAGTGTAGAGAACACACCGACAGCGCCCAGGAGCGTTTAAAGATCAACGTTTCCTTTCAAAAGCCTCAACCACCGAGTACATTAACGAGACAAAAAACAAGGAAAATCGATCAACTGCGTTACCGTAATATTTACCCGCAATACGTTGCTCAGCGTATTGCGTCGTCATCTATTTTCTCAACAAAAAAGTTCGTTCATTTTGTACGGAAAAATTCAAGAGACATATTTTACTCCCATCAATATCTCCGTTAACCGAATGTTCTCCCAACTTCTAGGCATGTTCATATTTCTGTATCTTTCCAGAAAAAGAATGAAATCATCAACCGTACAAGTTTGTTGCCAATACACGCGCGTTTGCATAGTCCAAAGAACACACCGACCGCATCGAAACCGTTTAAACATCGTCTTCTTCCAGCCGCATTACCCATCGCGCACATCAATGAGACAAAAAAAAAAGCAAAAAAAAATAAATCGATCGACTTCGTTACCGTAATAATAACCCAATTATAACCCACAATATGTTGCTTAACGTGTTTCGTCGTTACCTATTGGCTCGACAAAAAAGTTCGTTCATTTTGTACGAAAAAATTGGGACATATTTTACTCTCATCAATATCTTCATTGACCGACTGTTCTTCTAATTTCTCGACATATTCATGACTCTATTCTCCCAAAATTCTGTACCCTTCCAGAAAAATAATGATTTCGCCAACCGTACCAGTTTATTGCCAACACACGCGCGTTTGCACAGTCCAAAGAACGCACCTTCAGTTCGAAATCGTTTAAACGTCTTTTTTGATCGCATCACCGCGGCCAAAAAAAAGCAAGAAGGAAAATCGATCGACTGCGTTACCGTAATATTAGCCCACAATACGTTACAATACGTCGGTCGGCACGTTGCATCGTTTTGCCAAGAAGGACGTAAGGAGACGAGAGGAGAAAGACAGCGTCGCTTTCGGAGAGGGGGATTTTCGTTGGTGGTGGTACGAAAGTTGGACCTCGCGAGCCAAGAAGACGACGACGAAGAAGAGAGGCAGAAGGGCGGCGGGGATCTGCGAGAAGAAAGGCGACGGCTATAAAAGAGGCACCTCCGGACGATGGACATCAAACACCTCGACGATGAAGGTACGTCAAGAGCATTTTGTATTTGCCGTCTCTCGGCCGTACAAAGACGTGCGTGGAGAGTCTCGAGAAGGGATCGATCGGCGAACTCGCAAGCGCGCCCGTGAGATTCCGAGGCTGCGTTTTGAAGTTTCGCCTCGCCGCGCATTCGCGATCTGTGCACACGCGTGTTCGCTCACGATCCTGTCGGCGTGCGCGTGTCTTTTGGATTAGGAGGGTCCACGGGTAAGGAGTCTGAGATTCGCCGCGATTTACGAGATTGTTTGTCCTCAGGTGTTCGCTGCAACGATCGTCCTGGCCCTGGTCGCCACCGCTTATGGTGAGTTCTTTTTTCGCACTCAGCGTTGCGCTCGACTGACGTTGTCATTGAATTACTGCCGGCGCCTCGCGCAATACGGAACGAGACGTCGCTTTTGTTCACGCCGAGTCGAACGACGGGGGACTCGGTGGTTGTTGGCCGAGAACTAAATGATTTAGTATAAATGTTAACACGTTGACTGCCACGCGTATTTTACTATATTAAAACCGCAACGGGATGAAGTACTACAGAATATGATTGAATTGTACAAAATGAAAATACTGCGAAGTTATCGGAGACCAAAGAATTGAATCACTATTTAACACTTGGCATGCGGGTATACTTCGCCGCAAAATTTCGCGTGCAGCGGGCGTTTTTTCTTGAATCGCGCGGAAGTTTGATTATTCAGAAAAATCGCTGTAAATCGAAAACTACTTCGTTTTTATAAAAGAAACTTTTTTTATTTCACACTTAAATATATACTGTATGATTATTTAACAAAAAACAAACGATATTTTCACGAAATCATAAAAATAAGCGATTTTTAAAGTTTTCCACACTATCATACGAAAAGTCCGATAATTTGTCAGCGCATATTTCTTCATCACTGTCTTTGTCACAACGGCTCATTTGATCAATTTTGTAATCAATAATAAAAAATCAAGCTTCAAATTGATAAAACACGTTCTGGAGCTAAGAATTCGATTGAAGACGAAATAACTCAGCAAAAGATCGAGTAACTCAACAATCATAACTTATGGGGAAAAAATGCAAAGCGTTGCCTAGCAACGCAAATAACACGCATATAATGTCACACATTCATGTGAATCTATTTAATATTAAATTATACGTATTTAGTAGATTTGTGGTGGATATCCACTAACAACACCAAATCAACTAAATACGTATTTTTACATGACCCGCGCTCCAGTGACAGACTACGTAAAACGTAAAAATACGTTGCCCGCATGCCAAGTGTTAATATTAATTGCATTTTCAATTTTACTATATTAAAACCGCAACGGGATGAAGTACTACAGAATATGATTGAATTGTGCAAAATGAAAATAATGCGAAGTTATCGGAGACCAAAGAATTGAATCACTATTTAATATTAATTGCATTTTCAATTTTACTATATTAAAACCGCAACGGGATGAAGTACTACAGAATATGATTGAATTGTGCAAAATGAAAATAATGCGAAGTTATCGGAGACCAAAGAATTGAATCATTATTTAATATTAACACGTTCACGCCGGGGCCGATTTTCATGTTTTTCGCTATGAGGCGGCGCTCGAATTCATGCAGCGGTTCATTTGGTGGCTCACGATTGTTGTTTGTTTCAATTATTTAAATATTCAACTATACGGTAATTTTGTCCACTTACTAAACGAACTATATTTTTGATGTTGAGTGGCGTCTAAACAAATGTTCACGCCCGATGGGACAGTCGAGTGTGAACCACCGGTGGTACACGCCAGCGTGAACATGTTAATTGCATTTTCAAAATTATAAATGCGACCGATTAGGTATTTTTTGAATTTTTCGTGCGACATTTTGCGCCGGTCACCGATGACCACCATGGCAGTCAAAGAGTTAACGCGATTCATCGTATGTGGTGTTGAAATAATTTACTTCTTGTATCGAAATAAATTGGGTGATGGAAACGTTAAAGCAATCGATGCCATGATGTATTGTATTGAAATAATCGATTTCTTGGCCGATGCCGCGCAGATTTTGGTACATCGCTTGTGTCTTGGGAGTCGTGATTTTGTGAAACGTGAAGTTTGTGGGGCGCGTCGGGTCGCATGCGACGGTACGCATCGGCTGTTACAATTAGTAGAAAACGGGACCAATTATACCGCGCCGGAGAAGGTTTCCACTCGGGGAAAAACTGTCGGCGGAGGACACTTTTCCGATCGGTATGTCCAGTGTCGTTCTTCCCGGAATTTCCATCGGAGCGATCCGGTGCCGCGCGATTAAGGATCGGTGCGACATAACTGGTTTTCGTCTACCGTACAAAGTATATGAAAGTTGAACGTAGATCCCGCTCGCCGCGAGGAATTGCTTACATAAGGAAGTACAGAGTCAAGAACCGGCGAACTCTTCGGAACCGTGGGTACGGGAATATGACCCGTACCTAGCTAAATGCCATTCACATCTTCCATGAAAGGATCATGTGAATGGTGCCAAAGTAGGATTTAATTAAATCATTTCGTCGGATGTCGTGAAAGGACGAGTGGCAGTAAACGTCGTTTATCGTCTTATTAACAAATGACCTTTCAAAGGCAATTACAGTTACTGCAAAACTCAGCGCCAGCTTCATACTTCTACGGAGAAACTCGAGGCAAGGCCTAAAACCGATTTAATTGCGCTCCGATGCGATGTGCCAGACTCTATAACGACTCGAACTCCTACAACCCCGTAAAATATGAAACGATCCGATCTGACCGCGCGTTTCAACGTTAAGTTGTCCTTAAAATTGACCGTAAGCTTCACTGTATATTGGGGGCAGAACAAATGTTGGACTCTTTCAGTTTGTAACAATACTCGTGTTACTCTTTTTCTGAACATATTGAGATCTTCTGTGATCCCTGAAAAGAGCAAACCTTTCAGGAAAACATGCTGGGATTCACTCCGTTTCTATCAAGTCCTGTAACGTTCAAACTAGTGGCCCGCACATATCACGTACACGCCGTTCCTTAAAACTTCTTGCGCGTACTTTAACGTAAAATAACTACAGATACTAAATTTAGAAAAAACACCGTTGCTGTAAAACTGTTTCCTGTTAGCTATGACGTAGCAGATATTGTGTTCCCAAGCACAAAATGTAGTTTTCGCTATTTTACGCGAGATTTATAATATATTATATATTCATATACCATCTAATCGACTAACGGCCTATGCGACTTACGACCATCCGTACTTACGACTACAAAAAGTAAATATATAGGAATTCCAATCATAAATACAATATTTTTTTTATCGGTTTGTACGCGGAATTTGATCACTGTTTTTATATCACCTAATTTCAAGATCTATTTTTGTTCAACGTACAACAGAGTACATATTACGTATTTTCGTGTTTTATGTGGAATTTTTACAACCCGTTTGAATGAAAATACTGTTGAAAAATATAAATCCGACTTACGACCACTTCGACTTACGACCTGTTAGTCAGAACGGCACTCGGTCGTAACTCCAAGAGACCTTGTATAATACATTACATATACGAATTAATTTACTTTACAGGCTTCTACCTTGTAAATTCTGTTTGTCACGTATTCGCGTACTTCTTCCAATAATGTCTATCTACACATTTCTCTCTAAATGTACCGTTAGTCCGCCCGCAAAATTTTGAAACATGTGAAATCTGTACCATGTGAAAACTGTCAAATAATTTATTATCGCAGTACTTGTTTTACCAACGCTGCAATGCATATCGGTGAATATTTTAAACATTATCACACCCTCGTAAAGCGTAAGCCGTGAAATTTCAATTTTACTTCATAAATTATATACCGATAAAGTTTTATGCAAAATATAATGTAAACAGGGTAATTCTTCCACATACCCACATATTTCTCGTAATAACATTTACTTACACGTTTTATCCTAAATATACAATTACTCCCACACAATATTTTCAAAATCTGTGCCAAGTGAAAAACGACAAATAATCTATTATTGCAATACTTGCTCCCGAAAACCCAAAATATACGTTGCTGATTATTTCAAGCATTATCACACTTTCGCAATTTTACTTCATCAATTATATACCGGCAAATTTTTCGGCAAAATATAATTTCACCCGAATAATTCCGCAAAACAACAAATTCCCTCTGTCGCTCCCCCGTATAGCATATCCTTACAAATTTCTCCCTAAACCTAACACTCCTTCCGCACAGTACTATCAAAATCTGTACTAACTACCAAACGAAAAATACCTTATTCTACCTGCTCAACTAAACCCTGAATGCTTATTACTGTTCATCTTGAACACCTTCGAAATTCCACTTCATAAACTATCCACCGATAAATTTTCCTACAAAATGTGCCACCTGAATTACTGTTCCTTAAACAAATTCCCTCTGTCACACCCCCATATAATATTCCCATCATTTTCCTACAAATTTCCCCCTAACCTCCCGCCCCCGTGTAATACTCTAAAAATCCATGACAAGTGCCAAACGACGTATACCATATTCTATTTGCTCAAGCAAATCTGCAATGCATATTAGCGCCTGTTTGGAACACTTCCGAAATTTTACCTCACATCTCATCCACCGACAAACTTTCCTGCAAAATGTGTTACTTCCATTACTATTCCTTAAACAAATTCCCTCTGTCACACCCCCATATACTATTCCCAACATTTCCCTACAAATTTCCCCCGATCCCCGTGTAATACTTTCAAAATCCGTGACAAGTGCCAAATGACGTATACCTTATTCTGTTTGCTCAAGCAAACCTGCAATGCATATTAGCGCCTGTTTCAAACACTTCCGAAATTTTACCTCACATCACATTTACCGACAAATTTTTCTGCAAAAAAACGGTCACCTCCATTACTATTCCTTAAACAAATTGCCTCTGTCACACCCCCACATGCTATTCCCAACATTTCTCTACAAATTCCCCCCTAAGCCCCCGCCCCCGTGTAATACTCTCAAAACCCGTGACAAGTGCCAAACGACGTACACCTTATTCTGATTGCTCAAGCAAACCTGCAATGCATATTAGCGCCTGTTTAGGACACCTGAAATGTTACCTCAAAAATTTTTCTGCAAAACATAATTTCTCCCGAATAGTGTTCCCCCGAACAAACTCCGTCTTTCGCAACCCATCTAGAGATTTTCGCCGTCCAATAGCACTTACCTTTTTTCTGCAGGCGGTTACATAAGTAGCGGAGGTTGGTCCGGCGGTGGCGGCGGCTATGGGGGTGGCGGCGGCGGCTACGGCGGGGGTGGCGGCCTGAAACTAGGCGGCGGAGGCTGGAGCGGCGGAGGTGGCGGCTGGTCAGGCGGCGGCGGTGGCGGCTATGGTGGCGGCAGCGGGGGCGGCGGAAAGATCATCAAAGTCATCACCATCAGCGGCGGAAGCGGTGGTGGAGGCTACGGTGGTGGCGGCGGTGGATACGGAGGCGGTGGCGGATGGAAAGTCGGCGGCGGAGGACTCGGGGGCGGCGGTGGAGGATGGAAACTTGGAGGCGGCGGTGGGGGCGGAGGTTACGGGGGCGGTGGCGGATGGAAACTCGGTGGAGGAGGCGGCGGATGGTCAGGTGGCGGCGGCGGCGGTGAGTCTGCTTTGCTTCCGTTGACCTGCGTGCGAGAAAGGCTTCTTTCAGAATTTTACGGCGGCCCGGAGTGGGCGACGCGAGTGGGGGCGTAAAAGTTTATCTGGCGCTTTCGATATATTTGTTTGGCGTGTCGGCGCGGTACGGGCGTAATATCCGTTGCGCGCTCGTTCGCTCGGGTGATAAATTGGGGGAAATAAATTTTGCGGGGGAATTATGTGTAACGCGGCGGGCGCGGAGGTTTGTCGCGAATTTTGTTGTGTGACGAAATTTGGCGGGTTCTAGGCTGGTGGTGATTGACGACTACGGGCACAACGACAGCGATAGCAAATCAGGAAGGAAATTGCTCACCGATCACCGACGCAACTCTCGAACCAATTGCCGACCAGTAACAAGTAAGGAACCACCTCTCGGCTGCTTCCATTATCGAGAGGCTCGCTCGGAGGAACGAATAACGAAAAACAGGGCAACAAGAACTCGAGAGAGCGGCGGACGGGAAAATCTAGAGGAACAAGCGGGAGGATCGTTATTTTCAATGGAATAACACGGACTTCCGGCGAGTCGCGAGGATCATTCTTCCTTTGCTAAAACAATTTCCTTCGGTGAACTTTCGAATCCGCTCTCTCCGATCTTTCACCCTTCCAGCATCCCTCCCCCTCACTTCACCCTCGAAAAGTCGGGTTGTGGTTCCTTCATGAAACATCCAGCCACTAGAGTCTACCTTGGCCCTTATCGACCGCAAAAGCGTCTACGTTTTCTACGTTTTGTATCGAAATTTTTCTCACTGTGCGCAATAAAATCACATTTCGGAAACGTTCCTGAATTCTCATCACTTAGATTAAGTTCGACCCCACGCTCTCCAAATTCTACATATGCTCGCAGAGCGCATCCTTTTTATATACTGGATTAAGTTGATTCCAAATTTAATGTATGTTATATTTAACTTTATTGCTGATCGCAGATAATGTCGAAAGAAACGCTTCTTCCGTGTGAAAAATTACTTACATTAAGTTACATCTCACACTCTGCGAGTTTCCCATACATTCGCAGAGTGTATTTTTTTTTATGTATTGGATTAATTTGATTGCAAATTCAACGTGTTTTAATCTTTTTCGTGTCTGTTCTGCTTGAATGATTTTATTTAATTCTATAGGAGCTCCTACATGCTCCTCTTCGAGAGAACAATGGATTTTTCACAAAGTCCTCCAGAAAGGCATTCACCCTCTGATATACTTTGTATACACTCAGTATAGCTTCTGCAGTATTAATCGTAGATAATGAGAAAAAAAAGTGTGTTGAGTAGTTTGTTATTTTCAGCCTTATTACTACTCGGAGGTAATTAGAAAAAAGCATTTTCTCGGATGAAATTGGGAATCGTTTTCATTGAAATTTTTCTGTAAACACAGAAATTTGTCAAAATTTAGTAAAAATGATGTGTAAACTGCCGCGAAAATGATTGACAAAACGTACGTGCCACTCCTGACGCGTGAACATGTAAACAAATTCCAACACCAAATTCTCAACATTCATCTTTTTTTCATTATCTACAGCTAGCGATAATATTCCGCGCCTCAAATGAAATAAAACCGTCCGCCCAGTACCGGCAGAAGCATGACAAAAATTCTTACGATGAAATGAGTCACGCGATTCACGAATTGAGCGAAACCGAGACTACAACAGAACGCGAGAATTGATATTTGAATGTCGGTGGGCGCGTTTAATATCACACTTCAAAATATCGGAGTCGATCGCGTAGGGCTTAGTCGCGCCTACGGATATTTATGCCGTTGCAATATCGTAACGCACAATGTTATTGCCGCGCGCCGAGCCGATAGTAAATCCATTCGTTCCGGCAATATCGTTCCGTTTGCCAACAACGGTGCGAGCACCCGCCCTACGCCGTTTACGATTTTAATTTTCAGCAAGCAAGCCACCGTCACCTGCGCACTGAAAATCAAAAGCGTTGTCGCCCGCGGATCTTGCATTCATTCTTTCAGACATTGCGGTAGCTGCGATATTCTAATCGATGTCTACGCCCGCCCATCAACCAAATTGATCCCATGAAAACAAGCAGGCGACAAGGAGGAGCGAAGGGTCGAAGCTTATTTGTTCAAATGACAAGCTGGACGTCAATTCTTCCAAAACTTGCTGACGTGTTTGTTGGCCCATATCTTGGGTTTGTCGAGTTCTCTTTGAACATTTTTGAAGTTCGTTGCTAACAAGTCAATGTATTTCTCGTCATATATTTTTGGGGATGACAAACATTTTTGATGGATGTTTATCCTGTTTCGAACGTTGGATCGCTTTTTAGCGAGCAAGAAAAGCGTTCGCGTGGTTATGATAGTAACAAGGCATTTAGCTAGTTATTTGTTAGGATACCACATTGGCTATCACTTGCCCCAGAGTTGGATAATATATTTGTTGTTCCACGTCTTAGTAACTTTTTTATTGGGAGGAGCGCAGACGAGTTCTGTTTGAATATTTTTGAACGGGTATAATTGGGTGCATATTTGTTGGTCCATATCTTGGGGACTATTGTGCTCGGTAGAGCAGAGACGAGTTCTCTTTGAACATTTTTGAAGTCCGTTGCTAACAAGTCAATGTATTTCTCGTCATATATTTTTGGGGATGACAAACATTTTTGATGGATGTTTATCCTGTTTCGAACGTTGGATCGCTTTTTAGCGAGCAAGAAAAGCGTTCGCGTGGTTATGATAGTAATGAGGCATTTGGCTAGTTATTTGTTAGGATACCACATTGGCCATCAATTGCCCCAGAGTTGGATAATATATTTGTTGTTCCATGTCTTAGTAACTTTTTTATTGTGCAAAGCGCAGACGAGTTTTGTTGAATATTTTTGAACGGGTAAAATTGGGTGCAAATTGGTTGGTCCATATCTTGGTAACTATTGTGTTGTGTAGAGCGCAGACGAATTTTCTTCGACTATTTTGGAACTTCGTCCCTAACTGGAGCTTTTTCCGTTTTGCTGCATATTTTTCGCGATTCCAAACAGTTTTGTATTACGTTGACCCTATTTCAGACAATTTCTGTCAATCAACAAAATTAAACCCATAAAAATCAGTTCTGTGAAGAGGGCAATGGAAGGGTCAGTGGTTATTTGTTCGAATAATGCATTGCACACCACTTGCTCCAAAATTGGGTGGCATATTTGTTCATCCATATCTTGGTAACTAATGTGTTTTGTAGCGCGCGGACGACTTTTCTTCGAATATTTTTGAACTTTATACCTAACCAGTGTCTACTGAAGCTTCTCATATTTTCCATATATTTTCCGTGATACCAAACATTTTTGTATACTCTATTTCAGTCGTTATATCACATATTAGTGATCAAACAAAGGATTCAGTTGATTGCGATAGTATTGAGATATTTGACTAGTTCTTTGTTCGAATAATATATTGGACACCAATTGCTCCAAAATTGAACGACATATTAATTGACCCATGTCTTGGTAACTATTGCATTGTATAGAGCGCAGACAAATTTCCCTTGAATATCTTTGAAATTGAAAACTGAACGACATATTTATTGACCCATATCTTGGTAACTATTGCATTGTATAGAGCGCAGACGAATTTCCCTTGAATATGTTTGAAATTGAAAATTGAACGACATATTTATTGACCCATATCTTGGTAACTATTGCATTGTATAGAGCGCAGACAAATTTCCCTTGAATATCTTTGAAATTTAAAATTGAACGACATATTTATTGACCCATGTCTTGGTAACTATTGCATTGCATAGAGCGCAGACGAATTTCCCTTGAATATCTTTGAAATTTCTTCCTAACCAGTACCGACGCTCCTGGCGCTATTCACATTCCCCCATATATTTATCGCGATGCGAAAGACTTTCGCATTACCCCAACCTTATTTGAGACGTTAGATCGCATTTCGCCGGCTAAGAAAAGCGTCCAGTCGATTACGGTAGCGCGTTTAAGTAAGCTGCCATTCTTTCCGCACATTCCCTGATAAGATCAAACGGCAGCGATGCATGATCAATACATTCCCCCCCATCCCTTTCACTCATCATCTTAACATGCAAGCCGGCAACCATCCCGTCGCGGCGCAAAACTCGTTAATTACGTCACTTATGAAATCGCTGTTGACATTACGTAATCGGCTCTTGCACGCAACGGAGTGAAATTGAATGTCGCAAATAGGCGACGTCGACCGGATAATGGACGCGCAAATATAAGCATATCCTCGCACATACGTGCAGTCGGATATCTCGAAATCGAAATGAAATTGGTGCTCCTTAACTGGAACGTTCGCCGGTTCACGAATGAAGAAAGCAAACGGTCGGCACCAGGTGCAGTTCGATACTAATAACGTTAAATAATATACGTAATTGACGTCCTACGATGCAAAAACTCGCGTCTAAACAGACCTTCCACCAGATACCCCTTCTTATAAGAATGAGCAAAAGACTTCTCTGACTTGCATATAAAATAGGTAGAATATTCAGCGAAAATACAGGTGACAACGTAAATTAGAGGATAGGTATCCTTCGGTGGCAGATATAATACATCCATCATATAAGTAAAATACCCTAAGGAAATATCGATAGAAATATAGACGAGAATATCAGTTATGCGTAAAATGTAGCAGTATACTTGTCGCAATATACTTTTTTCATAATAATTATTTACATTGTTTTTATTTATTCCGGTTAGTTCCCCTTCATTTCCAAGTTACCACAAAATCTAAACGTTTACGAATAAATGTCAGTTTTCACTAAAAACGCTATTTAAATAGCAACTTGCTGCAACGTGTCTAGAAACACATAGAGCTCTTTAAGGATAAAAAAATACCATTATTCGACCACAAAAGGCACAAATAATTTAACATTATCGAAAAGGTTGAATTACAATCAACTTTTACCCGATGTGAATAAGCAGCCGGTTCTATTGTTCTCATTTTCGCCGACGAATGAATTACGAGCCGTTTTTATCTGCACCGTCAGATTGCGCGATCGGCCGAGTCAAAGATCAAGCGATCCATACGCCTGGTCGATGATCGCGATAGTCGATCGCGGGCGCAAGAAAATCGAAAGTCAACTTATCTTTATCCGGTGCGAATCGCGTAATTAGACATTTCGCGTACGTACGAGTTTCGAAAGTTTCAGCAGTTGATGAAAGTAGGCGAATTCCTTTCGTTTGACTAACAACGCCGATCGCGCAATTAAATAACGATACCAATGAACCCCACGGGAGTTCGCCCGGACGAGCAAGAAAGCACGAGAACAAACACATAATCGGTTCGCGGATCGTGATAAATCAGGTTAAACTTTCGAACGCCTCTTGACTCGGTCGATTTTCCCGTTTTTCGTTCCGCCACGTTTAGACAGCCGTGGCCGATGTCGAATTAATTAAGTCGCTTAATTGACCTACGCAGCCATTATGACGTTTACGCGCTTCCGTGAGCAACGGCAGTTCCAATAAATCAGTCGTGAACAACGACGGACTCCTGGCACAACGCGGCCCGGCGCTTTTTAACGTAAGCGTTTCTATTATTGGGCCATTGAATGTGTTTACTATTGCACGCTTCGGCGCACATACACACGGCGCACACGCCACCGTACAAACTAGCGCAATTTGTATTCCGGACCGGTCTATGAAATACTTTGCATTCTAATGGAAAATGTGGAACAGGAACTTGCCACAGAATTAATCGTCTGGAAACGTGCGTTACCGTAATAACGCGATATTCACTTATTACGTAAGCCGCCATTAATTAATATCCAGGCCGTGTTATTAGCTCGGGGAGCTCCTAATTACCTAAAAATCCCCGCGCGCGATACCCGGGAGAGAAATCGAAAGAGTTACAACAAAGTTCTGGTAAGTGGAACAAAAGCAGGCCAGGCCGACAAAGGGGCGGCTTAAGATTAGGAGCAAAAAGGGCAGGAGCTGGGCTTATCCGCGTGAACCATTGTGTCCGGCTAACATGTAAATTGCACGCGGCGTGGCTATCCAAGTAATAACGCACTAATTACAAGTTCCGCCGGGCAAGGCCGACGGAGTATGGGCGACGAGAATTGCGTGTCGTTAAAAGCGGCCGCGGACACGATACGAGCTCATGATATTAATATAATAATTTCCGTTTAGCCGTGAGCCTTTCTTCGATACGCAATTAGTTGCTGCCCGTGAGCCGTTCGGCTCACACGTTAATTGCCGGCAATTTCGCCTATACGCGGGATGACACTTTCACGGTGTTCTACTTTGTAATTTTCCGGTCGAAGTTTGAGCAGAACGAATCGTGATCTGAATGTAAGGTATGGTGTTTCGCGGTGAACGATTAGTTTCCGAATCAAATTTTACCGAAGGCTGGATATTGACGGGGTGTTAAATTTAACGTATTGGTGACAAATAGATATGGGTCAAGTGTGCGTAGAAGGTATTTTGTGATATTTCAACGACCCAGAGTTAACCTGTGGTGGAAATATCTATTTCCGATTTAAACAGACAACGATTATAACGCGCCTCGTGATATTCGCTGCCAATCGCCTATACGCGGGATGACACTTTCACGGTGTTCTACTTTGTAATTTTCCGGTCGAAGTTTGAGCAGAACGAATCGTGATCTGAATGTAAGGTATGGTGTTTCGCGGTGAACGATTAGTTCTCGAATAAAATTTTACCGGGGGCTAAATATTGACGGTCCGTTAAATTTAATGTATTGGTGACAAATAGATATGGGTCAAGTGTGCGTAGAAGGTATTTTGTGATATTCGACGACCCAGAGTTAACCTGTGGTGAAATATCTATTTCCGATTTAAACAGACAACGATTATAACGCGCCTCGTGTTATTCGCTGCCAATCGTGTGCCAATCGCCTATACGCGAGATGACACTTTCACGGTGTTCTACTTTGTAATTTTCCGGTCGGAGTTTGAGCAGAACGAATCGTGGTCTGAATCTAAGGTATGGTGTTTCGCGGTGAACGATTAGTTTTCGAATAAAATTTTACCGGGGGCTGAATATTGACGGTCCGTTAAATTTAATGTATTGGTGACAAATAGATATGGGTCAAGTGTGCGTAGAAGATATTTTGTGATATTCGACGACCCAGACTTAACCTGTGGTGGAAATATCTATTTCCGATTTAAACAGACAACGATTATAACGCGCCTCGTGATATTCGCTGCCAATCGTGTGCCAATCGCCTATACGCGGGATGACACTTTGACGGTGTTCTACTTTGTAATTTTCCGGTCGAAGTTTGAGCAGAACGAATCGTGGTCTGAATCTAAGGTATGGTGTTTCGCGGTGAACGATTAGTTTCCGAATAAAATTTTACCGGGGGCTAAATATTGACGGTCCGTTAAATTTAACGTATTGGTGTCAAATAGATATGGGTCAAGTGTGCGTAGAAGGTATTTTGTGATATTCGACGACCCAGAGTTAACCTGTGGTGGAAATATCTATTTCCGATTTAAACAGACAACGATTATAACGCGCCTCGTGATATTCGCTGCCAATCGTGTGCCAATCGCCTATACGCGGGATGACACTTTCACGGTGTTCTACTTTGTAATTTTCCGGTCGAAGTTTGAGCAGAACGAATCGTGATTTGAATGTAAGGTATGGTGTTTCGCGGTGAACGATTAGTTCTCGAATAAAATTTTACCGGGGGCTAAATATTGACGGTCCGTTAAATTTAATGTATTGGTGACAAATAGATATGGGTCAAGTGTGCGTAGAAGATATTTTGTGATATTCGACGACCCAGACTTAACCTGTGGTGGAAATATCTATTTCCGATTTAAACAGACAACGATTATAACGCGCCTCGTGATATTCGCTGCCAATCGTGTGCCAATCGCCTATACGCGGGATGACACTTTGACGGTGTTCTACTTTGTAATTTTCCGGTCGAAGTTTGAGCAGAACGAATCGTGGTCTGAATCTAAGGTATGGTGTTTCGCGGTGAACGATTAGTTTCCGAATAAAATTTTACCGGGGGCTAAATATTGACGGTCCGTTAAATTTAACGTATTGGTGTCAAATAGATATGGGTCAAGTGTGCGTAGAAGGTATTGTGATATTCGACGACCCAGAGTTAACCTGTGGTGGAAATATCTATTTCCGATTTAAACAGACAACGATTATAACGCGCCTCGTGATATTCGCTGCCAATCGTGTGCCAATCGCCTATACGCGGGATGACACTTTCACGGTGTTCTACTTTGTAATTTTCCGGTCGAAGTTTGAGCAGAACGAATCGTGATCTGAATGTAAGGTATGGTGTTTCGCGGTGAACGATTAGTTCTCGAATCAAATTTCACCGGGGGCTAAATATTGACGGTCCGTTAAATTTAACGTATTGGTGACAAATAGATATGGGTCAAGTGTGCGTAGAAGGTATTTCGTGATATTTCAACGACCCAGAGTTAACCTGTGGTGGAAATATCTATTTCCGATTTAAACAGACAACGATTATAATGCGCCTCGTGATATTCGCTGCCAATCGTGTGCCAATCGCCTATACGCGGGATGACACTTTCACGGTGTTCTACTTTGTAATTTTCCGGTCGAAGTTTGAGTAGAACGAATCGTGGTCTGAATCTAAGGTATGGTGTTTCGCGGTGAACGATTAGTTTCCGAATAAAATTTTACCGAAGGCTGAATATTGACGGGGTGTTAAATTTAACGTATTGGTGACAAATAGATATGGGTCAAGTGTGCGTAGAAGGTATTTTGTCATATTTCAACGACCCAGAGTTAACCTGTGGTGGAAATATCTATTTCCGATTTAAACAGACAACGATTATAACGCGCCTCGTGATATTCGCTGCCAATCGTGTGTTGCGCGTCAAGTCGGCCACCACTGTCCAATAAATGTATGCGATAATTGATGCTCGGGTTCATTCGCGTTGAAGGCCCTTTACTCGAAATCTAATTGCTCGTGAAATTGAATATACGTCGACCCGGCGCTATTAATCTGTATGACCGTCTTTTGACGACTGACGACCGACGACCGACGAATATTCTGCGCTGCGCCGAAATTGGTCATTTCGGAAATTTACATGTTCCAAGAACTTCGCCGATTCGACCGCTTTTTGCAGCGTTGATGCCTGCCCAATGCGAATAAAATGCCAAATGGCGAATGCGCCAGGTGGCTTTCAATGAAACGTCATGCAAAAATGCGGAATGGTGAAATGCATCTTACGGCTGCGGGCGCTGTACCGAAAAATTTAATTGCGTGAAGTTTCGAAAGTGCACGAGGATTCGTGTGAAGTTCTGTTTTTAGCGGCGCAAAATAAAGTCCGAGCGAAATGCCTAATAACGAATGCACTGGTTACTTCTCATGAAACATAATGCAAAAGGAGAAAAATGGTACAATGCATGTTAACGTTGGGGATGCCATATTAAAAAATTTAATTGTGCGAAGTCTCAAAAGTGGACAACGATTCATGCGTACTCCTATTTTCGACGGCGCAAAATGAAATCCGAACAAAATGTCGAAAAAGAAATCTACTACCTACTTCCCATGAAATGTAATAGAAACAAGGAAAACGATGTAATTAATTACATTATGTCGCGGATGCTATACCGAACAATTTAATTCAACAAAAGGTTTCAGTATTACTAGTGCACTATTTTTTTTTAATGCAACATAATACGGCAACAGGGAAACGATCTAATGAATCCCACCGTTTCAGATGCTATACCGAAAAATTTAATTGTGCAAAGTTTTGGAAGTGCGGAAGGATTCGACTGAAGTCCTGTTTCTGGGGGTAGCGAAAGGACGAGCGTCGAAGAAAAAACGAAAATCGCAGGGTCATACATCTGACCGTTGGGCTCTTGATTTGCCCTCCCACTCCTTTAAACTCCCTCTGCCTCGCATTCCCGACAGAAGCCTTCGGTAAAGCGCCTAGGACGTTAATTGGCTCCTTCAATTCGCCGCTTTGAATAATTACGCGGCGGTTCCGCGCCAGTTCAACGTTCTTTTTCATTCATTACGCCGGACGATGAATTCCGACGTGCGCACTTCTGCGGATTCCGAAAGTCGCCTCATTGTCCGCTGTTATTTCGCCGGACATCGTAACGTCGTTTAATCTCGAAAAAGGACCAACGCGAGCTCTCCCAGGCACACAACCGTCTTTCTGCTCACCACCGATCCGACCGCGTTGCTGGACACGAGCGAGAATCTCAAAAATATTCGCCCGGGCCTCATTAACACACCCGCGCGTTATTTTCAACCTTATTACTCATTGTGGATAATGAGAAGAAAAACTCTTTTTTGGTTAAAATATGAAATGGATTGAGAATTTCTATTGGAACTTCGCTATGTCTGCTGAAAGTTCGCAACAAAGTTGAAAACTGAAACTTCGCAATAAAAACTATATGTATGCTGAACCAGTAGCTTATGCTGCATTGACGAAACATGAAATCAATGGAGACCATTCTTTTGTGATAGAATTGCAATACTGGAAAGGGTACTTTAACAAACTTCAAATATCTCCACAAAAATAATATATAGTATATGTAGAACAACTATCGATGCAGTATTTTGTAGACATACAATCCCGAATTTATGTACCATATTTTACCTGTTATAAACCCGTTATTTCATTTTTGAATTCCTGCGAAGATATGGACACCAGTGCATAAAGATATATTTTCAACACACGCATACATACATTCCAAGTATTCTTTTACCTTACAAACTTTCTATTCCTGCATCCTTGAAGTTTCACTTCTAACACGGGTAGCTCCCACGCACCCTCTTTTCCATTTGCAAAATGCATGTTTCCTTGAAGTTTCTTTGTTGCACTGGCATGAAAAATCAAAATCAAGGTACGCTGTATACGCCGGGAAAAATAAAAAAATATCAGGCGACGTTGCATCGGCAGAGAACATGCGAAGTGTGTTTGTTTTCACGTAAAGAAAGCGATAACGAGCATATCTATATTAGAAGCAAATACGTTTAAACTCTTTGTAGCTCATTCCATACTTTGACAGATAGTCAAGCAATTCTAACGATAAGATCTTAGCTTAACAGAAATAGACCTCCAAATCTGAATGCAGTTCGTGTTCGCATATATATACTGACCCGTGCACAAACTTCTACTATTCTCTAACCAATCCTATTCTGTCATTTCGTAATTCGATAGTTTTACCTATTTACATCGTTTCCAGGACAACATTCCCCTTTCTCAAAGCTAACCCAGACATAACCTCTGCACGAACTTCTACATTTCCCCGACCAACTCTATTCTATTCTTCCGTGATCCAATATTTTTACCTATTTACATCGTTCTCAGGACAGCACTCTCTTTCTCAGACCTAACCCCCGCACAAGCTTCTACATTTCTCCGGCCAACTCTACTCTGTTATTTCGTAATTCGACATTTTTACCTATTTACATCGTTCTCGTGCCAACCTTCCCCTTCCTCAAACCTAGTTCGCACCTAACTCCTACACGAACTTTAACATTCCTCTGACCAACTCCATTCTCTTAACTTGCAATTCTACATTTTTAACCAACTATCTTCTGTTATTTCGCAATTCAACATTCTTGCCCATTTTCATCATTCTCTAACTAATCCTCTCCTTCTTCAAGCTGAACCTCTACACGATCTTCTACATATCTCTGACCCACTTCTCTTCTATTACTCCGCAATTCCACATTCTTACCCAAGTACATCGTTCTCTAAACAACCCCCTCCTTCCTCAACCCTAACTCTTGCACGCACTTCTCCATTTTTCCACATAACTCTTTACTATTACGCCGCAATTCGACATTCTTGACCATTGACATCATTCTCTAACTAACCCCCTCCTTCTTAAAGCTTAACCTCTACACGAACTTCTACATTCCTCTGACCAACTCCATTCTCTTATCTTGCAACTCGACATTTTTTACCAACTATCTTCTGTTATTTCGCAATTTAACATTCTTGCCCATTTACATCATTCTCTCCCTAACCCTCTCCTTCTTCAAGCTTAACCCTTCTTTGCATGATGGTATCAATTTCCACCATAACATTGAATGCCCAAAAATTATATAAAAGAACAAGTTCACTTTAATCTAACTTTGCATGATGATGGAAATTTCCATCATATTGTTTTTTGCAAAATTTATACTATAAATATATACTAAGATTTTTTTAACCATTTTTCCTTTAATTTTGAACATAAATGATATCACCTTCATTTATTTCACCAATAAAGAAAAAATCATGCAAAGAAGGGTTAACTCTACACGAGCTTCTACATATCTCTGACCCACTTTCTTCTATTACTCCGCAATTCCACATTCTTACCCATTTACATCGTTCTCTAAACAACCCCCTCCTTTCTCAAACCTAACCCTTGCACGCACTTCTCCATTCCTCCACCCCTCTCTTCTATTACTCCGCAATTCGACATTCTTATCCATTTACATCATTCTCTGACTAACCCTCTCCTTCTTCAAGCTTGACCTCTACACGAATTTCTACATTCCTCTGACTAACTTCATTCTCTTATCTTGCAACTCGACATTTTTTACCAACTATCTTCTGTTATTTTGCGATTCAACATTCTTGCCCATTTACGTCGTTCTCTCCCTAACCCCTCTCCTTCTTCAAGCTTAACCTCTACACGAGCTTCTACATATCTCTGACCCACTCCCTTCTATTACTCCGCAATTCCACATTCTTACCCATTTACATCGTTCTCTAAACAACCCCCTCTTATTTCAAACCTAACCCTTGCACGTACTTCTCCATTCCTCCACCCCTCTCTTCTATTACTCCGCAATTCGACATTCTTACCCATTTACATCGTTCCCTGGACAACCCCTCCTTCTCACTACCCACATTAACACCCGCACATCTCGCCTTTACTTCCTCGCCGCCTAAACAGCGCACACACCTGCCGCGACAAATCCTCGAAATTCGATCGCGTTGTCGACACACCGGCAAACAGTGGGAACATATAAATTGAATGCTCCCTGCAGACACAGGGAGAGTGTGCGACAGGGATTGCGCGCGGGAGGAAATGGCGAGAGCCTGGGTGTGGGTGGCGGTGGGTACGGAAGGAGGGGTTGAGGCCGTTAAACCGGGGGCGATCCTCGAGGAGGCACGATTAGGCGGCAACGTTGGCGCCTTCGCGGAACACCAATTCAGATCCGGGAGGCGCAGCGTGCGCCTAATTGGTCAGATTTGTAATCGGCTACGGCGCGGGGGTGGCGAGGGTTGACGGAGGGTGAGGCGCGGGCTCGATTCGGGTTTGGCACGACCAGTATTTCGCCAGGGGTGAAACTTGCGCGAGCGAGGAAAACGACGGGGTGCGAGCGAGAGAGGGAGTCAAGGTGCGTTGCACTGGCGTGGCGAGCGTGGGCGAGAGACGGAAGATATTTGCTTTACCGCTTACTTTGGGATTATTAAAGTATTTAAAATGGTACGCCTTTTTACGGGGAAATGTAGGATTTATTTGTTAGTTTGCACGTAGTCAGGGAGTCGCTCGGTCTTTTCGGGCCGTAAAAATTACGTGATTAAAGGGATAATGATATTTTTAAGCCAGACCATAATACGGCATTGTCTAATGATGGTGTATTAAGGTCTAGGATAAACAGCAGTATAACATTTGAAATGAAAATAGTATATGTAATATATATACATACGAATATATGTGTAAATATAAATTAATTTGTGTCATCATTAGGTATCAATATAATAATCTATCATTTTCTTTAATTGCCATTATTTTCAGTTATATTTTTTTCAAGGAACCCAAGCGCTGTTAGCGCCTTTCGACATCAGCTAATGCAAATTCTTTACTGCTTACTTGGGGATTATTAAAGCATTTAAAATGGTACGCCTTTTTACGGGGAAATGTGGGATTTATTTGTTAGTTTGCACGTAGTCAGGGAGTCGCTCGGTTTTTTCGGGCCGTAAAAATTACGTGATTAAAGCGATAATGATATTTTTAAGCCAGACCATAATATGGCATTGTCTAATAATGGTGTATTAAAGTCTGGGATAAATAGCAGAATAATATTTGGAATGAAAATAGTATATGTAAATATACATACGAATATAAGAATAAATTAATTTGTGTCAGATAACATATAGGATAACAACCTTAAAAATCTTTACTTTTTTATGTAAACCATATGAGAAATTTTTTCCATGAACCCAAGCGCTGTTAGCGTCTTTCGACATAAGCTAATTCAAATTCTTTACTGCTTACTTTAGGATTATTGAAGTATTTAAAGTGATACGCCTTGTTATGGTTGAAATGTAAGATTTATGTGTTAGCTCGCGCGTACTGAGGAAATCGTACAATCCTTTTGAGCCAGAAAAATGACGTGATTAAGGCAATAAAAACCGGAATTATATCTGGGATAAAAATAATGTATATAATATGCATAAATACATAAATATAAGAAAAAAATACATATCAAATGATATCTGGGATAGAAATCTTAAAAATCTTCACTTTTTCATGTGAACCATATGAGCAATACATTTTGCCTCTAATTGCCCTTATTTTCAGTAACATTTATTCAATAAACACAAGCGCTGTCGTGTTTGGCGTTTTTCGACATAACTTACAGCAAATTCATTACTGCATACTTCAACCTTATTAATGTATTTGAAATAATTCTTAACGGTTAAAATGTAGGATTTATTTGTTAGCTCGACATGTTTCAGAACCACCCAGGTGCCCAATGTGAGAGTGTTAACTTTATGCCCCTGCACTAAGGGCATATAGTCAGACCATGGGCGCACGGGAGAAGGCTGTCCTAGGGAAAACCTTGCCACAAGATATTAAAACAATTACTCCTGCCCCAGGACCCCGTGCGGTCCCGAAACATGTCGAGCTAACAAATAAATCCCGCGTTTCAACCGTAAAAGGGCGTATTATTTTAGAGACGGAAGACAGACGGGGAAAGATGCGGACAGGAAAATCGACGGAATCGAAGGCAGAAATAAAGTGGAGGGATGACGGAGATGGTGATATCGGCTGCGGAGGGAATACGCGTGACAAAGTGGAGAGGCTGTGGGTGGAGCGGGGCAGCGCAGCGGACAGGAATTGAAGA
The DNA here is from genome assembly GCA_033815515.1 of Cryptocheilus praepositus. Lineage (NCBI taxonomy): Eukaryota > Metazoa > Arthropoda > Insecta > Hymenoptera > Pompilidae > Cryptocheilus > Cryptocheilus praepositus. The sequence continues at coordinate 4,779,645 of JAWWQZ010000314.1, forward strand.
GAAGTTAAGAGAAACGGAGGTGGAGCGTGCGGAGAGAGAGATTCGTCGGTGGGGTGCGGATGGAAAATTTGAAACAGGCGGAAGGGAGAAAGTATCGGACGCGGAGAGAGATACGCGAAAACAGGTGCAACGGAGGACCGCAAGAGGGGCGACGGAGAGAAATGACAGAGAGGAGCGGGAGAATGTGCACATGCGGCACAGATGTGTTTGAAACATCGTACTACCGGCCTACCCTAAATTTATACGCCGTGCCCCGCACTGCCCCGCCACCCGCCTCTCTTCTCGCACTCGCTCCACGTGCGTCCGCTTTACACACACTGTCGCGCATTTCGTAATCCGCGCTAATTTAATTGCTCGTCGTCATCGATGGCCATTAGCCGGAATAGAATTGTCCGCGTATCGCTGCCGAAACAGGAGCCGCGTCGTGTCCCTTACGGGTGGCGCAATTAAACGGAAAAAATACGGCGGAACTTAGAGTCGGACGAGTGCATCGGAAACCTCCGACGAATTCAATGGGGAACATTGCCGGCTAATTAATTACGGTGTATGATGCACGAAGTCAAAGAACGACATTGTGCGTGTGGTCACGCCGCTCGTAATTAGACCAAAATGAATACACAATTGGCACGGTGCCGTTCTCGCGCCTCTTTAATTAAAAACGCGGCGCGGCGGCGCAGGAGATGGAGTTTTGCCTGAAAGCTTTTTCGGCAATTAGTTTCTCGTAGCGTTTCACCTTCGCGCCTACGCGCGCGCGCCGGTCACGTCGAAATTACGGTCATCGAATTTCGAACGCTGCCGATTTTAACGGTTCGGGTCCTGGGGGTCGTTGAGAAAATTTTGTTGTGATATGATAGCTGTTGCGTTAACTTACTTCACGTAATACGCCTTTTTATGATTGAAATGTGGAATCTATTTGTTAGCTCGACACGTACCAACTAAAACTAGTAAAACCTACATTTCCACCTATAAAGATATATTATTTAAAATAGTTTACAAAGTTGAAGCAAGTAGTAAGGAAATTGCTTTAACACTTGTACTGCCGTGATAGTCACTGCTGACCGGCGCAAGAGATTTTACTGAAGATCCAAAATATTCGCAATGGGTAGCAATAATTATTTTATAAATGCAGTTATTGTTAGAATAGCGATGCGATTCTTTGGTCTCCAATACCTGCACATTATTTACATTTTGCTTAATTTTATCAAACGCTATAGTATTTCATAGCATCGCCGTTCTAATACAGCAAAATACGCATAGCAGCCAAAGTGTTAACTTACGCCGAAAAACGCCAAACTACACGACAGTACTCATGTTTACCGAATATATACAACTGAAAATAATTGCAACTAGTCAAGAGGTATTACTCATATGGTTCGCATGAAAAACAGTAACTACGTGGAGAATGAATGTCACCAAGATTAAGCGCATATAATAATGGCAACAAGTGAGAAAACGTATCGCTCACATGCTTTACCTGGAAAGCAGTAACTACGCGGAGAATAAGTGTCAGACAAATTAAGCGCGTATTGTCAATACGGCGTTGCGATAAACGCAGCGGCACATCAGGACATGATAGTCACTGCTGACCGGCGCAAGAGATTTTACTGAAGATCAAAAATATTCGCAATTGGTAGCAATAATTATTTTATAAATGCAGTTATTGTTAGAATAGCGATGCGATTCTTTGGTCTCCAATACCTGCACATTATTTACATTTTGCTTAATTTAATCAAACGCTGTAGTATTTCATAGCATCGCCGTTCTAATACAGCAAAATACGCATGGCAGTCAAAGTGTTAACTTACGTCGAAAAACGCCAAACTACACGACAGTACTCATGTTTACTGAATATATACAACTGAAAATAATTGCAACTAGAGTCAAAACGTATTACTCATATGGTTTGCATGAAAAACAGTAACTGCATGGAGAATGAATGTCAGTAAGCGCATATAATAATGGCAACTAGCGAGAAAACGTATCGGTCGCATGCTTTACCTGGAAAGCAGTAACTATACCGAGAATAAGTGCCAGACAAATTAAGCGCGTATTGTCAATAGGGCGTTACGATAAACGCAGCGGCACATCCCGACATGATAGTCACTGCTGACCGGCGCAAGAGATTTTACTGAAGATCCAAAATATTCGCAATGGGTAGCAATAATTATTTTATAAATGCAGTTATTGTTAGAATAGTGATGCGATTCTTTGATCTCCAATACCTGCTTATTATTTACATTTTGCATGATTCAGTCAAACGCTGTAGTATTTCATATACATTTCCACCTATAAAGACATATTATTTAAAATAGTTTACAAAGTTGAAGCAAGTAGTAAGGAAAGCATCGCGTGATAGTTCTGACCGGCGCAAGAGATTTTACTAAAGATCCAAAATATTCGCAATGGGTAGCAATAATTATTTTATAAATGCAGTTATTGTTAGAATAGCGATGCGATTCTTTGGTCTCCAATACCTACACAATATTTACATTTTGCATAATTTAATCAAACGCTGTACTTAGTATTTCATAGCATCGCCGTATTAATACAGCAAAATACGCATGGCAGCCAAAGTGTTAAGTTACGTCGAAAAACGCCAAAGTCCACGACAGTACTCATGTTTACTGAATATATACAACTGAAAATAATTGCAACTAGAGTCAAAACGTATTACTCATATGGTTTGCATGAAAAACAGTAACTGCATGGAGAATGGATGTCAGCAAGCGCATATAATAATGGCAACTAGCGAGAAAACGTATCGGTCGCATGCTTTACCTGGAAAGCAGTAACTATACCGAGAATAAGCGTCAGAAAAATTAAGCGCGTATTGTCAATAGGGCGTTACGATAAACGCAGCGGCACATCCCGACACAAAATCTGCACATTGCGATCGCGCTGCGTGGGACTCAAACGGTTAAGCGCGCACACTCTGCCGGACGTCGGGCTGGACGCGTTCGAGCAATCCTGCCGATCAATTTTTTCCCTCCATACGGGACGGTCCGCGCGCGTCGTGACATTTTCCGCGAGCGAGCGAGCGTACATACGAGCCCCTGGAAAATTCGAGGTGCATGCGCGCTACCGGCGACGATAATTTATTATTCTGTTGGGCCTCCGGCTCGATCCATACAGCGTGCTCGTGCATACTAGTCGTTTAAAAAAAAAACGTGACAGAGAGCGCGAGCGGGGGGGCGGAAGCTTGGCATGTAGAGCTAAAAGAAGAGGAATAATGGCGGACGGCGAAGGACGGAGAACAAAGGGGAGGGAAAAATGCCGAAAAAAGAGAGACGCGAGCGTGTCAGTGTTTTATTGCCAACGGATTTGTCGTATTGACCGACAGGGAAAGGGGTGAGCCGAAAAAAGCACGGAGGCTGAAAAACGCTAGTTGGCCGAGAGGAGAGAACGACGACGGTCTGCCGGCGGATCGGCGCTGGATCGATTTGGATCGGAAAATGGCGATTGCTTTAATTCCCGCTGACGGGGTGTACTTTTAGTTGGGAGCTTCGCGCGACCCTGGCTTCGTGCACGGAGAGCGTTACGTGCCGATGTCAAAAATATATATTTTAACCGTTGACCGTATCAATTCGCATCCGCATTTTTGTCAGCTCGAACGGACGGGCGCGCGGAATTTTTATCGACGCGAGCTATTGGGCGCGTGTCAATTATTGGTCAGTTAACATTTAACGCGACTGTTTAATCTGAGGGTTTGTGGGGAAGGTGCCGTGTCGGCTGACGAAGTCTGCTTACCCGAGTGACACACGATTACGTGGCAAGATCCTTTCTTTCGAATACTTATTTTATTGCACGCGCAACGAAGTATTAATGACGCCCGTGCCTGTGGTTCATCAAAAGAATAAACCCACCGTACCTCTTAAAATCAGCATCGAATTCTATCGACATACCATTCTCTGTTTCGACTGTCTAACGGCTTGAGCTTTCCATAACGGACCAACACCGCCAGGAATATTCATCCTGACATGTGTGCCGCCCCTTTTTGCGTATTGACGCTATCATATCTGATTCAATGTTGCTCCGCGGAGTGAGATTGTACGGGGCGCGGCGTATATTCGGCTCGTCCCTGAGTCTGTCTCAGCAACGCGAGACGATCCTAATCCACAATTTCAATCTCCCTTTCTCTTCATCCCTGGAAGAAGTACGCGACGGCGGAGAGGCCGGGAGGGCAGAGGGGTGGGAAAGAGAAGAGTTCGAATAGAAACCGGGGGATGCGAGTCATGAATCAACGGACGATTCACACGGAGACTCATTCCGGCTTTCTTTTATTCCTTTTATGCCGCGGACTTGTGGATTGATGGTATCGCTCGCAGATGGAGATGCGTGTAATTTTTATAACGTCGACGCTGCGCGATACTACTCGCTCTGTCGTTCACTTTTAGCGACTCTCCTTGCGCGCACGTTTATGCCACCCTTTCCGCTTTATGTTTCCGTACCTCTTTCCGTTCCGTGCACTTTCGTGATTTTTTAAAGAGAGCGTCTACTCGCCAGACGGAGCGTAAAAACTCGCAGACTTTCTGCACTGCAGCGAGCCGCGTGTCGGTGTCTTTGACGTCACACTCTGTTTCGAGTCGCAGCATCGGCAATGGCGGCGTACGGCTCGTCTTGCCGCTCGAACGGACGTTAATGAGACTAATTAATTACGAACCCGGTGACTGACAATTGGCCGGGGCGCAGTGGTCAAAGTGTCGCCGGGCTGCATCGCTAAGCCGCCTTTGATGCGCGTGAGCCAATTTGCCGATAAACGACCAACACGCAGTCTTAATCTATTAACGGCATCAATCGGATTAAATCGTTCCGAAAGGGTTGCCCGCGACACAACAATTTCGAGGGTTAATGAAAATTCCCGAATACATTACAGGCAACGAAAGCCGCTTTGCCTACGGACGAGTTCAGCGGATTTGCAAATATCGAAAGTCGCGAGCGTTGTTCCTCTGACATTATTTCTCTGCTACATACGCGCGTTTGCCTATATAACGAAGAAACCGAGGCCGGAGGTCTTTCCACTGCTCAACGTTTAAAGAGCGATGGCCGTTGAAGCACGGAAACTCGAGCCTTTCAAGTCGAACTTGGAACCGAGTTAAGAGACCGCTCTCCTTCCTTTTTCACCCCTCGCGTCCCTCTGCCCGACCCGACTCCACGGACCTCCTCTTTTACTTTTATTCTTCGGCAGCAACCCTATCCCACTCCTTTGACGCGAATGCCACTCTGCCACCCACTTTGACACGTTTCGGCTACCATCGAAAGCACCCTTCGTGGCACGATCGGGCGGTTGAAAATTACCGATACCCGAGAATCGTTCCCAACCTGAAAGGCCACTGGCTGCTCGGACGCCGGGGAATTCCGAGTCACAGGATGAAAATCGTTCGAATGACTACTTAGATTCGCACTCGCACGCGTCGTTTCGCGCCTACACAGAAACCCGTTACGTGGTCGGAATTTCCGCCAGCGACTACGACGACGAGAAATCGCGCGAAAGACAATATACGCGCCGGCTAACTGCAGTATTGCGAGGTTAACACGTTGACTGCCATGGTGGTCACCGGTGACCGGCGCAAAAGGTTCAACTAAAAATGCAAAAAATTCGCAAAAATCCTACTTGCAATTTTGTAAAAGCAATTGATACTGGACGGTGCTGCGATACTTTGGCTTCCAATAACTCCGCGTTACCTTCATTTCGCACGATTTAAATGTACTCTGCAGTATTTTATCGCATCGCGGTTCTAACATAGCAAAATACGCTTGGCAGTCAAAGTGTTAAGGGTTGTTCGGTGGCACAGTGGTGCGATAAGCGAGAACTTCTGTTTGGATTTAACTCGACTGCGCTCCAATGTTTATAATGATGCTAAATAATTTTTATTTGTTATGGATTAATGGTATTATTTGATCCCGCAGGAACTCGATATGTTTCGTTTTCAGGAGCCTAATGTATAAATAAGTTGGTCTTCTAATCATAATATATTGTAATAAGAGTTCTACTGTTCTCACGTGCGTTACGTTGGATTTATGGTTTACATTATAAACTGTTTCGGCTCGACTTTCGGCCAGTTTTATATACCACAATCAAGCTGGATTTTCTGCTGAAGGTCTTGTATTGGCGCCAGTTTTTGCGCAGTTTGACGTCAATCACGCCGCGCTGTCGTTCGAAACAAAAGTTATTTAATAGCCGAAATTTATTTAACACCGATTCTAACGAAGATTATCCGTAGACGAGGGCACTTTGTGTACTCACCGTACACAAACTTTCGCTTTATACTTCAGACGGGATCTTGTTCGTCCTCAATCGTCATTTAAGACGTCGGGCCCGACGATTCAAATTTTAATTTAATTACGATGTCTCGACGAGACTTTCTGTATTACCGCGGAAGATGTTTCCTTCGTCTGCTTCGCCCTGTTCCGCCCTATCCACTTTTCCGTTCGCCGCGTCTTTGCTGTCCGCGAAATCTGAATTTAATTATGATCCTTCACGTAGCCGTTTTCCGCCTTCCCCCCTTCCGCCCAACCGCCCCGGCCCTTCGGCGTCGGCGTCGTGAAAATCGTGGACTATCTTCATCGGCCGGGTCGGGAAGTCGTGTTTTATTTGTCAAGGAGGCCGACCGAGAACTGAAATTTTTTAATGCATTTCGTTCTCCTATTACGCCTCGGTCTGTCCGTTCGCGTCTGACACGAACGAATTCAATTTGGTGCGACTTTAATCGAGCGGCAAAGCCGTTGCAGTGTTTTTCTATCCCTTCTCTCCGTTCTAAAGAGCACTGGAGATAATGGAACATTATTCCGATTTTCATCCCAGATATTATACCCCAAACATTATCTTATATGCATTTTATTATTCTATTATTTTTGTCCAAGATATTATTCCAATTTTTAACTCAGACCTTGACACTTCATTATTAGATAACGCGGTATCAGGGTTTGGAATAAAAAATATCACGATTGCCGTAATCACGTCATTTTTATGGCCCGAAAAGATTGGACGACTCTCTCGGTTCAGGTGGCAGAGCTTATTTGATTTTTGTCGCGAATTTTCTGATACCCCGTAGTCAAAGTGGCACGTTCACGCGTTATATCGGCCGACCTGACAGATGGCAGGTTATTATTAGGATGCTGTTGCGCGGAATCCGTATACGAGGAAACGTGCGCACGGGAAAATATTTGGACACACGGCCGGGCTTGACGTTTTCTAATTTTCTTCGACTTCCGGCGGCGCGTCCTCGGTCGCGGTTGAAATAAAAAGTGGCACGGTGAAGCGGCGCGCCCCATTAAAGAGAAATACTTGACACGAAGCCGCGATACGTGGAGACGTTCGTTAACGCTAATTAGAAAATCCGATCATCATTTCAGCAACGGCGGAGGAAGATCGACGTGGAGACGGTTTCTTGCCCCGTCCCTTCTCTTTACTTTCCCGCATTTCTTCCCCGTCGATCCGCACCGCGTCAATTCGCGCGCCGGTTTACGCTAATTAAACTAATACCAATTAAACGACCCAATGGCCGCTAATTAATGGTTTCTGCCCGTTGCATTGCGGAGCCCGTAAGCTAGTTACAACGCAGTTCGAGAGATTCGCGACACGTACGTGCGCGCCGGGGAATATTTTCAAAAGCGTTGCGCCCTTTGTGCGCGCGAAAATAATCGCGTTTCGCACGACGCTACCCCCGCGCGCTCCGGCTCGATCTCAGTATTAATTCCGCGAAAAATATTTCCTACCGGCGAACATCGATGTCATTCGGCGCGTTCAGCCGCGCTCGGTGATTTCTTTGTTTGTGCGATGAAAAATTGCACTTTATACGAACGTAGTCTGAGAGTTTGCTCACAATTCGCCGAAGTTCCAGGAAAAATGATTGCGAGCCGGCGGAAGTTGATTTTGTAGCTCCGGGGTACGGGAGTTCCGGCATTTAGCACGGGCAGCACTCTAATTAAACGGTACACGTCTGATCTCAGGATGGAATCCCAAGACCGGCATCGATTACCCAGCCAATTTGGCTCCCTCTGCCTCCCGTCCCGCGACCTCGGTCTATCTCACTCCCGAGCGTATTTCCACGAATCGCGGAGCAATGCGCTCGCGTCAAAGGCCGGCAGAAGTTGATTACCGAGACAGTTAATTAGCGGGGGGGACCGGCCGAAGAATGACGGAAACAAAATGGAGGTTCAATCTCGTCTGAAATACTCAGAATTCCTTTACCATTACGTTAATGGGTCATTCTGATGATAAGGGAACCGAGGGGTCGGAGAGAGAAGGCGCCGCGAAAGAGGGAGGAATTCATTGTTTATGTCAATTTCGCGCCCACGCCCGCGTCACAAAGGAAATAAAGGAGAACAATTGCACCGTCGTCGAGTGCAATTTACGCCTGGATATTATAAAGGAAAAAAAGAGGAGATAGAGAGTGATGCGGAGGAAGAGAAGGCGGGTGAGGCAAAGGGTGGAGAGAAAGAGCCGACGGAATGAAAGACGGAAAGGGGGCGCAAAACAAACGACACGTAATTCGTAGTCCACCTAACCCACCGGCTCCTCTTTGATAATGCCATAAATAACGTCGACGGGGGTGCCGGGATTCTTTCGAACTCCGGCACGGGGCCTCTTGCGTCATCGAGGGCGCCATGTATTTCCCGTCGAAGCCATAAAAACGCAACGATATGCTTACCCAACGCGCTCGCTGAGCTATAGGGTTGTGACTTTAAGTTGGAAACCGGCACGTGGGTACCCCATCTGGGGCCTACGTCACCTCGAAACCCCTTCCAAGCTACAGGTCTGCTTCAACTGTACTGCACACGGAGATATTGAATGCTGCACGCACAAGTGAGATGCACAAACTGTCAGAGTGTGCGTGAATTATAGTGCTGTCACTTTAAGTTAACAAGCGGTACGTGGGTGCCCCAACTTGGGGTCTACGTCACCATGGAACCGCTTCTAAGCTACAGGTCTACTTCAACTGCACTGCACGCACAAGAGAGATGCACAAAGTCTCGCAGTGTGCGTGAACCATAGTGCTGCTGTGCACGTTGTCTTAAAACCCTTCCCAAGAGAGATTGCACACACCAGTGAAATGCACAAACTGTCAGAGTGTGCGTGAATTATAGTGCTGTCACTTTAAGTTAACAAGCAGCATGGGGGTACCCCATCTTAGGCCTACGTTGTCTTAAAACCCTTTCCAAGTTACAAATCTACTTCAAGTGCATTGCACACACAAGAGAGATGCACAAACTCTCGGAGTGTGAGTGAACCATAGTGCTGTCACTTTTACTTAACAAGCAGGATGGGGGTGCCCCATCTTAGGCCTACGTTGTCTTAAAACTCTTTCCAAGTTACAAATCTACTTCAATTGCACTGCACACACAAGAGAGATGCACAAAGTCTCGGAGTGTGCGTGAACCATAGTGCTGTCACTTTAAGTTAACAAGCAGCATGGGGGTGCCCCATCTTAGGCCTACGTTGTCTTAAAACCCTTTCCAAGTTACAAATCTACTTCAACTGCACTGCACACACAAGAGAAATGCACAAAGTCTCAGAGTGTGCGTGAACTATAGTGCCGTTACTTTTAGTTAACAAGCTGGACGTGGGTGTCTCATCTTGGGCCCACGAGACCTTGCAACTCCTTCTAAGCTACGAGCGTGTTACAACTGCACTGCACCTAGAGGTGTTCAATGCTGCGCGAACAAGTGAGATGTATAAAGTGTCAGGATATGTGTGAAACGTCATCGAGTCGACTGCGTGTATCCCTGGAAGGAAGACGTGAAGTATAAGCAGCATTACCAGATCAAGGCATTTTTCACGATTTGAGGAATTTTTGCTGTAGATTATGGAGTTGTGACGACAGTACTAATAGTGTAGAAAATTGGAAATTGGGGGCTGCACTAGCAAACGAATCCCTACCTGATGGTATTTCTAATGTCAGTGTACATCTTGTTCCATCCAACGGAGTCTATATTTGAAAATTGACCTATGCTGCACAGTGTTCATAATCAATTTTCTGGTCTCGAGCCGTTTGTGACGTCGTTAGTCGGATAACTGTCGGAAAACTACGTGATACACGAAATGTTTCTGAGGAATTTTGACAGCAACGCTGGGCATATGTTCCCTCCAAGCAGTGGGAGATCACTTCGGTGGGGATTGGCGCTAGAGAAAGGGAAGTATCACTTTCCAACTTAACACGTTGATACCGGTGTGTACCACCGGTGGCTCACATTTGGATGTTCCCATCGAACGCCACGTACCACCCGTGGCGCACATCGTATGAATCAAGAAAATGGGTGAATTTTCTTCAGACATTTGTTCTCCAGCAGCCATTTCTTCGATATGGCGATTATTGATCACGTGCGTCTGAACAGCTTATCATAATGCACAACAGCAATCATTGTGTTAATGTAACACGACCTTAGACGATGCGTCATTAGAAATCACTGCTTTGTGACACAATGAAAGGTTAATACGTTCGGATGGCGGTTGAATCGGGGATCAATTTGAATTTGCACAAACTGCCCTCGCGTTCCGGTAAGAGTGAGACAGGCCGAGTGCTTGGATGGTAGGGGGCGAAAGGCAAGACGAGCCTTAATAGCCAGTACAATGGGGGGATCTTCGAGTCTTTTACGTCGCACTTGACGAAACAATAGTCGAACGAGTAGCACCGGTCTATCGCCCGGTGCCCGCTGGAGGGTGTCGAGGGCGCCGTGGTGGAGGAGAAGGGGTGGAAAAGGGGGCAGACTGGAATCCGTAGCCCCGGGTCGGGTTTTAACGACGTGCTCGGACACAGTCGTTGCATCTCTGCGATTCGTGCTCCTCGTCAGGCGAAGCTCGCGCCGTCCTTTCCGCTCTTTCTGGCTCGCTGTTAGACCACCCCCTCGTTCGTCGTCTCTCAGGGCCGTATCGTTTTCGTTCCGACGAGCACGACTCCACTCTGTCTTTCTAAGCTGCTCTTCTCCCTCTTGCCTCTCGTTTCTCTCGGTTTTACCACGTGGTTTTACTTCTGTGTTATTGTTACTGTCTGTTTTCAGTCTCTCCTTCCAGCCGTCCGCCGTCTCCTTCGCGCGCTGTGCACTTACGCCACGCGTACATCGTACTTCGCCTCACGTTTCTCTTACCGTCTGTCGCTGTTTCCGTCTCGCCCACTCGCCCGTCTCCGTCACCAGGATCCTTTCATAGTCCCGCCAGCAAGCTCCACGTCGCTTAACGTCAAAACTTTCGGCTCTGCGTCTCGTTCCAATCTCGCTCTGTCTTTGTCGCGCCCTGTTTCGCTCTCATTTCGTGGACGGCACATCCTTCCGTGTACTGTGTGGCCGGCTTTATTGCGCCGGACGATGATATTGCGGAATAATGGGCACGAGGGTGGGAGCCCTTATTTGGAGCCCGATCATACGGAGAAGTGGCAATCTAAACCGTCGCAACGGAAAAATTACAAACGTCGTATTTACTGTGAAATCAAGCGGGTTGAAGGATCTGAGGTACAGGACACGCTACCCGCTCTGATTCCCTCCAAAGAGCCGAGTTCCGTGATAAGAGAGGGATTTCACGGCGGGAAATTGAAGATTCCGTGGGATGGACGGGATTTTCGACGATTCCCGCGATCTCACGGAAAGCCGGGGTTGAGTTGCCGCCAGCGGACATTCGTAAAGTTGTCTAGATTTTGTCGGACTTGCGCATCATTCAATTTCTTGCACCCGAAACGACCGTCACCACTTGCAATCCCTCTAAATGACCGACACAGGACCATCTGACCCGCGGGTGAAAAATTGTCGGACCTCAACATTCCGCGTAACCGCTATTAACCATGCCAGGAACCGTAAATCCCGAAAACGCTACCAGATTCACCCTAAAAGTAGAAGCCAAATTCGAATCTCCGGCTTGGCATCGCACAAATCCCGGCGGCAAACGTCCGTCCACGCCGGTCGTAAATTTCGGTAATTACACGCCTCATCTGACCGCGCACCTGTGCTCCTTGATTCCCAGCGTCCTCGACCACGCCGACCCATACGCGAGATACCGGCGAGGAAATCGCTTACCGGCAAAGTACGGAGACAGGGCGTTCGCGTACAAAAGGCCGCGATTGCACGCCGCCGCGACGTAAAAACTCCGAAAAAGCTCCGTTGCGTGCAGCGTACGTCCTCCCTTTCATTCTTTGTGGCACCTGCACCCGCGCAACCCGGGGTGGTGATTCGTTGCACGCCACCCCCTTTGGTCACCCTCGTCCCACCGCTCGTCCCACCGCCCGTCCCACCGCTCAAGATAGAGTAGAGAAAAAGCGCGACAACGAATACCCTTCCTCCGAGAGCGCGGAGGACAGCGACGCATCGCGCAGCACAGAGCGAGAGACGGACCTGCTCCATGCAAGACGGCAGGAATGGCCGTTTGGTCCGAGAGGGACGGAGAGTGGATGCTGTGGATGAAACGAGCATTCCACGAGCGACGGAGAAGCTCACCGAAGATAGCTAGAGTACGTTTTACCCCCAGGTGAAAGCAGGATGCTGGACCATGTGCGACAGAGTCAATGCTCTGGCTTGGCGGTGGGGATGTTGGCTGAACGAAGAGGTGAGTAACGCGAGTGACGGAGACGGGTTCGGAGGGTGGCGCGAGCAGGAGCACGTCAGGCGAAGACTGCAACGGAGCAAGATAACAGAGATAGCACCGGGAGTGGTGCGAGAGAGACTTCGGCTGGATCCTCTTTCTCACCCCTAGCGAACTAGCGCGCAGATAGGAAACGAGAGACCCCCGCGCATGGGGGATTACGTGGAGAGGAGCGAGATGGGGTGAGAGAGGGGTTAACGGGGCCGAGAGGAGAGGGTTGATACGCATGCGCGTGGTGTCCTCGCGAGGGTGCCCGGCGCGATCAGTCGTGGCCGGCGGTGCCGGAGGCCAAAGACTCTCGCGAGGGTGAACGCTTTCTCCGGAGGAGCGGCTGTATCTTCTAAATCTTCTAATCGGCTACGGCGAAACGTAAATAGTCTCGAGGAAGTTCGTCGGCGAGAGCAGCGGGGTGGACCTTCGGGTCCGGAGGAAGAGGTTAAGGTGTCGGGAACCCGGGCGAATCGGTTCGCGTAGCTTATACTGGCAACGCGACAGGTTGAGGCTGTTGGGTAAATGCCGTTTTTGCGAAATCGCGGATCTTGGGAATTCGGCGGTGTTTTGTTACGTGGACAATGCGAGATCGTTGAGGATTTTGTGTTGACGCGGTTGGTTTAAACGTATGGCAAACGTTTTGACTTTCGGAGGTCGGTGTTCATAAGTTACAAGTGAGGTTCGGAAGCGATATGTGTTACGATTTCGATTAGAAGCGCATTCCAGCGAAGTTTGAAACCGCGGTACGATCGGGCGCACCCAGGCTAATTTTTCTTCCGCAAATCCACGAGTAAATATCGGTCTGCATTTCCGCAGAGAAGTTTCAACTTAATCGCGAGCGAACTCCGAACTCGAAGGATCCCCCGGTGGAAGAGGAGCAAATCCCGCCGATCAATTCCAGTCGCGGATATTCCTTTAATATCCGGTATTAATCCCAATTCGTGGCGAAGAACGGTTCCGATCTTCAAGCTGCAAGGCATTTAACGCCGTTATCGTGATCCGTCTAATCAGGCGGCATGCCAAACGGCCTAACACTAGATCCTCCTCCTCTCGGCGAGATTGCTGTATGAAACGCGAGGCGAAGTAAGGAACTGGGAGCGTCGGGGTGAAATTGAAATTTCCCTTTCGTCACGTGAAGAAGGACCCTCGGGTCCGGAGGATGTCGTGTCAAGAGCGCGCGCTCAAAGACTTCTCGCGAGTTTCGTGAGGGAGTGCGACTTTTTGCGCGCCTCGACCGACGGCGAGGAGGAGGAAGGTTGTTGATCGAAGGAAGGGGGTCGGAAGACGGTGGTGGTGTGAAGCACTGGATGTTCACCCGCGTACAAGGATCGAGGATGCTGGCCAGCTGCCTGATACTCGCCGGTGAGTTTCTTCATTGATAACAACGAGACTTTCTGGCGGGAAATCGAACGTTCGCGGTATCGCTAAGTACGATGCCGACGGTTTCCGCGAACTTTCGAAGATACTGTCTGCGTTTGTTCAACGCGCACGTTGGATGTGTGCGAAGCTCTAGATGTACTTTGCAGTTTGAAAACGATCAAGAAGATTTTCGCGGTGAAGCGCCAGCGAGGAAATTTTTAAATAGATTGACGTTAGAATTAGTCGATTACCTCAGTCTAATGGGAATGATGTCTGGTTTCCGGGATAACTGAAGGGTTCGAATGTCTAATAAGAATCAAAGTGATCGCTAATATAGATTCTTTAAAGTCACCTATTACCACCGTCCCAATTCTCAGCTGGCACATCTCTCACACTCGACATGGAAATTTCTGTCCGTCTCATTCTAAGCTAGTCTATGCAAAATTGGCCCGCGATCTCCTTGCGACGGCTCTGGTGAGTTTTTAATCGCGCGCCGCTAAATTCGATAAACGGCGTGATTCGGTATAAACGTTTCAAGCGTACCACTTTGCCAAGCGCGAATTATTAACGGGGCGAACTTCCATCCAACTTGGCAGGTTTATTTCAAACGATCGATTTCCCAAATTCGTCGACGAGCGTAAGTGACGAATGCACCGCGCGTCTCCGATACTGCCAGCGCGCGAAACTCGACACACTTTCTTTGTCGCCGCTCGCAAGCCGTGCGATTATTAACACCGCCGACAAATCGCCCAGATCCCTGAAATTCTCTCTAACGCTCGCGACACTTCCCAATTACGCGACACCGGAAATTTGTCCATCCCCCGCTGCACCGTCCCCTCGCACCCGGCCGATGCACTTACGCCGACCGCGCGTTAATCCGAAATTCTCCGGCGGGAATTTAATTTCGCCCCGTTCTTAAATTCGCACGCGGACATAGCCGTGGCGGTCGGACAATAGTTTCGCGGCGCGCAAACGGTCGACGTCGTCGCTATCGTGCGATGCCTATACTACTGGCACTTTCTGCGTGGAAACAATTTCAGCCGTTCAACTTCGTCCTCGCCAGACGCGTAAGTTAGCCGGTGAATGCGACCGAACCTGTGTACGTCGGTACGTCCGACGTCTGTACGTAGGTGTGCGCGCGTTAAAGGAGACTGGCCTGCGGGGGTGAGGGATCGTCTACGCGCGTGTTCGTGTGCGTCGCTGTTCCGAAAAGTTTTCGCACGTCCGCGGGCACTGGAAACGAGATAACGTTGGCGAGCACGTGACACTCGGTGCGAATGTAGTTTGTAAAACGACAGGGCGACGGCGCGAGGTGATCGGAGGAAAAATTAGTGACGCGCCGGGCTCCTGAAACTGCTTTGTCGCTAGAGCGTTTTATGTAAATGTCGGTTAACGCATTGACGCCGGCGTGACAATATGTGTTTCGCGGCATTGGGCGACTTTGCTTTAGCAGGCGGCGCCGAAGTAGGGGATAATATGAAATTTTATGGCGGCGATAACCATGTCTGTTGCTACTTTTGCCGCCGCTATTGCTGTCGTGCGTTGTGATAAGGCGTTCAGACGCTCGTAATCATTAACCGCCATATTGAAGAAATCACTACTAAAAAAGTATATACCCGAAAAAAAGTTTGCCATTTTCTTGATTCATGCAGTGTGAGCCGGTGGTATGCGCTGGCGTGAACGTGTTAAATTTAGCGTTTCGAGGAAAAATGTTAGCCCGACGGCGGGCCGGGGGTGCTTTTGTAATTTTGTTTTTCTTGAGCGTTCTCGGACGCGCGCGGAATACTTCCGTATATATCATGCAAATGGCCGAGATTTGAAGAGTGGTAAGAAGATCGCGCTTGAGGAACTTCGTTAACCCGCCCGACGAGATTATAAAGAGATTCGAGATTCGAGTCCGACGGCGCCCGTTTGCCGCGATGTCCGCAATTAGTGAACTCCTGCAGGACTCTCCTCGAGGAGAGGCGCTTCCTGAAAGTCGGAAGGATCGCTCTGCGCGCACGGCAGAGAATGTTTCCCTCCTTCGTTAGTACTCGCGGTTAACTTCGAACGACGATTACCGGCCATTGTTATTTTAATTTTCGCGCTCCGGGAGTTTCGAGAATTTCGACTTAAGGCGCGCCTGAATATCGAACAATAACATCGCGCCGGTTTAATGTGCTGCTCAAGCCGCGAACGTTAGAACGTCTGTAATTTTAAGCTTATGCGGAATAACGAATTGCACCGACGCGCACGAAATTATAGTAAGTAACGAAACAGGTGGTGATTCGACTGCGCGGCGCTGGCGTTAAAAACATAAGAAAGCACGGCGTGATAATAGATGACCCGGAGCGAACAAAGGAATGTATCTTTATTGCCGCATACTTCTAATTTCGCAATGAATTCTCCCTAGACAAGCTTGTGATTAAAGGTTTACTCAACCATTAAAATATTCCATTAAGGCCCCGGATTCCGCTAGCCGACCGCCAAGCATAGTTAGTTGCAGCGGAACACGTATACTGTGGCGCAGGTGTGTCCGGATGCTACCTGAAGGAGTCACCAGGATGGCAAAGGGGTGGCGTGGGAGTGGCTAAAAACAGCAACTCGGGAGTTGCCAAGGGGAGGGGGGAGCGAGCCTTATTAAGGGTGACTCTTCCAACCCCCTCGAGCGCTTAAATTTCAGAACGCGAAACACGCCGACGTCGTTAAGACTCCGGGCGAGATTAAAGGCTTTCGAGATTCGAGAGATTTCGAGTCTGGAATTGTCCGCAATTAGTGCCGAGGAGAGAGAGAGGGGGTTGGGAGAAAAACGGGACGCCCGAAGGGTTGGCTTCCTTGAGGAAAAGGATCTTGAGAAAGAACAGGGCAAGAGACGGGGGACGCTTGACGACGAGTTTCTTCGGAGGAAAGAACTTTCGGTGAGGAGAGCAGAAGAGGAGAGAGAGAGAGAGAAGAGTAACAAGAAAAGGATGAGAATTACTTTTCCGCCGCGAGGCGAAAATATAGGTCTCGCGAAAAGTGTAGATCAATAAACGCGGGTGCGAAAATAAGCAAGCATGTGACGGGATTGTACTCGTACATGGCAGGTCGGCTAGCGTAAGATGATAGAGAAACGTTTGGTCGTGCACTTTTCGAAGCTGAATAGCGCTGTGCGACACAATGGTCGACTGTTTTTTGCCGGGGCTTAATAACCTTAGCGCAATGTAGGCCAGCGACACATTAAAAACGCATGTCGCGCGCGGGTGCGAGAGAGATGTCGAAATGCTCGGAAAGAGAAAAAGACCAGAACTACGAGAGTGGCGAATGAAATGGGGCTAAAGAGAAAGACATGGCCAGAAGAAAGAGAAGGCGCTGTTTGAACAGTGGAAATCTGCTTCCCGATGTCTGAAAGGGTATTCTAGACAGTTCGCATTAGCGGAAAGGCAGATCGTGCAAACAATTGGTGAAAAGATCGCTTGCGAGCGTTTGAAAATTTAACCGGCTTTGTTAGAATATCATAATGCTCGTGGTCCATTATACACTAGACTATCCGACTGACCCCCCACCATATAATTTCATTTGCGTAGTATCATCTTGCCCCCCGTCCCATACCGACTGTTCGTCACGCGGCGCACGTATTTCTTAATTGGCCAATGTCAAAGACGACCGATAATCGTCCGAAATCAGCGAGTGCCAGTAGAGGAACACTCCCGGATCACCGTGGTTCGCGCAACCGCTGTCAGGGATGAAAACGTAGCACAAGCGGGACAGACACCAAGGGGGTGGCACTCTCGTTGGCACGTTCTCCGATTATGTGGATAATGCGAGGCGACGTGACAGGCCTACGTACATATCCCGATGGGCGCACCCCCCTGAATAATTTATTCGTTATGAATATAAACTGGAGGAAACTGATTCGTACTGCTACCCTAGCAGCGATAAGGGCCGCGGGTTGGCTGGCTGCGGAGGGCAGGTTTCTACGGTCCGTTTCCGACGATCTATGAAATTCATCCGCTACGTGCCGGGATTTGTTCCCTCTTCGTTTTATCCGTCACAGCCGCGTGTAGGCTGTCACGCTGATACGTTTTATTGGAACTCGTAATAGTTACAATAGATATAAATCTGTAATAATAACGGAAGCGGGAAGTTCCGTGCGATGGGATATGAGTACTTTTATGAGGCTGCGATTTTACTGCGGATCTTTACCCGCGCGAATGTACCGTAAGGCGTCGGATGGACGAGTTTTTACTTTCAGGAGAGCGTAATTGAAGTGAGATAATTGTCCAAGCGAAATTTGAAGGAAACGTTGTTACGGTTCTGCGAAAGGACGTTGTAATGCGATAAATGCGTGCGAGCGTTAAGTGTACGTACTTGCAGTTAATCCACTCGACGCATTCTTAACTTCAGTGCAACAAGATTACGGTAGACGCTGTCAAAATGTACCGGGAACATTGTGAACGCGCCTGCGTTACAAGTCGGAACATACACAGACGTGGGCACATTAGCGGCACACCTGCAATTATAAATAATTGCGACCAATGTGAAAAGCTTAAACGGCGAAGTTGCGTTGTGTAGGATTGTAAAGTAAATTTCGTGTTTCATGCATGAATTCGCGCTTGTTGTCTGCATATTGGTATATGTCTGCGAAGCATATATGTGTCTGCACGGCGTAATAGACGCAAAGTAACTCGTTCCACAAAGATCCATTGTCTCTGGCCCCTCACTCATCCCACTAAATATGTCCGTCAAAGGAAAGAAACGCCATCGAGACATCAATTATTACCGTTCCTCAAAGACAATTCTCCTCCATTTACATCCCCAAACCCCGCCGTCTCTCTCTCCACCCCTCTTCACTCTTTTTCCGCGTCACGACACGTTCGCCCGTCGCAGACAATGGACGCGTTCTTTAAGACAATAAAAATGTCGATAACGATCGCAGAATCCTCATCCTAGGAAGTCCTTTTACTTAAGGAACCTCTTCCCGTTTCCAAAGAATTCTCCTTCCCCTTTGTGCGGCATTATCTTTCCCTTCTAAACTTCTTTGATATCCGTTTGTCCGTAAATCTCCCAATCCCGGTAGACATCCAATTCCATAAATGTACATTAGCGGGCAACGCGTGTTTCATATTTTTTCTACCCCGCCCCCGGTACCCTTTGCCGCGCATCTGGCGTCCTGGCATATTTTTATATCCATTCTTTCTGCACATCTACTCGCGGGCCGGATCAATATTTGAATCCGTAGGCCTACGCCGTTTCCACGGCAGGAATTCGAGATAGTTCCGTGCGGCCGGCTTTTTAAATGGCGAGGGTCCAGGAAAGAAAGGGATTTCATTATGAGCGAACAAAGTGTTCTTCGCGAGAGGGACTCCTGCGAGGGAGCAAAAAGAAGGATGCTCGGACGCGGGTTTGAAATAATAATCTGTCATCTCGGCGGGCGAAGTAATTTCAATTGTGAATGCAACAGAAGGCAGGGCCGTTTGTTAAGAGGGAGCGACGGGGCGAAATTTCGCCAGGGCCATCTCGCGGCGCGACGTTGATTTATTTAAAAAACATCCCGACGGCAGGACGCTTCCGACAGGAAGGGAATCACGGGCATCCGTAAATCTCGCGTAAATCCGACCTGGCGGGTAAGAAAGTGCGAGGGCAAACGTAAAAAATCTATAAAGACGCGTCCCGGCTTTATTCGTTATAATAAAGTCGTCCGTTAAACTTCGTTTTCGAAGGGGGAGTACGGATCTCGTTGGAAATACGTCGCGAACTTAACAACTCCTTGGATGAAGCTATTCTTTGCCGATACTCTCCGCGCCGCGGGAGTCAAAAGGAAGGCGAGGCGAGTGGGAAAAAGTGTGCGAGAGAGATCGAATACTCGTTACGACTCAATTCACCGTCCCGGGAGGCAGTGCAAATGTTGTTGCGCGCGCGAAGTTTAATCCTCTGCGAAATCGAAACGAGCCGGTTGAAGCGAAGGGAGGAGCGGAAAGGGCGGCAGGAGGGCGGTAAACTTTCGGATAATGAGAAGTGTGCGAGAATTGCGATGAAGTTGCGACGTGCGAGAGTGTTACTTTAATTGGGTCGGATTGTGTTCCTTCTTATTTTTACGACGGAACAACGACTCGCGCACGAACTTCCAACGTTCTCGGCGGCGACGATAATACTTATTATGCGACGACAGTCCCTTATCATTCGCCTGCAAAAGCACACGGTCGCGAGAAATTGATGGGCACCGCTACTACATCTTTCCGTTCCCATTGTTTCATTTCGACCAGTACGAATTTAGGAGGAAGTACCAAGCGGCGCGGTAGTGTTTGTTACGACTTATGTTAAGAAACGACAAGTTATGCGATAGCACTCGTGTTTTTTTTGCGTAAATATAACTGAAAATAATGGGAATTAGAGGCCAAATGTATTGAGCATATGGTTTACATAAAAAGTAAAGATTTTTGTGATCTTATCCCAGATATTATGTGACACATACTTCTTTAC